>OY728135.1:1678760093-1683760093 GCA_963277665.1 Viscum album
TATAGTTAATTATAGGAAATAAGTTACGGAAAATGTTGAATATTTATGTTGGATACTATATCGTATAATTAACAAGTTGTATTAAGATATCATTAATATATTTTGGTGGACATTCATGATTAATGAGATTGATTAGTGCACAAGAGCCTTAGCCCGGTTGGTAAGGACCCCGTAAGTGCATCCAAGCGACTAGGGATCAAATCCAGGTGGAAGCAGAATTTCCAGTACTGTAGCAGGTATTATGGAGGGAACTGTAGCAGTCACTGTAGTAGGTACTGTAATGGGAACTGTAGCAGTCACTGTTTGGCATTGTAGCAGTCGGGAATATGCCCCCGTTTGGGCCTTCAGGCCACCGATTTGGTCCCTGAGTTCTTTAAGGCCTTCAGGCCACCTAGGCCTTCAGGTTAGTAAGACCTTAGGGCCACCTCAAGGCCTTCGGGACACCTTTAAGTGCAGATGCAAACGAGACAACCTACAAGGAACAAGCTCTACAAGGAGGATGATCAAGGAGCTTCCACCACAGCAGAAGCTAAATAGATTGCAAGAATGAGAGGGTATGGAACCTACCATCGGGACAAGCCTGTGCATGCACGGGAATGCCTAGACGAACAGCCATGTGAAGGTGGATAGCTGATTTCACGATGATGATGCTGGGGACGAGAAGTTCAAAGTAATTAGTCTGGGTTTTATGTAATGTTTGAAGCCTACGGAAAATGAATTCCTCTAAGGATTGTGGGCCATGTAATACTTATTCCTACGGGCCTTGTAAGGGTTCCACCTCACCCCTTGAAAGGTGGATTATCAAAAATCAATAAAAATGAAGGCCTTTGGGCCATTGGAGGATGAGATTGATTAGTTTCTTTCCTAATGTTGGATATTCCTATAGATAAAGGAAGTTAATTAATGTGAATATAGTTTATAAAAACCTTACTCATACTAATATTGAATTGGTAACCTATTTCCATTGATTTTATACTACCAATATCACTTTAATTCAAGATTTTTTTGATCGGGGGAGGATTAGCTCATGGAGTTGATTCATTTCATTCATATTCAAGACAACTATTCACCTGAAGATTTTGGTATGTTTTATATTAAATTAATTATTATAAATCATATTGGTCTGAAGTTATTCATCTCAGTTATAAATCCTCATGATAATTTTTTTTAAGAGGGTTTAGAAACTATGAGTACTATATTGATGATGAGTCTGACTTATCAACCTTCTATGGAAAGAAAAATTCTAATATGTTTTATCGATTTTGGAAGATTTTATTTGTGCATGTATGGTTAAATTTATAATTTCTTGTAACTAAAATATGTATTTGGTTTATTTTTTCTATAATAATAGTTGCCCATATTCAATCTTGATGACATTTTTTGATTCTTCACATGACATTCCCTATTGGTTAGAATTGTGGTTAGTTGAGACCAAATATAATAAACTTTTACGATAGACTTTGTTAAAGGATATGATAGATTATTTTAATTTAATTACAAAATATATTAAAATTTAATAGGTTTGATGAAAATATTATAAAAATAAATGATGATTTCTGTTATTTATTTCAGTAGATAATTTTTCTCTTACATGTTTCTACTCAGTAGAGAATTTATCATCTTTATAAGAAAAAATGTTACTACAAATATCAATGGGTCTATATGAGATTATGAAATATCTTAATGAGGTGGAATATTGGATAGTGTAATAGAAATTATTTTTTATTAATAATGTCTTTTATGTTTCATAATTAAAGAATCACTTACTAGACTAATCCCAAATCCTAGACCAAAACATGATTATCATGTAATTATATGCTATGTATTCTGATAAATGTGATTAAATTTTGTAATATAAGAAAAGGTTTTAGGGGGATTTATTTTCCCATAGTATATGTTTTATTATATTAACTAATGATTATTGTGGAATATTGGGAATTGAGAGTCAAATGGGGCTATAATGGGTGGAAATATTTTTAAAATATAAAACTCAGTGACTTTTTAAAGGTATAAAGTCTAGTGGTGGGGTGAATTTTGACACCCATAAATTATTATATAAACACTCCTCTTGTATTTAGTTATTTTTAAGATATAAATTAATTTTTTATGATATTATTTATAAAATACATGTTTAAATAACAATATAAGTTTACTATGTATCTAAAAAATATGATGGTATTAGAAAATGGATAGTTTTGTGTATTTTAATATAATCATTACTGTTACCAAATAATTCTAGAAAAATATAAAAGGTAAGGAATGAATAGTTTTTTTATGGATTGGGTAACCATTATTCCAAACTATCCATTTAATCAAATATATATAGATATTTTAAAATACTTATTCTGGATCCATTATCAACTATTAAAATCATTAACTAGTTTTGAATAGGTTTTTAGAATATAATGTGTTTTTGAGGAATTATTCCTCTAATATATGTAATATTCTATGTATATCATAGAATTAAATCCCTAGATATATCTTTTAATAATAAAAATTATCTTTCAATTTCATTTTATATTTTCAATGAAAAAAATATGATTTAGTGATGATTAAAATATAAAGGATCTATTTTTTAATTGAGGATTTATACTATTATGGAATAATGGAACCATTTATATATATATATATATATTGATATTATATTGTGATATATTTTTGGGATATAACATCTTTGGAAATTTGGACATATAAAAAAATGTTTCATAAGAGCTTCCCATTATATTCATCATAACTAGATAACATCTTCTAAATATCATTCCCAAAACTAGTCATCATAACCTGGTGAAATGAAACTTAATAAAGGGTGATATCATATTCTTGATGATGGAAAAAAGGGAGTTTTCAATAGTCACATTAGCATAACATGATAATAAGGGTGTAAGATCATAAGCTTGTCATTTTAAAACTATTCCATGTATATCAATAATCATCATCTTCATACATTTTATAAAGAATTAAATTCATAAGATAAGAATCATAAATAATTAAATTAACAATTGTTATTATAGCCTAACATTAAAATAAGACATGAGTATATGGAATACACATAGTCTTCTAACATTGTGAACATGTATAAATAGAAGAATGTTCACTTATTATTTAAATTGTATGATATCATGCCCCCACATAAACATATGTACCTAAAACTAGGAAAACAAAAAATATTATGGAAACAAAATCCAATTATATACATAAAATTATGGACATGAAATCATGGTCTATGCATAAACTTATATACATGAAAATTAAGGCCACGTATAAAATATTGAATATTAAATCATCTTCCCAAATGAATTATTTACCTCATGAATTATCTATATTTACAAAATGCATTAGTGGGATATATAGTTCAAAATAATAAAATAGAAAAACATATATATGTGTTCCATAAGGTCACAAAACATTCATTATCTTGGAACCCAGTAAATGAATTGGTTTTTTTAAACATTTCATCATAGTATTACCCGTGAAAATGGAACAGGTCTCATAAATAGCTTGTCACCATAAACCAAAACCATCCAGATAAGAAATATGGAAATCTTTGGTCATATCCCAATAAAACTTAAGTAACATCAAAGGATGTCATAATTTATTAAAAAATGTTTTTAAATACCACTTGGAACAATTTTGGAGGAAAATAACCTTTCATTTTTTAAATAAAAATATTAAAATATTAAAATTTATAGAAAAAAAATGGGAAATATTATTTCTAAATATCCATGAAACCATGATAAATAATATTTAGAGAATTTATTGTTCATGGTGGCAGGAAATTACATTTATGACATATAAGTGAAAAAATATATTCCTTTCACATTTTTATAAAAAAATCAAAAAGCATCCCATTAAAAAATGAAAAAAAATGATTTATTACCATTTTTAAGAAAAACTAAAAAATGTCTAATAATTACTTTAAAAATCATTAGATAATAGAAAAAAATTATAAATCACTTTTATAAAACATAGAAAATAATGAAAAATGGTTTTTGACTGAAGAGATAAATGGTGTCATTTTTTCCTTAATAACATTATTATGCTCTCTTGAGTACGTAAGGTCAAAAAAACATATATAATAAATAAATAATAATATTAGAAGAAAATAAATGATTTTTTAGACTTATATCTTAGGTTTTCATCATTGTAAAATTAATAATAAAAATAATGATAAAAAATGAGATCATAACATAAAACCCGTACCACTTTCACAGTATTTGAATAAAAATTCCTATAAAATAAAAAATAATTTTATGGATATGTATATCCCAAATATTTTATGATAACATTCATAAAATATATTCATGGCTAGTATATACACCACACAAAAGAAACATGTGGTGTATAAGTCATGTGTCCCCAAGAAAAAAATGATATGAAAATATCATACCATTAGACCGACTTCTTCATACACATTAGATACTCTTTTATAATCAATATAGATTTATAATGCATCTATTATAGAACCATACTTATATATCATATCATATAGTATTTACTTATAACCATTTTTCACTAGTTTGTTAACAATTCATTATTAAAATAAGGTGATATCTACTTAGTTTTTCATATATATTTTGGAATGGTAGTTTTGGTCCTTCTACATTGATCATGGTTTCAATATAAATTTATTTTAATCATGATATTAATATAATATATTTTTCTTATATATATGTTTTTTACATCCATAGTATGTATAAAAAGAAAAATGAATTGCACCATTCACAGAGATGGGTTGTTGTATTTACACATGAACTCAATTTTCACTTTTTGATGGATGGAATGAAACAAAGTTAAAAAAACAAATCACCTTTACAAACTCATTATTATATCGTTGCTTCCCTAAAAAATGTGACTTCTTTGGGGAAATAATTATTTCCAAATGGTTTCCACTACGTTTTTTCATTAAACCAGAAACACCCAATGGTTTTATATCCATAGGGACTTCTTTTACAAAGGCATATGCTCATTAGTGATTTTGAACCATGATTCTTAGGAACCAGCATTGGTTGATAGTATGGAAGGTTGGACTCATCACACCCTTTTTCAGGGAATTATTTCCTACTCTGGGACTCTCTTATATATTTATGATATGTTCATGAATCCTTCATTAATTCCTAATTATGATGTTAGTTATCACAATATTAGTAATAAATTATTATCCTGTTTGGAATTCAGAATCGTCTATATTTATTTAAGGTTCTTTGTTGATGAAAATATTTGTATGTATCTAAGTTTATCCGTCAATGGTATATACTCATATACTAATTAGATATTATTTAGTAGTTATTATGATGATGTTGGTTTTCTATCCATGTAGTGGGGCACTCTAGAGTTTATGATCATCCAGGAAGATGAATGTCACTTTGGAATTTATCGTTATCTAGGGAGACGGAGGTTGTTATGATATTGGGATCAAACACATTAATGGGATTCCTATGTCACACCCCGACCACAGATACTCCCTTATTTTATTCTTTTCTCGATGTTGGATCTTTTGGTTGAGGTTTGGGTTGAGTGACCAACAAAATTCCTTGTGTTTTTTGGTTTTGGTTTTCCTTTTATACCTATGATTAGTTATTCTTTTTGGGATTGAGATAAAGTTTCATGTCAGAGAGTTTGTGATGTCGTTGGTGTCTCTATATTGTGTTTAAAACATTCAAGGATCAATGGGTGGACTTCCCCAGTGTTTGGGATATAATATGGGGGTTTTTGGACAATTTTTGGGGTTGCACGGTTTGAGCACGGCCTGGAAAAACTGTGCAACCTAACCATGCGAAGTTGAATAAGTTTCCAGTATCCATCACACGGTCTGCGCATAGTTTGAAAAACCGTGCAGCAAAACCGTGCAGCCACTTGTGGGCTTTATAACTTTTGACTTGGAACTCCGATTAGGGTGATTCCACCTCAAAAATGAAGCTCTATCTTTTGTGCATCGACCAGATGAGCCTCACCCTCCTTCCTACTTCTATTTAGGGCGATTTTGGGGCTATTTATCAAGAAATGTTGGTGGTTCTTCATGTTTCCTTCATCAAATCTTCTCTCCTTCTCTTTCCCTCTATGTTCTTGGGTTTCCTTTGGGGGTTTTCTTCCATGTCCAAACCCTAATGTCTAGGGTTTATGTTTGGTTCGTTTTTATTTGGATCTAGGGTGTGTGAATGGTCAGTGGGGCTTATATCTCTCCACCCTTGAAGTTTTGTTCCATTCGCACATGGTTGAGGTAGGCATTTCCAACTTTTTCCTTTTCGAAACACTCCACATGAACTTGTGTGTTTTCATTTAATTTTTAAATGTGTTTATCACCTCTAAAATATCTATGGGTTGATGTGAATGATGTCTTCATATTAGTAGAATTTACTAAAAATAGGTTTTCAAAGGGATTTGTGTGAAATACCAAGGTTTATTGCACCTAGGGTTATTGTTTAAAACCTAATTGTTCTTTAAAGTTAAATTGGGGGTTTTTATGAAATTTTTATCCTTGATTATGGTGGGATGGTTGTCTATTATTTTCGATCTTGATTTGTTGTGTATGGTTTGGTAATGATTTATCTTTTTAAAAGTGTTAAAATGTTGTAAAAAAGGGTTTTATGGTTACAATGGGATTGTTTTATGTTCTTTGAATAATGTGGATGGTTGGATGTGGTTTTAAAGAAAATGATTGGTTTTGTGGAAGTGGTTTTTGGGTGTTCCTTGAAATATTAGTTTCCTAAATGTTGTTTAAAATGGAATCCCATGGGGGGGTATGCCTATTTGGATTTTGGTGAGTGTGTTTTGAAAAATGTTTGGCTTGAGGGGTTGTTTGGAATTTCAAACTTGAAGATGGTTTTGGAAATGATTTGGAAATGTTTTGGTAAATGCATTTGGGTGTGTAAACTTAAATTCCCGTTTAAAATTGTACCATTAAAGGTGATGTTTTGTGTTGATTTTAGAAAAGAATGTGATTCAGAAAATGTGAATATCCAATTGGAAACTTAAGGTGTTTTAAAATATGGTTTGAATGCTTAAGTGATGTGATGGCCCGTTTGGCATGTTTTTAGTCGTTCATGTTTTTTCTAAAATGTGTAAAGGCTTGTTTAGAAATTTTTTTAATATGTGGTGTTCCTCATGGTTTTTGAAGTGATTTTTAAATGTTTCGGTTTGCTTAATTTCTCAAGAGTGGGTTTGTGATGTGAAAGTGGTGGCTTATGAAATGAGATGCTCATTGTGGTTGATAAATGCTGTATGTGGTAACATGTGATGTGTGAAATTTGATTGAGCACAAAATGGGAAGCCTGGGTATCTAGGTGGGCGGACCTGTACTAGTATGCTAGTGATCCTGTGGGGTTTGGCCCATGTTTCACGTAGCAAGTTTGACGACGAAAACACTAACTAAACTATGATGATGATGTTGGGGACCACTAGGTTATGGGTATGTTCCCTACTAGTGTCTCATACATGAGAAAGGATATTGTTACAGTTACTTTTCACCAAGATACAAGGTACATGGGGCTCACAGCTAGCTAGTGCCTAGGGGCGTTCCCGTGACTAGTGCTCAATTATTATATTCCACCTCCCATCAGTATAGGGTAGGTTGGGTTGGTAATTTTAAAAGTAAGTGCTTTGTATTTATTGTGGAGTTCTTTGAAATTGTTTTCCATTTAAATTTATTCCATTGAAAATTTTTACTAGTATTATTTGGATTGGGTTTTTGTTATAAAATGATAGTTTTCTTGAAAAAGGGATGGTGGCATGTGTTGGACTTTGAAATGGTAAAGTTATGGTTGTTTAATAAAATGTGAAAAAACTATTTTTTTAAATTGTATTTCAAACTTGTGTTAATGGACTGTTTTGGGAAAGGAAATACTTAGAATCGATGGTGATTGCCTACTGAGCTGTTATCTCACACCCTACCTATACCACTCGGTGTCGGTAGACCCGTGCTGTTTTGCAGGTTCAGGTTTTTCTGGTTCGAGTTATCTCCTGAAGCAGGGTGTTCTTGTGGTTATAGGTAACCAGGAGGTCACATGGAGATCGTGTTAGTAGTTGGTTGTTTTATTTTTTTGTAGCTCCTAGTTCTTTCAGTGATAGTTTTATTTAGTTGTATTTGTATTAGACCAGATTGTTCATTTATTGATATTCAGTTGTGGTTATCTCTATTGCATTTTCAATGTTGTATCATTTGATCCTATTTATTATTGGGCCAAATCGTTCCATCTTGTTTCATTTTGATGGCTGGCACTTGTTGCCAGCCCGTAGGGATTGGGAACGCCCTTCGGATCATTTCGCGGACCGGGTCGGGTGTCGGGTTAGATGGCATCCCGGCCTGGTTCATGACAAAATGGTATCAAAGGAGGTTCTTGATATTTGGGGTGTCCGGTAGATGGAGACTAGGGTTTTCGGGACTCGCGAGGTAGGTGCATGAAGGTCGTCATGAACCCTTGCTCGTTCTAAACCTCTAGTCACTAGGGGTAGTCTGGGGTTGAGTCTTGTGTCTTGTGTTGTTTTGGAATTGAAGGATGAAAATGGGGGTGAGTCGGGTTATGTTATGGCCTTACGTGGGGTGGTGACCCATGTGAAGTCCAAGTGCCTGATTCAAGGTCCTCCTAGTGTTATGCCTTACTTGGGGCATGGCTCACCACCATGTTTTCAGGCTATGCATAGTCACTATTCCCTCATTCTGGTGGTCCATTGTTGGTTGGGTTTCATTTTGGTTTCAGTTGGTGTAAGTGCATGTGGAAAATTAAAGTGTATTTTTAAATGAAAATGGATTTAAAAATGGAAGTGCTTTCCATGAAATGGGTTTAAATTGGTAAAGTGGGTTTTCAAACATTGAGGGTGATTTGGGTTTGATAATGTTAATGGAATGTGTCCCTTGGTATTACTTATGGATGTTGACATGTGTGTGGGTATGTGAGAGAAGTGCGTGTAGGCACGTGAGGATGGGAATGGATGGACGCACATGCAACAGTTCATGGGATACCATGGGTTGGGTTTTGGAATTAAAGGATTATCATGGTTTTCCTAAAGTGGATTTGAATGAGAAAATGATTTCGGGAATTTGTTTTTTTTTATGAAAAATGGGTTATTGGTATTTGGGAATTAGACTTGGAAGAAGGCTGTTTTGAATTTTATAAGGAAAATGATGGTTTTTGAAAAAATATATTATGGTGGTGTTTGTTTTCACTTGGCTTTTGAGCCAATTGGTTTTGGTTTGAGGTGTTCCTCTTTGTTTGTGCCTCAGTTTGATGTTGGATTTGGTCTGCGCTTTTCATGTTGTTCAGAAAATACCACCCAGAAAGGTCCCCAAAGTTCCTAATGAGTCATGCCCAGTTCCTTTTTCCTCCACAAGTTTTTTCTATTTTTTGTGGTGATCAAGGTTCTCTTGAGGCTATGGAGTAGCTTGAGGAAGTCTAACATGTATTTAAGTCATTGGGAACTACCGATGTTGTTAGAGTTAGTGCAGTTCAAAGGTTGTTTGAGGGTCCAGCCTTGTTCTAGCGATGGTTGGTCTCCCTATCAATGAAGGAAGGTGAGATGTCATTGGAGGTGTTTAAGGACACTTTCATCCAACGGTTCATACCAGAGGAGTTGAAGCATAGGAATGTGGCAAAACTGTAGGATGTTTGGCAGGGCCAGCGATCCGTAAAGTATTATGTTGAAAATTTCAGAGAGCTAGTTCCATTCTCTTTGGAAGTAGCATCGGAGGATCATATGAAGGCCCCTATCTTTGTTTGGGTTCTTCATCTTGAAATTAAAGAGAATGTGATCTCATCTAGTGAAACCTATTTCGAGAGGTTGGTGGATGAGGCACTGATGGATGAGTTGGTTTTGGGGGTCAGCCAGTGGTTGTTGGTTCTCATGAAGGTTCCCCATCTGGCGTGTAGGGTGTTCCAGGGGAATCGGTTTCTGAAAAACGTTCTCTATTGGATCTGACTTTTAGTTCGTCGGACCGTTCGCTTGTATGTTTCCAGTCTGTCCGGTTTGGTCACTCAAAGTTGTCTTGTCGTATTCCTTCGAATACTTTCCGCTGTTGTGGCCATTGGGGTCATTTGAAGATGTTATGTAGGGGGTGTTGTCTGAAAAGGAAGTCTTGATCAGAGGATGTGTTTCCTGACTGTGAGGTAGGAGATGCTTCATCCATCAGAGTCCTAACCACAAGTATTGGGGTGAAGCTCGCGCATAGTCAGGAGTGACAAGGGGGTGTGAAACCCAACCTAGATTTGTTTTCTGTGTTTGGATGAAAATGATTAACATATCTTTGTTATTGTTGCCGTGATTTTTTAAGTTAACCTTTTGTGGTAATGGTGAGATGAACTAGATCTCTTTTAACCCAAAAAAGTTGAATCTATCTAAATGTGGACTTTGAAATTTTTCATTCACCTTTGAGTGTGTCTTGCCTTCGTGTAGGTCGGTCACAATTTTAACTTTTGGCAGTGCTCATTTGGAGATGCTTGAGTTTCATAGAATTGGTTTATTGTGTGTTCGGTTTTTTTGGTAGGGTCCCTATTTTAGTGGTGGTAGTGTCCATCTTGTGTATGGAAGTTCAAGTTTGACCCCGGTCGAGGATTATGGGTTTTTGGAGTTTTTAGGAGATTTTTCCAAGTAAAGCACAGTTACCACAAGGCTAGTCGAAACCATGCAGCCCAAGCCAGGCAGACAGAATAAACTACACGGCCAGCGCACAACCGTTCAGTAGGTCTCATAACCGTGCGTCTTTGTGTCATTTTT
Organism: Viscum album; assembly: GCA_963277665.1. Lineage (NCBI taxonomy): Eukaryota > Viridiplantae > Streptophyta > Magnoliopsida > Santalales > Viscaceae > Viscum > Viscum album. The sequence continues at coordinate 1,678,770,798 of OY728135.1, forward strand.
GGGTGGAGGCATTGGAATGGTTGGAATACTATTTTTAAATTGTGCGGCCAAGCCGTGCGGGGTGCCCCTTCCATTCAGTAGTTCGCGCATGGTTGGCGCATGGTTTGGTAAACCATGCAGCCAAACCATGTGAGCTGTGTGAAAATTTTAAATATTGAAATCCCTTGTTCCTAGTTGCTGTGAGGGTTTTGTTTTGGGTTTAAAGGTTTTTCGTATTAGTTGAGTTTTTTTGGTGGGGAGAACCCTCTCATGTTCCCCCTCATCCTCATCCATGTGTTGTGGTTTCTTCTTGATCGGTTGAGTGTGACTTGTGGAGTGAATATTCATCCGGAGTTCATGGATTCCCCTTGCTTTTTGTTGGGTACGGACTTGAGATTTGGTTTAATTTTGGCTGGGTGACTTTCTGGGGACATAAAGTGTCTGTGGTGGGGAGAATTGCCACACCCTGACCACAGATACTCCCTTATTTTATTCTTTTCTCGATGTTGGATCTTTTGTTTGAGGTTTGGGTTGAGTTCCCAACAAAATTCCTCGTGTTTTTGTGGTTTTGGTCTTCCTTTTATAACTATGATTAGTTATTCTTTTTGGGATTGAGATAAAGTTTCATGTTGGAGAGTTTGTGATGTCGTCGGTGTCTCTATATTGTGTTTAAAACATTCAAGGATCAATGGGTGGACTTCCCTAGTGTTTGGGATTAATTTGGCGGTTTTTGGCCAATTTTTGGGGTTGCACGGTTTGAGCACGGCCTAGAAAAACCGTGCAACCTAACCATGCAAAGTTGCAGAATTTTCCAATATCCATCACACGGTCTGCGCACGGTTTGACAAATCGTGTAGCAAAACCATGCAGCCAATTGCGGGCAATATAACTTTTGACGTGGAGCTCCGATTGGGGTGATTCAACCTCAAAAATGAATCCCTATATGTTGGGAATCGGCCAGAGGAGCCTCACCCTCCTTCCTACTTTTATTTGGGGCGATTTTGGGGTGATTTATCAATAAAGGTTGGTGGTTCTTCATGTTTCCTTCATCAAATCTTCTCTCCTTCTCTTTCTCTCTTTGTTCTTGGGTTTCCTTTGGGGGTTTTCTTACATGGAAAAACCATAATGTCTAGGTTTCATGTTTGGTTCGTTTTCCTTTGGATCTAGGGTGTGTGAATGGTTAGTGGGTCTTAGATATCTCCTCCCTTGAAGTTTCGTTCCATTCGCACATGGTTGAGGTAGGTGTTTCCAACTTTTTCCTTTTCAGAACACTCCACATGCACTTGTGTGTTTTAATTTAATTTTTAAATGTCTTTAGCACCTCTAATATATCTATGGATTGATGCGAATGATGTCTTCATATTGGTATAATTTACTAAAAATAGTTTTTCAAATGGATTTGTGTGAAATACTTAGGTTTATTTCACCTAGGGTTATTGTTTAAAACCTAATTGTTATTTAAAGTTAAATTGTGGGTTTTTATGAAATGTTTAGCCTTGATTATGGTGGGATGGTTGTCAATTATTTGCGATCTTGATTTGGTGTGTATGGTTTGGTAATGATTTATCTTTTTAAAAGTGTTAAAATGTTGTAAAAAAGGGTTTTATGGTTACAATGGGATTGTTTTATGTTCTTTGAATAATGTGGATGGTTGGATGTGGTTTTAAAGAAAATGATTGGTTTGTGGAAGTGGTTTTTGGGTGTTCCTTGAAATATTAGTTTCCTAAATGTTGTTTAAAATGGAATCCCATGGGGGGTATGCCTGTTTGGATTTTGGTGTGTGTGTTTTGGAAAATGTTTGGCTTGAGGGGTTGTTTGGCATTTCACACTTGAAGATGGTTTTGGAAATTATTTGGAAATGTTTTGGTAAATGAATTTGGGTGTGTAAACTTAAAGGACCGTTTGGAATTGTACCATTAAATTTGATGTTTTGTGTTGATTTTAGAAAAGAATGTGATTCGGAAAATGTAAATGCACAGTTGGCAACTTAAGGTGTTTTAAAATATGGTTTGAATGCTTAAGTGATGTGATGGCCTATTTGGCATGTTTTTAGTGTTTCATGTTTTTCCTCAAATGTAGAAAGGCTTGTTTAGAAAATTTTTAAAGAGGTGGTGTTCCTCATGGCTTTTGAAGTGATTTTTAAATGTTTCGGTTTGCTTAATTTCTCAAGAGTGGGTTTGTGATGTGAAAGTGGTGGCTTATGAAATGAGATGCTCAGTGTGGTTAATAAATAGTGTATGTGGTAACATGTGATGTGTGAAATTTTATTGAGCACAAAATAGGAATCCTGGGTATCTAGGTGGGTAGACTTGTATGAGTATGCTAGTGATCCTGTGGGGTTTGGCCCCTGTTTCATGTAGCAATTTTTACGATGACAACACTAACTAAACTATGATGATGATGTTGGGGACCACTAGGTTATGGGTATGTTCCCTACTAGTGGCTCATGCATGATAAAGGATATTGTTATGGTTAATTTTCACTGAGATACGTGGTACACGGGGCTCACAGCTAGTTAGTGCCTAGGGGAATTCCCGTGACTAGTGCTCAATGATTATATTGCACCTCCCGTCGGCATACGGTAGGTTGGGTTGGTAATTTTAAAATTCAGTGCTTTTTATTTAGTGTGGAGTTCTTTGAAATTGTTTTCCATTTAAATTTGTTCCATTGAAAATTGTTACTAGTATTGTTTGGATTGGGTTTTTGTTATAAAATGATAGTTTTCTTGAAAAAAGGGATGGAGGTGTGTGTTGGCCTTTGAAATGGTAAAGTTATGGTTGTTTAATAAAATTTGAAAAAAACTATTTTTTTAATTTTATTTCAAACTTGTGTTAATGGACTGTTTTGGGAAAGGAACACTTGGAATCTGTGGTGATTGCCTACTGATTTGTTAGCTCACACCCTACCTATACCACTCGGTGTCGGTAGACCCGTGCTATTTTGCAGGTTCAGGTTTTTTTGGTTCAAGTTATCTCCTGGAGCAGGGTGGTCTTGTGGTTGGAGGTGACCAGGAGTTCACATGGAGATCATGTTAGTAGTTGGTTGTTTTATTTTTTTATAGCTCCTGGTTCTTTTAGTGACAGTTTTATTTAGTTGTATTTGTATTGGACCAGATTTTTCATTTATTGAGATTCAATTTTGGTTAGTTATGCTACATTTTCAATGTTGTATCATTTGATCCTATTTATTATTGGGCCAAATCATTCCCTCCTATTTCATTTTGATGGCCAGCACTTGTTGCCATCCCATGGGGATCGGGAACACCCTTTGGGTCGTGTCGCAGATCGAGTCGGGTGCCGGGTCAGATGGTATCCCGGCTTGGTTTATGACATCCTATGTATCCTTGTGAAAGGAATTAGAACCCATTTAGTTTGATACCACTTAATGGGGAACATCATACCTTTTATAATAATGTTATGAGAACTCAATCATATAGTTTAACATTATGTGGGAAGGAAATCTAGGTGAAAGGTTCCTAGTCAATGTTTGGTGTGGAACTTATGTCAAAACAGCACAAGGAACTTGGAAAGTATATGAGTTTCCAAGTTGAATTATACAATGCTGGGGATGTGGCCCAAAAGAATAGTGTTGGTTTAGGATTTTGGGTTTGAACCTCTGGGAGGCTTCCCAGGTATCTTTTTTGGATGGAAATCAAAGCCCACATAGTTTGCTGGTGAGGACCTATGCCTATGGAGGCCCTCAAGGGTGTGTCTCACAAGGGAGTATAGACCATTTAGATGATAGATTGGGGATTATCCCTGATAAGTATGTCCCTCGTGAAGGGACCATGAGAGATTTTTTCACTCATGGTGATTTAGGGGCTTAACTCAGGGTTTACTCATGAGGAGGATGCCCAGATTAAGTTATAATTAGGGATTACTCCTAAAGAAGTTTCCCTTTGAGCTCAGGCCCTGAGTGAGCTTCCTATATATCCCATTTATGATAGAAATAAGAGTTCTCATAGTTCATTTGTGTGGATGTTGTGATCATTACAAACCTCTAATACCATGTGATTCACAATCGATGTGAGAAATAATAGGATGTGAAAGATTCAAAAAACCACACACTTTCCTTCCTTTAATGATGGAAGAGGTCAAGGCGACCGTGGAAGAGACTGAGGCTATGACAGAAGAGGTTGGTGCTATGGTGCTTCCCTATCTTCAATTTACATTGGATTTGGGTCCAATGTAAGGAATGAATGAATGTGATGGATTTATAGAGGATCAAGAAAGAAATATACAATGTGAAAGACTACGGGATTACACTATGATGGATTCCCTAAAATTGGTTCCATAGTAGAAGGAGGATATTGTTCATTATAGAAGGGAAAACCAATTGTGATCCTTACCATCCCTACTAGGAACCAAAGGCTCTAGGTCTTAGAGACGAGAAGGGGTGGACAGAGTCTTATCCCTAGAATCCAAGACCATGAACTCCTCGACATTTTCCCTGTGGTAAGGTTCCATGTGACTGTAGATATCCAAATCCACAGACTCCTCTAGAATCCTTACCCTTTAGTAGGAAAAGTATGGGAAACCTCTAACCATAGAAATTAAAATCCAAATGGGAGACACACTGATGTGCCTTTCCTAATTTTTTTTACATCAAGATGTCTTGGTGGAGTTTTTAACATGGTACCTCTCAGAAAAAGGTTCCAGTTAAGGAGAATCCATGATATGAATTTCTTTGAAGGATGATTCAAGAAAAGATCGTGTAGGTTGAAGGGTAGGGAGAACCAAGGATATTCATGCAAGGATGATCCATGAAAGTAGTCTTGGGTGAAATGATGGCACTTTAATTGATGAAAAACTGGATGGCTACACCTGGGTGAGACATGACTCAAGCCTTCAAGGGTATTCACAGGTATTCCTAGAAGTGAGTAGCGCAAGTTCCTATTTGAGGAAGGGAAAATTGTGGTAGTCTTTTTAAATCAAGGGGTTGATAAAATGAGTCATGAAAGTGTTATTTATTTTTTTAACACTAAATGAATTTAAGTCTCAATATCCCCCTTTGATTCCCTCTATTTAGGAGTTAAGAAGCTACCTTTGAGGTTTCAGAGGACTTGAGTGAAGTATTAGGTTGATTAGAGAAGCCATCGAACTTTATGGATATTCATATGGCCAAATGAAGGCCTCTAAGGGTCTATTTATAGGCAAATATGGGACCCTATGTGAAGGTGTATGGTCATGCAAGTTGGGTGGTGCACAAGTGCTTGTGCACCGATGGTGGTGTGGGCTAACTTGGGCGGACCATTTTCTAAGGCTTTGTGATCCTTTGGCATTCTTCATCTACCTTATATTCCTTTTTCTAATGAATTTTCTTTTGTCATTTTTTCATCCATGTAATGAAACAAATTTTCAACAAAATCCCCCCCCCCTCAAGATTTTATCTGATCGAATAAAATAGGGTTTAATCCTGAGGTTAAAGGGATAAAAATGGATAGATGGAGTATACATGAATCCTTATTTAGTTGATTGCGCATGTTTTTCATGAAAGTGAGTTGCACAGGTATGCTTCTTTATCTATAAATAGGTCCTTCACTTTGCATAAAAACTCTCACAATTCGTAAATTCAAGCTCTCCCCATACAAGTCTTTCACGTAGGTGTCTTTCTCACTAAAGATTTTGTTTGTGTAGATACAATATGTATTTGAGTGAAATAATTGTGCGCCAAAATTTGAGAAAGATACTTGTGTGTTGAACCTTGATAGAGACACTAGTGTTCTATAGATACTTGTGCACCAAAATACATTTTCCAAATTTTTCTTATTTCAGATATTTTTTTAAATGAACCTATTCTGAAATAAACTTGGTATTTATTTGTAGGTTCAATGGATCCAAATAGGATCGCAACTACTAATTAACTGGATAGAAAGAAAACTAAGGTAATTATTAAGATCATAGGGCATGATTATTATGACATCTGTGATACAACCCTTCTTGATCTGGCATAGTTTCTAAAGAAATATCATCATGATTTTACAAAGAGTAATTATCTACCACTTTAGAGTTATATCCACCTATGAGAAGTTCATATTCTAGATATGAAGAATTATCTCCCAGTATCTTGGTTTTAATCCCATAATAACTGCTCATCTACCAAAAATTTTGGTGCATGCACATATATTAATGTCAGGACAACATTCAAGGCCTATTTTATAAATCAAATCCTATGTACTCTAGATCTGAAACCACATATAGTTGAACTAAATTAGCACTGTTATTCTTCAATTTTTCGAGATTCATAAAGAGATCAATCGAAGGGTTGGAAGAAAGGTTGGGACTTTCTCCTGGGGTGGGTGTTAATCCTGCATTGATGTGGGGTTACTAGGTATGAAAAACCTATGTAGAGTTCAAACAGGATCTGGAAATTGTCATGAACCAACCCGGGTCGACCATGAACCGGTCACCCGAGCCGGTCCGCGACATGTCCTAAGGGGCGTTCCCAATCCCCACGGGCTGGAAACCAGTGTCAGACATCAAAATTTAATCACTGGGAATGATTTTTCCCATAAAAGATAAATAAATAACAAGAATAAACAAAACAATAAAACTAAACTCTAGCAGTGAAAAAGAAAAATAAACGGAACATCTCAACATACCTCCACATGACCTTCCAGGTCACCTCCCAACTAAAGGTCAACCTTGCTCCAATAATGAGCAACTCAGCCAAGAAAACCTGAGTAAAGGAAACCTACAGCTGAAATAATAAAAATAGGCATGATCACTAAAAATTATCAGTAGGGTTTCCAAGATAAACCATAGAATCCAACATCTCCTTTCTCGAAATAATCCACTAACACAAGTTTGAAAAACAAATATAAAAGTAAGGTTTTCACATTATAAAATAAGAAACATTTTTCTCATTTAAAAATCCAACACACACAAAATGCCATTTCCAAAATCATTTTTCATTTTATTAACTAAACCCAAAATAAAGTATACCAAAGCTGGGATAAAGTAGAATAGGTAAACAATGAAAGCTGGAAGTAAACTGGTATAACGAAAAGTAAACAAACAATAAAAAAATCTAGTAACCATGGGTGATCCTAAACAACCCTAGAATACCCCTGGATGTACTCGGTTTTGGAACCATCTATCGGCGTATGGTGAATCTCCTAAGTTTATAACCATCTGGCCACCCTAAACTGTCCAATCCAGTGGAAAAGCCTGTTTGTCCTAATAATAGATCCAGGGGTACAAACCCATCTAATCAGGGTTGATTAGTAACCTTCACTCGATCATCTAAAAGACACCCAAGAACCCATGGTGGTTATAATAATACTGTGTAAGTAGGAGTACCTTGCACGCATGACTCATCTCACCGCACTTACCTACCCCAAACACAGACACTCTATACGATAACCCATAAAGAGATATCCCCCCTATAGAGGTTCGCCACATATATATATACATACATGATTTAATTATATCATCATAGGTTCCAACCGGGCCATCACTCCATACCATCATAAGAACCATTTAAATCATTTTACAAAATAATATATTTTCCAAACTGGCACATAGTTATCAAAACACCATCCTTTCAAGGAATCAACACAAACATTACACTTAAACTAAAAGTTCCAAATGGGCCTTAACCTCTAAGTAACTATAACATTACCAAAACATCACATGAATATTGTTTATTATTTACAAATCCAAACGCACCCTTGAGTTCCAAAAATGAACACCAAATCATTTCACAACTACCAAATGATCCTTTACCATTTTCAAACTCACGTCAAAACACATTTCAAAGGAAAATGACCATGATTTAAAGAAAAAAAATTTGGAAGCACAACTCATTACTTTAAAACCACAAAACCAATGAATTATAATCACAAAACCTTTCCAAAAAACTTTAACACAAACAATAAGGTTGTTAAGAAGGTATACAATTTTTAAACACAATCGTTTCTAAAAGTTCATACAAACATCATCATTTTAGTTGAAGGTGCCAAACAGTCCATCACGTTACTTAAAAAACCAAATCACTTCTTTGAAAAAAAAAGTGTTTCCAATCGGACCTTTAGCTTCACAAAGCCAAAACATTACTCGATATATCACGCAAAAAACACTTTTTCATTTTCAATGTCAAACATTTTATTAAAAAAATTATAAACAGATGAAACGATCTATAAACAATTTAATAAACATACAAAATAATCAATAAAAAAATTATCACAAACCCAAAAATTTATTAAAAACATTTATAAATAGACGAAACAATTTATAAACAATTCAATAAACAAACTGAATAAATTTTAAACAATTCATTCAATCAGAAACACTTTCAAAACCTATTGCGGAGTATATTGAAGGTATGTATCATGTCTAAAAGACTATCAATAAAACATTTCACATTCAAATAACACAGTTTCCATAACCATAGAAATACATAACCAGGGAAAAATACTTCGAAAACTATTTTTAGAAAAAAAAAATAACTTTAAAACATAACAGCAGATTAACCAAATGCACTGTGAAGGTGAGATTCAAATCAAAAATTTAGTTTAAAACACTCAAGAATTTAATGAACTTAATTGGGAATAAAAATGTTGATTCACCTACCTCAAAACAAGATTTGACGTGATGAAACTTTGACGTTAGGTAGAACAATCCCCCATGGACTAACCACGCATGCTAAAAAATGTGAAAACACATGAAACACAACTACGGTGTTAGGGTTTCAACCAAAACAAATAAAAACTCCACGTATAAAATGAAAGAAAAAATAAATTAATAAATATATCGGGGGAGGAAACGGTTTCCGGCAAGGGGGGGAAACCACACCGGAGCAAGGTAGATGTGACGCGCAGGGGGTTCGGTTGCGCTGCTGGCCGAAACAAGGAGAGAAGGAGGTCAGGTTTCCAAAAACTGTTCACACGGGGGGGATTCGGTCTGCTGGAAGGTGTGTCTAGGAAGGGAGGATGGGAATCCAGTGCTGGGGGTCGAGGGTGCGGCCTGGCCAGTGCTGCGGAGGGCTAGAACGAGGGAGACAGAGTGTATGACAGGGTCAAAAGGTGAGGTTGGGATGAACCGTGGGAGGCAAGGGGAGCAGCTAGGAGTAAGAGGTCAGGGTAGTCACGCGCAGAGGGATTCAAGTGGTGAGGGCAGTAGCCAGGGCGAGTGGAAAGGCTAAATTGTGGGTGGCGAGACCGAATCGCGGAACTGGCATTGGGTGAGTGAGAAGCTGCTAGGCGAGGGTGCTAAGAGAGGCTACTGGGTGAGGGGACGTGCAGGGGAGAGAGGCAAAGCACGCCGAGGCTGGTGCAAGGTCAAGGAAGCATGGTCGGCTGTCAGCTGGGGTGAAGGGTGAGCGGTTGGGGCAAGCGTTAAGGAGCCGGAGCTGGGGACCTGGAGGGTGAGGCAGATGTTGGGTGCAGGTAGAGCCGAAGTGAGGTGAGGGAAGAGGAGCGGGAGATAGGGGTTGGGCACAGTGCAGGCGAGGCGCTCGCGCAGAGGAAAGGTAGGGGAAAAGGGGGTAGCCGTTGCAGATAGGGTTAGGGTTTTCCTTGTTTTTTTTATTTTGTTATAAAAATAATAATAATAATAATAATAAAATCAGAAATAAAAATAATAAAAATAGCAATAATAAAGATAATAATAAAAATAAATCACAATAAAAGAAATAAGAATTATAAAAATAATAATAATAATAATAATAATAATAATAAAATAATAATAATAATAAGAGAAATAATAATATAAAGAATAGTGAAAATAAAAAAACAATAATAATTAAAACAATAATAATAATAATAATAATAATAATGAGTAAATGCATGACACCAGGGCCGGTTGCGCGGCTACCGCCAACTGTATGGTGACCGCGCACAGGTTCAAAACCCAGTAAAATCATTAAACGTTGAAAATTTTAACCTGCGCTCAACCTGCACCTCGACGAGGTTAACCGAAGACAGAAAATAATAAAATAAAAATTAATTATAAAGTCATGTGTGAAAATTATCCCCACCATAGACACTTTCTGCCCCCAGAAAGTCACCCAGTCGAACAATAGACAAAACAAAAATTCATGCCCAATTGAAACTGAAAGAAAACACAATACAAGAGAATGGGAGAATACAAGAGGGTTCTCCCCACCATAAGAACTCAACTAGTGTGGAAATTTAACACCCAAAAACATCACCCCAGGAAGGGGGGCTGATGTGGGAACTCCCAACTGATCTAGACAAACTTCTACATCATGATCGAAACAACACCTCCGCTGAAACTTGGAACTCTCGACCCAGAAAAAAAACCTCTAACACTTGAGAAAAACCCCTGAGAAAAACTTAACCCAAGGAGTGAACCTAAGAATAACTATAAACATAGATTCTCCTATAGACACTTACATCTCCAAATGAACACAGCTAAACCAAGATCAACCCATAAAAGATCCAAACACACTTTTAAGAAAAATGCACGATTCAGAAAACCATGTCCACACAAACAGGACTGCTTGGATTATAATAGAACATGACCATCATAAATTCACGAAAAAAAATGAACTTACAATAACATCAAAACTTTAATAGTAGAAAAACTGGAATGGAAAAACTTTAAATGTTCCACCACCAACATGGAACACAAAACCCAAACTGAGGCTTCACACCCCTGGAAACTCCTGACTGTGCATGAGATTTACCCCAAGACCTATGGATGGGGCTCTGATGGATGAAGCATATCCTGCCTCATAGTCAAGCACTGAAATCCTCCAGTCACAGCATCTTATTCAGGAAACTCTTCCTATAGAACTTCTCTAGATGATCGAGATTCCCACAATGATGGAACATCTTCGGTGGGATGTGACATAATGGCTTCGTTTTCCCTAAAAATCTACACTGATGGAACACCACTGAATGGTCTGATGAACTGGAATACAGAATTGCTGCAGAGGACTCTTTAGAACCAAGTCCATTTAGCACACTCTTCTCGCCAGATAGGGAACCTTTATAAGCAACTAGATACATTGTATTTCCAAGTACCTGCACTCCAGAGACCAATTCAGCTAAGAACGCCTCATCCACCAACTTTTCAAAATGATGGTCTTTATAGGGGAGGAATTTCTCCTTGACCTCTGGATAAATACCCCCGATGAAGAGAGAAGTCTTTATCAAATTATACGATGCTAACTCTAGAGAAAAGGGCACAAGTTTCTTGAAATGTTCAACATACACATTCACTGTCTATTGGACTTGTTGAATATGCATAAGCTCTTCCCTTTTCTTTGTCTTCACCTCTTCAGATATAAACCATCAGACGAAGATGGATTTAAATACATCTCGTGTCATCCCAACTTGCAATGATGGCGGGGCAAACAAATCCCATTTATCTAGAGATAGACCTTCAAATAGACCCAAAATAGCATGAACTCTGACAACTTCAGGAGTTCCCAATACCCTGAAGACGCGTTCGACCTCTTCAAGACATTCTACTGCCTCTAATAGGCCCTAATCATTATGAAGGACATGCAGCGTCCGAAAAGGACAAAAACTGGGCATCACTTATCAGAAATCTTGGGGACCTTTCTGGGCATCATTTTCTGAACAACATATAAAACACATATCCAAAACCAATATAAAGCCGAAGAAATATCATTGAAAGCGCTTTCATCCAAAAACAGCCAGCTCAAAAACCAAACAAATACAAACACAACACAAAATTCCCTTTTCATTTTATATTTCAAAACTGTCTTCTTTCAAAGCCACTTTCCAAATATCAATCCCACTTTTCAAACCAAATTCAATTTCCAAAATCTATTTCCCCTTTTTTTTAAATCACTTTAGAAAAATAAGATCAAGCCTTTAATTCCAAGTACACACCCAAGTAATCCCATGGACCATTGTACATGTCTTCATACACTTTCATCCATACGCACCAACAAGAACTTCCCATGCATTCCCTCACATGTGAAAACATTCATAAAGAGTACCCTAGGTTGCACCCAAACCATTTCTCTACCTATTCCAAGGAAACACTAGATTTTTAAACCAAGAACTTTTAGTTATAAAACCCATTTCATGAATTTAAATCCATTTAAAAGAAATCATTTTCATTTCAAAAACCCTTTTTAATTTTCAAAATCGCACTTAAACCAACCAGAACCAAGATGACACTCAACTTGCATCAAACTACTGAAGCGAGGGACTAGTATTCACGCTTAACCTAGTGACATGGTAGTAGGCCATATCCCAAGTAAACATCAAAAACTAGAAGTAACTTAAACCGTGTACTCGGACTCCACATGGGTCACTACTTCATGTGAAATCATGATGTAACATCGGCTTGCCTTCATTGTCATCCCTCAATATAAAACAAACTAGAATGAAACAATGACTCAATTCCTGAACTACCTCTAGCGACTCGAGATTCGGAATGGGAGAGGGTTCATGATGTCCTTCCCGTACCTACCTATCGATTCCTAAAAGTCATAATCTCCATCTACTGAACACCCCAAATAACAAGGGCCTCCTCTGATACCATTTTGTCACGAACCAACCCAGGTTGACCATGAACCAGTCACTTGAGCCGGTCCGCAACATGTCCTAAGGGGCATTCCTGTCCCCACAGGCTGGCAACCAATGTCGGGCATCAAAATGTAATCATTGGGAATGATTTGGCCCATAAAAGATAAATAAATAACAAGAATAAACAAAACAATAAAACTAAACTCTATAAATGGAAAATAAAAATAAACGGAATAGCTCAACATGCCTCAATGTGACCTTCCAGGTCACCTCCCAACCAAAGGCCAACCTTGCTCCAATAATGAGAAACTCATACAAGAAAACATGAGCAAAAGAAACATACAAATTAAATGATAAAAATAGGCGTTATCACTAAAAATTCTCAGTAGGGTTTCCAAGATAAACCACAAAATCCAACGTCTCCTTTCTCGAAACAATCCACTAACACAAGTTTGAAAAAAAAATATAAAAGTAAGGTTTTCACATTTTAAAATAAGAAACATGTTTTTATCATTTAAAAATCCAACACACATGACATACCATTTCCAAAATCATTTTTTCATTTTATAAACTAAACCCAAAACAAAGTATACCAAATCTGGGTGAAAGTAGAATAAGTAAACAATGCAAGATGGAAATAAACTGGTATAACGAAATGTAAACAAGAAATAAAAATAATCTAGTAACCATGGGTGATCCTAAACATCACTAGAAGACCCCTATATGTACTCGATTTCAGAACCACCTGTCGGTGTATAGTGAAGCTTCTAAGTCTATAAACAACTGGCGACCCTAAACTGACCAATCCAATGGAAAAGCCTGCCTGGCCTAACAAAAAATCCAGAGGGTACTAACCCATCTAATCAGGGTTGGTCAACAACCATCACTCGATCATCTAAAATACATCTAGAAACCCATTGTGGTTATAATAATACTGTGTAAGTAGGAGTCCCTCACGCGTGTGACTCATCTCACTACACTTTCCTACCCCAAACATGGACACTCTATATGATAACCCATAAAGAGATACCCCCCCCCCTATAGAGGTTCCCCACATATATATAAACATAAATACTTGCATTATATCATCAAAGGTTCAAACTAGGCCGTCACACCATACCATCGTCATAACCATTTAAATCTTCTTACAAAACAATAGAGTTTCCAAACTAGCACACAGTTATCAAAACACCATCCTTTCAAGGAATCAACACAAACATCACACTTAAACTGAAAGTAACAAACGAGCCTTAACCTCGATGTAACTACAACTTTACTAAAACATCACATGAATACTATTTCTTATTTACAAAGCCAAACGGGCCCTTGAGTTCCAAAATGCACACCAATTAATTTCACAACTACCAAACAAGCCTTTACCATTTTCAAACTCACGTCAAAACACATTTCAAAGTAAAACGGCCATGCTTTAAAGAAAACATTATTTAGGAAGAACAACTCGTTACTTTAAAACCACAAAACCATTGCCTTATAATCACAAAACCTTTCTAAAAAAATTTAACACAAACAATAAGGTTGTCAAGTAGGAACACAATTTTAAACACAATCGTTTCTAAATGTTCATAAAAACACCATCATTTGATTTGAAGATACCAAACAGGCTATCACATTACTTAAAAAAACAAATCACTTCTTTAAAAACACAAATGTTTCTAATCAGACCATTAGCTTAACATATCCAAAACATTACCTAAAATATCACGCAAAAACCAATTTTTCATTTTCAATGTCCAACAGTTTATTAAAAAAATTATAAATAGATGAAATGATCTATAAAATATTTAATAAACATACCAAATAATCTATAAACAATTTTATAATGAACCCAACAATTTATTAATAACATTTATAAAAAGATGAAACAATTTATAAACCATTCAATAAACAAACCGAATAAATTTTAAACAATTCATTCAACCGGAAACACTTTCACAACCTATTGCAGAGTATATCGAAGGTGCATATCATGTCTAAAATACTATCAATAAAACATTTCACATTAAAATAACATAGTTTCCATAACCACATAAAGACATAACCAGGGAAAAATACTTCGAAAACTATTTTTAGAAAAACAATTAACTTGAAAACATAATAGTTGATTAAACAAACGCACTATGAAGGTGAGAATCAAATCAAAAATTTAGTTAAAAACACTCAATCATTTAATGAACTTAATCAGAAATGAAAATGAGGATTATCATACCTAAAACTAAGATCAGACGTGATGAAACTCTGATGGTAGGTAGAATAATCCCCTACGGACCAACCACGCAGGCTAAAAAATGTGAAAAATGCATGAAACACAACTGTGGAGTTAGGGTTTCAACCAAAACAAATAAAAAAAACTACGGATGAAATAAAAGGAAAAAAATAAATTAATAAACATACCGAAGGAGGAAACAGTTTCCGTAAAGGGGGGACATGTCCACGCAGGATCAAGGCAGAGGCGCCGCACAGGGGGTTCAGTTGCACTGTTGTTTGGAACAAGGAGAGAAAGGGGTCAGGTCACCAAAAACCGCATGCACAAGGGGGATTCGGGCCTCCTGAAGGTGTGGCTGGGAAGGGAGGAGGGGAGGCCGGTGTTGGGGGTCGAGGGTACGACCTGGATGGTGGTGCAAAGGGCTGGAATGAGGGAGGTCGGGTGTGGGATGAGGTCGAGAAGTGAGGCCAGGATGAACTGGGGGAGGCAAGGGGAGTGGATGGGTGGAAAAGGTCATGTTGGTCTCTTGCGGAGGGTTTCATGGGTCGAGGTCGGTGGATGGGGTGATTGGTAAGGTCAGATCATGGGTGGTGAGACCGGATCATGGAGTTGGCACTGGGTGAGGGTGAAACTACTGGGCGAGGGTGCTGGGTGAGGCTACTGGGAGAGGGAACACATAGGGACAAGAGGGGAGCACTGCGGGGCTGATGCGAGGGTGAGGAAGTGAGGTCGGCTTTCAGTTGGGGTGAAGGGAGAGTGGTTGGGGTGAGCATAAAGGATCCAGAGGCAGGGACCTGGAGGGCGATGTTGATGCTGGATGTAGGGAGGACCAAAGTGAGGTGAGGTTGGAGGAGTGGTCAAGAGGGGTTGGGCACGACACAGGCATGGTGCTCGTGCAGGGGAAAGGCAGGGAAAGGGGGGGTGGCCTCTGCGGGTAGTGTTGGGGTTTTCCTTGTTTTTATCATTTTTTTATAATAATAATAATAATAATAATATGAGAAATAAAAAAAATAAAAATAACCATAATAAAGACAATAATAATAAAACAAAATTAATAACAATAAATGAAATAATAATTATAAAAATAATAATAATAATAATACAATAACAATAGAAATAATAATATAAAGAATAATGACAATAAAAAAATAATAACGACGACAACAAAAACAATAATAATAATAATAAGAAATTTCATGACATCAGGGACAGCTGCGCGGCTACCACCAACTGCGCAGTGACCGCGCACGGTTCTGAAACCCAGTAAAATCATTAAACATCGATAAATTTTGACCCGTTCTCAACCCTCACCTCGACCTGGTTAATCGAAGCCAGGAAATAATAAAATAAAAATTAATTTAAATAGTCAGGTGTGAAAAAAATTTCGGGATTTATGAGGAGGTATGGGTAGGGAAAACCTACATATATAGGAATGATGATTTTGTGCCAGAACTGAGGAGCCGATAGAGTCTAAAAATGAATTCATTCCATCTAACACATGGAGAAGTGAGCATCAGCATGTAGAACATTTAAAAGATCTTTGGGGCTCTAATCCTTGGAGACATGTATGATTAATTCATTCTGCTAATGTAAATATGGAATGACACTGACATGAAGCCATGATTAGCATGTGAGATACTGAAATAACCCACAATATTAAGTAGAAAAATCCCCATGCAAGAGGGGATGTTCATTGAAGACATGTATGGGAATTTTCTTGGAGAATAAGGGGGAGTCCCCAAGTGAAAGAATCCAATGAGCTATCTCAGGGTGGTAAAGAGAAGTTCACTTGACATCTTTTGGACAAAGCTAGAAAAATTAGTGTTTGACAAGTGGGGATATGAGATCAACCCCAAAATTCCTACCATGATACATCTCGTAGGTTTTCTAGATATGTGTCTCAATATTTATCTATTTTCTATCTGTTATTCTAAAGGCGATATGAGGCCTCAAACATTTTTCATAGTGGATAAGTTGGCAGAGAAGAAAATGGTGGGGTTTTCCACCCCATTTTTTGGAAAAAAATCTATAGGAGCTTATTACACATTCATGAAGGGAAGGATCCTTTTAGAATTGCAGTACCATTCAATGTTTTGTGGGGATATATCATGACTCATTTCTAGACTTATTCTATATATAGTGGGATCTAGGTCCTCGAGATCTCATTTTGACCATTCATTCAGTATTTCTCTGGTATTTTTCCCATATCCTTAAAACCTTGGGACATTCAAACAATACTAGGTTCATTTAAGGATTTCAAATTCTTTATTTACGAGAATCCACTCATAGGAAGGTTTATTGATGATGGGACATCCAATATAGAAGTAAGATCATACATGCTAGCCTTTAGGGATGGCATGATGGAAACCAGGATCGACGGTGAAATAATATGAGAGGCCTATATTCCTTATCAATTTTCATGCCAATTACAATTCTGGAAATTAATTAATGTATCTCCTCTAGTTCATGTTAGATTAGAGTAGGATATGATGGTGTCTTGATAGCTATGGTTGTTAAAAGCTGTATAACTAAGAAGGGAGGTGATCAATCTACCTACAATTGATGTGAAAAGAGGATTGACTACCTGGTATACTGAAACTTGGATTATGTCATACCCTGAAGGGGTACTAAACAATTTCATTCCTTGGTTTGGAATTAATAGGTGGAGTAAGAAAGAAACTTCTCATTTGGAAGGTGCTTTTTCTCTTTCATAGGTTGAGTCATCATATTCGGAGAGAGAGGATGATGAGGCACCCAGTTCATCAAAATGACCTCATGCAAGATATAATCCACCTACCAAACTCAAGAGGGATACACCATCATCACCAACTGAGGTTGCACCTAGGTGGTCTAGTCACTATCTCCTTGCAAATAATCAAGTTTCATTTTCTTGCCCATTGTCAGTGGCGATAAGAATTAGGAAGCCCATTAAATCTAGGGCTACAAAATCATCCTCATAGCATACCGATATGTATTCTAAATATATATGGCTAGAGGTGGTCCAAACGTGGTAGGTAATTTCCTTTGATACTGAAACCATGTGGGAGCTCATATGTGATAGGTTGCATATTCTAGGGATAGGAGATCTCTGAGCCCCATCTAGTATTCTCTTTAAGGATAATCGTGTTGAAGTGGGAATATAAGTTTAGGATCTATATATTCTCATCTATGCAACCAATGATTGGGTCCCTACCATAAGGCGAGTGAAAGATGTCATAGATTGTAGAATTGCTGAGGGGATCAATCATTCGTATTTTGAGGAATGGCGTGACTTTATCGATCCTAAGGATGTATGTTCTCTTCTTCTCAAACTCTTTTCCACTTTTCCTTTATATTTCATCCAAATAATTATTACTCAAGGGGATACCATCTTAAGTTTTAGCAGTATAGTGGAAATCGGTTGAGGTTCCATCTCCATGGTATAGCCCTGGTGGTACTCTGATCAGGGCTATTGAATCACCCCCCGAATCAGGAGAAGTATCTCTAGGATGACATACCATGGAGGATGAGATGCTAGGAGACTTCCCACCTATAATATCTATTTTTTGGATGTAAATTCTATCCCTTGAGTTAAGAAGGAAAAGAAGAAAGAACTTCGAAGGGTCAAATCTGTGGCTAAACTCTTTATCAGCAATGATAAGTCTTGTTGACATCATTAATTTTGTCTTTATCCAGAGAAAATATTTGAACTTCTTGGAATTTTAGGCACTCATTCTATTTCTTCCCTTAAGGAAGTTATGAATGATTCTTTGAGAAACGAATAGGGCGCTTTGGACCAAGATCATATTCCTATCAATGAAATAGCTCATTTGACTGAAGAGTCATCTAGGTCAGAAAATATATCATCTACTCCTAGAACTCCTCCTATCACTGTTGTAGATAGAGAGAGAGGACACATCTGGTATATCAGATTTGCTTCATAAGAGGATATATATCAATGATTAACTTCCATTTCTATAATGTTTTAGGTTTGTATCATACACCAAATAATCCTACAATAACTAATTCTAACCCTATAACTATCACCAAGGAGGTTCTTCAGGGTCCCAAGTCGTTAGAGGCAGGTCATGAACAAATAGCTCCAAGTGTTCCCACATGTGAGATTAACACAGGGCTTGGGATATCAATAGAATCCATGATGAATCTTGGAATTTATTTTGATTAAATATTGTAACATACTATCATTGCTAGAATTTTATAAGAATTTGGGGAATTATATATAGAACCAAATGGATGTGAGTATTTATTTTCCATCTAATGAATCTTATTATGCCTGATTATCTAATAATTATTGGTTGGAATGTGTAACTTAATCTATAGAAACTGCTATAGTGATGGTACAGGGAGAAAATGTTTAAATCGCTCTCAATCTCACTATTAAGGGGAAACCAGCTCAGGTAGACCTTGAAATGGGAAGCCTCCCTGAGGCTCATTTGGTGAATCCTAGACAGACCTAGGGGTGTGTCCCTCAACAATAATTTCCAACCCATACTATTGAGGTTGGGAATGTTGGGGAGGAATCTTCTCAAGTTACTGACCTTCTTTTGGGTAAGGATCACCAACTATTATGACTATGCCCCGCTATTTCTATTCTTTTGAAGTTAACAATAATTTTAATTCATCATATGTGTTTATCAGATTTTTTGGCTGGGTCTAAGGGATAATCTTATGCATAAGCTTGACCAACATCAAAAGGGAAGGAAACCATTATTCTATAGGGAACAGAAAATGGCACTTCTTTGGGTGCATTTATCCCAAAGTATATTCCTCCTTTCGGCAGTGACTCTAAGTCAGATCCTGAGATGTATAATTCTTTCCATATTGAACATCTCAAGGCTTGGAGAGATATAAGGAATATAATTTTTGAGATTCCCCTTGAAAAACTACCTTCATGAATCTCGTAGCTTTTAGTTTTTTTTAGCATGTAGGAATTTAGTGGATTAGAATATTGTCCAATCCATGTTGTGGTGAAAGAGATTATACATCAGCGTGAATAAGAGAATATGATTCAGAAAGACCTTACAAGGTCCAAACTTATCACCAACATTGATTATTTTCAATCTAAACTATACCAAGAGGAGCTAATAATAGCACGAAACTGGAAGAATTTAAGCGGAAAATCAAAGAGAAGACTATAAAAATTACATGACTTCATCAAGAATTATCTTCCACTCAAGGGTAACTCTAACAACTTTATTGTTCATAGAATAATCCCAAGAATAATGGGAAACTTCTATTACGACTACCAAGGAAGCACTTCATATTACTAAGGAGACTAAAGCTGGTCGGATGATTGAACTTCAACAAGCAGCTTATGGGGATTTTGAGGATGTTCAACATATTATAAACTATATCGAAATCCTTTTGTATTATAATATAGAGAGACTCAATTTTGTGGATGTTCTTTTAATTTTTCTCCAAAAATGAAAAGAATTTTTTTTCCAATCATATATGTCTCTATCCCTCCTTTCTTCATGTAATCATAATGTAAAAGTTGATTTTTATATCATTACATTTTCATATCTTCTAATCACAATTACAATGATAGGGATGGGGGGTGTTATAAAATTTTACCTAATCCAAGGGGCCTAGTGAAAGTAGCTCAACTAGGGTTGTGTAGAAAACCCTATAAACTTTGTTTCTTTTAACTTTTCATTCCTCAATTTTTCCTTAATCGTACAGATTTTAGGTCTAGAGAGTTGAGACTCGACTTTTTCTAGGGTTCCCTTTGTGGTTTTTCAACTTGGTGAGTACTATGTCCCTTTTTTTGGGTAGTTTAAAGTCATGAATGTTAAACTAATAAAGCTATTATTTTGTGTTTAATAGCTTTGACCAAGAATTTTTAAATTATAACCCAAAAAAAGGATTGATGGATATGAATGTTACAATATTCTTTAGATACATCCAAGGGGAGTCTTGAGACAATTTTTTTATCTCCAAATCTAAAACATGGTATTCGAGAATGTAGAAGGTCTCTCTTGATAATGAAGTTAACACTGATTGTCAAACCCATTATGAGGGTTTTTTTATGCAAGACCAACTAGGGAACGTACTGCATAGTCAAGTAGTGGTATCCTTAGGCTAACAGGCCAGTTATGTGGGTGACTTATGCAAGGCCAACTAGTGGTACATACTACATAGTCTGGTAAAGGTGATTTCAACAATTCTGAAATTCATTTACTGATGAACAAATAATGTTTAAGATTTGGATGTCTTAAGACCTTAGTGAGTGGATTTTCCAAGGAAAGATGTCTGAGAATAAAGGAATCATCTGTTCCAAATTATGCGATGAATATAAAGAAACTTCTACATGAATTTGATGTGTGATGGAGGGTATATTTTTTCAAAAATGGGTTTTCTAATATTGGTTTATTTAGTTTAAAGTCATGCAGCAAAGACATTATAATGTGAAGTATAAAGTCATATGATAATAAAATTAGGGGCTATGCAGTTTAAAGTCATGAAGCATGGACATTAGGGGGATATAATTTAAGGTCTTTATCTTTGACCAAAGGTTTGATGATTCTATGATTCTTGTTAATCTGTCTGTAAATGTGCTACTATATTCAGGTATGGAAGTAGAAAGATGTAAGATATTATTTGGGGATTTACGAATCCAAATGGTGGTATGAGAAAAAGGTATTATGACATTATAGGAAGTCCCTCCTGAGAACGAAGTTATCACTAGTTGAAAACCCATTAATGAGGGTTTTTTTATGCAAGGCCAACTAGGGAACGTACTACATAGTCAAATAGTGGCATCCTTTGGCTAACAAACCTGATATGGGGGCGACATATGCAAGGCCAACTGGGGTTTATACTACATGGTCAAGCAAAGAAGATCTCAATAATTATGACATTATATCATTAAAATCCAATGAAATTTTATGGAGATTTGGATTTTCTGAAGCATAGAGTTTGGCTTATAGAAATATTACCTAAAAATGGAAGGGGTTTTTCAAGTCATAATTTTCAAAGAATAGAGTAAATGGATGATCTACACAGGTCTGACCTAAGAGTAGGAAGTATGGTGCCTGCAGTTTTAGGTCATACAAATAGGACCATAATATTATGGAAACAATGGATAATATATGGTCAAATTGTCCAAGGTTATTCCAGTATGATTTGAATAAGTGAAGGGGGGAATTGTAAACCAGGATCTTCAAGACTTTTAGGTCAGGAGAAAAGATATGGGACAAATATACCAAGAATGACCACTAATTTATGGGATAGTATACCGTCGTAAAATATTAAAGGGACATAAGAGGCTTCTCCCAAGAATGAAGTTACCACTAGTTGAAAAACACGTTATAGTGTCTTTTTATGCAAGGAAAGCTATGGCATGTACTACATATTCAAACAGTGGAATCCTTAGGCTAACATACCCATTATGTGGGAAACTTATACAAGGCCAGGTGGGGAATGTACTATATAGTCAGGTAAAGGAGCTCTTAGGTATCATAAATTCTACCTCTAGAAGCCAAGGAATTAATATGAAGATATGAATGTATTCAATATTAGGAGTGTGATATGAAAAAAAGGTAATATTTAATACATAAGGGAAATATTTAGACCAATATTGGCTATTAATTTGGAGTCCCTTGTATAAATCTGACTCATATGTAGAATGGGTACATCTCTTGTTTCCTTTATGGGCTCCCTATGGATATGACCCAAGAAAAAATCTCCTACATTGAATTTTGATTGTATGTAAGAGAGGGAAAAATTTTCTTTATAGTGTGGCTGGGGATAGGTCTTAAGGCCTATGCTTCACTATTTATCTCAATGGGATGAGAATCAAGCCATGCGTTGTTCTAGAGGTATCATGTAGTTTAAATTCATGTGGCGATGACATTGGTCATGTAGTTTAATGTCTTATGGAATGTATGTGGGGGATTCTGATGTAAAAAAATAATAGTGTCTGGTCCAAGGTGTAAATCCCAAGAACCACTTCGTATCTTGTTGGAGCAAGAATCAAGCCATACGTAGTTCTAAAAGATATGGTTTTATGCATAAAATGGTAGCTTGTATCGGATCTCCCCATATATATATGAAGTGTACATGGGATAGTAGGGGATTTTCTATGTTTTTATGCAACTAGGCCCAAGATTGAAGATTTGGATGTCTCTACGCATCTCAATGGGATGAGAATCAAGACACACTTAGTTCTTAAATAAAGTTCCCTCACCCTGATTGAATTCATTAGTGGAGGATAATGGAGGTTTCATTGAATATGGATTCATACATAAGATGAGAACTCATATTGAATCTCCTAATATATATTTGACTCATTTATGGGAGAAAAGAGGCATTATTTGCATCATGTTGTGCCTGGGACCAAGATTGAGAGTCTAGGAATCACTACATATCTCATATGAGTAAGAATCAATCCACATGTAGTTCTTAAAAAAGTTCACTGTGTAAGTCTGATCTATAAATAGGGAGTGTGGGATTTTAAATTATAGATGGACCAGGGAATATGACCTAGGTGTCACTATGTATCTCAACAGAATGAGAATCAAGCCACATGTAGTTCTTGGAATTCCATGTAGTTTAACATCATGCGATAAAGACAAAGGTGAACTATGGTGAAGTGATGGAAATATTGTGGTTGGGCCCAATAATGAAATTATGAGCATCACAACATATCCCATAGGGATAAGAATCATGACTCACGTGGTACTTGATAGGATGCCTATGTATATCTGATTCATGCAGAGGAAGTAAGGGGGATTTATGATTTAATCATGGTTGGACCCAAGATTGGTAATTTTGGAATCACTACATATTTCAATAGGATGATAATCAAGACACACATAGTTCTTGAATATTTTTTCCCACACTAATCAGACATTGATTAGGGAAAGGGAACTTTTGATAAATTCAAGACTGATTGTTGGGCTTAAATCATGAATTATTGGAAAGGTTCTCTCTATAGAGCGGGTCATGCAAGAGGAACAAGAAGGGGAATTTCATTTTCCAAAATTTTGGATGGACACCAGATTGGAGATCTGAGTGTAACTATATATCTCAATAGGATGAAAATCAATCCATACATATTTCTTGAAAAAAATCCATGTACAAGTTTGATTTGTGCACACAAGGGGTGACAGGACTTTTTTTTAAACATTATGGCAAGACTTGAGATAGGAGATCTGGGTGTCACTATGTATCTTGTTGGGGAAAGAATAAATTCACAAATAGTTCTTGATAATGTTTCCCCACACCAACTGAGGTTTGATGTGGGGAACGATGATTAAATATTTTTTAGATATTTTCCAGAATAATAGTTGGGCTCAATACACAAAATGGTATGAGAATCAAGTCATATGTTCTAGAGGAATTCCTAGAATAGATTTGGTTCATACACAAGGAAAAGGGAAATTGTTTCATTATAGTCACAACTGAAACTGGTATTGGAGATCCAGGCATCACTGTGTATCTCATTTAAATGAGAATATAGTCACACATAGTTCATGGTGAACTGTGCAGTTTATCATCATGCAGCAAGGACGTGAGGTCACCTAACATGGAAGAAACATTGTGGATGGACCCGAGATAGGAGATCTGGGTGTCACTACATATAATGTTGGGGAAATAATCAAGCTACACGTAGTTTTTGAAAGTTATTCCCTATGCAGGTCCGATCTAAACACATAGAAAAATGGGGCTCAAGTGCCACTTGGGAATGACAATGAGGTGAGTGAGGTTTATGCATGGAAGCTACTCATTTTTTAAGGGACCAAATGGAGTGTATACTCATGGTATATTGGGGATTTCATAACATCAAATAAGGTAAAAATTAACCATATAGTTTTATTTCATGTTTTAAGGACAAATGGTGATATGCAGTTTATCTTCATACAGCAAGGATGACATGTCATGCAGTTTATCGCCATGTGACAAGGATGATGATACTACATAGTTTAATGTCATGCAACATGGATTCTAATGGTTCTATTCATTTTAATGCTTTGTATCTAATATTAACTCTGTGTAACTACACAAAGTACTTCTTCAGGATCATTTCATTGGTTATAGTTGTATTGAGTTCTCCATCCATTGAGATTAAGGAATAAAATCCATTAGAGTGGACCTTATGTGTGGAGTAAGGTCCCTCCCACTTTGGATGAATCTTTAGAGGCTTCTTTCTTGGTATCATTAGAGTCCTAAGGACCAATACCAATTCTCCTTAGAGGAATGAACAAACACATAACTTCTAGTTAAAGGATTGTGTTATCCAGTTCTGATAGACCTTCAAGTGATGAAAGGTGTGAAATCTCTTTTTATCTAGTAGCTTCATATCATCTAGTAATTTCTTAGATTTCTCATTTACAAATATCTGGTAAAAAATGGAAATACAAAGTGATGGAAACTAAACCTCAATGGGAAACACTTCTTCTATTCTGTACACCAATGAGTATGGGGTTTCCCATGTTGTAGTATGTGTTATAGTCCAATAATCTCGTAAGGAACACAAGAGCTTATTAGGACAAGATTTATTATCTTTACCCAATATATTATAGATTGTGTTCAATAGAGTCTTATTAAAATCATTTATCTATCTATTTACTGCTACATCATAGCTAGATGAATGGTTGGATTTGATATCGTATTCCTGATATAGCTTATCATCCTCTGCAGAACAAAAAATGGTGAAATTGTCCATAAAAATGGTATGAGGGATACCAAACCTAGTAATGATGTTAGCTTTAACAAAACTAACAATTATTTTGTATTTGACTTCTTTGAGGGGTATTGCCTCAACCCATTTAAAGAATAAATCAGTGGTAGTAAGGATTAACTTGAACTAATTAACTATGGATGGAGTATATAGTCCAACAATATCCATTATCCATGTTGTAAACGGCCAAGAGTATTTAGTTGTATGTAGCAACTCTAGGGGTTGATGAATGAAATTGGAATTCAATTGGCAGGGATGAAACTACTTAGTTAATTATGTTCAATCCTGTGTCATCGAATGCCAGAAGTATCCATGCATTAAGATCTGATCAGAAAGCATATACCCTGATTGGTGGGAACCATAGGCTCCTAGATGTACTTCATCCATAACAACCATAGTCTCTTCTCCATCATCACATATGAGAATGACTTCATAAAATACTCAGTTTTAGAGGACTTTCGAGTGATTTGGGCCATCATAAATAATGGAATTGGCTACTCACCACTAGATCTTCTCTCTTAGAACTTTGTCCAGTGGAAGTACTCCATCTTGGAGATAATCTGTGGTGGGTGTCATCCATCTAGTGGTAGGTTTATATTTCCTAGTGATGGTACTGATTTCATTGATCTCTTATGCTCTGATCTAATCAAAATATGAAACCATTCAACAGTGGGAAATACTAATGATTGTTTCATCCTGATTTGGATATTCCAAAGTTATAGTTTCATTTTTTTGCATATCTTCCTGATCACTTTGTGATCATAGGACATGATTCGATTTTGGATCTGAGGTAAATTCTAACATTAACACTATAACATAATCATACAGGGGAATTATCCCTTCCTTTCTGATGTCATAATCTATGTTGATCTTCTTGATTATTAATTATGAATCACCCTTCACCTCTAGGTGCTTCACTGTTACTTGGAGTTCCAATTCTAGTCATGTAATGAGAGCTTGATATTCCACCTCATTGTTGGTTCCACCATCTGATAATAGGAAGAAGTATAGAAACACTTCCTTTCATGGGTAGATAATAAAAATTCATATCCCAACTTTGTTGAGTTTGGTGTCTTCCATTATCTTTCCCATTGGACTCCTAGAATCACCTGTAAAGTACTTCTCCCGTGTTTAGGGGAAATCCTGAATAAATAAGATTTCTTCATCAGGTAGTTCAGTATTTAATGATGTCTCTTCTATAAATGGGTGCTCAAAAAGGAAGTATACTAAGGCTTGGCCTTTAACTTCTTTCTGAGGAACAAATTGTATATTAAACTTCTACAAGGTAACTGTCCACCGTGCCAAATGTCATATCATCATAGGGCGAATGAGGATAAACTTAAATGTTTTATTTTTAGAAACCAAGTGGATATCATGGTGCTACAGATAGTGCCTCAAATTTTGAATGGAAAATATTAATGGCATGCATCTCTTCTCAATATATGAATATTAATTCTCTACTTTGATCATGGTTTGAATGAGATAGTAAAGGATGTTTTCATTCCCGACATTATTCTTTTGTGTGAGGAAATCACATAGTGATCACTCCAAGGATGTCATGTATAGAATAAGAGGGTTTACTTCAACAGGTGGCATCAATACCGATGAGATCAAGAGTTATTTCTTAATTACATCAAATATTTATTGATATTTATTGTTCTACTAATATGTGATTCATTTCTTCATAAATTTGGTGAAGGGTAAACACTTTCCTACGAGGTTGGCTATAAAGAACTGAATGTAGGAGAAGTTTCCTTGAATTTCCCTTAACTCTTTCAAGTTTTTATGAGGTTACATTCCAAGGATAGATTTAATCTTATAAGGATCAACTTTAATGCCACAATGGCGTACAACATAGCCAAGAAATTTTCCTGAGGTTACCCCGAAATCACATTTCAAGGGGTTCATCTTTATATTATATTATCGAAGCTTATAGAATATGGTTTCTAAGTCATCCAAGTGATTAGAATGTTTTCAATATTTGAACACTAAATCACCAACATATAATTCAATAAAATTTTCCAATAAGGGTTTGAAGATGTGATTCATATCATGGTGGTATGTATCACTTGCGTTCTTCAAGCCAAAGGGCATTACCCAATAGTATAATACACCTTTAGGTGATCGAAATGTTGTGGATTCTTCATAATATTTGGTCATACATAATTTAATATACCAATAGTAGTCATCTATGAAGGATAGGGCCTTATAACTAGTCGTTTCATCAATAAAAAGTTTTGTAATTGGAATTGGGAAGTCATCTTTGGGATAATGCTGGTTGAGATCTCTGAAATCGATGAAAAATATAATTTTTCCATTTTATTTTTCATAGGAAAAAAAATTTCTAGCCATTTTGGGTATTGTACCTCTCAAATAAAGTCATCCTTGATGAGTTTTTTCACTTCAGTCTTAATATTGTAGGTGTGAGTTGGGTATGTCCTCTTGGCTGATTTCTTGTATCCTCAATGATGTTATGGAAAACCCAAATGATGGGTGGCCACCTCGGGGTCAAGGCCTATAATCTCTATGTAGTTATAGGAAAACACATCCTGGTGCTTCTTTAGGAAGGAAGTGTATTCCTCGTGTTCTTTGGGAGTTAAGTCCAAACTAATTAGAGTGGGGTGTGGATCTTCTTCTATACCCAAATTCATTTCTCTGAGTTCATCCACAGTGGTGGAGACTCTTTCTTTGAATTCTAGAGGGGAATCCTTGAGATTTTATTCTTCATCCTCTTCCTCATGCTCCAACTTTTTTGCTTTTTCCTGGGGAGGAGATGACAACACAAGTTCCTCAGAAGAAATAGGGGAGTTTCCATTTATACATCTCATGGATGAGGTAATAATTTTAGGATCACTTTTTTGAATGAAGCCATATTGAAATCTTGAAGGGGAAACACGAGACTAAGAATGATCCTCTTCACTTTCACTGAAATTCATGATGATTTCTTCTAATTCATCTAGTAAAATCTAGATTTGTTGAGGATCAGGGGATAGAATGAAGACATTTTAATTCAAGCTTTCATTAACATTTTGAGGGTTGATAACTTCTTCAGTTCCATCGGGCTCAACTATTGTGATTGAAATTACAGAAGCTATTGAATGAATTCATGAATTATGGTCCATATTTTCAATTTGATTAATAGGTATAACATAATCTACACTGAGATACTTGAAAGGGTTAGCTGGAATCATCTCTCATCCATTTGGGGAATTGATTCGGGCGGTATCAGTATCCATTGATTGCTTCCCTTCATAGTGATAGAACCCTTCATTGATGTATTGTGTTTTTCATCATTTGAATGGGGCCTTGTCGCCATATAATGTCCCAATTTGACCATTGATAGAAAATTTATAAATTGGTGGTATGATGAAGGAATGGATTCATGTTGATGTATCCAAGGTCTTCCTGGAAGATCATTGAAATATGTGTCCTACTAGACCAGCATGAACCCTGAGTCAAACACAAGATCTCTAAACTGAGCCCTAAGTGTGATCTCATAGAGAGGTTCTTGATCATTATTATCATAACCCTATAACATCAGAGTGGGGGGAGACAAGTGAGATTCATTGAGACCTAGTTGGAAAAGTGTGTGAATTGGGATGAGGTAGACTCCTTAGCCATTATCAATGAAGGATCATTGGATATCAAATCCATTTAACATGACAGATATATACAAGGTTTTGGAATTTCCTTGTATGATATCATCCTCATCTTGTTCGGTGAAGGAAATGACCTCATGTAATTTTGTAGGATCATTTTCCACACAATATACTTCATTAGAATCAACCTCAACTTCAAATTCATAAGGGCTTGAAAATTCCTCAATGTGTGCTTCTCGGAGGTATTTTGATAGATTCACGTAGCTAGCACATGGTCTAGTTTCTTAAAAAAATCATATTTTTGGTCCAAAGGTCTGTGATTTTTGGAATAAAGATTCTCTTTTTCTGGAACCTTTGTGATCTGATTCTCCAGATGTGGATGGACCATCTCTTAGGGAAGTACCTAGAATTGATCCTGTTCTTGGTGTATTAGGCTGGATAGGTCTTCCGACCTGATGAGGAGGTGGTGAGTATCCTATAAATAGTCCTCCAAGAAAAATATTTCAGGGAAGACCCTTTCATGTGTGGAGGAGGAAATATATTGTTCTATTGATCTCGCTGGAGAGATTTCTCATGAGTTTCAGTCATGTAGATGGTTCGAATGGGGGCTTGGTTGAAGTAGTGGATTCTATCAAAACCACATATTTCCATATATCCTTGACCCTAAAAAACTCCTCCCCTAGTTCCCTAATAAAGTTTAGGGAAATTAGGTTCATAATCAGAATCATCATTTGAGTGGGGATCCATTAAGTGAATAACATTAGAAAAACCAAAGATTAACTCCTCATCTGATGAAGATTCTGCCTGGGGGTCGACTTTTGTTGTACCATTTCACAAGGTGGATCATGTGGTTTTGAGATGGTTGGAATGAAATCTACTAAGTAAATGGAAAACATTTTCCTTAACATGAACTCATCTTCTTCTGATTGTTCCTTATCCTTATGGACATGCAGATTCTTTGAAGATTGGCCTTCAGAGGACTGGGCTTTTGATGAAGGTGGATTTGTTGTAGAAGAATCAGAATGAGGCACGGTTAGATATTTAAAATGTGTTTGTAGAATGTAAGGAGTCTGATTGATTATTTTTCTGACCAAAGAATCATTGAACATTTGTACATTATTTCTTTTAACTTCTTTCTTCTCACATTCCTTCTCTGGATTGGTAACAGAATCATATGCTACTTAGGTTAGTTAATTTTTCAGTTTTACTTTCCCATAATTCAACATATTTTGTAGGAGGTACTTGAAAAAAATACACTCTTGGATGGGATACCCTAGAATTTGATGGAAGGGGAAATATTTTGGGAGATCCTTATCACCTTCTTTGTTAGGATTCTTAGTATTTAGAAACTGGACTAAGTTGTTTTCCAAAGATGAGATGAAGTATCTGGTGACATGGTCATTCTGAAAGCAATAGACCTTGTTTTTTAACTCCTAAAACTATATAAACCTCTATTCTCATTGATCATCTTGATGAGGTGGTCATTGTTTTTGATGCTCAGGAGGTGGTTCCTTATGGAATGATGTAGGCTTTAAGGTAGGAGTGGATACGGGGGCCTAATTAAGTGTAATTATAGCAGCCTCTACCATTCCTACTCTCCTTTCCTGAGATGATGGGATTACTCAAGACTTATCTTTGGTCTATGTGATATATTTTTCCAACTATTGATAAATTTCATCTAGATACGGAAACCCTCTTTTGTATTTTATAGGGATCAACAGTGTTCACAACTCATCATGGAGATTTTCTATACATATAGGAAATAGTTATTCTTGATGGAGTGGTTAGTTCAAGGATTAAGTTAATCCTTTCCACAAAACAATAATGTCTCAGACTCTTTCATTCTCCCTTTTCTTATAGTTTGTGAGATCGAAGATTGTTGTCTTCTACAACATTGATCTGAACCAAAAAATCAACATATGATAGAGATCTTCTCATCTAGTGATCGATTGAGACTACAAACTCATGTACCATACAAAGTTTTTCCCCTATAATTATTGCATGAAGAATTTGAGTTTCAATGCTTCTTGTTGCTCATGGGTTCCCATCATGGGATCACAGCGAGAGACGAAATGTGTCAAGTGCTACTTTAGATCTCCTGATCCATTGAAAATCAGAAATATAGGATTCCCAATGTTTGGCGAAGGAGGGATAGGATCCACCCATTCAGGGTAAGCCTTATTTTCAGGCTATATTGGTATACTCCATCCTTCCATAGCTTCCAATCAAGTCATTAATGGTTTAATGGTGTTCATAAGAATTCATGGAATGTCCAAATGATCCAAGACCTGAATAAGTGCAGCAACTAGAGCTTGAATAGGTGTGACAACTAGTAGGACCACTGGTGGTGGCATCGCTAGTATCTATTGTGGATATCCAATAGGGGTTGTCCTATAAGGACATGCCTGACCATGTTCTGGTTGTGTACCCAATGTAGGTAATTCATTATCTTCTATTGCATTATTCAAGTGTATTGGTGGTTGATGTCCCACATTGAGCGAATGTTACCTATCTATTTAATTTGTTTTGGAAAACCCTATTTACTAAGGTGTGCTAACTGTAAGTGCAAGTTGAGGGTATTCTTTTGGAGAATATCTAGAAGGAACATTTCCTTGAAGTAACTTTGCATTGATTCATCTCAAATCTCTCATTTTTTCCTCTTTCTTATCAAATCTTTCCTCTAGAGAAAGGGATTGGCCTTCTCCGGGTGGAAGGTGAGACATGGTATGACCCTTACCATTTCCCCTATTATAATCTTTTTGAGGAGGTAGAGTTGGATTATTTTAGGGGATACCCAAATTTTGGGTGATCCTCTAGTTTGTGGTATGCTAACCATCTTCATTCATTTTGGTGTGGACCACCTCATGAATAAGAACTTCTTCTATAGAATCCTCTAAATCGGTCTTTAGTTCTAGAGGGTCTTCAACGATGGAATTGATGACATTTATAGACGTGTAATTCTTTGTAGTCATTCTATTGGAATATATTTAAGATCACCTTCTTCAATGTCCTCCATGAGACCTTTTCCTCTTCTTTGTTAGTTCCTTGGGGTTTTTTTTATGAACAATGACCCAAAGGGATTCCCCAAAGAGTTCAGTCATGCACTTTCTAAATGATTGAACTAGATCACAGGACAAGACAAATTGAGAGGATTCACTCAACAGCATCTTTCTTGATTAGGAAAAGACTGATTCCCGCTAAGGAGGGGATTTTTGGGATGAAAATTCCCCATCTCTGAGGGCTGGGGATATTCCTATTCTTCCTCCACAACCCTTCAAGCTTGGTTGGAAGATCCCAAGGGTTAAGTTAAAAAATCCCCTGGCCCTGCAGAATGGGGTCGTTCTCGAACTGTTGTAGTTGATATTACTATAGATAATCTTCTGATTTTATGGATTCTAGTTAGAAATTTTGTTGGGTGCATTATTCATCACTCACTTAAATCACTCGTTTCAGAATATTGTTGAGATATTTTTGATATTTTATCAATATGATGACTGACATCCTCTAAGCAGTATTCCTTATCAATGTTCTCATATGCTTGATGCAAGATTACCTCGCCATCTTTCTCTCTTCTATCCTGACATTGGTGAGAGTCAGTCAAGGATTATTCTTATTGAGAATATATTCAGCCATGAATAGATTCTATTTGTTGTAGTTAGCCTGGGTAAATGGAATTTCATGATTCCACCTTTAGTGGGATTTTTTTGGCTTGAGAGCGTAGTGAAAAGAAATGATGCATGTACACCCCATCCTCTGATGCGAACACCATATGGGGTTTCTTTGATCATCTTTCACAACATCATTAATGCATTGAGGCATGCACGATGAAGGGATCCTTGAAGCTTATAAATATTTAGAATTTGGGAATATAGGAGAGATGAAAAGTCAGTTTGGCGATGCAACCCTTTTATTACCTTGACGTTAGTTTGATACTCATCATAAGGTAATACCTTTTCTTTTAGGTGAAGAATATTTTTACATGTGTTGAGGTTGATGTCATGCATACAATCTTTTGCCAACATATCTAGAATTCTATATTGAGAGGTGGATAAAGGCTAGAACATGACTGGTATATCATCTTTAGTTATCTATTTCCTCATGTTTAGGAGATCTTCTTCATTTTTCACTAGAGGTTCCTCAACTCAGTCTGACTAGAGTAGAAGCTTCCTGATTATTTTATCACAAGAAATGTAATTGGTTGAGATTTCCTCTACTATGTTGAAAAATATATGACCCAAGAGAGGTTTAGAGAATGACTATCAACTTAGGTTATCTTATGGTTGATAAATTATTTCACCTACTAGTGACAAGGCATCATACATGATGGGTCTTGTATTTTCAAGTGCCTCATGATAAGAGGGCTTTCTCATCACTACATTTTCAATTCGAAAATTCTTTTGAAAATGTGAATCACTACTATGGGTAGAACTTTCGCAGCGATCGCCATCATGGGGAGGACCATCATGGTGGATTATAGCAATGGGAAGACCCTCTTACACCTTGGTCTTCTTTCCACATAGAGGGTTTTTGTGGATCTTATCAAGATATAGGCCCTCGAGATTGACCGAATTGTTTCCATGATGGAAACCTTTATGGTGACGTGTTCGATGAGGACCTTCAAAATTACAGTTACTACTCTAGTAATTTGGTAATGGGAGGGTATGATCTTGAGCTAAAATAGATAAATTTTTGAGGGCATCAAGAACACCTGTGTCAAGTAAAGCCTGATCATAGATCATTTTTTGGTTTTCCAACCATTCTTGATGAGACCTCTTCTTTGGAATCTTCTTACAAGTAGTTTGAGCCACTTTCTAGGAGTAGTGGTCATCATGGGAAGGTGTTTGTGCCTTACTTAGAGTGTCCATTGGAATGGTATGATTATCTCTAATTGGGGCAGTTGTATGTTCTTGATCCTACTATCTGTATATTATGGGAGAGTTTTTCCCATGACCCTCCTAGAAAAGAGAATATGTATGTGTCTACTCTATGATGTTGTGGTGATTATCCAACCCATTTGTGTGTATAGAGTTGTGTGTATGTCCCTTAGGCACTACTTTTGTCACTGTGATGATATCCTAGAATTTCTGTAGGATATGGGTAGTGATTTGTGTCTTTCCTTTTACCATTTCCAAGATATGATTGGTGACTTTAGTGACCGAAATGAGAATATACATCCATTTTGCATATAGAGTAGGTGTATGTTCCTATTACTTTCCTACCTTTCCTTCCATTGGATACTGACAGTACTCATGGGATGGTAGTTCAGTCTTCCCTCTACCTTTCATCAGGAATTTCTAACTGAATTCTCTTTGTTCTATCAGATGAGGCTGTTGGAAAACATGATAAATGTTGGTAGGTGTGTGTGCTTGCTCACTGTTTTCCACCAAACATGGTCGGTGGACTTCCCTGAGTGCTTATGGATGAGTTTGTTGGAAATCTTTGTGGGTGAAGGCAGGTGTATGTTCCTTCTTGTAGGTTTCATCGTATTTGGTTGGGGGAGTTCTTTAAATGCTGCTAGGTGAGTCTGCTGGATGGCAGTGTGAAGGCAAATGGGTGTATGTGCTCACTCACTATTTTCCACCAAACTAGGTTGGTGGGATTCTATATAGGGGGAAATGGTGTGAACCTTATCCTTATCAGCTGATTTTCATCCCCGGTGGGTTGTATGGCATGCCCGGGTCTGAGAAAACTAGTCTGAATAGTCGTAGGCGACACCCTCATCATGTTGAGGGTTCACTATTGCACAATGTTTGAGATGATGATTGTTGGTAGGATCCTTTAAGAAGGACCCATTTTTCTTTGATATGAGGTCATAGGTGGACTCCTAATCTACCTCTCTAAAATATAAGAGGGACATGGCATTACATTCTGGGGATAAGTTCCCAAAATTGTTGGAAATGGCAGTCAGTGCCATCTACTTTAGGACCACCGGTCATCATTGACTGGATGACTAGGGATGACTTTGATTTGGAGGGGCTTTTGGGCTACCTCCAAGGTTGGGATGGTACTATGATGATGGTACTCTTGAACTAGGGCATTGGATACCCAGCGTTGAAGATGCTGAGTCAGTGATGGCATCCTTCGAGCGGATGAAGATCCAACTTGAGCAATAGTTGAGGTGTTAAAGGGTGTAAAATTGAAGGAAACCATTGGATCGAAGGGAGTTATTGAAAATAGGTGCCTGAGGATAAATAAAAAACATGATCATGAAATACCTCTTAAAGAAACATCTATTTAGATGAACACATGCATTATTGATTTCCCTATTCGGCCCTCATTTCCTTTAAGAATGGAAGGGTCCTAACATGTAGGTGACACTATCATCTTTGTTAAGGATTTTCATTGGGGTCACCATTTTTTTTATGTATGGGTGAAAAAAATGGCCTATGGGGAACAACCAACCATTTTTTTATAGATAGTTTTTAATTAGGGTAACCCAGCACCTTGGTTAAGGATTCATGTTAAGTTCACCATTTTCTGTTTACCTTGGAAATGTAACTTCATTAGGGAAATAATTATTTCCAAATGGTTTCCAATGGTTTTTTTCATGGAACTAGAAACACCCATTAGTTCTGTATCCGTAGGTACCTGCTTTTTAAAGGTAGGAACTCGTTAGGGATTTTGATCCACGATTCTTAAGAACTCGCATTGGTTAAGAGGATAGGATTTCGGGCTCATCACACCCTTTTGGGGGGAATTATTTTTTTACTCTGGGAATCTCTTATAGATTTAAGATATTTTCATGAATCCTTCATAAATTTCCAAGTATTATGTGAGTTATCTCAATATTAGCAATCAATTATTAGCATGTAGAGAATTCAGAATCATCTCTATGTATTCGAGGTTCTTCATTGATGGAGATATCTGTATGTATCTGAGGTTATCCATTAATGGTATCTACTCATATACTAATTAGATATTCTTTGGTCATTATTACTATGATTCTAGTTTTCTAGCCATATATTAGGGAACTCTCGAGTTTATAGTCATCCAGGTAGATGAATGTAACTTTGGAATTTATCATCATCCAGGGATACAAAAGTTGTTATGATGTTGGGATCGAAACCATTAATGTGCTTCCAAAGTATCCTTATGAAATGAATTAGAACCCACATAGTTTTATTCCACTTAATGGGGCACATCATACCTTTTAAGGTCATTTGATAAGGACCCAACCATACAGTTTAACATCCTATGGAAAGGATTTCTAAGCGTTAGGTGCCTAGTCAATGTTTGGTGTGGGACTTATATCGAAATAGAAAAGGAACACAAAAGGGATATGTGTTTCCAAGTTGAATTAGAACCTACTAGGGATGTGGCCCAAAAGAACAAGGTTGGTTTAGAATGTTGGGTTTGAACCTCTAGGAGGCCTCCTACATATCCCATTTGGATGAGAATCAAATCCCATATAGTTTATTGGTGAGGACCCATGCCTATGGAGGCCCTAAAGGGTATGTCTCGTAGGAGAGTATGTCCCTTTGATATGATATATTGGGGATTACCCTGGAGAAGGATATCCCCTGTGAAGGTACCATGAGAGATGTTTTCACTCATAGTGATTTGTGGGCTTAACTCAGGGTTTACTCCTGAGGAGGATTCTCAGATTAAGGGAATTATAATTGGGTATTATTCCTAAGGAGGATGCCCATTTATCTTGGGCCCTGAGTGGGATTCCTATATATCCTAGTTATTATGGGAATCAGAGTTCTCATAGTTCATTGTGGCCGGTGGATTGTGTGGATGTTGTGATCATTACAAACCTCTAATTTCATGTGAGTCATGCTTAGTGGGAGAAACAAGAGGATGTGAAAGATTCAAAAAAACCACACACTTTTATTCCTTTGATGATAAAAGAGTTCTAGGTGACTGTGGAATAGACTAGGGTTATGGTGGAATATGTCGGGGCTACGGCAGAAGAGGTAAGGGTTACGGTGGAAGAGGTTGGGGCTACGGTGCTTACCTCTATTCAATTAACATTGGATGTGGGACCATTGTGAGGAAGTAATAGAGGTGAGGGACATATAGAAGAGTAATATAGAAACATCCTACATGAAATACTAGGATATTACACCAGTATGGATACCCTTAAATTGGTTTTTCAGTATAAGGAGGATCTCATTCCATATGGAAGGGGAAAACAAGTGTGATCCTTAACCTCCCTATTGAGAACCAAAGGCTCCAAGTCTTAGAGATGAGAAGGGGAGAACAAATTCCTATCCACAAAATCCAAGGATGGGAACTCATCAACGCTTTTCCTTGGGTAAGGTTTAATGTGACCATATATATCAAATTTTATAGATGCATCTTGGATCCTTACCCTTTGGTAGCACAAGTGTGGGGAACATCTGGCTGTAGAAATCCAAATCCAAACGGGAGACATGCTGATGTGACTTTCCAGAATTTTTTGTAATTTAGGATGTCTTGGTGGTTATTTTAACATGGTCTCTTTCAATCAAGGGATCCAGTGATGGAGAAGACTTTCCATGAGTGGATTTCAAGGAGGCTTCCTGAAAGGCTTACGCAGGCTGAAGGGTAGAACGAACTAAGGAGGGTCCTGCAAGGGTGATCCACACAAGTATGCTTGGGAGAACTGATGGAACCTTAGGTGGCTAACAACCTGGATGAATAAACTTGGGAAAGACTGGACTCAAGACTTAAAGGATCTTCACAAGTTTTCCCAGAAGTGAGTAGCGTAAGTTCTTATTTGAGGAATGGAAAATCGCGTTAGTATTATTAAATTAGGGGGTTGGGAGAATGATTCGTGCAAGTTTTATTTACTCTTTAACACTGAATGGATTTAAGACTCACTATCCCCCTTTGATTTCCTCTATTTAGGTGTTAATAAACTACCTTGTAGGTTTTGGGGGCACTTGAGCGAAGTACTAGGGAGATTAGAGAAGCAATTGGCCTTTTGGGAAATTCATCCATCCAAATGAAGGCCCCCAATGGTCTATTTTTAGGAAAATATGGGACCCTGGGTGAAGGAGTCTGGTCACATATGTTGGGTGGCATGAAAGTTTTTGCACGCTGATGATGGTGGGGCTAACATGGGCGAACCATTTTATGAGGCTTTGTAATCCATTGACATTCTTCATCTACTTTCTCTTCCTTTTTCTATGGAATTTACCTTTGTGACTTTTTTATCCATGTGATGAAATAGAGTGTCAACAATCATATATATCATTAATATTTATTAAATCCACTTTTCTCATCATCTAATTAAAACATAAAAAATGAATCACATAACTTCATGGTGGTTGTAGTCCATGTGTAAGCCCAAACAATGTATTGTTTTCCAACAACTTGAAAGTTAAAAGGTAGATATTATATTATAATTCAATAAGTATAATAATTTCATATGTATCATATATAAAAATTATAACCATTATAAAACCCATCCATTAAATAAGGTGATATGAAATTTAATATATCTATATGTGGAGAAAGTATGTCGTACGTACATATGAGAAACACTTCCACTTCCAATTTGATGGGAGATGGGTGAACCAAGATGATTTAATAATCAGAATAATATTTTAGTATATTTATGAAATTTAAGTTATTATGTTATGAATAATATAAAATATTTAGAGTAGGTAAAAAAGAAATTTAAAATAAATTGATCGGTTAAGGAAGTTATCTCTTCTTTGAAATGTCACCATTAGTTAACATTTTAAGGGATATAGGGTTGTTGATTTTTGAAGACCAAAACCTCTAAAATTTATATAGGGTGGTTAATTAGAGAACTTGACATATTTTGGTTTAGGTATTGGTATCAATTTGTTGTGAAGACGAGAAAGGATGAGTGCCCTTTTATAATTGAGGGATGGGAACTATTAAAAATTTAAAAAATATATTTAAATAGTATAAATTAATTTTGATGTAAAATTACCTAAAAATTGATATGATTCAAATATAATACAATTATGTGTCAATATACTCTCATATATTAAAATTTTGACATGTGTGGATCATGTTTTACCATTATATTTTTGTTTTTATCATTTATTAACCATTCTGACAAATACTGTAATATTAAAGTATTTTACACTTTAAGGGATAAAAATGTTACAATAAAATACAAGAAGAAGAAGTAATAGAGATTGGTTGATCATTACAACCATATAAAATTTATTTGGATTAATATAATATTTTTATGAATTCTATATCATTTAATAAAATATTAATTATTATAAAATACCATTAATTTAATTTATAACACTATTCATTTAATTTGGTATTAAATACATAAACATAGATGAGGATTTCATATATAATTATTTAATATAACACTAATATGTCACATTTATCTAAAAAATTCTTTTAACGTATTAAATCACTCGTATTATATTACTTTTACTATATTTCAAATCATTTATTATATTATTTTATTATTTAGAGAAATCTTAAATCGGTTTTTCTTCAACATTTTAGGAAAATATATAAGTAAAAAAATTATTAATAAATTTATATCAGTAAAATAATTTCATAATATCAATTTATAAATTTCTATTCATTCGTAACATTATTATTTTACCTGTGTAGGAATATAAGAATTATTTAAAACTAAGGGAGTGACATTTTGTAAACTTCATTGATTTAAATATTATCTAGGTAATTTTCATGAACACATTTCCATTAAACAAATAAATATATTTAATTATCTAAAAATGGTCAAATTTCATCATCATAAAATATTTAGGATGTATAATTATGAACTTATCACTTAGTTTTTACCACGATTCACCTTATTTACCCTTAATCAAGGTGATATATTTTCCATAATTACAAATAGTTTTTACAAAATATCAAAGGGATATATTTAAAAATTTAAAATACTAATTCAAAATACAGAATCAATTTTATAAAATTAAATTTCTAAAAATAGCGGAAATTAATATTAAAATAAAAAATGAAACATTCGAAGAAAACAACCTTTTAAAAAAATAAAATTTAAAGCATAAAATGTGGTCTATTTTATCCCATGCCTATAAAAATGTAAATATAATATTAAATAATTTATTGACTATATAATAAATAAATTTCATTAAAATAATTTAAAAAAAGTGATTAATTTAATTTATTAAGAGAGAAATCATTATGAGTATATAACATGTTTTTTAAGAAAATATTTATTTTTCTATCAAATGAATTTTATTTTCAATTATAATATATTGATAACTAATGAATAAATTTTAAACATGGGTAACCATAAATTTTTTATAATTTAGTTAGTTATATTCCTACTCTCTAATCCAATTTCTAGGAGATGACAATAAAATATTAATATTTTAAAAGTATATCATGGTTCGTTTAAACATTGTGTTGCATATAATTCAAACTATCAATGAAATTAAACATATTTAAACAAATCCTAAAGTCAAAGGTTGTTAAATTACCCCATCCCCCTTAAATAAATTTTAACCTCACAATTTTTCTCAATCTAATATTAGAAAATTTCTTTTTCAAGGCCCACATCGAACAATATAATAATAAATAGTAACTTAAAATTGAGAAAGTATAAAAAAATGTTACCTGAAAAACATAAAATCAAGTTCCCATATTGGTAAAACCTTGGTGGGAAGTTAAAATATGGTCTTGGAAGTGAAAACCAACTCCAATGTACTGGTATATAATGATAGATAATAAGGTAATGATATCATTATTAATCACAAAACCGTAAATTCGTGATGAGTTAAAAGACCATCAAATCAACTGGACTGAATGTTATAAGATAATATTTTTTTAGATCCTATTAATATAGTTCATTAATTATGTTACCATATAGACTAATAATGTAAGGAAATATACTTACATTAAATGTTGAATTTCATCATTTAAACAATTTCCACCAAAGTCTAATCTTTTTTTCTAAACAGCCACTATGAGGGAGGAATTTTCCATTCCTGATGCACAAATATAAACATCAAATGGATCTAATTTCTTATTTCTTATTTACCTCAATAACCTCATCATGAAATAATGTTTTATCTTAAAAATATACAACCTTCCTCATACATATTTAAAAAATTAATTACATTCTTCCCAAATATTCTTTTATGTTGAATCACATGTTGAACCTATGGTTTATGTTTACCCCATCCAAATGAAACATATCTAACATATCCTTTATTAACATCTATATAATATTATAATATAATTAAATTAAACAAAATATTATGAATCTAATTTAGATAATTAATTAAAAGATAAACCTTAACACATCCATATGTATCTCTAAAAATGTCAAATCTTAAATGAATATCTTTTCAATCGTAATGATTATTCATTTACCAATATATATTAGTATATATTTAGATTAAAATCAAATCATATTCCAACACTAGTGGGTGTTTAAACCTCATTAGATAATTCTTTCTAAAACCATTTATACTTTTAACAACAAAATCTAATCACATAAATCATTTTAAATTTTGAATTGATGTGTATGAAATAACAATCAACCTTAAACATTTAAATTGATGAAAGTATCTATGAATTTTATCTTAAACATACATGAAAACAAATATGATTAAAAAATGTCATTCATGATTTACTACTCAAATAATATTATATCATAACCTAAAACATCTCTATTGCATGCCTACATTTATCCTTACACCAGTAGATGATCATAAGTTGTTTTCAAATAACATAAGTGATTCCCTTTATCCTTAATCTATATATATAGGTAATCAGTTCTTATAATCACATCAATTTTCTCTAAATATTGAATAATAATATTTTTATATGATTTATTCATAAATAATTGAACATGAAATGCCCAATCATGGAGTGGAGAATAAATATTCCCTAAATATTATGATTCATTTAAAATATTTTGAATTCATAAGCTTTACTTTTTCAATTTGACTTCAAAATTTATTATGACTTATTGTCCTCATTATCCCTTGGATTTGGACATTGATTCTCAGAATTCCCAAACTCCTTTCATTTATAGCACTGTAGTGTGAGTGGTGAATTATTTTGATCTTTATCCGCATTAATTTATTTTAATAGCCTATTTAAATCACATTGACATTTTTTTACTCGATGGAAATGATTCTGAAACATGAAAAAAAATCTTATTCCATTCATGAATTCACCATAGTGCTCCTTCCCACATTTTTGGTAAGTAGGACATTGAAATTTTTTCATCCCTCTATGTGAAAAATCACTGGAGCTTCAATGAATCTCCATCTTCATGTTCATATCACAAATGAAATGTGAGTTTCTAGATTTCATATCCACATTCAGTGTACCTAGAATGATTTCTTAATTGAATACAAAGTCTCTTATTGCTAATGCATTTTGAATACATGTTTTTAAACAAATAAGAAATAGAGTGGTTTTTTGTACATGCTTAATGATTATACCCAAATAATACCTTGAATGTATTATAAAATTGTCCTAATATGTTCTAATGGATTTATCATTTTTTGGTTAAGAAAAAATAATTCCTTCTCTATTTTTATATTTATAATGTGAGGATGTAATTTTTGAAGAATATTCTGCTAAACTCATCCCATTTCCTGGATGAAATTTCCACCTCCATCCTCATAGTATAAATAATAATTTATCATTGATATCATTATTCTTGAAAATGATAAATAAATATGACAATTTTTCATTGTTGGGGAACTAAGGAATGAAAAATATCTTTTCCATAAAATTTATCCATTTCTTAGAAACTAGTGAATCTATAGACACATAGACAGATGGTGTATATTATCTCCTAAAAGATTCAAAAATTTATTTATCAATATTTTGGGGATTTTTAATTTCAACATGATATATATTAACACCAATATCTTTTGGGAGTTTAGTTTCCATATTCAGAAGATATTTAATCACATCTCTTAAGAAATTCTATTTCTCATGAGGATGGTGGTTTCATTGGATATTGCATTCATTGTTCACTCAATTTCTTATTATTCCATCAATTGACTAAAACTAAATATCATAGTGTGAGAAATGATAATTATAATGTAGTGGTACATTATCATGAAATATAACTCATTACATGTCTAAAAAAATACACCTTATATTAAATATATTTCACTATATTTTTATCAATGTTCATCCATGATCATTTCCTGAACTTTATGATGTTACCCAATACTTTGACATATCCCTAAGGTTCTCACTATTGTTTTATTAACCGATTTTATAATGGTTAACTAAACCTAGCTCTAATACTAACTATAGATACATGTACAATTCATATATATATATTATATCATAATAGATAAGTATTCATTACATAATATAATGATCTATAACATAATCATATATTTCTTATATCTTAAGAAAAATGGACATATAAAAATATGGTTCATAAGAATATCCCATTATGTTCATCATAATAAGAACCATTCCTAAGCATATCATTCTTCAATCCTTTCTTCAAAACATGGGGAAATAAAATGTAATAACAGGTGATCTCATATTCTTATTAGGGGTATTAAATTGATATATCAATGATCATATAAGAATAAAATGAGCATAAGGGTATTATAAAAATAGATTAACATCTCAAAACCATAACCTTCATATAAATTATTATAATCATGAGTCATGGTACAAATCATTATTGTTCATAATACACGAATCATAAAGGAATTAATGAATGTGATAAATGAAAACATAACATTATCATAAGACATGATTTTATGGAATAAACCTAATCTTAAAACTTTATGAACATATATAAATAGAAATAGGATCACTCATTATTTAAATGATAAGAAATAATTCCTTTCCATAAACTTATAGACATAAAACTAAGTCTACACCTAATAATATCGACATAAAATAAAGGTCTAAAAATATTCTTATAGATACAAACACCAATTTAAAGCATAATCATATGGACATGAATGATAGGACCACATATAATATTATATATATGAAATCAGGTTAACACATAATAAATTTACCTAATGAGTTATCCATATTTACCCAATATATTAGGGAAGGATATAGTTCCAAACCATCACATAATACAAATCAATAAAATTTTTGACATGGGATCATCAAATAGTAATAATCTCATAACCCATGAAAATAAATGGGTTTCATAGACATTTCATGATAATATAACCCATAGAAAATGAACGGGTCCCATAAACATCATGTCATCATTAACCTAAACCATATAGTAGGATGGAATACATGGATTTTATCCCTTGTTAAGATTATGTAAAAACAAATGATGTCATATTAGATGGAAAAATATTCTGAAATATTACATGGAACAAATTAGGAAGCAAATAACCATTCCATTTTAAAGTCAATTTATTAATATTTAAATTTTTAAAAAAT
Organism: Viscum album; assembly: GCA_963277665.1. Taxonomy (NCBI): domain Eukaryota; kingdom Viridiplantae; phylum Streptophyta; class Magnoliopsida; order Santalales; family Viscaceae; genus Viscum; species Viscum album. Next base: position 1,678,815,080 of record OY728135.1, read on the forward strand.
ATTATGGAAAAAATTAATTGAAAATAACCATGGAAACATATAAAAGAATATTTAAAGAAGTTATTAGTCATAATTTTGGGAAATTTGGTTCGTACTATAGATTTTGAAAAACATTCCTTTCATGTTTTTTATAAAAAAAATCCAAAATTACCCACTAGGAAAATAATAAGAATATTAAATTTAAGACCAGTTAAAAAAATTAAAACATGAATAAAATGAAATTAAAAATTCATTTGAGAATATTAAAACCATTTTTTAAAACAAATTTATAAAATATTGAAATATAATAATAGTGATTTTTGACCGAAGAGAGAAATGACGTCACTTTTTACTTAATAACATTCTTCTGATATCATTAGTATGTATGGAGTGGGAAATGAAAGGAAAACATTAATTCTATAGGAATAAAATGAAAATAAAAAAAATCATGAGCTTCTTGAGAGTTATATAATAGGTTTTAATCATCATAATCTTAATCATAAAAAACCCTAATAAACAATGTGATTGTAACATAAAACACTTACTATATTGGTAACATTTGAATTGTAATCCCCATAATATAAAGAAACGTTTATGAATAATATTATCACATAATTATTATGAATCAAATCATAAATAAATTATTTGGTAGAATATACGACATACAAAAGAAACATGTGGTGTATAAGGCATGTGTCCCATAGAAATTAAAATGAGATTAAAATCCCTTACCAAAGGTCTTACATCCTCTGTAAAAAATAGAACCTCCTTTATAATAAAAATAAATTTATTTTAATTGTATTACAGTACCATAATAATATGTATTGTACCATATTTTATTTACTTATATCCTTTTATCACTAGTTTGTTACATTTTTATTATTCAAATTGGGTCTCACTATACTGATTTTTCTTATAAATTTGGTTATATAGTTTTGGTCCATGTATATTAACCATGGTTCCATTATATAAAAAAAGTAATAATTATATAAATATCATATATATTCATTATATAATTTTTTTGAAACATTATTAAATGTAAGAGAAATAAAAATCAATTACACTATTTATGGTGATGGTAGGTCATATGTGCGCATGAACATTGTCGTAACTTTTCGATACAAGAACGAATGAATGGTAAATAATAAATCACCTATCTAGAATCATTATTGTGGCATAAATATCATATAAAATTATTAAATTCATCCTTATCACCATCCTTGTAAAATATAAATGAAAAATGAATCACATCACTTCATAGTGGTTGTAGTCCACAAATACGCACAACGAAAATTATCATTTTCTAATAGTTTAGAAGAAAAAAAGGTATATGTGATATTATAATTTCATAGGTATAATAATTTAATATGAATCATGTATAGAAATTATACCCATCATAATACATGTCCATAAAATTTGGTGATGATAAATGATTTATATAACTATGTAGAGACATTATGACGTATGTACACAACAGAGATACTTTCCCTTCACATTTTGTGAAATGAGAGTGAATAAAGGAGATTTAATAAGAATAATAAAATATAATTATATTGAGGATATTAAAGTTATATTTTTATGAATAATATAACATATTTATTTTAGGTAAAATAAAAATTAAAATGAAAGTAATCAGTTAAGGTGATAACCTCTACTTTAAAACGACTATGTTAGATCTTCTCTTAAAGGCTATAAGGTTGGAATTTGAGGATGATCATAACATTTATAATATTTCTATGTAATTTTAGGAAAAAAATAGTATATTTTGGCTAATATATAAGAATCAATCTGGGTTTAAGAAGAGAAAGGAGGGGTGTACTCTTATAATTGACCCGAGGGTCACTTTGGGAATTTCATAAAATATTAAATTAATATAAATTATCATTAACGTAAAAATATATAAAAATTAATAATATTATAAAATAATATCATCATGAGTCGAAATAATCTCATTAAATAAAATCTAGATAACTTTTTATCACATTTTCACCCTTATGCTTTTATTCAAACCCTTCATTAAAACTTCTGACAATTACCATAATATTAATGTTTTCTATATTTAAAGTGTCACTAATATTACAATAAAATCACCAAAAACCAAAAAATGGATCAAGGATGATGTTAAATACCATATCCCATTAATTTTTCCAAATATTTCATTTTTATGGATTTTATATCATTTCATAAAATATAATTTATTATAAAATATCAGTAATGTCATTTTTAACACTATTCATTTGATTTCACATTAAATACATCATGAAAAGGAGGTATTTCTAAGATAATTATTTAAAATGACATTAATATGTCATATTAATATTAAACATTAATATAAAATTTTAAAACACTAAAATTATATTAATTTCAACATTTTCAAATTATTTCATTAAAGTTTATTTATTAATTAGAAGAATATTGCGCTGGTATTGCATAAAAATTTATGGTCATTATATAATTACTAAAAAATTAAACTATATATATATATATATATATAATTAAATTAATTAAATTAAACTCATATAAAAGTTTATAATAAGTAATAACTATTTTTCTTCTCAATGTGGTCAAATAAGAGTTATTTAACACTATGAGAGTGATATTTTTAACTTTCAATGATTTAAAAATGTTATAAGTTATTTTATTGAAATACTATTAATTAAAAAAATTCTAGTTATAGATTAATGTGATGAGGTCTAATTCACATAATCATTTAAATTTTAGGATGAAACACTATGCCCTTATCACTTAGTTTTAACCTAGATTACTTGATTTACCCTTTATCGAGGTGATAAATTTTACCACAATTAATATTCATATTGACCAAATATCAATGTTACCTATTTACCAAATTTTAACCCCAAGATTCATAGTACAAAATCCATTTTATCGAATTTAATATATAAAATTGGTAGGAAAAAATTAAAATAAGCACACAACATGTGACTAAAACCACTTTTTAGAAAAATGCATTTTGAAGAAAAAACATGGTTTATTCATATCCCATGCATAGAAAAATATTAAAAGGATATTTAGATATTTTATTGATTATATAATATATAAATTTCATTATAATCATTTAACCATAGTGAAAAAATAAATTTATTAAGATAAAAATTCACTGCATGAATAAAAAATTGTTTTTTAGAAAAATATTTCTTTTTCTTTTAAATGATATTCATTTTCATTTATAATCAATTGAAAACAAATGAATTATTTTTATACATATAAAACTATAAATTTTTTATAATCTATTTTTTCAATTTTAATATTAACCAATCTAATGACTGAGAAATAAGTACTAAATAATAATAATTTAATACAATATCAAGGTTATTTTAAACTCGATGTTTTTTGTAACTCAATCTATCGAGGAAATTAACATTTTTTGGAAAAAATCCCTAAAATCCCTGGGTGTTACATATTTTTTCTTATCTAGATATTAGTTTGAGATTTTGTGGAATTTTGGGTTGACAAGTCTGGGTATGTGTCTCAATTTAATTCAATCATTCAAATAATTTTTATTTATAATTAATATTACTTATGAAATAATATTTTTATATATGATCCATGTTTTTTTAAAATACATATATTTTCTTCATTGAATCAATGAATTTAGAGAAAGTAATATTTTTTAATAATGTTATAGAATATTTTATCCATTACTATTTTAAATTTAAATTTGATATTTTATATTTAGTTAAATTTATAATTTACATACGCTCAATGATTATTAAATAAAACAAAAAAGATGTTTTGAAAAATTATTTTTAATTTTTTTCCAAAATAGGGATACATTGACACTCCTTGATGATTTTTTAGTCAAATAAAGTTATGTTGATGCAATTATTTGTTTTAATTATTATTATTATTTTAGTCAAATGAATTTTAAATGGGTTTATTTTGTAAAATCAATTTATAAAATATCAATGGAAATATAGTCATTTTTTTAAAATATAATCCCAAACCTTGGTTATTTGTTTCATTGTGAAGGTCAATGAGTTTATATAAAGATATAAAAAATTGTTAGGTAGTTTTTTGTAGGTCCAACACTATTTTCATAGTGTGTTCAGTCACTGGTCTATTTGTATTAGAGTGTAAATGTATATATGGTTGGTTAATCGGTCTATATAATAGGAAAATAAAGTGGAAAATATTTTTTGGCCAGGTTTTCATTACATTCTAATTTTTTCCCTTATGGAGTTAGATGGTGATTTTATTAAAAGACTTGTTTGAGATTATATAAAAAATTTATGTTGTGATCCCAATGTTTGAAAAAAAAATTAAATTTCAAAAAAAATCATTAAAAGAGAAAAATATGATGTTTTTTGAATGAGGGATATACAAGAAAGGAAAATAATTTTATCTCAAAATAAAAGATTGTAAGTAAAAAAATCTGGAAAAACGATATATTGTTGTTTTGGATTTATAAAAATAATCATTGAGAAGAATTGGTTCTTACACCATGATTATTAACATGGAATCATTGAAATAAATCTAATTTTCTTTTCGAGTGAATTATTCCTTAGTATCTTTCATTTCCTTGGAATTTCATAATGGATTTACTTATGCATTGAAATATATTTAATATATAAGAGAAAACATAATTTTTTTATACTTACCTCTTATAGATATACAAATACATAAATTTAGATCATTATCTATTGATTTAGGTAAGTATAAGAAGTTAGTGATCATGTTTTTTTGAATAAATCTAGAGTATAATTTCATTTTTATTACCATTTTGTTTTATATTTTTTTGTTTCTTCTTCAAAAACATCATTGGTTTTTTATATATTAAATTATTTTTTATACTAATTTTTTTTTTAGAAACAAGGTCAAAAAATTTATCATGTTATGATTGATGTCATTATATTGTTAATAGAAAATTATCCACTGTAAGTTTTATTTTATAACTATGCACTATTTTTAGCCCCTAAAAATTTGGTAATATACTTATGGTAAGGCATCAATCCCAACTCGGTTCTCGAGATTTTGGAAATTTGGTTCAAGGAATTATATTTAGTTATAGAGTTTTTTCAGGTGGTATTTGTATAAATATATTTGTAATTAACAATATTTATAACATTTTTAATATTTTTTGTTATATTAAATATTATAAAAATTATTTAAAAAATTATATTATATAGTTTTTCCTTAGATATGTTATTAAGGGTAAGTTATTCCCATATTTTTTGTTCAATTCCTTGTCATTGGTTTTTAAACTAGGGTGATTATATGACAAGTTAGAGGTCATGTGGAATCATTTTTCTTGTCTAATGGTATAGGTATATTTATTGGGTTATTATAAAATAGTATCAAAGGCATGGTTTATGTTAATTTTTAGGATGTATACAATGTGCATAAAGATAGAATACATAAAATTAAAAATATAAATATAAAAAGGGAACAATATATTATTTATATAGAACCTTGATTTAATTGGATTTTGGATCAAATAATAGGATTATAAAAACCTTATATAGTGATATAGACTTGATCCATAGTGTGTTTCATCACCCATGATGGGTTGATATATGATAGTGTTCATGTATTATATATACATAAAATATGCTACATCACAATATCATGGATTTGAAATTATTTTACTATATTTTTTTTTCAAATTACTCATTTAGTTTTTAGTTTTTAGAGTTCAATATAAACTTTTTAAAAAAAATCATTGAAATTTTTTTGAAATTTGATTGATAGAGGATAGCCAAAAAAGGTTAGAGAGTCACCTATATGTAATATAAAATGATAGTGATTAAAATTATTCATGGTTGTGTGTTTTGTTAAAATAAATCTATATAATAGTGTTTCCTAAAAAATTGATGATTAAAAGTATAATTATTGGTGGTTTAAATATATGTGATCTAGAATAGGGAATCCTTATATAGAATTATAGATTTCATTAATGAAATGGAATTCTATAAAGGCTAATAGTTGATAGTATATGGTTATAAAACATATATCTAACCATAAATTAACTAATATATGGGATTTGTAAAGATTTTTAGTTTGAATAAATTGTTTATTAATCATGTATAATAACTATGTATTTATGAAAAATCATCTTTTTTCTAAATTTTTGACCTATCTGAAAGTTTTGAATGTATATATTAAAAATTATAATTTGTTTCTATCTTATTGTATGTTAATTATATATTTAGAATGAAATTAATTATATTATAGGGAGATTATTTGGAGAATAACTCATTTTGGTCATGGTGGCATATTTGGGGAGAATAATTTGGTACATAATAAATGATTATCATCATTGTACAATCCATCCTAGTGATAGGGGGAATCCAAACATAATAGGCCTAAAATTGGGATATATTCTCAATGTTACAATGGAATAATCCAATATCATTATGAAATTATTTATATATTCAAGAGATAGAATATTTTTTTGAATGAATCAATGAAATATTTTAATTTTTTTGTAAATTCTATAGATATCTATGGTAAGATTTATAACTTACATGTGAGAAGGAAAATGGTGGAAATGATGAGCGAATATAATAAAAAATTAATTACATATTAATATTATCTTGATTCTCTTTTTCTATATTAAATTGATATTTTTCCACTAATGTATAAAAGAAACCTTAAACACATTATTTCCATGTCATATTAAATGGGAATTTTTTATCATAAAATATAAAACTTATTTTTCAATTTTTTTTTGTATTTTTACCAATGTTTGATATCAATTATACTTTAAAGTATTTAAGGATAAATATTTGTATTTTACTAAAGATTTTATGATGTTATATCCCCTTTAATTTACAAACCCATGAAAATTTTCTTAGGAAATCACTTATTTTGAGGACTGACATAGAGGGGCCTCAGTTTACAACAATTTTCCATTTATAGAATAGTAGTGGAAATTATTCCTTCAGTATCCAAAAAAAAATGTATAAATAATTATAAATTAATTTTATAGATTTATTTTCTAAATAATAATGTGGAATCATTTTTATATTATTATCAATCAGGTGATGTAGGATAATGGTGGGTTTAATTTTTTCACCTTATCATTTAATCATTATAGAGATTTTGGTCATCTGAAGAGAAATTTTTAGTTAATTATATAGTAATTCAATTAAAGTAAATATAAGAATATACAAGTTTAGAGTATTTTTATACAGAGAATAAAAAATATATATTTAAAACTCATAATGGAGTGGGTAGGCCTATATAGTAGGAGAGTCCTCTTCCCTAAAATAAAAAATTAATACTCTTCATTGTTGATCATATAATGAACAATTTTATTATTCATGTTTAATATTCTACCATGTGAGATATTATTTTGATTTATATTAAACATATTGATACATTTTTTATATGAGGCATTTTATTATTTTATATCTTCATTGTTGGTAGATAATTTGGGGTTATATATTTACTTAATGCCTTACTTGATGATAATATTTACCTAATTTGATAAAATGAATAAAAAATCATTCAAATTCCCAAAATAAAAAAATCATAGTATGTATCAAGGAAGTATCATGGGGTTTTAAGGTTCTTGGGATAAAAAAATAACCTTATAAAAAATGTACCATTTGGTGAGGTATACAGATTATATTAATAATTATGGTCAAATGGATTCATTTTAATGTACTAAATTAAATTATTTATAATTTATGAGGTATGTGGGGTATATATTTTAATAGTTAGAGTCCAATTATTCTTGATATTTGATAACAATTATTTATATGTTTGAGTTAAATAATCTATAGAGTTGTGTAAAAAACTAATATTACTGGTAATTGTTAAGAGATACATTGATATATTTCTAGAGGTATTTTTTGTGTTATCTATAATAAAAGATGTATGTCACATACCTATTTTTAATTTATTCTTTTAATTCAGATTATCTTTTTGTTCTTAGTTTTTATCTCAAGTTTTGGGTGTTCCAGATTTATATTTTGAGTTTTAGGTTGTTTTCTATCAGTTGTAATGTTTAGAAGCATGGTTTGGGGGTAACCGTGTGACATCATGAGGTTGATCTCCTTTTTAGTTCATTTTATTCTATCATGGTTTGAGTTTAATGAATTCAACACGATTTGATCCAATCCATGAGGCTCCAAAAAATAATCTATTTATATCATTAGTTGTCTTTGGTCAAGGGTGCAAGAATTGAGCACGGTTAAAAAAATTGTGTGGAAGTCGTGTTCATGGTTATGCAATCTTGACAGAACCATGTCATATGGTTGTTTCACATTTTACCAAATCATTCATCTAAACCTTGTGGGTTCCATGTGTGTCCAGTAAGCAGTTTAGGTTTGGTTAACAATTTTGAAATTTGTGCGGCCTAACCATGGACAGTACCCAAGTGTCTTAATAATGTGAATTTAACTTTATAACTTCCTCACATTTTAATCCCAAACACCATCTCTCTCCCTCGATTGGCATGTGTGACTTAGGGGGAGCTCCTCCCTTCTTCTCTAAGACTCTCCTCCTCTTCCTAGGGTGGAATCATTGAGTTTCTTCAAGATTTAGGGCTAAATCATTAAGGTAATCTCTTCTTTCTTTTGAATCTTCATTCTTTTTCAATTTTCATTATGGTTTATCTCCTTACACGGTATATTGTATCTAAGTTCCATGTTACTTTATGTTTAAATAATGGGTTTTGTATTCTTAAGTTTTTTTCTTGGGTGTTCTTGCTTCTTTGGACACCTGTGGAGTTGTTTTGATTCAGGGTTGTTGAGGTGCTTATGGTTTGAGGTAGATTTCCTTCGTATTTTCCATTTAAATTTATGAATATATTGATTTCATTATTTTCTCACCTCCCTTGGATATTAATTAGTGATATTTTATTTTTATAATAAATTTTTTATGTGAAATGATTTGGTTTTCTTCTTTATTTAAAGTTTGTGGACTTGTTTTGTTAAGTATATCACACTAAGTGTCTGATAAATTGATTGGGTGGTATTTGTATGTAATCTGTGATTTATAAGGCACATTTTTTTCTTAGTAAATTTATTTGTCTTCTAAAATAATGTTTTATATTTCTAGAATTAATTTCTTTGTGATTTTGGATTCACAAATGATGTGTTATATTTCTTTTGGAAGTGAGTGATTTCTCAAAGATTTCTCAAGGCCTGTTTGGTAATTTTATAAAATAATTTTTCTTAAAAAATCTTATTAGGTAATAATATTGCCTTGTTTATGTTTAATAGTGTGATAAGTCATTGGCATGTTACTCCTATGTGAACTAGTGGTTGAATGGAAAGGGATTTCCCCTTGGAGTGGTTTGAGGTAACGATTGTGTGTTTCTTTTGCGGGAAATATGTATATATGGATGGTTTCTTGTTTTTTTATTTTGATAAGCCCACTTTAGTATTTAAATGGTAACCTATAATAACTAGAAGATCTTACCAGAACAAGTGGTAAACTATATTAATATTTATCCCTAGCTAGTGGCCCTTAGTATGGACCTTTCTCTACTTTGGGATTGTGCCCCATGGTTAGGTCGGGTAGGGTAAGATCGATCATGTAGGGGAATTGATGTAATCGGATGAGGCATGCCTACGGGATGATTCAAGTATTATTAGGTTATATATTATCCACCGATCTCATTTTTTCTCTCATTTTCTTTGGCACTTGTTCATCTATGGAATATGATTGAGTATCCTTGTCAGGTTGGTTACACTTACGTGCTATATTCCATTTCCCTTATTTTTTGATCAATGATCCTTCTCAATTATATGGTGTACTTATTTGTTAAAATTTATATTTTGTTTTAAAAATGTTTATGGAATTTTTTTTGAAAATATTTTACATATAATATCTGCTTTTTTTGGAAAACATCATCCTTCTCTTCTAAAATGCTAATGCCGCCTTCTTGGAAAATAATTTAGTTTATTTGAAAATGGGAAATGGATCGTGTTTTGTTTTTAAAGATAAAAATTCATGAAATCCTAGTTTTATATATTTTATTTCAAACTTGTAATTAATTATTATTTTATTTAAATTAAATTCATTTGAAATATATTTTTTTGGTCACGACTACAGAGTTTTAATACTCATGCTTATAGTTTCTTTTTTGTAGATTTTGGTGCAGGTTTGATATTCGTTTCAATCACAATGGGTGATGTTGGGTTTTGAGATTGGAGAGTGACCCTCTGGGTCATATGTATGTGTATTGGTCTCCAGTTTTAGTTTAGTTTTTGATGTTTTTCTTGTTCTATTTTCAGTTTATGTATAGATGTTGTTCGATTACTTTGTTTATTATATCAAGATTCTTTATTTATCTTAACTATTTAAGCTTATTAATATTCAATGAAATAATTACCATTGGTTCTCACTTATACCCTTAGTTCTTGTAAACAACTTAGAAGGATCTAGAATGCCACTTGGTCCTTGTTGCAAGTCGGCTCGGGTGACCGGTTTTGGGTTGACCAGGGTTGGTTCAAGAGAAAATGGTATCAGAGCCTAGGGTATTTGTAGGAACTTTCTTTTATTAGAGTGTAATTTTTTATTTGGTATTTCAAGGTAGATGTATTAGGGATTTCAAAAAGTGGGGTGTAGTTATGAGGGAGTTCCTAGACAATAGTTTTTTGTGTTGGACCTTGGGTTTCCATGGGAAGTTGGGGTTTCCTTGGATTAATTGGTTCTTGTGGGTTGTTTGGTGTTGGGAAAAATGAAACGAGTGTCGGTCCAGTTGTCTCAGTGAGTTCACAGGGCTTGGAAATCCATTTTTATCTAAGTACATGGTTCTAAAAGGCTCTCTATGATGATTTCATGATTGGAATATATCCGCCAACCATATTTCTAAGTCACCCATTGACACTAGTTCCCCCTTTGTGAGCCTATTTTGGATCTTCTAGGTATTGAGGCTATTTTGAAAGCCTTGTTTTGAAACTGTGAAAACCAAATTTCATATGGGTTGAGTTTTTAGATGTATTTATAATAAATCCTTAAGAAATAATATATATTTATAACAATAATTTTGGGTAAAATGGGAATATGGTTGGTCAAGATTGGATTTTTATAATCAAAACCTATATTTTATCAAAATTGGTTTCTTTGGAAAACAAAAATTAATTTTGAAATAGAATGATTTTGATTAAATGTTTCAGGGGATTTTTTGAAAAAAAAATTAATATTTTAAATGGGAATTAGATTTATAATTTGAAACATGGGTTGAACATTTTATTTTAAAAGTTGAAATTCTTTATTTCTATCATTAGTATTCTAATGAGGTATCACATGCATGGATGTGTGTGAGGAACCATATGATTGATGGCATGCATGGATGGGTGCCTTAGTTTTCATGGGAATATGTGTGTGTGTAGTTCCATGGAATACCATTGGTGTGAGTGAAACATATCAGGTTTTCTTTCATATCAAAAATGTTTATAAGAGGAAAATTGTGATGTTTTGGGAAATGATGGTTGTGCAGATCATATTCATATGATTTGAGAATGTTTTCTAAGTGGTTCTTTGAGTTTTATTTCTTGTTGGTGAATTGGTTTTTATTGAGTTCGTCTTTTCCCCTTGAGGTGAACCTATGGGTGGTTTACCATCATAGACTCTACATTTGATCAAATTAAGGACTTCCTTCCTGAGTTTTGGAAGTTTAACCCTCCTCTATTTGGTGGTCAAGTGGATTATTTTGAAGTAGAAGAGTGTTTGCATAGAATCGAAAGGATCTTTGGATTCCTTTTGTTTTCTAAGCCTCTAAAGGTTAAGTTCACTAACTTTATGTTTTAAAGTCTGAGATCAAAGTTGTGGAAGTAGGTTATTCAAACCAAGCATCGATAAGGCATGTCCTGGGAATTATTCATAGCTTTATTATTCTAATAGTATTTCTCTGAGGTTGTGAAGGAGAGGAGGGTGATTAAAAAGTACTATATTCAGCAAGTTTAAGGTTTAGTGTTGGAATTTTTTCATCATTTTGAGGATATAGTTCATTATATTTTTGATTGGGACAAGTATGAATTCATTAAGGCTAGAAATTTTGAAAATGGGCTTCATCTTGGTCTTCACTTTAAGGTATCAAAGTTTATTCTATCCCCTTTTGTCGATGTGGTGATACAAGTGGTCCAGAATGAAGCTATTTTAGTTGGTGTGATTGATGAATTCGACCTTCCTCTAGTCTTTGGAATCAATGAAGTGAATACCATTAATGTGATCGAAAAGAATCTAGAATATGGTCATGTTGGTCATGGAATAAAAAGGCCTTTAGATATTTTGTTAGCCTCTTTTGGGCATAGGACCATGGTGTGTCATCAATGCAACAATATGGATCACAAATATTTTTTATGTCCAAATGATATAAAGATATTTTTTACCTATGGATTTCTAGGTCATTTCCAACAGTTCTATTAGGGTATTTATAGGAAGTGACGTGGGATTAGGACCACCCCTTCAAAAGACACCCTTACCCATTTATAGGTGTAATATTCTATTCTAATTTCAGTTTGAAGGTCGTTTTCATTTTAATTTTTATTTTGTTTTACTAGTTGTGTTTGTTAGTGTTATCCTTTCCTTGTGTTAATTAAGGATGTCATAATGTTTTAGGAATATCTATTTTAATGGAAGAATATTTTGGAAATTCATAATTTTTTCATATTAGGAGGAGTTTTTTTTGTGTGCACGCCTTGATCTTGTTGGTTCTCATTTGGGGTGAAAGAGGATGTTGTGTGTGTATCATCATAATCCTTTTTTAGGTGGAATTTGTTTATTAGATTCAAATAACTCTTATGGTGTTTTGTGTTCATTGGTACCATTCTGGAGTTTTTGTTTGGTCGTTCTGGTCAAGAGTGTTGGTGTTTGGTGGGTGGTGTTGGTTATGAATCTGACTGGAATTTTAAAATAGTGGGGAGTCCATTCTGGCCTCCCATGAAGAATCTAGTGAGTCTCTACTTCTGTTAATTTTGTTCTTAATTACTCATCTCCTAGGTAAAGGTTGGTCCCTTGGAGTAGTCCTGGTGGTTTCAATTGTGGTGAGGCATTGGGATTCAGGTTTATGATTTTTCATCCTCATATGAGTAATGGTTCACACTAAATGGATTATTTTTTGTAAGATTTGAAAGTTCTATTTGGTGGGGGTCAATGTATACTTGTTTTGAGTAGTTGGGTCATAAAAGTATGGGAACCTTGTCTTCAATATATAAATTGGATATTTATTGGATTTATTGGGGAAAAAATTTTTATGGTGGGGGGAATTGTCACACCCCAATTTTAATTTTCTTATTTTATTTTAGATTATTTTTTTGTTCTTATTTTCACTCTTCGATTTCTATTTTTCCAGATTAAAATTTTGTGTTTTGGGTTGTTTTTCCTCAGTTTCATGGTTTAAGAGCATGAAGTTTCAGATAATCGTGTGACATCTTGAGGGTGAGAACCTTTTTAGTTAATTTCCCTATCACATAGTTTGATTTGCATGGATTATTTACAGTTTGATCAAAATCCTATGACTCATAAGAGAAAACATGTGGGTCTATGGGTGTATCTAGTCGAGGATTCTCATCCTGAGCATAGTTATCCAAACTATGTAGAAGTTGTGAGCATTGTTCTGAATTTTTTTGACCAAACCATGTCATGTGGTTTGTGTATGGTATCCCAAACCATGCATCCAAATTGTTCCTGTAATGTCCCATATTTTCCATGTATTTTTTTTTTGAAAATTATATGGGATTATTTTGAGACCAGGCACTAAGACATCACGTGATTACAAGGCCCAGGGTGCCCGAAATAAATGTTCAAACTATTTTTAGGTTTATTAAAAATAATGCTCATGTACAGTTTTAGTAAATTTTAAATTAGTGCTCATATTTGAAATCCGAGGGCACTGTTGTGTTCAGAGCAGTGGGTTTTTCTTAGGTAGGACCGAACTTTGAACAATGCGGGTCGACTATGGAAAATCTTTTTCAGATATTTTAAAGAAGAATAAAAATAAACTTAAAAGGTTTATTTTATTTTTCTTTTATCATTTCATGATAAAACAGCAATTCTAAGACTCAGGTACAAAGAAGTTGTTTCCTTTCATAAATGAAATATTGTGAAGATACTATTTCAAAGTGAAACAGTAACACTGAAATGCGTTAATGTGTTTACTCCTTTAATCAGATTCAGGGACTAGCATTAGAATTCATAACGCTGGATAATTTCATCTGGAGCCTGGAAGCTTCCTTGAGGAAGGAAAAGGAAGTTCTCTCACCAGTGAAAACGAATGAAAAATGTCGGTGAAAAAAGAATAAAGGACTTTCATGGATGGATCTCCATCAATGATGAATTCTTTCCTCCAACTGATCCTCTTTCTAGGTAGGGGGTTTATTTTTGTTGTGATTTCTTTCCCCATTCTTTTTTCCAATGATGAACATGGACCAACCCATGAGAAGGTTGATCTATGGTTCGATCGTGCATGTGGGATGGGTAATATTTACTACAAGATTGAAGGGAGATTAATTTGTGTGATTATTTTTTCACTCTCTTTTTCTAAGTGGATTAACGAAGGCCAAAAATAATAAGGTTGATGTTCATCCTTTGGTTGTTCCTTGTGATTATCTTATCCCTGTTCTTAGTGTTCATCACCGATGGTCCCCCTGTGGTTGCGGCACAATTTTCTAGGATGTTCCAAACACGGTCAGACTCCGGAGGGGTGGCAAGAATAAATGAATGCCAAGGAAGTGAAGAACACCATCTAAGGATCGTGTCTATGGCCCTATTTTGAAAAATGAAGAACTAGAGTGATATAGGAGACCCACGGAAGGAGGTACACCAGAGGAGTCACGCAGCGGCACCGGTGGTGGTGCACGGTGGCACTAATAGTGGAGCACGGCGGCGTAGCCACCAGATAGAAGATGGTTGACGGCTTGACTGATGGCAGTGGAGTACCTCGCGGCTCAGTGGCCATGGGTGGCGGACAGGATCGTTGTTTCGATGGCTGCCAACAGGCTTGACCGGACATGGTACGGATACGCATCATGCGGCATAGGGCTGCGGTCCATTGGGATTACCTCGGGGTGATTCATACGGTAGCAGACCGTGTTGAACGCGGTGGTCGGCCACGTTGACCAGGTGGGGATGCAGCACTCGCCGCATCCCACGCGGATGAATCGGCCCATGTCTAAGCAGTTTGGATGGAGTCAGTGGTCTAGGTTGACTTGACGGGTTGGGTCAGGTGGGACCCAAGTTGGGCCAGGTCGGGTCAGTTCAATTGGGCGGACCATACCTGGACCCAACCTTCCCCTTTTTACTTAAATGCCCATAAATCTCAAACTGTGTGTCTGTTTGATGATCCGTTTATAATATTGGGACCCTTTGATGAGGTGGTACTTTTGAGATACTCTAAGTGAATTTCCATAGAAGTTAATGTATAGAATTTTTTCTTGAGGTGTAGATGCTCTCAGAACGAGCGTGCCAAGGACAAAATCTTGCAGCTGGCTACGACCTAGAATCTATATGATTACCTTGACTATGTGTATTACCTAGACTATGTTTCTTATTTAAAATTTGTGTCTTGCCAAGACTGATTTGGTACTCCCCTATCCCACCAAGGTGTGGGTCTTCTAGTATTTTATGACACTCCATGTGTTACCTACAGTTGTGTTACCAACACTCTGTGTGTTATCTACAATTTGTGTGTTACCTATACTCTATGTATTACCAATACTTTGTGTGTTAATACTTGAGGGTACTATAGATTCTTATGAAAATTATGTTTATGTACCATAAACCTATACTTGGTTTGAGATGACTCTAGTGACTCTCTTAATTATACCTCATACAGCCTAAACTTTGTGTGCCTCTTTGGTAGTCTACTTGGTGTATTTCTTAGTGCTTTCATTTGTGGTATACTTCATGTGTTTCTTTTGTGGTGTACTTTGTTTATTTTTCTTAGTGGTGTTATCTTTTTAGTTTTGGGTTCACTACTGGGTATTGTTTTACTCACCACTGCACAGTCTTCACCTGCACGTGTTGTGTCTTGTGTATATGATTAGTAGATTTGACAAAGTCCTTGGTGGGCCAGAGATAGGGGTGCTTTAGGGTGACCTAATGGACGTGGTACACTTCAGTGACATTCAAACATCTTACTGTGCCTACCCTTCAGGTAGGGTTTTTTGTAGATGAGATCTATGAGTTTGTACTTTTCTATTTTAGTTGGGATTGTATTCTAGACCATTTAATTTTCAATTTGTACTCTTACTCTGAGTGGGTTTTCTTAGTGGTTTGCATCCATGTTTACTTAGTGTTTTTAGTTTCAGATTTTTCTTGGATATGGGTACATGCATACAAGTACTAGGGAAAATACCTCCCACTTGTGGGATTTCCTACTCGATGCTAGTCTCCATCCCCTGGCCTATGGAAGGCGGGCTTGGGGTAGTCACGACACAAGGCTCAGGGGATGGGTCATGATAGAGTGGTATCAGAGGGAGATTGTTTTTACTCTTGTCTTGGGGTAATAGTGTTAAGTGTTTTGAGTTCGTATTTCAGGCTAGGGAACTTAGTGTTGGTGTGAAGGCTGATGTATCCATACACCTGGACCTTGAATTCTGATTTCTGACTCAATACATGAAAACTCTAGTTGCATGAGAAATTAATGGTTCTTGAATCATATAGTAATTGAGTGTGTTCTCGTGTCCTTATTGATTCAGATTCATCTCACTAGGTATACTCTATTAACTATGTAACATCTTGTTCTATTTCAGGATGCTTCCACACAGACAGCTAGCCATGATTATGGGGCATGACCACGAGGATGGTCTGCTGAGTGATGAGGCATCGGTATAGGGACCATTGCCAGAGATAGCACCTACCAGTGTTGTACCAGCGATACCACCACCCAGAGAGTATTAGTTCCTACCGGTGTTACCAGTATAGGATGCACATATGCTTAGTGAGTTGCACGAGTTCCAGAGACAACGACCTCTCAGGTTATGAGGTAAGATAGATCCCCAGATAGATGAGGATTGGCTAGAGGTGGTTACACAAGTCTTCTACTTAGTGAGGACTCCTCCTAACCAGATGATAGTCCTAGTCGTGAGCCTTCTTCAGGGCTCGACAGAGAGATGGTGGAGCCTAATGACTCAGATGCATGAGGAGGAAACGTTATCCTAGACAGACTTCAAGCACCTCTTTAGGGAGGAGTTATTTCCATTGACATTATGCTCTTTACATATATAGAAGCCACTACACCTATAGTAGGGAAGCCATTCAATAGCAGAGTACTCGGAAAGATTCGCGGATCTTTTTCGCTACTCCACTAACATGGTGTGGGACCTTTTCTTCATGGATCGTACCTTCGATCAGGAACTACACCATGATATCAGGGCATCGATGATATACTTTATCATCTTTACACCTATTGGGGTGCTGGAGCGAGCTCTACTGGTGAAGATCTTTCTTGCGGAGTAGGCACCAGTGGTGGGAGCTACCATCGGGTGACAGGTATCAGATTATTTGGAAACGGGTATCTGATAGATGATGCAGGGATCCAAGCAAGTCAAGAAGTCTAGGGGACGACCCCAGGACATGGGTTTAGCAGTGCAAGCCTCCTAGGCCAGATCAAGTCAGCTAAAGGATATACTGTGATGCTCATGCGGTGGTTAAGGACATATGGATAGAGATTGTTCGACCAGCCATACGACCGACCAAGAGATGGTCAAGGGATCGCTGAGGTAGCAGAGGAGGTAGGAATAGGGTGTTCCTCTAGGTAGTGGATGTGGCAGAGGATTAGGGAGAGCAGAAGGAGGTGGATGGAGGTTCGAGGAACTACCACCACCACCCCTATGTAGTCCACCCCGAGCTCAGGGAGCTGGTGAAAATGGGTGAAGCCAGCTCTAGGTGATGGAGGCTTACTATCTAGAGACTCTAGAGATAATTAGAGGTATAATCTGTGTATTTTCCACCCTATTTTTAGTTTTTATATACATGGGTTCCAGTAAATCTTTTCTCACCACAACCCTTGTTCAAGACACAAATATTACAGTGGAATCTTTGACTCAGTCCCTATGCTTAGAGACTCCTATGGGAGGATATTTTAAGATCACACACTGGTGCCGACAGTGTTTCCTTACTCTTAGGGGTGATAGTTTCGGTTGGGATCTCTTGGTAGAAAAGTCGAGGCCTTATGATGTCATTCTAGGTATGTACTAGTTATACACAGTTCATGCTCAGATCAACAATTTTAGGCACATAGTGTGGTGTGATTGTAGATATGGGACTAGGTTTTCCTTTATCAGCGAAAGAGAGACTCAAGAAAAAAAAAATAGACTCGTACATAGGAGGGTGCAGCCTATCACACATCATTTGTCTAGCATGACCCTCGGTGTAGTGAATGATACGAGTCCTCAGTTTCCTGTAGTGGTGGACTGGTATGATGACATATTTCCAGAAGATGTTCCAGGACTTCCTCCTCGTAGGTAGGTAGACTTCTACATTGACCTGTACCCTAGGATGACAGTGATATCTTCACCGACATATCGGATGGATCCCGTAGAGCTTCGTGGATTAAGGGTATAGTTGGAGGACTTATAGAGGAAGGGATTCATGAGACCCAATGTTTCACCATGGTTATCCCTAGTATTGTTTGCTAATAAGTCATGTGGGTTCTTGAGGTTATGTGTAGACTTCTGACACCTGAATCAGGTGACCGTGAAGAATAATTATTCACTACCAAGGATTGATGACCTCTTCGATTAGATGAAGGGAGAGAGATAGTTCTCAAAGATAGACCTCATATTAGGCTATCACCAGCTTCATTTATGGGATGAGTACATCCCGAAGATGGCTTTTAGATGTCGGTATAGTCACTACGAGAACTTAGTGATTCCTTTTGGCATGAAGAAAACCCCACTTGTGTTCATGGGACTCATGAATAGGATCTTCCAGCTATACTTGAACTGGTTTTTAGTGGTCTTCATTGATGACATATTGGTGTATTCAGAATCTAAGAAGGAGTTCACAATACACTTGAGGATAGTCTTGGACTTACTTTGAGATCACTAACTTTACGGGAAGCTCTTGAAGTGTCAGTTCTGGATATAAGAGGTCTACTTTCTAGGACACGTCATTTCGAAGGCTAAAGTTTTAGTATATCCAATGAAGATAAAATCAATTCTTTCTTAATATCCACCCAAGAACATTATCAAGGTGTGAAGATTCCTTGGGTTGGTTGGGTACTATTGAAGGTTCGTACCCGACTTTTCTAGAGTAGAATCATCCATTATAGCCTTAACATGAAAGGGGAAACCTTTTGTATGGACAAAGAATTTCTAGGAGATATTTCAGCAGTTGAGACAGAGACTAACAAGCACTCTCATCCTGAGATTTCTAGAGGATGGTGTCGAGTACGTGGTGTTCTACAATGCATCAGGGACTGGTCTTGGTTGTGTCCTGATGTAGGGGAAAGATAGGATTGCTTATAGTTCACGGTAGTTTAGACCACATGAGTAGAACTATATAACCCATGATCTGGAGTTGGGAATGGTAGTCTTTACATTGAAGATGTGGAGACACTACCTTATAGGTGAGTGTTTCATCATATACTCAAACCACAAAAGTCTCAGTTGTATATTTTCTCAGAAGCATCTAAACCTGATAAAATGGTGTTGGCTAGAGTTCTTCAAGGACTATGACTTTAATATAGTCTATAATCCTGGGAATAGGAATATGGTGGAAAATTCTCTCAGCTAGAGATTGAGTTTACAGAAACTATATGAGGCCTCAGAATAGTTGGCCTCGCTTCAGATATCCTTCGTGGATGGAGATGAAGCAACTTATCTCTAGTTGATGGTGGTTACCCCTCCACTCTTACAGTGTGTGTAGAAGGCACAACTCGGAGATGTCATCTGTGAGACTACATGTGCTCATATGTCCATAGGGCATGCCCTTGATGGATATTTGAAAGGTGGGGAGCACGTCATCCTTTTCAGAGGATGCATAGTTTTATCGGAAATGTTATGGGAGGAGGTGTTGAGGAAGTTCCATACATCCCCTTTGGCAGTACATCCAAGTGTGGAAAAGATGTATTAGGACCTCCATGATCATTTCTAGTGGTCAATAATGAAGAAGGTAGTGGTAGAGTTTGTTTCGAGATGCCTCATGTGCCAGCAAGTGAAGGCTAATCATCAGGTTCCTGTGGGTTTTACTCAACCCCTTGAGGTTCCAGAGTGGAAGTGGGATGGAATATTGATGGATTTCGTGATGGTTTTACCATGTACATACAAAGGGTATGATACCATTTGGTTGATCATTGACCGACTCACCAATTCGGCCCACTTCCTAGCAATTTGGGAATAGGGTTCAGTAGAGATCTTAGGATGCCTCTATGTACATGAGATAGTTTGACTCCATGGAGTCCCATCTATGATAGTCTCAAATCGAGATGCATAATTTATATCCTGATTGTGGAAGGGATTGAAGGAGGCATTTGGGACTCATATTTACTTGAGAATAGCTTTCCACCCATAGATAGATATTCAGACGAAGCTGACCATTCAGGTCCTAGAGGACATGCTACGTACTTGCATCCTCGATTTTGGCTATAGTTGGGAGGATTACCAACCCCTGGTGGAGTTTGCATACAACAATAGCTACCACTCCATCATCAGTATGGAACCATTTGAGTCCTTGTAAGATCGACCCTGTAGGTCGCCACTTTTCTAGACTAACCCTGGAGATTTAGCACACATGGTCCTGGAGTTGGTGCAGGTAACTACGGAGAAGGTTCAGATCATCCAGCAGTAGATGAAAAATACCCAGATCCATCAAAATTCCTATGTTGATAGGTGATGGAGACCCTTGTAACTTGAGGAGGGAGACCATGTTTTCCTTCAGGTCTCTCCTCAATGTGGGATATAGAGATTTGTCTAGAGTAGTAAGTTATCTTTGAGGTTCATCATACCTTTTATGATACTGCGTAGAGTGGGCGAGGTGGCATACCGCTTGCCTCTACCTCCGTAGTTAAATAAGGTGCATGAATTATTTCACATATCCTAGATGAGGAAATATGTACACGGCCCTTCACACATCATTTAATGGGGAGAACTGGACTTTGACAATGGGGAAACTTTTGCGGAGTTCCTAATAGAGATCAAGGATCAACAAGAGAGGACCCTATATGGGTGATCGATTCCTATAATACGCATTCGAGGGTATCACAGGAATATCTAGAAAATCACATGGGAGTAGGAGGCTTAGATTCATGCTCAGTATCTCCATTTGTTTGTTTGGCCCTTATTTTGGATTTCGGGGACATAAAGCCCTAAGGTGGGGAGAATGTAATGTCCTAGATTTTCCATATATTTTTTAAAATTTATATATATATATGGGATTATTTCGAGACCAGGTTCTAATAAGACACATGATCTTGGGGTTCCCAAAATAAATTTTTGAACTATTTTTAATTTTATTAAAAATAGTTCTCATATGCAATTTTAGTAACATTTAAACGAGTGCTCGGTTTTGAAATCTGAGGGAACCGTTGTGTTTAGAGCAGCAGTTTTTTGCTTAGGAAGGACCTAACTTTGACCGACATGGGTCGACTATGGAAAATATTTTTTAGATGTTTTAAAGAAGAATAAAAATAAACTTAAAAAGTTATTTTATTTTTATTTTATCATTTTGTGACAACGCAGAAATGCTACGATGTAGTGAAAAATCAATGGTTTCCTTTCATAAATGAAAAAGTGTGGTGATGTTGTTTCAAAGAGAAACGATAATGATGAAACGTGTTAATGTATTTCCTCTTTTAATCAGAGGAAGGGAATGGCGTTAGAATTAATAACACTAGATAATTTCCACTGGATCCCAGAAATTTCCCTGAGGAAGGATAAGTATGGTCTCTCACTAGCGACGATGAATGACGAACGCTGACGAATGAAAGATTGAGGACGTTCATTGACGAATCTCCATCAATGACGAATTCTTTCCTCTGAATGATCCTCTTTATAGGTAGGTTTTTGTTTTATTCATGATTTCTTTCCCTGTTCTTATTTCTAATGACGAACATGGACCAACCCATGAATAGTTTGATTTGTGGTTCAATCATGCATGCAGGATGGGTAATCTTTACTGTAGGATTGAAGGAAGATTAATCTGTGTGATTATTTTTTTGATCTTTTTTATAAAGATATTAATGAAGGTTGAAACTAAAAAGTCCAATGTTCATACTTCATGCGTTCTTTGTGATTATCTTATCCCCGCTCTTAGTATTCTTCACCGACAGACTCCCGTGGTCACAGTGTGATTTTCTGGGAGGTTGTGAACGTGGTCAAATCCTCGGAGGGATGGAGAGAAGAAAATAATTCCAACGTAGTGAAGAATGAAATTCAGGGATCATGTAGATGGGCCCATTTTGAAAAATGGAGCACCATAGTGAGACCGGCGACCTATAGAAGGAGGGCCATATGGGGCATCAGTGGAAGTGGAACACAGCAGCGTGGCCTTTCGACAGTAGACAGTCATCGTCTTGATGTTCAGCAGTGGAGGACCCTACGAATTGGTGGATGCAGGTGGTAGATAGGGCCACTGGCTCTATGGATAGCGGTGGGGTTGACTGGATGTGGCACGAAGCCATGGTCCAGCGGGACCGCAACAGGACACCATGACAACCACTGTGGGGTGGTTCTGACAGTGGCTGACCATATTGAATGAGGATATTCACATGGTGATCGACCGCATTAAATGTGGTGGTTCATGCAGTGGATGACCGCATTGAATGTGACACTCGTTGCGTCCTGAGCGGACAAACTGGCATGTGTTTGAGCGGGCCGGGCTAGAGCCAGCAGGCCGGCTGGACCCAGCAAATCGGGTCAGACCCGGTGGGTCGGGTGGGACCCGGTGGGTCAGGTCAAACCTATCAGGTCAAGGATGATGGGGAGATTTAGGTAGGACCTAGGTCGATTCAGACCGGACTCAAACCCAACCGGCCTTTTTTACTTAAATTCCCATAACTCTCAAACTGTGTGTCTTTTTGACTATTCGTTTACAGATTTGGGACCCTCACAACAAGGAAGTCCTTTTGAGATACTCTATGTGAATTTCCATGGAATTTAGTGTATAGCCTTTTGGCCTGAGGAGTGGGTGATCCTGGAACAAGCGTTCTAAGGATAGAATCCTATGGGTGGCTACAACCAAGAAGTTATGTGATTACCTAGACTGTGTGTCTTACCTAGACTATGTGTCTTATCTAGACTTTGTGTCTTACCAAGATTGAGTTGGTACTCCTCTGTCCCACCAGGGTGCGGGTCTTATAGTCTTTGAAGACACTCCATATGTTACCTACACTCTGTGTGTTACCAACACTCCATGTGTTATCTACACTCTATGAGTTACCTATACTCCATGTGTTACCAATACTCCGTGTGTTACTACTTGAGGGTACTTTGGATTCTTGTGACAATACTGTTTACATACTATAGACCTATACTTGGTGTAATCTGACTCTAATGACTCTCTAGACTATACCTCATAGAGGATACACTTTGTGTGCCTATTTGGTAGTCTACTTGGTGTATTTCTTAATGATTTGGTTTATGGTATACTTAGTTTGTTTCCTTTGTGGTGTACTTCATTTATTTTTCTTATTGGTGTTACCTTTTTGTTTTTGAGGTCCCAATTGAGTATTATTTCACTCACCCCTACATGGGCTTCACCCGCACCTGTCGTGTCTTGTGCAGATGATCGACAGCTTTGATAAAGTCCTTAGTGGGCCAAAAATAGGGGTGATTGAGGGTGACCTGACAGATGTGGTATGCTTTAGTGACATTCAGACAACTACTGTACCTACCCTTTAGGTAGGGTATTCTGTAGATGAGATCTAGGAGTTTTACTTTTCTATTTCAATTGGGCTTGTATTCTGGCCCGTTTACTTTTTAGTTTGTACTCTTACTCTAAGTGGGGTTTCTTAGTGGTTTGCATCCTTGTTTACTTAATGTTTCCAGTTTTATCTTTTGCTTGGAGATGAGTGCGTGCATATAGGTACTAGAAAAAATCCCTCTCCCTTGTGGCATATGCCTACTCAGTGCTAGTCACCAGCCCCTAGCCTATGGGAGAAGGGCTTGGAGTAGTCATGTAACAGGCCCCGAGGGATGGATTGTGACAGTTCCGGTGTCTAGAGTGTCCAATAAGGGGCACATAGTTAGCGCAAAGTTTGGGAAACTATGCAGTCTAACCACGAACAGTGTAAAACTATCATAAAATTTTGAATTTAGCTTTCTAAACTCTTATAATTTTAACCCTAAATACCCCATATCTACCTCTCTTAGATCTTACAATCTAGGGTGAGCTCCTCCCTTCTTCTCCAAGCCTCCCCTCCTACTAATAGGGTAGAATCAAAGGGTTTTTTCAAGATTCGAGCTAAATCATTAGAGTAATCTCTTATTTTTTATTCCTCTTCATTCCTATTCCATTTTTCTTGTGGTCTCTCTTCATCCATTGTCTCTAGGATTGAGGGTCCATGTTCTATTATGTTTAAATTAGGTTTTTTGTCTTTATAGGGTTCTTTATGGGTTTTCTTTCTTCTTTAGACCCTCATGGAGTAGTTTTTGGTTTGCGTTTTGAAGTGCTTGGGTTCGAGGTAGGTAAGCTTCATAATTTCCAATAAAAATTAATAATACATTGATTTCTTTTTTTTCACCTACCTTGGATATTAATTAGTTATTCTTGACTTGTAGAATAATTTTTTGACATGAAATGATGTGGTTTATTTCATGTTTTAAAGTGCATGGACTTGTTTTGTTATGTATTGGACACCTGGTGTTTGATAAATTGACCAGTTGGATTTTGTAAGTGAATTTTGGTTTATAATGAATGAATTTGGCTTAGTAAATGTATTTGGATTCAAAAATGATTGTTTGTATTTCCTAAATTAATTTCAAAGTTATTTTAGATTTATAAATGATGTTTTGGATTTCCTTTATAAGTGGGTGGTTTCTCAAAGATTTCTTGAGGCCCTTTTAGAACTTTTGAAAATTTGGTTCTCTTGAAAACACTAATTGGGTGATCCTATTACATTGGTTATGTTATATGGTGTGGTATTTCCTTGGAATGGGACTCCCATGTGAACTATAAGTTTAAAGGAAATGGATTTCTCTTTGGAGTGGTTTGGGGTGACGCTTTTGGGTTTATTTTGTGTGATATATATATATATATATATTTGATTGGTTGGTTGTTTGGTTTTGTTTAAATAACCCCACTTTATTCTTGACATGGGAACCTGACATAGCTAGCAGATAATCCAAGAATGGTTGTTGCACTAGCTTAGGAATTCTCGCTATCTAGTGGCCCATATTATAGACCTTTATCTGCTTTGGGATTGTTCTCCTTGGTTAGGCCAAGTAGGGTGAGACCAATACAATGGGAGAATTGATGTCATAGTGTGAGGTGTTCCTATGGGAAGAGTTGGGTATTAATATGTTTGTGATTATTCACTGAGCTCTTAGGATCCACCATGTTATTCAGCACTTGGTTATCTACAGTGGACGATTGAGTTTCCTTATTTGGTTGGTTACACATACATTTTATATTCCATTTCCCTTATTATTCGATCACAGCTTCTACTCACACGTATGGTTTAATTCATTGTTAAAAGTGATGTGTTGGATTAAAAATGTTTATGGGAAATGATTTGAAAATTTTTTACACTTCATCTCTCCCTCTTTAAGTAAATACATCATCCTTCTCTTCTAAAATGCCAACGTCTCCTTCTTCTAAAAGAATCTGGTTAAAATGAAAAATGGAAATGGACCATGTTTTGTTTTTAAAGTGGAAAATTTGTAAAATCCTAGTTTTATATATTTTATTTCAAACATATAATTGATTTTTCTTTTTTTAATTTAAATTCATTGGGGATAGATTTGTTCGGCCATGCCTACTGAGTTCTGATACTCACATATATAGTTTCATCTTTTTTTAACTTATGGTGAAAGTTCATTCTTGGATTCAATAGCCATGTGAGATGTTGGTTTTTGGTATCAGAGAGTGTCCCTCAGGGTCACATGGAGGCTTACTGGTCACTAGGATCAGTTTGGGTTTTGATTTTCAGCTTTTTGTATATTTAGTTTATGTATAGATGTTGTTCTGTTTTTTTATTGAATTGAGACACTCTGTTTATTTTTGAGGATTTAGTATATTAATTTTTGGAAAAATAATTCCAGTTGGTTCTCTCTAATTCCCTTGGTGCTTATCGATATCACATGAGGATTGGGATCCCATCTCGGGCCTTATTGTGGGCTGTCTTGGGTGATCGGTTTGGGGTTGACCCAGGTTGGTTCATGAAAATGTGTATCCTTTAATTTACATTTCTAATTAAACTATAAAAATATCCCTAAATTTTTTAATATTGTATCAATAATGTTTTAAATTTTTTTGGTATATTTGGATTATAATGAGAATAAAGGATTTATATTTTCTTGATTTTTTTCCCACATAGTACTATTGTTATTTTCCAATACAATTGATGGTTGTTTATGTTTAGGTTTTAATTAATGAAATATAATTCAAGTAATTTTGAATAATACATATATATTACCTCATATAAATTATTTATTCAATTAATTAATGAGATCATAATGGATTTCTAAGATTTTCCTTGGTTTAGATATCATGAACTATTATAAGGGACTAATACATTCACAAAATAGATCTCTAGACCTATTCTGACCAGTAAATTTTCTTGGTTGTTCATTTTGTTATGACTTATAATCCTAAAATGTTCTTGGAATTTATGAATCATGTGATATATAAATATATTAATACTTTATTGTGGTGTTTGTGTACGAAATTTAGATATATTCAAGATCAAAGGTGAGATATATTGAAGCATGGAGATTGTATAAGAGACATCATATGAGCATCAATTAGATTCCATGTTATATAAATAATATTTTTTTATTTATGAATAGAATTTTTAAGTGAATATTGTTTTCAATAAAGTAATTTTTAGAGATATTGACGATTTTATATCTATTATGTCTTAAAATAATCCCATGGATATTTTATAAATCAAAAGTTTCCTTGTTTATGTCAGATGTTGTTGGAGACTCATTTAGAAAATATCTAAATTGGATTCACCAATGATGCAATTATATTGAAATGGGGTAATATTTTAATGAAATTGGATGTTTTAGGATATTTTTAAATATTTAATGAATTGAAATACCTCAAATTTAATTTTAAAATTTCTTGATCTAAATAAGGGATAGGTGGTATACTATGATATTTTTAGATCAATATTATGTTGTGTTCATATGAGAGAATATAATTTTGTGGAATGTGGATTTATTCACATGAAACCCAATGAAAATTATTATCCTACTCATGATATGAATTTTTTATGGTTTATTTTATAAATACAATGGAATTATCACTTCGGTCAGAAGTTATTTGTTCACAAAAATTTTAGGAGTTTGATATCTAGTTTCTCATAGTTGAGATTGATTTTAATACAATAAATTTCAATAATGAATTTAAAAAACATTTACATTGAGCTCTTATGTACAACCATGAGTGGGAATAACATGGAATATGATTTTAGTATGAAAACTCAATATTTATCTATTAAATAAGCCAACATAGTATTAGTTGTTGATCATTAAGTTGAATAATTTTAGCTTGGGTAAGAATGTATAGTGACATCATATAGTGTTATCTAATAGGAACATAGTGAATAATTTTTTGAAAAAATATTTTTTTTGCCTTATACTATGTTTATCTGGATGTGATATATCATAGATGGTGAGGACCCACAAATGGATATGTGTTAGCACTATGTTTTACTATATATTTTATGATTTTTTTGTGGTTCCAAAGAGTTTGATAATGCAGGTTATGTTAACCATTCACCATTCAAGTTGAGTAGTATATCATAATGTTAGAAACATGAACCAAGATAGTATGTTTCAATTTTTTCTATAAAATAATTAAATAATTGCTTTAATTTTTCTTATCAATATCTAGTTTTCCAACAACTTATGGATGAAAATTAAAGACCGCCAAAATTATTCAATCCTTTAAAATTATTGAGGTAGAAATTAGAATATATTTCTATAGAAATACTTATGGGGGTACCATGATTACCTTGTAATCTTGTTGTTATTTAAGAGGTGGTGAAATGTCTTGAACTGTCCTAGTGATACCAATCCAATCTGACCTAATATTGTGTTTTAACTACACTCGGGTGTATATATAAATAACCAGAACCTAAAAAAAGCTTCATGGGATTATACAATATCATTGGGGGATGAATTTACCTCAATAGAAGACATACAACTCATGTTATTTTATTTCTGAAATTGATACATAGTGTGATAATCTCTAAAACTTTTAAATGAACTGATTATAACAAAACAGAAAAAATACAATGGATTTTTAACCATTAAACAACAAAATGATACATTTTATATATTCCAAAATTTTAAATCAAAATTATGCTAAAAAAAATACATATTAATTGTATCATTTCTACACAAAAAATTCCAAAATAGATCTTGATGCGGAAATAATAGTTGTAAAAAATAATGTAGCTTGAAAAGTTTTTTTAATTAAATATTTAAAAAAAATTAAAAATATTGTAAAACTAATTATTAATTTTGAAATAATGATAAAAACTCAGATGTCATAGATATTTGTTTATGCAGTTGGTCAATTTTTTAGTTAGAAATTTTTAGAAATTAAGAAAAAAAATAGTTTTAACAAATTGTTTGACTTAACATTTAATTTATTAAATGATCCTAAAGAAATAAATTATAGGTTGTAAAATAAAGAAGTATTCATAAATAGAAATATAAAAAAGTAGGAACTGATAAATCGGTATAATAAATGATATCCAAATTCCATGATTTAACAACTAGTTTGACCGAATAAAAATCAATTCTTCTATAAAACTTACTATTAAATTAAAGGCCCATGTGTATCTTAGGAATAGATATTAATGGTATAGAATTAAGTGGAAGTAGTTAACACATACATACACCTCCATATATAAAATAAATAATTAATAAAAGAATTTGTATGATTAAAAGTAAATTAAAATAGAGTAATTTTTGTATTATTTAATAGTAATTTATGAAATTTATGGTAAGGAACTAGAAATAAAAATAAAAAGTTCAAATAAATAAAGTAACAAAATAATTTTTTAAAATGATGGTTGATTTTGATTTTTTTTTCTTCTTACATTGGAATATTTTCTATCACAAATAGATTTATAATTTTGAGTTACTAGTTTGAACTCCTAGATATATTTTTTTTAATTTACTAATCTACATATGTCTAATGAATGTGAAACAATTATAAAAGAGGTGTGTTTTTTGGGTATTTTAGTAGAAAATTTTAAATATTTTTTGGTATTTATTACACATAATGTGTGTCTCTATAGATGTGTTGGTGGTAATAAAATGAAATCAAAAGAGTGTGTTTCTATGATTGATGTTTGAGAAAATCCATTGTAGTGAACACACATTATGAAGTAATCTTGTTAAATATCCAATATTTTTTTTTTCAAAAACCTCTTGAATTACTAAGGTTATATTCTCATATCATACTCAAGACTTACTACCAATACCATGAGTCCCTAGAAGTATTATTAAGTCCATGATTCTATGATTAATTTATCACTAATATATTTATACTCTCATCCCTATGAAGTGAATGTCCACACACTAGTACATAGTTCATGCTTCCACTCTTTCTTCACCACCCTCTCCCATAATTAATTATATTGTTTTCAAGGAAGAATAAATAATTAAGTAAAATAATGTGAGTGACAAAAATATTTGATTCATCCCATTGCATTTCCCTATGTTAATAAATTTCCCTTCTCCCACACCACATACGACTATCCAAGAATTATTAGTATAATAAAAACAGGATAAGAAGAAGTGATCCCCCTTGATAAGTGATACAAAACTCTTTCAACTTCTCAAATGTGGATCTATCATTCTAGAAAATGGATGGATATAGTGGTTCATATGAAGTGATAAAAAGTATGAGAATGTTCATGATGTGAGAATTCAATGGTGATGTGGTAAGTATGAGTGAATTTTATCCCCACTACATATATACAATTTCCTAGTTTCCCCTAAAATCCCATCATCTGTTTGGGTGTCTTCAATTGGATAGAACCTCTACTTTCAATAGATTATAAAATATTTTAAATTTTAAAACACGCTGAGAAGGTGACCAATGTGATTCATCTTTAACTTCATGCTACACAATATTCTTATATGTATAATATCCCCAACTAATTAGAAAATTTTGGAAAATAATCCTTGTATGAATATTATCACCTTAAAGGGTGTTGTCTATATGTAATACCAATTACCTTAAAGTCGTAGATCTATTGAGAATTACCATTATTACTTCATTGGAATTTCCTACTTTGGGGATCACTAGTTTTTAATCTAGGATCTCATGTGAATTTAGATTATGTTGGAAAGAGATAATGATTCATTAGAGTGAGATGAGGCTATGATAAAGCATTGCATGGAATTATGATACCCTGATACTATGATAAAAATAAATCATCCATTTGAAGGGTAACTCTTATTAATCCTTATTTAATTAGTAGAATCCAAAATTTTCTATCCCTAAAATGTATTATTATTATTATGTAGAATCCTCCTCTCCATATTAATCTTACATGAACTCTTGATTCATGTGTCAACTCTCATGTATCCTCAAGTAATTATTTTAAAAATCATCCTATATTTATGAATTTTTTCTATTCTTACATATTTTTTTACAATTTGGAGTTATTCATATGTCTCTTATTCTAGATTGATAAGATAGATTGAAATTTCATTGGGAAAATACAATAAATCACTAACACTTTTCAAATATTAGGGTGTTAGTGATATAATTTATCATATTTAATGACACATACTCATTCATTTTTTTGGTTTCATTATTCTTCTTAATGATATGAGGTATTGTAATTCATGTTTAATATAGAAACCCTCATTGATAAATTAATTACTTCCCATTATTTTATCCTTTAGAAAACAAAATTTGATATATTAGTGTCATTAAAATCATTCTCAAAAAAATTATCTTCCAATGATTTCATAGTTTCGTGATTTTAATGGAGAAAATAAAAAACGATTTATTATGTAAATGTAAAACAAAAAAATATATATCTGAAATATTTATGCTAATTAAAATTAAATATAAGGAAAAATTTCCATAATATGATTCTAATTACAAATAAAAAAATGATCAACAATATTCCCCCAAACATTACCCTTACTTGTCCACAAGTAAATCCCCTCAATAATCATCTCACCAAAAAAATCATATCCCTTCAATTTCAAGATAAAATTTAATTATGTTTAATTTTCAAGGAAATATTTTTATCTAAATATTTTCATGAAATTAACATTCTTTTAATTCCATTCATTCATGATCATTATCCCACTTCACAAATTTACCTAGTCAATGATTCATCACTATGAAATTACTAGATAATCTCAATTTTATCTTATCCAAAGGATTTGAACATTCAACTTCCTCTTCATCCCTCTCTACAGCTTGTTGAGTTTTTCTAATGATAATTATATTCATGATATGATAATGGAATTTTTTATGAATTCAATGTGACTAATTTGGAACTATGAAATCCCAATTAGTAGAAATCCATTAGGAATAATTTGAATAGTTAGAAATTTGATGTGATTATGGGAATTATACTCTCATATTATCCTTTACTCTTATTGATGGAATTGATTTTTCACACCCACAACCTTATTCCAACAAAATCCAATAAAATTTAGTTTACATAATAATATCTCACTCTACTCTAATTCAATTTTTTATCTATTTATTTATTAGGGTGAACTATTATAATGTTTCTATGTTTTGAAAAAATAAATCACTCAAGTTTATAATCCTTGTGTCAATGTAATCATCTAAAAGTTTTATATAGCTATTTCATTCATTTTTAACCCATAAATAAAAATTACCTAAAAATGATTGATGGTTTTCAAAAAGATTTAATGTCTATTAGATTTTATGAATAGATTTAGATCATGTGTGTTAAATTAAAATAACTATGTACTACAACATTTCTCTCCCATAACATTATTTTTAGCATGTTATCAATGTATACAAGAGTAGGGAGATTCAATGATGATGTAAAAAAATAATCCATGTGTCTAGATATAAATATATCAGTTAGTAAAAAACATCCACATCCATTGTTATTTATTTTCATTTATAGTGTGTGTACCCTTTTTTCTCTAAAATTATACATCTATAAATTCAAACAATTATCTATAGAAAATTTTAATATAATAAAAAAAATTTGATATAAAATTTTTAAAATGAAAAACATAACAAGAGAAAATATGTAAAATAATATGGGTTAGGTTTTATCCTAAGAAGCACTTATTTTATAGTATCATCTTGAATCTTCTTTTTCATGAACATCCATGATCCAATGGAAGTTGGTTAGTCTCACATGGGAACCCATGTGAATTATTTATGACTATTATTTATTTTATTCTTGAAATTTTAAGATCTGTTATTTCCTTATGTAATATACACTCAGGTATATTTATTTCAAGTGTGTAACTTTAATCTTCGATCTGGATACTTTTAACTCAAATCACTTCCTTGAAAATTTATCATTCAAATATATGTCTACATGATGTATTGGTTTGTACTATATTTGAATTTTGAAAATATTTATCTATGAGTGATAGATTCAATAAATTGGGAAGGGAACGAATATCTTTTATGTATTAAATGTATTTGGGTTTCATATTCCAATCCTTCTAAACTATTTATGCTTTTTTGAATCTAGAAACTATTTTTTAAGTCTTGTGGGACACTTATTCATCCAAATCAAAGCATATATTTCATGATGGTATAATATTTCTGAATTTTTACATCTTATTAAAAAATCTAATCTTTATTTATTCTTATTTATTATTTATTCTTGGGTTATATTTCCACATATATTTTAGTTTCAGTATATATTTATAAATTTTTATTTATATTTTTTCTCATTCCACAATTTATAAAAGGATTTATTTATTCTAAACTAGAATTTATATGAAATATTATACTTTTAAAAACCCATTATCATAACCTTATAGGTTTCTAGACTCAAATTAATTTCCCCTTTCTTTTTAAGATGGCCATGACATATTATATGGGAGTTCATTCATCATGGCATGGCATGAAATCATGCCTTACATTACTATTTCATTCTTGAAATAATATTATTTTTATTATTAAAAATATTTGATGTATCTTGGAGTGTTTTATAGATGTTTACTATTCTTTCTAAAATCCTTGAGAAGTTAAACTACGTGTGCTTGATGTGATCTCTAAAGTTATTATTAATCCTTATAATTTGTTGTCACGTCATGAGAGTTTATCTATAATTTTCATAATATATTCATGTATGATATTCATTCATTGGAATTTATCCTTTGAATATGAACCCTTATGATCAATAATTAATTATAAATTTGGTTTAATTTTCCATTTATATCATTCTTTTTAGCATAAATCAATTTATTTTAGCACCACCTATAATGGTTTTCTTGATTCCTCCAAGTTGTATCCCATGTATCTAAAAGTTCATAATTTTAAATAATATTTTTAAAAAATCATGATTTTTTAAATATATTTTTATCCCTCAAGGAAAGGTTATTTAGGTCAATCCAATTTAGGAAACAAATATTTGAACATGTTTCATTTTTTAATTGATCCTTTTACTGAATAGAAATAAAATAACCTTAAATTTTAGAAATTATAGAATTATTGAAATTTATTTGATCCCCCTAGAGAAAGAATAATCAACCCTATAACCTTAATAATGTGGTCTGAACAAAGTTCCATACTATGAGGTTAGATTTCCTAATATTTTGATGAATTTTTCTCCATGAATTTTCGAACTTGTTGTTGTAATTCTAGAAGTCGTACAATGGATTTAATTATGTCCAAACATTCCACATGTAATATAATTACTCATATTTAATTTTTTCTATATAATCAAATCATTGAATTTCACATGAATATGGGTAATATATGAATGTGTATCATGGTTATGTGTGGCTTCTTTATTTTATTCCTTATTTCTATTATAAACACTCACATTGATTTCATATTTAAAATAATGATGATATTCTTAATCCCTGGTGTATTTTTTTCCAAAATATCCTCATATAGATATGCCAACCATAAATTTTCCTTCAAAGGAGATTCTATAATAAAAATATTTGATTATAAATGAGAGAGGGAGTCATTGATTTGGGCATTTTAGGTAGTATTCCTTAAAATTCTCCCATTCTTCATGGGTGTTCTCATTTTCTCAATTAGTGGATTTTATTATATTGCTTAAAATTTATATTTTTAATGATTTTCAAAGTATTATCTTAAAAATACACCTTGTAAAGAACCTCATGAATCAAATTAATATAATTATTATTTCAAAATCTATCTCTATTACTCCCCATTCAAAAGATATATGAAATATCATAAAACATTATATGTATCCAATCCATTTTAATGCAATGTACTCATTTTTATGAGGAATTACATTATTAATGTGAATAAATATTCTCCTTGAACCCCATGAAAAGTTTGAATTATGTAAAAAAGATGTTTATTGAGCTAATATTACATTTCTATTGATGTTAATATGACTCGTAATCCATTTCCTCTCACATAGAATATTTATAGGTACTTTACAGAAGGCGGAACATGACATAAATTATATATTTTCAACTTCAATTGTTTTTTTTTTCAAACATGTTTTCTGATAAAATAGGGTTTTGAAAAAAAATTAAAAGTCTTCAATACATAATTTATTTCTTTAAATTATATATCCATTAATTTATCAAATTAATTTAAACTATTTTAAGAGATGGTCCCTTTGAATCAACAAAATTATTCTTTAGAATCCAAAATCTAGTATTGAATATAGAAGGTATCTAAAGATATTTTTATTAAAAATATTTCTTGTTTTATGTATTTTTATGTTTTTGGTTGCTTTTTTTATTTTAATCTATAAATTTGATGCAATTCAGGGAAAATAGCACAAATCCTTAACAAAAATTCCAATTTATATTTTAGAATATATTTTTCCATAAATATATTTATTCCAATGTGTAATTGGGTTAATTGTAGGGTTATTATTTATCTAATTAACTAATCTACATATGTGTGATGAATTTGAAAAAAACGTGGTGTATTGTGTTTTTATTTTATTGAATGAATTTAAAAATTCATTTTAAAATTATTTTTTCATTAAATGTTTGTCTGAATAATTCTATTTTTTGTGGGATAACACATGAATATTCAAATGAGTGTTAATATAAGTATGAGGTGTGTGGAAATACAGGGTAGAAAAAAAACATTATCAGAAAACTTGAATTAATTTCTAACAGATGTGTGTGAATAACATGCTAAACTACCAAGATTTTCTTCTCAGATGATCCTCGAGAATGTCTAAAAATAAAAAAATCATTATAAGGTTTTAAATGTATCTTATTAGAACAAATTATTCCCTTGATTCTATGATTATTTTATCACTAAAATCTTAAAAATCTAACCATTATGTTGTTAGTGTCCATAATATAGTGAAAGGTAATTCATTAAGAAATTTAAAAGGTGGTATAATAAATTATATAAAATAATGTGAATGACACAAATACAAGATTTATTAGACAAAATTACACTATGTGATTACACTCATCTTTTTCATCCATAAAAAATAAATCTCTGAAAATTCTTACTTTTACAAATATAGTAGAAGAAGAGTATATAGACCTC
This sequence comes from Viscum album, assembly GCA_963277665.1. Lineage (NCBI taxonomy): Eukaryota > Viridiplantae > Streptophyta > Magnoliopsida > Santalales > Viscaceae > Viscum > Viscum album. Next base: position 1,678,850,801 of record OY728135.1, read on the forward strand.
GTAAAGTTTTGTATAGATCATTCCTCTTCTCAGATGAAGTGACTTATTTTTTGAAAAGATTAAATATTAGATTATGGTGTGTATGAAGTTAAAAAAATAGAATAATGGTCAGGATATGAGCATTAAATGGTGATAATCTCTCTAAGACTGAAGTTGACCCCCTGTATATCAAAAAATTCATAGTCTATATCTAAAATAACATCAGGTGTTTGGGTAACTCCACGTGGTGAAATATATTGAATTCAATAAAATCATGATGATTGAAATTTTCTCAGTAGATTGAGAAGGGAACCAATGAGAGTCAAATTATCCTTCAAACATTGCTAAATAACTCCACATGTAATTTATTCTAACAAAAATCAAATTTATGGAAAATATTAATTTTAAAAAAATTATATCTTTATGTATTCTCTACACATGTAAAAAATGACATTAAGGACTAATATTATCTTCATAATTACAATTATGACATTATTATCATAGATATCATTGGGGATTACTACTATTCGTTCCAGGGTCTATTTGTATTTTAAATTCTATTGAAATGGAATAATGTGACACTAGAGTGTGCTAAGGAAATGTTTAACACTATCATATCATTTGGAGATATAAATATTTTGTAGAAAACTGGGAATCTAATAGATGAGGTGCCTCTTATGTAACCTGATTGTACTGGTAAAATCAAACCTAGCCTAGTTCCACTCAAAATTATTTTGACATAGACTGTTTGTAGCATGAATTTTTTTATGAACCCCCTTGATTCATCTCCTTAATTTAAAGTATCATGTAGTTATTCATTTTCAAATTAGTAATCTTTTATTTCAACTGATTAATTATTTTCATTTAATCCCAGTTCAACATTATTTAAATGTGGCTTGTTGCAAACTTATTAGTGGTTTTTAGATACCATTGGGATCATGCAATATATCAGTGGAATTTATGGAATTTTGTGGTATCGGTGATATTATATGTCATATTTAATGACAAACCATCTTTATTTTGAAGAATTAGGAATTTAATTGATGAAATTACGTATCAGAGTTCATGGTTAATATAGGCATCCTCTTTTTTCAATGAATAACAACCAATATTTTTTCCATCAATGAAAAAAGTGTCATATTCTGGTGGCCCAAAATTCAATCCCTAATATTGTATTTTCAAAAAAGTCCATTTTTTCATTAAAAAATAATATATAAATTTATTTTATTTTATTTCTAAAATAAAATAGAAACTCCAATAATAAAATACTATTGAAAAATAACATTAAAAATATATAAAATATATATAAAATATTATTGATAATGAATGAAAAAAAAAACACTAAAAACCTTCCAATTCATGAATTTGCCTCTTTCTAGATCAATATCTAATATATATTTATACAAGTCTAAAATTTTATCATTGATGTATTTTACTCATATATAATCAATATGTATATATCATCTCTTTTATTTTGACATCTTTATTTAGCATTAAAATATATCCTCGTATTTTTTATGTGAAATTACTGGTTATGATTTTAAACATTCTTTTTTGAATCTTAGTGTGGACTAAAACTTTATTATAAAAAAACATCATTTATGTTATAATCTATTGATAAGTCTTCCATCATCTATTACCCAAAAACTAAACTTTTAAGTGTCTTAAAACATCTTCCATTCTTTATATACATATCAATATGGAACAAACATATAAAATTAAATCAGTGGTGAGGTTTTAAATTTATAATGAAATTGATATCGATTATAGTAAGAAAGCATTCATAGAAGTTAGTTGGTTTTGAATTCATGGTATAAATTAAAACATTTAAAAATCTATTAAAAATTATGGATGTGAAATTACTAAAATTGAAATGTGTTATATGATTAATTAAAACCAATGATTCAATAGTTTTCATTTAAATAAATAACCAAAAATTATAACCCTTTTTTATAATAGAATGAAACACTATGTTTAAAACATATTCACAAAAAAAAAATAAGATACTTAAAAATTGTAAATTTTATATAAAAATTATTTTTTAAAGAAATTACCCCATTGGATTAATCACATATTCAATTTTTTGGATTATTTTCAAATATTTTATGAAATCCTATTATTACATATCATACATTTTTCATGACCCCGTCCCCATAAAGTGTACCCCTCCTGGGCCAGAAATGGGAGAAGATAAATAGTAACACCTGAGTCCCACCTCTGGTAGGCCTTAGGTTGGAGACTAGCACCAAGGGTATAATAAACATGCAGATGGGAGGAATTACTCTCTAAGAGAACACATGAAAAAGAGAGAGATAAGACAGACACCCACCAACACCTTATCAAACATCAATATAGCGGAAAATTCAAAGTACACATATGTAATGTCATGTAGTAACTACTATAACTGAAAGGAGGACTGTAAGTACCGAAAAGAAAAGTAAGTATGGAAGTAACCATGATGCTTAGACAACTCCTACTAAACCCCAAACTAGTAGTAACCCTCCTGATATCCCGCCTTCTCAAACTGAAGTGAAAAAATAGTTTATATATATATATAGGGTGAGTATGACAGTATACTTATTAGGATGCTCCTTGGAGCCTCTAATTCAAATGGTATAGAAATCATGGTAAATCACAGTGAATAGTAAGTGAAACTGACTCATCACCTAAACAGGTATATGAATTTCCCAATTACACCATGGCTAGTCTCACCAAGTGTCACATACAAGAGGATATTATATAATAAATAATATCAAGGGAACCCCACTATCGTTTCCCCACTAGTTTGCCGCTCTACCCCCAAGATCAAACGTCCTGAAAATATCTCTCCAAAAATGCTAGCTCGTAGACACCTGGGTGAAGCACCACAACATGCACCTTGTGCAACACACCACCATGTCTACATAACCAAATGTAACTAGGTAGTTCTCAGGAGCCACCATAATCTGTATAACATGTATTATACATCATGTATTATACCTCAAGACATTATTTCCCATACACTGAGTAAGGATCCCTAATCCATCACAGCCTATACATGTTATACCTATATTAGTCCTTAGAAAACTATATCCAGAATACATGTCTGTGAAATAAACACAAGACATTACAGCCCTCTACACACATTTATGAGGAAAACTAACCACCATGAATTCCAGAACAAGTAACTACCAAGAGAAGAGATTGGTTCTAAAGGGGGTAGTCGTCCATCCATCCTCCCATGGGGATATTGAGGAAAACACCCCCCCCCACAGGGATCAGAATCCCCGCGGTGTTAGTTTCCCTAACTGATAGGGTGGATTAGCGTATACAAACACAAAATAAATAGGATATAATATAACTCACAAAAACACTATGTTCATAACCTTGTCTCATACTCAACTATAGATAATGTCTCTCGAACTCCCGGTTACCATTGCTAAGACCAGATATCCTATAAGCACACAACCATTTAAAGATCTATATTAAGTTATTTTACTCCTTTTTATCAGTTTCACCTGACATTAATTAATTATTAACCATTAATTAACAATTAACATTCTCTGTATTAAATTTCACTATTATCACAACAACATCTTATTCCCTCTAGGAATAAGAAAACAGAGTCCACGACTTCTTAGAATTATAACCTCAGTATTGCATCCTAGCAAGCTCCAACCCCATGGGTTAAACATTATTGTTTATTAACATTATTACTTTCCATATTATGAGGTTATCTAGGAAAACATCCTAAGATACCAAAAAAAGGTATACAACTAATCACATCCATCTACCACAAGAATATGAGAATAGAAAATAGATAAATAAACAACCTAGAAATCGGCCAAACAATAGATTCAACAGACATAAATCTTTCATATCAATAGGTAAGCCCAACATCAACCTGTTTCATCATCTCCAATGCCATCCCTGACACCCAAATGCATAAACTGATGCATCTCAACACTCTAGGTGTCAACTGCTGCCACATAATCAGGCCCTCCCTAGACCGCATACCACAGCAGCCCTCTAGGCTCAGCCATCCCAGGCTCACATCACATATGGGCCTCCCCACCCCAGATAAAACAACAGCCCTCTAGGCTCAGCCATACCAGGATCACATCACATCACAAGAACCAAGAAATAGACATAGAAAATAGGCTCTTGGCCCTAAAACAAGGCATTGAACCTTTAAATAGAATGATCTCTCATGGCTCCAAAGCATAATAAACTTTTCCTTCACAAGATATAGAGAAACTCAGGCCCTTCAAAAGAATTATCTTTTATCACATAACTAATTATTATTCCATCTTGAATAAACCAATTCATTATCATAGGTTCCAATTGTGTGAAACCTAAGAAATAAGATATCTCAATCTATCACCAATTAATTAAAAAATTAATTTTACATACCTTTATTTCTTTTATTAATAAACATCAAAATGCTTTATGATTATTAATGAAACAACAACAACAATCAAATTCATTAAACATGCCTATTTACTCTTTTAGATAATTAATTATCAATTAATTTTGTCTTTATGTTATTTACCAATTTCGATAAAAAGAAACATGCTAAACCAAGAAAGGAATAGATATCACACTATCTATAAAATCAGAAGGCAAACTATTATCATGGTAGAAAGTAACAACCATTATGTGATCGATACTAATTCTTTAATATGGTTTAAATAATTATTTTGTTAATTTAATTATGAACTAAGGGGATCAAACATGTTAACTCTATGATTTGACGTAATTAAATGAGAAGTATCGAATCCCCAGCCTCAAAAGGTCACCGACATTATTCGCACAAGATCATACCATGCAACAGATCCCGATCACCCCTCCTGCAAGAACTGCATCCACCCAAGGATGCCTCAACACAACTGAACCATCAAACAACTGTGAAAAAAACCATTAGAAACATGTGTGATCATCTTCCATCGCATGGTAATGAGAATGGAAGGGAAAAGAGATCAAACCTAAATAAACCACTGGAAATTGAAGAAAAAACACACCTTGGATCAACCCAAACCACCATGGATCAAATATGGAAGGTAGAAATTGATCCTTGATGAAGGAATCCCAAAAACATTGAAGAGGGGTCATTGGGTCACCTGGAATGGAGGGAGATCCACTGCATCCAAAGGTTTTGACAACCCGAGCATATGTAAATGTTTTAAAACATACAACATAGAGGAATTACACAACTTGTAATCCAATTTCACATTATATAATCCTCAGAATTCGATTTTTGATGAAAAACACATAAAATCTTCACATTATTTATTTTTTAAACCCTGATTCAGTCTACATCATGAAACCCTCATTCATGTCATGTAAAATTATTACATGTCGTGAAACCTCCCTACATCTAGATTTTAGTAATTGAACTCCTTCAGAATTCCTCTGAGACTCCTCCGAGAACCTCGGTCTTCGGAAACATGCAAAGGGTGGATCCACATAGATCCAAGACCTTACATTATATATCTCTCAAAACATCCTCATCCTTATGAATTCAAAACCAACTAAGAGATGAAACAAAAAAGGGGTCGTCTGAACAACCACCCCATGAGATACCTCTCAAAAATTCTCACCACCACGGGAGATCAACCACCCCCATACAAGCACAAGTGGATCGGGATGGTGAATAGATGAACTAATCATCAAGACTTTTCCACCAATAGAAATAGATTAGACCCATCTAATCATAGGAATCAAAACATGGAATGCATGTGGCATACCCCACACATCTTCATCGCCAATAGAAAGACAGTAATCCACAAAAAGTAATAAGAGAGAGAGCCATATAAAAAACCAGAAAAAAGTATAAAAACACAAAACAAATTGTGTTATAATAGAAGAGCTAAAAATAAAATAGCTCGAGGTACAGAGCATGTATCTATGACTCACATTCCCAGGTACTCTCCCTAATACCACCATGTTTCTACAAGACACAAACCAATGGGATAGCATGCCCACGCAACACCTTCTCCGGTTTGTCTTGGATCTATATAGGTCGATCCTCGATGGTCTCATAATCATCAACATTGATATCACCCATATTGATTATGTGAGAGTCATCATGAAGATGAGGAAAGAGTTGTGACATGTGAAAAACATCATGTATCCAGCTCATCTATGGGGGAAGTGCTACCTGATACGTCACAACTCCAACACAATATAACACCTCTAATGGTCCATCAAACTAGGGATAAAGCTTACTCCCATGACCAAACATTTGATTCCCATAACGGGGATTCATCTTTAGGAACACATTAGAGGTCTCCTCATATGATTTTCATAGGATTCCTAATGATCCTACACAATTTTCATCCTCTTGTGAATCACTTGAACCATATATGTATGTTCTGTAATAGTTATATCCTGAGAATTGTTGACTCTTTAACCCCACTCCAGTATAATGGACAATGGAAAGGTCATCAATACAAGGCTTCAAATAGAAGCATGCTGGTGGTGTAGTGAAAACTATTGTTGTAAGTGAACACTGCTAAGGGAAATTTCATCATCCATGAACCTCAAAAATATAGGACAAAAGAGTGAAATATGTCTTTATGTGTATGGATGGTATGCTCAGTCTGAACATCTGTTAACAGATGGAAAGTAATGTTAAGGAATATCTCAAAACCAAAACATTGTTCGAGACCTCTTCAGACCCTAGAGGTGAAATGAGGAGCTCAATAAGAAATGATCATCTCCAGGACCCCATGGATTCTCATCACCTCCTCTAGATACTACCTCGATAAAACCTCCATTAAGATTGACTAATTGATCCCTATGAAGTGTTATGATTTTTTCAAAAGATCCACTACCACCCATATAGCATCATAGATCTCCTTAGATCGAGGTAAACCAGTAACAAAGTCCATCGAGATGTCCTCCCACTTCCACTAAGGAACATCTAATGTCTAGAGAAAACTTCAAGTAATGTGGGGTTCGTCCTTCACCTTCTAATAGACCAAACATCGATACATAAGCTCTACAACTACACACTTTAAACCAAGCCCCAAAAACTAACCTCTTAAATCTTGGTACATCTTTTTCATGCCAGGATATACTACTAAAGGAAAAATAAGGAACTCTCTGAGAACCATATCACACGTCTCCACAGGAATGAAAAGTCTTCCCTGAAACAACACTCAATGTTTTCATCCTTATACTAACCATCAAGGGAATCTCCACAAAAAAATGCTATCTCAAAACCACCACCTCAAGATCCCCCAACTGGGATTCCTCCACTTGTTTCACTAGATATGACTCCACCATCATCTAAAAAATATATCCTCTTCCCCCAACATCTCCCATGTCCAAATGTAATGATGAAAGTTCCTACATCACCCTCCAAGAATCACTAGATTCATGCACTTCATCATTGTGCCACTTCCTGCTCAGTACATCTGCTACATCATTCATCTATCTAGGTGTATATGAAATCTTGAAGTCAAAATTCTGTATGAACTCCATACAATGATGTTGATGCAAGTTCAAGTCACACTAAGAGAAAATATACCCCAGAATCTTATGATTTGTGAATACCAAAAAAGTCTCATCAATGAGGCAATGTATCCACAACTTTTGGGAAAACACTACCACTGCCAAATCGAGATCATGGTTAGCATAGTTACACTCATGGAGACATATCTTCTAAGACCCATAAGAAACAACTAATATATGCTTCATAAGAACATAACCCAACCTAAGATGTGAAGCATCACAAAAAACCTAAAACCAAACACCCTCTATTGGTAGACAGATAACTAGATCATTGACCAAATTCTCCTTCATATACTCAAATGATGCCTAACATTGAACAATACAAAATAACGCTTGATCCTTTATGATCAACATTGTCAAAGGAGTCACAACCTGATTGAAATCAACTACTAACCTCCTGTAATAGCCTACAAGACTATTGAAACTTCACACCTCTTTCACTATCTTGGGGGATACCCAAGACAAAAATCCTTCTATCTTCAATGGATTCACAACTACTTCCTACTGAGATACAACATGCCCCAATAAATAGACTTCTCAAGCCCAAAAGTCACACTTTGGAAACTTCCCAGACAACTTATCATGGTAAAGAACTCTCAAAATGGTACGTAGATGCCCCACATGCTCCTCCTAATATGTGGATTACATAAGGATGTCATCGATGAAAACCACCATGAACTTATCCATGAACTCATGGAACACGTCATTCATTAACCCCATGAACATAGCTAGTGAATTCGTCACATTGAATGGCGTCACAACAAAATTCTAATTTTCATTATGATAGTAGAAAGCAGTATTTGGGATATCCTCATCCTTTACACACATATGATGATATCCAGACTGAAAATAGATATTTGAGGTCTAAATTACACCCTTAAGTTGGTCAAATAAATTAACAATATGTGGAAGAGGATGGCAGTTATTCAATATCACTTGGATCATGCGACGATCATCGATACACAACCACAAACTTCCATCAGTATTCTTTATGAACAAAACTAGTGCACCCCACATTGAAACACTTGGAAGAACAAAAACAAATTTCAATAGACCATCGAATGGTATATATATATCTCACAACTCATAAGTCACCATCTTATATAGATACATCAAGATATAAGATATGTTAGGTAATAGTTAGATCATGAACTTGATCTCTCATTGAGGTGGTAACGCTACAACATCCTATGGAAAGACATCAGGTTACTCTTACATAACCCTAAGAAATGACAACTACTGAACCTCCAAAAAACTCAGCATCAACCCAGACATCAAGGATGAAAATGATGGAACATGCCTCTTACCCATCTGAGGGTCTCGCTCGCCAACAAACACTGGTGGATCTCCATCAGCATCAAAGAACACAACCTGACTCCTAAAGCAATCCACGGTAGCCTACACTAAATACAATCAATCTATGTCGAGGATGATTTCATATGGTTGAATATGAAAACATATGAAATATCCCCAAGAGTGGTGTTTCACCAGGACTAGGTCATAGTTTCTACATACATCAAACAAGTCAACTCAACATCCAGCTGGCATAGTCAACACCAAGAGTAATGGAAGTATCTCTAGCTCAATTCTCAAAGCATGGAAAAGTGAAGGTGTTATGAAATATTTCATAGCTTCAAGATCAAAAAATCATGTACCCAAGTAGAAAACAACCAAAGGGTACCTCAAACGATCTCTGGCTCTCCCGATGCTGTTAATGCTAAAGCATGAAGCAGACCTCAACCTTCTCTATGACCTCTCTGATCATACTGAAGACCACCTCCATGGCCTCTCTCTACTCTCTAAGGATGGGAAGTATCTTGGGGATATCCTATTCCTACCCCATCTAATATATTATGATCCAAAACTATAGAAAACTAATGTTGTTGCCTCAGCTAGAGCCACCTCAACGGAGGAGTTTGAAGTGGAACTATTAGAACTCGTTGAATTCTCATAATATTCATAAACTCTTATCAATGATGACCTCAGAATCTATAATAAAATCATGTATCTTGTCCCTTATCATATGAATGAGAATATCCACCCTAGATAAATGATACATTGAGGGTTGGGACCTACTCCCAGCTGATTGGAAGCTTTTCTGTCCCAACAACTGGGAACTCTAGACCACAACTCTACTTTGTGAGGAATCCTAACAACTCCCCTCTTGTGGAGATCCAATTCTGGATAACACCCACCCAATGACCTATTCTCTTTCCCACACCTCTTTATAAATATTCAACTTAAACAGAGTGACCTTACATTAGATCTATGGATTCATAGCCTCCTAGAAACACAACTCTTCGACCTCCTCATCTATCAATAAGTCTAAAGAATATCGCAAAAGGTTCCTGAAATGAATCCCAAAATCTCACATAGTGGTTATCCCCTTCCAAAGGGTAATATGCTTATGAAAACTGTCCTCCTTCATAGTGGAAGAATGAAACTCATCTCTGAACTGGTCTCAAAACTCCTCCCATGAGGCTGCTGACTCCTCGTAATCTCTGAGGAACATGAACCACCACTGGCTCACTGCCCCATACAACATCATCACAACAAACGATACCCAATTATAATTTCGAACACAGATTGAACTAAATGTTATCTCAACCTCCTCAAACTATTATTTTATAAATTCATCTAAAAAGGATCCCTCATACCTCTTCAGACTCTGGAACTAAAACTCTTGGAGTGTCCTCCTTCATGTTTCATCATCATCGAACTCAACTATGCGGTGATTTGTTGCACAACCTTATAAATATCTTCTATGTGAACCTGATGAGGATGTTGAATTGGAGGTATACCTACAATAGAATAAACATTTATTGCTCCAAAACCAAAAATATAAAAGACTTTAACATTAATTAATTGTTTTCTTCTATTCATTTTTGGATAACCTGACCCATGGTCTACCCATTCAAACACGGGCATAAAGAAGATTGATGTGTGATCCTTTACTACATCTCTACCCTGAAACTAGTATCACTTCATTTAGTAGCCACAATAATATTAAAGGTTTATGATTCAAATCAAAGGGGGATTAAATACATGTGTCCAATCTAGTATCTTATGTTTATAGCTCTTGATAAACTTAGCTAACACCATTTCCCTACCAGCCCATGAAACCTCACTTGTGCCTAACTCAAAACTTTATCCTATCTGTCAACCATGCATTTGATACCACTATGTCATGACCCCCTCCCCAATAAGTGCACACCTCCTAGTTCAGAAATGGGATAAGAGAGATAGTGACACCTGATTCTCACCTCTAGTAGGCCCCGGGTTGGCGACTAGCACCAAGGGTATAATAAACACACAGATGGGATGCATTACCCTATAAGAAAACACATGTGAAATAGAGACATAAGATAGGAACCAACTAACTCCTGATCAGAGCTCAATAGATAAAAAATAAAAAGTGCACATATGTAATTTCATGAATGAACTACTAAAGATGAAAGGAATAATGAAAGTACAAAATAGAAAAGTAAGTACGACAGCGACCATGAAGCCCAAACAGCTCTTGTTAAACCCTAATCTAGTAGTAACTACCCTAATCTCCAACCTTCTCTAACAAAACTGAAAAAAAAACTATTTATATATACGTAGGGTGACTATAACATTATACTTAGTAGGATCCTTACTAAAGCCTCTCTTGAAAAAGTTAAAGAAAGCATACTAAAGAACAGTGAACAACAAGTAAAACTAAATCATCACCTAAACATGTATACTAAGTTCCCAACCTCACCATGGATACTCTAACCAAGTATATCATATAAGATCATATTATATAACAAAGAATATCAAGGGTAAATAAGTGTCTCTTCCCTACTAGTTTTCCACTCTGCCCCAATATTGCACATCCTGGGCATATCTCTCTAAAAAGGATATCCCACAAAAACTTAGGAGAATCACCACAACATGCACCTCGTGTAACACACCACCACATTTACATAACCAAAAGTAACCATGTAGTTATCAAGATCCACCAAATTCCATATAACATGTATCGTTTATTGAGTATTATACCTCAATCCATTACAACACATAAACCAAGTAAGGATCCTCAAGCCACCATATCCCATAAATGTTATACCTATAGTAGTCTTTAGGAAACTATATCTAGAATACATGTGTGTGAAATAAACACAAGCCATTACAACCCTTTATACATATAAATAAGGAAAACTAACCACTGTGTAGACCATCACAAGTAACTACCAAGAGAATAGAGTGGGGATATAGAGGGTAGTCGGCCATCCACCCTTTAACCAGGATGTTGGGGAAAACACCCCCATGGATTAGAATCCCTAGGGTGTCAGTTGCCCTAACTGACATGGTGGAGTAGTGTATAGAAAAAAAATGCACATGACATAATATAGCTCGCAACCACACTGTGGGCATAACCTAGTCTCAAACTCAACTGCAACTAACATCTCTTGGACTCCCAACTACCACTATTAAGACCAGATATACTATATGCACACAACCATTTAAAGATCCACATTAAGTTATTTTGTTCCTTTATACCAGTTTCACATTATGTTAATTAATTCTTAACCATTAATTATCCATTAAAATTATATACATTACATTTCATTAGAATCACAAAAAAAATCATGAATTCTAGGCTTAAGAAAAACTAAGTCCATAGCTTCCTAGAATTATAACCTCAGCATTACATCCCAGTAAGCTCCAACCCCATGGGTTAAACTTTATTCATTACTAAAATTACTAATTTCTATATTTCTAGGTGATATGGGAAAACATCCTAAGATACCAAAAAAGGGTGTACAATGAAGCACATCCACCTAACTCAAGCGGTGGGGAAAATAAATAATAGAAACAAACAACCTCATTATCCGCCAAACAACATATTCAACAAACATCAAGCTTTCATATCAATAGGTAATCCCAACTTCAACCTATTATATCATATTTAGTTCCACCCTCGACACCCACATGCATAAAATAATGCATCCTTCCACTCTATGAGTCAATTTTTTTCCACATCACTCAGGTCTAAATGTCCCACATACCGCAACATCCCTCTAGGATCAGCCATCCCATGCTCACATCACATATGGGCCTCCCTACCCCACACACCACAGAAACCCTCCAGGCTCAGCTATCCCAGGATATCATCACATCACAAGAAGTAGGAAACAAACCAGAAACCTAGTTCTTGGACCTAAAACAAGGTATTTAGCCTTTACACACAATGATCTCTCATGGTGCCAAAGCATAAGGCACTTGGCCTTCACAATAAAGTGGGAAACTTAGGCCCCAAAAAGGTATTATCTTTTATCACACAACTAATTCTTATTCCATCTTGAATTAAAATATTCATTATCATAGGATCCAAATATATGAAACCTAAGAAACAATTTATCTTAAGATATCATAAATTAATTAAATAATTAATTTAAAATACCTTAAATTCTTTTTTATCAACAAGAATCAACGTTATTCAGGTTCGTTAACCAAACAACATCAACAACCAGATTCATTAAACATGCCTATTTAATCCTTTAGAAAATTAATTATCAATTAATTATGGTTTTACATTATTTACCAATTTCCATCATGAAAAACATGCTAAAACAAGAAAGAAATAGATATCACACTATCTAGAAAATCAAGAGGCAAATTGTTATCATGGTATAAAGCAACAACATTGTTATGTGATAGATACCAATTCATTAATCTGGTTAAAATAATTATTAGGTTAATTTCATTATGATCAAAGGGGATAAAACATGTTAACTCTATTATTGAACGTAATTAAATGAGAATCATCGAATCCCCTACCTCAAAAAGTCATTGATTTTATTCACGTAAGAATATACCACCCAACAGATCTCGATCACCCCTCCTGTAAGAACAGCATCCACCCAAGGATTATCTGCACAATCGCACCAAACAACAACCAAGAAAACCCCCATTTGAAACATGGGAGATCATCCTTAATTTCATGGAAATATGAACGGGTGTAAAATAGATCAAATTAGAAGAAACTGATGGGAAATGAAGGAAAACACACCTTAAATCAACCTAGGTCACAACAGATTGAAGATAGAAGTTGGGAATTGATCCTTGATGAAGGAATCCAAAAAAGGTTGAAGAGGGGGTCACTGGGTAGTCTGGAGTCAAGAGAGAGCCACTGCAGCCATTGGATTTGACAACCCGAGCAGCTTGAAATGTTTCAAAACATAAAAAAATGGGGAATTACACAACATGTAATCCCTTTTCACGTTGTGTAATCCTCATAATTTTTTTTTTTGGTGTAAAATGTGTCACCTATTCTCATTATTTATTTTTTAAACCCTAATTCATTACACATCATGAAAACCTATTTCACACTGTGTAAAATTATTACACATCATGAAACCTCCCTCCTTCCAGCTTCTAGCAACCAAACTCCTCCAGACATCCTCTGAGCCTCCTCTGATCACCTAGGTCTTTAGAAACATGCAAAGGGTAGACCCACTGGGATCCATGCCCTTACACATTTATCAACAAATTTATCCCAAAAATTTCACATCATGAATTTGTCTATATTTTTATTCTCAAAAATAAAGAAAAATACTTAAATAGATGATATCATAAAAAAATCAACGAAATGTCAATGATAAATAAAAATTCAAAATAAATTGTCATTTATAAAATAAAAATACATATTCAAAAATATAATTTGAAAATAAATATTGAACCTTCTTTTCAAAGGCCTAAATTAACATCCCTAACCATTATAAAATATCTATTCATCTCTACACAATATTTAATACTTATATATTTAAATAAAATCATAGGATTTATTTATATATTTACTACATGATTTTTTATATTCTTTCTATTTTTTGTTCTATTAAAAATATTCAAAATAAAAAGTTTCCCCATTTCTATAATTTTTTCAATAGATTTTTTTTTAATTTTCAGAGGTAATAACATTGGGCTTCCATGATGTTCATCTTCAAATTCATCATTGGAAGGTATTGTAGTTTATTGAAAATTTGATTCAAGTGATTCAATTGTCTCCAAAAATGTTTTTAATCATCTATTTCATATTAAACATATCATTCATGATAATAAAATATATATTTATATTCCATATAGTAATAGATATAATTGATTGAATTTTAAGATATCGGTGATTGGATTTTTTTAAAAAAAATTAATTTACTCCTTCTATGAAAAAAAATTAAAAAAAACTCATAGGATAATTAAATAGGTTTCCTAATATAAATAAATTAAACAATAATATTCAAAAAATTGGATCAAGGTTGTATTGTATACAAAGGCACCCATGAAATAGTATAATAGAAGGAACCATAAAAATTTTCTATATAAAGTATATATACACAACACTTGCACCCACAATATAAGATATGGAGAACACATCAACATATGTCTTCATGGTCTTTATTAGAAGATAAAAATCATTAGAAATATAATGAAAATAAGAACTTTTCTATTATCGAATCATAAATCATCTCATTTACACAGTTTCCAAACTTGATATTCCATAATGTAAATAAAGTCTATGTATTCCACACATGTGTTTACATAAGAATCACTACACAATAGAACATAATACACAGATATATTAAAAAAATCAATTCCAATACATGGGAACACCATGTCCATTAAATACCCCCAATAGATAATTTATCTCCCTTGATTAACTATTATCAAATTAGAGACTATATCTTCTCCAATCAATAAAAAATAGAGAAATACCAGGAGTGTGAAATAAAAAAAACATTCCATAAAAACAAAATGAAGAACTATCTCTAGTATCATTATATAATATATCCCTCCATCCTAATTTTTAATACCAAAATCTTTCAACAACCAAACAATAAATTATATTCAAGAAAATAGGAAAATAAAATAATGAGAAGAATCATATATTACTTTATATTGTAATGATTATCGTTAATATTTATAATTGTGATTTAATTCATATTTATATTGAAATACAACTCGTTATACTTAAAAATAACATCAAATGTCTAATTTTATGAGAAATCAGTCATGTTTCTAGATTTCCAGATCTGGTAAATGTCTCATACAATATAAATTCTACATATATGATGAAATTTTCATGAATATTCGAAGTGATTCAAATTAAAAACAATAAATTCATTCCATGAGTATACTATTATTGAAGTTTGAATGATATTATTGAGGTTAAAAATAATCTAAATGGTAGAAAACCTTAAAAAGAATATGAATTATATTTTATAGAACAAAATTATAGAACATGAATAAAATATAATAAAAAATAGAAAATTTTGAAAATAGAGCATCTTTAGGTAATCAATAATGATCCAGAAACCACACAATTTACCTATTTTTATGTATAATAATTGATCCCCATTAAACATAAGTCTATTTTTTCTTATAAACATCATTAATGGGTAATTTTTCTGATTAATAGTATTAATAAATATATTTACCCTCCCTTTCCAACTAATACAATCCTCGATAATTTAAAAAATAAACAATGCTCTATTATTCAATTTTAGAATTCTGATAGATACCCACAATAAGGATTTTTTAATTAGGATAATCCATGTGGGACCAAGTGTATTTTTATAGTGAATTCAATAAACCCAAAATGATTTTTTCATGCATAATAAATTCCAAATACCATGTGTTATGAGAATAATAGTAGATTTAAAAGAAATAATGATACTCAACCCACCAAAATTAATATGAATATAAATATTATTTATCCTAACCAAGTATATCATACATTGCTACTTCCAAGACTATATAAAACCCTAATATATAGTATTAATCATTTATGAAATTCATATGGGAAGAGTAATAATTTCACCCCAATAGAAAATATATTGGCCAAGATAACATTAACAAGATTGAATATCCTCATATAGCTTATTAATTCAGAATACCACGAATTAATATGGGAGGTGATAGTTTCCACCAATAGAAGACTGTATAAAATAGGAGGACTCTAAGAGTATAGGGGGACTCTTAATTAATTAATTGAGAGTTCCCTATAAATAATGTTTAAGTTGTTCAAGAAGTACCTCCTCACTTATTAATAAAATCCCCAAAAAATATCTTTCATTTCAACTCAATGATAGATTTCCTAGACACACTACTAACTCATTAATGTCATTCACTAAAATATTATTCAAGAAACATTCATCCTAATAAAATAATATTTAGTCATCAATAAATTCAACCTAGGAAATTTATATTCAAAGAAAATTATAAAAAATTATAAAACCATTCTATTTCATGGAATTTATATCAATTTTATAATGGTGTATCATAATAAGAATGAAATGAATTAAATAAAAATTATCTTATTTAATAAACACATCCTCCTATAAATTAACCAAAATTCACACTATTAATCATTTCATAGTAATGGGCTTAGGTGAAATAAGGTAAAATCCACTTA
This sequence comes from Viscum album, assembly GCA_963277665.1. Lineage (NCBI taxonomy): Eukaryota > Viridiplantae > Streptophyta > Magnoliopsida > Santalales > Viscaceae > Viscum > Viscum album. The sequence continues at coordinate 1,678,867,713 of OY728135.1, forward strand.
ATAAATTTAAAATTACATTTAAAGGACCTAGTAACACTGTATAATGAAGACCAAGGGACCATTTCATGGGGTCTGGAAAAATAAATCATTAATTCACGCCTAGGGATAATGTTCCTTCTCAATTAATTCTAGACCATATCACGTAAAAGGAAAATATTGATAGAAATATCATAACCAAAAACAAAATCTACATTTTCAGTACCGATAATATTATGTAATAATCATTTCAACATATAAGAAATGAAATTATATATTCACTTATAAATAACATTGAAAAATGAAACATGCTTGATGTTGGTTTTAGAATCATGGATACCCACTTTTTGGGTATGAGAAATAATATATTCATTATGAATTGATGGGATATAAATGTTTATAAAAATTATTCTAACTCTACCTATAATACAAATTATAATAACATCCCCACATTATTTTAAAAAATTATAAATAGAAACTGTCTAGACCTTGTGATTTTTTATTTAAAATGACATATATAGAATCTTCTATTGATTGACTTGAAAAGGTGGAATAAATATTAAAACAATATTTCTTCTGAACTTCATCACCATCATTAAAAAATAAACACTAATTCCATGGATAGGGCCTTGGGACCCATGTATCTTGGTAAAGTTATTAAATACATCATATTTAATATCACTTTAATTCTAACCCCATAATTCATACCTATTTTTAAAATAATCACTTTCTTTTAATTATGGAGTTTTATATAGGCATAAAATATATATATTTAGAATAAAATTCTTTAAACCAATGAACTTTTTCCATAATTATGAGGAATATTTTCTCTCAAGGAAGGTGTTTTTTAATATTAGTAACCAATTAAAAATCCATATTATATATATAAAAATTGCTATACCCATTAAGAATTTGAGTTTAAATAGTATATAGATCACTTTTACAAGGTTATATTTGTCATATGCGATGATTAATAGAATAAGGAAAATAATTGATATTTTTTAAAAATATAATTATAGTTAGTCTTAATATGGATTGAGGATAAAAATATGTTGTAAGAATAAAGTTCTATGAAATTAGATAAATTTATTTGAGTTTTGGTTGTGTGTTGGGTGATGATATTATAATACATTTTTCATTAGTTATAGTCTCTAGTATCGGAGAGGTAGGGTATGATGCAGATGAGTTTTAACAAGAAAAAAGAGAAGAAAATTTATCTAGCAGGGAAACCATATGAGTGAGGGATATCATTTCTCAATAACTTCAACAAGTGAATTGGATCATTTTCTATTCATATATATTTCAATCTTTAGTAAAGAAAATGAAAAATATTTTTCTAATGAGGAATAAAAATAACTTGATTTTTCTATGACCTTTCCTTCTCATTTCTTAGCAAGAAAAAAAGTGTATTAAAGATTAATATTTAATAAGAATACTATTGTTTTATCATTAAATGGTTTTTGAATATATAAAAATGGTTGAGGTGTTATTTCATTATTATTTTGATCCACTAAAAATTACTTATTAGCTGAATTATTCTAAATTGATATATTCTTATATCATTTAATTAGTTGATAAATGGTAATAAACCCTAATTTCATTATTAGTATGGACTCATTATCCTACTATTCATCTTCCTTCTACATTATACTTGGTAGTTTCAATTTATAAAGATTGTAAATTTTAATCCTATTTGTTTTCATTCAATCGCAAATTTACCCATTCTTCTAAATCAATTAATTTTTTAAAAATCCTTCAGGTTTTCCGAATTAATATCATTATAAATATCTTTATAAAATTATATTTATTCTCTATTAGTAGGTATCTCATTTGATGCATCTTTTCAGTATTTTCCTTCAATGAAGAAAACATATATTTCTTCCACTAATGTTTATAAAAATCTCTATTATGTTTTATTTAATTTTTAGAATTTGTAACATGAGATGATTTCTCTATTTCTAGATCAATAAAAAGATTAAATTTATATCTTTTATAGGCTCCATAATCATTATTAATTTTGATTTAATAAAGTTACCCATAACCTATATTAGATTATAATAATTAACACATACTTCCAATATGAAATTCTTATAAAAAAGGTAGGATATAACTCTCCCATATGATAACAGATTTATCCTTTTGATTTTGATATATAACACATTGACAAGAGACAATATATATTGATCTTTGATGGAATTTTCATATCAAAATGTATATGATATAGAAATTATAGACATTTACTATGTATATATCTCAATTTCATAGAATAATAAATGATTTTATTCATTAACACACTATATAATTTATATTTAGAAGATTATTCATCTTATGCATATTTATAGAGTCAATAAATAGATACATTATGGCTTTATGTGTTCATAAGGATCATTTTTATCAATAAGTTATTTGAAATAATAATTATCTCCCCTTTATTACTTATTTCATTGTGTTAGAAAAATTTTCAATGTTCATTATGAACTCATGTAACTATATATTTCAATTAACTATTTATAAAACACTAATATTATAATAATAATAAAATATATATAATTAGTGTAAAATATAATGGTGGATGCATGTAATATTCTTATATGAAAGTATGGTGATCATCTATTATTGAAATTAAATCAAATCCTTAATATAGAAACTAATGGAACTAGGCTTTATTGATCAAAATTCTATAAATAAAATTCTTGAAGCTAAATTAGATAATATATATCACTCTATGAATTGGAAAGAAAATAGATCTTTGAGGTTGTTTTAGAGAAAAATCACAAGAAATAAGAATGTTTAAAGTTCATTTGATTATGAAATATATGTATGCATGTATATCATTGTCTATTAATTAATATTAATTTAAAATATGTGGATCATCAATCACAGATCATAATTTTTTTTTGAAATAAATGCGAGAATTATTTCAGTTACCTATTACATTCAAATGAAAACATTTAAAGGTTTTTTATATTTAATTATGTTATATTATTGAATTTTTAGGTATTTTCTAGTCTAATATAGTGCATTAAAAAAATTATAACTCTCAGGAACAATAATGGTTTATACTAAAAAGAAAATTAATTTTTTTATAATTATATGTACTCCGCCTTTCTCATTGAATGCTTAATATAAGAGATAGCTAGAAAAATGAAAAGTTGTCATTTATAATTTATCATTACCATTTTACATTGTATTTAATAAAATATTTATAAGTGTATAGGATTTGTGAATATTTCTTTAAAAACATTTGATTCCTATAAAAGTAATAGAAACATATCACATGTGTAATTATGATGAAAATGATGTTTGATATAAATATTCATTCCTCATTATGGATATAACAAATTTTTATAAATTTATATGTCATATGTATTATCAAACATAGTAGGAATTTGAGTAAATGCGAAACCAGTTTAGGAAATTGTTTGTTTCATCTATAATAATTCCACATAAGAACATCGATTTTCCATATATGCATCATTAGAGTAAGAGGTTTCAAGATAGTGTTTCTTATTAATAGAGGAAAATACTAATGACCCTCCATGACAATGAAATTATTGTTCTATAATTTTTCTATCTAGCCTATATCTAATAAATTTTTATTTTGAATACCTTTTTAGAATTAATAAAATATAAAAGGTTAAAATAAATTGTGATTATGTGTTCTAATAAAATAACTATAAATTAATTTTTCATCTTTTAAATGTGATTCACTAAGATTTCGTTGAAACAAACTACACAGGTATATTAAAGGAAATATGTTGTGTTAACATTCAATTACATATACTAGAAATTTAAGTGTCCTTTATAAATATTATGATTTATCTATTGAGAATCATTATCCAAAGCAATCTTAAAGGTATTACTTACATAATTACTAATGCTTGATGTTATACATAAAACAATTTTGTTAAAAAAACATTATAAATAAGTTAAGATAAAATAATTACATGATTTATTTGTGATATTTGAAAAAAATGAAAGGTCTTATGTTCAATGATCATATTAATCTAGTGTTCACATTCCATATTTTAAGAAAAAAAATAGACAAATGAATTTATAATCGATAAAAACATTACAACATCAATTTGAATATAAATAATTATGATGTCTATAATAACCTTTTTAGAAAATATTACTTTTTTATTTCATTGATTTTATAAAATCATTATTAAAACATTTTATAAACACTCATTTTTGGATGTTATATTTTTTGTAAATATATTTAATAACATATAATGTTTAAAATAGGATATGGATGGATTTTTATTTTTATAACATAAAAAATGTTTAACAAAAACATCATCTAAAACAAAACCATTTAAAATTAAATTTTCATATAAATTTGAAATGAATTTTTAAGATATTTCAAAAAAATATATTGAATCCAAATTTATTCCATTATTTCTATAAAAAAAATATTTTTCCCTAGATTCAATTCCAAATTCATTGTCATATACCTTAAAAAAATACTGAATTGTTAGAGATGATGATACGCTTCTCATCATTATTTTTCTATGAAACCCATTTTTTCAATTAATGAAAATATTTACTAATAACCAAATATAATTGAATACTAAACAATTAATATCATCAAGTATAGTCATCATAGATGTTTTTTCACCTAAGATATCATCATCTATGTTTTTTTCAAATGGGGTTATAAAATAAAGATTATCATGTTCATTTAGAATATAGATTTGAGTAATGATCAGTCGATCAACAATTACAATGACATTTTAAAGAGGGTGATCCCTAAAAATATTTTTTTTATTTAAATTATATTTTTATTCAAATTATTTTTAAAACTCACCTTCTAGTTCATCACCTTTTTATTTTAGAGGATAAAACAAATAATTTTTTCCCATGTAATCTTTTTTATTTAAATAGATTCCATATTCTCTTCAATTAAAAGCTTAAAAAGGATTTTCCAAATGGGGTTTTCTCATAAAATTTCACATGTAAAATTTATGAAATAGTATGTGAACTTTTATTGATTACCTTATAGGCCTTACCTACAGTCGAGAAACCAAGGAATATTCCTTCATGTTATTTTTAGATCAAATTTTCATGGTTATCCTTATTAATATGAATGAACCATTTTTTTATACATCCAAAATGTTCATGTTCTTTGAAATCCTTCCATTTCATAATTTATACTGAGATTTTTAAACTAGATGGAGAAAAACATTGATTGTAGTGTAATAAAAAGTATTTAAAGACTTAACCAAAAATTAGTTTCTAACTTTACATTCCTATAACAACATATCACTCATCTCATAAATTTTTATATTTCTTCATCCAACTATCACTTTTTAGTGATGTTTTTTGTGTCTAACAATTCTATTTAAAGCATTTATCAAATAAATGTTTTTCAAATTAAATATTTTAACACTCACCATTGCGATCACATTATATTGTTGTTGTTGGATTGTTTTTTACTTTTCTATAGTGATAAAAAAATATAAAAATAGAAGGGTTTCAAATTTTTGGAAAGGAAATAAATCCCAAAATTAGATGAGTATTACCATAAATAAGGATATATATATATGTAATGTTTTTCATTATAGTAATTTTTTTATGGGAATTAAAAAACTATATGAACTAACCATAGATTTTTTTGAAAGGGATACACTATTAAATGGTTTTATGTTAGCCTTATATTTCATTAGGAATTGTAAATGTATTCATAAATTTTTAGAAATTTAACATGGGTTTTGGTAATTCCATTATAAAATACTTTATCAATAAAAAATTCAAGTCCAAGATGTCGTAGTATCCTAGCCATCTATTCTAAATAAATAATTGTCCCTTATTTCACTCATTCATGGAATGTTTCATTGTGAAAATACATTATTTCTATCATATTTATATTATCATGGTGATTTTAAAATAATATAAAATATCATTGTGAGTTTGAAGTGGTAAATTAATTAATTTATAATAACATAGGGTATCAGGAATCAAATAATTTTATTATATAAATTTCATTTTCTTCAAACCCAAAAAATTAAGAAAAATGTATATAATATAATTAAATCTTAAAGAGAAACTCTAACTTCCACTATTTCTCCTTAAGTGTTTTATAAAAATAGTAGATATCTTTTACTTACATTATTCATGTTTCTGAATTTATATTTTTAAGTAGTTATATTCAAGAGAAACATTTATCTATGTATTTTGTTCTCTTATATCTAGTACTCGATATATTATCTTCAAATTTTGGTTATTGAAGCTATTGGTAACCAAATTATATTCAGCCTGAAAATGATAGCAATTAAAATATTAAGTACCTATAGTTAAATAAATCTATGACATTGGAGAGTATCATGATAATTTGAAATATAATAATATGACATTTTTAAATATTATCATTATTTAGAAGAAATTAACTATCACAATCCCAACGGTTTGAAAAATAGGAAAAACTTATCTGGTGATATTTTAACCTTTACAAATTTTTATAATAATGTAATTATTTAATAATTTATATTAGGTATATTCAGAATATCCATGTTTCTAATTTGATATAGATAGTCTTTATATTTATAGAATATTATTATTGTTCTATATAACATTCATAAGAATGGGTAAAGTCTTATTATAATTGTTTTACTCATATGTGAGAAGAATAAAAAACTAATTAATTGTTAACATAAGAATTTATAGACTCAGTGGATTGGGATTTAATAAAATTTTCTATTAAATACAATCCATTTTGTATAAAAATTACTTCAAAAAAGTGGTGATGTTCCATAATGTTTCACTATTTCCCACTATAAATAGATTATTCCTCAATTTCAATCCATTTTTTTGAGTAGTGGAGTTTATTTGTAGTACCACTGATTTTTGGTATGCAACCCTTACTTAATGATTTTAATGGTTATAAAGTTAAGGGTGATGAATGAGAGAGTCGGAAGAACTTGGAATGAAGTTTTGAGGCAAAGGGGAAGTCACACGGGCAGCGCACGGTTTGTCTAACCGTGCGGCCAAACTGTGCATAGTTGACACTTTTAAGGCAGTGTCTCCCACGTGGTTGGATCACGTTTCGGGAGACCGTGTGATGAGGTCGTGCGAGGGTCTGCTGAGGCAGTGGCTAACGCACGGTTAGCGCATGGTTTGTCTAACCGTGCGGGCACTTAAATGAGATCCTAAAAAAGTGGACCTCACACATTTTTGCCTCTAAATGGATCATTTTTTATTTTAAGAATCCATAACTTGGTATCAATCTCCCTTTAAGGTAGTAGAACCTCTCCCAAGAATTTTGGAGGTGATATGAAGGCTTTCCTTAGCGAATCAAATCTGGATTCTTGAGGTATGTGATTGTTCGTCATCGTTCTTGATCGGGTTCTTAGATCTACTTTTCCTTTTCTCTTGGTTTCTTAGATCTACGCCCATTATGGGTATATCTAAGTGTGTGGATGTCAAATATGATGATATTTGGTCTTGTTCTTTCTAGGAAAAGAGATCTAAGGTGGGTTCTTGAAGAATCAACCTGGTTTTCTTGTGCGTTCTTCGTTCGTTGTGGTTTTCGTCAAAACCTTCGAGGTAGGAGGCTTCTTTATTGACTCCACTTAGAATAACTGTTTGGAATGCTTTCAAATTGAATTTGTGGTTTTAAATTGATTGTGATTTTGTTGTTGAACACTTGTTGGAAACCTTACTGAGTGATGGTTGTGAAATCTGGAAAATTGGGGATTTTGAATGAGTGTTTTGGTTCTTAATTTTAAAATAGAGATTTTAAAATGGGGTTTTTATGGAATTGTGAAACATGGTTTGGATTAGATGTTTTCAATAAAAGGTAATGTTTTATTGAAGTAAATGACTATTTTGAAATTGGTTTATTCTTTAGTTTTAAATAAAAGTACAGTTTTATTGAAATTGTTTGAATTGGTTGAACACACTTGGTTTTTGACATGATGGTTGTGTGTGTTCACAATCATGTGGGACAGATAAGGGTTATGGGTCTCCCTTATCATTAATGGGATGGATAAGGGTTAGTTCTCTCCCCTATCAAAGGGTGCATGTGGGATGGATAAGGGTTATGGGGTCTCCCCCATCATTAACGGGATGGATAAGGGTTAGGGCTCTCCCCCATTAATTGGTTCACTAAGGGTGACTTAGTGAAAGGATGACTCACCACTCATGAGTATAGGGAGATCTAGGTTATATGCAGGGTTGGTTGTGTGGATGTATGGAATGAATTGGTTATGTCAAAAGAATTTTGATAAATGGTTTTAAAGCTTGTTTAGTTATTTTTCTGAAAAAAAATAACTTGTTTGAAAAATTGGTTTCAATTTCACTTGTATGCTTTTGGTTATAAATGGTTTTGGAAACTTTTTTACACTTGGTTATAAATTGTTTTGGTAAATTGTTTTATATAAATTATTTTATATAAATATAACTAACTTTTCTATCCTAGTGGCGTAAGTAGGGAAGTCATTGGTTAAAACCTACTGAATTTTATACTCACCCCTTCTTTGGCACTTTGGTGATTTTGCAGATGTCATATTTTAGGATACAGGTAAAGGTAAAACATCTCATCACTAGTGGTTCGTGGTGATGCTTGGGATATGTGGTGGTGCTTGGAGCATGGATCTTGGTGTGGAGTCGTGGAGTGTGTCTTGGCTTATTTTGGGTCTTTTGTTTAGTCTTCCGCATAGTAATCTGATATTGTGTTAGTTGTATTGGTTTGTGGGTTGTATTTTGGAATAGTGTAGTTACCTTTTGGTAATGTATGAGTTGGTTGTTTTGTTGACATGCATCATGTAGTTTGTTGACAGTAGATCGTTTGGTTGGTTGGTTTTGTCTCAAGGGAAAATCGTTCCCCAATTTTTTCTCAAAGCCCTCAGCATTTATTTCCAGCCTTTGGTGCATTGGGAACGTCGGTTAAGGCCTAGTAATGACTCATTGTACTCTCAATACAATGAGAATTGGCGGGTCATTACAAATGGTATTATCTTGTTCGGTCCCTTCCTAACAAGTAGTCATCGATGCTTCTAGTTTTGGAGATGAAATCCCTTCTTGCCTATTCCTTGAGTGGGAATCTTAGAAAGGAGTAGGATTGTCAGAACTTGAAATATATAGCATAAAAGGACATAGCTAACCCTTTTATGCTAAACTTCAAGTTACCAAGGAGTTGGGTAAACAAGTGTTTGGAGATATTCTAGTATTTTGAAATCTCATTGTCATGGGTTTATCCAATGAGACGAGCATGACATTCCCACTAGGAGTTCATACATCATTTCAAGAAATGGTCATTTTTGAAAAGTATGGAATTGGTTTTCAAATGAAAGATTTTGAAAAAGTGAATGATTATCATATTTTGAAAATGGTTTAATTTTCAAAAGCATGAGAAGTGGTTTCAAAAATAGTTGAACATGGGAAGAAGGATGTTTTTGAAAACAATGTTGTGATAGTTGATGTGATAGAATTTGAAATGATAAGCCATCAGTTGATAGCGAGTGAGATTGACAGAGTTTGTTGTTGTTTTAGAAAATGGAACCTGGTAGGTGTCGTCGAAACCAACCCAAAGAAGCTGTGGAGAATGTGGTTGCACCTGAACCACAAGTGAACCAAGAGCTAGTTCAGAGTATTGTTCAGGATTTTCATGCTATGGATACGGGGAACCGGAGGAATGAACCAAGGCATGTGGATCATACCATCTAGTTCATGAAGTAGAATCCACCGAACTTTTGGGGTGATGCTGAACCCGAGAAGGCAGAGGTGTGGCTAAGTATGATGAATCATATCTTCGATTTCATCGGCACACCATCAAATCTCAAGGTCAAGTTAGAGACATATATGCTCGAGGATCTTGCACGTCAGTGGTGGGATTTAGCGGTGTATGCTAAATTGGATGAAGGCCTTTCATGGGAGGATTTTAAAGAATTTTTCAATAAACAATTCTATCCTCACACGTTCAAAATCCAGAAAATGAAGGACTTCTTCAGCCTGAAACAGGAGAGCCTCTCTATCACAGAGTATACAGCTAAGTTCATGAATTTAGTTTGTTTTTCTACAGATGTTGTGTCAAGTGAATCTTTGAAGGCATGCATCTTTGAATTGGGGGTAAGGTAGAAGATTTGATCGAAGATTGTAGTGCTCTGTATTACGGATTATACAGAGATGGTGAATAGAGTGATTGTTGCTGAACGCGATATCTCAGGATCGATAGGAGGAGGAATGATGATACCTACAAGAAATGGTGGGAACTCAACCACTGGGAACAAGAGGAAAAGGGACACATATTTCCATGGTGCAAGTGGAAATCAGAACCAGATGGATGGATCAGTAAACCTTCATACATGACCCCAGAGTAAAGAAGGTTGTTTTCAATGTGGTTTGCTTGACCACATAAAGCGAGATTGTACGGCATAGACCAGAGAATGTCATAATTATAACAAGATGGGACATATTCAGCGCTATTGTTGTAGTGCTCCAAGGTCAGGTGCTCGAGACACTTCCCAACTGTCGCAAACATCGTATGCTTCGACTGGAAGAGGACAGTAGAATCAGTCTCATCAGCAGAGCAGAGCTAGCCATGGTGATTCTAGAAATACCATGACTCCTCAACCAGGGAAACCTTGGTAAGGAAACAAGGAGAATAGTATAGTGAATAAGCAATTGTATGGAGATGAGAATATGATTTTCGATGATCAGGTTGGACCATCTACAGTGATAGGTACAATTCTTTTTAATTCTACCTTTGTGCAATTGTTGTTTGATACTGGTGCATCACATTCCTTCATTGCTTCTTGTGATGTTGACTTGCTATGTTTAAAACTGGAAATGATGCCTTCTGTTTTGAAACTGCAAACTCCTCTTGGTGAAAGAGAATTTCAAGAATTTGTGTGTAGAGCATGTGCTATAACTGTTGATGGAGCTGAGTTAAAATGGGACTTCTCGGTGTTGAATATGGATGTCTATGATGTAATTCTGGGTATGGATTGGATGACAATGTTCAAGGCTCAAATAGACTATTATAGGAGAACAGTTAGTTTCATGATTGAGGATGGTATCGAGTATCTATTTAGAGGAGAGAGGACTATAAAGAAAGGTGAAAAGAGCTTGTTGGAACCAATGGTGGGAATTATATCTTACCAATTGGCAGTGTTGACTTTCGAATCAATGGAAGAGATCGAGGGAAATAGTTTTCCAGCTATTGTGGATCAATTTCCAGATGTCTTTCCTAAGAACTTCTCAGGGTTACCACCTCTAAGGGAAGTGGAGTTTACGATTGATCTCCTTTTGGGGACCAGTCCTATTTCCCTTAAATCTTATAGAATGGCACCAATAGAGTTACAATAATTGAAAGTAAAATTAGAGGAGCTGGAAAGAAAGGGTTTCATTCGACCAAGTATGTCTCCATGGGTAGCACCGGTTTTGTTCATGAAGAAGGCAGATGGAACTCTTCGGCTTTGTGTTAATTAATGTAAGCTTAACCAAGTTACAATAAAGAATAGATATCCACTTCCACGCATTGATGATCTATTCGATAAATTAAGGTGATCTTAGTGGTTATCCAATATTGACTTGCAATCAGGATATCACCAATTGAGATTTCAGAAAAAGGATATTCCAAAGACAGCTTTCAGAAGTAGATATGGCCACTATGAATATGTAGTCATGCCTTTCGGTCTAACAAATGAACCAGTAGTCTTCATGGCATTGATGAATCGGATATTTCAACAATATCTGGATTCTTTTGTTGTGGTTTTTGTGGAAAAAAATTTGGTCTATTCAAAGACAAGGGTTGATCATGAGGTGCACCTGGAAACATTGTTACAAATCTTGAGAGATCATTATTTTTATGCCAAATTATCAGAGTGTGATTTTTGGATATAGGAAGTACATTTCCTTGTCCATGTAATTTATGATAAAGGTGTTTCTCTTGATCCTGAAAAGATATAATCCATTATCTCTTGGAAACCACCAAAGAATGTGTTAGAGATATGAACTTTTCTTGTTCTAGCTGGTTACTACCGACACTTTGTGCATGATTTCTCACGACTATCTTCACCAATGACAGCTCTGAAAAAGAAGAATGCTCTATTCCAAGGAACAATCTCTACAAGGAGGATGAGCAAGGAGCTTTCACCACAATAGAAGCTAAACGGATTGCAGGAATGAGAGGGTATGGAACCTACCATCGAGATAAGCCTATGCAAGCACGGGAATGCCTAGCCGAACAGCCATGTGAAGGTGGAGAGCTAATTTCACGATGAAGATGATGGGGAGGAGCAGTTCCAAGTAGTTATTCTGGGTTGTATGTAATGTTTGAAGCCTACAGGAAATGAATTCTTCTAAGGCCTACAGGCCATGTAATACTTACGCCTACGGGCCTTGTAAGGGTTCCACCTCACCCCTTGAAAGGTGTATTATCAAAATCAATAAAAAAATGAAGGCCTTCGGGCCATTGGAGGCTTACATCGGCACCTATATTGACCTTACCAGAATCAGGACAGGGGTATGTGGTGTATTGTGATGCTTCAAGATCAGGGTTGGGTTGTGTTCTCATGCAAAGAGATCATGTGGTTGCTTATGGTTCAAGGCAGTTGGGGGTGCATGAGAAGAATTACCCAACACATGATTTGGAGTTATCTGCAGTCGTCCATGCTTTGAAAACATGGAGACATTGTCTCTTTGGTGAGAAATTTATTGTGTTTACAGATCAAAAAAAACTTGAAACACATTTTCTCATAATGAGATTTTAATCTGAGGCAAAGGAGGTGGATGGAGTATCTCCAAATTTTTGACTTTGACTTGATGTACACACTGGGGAAAGGAAATTCAGTGGCAGATGCATTGAGTAGAAATTCATATGATCAGTTGGCGAAAGAAGCTTCAGATGAATGGCAGTTGATGTCGGTCTTAGCCGAAATGCATGTGTAATGTGAATATTGAGGTGATGTTTCAGTTTTCTTTTCATATACGCTTGTTCTTGATTTAGTAAAAATGATCAAATAATCACAAACATTTGATGCAGAAATTCTAGTTGTAAGTTCAAAACTCAATGTTGGAGAGACCATTGATGATTGAAAACTTGATGGGGGTTCAGTTTTGTGTTTCAGAGATCGAATGGTTGTACCTATGGTTTTTTAGGAACAACTCCTTCATGATTACCACCATTCAAGATGGGTTGTACATCCAGGTACACAGAAGATGTATAAGGTGTTGAAGGCACAGTTTTGGTGGAGCAACATGAAAAGGAAGGTGGTTGAGTTCATCTCGCGGTGCTTAACCTGTCAGCAGGTTAAAGCAGAGCATCAGAGACTAGTTGTTATGTTACAATCTTTGCCCATCCCAGTGTGTAAATGGGATCAAATAGCAATGTATTTTGTTACAGGTCTTCCAAGAATGGTCTGTAAACACGATGCCATTTGGGTGATAGTGGATCATCTAAACAAGTCGTCCCATTTCATCCCTATTCGTGAAACTCATACGGTGGAGGATATTTCAAAAATCTATATCCGAGAAGTGGTAAAGAGGCATGGTGTACCAATTTATATAGTATTAGATATAGATCTGAGGTTCACATCTCATTTCTGGAAATCATTATAGCAAGCCCTTGGAACTCAGTTGACTGTGAGCACCGCGTATCATCCTCAAACGAATGGGAAATCCGAGCAGACAATACAAACATTGGAAGACATGTTATGGACTTGTATAATTGATTTTGGTGTCTCATGGGAGGATCATATACCCTTAGTGGAGTTCTCATACAATAACAGCTATCAATCCTTGATACACATGGCTCTGTTTGAAGCATTGTATGGGCATCCTTGTCATTCTCCACTATAATGGGTTGAAACGGGTGAAACTTCACTAGTCGGGCCAAGCCTTGTCCAAGAAACAATAGAGAAGATCCATTTGATTAGAAAGAGGATGGAGACAGATTGGAGTCATCAGAAATCTTATACAGATCACCGTCGAAGACCGTTGTCATTCATTGTGGGTGATCATGTCTTCTTGAGTATCTCTCCAAGGCTTGGACATCATCGTTTCAGGAAGCAGGTCAAGTTATCTCCTAGATACATTGGCCCTTTTGAGATACTAGAATGAGTTGGAGAGGTGGAATATCAGTTGGAATTACCACCATGGTTTAGTTCAGTGCATAATGTGTTCCATGTATCCCAGTTGAAAAAGTATCACTCTGATCCTAACCATGTGATCAGATGGGATCACGTTGAGTGAGAACCAGATGCATCACTGGTACATATTCCAGTGCGGATCATGGATAGACAAGAGAAATTATTGCGTGGAAAAAGCATCAGCCTAGTGTGGGTTTTATGGAAACATGGTTAGATTCAGGAAGAGACTTGGGAATGTGAGAAGGAAATGAAAGAGCAGTGGCCAGAACTATTTTTGGCTAGAAAGGGTTGTCTACTTTCCGAGGACGAAAAGAACAATGATGGTGAGAATGTAGTACCCACAATTTCTAGTATGTAACCCTTACTTAATTATTTTAATGGTTATAAAGTTAAGGGTCATGAATGAGAGAGTCGAGAGAACTTGGAATGAAGTTTTGAGGTAAAGGGGAAGTCGCACGGGCGGCGCACAGTTTGTCTAATCGTGCATCCAAACCGTGCGTAGTTGAAACTTTTGAGGCAGTGGCTCCCACACAGTTGGAGCACGGTTCAGGAGACCATGCGAGGAGGTTGTGCGAGGGTCTTCTGAGGTAATGGATAATGCACAATTAGTGCATGGTTTGTCAAACCGTGCGAACTAACCGTGCGGCCACTTAAATGAGATCCTAAAAAAGTGGATCTCACACATTTTTGCCTCTAAATGGCTTGTTTTTTCTCCTAAGCGGCCATAACTCAGGATCACTCTCCCTTGAAGGTAGAAGAACCTCTCCCAAGCATTTTGGAGGTGATTAGAAGGCTTTCCTTGGCGAATCAAAGCTGTATTCTTGTGGTATGTGATCGTTCGTTATCGTTCTTGATCGGGTTCTTAGATCTACTTCTCCTTTTCTCTTGGTTTCTTAGATATATGCCTGTTATGGGTAGATCTAAGTGTGTAGATTCCAAATATGATGATATATGGTCTTGGTATTTCTAGGAAAAGAGATCTAAGGCAGGTTCTTGAAGAATAAACCCGGTTTTCTTGTGTGTTCTTCGTTCATTGTGGTTTTCATCAAAACCTTTGAGGTAGGTGGATTCTTTCTTGACTCCACTTAGTAGAAATGATTGGCATGATTTAAAATTGAATGTTTAATGTTGAATTGATTTTTATTTGGTTTTTGAACACTTTTTGAAAACCTTCTTGAGTGATGGTTGTGAAATATGGAAAATTGGGGATTTCGAATGAGTGCTTTGGTTCTTAATTTTAAAATAGATATTTTAAAATGGGGTTTTTCTAGAATTATGACACATGGTTTGGATTAGATGTTTTCAATAAAATGGAATGTTTTATTGAATTGAAATTACTGTTTTGAAATTGATTTATTCTTTGGTTTTCAATAAAAGTGTCGTTTTATTGAAATGGTTTGAATTGGTTGAACACACTTGGTTTTTGACATGATGGTTGTGTGTGTTCATGGGAATGTGGGAGGGATAAGGGTTAGGGGTCCCCCCCCCCATCATTAACGGAATGGATAGGGGTTAGGTATCTCCCCCGTTAAAGGGTGCATGTGGGATGGATAAGGGTTAGGGGTCTCTCCCATCATTAATGGGATGGGTAAGGGTTAGGGCTCTCCCCCGTCAATTGGTTCACTAAGGGCGACTTAGTGAAAGGATGACTCACCACTCGCGAGTATAGGGAGATCCAGGTTACATGCAGGGTTGGTTGTGTGTATGTGTGGAATTAATTGGGTATGTCAAAGGAATTTTGAGAAATGTTTTTAAAGCTTGTTTAGTTATTTTTCTGAAAAAAACAACTTGTCGGAAAAATTGGTTTCAATTGCACTTGTATGATTTTGGTTATAAATGGTTTTGAAAACTTGTTTACACTTGGTTATAAACTATTTTGGTAAATTATTTTATATAAAATATTTTATATAAATGTGACTAACTTTTCTATCCTAGTGGTGTAAGTAGGGAAGTCATTGGGGAAAACCTACTGAGTTTTATACTCACCCCTTATTTGGCACTTTGGTGCTTTTGCAGATGACGTATTCCAGGATACAGGTAAAGGTAAAAAATCTCATTACTAGTGTTTTGTGGTGATTCTTGGGATATGTGGTGGTTCTTGGAGCATGGAGCTTGGTGTGGAGCCGTGGAGTGTGTCTTGGCTTATTTTGGGTCTTTTGTTTAGTCTTTCGCATAGTACTCTGATATTGTGTTGGTTATATTGGTTTGTGGGTTGTATTGTTGAATAGTGTAGTTCCCTTTTGGTAATGTATGAGTTAGTTGTTTTGTTGATATGCATCATGTATTTTTTGGATAGTGGATCGTTTGGTTGGTTGGTTTTGTCTCAAGGGAAAATCGTTCCCCAATCATTTCTCGAAGCCCTCGGCATTTATTTCCAGCCTTTGGCGCCTTGGGAACGTCTCTTAAGGCCTAGTAATGATTCATTGTACTCTCAAGCCAATGATAATTGGCAGGTCATTACATTCTTCTTCCCTTAACTGAACTTATATTTTTTAGTTTTTTTACATTATATTATTTTGAGGAAAAATTTTCAAATCCAGAGCCTAAATCCACTAAGCGGTCCTCCAAGTCGTTTGGTCAATTGGCCTTAAGCGCTCCTCCCCATATTCCAAAGTCTACTGAATAGTATTGAGGTATTGTGGTGCTACAATGGATATATTATACCCTCATAATCATAGAATCATAGTAGTTTAATAAATACATAAATAAAGGAAGAATAATATTTTCCAAAAGTAGAATATAAGTCATTGAGATAAATAAATATTCATCAATAGAAATATCCAATACCGTATAAAAAATGATGAATATCATGCCTCTAGAAAAAAGGAACATGTAATCCTAGAAGCAGGCACACATACCTACAAGTATCACAATGAACCAAAACAATAAAACAATATCATCATATACCATCAAAATCCATAGCTCGATCCTATGATCCACGCTCTCATTATATAATTAAATAAAATCTCAAAAACTAAGAACTTTCCACTATTTGTACCTGCATCCATGATTCATTTTAGGGTACTAATTAGTAGTCGGAATAGTGTGTGAGATATACTCAGTAGGCCACCACCAATGGTATCTATAACTATCCAGTTTTTGTGTATAATATGAGATGTGTGAAGATATAATATTGGTATGCAGTAATAAAAATTGTAAAGGGTCAATTGTGGTTTCTGAAGGGCCCCAGGCTACCACTACCTACTTTTGTAACACCCCAAAATCTAAATTAGGATCATTGTATTTGTTATCATGTATGACACATAATACCAAGCACGTAAGGAAATATAATATCAATATAATTTATAATATATTTACCATTTTAAATAAATTCAATATATTTTATAGCTTTCAATGCATGTGAAACTGAGTTAGAGTGTGACGCACACAACAACAAGTTTCTTTGATGACTTGTGTTACACGTAATACTAAGTTTTACCGAACAACGATCTATTATTATTATATTATTATTTAATATAATAATATATAACCTAGCGTTAAATTAGTGGTCATGAATAAAATTAATTAAATTATGAAAATACATGGTTTACATAAATATGACATGAATCCATTGGTTACTAATTAATTACAAATGAATATAAGAACCAACTGAATATAAGGGTAATGTTTATATAGAAAACTATATTTATGATCACAAAGTTGTTTTATCCTAATAAATTAAATTAATTATAATTATTGAGTGATATTAATGTAATATATATATTATATATTCAATAAAATATTTTTTATATTTATCCAATAGATTCAATAGACTTCAGATAAGAACAAATCCAATTTTACACATAAAAACCATCATTTTTATTAAGGTACTTTTAATACCTTTTAATGGATAAACTATTTTAAATTAAATTTTTAAAATTTTAAATATTTTATATGTTAAAATTAACTTTATATTTTAAATAGAAACCTAAAAATTATCTTAGGGAGAATTTTTGATATTTTTATGAAATATTTCATTTTTTTAGGAATAGTGAAAAATACAGAATTTTAATTTGAAATTATTTTTTCACCTAATTTATTTATAAAGATATATTAAATTTTAAAATGGTTTTAAAGTTTAATTATATCAATTTTTATCAATTAATAAAATACAGTTCATTATAATAATTTTCACGTTTAAATTGGATATAAAAACATAGCAAACTTTTGGACGTTTTAACTTTAAATACTTGCATTATTGTCCCTTCTATAGGATTAAATTTAAATTAATTTCATACATTTGTATATAGTAATTTTAAAAACTAGATTATATATTTGGGAAAATAATAATTTATAATTTATAATAAGGTGAAATTATTTTTTTTACCAAAAATATTAGTGAATGTAATTAAAATTAATTACAACGATTGAGGTGAAATTAAGCATAACAAGGGACTAAACCTTAATATTAAGGGCCACAATGACCTATAAAATTTTCTAAAAGACATTAGATGGTCATATTTAGACTCTATAATTTCTTGGATCTAATTTGGTTCATTATTGGAGTCACTTTAAATGGAAAAAATGTGGGTGAAATTCCATTTTCCAAAATTTACATGAGTCTATCCTCTACTATAAAAGGCACTCAAGTCTCACACTTCCTCACACCACTCAATCCACTTTTACTTGACCAAAATCTACCAAAATAGTTTCCAAAAATCCCTCCCCTAAAATTATAGTTCTAAACTTGTATATAAATTCATCCATGTAATCCCTTTGGTGAAAACCAAAAGCAGTTACTAAATTAAGACATATCATCTTTCCTCAAGTTCATTAGTTTTATTTACATTATAAACTCTTTAAATTGTCCTTATTAAAGGATTATATAATAAAAATAATATCCTAAATATAATAATGTTATATTATGTTAAGTTATTGAACTTAAATTTCACACACTTCCAACTAATGGGTAACAAACTTACCATTTATGTCTACGGTGAACTACCACCTAACAAAATGAAGTTGTTCGTTTTTTTATAACCACCTCTCACGGTTGGTCATTATGATGGAAACTTTGTTTTTATATGTTATATATTATATTTATAATTTATTTATACTTCTTTAATTATTTTACTACACATACCACTATGAACTCTATTTTGTGGGAATACGATAACATCGTTTGTGGAAGTGTGGACTATCGCCGCCTCAAAGCAATGTGATTAATTCACACTATACATGGAATGTATAAATGATGGTTTTAATAAACCTATATAACATTTATGAAATAAATATTATAATGTAAATATATATATATATATATCATTTACTTTTCATTATTTTAATACGTCAATGAAATGAATGTTGCGTTCATGCGTACATAAGGCCTACAGTATCCATGAATGGTACATTCTATTTCTTATCTCAACTATTATGGATTATTTTGAATAAATATATATTTAATATATATTATACTTACATAATGGTTTATATTATGAAAAAGTGATATCAATAACAAATAAAAAATTAAAAAATAATCGAAAAACTAGGCAATTAATGCTATAAATAGTGAAAATAATAAATGATTTTTACCAAATAGGTAATAAGATATTATAAGAAGTTAATATATGATATTATAAATTTCATTATGGTTCTGGTATTAGTTATTTACAAGTTTAAAACCAATATAAAGGATGCTAATAGATGTTTTCCAAAAAAGGTCATGCAAGGTAAGGGGTTTTCATCTCAATTTTTACATCTATGAGATAAATGACATATTCACCACTTACTTTATTTGTTAGGTGTATCTAATGAAACGTTGATATGTTATATCATTAATCCTTTTATATTAATGGTATTCAAAAACTTCATTTAATATTTTTTTAGCACACCTGGTTTGAGGTATGTAACCCTTGTTAATGCCTTTTTATGTGTTTAGAGTGGTTGGGTAGAGTTTGGGAGAGTTTGGGAGAATTTAGAAGGGGTTTTCAGAAAGTTTTGGAGTATTTTTAAAGGAAAATGGTTTGAGCATGGTTAGGGGAAACTAAGAAAAAAATCCAGGTAACCGTGTAACATTAAACAGTGGGACTTCACAAGGATTGTCTAACTGTGCGAGGAGGTCGTACAGGGTGCCCTTCGAGGCAATAATATATGCATGGTTAGTGTACACTTTGTCTAACCGTGCGAGCTAACTGTGTGTGGTAAAAAAATAGAGTTTTTAAAAATGATACCACTCAGGATTTTCCCTAAACCCTCCATTCTTCCTCCCACTCGAGCCCCACTCTGGATTCTTGGTTCTCAAGGATTATAGGGGCTCTCTCACTCATTCCAAAAGTGATTAGAAGGGTTTTCAAGGTTCTATGAAGGTGATTCTTCTCTGATGAGTCTTCTCTCTTTAATATTTCTTGGTTTTCCTTAGATCTAGTTCTCCCTCTCTCTCAGTTTTCTATATCTACACCCGTTGCATGTAGATCTTAGTTTATTGTTGCCTAAAATTATGAGATTCAAGCCTGTTGATGTTAGGGAAAGGAATCTAAGGAGAATTCGTGGAGTTTTTCACCTGGATTTGTGTGTGGTTGTGTGGTGGGTTGATTTCACCAAAACCCTAAGGTGGGTGGATTCTTTCTCGACTCCACTTTTCTAGAACTAGAAGCCTTGTTTTCAATTAATTAGTTTTTCTCGAATGAATTGGTGATTATGATGTGCAAAGCTTGTTGGAAATCCTATTTGTGATGTTTTGTGGATTTTTTGGGAAAATGGGGTATTGTGGTGAAATGTTCTTAATGTTGGATTTTGAAATATAGATTTTAAAATTGGTTGCTTGGTTTGATTTATGAAAATGGATTATGAAATGGTTTTCAATAAAAAGGGGTTGCTTTATTTAAATGTATTGTGTCATGGATAAGGTTCATATGGATTGTTTGGGTTGGAAATGGTTGTTTTCATAATGTTGTGACCTTGATGTGATATACTTATTTTGTTGGTTAAGTATTTGTACATGTGATTAAAATGGATTTGAAGTGGGTGGGGAGTACCACTATAAAAAGTTGATGGATAGTGGACGGAAGGGATACCATTAAAGATAAGTGGGCGGGAAGTACCACTAGATTGGATAAAGTAGTAAACGAACTTGGATGGGAAGTTCCATTGTTTTTGGTTTACTTGTTGTGTGTAGTAATGCAAGGTGTGAATTGTTGTGTAAATATGTGATGGAAAATGGTTTTTTTGGATTTTCCTTATATTTTGTGGATTTGGGTGGAAAATGGTATGGTAAGGGTGTGTTTGGATTGTTAGAAATCGTTACACTACTGAATGTTTTATATAAACTATTTTATATAAATGTGCTAACAATTCTATCCTAGTAGAATGCGTAGGGAAGTCATTTGGGGAAAACCTACTGAGTATTTATGCTCACCCCCTACTTTGGCACATTGGTGCTTTTGTATATTTCGTTTTTTGGGACACAGGTAAGAGTAAGGTATCTCATTTTTCTAGTGGTTCATCAAGATACTTGGGTATTGTGGTGCTTGGAGTGGGGAGCTTAGTGTGGAGTCATAGAGCGTCACTATGGGAAAAATGACTATTTGCGACGGGTTCCTGTCGCAAAAAGGTTATTTACGATGGAGTCCCGTCATAAATGACCCGTCGTGGAAAACAGCGTCGCAAATAGTTTCACTGAGTTTTTTAAAAACTCATTTGCGACTGGCCTGTCGCAAAAATTATTTGCGATGGGAAAATATACATGTCGCAAAAAACATAAAAATATATATATATATTAAAAAAATTAAAAAAATATTATTTAGAAATAGTATTTGTGATGGTAAAATATACCCATCGTAAAAAACAAAAAATATTAATATTAATAAAATTAAAAAAAATATTCATAAAATATTAAAAAAATTAATATTAATAAAATTAATAAAAAATTATAAAATAATATAAATAATAATAATAATAATAAAATGATACTTATAAAATAATAAAAATAATAATAATATAAATAATATTTATATAATAATAATAATATTATTATTATTATTAATATACTAATAATAATATTATTAATATTAATAAAAATGAATAATAATAATAATAAAATAATAAAAATCTTAATATTCAAAAAATATAATAATAATAATAAATAATAATTTTAATAAAAAAATAAAAAAAATTATAAAGTAATAAAAAATTTAAATAAATTAAATAAATAATAAAATAATAAAAAAACATAATATTCGCAACAGTATAAAAAACTCACTAAACCATGAGTCAAACATTGCATGTACTTCATCATCTACTAGTGTTGATACTCTATTTAACAACACATCTTCTCCTCCTACTACTACTGTTGTTGTCATCGACATGTCACATTCTGTCTGCCCCAGTATATCGATCACAACGTGTGTCAGATTAAAGTCTGGTTGATTCGTACATGTCCTAAAGTCTCAAAATAGTCCTAACTGCCAATGTAACCGCGTTTCTATTTTCATTCTATGTTGAACTGCTGACAATGCATATTAACTCAATTTTCTTAGGTGAATTTTTTTCCCGTTGTTGAAAGTCAAAAGAGCAGAATAAGCTCATGTGCCCATTATATCATGAGAAGTCACCACAATGGGCACGTGAGCTTTCTTTACTCTCCTATCCTTCAAAAAATGAGAAAGGTTTTTCGGTTAACAACATTGAATCAATATGTTGTGCTGGCAGTTCAACTAAGAAAGACAATGAATATGGAAAACATGGTTACATTAGCAGAAAGAATCGTTTTATCTATTTTGTGGCATGTTGTAGATAGTTGAAAACAAAACATGACTTCCCAAAAGATCTATGAAAAAAATAATTAAGTATTATATAAAAATGATAAGGAAATTAACTTACAAATAGTAGATAAAATGATGACAAAATTAATTAAAAAAGTAGTAAGAATTCTCCTTTTCATTATAGTTGTATTCATTTTTGATGCATTTCCTAATTACCATTATTTATTAGTATTAATTATTACTAATTATTATTATTTATGCCTATTTATTGCTAATTATTACTATTTATTACTAATTATTATTACTTATTACTGATTATTACTAATTATTACTGATTATTTCTAACTACTGCTAATTAATTCTAATTATTGCTAATTAATCCCTATTTAATACTAATTATTACTAATTAATCCTAATTATTACTATTTATTACTAATCATTGCTAATTATTACTAATTGATCCTAATTAATCCTAATTAATCATAATTATTACTAATTATTACTAATTATTACTATTTATTGCTATTTATTACTATTTATTCCTATTTATTAATAATAATTAATACTTATTACTATTTATTACTAATTTTTACTAATTATTACTATTTATTACAAATAATTATTACTAATTATTACTAATTAATCATAATTATTACTAATTAATCCTAATTATTAATAATTATTACTATTTATTGCTATTTATTACTAATTATTACTATTTATTGCTAATTATTTCTAATTATTACTAATTATTGCTATTTACTATTAATTATTAATAATTATTACTATTTAGTACTAATTATTACCAATTATTAAAAATTATTAATATTTATTCATATTTATTACTAATTATTATTAATTGTTACTATTTATTAATAGTTATTGATAATTATTACAAATTAATAATAATTATTATTACTAATTATTACTAATTATCACTAATTATTACTATTTATTACTAATTATTAATAATTATTACTATTTATTGCTATTTATTATTATTTATTACTATTTATTACTATTTATTACTAAAAATTACTAATTATTACTATTTCTTAGTAATTGTTACTAAGTATTACTAATTATTACTAATTAATGATAATTATTACTTATTAATCCTAATTAATTCTAATTATTATTAATTGTTACTATTTATTACTATTTATTATTTTTTACTACTATTTATTACTATTTATTACTAATTATTACTAATTATTATTAATTATTACTAAGTATTACTAATTACTACTAATTATTAATATTTATTACTAATTATTACTAATTATTACTAATTATTAATATTTAGAACTAATTACTACTATTTATTACTATTTATTACTATTTAGTGCTAAATATTACTAATTATTACTATTTATTAATATTTATTTCTAATTATTATTAATTATTACTCTTTATTAATATTTATTACTAATTATTACTAATTATTACTAATTATTACTAATTATTACTAATTATTACTAATTATTACTAATTATTACTAATTATTACTAATTATTACTAATTATTACTAATTAATCTTAATTAATCTTAATTATTACTAATCATTACTATTTATTACTATTTATTACTATTTATTACTATTTATTACTATTTATTACTATTTATTACTAATTATTACTAATTATTACGATTTACTAGTAATTATTACTAAGTATTACTAATAAATGATAATTATTACTTATTAATCCTAATTAATTCTAATCATTATTAATTATTACTATTTATTACTATTTAGTACTATTTCGTACTATTTATTACTAATTATTACTATTTACTATTAATTATTACTAAGTATTACTAATTATTATTAATTATTAATATTTATTACTAATTATTACTAATTATTACTATTTAGTGCTAATTATTACTAATTATAACTATTTATTACTAATTATTGCTAATTACTACTATTTATTAATATTTATTACTAATTATTACTAATTAATCCTAATTAATCATTATTATTACCAACTATTACTAATTATTACTAATTGTTACTATTTATTACTAATTATTACTAATTATTACTATTTATTACTATTTATTACTATTTATTACTATTTATTACTAATTATTACTAATTATTACTATTTACTAGTAATTATTGCTAAGTATTACTAATTATTACTAATTAATGATAATTATTAGTAATTATTACTAATTATTACTCTTTAGTGCTAATTATTGCCAATTATTACTATTTATTAATATTTATTACTAATTATTAGTAATTATTACTAATTATTACTAATTCATCCCAATTATTAGTAATTAATTCTAATTAATCATAATTATTACTAATTTTTACTAATTTTTACTAATTTTTACTATTTATTACTATTTATTACTATTTATTACTATTTATTACTAATTATTGCTAATTATTACTATTTTCTAGTAATTATTACTAAGTATTACTAATTATTACTAATTAATGATAATTATTACTTGTTAATCCTAATTAATCCTAATTATTATTAATTATTACTATTCATTAATATTTATTACTATTTATTACTATTTAGTACTATTTACTATTAATTATTACTAATTATTACTAATTATTAATTTTTATTACTAATTATTTCGAGTTATTACTAATTATTACTAATTATTACTATTAAGTACTAATTATTACTATTTATTACTATTTATTACTAATTATTACTAATTATTACTATTTAGTACTAATTATTACTATTTAGTACTAATTATTACTGATTATTTATTACTAAATATTACTAATTATTAATATTTATTAATATTTATTACTAATTATTACTAATTTATTGCTAATTATTAGTTTCATTTGTGTCTTGTTGTTGAGTCTTACGCGTGGTACTCTGATATTGGGATTATTTTGATTTAGTGGTATTGGTTTTTGGGAATTATCATGGAAGATATGGTTGTTTAGTTGTCTCTTGGTAATGTGTTATCATGGTTTACCTTGTTGAAATGCATCATGTAGTTTTGGTTGGTTGGTTTTATTCTAAGGGGAAATCGTTCCCCAATTGATCTTGAAGCCCTCAGCATTTATTTCCAGCCTTTAGCGCCTTAGGAACGTTGCCTAAGGCCAAGTAGCATCTTACCGCCTTCTCAAGCCAATGAGGAAGGGGCGGGACATTACAAGTGGTATCAGCTTGTTCGGGCCTTGACGTACAACTAAAGTTGGTTTTGTTTGGGCTTGACATCAGTTGTCGGTTTTGGCGTTGACATTCATTCTTGGTCTATTCCTTGAGTTGGGATGGTATCAAGGTGTAGGATTATCGGAACTTGAAATGTATTGCATAAAAGGGCGTAGATAACCCTTTTATGTTGAACTTCAAGTTTCCAGGGAGTTGGGTACATAAGTGTTTTGGCAACACTTATAGGCATTGGAAATCTCATTGTCGTGGGTGTAGCCAATGAGATGAGCATGGCATGCATGGTATAAATGACTTCCCACTAGGATGCATATTTCATCTGGCATAATGACTTATGTTGTGGTATGAATATATTGATTTGAAGAAAATATGGAAATTATTTTCAAATGTGCGAAATTGAAAGGTAGATAGTTGTGGTATTTTGAAAATGGATCAATTTTCAAAAATGGTGCAACATGGGAAATGTGAAATTGTGGAAATCCTAGTTGTGATAGTTACTATGTAATTGAATTTGAAATGGTAAACATTTTCTTGCTAAGGGGGAGAGACTGATGGTTGTTTTTGTTTTGATAGAAATGGCACCGGGTAGCGTCGTAGAGACCAATCGAAGGGGGCTGCTGAAAATGTGGTTCCATCTGAGCCCCAGGTGAACCAACATCTAGTGCAGAGTATAGTGCAAGCTTTCCAAGCTGTGTAAAGTGAGAATAAAGCGGATTAGCCAAAGCATGTTGGTCATGCGGTTCAGTTTCAAAAGCAGAATCCATCCATTTGTAGGGGTGATTCAGAACTGAAAAGGGAAGAAACATGGTTGAACAGAATAAACAGGATATTTGAATTCTTAGGAACATCGGTAGAGCTAAAAGTGAAGTTAGCCATGTACATGTTGGAAGATCTTTCCCTTAAGTGGTGGGAGTTGGTGGTCCAAGATGGAACAGACCCAAGTATGACATAGGAGGGTTTTTGAGGAATTATTTAATAAAAAATTATACCCTCATACATTCAAAATTCAGTGCATAATAGATTTCTTTAGCTTGAAGCAAGAGAACCTCTTGATAACAGAATATTCAGGTAAGTTTATGAACTTAGTGCGCGTTGCACCTGAGGTGGAAGGTAGTACATCGTTGAAGGCACGTATTTTTGAAGCTAGGTTGAGATAGGATATTCGTTCTAAAATAGTTGTGTTGTGTATAAGTGATTACACGAAAATGGTGAATAGATCAATAATAGCTAAATGGGATATCTTGGGAACTACAAGCGGGGGAATCATGTTGGTACCCATGGGGAATAGTGGGAACTCTAACACTGGGTTCAAGCGGAAGAGGGACACTTATTTCAAGGGTGGGAGTGTGGCTCAGAATTTAATGATAAGATTGATGAATATTTCTCTAAATCCTCAAAGTAAGTTGGGATGTTTCCGGTGTGGCTTTATAGGCCACATCAAGTGGGATTGTACAACACAACCTTAAACATGTCATAAATGTAAGTAGATGAGGCATCATCAGCGGTATTGTTGTAATACTCAGAGGTCTGTTGTTCGTGACACTCCTTAGGGATCGCAGGCATCCTATTCCTTGATAGGGCGGGGGCAGTATCATACCCCTCATCAGTAGAGTAAAGTAAGTCATGGTGAATCAAGGAACACCACTACTCCTCAGCAAAGCAATAAGGAGTAGAGTGCGGAAAGAAAGCAGTTGTTTGGAGCTGAGCAGGTTGTGATGGATAATCAGTCGGGACCATCCACCATGCGAGGTACGATTCTTTTAAATTCTACCTTGATATAAGTATTGTTTGATATGGGTGCTTCGAATCCTTTTATTTTTTCTCGTGTTGTTAGTTTTATGGGTTTAACTATGGAAATGATGCCTTCGGTTTTAAAACATCAAACTATTCTAGGTCAAAGAGAGTGTCGAGTCTTCTTATGTAGATAATGTTGTATAGTTTTGGATGGGGTTGAGTTGATGTGGAATTTCTCAGTGCTTGAGATGGTTTTTTATGATATAATCTTGGGAATAGATTTGATAATGATGTTTAAGGCTCACGTCGACTTTTATGCATGAATGGTTAATTCCATGATGAATGATGGCGTTGAACATCTCTTTAGTGGGGAGAAGAATGAAAAAGATGGGGGCAACAACTTTGTGGGAACCAGCTGTTGGCATGATATTGTATCAGTTAGTGGCTTTGTCTTTAGCATCAATTAAAGAGGATGTGAGAAGTAGTTTTTTGGTAGTGGTTGATCAGTTTCTAGATGTCTTTCCTGAAGAATTTCCAGGGTTGCCTCCCATGAGAGAAGTGAAGTTTATAATTGATCTCCTTATGGGGACCAGTCCTATATCCCTTCCATCTTACCAGATGGAACCAATAGAATTGAGGGATTTGAAAGTGTAGTTGGGGGAGTTAGAAAACAAAGGTTTCATCCGTCCTAGCATGTCTTTGAGGGAAGTGTCGGTTTTTTGTTAAAAAGGTGGATGGAACTTTGTGGATTTGTGTTGATTATCATAGGCTAAATCAAGTTATGATAAAGAACAAATATTCACTTCCATGCATTGATTATTTGTTCAACCAGTTGAGGGTATCTTAGTGGTTCTCCAATATTGACTTGTGGTTAGGATATCATTAATTATGAGTGTGGAAGTAAGATATTCTAAAAACAGCCTTCAAGAGTAGATATAGCCATTATGATTATGTGGTTATGCCCTTTGGTCTAATGAATGCACCAGTGGTTTTCATGGATTTGATGAATTAGATATTTTAGAGATATCTTGATTCTTTCATGGTGTTATTTTTTGATGATATACTAGTGTATTCAAGGAAAAGGGTAGAGTATGAGAAACACATGGAGATAGTGTTGGGGATCTTGAGAGATCATCAGTTATATGCAAAATTTTTAAAGTGTGACTTTTGGATATAGGTGGTTCATTTTCTTGTCCATATTATTTCCACGAAGGGTGTTTTAGTTTATCCAGTAAATATAGAGGATATTATTTCATGGAAACCTCCAAAGAACGTTTTTGAGGTATGGAGTTTCCTGGGTCTAGCTGGGTATTATGGGCGTCTTGTTCGTGATTTCTCATGATTGACCTCACTAATGATAGCTTCGATAAGGAAGAATGTTCCATTTTAATAGAATAAGCACTATCAGAAATCTTTTGAACATATTAAGGATTTCCTTACATCAACATCAATATTGGTTTTTCTAGAACTAGGAAAAGTGTATGTGGTGTATTGTGATATATCAGGATCAGGGTTGGGGTGTTTTCTTATAAAAAGGGATCATGTGGTTGTATATGGCTCATGGAAGTTGAGGGTGCATGAGAATAACTACCCAACACATTATTTGGAGTTATAATCAATGGTTTATGCTTTGAAAATGTTGTATCATTATCTATTCAGTGAGAAATTCACGGTGTTTATCGATCATAAGAATTTAAAGAATATTTTCTCAAAAATAGATTTGAACTTGATATAAGGACCCAACCTTATTACATACATAATCTTGAATTTAGTCAATAAAACCTTTCCTTTTACATTGAGGATCTTTTCAAGTTTATAGCTTTAGGGAAATAGGACATATTACATTAATAACATTACACATTGTTACAGAGTGGATACCATAAAAACACTTTCCATTTTTAAAAAAAATATATAAAACATTAAAACTTGAAACAAGACTCCTTGACAATTCTTCAACATTTAACATGGCTTCCATCCTTGTCTTACACATCCATTAACCTGTGAAAAATCATTTAAAAACTTGGGATGAGTACAAAAACTCAGTAAGGGATATGAAAAGAAGGAATGAACACATTAGTCCATGAATACTTGTAACGTATGAAAACATTTTCAAAAGACTTACTTATCACCTGTATATATATACATATATACTTACCTTGTGAAACATGATATTTCCATAAATACATAATAACATAAGTAGAACCATAAATGTATCTTGGGGGCATTACTTACATAATCTTGTAACCATTCTTGGCTACCTTATAATTTGTAACCCTCATGGCTACCTTACTTTGTGTAACCATCACAGTTACACTTGGAGTAGCCATATGGCCAACCTCCAACTTACTCATACCCAATGCATTGGAGGGAAACATAGGTCCCACCCTTCATCATAAACAATTCTCAATAACCAAAACATAACCATACAACATTAATAATAGCATAAAGACATTACTTTTGAATTTTGTAAAACAGAATTTAAAAAAAGGATTTTTAATGAAAAGCCCCTTATAAATATTATTCAATTGAAGAGAGACTTAATAGAGTGGATGGATTATGTATATATACTGTAAATACACATAATAAAACATAATATAAACAGAACCCATCACACAAACAATTTAAATAGCACATAAATAATGAAGTAGAAGGTTAACCCAAAGAATGGAAATCGGGTTAAGAATTCCCTTACCTCGGGCTTGTCTTACTTCAAACTTGTTTAAAACTCCTTTATAATGGTTAAAATAGTGTTATTAATATCTTACAGAAACATTTTCATGTTTATAACATCTTATATGATCATTTAATAACCTCATTTCACCCCTTGATTGTTATTATTTTGTTTCTTGCACTGTTTTGGGTGAGTTCCTTACATGATTTCCATGATTGGTTCATGATGGATGTTCTTGTCGATTGGAAGTGAAACTCCGGAATTGAAATAAAATGGTATTTACATATTTATAGTACCATAAATTATACCATTTATCATTTTGATGTTTTATATGAGGATGATTCATAAGTTTAAACATTAATTGTGTTCGTTCAGATCATTTAGTGGTTCTTCGATAACAACAACCTCATTTTGTCTTATAATTTAGAACCATGAGTAAAAAATAATTATAGAACCATGGATGAGACATAATACATAAATTATAATCTGGTTCAACCATAAAAATGTTTTGATGACCAGAATTTAAGGAATTAATGCAAATTGAAATCACATCATCCACGATGTCGGTAATTCGACACATCACAGACAATATTTTTAATTCCTTGAATAAGTGGGGGAGGAGAAAAATGATGATGATGAATTTTCCATGAACATGAGAGAATCCAGAATATACAAGATTATAGAGATTTCATGCCTCTTGGTTAAGAGGATGTGAGGAAAGAAGAAGAAAATAAAGTAATCTTAAAATAAAAGGACACTTGATAAATTTCTCACGAAAATTCGGCAGCCTAACGACGTCTCTTAAAATTTCATAAAAATAGTTTGATGAGAGTATTGGGATATATCATAATTCATACATAATATGTATAGTAAGGGGGGATATTTAATGAAATATCTCATCATAATCAAAATGTAATGGAAGAGAATAACATAAAATTAAAGAAAAGAAAGAAAATAAAAAAGGATGTTTACCTCTTGATCTCTTCTCCTTGAGATCCTCCTTAAGGGCTTTGGTTTTGATATTTTGGTGAGACCAGAAGCTATAGGACATGGGGAAGAAGATTGGGGAGGTAATTTGGCATAAATTAGACAATTATCAAGGCTTGATAGGTGTGGGAGGAAGAGGGGAGTGGGGGTGGTATTTATAGTGGAGGGGAGGGGGTATTTTTCATTATTTTAATCGTTATTATAATATTTTGATAAAGAATATGAATAATATTAATTCATGTGACCCCAAATAGTAATAATTTCATGTGAGTTCGAACCAAGTGGTCTTACATCATCCTTGAATCACCTATGATGTAGTAAATCAAGTATTTAGCATTTATCATATTTTATCATATTTTACTATTCATAAAAAAATCTTGAATTTCATAAAAATCCCAAAAAAATACCCTAACCATTTTTTGACATGTAGAATTAAAAAATGAATTCCATTTTTGAAAAATAATTTTCTAAATATTATTAATTTAATTTTTAAATAAAATCATACTTAATTCAAAAATTAACAGTTCTAATTATACAACTACTTCTTAATCACAATGAAAAATTAACCAAGATGTTATTATCTTCTAGACTTAAGAAAATAAAATAATAATTAAATTTACTATTCATTAGCGTCATATTACTATTTGTATTACTATTCATAAGGGTATGTTACTATTCACCAAAAAAACAAGTTGGTTCCAATAGACTCCAAATAACATACTGAACACAATTGTAGATGACAATTTCTTGAAATTCAAAATATAGAAGTGGAAAAGTTATGTTTTAAAGGCTAGTTATAAATATCTACTTAAAATGAAGTTCCATGCATTTCGATTTATTTTTAGAAAACCTTGGGGTGTTACACTTGAGGCAAAGGAGATGGATGGTGTATCTTGATATGTTTGATTTTGACTTTATGTACACACCGTGTAAGGGGAATTTAGTGGCAGATGCATTAAGTAGTAAATCATATGCTCAGGTGGTGAAACAAGCATCAGATCAATGACATTTGGTGTCATTCATAGCCAAAAGGTGCTTGGAATGTGAGGATCGGGGTGACAGAACAGTTTTCTTTCCAGACACATTGGTTCCTGACTTGGTTATTTTGGTTAAAGAGGCACATGTGTCTGATTCTGAGTGTTTGGTGATGAGGTCAAAACTCAATGGTGGGGAGACCATTAAAGGCTGGAAACTGAATGGGAATTCAGTTTTGTGTTTTCATAATCAGTTGGTTATACCGGTGACTTTTCAGGAAGAAATTCTCAGAGCATATCATCATTCCAGATGGGTTTTTCATCCTAGAATTCAGAAAATGTATAAAGCGTTGAAAGCACAATTTTGGTGGGCCAGTATGAAAATAAAGTGGCTGGATTTGTTTCGAGATACTTGACTTATTAGCAAGTCAAGGCAGAGTATTAGTGGCCAGAAGGCATGTTGCAGTATTTACCTATCCTTGTCTGGAAGTGGGAAAAGATAACAACGTATTTTGTTACATATATCCCAATAATGGTCACAAAGCACGATGTCATATGGGTGATAGTGGGTCGTCTCATAAAGTCAGCATATTTCATCCCCATTCATGAATCTCATATAGCAGAGGATCTCTCCAAAATCTATATTTGTGAGGTAGTAAAGAGGCATGGTGTTCTAGTATCTATTGGAACAGATAGAGATCTGAGGTTCACATCTCATTTCTAGAAATCCTTACAGCAAGCCCTAGGCACATGGTTGATGATGAGTATGGAATATAATCCTCATATGGATGGGTAATTTGAGATAATGATACAAAATTTAAAAGATATGTTACAGGATTCTGTGATGGATTTTAGGGGCTCGTGGGAGGAGCACTTTCTATTGGTGGAATTATCATATAATAACAGTTATCATGCCTCCATACACATGGCTTTATTTGAAGCATTGTATGGGCATCCATGTCATTTTCCACTATGTTGGGTGGAAGTAGGTGAGACTTTATTGGTTGGACCAAGCCTTGTCCAAGAGACTATAGAGAAGAACAATTTGATCAGGAAGAGAATGGAGATGGCTCAGAGTCATCATAAATAATATGCAGATCATCATCGACAATCATTGTCATTTGAGGTGGGTGATCATGTGTTTTTTAGAATCTCTCTTAGATTGGGACATCATCGATTTGTAAAGTAGGTTAAGTTATCTCCATGGTTTATTGGGCCTTTAGATATACTTGAGCGGGTTGGAGAGGTGTCTTATCGGTTATTTTTTACACCACAGTTTAGTGTGGTGCATAATGTATTCCATGTTTCTCAGTTGAAGAAGTATTAGCCGGATCCTAACCATATGATTCTATGGGATCATGTTGAGCTATAGTGGGATGATTCCTTGGTTCATGTGCCAATAAAAATTTTGGATAGGAAAAATAAAGTCTTGTGTGGTAAAATAATCAGTTTAGTTCAGTTTTTTTGTGGTAGCATGGTCAGATTCAAGAGGAGACTTAGGAGTAGGAGAAAGAGATGGTTAAGCAATGGCCTGAGCTCTTTCAGTAACGTGATGGTTCTCTACTTTATAATGATGGAAAGTCCAATAGTGAGGAGAATTTAGAACCCCCGGTTTGAGTTATGTAACCCTTCTTAATGCCTTTTTATGTGTTTAAGGTGGTTGGGTAGATTTTGGTATAGTTTGGGAGAGTTTGGAAGGGTTTTTGAGAAAGTTTTGGAGGATTTTTAAAGGAGCGCGGTTTGAGCACGGTTAGGGGAAATTGTGCAACAAACCCAGGTAACCGTGTAACATGAGATAGTGGTACTTCACATGGTTTGTCTAACCGTGTGAGGAGTTCATGTAGGATTCCCTTTGAGCCAATATCATGCGCACAGTTAGCGCACAATTTGTCTAACCATGCTATCTAATCATGCGCTGTAATATAAATTGAGTTTTTAAAAATGGGACCACTCAGGATTTTCCCTAAACCCTCCATTATTCCTCCCACTCAAAACTAACTATAGATTCTTCGTTATCAAGGGTTATAGGGGATCTTATTCATGCTCAAATTTTCCCTACAGGTATGCGATCGTTGTAGTACAGGTAGGGGTCAAATCCACAGGGACTGAAGAAGAAACCTAGAGACACTCTGATTTTGGAGAGATTTGATGGTGTTGATTTGGATATGAAGTGGCCAACTTTGGTTTTAATTGATTGGATTATTTTATATTTTAAATACTTAAGTGAATTCAATTTAAAAGTATGAGTTGATCCTTGGTTATCACATGAGGTGTATTGGTTGAATTTCTTTTTAAATTATTTCAATGTCTTAAATTCGAGTGTTTCCTTTAACGAAATACAACCATCCCAAATCACTCACCAATTTTGAGTTTTCACTATCCTAAGGATAATCACCTATACACTTGTAGGATCATATTGATGATAACTCCAAGGTAGCGGATCATTTTATCACTCGGGATGTGTATCCTTAAAATTGGTGAGTTTAAATGATAACGTAAATCATTGAATTAAAATCTCAAAAATAGAATTGATTAAGAATTATTAAATTAAGAAATAACATGCAATTCACCCCTTTCTACTCCCTTGGATCAACCCATTATATTATTATCCCTCCATTGATTCTATTATATTAATGAAAGTGGGTAGTAGACTTATGATGGTATAATTGGAGAAGAATAAGAAAAAATAATCACTTCGCCGTTGTGTGAAGAGTTTCACAAAAGATAATGTGAACAATCTCACTCCCTAAGGCAATGGTATCAACATGATATGGAAAAAGAAATAAGAAATTAAGAAGAAGAATATGATGATGATATTTTATTAATTAAATGAAGGTGAACAAAAAACTTACTTGGGAGAAATTGACAAGCGATTACAAAATGAAAGCATGACAATACAATTGAAAGAAAATAAAAACTTCCATTCCAAAAAAAAAATTTGATCCCCATTCCCTTCAGTATAAGATCCTTATATAGGCATATTTGGAGACTCAGATACACCCCCCAACAATAAATTACATCTCCATTAATAGGGAGAGTTAAAAGGAGAGTGAGAAAATCAAGGGAATTTTCCGTTTCGAAGTTGACCCGGAAATTCATCCAGATTCATCCACTGTTTGGATGTGTGAATCTTTAATTTATGGAGGCCGAATATGGAGGAGTCCTAGAAGAGAAATATTCTTTTCCATATTTTCTATATGATCTGTAAAAATTTCAGGAAATTTGGTGCATTCGTTTGGAAGTTATAGTGTAAATGGTGGGGACGACTTTATGTGCATTTATGTCGGGCCCACCATTTAAATCTCAACTTCAGATCCATTTATCATTATGAAAACTTCATAATTAGCTCCATACACAGTTGAATAAAATAATACTCATATTTTTATCTTTATACTGTAAAAATTTTAGCTTCATTGGGCTTGGTTTGTGGGCCCCACATTTGTTTGATGGGCCTTAGGCCCATTATGCTTTCTCCAGAAAATTTCTGCATTCAGGTGCAAAAATCTCCATCTTCCCTTGGGACTCATCCATCGGACCTAAAAGATAAAATGTTCCAAACACAGTGATCAATAATATCCCAAAATATAAAATTCAGAAAATGAATATAATGTTTTCCACAAACAGATGAATTATTGGGCCCAAATTTTCATTTTAAACATGAATTGCATTTAAGATGAGAAATGAAGTTCTATTTATGTAATGCACTAAAAACAATGTTTATGGACTTTGGAAAAATGAATATAAAGATATTAAATTTGGAAAAATGAATATAAAGATATTAACAATTAATATTAGCCACTTTTAGTGACTAATCAGGATCTCCTACTCATTCCATAAGAAATTTGAAGGGTTTTTATGGTGCAGTGAAGGTGATTCTTCTCCAGTAAGTCTTATCTCTCGAATTTTTCTTGGTTTTCCTTAGATCTATTTCTCCCTCTATCTTGGTTTTCTATATCTACACCCATTACATATATATATATATATAAGGTTTTTGTTGCATAAAATGATGATATTGAGGCTTGTTAATGTTAAGAAAAGGGATATAAGATGGTTTCATGGATCTTTTCACCCATATTTGTGTGTGGTTGTTTGGTGGGTCGATTTCATTGAAACCCTAAGGTAGGTGGATTATTTCTTGACTCCACTTTTCTAGAACTAGAAGCCTTATTTTCAATTAATTGGTTTTTCTTGAATTAATTGGTGATTATGATGTGCGAAGCTTTTTGTAAATCCCGTTTGTGATGTTTTGTGGATTTTTGTAACCTTGATGTGATATACTTGTTTATTATTTAGGTATTTGTACATGTGATTAAAATGTATGTGAAGTGGGTGGGGATTAACACTATAAAAAGTGGATGGATGGTGGATATAAGGGCCACCATCAAAGATAAGTGGGTGGGAAGTACCACTAGATTGGATAAAGTAGTAAACGAACTTGGATAGGAAGTTCCACTATATATGGTTTCCTTGTGTGTAGTTATGAAAGGTGTGAGTTTTTGTGAAAATATGTGATGGAAAAATGGTTGTTTGGATTTCCCTTTTATTGTGTGGATTTGGGTTGAAAATGGCATGGTAAGGGTGTGTTTGGCTTGTTGGAAACTATTAAAGTGATGAATGTTTTATATAAATTATTTTATATAAATTTTCTAATGATTCTATCCTAGTGGTGTGTGTAGGGAAGTAATTTGGGGAAAACCTACTGAGTATTTTTACTCACCCCTTAATTTGTAATTTTGGTGCTTTTTCAGATGTTGTTTTCCAGGACACAAGTAAGAGTAAGGCATCTCATTTTTCTAGAAGTTCATTGTGATACTTGGGTGATATTGTGGTGATTGGATCAGGGATCTTGGTGTGAAGACAAGGAGAATGTCGTGGTTTCCTTTGTGTCTTGTTGTTGAGTCTTTTTATTAGTACTATGATATTGGGATTATTGTAATTTGTTGGTATTGGTTTTTAGGAATTGTTATGGAAGAGTTGGCTGTTTAGTTGTCTCTTGGTAATGTGTTATCATGGTTTACCTTG
This sequence comes from Viscum album, assembly GCA_963277665.1. NCBI lineage: Eukaryota > Viridiplantae > Streptophyta > Magnoliopsida > Santalales > Viscaceae > Viscum > Viscum album. The sequence goes on from OY728135.1 coordinate 1,678,905,030, forward strand.
TTGAAATTCATCATGTAGTTTTGGTTGGTTGGTTTTATTCTAAGGGAAAATCATTCCCCAATTGATCTTGAAGCCCTCGGCATTTATTTCCAGCCTTTGGTGCCTTGGGAACGTCTCCTAAGGCCAAGTGGCTTCTCACTGCCTTCTCAAGACAATGATAAAGGGGTGGTATATTACATTTTCCTTCATTAGTCTTATGATTTAAAATTTTTAAAAGTGGCATGGGACACTTTGGAATGTTTAAATATTATTTTCTTCAAGGCTAATTTTAACCATCTTTCATTTCCATTAGAGGGAATTATATGATCATTTTTTAATAAAACCTTTAATTTCATCTACTCTGGTTATTATTGGCCTTTTTCAAGTATTAATACCATTTTTCCTCCCATTATTACTTAAAATGTTTTAGAAAATGTTTTTAAGAAAACCCGAATTCATTTCCTATTTATTCGAAGAACCTGCTTTTTTCTAAAAACCCTTTTTTCTAAAAAAAATTCAAAAAATGATTTTAGACTTCAAAAAATTATTTATTAAATAATTTTTTATACTTTTGTATTTTACCAATATTTTTAAAGGAATATTCTTGTTATTTTTTGAACAAGTCATTTTTTTATCCTTTTTATTGTGAAAAGGGGAATGTTCTTTTTACCTCATACAACATGTATGGATTTACATGTTTTCATTTCAATAAATATTCCTTTCCAAGTTAAAATGGTTATTTCTAAAAAAAAATTATGATTTATTTGGTTAAGGATAGTATTCACATTCAATTCCCCGATTCCTTTGTTAGTCCCCTTGAAATATTCAATTTTGTATGATCATTGAACAATGAATTTCCCCTAATTATCCATATCATTTATCGTGGATATGTTCATTGCTTAAACTGTATATTGTTTTTCATATGATGTATACTTTGAAAGTTATTTGATTAATTTGAGAAATATTCATAAATCAGTATCCTTTATTCCATATGGATATTTGATAAGGCATATTATTTATTTTGATTATTTGGTATGAGGAATACTTTGGACTGGTAATGATGGGTGGGGATCTAAATTTATATAGCCTCTCGATGTATCGATAGGTTCTTGTGTGACCATTATGTTTTTAAAATTAAATGGGTTTCTATTTATAGTTTTAAATAATCTTTTGAAAGGTTTTTATGGTATATGTTTTGATGTGCCTCATACATGACATCCAAAAATTAAGTATTTCCCTTGTTTAGTTTCATTTATAATTCATTAATGAGATATTTCATTTATATATCTATGGATACATTTCATTTTCAGTTCATTGATTAAATGGAATGTGTTTCATTTTCTTACCTTCCCATATTGATTTTTATTTATCTGGTTATTTGAATGGAATTTGTTTCTAGTTATTATCTTTCTATATTGTTTATTCACTTACTTCTTAGTTTTTTGATTACATGGTATGTGTGTTCAGTTATTTACCATTCCATAATTATTATTCTCATAGATTCAGTATTACTTATATTATACTTAACTCTTATTGAGAATTTGTGCACACCCTTATTTTTTTCATTTCCCTAGGAATCCAAGAAGTATACTAAGAAATATGTGCATGGATATGCTAGATGGAATGAAGTTATTGTCCTTAATGTTATTTAGAAAAAAGATTATGTTTTTTAGTGTATTAATTTTTAATACAAGAATCTTGTATGTATCTAGTTTACCAAGACTACTAAACTGATTGTTCCTTTGAGATTTTATTCCTTGTAATCATACTAATGTAATAATAGTACACACCAACGCTAGGATCTCTGGGGTTGGGTCACTATAGTTAGTATCAAAGGATGTTTAGCATCAACCTTGATAACTATATTTAGATAAATATAGATTAGTGAAAATAATACTAAGGTAGAATTTGAGGGAACCAAACACTCAGGTACATAATATATCCTAAAAAAATTTAGGGAGATTGAATCTAGTAGGCTTAAACTGTACTTTAATGGTTCTGTCATTTCTTTTTGTGTCTGAACTCATGGTTTCTCACTTTTTCCTTAAAAGTGTTTGAATAATAAAAAATTAATTTTCAGTCATTCAGGTAGAATTTGTGGATAATTATAGAATAATTCTCTAGAATTTTGGTAAAGTACATATTGTGTGGGTCTTCATATCAATACATCTTTGTCTGGATACTTTATGTGGACTTGTTTTCGGAACAGATGTACCTAGGAGTGACAACTTCGACAAAGTGTGTCGGGCCTGACTCAGAGTAACCTGATACATGAAAATGGGCCTTACTGCATACCTTTTTTGACAATCCCAAGGGATATGGTTAGGATAATTAAAATTTTCTTTATAGACCATTATGAAGGATTTGAATAGACAATGACAATGAATGGCCTATGAAAAAATTAATTTTTCTTAGATTGAATATAATTTTTCATTATTTATATAACCTAAAAAATGATTATATGGTTGTTCCACTATGATAATTGATTCTCACACTATGATTTTTAGTTTTAGGAAATGCCCTCTTCTAATGGATTAACTCTAGACCAAGGAAATAATTATGTGGAAATAAATGGATTTATATATTGAGGTTGTATTAAAAAATTTAATTAAAAGGATATTTAGTGACTAACCTTATTTCAAGAATGTCCAAAATATTATAGAAATTATATTAATATGGTTTTAGAAAAGGACAACCTATATGCTATGTGAAAACCAACCAAGTTCGACAAGGTCATGGGTCTTGAACCCATGACCGAAGGACGATAAGGTTATAATGCCAACCACTAACCTACGTAATGTCCTGGTTAATATGCCATTGTTTTTAGTTAATAAATTTGATGATTAAATATCAATTATGAACCATTAGTTTAGATTTTTAGGTTTACAGATTAATTACTTAACTATATTGGATTTGGAGTATAGTTAGAGACAAATAGTTAGATTTTTCACACTTTTATGGGTCTTATGATTCGATAAAATTGTATTTTAGTGCTTTAAGAATAAAAGTTAATTTTTGGATATCCATTTTATGAAGTAAGAATTTGGTCAAAGCACAACCAAAATATGGAATTGTTCATAGGAAATTAAAATGTGCCATGTAAGTAAATTTACTTATATTATTAGGCAGTAAAGGAATTTCTCAACATTAAGAAAAGGATCCTAAAAGAAAAATGTTGTTATAATATCATAATTTTTGTTGAACTGATGGTCTTATAAATCATCACATATTTATGGATTTGAGATCCTCAACATTCCATTGATAATTCACTTTTTTGATATTGATGACCTCAATCAATCCCAATAAATATTTACACTTTTCCTCCAAGTATGTATCTCTACTAACCCTAATGTTCTCCTTCTTATATACCTAGTTATATGTTAGTCCATGTGACCTTTGTACATCCCATTCTCTATTTTATAGAAGATGTTATATGAAACCTTTACATGATGTGGGACTTGAAACATAGGAAAAATCAAAAACTATATCACCAAGATCATGTTAAAATTATGAGGATGAAATTTAATTAAGGTGGGGAGAATGTAATGCCCTAAAATTCTAAAGTTGCAACATTGTGTTCGATAGCATATATAACATGAAACCCCAAGCACGTAATGGAATATAATATCTCTAGAATTTATAATATATTTACTATTATAAATAAATTCAATATATTTTATAGCTTGAAATACATGTGACACTGAGTTTTTGTATGTCACACGCAACAACTAGTTTCTTTTATGGTTGTCATTACACGCATGATTGAGTTTTACCAAACGAAAATATATTATTATTATATTATTATTTAATATAGTAAGATATAACCTAGCTATTAAATTAGTGGTTATGAATAAAATTAATATACTTGTGAAAAGACATGGTTTACACAAATATGAAATGAATTCATCAGTTACGAATTAATTAGAAATGAATATGAGAACCAATTGAATATAAAGAGAATTTTTTTTATATAAAACTATTTTTATGATCAGAAAGTTATTTTATCCTAATAAATTAAATTAATTATAATTAATGAGTGGTATTAAATTAATATATATATATATATATATATTAATAAAATATTTTTAATATTCATCTAATAGATTTGATAAATATAAGATAATAACAAACCCAATTTTACACATAAAAACTTATATTTTTTTAAGGTACTTTTAACGCCTTTTAATGGAAAAATTATTTTAAATACATTTTTTAGCACTTTTATAGATTTTTTATGTAAAAATAAACTTCATCTTTGAAATATAGAGAAAAAAATTTGGTTAGAGTTAATTTTTTATATTTTCTGAAATATTTATTTTTTAATTAATAGTGAAAAATACTAAATTTTAATTCAAAACTACTTTTTCGTCTAATTTATTTATGAGGATAAATTATATTTTAAACTAGTTTAAAAGTTTAATTACATAACTTCTTATCAATTAATTCAATATAGTTAATTGGAATAAATTTCAATTTTAAATTTCAAATAAAAACTTAGCAAACTTTTGAACATTTTTACTTTAAAAACCCGCACTTTTTTCCATTCTACAGGATTAAATTTAAATTAATTTCTACCAATTATATGATATAAATATTGAAAAATGGATTGAATATTTTTAATAAGAATAATTTATAATTTCTAAAAAGGTAAAATTAATTATTTACCAAAAATATTAGTGAAAGTAATTAAAATTAATTACAACGATTAAGATGAAATTAAGCTTAAAAAGGGACTAATCCTTAAACATAAGAGCCAGAATGACCTAGAAAATTGTCTGGAAGACTTTTTTATATTAAATTTCAACATTATGCCACCTTGGGAATAATGGGGTCCATTATTTGATCCACTTGAAATGGGAAAAATGTGGGTGGAATTCCATTTTCCAAAATTTACAAGTGTCACTCCTCCCCCACTAGAAAAAGGCACTAAAACCTCCCACTTCCTCACACCTCTCAATCCAATTTGGATCGACCAAAATCTATAAAAATATCTCCCCAACATACCTATAATAAATCTTGAAGCCTAACCTTGGTCATAAATCATCCATGGAATCGCTTTGGTGAAATCTAAAAGGAGTTACCTGATTAAAAGGTAACATCTTTCCTCAATCTCTTTAGTTTTATTTCCACTCTCCACTCTTTCAATTATCCTTATTCAATGATTAAATAATAACACAAGTATCCTAATTATACATTTTTCTTATTTTAAGTTTTTGATATAAACTTATACATACTTCCATCTAATGGGTAATGAACTTATCATTTATGTGTACGGTGAACTACCGCCTCACGAAACAATATTTTTCATTTTTCCTTTATCACCTCCCATGGTTGGAAATTATAATTTACACTATATTTATAAATTTTATATATAATATTTATAATTTATCTATAATTAATTAATTCATTTATAACACATACCTTATGCACTCCATTTTTTGGGAATATGATAACATTATTTGTGGAAGAATGGATTATTGCCCTCTCAAAGCAATGTGATTTGTCCATAGTATAAATTGGATGTATAAAGGATTTTTTTAATAAACCTATTTAATGTATATGAAATATATATAATACTGGAAATATAATATAAATATATATCATTTACTTTTTATACTTTTAATACAATAAATAAATAAAAGTAGCGTTCATGCATACGTATGACCTACTGTCTCCATGAACGGTTCATTCCATTTATTATATCTAAATATTTTGGATTATAATAAATACACATATAATGAATATATATTATAATTGAATCATGGTTTACATTATGGAGATAAAATAACCATTATAAAAACAACAAAAAACATGTTAAAACATACTTGACAAACTAGGAAATTAACACATGAAATAGTGAAATTAATGAAATATTCTTGTCAAATGGGTAATAAGATATTATAAGAAATTAATATATGATATTATAAATACTATTATGGTTATGGTATTATTTATTTACATGTTTAAAACAATTATACCAGTGGTTAAAGGATGTTCACACAAAAAGGAAATGTAAGGTATGAGATTTTCATCTCACTTTTTACATCAGTGAGATAAATGTCACTTTCACCACATACTTATTTTGTATGGTGTATCAACCGACTCATTGATATAATATATCATTAATTATTTTATCTTAATGGTATTTAAAATTTTCAATTATTTTTTTTCCTTCGTGAGGGTTATGATTTAAAATGTTTCAAAGTGGTATGAGACACTTTGGAATGTTTGAAGATTAATTTCTTCAAGAATCATTTTAATGGTCATTTATTTACATTCAAGGAAATTATATGACCATTTTTAAATAAAACATTTTATTTTACTATACTATGGTTATTCATGACATTTTTAAAGTATTAGTACTAATTTTCTACTCTTTGGTACTTAAAATGTTTTATAATTGTTTTTAGGAAAACCTAACTTCATTCTCTCTTTAGTCGGAGAACCTATTTTCTTTTAAAAATCTTATTTTCTTAAAATGTTTTCAAAAAATATTTTTAACCTTTCCAAAAAAAATTATTAAAGAAATTTTTACCCATTTTTCTTTTACCAATGTTTTCAAAGGAATCTTATGATCATTTTCTGAACGAGGTGTTTTTTCCAACCTTTTACCGTGTAAAGGAATGTTCTTTTCACATCATAAGAAATTTAAGGATTTATATTCCATAATTTCATTAAATATTCCTTTTATTTTTGAAAAGGTTATTTCTCACATAAAAGACATATTTTAAATGTATTTTTCATTTAATTTACATCCTTGCTTTGTTTTGGGGGTTTCCCTAGGTTTTAGGGAGGAATAGATGAGTATTCATGAATTGGGCCAAACCGTGAGCCCAATTTCAGATTAAAAAATAAATTTTGTATCTTTTATAACTTTTTAATTTTTCAACATTTTTCATCCATTCAAATTTCTACTTGACCTACCCTAACCTATTAACACCACCAAGGTAATTTGGATCTTTTAGAAATCCATAATCAGGGTTTATTTGGGTTTTTATCTAAGGGGTTGGGCCTGCCCGAAATCCCAATTCCTGTTATAAAAATATATTTTTATTATGTTATAACTTATTAAATTTTTGGGATTTTTCGGTGATTCCAAGTTCAGACCAAGCCCACTGAACCTAGCCACGCGACCATTCCCTCTCTCCCCTCTTTGGAGCTCTGGTTTATTGCGATTTGGTGCCGAACTTCATAGGATTCCTCAAATCGTCCAGATTTGAAGAGGTAAGCTCATTCCTTCATAACTCTCTCAATTTTTACTCTTTTTCCCCCATTAAAATTCCTAAATGATCTCATTATCCTTTTTAGAACCTCCCTTGAAGGTTTGAGTATTTTTAAAATCAGCTACTGTTATTTTTGGTGGTGATTTCTATAAGATATTTTAAGTAAGTTCTTCTCCTTCTTTCTTCTTTCAATTTGTTTAGGGTTACATCCAATGTACTTAGGGTTTCTTCCCTTATCATTGAGGTTAATAATGTCCAGAAAGTAGGGTTTAAAAAATTATGGTTTTATCTTGTGTTTCATGGTCTGAAATTCTGGTTTTAGGTCTGGTTTACCTTCCTTGAGGTGCGGCGGTGGTGCGTTTCAGTTTTCGCACAAAGGATTCAAGGGTTTCCTTGGTTTTTGTAGGTGATTCCATTTTGTATGAAATATTTGTGAATTGGATATTGTTTTTATGGTATTTTCATGCTTATTTAATTTTATTATCACTGAAAAAAAATAGTTTTAGTGGTGTTTGTATTTAGAATGAATCCTAAATGTCAATTTCATGTGAAAATGGGGGTTTCTTCATAGAAATGTTTTATTAGTTTAATTGGGGCTACCCTATAAGTAATTAGTTGATTTTATTGAACTATAATAGGGATAAAAATACTGTTTTTAATGATTATCCCTTGTGTTTGTTACTGCAAAATCTGGTTTTAATGGTGTTTGTGAACCACATGAAATTCTAAGAGTTGTGTTGTGTAAAAATGCAGATTTTGCAATGATGTCGTTTCTTGAATCATATGGGGCTGCCCTAAAAATGATTTTGTGTTTTCACTGAAATGTATTAGGCTGACCTTTCTATTTTGGAAACTTAAAAATGTGCACATAGTATTCAAGTGAGGTTTATAAGGAGATTTGTGTCCGAAACACTATGGGATTTTGTGGATTTGTTTTATGAAAAATCTAAGTGTTTTGTTGCGTGTTTTAAGTGGTATAAAATGTGATAGCTACCTTATTGGTTGTGTTTGACCAGTAATGGTGTTTTATATGAAATTTATTTATTTTGCAGGCTAAAATTGATTGATCACAAAAGGGGAAGCCCGGGTACCTAGGTGGGGCGGATTTGTACTAGTACGGCTAGTGGACCGGATGGGTTTTGTCCCTGTTTTACTTAGCATTTGGATAACGACAACTCTAACTAAACTATGTGGATGATTATTGGGGACCACTAGGTTATGGGTATATTCCCTACTAGTAGCTCATGCACGAGAACAGATTTTTCTATGGTTACTTTACACCGAGGTATGAGGTACATAGGGCCCAAGACAACCTAGTGCCTAGAGGTGTTCCCAATGTTGTTGCTCATTAGATTTGTAGTATTTACCCATGTATTAGGGTGTGTTTGGAAGTAAATTACAGTATCTAACATTTATATTTTAATGTGTTAATATTCTGAAGATTTTGGATTGAAAACTATTTTCAATTGGAGGTTTCATTTCTTGAAATTTTAACACTACTTTTCCATGTGTTTGAAAACTGCTTGCTTTTTCACATTGTATTTCTTACTCCTTGGAATCATTGGGTGGTATCCTATTGGGCTTAGGCTCACACCCTACTTACACCCCTTGGGTGTAAGTAGACTGGGTTATGTTTGATTCGGGTAAAGTAAAGGCTAAGGGTGATGGCGGTTCACGGTGTTAGTTCCCATCCTTGGTGTGGAGTTGTGGAGATAGCTTGGGGGCGATGAACCCTAATAGTGTGGAGTCCTTGGGGCTATCTTGATGCTATAATTATTTTTATTAGGACCACTTGTATTATCTTTAAACCAATGTACTCAGTTCTGGTTTTTACTTAAGTCTTGTTTGACTCAAAAATTTCAGATTTATATTATGGATTGTTTTTAATGTTTTATGCTTTCATACTCGGGTAAATCGTTCCCAAACCTAAATTAATGATACCCGAGAACTTGTGCCAGACCATGGGGATAGGTAACACCTTTCGGGTCATGTCACGGGATGGGTTTGGTGCTAGTTTTGGCGGCGACCAGATTCGGTTCGTGACAAAATGGTATAAAAGGAGGTTCGATCCTTGGGTCATGTTATTTGGGGAAGAGTCAGCATAGTCTGGAGCTAGGATTTTTGGGACTTGAAATTTCAGTCATGGGTAGTGTACCTGGACAACACACCTCAGGACGGGATTCAAGTCACCAGGGGATTTATGGATTTATCTGAGTCCTTTGGTTTTCTTGGTTTAATGATGACTGTGGGAAATGAAAAGAGAGTTGGGCGAATAATCTCAGTGAGCTCTCAGGGCCCGGCAAGTCATGTGGAGCTGTGGATATTTCCCTAGAATACTCTCTGTGACGGTGAAGTGATTGAAATATGGCTGCCAACCATATGTCCAAGTCACCCACCGAAACTAGTTTCCTCTCACATTGTCTTGTGTCTCTTTTTTTTGGAATCTTGGAAACTTGGTTTTTTTTAAGCAAAAAAAATGACTTCACTTTAAGGAGTGTGAATTTTTGTGAAGTTATTTTCTAGTAAAGTGAAAATGGTATTATTATTTTTATTGCCTATAAATGGAATTTCAGAATTATTTCAAAAGGGTAAATTATGTGTTTACACCTCTTTTGAAAGTATGAACTATGTTAATTGGGGTTTTGAGAATATGTTTCTAGTGGAATTTTTTTAAAACCGTGGAAAAGTGTTTTGGGATTGAATTAAGTGTTCTAGAATTTTTGTGTGGGGGTGTAAGATGGATTTTTGGTTTGGTGTCTACTGAACAAAAAAAATTATGAACTTTTAGAACCTTGTCTTGAAATGAGAAGAGTTGAGTTCTTAATTAAATGGAGATTTATGAAATGGTGTTTTTCATGAAATTAGAAGTTTTTTGAAATGGTTTGAAATGTTTTGAAATGATTGTGAAAGGCATGAATATGTGCTTTTATTGAATTATGGATTCTTTTCTAAATTGGTTTGTGAGATGAAAAATTGGGTTTTGATATTATGGTTATTGTTTTTGAGAAAGGGAAACTGTGGTTAAAAGTTTTGATTTTAAAAAGAGGAAAGGTTTGATTTTCAGTATTTGGTATTCTAAAGGGTGACCACATGCATAGGTTTATTTGGGAATATGGATGGATATGAGGTGGGTTCCTAGTGTGGCATGTAAACATTCATGTGTGAGGCTCATGAGATACCATCGGTAAATGCACAACCGACCAACACTATTTTTTTAAATAATGTTTTTGAAGGAAAGTGTTGTGTTTTTATAATGTATTGTTGGGAGGTATGGATTATGTGTTTTCGGGGTTATTATTGTGGGATGTTTCAAGTTCAATAACCCCTCTTGTTTGAACAATGTTTTGGATTTGTTTTTCATTGATAAGTTGGAATGAAGTGTTGGTCAGTGATCTCTTTTGAGGAAAAGTTTGGGAGGACAATATGTTGGCTCCCCTCATGTGTTCGGTTCAGGTTTGTGGTATTTTGTGACCAAATAACCAGATTGGTTGGGTCCTTGGGTTTTCCTGTAGCCTAGGGTATGCCCCCATAAAGTGTTAATGTATGATTCATGTTTGGCCTATGGTGATTCGTCGTTGGATGATCCTCCAGTTGATCAACATAAGGACTTTATTCTTGAGGTTTGGAGATTGTGTTTACCCCTCTTCTTTTTCAGTTATGTGGATCCCCCTATAGTGGGAGAGTGTTTGTGGGAGGTTGAATTAGACCTTAGTTTATTATGTTTCCTAAGTTGTCTAAGGTCAATTAAGTTCAGGGTTTTCAGTGTAGAATGATGTCTTAAAGGGCCTCTGGGCCTTTCATCAGTCTCATTGAAGCAAGAGTTCATGTTAGGCCACCAGTGTGCAAGATCTAGACAAGAGTGGATATTATGGACACTTGCTCGAATCATGTTCTGTTTGGGACTCAGTACAAGGTCCCTCTCTTTATGTTTTCTTTTATCCACAATGGTTATGTAAGGTGATTCTTTGCGATGTCATGTGTTCATTTGACTATAAGGGTGAAGATTGTGCAATCTTATGAGAGTCGCTGTTTTTTGTTGGATGTGTGTCTCCCTATAGGAAATTCTAAATCCTATTTTATAGAAGAATGTGTTTCTATATGTCCTTTAATTCCTCTGTTTAGCATCCGAATAAAAAAAGGGGTGATGTGTGTGCATCCTCTAAGTTCTTGTTTTGGTAAAATGATGGGTTGGGGAAAAGCGGGTTTGAAGTGTGTCATGTCTCAATGAGACCATATGAGATTACAGTATAATTGTTTTTGGAATTTGAAGAAGATGTTCAGTTTAGGGGTTTCCAAATCCTAACTACGAGGCCAAAGATGCTTCAATCCATTGTGCTCCAGCCATAGGCCCCGGAGATAAGCTGGTGTGTAGTTAGTGGAAATCCTAGAGTCATTCAAACTTTTAGTCAAGGTAATATCCTCAATATGAAAGATAGGAATAGTTTAAACCTCTGTTGTCATATTCTTGTTCCAATTTTTCACATTTGGTGGAAAGAGGTGTGAGTCCCTTGTTCCCATGTCATACCCTGAGTTGATTTGTTTCCCCTTTGGGGTCCCTTGTGTTTTTGGAGAAAAGTTTAAAATTTGGGTTAGGCAGGTTGGAGTGCATAGTTTGTGCGTGGTTAGCAGTAACCATGTGCCAACCCAGGGGACCATGTGATAAGAGACAGTAGCTACCGCATGGTCTCTGCACATCCATGATCCTTGGCCAAGGAAACTGTGTGAAGTTTCCTCTTTGGACAGAATGATCCGCACAGTTAACTCACGGTTTCCCAAACCGTGTGAACCAACCGTGCGGCCATGCCCGCTCCTTAAAATTATGTTGTTTTTTTTGTTGTTATCCCATACTATTTAGTTAATATGGTTGGGTTTTGTTTTGGTTATACCCACAATGTGACTCATGTAAGTTTCATTGGAAGAATTCTGATATTAATCTACCCCTAATGCTGGGAAGTCTGTTCGAGGCCACCTGTTAGTGTCTTGATTTTGTCTTAAGGAAAGTTGTGTTTGTTATTATGGTGGGGAGACCCGTCATGGGTATCATGTGTGTTCTCTTGGAAAAGTAATAATTTTAGTTTACCCCTTATGATGGGGAGACTGTTCGTTCCTTCCCCAATTGTTATCCTTATTCTGTCTTAGAAATTGAGTTGTCCCTGGTGGTGGGATGTCCGGATTGGGTCACCCCGTACTAGTGACTCAGTTTTCTCCTTGGTGTATTCTAGGTAAGAGGTAGTATCGTTCAAGTCTATCAATCCACAAATTTGTTACTTGGGTAAATTTGGGGTTGGGGAACACCCAATTGTTTTGTTTACGTAATGTTGTGGTAGCATTATTTGATTTCGTTGTTTGTTTCAAGTGGATTGCTTGAGTGTCGTCTTCTAGTGTTTGAGGTGTTTTGTTTTGGGATGTATTTTGAATGTGTTTCATAATTTTAAGTAAGTGGGGTTATTTTTGGTTGGTGAGAGTATTATCTTCCTTTGTTTGATCAACTGGAGATGTTTGTCCTTTTTGAAGCGGGTGAAAACGTGGCAAGGAAGTCTGTCTTGGTCTATCGTTTGGGCTTTGCTTTTGCATCTGGTCTTGTTGTGGAATTCTGGGGGCGGAATGCTTTATGGTGGGGGAAATTGTCACATAAAAGACATATTTTAAAGTTATTTTTCATTTAATTTACATCCTTGCTTTGTTTTGGGGGTTTCCCTAGGTTTTAGGGAGGAATAGATGAGTATTCATGAATTGGGCCAAACTGTGAGCCCAATTTCAGATTAAAAAATAAATTTTGTATCTTTTATAACATTTTCATTTTTCAACATTTTTTATCCATTAAAATTTCTACTTTACCTCCCCTAACCTATTAACACCACCAAGGTAATTTGGAGCTTTTAGAAATCCATAACCCGGGTTTATTTGGGTTTTTATCTAAGGGGTTGGGCCTGCCCGAAAGCCCAATTCCTGTTTTAAAAATAAATTTTGATTATGTTATAACTTATTCAATTTTTGGGTTTTTTCGGTGATTCCAAGTAGATACCAAGACCACTGAACCCATCCGCGCTACCATTCCCTCTCCCCCCTCTTTGGAGCTCTGGTTTATCGCGATTTGGTGCCGAACTTCATAGGATTCCTCAAATCGTCCAGATTTGAAGAGGTAAGTTCATTCCATCATAACTCTCTCAATTTTTATTATTTTTACCCCATTAAAATTCCTAAATGATCTCCTTATCCTTTTTCAAACCTCCCTTGAAGTTTTGAGTATTTTTAAAATCATCTAATGGTATTTTTGGGGGGGATTTCCACAAGATATTTTAAGTAAGTTGTTCTCCTTCTTTCTTCTTTCAATTTGTTTAGGGTTACATCCAATGTACTTAGGGTTTCTTCCCTTATCATTGAGGTTCATAATGTCCAGAAATGGTTTAAAAAATTAGGGTTTTATCTTGTGTTTCATGGTCTGAACTTCTGGTTTTAGGTCTGGTTTACCATCCTTGAGGTGCGGCGGTGGTGCGTTTGAGTTTTCGCACAAAGGATTCAAGGGTTTCCTTGGTTTTTGTAGGTGATTCCATTGTGTATGAAATCTTTGTGAATTGGATACTATTTTTATGGTATTTTCATGCCTATTTAATTTTATTATCACTAAAAAAATAGTTTTAGTGGTGTTTGTATATAGAATGAATCCTAAATGCCAATTTCATGTGAAATTGGGGGTTTCTTCATAGAAATGTTTTATTAGTTTAATTGGGGCTACCCTATAAGTAATTAGTTGATTTTATTGAACTATAATAGGGATAAAAATACTGTTTTTAATGATTATCCCTTGTGTTTGTTTCTGCAAAATCTGGTTTTAATGGTGTTTGTGAACCACATGAAATTCTAAGAGTTGTGTTGTGTAAAAATGGAGATTTTGCAATGATGTCGTTTCTTGAATCATATGGGGCTGCCCTAAAAATTATTTTGTGTTTTCACTGAAATGTATTAGGCTGACCTTTCTATTTTTGAAACTTAAAAATGTGCACATAGTATGCAAGTGAGGTTTATAAGGAGATTTGTGTCCGAAACACTATGGGATTTTGAGGAATTGTTTTATGAAAAATCTAAGTGTTTTGTTGCGTGTTTTAAGTGGTATAAAATGTGATAGCTACTATATTGGTTGTGTTTGACCAGTAATGGTGTTTTATATGAAAAATTATTTATGTTTCATGCTGAAATTGATTGAGCACAAAAGGGGAAGCCCGAGTACCTAGGTGGGGCGGATTTGTACTAGTACGGCTAGTGGACCGGATGGGTTTTGTCCCTGTTTCACTTAGCATTTGGATAAAGACAACTCTAACTAAACTATGTGGATGATTATTGGGGACCACTAGGTTATGGGTATGTTCCCTACTAGTGGCTTGTGCACGAGAACGGATTTTTCTATGGTTACTTTACACCGAGGTACGAGGTACATAGGGCCCAAGACAACCTAGTGCCTAGAGGTGTTCCCAATGTTGTTGCTCATTGTATTTGTAGTATTTACCAATTTATTAGGGTGTGTTTGGAAGTAAATTACAGTATATAACATTTATATTTTAATGTGTTAATATTCTGAAGATTTTGGATTGAAAACTATTTTCAATTGGAGGTTTCATTTCTTGAAATTTTAACACTACTTTTCCATGCATTTGAAAACTGCTTGCTTTTTCACATTGTATTTCTTACTCCTTGGAATCATTGGGTGGTATCCTATTGGGCTTAGGCTCACACCCTACTACACCCCTTGGGTGTAAGTAGACTGGGTTATGTTTGATTCCGGTAAAGGAAAGGCTAAGGGTGATGGTGGTTCACGGGGTTAGTTCCCATCCTTGGTGTGGAGTTGTGGAGATAGCTTGGGGGCGATGACCCCTAGTCATGTGGAGTCCTTAGGGCTGTCTTGATGCTATAATTATTTTTATTTGTACCACTTGTATTATCTTTAAACCAATTTACTCAGTTCTGGTTTTTACTTAAGTCTTGTTTGGCTCAAAAATTTCAGATTCATATTATGGATTGTTTTTAATGTTTTATGCTTTCATACTCGGTTAAATCGTTCCCAAACCAAAATTAATGATACCCAGGCACTTGTGCCAGACTGTGGGGATAGGGAATGCCCTTTGGGTCATGTCACGGGCTGGGTTTGGTGCTGGTTTTGGCGGCGACCAGATTCGGTTCGTGACAAAATGGTATCAAAGGAGGTTCGCTCCTTGGGTCATGTTATTTGGGGAAGAGTCAGCATAGTCTAGAGCTAGGATTTTTGGGACTTGAAATTTCAGTCATGGGTAGTGTGCCTGGCCAGCACACCTCAGGATGGGATTCAATTCACCCGGGGATTTATGGATTTATCTGAGTCCTTTGGTTTTCTTGTTTTAATGATGACTGTGGGAAATGAAAAGAGAGTTGGTGGAATAATCTTAGTGAGCTCTTAGGGCCTGGAAAGCCATGTGGAGATGTGTATATTTCCCTAGAATACACTATGTGATGGCGAAGTGATTGAAATATGGCTTCCAACCATATGTCCATGTCACCCACCGAAACTAGTTTCCTCTCACATTGTCTTGTGTCTCTTTTTTTTGGAATCTTGGAAACTTGGTTTTTTTTAAGCAAAAAAAATGACTTCACTTTAAGGAGTGTGAATTTTTGTGAAGTTATTTTCTAGTAAAGTGAAAATGGTATTATTTTTTTATTTCCTATAAATGGAATTTCAGAATTATTTCAATAAGGTAAATTATCTGTTTACACCTCTTTTGAAAGTATGAACTATGTTAATTGGGGTTTTGAAAATATGTTTCTAGTGGAATTTTTTTTAAACCGTGGAAAAGTGTTTTGGGATTGAATTAAGTGTTCTAGAATTTTTGTGTGGGGGTGTAAGATGGATTTTTGGTTTGGTTTCTACTGAACAAAAATAAATTATGAACTTTTAGAACCTTGTCTTGAAATGAGAAGAGTTCAGTTCTTAATTAAATGGAGATTTATGAAATGGTGTTTTTCATGAAATTAGAAGTTTTTTGAAATGGGTTGAAATGTTTTGAAATGATTGTGAAAGGCATAAATATGTGCTTTTATTGAATTATGGATTCTTTTCTAAATTGGTTTGTGAGATGAAAAATTGGGTTTTGATATTATGGTTATTGTTTTTGAGAAAGGGAAACTGTGGTTAAAAGTTTTGATTTTAAAAATAGGAAAGGTTTGATTTTCAGTATTTGGTATTCTCAAGGGTGACCACATGCATAGGTTTATTTGGGAATATGGATGGATATGAGGTGGGTTCCCAGTGTGGCATGTAAACATGCATGTGTGAGGCTCATGAGATACCATCGGTAAATGTACAACCGACCAACACTGTTTTTTTTAAATAATGTTTTTGAAGGAAAGTGTTGTGTTTTGATAATGTATTGTTGGGAGGTATGGATTATGTGTTTTGGGGATTATTATTGTGGGATGTTTCAAGTTCAATAACCCCTCTTGTTTGAACGATGTTTTGGATTTGTTTTTCATTGATAAGTTGGAATGAAGTGTTGGTCAGTGGTCTCTTTTGAGGAAAAGTTTGGGAGGCCAATGTGGTGGCTCCCCTCATGTGTTCGGTTCAGGTTTGTGGTATGTTGTGACCAAATAACCAGATTGGTTGGGTCCTTGGGTTTTCCTGTAGGCTAGGGTACACCCCCATAAAGTGTTAATGTACGATTCATGTTTGGACTATGGTGATTCGTCGTTGGATGATCCTCCATTTGATCAGCATAAGGACTTTATTCTTGAGGTTTGAAGATTGTGTTTACCCCTCTTCTTTTTCAATTATGTGGATCCCCCTATAGTGGGAGAGTGTTTGTGGGAGGTTGAAATATACCTTAGTTTCTTATGTTTCCTAAGTTGTCTAAGGTCAATGAAGTTCAGGGTTGTCAGTGTAGAATGATGTCTTAAAGGGCCTCTGGGTCTTTCGTCAGTCTCATTAAAGCAAGAGTTTATGTTAGGCCACCAGTGTGCAAGATCTGGCCAAGAGTGGCTATTATGGACACTTGCTTGAATCATGTGATGTTTGGGACTCAGTACGTGGTCCCTCTCTTTGTGTTTTATTTTATCCACAATGGTTATGTTCGGTGATGCCTTGCGATGTCATGTGTTCATTTGACTATAAGGGTGAAGATCGTGCAATCTTATAAGAGTCTCTATTTTTTGTTGGATGTGTGTCTCCCTATAGGAAATTCTAAATCCTATGTTCTAGAAGAATGTGTTTCTATATGTCCTTTCATTCCATTGTTTAGCATCCGAAGAAAAAAAGGGGCGATGTGTGTGCATCCTCTAAGTTCTTGTTTTGGTAAAACGATGGGTTGGGGAAAAGCGGGTTTGAAGTGTGTCATGTCTCAATGAGACCATATGATATTACAGTATAATTGTTTTTGGAATTGGAAGAAGATGTTCGGTTTAGGGGTTTCCAAATCCCAACTGTGAGGCCGAAGATGCTTCAATCCATTGAGCTCCATCCATAGGCCCCGGAGAGAAGCTGATGTGTAGTTAGGAGAAATCCTAGAGTCGTTCAAACTTTTGGTCAAGGTAATATCCTCAATATGAAAGATAGGAATAGTTTAAACCACTGTTGTCGTATTCTTGTTCCAATTTATCACATTTGGTGGAAAGAGGTGTGAGTCCCTTGTTCCCATGTCATACCCTGAGTTGATTTTTTTCCCCTTTGGGGTCCCTTGTGTTTTTGGAGAAAAGTTTAAAATTTGGGTTAGGCAGGTTGAAGTGCATAGTTTGTGCGTGGTTAGCAGTAACCATGTGCAAACCCAGGGGACCGTGTGATAAGAGACAGTAGCTACCGCATGGTCTCCGTACATCCATGATCCTTGCCAAGGAAACTATGTGAATTTTCCTCTTTGGACAGAATGATCCGCACAGTTAAATCACGGTTTCCCAAACCGTGTGAACCAACCGTGCGGCCATGCCCGCTCCTTAAAATTATGTTGTTTTTTTTGTTGTTATCACATACTATTTTGTTAATATGGTTGGGTTTTGTTTGGGTTATACCCACAATGGGACTCATGTAAGTTTCATTGGAAGAATTATGATATTAATCTACCCCTAATGCTGGGAAGTCTGTTCGAGGCCACCTGTTAGTGTCTTGATTTTGTCTTAAGGAAAGTTGAGTTTATTATTATGGTGGGGAGACCCGTCATGGGTATCATGTGTGTTCTCTTGGAAAATTAATAATGTTAGTTTACCCTTTATGATGGGGAGACCGTTCGTTCCTTCCCTAATTGTTATCCTTATTCTGTCTTAGAAATTGAGTTGTCCCTGGTGGTGGGATGTCCGGATTGGGTCACCCCGTACTAGTGACTCAGTTTTCTCCTTGGTGTATTCTAGGTAAGAGGTAGTATTTTTCAAGTCTATCAATCCAAAAATTTGTTACTTGGGTGAATTTGGGGTTGGGGAACACCTAATTGTTTTGTTTACGTAATGTTGTGGTAGCGTTATTTGATTTTGTTGTTCGTTTCAAGTGGATTGCTTGAGTGTCGTCTTGTAGTGTTTAAGGTGTTTTGTTTTGGGATGTGTTTTGAATGTGTTTCATAATTTTAAGTAAGTGGGGTTATTTTTATTTGTTGAGAGTATTATCTTCCTTTGTTTGATCAACTGGAGATGTTTGTCCTTTTTGAAGCGGGTGAAAACGTGGCAAGGAAGTCTGTCTTGGTCTATCGTTTGGACTTTGCTTTTGCATATGGTCTTGTTGTGGAATTCCGAGGGCGGAATGCTTTATGGTGGGTAAAATTGTCACATAAAAGACATATTTTAAAGGTATTTTTTATTTAATTTACATCCTTTCCTTGTTTTGGGGGTTTCCCTCGGTTTTAGGGAGGAATAGATGAGTATTCATGAATTGGGCCAAACCGTGAGCCCAATTTCAGATTAAAAAATAAATTTTGTATCTTTTATAACTTTTTCATTTTTCAACATTTTTCATCCATTCAAATTCCTACTTGACCTCCCATAACCTATTAACACCAACAATGTAATTTGGAGCTTTTAGAAATCCATAACCAGGGTTTATTTGGGTTTTTATCTAAGGGGTTGGGCCTTCCCGAAAGCCCAATTCCTGTTTTAAAAATAAATTTGGATTATGTTATAACTTATTCAATTTTTGGGATTTTTCGGTGATTAAAAGTGGAGCCCAAGACCACTGAACCCAGACGCGCGACCATTCCCTCTCCCCCCTCTTTGGAGCTCTGGTTTATCGCGATTTGGTGCTGAACTTCATAGGATTCCTCAAATCGTCCAGATTTGAAGAGGTAAGTTCATTCCTTCATAACTCTCTCAATTTTTACTCTTTTTACCTCATTCAAATTCCTAAATGATCTCCTTATCCTTTTTAGAACCTCCCTTGAAGTTTTGAGTATTTTTTAAATCTGCTACTGGTATTTTGGGGGGCGATTTCAACAAGATATTTTAAGTAAGTTGTTCTCCTTCTTTCTTATTTCAATTTGTTTAGGGTTACATCCAATGTACTTAGGGTTTATTCCCTTATCATTGAGGTTCATAATGTCCAGAAAGTAGGGTTTAAAAAATTAGGGTTTTATCTTGTGTTTCATGGTCTGAACTTCTGGTTTTAGGTCTGGTTTACCTTCCTTGAGGTGCGGCGGTGGTGCGTTTGAGTTTTCGCACAAAGGATTCAAGGGTTTCCTTGGTTTTTGTAGGTGATTCCATTGTGTATGAAATCTTTGTGAATTGGATACTGTTTTTATGGTATTTTAATGCTTATTTAATTTTATTATCTCTGAAAAAAAAAATAGTTTTAGTGGTTTTTGTATTTATAATGAATCCTAAATGCCAATTTCATGTGAAATTGGAGTTTTCTTCATAGAAATGTTTTATTAGTTTAATTGGGGATACCCTATAAGTAATTAGTTGTTTTTATTGAACTATAATAGGGATAAAAATACTGTTTTTAATGATTATCCCTTGTGTTTGTTGCTGCAAAATCTGGTTTTAATGGTGTTTGTGAACCACATGAAATTCTAAGAGTTGTGTTGTGTAAAAATGGAGATTTTGCAATGATGTCGTTTCTTGAATCATATGGGGCTGCCCTAAAAATGATTTTGTGTTTTCACTGAAATTTATTAGTATGACCTTTCTATTTTGGAAACTTAAAAATGTGCACATAGTATGCAAGTGAGGTTTATAAGGAGATTTGTGTCCGAAACACTATGGGATTTTGAGGAATTGTTTTATGAAAAATTTAAGTGTTTTGTTGCGTGTTTTAAGTGGTATAAAATGTGATAGCTATTGTATTGGTTGTGTTTGACCAGTAATTGTGTTTTATATGAAAAATTATTTATGTTTAATGCTGAAATTGATTGATCACAAAAGGGGAATCCCGGGTACCTAGGTGGGGCGGATTTGTACTAGTACGGCTAGTGGACCGGATGGGTTTTGTCCCTGTTTCACTTAGCATTTGGATAACGACAACTCTAACTAAACTATGTGGATGATTATTGGGGACCACTAGGTTATGGGTATGTTCCCTACTAGTGGCTCGTGCATGAGAATGGATTTTTCTATGGCTACTTTACATCGAGGTACGAGGTACATAGGGCCCAAGACAACCTAGTGCCTAGAGGTGTTCCCAATGTTGTTGCTCATTGGATTTGTAGTATTTACCCATGTCTTAGGGTGTGTTTGGAATTAAATTACAGTATCTAAAATTTATATTTTAATGTGTTAATATTCTGAATATTTTTTATTGAAAACTATTTTCAATTGGAGGTTTCATTTCTTGAAATTTTAACACTACTTTTCCATGCGTTTGAAAACTGCTTGCTTTTTCACATTGTATTTCTTACTCCTTGGAATAATTGGGTGGTATCCTATTGGGCTTAGGATCACACCCTACTTACACCCCTTGGGTGTAAGTAGACTTGGTTATGTTTGATTCGGGTAAAGGAAAGGCTAAGGGTGATGGCGGTTCACGGTGTTAGTTCCCATCCTTGGTGTGGAGTTGTGGAGATAGCTTGGGGGCGATGACCCCTAGTCGTGTGGAGTCCTTAGGGATGTCTTGATGCTATAATTATTTTTATTTGGACCACTTGTATTATATTTAAACTAATGTACTCAGTTCTGGTTTTTACTAAAGTCTTGTTTGGCTCAAAAATTTCAGATTTATATTATGGATTGTTTTTAATGTTTTATGCTTTCATACTTGGGTAAATCGTTCCCAAACCTAAATTAATGATACCCGGGCACTTGTACTAGCCCATGGGGATAGGGAACACCCTTCGGGTCATGTCATGGGCTGGGTTTGGTGCCGGTTTTGGTGGCGACCAGATTCGATTTGTGACAAAATGGTATCAAAGGAGGTTCGCTCCTTGGGACATGTTATTTGGGGAAGAGTCAGCATAGTCTGGAGCTAGGATTTTTGGGACATGAAATTTCAGTCATGGGTAGTGTGCCTAGCCAGCACACCTCAGGACGTGATTCAATTCACCAGGGTATTTATGGATTTATCTAAGTCCTTTGGTTTTCTTGGTTTAATGATGACTGTGGGAAATGAAAAGAGAGTTGGGCGAATAATCTCAGTGAGCTCTCAGGGCTTGTCAAGCCATGTGGAGCTGTGGATATTTCCCTAGAATACTCTCTGTGATGGAAAAGTGATTGAAATATGGCTATCTACCATATGTCCAAGTCACCCACCGAAACTATTTTCCTCTCACATTGTCTTGTGTCTCTTTTTTTTGGAATCTTGGAAACTTGGTTTTTTTAAGAAAAAAAAATGACTTCACTTTAAGGAGTGTGAATTTTTGTGAATTTATTTTCTAGTAAATTGAAAATGGTATTATTTTTTTATTTCCTATAAATGGAATTTCAGAATTATTTCAAAAGGGTAAATTATGTGTTTACACCTCTTTTGAAAGTATGAACTATGTTAATTGGGGTTTTGAAAATATGTTTCTAGTGGAATTTTTTTAAAACCGTGGAAAAGTGTTTTGGGATTGAATTAAGTGTTCTAGAGTTTTTGTGTGGGGGTGTAAGATGGATTTTTAGTTTGGTGTCTACTGAACAAAAAAAAATTATGAACTTTTAGAACTTTGACTTGAAATGAGAAGAGTTGAGTTCTTAATTAAATGGAGATTTATGAAATGGTGTTTTTCATGAAATTAGAAGTTTTTTGAAATGGGTTGAAATGTTTTGAAACGATTGTGAAAGGCATGAATATGTGCTTTTATTGAATTATGGATTCTTTTCTAAATTGGTTTGTGATATGAAAAATTGGGTTTTGATATTATGGTTATTGTTTTTGAGAAAGGGAAACTGTGGTTAAAAGTTTTGATTTTAAAAAGAGGAAAGGTTTGATTTTCAGTATTTGGTATTCTCAAGGGTGACCACATGCATAGGTTTATTTGGGAATATGGATGGATATGAGGTGGGTTCCCAGTGTGGCATGTAAACATGCATGTGTGAGGCTCATGAGATACCATCGGTAAATGCACAACCAACCAACACTTTTTTTTTTTAAAATGTTTTTGAAGGAAAGTGTTGTGTTTTGATAATGTATTGTTGGGAGGTATGGATTATGTGTTTTCGGGATTATTATTGTGGGATGTTTCAATTTCAATAACCCCTCTTGTTTGAACGATGTTTTGGATTTGTTTTTCATTGATAAGTTGGAATGAAGTGTTGGTCAGTGGTCTCTTTTGAGGAAAAGTTTGGGAGGCCAATGTGGTGGCTCCCCTCATGTGTTCGGTTCAGGTTTGTGGTATGTTGTGACCAAATAACCAGATTGGTTGGGTCCTTGGGTTTTCCTGTAGGATAGGGTATGCCCCCATAAAGTGTTAATGTATTATTCATGTTTGGCCTATGGTGATTCGTCGTTGGATGATCCTCTAGTTGATCAACATAAGGACTTTATTCTTGAGGTTTGGAGATTGTGTTTACCCCTCTTCTTTTTCAATTATGTGGATCCCCCTATAGTGGGAGAGTGTTTGTGGGAGGTTTAAATATACCTTAGTTTATTATGTTTCCTAAGTTGTCTAAGGTCAATGAAGTTCAGGGTTGTCAGTATAGAATGATGTCTTAAAGGGCCTCTGGATCTTTCGTCAGTCTCATTGAAGCAAGAGTTCATGTTAGGCCACCAGTGTGCAAGATCTGGCCAAGAGTGGCTATTATGGACACTTGCTCGAATCATGTGCTGTTTGGGACTCAGTACCTAGTCCCTCTCTTTGTGTTTTCTTTTATCCACAATGGTTATGTTCGGTGATGCCTTGCGATGTCATGTGTTCATTTGACTATAAGGGTGAAGATTGTGCAATCTTATGAGAGTCGTTATTTTTTGTTGGATGTGTGTCTCCCTATAGGAAATTCTAAATCCTATGTTCTAGAATAATGTGTTTCTATATGTCCTTTCATTCTGCTGTTTAGCATCCGAATAAAAAAAGGGGCGATGTGTGTGCATCCTCTAAGTTCTTGTTTTGGTAAAATGATGGGTTGGGGAAAAGCGGGTTTGAAGTGTGTCATGTCTCAATGAGACCATATGAGATTACAGTATAATTGTTTTTGGAATTGGAAAAAGATGTTCAGTTTAGGGGTTTCCAAATCCTAACTGCGAGGCCGAAGATGCATTAATCCATTGAGCTCCAACCATAGGCCCCAGAGAGAAGCTGGTGTGTAGTTAGGGGAAATCCTAGAGTCGTTCAAAATTTTGGTCAAGGTAATATCCTCAATATGAAAGATAGGAATAGTTTAAACCTCTATTGTCGTCTTCTTGTTCCAATTTCTCACATTTGGTGGAAAGAGGTGTGAGTCTCTTTTTCCCATGTCATACCCTGAGTTGATTTTTTCCCCTTTGGGGTCCCTTGTGTTTTTTGAGAAAAGTTTAAAATTTGGGTTAGGCGGGTTGAAGTGCATAGTTTGTGTGTGGTTAGCAGTAACCATGTGCCAACCCAGGGGACCGTGTGATAAGAGACAGTAGCTACCGCATGGTCTCTGCACATCCATGATCCTTGGCCAAGGAAACTGTGTGAAGTTTCCTCTTTGGATAGAATGATCTACACAGTTAACTCATGGTTTCCCAAACCGTGTGAACCAACCGTGCGTCCATGCCCACTCCTTAAAATTATGTTGTTTTTTTGTTATCCCATACTATTTAGTTAATATGGTTGGGTTTTTTTGTGGTATACCCACAATGGGACTCATGTAAGTTTCATTGGAAGAATTCTGATATTAATCTACCCCTAATGCTGGGAAGTCTGTTCGAGGCCACCTGTTAGTGTCTTGATTTTTATCTTAAGGAAAGTTGTGTTTGTTATTATGGTGGGGAGACCCGTCATGGGTATCATGTGTGTTCTCTTGGAAAATTAATAATGTTAGTTTATCCCTTATGATGGGGAGACTGTTCGTTCCTTCCACAATTGTTATCCTTATTCTATCTTAGAAATTGAGTTGTCCCTGGTGCTGGGATGTCCAGATTGGGTCACCCCGTACTAGTGACTCGGTTTTCTCCTTGGTGTATTCTAGGTAATAGGTAGTATATTTCAAGTCTATCAATCCACAAATTTGTTACTTGGGTAAATTTGGGGTTGGGGAACACCCAATTGTTTTGTTTATGTAATGTTGTGGTAGCGTTATTTGATTTCGTTGTTCGTTTCAAGTGGATTGCTTGAGTGTCGTCTTGTAGTGTTTGGGTGTTTTGTTTTGGGATATTTTTTGAATGTGTTTCATAATTTTAGGTAAGTGGGGTTATTTTTGGTTGGTTAGAGTATTATCTTCCTTTTTTTGATCAACTGGAGATGTTTGTCCTTTTTGAAGCGGGTGAAAACGTGGCAAGGAAGTTTGTCTTGGTCTATCGTTTGGGCTTTGCTTTTGCATCTGGTCTTGTTGTGGCATTCCGGGGGAGGAATGCTTTATGGTGGGGAAAATTGTCACATAAAAGAAATATTTTAAAGTTATTTTTCATTTAATTTGCATCCTTTCTTTTTTGGGGGGGTTTCCCTGGGTTTTAGGGAGGAATAGATGAGTATTCATGAATTGGGCCAAATCGTGAGCCCAATTTCAGATTAAAAAATAAATTTTGTATCTTTTATAAATTTTTCATTTTTCAACATTTTTCATCCATTAAAATTCCTACTTTACCTCCCCTAACCTATTAACACCACCAAGGTAATTTGGAGCTTTTATAAATCCATAACCAGGGTTTATTTGGGTTTTTATCTAAGGGGTTGGGCCTGCCCGAAAGCCCAATTCCTGTTTTAAAAATAAATTTTGATTATGTTATAACTTATTCAATTTTTGGGTTTTTTCGGTGATTACAAGTGGAGCCCAAGACCACTGAACCCAGCCGCGCTACCATTCCCTCTCTCCCCTCTTTGGAGCTCTGGTTTATTGCGATTTGGTGCCGAACTTCATAGGATTCCTCAAATCATCCAGATTTGAAGAGGTAAGTTCATTCCTTCATAACTCTCTCAATTTTTACTCTTTTTATCCCATTCAAATTCCTAAATGATCTCCTTATCCTTTTTCGAACCTCCCTTGAAGGTTTTAGTATTTTTAAAATTATCTACTGGTATTTTTTGGGGATATTTCTACAAGATATTTTAAGTAAGTTGTTCTCCTTCTTTCTTCTTTCAATTTGTTTAGGGTTACATGCAATGTACTTAGAATTTCTTCCCTTTTCATTGAGGTTACTAATGTCCAGAAAGTAGGGTTTAAAAAATTAGGGTTTTATCTTGTGTTTCATGGTCTGAAATTCTGGTTTTAGGTCTGGTTTACCTTTCTTGAGGTGCGGCGGTGGTGCGTTTGAGTTTTTGCACAAAGGATTCAAGGGTTTCCTTGGTTTTTGTAGGTGATTCCATTGTGTATGAAATCTTTTTGAATTGTCTACTATTTTTATGGTATTTTCATTCTTATTTAATTTTATTATTTCTGAAAAAAATAGTTTTAGTGGTGTTTGTATTTAGAATGAATCCTAAATGCCAATTTCATGTGAAATTGGGGGTTTCTTTATAGAAATTTTTTATTAGTTTAATTGGGGTTACCCAATAAGTAATTAGTTGATTTTATTGAACTATAATAGGTATAAAAATAATGTTTTTAATGATTATCCCTTGTGTTTGTTGCTGAAAAATCTGGTTTTAATGGTGTTTGTGAACCACATGAAATTCTAAGAGTTGTGTTGTGTAAAAATGGAGATTTTGTAATGATGTCGTTTCTTGAATCATATGGGGCTGCCCTAAAAATGATTTTGTGTTTTCACTGAAATTTATTATTCTTAACTTTCTATTTTGGAAACTTAAAAATGTGCACATAGTATGCAAGTGAGGTTTATAAGGAGATTTGTGTCCGAAACACTACGGGGTTTTGAGGAATTGTTTTATGAAAAATCTAAGTGTTTTGTTGCGTGTTTTAAGTGGTATAAAACGTGATAGATACTATATTGGTTGTGTTTGACCATTAATGTTGTTTTGTATGAAAATTTATTTATGTTTTATTCTGAAATTGATTGAGCACAAAAGTGGAATCCTGGGTACCTAGGTGGGGCGGATTTGTACTAGTATGGCTAGTGGACCGGATGGGTTTTGTCCCTGTTTCACTTAACATTTGGATAACGACAACTCTAACTAAACTATGTGGATGATTATCAGGGACCACTAGGTTATGGGTATGTTCCCTACTAGTGGCTCGTGCACGAGAACAGATTTTTCTATGGTTACTTTACACCGAGGTAAGAGGTACATAGGACCCAAGACAACCTAGTGCCTAGAGGTGTTCCCAATGTTGTTGCTCATTGGATTTGTAGTATTTACCCATGTATTAGGGTGTGTTTGGAAGTAAATTACAGTATCTAACATTTCTATTTTAATGTGTTAATATTCTGAAAATTTTGGATTGAAAACTATTTTCAATTGGAGGTTTCATTTCTTGAAATTTTAACACTACTTTTCCATGCGTTTGAAAACTGCTTGCTTTTTCACATTGTATTTCTTACTCCTTGGAATCATTGGGTGGTATCCTATTGGGATTAGTCTCACACCCTACTTAAAACCCTTGGGTGTAAGTAGACTTGGTTATGTTTGATTCGGGTAAAGGAAAGGCTAAGGGTGATGGCGGTTCACGACGTTAGTTCCCATCCTTGGTGTGGAGTTGTGGAGATAGCTTGGGGGCGATGACCCCTAGTCGTGTGGAGTCCTTAGGGATGTCTTGATGCTATAATTATTTTTATTTGGACCACTTGTATTATCTTTAAACCAATGTACTCAGTTCTGGTTTTTACTTAAGTCTTTTTTGGCTCAAAAATTTCAGATTTATATTATGGATTGTTTTTAATGTTTTATGCTTTCATACTCGGGTAAATTGTTCCCAAACCTAAATTAATGATATCTGGGCACTTGTGCCAGCCCGTGGGGATAGGGAACGCCCTTCGGGTCATTTCACGGGCTGGGTTTGGTGCCGGTTTTGGCGGCGACCAGATTCGGTTCGTGACATTATTTTTTTAAGTAAACTTTTTAAGATTAATTTGGCTAAGGATAATATTCACATTAACTTTATTGATTCCTTTGTTAGTCCCCTTGAAATATTCAGTTTCCTATGATCGTTGAACATTGAATTTCCCATAATTATAAATATCATTTATCATGGATATGTTCAATAACTAAACCACATACCATTTTTCATATGGTGTTTAATTTGAAAGTTATTTTATTATTTGAGGAAATATTAATAAATCTATATCGTTTATTAAATATGGATATTTGATAAGGCATATAATTTATTTTGATAATTTGATATAAGGAATGATTTGGACTGGTAATGAAGGGTGGGGCCCAGAAATTATATAGCCCCTTCTGTATTTGTTGATTACATGGTATGTGTGTTCATTTATTTACCATGCCATAATTATTATTCTCATCGATTTAGTATTACTTCTGCTATACTTTACGCTTACTGAGCATTTGATCTCACCCTTATTTTGTTTCCTTTCCATAGGAATCTAATAAGTATAATAATAATGATATGCAAGGATAAGCTATGTGGAATAAAGTTATCATCGAAAGAAAAAAAATTATGTCGGAATTGGTTTATTCATATGTAATAGAAGACTCATCCTTGCTACAAAACACGCCTTTAACAGCGCTGGTATTTATCAGTACTATAACAAAGCGATGATAAATGGTATATTTATCCACGCTAAATAAAGTGTTGATAAATTTAACCTTTTATCAGCCCATATTTTTTAGCACTGATAAAGGTATTCTTTATCAACACTTTATTTTTAGCACTGATAAAGGGTGTCATTTATCATCACTTTAATTTTAGCACAGATACAGGGTATCCTTTATCAGCATTTTAATTTTAGCGCTGCTAAAGGGTATCCTTTATCAGCACTTTATTTTTAGTGTTGATTAATATTTATATAAATAAAATGAAATAATTTAATAAATTTAATAAATGTTTTTATTAAAAAAATTACAAATTTTATTAATTAAATAATTATTGATAAAATTGAATAGATTTATTATATATTATTAATTATTAAACATTTTATTAATTAGATAATTATGATAATTAATCTTATTAAATTGTATATATTAAATATAAAGATAAATATTAATGTATATAAATATGATTTATATATTACAAAATATTTACGAGCTTTACATTAAATAGTCATATGTTTATTCGATAATGGTTTATAATTAAAAATTAATATGAATTAAAAATATTGACTATAATTGCATAGTACTCGACATATAATTGAATATTGTTTGAATTTTCAATTTAACATAGATCAAATGTGTGTTATATTGATATTACATATACATGATTAATGCATTTTTATATACAATGTACAAACACCAAATTTATCCAATTTTCAATATTGTTAAAGTGTACTTATTCTAAATTTATTCAATTTCACTCAATTTTAACATAGATGCATGCACTTAAAAGGTGATATTCATTAATAATATTAAAAAAAATTGTAAAAAAATATTTATAAATAAATATATTTATAAATGCACATTTACTATATTTATACAATTATATATTTATAATTATAAATAAATAAATATTTTTTTAAAAGTATTTATATAATTATAAATCAATAAATATATATATTTAAATAATTATTAAATTTATAATAAAATTACTTAAATAATGAATATATTTACTAGATTTATATTTATATTTATTTATTAAATATATATATGTATAATTATATAAATATAATTATATAAATATATATAATGATATAAATATTATTTTTTAAAAATATTTCTATAATTATAAAATTATAATAAATATATTTAAAAAGGAATATGTTTACTATATTTGTATTTATATATATTTATTAAGTATATATAAATATTTACAATTTTTTATTTATAATTATAATTATAAATCCTTTATCAGTGTGTAAGTAATAAGCACTGATAAAATCATCTTTATCAGTGATTTATTAGCACTTATAAACATGAGGATTTATCATTGCTAACCAATATGCTGATAAAATCAACATTTATTAGTGCTAAAGTTTTAGCGCTGATATAAATTATTTTTATCAGCGTGTTTTTAGTGCTGATAAATTCTCATCTTTATCAGCACTAAGAAAGTGCCGATAAAGAGTCATTTTATTAGCACTTAATTAATAAGCGCTGAGGAAAGGGATCTTTATCAGAACTTATTTGTAAGTATTGATAAAAGTGTCCCGGTCTATTTTAAAAACTCTAACCATTTGTGAACTCATCACGATATCAGGAGATTTCCGCGGAAGCCACCCACTACTGGCGCTCCCCCTCAGTGAATTGAAACTCTAATCACACCAATCAATTGTTTTCGGCACTCCAGTTACATTAAAATCTCATATGACATCCATTTTTTCATTGTGGTTAGGATATGGATGGGGTTATCATCACTTTCCAACAATTACTCCGCCGGAGGTAGGTGGTTCCATGCCATAACAATTTTAGATAATTTAATTTGTTCGCTTGGTTAATTTTCACTTTCTCAATATTTTGGTGGTGCGAACATGTTTTGGAAATTCTTTGACATGAATTTGTGTTGAAAATAAATTTTCTAAATAGAAATTTTTATGTTTCTATATAGGCCTTCTTGTGAAAAATCAATGGAAGTGTTTAATTAATTGTTTGAGTAGTGAAAAATGTGTTTTTTTGGGTGCATAAGGTGTGCATGTGTTGAAAAGGTATTTTTGATGGGAAGTGGATCATTTTAGGCATGTTAGCCTTGTTGCACGCTTTTGAGTATGAGTTTTGAAGTGTTTAAATAATAAATAATTTGTTTTAGAAATGAAATTTGGGATGTGGAAATGGTTTATTAAATGGTGTAAGTGATGTGAAATGTGTTTTCGAAGGGTTTGGCGTTCTTTGTGTTGGGTTTGGGTTTTGTAATAGAAAATGGCTATATTTTGTGTGTGTTTTAGTATGGTGTTCCATGGAAGGGTTTTATGGGTTGTTTGAAAGGTTCAAATCATTTTTTCAAAGGTGCATAAATACAGATAGGTTTGGAAGTAAGTTCTTAAAGTAAATTGACATACTTTTCCATATTGAACATGTTGTACTTTTTTTAATGTGAATTGTAAATTGTTTTAAAGGATGGAAGACATGTTTTGAAAATGATTTTGGGTTGTGTACAAATTTTAAAAAAAGGGACTTGCTATGGAATTGGTTGTGAATTCATGTAAAATTTGGTTTTGTTAATTGGAATTGTTATATAAATTATTTAATAGATTTATTAAATTATATAAGTGTTACAAATTATGTTCGATGTGGATATGTGGTGTGTTTGATTTTAAAAATTAGCATTTTCATGCGAACTTGGTTGTGTTTTTTATGTAAATCCTTGTGGTGCTGCTGGGGTTTATTTTAGAAAACTTTTTAAATGAATTATTAACATACATAATAGGTGTGAGGCATGTTTTTGAAATGATTTGGTGAGAGTATGTTTTCAAATGGGGTTTGGGTGTGCAATTAGTGGTACACTATGTGTACTTTGTTTGGCATGACTTTTGTGTGTAAATGTGTTGTGTTACTAACATGTGAATGTGAAACTTGATTGAGCACAAATATAAGGGAATCCTGGGTAACTTGATAACTTTATTGTGTTGTGTTAGGTAATATTGATGTTTGCACAGTAAAATCATTTTCCATATAATTAATGTATTGTTTCATATTTATGTTTAATTCATTTATTTTTAATATTATTCACATAATAATTGTTTTCTTATACAGGTGGATTTTTTTGTTCAAGTTGGGGTGCTCTTTCCAACTTTCATGCTTCATCTCCCTTAAAATATTTTCACCCATACAGTGGTGCATTTATCACTTTCTTTCAATTTGCATCCACTTCCTTTGTAGTAATAGAAACAATGTTGCATCTGCTTAATCAAAGAGGTAATCTTGATGTTTTCATAGTAAAATTAGTGTCTATATAATTAATGTATTGTTTTAGATTTATGTTTAATTCATTTATTTTTAGTATTAATCACATAATAATTGTTTTCTTATACAGGTAGATTCTTTTGTTCGAGTTGGGGTGTTTTGTCCAACTTTCATTCTTCTTCTCCCTTAAAATATTTTCACTCATGCAGTGGTTCATTTATCAATTTATTTCAAGTTACCTCCACTTCCTTTGAAAGAAGAGAAACAATGTTTCCTCTGCTCAGTCACATAGATAATCTTGATGTTTACACAGTAAAATCATTGTCCATAGAATTAATGTACTGTTTCATATTTATATTTAATTTTTTTTCTTTTTAGTATTACTCACATAATAATTGTTTTATTATATAGGTGGATTCTTTTTTTGAGTTGGGATGCTCTGTCCAACTTTCATGATTCTTCTCCATTAAAACCTTTTCACTCCTGCAGTAGTGCATTTATTACTTTCTTTCAAGTTACCTCCACTACCTTTGTAGGAAGAGCAACAATGTTGTCTCTACTCAATCACAGAGGTAATCTTGATGTTTTGTACAGTAAAATTATTATCTATATAATTAATTTATTGTTTAATATTTATGTTTAATTTATTTCTTCTTAGTATTACTCACATAATAATTGTTTTCTTATACAAGTGGATTCTTTTGTACGATTTGATGTGGTTTATTCAAAGATTCTCATGCAGTGTTGGCAGTTAGACAAAGAAATTCAATGGAAATCATGGTAACATTGACAATTAGGATTTTTTTTAATGTATATAATAATTTTTATTTATGTAATTCTATAAAGAAATGTTTGAAATGTCTATAATATAGTTTTTTATTGTATTTGTACTGTAAATTCCATTTCATTTAAATTTTGTATTAGGACTTGTTTTTTTATATATCTGGTGTGTTTCTAGTGCTTCTAGTATTGTGGTGTGTTGTAACATCACACTACAGTGATGCTATAGTGTGTTGTTACAGCATACTGTAGTATGTCCTTTTATCAGTGCTTTTGAAAGCACTACTAAATAACATCTTTATCAGTGATTTTAAAAGCACTGATAAAAAACACATTTATCAACACTTCTACAGTTCCAATAAAGGATTCTTTTAGCAATTCTTTAAGAAGAACTGATCAATGTCCCCTTTATCAGCACTGATAAAAGTCTTGGGCTTTTAACATCGCTCACATTGTCAGTGATTTTATAGCACTGAAAAAGGCCATTTCTAGCACTGTTAAAGGAATGTTTTGTAGTAGCTTATGTATGTATTTGGTTTACCAAGACTAATAAACTTATTAATCCTTCAATATTTTATTCCTTGTAATCATTCCAATGTAATGTTAGTAGACACGGGCTCTGGTCTCTCTAGGTTTGGGTCGCTATAGCTTAGGCCCATGTTGGGAGAAGCTATATAAATATATCACCACAAACATATATATATAAGAGTATATGATTTTATGTATATATATCTCTTATATACATAATAACATTTATAGAAATTTGTATACATATGTAGTGATAATAAGTATAAGGGATGACATTCCCAATTATCATTAAATAAGGGATTCTATTCTTGAGTATCACAATTATAAGGGACACCATTCCCATGTTTCACAAGTATAAGGGATTTCATGCTCAAGTATCATAACAGTAAGGACTCCATGAATGTATATCATAAATATAGAGGCCACCATTCCCAATCATTATAAGAGTAATAAGAAGTCAACAACTTTAGTAAAATACAATAAATGGTTTGTATTTAATTAACATTATCCTTTAACATGTGTGTAATAATTTTCCAACTTAAATACATGGAATGGTCTTACAACACACTTCCATTTAATTATTTACAACCATTTCAACTAAATATAAAGCTAATACCACATAAGAGTTTGTTTGGTTACCTTTGAATTTATAATATCAAATTTTGACCCATTATACATATCAAAAGGGTGTCCATAGGTTATGGGAACCCACTCCATTATTAATAATGAGGCATGAGATCATTTATATAAAGGATATTCATTCATTTAAGTAAAAAAATTAAAGGAAACGAACAAATAATCCAAGGTTAGTAAACATAGCTCATAGTATAAGGAAAAATCATAACAGATAATTACTAGACCACATACCTAATGCCTATAGAGGAAAACTCATAAAGTACTAGACTTTGGTTTAGTATAGATCAGAAGAAAATAGAAAATGGGAAGCCTCATTTAAAATCTAAAATATGAGCTCACACAGAAATAACTTTTTTTATAGGAAGAAGAGTTACGAAAGAATCCAAAGGAGTGTAGAGATTACAATCCTCTATCCAGTGCGACAAACAGATCTCGAGTTTGAGTCTAAACTTAAGAATGACATCAAAACTAAGATTTTGGATGAAATGGATCGTCACAATAGGAGACATGATGTGATAGATAAAAGGGTATATTCTATAAAAAATAAAAGGCCATATCTACTTTAAAAAAATATCCCAGAGTCTTTATCGGGAATGTAAACATTTCACACACTGTAATTCTTTGAGTTTTCTCTCCTTGGAAAAACAAATACACATCGTGAGAAGGGTCTATCCAAACCAATAAACATTGTGTATTTAACTCATGCTTTATATTTAAATAGATGACATGTATTTATCCTTCACCTAATCTCCAACCCCCCTAAAAACATCATTTAAAAACTAAAACGAGCCCTCTATGGCATTTTTTTGGGGATTAAACTAACAAGACTACTTCAATGAGGATTTTAAAAAATGATTCATACCTCACATGAAAAAAAGGATCTTACTGCCTTCCCCATTTAAAGAATATCATCACTGAGTTTCCCTTCCAAGGGTGGTAAAGCATCATCTCAGAATAACTCCATCCAC
Organism: Viscum album; assembly: GCA_963277665.1. Lineage (NCBI taxonomy): Eukaryota > Viridiplantae > Streptophyta > Magnoliopsida > Santalales > Viscaceae > Viscum > Viscum album. Next base: position 1,678,939,515 of record OY728135.1, read on the forward strand.
TAGACAAGTACATCAGCCTCTCACTCCTAGGTTTCACCCTACACTCTGTCGTCTACCATATCACATGTACTATAGTGACTGAACTGCCTAGTAGACTATTCTTTCTTTGGTGCATATTATATATAAAATGATCCTCAATGGTAGTATCTACCTCATGTTCAACCTCATTAGGATAAATGATATGAGATTGATCTGGATAGTACCAGTGAAGCTGCAAAAAATGGAAGATATTGTGCATAGATTTTTACCTATGAGTTAATTACAACCAATAGGCTATCTATCTGACTCTCTCAAAAATCTCAAAATGTCCAATGAACTATGTTGAAAGCTTCCCCTTCAGTATAAACTAACAATATCCCTATCTAGTTAAAACATGTATAAATACCAGATCCCTGACATTGAACTCTACTAGTCGATATCGATGATCGAATTATGAATTCTTCTTATGTTGAGATGTAGCCATTATCTTCCTATTCAACGAAACCAGATCTGAATTCTCCTGAATGATAAGAGGTCCAAGTAAGTCTGACTCCCCTACCTCTAACCATCATAGATGATAATTTCATGAAAACTATATAAAGCCTCATAGGTATCCATATGTATTTTATCCTAAAATATTTTATTATAAGAGAACTTGATAAGAGATATATGTCTATACTAGGAACTTCTAAAATGAAAGACGCATTCTAGGAGCATGTCATCTAATACTTATATCATATGTATTGACTGACCGTCGGCCTGAGGGTGAAAGGATGTCCTAAAAATTAACTATGTAACTAAATATCTCTGTAACACATGCCCAAATCGTGACATGAAATGAGTCCCCCTATCTAAAATGATATTATGTGGGACCCTATGTAGGTGTAAAATATAATGGACATACAATCTCCTAAGCTCATTGGCTGAGAAGTTCTCTATGATAGGTAAGAAGTGACTGACCTTTTTGATCATGTCTATGATCACTGATAAAACACTATTTTATTGAATATTTTATTGATAATAAATGATATAATTTCCTCACATTGTGTTAAACATGTTTATTTATAAAATATTTGGGATTTGATCATTCATTTGAAAATTTGGTGAAAATTCCAGTTTTACCCTTAATAGTGCACTGTAGTATTTCAAAGATAAATATTTTTATATTTATTATTTGAATTTGAAATTTTTTAACAGTGTTCCTAACTTAATTATCTACAACTTTTATTCAGGACACTAAAGCTAAAGAGTTCATTTGATTGTTGAAATTGGGCCATGAAGTCAAAGTTGGGCTGGGCTCGCCAGAATGGAGAAGGTTCTGTATTTGGGCCATATATTCTACATAAGGGCTTGGATTGAGCCCAAATTTTGATAAAAGCTCGGGGACATGATGTGGCACAAATCATCCTTCTGGAAGGTCGGCCAATTCACGCGTTTTGGTGGTCAAATGGGCGGTGCAAGTTGGAATAAAATATTTGGCCGAATTTCCACATTCACACTTGAAACCACTTGTAACCTCTCCTCCCCTCCCCTCTATAAATTGGAGTTTTTCTCATTTGGAGGGGTTGGGACGTGCATTGGGAGATTGGAGGCAGAGGAGAATTTGTTTCACCCAAATTCTCCAACCATTGTAAGAGGGGTAGCTCTTGAAGCAAGGATCCCCTCATCGAAGCCTCCTTCTCTTCTTCATTTTGTAATGTTTTCATTTGTGTAATAAACTTCATTGCTCTTCTTATATTTCTTCTCTTTTCTTCTGTTTTGTTTAAATTTCTTCTTCTCTTAATCTTCCTAATTGGGCTAGAATTCTTGAGTAGAAGCGTTATTGGGTTATACCCATTTTAAACCTTTGCACATGCAAAACGCTTCTACGATGATTACGCCACCCATGGAAGAGTAGTCTTTTAGTAATCGATCTATCTTCTACCCTCTTCATTTAATTATTTTGAATCAATGAGCTACTGTAATTCACTTAATATGATCCATGAATTGTGTTTTTAAATTGTAAGAAACTAAGCAAGCAATTGAACAATTAACATAAAAACACGCGAGGTCGGGATTTTGTGTAAATTGTGAGAGCGCGATCTTAATCGGTAATACAAGACCACATGGGATAAATTTGTAGAGTTCAAATATAATACCTAAACACAATTCATCCTCATTTCCAGAATGGATATGTGCCTTAATTTACCACTGATCATAAGCTAATCTTAGAACATCAATCAAAGCAGGGTGCTGCGATTGCATGTTCCGAAGTTAGCCTAAGGTTAAAATTCACTTCAATCTTCGTGGTAAAGTTAATTCTCGTAGGGTTCGGGATTTAACAAATTAAGGGATCATAATTAAGTGAATGTTAATATAAATGATAATGATTAATAATAAAGTGAAGAGGTAGAGTTAGATCGATTACACTTTTTAAATAGATTTCTAAAAAAAACATCTTCTTGTTGTGTCATTTAAATTGAAATTCATTTCAAAACTAAAAACAAAAAAAAATTATACAATCTTCTTCCAGCAAACTTCTTCTAGATTCATAAACTACAACAAACCCCAATCCTTTAAAGTAGTGTTTTTATTCTATTCTATTTTATTTTATTTTTTTAGAATACCTCTAATAAGTTGTTAAATTCACTTCCTCCTTTGAGAGACGACCTTGGTCAGCCACTCTGCTGCACTTAAGTACCCCAAATCACACTAATCATTTGAGGGCGCCCACGACAGCGCTCTATCAAATTGGCGCCGTTGCCGGGGAGGCAAGTAATTATTTCAACCAATTAGAGGTATTTATTTTATTTTACATTTTAATTCTCTTCCTCTCTTCTTTCTTCCGTCTTTACCCAATCTGATTTTTTTTTCTTCTTCTTTTATCTCTTTCTACTTCTTTTTGGACCATCAACTCAAAATTCAAATTTTTATTTTACTATGGTCCACATTCCTTCTTTTCATATTTCATTGATTGATGACACGAACTAATCCCGAAGATCTCTTAGATCTTGACCCTGAGATTGAACGTAGCCTTAGGGCACGAATCAGACATTCTCAGTCTACGGGAAGTTTCAACATTCAACCAGTTGGAGAATTACTCCAATATCAGAACATTGAAATTGGAAGCAATTCAAATTCAACCATAAAACAAGAACCAATGGCTGGAAACAATGGAAATGAACTTAATAGAACCATTCAAGAATTGGCTGCACCTGATATTAACTATCAACCAAATTGTATTGCATACCCAAATCTCGAATCGGACTTCGAACTGAAATCTGGGTTAATTCACTTACTTCCAAAGTTTCATGGCCTCTCTGGTGAGGATCCCAATAAACATTTGAAAGAATTTAATGTGGTTTGCTCAACCCTAAAACCTAGAAATGTCTCTGAAGATCAAATCAAACTAAGAGCATTCCCATTCTCACTTGATGGAGCTGCAAAAGATTGGATGTATTATTTACAACCCGAAGATGTAACTTGTTGGAACGATTTGAAACGTCTTTTCTTGCAGAGATTTTTTCCAGCATCAAGGACCACATCCATTCGAAAGGAGATATCGGGGATCAAGCAAGCCCAAGGGGAGTCAATGTATGAGTATTGGGAGAGATTCAAGAAGTTGTGTGCAAGCTGCCCACATCACCAAATCAGTGAGCAACTACTCATTCAGTACTTCTATGAAGGACTCACACCTATGGAGAGAAGCATGGTAGATGCTGCGGCTGGAGGAGCATTGGTGGACAAGACACCAGTAGCTGCGCGAGCATTGATCGACAAAATGGCCCAAAACTCTCAACAATTCGGTGATAGAGGTACACCACATGTTCGAGGAGTACATCAAGTAAGTCCTTCTTCTCTTGAAAGTCATTTGATTGATACTAAGTTAGAAGAATTGACAACTATGGTGAGGAAGATTGCATTGGCTCAAAAGACATCCCAACCCCCTCCTTCAAGGCCTTGTGGTATTTGCACTGAGACAAGCCACCCAACTGACTGTTGCCCACAACTCCAAGAAACAGAAGATTGTGCAGCAGTGTTCCCTGGGAGACCATTTCAGCAGCAACAACAACAACCATATCCCCAAAAAAAGTTTGATCCAACATACAACCAAGGGTGGAAAGATCTAGCGGACATGAGGTATGGCTCTGGACAACAACAAAGGCCCCCTTTTCAACAAAACTTCCAGCAGCCTCCGCCTTACCAGCAGGGTTTCCAATAACCCCAAAGGAGATTTGAAGCTCAAACATCAACAAGTCAGCAACAAGGGAATATCCAACACAAGGTAGACTCTAACACTGATGATCTTTTGAAACAAATTGTTCTTAATCAACAGAATGAGCTGAAGAGTCAAGGTTCGGAGCTGAGAGAGTTGAAGACTCAAATGAGTCAGATTGCCACCGCCCTCCATGAACTTGTGAGTAAGAATTATGGAAATCTACCTTCCCAACCCACTCCAAATCCAAAGGGGAATGTTAGTGCCATCACATTGAGAAGTGGGAAGCAAATGAACGATACATCTGCACCTACCATTCCACCGGGATTCACCTCAACTTCAGAGAAGCCGCATTCCATACCAACTGATGAGCAATCCAAGGAGAAAGATAAAGGTAAGAAAAAGATTGATGATGTTCCTCCTAAACCCCTTCCTTTTCCAAACAGGGTTGTTCAAAACAAGAAGATGGCTGAAGAAGCAATGCAAAAGGAGGTTTTGGACACATTCAAGCGTGTGGAGATCAACATTCCTCTACTTGAAGCCATTAAGCAAATTCCAAGGTATGCGAAATTCTTAAAAGAACTTTGTACCAATCGAAGAGGGCTCAAGGGAAATGAGAGGATCAACCTTGGAAGGAATGTGTCGGCACTCATTACACCAACTCTAGCAATGCCAACAAAGTGCAAGGATCCCGGGACATTCACCATCCCATGTACCATAGGGGAGTTTCACTTCTCTGATGCTCTTTGTGATTTAGGAGCTTCAATAAATGTGATGCCTCACTCTGTATTCTCTTCCTTGCAGGTTGGTGAGTTGAAGCCAACAAGAGTAGTGGTGCAATTGGCGAATAGAGCTACGGCATATCCAGCGAGAGTCCTTGAGGATGTACTTGTCCGGGTAAGAGACATGATCTTTCCAGCGGATTTCTATGTTCTTAACATGGAGGATGATCAGGTAAGTTCTCATGCCCCCATTATCTTAGGTAGACCCTTCCTCAAAACTGCAAAAACTATCATAAATGTAAATGAGGGTACACTTTCCATGGAGTTTGGAGATGAAGTTGTGATATTTAATGTTATGGATTCCATAAAGTACCCCTCAGAGGACCATTCTGCTTTTGTTATCTCCCATTTTGAACCACCAAATAAAAACTCCATAGAATTTGATTGTCCTATGCTTAGGGAGATTATGAGTATTGGTTCTAGTTTGATGTCTAAGAATACTTCTACACCCATTTTTAAGGAACAAGACTCTCTAAGATTTGATTTTGAAATGGAATAATATTCTGATTTTGATCATGTGAACTCTGATTATGACATGGCTATTGAGTATGCTGATGGATTTGGTGCTTTATTCTCTGATTGTGATGATTTTTATTCTGATACTGATGTTCATTGTGAAGATATGTCTGTTGCATCAATTTCTCCATCCATACATCACCCACCTACATTGGAACTCAAGCCATTGCCCCCAAATCTCAAATATGCATACTTGCTCAGTGATGATAGATTACCTATCATAATTGCTAACAATCTCTCTTTTGAACATGAAGAAAAACTTTTTGAATCTTTTGAGAGATAACATTAGGGAAATTGGTTGGACATTGGCAGACATATCAGGTATTAGCCCCTCCATTTTCATGCATAGGATTCTCTTGGAGGATGGGGCTAAACCGGTGAGACAACCACAAAGGAGACTCAATCCCACCCTCCTGGAAGTTGTTAAGAAAGAAGTTGAAAAATTACTTGAGGCGGGTATCATTTACCCTATTTCTGACTCACAATGGGTTAGCCCTATTCAGGTTGTACCAAAGAAAACTGGTTTCACTGTTATAAAAAATGAAAATGATGAGTTAGTTCCTGTGAGAGTACAAAACAGTTGGCGAGTGTGTATCGATTATAGGAAACTAAATCAATCCACTCGTAAGGACCATTTCCCACTTCCATTCATTGACCAGATGCTTGAGAGACTAGCTGGGAAGACACACTATTGTTTCTTGGATGGATTTTCTGGCTATTTTCAGGTTCCCATTGCAGCAGAGGACCAGGAGAAGACAACATTCACCTGCCCATTCGGTACCTTTGCTTACCGGAGGATGCCATTTGGACTTTGCAATGCCCCAGGTACCTTCCAGAGATGCATGGTGAGTATTTTCTCAGATTTCATTGAGACCTGCATGGAGTTATTTATGGATGATTTTACAGTTTATGGGTCCTCATTTGATGAATGTCTCTCTAGTTTGGGTGATGTGTTGCATCGTTGTATTGAGAAGAATCTGGTCTTAAATTTTGAAAAATGTCATTTCATGGTCGAAAAGGGAATTGTCTTAGGTCATATAGTCTCACAACATGGAATTGAAGTTGATAAATCTAAGGTAGACATTATTTCATCCCTCCCATATCCTATATGTGTGCGTGATGTTCGATCATTCCTTGGGCATGCTGGATTTTATCGACGCTTCATCAGAGATTTTAGTAAGATCGCTCTACCCTTATCTCGATTGCTTCAAAAAGATATTGACTTCAATTTTGATGATTCATGCAGGGTATCATTTGATGAGCTGAAGAAGTGTCTGACCACTCCACCAATCATACAGCCCCCACAGTGGGACCTTCCATTTGAGCTTATGTGTGACGCCTCCAACTTCGCGGTTGGAGCTGTCTTATCTCAGAGGGTGGAAGGACGTTCACATGTGATTGCCTATGCATCAAGGACACTAGATTCAGCCCAATCAAATTACACAACCACAGAAAAAGAGTTTCTTGCTATCATATTTGCTTTAGATAAATTCCGTTCATATTTATTGGGCTCTAAAGTAGTTGTTTTTTCTGACCATGCAGCTTTGAGGTACCTCCTGAAGAAGCCAGATGCAAAGCTGCGACTTATCCGTTGGATGCTCCTTCTTCAAGAGTTTGACATCGAGATAAAGGACAAAAAGGGGTCAGAAAACTTGGTGGCGGACCACATGAGTAGGCTTACTCACACACTAGAAGATGACACCTTGGATCAGGTACCACTTCAGGACACTTTCCCCGATGAGCATCTCTATACCATCTCAGGTAAGCATCCTTGGTATGCTGATTTAGTTAATTACATTGTTGGCTCTGAAATCCCAGTAAATTTGAAGAAGCATCAAGTCCAAAAATTAAAAAGTGAGTCTAGGTATTATGTGTGGGATGATCCGTACCTCTGGCGCATGTGTAGTGACCAAGTCATTAGGAGGTGTATTCCTGATCATGAGTTTGAGTCTGTTTTGCAATTCTGTCATACACTTGCATGTGGTGGACACTTTGGACCCCAACGGACAGCTAGGAAGGTTTTAGACTCTGGATTATATTGGCCTAGCTTGTTCCATGATGCCCATTTGTTTTGTAAGTCATGCTCTCGTTTCCAACACACTGGGAACATTTCTAGGAGACATGAGATGCCCCAACAACCCATACTATTTTGTGAGATTTTTGATGTATGGGGCATCGACTTTATGGGTCCTTTTCCTAGTTCATTTGGTTTTTTGTACATTTTGGTTGCTGTTGATTATGTGAGTAAATGGGTGGAGGCCAAGGCCACCAGGACTGACGATTCTCATGTTGTTGTGGACTTTGTCAAAGCACAAATTTTTTGTAGGTTTGGAGTACCAAAGGCCATCATCAGTGACCAAGGGACACACTTTTGCAATAGGAATTTTGCTTCCCTCCTTCGAAAGTATGGGGTGACACACAAAACATCAACACCATACCACCCCCAAACAAATGGCCAGGCTGAGGTTTCAAATCGTGAGTTGAAACAAATCTTGGAGAAAACCGTGCAGCCAAATAGGAAGGATTGGAGTAAGCACTTGGATGATGCATTGTGGGCTTATAGGACAGCATACAATACCCCCATTGGTATGTCCCCATTTCGGATTGTTTTTGGGAAAGCGTGTCATCTCCCTGTGGAAGTCGAGCATCGGGCATATTGGGCTATAAAGAAATGTAACATGGATTTGGCCCAAGATGGAATTCAAAGGAAGTTGCAAATTCAAGAGCTTGAGGAGATTCGACTGTCATCATATGAGAACTCAAGGCTCTACAAGGAAAGATCAAAAGCAGCTCATGACAAAATGATCCAACAAAGGGAGTTTCATGTTGGAGAGAAAGTCCTTCTCTATAGTTCACGACTGAAGTTGATGCCTGGTAAGTTGCGTTCCAGATGGTTAGGTCCTTATATTGTGTCTAATGTTTTTCCTTATGGTGCAGTGGAGATCACACAAGAGGACACTGGAAGGAGCTTTACAGTCAATGGGCAACGTTTGAAGAGATACATTGAAGGACATCCTACTGATGCAGTGGATTTTATCACACTGCATGACCCCATCATCACTTGATCACATCAGGCTGTTCCTAACCCTTTCACTTTTATATTATTTGTCCTATTTAAAAATTCTGCATTTCATGTGCATATATCATCTCATGGGTTCACATTGAGGACAATGAAATATTTTAAGTGTGGGGGAGGGAACCTTTTAGTTTAGTAATTTCAATTGTTTTCCTGTTTTAAAAAAAACAAAAAAAAAATTGTGTGTTTTTCAAAATTTGTGTGTTTATTTTACAATTTTCTGTGTGTTTTTGAAACTTTTGAGCTGAAATGATTCTCATCACCATTTTTAAATCCATATCAATAAGTGAAACAATTTACCCCTTGAAACTAAGCTTAAATGAATGCTGAAATGACTTTGTTTCAAGTTCAAATATTTAGTAATTTCATGCAAAGTACGCTGAATTTTGAATCCCATGCCAATCTCACTGTCTTTATATTTGAAATCACTTTCCTGTGAGGCTTCTAAACCATTATTTTCATATTCTTTACATTCACCTCACTTCTTGAGAGAACCAAACCATACTTGATTTAACCAGAATTTGATCTATTCCTGTCAAAACTTGAGGGTTTGAGGTACTTGTGTTTAAATGATTGAGGCATTTGTTTGGTATTAAAGCCCCCTTTTCAAAGAATCCTTTTTTATAATGGCCTACCTTGAATATTTAATCCTTGTAGCCCTTAGAAGCCATGCACAGCCTGTTAGGTTAAGCCACATTACAAGCCAATTTTCCCTATCCAACCAACTCTTGAAGTGAAATTGCATAATCTAGTTGAGCTTAAGTGTGGGGGGAAGCTGTCTTGTGTTGTGCCACCACATTATGTGATACTTTGGGTGGAAAATTAAATTCTGAAGAGATGTGTTTGCTGCTAAAGAAAGTCATTATATTGAAAGCTGTGCCTTTTCTGGAGCTTTCATGACAAGTGAAGCTGTGCCTTTTCTGGAGCTTCTAATTGAGGTGGAAAGTTGTGCCCATCTGGAGCTTTCAAGAAAATCATGTTTGAGAAGATTGACATTTTTTATGCTGAAATGATGAATGGTGTAAACCTTTCATGACTTTTCATGATGATGGAGCTGAATTGATACTATGGGTATTGAAGAGAAGACCATATTTAAGTGAAAATTATATTAATGCAATTTTGCTTCAAAAGAGTCAAGCCCTCCTCATTCAGCCTCAGAGTTTTTCGCATCTTAATCCTACCAACCGAAAGCCACAGAACAACCCTGAAAAGTCCTCATGATAAACATATGTCCTTGACTCACATCGGGTAGCGATGTAGGAATCTATCAAGCCTATGGTGACCCTTGTATGAGCTTGGATGAGAAAGACATTGCAAAAAAAAATTGATATTTGAGTGATGAGAGAAAATTCAAGCAAGGTAAGTGTTTTGTGCATGGGTGGATAAATGAAGTGGAAATATATTGAATGATATAAATGGAGAACTTGAAATAAGGTTTTTTATGAGGCATGATATCTTTTTTATTCTTGGTGTGAAATTGATTGATCTTAAAGATATGTGTTTTAAAATTGGTTTTGATTTGATATTGATGTTTACTTGATATGAGGTTTTGCCCAGGTGTGCAAAAGGGTAAGTGTGGGGGAGTTGATAAAACACTATTTTATTGAATATTTTATTGATAATAAATGATATAATTTCCTCACATTGTGTTAAACATGTTTATTTATAAAATATTTGGGATTTGATCATTCATTTGAAAATTTGGTGAAAATTCCAGTTTTACCCTTAATAGTGCACTGTAGTATTTCAAAGATAAATATTTTTATATTTATTATTTGAATTTGAAATTTTTTAACAGTGTTCCTAACTTAATTATCTACAACTTTTATTCAGGACACTAAAGCTAAAGAGTTCATTTGATTGTTGAAATTGGGCCATGAAGTCAAAGTTGGGCTGGGCTCGCCAGAATGGAGAAGGTTCTGTATTTGGGCCATATATTCTACATACGGGCTTGGATTGAGCCCAAATTTTGATAAAAGCTCTGGGACATGATGTGTCACAAATCATCCTTCTTGAAGGACGGCCAATTCACGCGTTTTGGTGGTCAAATGGGCGGTGCAAGTTGGCATAAAATATTTGGCCGAATTTCCACATTCACACTTGAAACCACTTGTAACCTCTCCTCCCCTCCCCTCTATAAATTGGAGTTTTTCTCATTTGTAGGGGTTGGGACGTGCATTGGGAGATTGGAGGCAGAGGAGAATTTGTTTCACCCAAATTCTCCAACCATTGTAAGAGGGGTAGCTCTTGAAGCAAGGATCCCCTCATCGAAGCCTCCTTCTCTTCTTCATTTTGTAATGTTTTCATTTGTGTAATAAACTTCATTGATCTTCTTATATTTCTTCTCTTTTCTTCTGTTTTGTTTAAATTTCTTCTTATCTTAATCTTCCTAATTGGGCTGGAATTCTTGAGTAGAAGCGTTATTGGGTTATACCCATTTTAAACCTTTGCACATGCAAAACGCTTCTACGATGATTACGCCACCCATGGAAGAGTAGTCTTTTAGTAATCGATCTATCTTCTAACCTCTTCATTTAATTATTTTGAATCAATGAGCTACTGTAATTCACTTAATATGATCCATGAATTGTGTTTTTAAATTGTAAGAAACTAAGCAAGCAATTGAACAATTAACATAAAAACACGCGAGGTCGGGATTTTGTGTAAATTGTGAGAGCGCGATCTTAATCGGTAATACAAGACCACATGGGATAAATTTGTAGAGTTCAAATATAATCCCTAAACACAATTCATCCTCATTTCCAGAATGGATATGTGCCTTAATTTACCACTGATCATAAGCTAATCTTAGAACATCAATCAAAGCAGGGTGCTGCGATTGCATGTTCCGAAGTTAGCCTAAGGTTAAAATTCACTTCAATCTTCGTGGTAAAGTTAATTCTCGTAGGGTTCGGGATTTAACAAATTAAGGGATCATAATTAAGTGAATGTTAATATAAATGATAATGATTAATAATAAAGTGAAGAGGTAGAGTTAGATCGATTACGCTTTTTAAATAGATTTCTAAAAAAAACATCTTTTTGTTGTGTCATTTAAATTGAAATTCATTTCAAAACTAAAAACAAAAAAAAATTATACAATCTTCTTCCAGCAAACTTCTTCTAGATTCATAAACTACAACAAACCCCAATCCTTTAAAGTAGTGTTTTTATTCTATTCTATTTTATTTTATTTTTTTAGAATACCTCTAATAAGTTGTTAAATTCACTTCCTCCTTTGAGAGACGACCTTGGTCAGCCACTCTGCTGCACTTAAGTACCCCAAATCACACTAATCATTTGAGGGCGCCCACGACAGCGCTCTATCAATCACCCATACTGTAACAACACATTGACGGGATCATTGTATGCTAATCACAAAATTCATAATGACATCATCCCATTTCCACTCAAGAATGATAATGGTTATAAAATCCCAACTGGTCGCTGGTGATCCACCTTAGCAAACTGATAGGTGGAACCCTGAGCAACAAAACCATCTAACTCCCTTTTCAAACCAAGCCACCAGTATTTGTGACATAGATCATAATACATATTTTTAATCTTAGGGTATACCACATAAGTAGAAGCATGAAACTCTCACATCAACTCCTCCTAGATGTTTGCATCAACCCAGACATATCCATTGGTGTGTAATATCTCATCAACATCCAATACCTAACTAAGAGGTGGGTCATCACCTGAAATACTCTCCCTTAGGACATGGCCATCGGGATTTTATAACTGAATCATCATTACTATCTCTAGAAGCAAAGAGTTCACTGATAATGATGCAAGTAAAAACTGTCCATGATGGTCATCAACCTTCAAGTGGGTCTTAGAAAACAATTCCACGAGCTTCCACTCATCACTAGTCTCTCAAACTTCCTTTTTCTAAGTCATTTGGATCAGATCATATACTATAACATTTCCTTTCCCTGGTGTATATAAATTATCAAATTCTAAGTATTATTGTTATTAAACCCACATTCTATGTCTAAGGTTCAAGTCACTTTTGTGAAAATATACTTGAGTCTTTTTGTGGTCTATGAAAACCACAAAATACTCTCCCATTAGGTAATTCCTCCAATAACCCATGGAGTAAACCACATATACCAACTCAATATCATGGATCGGGTAATTCCCCTCATGCGATCTCAAATTATGAGACATATGTTCCATGACTCAATCATCCTATATATAAATTCATCTAACCTGACACCTAATGTATCACAATAGACTATATAACTTCTTTCTGGATCTAGAAAAATCAGTATTGGTACTGAAGTCAGTTTCCCTTTTATCTCATGAATGGTTATCTCATAGGATTTTAACCATAAAAACATCACACCCTTTTTATTCAAACATGTGAGTGGTGCTGCAAGACATGTGAATTATTGAATAAAATGCATGTAATAAAAAGATACTACTAATAAACTACATATGTAAAATATGTTCATGGGATTCTATAAGGTAGCTTTGTCACTCACCATCTCTCAGTCAAAGGAAACTCTAGCCTATGAAATAATATAAGCCATGAAGCGCACCTAATGGATCAAAATGTGGCATTTACTAAGCTTATTATATAGTTAGTTCTCTTATAACTTATTCAAATTGATCTCAAAATTTTTATCATGGTTGTGTACATTATGAAACTACACCATGATTTCATCCATGAATACTACCACAAGTGAATCCAAATACAGCTGAAAATCAGGATTCATAAAATTTATGAAAATAGTTAGTGAATTCATAAGACCAAAAAACATAGAGAGATAGTCATAAATATCATACCTTCTATGAAATTATACATGAGGTATGTCTAAAGGTATAAAAATTACATGATAATATCCTGAACTCAAATCAATCTTAGAGAAAACCCATTCTCCTCAAATATGGTTGAAGTCGTTATTGATACGATTCAGTGGAAATCAATTATTAACTGTATGTTATTTCATCTTTCATTAATCCTGAAAATTCTAATGGTACCATCCACCTTATTAGAGAAAGGAAAAATTGATACCCATAATAAAGTTTTGGGTAATATAAAACCCTCAGCTTCTAAGTCCTCTAACTACTTGTTCATCCCTTGCAACATAGTAGTGTACATCCTGTAAATAGGAATAGACACTAGCGTTGTTCCTTGAACCTACTCTATAAAGAACTCCACCTCTCACTCAAGATGTAAACTAGAAATTTCATTCAGGAATATATCCCTGAAACGGTCTACTATGGAAGTAAATTCATAATAAATGATTCTTGTATCCTTTATATACATGTTGGAAATCTGGGCTATCACACCACCATACCCATGATGCACTGGTCCACCTCTAATTTTCTGGACATCCCATTCACCCTTTTTAAGGTAACTACCTCCCTCTTGTGAAGTAAATGATACCCTGAAGAAAAATATTTCTACATAAGTGTGATAGGGAACCAACCTATACATCCCAAGAATGACATCATATATTGTTGTCTTGAGAAAGAAGTGTTCCTCTAAGAAATGATAGCTTCCATCCTCATGGGGGACTTCCTTGCACTGTCATGCACTCTCTGATCAAATCCACAATGGTTCATTAAGTGTCATTAAACCTTAAGAAAACTCAATATAAAACCCAAGGATTTCCACAATATCAACATTGATAAAGGAATGTGAATAAAACATATTAAATAATGAAAACAAGATAATTGATGCAATTAGAATAGTACCATGAATAGTAGAAGTTTTAGCACCCTACTTCTAATGTATAGGATGAACTGTATAATTCTGGCCTGATCCAAAGCCTTTTACTACAACCTGGTGATCGTACCATGATTCACTGTTTCATTTTCACCCTTACATCGCTGTGCTAAACATATTTTGTATTAAAAATTATAAAAATATTATCAAATTGTGCTTCATGTTTGATTAAATAATTTTTTTTATCACTTTTAAATAGGTCAATGATACTTGTTTTGAAAATTACAATATAGGTGGAGGTGATTTGGAGGGCCCTTGATGAAGTGAAAGAAAAATGGGCCAAAATTGCATGGATCCATGGACATTTGTCCACTGTTTTGAATATTACACGAAATCCGTGCATCCAAATGGGCTGAAATTTTGTGGTCCTGTCCAAAATTCAATATGATACATTTCATATTAAGGAATCCAATCCTGATTCGGCTTTCATGGGGCCCATCCGAACTGATCTGTCCAAGCCACCGAATTTGGACCAAGTCAAATGCGGTGTTCTTTATTTTATCAATATCTTGAGCTATAGTTGTCCAAACGGTACCAAACTTTCGGTGGAGACAGTAAATAGGTAGGGCTACAACTTTTCTATTTTCTCCAAAGCTAGATTAGACTTTATGAAGTCCGAAACCCGTCATGCAAGTGGATTGATGAAATCTGTGTGCCCAAAACCACCTCCCACATTTCCTATAAAAGGACACCTTGGGCTCCTCATTTGGAAGTTCGGACAAGGAGTGAAGTGCTACAAATTTGGAGTCCTAGAAGAGTCTCCTAATCACCTTTGAGGTTCTAGAGGCCCCTATCCTCATAGGGGGGTCAACAATGAAGAAGGAGTTCAACCCGAGCTTCCTCCTCCTCCCGATGTCGAGCTAAAAGTTGGGTGTTCGTTGTGAGGGAGCTACACACATGTCAAGGGAGTTCCGATGCATACATTAGATACTAGTTTGGATTAATTTGGGTGTTTAAACATTTCATTCCATGTATCTTATTTTATTTCAGATTTGAATGCTTGATTTGATGCATGTGAGTGTTATGCTCTTAATTTCTAACCGATCGGTGTGAGGTTTTGAGTGCGTGACTTGTGTTGTTTCGATTGGACATCACAAGAATCCTTTTCATACCCACCTTATTGAGATTTAAATATTCTTTGTAAGCTCTTATTCCATGCATAAGTACTGGACCTTGAAAATACGATTGTTACGTCAAGGTTGGGTTCTTAAAGCATTGAAATAAAAGCTTAGGAATTAATCGGGATTCCAATTAACTCCAACCAAAGAATTACTCTAAACCCAAGATGAATCTCTATGAAAAATGAACTTGATATGTGTGTAGTGAAATCAAATCGACCCTTTTATCTCATATTTCTCAAAATCCACTTGTTCACTCATCTTTTAAGCTATTTCAACTAAGTCATTGTTTTAAGCTGTTTTCAAAACCACCCCCTCTCTTAGTCATTTTTATTAAAAATACACACTCTAAACCTACCAATGCTCCTTGAGAGACGACCTAGGGTTTACCCTAGACTATAAATCAACCTTAAAAATATAATCAATTTGACGTGTCACGACAGCACGGTCAAATTTTGGCGCCGTTTCCGGGGAGCGCTTTGGTTTTTTGTGCGTGTTTTTGATAAATTTTTTGTAATTTTTATGAATATTTGTTTGTTTTATCTTCTACCTTTGAATTTGTTTTTGTGTTCTAATTTATTTATTGTGTAGGTTCTTTGTATGACGTGTTCTACTCCGGGAGACCTACAAACTTTCGAACCCGAACCGGAGAGGATCCTACATCAATGAAACCGAGACATACAAGACCACACTTTGAAGGAGGAGACATCAAATCTTACAATTCTTCTTGATCCTTATTCTTCTTCTGAAACCAAAGTTAAAACTGAACATAACTTGTATATCATGGCTGAAAATAATAGAACACTAAAAGAACTAACCTCACCTAATGTTGATATCCAACCCACTTACATTCAATTACAAGGCGAGGCACCCAATTTTGAACTAAAATCTGGTTTAATTCATTTATTACCAAGATTTCATGGACTGCCTGGAGAATATCCACATAAGCATTTAAAAGAATTTCATACTGTGTGTTCAACCTTAAAACCTGCTAATGTGGATGAAGAACAAGTGAAGCTTAGGGCATTCCCATTTTCATTAGAAGACACTGCAAAAGATTGGTTATACTATGCCAATTCACCAATTAGGGGCTGGGCAGACATGAAACGCATTTTTCTTGAAAAATACTTCCCAGCCTCTCGAACTGCAACTATAAGGAAAGAAATATGTGGTATAAGACAATCTCAAGGGGAAACATTACATGAATATTGGGAATGCTTTAAAAGGTTATGTTCAAGTTGCCCACACCACCAAATAAGTGATCAACTTTTAATTCAATATTTTTATGAAGGTTTGATTCCTATTGATCGAAATATGATTGATGCTGTTGCAGGTGGTGCATTGGTAGATAATACCCCAATTGCTGCAAGAACCCTCATTGAGAACATGGCACAGAACACTCAAAAATTCGGTACACGGTCTAGTGTTCCCATTCGAGGTGTCCATGAGGTGCAAAGTACTGAGTTTGAGAAGAAGGTGGAAATAAAGTTTGAAGAGGTAAGTACCCTTCTACGACAACTTTCTCTCTCCCAAGGGAAATATCAATCTCCTCCTCCCATCCATTGTGGAATCTGCTCTTCTGATACCCACTATTCTGACCAATGCCCCCAATTGAGAGAAACTTCTGAGAGTTGTGAGGCAATATTTCCAGGATGCCCCTTTAACCAACCCTTTAGGCAAGAACCATACTATCCATCCAACCAAGGGTGGAAGGACAACCAAGCCTATAGGCAAGGGGGGTATTCAAACCAACCTCAACAGCAATGGAACCAACAGGGTCAGAGTAGTCATCCACCACCACCCAGAAATCCTCAACCACCCCAAAGGCCATTCCAACCACCCCCTCCAAAAACTGAGCCTAGCCTAGAAGATATGATGAAGAAAATGGCTGCCAATAATATCCAATTCCAACAAACCACCCAAGCATCCATACAAGACCTAAAGACCCAACTAGGCCAACTTTCCAACTCGATGGGGGAAATCCAAAGTCATGGGTCGGGTAAACTACCATCTCAACCAGTAGTAAACCCTAGGGATAAAGGAAATGTTAGTGCCATCACCCTTAGGAGTGGGACACAACTCAAAATCCAAATGACCCCTCCATTAGAGTCCTCCCATCCAAAGGAAACCACCATCCCAACTGCTGAAAATGGTCCAAGAGAAGAAAACCCTTTTCCTGAGAGAAGCCCTTCCAAAGGAAAGACTGTGGTTGTTGATGAGCCACCTATCCCAACCATTCCTCTTCCATTTCCTCAAAGGGATTCCCAACCTAGGAAACAAAAAGAAACTGAACTTGATAAAGAAATCTTGTAGACTTTCAAAAAAGTGCAGGTTAACATTCCATTGATTGATGCCGTCAAGCAAATTCTGAGATATGAAAAGTTTCTGAAGGAGATGTGTACACACCGAAGGAGGCTTCGTGGTGATGAGAAGGTGATCCTGGGGAGGAATGTTTCATCATTGATAGAGCCATCACTTCCCACCAAGTGCAATGATCCTGGAACATTCTCGATTTCGTGCACCATAGGGGAGTATTA
The DNA here is from genome assembly GCA_963277665.1 of Viscum album. NCBI lineage: Eukaryota > Viridiplantae > Streptophyta > Magnoliopsida > Santalales > Viscaceae > Viscum > Viscum album. The sequence continues at coordinate 1,678,957,458 of OY728135.1, forward strand.
TTTATCCAATGCTATGCTTGATTTGGGTGCTTCTATTAATGTGATGCCTCACTCTATTTACTCTTCATTGCAGGTCGGTGAACTGAATCCCACTGGTATTGTCGTTCAGCTAGAAAATCGGAGTACAGCACACCCCTCTGGTGTGTTAGAGGATGTTCTTGTGAGGGTTCAAAATTTAATATTTCCTGCTGATTTTTATGTGCTAAAAATATAAGATGATAGGATGAATGGACATGCCCCAATTATATTGGGGAGACCTTTCTTGAAAACTGCCAAAGCCATAATTAATGTCCATAATGGTACATTATCTATGGAATTTGGTGGTGACATAGTCCATTTCAACATCCTTGATGCCATGAAGCACTCCTCAGAAGAAAATTCCTCTCTCTCGGTAAATTCAATTGATGTACTCCCTTCCCCTAAAATAAATTCATTTGTTTCCCATGATCCCCTTTCTGAATTTTCCTCTTTGATAGAAATTCTTGGAAATGAATCATGCATTGATTGTTGTAGCGGTCTAGAGATATGTCATGCATGTTTGTTAATTGATGATTTCTTGAACACAGAGGATCACATGACCATCGATGATACTGCTAAGCTTGTAAAAGCTCATTCCTCATCTGAGGATGTTACCATTGAGTAGTTAGATGAGATCAGTGACTTATCACTTTCACACACACTTCCGTCAATCCAAAATCCCCCAGAATTGGAACTGAAACAACTGCCTCAATATTTAAAATACTCATATCTTGAGAATGGAAACAAGTTGCCCGTCATCATTGCTAGTTCACTCCCTCCTGAGCATGAATTGCGACTGCTTGATCTTTTGAGGAAGTATAAACAAGCATTGGGATGGACACTTGCTGACATTCCTGGCATTAGCCCATCAATTTGTACACATCATATTTTATTAAATGATGAGGCTAAACCAGTGAGGCAGTCACAACGTCGACTGAACCCAAACCTACTTGATGTTGTTAAAAAAGAAGTAACAAAATTATTGGCTGCTAGAATCATTTACCCTATCTCTGACAACCAATGGGTCAGTCTCATTCAAGTAGTTCCTAAAAAAATGGGCCTTACTGTAGTTAAAAATTAAAACAATGAATTGGTTCCAACTCATGTGCAGAATAGTTGGTGTGTCTGTATAGACTATCGCCGGCTAAACCAACACACTAGGAAGGACCATTTCTCATTGCCATTCATTGACCAGATTCTAGAGAGGCTAGCAGGGAAGTCCCATTACTGTTTCCTTGATGGGTATTCTGGATACTTTCAGATCCATATTGCCCATGAGGATCAGGAAAAGACAACCTTTACTTGCCCCTTTGGTACATTTGCTTATAGAAGGATGTCATTTGGTCTGTGCAATGCTCCAGGTACTTTCCAACGATGTATGGTTAGTATTTTTTCAGATTAACTGGAGAATTGCATGGAGGTTTTTATGGATGATTTTACTGTTTATGGATCCTCTTTTGATGAATGTTTGAGTAGTCTTGCTTCTGTACTACGTCGCTGTATTGAAAAGAATCTCATATTAAATTATGAGAAATGTCATTTCATGGTGTGACAAGGCATAGTTTTGGGACATATCATTTCTGGCGAAGGTATCCAAGTGGACAAATCAAAAGTAGATATCATTTCCTCCCTATCATTCCCTAAAAATGTTCGGGATGTGCGGTCTTTCCTGGGTCATGCTGGATTTTATCGTCGTTTCATTCGTGACTTTAGTAAAATTGCACTCCCCCTCTCCCGATTACTCCAAAAAGAAAAATAATTTGATTTTGATAAAAAAATGTGAGGAAGCTTTCAATAAGTTAAAATGGAGTCTCACGTCATCCCCGGTAATCCAACCACCTCGGTGGGATTTACTATTTGAGCTCATGTGTGACGCCTCTAACTATGCAGTTGGGGCAGTCTTGTCACAAAGGGTCGATCGAGCTCCACATGTCATTGCCTATGCCTCACGTACTTTGGACCCTGCCCAAGCAAACTATACCACCACTGAAAAAGAATTTCTTTCCATTGTGTTTGCCTTGGATAAATTCAGGCCATACCTTCTAGGGTCCAAAGTCATTGTGTTCTCAGACCATGCAGCCCTCCGATATCTCCTAAAGAAACCAGAAGCCAAACCACGTCTCATTCGCTGGATGCTCCTACTTCAGGAATTTGATCAAGAAATTAGGGATAAAAAAGGAGCAGAGAATGTGGTTACTGACCATATCAGTAGGATTCTCCCATCCACGGACATTGACTCATCCCCCTGTATTCCCATAAATGAATTGTTTCCTGATGAGCACTTGTACCGAGTGCAAGATGTTATTCCTTGGTATGCTGAAATTGTAAATTATTTGGCAGCGTCTTGCATTCCTGCTGATTTCACCAAAAACCAGGCCGACCGTCTAAAACATGAGTCCCGTTGGTACATTTGGGATGACCCCTACCTCTGGCGCACATGTAGTGATCAAGTTATTAGGCATTGTGTTCCCGATAGTGAGTTTTAGTCTGTCCTTAGGTTCTGCCACACACTTGCTTGTGGGGGCCACTTTGGTCCCCAACGGACTGCTCGCAAGGTCTTAGATTCTGGTCTCTTTTGGCCCACATTATTTCGGGATTCCCATGAATATTGTAAATCTTGTCCTCGCTGTCAAAGAATAGGGAATGTCTCTAAAAGAAATGAGATGCCCCAACAACCCTTACTCTTCCATGACATTTTTGATGTTTGGGGCATTTACTTTATGGGACCATTCCCCAATTCATTTGGGAACCTTTACATTCTTCTGTCAGTGGATTATGTTTCAAAGTGGGTAGAGGCACGAGCCACGAGGACAGATGATTCCAAGACAGTTGTGGAATTTTTGAGAACCCAAATATTCTGTAGGTTTGGATTACCTAGGTTTATCATCAGTGATCAGGGTTCTCATTTTTGCAACCGCACAATGCAATCTCTTTTGCGCAGGTACGGGGTTGGGCATCGAGTGTCTACTGCTTATCACCCACAAACAAATGGTCAAGCCGAAGTATCAAATAGAGAGGTAAAATAGATTCTTGAGAAAACGGTTCATCCAAACAGAAAAGACTGGAGTCTTAGAATCGATGATTCGTTATGGGCTTACCGTACTGCATTCAAAACTCCAATTGGCATGTCACCATATCAGCTAGTTTTTGGAAAGAGTTGTCACCTCCCTGTTGAGGTAGAGCACCGGGCCTACTGGGCTATTAAACAATTCAATTCTAATCTTTCTGGTGCAGGTATTCAAAGGAAGTTGCAGATTCAGGAGTTGGAGGAAATGAGAAGAGATTCATATGAGAACTCCCGAATTTATAAAGAGCGAACCAAGGCTGCCCACGACCGTCTCATCCTTCATCGTCAATTCCACATCAGGCAGAAGGTCCTCCTCTACAATGCAAGGCTGAAGTTGCACCCTGGTAAGCTTTGTTCCCGTTGGTTTGGACCTTACATTGTTACTAATTTCTCTCCATTTGGTGTTGTCTAGGTTCAAAATGAAGACACCAAGCAAACCTTCACTGTCAATGGGCAGCGGCTGAAGCACTTCCATGAAGCCATTCCGGAGTCCCCAATGGAGGAACTCCATGTTCAAGAAGCGGTCTATGAATAACACTCACCAGGTTTTATCCTTCCTTCCCACAGTCTCTTTTATTACAGTGAGGACACTGCATTCTCTAGGTGTGGGGGGGTGGATACATTCCTGGGTTAGTTAGGATTTTTCACCATTTTCTCCTTTTGTTTTCTCTTTTTGGCCTTCTTTATGGTATTTTTATTTTTCCCCATCAACAATTTCGAAATTACATGATGTGGCGACCATAAAGTGGGGAAAGTAAAAATACCATAACAAAGGCTAAAAAGAATATTTGTATGAATTTAACATCAGGGAGTGATTTTTAGTGAATTGGTTTTCTGTCAATGATATAAATGGTCGTATCTATGTGAAACCTTTGAGATGATTGATGCCCATTGTGTGAGTAGTTTTTGAGAAAACTGTTTCACTAATATCTCCAAAAAAAAATTTCACCAAACCACAAAGTGTGATTATTTCTTACTTAATATAAGGTAAATATATATTGGGTTAATATTTTTCAGCTTTAAATGATATTTCCATATGTTCGTTCCTTATCTGATCTGTTTCATTACTGTACCAGATTGACCTATGCATGTGTACCTAATGTCCGATTGTTGTACGCCCTCAAAAAAAATTATTTTGTCTTGGGCAGGTCAAAAACCACTCCTCCTCAACCTTTGATCTTGTTATAACTATTGCAATTAGTGTCGTGAGGAGATCAAACAAGGGTTGAGAGATGAGTGTGAGATTTGTTCCAATTGAAAATTCAAAAAAAATGAGGGGAGTGATGAAATGTGCAACATATGGGGATATCTAGGTCGGGAGATTATGGTTTGACTTCTGGGAATGCTTAAATGAGTGGGTCTTGAAATATGATTGCAAAGGATGTAGGACAGGTTCGGTGACAAAATCATTTAAGCTGAAAAATGTTAAAATAACATATATTTATTGGATAGAAAGTGGAAAGAATAGCATGGAATGGTTTTAACACACACACATGGAGAGTTAGTGTCATGATTTACTTTTGAATTCCTTTCTCAATTGGGTATCATGAACCTTTTTGAATTTCGCTATGATATGATTTATGAGACATCCTTTTCTATTTTCACTAGGAAGAACTCCTTGGTGTGATTCGTGCATTGATCAATTTACTTTAAATAAAATTCCCTCAAATGATAAATCTTCATGATGTTGTAAATATATATATATATGCATCATTTTATTTGGATATGTGACCTTGCCCAGGAGTGCAAATGTTTAGGTGTGGGGGTGTGATCGTACCACGATTCACTGTTTCATTTTCACCCTTACATCGCTGTGCTAAACATATTTTGTATTAAAAATTATAAAAATATTATCAAATTGTGCTTAATGTTTGATTAAATAATTTTGTGTTTATCACTGTTAAATAGGTCAATGATACTTGTTTTGAAAATTACAATATAGGTGGAGGTGATTTGGAGGGCCCTTGATGAAGTGAAAGAAAAATGGGCCAAAATTGCATGGATCCATGGACATCTGTCCACTGTTTTGAATATTACACGAAATCCGTGCATCCAAATGGGCTGAAATTTTGTGGGATTGTCAAAAATTCAATATGATACATTTCATATTAAGAAACCCAATCCTGATTCGGCTTTCATGGGGCCCATCCTAACTAATTTGTCCAAGACACCGAATTTGGACCAAGTCAAATGCGGTGTTCTGTATTTTATCAATATATTGAGATCTAGTTTTCCAAACGGTTCCAAACTTTCGGTGGATACAGTCAAGAGGTAGGGCTACAACTTTTCTATTTTCTCCAAAGCTATATTAGACTATCTGAAGGCCGAAACGCATCGTGCAAGTGGATTGATGAAATCTGTGTGCCCAAAACCACCTCCCACATTTCCTATAAAAGGACACCTTGGGCTCCTCATTTGGAAGTTCGGCCAAGGAGTGAATTGATGCCAATTTGGAGTCATAGAAGAGTCTCCTAATCACCTTGGAGGTTCTGGAGGCCTCTATCCTCATAGGGGGATCAACAATGAAGAAGGAGTTCAACCCGAGCTTCCTCCTCCTCCCGATGTCGAGCTAAAAGTTGGGTGTTCGTTGTGAGGGAGCTACACACATGTCAAGGGAGTTCTGATGCATACATTAGCTAATGGTTTGGATTAATTTGGGTGTTTAAACATTTCATTCCATGTATCTTATTTTATTTCAGATTTGAATGCTTGATTTGATGCATGTGAGTGTTATGCTCTTAATTTCTAACCGATCGGTGTGAGGTTTTGAGTGCGTGACTTGTGTTGTTCCGATTGGACATCACAAGAATCCTTTTCATACCCATCTTATTGAGATTTCAATATGCTTTGGAAGCTATTATTCCATGCATAAGTACTGGACCTTGACAATACGATTGTTACGTCAAGGTTGGGTCCTTAAATCATTGAAATAAAAGCTTAGGAATTAATCGGGATTCCAATTAACTCCAACCAAAGAATTAATCTAAACCCAAGATGAATCTCTATGAACAATGAACTTGATATGTGTGTAGTGAAATCACATCGACCCTTTTATCTCATATTTCTCAAAATCCACTTGGTCACTCATCTTTTAAGCTATTTTAACTAAGTCATTGTTTTAAGCTGTTTTCAAAACCACCCCCTCTCTTAGTCATTTTTATTAAAAATACACACTCTAAACCTACCAACGCTCCTTGAGAGACAACCTAGGGTTTACCCTAGACTATAAATCAACCTTAAAAATATAATCAATTTGACGTGTCATGACAGCACGGTCACCTAACTACATTGAGAGGGTCTGTTCTAATGTAATTTTGTATCTAAATCCTGAGTACCTCATCCATGAACTCATACTCTACTTGAATGGATGGTAGTACTCTAGCTACCTTCCCGGTGAGATGTTATAGATCCCACTCTCGAAGGTGGAGGTGATACAAATCCCCTTCCACTGGGAACTAATGGGATGGTCCTATAAAAACACTAAAGATGAACCAACATTACACATCCTCATCACTCAACAGGGTCATTAGGAAATTGGGGCCTCTTTTTACCTGGATTCCCACACTGGTGATAAACCAAATAACTAATAATCAGTGTCATCTAGATGCTATTTATCCCACATGATGTATCAAAGTGAATTTTCTAGAAACTAGTCAAACAAGTTCCTTGTCTCGTTTTAGAATCACACTAAGCCCCGCCATTAGCTTCCATTAGGTTTCCCTCAGTGATAAGCTCCTGCATTACTATTTCTGGAATATTGATACATTAATAGACATTCACCTAGGATTAAATTCCATATACATTCCCATCCTCAGAATATCTTTTTTCACCAACATGTCTTAACCAAGAGTCGGTGAAAAGCACTAGAGATTCATGAATTGAGTATAATAATCCACTACATAGATGCATACACTCTCTAGCTTGGTCTATTCTCAATGTTTCAGAAAACAAATAGTCAAATAAGCCTATCTGAAAACTATCCTAGGACATACCCTAATGATGATCTACCTGGGTGAAAACATCCTACCATCTCTTGGAAGAATCTCAAAGAATATACATAGAAAGATTCACACTCATCTCAGGAGGATTCTCTAGGTGAACAAAGATAGTCATCCTTGCCTCCATTCATGACTCTACAACATAAGGCCCCCTATCCTCCAAAAATGTGGTTGGATGTTTCTACTGTAACTCTCGTGTCATCTTTACTATATATGGGGCAGGCCATAGAGGTCTCTGAATAGTTTGTATAAGTCGAAGAAAATTCTAAATAAACTAGGAATCCTCACCCAAATCGGGTATAATAATAGGTTCCATATGAGGCAATACAGGTGTTAACACCGGTTCCCTAGGGCCCACCACCTCTAGGGTATAGTCGTTACCACCCTCCTGGCACATGACTCAAGGTTGTCAGGGTGGAATTTCTCAACAAATTCAAAACACACATATTATATAGGATTTCATAATACCATAAGCCAATGTATAAGAATTAAACATGTACAAATATGTTCTACATAAATGGAACACCCCTTTACCAACTCCTAAATCAAGGACTGGGTGATGTGAAAATAATAAAAAGTCAAGAGATATTGTCTACTAACCACTAATAAGGTTAGGTCATTATCAAGTTTTATGCTATATGTTAGAATTCATGGAACACAGTGTTTCAATATCAAGTTAATGAAGAAATAACCCTTATGATTCATTTGGCATCTTCATTTAATGGGGACCATTTACATTTAGAATTTAAAACTTTTTCAATTTTTTTATTAATATATAATCTTTTTAATGGTTGAATTATATAGATCACCACTTTTATTAATAATGGTCCATAAAATTTATAAATTGAAATAGGGTATCCATTTAATCCCAAAAATAAACATGTTTTATCCCATGTGAAAAATATTTCATGACTCAATAAGACATAATTGACTACTTATGATGTCAGCATCACAATATGTAGGAAAACACAATTAGTTTTATGAAGGCATTTTAAGTAACCAATTATGTTTCTCATTCCCCTCCAATAATATTAGAATCTTTATATTTATAATAATCATGGAACTCATATAAATCATAGTCAATACAATAAATGAGATGCGCCCACAAGGTTTGGAAAAATGAATGAAATTTGAATATCCATGTGTCTATGATGATGCGTAAGTTGAGAATCCCTTTCCATACTAGTCCAAGGATAAAATAGAATCCTCAATCATAATAATAATCATCCCACATCATGTGGATTACCCAATAGTGAAATCAATAAAGCTGTCATTAGAGGAATTTCAAAATAGAAATTACCATCCCAAAAAATATCGATTTTCATTGTAAATGGGTTAGCTACTCCCAAGAACAATCTCATTTCTAAAATACGACTCATATTGGTATCTTTTTATACCATCCCAAAATAGAAAGGTGAATAAAAGAAACCAATAATACCAATTTGAATCGTTCTGACCTGGAATCCATTAAGGGGTGCCCTAAGATGGATGTTCACATTGCCTCATGTATAGATCACAATATGTCAGATGTTGTTGACTAACTGTGAGGGTCTATAGTGGTATAGTGGGGAGACTATGCCCTCATAATCAGAGTAGAAATAAAATAAATAAATGAATAAATAACATAAAAAAATATCAACCAATATTGGAAGGTTAATCGTTAAGATAAATAACCAGTAATCAATAGAAATATTCAGTACCATATAAAAAATGTTGTAACTCCACAAATATAACAAAAAGGATGTTGGACCCTCTATGATATAGTAGTTTTTATAATCACAAATAATGTAAATCTACAGATTCTACTATTTCATACAGATTAATATTTTTTAATAAGTCAATAACCTATATTTATAAATCAATATGTTTACAAGTGTATTTTTACATGTATTTTTTGATGTCACTTAATATAGTGATGTTATGTGTAAGACATACACTTCATAAGTTTCTCAGAGTTCTTGGCACCGATAGTATGCTCAACACACCGATGTTCAACACACCGATGTTCGACACACCGATGCTCGACACACCGATGTTTGACACACTGATGTTGGACACACTGATGCTCAACACACCGATGTTCGACACACCGATGCTCGACACACCGATGCTCGACACACCGATGTTTGAAACACTGATGTTGGACACACTGATGCTCAACACACCGATGTTCGACACACCGATGCTCGACACACCGATGCTCGACACACTGATGCTCGACACACCAATGTTGGACACACTGGTGTTGGACACACCGATGCTCGACACACCGATGCTCGACACACCGATGCTCGACACACCGATGTTCGACACACTGATGCTCCACACACCGATGTTCGACACACTGATGCTCGACACACCGTTGTTTGACACACTGATGTTCGACACACCGATGCTCGACACACTGATGATAACAGACCAATGATGATAGATCGATGACAAACCGATGCTGACAGACGGATGATGACACATCAATGATGAAAAACTGATGGTGACAGACTAATGATGATAGACTGATACTTATGACTCACCAATAGTCATAAATAACTGTTTAAAATTTATTAATTCAAATTTATTTCTAATGGTCATATTTAGACAAATTAATGTTTCTAGCATTATTTAATGTTGTCTATAGGACTATCCGTAGACAGTACAAGGTATATGCACGTGGGGAGATCTTCATGCCTACTGGACCTTGAAGTATAAAAGGATTACAAGATCAACCTTAAAATACACAGGCTGGGAACTCGCTAGAAAAACAAAAAGTTTGGTTGTGAAAATATGCAAGATATTTCAAATAGAATAACTTGAAGCTTGAGTATACAAGGAGTTTAATATTACAAGCATCAATTTTCTGAAGCTTTTTGAACATCCTCGTATAGAAGAGTTGAACCTTTTCACACCTAGAAGCTAGATTATAGAGACTAAAATACTCTATTTTGGAGCCAACTTCTAGAAGAGGTCTCAAATATCATTTTCTCTAAATCCATTAAGTCCAGAGCTTTACTACACAACACACAGAGATTTCTAAACTCTATTCTTATTTTATAACTCTGTTGTGATCTTGTGTTTACTGTTTGATCAGTGTGTGTATCTATTTGTGTCACACACACTGTCTCCTGTGCATAACTGGAGGATACTAAAATATCCTCACACTCAATCCCTTTTTCACTCTTGTATCCCATGTAGAACTATGGAAGAGATCTTGTGTGATCTGTTTGTTAGTTTTCCCACAAATAGTTGTGGTAGAGGTCAAGTGTGACCTGGAAAACCTTGTGTGCTATTATGAATCCTGATCTAGGGTGTGGATCAAAAGTTTATTAATATAAACTTCTTGGTGGAAGGTGATCACCAAGTGGAGAGGACTAAGTCTCAGCTTGAGACTAAACCTCTTGTTTTTATCTGCTGTGTAGTTTGTCTAGTGTTTTAATCTGATATGTGTTTAATTCATTTCACATTAAGATAAAATGAACTTTGATAGTTAGTTTAGCAAGTGTTTATATCTGTTTTGAATCAGTAGATTGATTTCAAAAAGTTTGACTAATATTTAGATTGGTAAAGCTGAGAACTAATCAATCTTCTGAGAAATTAATTGAACATTAAGAACTTTTATAAATTCACTACAAACTAACTTCGATTACATTACTCAGGGGTATTATTTTAAAGAACCAATTTTAACAGAAATTTTTATAGATACTCAATTCACCCCCTCTTGAGTGATCTACTCCGACCAACATTTGGTATCAGAGGGACATAATTGAAAATTATTGTCAATTTTTCAAATCTTGTCAACTATGATTATAGTTGTTTTTAAAAGATCTCAAAATTTCTGTTATTTCTAAATTTTTATCTCTTTGAAATTCTTCTACAATCTGTATCATTGAAAATAGATTAGAAGGGGTTGCTACCAATATACCACCTTTCTTTAATGGAACTAATTATGCTCAGTGGAATCTTAAAATGAAAATACATCTATAAATCATGGTATTTGAAATCTGGACTGCTATTGAAAGTAAATATACAATTCCTGAAACTGCTAGAAACACTTAGGATGAACCAACCAAGTACACCTATAATAATAATTATAAAGTAATGAATGCTTTGTACTGTGCACTAGGAGATGAAGAGTTTAATTGTATCTCTGCTTGTAAAACTGCACATGAGATTTGGGGCACTCTGTCTGTTTCTCATGAGGGAATATCTAATGTTAAAGAAATGAGATTAAATACTTATACTATTAAATATGATAACTTTAGAATGAATCCTGATGAGTCTATTTCTGATATGTATCTCAAGTTCAATGAAATTGTGAATACTATGATTTCTTTAGGAAGAGAAGTAACAACCAAAGAACAGATTGTGCGGATTCTACGATGCTTACCAGAAAGATGGCATGGAACATCTGTGTCTATTAGGGAATCACACGATCTTGATAACATGCCGATAAAGGAATTGATTGGAAAATTAATGATGTATGGATAGTAATTGAATGTAAATCAAGAAGAGGATGAACCCAAATGAAAGTCTATAGCTTTCAAGACAACTGTATCTAAAAGTAAAGACAAGGAGAAAGCTCAAGCTTCTATTGAAAGCTCCAACAGTGAAGATGTAACTTCAGACAGTGATGAATAAATGGCCCAGTTTGATAGAAGATTCCAGAAATTTTATAAGAAAAAGAAGTTTTTCAGGAAGCCCAATTACAAAGGAAAGTATGATAACAAGGGCAATTGGAAAAAGGATTGGAAGAGAAATGATAAGTTAGAAGAGATAATCTGCTGTGAATGTAAAAGGAAAGGACATGTTAAGGCTAATTGTCCAAAGATGAAATATTAGAAAAAGTATGAAAATAAGGATAAAAGGAATAAGAAAGAAATGGAGGCCACCTAGAGTACCTATGAGGACAACTCAAGTGAATCTGCCTCTTCTCAAAGTGATAAGGATGATATGGCTAATATGTATTTTATAACAAACACAAATGAGGTAACCTCATACTCTCCTGTACATAATTCTTATTATTCTGAAAGTGAGTCAGAGAATATGAAAAATGATGAATTATTCGAATATTGAAACATGCTATAAGAAACATGTAATGAGTTGAAAGATAAGTATAAATCTTTGAAGAAACAGCATGCTCTTACTGTGGCTATTAACTCTGAACTTACAACTAAAAAAGAGAAAAATGCTCAACTTCTCAAGGAGAACAATGAGTTAAAAATGTCTAATGAGCAATTGAATAAATACTTGGAAAAGTTTACTAATGGGAAAAATACTCTTACTCAAATTCTTGGTAAACAAATAGCTTCTAAGTATACTTCCGGGATAGGATATCAACTAGGTCAAAGAAATTTATCCAAATCACATTTTGTAACCAAATCTGGAAAATCTCTTACCTCTTTCAAAAACTAGAATTTTACAGTAAGTTCCAGTTCCAAGAATTCTTTTACGGCATCCAATTCTTCAGGACCAAACATAGTTTATTTTTCAAACACTCTATATTATGCATATAGGAATCCCATAAGACAATTGTGGGTTCCTAAAGCTTATATCACTAATATATGTGGATCCAGACAAATATGGGTACCAAAGTCGTTTCTTGGATGAACTATTTTATAGGTAAACTGCCTAAAGAGCTCCTTTAAAAAGTTTTGGTACTTGGACAATGGTTTTTCAAGACATATGACAAGGTATTATTCAAGATTTAAAAGTCTTATCGATATTGATGGAGGACATGTCACATTTGGTGACAATGGTAAAGGGAAAATCATTGGCCTATGCCAGATTGGTAACCCTAACTCTATTTCAATTTCTAAAGTACTATATGTTGATGGATTAAAGTATAACCTAGTCAACATATCTCAATTGTGTGATGATGGATTTAATTTTAAATTAAAAAATGATTCATGCCATGTTTTTTATTCCAAGAATAACTTAGTATTTACTACCTTTAGAAATGATGATGTATGTGTTATAAATCTAGACACACTAGCCTCACAGAATGTCTCTTGTCTAAATATCTTTCACAAAGAGTCTTGCCTCTGGCATAGAAGACTAGAAAATTCCAACATACACTCTCTTATTAAGTTAACTAGAAAAGGTTTAGTTAAAGACTTACCCAAATTAGAGTTTCTGAAAAATAAAGTGTGTAATCCTTGTCAAAAAAGAAAGCAACATAAAATCTCTTTCAAACCAAAGATAGAAGTAACTACTTCTCAACCTCTTATGTTGGTTCACATGGACTTGTTTAGACTATCTAGAGTTTCAAGTCTCAATGGGAAGCACCATGTTTATGTTCTTGTAGATGATTTCTCTAGGTACACCTGGACCTTTTTCCTAGCTCACAAAAGTGAAGCTTGTTCACACTTTACCAAGTATACTAGGACTGTAGAAAATCTTAGTGTACTTAAGATTGAATCCTTAAGAAGTGATCATGGTCATGAGTTTGAGAATCAAGATTTTGAAGCTTTTTGCTCACAAAATGGCTACAATCATAATTTCTCTGCTCCTAGGACACCTCAATAGAATTGTGTGGTAGAAAAAAGAAATAGAACCCTATAGGAAATTGCCCGAACTATGCTTAATGAGTATGACCTACCCATTTACTTCTAGGCTGAAGCTGTTAATACAGCTTGTTACATAATAAACAGAGTCTTAATCAGACCCATCCTTAAGAAAACTCCTTATGATTTGTGGAATAATAGGAAACCCAAAGTAAGTTATTTTAAAGTGTTTGGATGTAAAGTTTATATTCTGAACACTAAAGATAATTTAGATAAATTTGCCTCCAAAAGTGATGAAGGAATATTTCTTAGATATTCTACATCAAGAAAAGCCTATAGAGTCTTTAATAAGAAAACCAAATGTGTGGAGAAATATGTACATATCAAGTTTGATGAAGCAGATCCACATGAGCCCAAGACCTCACGAGAAAATATTGAAGAGGATATGTCCAATCTGGACATTAATGATAAAACCTCAAATCATCATGTGAAGAAATATGTGAAAACTTCCAATTCTGGAAATTCTCCAGATCCTAATCGTAATGAACTAGATCAACCTGACCAACCTAAAATATCAAGTCCTACCTTCTCTAGACCAACTAGGACCCTTAAGAATCATCCCCTAGATATTGTTGTTGGAGATTTAGATAGAAGAACACAAACGAGAGCTTCCTTGAGAAACCAGGTTGAACATCAAGCTTTCTTGTCACAACTTGAAACTAAAAATATCAATGATGCGGTCAATGATGAGTTTTGGGTAATGGCCATGTAAGAAGAACATAATAAGTTTGAAATAAATAAAGTTTGGGAACTTGTAGATAAACTAAAGGATACTTTGACCATAGGAACCAAATGGGTATTTATAAATAAAGTAGATGAAGCTGTAAATATAGTTAGAAAAAAATCTAGACTGGCTGCACAAGGATGTAATCAAGAAGAGGAAATTGAGTATGAAGAGACTTTTTCACCAGTAGCTAGACTTGAAGCAATTAGGATCTTACTTTCCTATGCAATGAACTTGGATTTTAAACTTTATCAAATGGATATCAAAAGTGCATTATTAAATGGTTATATAATTGAGGATGTTTTTGTTGAACAACCCCCAAGTTTTACAAATCCACACTTTCCAAATCATGTGTTCAAATTATCTAAAGCTTTATATAGTTTGAAACAAGCTCCAAGATCTTGGTATGAAAGGTTGAGTAATTTTCTTATTTCTAAAGGCTTTACAAAAGGACTTGAATATCCTACTTTATTTATAAATAGAATTTCAAAATAAGTTTTAATAGCCCAAATATATGTAGATTATATTATTTTTGGATCTTCTAAAATTACTTTATGTAATGATTTTTCAAAAATAATTCAAAGCGAGTTTGAAATGAGTTTAATGGGTGAACTTAAATATTTTCTTGGATTTCAAATATTTCAAAATAAAGAAGATATTATTTTAAATCAAATTAAGTACACTAAATATCTTTTTAAAAGATATGGATTTGATAGAATTAAGAGTAGTGAAACCCCTATGAGTTCTACATGTAAGTTAGATCTTGATGAAAATGGAAAATTAGTTAATCAAACTGCTTACAGAGTAATGATTGGGAGTTTGCTGTACTTAAATGCTAGTTGTCTAGATATTATGTTTAGTATGTGTATGTGTGAAAGATTTAAAGCAAACCTAAAAGAGTCACATTTAAATGTTGTTAAAATAATTTTCAAATACCTCAAGTATACAACTAATTTAGGACTGTTCTATCCTAAAGGACAACCTTTTGATTTAATTAGCTTTTCATATGCTGACTTTGGTGGATGTAAGTTAGATAGAAAGAGTACCTCTGGAACATGTCACTTTTTGGGAAAGTCTCTAATATCATGGTGTATTAAAAAAGCAAAATTCAATTGAATTATCAACTACTGATGCAGAATACATTGTTGTTGGTAGTTGTTGTGCACAAATTTTGTGGATGAAACACACCTTATTAGACTATGGATTTCAATTTAGTCATATCCCCATAAATTGTGACAACACAAGTGCTATTAAAATTTCTAAGAATCCAATTTATCATTCTAGAACAAAGCATATTGATGTAAGACATCACTTTTTGAGATATCATTATCAAAAAGGTGATATAACTCTTGAGTTTATTGGGATTGAGCATCAGTTTGATAATATATTCACTAAATTCTTAAACTCTGAGAGAATGAACTACATTAGACATGGACTAGGAATGATAAATCTCTAATATCTTGTGAAACCGATCCTTGAAACTAATCCTTGAAATCGATATTGTGAAACTGATCCTTGAAACCCATATTGTGAAACTGATCCTTGAAACCGATCTTGTGAAACCGATCTTGTGAAACCGATCTTGTGAAACTGATCCTTGAAAGTGATCTTGTGAAACCGATCCTTGAAACCGATCTTGTGAAATTGATCCTTGAAACCGATCTTGTGAAACCGATCCTTGAAACCGATCTTGTGAAACTGATCCTTGAAACTGATATTGTGAAACTGATCCTTGAAACCGATCGTGTAATACTGATTCAATGACACTGATGTATTTAAGGATTCTTTTGTAATTTTGTCTGTTTTAAATAAAACGACGTTGTTTTTTATTATTTTTACTGTGTTTAAATTTTATGCTTTACGATTTACAATCCCTAAATGATATATTAAGTTTGATCCATCCCGACCTTTCACCTTCCTGCTGTCATAAAACCTTCTACCTTTTTTCACTCTATCTCTCAACCCTCGACCTCTCAACTCCTTTGGAATTTGAAGCCCTAAAATGGAAAGGACCAAGCACGCTATGGAAGAGTCGAGAAAATCTACATCTGCTAAACGTCATAAGGGTGAGCCCAGTGGGACTGCAAAACCAAGTTTGGAAAGCTGAGTGGTTATAGCTGAGAAGGAAGTATCTGCAGAGTGGCTTCTATCAAGCAAGTCATTTTTGTTAAGAGTTCTGGAATCTCAAGGGTGGATAAGTTGGTTCTTTAATAATGAAATGCCTTATTATCCCCAGCTATTACATGATTTTTATCAACATTTGAAGATATCCCTGGATGAAGCTGAGGAAACAAAGATGAAGACAGTGGTAAAGGGAAAGGAAATAACTTTTTCGTCTAAGGAATGGGATGAGTGCTTGGAGATGCCTCATGAAGGTGTCTATGCTGATTATCAAGGTAATATTCCACCTTACTCTGATTTGTTCTCTTATGAAGATTCTCTGAAGGAGCTGATTGAAAATAGAGAATCTAGGAGAACTATTACAAGTGAATTTGATGGAGAGGCAAGGTTACTTTTTAAGTTTATACAACATCAAATCTTCCCAAGTAAGGGAGATTTTTCAGCTGTGAAGTATCAGGATGTTTTCTTGATCCATCTATTAAAAAATGGGATAAAAGTAAACTTGTGTAGGTATCTAATGGTGCATGTTTCTGACATGATAAATCCATCTAAGAAGGCAACTTGTTTGTACTATCCCAGGATGGTCTCTTCCATGTTAAAAAGGTTAGGTTTTGTGGAATATGGAGATGAAGTGATAAGTGCATATAGTGGTTTCTGACTTCAAAAATATATTTGTAAAAAGATGAATATCTTCTATAACCCATGGAATAAATACTGGGTAGGAGATGAGGAAAGGATGTATGAGGAATTAAATCCAATTGACCATCCTATCAGACCAAAGGATCAAGTTGATCCAGGTCTCAAACCAGGAGAGAAACCTGTTTATTCTGATGAGGAAGATGAGACTGAAGTGCCAAGGGAAGAAGGATCTCCTTTTGATGACAGGAGTGATCCTGATATTACTGAAAGACCTAAAGATATGTCTTATGGATATGTTAATCCACCTTTGGACTTACCCTCAAGAGAACCTTTGTTAGGTGATGAGGATGAGGAAGAGACTAAGGTTGCTATAGCTTAAGGCTATGTAAGTAAATCAGATGAGAAGTCTGATGATGATGATGATGATGATAAAGGAGGAAATGATGATCATTTAAGTGATTCTTTAAAAGTGGTACAACAAGTTGTTGACATATCCAGTGAGGAATTTGTACATGGAGCTGGTGATGGTGTTGAGCATGTTGAACAAGAGGATGTTGATATTAGAGATGTTGGTCATGAGGACAGATCATCCCATCCTAATGCTGAAAATCAAGAAATCATTCAGGAATTGAATGAAATTATAGTTGGTGGCCATGAGGAAGAAGCTAAGGATCAGGTGCCTCAAATTGATGAAGTGCCTGGAGAAGTTAAAGTGGCTGGAGCACATACAGAACCTCAAGCTCAGTTGATACTAGTACCCAGAAATGTTATTATGGATAGAGGAAAGGATGGAGAAGTTGATGAAGATGAAGTTGTTCTTGAGCCTCAGGGAAGAAGGATCAGGATTGAAACTGTTGAGCCAAGAGACTGGACCTATACTCGAGAATGGAATAATGATCCAGGATACATTCTTTTTGGGTTGGAATATGACTCAGATGAGGAGAGGGTGCCTCCTCCTGCTCCATAAGCCCAAGTTGAAGCAGAACCTGTTTCACCTCTTCCACCAGTTGCACCTCCATTAGTAGAGCCAGTAGCACAGACCGTGCCTAGTGACTATGTCACTAAGGCTGATTTGGAGAAATTCAAAAATGATATTTATGAGTCTGTGAAATCCTCTGTTGGATCCAGAAGTGAAGCCTACACTTCAATAGGTATTTCAGATGTCGATGCAACAAATATTGCAAGAATGGTGATCTAGGAGATTCAACCAAATCTCCTTACTACAGCAGAAACCATCATTAGACATAATACCTTTTTGAGAGAAGAAGTAGGGAAGATGAGAATGAGTTAAATTCTCTAACCTCTGATTTCAAACCCTCCTTTAGTGGTTTACTGTAAGTTCTTAGAAACTTGTTGACTCATCTACTAAGTGTAGATCTGAAGAATTTGAAAGAGGATCTTGGCAAAATGATTATTGGCCCATCTAGTCCTAGGAGTGGTAAAGGTGTTGTTGCTGATTTGGAATCTCTCAAGGCTGTGATGAGAGAGGAACTCCAAAATCTTCAGAGTGTTTCAGACAAAGAAATTCTTGAAAAGGTGCATAGAAATATAGACCTTGTGTACAATATGGTAAGACAGTGTGCAAATGAATCCTCTACTGCTCAGAAAGAGATTAGAGAGAAAGTGGATAAGTACTTTACTAAGATTTATACCAAGCATGATCTAATCAATAGCTTCAAGTTTTTAGCAGAAAATCTCAGAATTCCTCTAGTCATAGAAGCTTTCAAGAAGAAAGTTACTCAATTGAAGGATTTTACCCCTCCACTGAATAAATTCATGGAGAATAAGTATGACTTCGAGAAAGCTATGCAATATGGTGGTGAAATCATCAATGATTTCATCAACCTTCTTAAGCCATATCTACATGTCCAAGCTGAAGCAATTTTGGTTCCTCCTACTGCTTCCATTGGTACTCCCTCTCGGCCTCCTGCTCCAATGACTGTCTCTCAGGCTCTTTCTCAGATTCGACCAGTCATTACAGAGCAATCTCCCAGTCGTGTGTTGTTAGAAAGAAGGCTTAGCCTTGC
This sequence comes from Viscum album, assembly GCA_963277665.1. NCBI lineage: Eukaryota > Viridiplantae > Streptophyta > Magnoliopsida > Santalales > Viscaceae > Viscum > Viscum album. Next base: position 1,678,976,609 of record OY728135.1, read on the forward strand.
ATCAAATGTTCCTACAGGTGTTGCTTTGCCTGGTGTTATCTTCAGACCACCTCTTCCCTCTTCCACTCCTAAACCTTCTCATCCTACTCTGGATCTTTCAGATAAAGGAAAAGCCCTTCAGAAGCCAAAACCTTAGGGATGAATTGTGTCTTTGATAGGGCTTTGTCCCTTATTGTTGATTGTACTATTTTGCTTATTAATGGAACTCCTTTGTGTCTTCTCACTATCTCTTTTTTTATATTTATCTTATTACTTTTATTATTTTTTGCTAATCCCAAAAGGGGGAGAAGAAGAGGCATACATTATTAATTGCATACATTATTAATTTCAGGTGGAGAAATTCTAGCATAGGACACATGGCATGTACTCAACATAATACATTTATTGAGGGGGGGCTTTGTTTTAAAAAATCAAACAAGGGAAAGCTTTGGTTATATTGACCAATCATATTCAGTGAAGTATATTCTAAGTCAAGTTATTGTTATTCCTTATATTTACATGTATGCCATAATTTGTGATTATCAAAAAGAGAGAGATTGTTGGACCCTCTATGTTATAGTAGTTTTCATAATCACAAATAATGTCAATCTACAGATTCTACTATTTTATACAGAACAATATTTTTTAATAAGTCAATAACCTATATTTATGAATCAATATGTTTACAAGTGTATTTTTACATGTATTTTTGGATGTCACCTAATATAGTAATTTTATGTGTAAGACAGACACTTCATAAGTTTCTTAGAGTTCTTAGCACCGATAGTATGCTCGATACACTGATGTTCGACACACCGATGTTTGACACACCGATGCTCGACACACCGATGGTTGACACACTGATGTTCGACACACCGATATTTGACACACCGATACTCGACACATCGATGTTCAACACACGGATGCTCGATACACCGATGGTCAACACACCGATGTTCGACACACTGATGTTTGACACACTGATGTTCGACACGCCAATGATTGACACACCCATGTGCGAAACACTGATATTGGACACACCGATACTCGACACACCGATGCTAACAGACCGATGATGACAGACCAATGACAAACCGATACTGACAGGCTAATGATGACACACTAATGATGAAAAACTGATGGTGATAGACTGAAGATGACAGACCGATACTTATGACTCACTGATAGTCATAAATAATTGTTTCAAATTTATTAATTCAAATTTATTTCTAACGGTCATATTTAGACAAATTAATGTTTCTGACATTATTTAATGTTGTATGTAGGACTATCCATAGACAGTACGAGGTACATGCACGTGGGGAGATCTTCATGCCTACCGGACCTTGAAGTATACAAGTATTACAAGCTCAACCTCAAAATACACACGCTGGGAACCCGCTAGAAAAACAAAAAGGTCGGTTGTATGAATATGAAAGATATTACAAATAGAAGAACTCGAAGCTTGAGTATACAAGGAGTTTAAAATTACAAGCAGAGATCTGCTAAAGCTTACTGAACATCCTCACATAGAATATCTAAACCTTTTTACACCTAGAATCTAGATTACAGAGACTAAGATACTTTGTTTTGGAGCCAACTTCCAGAAGAGGGCTCGAATATCATTTTCTCTATATCCATTGAGTCCAAAGCTTTACTACACAACACATAGAGATTTATAAACTCTATTCTTCTTTTATAACTCTTTTGTGATCTTATGTTTACTTTTTGAGCAGTGTGTGTATCTGTTTGTGTCACACACACTGTCTCCTTAGCATAACTAGAGGATACTAAAATATCCTCACACTCAGTCCCTTTTTCACTCTTGTATCCCATGTAGAACTGTGGAAGAGATCTTGTGTGATCTATTTGTTAGTTTTCCCATGAATAACTGTGGTAGAGGTCAAGTGTGACATGGACAGGCCTGTGTGCTATTGTGAATCTCGATCCAGGGTGCAGATCAAAAGTTTATTAATATAAACTGTTTGGTGGCAGGTGATCACCAAGTGGAGAGGACTAAGTCTCAGCTTAAGACTGAACCTCTTGTTTTTATTTGTTGTGTAGTTTGTATTGTGTTTTAATCTGATATGTGTTTAATTCATTTCATGTTAAGATAAACTGAAATTTGATAGTTAGTTTAGTAAGTGTTTATATCTGTTTTGAATCAGTATATTAGTTTCAAAAGTTTGACTAATCTTTAGATTGGTAAAGCTGAGAACTAATCAATCTTCTGAGAAAATAATTGAACATTTAGGAATTTTGTAAATTCACTACAAACTGACTTCGATTACATTATTTGGGGGTAATCTTTTAAATAACCAATTTTAATAGAAATTTATATAGATGCTCAATTCACCCCCTCTTGAGTGATCTAATATGACCAACAAAGGAATAGGAAACCATTGAAGCAGAAACACATACAAACATGTATCTCAATGAACCAAAAATACCAAATGAACATCTCGATATAGCTTCATAACACATGGATTGATCACGTGGCACCATCTCCCATGCTACAATCAAATAATGTATGAACCATAAAGCGCTTTCCCATGTCACTATCTATACCCATGATGTTTGTCTATGTACCAAATAGTGGCCCGAATAGGCTGTGTGATATACTCACTAGGAAACCACCATTAGTTTTTATAACTACATAGTCAGTTTGTATAATATGAGAAGTGTGTAGATATAATACTAGTATGTAATAATAAAAATTGTACATGGTCAGATCCGGTTTATGATGGACACCATGCTGACACTACCTGCTCCAACCCATGCTAGGATAACCTTTGAACAAATATCACTGTGAACATATACATATAAGAGTATATTATTTTATGTATATATATATTATATATATATATATATATATATATATATATAGTAATGTTTATATCCAGATGTATACATACATTGTGGGTTATAGGACCCAAGTAATAACTCAAGCATCAATGTCTAGTCAATAGAGTCTCAAAAGGAAATAGAGGATGACATGCCTAGGTATTACAAGTATATAGGACACTATTCCCATGTATCACAAGTGTAAGAGATTTCATGCCCATGTATTATAATAATAAGGGACTCCATTCCCATGTATCATACATATAAGGGATTCCATTCCCCAAGTACCACACGTATAAGTGACTTCATGAACGATTATCACATGTAAAAGGGATGTCATGCCCATGTATCACAAGTATAAGGGATTCCATGTCCGATTATCAAACAATTAAGGATTCCATACCCATACATCATAAATATATGGGTCTCCATACATGATCATTATAAGAGTACTAAGAATTCAACAACATTAGTAAGAGTCGATAGATGGTTTATGGTTAATTAGTATTTTGCATTGACAAGGGAGTAACCATTGTTCTATTTAAAAATGTGACATGGTCATACCACTCACTTCCCATTTAAATAATTATATCCATTTCAACTAAATATCAAGGGAAAAATACTTATGAGGTTGTTTGGTCCCTTAAGAATTTATAATATTAAGTGTAGTTCTATTGGAACACCTCAAAGGGGTGGAAATAGCCAACAGGAACCCACTCTATTAATAATAATGAAGAACTGGATCATTTATTTCAAGTATATTCAATTATTTAAGTAAAAATGGTATTTTAAATTAAAAAAATGAAAAATGGGGCATGCGACAACATGGTTCATAGTATAAGGAAACAAAATATAAGGGATAATTAGTAGACCGCCTAACCTATGCCTATGGAGAAGCACTCACCCTATATTGGCCTTTTTTATATAGATAGAAATAGAATGGAATAAGTATAAACATTACATGAAAATATGGCCTATGATATAACACCAAAATAACTCAACTGACATGATGAATAATAAATAATAAAGAAAAAGGATTATATAACATAATAGCAGTGATCAAATGTGATAGATAGATCTCAAATCAAAGTCTGAATGGAGGAATGACTTCAAAGAATATCTTTAGGAAGAAAGGGAGATTCATGGGAAGAGAGGTAGTGTTCAAGTTGAAAAAGATGAGATTCTGCCAAAAATATGAGGCCCTTCCTCCGTTTAAAAAACACTAACCTAGGGCATTTAAATAGCATATAAACAGTACATGTCATGTAATGCTCGGATTTATCCCAATAGGGAAAAACTAATACACACCATGAGAATGGTTTGTCTAGTCAATTACACGCCATATATTTTTCTTGCAGCCAAGATCCATCCCCCCTGCAACATTCTATAAAAACGACCATCCCTAAGGTGCAGTTTCTGGGTTTAACACAAAAGACAACCTCAACAAGTGTTTAAAAAAATTACAGGATTTGTACCTCACATGAAATTATAGGATCTTAAAAAATATATTTTTACATTTATAATTTTTTTAATTTGTAGTAGATAAAATTTCTTGATTTCATCTATCATATTTTATACTAATTCATTCACACTATTCTTGACATTCATATATTATAATATATTATTCTATTATTCTATAAGTTATTATTATCCATTTTATATATTGAGAATAACTCATCACCACCCATCCAAATTACACTTTCATCAGAAAGTGTTTTAGTACTAGTAGTTTTGAAAGCTACCCCTTTCTACCTTTAAATTTTTTTATCATCATACCTTATATGTTCTATCATATACTACATCAATGATAGGATAAGTTCATCCATATTCATATTGGTTATATACTTAATATCATTAAGTGTTTTTTTCTTAAACCTAATCCCTTGATAAAATATATACTACATTCTTAAACATATTATAGTTGATGAGTAGAAATGATATCTTAAATGTATGAAATATTGGGAATAATTTGATTCATTGAAAAATACATTGAAAATTCTATAAGTAAAACATTGGAAAAATATGAATTTTAATTGTGATTTAAAAATCCAATGATCCATATCATTTCATATAAAAAATAACCAAATAATATAAAATCTATATAAAAATAAGAAATAACCATCATCTAATCTAAGAACCAATAAAACAACACATTGAATAAATAATAATTGAACTTCATAAACACTTCTATATTTCTACCAAAGTATTGATATTCTATCAGTGGTAAATTATAATGAAATCTATTTACCTATATCATAATAAACACATTCTACTTGCATATAGAGGTATGAATGTAATGGTATGTACTGAAATTTAATAAGTTCTTCCTATATTGACCTCACACATACCCTATGAATATGAAAAAAAGTAATACAATGTACATTTTAATGAAAACATACCCAAATATTACCAACTAATACAACATAATAAGAGAATTTAAAATTTTCACAAACATGTAGTTTTTATTATTAAATCTCCTACCAAACACCCCAAAACCACCTCTATAAAGAAAAAAAATTCATAAACCCATTATTATTTGAAAACCAAAGGTAACCCATGTTCAATATTTTATTTTCATCCCATATATTTTTCTCTACCTGAGAGTGAAATAGTATCCCCCATGCTATAAATAAATAATTAAAGGTAAAATATAGCAATCAATTATTATTCTCAAGGATGGGGCCATACCACTATAGCGGGAATCCATTTATTATGTTCATTACCATAACCACATTTCATTATAAAAATAAAAAATCCAAATTTTCTAGTCCAAATAACCAAAAATAAAATATCATTATAAAAAATATTTCCCAAATTACCCTTTTTAATAAAAAATCAACATGAAAATTCAAATGAGATTCCCCAGACCCACACATCATGATCTCATTCTAAATAGAAATAATATTACACATATAGCAAGACTAAAAAATGACCCCCAAGAATGAAAATTCATGGTTTTTGGGAACTTGGTTCATTATACCTCCTTATCTTTTAAATAAACCCTATAATTTAGTCATATTATTCATTGAAAATCACTTATAAACTAATAACCCTTTCTTAATAATCTATGGTCACTAGGTAAATAGGGAAACATATGAAAGGATTAAACACAAATGATTTGTGATGGATAAAACATGATCAATTGGACATAGTGGTTTTATCAATATGTGATGAAAAAAATTAGTGATATGGTCATGTGAGAAATGGAATTTTTACTGAAATATGATTATGAATTCATATTAAGTGAAAATGAAACAAGATAGAACAATCATATATCATAGTATAATTTCTAGAAAGTAATGATCCTAATGGTATGGAATATACCTATCATAGAATTCCATCAGAAAAACCTCCCAAGTATAACACTTACCGCCAACCCTAGTGAAATCCCTTTCTATATAACAAAGGAATGTGTCATATATTTAAAAATAAAAAATCATAACAAATTTTATGGCTCTCCTGCAAGATCATCAAAACATAATGGATTTGGTTAAACCATTTTCCTCGTAAACATAATTATCACCTGATATGTAATGCATTAATTAATGCATTGGATGGATATATAATTTCATTCCAGCCCACAAAATATTGATATATATATATATATATATGAATCCCACATGTATATGAAGTTAATAATAAATCTATCAAAATAATATCATGGTTAAACTATGGAAACAATATGGGATTACAAAGAAACAAAATATTTATATAGATAAATACCCTTGAATCATGCACTACTAGGAATTCAGGCTATAGCCACAGACCTATAGCCACGGTTTTATCAGTCTGTGGCTATAGCTTGTTTATATCCACGGTTCAATAGGATGATCGTGGCTATTTGTTGGAAACCCTTCCTCAAACCCTCCCATTCCCCCGACAAACCCCTCCTGCCCTTGTGATTCCTCCTCCCCGCGATCTCCTCCTCGTCGTGCCCTCCTCCTCGCCACGCCCTCCTCCTCCCCGACGCCTGGTCACCGAGCCCTCCTCATCACCACGACCCTCCTTCCCGACGCCTCCTCGTCGCGCCCTCCTCATCGCCTCGACCCTCCTCCCCGACGCCTCCTCGCCGCGACCCTCGTCCTCACCGCGACCCTCCTCCCCGATGCATCCTCCCCGACGCCTCTCTTCCGATGCTGAGGTCGACACCCCCATCGCCCTCCCCGACACCTTTTCACCAGTAACCCTCAAAACCCTCGATCCCTCCTCGTTGTGACCCTCCTCACCCCGACCCTCCTCCAGCGAAGCTGCTCCGAGCTACCTCCCCTCCTCCTCCATTCCCGACAGTTCTCCCCCGCAACCCTCAACACTAGAGGTAATTATTCAGTCTTTCATCTTTATAAAACACTTCCATATCACACACAATGTACACATGCATAAATTAAATCACACAAGAACACCTAGTTTTACTTGGTCCACCCATATGAGCTAATACAAGGAGCAGACAACCAACAATATGTTGGTGTTATAGGAGGGTAATACTAATTCACTTTTTTGTATTGCAATGATTTAGGAAAATCTCAATGAAGATTCAAGGGTCACTCCCCAATCTTTAATAACACACACAATGCATTAATATAAGGTTGGGATAGTTTATAGATGATTCTTGTATTATTTAACTATTTATAAACATGAAGGTCTTCTTCATGATCATCATGAAATGTACGTCACCTTTTATTCTAGATAAAAAAACTATGAACTCCAATATGTTGATCTTCCTTTTCTTTAATCTAGATAGATACAACCTATTATTGGTGAGAGTTGAGTCTTCTTATCTCCTCGAACCATAATAGAAATTCTTCTCCAGATGATAATTCTAAGAATATAATTATTCTTTATTATTTTTATTCTTTAATAACTGAATATACTAGTAATATCCTTTATTTTTATCCCTTTTGCACTCACACTGAACCGATTGAATTATTGAAATATTCTCCTTATCATTATATTTATATAGGAACCAAATATCCCATTTTGTATTGAATTTTTTCTATTTCTCCCTTTCCTCAGATGAATGTGAAGGATATGTTTAAAACCCTTTTTTCCTTTAAAAATATATATAAAAATCCTCCTATTTCCCCTAGATATATTGATGAATCCATCATCTCTTATATAGATAATTCTAAATGATGTGAATATCTCCCTCTTCCCCTTATTTTATCACCTGCACCTTTTATACTTTCCCTTCCTTTATCACATGTTTTATTTTATTTTAATAAGTCAAGATTGAATCCTTAAATACCTCTTTGATTTTTTTTGTTCTCTTCTCTTCAAATATTTTCTTGGAAATATTTCCATATCTAAGTATATGGAAACTTAAGTTCATAGATTTAAAATCACTCCATGATTATTGAAAATAATATTACTGAATGATAATATTTTTATATTTTAAAATAGGAATGCTCAAGATTGACTCACTATAATATCCTTTATTAAAATCTCCCTACTATTCACCCTTTGAATTAAAACTAGTTTCTATCTTCACATTTTGACCCTTAATTCTTTAATGAAGTCAATATTCAAGTTACAAAATATCCAAGAATATTCTTATGGATTTACCATTAAATTCTATAAATAACATGGAATATATATTTCCATTTTAAACACCTCATTTAAATTTCCATAATTAATTGAATAGTTCAAGAATATACTCAAGTCTCATCAAACCCTCATAAGAACATCATATATAATAAATCTTTAACCTATCTAGGTTCTTCAACTATCATTATCAATTCAATGATGTGGCGATATGTATTAGATTCTTCCTAGATGATCGAGACTGCTGCTTCTCTATATATCCATGCATATAAAATTTACGAGATGCAACACAAATACCATTACATAGTAGTAGGAAAACCTTACCACCCACTTACCCTTACACAAGACTAAGGATTATAAATTTGCCTTTATGTAAATACATGTGGACATTTACACAATATTTTCCAACTATAAAGACCTATACGCATGTCCATTATTTACAATTTAAAAACCCATGCAATATTTTCCATTAATCCTTCTTTTTCACCATAACGTGGCTAGTAAGTCCATAGTGCAAGATCCTATGTTATTTCTATACCTATTTCCCTTACACATACAAGGTTCTACCCTTACATGAATTTAGTATTTTAGAGATCATGTGAACATATTCAAGTAACTGTACATAATGATCCTCTATATGGTCGATGACCATTATGCAAGTCACCCAAATATCCTTATACAGCCTCACCTATTTACCTTTACACCATTACTAGTTACCCTTACGTAAACCTTATATTTTATAACTTCCTTTACACAATATATTTAAGTTACATTTTACCCATATGTAGTTGCTAAAACCTTCTCCTAATAAATCTTCAAATAAATTCAATAACAAATTTATCCTTTATAAATAATATCAGCCACTATAAAAATTTTATTTCTCACAAGAAATCGAAAAAACCAAACTGATCCATAAATCTTCCAAGAATCACCACATTTTTCATGAAAATCATGCAACTTATGAAAATCATGCAACTCATATAAACTCTTTTTACTATAATCAATACTCATTCTTGGAACTTATGTATGAATATTCGTGAATTTTTATAATTTAAAACATTTATGAATTCCCTAAACCATAATTTTAATATATTTGTTATGATTTTTTTATTAACTTGTTATTGATGATTACTTAATATCTTTGAAACAATACATATAATGTTAAGTCATTTTCTAGATTATTTATTTAATGTATGTTTATATGCCTCAGAATGGATAGATACTGGATGTACAACATTGATCAGATCAATGATGAATTTCAGAAGAAGTTACAATATTTTTTGGACTTTGCATTCACTAATGATTCAGATGGCGGATTGATTCGATGCCCGTGTTTTGATTGTGTTGGAAGACCTTGGTTAACTCGTGAGGAAGTGAGTTACCATATCACTAAAAGTGGTTTCCAGAAAAATTATCATGTGTGGTATCACAATGGAGAAAAAGCTCAAGTGTTTAATGACATCGATTCAGCGGAAAAGATTGGTATGAAAAATCTGATTTCTGATCGGTTTCCTTTTGTTTCTGAAGCTAGCTCCTCATGTAGACTAGTGCAAGAGGAAATGAATAATGGAACATAGTTCTCATCTATTAATCAGGATGATGATGTTGAGAGTGTTAGAAAGCTGATGGAAGATGCAAATACCCCAGTATATCAAGCATGTGAAAAAATGAGCAAACTTGAGTTTTTAATGCGATTATATCATGGGAAAACAATGTATGGATTTATTAATACTGCGGTCGACTATCTCCTTACATTTATTAAGGATTTATTGCCTGATGATGCATGTATTCCAGAAAATGATTACATGGCATCAAAGTTGGTTGACAAATTTGGATTTTCATCTAGTAAGATTCATTCTTGTCTCAAAGACTGTTGTTTGTTTTGGAAGGAGAATGCAGACTTGAGTCAGTGCAAACAGTGTGGCACATCAAGGTATAAGACTAATAAAGATGAATCTCAATCTTGCATACCACAGAAATTGATGTGGCACTTCCCTTTAATTCCCAGGCTTCAAAAAAAATTTATGTCAGAACAAATGACAAAGAATATGAGATGGCGTGCAGATGAAAGAAATAAGGATAAAGATGAAATAGTGCATCCTGCAGATGGGTCGGCTTGGAAGAAATTTGATAGGTTACATCCTAATTTTGTAGCCGACCCACGAAATGTTAGATTGGGATTATCCTGTGATGGTTTCAACCCATTTCGCCAAATGCATACTGCACATAGTACTTGGCCTGTTTTCATTCACATTTATAACTTTCCTTCATGGACGTGTATGAAGAATCCGTTCACTATCCTGAGTATATTGATATCTGGACCCAGTGATCCTAGAAATGATATTGATATATACTTGCATCCATTAATAGAGGAGTTAAATGAGCTTTGGATTGTTGGTGCACAAGCGTATGATGTATTCAGAAAGGAGTACTTTATGTTTCGTGCAGCTTTATTATGGACGATAAATGATTTCCCTGCCTACGGAATGATGTCTGGTTGGAGTACTAAAGGGAAATTATCCTGTCCTATTTGTATGAAAAATACACATTTCCGAAGATTAAAGTTTCGACGAACTTTCAGCTTCATAGGGCATCGACGTTTTCTACCAATGGATCATCTATACAGGAAAAATCGGAGACAGTTCGATAATGCCATCGAGACAGATGAGACACCTCAACGAATGTTAGGGATTGATATTGTTAAAGAACTTGATGATTTTAATTATGTTCTTGGCAAAAGTCAATCAAATATCAGAAAGTGAAAGCATGCTAATTCGAATTCCAATAGCAATTGGAGAAATAAAATCATATTCTTTGAGTTACCGTATTGGTCATCGAATTTATTACGTCATTGTTTGGATGTAATGAATATCGAGAAAAACATTTGTGAGATGTTACTTGCTACTATTTTAAATGTCAAAGGCAAAACAAAAGACGATTTGCGGTGTCGTCGTGATTTGATGGATTGGGGTATAAGAGCAAGACTTCATCCTGAGTTAATTGGTCAAAATAAGTGGAAAGTCCCTGTTGCCTGTTATTCAATGAAAAATGTGGAGAAAAAACAATTTCTTCAGGTCTTGGAAATTTTGAAGGTTCCGGATGGTTATTCAAGTAATATTTCGAAAAGGGTGAATACACAAGATGTGAAACTCAAATCTCTTAAAACCCATGATTACCATGTCTTGTTACATGAGTTGATTCCCATTGCCATTCACCATTTACTTTCACATAATGTTAGAGTTGCGATGATTAAGTTATGTCAATTTTATCGAGATCTTTGTGCCAAAAGATTGAGCAGAAGTGTTGTTCAGAAATTGCAGAGAGATGCACCGATTATTCTTTGTGACTTGGAGAAAATTTTCCCACCATCTTTTTTCACATGTATGTTACATTTGACTGTGCATCTTCCCACGGAAGTTCTCTTTGGTGGTCCTGTTTTGAGTCGGTGGATGTATCCTACCGAAAGAATGATGTTTACATTGAAATCTTATGTGAGAAATAAATATCAGCCTGAAGGCTCTATAGTGAAATGTTATTTAGCACAAGAATGCATGGATTTCTGTTCATCGTACTTGGCTAGCATCACTACGAGGTCTAATCGACTAATGAGAATTGAAGATGAGCAATATGATCCCATTGAGCCTGCATTTCCTTCATTTCCCCAAACAGGGGGGATATTTGGATCGTACTCGTTGTGTACTTTAAGCAGGGAAGAGTGGGAAATGGCACATCGCACAGTATTATTCAACTGTGGAATGCTTGATGATTATATCAAGTAAGTAAACTAATAAATATGTATTTTTTTCATTGTGTGATTTCTTTATATCTTCTGACATTTTAATGCTTTAATATCTGTAGAGAACATTTAGAAATGATAAAAAAGAGACATCTCTCTCTATCTATTAAGAGGAAGGAACAGTTGCACAGCAAAGAATTTGCTGCCTGGTTAAAGTCAAAGGTAATAGATTTATTTTTCTTCTTCTCATAACATAATCACATGTCTCTGTTTAATATTCTATCTTAGTATCTTTTAGGTTTTAACTCTACCAATGATTGAAGTATCAAATGAAATAAAAGCATTGTCCTTTGGTCCAAACGATGTGGTACGTGATTGTAAGTCAATGGTTGTCAATGGATTTAAATTTGTTATAAATAGTTGTGCAAAAAAAATGGCAACACAACATGACGGTGTCACGATAAGTGCCAAAACAGATTGTTATGCGAGTGCATCAGATAGGCAGCCTCGATCAGAAAATATATCATATTACGGTGTTGTTGAAAGAATCATTTTATTAGATTATTATGAACATGGTCGTGTTGCAATGATGAAATGCAATTGGTTTGATTCAATGACACGACAAAGAATGCATATTGATAACTGTGGATTTAGAGTGATTGATATGAACCGCCAGCTTCGTACTGATGAACCTTATATTCTTGCGTCACAAGATAAACAAGTGTTTTATGTAAGTGACCCGTTACAACCACAATTTGGTGTTATTGTTGATGTTATTCCTAGACATATTTTTGACGAAGGCATGGATGACAATGATGTTGTGGATGAACCTATCGGTATTTATTCGAATGTTTCATTTGATGATACGGATGATGCAATTTTTAGAACAGATTGTGAACTAGAAATTGTCACAGACCCCACATAGCGTTGACACATTTGTAAGTATTTACCTGATATTATCGCAATATTGTATGTTTTTTTTAACTTCCATACATGATTTCAAAATAACTAGTATATTTTGTACCATTATCGAATATAAAACTATTAATAGCCTCACCAATTTATGTTTAACCACTTCTCTAGTAAATCTTGAACATATAAAAGTCTTTATATTTTATCAATATAAATATCACACATGAAAATGTATCTCATTGTTTTATGATACAATTGTATTATTTAACATTTTGTATTATTTCTATTTATTTGAGAATATTATTTTAAATTTACAGGTCAAAATGTCTGATTATGATGATACTAGAAGGAGTAGAAGAATACCGAGAAACGAACAACGTAGGTATCCTCTTGGAAACAATGTAAGTACAAATTATGTTTGAAAATATTATGGTCTTTTATATTATTTATCTTGTTATCGTTTGTTTTATTTTTTCATCTATGTTATTTTAGGCTGCATCGTCGAGGAGACACTTGGATTATGCCACTGAGGATGATATTGTGGTGGGGGGTACTAATTCTACAGGTTAGCCTACTACTACGCCGCTTGAGACACCAGGAGGCCATCCTCCCATTATGCCACCTCCATATTATCCATACCCACCTTTTCTGTATCCCTTTTTGCCCACACCCACATCGGATGGTAGTTCTCAGACTCCCATCCCTCATTTTCCATTCCCACCATCCACTGTATAGGGTATTGTTCCCCCATATATCCCACCGCCATATCCATATCCATATCCACCATCATCTATACAGGGTTATCCATCGGGTTTTCTGCCTCCATCAGTACACTTTGCATCTACTATACATAGTACTCCTGTAGATATCTCACCTACCATGGAGGTTGCCCCCCTCCAGACGCAGCACTTCAGGGGTCAGCAGATCCCCCATCTACTGGTATTTGTTTAAACATTACTGTTACTGATTAATGATAAATTCATATATATTATTTTCTTTTATTTTTGGTTTCATGATTAGCTCTAGCCTCTACCAGACGACGAGCCCGCACAAAAATGCACGAGGTTTGGAATCGGCACACAAAAATCATAGTTTATTACAATGAGTACAATGCTATAATTAATAAAAATGGCACGGAATGTAAAAGTTTTATGGGAACACTTGCTAGACACAACAATATCATTCCGGTTCAACCGATAAGTTGGAAGGCAGTTGGACAAGAAATAAAGGACAAAGTTTGGGCATAGATTTGGGTAAGTAATGTTAATCACCTTTTTTATATATATAAATTTATAATATTTTCTTAACAAATATTATATTCATTACAGCTTCGATATAATTTTCCTGATGGACAAAATGCAAAGGCTGCAAGGATAATGGATTTAGGTGAAATGTGGCAAGCCTACAAGTATGATTTATATCTTGGTTGGAAAAATAGAGTTGGTACAAAGCTTGAAGAAGTACCGGTGATTCAATATTGCCCAATATCACAATATAAAGAGATGATCAGCTATTGTAAGAGTCCAGCGTTTAAGGTGTTTGTTAAATTTATATATATATTCATTTATTTATTTGAAAACGATTTTAAATTACTTGTTTTATTTATGTTACTGAATTTATATAATTATTTGTTTATAGGAGAAATCAAACAGAAATAAAACAAACAAGAGTGCAATGAAATACATTTATACTCGCGGACACACTTCATTACTAGATCATGAGAAAACGTAGGTAATTTAACATTAAAAATATTTAGCTTTGTTTAGTGTAATTTTTTAACTTCCAATTTTGATTTATTTTTTTGTTTTTTTCCAGAAAAAGGCATTGAATATCGAGGGTCGCGTTCCTCGCTCAACTTTGTTTTGTACAAGCCGGAAAAAGAAAGATGATATTGTGCCAAATACAGACACCGAGAAGACGATTGTAAGTATATTTCAATTTCTTTGATTTTTACTGAATTTAATTCCTTATATTATTTTATCATTTTAATTTATGTTATATATCAATCAACAGAATGCTTTAGAGGCATTGGAAGAAAAAGAACCTGACAATTTGGGCCCAAACGATCATCTACATCAGGTATTAGGAGATGAACATAAGGGTAGAGTGCGTTGTCGACCTGGGAAGAAGATTGTACCATCTCGATACTGGTCTACTAACGTTTCTTCGAGTACCGGTTCTGGTTTTGTCATAGTGGAACAAATGAATGCCGCAATCAAAGAAGCAAGTCAAAAATCAGAACAGGCGATAACTGCAAATATGATGAAATTTATGTCTGCCCTTTCTTCTACACTTCCACCAGAATCAGTTGCAACGATTGATGCCTTTTTGATGTCGATGCGTTCTGCTAATGTATATTCTTCTGTAGGAGCCGGAGTCAGACCTATTGTTAGACCCAGTGCTAGTGCCGGTTCGGATGCAGATGCCGATGATGATGTTGGTGGTGTGAGAGGTGGTGATGGTGTTTCTGTAGGAGGAGTGGATGAAGGTTATCATGATTCTGATGATACTGATATTGAGACTCACTTTTGATGTAAATTTTATCTTTAGATTGGTAATGTATGATGAGTTCCATGCATCTGATTACACTACTTTTTTGATCAATATCATTAATATTTACCATATCTTATTAGGAATGAGAATGACTACTAAAATGTTGTTCAAGCAGAAAATCATAGAATACGCTTTGCAACCAACAATGTTAGAATAAGTAATTCTAGACATAAATTCAACATCAACTTCAGCAGTAGGTGATTGATTCAAGGACAATTTAAAATGTTGTTAAAGCAGGAAATTAACAGGACTGAGAGATTCCAACATTTACCTATTTATAAATTTTAAAATATAAGCATGCTAAGATAGATAAAGTAGTTTGTGCATTTTATCCCTAATGATCCCTGATGATTTAAACACCTAGGATTTTCTTATCTACACCTAAGTCATTCATTTAAAACTTAATTTTCAATTGGGATTTAATAATAGAGATCATATTTATATCTTTTAAAATTATGAGCATGTCATCAATATACAATAGTAGGTAAATGATGTAGGTTTTAGTTGAGTTTAAATAAAAGAAGGCATTATAATGAATTCTAATGAACTTGTTACCTAGAAAAAAATGAATCAAAATTGAAGCACCACTTCCATGAGGACTGTTTCAGGCTAGACCAAGATTTATTTAAATGGCATACTTTCTTTGGTTTGAGCTTAGCAGGATAATCATCAAGAGGTATCATATAAAACTTTTCATTCAAATCACCAAGCTGGAAATTAGTTTTAACAACTAACTGCTCTATATTAAAGTCGTTATAAGTTTCAAAATCTATCAAAAGATGAATGAAATAATGCTTAAGAAAAAAGGGAAAATAATTCATCATAATCAATTCCCTCTCTTTGAAGGATTCCCTTGGAAACTAGCCTAGATTTTTATTTGATTTACATCCTGCAGTGTTGTCCTCATTGCTTTAAAAGATCCATTTATAACCAATTAATTTGGAATTAGTTGGTTTGTTACAAACATCCCATGTATGTTTCTTATTTATCTATTACATTTCTTCATTCATCGAAAATACCTACTTATTTGAGTCTTTTTCTTATAAATCCTACCTCTGTGATTGAGGTTCACCATTAATTAGATTTTAGGCCATATAAAAAGGCATATGAAGCCACAACATATTAGAAGAATTAGGTAGGAGGTCTGGGGACTCTCATTTTTCTGTTATAGGTCAATTGATAATCGTTATGAGTAGTATAATTTTTAGAATCTAAATCTGAACTAGAGTTATACATAGAATCGGTGGCATCAATGGGCTAAGGAGGTGGTGGAATAGGCTAAGCCTCAGCCTAAAAATGATATGAGGGCTCATGTTCCACATCCTTATCATGGACTGGATCATTATTGTCAGGGGTGGAAGTTTTGGTCTTAGGAAAATTGAATGAACTCTATAGAAATATATTCAAGACCATTATCTATTCTTCGGTCTTAATAATCTTTACAGTGTGATTTTACATTGAATCTTTTTAGGTTTAAATGGTTTGGAATACATCATATTCTTTTTATTATCTAAATCCAAACATTCTTAGAGATTTTAGTTATGAAGATGATGAAATTGGATCCTCCAACACAAGAACTAGTCCTGGTTATCCCCCAAAAATCTGAGTGTATGTATTCAAGTGGGCTGGCAGAGGGGTGTGCTGGGGCAGGGGGAGGGGTGTGTGCAGGTGGGGGGGGGGGGCAGGTGGGGGGGCAGGGGGAGGGGGGTGTGCAGGTGGGGGGCAGGGGGTGTGCAGGTGGGGGGCAAGGGGCAGGGAGAGGGGGAAGGGGGGTGTGCAGGTGGGGGGCAGGGGGGTGTGCTGGGGCAGGGGGAGGGGTGTGTGCAGGTGGGGGGGCAGGTGGGGGGGCAGGGGGAGGGGGTGTGCAGGTGGGGGGCAGGGGGCAGGGAGAGGGGGCAGGGGGGGTGCAGGTGGGGGGCAGGGGGGGTGTTGGGGCAGGGGGAGGGGTGTGTGCAGGTGGGGGGGCAGGTGGGGGGGCAGGGGGAGGGGGTGTGCAGGTGGGGGGGCAGGGAGAGGGGGCAGGGGGTGTGCAGGTGGGGGCAGGGGGGTGTGAAGGTGGGGGGGCAGGGGCGGGGGCAGGGTGGTGTGCAGGTGGGGGGCAGGGAGAGGGGGCAGGGGTGTGCAGGTGGGGGGGCAGGGGGCAGGGAGAGGGGGCAGGGGGGTGTGCAGGTGGGGGGGCAGGGGGCAGGGGGCAGGGAGAGGGGGCATGGGGGTATATTGTTTTTTAAAATTTTCAGAGTACATTTTTTATAATTGAGACCAATTTAATATATAGGTTCATATTTTTTTTGTTCTTATAGTATACTGTATGAATCTTCTTTTACAGTGATTTTGATTAAGTGGTTCTAGATACATGCATGTATTTCATTTTTTGGAGAATTTGTAGGATCTTAATTGGGTCTTTATTATGCTTTTCTTGCACTGTAAAGGATTTAATATGATTACCTTAAGTTATATCACTGGTTTTTGATGATCAATTTTGTTGGTTGCTGCCACTGTTTTTGAATCTTATTCTTCGGAATATTTACGGCAACTTTAAGTTCATAGAAAGTGTTTTCATGTTTAAAGGTTTGGAGCTATGAGTATAATGAAAATTGTTAGTGATATGCAGAGATCGATTCAAGACGAGGAAGCTGCATTGACCTAGAAAACTCTTCCAACCATAGAATCAGTGTAGGTGCGCCAATGGCCAGGACTAGAAAAATATCTTCAATTTTTAATTGGAACAGTGTCTCAATGCAGGCTCACTAATAGAAAAGTAATGGTATTGTTTTCTTTTTATGGATTCTGATGTGTGGATTCTTTTGATTTCAGGAGTTCGGTTCACATCGAAAAACATGTATTTTTATAGGAAGGTATCGGTTCAATAATCATGTTCTTCTTGAATTTTACTTGACAATAATTGAATTTGGCTACAATGGGCAGGTCGGGTTGTTTTGGTTGTTGTTTTTTTCTGTGCACTAATGTTCAATTTCTATTGTTTTTTTCAGCAAGCAAGGTTTTGATTTTTCATCTTCAATGTCAATTCCTTAGTTTCAACCTATATAAATGAAGAAGGTGTTTTATCCTCATTTAATGAATTTTTTTTCTTTATATACATGATAAAATATTTACAGTTATTTTATTTTTTTCTAATTGTTTTCTCAGTGCATGTGAATACAGAAACAAGAATTGGAAATGAAGGCAGGTAATTTGTCCTAAAATCTTGAATTTATCCTCCCTTTCTTCCAACATATGAATTCATGTGATTTTTTTTCACTATTTACTCCACTATATATTTTTTTTTATGCACTAAAAACCTTCTTAAAATAGCCTACATGTCCAGATCTCCGCAACAGGTGTGTTTTCCTAAAATTGTGGAATTAACCTCCCTTTTGTCCATCATTTTTTATTTGCATTTACACACTGTATGAATGCAGGTAGTTTTTCCTAAAATTGTGGAGTTAACCTCCCTCCCTTTCATCCTACATATGAATGCACATAATTTTTTTCACTATTGACTCCACTGTGTATTATTTTTTAATTGTATTTCTTTAAATGCATACAGTATATTATTATTATAAAAAAATAAATGTATGCATACTCCTTTAACATGTTTCTAATTAATAATAATTCTTTACCTTTAATAATATGAACACTTTTGAGATTATTTCTACAGAATGTCATTGTTTTTATATTATAACTATTGACTTACTGTTTATGACATTAGTTTCTTCTTCTTCTTTAATTGCATATCAATTGTCAATTTATGTGTTTTAATGCTGGTGGGGGAAGGGTTTGGGCATGGGGGAGGGGGCTGGTGGGGGATGGGGCTGGGCAGGGGGGTGGAGGAGGTGGGAGGGGGAGGTGCTGGGAAGGGGTGGGAGGAGAAGCAGGGGAGGGGACAAGCTGGGCATAGGGGAGGGGAGAGGGGAGGGGGAGGTGCTGGGAAATGGTGGGAGATTATTCTGGTTAGGGGGGAGGGGAGGGGCTGGGCAGGGGGTGTAAAGGGGGGGAGAGTGGCTAGGCATGGGGGAGGGGAGGGGCGGGGGAGAGTGCAGGGCCTGCGGAGAAGTGGGGAGGGGGCTGGTGGGGATGTGGCTGGGAAGGAGAGAGGGTCCGGGTGGGGATGTGGCTGGGAAGGGGAGAGGGTCCTGGTGGGGGATGGTGCTAGGCAGGGGGTGTAAAGGGGAGGGGAGCGGCTAGGCATGGGGGAGGGGGGGGGAGGGCAGGGCCTGCGGAGAAGTGGGGAGGGGGCTGGTGGGGATGTGGCTGGGCAGGGGAGAGGGTCCTCGTGGGGGATGGTGCTGGGCATGGGGGAGGGGTGGGGGAGGGGGCTGGTGTGTTTGGTTAGTTTAGTTTTTTTTCCACACCAATATTGAGGGCATTGACACATTTATCCATCTTCAATTCAGCCCAAAGAGGATTTTTTTTAAACTAGAATGTGGTTATAATTGTTACCAGAATGTTATTATGTTGACATTACGATTTTGACATGTGTAATGTTTTTTAATCAACTTTCTGGTTATTACGTTGGTGACTGAAATATAAGAATGATCAACCAGCATATGCATGTGGTGATTGTTATATACAGGTTTTTTGATCATTGTTAGTGAAAGTTAATCACTTAACCATTAATTTTACGATTCCCTAATTTTAACTTCTCTGTGCAGGTTCAATATCAACCTGGGGTGGGGGTGTATTACATGGAACTCCATATAGATATTCAAAGTACGTTCTTATTTAATGTTATGCATTACATTTGAATTGATTCATTGGATGGTTTATGTGAATTACATTACACAACACATGAAGATTGGCTATCTTATACTTATGATTTTATGAGTACAATAAAAAAATGTTGTGAGGTTATTGGTGATATTCTCTAATGCATATTTCATAATTGAAAGAATTCATTGCAGTGTGTTATTGTTATTAAAAGGTAACAAGTTATAAACTATTCAGTAGTTTCTGCATGAGTCCACTAGATTGCAACTGAAGAGATTTAATGGATGGATGGGTACTTTTGGTTAAGCTGGTTTGTCATTGCCTTCATTTTTACTCATTGCTGGAGTTGTGTATTATGTCTTTTTTCTTGGTGCTTTTGTGCTCCTACAATTAAAACTACTTTAGTTAGCTTTTAGATTTTTCAGGTTATGTTTGAAATGAGGCTAATTGAAATTATGGTGAGATTCAAATGGCAGAATGGTTTGGTTTGTTTAATTTTCAGGATCATTTTCCCTATCTCTATTTGCATGGTCATGTGATTTTTCAAGCATAGTAGAGGCAGAAAGTGGTGCTACTGTGTATGTATGATATCTAAAAATGTTTTCCGCATTTGTAACCTGTTTCTACAAACATGTGCAGGTACCAGATTACTACCAACCAGCAACCACCAATACTTGTCTACTGCAGCGCCACAGGAACCCAATTTTGGAAGGTTTTTACTACCACGATTTATTGAATTTAGTTTCATTCCAAAGGGGACACCATATACTATTACAGTATTCTGTTACTATAATATTTTTCACCCAACTCTTTGCTAAAGAAACAATGTATCCAAACAATTCGTTTTTGTTTCCATGTGTTCCATTGAAAATCAACTCTAAAACAATTGTTGTTTCGGTTTGAATGTTTCACTATTTATATTACTTCTTCATATTTGATATAAACTATTATGTTTTATAAATAGTAATCTATAGTTAATAATAATAATTATTTTATAGTGTCGTGCATCGCACGGGCAGAGTACTAGTTATAATTGAATGTGGATGGATCATGTATTGTAGGGGAGATAAGGGGAGGCAGTTTGGTTTAGAACAATAGGGGCTTAACATTAAAATTGAATGTGGATGGATCGTGTATTGCGGGGGAGACGAGGGGAGGCGGGTTGGTTCAGAACAATAGGGGCTTGGTGATTCTGTGTTTCAATTCCTTTTACTGAATGGGTACCTCCATTGGGGAGTGCAATGAATACATGCCTTATGTTGTGTAATATTTTCAATGAGGAGATTGATGAAGTAGAATCTGACTCAATTGTGTTGGTTCGGCTATTTCCGAAGAAGGTGGTGGTTCCATGGGATTTGGATTACCTTGTATGGGGGTGCAGGTGCAGGGTGGGGGCGGTCTAGGGGGAGGGGGGTGTGCAGTGAGGAGGGGGCAGGAGGGGTGGGGTGCAAGGTGTAGGGGGTGGGGCAGGGGAGGTGTGCAGGAGCAGGGGGTGGGGGGTGCTGGTGCAGTCCTCCCAACAGCCAGCATGATTCACCGTGCTGGTTTTTTTTATGCAGTGGAAAGGCCTATATCCACGGTTCTAAACCGTGGCTATAGGCCTTTGGCCACGGTTACCGTGGACTTTATTGGCCTCTATACGGCTAACCCTATAGCCACGATTTGAACCGTGGCTATAGCCTAAATTTCCAGTAGTGATGATATTTTGGTTTAGGGCATTCAAACCATTTTGAATAAAGATTATACCATTAAGTCGGTAATTTCCACATTCTAATCAAATGTAAATCTATCTAGGTTAATACTATTGACTCGGAATTATAAATTATAGGGTATTCAAAAAAATATTGGTTGGATGATTATCATTATTCATAGTTGGTGATAAGAAAATAAAAAAGTATTAATGGATCATTTCATATAAATATATTTAAATTCCACTATACCAATCATATATAATATGTTGGAAAAAGTGTGAGAGGATTATTTTCATTAAATAGATATTTATGAAAAAGACACAATTATGTGGATTAAAACATAATAAATGGATTAATGGATTGAAAGTAAAAGTGAATTGGCATAATAAATAATCTTTCATAAGAACGAATGAATTTGTTGATGTTTTGAGAAAAAAATTTCTTGGTTTTTATACATTTTAAAACTAACTGAAGTATCATAATTATAGAATAATATAATTATATGATTATTTTAAAATAATTATTCATCAGTTGATAATGAATATGACATAAATAAATTCCTCAAAAGTCAATAATTATAAGAATAGATATGAAAATAGAAGGGAATACTCAAAAACATCTGTCCCAATATCTAGTTTCATTTTCATAAAAACATATGAATAAATCAATTTAAAAATATTTTTATTTTTTTTCAAAATACTTTGAAACAATTTATTTTATCAATATTATTTCTTAATAATGAATCCTTAAAAATAAATACATTTAAAAAAGTGAAAAATTAGAGATCTTGGTAAGAAAAATGTGAAGGTTCCTTTTTAAATATTTTAGGTCTTGACTTGAAGATGTAATATAAATTAAACCGTAATGATTTGATAATCAAAATAAAATAAACGAGAATAACATATAATTCACATAATGGTAGTATGTGAGAAATATTAATGGATGATTTGAAGGACAAATAGGGTTATTGAGAGTATAAAAATAAGTACAGAAAAGAGGGAGGGGGAATCCTTCACTACTGGAAAAATACCCTATACCAGCGGTTTGGAACCGTTTGTATAGGCTATACCAACGGTTTGGATAACCATTTCCAAGTAAGCCGTGAGGATAGGTCTATACCAACGGTTTTGAAAACCGTTGGTATAAGTAATATGAAAATCTATACCAACGGTTCCATAAACCGTTGGTATATGTAATTCAAAAAATAATCACCCGGTTGGTTTTGATCTCAGAACCTCCTGTTTGTGATTGAATGACCTAACCACTAACCTAACTTACTTTTGTGAACATAATTTCATAAATATATATGTATTATCATAAGTATTTTAAATTTTGATTTATTTAATGTCTGCTGTAAGAAGATTCCATTAAAAATACATGTACCTATACCAACGGTTTTGAGAACTGTTGGTATAGGTTCTATGATTTTGGGACCTATACCAACGCTTTTGGACAAATCGTTGGTATAGGGGGGGACCTATACCAATGGTTTGGCCAAACCGTTGGTATATGATCTCTATAATGGACCTATACCAATGGGTTTGGCCAAACCATTGGTATAGGTCCAAATTAGTGAACTATACCAACAGTTTGCCCAAAACCGTTGGTATAGATCATATTTCCAGTAGTGCTTACAAACAATGGAAGGTATGAAGTTTTAATACATAAGAGAGGAAGGGGGTAAGTAATACAAAAAAATGTATAGTATTACATAAAACATTAAATAGTTTTTAAATAATACAAATAAAAGAAGATTTGAAATGGATGAACAATATACGAAAAAAATACACTTAGATGAGAAACCCATTGCCATAACTGTCAACTCGCATATGATTTCATGTACCCTCTTGAATAGTTAAATGAATTATGAAAATTGAATTCTATATAACCTTAATAATGAATATTTATAATTTTATAATACACTTATTTTCCCAATTTATTCATTCATTTGTTCCATGTCTCTATTTTTTCATTTGGTTTTTTTGGTTCATAGTTTTGAATTCGCTTTTGTATACTGGTATTGGTAAATGGTATTTATTCCATGATTCCATTGTCTTTATTGTTTTTAAGGAATTGGTTCGAAATTATTTATATTTGATAATGTGTTCTATGATCACTATATAGTATAAAATATTCAGAGTTTTAGAATCATATCTTCGTCGAGTAATTTTAATGAAATGAAATTGATAATTATGGAGCTTTTTAATCTCAATATTTTTATTGCAATTTTATCATTTTATAATCATAAAAATAAAATTAGTTGGTTATTACTATTATAGATACAACTAAATACTATTTTTAAAACTATAAATGAACGTGGTAAAGAAAAACATCATGGATTCCAAGTGTGGAATAAACCTATCATGGTGTAAGCTTTGTTCTCATATAGTATAAATAGAAAAAAAACTAATAAATAAAATTATTTTAAATTAAACAATTACTATTTTTATAAAATTATAAATTCTTATTTAACTTGGTACAGTCTTCTTATATCAATTCATTATGAACTTAATAGTATAATGTTTTTTTTTTCTTGATTATTTCAACAGGTTTTTTTAATGTTTGTGATGTTGTTTTAACAGTGGTTTTAATTATTTATAACATGAGTTCATAAAAATCATTAGATTAATGATATTGTGATTTTAATGTTTAAAATATTATTTATCTTCAACATAGTTTGGCATTGGTATTATATTAAACAAGGTTTTGTAACTCATTTGTTTGAGTAGTATAACCAACCTTGATGGTTTATCTGCAATGTTGTTAAAAACACCAATTTCATAATTTTAGAATATTAAAAATGTTTTAATTTATCCATTTATTTGTTAATTTTAAACGAGTATCATATTAAAATAATTCATAGAAGCCATGATGAAGAAGGAAAGACATCATCCAAAGAGGCGATAAACCAACCACATTATAGGAATTGTTTTCATTTTAAAATTACAAAGATGAAATATAAAAGTTAAAACTGTATTAATATAATAACATTTAATTATACATAGGATAATTATTTCTTTATATTATTATGGATAGATGATATTTCGTGCGGGTAGAAGAAGAACAAAACAAAAAGTGATCGGTAGAGATAATTGTTTCCTATGGAAGTCCACCTCTGACATGCAACATGGGTTTATTGAATTGTATTTTATAAAGTGCAAAACCTTCTAAAAATGGTTGGGCATGTTTGGGGATATTTTTTTGATAGATATTAGTAATTTTAGGAAGTTTTTAAGTGAATTGGAATGTGTGGAAGTGAATGTGTATTTATAGGTGAAGGGGAAGAGAGTTTTTAAATAAAATATGGAGAATTTTATTATTATTACTCTTGGAAATATATAATATAGCTTTTGTAAATGATAATTTTTTTATAAGATGTGCGTATTTTTTCATTTAAACCCTTAATAAACATAATATCGTCATTGGAATATTGTTCTTAATGATATGTAACTAAAATGGTATTTTTTATAGAAAATGTAATTTAGACTCTGAAAATTCACTAATATATTTAGAAATCAAGGTTATCATTTTTAAATGAATAATTGTACTCATTAAGTTCAATTTAATTCATTTAAAAATGATAATTTAACAAGTCAATTTGAAAACATTATCTCATCACTAAACATCGATATACAAAAAATAGCATTTCTACTATTCATCATCAAATATATATTTTCGGAGAAATAAACATAATCACCCTAAGATTATTTCAATAACAGAATTAAAAAAATTAGATCTATATTATTCACATAAATTTATATATTATTAATTTGTTATATTTATATTTAAATATAAAAAATAACATTTTTACTAAATCAATAAAGAAACTCTTCATTAATTCTCTTACATATACATATTTTGACTTTTAGTATTATAAACATCATTTTATTATATTATAATAATTATATTTAAATATTTTATTAATGTTAAATACTATTTATTATGTGTTTTACTATTCTAAATGGTCA
Organism: Viscum album; assembly: GCA_963277665.1. Classification (NCBI taxonomy): domain Eukaryota; kingdom Viridiplantae; phylum Streptophyta; class Magnoliopsida; order Santalales; family Viscaceae; genus Viscum; species Viscum album. Next base: position 1,679,002,537 of record OY728135.1, read on the forward strand.
ACAACTATTCCCAACAATCAATAACTATTCTCAATTTTGATTTTATATTCCCAACGGTTAGTTACTATTTCAATGACCGTATTGGTATTCCAATGGTAATATTAGGTTTGTAATTCTAATAATGAGTAATAATTTCTTCATTCATCATTCATAGAAGTTCTCTGGTATTTATTTACAATATTACGTCTAAATTTTAAATGTTTTGCTTAATTTTAAAAATATTGTTTGTCGGAGTGATAATTCTAGGAGATAGATAATTTAAATTTATTGTTTTGTTATTAACTTGTGTTTTTGTACCATTGTAATATTTTTTCATATTATGAATTGTATTTATAAATCAAATGTAATGTTTTATCTTGATCAAATAAAATGATTTTTTCCCTTTATGTGTTCCTTAAATTTATTTGTGTTATTCCATTTTAATAGAATTTACATCTTCTAAAAAAAAAAAACATTTTTTGAAAAACAGATATTAATTAAGTGATATATATTTATATAAAATGATCGCCTTTGATAGCTTGTGATATCTTTTTTGACGTCGGCGGGGGGAGACGAGCGGTAACCCTAGTTCGGGCGAACAGGTGAAAATCGATGATCGAGGGAAGAAGGTTGGGGATGACTCGGCTGATGATCATATAGATCTTATCGGTCACGAAGATCTTTGTTGTCTTTGTGTGAAACACAGTGTTATGCGAGCAAAACCTGGAAACGGTGATGGATCGGGATCTAAGAAGATTTTTTTGGATGCTGTTAAATCTGCAGGTAATATCTCATTCTTAGATTGTAATTGGCCTCCCCCGGTTTAAATAAAAAGAATGGTAGAATTCCCCACGTATTCGCAAGTCAAAATGCTGTTGAAGAACATGTGAAACTTTGTAAAATCTCAATTATTGCGCATGTCTTGATCCCAAAAGGGGAGAAACCATGGATATTTCATTCTTTCATCCATAGAATCACTGAGATATGGGGTTTTGATGATTGGAAAATGATGATAATGGGACACACCTTTTACCGCATTGTTTTTCCCTCAAATGAATGCAAAAGGCGTGCTTGGAGTCTAAGTTCAGTTTCTTTGAATTCTAGATTTCTTTTGATCCCAACAATGTTAAGAATACACATGCTCAGGTCTGGATTCGTGTCTGAAAATTGAATTGGCTCTATTAGCACTGAAAAATTCTTTGGGATATTGCTTCTTCTACTGTAAATCCTATGAGGTTGGATAGGCAGATAGATAATCCATGTTTAGGATACTTGTCGAGGTTTATATGTCCACAACTCTTGTTGAAGAGGATGTCTTAACCACTACGGATGAAAGTATTAATCTCGAGATTTTCTATGAAAGGAAACCTAAATTATGCGTGAATTGTCAATTTTTTGGGCATATGGTCTCTGAATGTAATAGGAAAAAATTGTGTAATATTTGTAAGATTCGAGGACATTATGATGCCAACTGCAGGAGAAAGAAGGGCTTGGTAACACCCTCTAATGCTTCTCGTCCATCCAAGGAGAAAGCAGCTCCTTCTCATGAGGGTGGAATCAAGGCTGATCTGCACACCTCTGGTCACCCGGATAAGGAGATATATGTGGGGAATCCCACTGATGATGATGTAGCTCCAACTCTAGATTTAGCTGCTGATGGTGTCTGTTATTTCTGGTAATGTGCAGTCCACCTATGATGATCACAGTTTGTCTTCTTGTCAATATTCCCCGGCTGCAGATCAGGTCACGAACATATCACTAAAGCAAGCTTCTAAAACTGTCTCTGATTTTGAACCAGAGCCTGTCAAGGTTTCAGCACCAGAGAAGGCCGCCGGCCTTGCCGCTAGACTGGAACACGAGCAGGATGTTGTCCAGGCTAATACCATTATTTCTACTTCTGACAATAAAGACTTCCCTCCATTTGAGCATGCTCCTTGTATTCCAAGATTGCAAGTTGACGATCCTACTAATTCTGAAAGGTCTAGTGAATTGAAGGCTTCCTCAGATGCTCAATAGAAAGGTGAGTTCTCATGGGTTCCATCATCTAAGACTGCGAGGATAAAATTACTTGAAAATTTTAATATCCCATTTGAATTGGATTATTTATGTTTTGAATATTCTACTGAAGTTGATAAGGATTTTTCCTCATCTGGTCAAAACCCGAATGACCCCGCCATTGTTGAGTCAGCTGTTGGAATGTGTGACAGGGTCATGGATTTAGTTGATCTTGATAAAGGACACAAATTCATGATGGTCTTAGAACTAGGCTCAAATCTACTAAGCAACGAAGATACTCTTCTGGAACTACCAATGCTTTGGGAATTCTCCCATGGTTAAAACCCTTAGGCACTTTATTATGACAAAAAGACCTCTGCTTATTGGGCTTTTTGAGCCAAGAATGGAATTTGTGAATTGGATGGCTTTCAAGTGGAGTTCCCTACGGTATTCATTTGTTGACAATAATAATTTTGATGCTGCCATGTAGTCCTTGTGGGTTCTTAAGCGTGACAGTGTCATTATTAACTCCCTTTCTAATGAATTTCCTTCTGTTTCCATTTCCTATAACGCCAATAGGATTATCATTTATGTGACGTTTGTTTATGCCATCGATCATTATACAAGATGAAGATATGAAGATATATTTAGAGGAATCTGACATCCATCTCAGAGAATATGGGTAATAATTGGATTTTTTTTGGTGACTTCAATGTTGTTTTGAGGTCTGATGAAAAAACTAGCATCGATTTCTATAGAATTTCAGCCAATGAATTCTCCGCTTGCATCGACGAATGTGTCTTGGTTGAAGTTACCTTATATGGAGATGATTATACTGTTGGAACCGGGCGTGCAACGAAAGCCCCAAATAGGTGAGATTTTAAAAATTTTCCACCGACGATCGACGTAAACTTGTCGACGACGGTGAATGACAACCCGATCTTAGTTGAGGACCACGCATGAAGGGTTTTAAGCACAAAAATAAACCGTAAAAAATATCTGGCTTAATTCGAAACCGCGCACGACGTTCGCTCGTCTTTGGCGATTGCTGCTCGAAGAATCCGAAGTCGAATTTCTCTAGATCGTCCACACACGCTTCAAGGAATCTGTGGGAGTGCTGTTCGTCGTAATCCGAGTGATAGCGCGGAATTGCGACGACGCCTTTGACGCTTTAACGATCACAGCATCGCTTTGCTCGCGATGCCTGAGAGAGAGCTCGATCCGAGCTCTTTGGATCAAGAGTCTCTCTGTCACGACCCGACCTCGGGGCCCGTGCCGTGACTACCCCAAGCCCGCCTTCCATAGGCCAGGGGCTGGCGACTAGCACCAAGGCGTAAAATCCCGGTAAACAGGGAAGGCATTGCCTTTATAAGTAACAACCACCACAGAGTCAGCAAGCGGAAAGTAACTACAAAGTGCAGAAAAGTAAAGGGGGCCGGAATACAAGCCCAACTGAAAGTACAACTGAAAAAGAAAAGAACAGCAACTGAAGAAAAGACGGCGGCCTCGTGTCGTCCACTGGCAATCCCACCTGAAGGGTGGGTACAAATAGCCTCCAGGCTCCTCGGGTCCCACGTCCGCTCCGAGCACATTCCGCCCAGTGGTCCACCTCCAGGTACCGTCCTGCTCCACGCCCCAACCGTGATCAGCGCTGTCCGTCGTCTGCATCCAACACAACAAGGTGCGGGCATAGCCCGTGCAGGGGTGAGTATAAGCTACTCAGTAAGGACCCCAAGACCCCCGAAGGTCTCCCGAAATCCACAAAGGATATAGCACAAAAAGGAAGGTGCAATCACGAAGTAACATCTGACTCGACTTAGGTATATGCCCATACATATACCTAAGTCCCCAATTCTAGCTCTGCTCACGAGCTCAAGAACAACTCAATCCACACAGGAAAGCAAGACTCAAATCCACAAAGGAGAGTAAACAGTAAATCCACATAGGATAGTTCAACACATTCCACAAAGGAGAGTAACATAAGATTCAGCTCAACCAGGTATACTTTTTCAGATGACGTCAAAGATGATCACTGATCCATCTAAGTCGTCGGACCCACGAAGGATCGATAGGTACTAACCCCCGCAAAAGACCCACACAGGATCGGGCTCACACAGAACCGGTAGTAAGGACCCACACAGGATCGGTAGCACTGATCCACGTAGGATCGCTGAGTGTAGTAGTCGACGCAGTCCACTGAGGATCTCCGCACAGTCGTCGCCGCAGTCCACGAAGGATCTCTGCTCTGTCGTCGTCGCAGTCCACGGAGGATCTCTGCTCTGTCGTCGAAGTCACAGCCAGCACTAGGGTTCCCGCACACAGCGAGCTCGTTTAGGAGGGTCCGCTCCACGAGCCGAGAGGCTGATACATCAACTGACACGTAGTCCGAAGTTGATGTATCCAAAAGTTCCGTATCGACAACAGGATTTCAACGCAACAGACGACGCGTCAATCGGACGCCCGGTCTGAGAGTTATTGGCATTTTCGTCCCAGGGGCCCGGTTGGTTTTTAGCGCAAAACCGACCCGACCGTACTCCGCCTGTGTCCGATCCTCGGGCGGAGTATGCCAAAAGTTCCGTCTCACTTAGAGGAAACTACCACAGCTGACAGTACGTCGATCGGACGTCCGTAGCTCAAGTTATGAGCGTTTCCGCTCCGAGGGCCCGGTTGGTTTCGTGTACGAACCAACCCGGCCGAACCCAAAGTCTTCCGAAACCTTGAGTGTAATATACCGAAACGACCGTATCGATCCAAGGATCGCGTAGTCGCTGACGGTTCGTCAATCGGAGGTCCTAGGCCCAAGATATGGGCAAAAGACCGAAGAGGGCCCGAAAACGGGGGTTCTGGGCCCGGGGCGACCCGGCCCGGCCCGGCTAGGCCGGGTCCGGTTCGGCCTGGGCGCGGCCCGGCCGACCGGACCGGCCGGCTCGGCTTCGGCCGAGCGGTCGAAGGAAACCGCCACGGGTTTGACCCGCGGCTTGGAGGAACGCGGCCCGTGCGGGCCGCGTGTTGGGTGGCCGGACCGCGGACGCGGTCCGGCGGTTCGCCGCCGCCGCGGATCCTCCGGCGGCGCGCCTGGCGCCGCCGCCTCCGGTCGCCGGCGCCGCCGCGCTGGCGACCCGCGCCGCCGCCGCCTTCCGCGGGCCGCCAGAGTTGCTCCGGTGGCCCGATTCCTCTCCCGTCTGCGCCGTTGCTCCTCCCGGGGGCCGATCTTCACTGCGGGATCAACGGATCGCCCTTGCCGCACGGTTCGTCGTCGCTTGCCCAAACCGCACACGAAAAGGATCGGCGGAGGGTTGTCGGGTCTTGTTCGTTAGACCCGCACCCTCCGCGTTAGTCATAAACAACGGGAGAAAGGGGCTACAACAATTTTTAATCAAGATAAAAATTGTTCACTTCTTTTTCTTTTAAACGGCAATTCAATTTTAATAAATTGAAAATATTCATGCCGGTTCTTTTATTCAAAAAGAAATAAAAACACGGGAAGGAATCATCAAGAATTAAATCCCTACCTTGTCGTCGTCGTCGGACGAGAGGTCGTCGCGGATTTGGTGATCGTCGCGGAAGAGACGCTCGTCGCACCGCGGAAAGGAGTCGCGCCGACGATCTCCGGATCAAGATCAAACGGATTTAATTAATTTAAATCCGTTGATATCGAATTATAAAAAGGGAGAATTTAGAAGATTCGATTCTCACCTTTAACCGCCGTTCGTAGGTTCGCCGCGGAAGAAGAAGCGCCGAAGAAGAAGAAGAAGGAGGTCGCGGAAAAAGTTTGTCGACGTCGCGGATTACGGTGTGCGTCGTCGAATTTGGTTCCGGCGTTCTTCGCGTTCTTCGCGTTCTTCGCGTTCTTCGCGTTCTTCGCGTTCTTCGCGGGGAGGGTGGAGGCCCAGAGAATAAAGAGTAATCCTCCAAAATAGACACGTTGGTCTATTTTATTATTTTGCCAACAAACGCAAATGCGTAAGTAACGACCCATTAAATTCGTTGAATTAATTCAACGAATGAAACAGCCCATTTAATTCACGAAATAAACCGCCCAATTAAATGGTCTGTTAAGAATTAAAGAAAACGCGCCGGTTGACTTTTCAGTTACTTTGACGGGTTTTCGCGGGTGCGTTACTTAGCGAAAGAAACGGCGGGGCTCGTGCGGGCCCCACCTCACAAATATCCTAACAAAGGGTAGGATATTTCCGGATAGCACCCTATCCGCTTTAACTCAGCTCAAGTGGCTTTCAAGTGACTTCCAAGCAGCTTAAGTGAAATAAAATAAAGTTGTCGCACAACCTTTATTTTATTTCCGACTTAAAGCCCAAAATTTTAAAAACCACAGTTGAGCAAACGCAACTCCGGAAGAGGCGTTTCTAAGCAATTACCGGCGCTGCGATTTCATCGGTGCCCTCAGAATTCGATTCCGGGCACCGGTTCAAGAGATAGAAAAACCCGCTCGTCCGTTCACTGAACGTACCCGAGCCAAACTTCGGAAATTGATTCCGGGCACACCGGGCCTCGGAATCAGGTGCCGTCTGAAGCTGCGCTCTTGAAAAATTCCAAAGAAAATTAAGAAAAAAATTTCCTTGAAATTTGCGGGTCTTTACACTCTCTCTAGATCACGGGAGAGAGGAGAGGAGAGGAGAGAGAAGCCCATGAATAGTCCTTGGCAAAAGCCCCTCTTCAATTTATAGCGGTTAATTAAAATGCCCGGTATAGCCTCACCTACCCCGAAGACTTAACGCGCTATCAACGACATTTTATGACTACTTAACTAAGTTATAAATATTATTATCATTTACTTGTAATATATTAAAATATATTACGTGATAATAATTGTGTTCAAAACTTGACTCATCGTTCTCATAAATATTAATTGAACCTTGAATAATTTAGTCAATTAATATTTTTTTGTATTTACTTAAAACTCGTAAATATATTTAATAAATAAATCCAATACTCATTATTCTAAACTTGAATAATATGAGTTTATTTATTGCATTGGTGATCGTTTTACTTTGGACAAATCCCGGACCCCCGTGGTGGGGCCCACCATGTCCAAATCTCTTATTCAACTGAATATGACATATTCTTGTATACGCTATTGTGTGTGACCCTCTAGGCCCTTGTCTCGACAACAGTGAATAGTATTCACAGATCAAGAGCGGGATCTAGCAACCCATCATGGCCCCTGAATAGATAAGGATTGTCACAACATCGACAACCAACCTACGAACATGCACTGTGTAATATAATCTCTTTGTCTGTAATATCTCATAAAACAGGACGCACTCACGTGTCATTGCCTTTTTCTTGCTTTATTATTTGTTGATTTAACTAGACGAATTTACCCTCGACTACCATGACCATGGTCTTATAAAGGTATTGCCATCCATATCAACATGGTCTGAGATATATTACTTCCATAACCTGGAAGCGACAAATCCTTTCTTGACCATTCAATCAATGCCATGCCACCAATGACGCACCCAACACAAATTACCTTGCTACAACTGCATTGCCATGATTTTCGTCTTGCATCAAAGTACGCAATCAAATGACATACAGTGGTAATGATATCAAGTCAGGAGACCATTACACATGATCGTAGATAGGAACATTCAATGACACCTGAAATATGTGGTGTTCCTAGTGGTGGGTCAGTCCTCATGATCTCACTACTAGAGATTACCAAATGCGAACTTCATGACAAGAAGTCTCAATGCTTATGAGTCCCCAACACCTGATGGTCAAACATCTACTGTGTCCAATCAGTAAGATGTATCTAGACCATAGAACATAGACCATAGAACATATATTTAAGATTAATGTCATAGTATCTAGAGGTTCTCATTATAGCCTGAGATCTGCTATAACCTTTCAATACGATAATTAATCTTTGGACATTACCATTTTAATAGTGGACGCAGAAAAGTCTACACTATAATAGTAAGATGAAATCATGTATAGCTAACTGTATACACGATATGGTAATCAAAAGCACTGAATAGTTGGGTCTAGGGCACCCACTATTTCAACACTCCCACTTGCACTATAACCAACTTGCTAACTAAACTTGTTAGCCATTCACATGATAAAGGTCATGTTTGTCACGACCCCCTCCCCACAAAGTGTACCCATCCTGGGCCGACAATGTGAGAAGGGAGATAATGATCCCCGAGTCCCGCCTCTAGTAGGCCCCGGGTTGGCGACTACCACCGAGGGTATAGTAAACACACAAATGGGAGGCATTACCCTCTAAGAGAACACATGCGGAAGAGAGAGATAAGATAGACACCAACCAACTCCAACTCAGAACTAAAATATAAAAGAAACCCATGTACATATGTGAAATGCCATGCAAAAGTACTACAACCAAAAAGGGAAAACTGCAAGTACCCAAAAGAAAGTAAAACAGCAGCGATCACAAGCCCGAACAGCTCCTGCAACCACAAGCTAGTAGTAACCAGCCTGATCTCCAACCTGCTCTAAGTGACTTGAAAAACAGTTTATATATACGTAGGGTGAGTATAACAGTATACTCAGTAGGATCCTCCCCGAAGCCTCTCGTGCAAAAGTAAAGAAAGCATGCCAAAGCCCAGTGAACAACAAGTGAAACCAACACATCACCTAAACAGGTATACTAAGTTCCCAATCTCACCATGGCTACTCTCACCAAGTAACGCATACAAGAATATAGTATATAGTAAAGAATATCAAGGGTACCTCGCTACTACTTCCCCACTGGTTTGCCGCTTTGCCCCAACGACATACGTCCTGTGTATCTCTCTCCAAAGGCTTACCCGTATAAACATGGGCTAAGCTCCACAATTTGCACCACGTGCACCACAAAGGCTTGCCCGCAGACACCTGGGCTAAGCTCCACACCATCCTCACAACCAAAAATAACCAGGTAGGTTCCGGGAGCCACCACAGCCCGCATAACGTGTATCATACGTCGGGTATTGTACCTTAAGCCATTACAGCCCATACACCGCGTAAGGATCCTCAAGCCATCACAGCCTATACATGTTACACCTATAGTAGTCCATAGGATACTACATCTAGAATATATGTGTGGAAATAACCACAAGCTATTACAGCCCTCTACACACATATATGGGGAAAACTAACTGCTGTGCCAACGACACTAGTATCTACCAAGAGAAGAGAGCGGGGTCAAAGGGGTAGTCAGCAATTCATCCTCCCACCAGAATGTTGGGGAAAACACTCCCCAGGGCTCAGAATCCCCGGGGTGTCAGTTGCCCTTACCGACAAGGTGGAGTAGCGTATATAAACACAAAAAAGTACAGAATATATATAACTCACAACCACACTATGGGCATAACCTAGTCTTAGCCTCATCTGCAGCTAACGTCTCTCGGACTCCGGGCTTCTATTTCTAAGACTAGGCATCCTATAAGCACACAACCAGTTAAAGAACTTCATTAGGTTACCTCATTCCCTTTTTCATCAATTCCATTTTACGTTAATTAATTCTTTGCACGTTAATTAACCATGAACAAAAATCACAATTAAACTTTCTTGGCATCACATTCAAAATCAACTGTCCCATCAAAAGTTCTCAACGTCATCATTAAGTTTCATCAAACTCCAACCCCATGGGTTAACATCATTTATTCAAACATTCATTACAAAATTACTTTACCATAAATCCAGGCATTCTAGAAAAGCAATCTATGCTACTAAACACATGGGGGCTCAACACGGTGAGTAGACGTACTACCCGTCGAGTCTTTGCCGCCTATAGCAAGAGCGTAGACCTGTTCTCCCTTGAGAGGCTAAACACGAAAAGCACGTGGCATACCCCGCGTGTCTTCGCCTCCTTCGGAAGAAGGGTAAGCAAGTCCAGCTGCCTTGAGCAGTGGGGAAAAGTAAAGCAGATAAAGGACCAATCAAACCACCAAGCATCCAACAACCACATCCATCCCATTTCATCATCCCTGGTGTCCTCCCCGACACCCACATGCATAAACCGATGCATCTCGCCACTCTAGGCATCATCCGCTGCCACAACCCCAAGGCCTTCCTGCCTCTACATATCACAAGACCCTTCCAGGGTCACATCACAACACAAGATATCACAGCACCCCTTTCAGGGTCACAGCACGACATAAGCAGCAGGAAAACAATCATTACAACAAATGGGCTCTTGGCCCTTTAACAAGGCATCCAGCCTTCAAACAACAAACACCAACAATCACATCAAATGGGCTTTTAGCCCTAATTCACAACAAGAGGGTAACTCCGAACCCTTCACGGAACTCAATTAAGTTATTTAATCCATCTTGAATTAACAATTTTAATTCGTTGGTTCCAACATCATGAACCAATTCAGTAAGCTATCACCAAAGATTAAACATGCTTACTATGCCAAATTTGATCAACATCAAATTAGAACAACTGCAACAACGACAACAACCGGATTCATTTACATGCCTCTTTATCTTTAGCCAATTAATTATCAATTAATTCCGGCTTTACGTTCTTTACCAATTTCATCAAGAATAACATGCTAACAAGCAAGGCATATATATCACACTATCTAGCAAATCAAGAGGCAAACCGTTATCACGGTACAAAGCAACAACATGCGATCAACCCAATTCTTTTAATCCGGTTCAAGTATTTAATTAGGTCAATTCCAAAGTCATCCAGCGAGATTACACATGCGAACAATACGATTGCACATAAAAGAGAGGGAAGCACAAATCCCCTACCTCAAGGGTTTTCGAGGAAAACCACAACGGTCGATGAACGCCCAAGAAACCGGGTCGATTCTCCACGAATCCTCCTTAGATCTCCTCTCCTAACACAACCAAGACCAAAGCTCAACATAAACGACATCCACACACTTAGATCTACCCATAACAGGCGTAGATCTAAGATCCCGAGAGAAGAGGAGTAGATCTAAGAAACCAAACAAAAGGATCACTTACCTCGAGAAACCGGCTTCGATACCTCTCCCAAGCGTTTTGGAGGCGATCCGGAGGCTTCTCTTCGCGAATCGAAGCTGATTATGGCCGATTAGGGGCTTAAACGAGGTGATTAAAAGCAAAACGAGTTAGATCCACAATTTTAGGATCTAACTTTAAGTGCTCGCAGGGTTAGTCCGCACGGTTTAACAAACCGTGCGCTAACTGTGTGTTAGCCACTGCCTCCAAGACCAGCCTTGCACGGTTTGGCCGCACGGTTTAGGCAAACCGTGCGCCTCCCGTGCGAAGACCATAACCCTTTAGGTTTCTTAAAAGTCCACCCAAACGCACCCCAAGCCACCTTGACCTTCCAGAGCACTTCCAACACCACATTTTCACAAAGGAATGGACTGGAGAAGTCCGGACCATTACATCAGATACCTCTCAAAACATTCTCGTCCTCGAGAATCCAAAACCCACCTAAAGAGAAAACGAAACTGGGTCTGAACAACCACCCCTCGAGATACCTCTCAAAAGAGAGCAAGCCACCAAAGCAACAAAGGGAGCCATCTCATAAACATGAAAGTTTCATAATCACAAAAGTTACAACGATTTATGAAAAGAGTTAAACATCAAACAACTCTGGGTACTGAGCACGTATCTGTGACTCACGTTCCCAAGTACTCTCCTCCATGCCACCGTGTCGCCACAAGACACGAACTAAGGGGATGGAACGTCCGCGCAACATTTTCTCCTTGCGGTCTTGGATCTCCACAGGTCGCTCCTCAAAGGTGGCATCATCATCAACATCGATCTCCCCCCGATCGATGATGTGGGAGTCGTCATGAAGATAACGACGTAGCTGTGATACATGGAAAACAACATGTATTCGACTCATCTGAGGGGGAAGTGCCACTCGGTACGCCACAACTCCAACACGAGCTAACACCTCGAAAAGCCCAACAAAACGGGGAGAAAACTTACTCCCACGACCAAACCTTCGCTGCCCACGACGGAGAGTCACCTTCAAAAACACATGATCCCCAACATCAAACTCTAGGGGTCTCCTTCTTTGGTCAGCATATGACTTCTGACGATCTTGCGCTGTCTTCATTCTCTCACGAATCACCTGAACCATCTCTGTTGTATTCTGCACTAGTTTCGGTCCGAGAATTGTTGACTCTCCAACCCCAGTCCAGCACAACGGAGAACGGCAAGGTTGGCCATACAAGGCTTTAAACGACGCCATACCGATGGTAGAGTGAAAACTATTATTGTAAGCGAATTCCACCAAGGGTAAGTGCCTCATCCATGAATCTCCAAAATCCAGGACACAAGAGCGTAACATGTCTTCAAGAGTCTGGATGGTTCGCTTCGTCTGACCATCCGTTTGAGGATGAAAAGCAGTGCTAAGGCATAGCTGAGAACCAAAAGTATGTTGGAGACCTCTCCACACCCTGGAGGTAAAACGGGGATCTCAATCAGAAATGATCGTCCTAGGGACTTCATGAAGTCTCACCACCTCCTCTAGATACTGCCTTGACAAAACTTCCACTGAGCTCGACTCCTTGATCGCTATGAAGTGGGCCGATTTTGTTAAACGATCTACTACCACCCAAATAGTATCATGTCCTCCCTGAGCTCGAGGTAAACCTGTAACAAAGTCCATTGAGATGTCCTCCCACTTCCACTGAGGAATCTCTAATGGCTGGAGAAGGCCACCAGGAACACGGTTTCGGCCTTCACCTTCTGGCAGACTAAACATCGAGACACAAACTCCGCAACCGCACGCTTCAGCCCAGACCACCAAAACCGACTCCTCAAGGATCGGTACATCTTTGTCACACCAGGATGTACTGCTAAGGGCGAACTATGGAACTCTCGGAGAACCGTCTCGCGCATTGCCAAGGGAACAAAAAGCCTGCCATGATACAACACTCGGTGTTGCTCATCCTCCGACCAACCATCAGGGGCCTCACCACAAACAACTCTGTCTCTCCAGACCTCCACCTCAAGATCCCCCAACTGGAACTCTTCCACCTTCTGCACCAGGGATGACTGCACCGTCATCTGGAAAAGGCAACCTCTTCCCCCCAACTTCTCCCATATCAAGATGCAAAGCTGACAGTTCCTCCATCACCCTCCAGGAATCACCGGATTCACGCACAGCATCACTACGTGACTTTCGACACAACGCATCAGCTACAACATTCCCCTTTCCATGTGTATACGATATCTCGAAGTCGTATTCCTGTAAGAACTCCATCCACCGACGTTGTCGTAAGTTCAAGTCACGTTGGGAGAAAACATACCTCAAACTCTTATGATCGGTGAAAACCACAAAGCGCTCACCAATGAGGTAATGTCTCCACAATTTCAGAGCAAACACCACGACTGCCAACTCAAGATCATGAGTGACATAATTGCGTTCATAGGGGCGCAACTGCCGAGACCCATAAGAAACAACTGACCTCTGTTGCACGAGAACACAGCCTAGCCCCAAGTGTGAAGCATCGCAGAAGACATCAAACTGGACTCCCTCAGCCGGAAGACAAAGGACTGGAGCACTTACTAACTTCTCTTTTAGATACTCGAAGGCTGCCTGGCACTGATCAGTCCATATGAAAGCCTGATCTTTCCTGGTCAAAGCTGTCAGAGGAGTCGCAACCCGGGAGAAATTGACTACGAACCTCCTGTAGTATCCCGCGAGCCCAAGGAAACTTCGCACCTCTGAAACTGTCTTGGGGGCTGCCCAAGACACCACTGCTTCTATCTTCGAAGGATCCACAACTACTCCCTGTTGGGACACAACATACCCCAAGAAACGGACTTCTGGAGCCCAAAACTCCCACTTTGACAACTTCCCAAACAGCTGATGTCGACGAAGAACTCCCAAAACGGCTCGTAGATGCTCTGCATGCTCCTCTTCAGATGTGGAGTATACAAGGATGTCGTCGATGAAAACTACCACGAACTTGTCCAGGAACTCACGGAACACAACATTCATCAAACCCATGAACACAGCTGGAGCATTCGTTACACCAAACGACATTACAACGAACTCATAATGCCCATGATGACAACGGAAAGCAGTCTTCGGGATATCCTCGTCCTTCACACGCATCTGATGATATCCTGACCGCAAGTCGATCTTTGAGAACCAACTTGCACCCTTCAGTTGATCGAATAAGTCATCAATCCGCGGAAGAGAATAACGATTCTTTATTGTCACTTTGTTTAAGCGACGATAATCGACACACAACCGCAAACTGCCGTCAGCCTTCTTCACGAACAAGACTGGTGCACCCCATGGTGACACTTGGCCGAACAAAACCGCACCGCAACAGACCATCAAGCTGCAAACGTAGCTCTCGCAACTCAGAAGGAGCCATCCTATATGGAGACATAGATATAGGAGATGCTCCTGGCTGTAGCTCGATCCCAAACTCGATCTCTCGTCGAGGGGGTAAGGCTACAACCTCTTCTGGAAAAACATCAGGGTACTCCTCTACGACCCTAGGAAACGTCAACTGCTGAACCTCTGAAGAACTCAGCATCAACTCAGCCATCACAAACGATAGGGAATGGAACGCGCCTGTGACCCATCCGAGGATCTCTCTCACCAACATACACCACCTGCTCTCCATCCGCACCGATGAAGATGACCTTCTTCCTGAAGCAATCCACGATAGCCTGCACCGAATACAACCAATCCATGCCGAGGATGACATCATATGGTTGTATCCGTAAACATAGGAAATCTCCTCAAGAGCGGTGTTGCCCCAACACTAGCTCACAATGTCTACATACTTCAAACAAGCTAGCTCGACCTCCAACTGGCGTAGTCAACGCCAAGGGCACTGGAAGCCTCTCTACCTCAAGTCCCAAAGCATGGACAAAGGTAGGTGATATGAAGGAGTGTGTCGCTCCTGAATCAAACAAGACATACACCAAGGTATAAAACAAGCAAAGGGTACCTCGAACGACATTTGGCTCGTCTGGTGCTGGCAACGCTAGAGCATGAAGCTGACCACAACCTCCTCCACGACCTCTCTGACCCTGATGACGACCACCACCACGGCCGCACTCTGCTCTCTGAGGACGAGGAGCGTCATGGGGCTGTCCTCTGCCTGCCCCATCTACCCTCTGCTGATAGAAAGCTGGTGCAACTGGCTGCTGCTGCCTCGGCTGGAACTGCATCAACGGAGGAACCTGAAGTGGAGCGCTCGGTGCACGATGACCGCCCTGAAAGGTCGGGCACTCCCGCTGCTGATGACCACGACCACCACAAGAAAAACAAGCACCTGATCCTTTGGCATATTCCTGAGAGTTGCTGCCTCCGGAGAAACGAGATGGAAAGGACTGAGACCTACCCCCAAGTGAACGAAAACTCTTCTGCCCTGAAAACCAGGAACCCCGGACCACAGCTCTGCTTCGTGAGGAATCATGATGATTCCCCTCTTGTAACGATTCGGTCCTGGCCAAAGTCCTCTCAACAACCTCCGCTCTCGCCAGCACCTCAAGATATGTCTTCAGCATAAATGGGGTGACCTGGCACTGGATCTCTGGACGCAAAGCCTCCTCGAAATGCCTCGCCCTGGCCTCCTCATCCGGCAGCAGGTCCGAAGCATATCGCAGAAGGTTCCTGAAACGGATCCCAAACTCCCGAACACTGGAGCTCCCCTGTCGAAGGGTAAGAAGCTCCTGGCGACTCGACGCCTTCGCAGTCGAAGAAAGGAACTCGGCTCTAAACTTGTCTCGGAACTCCTCCTATGAGATCGCTGACTCCTCACGATCCCCGAGGAACAAGAGCCACCACTGTCTTGCTTCTCCATGCAGCATCGTCACAACCAAGGACACCCAGTGTTCCTTCCGAGCACGGATCGAACTGAAACCTATCTCGACCTCCTCCAACCAGTCTTCCGTGACTGCATCTGAAACGGAGCCCTCGTACTTCTGCAGACTCTGGCGTTGAAACTCTCGGGGTGTCTTCCTCCAAGTGTCGTCGTCGTCAACCTCTACCCTGCGGCGACCTGTTGGAACAGCCTGCTGAACATCTTCTACGCAAACCTGACGAGGACGTCGACCTGGAGCCATACCTGCAAAATAACTAACAATTAGAGCTTCTAAGCCTGGAATATGGAAGACTCAACATTAATTAACTAATTGTTTTCTTTTGTTCATTTTAGGTTAACCTATCCCAAGGTCTACCCATTCAAACACAGGCACAAAGAAGAATGATGCATGATCATTTCCTAGGTCTCTACCCTGCAACCAGTATCACCTTGTTTAGTAGCCATTGTAAACTTAAAGATCCGTGCATCAGATCATAGGGGGCCCTAAACTCCTATGTCTCAGCCGGTTTCTAGTGTTTATCGCACTTGCTAAACATGAATGACATTGTTGCCCTACCAACCCATGCAACCT
The DNA here is from genome assembly GCA_963277665.1 of Viscum album. Lineage (NCBI taxonomy): Eukaryota > Viridiplantae > Streptophyta > Magnoliopsida > Santalales > Viscaceae > Viscum > Viscum album. The sequence goes on from OY728135.1 coordinate 1,679,018,865, forward strand.
CACCTGTGCCTTACTCCAAACTCCATCCTATCCCTCAACCTGGCATTTGATACCACTCTGTCACGACCCCCTCCCCACAAAGTGTACCCCTCCTGGGCCGACAATGTGAGAAGGGAGATAATGACCCCCGAGTCCCGCCTTCAGTAGGCCCCAGGTTGACGACTAGCACCGAGGGTATAGTAAACACACAAATGGGAGACATTACGCTATAAGAGAACACATGCGGAAGAGAGAGATAAGATAGACACCAACCAACTCCAACTCAGAACTAAAATATAAAAGAAACCCATGTACATATGTGAAATGCCATGCAAAAGTACTACAACCAAAAAGGGAAAACTGCAAGTACCCAAAAGAAAGTAAAACAACATCGATCACAAGCCCGAACACCTCCTGCAACCACAAGCTAGTAGTAATCAGCCTGATCTCCAACCTGCTCCAAGTGACCTGAAAAACAGTTTATATATACGTAGGGTGAGTATAACAGTATACTCCCCGAAGTCTTTCGTGCAAAAGTAAAGAAAACATGCTAAAGCCCAGTGAACAACAAGTGAAACCAACACATCACCTAAACAAGTATACTAAGTTCCCAATCTCACAATGACTACTCTCACCAAGTAACGCATACAAGAATATAGCATATAGTAAAGAATATCAGGGGTACCCCGCTACTACTTCCCCACTGGTTTGCCGCTTTGCCCCAACGACATACGTCCTGTGCATCTCTCTCCAAAGGCTTACCTGTATAAACTTGGGCTAAGCTCCACAATCTGCACCACGTGCACCACAAAGGCTTGCCCGCAGACACCTGGACTAAGCTCCACACCATCCTCACAACCAAAAGTACTTAAGTAGGTTCCAGGAGCCACCACAGCCCGCATAACGTGTATGATACGTCGGGTATTGTACCTCAAGCCATTACAACCCATACACCGCGTAAGGATCCTCAAGCCATCACAGCCTATACACGTTACACCTATAGTAGTCCATAGGATACTACATCCAGAATATGTGTGTGGAAATAACCACAAGCCATTATAGCCCTCTACACACATATATGGGGAAAACTAACCGCCGTGCTAACGTCACTAGTATCTACCAAGAGAAGAGAGCGGGGTCAAAGGGGGTAGTCAGTCATTCATCCTCCCACCGGAATTTTGGGGAAAACACCTCCCAGGGCTTAGAATCCCCGGGGTGTCAGTTGCCCTTACCGACAGGGTGAAGTAGCGTATATAAACACAAAAAGTACAGAATATATATAACTCACAACCACACTGGGCATAACCTAGTCTTAGCCTCAACTGCAGCTAACGTCTCTTGGACCCCGGGCTGCTATTTCTAAGACTAGACATCCTATAAGCACACAACCAGTTAAAGAACTTCATTAGGTTACCTCATTCCCTTTTTCATTAATTCCACTTTACGTTAATTAATTCTTTGCACGTTAATTAACTATGAACAAAAACCACATTTAAACTTTCTTGGCATCACATTCAAAATCAACTGCCCCTTCAAAAGTTCTCAACCTCACCATTAAGTTTCATCAAACTCCAACCCCATGGGTTAACATCATTTATTCAAACATTCATTACAGAATTACTTTCCCATATTCCCAGGCATTCTAGAAAAGCAACCTATGCTACTAAATACAAGGGGGCTCAACACGGTGAGTAGACGTTCTACCCGTCGAGTCTTTGCCGCCTATAGCAAGAGCGTAGACTCGTTCTCCCTTGAGAGGCTAAACACGGAAAGCACGTGGCATACCCCGCGTGTCTTCGCCTCCAGAAGAAGGGTAAGCAAGTCCAGCTGCCTTGAGCAGTGGGGAAAAGTAAAGCAGATAAATGACCAATCAAACCACCAAGCATCCAACAACCACATCCATCCCATTCCATCATCACTGGTGTCCTCCCCGACACCCACATGCATAAACCGATGCTTCTCGCCACTCTAGGCGTCATCCGCTGCCACAACCACAAGACCTCCCTGCCTCCACCATATCACAAGACCCCTCCAGGGTCACATCACAACACAAGATATCACAGCACCCCTTCCAGGGTCACAGCACGACACAAGCTGCAGGAAAACAATCATTACAACAAATGGGCTCGTGGCTCTTTAACAAGGCATTCGGCCTTCAAACAACAAACACCAATAATCACATCAAATGAGCTTTTAGCCCTAATTCACAACAAGAGGGTAACTCCGAACCCTTCACGGAACTCAATTAAGTTATTTAATCCATCTTGAATTAACAATTTCAATTCGTTGGTTCCAACATCATGAACCAATTCAGTAAGCTATCACCAAAGATTAAACATGCTTACTATGCCAAATTTGATCAACATCAAATTTGAACAACTACAACAACGACAACAACCGGATTCATTTACATGTCTCTTTATCTTTAGCCAATTAATTATCAATTAATTCCGACTTTACGTTCTTTACCAATTTCATCAAGAATAACATGCTAATAAGCAAGGCATAGATATCACACTATCTAGCAAATCAAGAGGCAAACCGTTATCACGGTACAAAGCAATAACATGCGATCAACCCAATTCTTTTAATCTGGTTCAAGTATTTAATTAGGTCAATTCCAAAGTCATCCAGCGGGATTACACATGCGAACAATACGATTGCACGTAAAAGAGAGAGAAGCATGAATCCCCTACCTCAAGGGTTTTCGAGGAAAACCACAACGGTCGATGAACACCCAAGAAACCGGGTCGATTCTCCACGAAGCCTCCTTAGATCTCCTCTCCCAACACAACCAAGACCAAAGCTCAACATAAACGACATCCACACACTTAGATCTACCCATAACAGGCGTAGATCTAAGATCCCGAGAGAAGAGGGGGAGTAGATCTACGTAGATCTAAGAAACCAAACAAAAGGATCACTTACCTCGAGAAACCGGCTTCGATTCGCGAAGAGAAGCCTCCGGATCGCCTCCAAAATGCCTGGGAGAGGTTCTTCCACCTCCAAGGAAAGGTAATCCCGAGTTATGGCCGATTAGGGGCTTAAATGAGGTGATTAAAAGCAAAACGAGTTAGATCCACAATTTTGGGATTTAACTTTAAGTGCTCACGGTTAGTCCGCACAGTTTAACAAACCGTGCGCTAACTGTGCGTTAACTTCTGCCTCGACAACCCCTCCTCGCACGGTTAGTTCGCACGGTTAGACAAACCGTGCGCTAATCGTGCGTTAGTCACTGCCTCAAAGACCAGCCTTGCACGGTTTGGCCGCACGGTTTAGGCAAACCGTGCGCCTCCCGTGCGAAGACCATAACCCTTTAGATTTCTTAAAAGTCCACCCAAACGCACCCCAAGCCACCTTGACCTTCCAGAGCACTTTCAACACCACATTTTCACAAAGGAATGGACCGGAGAGGTCTGGGCCATTACAATGTTTATGCCGAGTAACGACTTTAGCTAATGGTCCTACCCTGGTTCCGCCGCGTGGCAATTCTGCTATTGCCACCTCATCTCCTTAGTAAAACTTCTCAAGAGATGGTATCCCGAGTATATCCCTTTTGTCCACTGTCACAACTTGACATCTTGGCTAGTAAGAATATCATAATTTACATTATGATAATATTTTTCTTACTAGGTGCGATTCCAAGAATCGGAACAAATCATTGCATTTAATAACTGCTTCTTAGTTGCCTAAGAAGTTGCAATGTACTCGGTCTTTGTAGGTATGTAAGAGTGTAATTTTGGCCCGGCGGCCTGAAAGCCCGACAGGCCCGGCCTGAAAGCCCGAGCGGCTCGGCCTGGCAAAGCCCGCATCGGGCCAGGCCAGGCTAGGGCCGTAGGTTCAGCGGGTCGGGCCTGGGCCTTTCCAGGCAGGCCCGCGGGCCAGGCCGGGCCGACCCGAAAAAGCCCGGCCCGCTGGCCTGCCTGCTGTAAAAAATATAATGGGGGAACTGCAGGTAGGGGGATTCGATCCCCCTACCTCGAGGCTGCGCCTGTAAATTAATCACAGGTCTATATATATATAGATATATTTATATATATATATATATATATATGTAGATCTATATATATACATATATACATATATCTATATATACATATATCTATATTTATATATAGATATATGTATATATGTATATATATAGATCTACATATATATATATATCTATATGTATATATCTATCTATTTATATATATCTCTATATATATATATATATAAATATATATATCTCTATATCTATATACATATATCTCTTTATATATATGTATATATACATACATATATACATACATCTATATATATATCTACCTATATATCTATATATACATGTATCTTTATACATTTATATTTGTTTATATATGTATCTATATATATGTGTGTGTATATATATATTTCTATCTATATGTGCATATATCATTATATATTAACAAAAAATGATAATATATATATACATATAATTATTATTATATATAATTATAATGTGTGTATAAATATATATATACAACGATATATAATTATATATATAATAGTGTATAAGCCATTAATAATATATATCAATTAAGTGTGGTTTTTAAAAATCCATTAATAATATATATATATATATATATATATATGTATATGTATATGATTTAATATAATATATATATATAAACAAAGCTATATATATATATATATATCAATGATTTAATATTATATATATATAATAACTTGTTGTATATTAATAAAAAAATAACACACTCGCCTAATAATGTTCGTGCAAGTCCCTCAACTTTCATTAATTTTTTTTAAGTATGTTGCAACATGCATAAATTATATATACTATACATATATAACTCTATTTAGAAAAAAAATTAACTCACCCAATGATGTTCGCGCACTCCCCCAATATATATATAAACAAAGTCATTAATATTATATATAAAGGTATTAATAATATATATCAATTAAGTGCGGCTTTCAAAAATCCATTAATAATATATGTGTGTGTGTCATTGATTTAATATTATATAATAACTTATTTTATATTAACAAAAAAATAACACTCACCTAATGATGTTCGTGCACGTCCCCCAACCTCATTAATTTTTTTAAATATGTTGCAACTTCCATATATTATATATAAATTTATTTAGAAAAAAAATTAACCCGCCCACTGCAGCGCACCCCCAAACTCCTAATTATTTTTTTACAATTTTCTCATATTATATATATATATAATAACTTATTATATATTAACAAAAAATAACTACTCACTAAATGATATTCGCACACCCCAACCTCATTATTTTTTTTTTAAAATATGATAAAACTTTCATATATTATATATACTATATAAACATATATAAATCTATTTAGAAAAAAATTAACTCACCCACTGCTGCGCACCCGCTAAGGGTGTAATTTCAGTCCAGACAGGGCCGGGTCGGGCCTGCCCTGCAAAAAAAATTAAAAAACGTTTAAAAAAATGTTTTAAATTAAACAAATGCTAAAAAATACTTTTCATAAATAAGTTAAAAAATAAATGTAAAAAAAAAAACGTTTTAAATAAATGATAAAAAACATTTAAATAACAACACTTTAAACTCACCACTCACTGCTGCGCACCCCAATAACTCATTAATTTTTTTTTTAATTTGTACATAATATATAGAAATTCACAGACATGTATAAATCTATTTAGAAAAAAATAACATATTCACTCACTGTAAAATGTTTTTACAAAAAACGTGTAAAATGTTTAAAAAAAATACATGTAAAAAATATGCGTTCAAAAGAACTTTTTAAATTAAACGTCTAAAAATAAATGTAAAAAAAACGTTTTGAACAAGTGTTAAAAAATGGTTTAAATAAAAATGTTTAAAAAGTTTTTAAAACAAACATTTAAATTAATTTTTTTAAAATAAACACTTAAAAAATACTTTTTTACATTAAAATGTGAAAAAAATTTAAATGTTTTAAAAAAATACTTGTAAAAAGCATGTGTTTAAAAAAATTCAAAAATGTTTTAAATTAATCATTTAAAAATAAATGTAAAAAACGTTTTAAACAGATGTTAAAAAAACGGTTTAAATAAAAATGTTTAAATAAAAAATACTAACAAACGCTTAAAAATTATAAGTTAAAAAAAATAAATGTAAAAAATGTTTTAAATAAATGTTAGAAAAACGTTTAAATAATAAGGCTTTAAACTCACCCACGGCAGCTGCGCACCCCTCATTATTTTTTTTACAATTTGCAAATAATATATATATATATATATATATATATATATATTTAGACAAAAAACATATCCACCCACTGTAAAATGTTAATAAAAAATAAAATAAACGTTTTTACAAAAAAACATTCATTTAAAAATAAATGTAAAGAAACGTTTTAAATAAATGTTATAAAAATGTTTAAATAAAAAAAATTAAGTGACAATTATTTTGAAAATAATAAAAGCCCACCACGGCCCGACTTGAAAAAGCCCGGCTTGAAAAAGCCCGGCCCGACCCGATGGTTTGGGCCGGCCCGAGGCCGGGCTCAGGCCGCCTCATGGGGTTGTTCTGGCCGGCCCGGCCCGACCCGAATAGTGGTCAGCGGCCCGACTCTTTGCATGGCAGGCCCGGCCCGGGCCGAAATTACACCCCTATAGGTATGGCTACCACTGGCTTATATGAGGTTGACTCGTTCACCTTCTCTAGCCTAACTACGATAGTAGATTACATTGATCTGTGGAAGACTAATTTGTGTCCTCGAAAACTAGTATCCTTCTTCTTTACTTACCAGGTATATATCTTTTGTACTTGCCGGAGTACAATTAGATAGTTCTAACTGCATCCCTTACAGTGCTCCTGGATATAACTGATATTTGTCTATTGCAAAATATAGCTTGGCAATATCGGTTCTCGTACATATCATGGCATATGTGATCAATCCATCGCTTCAACGTATGGATTGTAACTCACCACGTTTCTCACCATATGTACTATTGACTAGGACCAAACAACCTATAGATCTACCTCTGTAGATCCTGTTCCCTAGAACTTAGGTTTATACTTTAAGTCAATCACGGGAGAATAAATTTTATCTTGGTCTTAACTAACTGTAAGACCAATGTGTTTTCCATATGTTTCTGATCATATTTCTTCTTGGAAAACATTGGCCCTCCCTCTAACCTCTGGTAGACACATGACGATCATTTGTTGCAAATGTAAATTCTATGATCACGTTGCTTTAATCCTAAATCGGATTTCAGTAACTTGCAACTTTTATTAGCATTCTGTGACGTGACCATCCCTTTTTGGTTGTGTCGTATAAACACCATCCACGATTGGTGGTCATGAAATCCAATGCTAAATAACTTGATCATATATATTAGCTATGATAAGTAAAATTCTAACAAATTTAGGCATAACGACTTGGTCAAACCAATCAAGCCTTATTGGCACTACGCTTGTACCATCCATGTATCAATTCACTTGAATACCCACCGCAGTATTCAAAATAATAAGCCCCTTTTCACTTTGATACAGAGAATCCATTAATTGAATTTTAGTTGGTCTTATCAATTTTAGCTAATTGCCATACACTGCTTACTTGTAGGAAATATTATTCACATTGAATAATAGATCACCGATTGCGGTGAATATAAAAACCACCACCATGGTTTTATCCTTCCTACGCAGTATGTATCTCTAGAACATACTCTGTTCCACATGTGCTTGTGGAACCAATTCCTATGCCAACTATTTGTGCATCTTGAACATTGACTAAACACAAGTCAATACAGCTCCCAGTATCTCTAATAGAGATGTGCACCCTCTTATAGAATGTAATCTATCACTTGACTATAACTTTTCAATCTTAGGGATTTATGTAATATCCTAAGAAAACGTTAGGATAAGTACCTTAGATGCACAATGTGTTTATCTTGATGCAAGTTTGTTTGTATTCGAACAAACTATTTGCATCCAAACACATGTCCATATGACATAATGGATTTATCATCATACTATGACTCGTATGTTATCCATTTGTCATTTATAGTTGGCATATGGTTGTGGGATATCACCGTTATTTGCAAAGCATTTCATGAAATATAATGGAAGTTTTTGCAAGTTGTAACATTGATACTAACATCAAAATTTTGATATATAACATATGCGTTTAGGAATTGCTCCACGCTACATGTTCGTTGTTCAATGTTGATATGTAAGACTTCATCATCAATCCTCATTAACATCAATGTCATGGCGTTGATAAGGTAATGTGCGTTTAGGAATTACTCCACACTACATTATCATGATTGATGAATGCTTGGTCGAGATATTCTTCGGTATCCCAACCCGAAGCAACTCATATCTCCTGACCATGCATATATTTCACTTTATTATTCCTTAATTACTTAAAGGAATCTTATGAAGTATATATACCTCTAGCTTATACTTGGAATAGTTCATGCTTGTTGAACTATTTCCAAAAGCCTTGTGACATACCTTTATTTCTAAAGGCTCCTTTGTCCAAACTAAAGACGCTGATAATACCAAAAGTATTTAGCTGGGCTGAGCCTAAATACCATACTTGGTATATTCATGACGTCCACTTTTAGTATTACTTGACAAAGAATTATCTTGTCACAACTAGGTATAAGTCTTACATTTATATTCATCACTAATTGCTTATGATTCATGTATTACTGAACTAGTGACTGAGTTTACCAAAAACAACATTCATTCCAGAACCTGAAAGAATGTCTCCTTGCGTCCAAGGACACATGAGATTTAATGTTTGTGGTTATACTCAATAACAGTTCAACACGAATCTTTCACTTGGCAATTAAAGAAGTCGTGTACTTCTCACCACTGGCCTAGGTATCACCCTTTCGCAGCCACTTGGAGAATACACCTGACTTCAAGTAATAATTCTATACCTGGTAACTGTATCTAAATACACATATGTAAAAAGCATATAGTATTAAATACCCAAGTAGTAAAAAGGAAACATTATTTTTGATGAATATGCCTGATGTAGAAGTGGCAACTTGCTTCTTAAATCAGATTATTGCTTTTAAACTTCCATAGTTTTATTTTATAATATGCAATGCAAATAACCTTTGTTAATACCTCATTAATTGAAGAACGTCGCGAATGTGCCATTGACATTACTTGCCTTTTGTGTTGAAAGTGGGTGCCCTAGACCCAACTTGTTTTGTACTTTGATTACCGCTACATGTATTCAGTTTGTTATAATACATGTGTTTATCTTGCCATAATAGTGTAGATACTTCTGCATCTACTTTGTTTATGGCAATGCCCTTAGATTACCTGTCGCATTAAAGGGTTATTGTAGATCCCAGGCTATAATGAGAACCCTAAGATGCCATGACATTAATCTTAAAGTAACGTCCTATGGTCCAGTTACATCATTCTGAAGGACACAGATGATGTGTGATCATCAGGTGCTGGAGGCTCATAAGCATTGAGACTTCTTCTCATGAAGTTCGCACTTGAGATCACGAGGACAGACCTGCATAATAGAAACACCACATGTTTTAGGTGTTATTGGTTGTTCCTATCTACGGACATGTGTAATGGTCTTTTGACTTGAGATCATTGTCAATGGATGTCATTTAATTACGTACATTTGATGCAAGGCGAAAACCATGACGACAAAGTTGTGGCGTGGTAGTTTGTATCGGGTACGTCATTAATGACATGGCGTTGATTGAATGATCGAGAAAGGATTTGTCACTTCCGAGTTCAGGAAGAGACATCTCGGGCCTGATTGATTAGGATGGTTGCACCTTCATTAAATCCATGGCCATGGTAGAGGAAGGTAAGACCGTCCGGACAAATCAACAAACAAAATAAAGCAAAATAAAGAATGATGACACTAGTGTGCATTCTGCTTTATTGAGATATCGATGACGAAGAGATTATATTACACCGACCGTGTTCGTAGGAAGACTGTCGTTGCTTTGACTTTGCCTTATCTCTATAGGGGTCACACACAATAGCACATTGAGAATCTGCCCTATTCTGGGAATAAGAATATAGAACTTGGTGGGCCCCGCCAAAGGGTCTGAGTACTATCCAAGTTCTATGGATCACCAAAGAATAAATAAATTCATTAATAATTCAAGTTTAGAATAATTCATTGAATTTGTTTATAACATGTATTTACAAGTTATATATATAGTAAATACAAGTATTAATATCATTCGAATGGTTTTTTATATCCTAGGTTCGTTTAATATTAGCAGGAGGTGTGAGTCGAGTTAAAGACTCAAATTTATCACGTAATATATTTATATATTACAAGTGATAAAATATAGATATTATTTATGGCATAATTTTATTTGTCATAAATAATTATTTATAACACTTATATAGCAGACGTTTATTACACGGGGGCCGGGAATCCATACCGCGTGTTTTAAACACTCCCTATATAAGTGAGAGAGAGGCTCTCCCATATTAACTATTCATGTGTTGGGATTGAGAGCTTCTCTCATCCTGGAATCTAGAGAGTCTCTCAAGTGAAGGAAGATCTTCAAGTTCATCCATCTCGGATTGAAGCTTCTTCCCTTGCGGTGATCGTCGCTGCGCTGAAGTGAGCGTTGAAGATCTGCGCTAGCAGTCGGATCTCAACGAACGGTGCACGAGCAGATTCGAGAGGCGTGTGCGGACGATCTAGAGGGCTTCGACGTCGGAGTCTTCGAGCAACGATCGCCGGTGTCCTGCGGCGGACTTGCACACGTCAAATCCGAACTAGGTACATGATTAATTTATTTGTGCTCTGTTTAAACCTTGCGTGATCCTCGGACCGAACCGGGACAAGATCACCGGAGTTGGCAGGGTTATGTCACTCCGGTGATGCAGAAAATTTTAAATTCCTGCCCCACCGGCTTCTGTTGTGCCGTCCCGGTACCCAACATTGTGGCTTTTTTGCATTGTCTTTCCATTTATTCGCCATAAGAATTAAAACTTAACCGACTTTGATATTCTTATTATCTTGGCGAACCTTACCTAAATTGGTAATGACGCGTTTTCTCAATACTTGCTCGTTTTATAACTTAAAACGATTTTTGAGTAATGTGGTGAAAATGATATGAGAAGGGATCCATTTATAGATCATGATCGATCTTTTAATTTACACATGCCAGTATAACAATCACCTTATTCATATCATTGCTTCGCTTTCTTTTTGCAAACATCCCAGAGATGAGACTTCATGTTTATATCATCCATGTCCTGGTGTAGCGACCGCAACTAACACTGGACGTTGATGAAAGCATAATGATAAAACTATCATATGCTTTGTACATTAGTCTCCTGTAAGCAATTTTACTTTGTCCAATATTTATCGTAGTTTAAACTTGTGGTATAACTTGCCATTTTTCTACAAAAATGAATTTTAGCATATGAGTGTTTTTTATCTTTTTATCTGGATTACCGGTTTAGACATTTTGATTAATTACTTAAATCATTTAATGTCTCCCACTATTTTATCGGATTCTAGGATCCCTCTGTGCTAGAATCATAATACTCTGTCGCTTGAGTATTCTAGTGGCAAGGATCCTGGAACCACCCCTCACAGTGTACAAGATATGGCTACGCCACTACTTGGAGGGTTCGAGGTAGGCTTTTGGCTGACCGATCGCTTTAACTTGCGGTTCCTTGATCTGTTGAGTGAAGTTCCAGCTTCTAAAATCAGAACTTGATTTACTTAATGCTTGCCTCTAAAATTACAACAAGCCAGCTATGACTATTTCTTTGATGCAATTTTAGCTCAGTCAACCCATCATTCTTATAAGGACTTCCCGGTAGTAAGAGACACCCTCAGCTATGGCATGACCGACATCTCAAACAGCCAGTTTTGTCCAAACTTGAATGACAGAAGGCGGTTATGACTTAATATATCTTTGAGGGTTTTATTATTTTTAATGTGATGAAAGAAATCATTTTCTATTTTAATAATCACGTACTACGTGATCGCACTCACAACTGATCGTGCATGAAATAGAAATTTAATCGCGTCATATGTTCATTTTATCTTGCATGTTTGTTTATTATTATACTATGTGATCGCGTAATAAACTACACATGCACAAAAATAATAAACCATGCAAAACAAAATGAACACCTGATCATGAGCCGGTTCTAATGGTCGATTCGTTGAGTGAATAACGGACCAACTGAGGTTTTTGGGACAATACCTCTAGTCGTGTGGCTTGCAATTTGAATAGAAACGTCTGCTCATCCAATGCATCCAACTCCTGTCTGATCGCACTCACAACTGTGCAGGTCGGGGCGAACCCGCATAGGCCCGGTCTGTGCCTGGAAGACCCCGTGCAGGGGTGTTCTAGCTCGGACAGGTCCGCCCAAGCCCGTTCCTGGCAGGGCAGACCCGTTTGTGCCCATTTCGGGGTGGCCCTGATTGGGCATAAATAAACTGGCAATACCTCGCCGGTTTGGTTCGACCCGCGGCTGGACAGGGGTGGTGGACGAGAGCTGCGGTGGCCGGAGGTGGCTGGCCGGTCCACAAGGGAGGAACCCGACAGGTCTGCGGCAGTGGGGCGCCGTAGCAGGGCGCCGAAGCGGGGCACCAGACCGAGGCGAGCAGGACGCCGCGGCGGGGCTGGGGGGTGCGCTGGTTCGAGGCAACTCCGGCAGGGAGGCAGAGCGCGGGAGGTGGCCCGGGGAAGCCGTCGGGGCAGGCAACCGGCTGGTTTGCCGACCTGGTGAAGGGAGGCGGCCTCCGGCCGAGGGTGGTGGCGGTCGAGGGTGGAGGCGTCTGTTTTGGGAAGAGGGAGGCCGGGGTGCCGGGCATCGCCCTTGCTGCGTGGTGGAGGAGGCGCTGCAGGCCTGGTCGGGAGCGCCTGGTGCGGTGCGGGGTGACGGCCGCTGCCGGCCGAAGGTGGAGGTGCGGAGTGCAGAGCCGACGCAGTGCTGTAGCGGGTCTCCGCGAGGGAGGGTGGCCAGTTCTGCCGGTTTGCCTCGTGCGGTGCAGGTTGGTGGTGTGCGGCGTGGTCCGGTTAGCGTGGAGTCCTTGCGGCGGCCGGGAGCGGAGCAACTGGGAGGCGCGACCTGGTTTATGGGAAGAGGGTCGGCCGACGCCGGGCTGAGTGGGCTGCGGCCCTGGTGTGCCGCGGCGCTGCGGGGTGACGGCCGCTGCCGGCCGAAGGTGGAGGCGCGGAGTGCAGAGCCGACGCAGTGCTGTAGCGAGTCTCCGCGAGGGAGGGTGGCCAGTTCTGCGGGTTTGCCTCGTGCGGTGCAGGTTGGTGGTGTGTGGCGTGGTCCGGTTAGCGTGGAGTCCTTGCGGCGGCCGGGAGCGGAGCAACCGGGAGGCGCGACCTGGTTTATGGGAAGAGGGTCGGCCGACGCCGGGCTGAGTGGGCTGCGGTCCTGTGTGCCGCGGCGCTGCGGGCAGAGGGAGATGGGGGCCGCTCGGCCCCCAAACAAAAAGCCCCTTTTTTGTGCTTTTGCTTTGAATTCCAGTCGCCGCCCCACATTTTCCCTTTTGTTTTTTTTATGAAGTGGGGCGCCTGCTGCTGGGTGCCCGGCTGCAGCCCAGCTTCGTGGGGTGGAGAACTGACGGCCTGGTGCGCCGGTTCCGCCGTGAAGGAAAAAAAAGCGGCCCACTGTTTTTTTTCTGCGGCCTGCACATGCAGGTCGCCCCCCCCATATTTTTTTTATTGTTTTTTATTCTTTAGACTTGCTTTGCGGGTCTTTTTTTTTTGTGTGACCTGCTTTGCAGGTCTCCCGCTCCTCTTTTACAAATTTTTCCAAAAGCTAAATATTAGCCTTTGAAAAAATAATAATAATAATATTATAATAAAATTAATATTATAATAATAATAATAATTCAATTAATTTTAAGAAATTAATATCAAATCAAAATTGATTTTCCGGTGAGTATTTCGGCCATGGGATTTCCGGTCGAAATACGAAACACCACCGGAATTCAACCTCGAATCCGAATTCAAAACTTCAGATGGCTTCAGACTGGCCATTTGATGTCCGATTCGGATTCCGTCTGCGGCGTTGGGACCGTATCGATGCTCTTCATTGAATTTAATGCCAATTTAATTTATATTTGGCTTAAAAACGACACGTGCTCCCTTTGATGCCACTTGTTGGAACCAGACATGCAGCGGAAGCCCCAAACAAGTGGGATTTTAAAATTTTTCCACCGACGATCGACGCAAACTTGTTGATGACGGTGAATGACAGCCCGATCTTAGCCGAGGACCACGCGTGAAGGGTTTTAAGCACAAAAGTAAACCGTAAAAAATACCTGGTTTAATCCGAAGCCTCGCACAACGTTTGCTAGTCGTTGGCGATCATTACTTGAAGAATCTGAATCCGAATTCCTCTAGATCGTCCACACGCGCTTCAATGAATCCGCAGGAGCACCGTTCGTCGTAATCCGGGTGCTAGCGCAGAATTGTGACGATGCCTTCGACGCTCCAACGATCACCGCATCGCTTCGCTGGTGATGCCTGAGAGAGAGCTCGATTCGAGCTCCTTGGATCCAGAGCCTCTCTCTAGATCATGGGAGAGAGGTGAGGAGAGAGAAGCCCATGAATAGTTCTTGGCAAAAGCCCCTATTATATTTATAGTGCTTAGTTAAAATACCCGGTATAGCCTCGCCGGCCCAGAATACTCAACGCACTATCAACGACATTTTATGACTACTTAACTAAGTCATAAATATTATTATCATTTACTTGTAATATATTAGATAATAATTGAGTTCAAAACTTGACTCGTCGTTTCAACAAATATTAATTGAACCTTGAATAATTTAATATTCATTAATTAATATTTTTCATGTATTTACTTAATACTGATAAATACATTTAATAAATAAATTCAATACTCATTATTCTAAACTTGAATAATATGAATTTATTTATTGCATTGGTGATCGTTTAACCTTGGACAAATCCCGGACCCCAGTGGTGGGGTCCACCATGTCCAAATCTCATATTCAACTGAATAGGGCAGATTCTTGAATACGCTATTGTGTGTGACCCTCTAGGCCCTTATCTCGACACCAGTGAATAGTATTCACAGACCAAGAGCGGGATCTAGCAACCCATCATGACCTCTGAAGAGATAAAGATTGTCACAACAGCAAGAACCAACCCACGAACATGCACTGTGTAATATAATCTCTTTGTCTGTAATATCTCATAAAGCAGGACGCACTCACGTGTCATTGCTCTTTTATTGCTTTATTATTTGTTGATTTAACTGGATGAATTTACCCTCGACTGCCATGACCATGGTCTTATAAAGGTACTGCCATCCATATCAACATGGCCTGAGATATATTACTTCTATAACCCGGAAGCGACAAATCTTTTCTTGACCATTCAACCAATGTCATGCCATCAATGGCGCACCCAACACAAACTATCTTGCCACGACTGCATTGTCATGATTTTCGTCTTGCATCAAAGTACGCAATCAAATGACATACATTGGTAATGATTTCAAGTCAGGAGATCATTACACATGATCGTAGATAAGAACATCCAATAACACCCGAAACATGTGGTGTTCCTATTGGCGGGTCAGTCCTCATGATCTCACTATTAGAGATCACGGAGTGCGAACTTCATGAGAAGAAGTTTCAATGCTTATGAGCCCCCAACACCTGATGATCAAAATCTACTGTGTCCAATCAGTAAGATGTATCTAGACCATAAAACATATATTTAAGATTAATGTCATAGTATCTAGAAGTTCTCATTATAGCATGAGATCTGCTATAACCTTTTGATATGACAATTAATCTTTGGATATTACCATTTCAATAGTGGACGCATAAAAGTCTACACTATAATGGTAAGATGAAATCATGTTTAGCTAACTGAATAATTGGGTTTAGGGCATCCACTATTTCAACATTTACTTGGAGTAGTTATACTTTAAATGGGAGACATGCAAGTAAACTGGATGGATGTTTTGTGCAGGTGGATGAGAGGAATGGTGCAATTGATGTATCTGGCCTCACTCTTCCAAAATTTCATTATGATCATAATCCTATATTGATTGATCTTGGTGTTAATAAAAGGTCATCCCCATTACCTTTTAAGTTTAACAATGCTTGGCTCGTTGTGCCAGGCTGTAGAGAAATTGTTCTGGATCTTGGAATGTTGATTGTGTGGGCAACCCATACAATT
The DNA here is from genome assembly GCA_963277665.1 of Viscum album. Lineage (NCBI taxonomy): Eukaryota > Viridiplantae > Streptophyta > Magnoliopsida > Santalales > Viscaceae > Viscum > Viscum album. The sequence goes on from OY728135.1 coordinate 1,679,035,024, forward strand.
CTGCGCTAGCACCCGGATTACGACGAACGGTGCTCCTGCGGATTCATTGAAGCGCGTGTGGACGATCTAGAGGAATTCGGATTCGGATTCTTCAAGTAATGATCGCCATCGACTAGCAAACGTTGTGCGAGGCTTTGGATTAAACCAGGTATTTTTTACGGTTTACTTTTGTGCTTAAAACCCTTCACGCGTGGTCCTCGGCTAAGATCGGGCTGTCATTCACCGTCATCAACAAGTTTGCGTCGATCGTCGGTGGAAAAATTTTAAAATCCCACTTGTTTGGGGTTTCCGCTGCATGTCTGGTTCTAACAAGTGGCATCAAAGGGAGCACGTGTCGTTTTTAAGCCAAATATAAATTCAGCAAGAGAGGAAGTTAGTCATGGTTTCCTGGAAAGATTATGTCAAACCTGTAAATATGGGTGGACTGGTATTCAAAGATCTTAAGATATATTCAATGATACTTTGGTAAAAAATTTCACATGGAGAATTCTTTCCTCTGATTTCTCATTTGAATTTATCGCCACTAGATTTGTTGATAAACTACATAATGGTCATTTCATGTATGTATCCTCTTCTGTCTGGCCTGCTATTAAGCAAGCCTACTATTATATTATGGGCTGTTCAAAATGGGTGGTTTGCAGACAGTCGTCATCGAACTGCTGGAGCACTCCTTGGCTCTCTCGAGATATCATAAATGATGTTGAAATCCCTGCATCCAGGAAGAATTGTACTATATCTGAGCTACAGCTGAACAATGAAATGCGCGAGCTGCTTCCATTCCAGATCGCGGAGGAGATTTCCAGGTACGCCTATTTTGATTGTGATACTCTGCTGTGGATGCCCAATCTCGATGGCAAATTTACTACCATGGACGGTTACAGGCTGCAATGTGGTTCCTCAGTTGGTCTAACGGCTTGGGTATCAGGTTTTAGACAGTCCTTTGTTCTTCCCGCTGATACTTTATTCATCTGGAAAATATGGAAAAACTGTTTTCTTGTCCAATGTAGTATTCAGCGCAAAGGAATGCATACTGCTTCTGCTTTCTTTTTCTGCCTGAATGCCAAGGAGTACATTTACCACTTGTTTGTGTGTTGTGGTTTTACTCTCAGATTATGGACTTATTTGCAGGATCTATTAAGTTGTAGCTTTAATTTCCAGAGTATTGAGGCCCTCCTTTTTGTTAGAATAACTCATGTGATTTTATTTAATATTATTATAATGGGATATTAAGGGATAAAACTGTCAATTGATGGACTTTGACAGTTAATTAAGTAACCATCCATATAACCGTTTTATCCCTATTTAAAGGCTCCCGTCCTTGCCAATTAAGACTCGAATCGATTTCTGGTACGTTCCATCAATTTTGTTGTATAATAGAAGAGGCGGAGAATAGAAATTCTTTTTAACTTTATGATTTGACCACTTTGATGATTAACAAATCTCATGCAATAATGTTTCAAATAAAAATATCATAATCATAACATCGTTATAAATGCAAATAAATTTTAATAAACATAAATCCAAAATTTTGTCTACTGTTTCTTTAATTTGTTTTTGGTGTCAAATTTAAAACTTCAATAATTATTTCAGAATGACAAATCATTTTTTTACAACAATTTTGTTAAGGTTTGAAAACTCATGACAAAAAGTTGATAAATAAATAAATAAATGCTAACACGTCACCTTTAAAACCATTTTGTAAATGTGGGCAACCTTATCCATTTTTTAATCATTAAAACAATTTTAAATATAAAATTCATTCTATTATCAAAGATAATAAATACTAATAGGGAAATTTCAAAATTTAAAATCAAGGATAATGCAGTAAATTGAGATTTCCAAAAAATAGGCACTTAATATTTGGGAATAGAAAAACAAATACACAACGGATTCATAATTTAATAATAATAATAATAATTGTACAACAATTATCAAACAATGAAACAATGCTACAAAACACCCCATGATTGAAGAGAGGTAGTGTATTCTCATTTAATAATAATAATAAATTGCACACCATATTCGGGTTTCAGAAAATTCCACCACACTATTATTATTAATATTAACAACCATTTAAAATAAGAAGAAAAGAATTCATATTTAACGCAGTATATTGCTTGCAAAACGTAATCCAGTTTTTCGATTCTTATTTTAACGTAATACATAATAAATTTATACATGGACAGAATTCAAAATAAGATAAAACATACCTTGATCCATGGGATCTTCTGGATTTGAATCTCTTTGATTTTCTTCCACTTAAAAGGATTTCTATCCTCTGCCTCTTTTCTCTTCCGCAGCAAAATTGATGGAACGTATCGAAAATTGATTGAGTCTTAATTGGCAAGGACGAGACCCTTTAAATAGGGATAAAACAGTTATATGGGTGGTTACTTAATTAACTGTCAAAGTCCATCAATTGATAGTTTTATCCCTTAATATCCCATTATAATAATATTAAATAAAATCACGTGAGTTATTCTAACATCCTCCCACTTAACTCATGTGACATTTCTTTATGATATTTAATATTCAATCGGTCATTTATGTGCATTTATATCTATTTTATCACGTATACAACATTCATCATAATAAAGGATAATGTCCACATGAGTCATGACGGTCGTATATTCTCTATTAATATACTCCCTTCCATGTACTACATTATAAACATTTTTCATATCATAATTAAAATGAGATATATATATATATATATATATATATATATATATAATTGGTCCAATAATAATGTCTTTATTAAAGAATGTGTATGCTATCATTATTCAATCCAATCATGTATATTTATTGAAAAAATAGGCAACATGATCAAAACATTTATAAGTCCAAGTGTCAACTGTAATAATCATAACATTCAATGCATACAATGAAACCAACTCAATGATAATGCCCATACTTTCAACATATCCAATAAATGTCTTGGGCGGCAACCCTTTCGTCAAAGGGTCGACAATCATAAGATTTGTGCTAATATGTTCAATTGACACCTTACGTTTTTGAACTTCCTCCTTAACTGTAAAGTACTTTAATTCCATGTGTTTAGCACATTTGGAATATCGGTCATTCTTGGAAAGGAATATTGCTGCGGTATTGTCACAATAAATTTTCAAGGGCTTGACGATACTGTCGACAATTCTAAGTCCTGAAATAAAGTTCCGCAACCACGTACCTTGAATTGTAGCTTCAAAGCATGCTACAAATTTAGCTTCCATGGTCGAAGTAGCTATAACCGATTGCTTTGCACTTTTCCATGATATTAATCTTTCAGCTATAAGATACACATAACCAAAAGTGAACTTTCTTGTATCAACACAACCAACAAAGTCTGAATCAGAGTATCCAATCACCTCAAGATCATTGGATCTTTTATAAGTAAACATGTGATCCTTTGTTCCTTGCAAATATCGCAGAACTTTCTTTGCAGCTCTCCAATGACTGAGTCCAGGATTACTTTGGTATCTTCCCAACATACCGACTGCAAAGCTAATATCTAGCCTTGTGCATGTTTGAGCATACATCAAGCTTCCAACAACAGATGCGTAAAGAATTTCTTCCATCTGTTTTCGTTCCAAATCATTTTTAGGACATTGATTGAGATTAAATTTATCTTCTTTCTGAATTGGAACCAGTGATGCTCAACATTTTTCTATCCTAAACCTCTCTAAAATCTTAATGATGTATGACTTTTGAGATAAACCCAATATACCTTGAGTTCTATTACGAAATATTTCTATTCCAATCACATACTTGGCTTCTCCCATGTCTGTCATTACAAAATTATTAGAGAGGAATTTCTTGGTCTTATATAATAGACCAAGATCATTTGCAACAAGTAATATGTCATCAACATATAGAATCAAGAATATAAATTTACTCCCACTGATCTTCTGATATATACACCGATCATCGATGTTTTCCTTAAATCCAAAAGATACAATGGTATCATTAAACCTAATATACCATTGTCGGGAAGCTTGTTTAAGTCCATATATTGACTTATTTAATTTACATACCACATGTTCCTTTCCTTCAATGGAAAAGCCCATTGGTTGATCCATGTATACATCTTCCTCTAAGTTTCCATTTAGAAAGACTGTTTTAACATCCATTTGATGTAGCTCTAAATCATACTGAGTTACTAATGCCATAATAATTCTGAAAGAATCTTTCTTAGAAACCGGTGAGAAAGTTTCCGTATAGTCTACACCATCCTTTTGAGTGAACCTTTAGCAACAAGTCTAGCCTTGTAATGTTCAAGGTTACCAAGAGAGTCATATTTGGTTTTGAAGACCCATTTACATCCAACTCTTTTGCATCCTTCAGGCAATTCCATAAGGTCCCACACTTTATTTTGTTCCATGGAATTCAACTCACATTTCATGACATCTAACCATTTATCAGAATTACCACACTTGATGGCTTGAGAATATGAAACATGATCATTATTAATGCCAATATCATTTTCTATTTCATGCAGATATACCACATAGTCATCAGAAATAGCTGACCTTCTTTCCCTTTGGGATCTTCTTAACACTATTTCTTATGGTTCTTCAATCATTTCTTCATTGTGAATTTGGGAAACATTCTGTTGTGGTTCTACTTGATTATTTTGTGATGCAATAATTTGAGGAACAACAACATGTGAAGTTGGAATACAAGAAAATGGAACTTGAATTCTAACTTCTTTAATTTCCACATTTTGTGGAACTTCACTCCCACTGGATTCACTATTCTCGATAAATCTAGCATTTTCAGTTTCAACAATTCTCATACTATGGTTAGGACAATAAAATCGACACCCCTTTGATTTCTCTGGATAACCAATGAAATGTCCACTGATTGTTCTTGCATCCAATTTTCTTTGTTGTGGATTATATGCTTTTATTTCTGCCTGACAACTCCATACATGCAGGTGTCTTAAACTAGGTTTCCTACCAGTTCAAAGTTCAAAAGGAGTCTTTGGAATTGCTTTATTAGGAACCCTATTCAGTAAATACACGACAGTTTTTAAAGCATACACCCACAAAGATAAAGGTAAAGAAGAATTACTTAACATACTCCTAACCATATCCATTAATGTTCTATTACGCCTTTCCACTACACCATTTTGCTGTGGTGTACGGGGCATAGTGTATTGTGCACATATGCCATGAATTTCTAGAAACTTTGCAAATGGACCAGAGTTTTGTCCACTTTCATCAAATTTTCCATAATATTCACCACCTCTATCAGACCTTATGACCTTCACCTTTTTGTCTAATTGCCTCTCAACTTCATTTACATAAATTTCCAAGGCATTTATTGCTTGAGATTTCTCATGCAATAAATATACATATCCATAACGTGAAAAATCACCAATAAAGGTGATAAAGTATTTTTCCTTACCGAAAGAATTGACATCAAAAGGTCCACATATATTAGTATGTATGATCTCAAGGAGTTGAGTACTTCTTATGGCACCTTTCTTTGTGTGTTTTGTTTGTTTTCATTTAATACAATCCACACAAATGTCTAGGTCAGTAAAATCCAATTTTGGAAGAATTTCAAACTTAATCAATCTCTCCAATCTTTCTTTAGAAATATGACCTAAACGTTTATGCCATAAATAAGAAGACTTTTCATTTACTAAACTACGTTTAGTACCAGAATCTTGATGCAAGGTCATAAGTGTTTCAACATACATATTATCAAGATTTAGTTTATATAAACCATCATACAATAAACCAGATCCAATCATGCGTGTATGCTTAAACAAACTAAAATATCCATTCCCAAAATTAAAAAAATATCCAGCAACATCAAGTTTTGACAAAGAAACCAAATTCCTAGATATACTAGGTACATAAAAGGCTTCACATAATTCCAAACTATATCCACTACCAAGGATTAAACGATAAGCCCTGACAGCTTCAATTGGAACCTTCACTCTATTCCCCATGAAGATAAACTTTTCAGTTGGGCTTGTGATTTGGGTTGAAAGGAATCCCTACATTGTATTCGAAACATGAGTCATACAACCAGAATCAATCCACTATGTATTATGTGGAACTTCAGCTAAGTTTGATTCATAACATGTATAAGCATTTTGCCTACCTTTCTTTTGAAACCAAGCCTTCTGTTTCAAACAATCCTTTTAGAAATGTCCAACTTTTCCATAGAAATGACATTTATCTTTATTTGTGTTCTTCTGGTTCTTGCTAAAAGACTCTGTTGAACTCTCTGTGAGATGGTTATTTTAATAATCACAAATCATTGTTTTATTTACGACAATTCAGTCTTTTGTTTAATTTGTTCTAAATGTATTTACATATGTTTAAATCTTGTCTACATAATGTTTATCTATGTTACTTTATGTTTTACTGTTGACCTGGAAGTATTCTGGATTGAACAAACACTTAGTGTGAATTTCACGTTTATGACGCACCGATGATGAACGGTCGCACCGATGATGAACGGTCGCACCGATGATGAACGGTCGCACCGATGATGAACGGTCGCACCGATGATGAACGGTCGCACCGATGACAACGGTTGCACCGATGGCAACGGTCATACCGATGCTGATCACAAGCTACCAATACCGATGCTGATCACAAGCTACTGAAGCCGATACTGATCACACGCTACCAATACCGATGCTGATCACAAGCTACCGAAGCAGATACTGATCACAAGCTACCAATACCGATACTGATCACAAGCTACCGATATTGATCACAAGCTACCGATGCCGATGCTGATCCAAAGACCTACCGATACCGATGCAGATTCAAAATGACCTACCGATCTCATGACTCATCAATAGTCATGAAAAATGTTTGAATTTCTATTAACTCTTATTTAATTCCAACGGTCATATTTTTTGTTTTTAATGCAATTAATGATATTTAATGATAGTTGTGGCATGTCAGGGAACCATACCTCGTACCTATGAAAATGTAATCATTCCTATTGCCGGAGCTCGTGGAATATAAGGAAGATCGAGCTGCAGTAAAAGCAAGACGCAGAGACGAAAAGAGGAAAAAGAGGCAAAGAGGGATAGAGAAAGAATTATTCCATGCACTCATATACATGAAAAGAAGAACACACGAGGAACTTGAAGAACACTCATACTCATCAAGAATACAAGTTCAAAGAAGAAGCTGCAGTATTACAAAGAACACTTTCACATTCAAGCTGAACACCTACACTGGAAGTGAAGAGACAAGAACTACGACACTCTGTTTTCTTGACAAAAACCAGAGGACTCAGAGCTTCATTTACACCAATCCAAGGAGTCCATAGTTTCACTCACAACAAAAAGAGCACTCTAAACTAATCTCTATCTGTTTAGCTCTATTGTGTTTCATTCATTTAATTTTTGAACAGTGTGTCTTGTTTTTACACACTGTCTCCTGGACTGAACTGGAGGATACTAAATTCTCACTCCAAACTTCTTACACATTACTTTATCCCATTGTGAATTGTGGAAGAGGTCAAGTGTGACCTGGATATCCTGTGTGCTATTGTTTTTGTTTTCCCACAAAGAACTGTGGTAGAGGTCTTAGTACCTGGACATTCTCTGTACTGTTGTTTACCCCGATCCAGGGTGTGGATCAAAATTTATATAAATTGTTTGAGAGGACTAAGTCTCGGCTTGAGACTGAACCTCTTGTTTTAAAACTGTTGTGCTTACTTATTTTAGTTTTAACCTATATTGAATATTCCGCTGCCAATTACTTTGAAATATAAATTTGTTTTAAAGTTACTTTGATAGTTAATCTAGCAAGTGTTTGTATATATTGTAAAACATTAGGTTAGCTTCAAAAGTTAATTAATCTTCAGATTGAATTAACTGAGAACTAATCAATCTCTTGAGAACCTAACTGATCCTTTACTCTAATACAAATTCACTACAGATTATCTTGTTATTCAATTTGGGGGATTTTAATAGATATATTTTAAACAGAAATTTTAATTGGAACTCAATTCACCCCCCCTCTTGAGTATCCACTCCGACCAAAATTTGGTATCAGAGGATTGTTTTGTTTATCAAAGTTTTCAAACTACTCTGATTTTCAACTGTGATTTTAGTTGTATCTTGAAGATCTTAAATTTCTGTTAGTTCTAAATTTTATCTCTTTAAATATATTTGCTAAAATCGAATTATGGATAATAGACTTGAAGGTGCTGCTACCAATAGACCACCTTTCTTTAATGGTACAAATTATGCCCAGTGGAAGCTTAAAATGAAAATTAATTTAGAAAGTATGAGATTTGATATCTGGACTGCTATAGAGACTCAATATAAGATTCCAGACACCGAGATGACTACTTGGGATGAACCTACTAAGACATCTTACAATAATAATTGTAAAGCTATGAATGCCCTGTATTGTGCTTTAGGAGATGAAGAATTTAATCGCATATCTGCTTGTACAACTGCTTATGAAATTTGGGATACCTTGGGTGTTTCCCATGAGGGAACAACCAATGTCAAAGAAATGAGACCGAACACCTATACTATTAAATATGATAATTTTAAAATGAAGGCTGATGAACCTATTTCTGATATGTATCTCAGGTTCAATGAGATTGTCAACACTATGAGCTCACTTGGAAAAGCTGTTCCTGCAAAGGAGCAAATTATGAGAATACTAAGATGTCTGCCGGACAAGTGGAGGGGCACATCAGTTTCAATTAGAGAATCATGTGATATTGGTGATTTTCCTGTTAAGGAGTTGATTGGTAAGCTTATGATGTATGAAGAAGAACTAAAGGTGATCAAGGAAGAAGATGTACCAAAAAGGAAGTCAGTGGCATTTAAGTCTACCGCCTCAAAGAGAAAGGACAAAGAAAAAGTACACATACCTACTGAAAGCTCAACAAGTGAAAGTTCAGATTCTGAAAGTGATGCTGAAATGGCTCAAATAGCCAGAAGATTCAAGAAGTTCTATAGGAAGAAGAAATTCTTTGGAAAATCAAACTACGAAGGTAAATATGACAACAAAGGTCACTGGAAGAAGGACTGGAAGAAGCCTGATAAAAGTGATGAAATTGTCTGCTATGAATGCAAAAGGAAAGGACATGTAAAAGTAGACTGTCCAAAATTGAAGTTCAAAAAGAAATATGACTACAAGAACAATAAGTATAAGAAAGATATGAAAGCAACTTGAAGTGCTTCAGAGGACAGTTCAACTGATTCTGATTCTACTCAGGATGAAAAATCTCAAAAAGCTAACATGTGTTTTATAACAAACACATCTGAGGTAACACTGGACACTCCTACTTTAAATTCATATTATTATGGAGTTGAATCTGATTCTGAATATGAAAATATGTCTAGTGAAGAACTATTTGAATATTGTAATATGCTAGAAGAAACCTGTAATGATCTTAAGGACAAATATAAGACCTTGAAGAAACAACATGCTCTAACCAGTTCTGTTAAATCCTCCCTTGATATAGAAAAGGAAAAGAATGCTCAATTGCTGAAGGAAAATACTGCACTGAAATTGTTTAATGATCAATTAAGGAAGGACTTAGAAAAATTCACAAATGAAAAAGATACACTTACTCAAATGCTAGGAAGACAAGTGGCACCAAAATATACCACTGGAATAGGCTATCATCCTGGACAAAGATAGTTTACTAAAACTAGATTTATTTCTAAATCTGGACAGAATGCTGCTAGTTCTAGTTCTGGAAATTCATATGCTTCAACTAGTTACTCACATAGTTATAGATCAAATAAAGTTTATCTTTCAAAATCTATTGATTCTGTAAATTATTTGAGACCCATAAGACAAATCTGGGTACCTAAAACTTTGATTGCTAACCTATCTGGACCCAAGAAAATCTGGGTACCAAAATCATTTTATGTTTAAACCTGTTTTGTAGGAAACTTGCTTGAAGAGTTCTCATAAGAAGATATGGTACTTAGATAGTGGATGTTCAAGGCATATGACTGGAGACTACTCATGCTTTAAGAGCTTAATCAAAGTTTATGGAGGCCATGTCATCTTTGGTGATAACTCTAAAGAAAAGATCATCGGCCTAGACCAGATTGGTAACACTGATTCAGTTTTAATTTCTAAAGTATTATTTTTTGATGGACTTAAATATAACCTGTTAAGTATTTCTCAGTTATGTGATGATGGTTTCAATGTTAAATTTGAAAATGATTCTTGTAATGTTTTTAATTCCAAAAATGTTTTAGTATTCTCTGCATTGATAAATGAAAATGTATATGCAGTTGATTTAAATTCTTTATCCAAGCAAAATTTTACTTGCTTAAATGCTTTTCATAAGGAATCTTGGCTTTGGCACAGAAGATTAGGACACTGCAACATTCATTCACTTAGAAAAATGACTAGGAAGAACTTAGTTGGAGACCTACCCAAACTTGAATTCCCATCAGACAAAGTTTGTAATCCCTGTCAAAAGGGAAAACAACATAAAGTTTCTTTTAAAACAAAGAAAGAAGTTTCAACCTCTCAACCTCTCGAGTTGGTTCACATGGACTTGTTTGGACCTTCTAGAGTTTCTAGTTTAAATGGGAATCATTATGTCTATGTCCTAGTAGATGAATTTTCTAGATATACTTGGGTATACTTCTTAGCTCACAAAAGTGAAGCTTGTTCTTATTTTACTAAATACTCCAAGTCTGTAGAAAACCTTAGTGGAATTAAGATTAAGACCCTAAGAAGTGACCATGGTCGTGAGTTTGAGAATCATGAGTCTGAATCTTATTGCTCACACAATGACTATAGTCATAATTTCTCTGCCCCTAGGACACCTCAACAGAATGGTGTAATAGAAAGGAGAAATATAACCCTTCAGGAAATTACAAGAACAATGCTTAATGAATATGACCTACCTATTTATTTTTGGGCTGAAGCTGTTAATACAGCTTGTCATATTATCAATAGAGTCCTGATTAGACGTGTTTTTAAGAAGCTCCCTTATGAGTTGTGGAATAATAGAAATCCTAAAGTTAGTTACTTCAGAGTTTTTGGTTGCAAAGTCTTCATTCTCAATACTAAGGATAATCTAGACAAATTTGCATCCAAGAGTGATGAATGAATCTTTTTAGGATATTCACTTTCTAGCAAAGCCTATAGAGTGTTTAATAAGAGAACCAAGTGTGTGGAAGAATCTGTTCACATCAAATTTGATGAAACTGATCCACATGAACCTAAACCTCCTCTTGAAAATCTTGAAGAAGAGTTGTCTGTTCTGAACCTCAGTGATAAAATCAATAAACCTGCTGTAAAGACAACCAGTTCTGGAAGTATTCCAAAATCCACTCCTGGTGAACCCAAACCCAGAGAAGAACCTGAAATATCAAGTCTTACCTTTAATAGATCAACTAGGATTTTAAAGAATCATCCTTTAGATACTGTTGTTGATAATCTTGATAGAGGGACACAAACTAGAGCTTCTCTAAGAAATTAGGTTGAACATCAAGCCTTTCTTTCACAGTTAGAACCTAAAAACATCAATGATGCAATCAATGATAAATTTTGGGTAATGGCTATGCAAGAAGATTTAAATCAATTTTAAATAAACAAAGTCTGGAAATTGGTAGAAAGACCTAAGGACACCTTGACCATAGGCACTAAATGGGTTTTTAGAAACAAGGTTGATGAATCAGGAAATATAGTTAGAAACAAAGCAAGACTAGTTGCACAAGAGTATAGTCAAGAGGAAGGTATAGACCATGAAGAAACCTTTGCACCTGTAACTAGATTAGAAGCTATTAGAATCTTACTTGCTTATGCTGCTCATCTGAATTTCAAGTTATATCAAATGGATGTCAAAAGTGCATTTCTAAATGGTTTTATAATTGAAAATATCTTTGTTGAACAACCACATGGATTTACAAACCCCCATTTCCAAAATCATGTTTTTAAACTCTCTAAAGCTTTATATGGCTTAAAACAGGCTCTAAGAGCTTGGTATGATAGACTTACAAATTTTCTTATTTCAAAAGGTTTTACTAAAGGAATTGCTGATCCCACTCTCTTTATTAAAAGAATTTACAAAGATATTTTGATTGTACAAATCTATGTTAATGATATTATTTTTGGATCTTCTAAACATTCTTTATGTACTAACTTTTCAAAGGTTATCCAAAATGAATTTGAAATGAATTTAATGGGAGAACTCAAGTATTTTCTTGGATTTTAAATTTTTCAAAAGAAGGATGGTATTATTTTAAATCAAAGTAAATATACAAAAGTTCTTTTAAAATGTTTTGGTTTGGATAATAATAAGGGAAGTGACACACCTATGAGTACCGCCTGTAAGCTGGATGATGATGAAACTGGGAAACCAGTTGATCAAACCAATTATAGAAGTATGATTGAGAGTCTACTTTACCTTACTGCTAGTCGACCAGATATTATGTTTAGTGTGTGTATGTGTGCAAGATTTCAAGCCAATCCTAAAGAATCTCATTTACTTGCTGTTAAAAGGATTTTCAAATACCTCAAAAATACCACCAATTTAGGTTTATTTTATCCAAAAGGACAACCTTTTGACTTAATGAGTTATTCAGATGCTGACTTTGCTGGTTGAAAGTTAGATAGAAAGAGCACATCTGAAACATGTCATTTATTGGGAAAATCCTTAGTATCTTGGTGTAGTAAGAAACAGAGCTCTGTTGCATTATCTACTGCTGAAGCAGAATATATTGCTGCTGGAATTTGTTGTGCACATATTCTGTGGATGAAACACACTCTGTTGGACTATGGATATCAATTTAGACATGTGTCTATAAATTTTGATAACACTAGTGCAATTAACATTTCTAAGAATCCTGTGTCTCACTCTAGGACCAAACACATTGATGTCAGACATCACTTCTTGAGAGATCACTATCAAAAAGGTGATATTTCTCTAGAATTTATTGACTCTGAACATCAGTAAGTTGATATTTTTACCAAGCCCCTAAGCTCTGAAAGATTAGATTTTATTAAACAAGAGTTGGGTATGATCGATCTGTGAAACCGATCAGTGAAACCGATCTGTGAAACTGATTTGTGAAACCGATCAGTGAAACCGATCTGTGAAACCGATCTGTGAAACCGATCAGTGAAACTGATTAGTGAAACCGATCTACGCGACCGATTGAGTAGTACAGTTTGTGAAACCGTTAGTGTTTTTCAAAACGACATTGTTTTACTAAATCGGTAATTTTGTTTATTATTATTATTGTAACCCCAAATGATAAAAATAATGACCCGCGACTATTTCTAAAGACTGTTGACCTTCCATCTCCTGCCGAAATCTTCTTTCTGAATCCCGAATCTTTCAAACCTTTCAAACCTCTCAATCCTCTCGAACCTCCAATGACAAAGAAAAAGCAACAAAGCAAGGAATCTGAAGGTTTCTCTCCTGTGAAACGCGCTCGAGGAGAATCGAGCAGCACGACTCAAAGATCAGTAAACCCGGAGTTGGAAACTCGGGTGGTTACCACAGAAAAGGAAGTGAGTGCCGAATGGGTGTTATCCAGCAAGTCTGCTCTTTTAAAAGTTTTGGAAATACAAGGATGGAAAGACTGGTTCTGTGATAATGACCAAGTCTACTACCCAAAGTTAGTGCATGAATTTTATCTGAACTTAAGTATTGTTTTGGATGGAGCAGAAGCTGTGAGACTATCTTCTATAATCAAAGGGAAAAAGATAACTTTTTCATCGAAGTAGTGGGATGAATGTTTAGGAGTACCTCATAATGGAAGATACGAGGATTACACTGGCAATATCCCTCCTACCACAAAATACTTTTCTTATGATTTAGCTATGGAGTTGTTGACTGGTAAGTCTGAATCCAGAATAATAACTGCTGCTGAGTTGGATGATGAGAGTAGAATTCTGTTTAAGTTTATTCAACACAAAGTCTGTCCTAGAAAATGCGATTTTGCTTATGTAAAGTATCAAGATGTTTTTTTTGTTGTTTCTATTGTTGAATGGTGAAAAGGTCAACCTGTGTAGATATTTTGCTGTCCATATTGCTGAGATGGTGAAGCCATCCAAGAAAGCTACAGCCCTGTTCTACTCCAAGAAAATCTCTGCCATGCTGAAGTTCTTGGGATGTGTTGATGATGGAGATGAGTGTACCTCATCCAGTAGTAGCCTCTATATTAACAAGGACATTTGTAAAAGGATGAAAATCAAATGGAACCCATGGAAGAAGGTCTGGGTTGCTGATGAAGAAAAGTTGTATGACTCTTTCAATCCTATTGATCACCCTAAGAGACCAAAAGGGATGAGAGATCCTAGTTTAAAACCTGGTGAAGAAGTGGTTTATTCTGATGAAGAAAAGGAAGCAGTAGTTCCTAAGGAAACTGGTGAGTCCAGTAAGAAGGGAACAAAAGAAGAAGAAACTGAAGATGAAGCTGATACTGAAAAGGAGCCTGAATCACCTCCTGATGACAGGAGTGATCCTGATACGGTTAGTCTGAAGAAAAGAAGAATGGAATTTGGACCAGCCAGTCCACCTCTCAAGTTACTAGAGATAGAACCTCTTTTAGATGATGAAGAAGAGGGTGAGACTGAAGAATCAAATTCTGAGCAGTATGAATCCAGCAGTAAAGACAGTTCAAATGAAAAATCGGTCAATGATGGTGAAGATGGTGATGAGGGTGATGGCAGTGATGGTGATAGTAGTGAAGATGACAATAGTGATGATTATGTTGATATAAGTACTCGACCGGTGGATGGTCAAAATGTGATTCAAGCTGATCCTCAACCTCAACTAAATGAGCAAGAAACTGTTTCTGAGGCTGAAAGGACAGTACAGTCAGAAATTGATGTGGATGAGGAAGTCTCTCCTAAAAATTCTGGAAGAGCTAGTTTTGTGAAACCTTTGTATCCTTCATGCAAAGCCGCATGGGAAGAACACCCAGTTCTTATGGTTCTGGGTTTAGATTATCCAGAAGAAGTGGAAGAAGAAGTGAATTTTACAAGAGTAAGCAATTCAATTAAGGCTCGATTAGTTGCAGAGTATATGCAAGTGATAGAAGACAGACCTGGTCCTTCAGTTTCTCAATCTAGACCTGTTCCTTCAGTGGCACAATTTGATCTTGACAGATTTAAATCAAATTGCTTCAAGCAGTTAGAGAGACAATAAAAGAGGAATTGTCTAATGCTACTGCTCTTGCTCCTGTGAATTTATCCGAGGCTGCTATGGATGCTCTAACTCAAAGAGTGGTTAGTATCATTAAGCCAAACCTCTGCAATACTGGTGAGATGATTGGCAGGCATATTACCTCTCTGAATCAAATGCTCAAAGATTTAAGTAGTGGTTTAGTCTCTTTGTCAGGTGAGTTTAGATCAACCATCTCTGGTATGATGAAAGTGTTAAGAAATTTGGTAGAACACTTGAAGAAAGATTATTTGAGAAAGTTGAAAGCTGAGATCACTCAGATTGTTGCTCAGGCTAGCTCCTCCAAAGTGTCCAAGATCACTGGTCATGAAATCAATACCTTAAAGGATATTATAAAAGAAGAGTTAGTAGCTCTTGGGCAGATCCTGGATTTGGATTCCTTGAAAATAATGAAAGACAATAGTGATTATATCCACAAAATGGTGCAGTTGTATTCAGCTGATGCTACTAAGGCTCAGAAAGAGATCAAAGAGAAAGTGGATCACTACTTTTCTAATATTTATACCAAGCATGAGTTGAACCATTAGTTTAAGGTTTTGGCTGAGAATTTGAGGCTCCCTCCAGTCACTCAAGCTTTCAAGGCTCAAGTCCAGCAGTTGAAAGATTTCACTCCTACTCTGGAAAATTTTATGCAGAACAAGGATGAATTTGAAAAGGCTATGACATATGGTGGTGAAGTAATTCAAGATTTTATCAACCTGCTCAAACCATATCTTCATGTGAAAGCGAAGACAATTGTTATTCCTACTGTAGAGCCTCTCAGTTCATCAGATGTTGCTCCTAGTCAGATATCAATGTCTCAAGCTCTATCAAATATACGGACAGTCTTTCAGCAACCACCTTCAGAAAGATCTTCTACTCCTCAGCAAGTGACCTTAGCACCCACTGTGCTACCAGCCAGAGCTGTCCTACCTCCTCTCTCCATCCGGCCAGATCAACCTTCCACCAAAGCACCCTCTGGACCATCCCTTCCTCCTGCGAAAGGGAAAGCTCCATTGCACCCAAAGAAGTAGCCGTGCTAGTCATTTTTGATAGGGTGTCTATTTCTTGTACTTTTAACATTTGTCTCTGGTTCTTGTACTCTTTCTCAGAATTTTTTTTAAGTGGCACTTTTCTTCTTGAGTGCCTTCCTTCTACTCTTCTTTTTGATAATCCCAAAGGGGGAGAAATGAATACATATCTATAAAAGGGGAGAAATGATGAAAATGGGAGAAATGATGAAAGGGGGAGAAATGAATATATATCTATAAAAGGGGAGAAACGACTACTTATTTAATGCTATGTTGATATATTCTCTTTGTTTATACTCCGATGTCATTCTCTGATGATCTGTTTATCTTTTGGCATATACTCTTTTTATATAGGGGTAGCATACTAAATGACATACTTTCTTCTCTCTTCATTTATGCCATTGATTTGTGATTATCAAAAAGGGGGAGATTGTTGGACTCTCTGTGAGATGATTATTTTAATAATCACAAATCATTGTTTTATTTATGACAATTCAGTATTTTGTTTAATTTGTTCTAAATGTATTTACCTATGTTTAAATCTTGTCTACATAATGTTTATCTATGTTACTTTATGTTTTACTGTTGACCTGGAAGTATTCTGGATTGAACAGACACTTAGTGTGAATTTCACGTTTATAATGCACCGATGATGAACGGTCGCACCGATGATGAACGGTCGCACTGATGACAATGGTTGCACCGATGGCAATGGTCATACCTATGCTGATCACAAGCTACCAATACCGATGTTTATCACAAGATACCGAAGTTGATACTGATCACAAGCTACCAATACCGATGCTGATCACAAGCTACCGAAGCCGATACTGATCACAAGCTACCAATACCGATACTGATCACAAGCTACCGATATTGATTACAAGCTACCGATGCTGATGCTGATCCAAGGACCTACCGATACCGATGCAGATTCAAAATGACCTACTGATCTCATGACTCACCGATAGTCATGAAAACTGTTTGAATTTCTATTAACTTTTATTTAATTCCAACGGTCATATTTGTTGTTTTTAATGCAATTAATGATATTTAATGATAGTTGTGGCATTTCAGAGAACCATACCTCATACCTATGAAAAGGTAATCATTCCTATTGCCGGAGCTCGTGGAATATAAGGAAGATCGAGCTGTAGTAAAAGCAAGATGCAGAGACGAAAAGACGAAAAAGAGGCAAAAAGGCATAGAGAAAGAATTCTTCCATGCACGCATATACATGAAAAGAAGAACACACGAGGAGCTTGAAGAACAATCATACTCATCAAGAATACAAGTTCAAATAAGAAGCTGCAGTATTACAAAGAACACTTTCACATTCAAGCTGAACACCTACACTGGAAGTGAAGAGACAAGAACTACGACACTCTGTTTTCTTGACAAAAACCAGAGAAGGACTCAAAGCTTCATTTACATCAATCCAAGGAGTCCATAGTTTCACTCACAACACAAAGAGAACTCTAAACTCATCTCTATCTGTTTAACTCTATTGTGTTTCATTCATTTACTTTTTCAGCAGTGTGTCTTGTTTTTACACACTGTCTCCTGGACTGAACTGGAGGATACTAAATCCTCACTCCAAACTTCTTACACATTACTTTATCCCACTATGAATTGTGGAAGAGGTCAAGTGTGACCTGGATAGCCGGTGTGCTATTGTTTTTGTTTTCCCACGAAGAACTGTGGTAGAGGTCTTAGTACCTGGACAGCCTCTGTACTGTTGTTTACCCTGATCCAGGGTGTGGATCAAAATTTATATAAATTGTTTGAGAGGACTAAGTCTCGGATTGAGACTGAACCTCTTGTTTTAAAACTGTTGTGCTTACTTATTTTAGTTTTAACCTATATTGAATATTCCGTTGCCAATTACTTTGAAATATAAAATTGTTTTAAATTTACTTTGATAGTTAATCTAGCAAGTGTTTGTATATATTGTAAAGCATTAGGTTAGCTTCAAAAGTTAATTAATCTTCAGATTGAATTAACTAAGAACTAATCAATCTCTTGAGAACCCAACTGATCCTTTACTCTAATACAAATTCACTACAGATTATCTTGTTATTCAATTTGGGGGATTTTAATAGAGGTATTTTAAACATAAATTTTAATTGGAACCCAATTCACCCCCTCTTGTGTATCCACTCCGACCAACAAACTCATTAACCTTCAATGATACCTTTCCTTTTTCACGCTTCTTTATTCCATGCTTCTTTCCTCCTTGATGATGCACATAATGGACAGAGTGGATTCCTTGACTCTTTAAACATGTTTCCTCTTGAACTAACATACTATGCAATTCATGCACATTCCATTTATCTTTCATGGTGTTATAGTTCATTTGGAATGGTCCATACTCAGATGGTAATGAGTTTAGGAAAAACTGTACAAGGAAACTTTCATCCACTTCCATTCCTAAAGACTTTAAGTCTTGCTGCAATATTAGTCATTTCAATGACATGCTCATGCATGGTACGAGAACCATCAAACTTCATGGTGGTAAATGTACTCATTAATGTCCCAGCAAGAGATTTTTCAGCAGTTTGAGATCGATCTCCCACATATTTCATAAATTCTTTAGTGCTTTCAGTTTTAGGGAGACCTGACTTGATGTTACTTGCTATGCTCATTCGCATGAACATTAAACTTAATCTGTTTGATCTTTCCCATGATGCATAATATACTTTATCATCATCGCTACTGTCATCCATTGTAGTAGCGGGTTTCTCTACTCGGAGTGCTAAATCAAGATCCAATACACCAAGGTGAAATTGGATTTGCTCACTCCAATCATAGAAATTTAATCCATTAAAGATCGGAACAGATGATGTCTATGAGTGCAATGATGATGAAAAGCTAACTGCAATAAATACATGTTTAAAATTAATGATTTTAAATAATAATAATACATTGATTCAGACAAATTATTTAACATAAATGTGTATTAGTGTTCTCCTTTGGGTAAAACACTAGTACACAAACATAATTGATACTAATTAAAATAACTTTATTTGGAAATAATATACACATCAATTAGATTTATTTATTATCTTTCGATATATAAATAAATCTCATAATGCATAATATATATTACCAACAATTATATTCATAAATTATAAGAATATGCAAATTGCCTTTGGACAATTAATAAATATCTTATACTAATGAATTTTAATTACTCATAATATATCATAATAATATCAAATTTATGAGCAATTAATATATATCATTTTAACATAATTTTTGAAACAATTTTAACTTTATGATTTGACCACTTTAGTGATTAACAAATCTCATGCAATAATGTTTCAAATAAAAATATCACAATCATAACATAGTTATAAATGCAAATAAATTTTAATAAACATAAATCTAAAATTTTGTTTACTCTTTCTTTAATTTGTTTTTGACATCAAATTTAAAACTCTAATAATTATTTCATAATGAAAAATCATTTTTTATAACAATTTTGTTAAGGTTTGAAAATCCATGACAAAAAGCTAATAAATAAATAAATAAATTCTAACACGTCACCTTTAAAACCATTTTGTAAAGGTGGGTAACCTTATCCAATTTTTTAATCATTAAAACAATTTTAAATATAAAATTCATTATATTATCAAAGATAATAAATAACTAAAAGGAAAATTTCAAAATCTAAAATCAAGGAGAAGATGCAGTAAATTGAGATTCCCAAAAAATAGGCACTTAATATTTGGGAAGAGAAAAACGAATGCACAACTGATTCATAATTTAAAAATAATAATAATAATTTCCCAACGATTATCAAAAAATGAAACAACGCTACAAAACACCCCATGATTGAAGAGAGAGGCGACGTATTCTCATTTAATAATAATAATAATAATAAATTGCACACCATATTCGGGTTTCAGAAAATTACATCACACACTATTATTATTAATATTAACGACCATTTAAAATAAGAAGAAAAGAATTCAGATTTAACGCAACATATTTCTTGAAAAATGTAATCCAGTTTTTCGATTCTTATTTTAACGCAACCCATAATAAATTTATACATGGAAAAACACAGATTTCATAACCCTCCTCTGATACCACTGTAAATTAATTTCATTTATTTTAGGATCTTTAAAATCTGTGTTTATCACATAGATAAACAAAATTCAAAATAAGATAAAACATACCTTGATCCATGAGATCTTTCGGGTTTGAATCTCCTTGATTTTCTCCCACTTAAAAGGATTTCTATCCTCTGCCTCTTTTCTCTTCAGTAACAAAATTGATGGAACGTACCGGAAATTGATTGAGTTTTAATTGGAAAGGATGAGACTCTTTAAATAGGGATAAAATAGTTATATGGGTGGTTACTTAATTAACTTTCAAAGTCCATCAATTGACAGTTTTATCCCTTAATATTCCATTATAATAATATTAAATAAAATCACATGAGTTATTCTAACGCTTATCTCCATATGTAGCATGTCATGTAGTGAATAGATTTAATCTCTCATGTTGGCTGCTGCAGTTAGTGTTTTTTCATACACTTGGTGAGAAAGGAATGATCTTGTCTTTAGTAATCACCCACCTTCTTTTTATACAAGTGTCTCTTCCATCCATCGTGGGCATCAAAAATACAAACTAGAAAAATGAATAATGACTTTTCTGATATGGTTATTTTGAGATCAGTTGGGGTTAATGGTAGGGTGTAGAATCCATTAGTGGCCAAATAATTTAGATGAATACCTCCACTCCCAGGGCGACTAAATTTCAACGTTGATGGGGTGGCTTTAGGTCCACCAGGGCCCTTAGGTTGGAATGCTTTATGGTTGGAATCAGATTCATTTGTTATAGTGAGAATTCTTAAAAGCTGATCCAGGAATGTACCATGGAAAATGCTGATGTCTTGGATTTATTGCCTTCATCTTATGGACTCTATTTCCCTTGATGTTACTCATCTCTATTGGGAGTAAAATCAAGTGGTTGATGATCTCTCTAAGAGATCAATCCTCAGGGTTGGTTCAACTTGGTCTTTTTTTGTTACCTGATTATTGTTATGGTTTTGTTGAGGCAGTTTCTCATGGAGATGTGCACACCCATCTTTGTAAGGTCTCTTTGTAATGTCTTTTTTGGCGCTTTACTTTTTTAATAAAATTTCTTAGGAGTAGGTTCGCCTACCTCCTGGACCTTCTGGCTGTATTTATATAAATTTTATGTTTATATCATAAAAAAAATTACATTCAACAATGAACGTATAATTTAAGGATGAAAATTTATAAAATATATATTTACAGAAATTGTGGGATTTTACATTCTACCCACTACAATGAAATTGTTCCTTCGTAATTTTCAATCATTGATATACACATTAATTTCTTTTATTTTTTAAAATCCGAATTAGTAAACACTTTCTATCATGAACATGAACATTAACTATGGTAATGTTGTAATATCACTCTATAGAAATGCATTATAATTGTTACCCCTATGTGATCATAATGGTTATAGTCACCCTTATACTCTTGAGCTAATGATTATCTATATAAGTCTATATACCTAAAATTTCACATTCCAAATTCCTAAAAACAATCAAACTATAATCTGTTACCAAATGAGATGCATCGAGACCTGTAATTAAATATTTTGAGCTAAATATACCTACTCTTCATACATCATAAGATCTATACAAAATATAAATTAAGTGTATATGGGAATTAGAAACATAATAAATCACCACCTTATACTGAAAATAAATAAATTAATCAAATGCTTCATCAAAGGCTACTTATAAAACAATAACACCAATTGTATCATTTATGATTTTCTAGGAGTTTGTGAAATATGCTAAGAGTGGGATTAAGTACGTTAATAGTAAAACATAATTAATAAAACATATAATAGTTCTCAATATTTCATAAAAATAATGAGATATGATCCTGTAAGAAGTGGAATTACTAATATAAAAATTTCACGAAATCATTAAAATTAAAATAAATCATGATATTATAATCATATATCATGGAGTAAATTCCAAAAAAGTACTATCTTAAAACCAAAAAATGTAACTATAAATGCGTTCGATGCTTGGATAAACCTATTAGGAAGGACTCTTAACCACTATCCATAGTGTAGTCCCTTTCCACATAAAAGTGGAATATATAACATATATAAGCAAAGAAAATCATAACAAATGTCAAGGAACTCTATCAATACAATCAAAATATAGCTAATTGGGTTTACTCTGCAATCACATAAATATAGTTATCTCATGAAAATTAATGACTTGACAAATTTATTATATGGTTATATAAAACTAGGTTTACTCTACATAATTATATATCAAGATACATTTATACCACATGAATATAAAAAAAATCATAAATCCCTCAAAACCATATCATGGAAACACATGGAAATAAAATAAGAACCACATGAAATTGAGTAATTATCTTGATAAATACCCTTCAATCAAAATAATGATGTTTAGGGCATTCACAACATATAGAATAACTAGTCTACAATCAATTTTATATTTTCCATAGTAAATAAACTGTATGGATATCTAATTGAGAACCCTTAAATCATAAAAATAAAGTATATGTATTTAAAAAGAAAAGGAATTTTCAGAAGGATTATCCTTTTTTATAGTTGAGTATAAGACAATAAAATGGTACTAATGGATCATTTCTATCAAAGAGATTTCATTTTAATCATAATGTAGACATATATTAACATGGATAAATAATCATAGGATTATTTTGATATAGTACCCATTTATCAAAAATATATTATTTAATGGAATCTAACATAATAAATGTTAAAAAAAATATAGAATTTAAGAGTATTATAAGAGAAAAATAATCATTCATGGAAAGGAATGATATTGTAGATTTTTTAAGAATAAAATTTAGTTTTTATTAAATATTAAAATAAGGAATGTATAATATTTTAAAAATGATATAAATATACTATTATATTGAAATTAAATTTTAAAAAGAAATAATGAATATGACATAAATAATTTATTTAAAAAATAATATTGATAATAATGGAGATATAAATATAAGAGAAATATTGAAACCCATTTCCATAATGGTAGGTGGAGTTATTGTAAAAACGGAGGAATAAATTAATTTCAAACATAACATTAAAAATTACACTCAAATGATTTTTAAACCATTACATTAACAATAAAATTTCACAATAATGAAACCCTTTATAATAAAAATATATAAAATAGAGGAAACATGTTTTACAAGGTAAGAAAAATGTGACGGTTCTTTGATAAATATAATGTAGTTTGGATTGAAGAAGTTTTAGGAAAGTAACTATAAATAAAATTGTATCCTAAAAATTTAAAGGATAATAATATATAAATTACATAGAATGATCATGTGATAAATATAAAAAGATAATGTGAGGGAGATAGGGGTTATAGGAAACATTACCATAAGACCAAAACTGATCATGAAGAAACCCTTTCAAATAACGTAACTTATGAAATTTGATTACGTAAGAGAGGAAGGATGCAAGTAATACCTTAAAAATAAGTAAAACAATAAGGATAAAATTTAATAGTTATTAAATGGGACATATAATTTAATATAGTAAATATAAGAACCATACATGAAATGGATAGATATTTAGAAGAGAAACCCCTTATCTCATGTCCAAGATCGTATCTCACATCCTATAACCTCCTATATTGTTAAATTAAATAGGTTACATGAAAGCTACAGAATATTCATAATGAATTTTTTATCTATTATAATCTATTTATGATCATATTATATTCATTTATTAGATTAATGTATCTACTATTGATCCTTTTGGTTGTTCTATCCAGAATACCAAAGCCACTTTGGTCTAATGGTATCAATTAATAGTAATTATCCCAACGTTATATAAGTTATAAAAGTGTTAAGGTAATGGTTTTCATGTCATTATAGTGATATATACGTTCTCTGATTCATAGATAGTTCAAAATATCCAGAGTTCGAGAAACATCTCTTGGTAAGAATATTTTTAGTCAATTAAATTGCATTTTATGGTTTATTTTTAATATAAATTATATGAATCTATTTTTATCAACTCACAATTATAAAAATATCATTATTTCATTATTAATATTAAATTTATACATGATATCTATTTTTAAAACCTAAAATGAAAAGTGAAATGAGAAAACATCAGCTCTCACATTGGTTGAATAATCCCACCGTGGTGCGAGCTGTGATATTATTAGAGTTTAAAAGGAAACAAAAAGTCATAAAAATGGATTTCATAAATTCACTGTTTAAAGTTTTTTGAACATTATTTGTGATTATTTAAAATTTCATAGTCCTTTTAAATAAATTTATTAAGAACATATTAGTATAATGTTTCCTTTATGGATTATTATAACTTTTTTTTATAGTTTTTGATGTCTTGTCAATAATTGCTATCATTAAATGTCAAACTAGTTCATAAAATCAAGTAGATTCTAGATATTTTGATCCCAATGTTCTATAAATAAATATTTAGCCACGTTAGGGTTTACGAATCATATTAATAACGATTTTGTAACTTGTTCGATTATAAAGTACAAAGAACCATGATTGTTTATTTGTAATGATGATAAAACAATATTTATTTTATCATTATATAATATTATAATGGTTTTATTTTAGAAATTCAAAAAATAATTATAGTTGAATTTCAAAATAAAACTATTAATGGAGTTCAAAATCAAAATTGAATTACAATATCCCTAAAGGCGGTGAATTGACCATGATGTCGTCAATGTTTCCATTTTAGAATTAACAATATGGAGTAAGATAATGGATATTCAAATAGTATAATAACATCTCATTATACCTATGGTACTGATTCCATTATGTCATAATTTTTAGAAGATATTTCAATGACATAGAAGAAGAAGAAAACTCATAAGTGATTAGTACTACTATTTACCTCTTCCTTTGAATGTCCAGTTTAAACATACTACATGGTATGAATGAATGACCTTTTGTAAAGATGATAACCTCATAAACATGGCGAGGGATGTTTATACAGGGATTTTGGAGTGTTTTTTTAATAAATTTTTTAATTTTTTTTAAAAAACGGTTGGGTTTAATTTTTTTAAAACTACATCTCAAAGGCGACATCTATGATGCCGCCTTTGGCCTCGGGTGAAAGGCGGCATCGTCAATGCCTCCTTTCCAGCAGTACTGTCATTACAATAGTCTGGATTCTGGAAGAAGCTCTCACCCAGGGATCCCTTTTATTAGAAAGCTTACCCTGGAAATCATTCTGCATTTCTGATGTGAGATTCTGGTTTTCTCTTTCCTACATAGAACATTCTACATTTCCGATATGAGATTCTGTTTCAAGTACGTAACTTTGAAAGACTATAAAATATAAACTATAAGACCAATATAAATGAAACATTCAACAAGGATTAAACATATAAACAATAGTTTAAAACAAAAATAATTTCATAAAAAATGATGAGGGATGTTTATGCAGGGATTTTGGAGAGTTTTTTTAATACGTTTTTTTTAAAAAAATATATTTTTTTAAAACGGTTGGGTTTAATTTTTTTTAAAACTACGTCTCAAAGGCGGCATCGTTGATGCCGCCTTTCCACTAAAAAAATAAGAATTATTTTTTTGTTTTGTTTTTTTTGTTTATATATATATATATATATATATATATATAAATAAAACAAAAATAAAAATAAAAATAAAAATAAAATTTTCAGGAGAATTTATCTGCTATTTAAAATTCAGCAGTACTGCCATTACAATAGTCTGGATTCTGACAGAAGTTCTCGCTTAGGGCTCCCTTTTATAAGGGAGCTTACCCTGGAAATCATTCTGTATTTCTGATGTGAGATTCTGATTTTTCCTTTCCTACGCAGAACATTCTGCATTTTCGATGTGAGATTCTGTTTCAAGTACGTGACTTTGAAAGACTATAAAATATAAACTATAAGACCAATATAAATGAAACTTAAAACATGAATTAAACATATAAAAAATAGTTGAAAAAAAATAATTTTATAAAAAATGATGATAAAAAATAATTTATAAGCTTTCCAAACCACCTACTTGAAACTTAAAAATGTTTCAAGTATGTGACTTTGAAAGCCTATAAAATATAAACTACAAGACCAATAAAAATAAAACTTAATACATGGATTAAACATATAACAAATAGTTGAAAATAAAAAGAATTTCGTAAAAAATATTGATGGGAAATAATTTATAAGTTTTCAAAAACATCTACATGAAACTTAAAAATACTTCAAGCACGTGACTTTGAAAGCCTATAAAATATAAACTATAAGACCGATATAAATAAAATTTAAAACATGGATTAAACATATAACAAATAATTGAAAATAAAAATAATTTTGTAAAAAATGTTCATGAAAAATAATTTATAATCTTTCAAAACCACATACTTGAAACTTAAAAATGATTCAAGTATGTGGCTTTGAAAGATGATAAAATATAAACTATAAGACTGATATAATTTAAAGTTAAAATATGGATTAAACATATAATAATTACTTACTTAATTAATTAATATTATTAATAATTAATTATATAATAATTAATTAGTTAATTAGTAATTATTAATAATTAATTATATAATAATTAACCAATTAATTAGTAATATAATGAATTTTAATAATTACAATTTAATAATTATAATGAAAAATTGTAATTTATAATTATATTACTAATTAAATAATTAACTATTATATAATTAATAATTATATTACCAATTAACTAATTAATTATTCTATAATAATTTTTAATAAATACTAATTAATAATTATAATGAATAATTATAATTTATAATTATATTACTAATTAACTAATTATAAAAAGGGGCTCGACTCTATCTTTCTCAAAAAATTAACTAATTAACTATTATATATTTAATAATTATATTACTAATTAACTAATTAGTTATTATATAATTAATGGTTAATAATTACTAATTAACTAATTAAAAATTATATAATTAATAATCATATTAATA
Source organism: Viscum album (assembly GCA_963277665.1). Classification (NCBI taxonomy): domain Eukaryota; kingdom Viridiplantae; phylum Streptophyta; class Magnoliopsida; order Santalales; family Viscaceae; genus Viscum; species Viscum album. Next base: position 1,679,062,236 of record OY728135.1, read on the forward strand.
ATTAACTAAATAATTATTATATAATTAATAATTATATTAATAACTAATTAATTATTAAATATTTAATAATTATATTAGTAATTAACTAATTATTTGATTAATCAATTAATTATATTACTAATCAACTAATTAATTATTATATAATTAATTATTAATAATTAATAATTAACTAACTAATTATTATGCAATTAATAGTTATATAATTAATAATTATATTAGCAATTAATAATTAATAATTAATAATTATAAAGAATAATTATATTACTAATTAACTAATTAATTATTATATAATAGTTTTTAATAATTGCTAATTAATAATTATAATGAATAATTATATAACTAATTAACTAATTAACTATTATATAATTAATAATTGTATTACCAATTAACTAATTAATTATTATATAATAATTTTTTTATAAATACTAATTAATAATTATAATGAATAATGAATAATTTATAATTATATCACTAATTAACTAATTATAAAAAGGGTCTCGACTCTATCTTTCTCAAAAAATTAACTAATTAACTATTATATAATTAATAATTATATTACCAATCAACTAATTAGTTACTATATAATTAATGATTAATAATTACTAATTAACTAAGTACAAATTATATAATTAATAATTATATTACTAATTAACTAATTAATTATTATATAATTAATAATTATATTACTAAGTAACTAATTATTATTAAATAATTAATAATTATATTACAAATTAACTAATTATATTACTAATTAACTAATTAATTATTATATAATTAATTATTAATAATTACTAATTAACTATCTAATTATTATACAATTAATAGTTATATAATTAATATTTATATTATTAATCAACTAATTAATAATTATATTATTAATTAACTAATTAATAATTATATTATTAATTAACTAATTAATAATTAATAATTACAATTAGTAATTATAATTAATAATTATAATTACTAATTATAATGAATAATTAAAATTAATAATTATAATGAATAATTATAATTTATAATTATATTACTAATTAACTAATTAACTATTATATAATTAATAATTATATTACCAATTAACTAATTAATTATTATATAATAATTTTTAATAATTAATAATTATTAATTATAATTAATAAATATAATTTATAATTATATTACTAATTAACTAATTAACTATTATATACTGAATAATTATATTACAAATTAATTAGTTAATTATTATATAATTAATTACTAATAATTTCTAACTAACTAATTAATTATTAATAATATCAATTTAATAATTAAATAATTTATTATATGTTTAATCCATGTTTTAAATTTAAATTATATCAGTCTTATAGTTTATATTTTATCGTCCTTCATAGTCGCATACTTGAATCATTTTTAAGTTTCAAGTAGGTGGTTTTGAAAGCTTATAAATTATTTTTCATGAATATTTTTACAAAATTCTTTTTATTTTCAACTATTTTTTATACATTTAATCCATGTTTTAATTTTTATTTATATCGGTCTTATAATTTATATTTTATAGGCTTTCAAAGTCACATACTTGAAACATTTTTAAGTTTCATGTTGGTGTCTTTGAAAACTTATAAATTATTTTCCATCAATATTTTTTACAAAATTCTTTTTGTTTTCAACTATTTTTTATATGTTTAATCCTTGTATTAATTTTCATTTTTATTGGTCTTGTAGTTTATATTTTATAGGCTTTCAAAGTCACGTACTTGAAACATTTTTAAGTTTCAAGTAGGTGGTTTTGAAAGCTTATAAATTATTTTTTATCATCATTTTTTATGATTTTTTTGTTTTCAACTATTTTTTATATGGTTAATCCATGTTTTAAGTTTCATTTATATTGGTCTTATAGTTTATATTTTATAGTCTTTCAAAGTCACATACTTGAAACAGAATCCCACATTGGAAATGCAAAATGTTCTGCGCAGGAAAGGGAGAACCATAATCCCACATCGTAAATGCAGAATGATTTCCACGGTAAGCTCTCTTATAAAAGGGAGCCATGGGTGAGAGCTTTTATCATAATCCAAACTGCTGCAATGGCAGTACTGCTGGATTTTAAATAGCGGATAAATTTTGCTGAAAATTTTGTTTATATATATATATATATATAAACAAATAAAAAAACTTTAAAAAAAAAAATTGTATTTTTTTTGTTTTAGAAGAAAGGCGACACTGCCGCTGCCGCTTTTCACCCGAAGCCTAAAAGTGGCAGTTGTGCTGCCGCCTTTAGAGCTTATTTTTATTTTTTTAACCTAAGCGTTTTTAATAATTTAAAAAAAAAAAAACGCATATTAAAAAAAATCCAATTTTGGAGGTTATTAGCCTATGGAATATGTTTGGAAGTGAAAATAAATGGGTTGATGTGATTGTTAAGTTATATGTGAGGAAAAGTTTATTTTTTTAGGAAAACATTTAACAGTTTAGTATATTAACTGAATACTATGAATGGTAATTATTCTTCTAAATTATAATTGTTTTTTTGTTATAATATTTATATATTTTATCATTTAATCACTTTAAAATTCTAATTTCATCATTATAATATTTTATTTAAATAATAAACACAACAAAAAATATTTTTTCTGTCTAAAATATTAGATTTTGGTAATTAATTTATGTGTTTGGAAAATAAAGTAATATTATATATATATTTTTTAATTTTCTTAGATCCAACATTTAATTCTAATTTATATTTATTTTTAATGGAAATGAAATAATTTTTAACATAATTTCATTTGCTATGCATTATATAGAGTCTACGTAAGGCTAAGTTCCTCCAACATTTACATAGGGTAGTTTTTTAGGAGTTTTGATTGGGTAAAACCCAATTTACAAGGGTTTTGTAAGGGTAAAATGGTGCTGAAAATTGTAGGTTAAGGATTCTATACACTGCATAATGGTAAATAGATTTTCATATGTGCTGCCTATGGGTAAAACCCTCTGTATATGTGCTGCATAAGGGTATCTGGATGATTTCATGTTCTACGTAAGGGTAATACATGCACTATATAAGGGTAAAATCCCATTTGAATAGGGTGCATAATGATACTTAAAGACCTGATTAATGGTAAGGTGATCTATTTAAGTGTAAATTTTATATTTCAAAGGATGTGTAAGGGTCATTGAATACCCTTAAATAAAATATATGGGTTGGGTAAGGGATAACCATATTACCTTTATAGAAATCCTTTTTTGGGATAAATAATTTAAATACCCATTATAATGTTTTATTTTTCACAAATCTTTCCAGTAATATATTTATACTATTCTAAAAGCTCTAAAATTATATGAATGAGCTCTTTGACTTGTTTAAGGATCATGAATCATATTACAATATAATTTGAGAAATGATTAAATGAAAAATTTAATGTTAAATTTAACATGTATGTGATTGTCTTCTTGGAAAGGTTTAAACACTTATTCCCCCTATTTTTTAGTTATTTTATCGAGTCCAGGAATTCCAGGGTTTCCATAGATAATGATTAGGGGATCCATTATCAATCAAACCATGTTATTCACCTAATTTCTTGGTATAGAAGAACCGTAAGGCTCTCTCCCCTTTTTGGGTGAGGCACTTTAAAATAATATATAATCATTTGATAATTTATATTCTTTTATCTATCTTTTGATGAATGATTGTAAATCATGTTTTTCCATTCCACCTAAAGAAATGGAATATTTTTTTTATTATAGTACTCTGGAAACTATCAAAAAATGATAATTAATTTTTGTCTGATGTTTTTCTAGGATTTTTCTATAGAGATAATAATTATTATTCTATGTAAATTAACATTTTATTGAAAGAATCCATGTTATATCATTCCAGAACATTAGATGATAATGTTGAATTATCTTGGAGATATAATGTGATATCACATGTGGTGTTTTTATTGTGTTTTAACTCAAAATATTAGAATCAGTTCTATGAATCCTTACCGAGTGGTTTGAGGTAACAAAAACATGGACATGGTTCAAGTGATGATTCCTTTATGAAACATGAAATTGGAATCATTAACTATGAGGGAGGAACTTCCATAGAAATCAGGGCTCTTGTATTAAGTTTTTTCAATGGTATGATTCATGTGTTAACATGGCATGTGTTCTCCATTTTTGGTGATTTCTTGTAATATCCTGGATTTTCCATGATTTTTTTTGAAAATTATATGGGATTATTTTGAGACCAAGTGCTGAGATGATACATGATTCTGAGGACCATGGTGCTTGGAATAAATGTTCAAACTATTTTTAAGTTTATTAAAAATAGCGCGTGTGTGTGGTTTTAGTAAATTCTAAATGGGTGCCCTAATCAGAAATCTGAGGGCACTGTTGAGCTCAGAACAACGAGTTTTCCCTAGGCGGGGCCTAAAATTGGCCGACGCAGGTCGGCTGCAAAAGTAAATTTATGGACGTTTTAAGAGAAAAATAAAATATACTTAAAAAGTTATTTTGTTTTATTTCTTCAACGTTACGCAACGAATCAACAACACTGCGATGTGGTGACTCAGTGATGCTGCAATGTAGTATTGTGGCAACGCTAGAATACGTTTAAAATGCTGAAATGTGTTAACGTGTTTCCTTCTTTAATCATAGGTAGAGACCAACGTTAAAATTCATAATACTGGAGAATTCCTCCTTAGAGCTCTGAAGTTTCCTTGAGGCAAGGAGAAGGAAGCTCTCCTGTCAATGACGACGAATGGAGAACGCTGACGAACGACGGATCAAGGACGTTCATGGGTAGATTGCCTTCAACGATGAATTCTCTCCTCTGAATCATACTCCTTCAGGTAGGGGGTTTATTTCATAATATTTCTTTCCCCTTCCTTGGAATTAACGACAAACACAGATCAACCCATGAATAGGTTGACCCGCGGATCACTCATTCTTGCATGATGGTTTCTTTTGAGGGAATTATTTTGGAGATGATCATTCTTATTCGGATTGTTGTGTATCTAAATTCGATTATCATTTTTCTTGATCATTCTAATGGAATGGATCAAGGCTGGAACGAACAACAACCGATGTACGTTCTTTGAGTAGTTACTTGCGCTTCCCCCCTTCTTGTTCTACACGTTCTTCATGGGAATATGAACATACGATCATTATGCAACCATTTCTTGGTGTAATGATCTAGAATCATAGATCCAGCCTCGTGACGACCTAGCAGAGGTGCGACAGCGATGACGACAAATGGATCGAAGCGACATGAGAGATACCGTCACTCGAGCATTTACTAGTGGAATGGGTCGTAACTTGGATTTGAGCCCATGGTAATGAAAAACGCGACCTGAGGGTCACAAGTGTGCTTCCATTTCAAAAAATGGAGCACCGTAGTGCGACATACGACCCGTAGAAGGAGATGCGCGTGGCAGTGCGGCCGCAGGCGGCGATGCAGCCGCGGGTGGCGACGGAAGCCACGGACAGGGCGGGCCGTGACGGTGTGGACTGTCGACGCGGTTGGGCACCGTGCCAGACTGATTGGCTTGCAGTCCGGTGGACTGTGTGCGGGAGAAGCAACCGGCTCGATGGATGACCATGTGGAGCTGGAGTGGACTGAACCGGCCTACATCCGAGCGGTCCGGGCCCATCCGGGGTAGGTGGGGATGGACTCGGTGGGTCTGGTAAGGTGGGACCTAGGTCAGGTGGGGTTGGTTCGATTGGGTTGGACCAGACTTGGACCCAACCAGCCCCTTTTTAACTTAAATGCCCATAAATCTCAAACCGTGTGTCTGTTTGACGATCTATTTGTGGCGTTGAGACCCTCACGATGAGGCAGTCCTATTGAGATACTCTAAAAGAGTTTTCATGGAGGTTGGAAAACACCATTTTTTCTTGAGGAGCAGGTTCTCCTGAAGTGATCACGCTAAGGATAGAATCCTGTGACTGGTTGTAACCTATACGGAGTGTGTCTCCTACGAAGTGTGTCTCCTGCGCCCATACAGAGTGTGTCTCCTGCACCCATACAGAGCATGTCCCCTACAGATCATGTCTCCTTCGCCTATATGGAGGGTGTCTTCTACGGAGTGTGTCTCCTACACCTACATGGAGTGTATCTCCTACGCCTACACGGAGGGTGTCTTCTGCACCTATGCGAAGTGTGTCCCCTACAAAGACCCAAAGTGTTTATCATTGGATTTGGATATTTCTAGACTTTCTTAGTATATGTATCCTGGTGTGAGTTGACTCTAGTGACTCTCTTGATTGTACTTCTTAGAGGCTACACTTTGTGTACCTCTTTGGTAGTCTGCCTTGTGTCTTGCTTTGTGGTTTACCTTTGTGGTTTGGGGTCCCTATTAACTATTATTTTACTCACCCCTACATGGGATTTTCCCGCACATGTCATTTCTTGTGAAGATGATTGAAAACTTTGATGGAGTCCTTGGTGGGCCATAGACAGGGGTGCTTCAGGGTAACCCGACAGACGTGGTATGCTTCAACGAAATTCAGACAGCTTACTGTACCTACCCTTCAATTAGGGTTTTCTGCAGACGAGACCCAGGAGCTTGTACTTTTCTATTTCAGTTGGGCTTGTATTCTGACCTGATTACTTTTCAGTTTGTATTATTACTCTCAGTGGTTGTCTTAGTGAGTTTCATATCTGTTTACTCAGTGTTTTTAGTTTCATTACTTTTCTTGGGGATGGGTGCATGTGTAAAGGTTTATAGGAAAATGCCTCCCCATTGTGGGAAATGCCTACTCGACGCAAGTCTCCAGCCTCTGGATTATGGGAGGAGGGCTTTGGGTAGTCACGGAATGAGGCTCAGGAGACAGGTCATGAAAAAGTGGTATTAGAGGGCATTTGGTTTTACTTTTGTTTTTGGGTAACAGTGTTAAGTGTTTCGAGTTCGGTTTTCAGGCTAGGGAACCCAATGTTGGTGCGACAACCAATGTATCCATACACCAGTACCTTGAATTCTACTTTCTAACTTAGTACATGAAAACACTAGTTGCATGGGAAATTAATGGTTCATGCATCATATAAGAATTGAGTGTGTTCTCATGTCCTTCTTGAGTCAGAGTCAGCTCATCAGGTATACTCTATTGACTGTGGTACATCTTGTTTTATTTCAGGATGCTTCCATACAGGAAGCCATCCAGGATTCTGGGGCGTGACCATGAGGATGGTCCACCGAGTGATGAGGCATCAGATTAGGGACCGTTTCCAGAGATAGAACCTCCTAGTGGTGTACCGGTGATACCACCACCCAGAGAGTAGCAGTTCCTATAGGCGTTACAGGTAGAGGATGCACGCAGGATCAATGCATTGCATGAGTTCTAGAGATAGCAACCTCCCAGGTTCTGAGGTGAGATGGATCCTTAGGTAGCTGAGGACCAGTTGGAGGTAGTGACATGAGTTTTCTTCCTAGTGAGGATGCCTCTTGACCAGATGGCGGTCCTAGCCGAGAGTCTTCTACATGGCTCAATGGGGAGATGGTGGAGCTTGATGATCCAGATGCACGAGGATGCAACCCTCTCCTAGATAGACTTTGAGTGTCTCTTTAGTGAGGAGTTCTTTCCAGTGAAGTTACGATCTATGCGTATACAGGAGCTCATGCATCTGCAGAAGGGTAGCCAGACGATGGCAGAGTACTCAACAATATTCACAGATCTTTCTTGATATTCTACAAACATGGTGAGGGACCCATTCTTTGGGTCCGTACCTTCGAGCAGGGACTACGCTGGGAGATCACGACTTCAATGATATCTCTTATTATCCCTACGCATTCTGGGGTGTTGGAGCGATCTCTACTAGTAGAGAGATTTCTTACAGAGCAGGCACCGGTGGTGGGATCTACCACCAAGTGCCATACAATTGGGTCTTCGACAATAGGTAGCTGACAACTGACGCAGGGTTCCAATATAACTAGACAATTCAAGGTATGAACCTAGGAAATAGGATCAGTAGTGAGGGGCTTCCAGGGTAGAACAAGTCAACCGAAGGAGAGGCTATGCTACTCATGTGGCGGTCGAGGACATATGGCTAGAGATTGTCTGACCAGATGTACGACTAACCAGGAGATGGTTGAGGGACCTCCAAGGCATCGATAGAGGTAGTAATAGGATGATTCTATAGGCGGAGGATGTGGCAGAGGAGTGGGATGAGCAGCAGGAGGTGGATGGAGGTTTGAGACACTACCACCACCACCCCCAGGTGGTCCACCCCGAGCTCAGGGAGCTGGTGGATAGGGGTGAGGCCAGCTCCGAGCGATGTAGGCTTACGATCTTGAGACTCCTGAGATGATTATAGGTACAATATATGTATTTTCCACTCTAGATGTAGTTTTGATAGACACATGTGCCAATCACTATTTTCTCACCACGACCCTGTTCGAGACACGAAGATTCTAATGGAACCATTGACTCGATCCCTATGCTTAGAGAATCCTATGGGAGGAGATTCAATGATCACACACTGATGCCAATAGTGTTCCCTTACTCTTAGGGGTGAAAGTTTTGGTTGAGATCTCTTAGCGGCATCGTCGAGGCCTTATGAGGTCATTCTGGGTATGGACTAGTTATCCACAGTTCATGCTCAGATCAATTGTTTTAGGCACATAGTGCGGTGTGTCTATGGATATGGGACCATGTTTTCCTTTGTCAGAAAAAGGGAAACACAAGCAGCGTAGGATGGAATCGCACATAGGAGGGTGCAACCAATCAAACATCAATTGGCTAGCATGACCCTCAATTCAGTGGATGAGATGAGTCCTCATATTCCTGCATTGGTGGAAGAGTATGAGGACTTCTTTCCAGAAGATGTTTCAGGACTACCTCTTCATAGGGAGGTAGACTTCTGAATTGACCTATACCCCAGGACGACACCAATATCCACACCGGCATATCAGATGGATCCCGCAGAGCTTCATGAATTGAGGGTACAATTAGAGAATTTACAGAGGAAGGGATTCATGAGACCTAGTGTTTCACCATAGGCAGCCCCAGTTTTGTTTGCCAAGAAGGAAGATGGGAGCTTGATGTTGTGTGTGGACTTCCGATGCCTGAATCAGGTGATCGTGAAGAATAATTACTCACTACCAAGGATTGATGACCTCTTCAATCAGATGAAGGGAGCAAGATGGTTCTTGAAGATAGACCTCATATCAGGCTATCACTAGCTTCAGGTGCGGGATGAGTACATTCCAAAGTCAGCTTTTGCTATGATCACTATGAGTACTTAGTGATACCATTTGGCATGACTAATTCCCCAATAGTGTTCACGGGACTCATGAACAGGATCTTCCAGCCTTACCTAGACCGGTTTGTAGTGGTCTTTATTGATGACATACTGGTGTACTCGGCATCTGAGGAGGAGCTCACGATACACTTAAGGATGGTCCTAGACTTACTACGAGAGCACAAAATTTACAGGAAGCTCTCGAAGTGTTAGTTATGGATACAAGAGGTCCAATTTCTAGGAAATGTCATTTCGAAGGCTGGAGTTGCAGTAGATCCAGCAAAGATAGAGGTGGTGCTTGCTTAGGATCCACCCAAGAACATTACTGAGGTGCAAAGTTTCCTTGGGTTGGTTGGGTACTATCGGAGGTTCGTGACTGAATTTTATAGAGTAGAAACATCCATGACAATCTTGACATGAAATGGGAAACCTTTCGTATGGATAAAGAAGTTCCAGGAGATCTTTCAGCAGCTGAGATAGAGTTTGACAAGTGCTCCCATCCTGAGATTACCAGAGGAGGGTGTCGAGTATGTGGTGTTCTGCAACGCATCAGGAACCGGGATTGGTTGTGTCATGATGTAGGGGAAAGTGAAGATTGCTTATAGTTCATAGAAATTGATACCACACGAGAAGAACTACGTGACCCACGATCTGGAGTTGGTGGTGGTAGTCTTCTCATTGAAGATGTGGAAACACTACCTTATGGGTGAGTGGTTTATCGTCTACTCATACCACAAAAGTATCAGGTGTATCTTTTATCAGAAGAATCTGAACCTGAGAAAAAGATGTTGGCTAGAGCTCCTCGAGGACTATGACTTAGAAATAGTCTATACTTCTGGAAAGGGGAACGTAGTGGCAGATGCTCTCAGTCGGAGATCGAGTTCATAGCTACTGAACGAGGCCTCAGAGAAGTTGGCCTCACTTCAGATATCATTCATGGATAGAGATGAAGCAGCTTATCTCCAGTCGATAGTGGTTCCCCTCCACTATTACAGCGTGTGTGGGAGGCACAACTCAGAGATATCAGCTTCAAGACTACATGTGCTCAGATGTACACAGGGCATGCCCCTGATGGATATTCCAAAGGTGGATAATACATCATCCTTTTCATAGGACGCACATTTATACTAGCAACCTTGGGAGGAGGTGTTGAGGGAGTTTCATACATCCCCTTTGGCGGTACATCTAGGTGTAGAAAAGATGTACCAGGACCTCCAATATCAGTTTTGGTGGCCGGGGATGAAGAAGGCAGTGAACGAGTTTGTCTCTAGATGACTCACTTATTAGCAAGTTAAGGTCGAGCACCAAGTTTCAACAGGTTTGAGTCAACCTCTTGAGGTTATAGAGTGGAAGTGGGATGAAATATCAATGGAATTTATGATAATTATACCATGTAAATTCATAGGTAATGATACTGTAATGTATCAGATTTTTCCATGTGTTATTTTAATATTATGTGGGAATTCTTTCGAGACCAGGTGATGTAACGACGTGCAGTTCTGAGGCCCGGTGAGCCCGAAACAAATGTTTGAATTTAATTAAATAATTAAATTATGCGCGCGTGTGGTTTTCCTGAAAAAGTGGAATAACTCCTGAATGGGTGCTCGAATCAGAAATCCGAGGGCATTGTTGCATTTAGAACAATGATTTTACCTTAGGCAAGGCCTAATATCGGCCGGTGCAGGGCGGTGGTGAAATCTAGTTTTTGGACGTAACTGTAATAAAATATTTAATAAAAATATTTTATTAAATCCTTGCTGCAGTGAAATCTTTTAATTTTTTAAATATAGGTTTCACAGGGGATCAGGGTTACAAATATCATAACCCTGAATTTCCTCTGGAGGCTCTGGAAAAGCTCTGGAGAAAACCTCCCAATGCGGCGACGACGTTCTTAACGAATTTCGCCGGAGACGACGACGCGACGACCGGATCTTTGCCAACGAACAATGCGAATCCATGCGGGGCGTTTGATCTCTTTGTGATTTCTTTCCCGTTCTTGATTTCTACGATGAACGTGGACTAATCCATGAATAGATTAGCCCACAGATCGATCGTATTTGTGGGATGGGATTTTGCAGGGATTTTGGGAAGAACTTCATTCTTGCGATTTAATCTGTTGATCATTTTGGTTTTGAACTAATGACGACGAACCCGGATCGTCATGAACAACGATCAAGGTTCGTCCCTCTTGTTTGTTTTGCGATTGAATCCCCCGTTCTTCGTGGAGACTCCTCGTTCTTCCCGGCGCTTGACGTTCTTAGAGGAAATCAATCATTGCGCGTTCGTTTGTTGGCGCAATGATCCAAGATTGTAGATCCAACCCCAGAACGATGCTACGGAGGTGAGACTATGGTGGCAATGAATGATTCGAAGCGAATCGAAAGATATGGGTTTTTGGGCGTTTTCTTTTGGATGAATCAATGCTTGTTTTTCGATCCGATTGAAGGCCCGAAACACCCGTATTCGGTGTTAGGATGATGAAACAAACCAGCATCTTGAGTTTCGCGGCAAACAGACGACAAAATCGAGATCCAGAGATCCGGCCGAGGCACAAGGAGGAAGACAGCGGTTCTGGAAAATCCCGACTACATGGTGTGTAGTATGGGCTACACGACGTGTGTTTTTCAGGGATCACCTGGCGTGTACTCCGGGAGTACAAGGACACATGTTGGGTACACGACCAAGGACACAGCGTGTATACCCTTCCTTGGCCAGACACGACCAGATACGCGGGACACCCCGTGTACTGGTACACGGGTAGGCGACACGGACAGACACCGTGTACGGGAATACGTCCAGGGTACATGGGTGTTTCCTAGTTGACAGGACATAGCATGTGCTTCGACTTACATGCAGTGTATATGCTTTCCTACACGACTTCGATTCCAGACACGGTCTGTTTACACGGACAGTACCCGGAGTCAGGGAACACGGCGTGTGACCCTTCTACATGCCGTGTAGTTGGGTTTTACACAGCTTGGACGGATGACATGGGCCGTTTACATGGGCAGTACCTGGAGTCAAGGAACACAGCGTGTAACCATACTACACGCCGTGTAACCTATTTTACATGGATTGAGCCAGTTTCCTTATGTGACTTGGACTAGTTTCCTTAGGGTTCGTCCCCTTGGTCTTTCTCCTGAAGGTTTCCGGTATCATTTCCTACATACAGGAGTATGATCCCTTCATCAAGACTTCCTGAATAGAGTTGTTGGAATCCCCTCTGTTATACTTGGAGTCAGATCCTCTATTCCTTCCTGGTGCCCTAGGTAGAGTTCTTGGTATCTACATGACCAACTTTACCCGGGCGCCGATCCTCTGTTTAGAGGATTAGTTCAGACTGAGTTGTTGGAATCAACCCATAGCTATTGGTTGTGATCCTCATCTGAACATCTTATTCTCAAGTACTTGTGGAGTGCGTTCTCCCAGAACGAGTACTTCATATCTCTCTCTTTAGACCTAGGAGTGTGTTCTCCCTGTTACGTGCTTAGTGGAATCTTCGAGCTGGATCTTAGTGGTGGTTTCGTGATGGTCAATTGTGTATGAGTATATCTGGATATTCTTGTTATATGTTCTATATACATATACTATGTAGAACTGACTTTATTTTTCCTTTGTGGTATTTTCCTTTGTTGTATCCCTTTGTGGTTTCGGGGTGTCCTACTGGGTATTGTTATACTCACCCCTGCATGGGCTTTTCCCGCACGTGTCATGTCTTGTGCAGACGAGTGATCTTTTGATAGGATTCTAGGCGGACCAGGACCAGACAGTGCTCAGTGAGATTAGACAGGCCGAGGTGTGTTCCTACGACTACGGATTGCAGTCCCAGTACCTTTCTTTACAGGTTGGACTTTGTTACAAAATTTCTTTTGGTGGGCTTGTACTTTTGGCCCATGGTTTTACATTATTGTACTTTACCTTCCTGTCGTACTCTGTTGGTTGGGTTTTTTTAGTGCATGCATGCATTTCCATTTTTAGTAGTTTTTACTTTTAAGCTTTGTGGGCTTGGAGATGTGTGTGCATGTGTATAGGTTTATAGGCAATGCCTCCCATGTTAGTTATATGCCTACTCGGTGCTAGTCACTAGCCCCTGGCCTATAGGAGGTAGGCTTGGGGAGTTGCGGATCGGGCCCCATCGGAACGGGTCACGACAAAGTGGTATCAGAGGTGGTCGGTTCTACCTTAGGACCGAGAGTCTGTGAGTTGGTTTGGGGCAACATTGTTAAGTGTTTCGAGTTCAGATTTCAGGCCAGGGACCCCAGTGTTGGTGCGGGTGGCCGACGTATCCATACAGCAGGACTCTAATAACTTGCTTTTCGACTTGGAACATGAGAACACTAGTTGCAGGGGAAAATAACGGTACATACATCATAAAGTAATGGGTTGTGGTTTCTATGTCCTTCTTGAGTCAGCTATCCAGATATACTCACTGATTGAGATATATCTTGTTTCTTTACAGGATGCCTCCGCGACGTGCACCCACTAGGATCCAGCAGCTCGACCACGAGAATGACCCCCTCAGTGATAAAGCTTCGATACAGGGACCAGATCCCTTAGTTTTACCTTCGGGTGGTGTGCCAGTTATTCCACCACCTGTGGAGCAGTGTTTAGTGCCTGCTGTACCAGTAGAGGAGGAGCGCAGGCTAAGCGCACTCCACGAGTTTTAGAGACAGAGACCCCTCAGGTTTCGAGGCGAGCCTGACCCTCAGGCAGCAGAGGACTGGTTTGAGGCAGTGGCCAGAGTCTTCCATTTGGTCAGGACACCAGCAGACCAGATGGTGATCCTGGCAGCGAGCCTTCTGTAGGGCTCGATAGGACGATGGTGGAGTTTGGTTATCCAAACCCACAACGAGGCAACTCTTGCATGTTTAGAGTTTTAGCGTCTCTTCAGAGAGGAGTTTTCACCGGTTACCCTAAGAGTGGTACGTATACAGGAGCTTCTTCAGCTCCAACAGGGAACCATGACGGTGGCTGACTATTCATCGAGGTTTACCGACCTCTCTCAGTACTCAATGGATATGGTGAGGGATCAATACTTTAGAGGTCGGACTTTTGAGCGGGGCTTGCATAGAGACATCTAAGCTAGCATCATCCCTACGAGCATTCCTACTTATGCTGGGGTGCTCGAGCGGGATTTGGTAGTCGAGGGATTCTTGGTAGAGCAGAGACAACCAGCAGTTGTTAGTAGTGAGTGAGATGGAGTAGAGACCTCGACAACAGGGAGCCGACGTCAGGGACCCAGGTGTGGGAGACGTTTTCAGAAGAGATCCCAGGACAGAGGATTTGTCGTACAGGGTTCGCAGGGCGCATCCAGCCAGCCTCAAGAGAGGCGATGTTACTCATGCAATGGAAGGGGACATCTCTCTCAAGATTGTACGACCCTCCATACTACTGACACGAGAGCAGTGGATAGACCACCAAGGTAGAGGCAACGTGTGGAATAGACAGATCTGCGGGGTGGCGGACGTAGTAGAGGAGCTGGGAGAGCATCTGGAGGTGGTTGGCGTTTTGAAATTTTACCACCACCACCCCCAGGAGGTCCACCCCAGGCTCAGGGAGCTGGTGGACAGAGGTAGGGATAGCTGCAGGCAGCATAGGCTTATGAACCAGGTACTCCCAGAATGATTAGAGGTACAATATGTGTCTTTTCTACTTTGGATGCCGTACTGATAGACACATGTGCTATTCATTCTTTTCTGGCTTCTTATCTTGTTTGAGACCTTGAGATTCCTATTGAGCCGTTGACTCGACCCTTACGCTTAGAAACACCGACTGGAGAATATTCAGAGATCACACACCTTTGCAGACAGTGTGACCTGACCCTTGGAGGTAAGAGTTTTGGTTGGAAGCTATTGGTGGTAGGGTCGAGGCCTTACGATGTCATTATTTGTATGAATTGGCTATCCACAATTCATGCCCAGATCGACTGTTTTAGGTGAAGGGTGCAGTGTGTCCGCAGTGATGGAACGAGGTTATCCTTCGTCGGTGAAAAGGAGACCCAAGCAGCGTAGGATGGACTCGTGCATAGGAAGACATAGATGATTTCACATCAGTTTTCTAGCCTAGACCTTGGCAGAATAGATGTTATGAGTTTCCAGTTTCTAGCAGTAGTGGCTGAGTACAAGGACGTTTTTCTGGAGGATGTCCCCGGGCTACCTCCCCGTCAGGAGATAGATTTCTGCATTGAGTTGCAACCTGGGACGACACCGATATCAGCATCAGTATATCGGATGGCTCCTACAGAGCTTCGTGAGCTAAGGGTGCAGCTGGAAGACTTTTAGAAGAAGGGCTTCGTGAGACCCAGTGTTTCACCCTGGGTGGCCCCAGTGTTGTTTTCCAAGAAGGCAGACAGGAGCTTGAGACTGTGTGTGGATTACCGACACTTGAATCAGGTGACCGTGAAGAACCGGTATCCACTACCGAGGATCGATGACCTCTTCGATCAGTTAAGAGGGGCATAATGGTTCTAGAAGGTTGATCTACGATTAGGCTATCACCAGTTGCGAGTACGAGAGGAGGATATACCGAATACGACATTCATATGTCGCTACGGTCACTATGAGTACTTGGTGATGCCCTTTGGCATGACGAACACCCCAGAAGTGATTATGGGACTCATGAACCAGATCTTTCAGCCCTATCTTGATCGGTTCGTAGTGGTCTTCATCGATGATATCCTTATGTACTCTGCGTCTGAGGAGGAGCATGCGAGGCACCTAAATATGGTTCTGGACACACTCTGAGAGCACTAGTTGTACGGGAAATTCTTGAAGTGTCAGTTCTGGATACAAGAGGCCCACTTTCTGGGACACGTTATCTCAGCAGATGGTGTAGCAGTGGACCCAGCCAAGGTAGAGGCAGTACTAGCATGGAATCCACCCCGGAACGCGATGGAGGTGCGGAGTTTCCTTGGGTTGGTAGGCTACTATCGGAGATTAATTCTTGATTTCTCCAGGATTTCAGCACCCATGACATCTTTGACCCGAAAGGGGAAGCCTTTCGTGTGGACCGAGAGATGCCAGCAACTTTTCAGCAGTTGAGACAGAGTCTGACAAGCGCCCCGATCTTGAGATTACTGGAGGAGGGTGTCAAGTACATAGTGTTCTGCGATGCATCAGGAACTAGGCTTGGTTTTGTCCTGATGCAGAGGCAAGTGGTGATTGCCTATGGCTAATGTCAGTTGAGGCCACACAAGCAGAACTACATGACCCATGATCTTGAGTTGGCAGCACTACCTGATGGGCGAGCGGTTTACCGTCTACTCTGATCACAAGAGCCTCAGATATATCTTTTCTTAGAAGGATCTGAATTTGAGACAGAGGTGATGGCTTGAGTTCCTCCAGGATTACGAATTTGATATCTTTTATACTCCGGGGAAGGGGAACGTTGTGGCAGATACTCTCAGCAGGAAATCCAGTTCGCAGTTGCTGGATGAGGCGACGAGGCAGTTGGCCTCTTTACAGCTATCCTTCATGGATAGAGATGAGGGAGCTTACCTTCAGTCGATGGTTGTTACCCCTCCACTCTTACAACGAGTCAGGGAAGCACAGCTCGAGGATGCTAGCTGTGAGACCCTACGTGCTCAGGTATCCACAGGTGATGCTGCCGATGGATATTCAAAAGGTATAGAGCATGTTGTTCTTTTCAAAGGGATCACAGTAGTACCAGCGATGTTGCAGGAAGAGGTTCTGAGGGAGTTCCATACATCTCTTTTGGCGGTGCATCCAGGCGTGGCAAAGATGTACAAGGACCTACAACGTCAGTTCTGGTGGCCAGGAATGAAGAAGAGTGTGGCAGAGTTTGTTTCTCGGTGCCTTACTTGTCAGCAAGTAAAGGCTGAGCACCAGATGCCAACAGGTTTGACTGAGCCCCTTGAGGTTCCAGAGTGGAAGTGGGACGGGATATCCATGGACTTCGTGATGGGTTTACCACATACGTCCAGGGGACATGATGCCATCCGGGTGATCGTTGATCGACTCACCAAGTCGGCCCACTTCCTAGCCATACAGGAGTATAGTTTAGTAGAGAGATTGGGACGCCTCAATGTTCAGGAGATATTTCGACTTCATAGAGTGCCATCAACGATCGTCTCATATCGTGATGCTCGTTTCACATCCCGGTTGTTGAAGGAATTACAGGAAGATTTTGGGACTCAGTTATGCTTGATCACAGTGTTTCATCCTCAGGCTGATGGTCAGACGGAGCTGACCATCCAGGTTCTGGAGGATATGCTACGAGCTTGCATACTTGACTTCAGTCGTAGCTGGGAGGATCACCTACCACTGGTGGAATTTTCTTATAACAATAGTTATCATTCCACTATTGGTATGGCACCATTCGAGGCTTTGTACGGGCGACCTTGTATCTCACCAATTTACTGGACTGACCCAGGAGAGTCAGCACTCATGGGCCCAAAGATGGTGCGAGTTACTACAGAGAAGGTGCAAGTCATCCAGGAGCAGATGAAGGCTGCACAGAGTCAGCAAAAGTCTTATGCCGACAGGAGACGGAGGCCCTTGGAGTTCGAGGAGGGATACCATGTGTTTCTTCGGGTCTCACCTCGATGGGGACTGTGGAGATTTGGCCGAGGCGACAAGCTATATCTAAGGTTCATCAGCCCTTTTCAGATTCTGAGTAGAGTTGGTGAGGTGGCGTACTGCTTGGCTCTACCTCCTCAGATAGACCGGGTACACAACGTCTTCCATGTGTCACATCTGCGGAGGTACGTGCATGATCCATCACACATTATTGACTGGGGCGAGCTGTACATCCAAGATGGAGCGAAATTTGCTGAGTACCCAGTGGAGATCGAGTATCGATAGGAGAAGATCCTTCCTAGGCGATCTATTCCCTTGGTGCGTGTCTGGTGGCATCACAGAAATCTCCAAGAGAGCACGTGGGAGCGGGAGGTTCAGATTCGTGTGCAGTACCCACATCTTTTTGAGTAACCTTTGTTTTGGATTTTCAGGGACGTAAAAGCCCTAAGGTGGGTGTGATGTAATGTCTCATATTTTTCCATATGTTATTTTAATATTATGTGGGAATTATTTCGAGACCAGGCGATGTAACGACGTGCAGTTCTGAGGCCCGATGATCTCGGAACAAATGTTTGAATTTAATTAAATAATTAAATTACACGCGCATGTGGTTTTCCTGAAAAAGTGGAATAACTCCTGAATGGCTGCTCGGATCAGAAATCCGAGGGCACCGTTGCGTTCAGAACATCGATTTTACCTTAGGCAAGGCCTAACATCGGCCGGCGCATGG
Source organism: Viscum album (assembly GCA_963277665.1). Taxonomy (NCBI): domain Eukaryota; kingdom Viridiplantae; phylum Streptophyta; class Magnoliopsida; order Santalales; family Viscaceae; genus Viscum; species Viscum album. Next base: position 1,679,080,699 of record OY728135.1, read on the forward strand.
CGATGGTGAAATCTAGTTTTTGGACATAACTGTAATAACATATTTAATAAAAATATTTTATTAAATCCTTGCTGCAGTGAAATCTTTTAACTTTTTAAATAGAGGTTTCGCAGGGGATCAGGGTTAAAAATCTCATAACTCTAAATTTCACCTGGAGGCTCTGGAAAAGCTCTGGAGAAAACCTCCCAACGCAGCGACGACGTTCTTGACGAATTTCGTCGGTGACGACGACGTGACAACTATATCTTCACCAACGAACACCACGAATCCAGGTAGGGCGTTTGATCTCTTTGTGATTTCTTTCCCGTTCTTGATTCCTACGACAAACGCGGACTAATCCACGAATATATTAGCCTGTAGATTGATCGTATTTGCAGGATGGGCTTTTGTGGGGATTTTGGGAAGAACTTCATTCTTGTGATTTAATCTGTTGATCATTTTGGTTTTGACCTAACGACGACGAACCCAGATCGTCACGAACAACGATCGAGGTTCATCCCTCTTGTTCGTTTTGCGATTGAATTCCCCGTTCTTTGTGGAGACTCCACGTTCTTCCCCGCGCTTGACGTTCTTAGAGGAAATCGATCGCTGCGCATTCGTTTATTGGCGCAATGATCCGAGATTGTAGATCCAACCCTAGAACGATGCTACAGAGGTGCGACTACGGTGGCGGCGAACGATTCGGAGTGGATCGAGAGATATGGGTTTTTGGGCGTTTTCTTTAGGATGAATCAACGCTTGTTTTCCGAGCCGATTGAAGGCCCGAAACACCCAGATTCAGTGTTAGGATGATGAAACGAACCAGCATCTTGAGTTTCGCGAAAAACAGACAACAAAATCAAGATCCAGAGATCTGGCCGAGGCGCGAGGAGGAAGACGACGGTTCTGAAAAATCCCAACTACACGGCGTGTAGTATGGGCTACACGGCATGTGTTCGTCAGGGATCACCTAGCGTGTACTCCAGGAGTACATGAACACGGGTTGGGTACACGAACAAGGACATGACATGTATACCCTTCCCCGTCCAGACACGACCAGATACGCGGGACACCCCGTGTACTGGTACATGGGCAGGCGACACAGACTAACACCGTGTATGGGCATATGGCCAGGGTACACGGGTGTTTCCCAGTTGACAGGACACGGTGTGTGATTCGACTTACACGCCGTGTATATGATTTCCTACATGACTTTGATTCCAAACATGGGCCGTTTACACGGGAAGTACCCGGAGTCAGGGAACACGGCATGTGATCCTTTTACACGCCGTGTAGTTGGGTTTTACATAGCTTGGACGGATGACACGGGCCGTTTACACAGGCAGTACCCGGAGTCAAGGAACACGGTGTGTAACCATACTACACGCCATGTAACCTGTTTTACATGGCTTGAGCCAGTTGCCTTCTGTAACTTGGACTAGTTTCCTTAGGGTTCGTCCCCTTGGTCTTTCTCCTGAAGGTTTTCGGTATCATTTCCTACATACAGGAGTATGATCCCTTCAGTAAGACTTCCTAAATAGAGTTGTTGGAATCCCCTCTGTGAGACTTGGAGCCGGGTCCTCTATTCCTTCCTGGTACCCTAGGTAGAGTTCTTGGTATCGACATGACCAACTTTACCCGGGTGCCGATCCTCTACTTAGCGAATTAGTTCAGAACGAGTTGTTGGAATCACCCCATAGCTATTGGTTGCGATCCTCATCTGAACATCGTATTCTCAAGTACTTGTGGAGTGCGTTCTCTCGGAATGAGTACTTTGTATCTCTCTCTTCAGACCTAGGAGTGTGTTCTCCCTGTTACATGCTTAGTGGAATCTTTGAGCTGGATCATAGTGGTGGTTTCGTGATGGTCAATTGTGTATGAGTATATCTGGATATTCTTGTTATATGTTATGTAGACATATACTGTGTAGAACTGACTGTATTTTTCCTTTGTGGTATTTTTCTTTGTTGTATCCCTTTGTGGTTTTGGGGTGTCCTACTGGGTATTGTTATACTCACCCCTGCATGGGCTTTGCCCGCACGTGTCGTGTCTTGTGCAGACGTGCGAGCTTTTGACAGGATTCTAGGCAGACCAGGACCGGACGGTGCTCAGTGAGATCAGACTAGCTGAGGTGTGTTCCTACGACTATGGATTATAGTCCCAATACATTTCTTTACAGGTTGGACTTTGTTACAGACTTTCTTTTGGTGGTCTTGTACTTTTGTCCTAGGGTTTTACATTATTGTACTTTACCTTCCTGCCGTACTCTGTTGGTTGGGTTTTTTTAGCGCATGCATGCATTTCTATTTTTAGTAGTTTTTACTTTTAGGCTTTGTGGGCTTGGAGATGTGTGTGCGTATATACTAGTTTATAGGAAATTCCTCCCATGTTAGTGATATGACTACTCGGTGCTAGTCACCAGCCCATGGCCTATTGGAGGTGGGATTGGGGAGTTGCGGCTCGAGCCCCACTGGGACAGGTCATGAAAGATACCATCTGGGTGATCGTTGACCGAATCACCAAGTCAGCCCACTTCCTAGTGATTCAGGAACAAGGTTCAGTAGAGAGTTTGGAATGCCTCTATGTACAAGAGATAGTTTGACTCAATGGGGTCCCATCGATGATAGTCTCTGATCGTGATGCTTGTTTCATATCCCGATTGTGGAAGGGATTGTAGGAGGCATTTGGGAATCAGTTATGCTTAAGAACAACTTTCCACTTGTAGATAGGCAGTTAGACTGAGCAGACCATTCAGGTCTTAGAGGACATGCTACATGCTTGCACCCTTGATTTTAGCTATAGTTAGGAGGATCACTACCCCTGGTGGAGTTTGTGTACACCAACAACTACTACTCCACCATCGGCATGGCACCGTTTGAGGCCTTGTATGGGCGACTCTGAAGGTCTCCACTTTGCTGGACTGACCCTGGGGAGTTGGCACTCATGGGCCCGGATTTGGTGCAGGCTACTATAGAGAATGCGCATGTCATCCAAGAGCGGATGAAGATTGAACATAGCGGTCATAATTACTATACTGATTGGCGATGCAAACCCTTGGTGTTCGAGGAGGAAGACCATGTATTCCTTCAGGTCTCTCCTCGACATGGGATATAGATATTTGGCCAAGGCGGAAAGTTATCTCCGAGGTTCATCAGACCTTTTCTAATACTATATAGAGTGGGTGAGGTGGCGTACGACTCGGCTCTACCTCCAGAGTTAGAGTGGGTGCATTAAGTCTTTCATGTATCCCAGTTGAGGAGATATGTACACGACCCTTCACACATCATTGAATGGGGTGACCTGGATGTTGACGACTGTGTGACTTTTATGGAGTTCCTAGTAGATATTGAGGATTGACAAGAGAGGACCCTTTGTGGGTGACTGATTCCTCTAGTGAGCGTTCGGTGGTAGCACAAGAATCTGAGAGGACCAGTTTGGGATATACCTAACACTGAGAGGAGGGGGGGGGGGTAAATCAGTGTTGGGGAATTTTGAAACCAATTCCAACTTTTTATCACTGTACCTCTTGACCTGTTAGGATCTTGATTCTATTATTCTTTTTTCCCCATCGCATGCAATAATAGAAAGCAGTAAAAATATGCACACAATATTTTTACAAGGTTCACCACTCAATAAGAGTAGCTACGTCCTTGCCATGCATGGATATGACCAGTGCATGGATTCTCCACTATAATGTGATATGATGTTACAATGGAGTGGCTATGAAAACAATCCTCTAGCCAGTGCGAGTCCCTACACTTTAGAGGGGGGTGAGAAACAATCCTCTTCCCTGGACTGGTGATAGCCTAGTCCAACTTGCAGCCTCTAGCTAGTTCTTTATACTGCCTATGGAGAAAATTTTCTTCCTTCTTTAAAAGTTAGGGTCTGCTCTTGATCTATTTTAGTGCTCTTCACATGATTACTTGCAAAGTATTAGGCAATCAATTCTATTCTTTCTTTATTTTATTCTCTAGTGAAAAAATAAACTACACTAGTTCTTCCCTTTTTTTCCTTCTTAGCACACAACCGACTGTACTAATATTCTTATTTATTTAACAAGAATCATGTACACCAATGTGATTATTCAAACACTGAGGATCAACTCACATAGCATCATATGAATTAAACTTCCCTGAATAATTGTCAGCCTTTAGTTGGGTATACTCTGTTCTTCTTCTTCTTATCTTCTTTCTCTTAGACACAGTATAATAAGGAATAATACTGCAGTGTATTAATCTCTTTCTTCAATTATCAATACCAACACATGAGTGTATCAGTATACTTCCTTCTTCCTTTCTACAGATATGAGTTTAGTTGCACATCTATCTCCTCGTCACATAAGTAACAACACCCCTGGAAACAGTGTATATAAATCCTGCAATAAGAGAGTGTTCACCTTCATGCAAGCAGAGAGCTCCATAGGTCTTCTTCTTCATGCAGAGGATGTACGATTCTTCTTCACAGAACCAGGGATGATTCATGGACCAATCTTCATGAATCACTACAAGGGTGAGTATTCACCGATTGTGTACTCCCGACATCTCCTTCACAAAACACAGCGAGGGTTTGAGAAAACCAGTCACTTGTTTGTGGTTTCTTCTTCGCATAGAGGGTGCGGTTCTCCTTCTTCACAAGACACTTCAAGAGTGCATAACACTTGTTAAAGGCCTACGGTACCCTCAAATTTTCCGCACACCCTTCTAGGTGACTTACACATAAAATTCAAACCTTGTGCGAAAAGAACACCTTTTGGTGAGAAAAAATCTTTTCGCGCAACTCTTCTTTTTTGTGCAGAACTTCCCTTTTCTGCGCAACACTTCCTTTTTTGCACAACTTTTCTTTTTCATGTAGAACTTCCCTTTTTCGTGCAACACTTCCTTTTTCACACAACTCTACTTTTTCACGCAGAACTTCCCTTTTTCGCGCAACACTTCCTTTTTCGCGCAACACTTCTTCTTTTCGCGCACCACTCTATACTTCAATTTTTTCACGCATCAGAGCTCGGGATTTGTCTAAGTGTCAAGCCTTAACAAATGAGAGAGGGTCACCTCATATTTATAGACATTTTTGACTCTACGTGTAAAACCCCTTCTTGAACGTAAAACTCCTTCCTGTGTGTAAAACTTTCTCTCACTTCTTTATATTACGCGCACCTTCCTTTATTTCTGCGCACCACCTATATTTTTCGCTCACCTCATGAATTTTCCATTTTTCATCATTCTAAACATTAAGCCTCTTGTGCGTGTAAAACATCCAACCCACATTTTGCACACAACCAATTTTTATGCGCACAAGTCTGATGTTCCACGCACATTGCGTGAATATCTCCGATTTTTCACGCACCTCTTGCCTTTGTCATTTTTCGACTTTCTAATAAAAATACACCAATTGCGTGAAAAATTCCACACCGCGTTCCATATTTCACTCAAAAACAATCTTTCGCGCAACCTCTTTTTCGCACACTCGACCCAATTTTTCGCACAGTCCATGCCTTTTCCATATTTTCCTATGCCAGAATGGGAACTCCACTTGCGCACAAAATTCTAAACCGCGTTCCATATTGCTTGAAAAACCACCTTTTACATAGCCTCATTTTGTTTTCACTTTGACTAATTTTTCGCACATTGCATGCCTTTGCCAAATTTCGATGTTCTGGCCTCAAATCATGCCCTACGCACAAAATTATATACCATCTTCAAACTTTTGCACAACATCGTTTTCCAAAAGTAAATTTTCCATCTCCTGATTTTTAGCCACAAAAATTTGGAAAACACTGGGAAATGACACCACCTTAAAATTTTCTTAAGTAAGAACACTAATGCTGCTTCATTGGAATCTATCTTATTCATAAAACAACTGATTTCATCACGAACCATATCTATCGTGATATATAGTCTTTGATCGAACACCTTTAGCATCATCAGATTTATCAACATTCTTCATTGTTGTAGACAATGTATCACATTTGATACATGTTCTTTGAACTTAGGATAATCTCAATAATCGTCTGAATTTACTTCATAGAGAATTTCCCAAGTATGACATTCAATGATATGATTTCATAACAATTCTCCAGGAATCCTCACTTCAGCTGATCTCCATTAACTTTGGACTCCTTCTTCATATCCTTTTTAATTTTGACCGAAATTGAAAAATGTTGACAACCAATACAATCTTCATACACAAAGTGGTCCCAACAATCTCTCCCTTTGTATTTTGTTGTCAATACCTTAAAGTCTCCTCAAATGAATGTGTCAATGTCAAAATGAGAATATTCTCTCTCCCCTTTACTTCTTTCTCCCCCCTTGCTTTTCAAACTTTCATTTCAATTTCTCTCCCCCTTATTGACAAGAAATACAAATTTCATGGTAGTGAGGGTATCAGTCCATACTTAAGAAGTGTGCCATCAATAATTTCACTCTAAGTATACTTGAGAAGTGCTCGATGTAGAAAACAAGAGGATTTGATTTATACAACAAATCTACCCATTATCCACTGAATCATGATACCTCATGAGATGAGAACTCGTACACTTGTCTTCCAGGGTTTTCCACTTTCATTCTAGGCCAAAGATATTGAATGTGATAAGAAATAATCAACCTGAAATTCCTATACTCACTTCAACAAATGGATAAAAAAAATTTAAGTGCAATTTGCAGGATAAGTGGTCTTGGGGAACTTTCATTATTCTTATGTAACTAATTGACTTAGTTACTCACCCTTTGTAAAATATATTTATTTTGATTAACCAAGGATGATAGATTAAGAAATGAAATACCTTTTACAATGACATAGTCCTCAGACAATCTTCAGAGTAGTTGAATTTAGTACCAACTGAAGTTGATACTTATTGATATAATGACTCTGGAAGCTTCTTTATGTGTCTCCCTCTCAAGAGAACACTTCTCATCACTAAGTCTCAGGTTCTCCCCTTGAGATCTTAGTTCACCTTCAATTATATGTATTTAAAGAACAAATACAATTAACAAAGATTTAAGGGAATAAGGTGGATCCTCCTTTCTTTATCAATGTGAACAACAAGGTTGAGATGATTTTCTCAACCAAGATTCTCCATTCTTCACACTTTCACAACTGATATTCAATGATGATTGTGATTGTGTGGGCCTCAATACATCTTCTATTTCTTTGTGTGTGAGTCTTCTCTCTTGAAGGGATTTCAAAGCACTAGAATCTCCTGGTACAACATTCATCTTCTTGAGGAATTCTTTTTGGGTTGGAGTAAATTTGAATCATTTTCTAACAGTGTGACCATCCTTGTTGCACCTCACACACAAAACTTCTTTGTCTTCATGTAGAATCTTCCTTTTGTTTTTAGAACTAGCCTTAGCCTGTGTATCTTCCATATTTCCCATTCTTTCCAAGTCTTCTAGCCAAACCACAAATATATCATTAGGGGCTGAGGCATCAAGATTGGATCTTCTACATGGAATCTTTTGAGTTTCATCCTTTTTAGTAGTTATTTTGGATGCACTACCCTTCAACTTCTTGGATTTGCAATCCAAGGTCGCATCAACTTTACTCCTTAGTGTCTTCTTGGGAGTGTTTTCTTTTTCAACATTCTTCTGAATACTTCCCCAATGATGCTTTTTCTTTCTTAGACAACTCTTGTGATCTTTTTTTATTATCATCTTTGGGTACCTGTTGAAATGAACATGTACCATTCATGTGACCACTCCTATTGCATATATCACAGATGTTATCTAACATTCCAAATCTATTTGCAGTATACAGATGCATCTGGATTTGTGGATGTTGCTTCTTCTTCTCCAACTTTCTTCCCCTTGAGATGGGCTTTCTATGTGCTTTTACATTTAAGGGATTGTACCAACAATCCAGTGCACAATGCCCAAATATGTTATAACACCAACATTGACCAACAAACCTTGACTTCCTTCCATCTTCTTTATAAGATTTTTGAATCTTCTTCTTGATATGTTGTGATTTATTTGGGGATATATCTTCCACATTCTTCTTCTTATTCACCATATCCATGGTGATAGGTATCTCCTCACTTTTATTCATCCATAATTGTTTATAATTTTTCTTCCAACCTACACTTTTTGTAGAATCAATTTTAGAACCATGAGTACAAGTTGGTGTGGATGATACCTTTACTTTCTCGGTTACTTTTTATAGATCAATGAGTGAATCCATGATCTTCTTGTCACATGCTGGAGGTCTTTTTGCAGTATAATCCTCCAGTGAGCATTGAGTACTAGCAACAACTGTTTCCTTCTTTTGTGGAGACTCAATATGTGTCTTCTCAAGATTGGTCAACTCATCTTCCAATTCTAGAAATCTCATATTGAGGATGACTTCCTGGTCTTCAATCATAGTCATCTTCTCTTCACAAGCCTTCTTTAATATTTTAACTTCATCTTCATGCATCTTTACTATGATTTGTAACAAAGAGTCAAGTTCTTTGATCTTCCTGGAGTCTTCTTCTAAATATAACTCCTCGACATCATTGCTCTTTTTCAGCTCAGCTTCTAGTGCATGGATCTTCTCTTCTAGAGTCTTGTTGACTCCCTCTTTTTCTTCAACATCTTTGAGACACTTTGAAGAACTTTATTCAAATTCCCTCTTGGTTGTTTCAATGGATCTAACCTGTATAGAGAGCTTTCAACATTCAACAAATTTTTCTTGTAAGCCTTTCTCTAAAACATTAGTTTCTTCTTCCAGCTGAGTGATATTTTCCTACATACATTGAAATACTCTACAAACCAGGGATGCACTTTCTTCAGGAATACCATGTAGAATCATTCTTAATCTATCAACTGATATTTCTTGAGATGTTGTAGATTGATCATCACCACTTGTGCTAGCATTTTCATCATGAGGATAATTTCTAAATGTACTAACACATAACTCTTGATCAGTTGAGGTAGGAAGGTTGTCCATCTTCTTGGTGGGGACTTGAGCCACCTTCTCATTACTTTCCAAGTCTAGTGTATCTTCAATGTAAACCAGATATGGAGTACCATATGCTTCCTCTTCTTTATATAAGAGGAAATTCTTCTTCAATTTTCTCTCATCTTTATTTTTCATATTCATCATGGTCTTGGTAGATATATCTTTCTGCCTAGAGATAACTGAATCTTTACAAACACTGATCTTCATTGTTGACTCAAGAAAGGAACTCAAGTTTTCAAAAGAGAATAAATTCACTATAGAGAATCCAAAAGAGGTGAACCTATCCCTCTGATACCAATTTAGAGGACTAGTTTGGGATATACCTAACACTGAGGGGGGGGGGGGGTGAATCGGTGTTGGGGAATTTTGAAACCAATTCCAACTTTTTATCCCTATACCTCTTGACCTGTTATGATCTTTATTCTCTTATTCTCTTTTCCCTATCTCATGCAATAATAGAAAGCAGTAAAAATATGCACACGATTTTTTTACAAGGTTCACCACTCAATAAGAGTAGCTACATACTTTCCATGCATGGATATGACCAGTGTATGGATTCTACACTATAATGTGATATGCTATTACAGTGGAGTGGCTAATAAAACAATCCTCTAGCTAGTGGGAGTACCTACACTTTAAAGGGGAGTGGGAAACAATCCTCTTCCCTGGACTGGTGATAGCCTAGTCTAACTTGCAACCTCTAGATGGTTCTTTATACTACCTATGGAGACAGTCTTCTTACTTCTTTAAAAGGTAGGGTCTGCTCTTGATCTATTTCGGTGCTCTTCACATGATTACTTGCAAAGCAGTAGGCAATCAATTCTATTCTTTCTTTATTTTCTTCTCTAGTGAAAAAATCAACCGCACTAGTTCTTCCCTTTATTTCCTTCTTAGCGCAACAATAGACTGTACTAATATTCTTCTTTCTTTAACAAGAATCATGTACACCAATGTGATTATTCAAACACTGAGGATCATCTCACATAACATCATCTGAATTAAACTACCCTGAATAATTTTCAGCCTTCAGTTGGGCATACTCTCTTCTTCTTCTTCTTCTTCTTCTCTTCTTTCTCTTTGACACAGTATAATAAGGAATAGTAATATAGTGTCTTAATATCTTTCTTCAATTCTCAATACCAACACATGAGTGTATCGGTATACTTCCTTCTTCCTTTGTGCATATATGAGTTTAGTTGCACATCTATCTCCTCGTCACATAAGAAACAACACCCCTGTAAATAGTGTATATAAATCCTACACTAGAGAGTGTTCACCTTCGTGCAAGCAGAGAGCTCCACAGGTCTTCTTCTTCACACAAAGAACATGTGATTCTTCTTCACAGAACCGGGGATGATTTTTGGATCAATCTTCGTGAACCACTACAAGGGTGAGTATTCACCAATTGTAAACTCACAGTATCTCCTTCACAAAACACAAAGAGGGTTTGTGAAAACCAGTCGCTTGTTTGTGGTTTCTTCTTCACACAAAGGGTGCAGTTCTCCTTCTTCGCAAGACACTTAAAGAGTGCATAGCACTTGTTAAAGGCCTGTGGTACCCTCAAATGTTCCGCACACCCTTCTAGGGGCTTGCGCATAAAATTCAAACCTTGCGCGAAAAAAACACCTTTTGGCGAGAAAAAATCTTTTCGCGCAACTATTATTTTTCACGCAGAACTTCCCTTTTTCGCACAACACTTCCTTTTTCGCGCAACTCTGTTTTTTCGCGCAGAACTTCCCTTTTTCGTACAACACTTCCTTTTTCGCGCAAATCTTCTTTTTCACGCAGAACTTCCATTTTTCGTGCAACACTTCCTTTTTCACGCAACACTTCTTCTTTTCACACACCACACTATACTTCAATTTTTTGGCACGTTAGAGCTCAGGATCTATCTAAGTGTTGATCCTTAAAAAATGAGAGGGGGTCACCTCATATTTATAGAAATTTTTGACCCTATATGTAAAACCCCTTCTTGAACGTAAAACTCCTTCCTGCACGTAAAACTGTCTCTCACTTCTTTATATTATGCGCACCTTCCTTTATTTCCGTGCACCACCTGTATTTTTCACGCACCTCATTACTTTGCCATTTTTCATCATTCTAAACATTAAGCTTCTCTTGCGCGTAAAACATCAAACCCACATTTTGCGCACAACTAGTTTTTACGCGCACAAGTCTGATGTTCCATGCACATTACGCGAACATCTCCAATATTTTCGCACAGTCCATGCCTTTGCCATATTTTCCTGTTCCAGACTGGGAAATCCACTTGCACACAAAATTCTAAACTACGTTCCATATTGCGTGAAAAACCACCTTTCACATAGCCTCATTTTTTTGCACTTTTCCCAATTTTTCACGCATTGTATGCCTTTTACAAATCTCGATGTTCTAACCTCAAATCATGTCTTGCGCGCAAATTTCTATACCATCTTCAAACTTGCGTGCAACATCATTTTCCAAAAGCACATTTCTCCATCTCTTGATTTTTAGCCACAAAAATTTAGAAAACACTGGGAAATGGAACCACCATAAAATTTGCTTAAGCAAGAACACTAATGCTACTTCACTAGCATCTATATTATTCAATAAACAACTACTTTCATCATGAACCATATCTATCATGATATATAGTCTTTGATCAAACACCTTTAGCAGCGTCAGATTTATCAACATTCTTCATTGTTGTAGACAATGTATCACCTTTGATACATGTGCTTTGAACTTAGGATCAGCTCAACAATCGTCTGAATTTACTTCATAGAGAATTTCCCAAGTATGACATTCAATGCTATGATTTCATAACAATTCTCCAAGAATCCTCACTTCAGCCGATCTTCATTAACTTTAGATTCCTTCATATCCTTCTTCATTTTGACCGACATTGACAACTGTTGACAATAAATACAATCTTCATACACAAAGTGGTCCCAACAGAATCTCTAAGAGAGCATGTGGGAGCGGGAGGCTCAGATTCGTGCTCAGTATCCCCATTTTTTGTTTAGACTATATTTTGGATTTTGGGGACATAAATCCCTAAGGTGGAGAGAATTTAATGTCCCAAATTTTTCATGTAATTTTTTTGAAAATTATATGGGATTATTTCGAGACCAGGCACTAAGACGACACTTGATTCTGAGGCCTGGGGTGTCCAGAATAAATGTTCAAACTATTTTTAAGTTTATCAAAAATAGTGCGCATGTGCAGTTTTAGTAACTTCTAAACAGGTGCCCGAATTAGAAATCCAAGGGAACCCTTGAGCTGAGAATAGTGAGTTTACCCTAGACAGGGCCTAACAACGACCGATGCGGGTCAACTACAAAAGTTAATTTTTGGACGTTTTAAGAGACAAATAAAATATACTTAAAAAGTTATTTTATTTTATTTCTTCAAAGTTACGCAACGACTCAACAACACTGCAATGCAACGACTCAGTGACACTGCAATGTAGCATCATGACAACACTGAAACACATTTACTAATTTCCTCCATTAATCATAGGTAGAGACCATCATTAGAATTCATAACGCTGGAGAATTACTCCCTGGATACCTGAAGTTTCCCTGAGGTAAGGAGAAGAAAGCTCTCCCATCGGTAACGATGAACGACGAATGTTGATGAACGACGGATCGAGGATGTTCATGGGAGGATTGACTTCAACGATAAATTTTATCCTCTGACTGATCCTCCTTTAGGTAGTAGTTTTATTTCATAGTATTACATTCCCCATCATTATAATTAACAACGAATTCCGATCAACCCACGAACAGGTTGACCTGTAGATCACTCGTTCTTGTGGGATGGTTTCTTTTGCGAGATTTTTTTGGGGATGATCATTTTTCTCAGATTGTTGTGTATCTGAATTCGATTATAATTTTTCTTGATCCTTCTAACATAATGGATCAAGGTCGGAACAAACAACGACTGAAGTACGTTCCTTGAGTTGTTACTTGTGCTTTTCATCCTTCTTGTTTTATGCGTTATTCACATTCTTCACGAGAATATGAACGAACGATCGTTGCACAACCATTTCTTGGTTCAAGGATCTAGAATCAAAGATCCAACCTCGTGACGACCTAGTAGAGGTGTGACAACCACATTGACAAATAGATAAAAGTGATAAGAGAGATACCATCACTTGAGCGTTTACTAGTGGAATGGATCACAACTTGGATTTAAGCCCATGGAGATGAAGAATGTTCCCTGAGGGTCGTAGGTGTGCTTCCGTTTTGAAAAAAGGAGCACCGGAGTGTGATCGACGACCCACAGAAGGAGAGTCGGTAGCGGTGAGTGGTGGTGCGGCCACCCAGCAGCAAGCAGCTTCCGGCTCGATGGTCAATGGTGGAGGGCCCCGTGGTGGCACAACCACGGGTAGCGACAGAAGATGTGGATAGGGTGGGCTGTGGCGGTAAAGACCAGCGACGCGGCAGGGCACCATGTTAGATCGACTGGCAGGCGGTCTCGTGGACTGCGTGTGGGAGAAGCGACCGACTCGATAGCCGGCCGGCCACGTGGAGCTAGGGCAGACCAAACCTGCCTGCATATGAGCAGGCTGGGTTGAAGCCGGTAGACCGAGCCAGCAGTGGGCCGGGTTGGACCTGGTGGGTAGGTTCAAGTGATACCTAAGTTGGGTCAGGTTGGGTCAGTCTGACTGGGTCGGACTAGACCCAGACCCAACCGACGCCTTTTTACTTAAATGCCCATAACTCTCAAACCATATGTCTGTTTGATGAGCCATTTGCGGTGTTGGGGCCCCCATGACGAGGCGGTCCTTTTGAGATACTCTATTAGAGTTTTAATGGAGGTTGTAATACACACTTTTTGCTCAAGGAGTAGGTGCTCTCGAGGCAATCACGCTAAGGACGAAATCCTGTGACTGGCTGTGACCTATACAGAGTGTGTCTCCTATGGAGTGCGATCTTAAGACCCACTATCTCCTCTTATTTATCACATCAAGCATGAATCATGTGGTCTTAGAGGTTGGTGGTGATCATGAAATATATATGGACACAATGTATGGACCTTCTCCATAGATGTAGGCCACAACTTCAATACAAATGGTCCTCGTAGAAGGTGTAATCCCCAGTCAAATTCCCCATCTGGGTTGCCTCTTGAGGGGTAAGTCATAATGCTCCCTTTCATAACTATGTGGAATTGGATTCCTGGCCAATGGGATACATATGAAACCTTATAGAGGTTTAATCCTGACACTGTCATATTCACATTGGTTGGCTTTCATACTTACCGTATGACGTTAAACTTATGGGATAACCGAACTACGAGGGATTTGATTCCCAAAAAATTGAGATACATAGGATTCATCTTTGAGGTCCAAACCTGACATCCAAATCATCTTAATATTATCTAGGCCATATCCTCGATAGGGTCACATCCACCCAAGATACCATATCTCTTTTGGGTATCTTTGGATTCCTCAGTGTAAGTCCCACACAGTCTTTTCTAGGTGAACTTTCACCTATATTTCCTTACTGCATGACATTAAACTACATGGCTAAGTCCTTTTCATATGACCTTAAAATGTGATGTGTCCAATAAAGTGACACTGAACTACGTGGGTTATGTTTCCTCTCATGAGGATATGTAGGAATATCATCTCATGGGTTTGATCTCAACATCGAAACAACTCTTGTCCCCCCTTGATGACGATAGACTTCAGAACACCATCCCATATGGCTTACAAGTAGTGTTGTCTTAGTGAAATACTAAGGAATTATTACTATATCCATAAAAGGGTAACATTGATGGATAAACAAAGATACATACATATATCATTGTTAATAAAAATACTCAGATAAATATAGATAATTCTGAACCCATACATATTTATGATTGATCTTACCTAGGGGTAACCCATAGACACATGTTTGGGAATGAAATAAGGATTAAAAGACATATGAACATAGTTTAAATCTATAAAAGAGTCCTAAAATAGGATATAGTTCTCCCCAAAAGGGTTATATGAGCCTAAGTTTCCATCCTCTCAACCAATGTGAGTTATTAAGTGTCGTTGGACAGATCATCCAACGAATGCTTGCCTTTGGAAAGAAGGTCCATGAATCATGGGTGTGAGAGCCTTCAAGTGTTTCTTGCTTTGTGAAAAAACCTATTAGAGACCATTCATAGATGTTATTCTCAACATTAGTAATTGGACACCACATGACCCCTTGCAATCAGCTCACTCAGACATAAACCTGTAGTCATCAGAAACACAAACCGTAAATCTAACACGAATGGTTTCAAAAATATAATCCCTATAACTGATCATCAATCAAAAAGTTTCTATTGAAAAAATGGTGAACCCAACATGAATCCTTAACCAAGGTGGAAGTTTTACCCCATCTTAAGCCCCTTTCACATATAAAAGTGAATAGGTCCAACCAAGGTCATCAATTATACATATGATCATGATATGGTGATTTGATAGGGTTTTGTTTTCTATACTTGTCACATATATTGAATTAATTCTTCATAGATTACTTCAATCCAATGGATTCCCAGAATTTCTCACAGACACGCATGTCAACCAATGCATCGGCTGAGTCCTCCCGGAAGCAGAGGACTCTGTCTCCCACCCAGCATCTCCAATGCTAGATTTCAAATGCACTGATTTAGGAGTACCACTAGAACGGTACTCTCTCAACATTGGATGTAGAAATACAAGCTATCAAGTTAGATAAATCCCACCACCCGCCTACACAACAGTGGTCAGAGGTCCAAAACTAAGAAGCTCCATTAGTCATCTCTAATCGTTTTGGGATCCTGTCTCCAGAACATGACAACAAATACCTCCTTTATCTTAGGGAGGAAGATGAAGTCGTCTCTAATGATTTTTTCCTTGCTGCACTGGGGTCTCACTCAAGGGTCAATATCGGAAGACATCTCTGCCAAATTTGTGCGGTCTAATATTCTCATTCTGAAGAGAATATCACACCGAGGGCTCCTGCTGATGTTCAATGAAAACAAATCCCTCAGGATGCCCACCAAGTGTGATTAACATTTAATCAGGAATAGGTCATAACATTGGTTCCTAAGGAAGAGATCCATCATGAAAATACCATGATAAACTAAAATCATGCATACATTATTGCTACCTCTTTTAAATCCCACCATGAAAATATGGAAGAAAATTACGAGTAAGAGGAAGCTACCACCAATTCTCTCTAAGATCACCACACAAATAGGGAGGCAAATTATAAATAGATGAAAATACCTACTAATGCACATGAAGCCCATTATCCAAATAGGATGGAAACCAACTATGATCAGATGCAAATCCATGCTAATGCGTATTAATCCCATCATCCAAATAGGATAGAAAACTACATGTAGTCATTAATCCCTACAAAGGAATATAAATCCCATCAGTCAAATATGGTGGAAATCAAGTACATTTAGATTCAAATCCCTACTCCATCATATCAATCCCATCAGTCAAATATGATGGAAATCAAATACAACCAAAGTAAAATTCATGTGGATGTATATCAATCCCATTAGAAAAATATAGCAGGAAATGAGCAGACAAAAATACCTTCTCACAAATATGATGCTCATTAGTCAAATACGATGTTAGCCTAAGAAAATAGATGGAATATCCTAGCCATAAATTAGGGGTAGACTCATTCCTCTTCCCTGACATAGGAGAACTTCCAGTACCCACAAGCAAAACATGGAGGACCGAAGCAGCCACAAAATCCTACTCCAACATCAGAATGGGCATATATACTTGTTTCTTAAAAATATATATATCACCAAATCCTAGAAATAATGGATGATCAGACATCAATTCCAGATCATATCCTCCAAACATTTCAATATTTGATTGTGTCCACAAAAATAGTAAGGAGTCAGGCCCACGACCCTGTATCCCCAAGTGGGGTGACTCATCCACAAAATTTGATGGTCACTCTGAAGTAGGCCTACATCCCTTCTCTAGTCTAGGATGGTCGTCAACCATATTCCATGATAAATGGACAACCATATTGAGAAAAAATACCTATTTCAAATGGGGGACACCGGTCCACCATGTTGTCCATTCCAAGGCAAACATATATCCCTATTAGAACTAAATATGCTAATTGACATATCCCTATAGTGTTACATGAACCACTCAAACAAGAACCCTAATATAAAGGTCATTACGAATAGTAGGCATCCCTATTTGGCCGTAAGATAGAACCCTAAAAATAAATCGCACCAAAGGAAATTGGAAATTAAAGAGCATATTCATGTCCCTTCTCTACTGGAAGCTAGAATTCTTGATGCCATAAAACACCTATCAATAGAGGATTAGGATCCTATCAATTCGTTACCAAATTACGGAATTGGTAGTAGTATATGTGAAGGTACTACCTGTAATATTTTTACTAGTGGATCTGAAGGCCCTCCTCAGAGCACCTGTGAAGGATTAATTTGTGGGAAAGAAATGATTTATTGTAAGAGCCAATATTTTGATGAGCGTCACGATAACCCTCCTCATGGAAAGAAGATCAGATAGCAGGAAGGTCCTCCCCTTACTGTCATCCACCTTGATGGTCCTCCCCATGGTATATGCCATAGAAATTCTCCCTACAGTTGGACATCAAGATATGATAGTAGTCCTCTCCATTCTCCCCACAATGACATCAAGTAGCAAGAAGGTCCTCCCCTTGTTGTAGTCCATCCTGAAGGTACTCCTCTGGTTTCACACCATGAAAATTCTCCATGTGGATGGATACCAAGACCTAATGGTATCCCTATCCATAATGGAATCAACCATGAAGGTCCTCCCCTCAGTGACGTCTCGATTCAGCAAGAAGGGCCTCCCCTTACTAATATCCTCTCTGATGGTCCTCTACAGGGTATGCGCTACAAAATTTCCCCTAACAATCATACATCAAACTATGATGGTAGTCCTCTTCATTATAGCACCAACTACAAAGATCCTCCCCATAGTCAAGTTTCATATGAGCAGGAAGGTCCTCCCCTTTTCAAATAAAATACAATAAATCCCTCATATGCTGAGGTGTTTGGAAGGATGGGGTGAAGTATGTCATACACCCTTCCAATAACAAGTGATATGCTTTCTCAATCAGAAGATAGAATAGGACCATGCTCATCCTCATAGCCACCTCTAGACCATTCACATGTTAACGAGACTCCTGTTATCCCTATTACTTGGGAAAAAGTCTTCAAGAAACATCCAAGTTGAGAAGATGAAGTAGAGGAATCTCTACCGAAAGAACAAATGGATATGATGCTCATGAGATGAAAATTAGGCAAGGATGGAATACTAGTTATTTTTTGTCCCACAACCACTTCTCAATTTTACATACCAAGGGAATTGTTTGAGGAATATATACATAACATTCATCTAAATCTTTGGAAAACCCTCCTCCACCTAAAAAAAGGATTCTTGCACTATGATAGGTACACAGACCATGTCAAAATAGTGGGAAATCTTCACCGAAAAATCAACTCAAAGTCCATTCTATCTACGAAACGACCACAATCAAAGTGGCAGAAGAATGATCTTGAACTAACATTCCTCTACATGCTTCACAAGTTGGGTTTACTTTTTGGCGATGACTCATCTAGTGTTCATATCTAAGTATGGGGAGAGCATGGAGATTTTTACTTCACCCCACTTTTATTCTAGCATAACCCACTGGAAATGAAATCCTGTAATGTCATTATCCCAAGATGGTGATCAAATGAAATCCCTGTCTAGGAAAGGCGACATGCTCTATAAGGATTGACCTTGAGTAAGTCTCAAAAGCGTCAGAACCAATAAGAGAAATCCATTGAAAAAATCTTGAACCAAGAAACCAAGAACATTCAGTAGGATTCTTGACTAAGGGAAGCTAATAAGAAATTATTGCACATGTCCTCAGAAACAAATAATTCACATGTAGACCCGACACCATATCCATCTCTCACCCGAATGAGAATGCATGAGATCAGGAAAGCAGAAATAGTAGCAGAAATGACTATAATATGGGATGAGCCCCTTTAAAAAAAATTCCCTCATAAGACCAACAAATCTAGGATAATGCATCATAACAAGAGAACGAGAGGAACCCCATCCCATAGGGATGGGGTCATTTTTACCTCAACCACCCACTCAGAGGACATTAGTATTTTTCCAATTGGGGATGATGATGAGTAGGGAAGTACTCTATTCTATCTTATCTCAAAATTCATGTCCCCTAGAAGGGAGGCATATGGAAAGTCCATATAAAGGTTCCCTCCAAGTTACCCTTCATCAAGAAACTCAGAGGACCTCAAAATGAAAGGTGAGGATCCAAAAAAGGACACAAAAATATCTCATACCACTCAACACCTAGTATATCACCCCCAATGCATTATGCACCAGTGAAAGTCATGAACATTAATCTTACTGACCACATTAGAAATAATGTAAATATGAACAAATAGGGAGAGGATGGTTCAACACAGAATCTGATCCACACTGAACCTAGAGGTGTGTATACCTAGAACCAAATGGAGACCCTAAATTTGGGTGCTCTCTCATCCAATACCTCATTACCTCTCATGAAAATCAATAATATAAAGAAGAATAAAAACAAGGCCACACATGACCCACCTCCTCCTCCAAATCAGAACGAACCCCTGACACCCTAGGAGAGATTTGATCAGTATATGGAGGAAATGAAGGAGTTGAGGAAAATCAATGTTGGGTTTTTTCATGGAACCCATCCTATAGAATATTATCCTCAGGTTCATCTAGAAGAGCCTCAACGTACACTTCTAGCAAGTGTACCTCAACCATAAGGGTTTCTCCTAGTGAATGAAGCAAGGTCAAAATGTCTGTCTAAGACAACACCGAGACCACCTGTCTGCTTGAATCTAATATCTTAAGGATATCATGATTTTCATCTGTTGAGTAAACAACCAGAACAGATTCAGGAAAATCCACAAAGGATATCCCTAGTTGGGTATCCACCTCAAATACTAGCAGTGCCGACACAACCAATGATGCCCCCTACTGCACCTGACCATGCCCAGGTCCAACAGAACATGCATCAAGGGAACATTAATACCATTGAGTCATTGTAAGATTGATTATAATCTATGGAAGGATGATGTGCTCTGATACAACTGGAATAAAATCTTTACCCTGACTGGGTGAGTAACGTTCCACCACCACCAAATTTTGGGAATCCTGTGTTCCACATATTCAATGGCTCAAGTGACCTGGAACAACATCTAATGCATTATGAATCTTATTGTGATCCCATGATGGAAACCCCAAAGAAACAAGAAGTAGGGAAAATCAGATGATTCATGAAAAATCTGCATGGTTTAGCCTTTTATGGTATACCAATTTTCCAGCCCAGTCATTAACAGGTTGGGAGGATCTTCGACGACAGTTCTTTTTTCAGTTCAACTCAACATTGCCAAAGACAATAGTTAGCAACCTCATGAACTGAAAACATCAAGAGAATGATAGAGTATTATATTTCATTTCTAGGTGGAATGGTCTGACCTACTTCTTAAACCTTCCACTCCCCTAAGATGATATGCTTAGCATGTGCATCGATAACCACCATGAAGAGATTTGAACGCCACTCATCTCGATAAAGTATACAAGTGGGTTTTAGGATTTCTCTACCATGGACCAATGAATAGAATATTTCTTAAAGTGGACCAACCTTAAGTCTCAAGTATCCCCATTTCCCCTGAGAAAAAGAGTGGGAAGAGATAAAGTGAACTATGTTATGCTTAAGCCACCCCCTACACTTGATCAAGCTCCAAGGCCTGCACTGAATCGAACAGGGCCTCCTAGGTATCAATATAAACCTCCAACTCGACAAGATGAGTGGAAAAGACCTAGAATAAACTAATTTGAGGAATAGAGAAATAATGTTTAATCATTCCAAGATGACCAAGTCTGTGACTACTTTTTAGCCACTATGAATTACAATTTTCTCTATCTACCAGAGCCAAAAAGGGATTATGAAGTCGATCTCAATGACTGACCAAATTATTGTCCCTTCCACCAGATATAGGGATATACTATCCAGGAGTTTTTCTTATTCAAATACCTCCTTCAAAGAATGATAGATTCCATACAAGTAAAACTGGGACCATTAGAAGCACAAGTGGCATATGTTTCTACCACTGACCCAAATGAAATAGAGGTGTGGAAAAAAGTTGTTAGCAAAAGGGATAAGAAGATAGATAACTGGATGACTCATAAAAGAGTAAAAAAATTTCATGGAAGACTTGATGTGTAGTTGAATCTACTGACTTTTCCCCCAATAGATCCTAATGCAACACAGATGAAATCCTCATCCCCACAACCCTCCAAGAGTTGATTGTACAAGAATAATTTCAACCAAAAATGTAGAGAGGAAGTGAAAAAAGATGAACTCATGTCAAGGCCAAAGCTATCTTGGACACTCAGATTTTACGCCAGTAGATCTAAAAGCATGGGCACCGCCCCACTAAATGACACCACCAGAAGAAGTCGATCAAGAAGACTCATCATCAGATGATGAACTGATATTTGGATCCATTAATGTCATTCACTTAGTGGATCCCTTCTTCAATATAGATTATGGATATGAACCCAAGTTCCATACACCAAATTTTGAAATTAGATAAAGAGGCCATAGAAGTTGGAGATACCAGTGAAGACACAGTCATGGATGAAATTAAATTTCTCGCCGCACCCCGGCGCAAATCGTCAATATTGTATAAACTCATAAAAAATCCCTTTAGCGGACCCAACAAGAATGTGAAAATTCCCCTGTTCCCGCCCAAAGACACTCTGGCCCAATCATCATGGAATATCCATTGGAAGAGGAACAAATTTATAATTTCCCACAGCATGTAGGAAGACCTACCCGACCAAACCCACAAGTCATAGAAGCACCTCCATCTCCTATCATGAGGGCCAAACCATCTTCATCGAACATTAAATCCTCTAAAGCACATATGAAAGAGAATCCCCATGAAGTGATGCACATGCCTTTAGATCAGAAGTATGATATTCTAAAATAATTAGCATTAGTATCATCCAATCTATCAATCCTGGATGCCATGAATTTATAAAAAGATCTTAGGTAAGTGCTTATAGAATATTTACTAAGACCCCCAGAGTTTGAGGCCGAAGTGTCCACCACTGAAGTCTACCGGACAAAGACCTATCCTACAAAATGAAATGTAGTTATCTCCTTTATTGATAAAGATGAAGATGCCATTATTCAGGGACACATCTAACCCCATATACGTGTCTGATATGATTAATGGTATTAATGATAAAAAAGTATCCATTTATAATGTATATGGAGTTAATCTCCTCCTAGTGCGAACAATTTGTCGGCTGGGCTATAATAAAGATAACCTAACACCCTTAGGCACAAACCTGTTGGGTTATGTTAAAAGTGAGAAGAAAACATTGGGACAAATGAATCTCAAAACCGGATTTGGTGACCTTGTATCCAAGTAAAAATTTCTATTGGTTTGAAAAAACACAACCTTTAACGTTCTGCTAGGAAGGTCTTGGTTGCATCAGCATGCAGATATTCCTTCATCCTACCACCAATGCATAAAATATTAAACTAATGGATAAAATTGGATATTATATGTTGATAAGTCCCCACTCAAATCATGCGAGTCACACTACATCGATGTAGGATTCTATGAGTAGAAAGGGGAGTGGAACTTGGTCAATGGTATTAATTGGGTCACCACACCAAATAGTTTGGATATGTTCCCCTCCAACCCCTTCAAGTTGATCAGTGAGGAATACATACTACCCATCAATCAGGTGGAGTGCATGAGTCAAAATTTGGATGAGTATTCAACGGTTTTTATGATTTTAGTCATGGCTACTGAGCCTAATAGTGAAGAAAAATCCATTGGTACCCAATTAATGGTTAATGCTTTAATAGAAATTCTCTCAATCCATAATCATAGCTTCAGATAATCCATTCCACACCAACTAAGGTAGAAGAGAAAAAAGACATTCCTCCGTCCCTCACTTCGTCCTCTTTAGGAAATTCCCCAATGTCAGTCGGGTCAGAAGACGTCACCTCGACCACCAAATTTCGAAATTTCAACTCTTATCTTAACTCCAAAGATCTCATCTCAAGGATTGTTTCCCCCTCACAAGATGAAGGCAACGAGGAATTGGAAGAGGAAGGAGACCTGAGGGATTCCCCTCTATAATTTGAAGAAGGTGTCTCTACCACCATTGATGAAATCAGGGAAATATACAGAAGAAGTCCCACGACCCACTCTAATTAGTGTAGCCATGTCATCTGAGGAGAAAGAGATATAAACCTCCTTCCTATGGAAGAATAATGATTTTATTTCTTGTAACTATACTAAAATTCTATGCCTCAATCCTGAAGTGTCCACTCATCACTTGGGCCTTCTAGAAGATCATCATGGCTATAAGAAAGCATCCAGAAGGATGCACCCAATAGATGATTCCAAAATAGAGGCTGAAGTCATATCATCAAGGAAAACATCAATTGAGAGGTCCAATATCCAATCTGTTTGGACAATATTTTCACTATAAAAAAAGACTATATAAATCAGAGTTTTTATTGACATCAAAGATATCAATAGACATTGTCTAAAAGATGACATCTCGGTCCTGATCATATAATTACTGATTGATGTAACTATCATATATCTGACTCTATCTTTTATAGAAGACTATTTAGCATATAATCAAATTTTAATGGCCTGAGAAGATGATGAATCCACTACCTTTAGGTCCCCATAGAGAGTATATTTCTATAAGGTAATTCCATTTGGTCTAAAAAATGTTGGCACCACATATCAACGCACCATGAATCTCATCTTCAAGCCCTTCCTATGGAATTTCATTTAATGATATTTTGATGACTTGGTAGATAAATCCTAAAAACTATCATACCACCTATTATATCTTAAAGTCATCTTCAACAAACTGCATCAACACAGCCTGAAAACGAACCCCTTAAATTCTGATTTCAGTGTTACCTCAGGGAAATTCCTTGGCATTTTTTTACGATGATTATCCACTAAATGAGGATAATATTCATTTTTAATATATATAATATTCATGTTCTTTATTATTCATAAACACCATTTTAGTGCATTTTACACTTTGAACATCATTTCACATTATGATTGTAATACCTTCTTAAAATGCACTATTATGTGGTACATTTTTGAACATCATTTGAAGTACCCAATGATTCATCTTATTATACATATTTTTATTTTTGGAAATTGATCTAAACTCCAATATGAACATGTTTAATTCAGGGATCAATGGAGAATTAATGAAAGAAGATGATGATATTTTGTGATGAAAGGAAGCAATTCTAGAGAAGGCAGATTGGACACCAACCCACTGATGAGACTTTGGGGACCAAAATACAGGCCCAATTAATCCCAAATTTCGTGAGATTCTAGAAGACATGTATATAAACAAATCACTCTTCAGGATCTAATGCTAATTCGGCCTCCATGGTGGTCATTTAGGCGGACCATGTTAGAGATAAAATTCTGGGCCAGATTCTGCGGCCCAGAAAAACAGCCCACCAATTAAACCATATCTAGAACACCATAACTCCTTTTGGGCTGAAAGTTTACAGTCTGTTAGGGGAAAGTCGGAGCTTAATTTAAGTTTTCTATGGCCCACCCAAATTCTGTCATCTAGAAGGTATTTCAAGCGCGTCTGTTCAGTGCATGAAAGCTGGATGCCTTTTCGGGTCAAGGGTGGAAAAGTCTTCTTTCCACAAACTTTCCACCACCCTAGGCCTACCATAATCAAGTGGGATGCTTTGTACTGTTGGAGGCTCGACCAAAGGCTTCCAAAATGCCTATTTAAGGCAGTGGTGGTGGAGGAGTTGATGATCTGGGGAGCTTGTTTTCATCTTAATGTTATGCTGCCAATTTCTCTTTGTAATGTTCTTCCTTCACATGTAAGTTGTTTTAATTAATCATTGTTTCTTAATAAAAGTTCTTCTTCTCTTATAATTATGTTCTTCTTCTTATTACTTTGATACCGTTGGTTCAAGGTGTGAACTTGTTCATACAAAACCTTGTGAGATTATCACACAACGGTGGAGTGATTGTTATTTTATTGCGTTTTTTTACTTCTCCATTTCCTCCCTCATGAGTCTACTTTCCGCTTCCATTGAAACCATAGAATCAATGGAGGGATAACCCACTTATGGGTTGATCCAAGGGAGTATCAAGGGGCTGTATTGGATGTTATTTATCACCTCATTAATGTATAATCACTTCTTTAATTGTGATTTTTATTTGATGATTTTTAAACTCCATCATCCTTGTTGAATTTAAGGCCACACACTTCAAATGCTAATACGAACCTTTTCCTTGAAGTGATCAAAACTTTGATCCTTAAAGTTTATAGGTGATTAGTATTAAAGGGTGTAGGCATTAAACCAGTAAGTTATGATGTTGTTTTATCTCCTTAAATGAACCCATCTCAAATATAAGAAATTGAAATCATTAAAAAGGAAATACGTCCAATCCACCCCGAGCGATAACCTAGGATCAACTCATTATTTTAATTTGAATTCACTTAAGTATATTAGAGTTCACTTAAACCCATCTAAAATCAACCCAAATTTGGCCACTTCATAACCAAAAATAGTCCTTATAATGTGCATGTCTATAGGTTACTTCTTAGGTCTCTGTGGATTTGATAACCCAAGCTAGACTACAAGGACCGTTTTACATTCATCTCTTGGGTAAATTTGAGTGAGAATCAAATTTTGGAGCTGTTGCCGGGGACCCAAGTAAGTTACCTTAGACACTAGCATCCTCTTCTCACCCCACATTCTCTATTCTCACCCCCATCTCTCTTATCTTTACCCCTTTCTATTTGTGTGTTTCCTAAGAGTCTGGAATCCAACTTTCTATCTTCTCCAATGGAGTATCTTCCAAATTATCATGTCACAAACTCATGCTAGAATCAAATAGAATATCAATATTGGGAATCCCCTAAATTAGAAAATTTCTTTGATCAACCCTTGATTAATTACCACACAACTGGTGAGATGTACAATCAATGGGATGATGATTGTTTAAAGGATCAATTTCTAGCCCTCTCGAGGATGATTGATGAGATCAAACATAATCAAGGTCACGATTTACAAACTCCTATCCAGACTAATCCTAAAAAAATAATTGAAAAATTGTGTAATCAAATGGAGATAATGAGTTTTGAGGTATCATCTTTGATATTAGAACTACAATGCATTAATACTTGTGAGGAACTCATCTATACACCAACTGTAGCTTCCAAAACCTTATGTGAAGTGTTTAGTTTCCCAAAAACCTCTCATGAATTTATTGAAGAACCAACCTTTGGATTTGGGATAGGGTAAGTGAATCAAGAAATTGTTGAAGGGTCTTTAAATTAGGAAGAAATTGATTTCATGTATTCACAAGAGGGAAATTTGACATCGTGGATTGAGTCTCCTAAGTATAACTCTATTGACGATTTTTCAAAAACACCAATCCCTGAACCATTAATAGAAATCACAAAAATTGAGTCGATGCCCATTCCTAACACTGATCTTTCCAATTTTGTGGTTGAATCTTCTATTCCAAAGGAACCAATTCTATTGAAAAATTTTCAAATTGAAATTGAGTTTGATTCAAAGTCCTGACCAGTGTCTCAAAGTATTAGTGAACCCGAGCTCAAATTCAAGGTCCTTACATCCTCTCTCAAGTCTTACATTATAGAGGATAACATAAAACATTCTATCATAATTTCATCCTCTCTTGATGCTAATAAAGATAAAATTATTCTTGATGTCTTAAGAAGTATTAGGAAGACAATTGGAATGACCCTTGATGTATTAGCCAAGACTAGAGAAGCAACTAGATCCACCATTTATGATATTCCTTGGATTTACCAACTCATTTTAGAACATAGGTTTGTTAATGAAACAAATTATAAACATGTAATCAATCTAAACCTAGTTGAATTGGTGAAACATGTGGTCCTTAAAATTTTTAAAGTTGGTATTGGGTAAGTTGGGGGGTTCATGTTGAGCTAACGACATTAAACAAAGCGCTGCATGGGAGGCAACCCATGGTTTTCAAGTTTCCAATAATTTTGTTGTTTCAATAAACTTTATATTTTAAATAGGATTAATGAATAATTTTGATATTTAAAAATAAAAAAAATTACTGTTGACCTGTTATTCTATTATGAGTATGGATGGGTATGAAAGGGGAGCACCATATTCATCCGTGTCACGTGGTGTGATCCTTGAGTAATACCTTACCCAGAAATTTAAAAATAAGAAAATGTATCATCAGTATATTTTATTTTATATATATACTTATATTTTACTTATATATATATATATTATTTTGTTTTTTTTGTTTTCCCTTTTCCACTAGGGAACTCTGCAAGTGACATGGATATCAAAGGACTAAATTGGAGCATCAAGAACTTCAAACTTCAACCACCAGGTGACTTCATTCCATGACCCTCATTTTCAATTTCCTTTTTGAACTTTCATTCTCTACCTCTACCCCCTTCTAAATTTTCTTTTCTTTAAACACTAGGGACAATGTTATTTTAAGTTGGGGGGGGGGAGATAAAATAAAAAATTATTTCGTGTCAAAAAAAATGAATGATTTGAATTTTTTTTGTGTAAATGGAAGGAAGAATTCCTTTAACTTTGAACATGGTAATACACATTGCACACTTTGAAACTGAATATCAAATAATTTAGAATACCCTAATTCTGATTTTAATCCTTGTATAATTTCATGAGCATAGATTTTGGAAAGTGTGGCTGTCCAATGTGATATTTCATCATTTATATTTTCATCCAAAAAAAAAAGATCACAATGCACGTCCTTTGGATAGTGGGGTATTAGTTTGAGTTCATGGGGTCCCCTAAATAAATATCATATGTTTGGTGATCATTTTAGTTTAATATGAGTATTCAAAAAAAAATATTAAAAAAAAATTGCGCGTAGAGCAATGAAATGACCTAATGCGTGGATTTCGACACTTGGGGATCATGGCTCCATAGTTGTCTGGCCCAGAGTTAGTAATTTTGTCTCTATTTTTGGTAATTTGAATTTGTTTTTGACTAAGTTAACTCGAGATGATGCCTGAGTATGTGGGATTCACTTGGTTCCCTAAGGTCTTTGAGCCTGAGAGTCATCGGCAAAGTCTCGCTACAGGGGTTGACTCTTTTGAGTGCAATTTCAATTACCATGGCAAAATTGAAAAAAAAAAAACAAAAAAAAAAAAAATAAAAAAAAAATATTATACAAAAAAAAAATGAATACTCATCTTAATATTGAAATTTTATTCCACCTAGCACTTCCATAATTTCCCACTTGAATAAAGATGAACCACCATGTCTATTGTGATACACAACACATCCTCATACTTAATTGATATTGGATGAAATATGACAATGAATTTGAACAAAGGAATGGTCTTGGGATTGATATCTACTTATGAAACTATTTTGTATTAAAATATTTTGATGGGTTTCATGATTTTTTGGTATAAGGTTTTTTGGTGATCATTGTGTATTAAAATGTTTTTGGAAAAGGGAATTCAAATTTCATATTGTTGAGATATATTTTGCTCGGGACTAGCAAAACTCAAGTTGGGGGGTGTGATTAGCCACCAAATGAGGATAATATTCATTGTTAATATATATAATATTCATATTCTTTATTATTAATAAACACCATTTTAGTGCATTTTACACTTTGAACATCATTTCACATTATGATTGTAATACCTTCTTAAAATGCACTATTATGTGGTACATTTTTGAACATCATTTGAAGTACCCAATGATTCATCTGATTATATATATTTTAATTTGATATTTTTGGAAATTGATCTACACTCCAATATGAACATGTTTCATTCAGGGATCAATGAAGAATTCATGGAAGAAGATGGGGATATTTTGTGATGAAAGGAAGCAATTCTAGAGAAGGCAGATTGGACACCATCCCACTGATGAGACTGTTAGGACCAACATACAGGCCCAATTAATCCCAAATTTCTTGGGATGGAAGAAGAAATGTATATAAACAAATCACTCTTAAGGATATAATGATAATTATGCCTCAATGATGGTCATTTAGGCGGCCCACCAATGAAACCATATCTCGAACACCATAACTCATTTTGGGCTGAGAGTTTACAGTCTGTTAGGGGACATTCGGAGATTAATTTAAGTCTTCTATGGACCACCCAAATTCGGTCATCTAAAAGGTGTTTCAAGTGCGTCTGTTCGGTGCATGAAAGCTGGATGTCTTTTCGGGTCAAGGGTGGAAAAGTCTTCTTTCCACAAACTTTCCACCACCCTAGGCCTACCATAATCAAGTGGGATGATTTGTACTATTGGAGGCTCGACCCAAGGCTTCCAAAATGCCTATTTAAGGAAGTGGTGGTGGAGGAGTTGATGATCTGGGGAGCTTGTTTTCATCTTAATGTTATGCTGCCAATTTCTCTTTGTAATGTTCTTCCTTCACATGTAAGTTGTTTTAATTCATCATTGTTTCTTAATAAAAGTTCTTCTTCTCTTATAATTTTGTTATTCTCCTTATCACTTTGATACCGTTGGTTCAAGGTGTGAACTTGTTCATACCAAACCTTGTGAGATTATCACACAATGGTGGAGTGATTGTTATTTTATTTCATTTTTTTTACTTCTCCATTTCCTCCCTCATGAGTCTACTTTCCGCTTCCATTGAAACCATAGAATCAATTGAGGGATAACCCACTTATGGGTTGATCCAATGGAGTAGCAAGGGGCTAGATTGGATGTTATTTATCACCTCATTAATGTATAATCACTTCTTTAATTGAGATTTTTATTTGATGATTTTTAAACTCCATCATCTTTTTTGAATTTAAGGCCACACACTTCAAGTGCTAATACGAACCTTTACCTTGAAGTGATCAAAACTTTGATCCTTCAAGTGTATAGGTGATTAGTATTAAAGGGTGTAGGAATTAAACCAGAAAGTTATGATTTTGTTTTATCTCCTTAAATGAACCCATCTCAAATATAAGAAATTGAAATCATTAAAAAGGAAATACGTCCAATCCACCTCGAGTGATAACCTAGGATCAAATCATTATTTTAATTTGAATTCACTTAAGTATCTTAGAGTTCACTTAAACCAATCTAAAATCAACCCAAAGTTGGACACTTCATATCCAAAAACAGTCCTTAGAATGTGCGTGTCTATAGGTTACTTCTTAGGTCTCTGTGGATTCGATAACCCAAGCTAGACTACAAGGACCGTTTTACCTTCATCTCTTGGGTAAATTTGAGCGAGAATCATACGCCATCATGGAATTGAAGTTGATTATAAAATGAAAAAAGATATCTTTGGTATGTCACCTCCTCGCAACCTCACATAGTTGATAGGACTATAGGGAGATAAGGCCTACATTCAGTGATTCATATTTGACCTTATATAAAAATGTTTTCCCTTCACCAGGTTGATGAGAAATGGGGTTGAATATCAATGGATTGATGATTGTCAAGAATAATTTTACATCCTCAAGAAATATCTCTCAAGTACCCAGTGCTAATGCCTCCCGTCAAAGGAAGACCACTAATTATGTATGTAATTTCCTTAGAATGATCCCTAGGCGCCTTCCTTTCTTAGAAGAACAATGCCAGCAGTGAAAACAACCTTTACTATCTGAGCCGAACCGTGATCAATGTTAAGAATTAGTATTCAAATATCGAAAAGAACTATCTGATACGAATATTTGTGATCCTGAAGTTGAGGCATTATCTATAACACCATGAGGTCTATTTTATCTTTCATAGAAACCCACACAAGTACATTCTCGGCCGTCTAATGTTAACCGGATGACTATCATGGTGGGAAATCATCTTGCAATAATTTGACATACATTTAAGGTCTCAGAAAGCTATCAAAGGCCAAGTGTTAGTATATTTCTGGGTAGAGTACCTATCGGAAGGAATGACCCCATAAGACGATGAACTACCCAATGAATAGTTTTTCTCTGTAAAGGTAGATCCACAAATATGGGAGATTCATTTTGACAATGCATATAGAAGTCCAACATGAAAAAGGATTGAAGATCCCATGTTCCATAAAGCGGTACTAGGAGTCATACTCATATCTCCGGAAAAGGTGGTCCTGCCTTACTCCTTCCTGCTATTGTAAGGATGCACAAAAAATGATGCAGAGTATCAGACTCTCATTATAGGCCTATAACTGGAACATCAAGCAAAAGTGGAAAAATTGAAGATAAAAGGTTAATCAGAACTGGTTATAAAGCAAGTAAATGATGATTGTACAATAAAAAAGGAAGAGCTAATCCCTTTTTTTGACCACATCTGAGGGTTAATGAAAGAATTCCCCTTAGAGCCGACATTAACTCATGTCTTTCAGTCAAAAAATGAATAGGTTGATGCATTAGAATATGCATCCACAACCCTATATAACCTAGACCAGGATGATATGGTCATCAGCATTTCCTAATGTCATATTTTATTACCGTTCTTTCAGACCAACATGGAATAAATTGAAGGGATAGGTCCCATCCCTGAGCCATATAGTCCTACCACTGGCTACATGACTCACATTGTGGATTACCTTCAAAAGGGGGAAATACCACTAGATAGGGCTATAAGGGAGAAAATCTAGAGATGATCAATTAATTTTGTTTTATATGATGGCACAAATCAAAAAAAGGACCTCTATAAGTAGGGCCTTAATGGGATCCTTCTCATATGTATTGATGAAGAAGAGAATATCATTTTTATGAATGAAGTTCATGCCAAAAATTGTGGGTCACACTAATCAGGATATACTCTCTCTCATCAAATTCTAAGTCTTGGATACTACTGGCCCACTCTGATACAAGATTTCATTGAATTCACTAAGAAGTTACATTATTTCCATGTTCATGCCAACTTCATCCACCAACCCCTGGAGTTACTCTACACAACTAAGTACTCCTATCCATTTTCTATATAGGGAATGGATGTTGTGGGACAATATCCTCCCGCTACGGATAAAAAATTCAAGTATATCCTCACAGTGACTGACTTTTTTTTTCAAATGGGCAGAATCTATACCCCTAAAAGAGGTTAGGGAAAGAACCATTTTTAGCTTTGTGAGAGCCACCATCATCACTAGATTAGGTGTCCCACATACAATACTGATGGAAAATAGTACCAAATTCTATTTTGATGAATTTGAGAAATTATATCAGGAGTATAGTATTAGGACCAACCGTTCATCCCACCACCATGAAGTAGCCAACAGATAGATAGAGGCCTTCAACAATACCCAATTCAATATTCTATAGAATATGACATACAAGAATAAGAAATAATGGCCGGACAAGTTCCTCCATGATCTCTAGGATTATTGGACCACGATCTGCAACACCACTCAAGAAACCAAGTACTCGTTAGTATATGAGATAGAGGAAGTTATACCCATCGAAGATCAATTACCCTCGCTAAACATTTCCATCTACGATAAACTATCCCCAGATGAGAAATCCAAAAAACAGCTTGAGGATTTTGAGTGGCTGGATGAGAAAAGATTTCATACCTTACATCATTTGGAGATTTACCAAAACCAGATTTCATGAGCCTTCAACAAAAAGGTTCGCATTTGGTATTTACTCAAAGGATAATTGGTGTTGGTCCTTAGAACTCCGATGATACTCAGAAAGAAACCCCCAAGATTGGAATCAAAGAGAGAGGGGCCATATGTAATACACAAGTTTTACTCCAATGGAGCATATTTCTTAACTTCAATGGATGTACAACTTATTGAATCTTTTGCCAATTCAAGGTTCTTGAAGAAATATTTCATGTAGCCAAAAAGCATGTCCTAATCACATGATGTTAAACTGCAGGATAAAAAGGGTCATTTTTGTATGGCATTAAACTGTATAGAATGTATGTCCTTACCACATGACATTTAACTGTATGGAACATGTCCCCACAACATGACATTAAATTTTGATGCCTATTAGGTACCAGAATGATCTGAGGAAGCCGATGGGATGGGAATTAAAAAAAACTACATCACCAAAGCTACGTAACATCGATAACTCTAGTGATCTCATCCCGATATGGTTCAAGGACCACACATGGTTTATGTAGAGTACAAAAATAAACTGAATGTATACCTCATTCAGATATGGTGTATGCAAGCTTTTCACAAGGTGCTGGTGTCAGTTGCATGAAGACTATGATTCTAAAGCCCACTAGATCATCCACACATGCTTCTTTAATCTACTCGCATGTTGTTCATCAAAATCCAGGTGATAGCACAGAATTACAACAACCACTTCGACATAGTGATGATCACCATGATCCACCGTCTTTGATCCGAGAAGACGGAACATGAATTGCAAGCTTGATTGAGAGAGCCTCTCTTTAGGAATTTGGAGTAGAGAGAGGATCTCACTTCCAATAGATGATTAATACTTAGGAGAAGAGCCTCTCTCCACTTATATAGTGGAAATTTATCTTACCCGGTTTGGGTTCCCAACCCCGTGTAATAAGAATGAACTATATAAATATTATAAATAAATATTTATGACAAAATAAATTATGCCATAAATATTATTTATATTTTATCACCTAACTGAAATATATATGTAATATATTATGTGATAATATTGAGTCATTAAATCGACTCACATATCCTGATAATATTAAACGAACCCGGGATGTTAAATTAATAACCATTTGAATACTATTTATCCTTATATTTACTTAATCACTTATAAATACATGTCATAAATAAATTCAACCCAATTATTCCTTACTTGAATAATAATGAATTTATTTATAACTTGGTGATCCATATAACTTGGATAATATCCAAACCCCGTGGTGGGGCCAACCAAGTTCTATATTCCTATTCAATATAATATAGAATATTCTCAAAACGCTATTGTCTGTGACCCTCTAGGCCCTTATCTCAATATAAATTAATAATATTCACAGACTAAGAGTGGGGTCTAACAACCCATTGAGTCCCCTATTGAGATAAGGAAAAGTCAAAGAAATGACTACCTTCTTATGATCACGCTATATGTAATATAATCTCTTCGTCAATGATATCTCAATAAAGTATAATACACACTAGTGTCATCATGATTTATATTGCTTTATTATTTGTTGATATGTTCGGATGGACTTACCTTCAACTACTGTGGACATGGATTTAATGAATGTGTTTCCATCCTAATCAACCAGACTTGAGATATCTCTTCCTCAACTCGGAAGCAAAAATACTATCTTGATCATTCAATCAATGTCATGTCACTAATTACTTACCCAACACAAACTACCTCACCACAAATTCATTTCTATAGTTTTTGTCTTGCATCAAAGTACTCAATAAAATTCCATACATTGATAATGATCTCAATTTAGAAGACCATTACACCTGTCTATAGATAGGAACAACCAATGACACCTGAAGCATGTGGTGTTCCTATTAGTGGGTCTGTCCTCATGATCTCAACTACTAGAGATCACCAAGTGCGAACTTTATGAGAAGAAGTATCAATGCTTATGAGCCCCTAACACCTGATAGGAACATATCATCTATGTCCTTTCAGAATGATGTAACTAGACCATAGGACATTACTTTATTATTGTTGTCATAGTATCTCTAGGTTCTCATTATATCCTAGGATTTTCTATAACCCTTTGATACAACATGTAATCTAAGGACATTACCATAAATAAAGTGGATTCAGAAGTATCTACACTATTATGGAAATATAAACACAAGTATATATAATAAACTGTATACATGTAGTGGTAATCAAAGTAAAACACAAGTTGGGTCTAGGGAACCCACTTTCAACACTCCCACATTCACTAGAGTCAACTGCTAACAAGTTTCAATCCACTAGCCCTCATATGAGAATCATGCTTCTGCTAAGAGATGTCTTTAGTTAGGGGGTCTTCCACATTGTCCTATGTGGCTACTCTGCTAACTGCAACTTCACCTCTTTGAATAAAATCCCTTAGGAGATAAAACTTCTGAAGTATAGGCTTTGTCCTCTGGTGAGACCTGGGCTCCTTGGAAAGCACCACTACAATAGTATTATCACAATAAACCAGAACAAGGTCTGCACTTCTAGGAACAAAACCAATGTCTGAGACAAAGTTGTGTATCCATACTTCTTCCTTTGTTGCATTGGAAGACACTATATACTCAGATTCTACTGTAGAAATGGTGGCGACAGATTGCTTCAAGCTGCTCCAACTCACTGCACCACCATTCAGGCAAAAGATGTAGCCTGGATGTGATTTTAGATCATCGTGATCTGTTTGGAAACTAGCATCAGTGTATCCTCTCACTACCAGTTCCTTTTCTCCTCTAAACACTAGGAACATATCCTTTATATGCCTCAAGTACTTCATGATTGTTTTAATAGTTATCCAATGCAACTCTCTGGTATTATCTTAATATCTTACCACCATGCTTAAAGAAAAGGAAAAATCAAACTCGGTACATAGCATGTAATACATGATAGAACCCACTACCAAGTCATAAGGGATTCTACCCATTCTTTCAATCTTCTATTGTGTATGTGGACACATATTCTTAGAGAGATTAATACCATGTGACATAGGCAACAACCCTCTATTAGATTATACCATATTGCACCTTTTGAGTACATTGTCAATGTATGTACTTTGACTTAGTCCAAGTAGACTTTGAGATCTATCTCGATAGATCTTGATCCCTATAATGTAGGCTGCTTCACCTAAGTCCTTCATGAAGAAGCATTCATTTAACTAAGTCTTAACCAACTATAAGACTTGCAATTCGTTTCCCATAATTAATATGTCATTAATATATAATACTAGGAAAATGATGGCATTCCCATCAACCTTATTATAGACACAAGGCTCAATTTCATTTTTGAAAAAACAAAATTCTCTTATGGCCTCATCAAAATGAACATTCTATGATCATGATTCCTCCTTCAACCCATAAATGGATCTCTGCAGCTTGCACACCTTATTGGCATTCTTTGACCTGACAAACCCTTTGGGTTGAGTCATATAGGCATCTTTAACCAACTTCCCATTTAGAAAAGTGGTTTTGATATCCATTTTATAAATATCATAATCATATAAGGTTTCTATTGCAAGTAATATTCTAATGGATTTCAACATTGCTACCGATGAGAAGGTTTCATCATAGTCGATTCTTTGAAGTTTCTTGAAACCCTTTGCAACCAATATTTCTTTATATCTATTAAACTTATTATCTATGTCTATATTTTTATTGAATACCCATTTTCACCCAATGGATTTACATCATCTGGAGGGTCTACCAAAATACAAACTTGATTTTGGTACATGGACTCCATCTCAGAATGTATGGCATATTGCCATTTAGTAGATTCTTTTCCTTTTACTTATTCCTTGTAGGTTAGAGGTTCATCATCCTCAAGGAGTAATGTACCACCTGACTTGGTGAAAAGAAAACCATAACGCTCTGGTTCTCTAACCTCTTGAGTAGAACTACACAATATTTTTGTCTTAGGAACCACTTCTTCCACTTGCTCTTGTGTAGATTGTTCTCATACCAACTCTTGTGCATTTGGGGAATTAACATCATCGAAGTCAATTTTTCTCCCACTATTTATATTGTAAATTTGTTCCCTTTCTAGAAACGTGTCTTGTTTTCCACAATCACTTTTCTATCTAAAGGGTTGTATAAGTAATATCCTTTGGTTTCCTTAGGATAACCTATAAAGATGCACTTCATGATTTGGGATGCCAAATTTTCACTAGGTATAGTCTTGAAAAAATCCTTGCATCCCCATACATGTATGTGTGATAGACTGAGTTTCTTTCCATACCATAACTCATATGGAATCCCATATTCAACTTTAATTGGTACTTAGTTAAGGGTATATGCTGCTGTCTACAAAGCATATACCCAAAAGTATAATGGAATATTTTTGTTACTCATCATTGATATGACCATGTAGAGAAAGGTCCTATTCCTCCTTTCAATAACACCATTCCACTATGGTGTATAAGGAGGAGTGAGTTGGGATACAATCCCACACTCCTTCAAGTGATCAATTAAAACTTGGTTAAG
Source organism: Viscum album (assembly GCA_963277665.1). Taxonomy (NCBI): domain Eukaryota; kingdom Viridiplantae; phylum Streptophyta; class Magnoliopsida; order Santalales; family Viscaceae; genus Viscum; species Viscum album. Next base: position 1,679,117,770 of record OY728135.1, read on the forward strand.
ATATTATCTACCTCGATTTGAGTGGAGTGCCTTAATTTTCTGAACAAGACGGTTTTCTACTTCATTTTGGTATTCCTTAGACATCCGAAAGGAATCGGACTTATACCGCATCAAGTAGATATAGACATACCTACTACAGTTATCGGTAAAAGTAATGAAGAACGAAAACCACCCATTTCCTCTAATAGAAATGGAACACATACAACAGTATGTATTAATTCCAATAATGCATTGGATCTTTCTCCCTTCCCAGAGAAAGTTTCTTTGGTCATTTTTCCTTGTAAACAAGCTTGACATGTATCCAAGGGTTTTAACTATATCGAGTCTAAATACATTTCTTGATGTAATTTCTGTAATCTCTTCTCATTTACATGACCTAGCCTAAATTTCCACAGGCAGGTGATATATGAGTCATGCTCACTGATTTTTTCATTGATTGTCATTACCGAGTTTTCAAGTTCAATTATATATAAACCATTGTTAAGATGTTCCATGCCATAACACATGTTATCCTTATAAAAGTGAAAAAATTTATTTCCGAACTTGAAATAAAATCCAATAGTGTCCAAACATGACACAAAGATTATGTTTCTAGTTACAAAATATACATAATAATAATAATTTAAAACTAGAACCAAACTGATAGGCAAAGTAAGGTGATAATCTCCCACTGCCAAGGCTGCCAGACTTGCACAATTTGCATCTTGGAGATCTACTTCACCTTTTTCAATCTTCTTAAAACTACTTAGTTCCTGTATATGAATATAAATGTGTTAGACACATGCCGTATCCAATTCCCAACTTGTAGATAATAAGAGATTGCATTCAATGAAAAAAATACCTGAAGTAGAAGCATCAACTTGCTTCTTCTTCCTAGCTCTACAATTTTTCTTCCAGTGGGATTTCTTGCCACATGAAAAGTAGATAAGTTCCTGATCATTGCTCTGCCTCTAAATATTTGGCTTTTTTTCAGGATGGTGCATTGGTGTCTTCAGCCTTGACTTGGCCTTAGACCCCTTTTCCTTTCCCTTATTTCTATTGTTCACCATAAGGGAAGATGAATTGGTATTGTTTATATCCTTTCCAGCTTGGATAAATAAATCCAAAAGGTCTGAGAGCAACTTTTTCATATCATTCATGTTATAATTGACAATAAATTTCAAAAATAATGGCCTTAAAGAGGAAATTATGATATATTTTTCTAGTTCTTGGTTCAATTTGAACCTAAGGGCTTCAAGCCACTCAATGTACCTGACCATCTTGAGTACATGAGGACCCTCTTGGTTCCCTTCTTCTATCATGAAATTATAAAGGGAACTAGAGAAATCATACCTTTCTTGTCTTTCCCTTACCCGATATAATTCTTAGAGATGAGAAATCATCTTGTAGGCATCCTCATCCTCATGCATTTTCTAAAATTGGTTGGACATGGATGACAACATGATGCACTGAAAATCTAGTGAATCATCTACATGAATTTTACATTTATCTTTTTCTGCCTTACTTTATCCCTGAGGAGGCTCAACAGGAACTGAGGATTCCAGCACATGTAACTTCCTTTCTTGAAGTGGTACTATGTGTAAGCACCCGTACCAATCTTGAAAGTTATTGCTGATCATGATACTTTCTTTATCCAAAATTAATCGTAGTGATAATGTACTTGTGGTGTTGGTGATTTCCATCTGTGATCTGAAATAGATAAATCATAGAACTATATATGGCTCGATTCATGTCTATATAGGATTCGTAAAGATTCCTAGATTTCATATCTAGGTCTATCCACTTTCCCAAAAAAATTCCCCTTCCCTGTCTATGGGACAGACCTGCATAGGGAACCTCAAGAACTACGTATGGATTTATTATTTTCCAGGAAGGATATGTAGTGACACCAGGACTTTCATCCTATCCCAGCCACCCAAAAAAGTGAAATATTCCCCCTGTGTATGGGCTATACCTATGCAGGGTGCTTCCTATATAGAAAATACTATGGTTTGACTCTTATTATTATAGGATACGTAGTGATGCCTTGATCCAATGACCCAGGATGAGCCATGGAGGAAAAGAAACATGTTCCCTCCTATTCATGAAAACCAATTCAAAGAAGGGGACTCCCAAACATGCCCTATTCACAGGATAATTTCCAGAATACACATATTTCCCCTCTTTCACATCGGGTCATCTAAGTTCTTTCCACACAATGATAAACTATATGAAAATTGTCCTAATGATATGATATTAAACTATATGATAAAATGTCATTATTTTATGACATTAAACTGCACGACATCATAGTGTTCTCACATGAGAGTACATTTCCCCTAACATCGGTCATCCTCCATGATGTGTTATAGAACTATATCTTTCTTTATTACTACCTATGAAAATATGTAGTTACACTTGGATCTTCATCCATCTCTATCCACCTCAAATACAAAATTCTCCCACCCCAGGTTATGCCATCCTAAGGCAGTGGAGGAAGTATTTTCCATCCCTTGTTTCTTACACCAAGAATATCTCATGTGGATATAGGGACCTTGACATGGGTTTCCCCAAAGAACCACTGTAAAGGAAAAAATTCTTCCTCCATGTGCATGGTCCGAACCCATGCGGGAAGTCTAGTGTCAAGAACTATGTGTGATTTGATTCTTGTTATCATAAGATACATAGTGACACCCATATCTTCAAATTTGGGTCCCAATGCAACAAAAGAATCAATGTTCCCCCCCAAATACAGGTCATATTTATGTAGTAATTCCCAACTCCATGGGTAATCCTGGACTAGATGTTTCTAATATGCCTATACACATCCTCTCCATTTATCAAAATTGATGCTTCAGGAAATATAGGATCTTAATAAACCTCTATGGATATTGGAAATGGAAGGTCAGTTTCCTGAGAACACCTTTGTTTGACTATGAAAAATATACCCTGGTGACTCTGCATAAATTTACCACACAAAGAATGGTCTGTCAACCAAAGGAAAATTCATCCTCAGGAGAGGCTTTTCCTACCCCCATACGCTCAATGGATTCCAATCCCCACACCAACTCTCTTGATCCAAGAACCCCTGAAATCAGGGTTTACACTTTCTTCCCCCCTCACATCTTGGGAATGTCAGGAAATACAGATCCGGTTATCCTCTAGTTAATCAAGGCTTCTACATCAACGCCCTAATAATATGACATTAGGACTACATGATAGTTGATACCCAATGTTTACCTTTGGGCCCAACTGCAACAAATATTGAAAATACCACCTCTCGATGCATGGATCCGACCTACACTGGAAATTTATATATAGAGAAAAGGATACTCCCATCATGTTCATATGCATGAAATAAATCCTCAATAGAAATTCCTATATGATCCCCACTCATTGGTGAACTCGTATACAAGCTAAAAATGTCCCACTCCTATGTGTAAACTAGATCCACATATGGAAAAACCTTAAGAGAACAACATCCAACTTGATTCTTATTATCATAGGATATGTAGTGACAAGAAAATCCCATACCTTGGGTCCATCCATGAAAAAAATTGTCCCCTGTTCTCCTGCTCCTAGGTCAGACCTATGTAGGAAACCTCCTCACATCTATATGGGCAGAACGTCTCTACCTATTCTTGGTAAATTTCAGTTTGAAGTGCATATTTCATATTCTAGAACCCCATTCTCACAAACCATACTCTATATTTTGGAAAGATTTGAATCCCCATAATCATCCCTAGCCTTCAGAAATGGAAGTTCAGTATCATGAGGACATTTTTTTGACTATGCACGATATTCCTTGGTGGAACTACATAAGTTTCCCACAAAAAAAGGCATATCGACCAAAGTCAAATGTGTCCTTAGGAGAGGCTGTTCCTACCTCTGTATGACCCTATGATGTTTACATCCCACCTCACTCCATTGGTTTCATAAAACCCCCAAATTATAGTTTACCTTTTTTCCCTCTTTCATGTCTAAAAATGATAGAACATTCCTATACAGACTACCATGAAAAAGTCAATTTTTATCCCCTTATCAGAACAAAATGACCTTAAATAATAAGTCTCAAATATTATAGTCAGATTATGTTAAACTTTACCATGATTTAAACCTACTATACACAAGACAAATATGTGTAGGATTAGTCTCTCATTCATGATCACAATTGATACAAATTCCCTCATACTTTTCAGACACCACTCCTTTGACAATCCACCCCTGGTGGTCTTGAGAAATCTAAACCCCCATAAAATTACATGACCATTAGAAGTGGAAGGTCAGTGTCATGAGGAGACCTTTTCTTGACTATGCACAATATTCCCCAGTGGCTCTGCATAAGTTCCCAAAAAAAGGCCTATCAACCGAATGTAAATTCATCTTCAGGAGAGGCTTTTCCTACTTTTGTATGCCTCAATGGCTCCCATGCCCCATACTATGTCTTGCATCTAGAACCAAAAATTTAGGGTGAAGAAAAATTCCTTATCCATGTCTGAAATGTATTGGGACATCCTCAGTCAATGATTCCTAATTAGGCCCCTCACCCCACAATTCATGGTCAAAGTTTTTTGACCTAAATCACCAGTAAAGATAGTCTAGTTTGCAAGACTCTAAACCACCCATGCAAAGAGACATGAAAATTTACTGGATGAAACCCTTCAAAGTTAAGACTAGATAAAAGTTGAGTACTATCTTAATAAACCTATTCCTTCCATGGTTTAGGCAAAATATTGAGAAATAAAAAATCAAAAGAGACACCAATATTTTTAGGATCAGAACCCACAAAGTATGGCCTAATAAATGGTCACATTATACCCACTAATACCACACCAAATCAAGTTTAGGAAATAATTTGTGTAATAATAGATAAGGCACAAAGTTTGTAGGGTTTTCCGAATAACTGTAGAAGTAGTCGAACTATGCTCGCTGAGTCCCTCAGCTCAGGAAAAAATTAGAACATGATTTGACAATTTCAATTTAATATCCCAGATGATGATTTAGATTAATATTCAGTTAGAATTATCATTCAAAATATAGACAATTATAATTTATTTCCATTTAAGGAAAATATAAATGAGAAACTTGGAAAGCAAGCAAGTTTCTAGTCCATTAAATGGGAGTGGAAAAGAATCCACACCCTAGATCCTCCCCTGACAATAACAAAAAGTGTGGTAAAGAACATACTAAGATGATTATAATGAATCCTAGATCACTTGGGTTATAAAATTTACCACTGTATGATGTGGACTATTTAGGTAATGTTCTAGAGCATCCCTCCATTCAGCTTCAACTTCAACCGTTGGACGCACTTGTTTAATAATGTCCCTAAGATCCTGTCTCCTCTCTTTAATAGCCTAAAAGTTGGAACTTATGGAAGATAATTTCACTTTCAGTCTGGACACATGATCCTCGCACTCCTACAACACTTCTGTTTTGGAAATCATTTGGTTATAATCATTTTCTTCCCCAGCCACTAGGTGACGCAACTCCTCAGTAATATCCAGAAAGGTATCTTCTTGATGATGGGAGGCATTGAATTGGACAAGGTTGCATTCATGAGGATCTAGATCCCATTGATCTATGATGATTTTATATGAAAGTAAGTGCATGTGCTATGTGTCAAATCCACCTAATTCCAAATCAAGGAACAATCACTGTAGGGTGTCCTCCTCATCAGCAAATTCTACCAGGGGAGTTTCCATGAAGATGGTACAGATTTGAAGCCATTCCCATCTACACATGGCTCAATGTCTCCTAATAGAATTGGAACCTTGATTCTACCCCTCCACCAAAATGGGTATATAATCAGGAAGTTTCATCACAGTTGATAGAGCTTCCCTAAGTTGAGTTACCCACATAGGATAACCTTCCCTCTTTGTAGGCGGTTTAATTTCTAAAGTTTAGCACATAGTGTTGGATACAATTTTAGGATTTCTCTATGATGTCCCACTTGGGAAAATCTCAGTAAGACTGTAGATCGTATCATCCAAAGGTATAGGTTCTGAGTCACTCTACACGGGGATAGGGTGTGTAGAATAAGTCCCTTCTAAATGCAGTCAATGACGATTATAACACCTTATTACAGTAGGATTGAAGGGAGATGATGTAGATGGAATAATTGTGAAAGGATTGGAAGTAGTCAATGGCCTATGAACTCATTGAATTTACCTTTCCAATACCCCATCACAGTATAAAGTCACCCAAATTTGAGCATACTCCCATGATATGTAGGTTAAATCCATTATAGGGGGTGGGGGGGATAAGGACTTTCATTCCAGAGTCTTCACATGTCATTATCTGCCATAATTGGGGAAGGATTACTGGGAAAGATTCCCTCTTAAGTTGGGTAATAAGGAGAAATGTGATCTATTGTAGGTATCCAAAATGCATTGTAATCCTATAAGGATTATAGGGTTAAAAAATGGTTACTCAGTCTATGCAAGAGGTTAAGACTCCATCCTGAAGTGAAATGATATAAGAACATTCTCCTGAAGATCCCCTCCCATTGTCCATCACTGTTCCATGGGGTATAGTGTAAGAAATGAATATGAATCAGGATATATCACTCAACAATTAAACCATGTCACCAATGTTCAAATATTGAGCATGAATGGCAGCGTTGTTGAGAAGGACTGGATAGAAATCAGATGCGGAGCCATCACTGTTGATCAATACTCATAACAAGGGAAATGTTATTCCATCCAGCCATACAAAAATTGAAATGGACCTCTATGATGATGCATAGGCCATATTTCATATATCTTCCCCAATAATTCATAAATAGGGGAAAGGGTAGTGATGGATAAATTGGTAGGCTTCCCCTCTACCAATGTAGTCACCATCATTAGGGTGAAAACTATGACACATGTGTAGACGTCACAGGAAGGGAAAATCCATCCACTCAGGAACATTGAAAAGAATATCATTATTCTAAGATTAGATGATATGTCTGACCAAATATAGTAACCCCAAGTATTATATTGATCTGACTCAATGGTAGAACAATATGAGCCTGGAATATGCTGTGATTGTTGAGTTGGATGTGTTCGTCTGTCGTGGAATTTCAGCTTCGGTCCATTCACCCGAAAGAATATACCTATATAGTCTTCAAACAAAATGATATAGAAAGCACAAAGAGGGTGACCACGTAATCCCTATACCATGAAAAATAAATCTCTCACCAGTGAAGACACCTGCTGTATGTTCTCCCAGGTATTGACTGCTAGTAGGAATTCATTATACATGTTGGGAAGAATGGAAAGTCCTCATATCTAAAAAATATCCCAAAAACTTATTCCCACTTCACCATGATACAAGTGGAAGGTATTGGTTCTTGAACATTAGTGACCAAAAATTTTGAGTAGCATTTCACCCGATTAATAGATTGTGAATTGGGAAACCCATATTGTCTGATACATATTAACAGCTTCCAACTGATTGGGGAATTACAAGCAGTTTTTGTGCAACCAGAATCCCCAATCCCATTCATTGGAGAAGCACCCTCTTGACCGCATGTCACATTTAGATCTCCACTCTCCATTGAAATTACCTTGTGAAATGTTGATAATATATGGATAATCCTAGATGACTAATTCTAAAGATGTATCATGGGTATGTTGATTAATCTACATCCTCATGGAGACAATTAGAACAAACATATCCTCTTGGTCCAAAAAATCTACGATCTTCCCCGTGGTGGAAACATTTTCATGATTATGCTCCTGAGATTTCTTAAGAAAAACGATGAGGCTGACCAGTCAACTGTTGGAAAAGGAGAATCATCATGTAGTCTGAATTTGTAAAAGGGAAATTGAATAGAAAATGGACAGGGCATAAGTTCTAGAGGAAGGAGATCTTTCAGGGTACTCTCTAGAGAAACAATAGAAGACTAGATATTATCTTCAACGCTCTTGACCATAGCTTCCCTTCTTCTGGTCACACCCAATAAAGTTATGAGAGAGCCAATATCATTCCTGCAATAGATCGTAAAAATTAGTTTCTATTGAAATTGGAAAAGTACTAAAATTGTTATACATATTGAAGGTCCTGAGAACTAATGGTCCATAAAGACCCCATCCAAAAACCATTGATCTGTGAATCACTGGCCCACAATACATTGGAAAACAGAGCAGCAGTCCATGGAAAGAGCGAGCCGCACACCAATCCTCACTATGTAGAAGACCGAACTCACCCTTTGCGGTGGGAGTCAATTTAGTTTTCAGATTCAAGGTTCTAGTTTGGGGATGATGGCATCCACAAAGGGATGAAATTCACAGAATAAAGGAATATGAGGGTGATTTATAGGAGCATATTTTTTATGAGAAATATGTTATAGGAAAAATAAGTTGGGACCCCTTTATATAGGTGTGGTCCCCTTCTACGGGTCTACCCTTATACCAAAAACTAGTTCAAGTCAGGACTAATTTCAATATCAGGATATCCTCTTCTTCGTCCCGATCAAAACCCATTTTGATGGGGGGAATTTTTTTGGTTCTGAAAATTTTGCAAGGGAAATCAAAATTACCCCATGAGTTTGAAAAGTAAGGAAAAAAAATTGAACGGAGAGTTGAAGAAAAAATATTTAAAGGTGATAAAATGGAAAGGGAAAAATCTAGAACCACAATGTATGAAACCATTCATGGATCATCGCTCTAAATAAATATTTGATTTTCGAGATGCTCGAGAACTAAAACAGTTTATGGGAAGTAGATAACGATACCTGTTCCGTAAAAAAAAGAAAATATTTTGCGGGGAAGAGGTGGAAAAATCCACTCCGCACACAACATCCCCTATGAAATCGAATGGTTCATGGGAAATGTGTAGTCGTTAGATCCCCATGAATGAAATTAAATCGTTTGTGGGACCAGGGAATTGATTTATGCCTTTTAAAATGGTGACCCCATGCCCCTACTGACTAAGTTGTCAGTAGGAAGGGTTTCTTCCATAGGCTTCTACAAAAGAAGGATCACACCCTCATCATCAATGATCAATGACACCTAAATCTAGTTACCCATTCCTCTATATATAGATCTAGATGGTGTTGAAAAAGTGGATCAAAAATCATAATATTGATAGGAGATCGACTGAACAAATTGATCTAGAGATTGATAACTCTACAATAGATGGACTCCTTTGATGATTCCATGCAGGTAACTCCCCACCATGTGGAATTAAGGAGGGAAAAAAAACTAAAAATAATTTGTAGACTATGAATTAACAAACCTCTGTGGCTACATTACCCATGAGGCACATAACTAAAGGCCTCTTTCCAACTAGGTGCACCACATAGAAAATCACTAGGCAGGTGGAATACTGATCCATGTAAAAAATTTATACATAGATGGAACTCGAGTACATGCATCACCACACTATACGGATGGAACCTAGCCCTACATAGAAAACTGATACATATACTGAACTCGGGTCTATATACCACCACAGTACATGGACAAACCCTTTCCAGCGTAGAAACCCAATACAAGGGGAAACCCAGTCCCACGTAATAACATGCTATGTGGACCGGGATACCCCAAGGAATTCCACTTTATGAATCTGATCATTTCCTTTAATCACATCATCAACCCGCATTCTAGACCCTCTGTGAACTAGTATACCAGCATAGGGCCATGGAATCTTCCAAATCCACCAGATGTTTATGATAAAATCATAGGGCACACTAGCATGCCCTTTTGAGTTTACATACCCATGGTAAATAGAGTCTTGTTGGTTACCCCAGTAGGGAGGCAGACCCCTGAAATGACATTGAGTTTACATTCCCATGGTAATGAGGGTTATGAACTTGGGATTCTTACATGTACCTCACCGGTCTAAAATTAAGGGAAACCACTGGCCTTTTCCTTCAATTAGGGCTGCTGTTGAACTTTCCTCCCTTTTCCCCAGAATCAAATCCAGGGCATTCCCATTGAGGTAAGACCCTATCCTTTCTTTCATGAGCTCCACTTTTCCATCACCTGGTACATATTCAGATAGATCATAAAATATGACTATCCAGGATATGAAAACTATAAGGAAAATGGGCACATTCAACACCCTCTCTCTTCCCCTTTGGTCTCCAGTACTATCCATAAGAAAATGAAGTGGGACATATGATCTTCAGATCCACTACGTCCCCTTATTTCTCATACTGAGCATTACTAACGTGGGCTTAGAGGTTGGAAACGATAATGGAGTCCTCATGGCCCCAAAGTATGGGCCGTATCCATAGGTGTAAGCCCTGACTTCAATCAAAATGATCCTCCTAGAAGGTGTTATCCTCATTCAAATTTACCATCTGGGCTGCCTCTTCAGGGGTAAGTCCCAATGCCACATTTTAGAACTACATGTACTTTGATTCCCAGCCAATGGGATGCATTGGAAACCTCCACGCGGTTCAACCCCAACACCATCATATTTACGCTGGTTGGATTTCGTCCTTACCATATGATGTTAAACTACATGGGATAACCTAACATTGAGGGTTTTGATTCCCAACCAAATGGGATACTTATAAAAACTTCCTGAGGTCCAAACATGGCATCCAAATTAACCTAATATTTTCCAGGACAAATCCCCGATAGGGTCACATTTACCAAGGAGACCATATCTCTTCCAAGTATCTTTGTATGCCTTCTAGTAAGTACCACACCATATTTTCCAAGTAACCTTTCACTTGGATGTACTTGCCGCATGATGTTTAACTACATGGTCAGGTCCTTTTCACACAAACTTAAAAGGTTATGTGTCCAGTAAATAGACACCAAACTACGTGGGTTCTAATTCCTCTCATGAGGAATGTAGGAAGATCATATCATGGGTTCAATATTGACATTGAAATAGCTCCCGTACCCCCTAGATGATGATAAAATTCAGAGTGCCATCCCACATGGATTACAACCAAAATTATATTAGTAAACGATTAAGGAATTATAGCTCTATCCAAAAAAGGATAAAATTGATAGAGAACCTCATATACATAAAAATATCCTCATTAATGGAAAACCTCAGATACATATGGATTATTCTGATCCCATAAATATTTATGATCGATCTTACCTAAGGGTAACCCATGGAAACATGCTTGGGAATGAACCAAGGATTCACAATCATATAAATATAGCATAAATCTATAAGAGAGTCCTAGAATAGGTGATAGTTCTCCCCAAAAGAGTGAGATGAGCTCGAGTTACCATCCTATAGACTAATGTGAGTACTTAAGTGTCATTGGCTAAATCATCGAATGAACACCAACCTTTATAAATAAGGTACATAAATCATGGATTTAAGAGTCTTTTTGTGTTTTTGGATCCACAAAAAAACCCATTAGAGACTATTCAGATATTTTATGCTTGACATCAGTAATGCACACCAGATGACCCCTTGTAATCAGCTCACTCAGATATAAACTTGTAGTTGTCAGAAACACAAATGGTAAATCTGACATGAATGGTTGAAAAAATATAATACCTTTTAAATAATCATTTATAATAAACATTTCCATCAGAAAAAATTACACATGGTTATTAAAAATGAACTAATTTGCAATCATGGATATGGTAATCCGTACGTATGCATCAGTAATGTTTCCTTTTTTTAGTTATAATTATAGAAAGAAGGTAAGAATAATTTTACCATTTATAGAATGATAAAAATATCATTATTATAATATTAATAATTTAAATATACCTATATTTATTATCCATGTGATGTGGTGATGAAAAACGAATCACATCGCTACGTAGAGGTGATAATTCACACGTACGCACAAACGACGTTATAATTTTTTGGTGTATGGAAAGGTAAGAAAAAATTATATATTATATTTTAATAATGATAAATATTTCATTAATATCATATATAAAAATTTATTCCATAATTATAAATAGTCTTTATAGATGGTTATAGAAAATGAATTATATCAGTTCACGAGGCGGTAGTCTTCCATACACATGAACGATAACTTTTTTCCCATTTGATGGATGTGGAGATGGATTTAACTAATGATATTTACATAATAAAATCATAGTATATGTAAGATAATTTATATATTATTTTATCATGGATGAATAATATTTTAAGGAGGTGAAAGAAGAAAAAAAATGAAAACACTTAATTAAAAATGATACCTTTTCTTTGGATAATCTCCTTTTCTTAACACCTTAAAAAAACTAAAGGTGTTTTTCTAAAAATAGTAAGAGATCTAGATTTTGGTTATGGATTATAGGAAGGTATTTTGGTAGATATTTTTTGATACCCATAGGTTTTGGTGTTAGATGAGAAGAGAAGAAGTTGTTCCCTTTTATAAGAGATGAGAAGGGCACTCATGCAATTTCTCAAAATATTAAATTAATATAAATTAATTTTCAATTTGAATTGGATCCAAACATATTTATTTAGATTATTTTGTTTCCAAATACATTATTAAAATGTAAATTATAAATGTTGTGAATATTTTTTAATCCTTATATTTTTGTTTTAAACCTTATTTAACCTCTTTAACTCTTATTGTGATGACATGAATATTTACTACCTAATGGTTAATATAGTTACTATAAAATTACAAATGAACCATAAATGAGTCATGGATAAAATTTGAAACCTTAGAAAAATTAATTTTCCTAATTTAATATTTTTAAAAATTTTATATCATAGATAATATACTATTTATTATAAAATATCTTTAATGTCATTTTTGAAACTATTCATTATAGTGACTTAAAAAAATAAATAAAACAATAAAAACTCTAAAAAAAACTTATAAAACATCAATAAAAAGTAAAATTAATCTTTAAAATTATTGTATGGAATTAATTATCTAAAGTTATGTTTACATGAATATTATTGGAATCATTAATTCAATATTTCCTTTAATTTAACAATTATTGCATCATTATTTTTCATGAATTTAAGTCAATATTTCGTCCCAAAAAAATAAAAATAAATTTTCACGATGAAGATGAATATTTAATATTTAGAAATAATATTTATAGTCAAAGATATCCACTATATAACCTAATATTAAAAATATTTCACTTGTTTAAAACAAGAGTATGACAAGTCTAACTCACCTTTGAGTAAAATATTATAAAGGTTATAATATCATCCAAAAGACCCTAAATGGTAAAATAATAGATCCTTAAATGATTATGGACGAAAAAAATCATCAAATAAAATTGGGGTAAGTGTTAGGGTCATTTTCTAATTTTTATATTATTGTTTTTACCCTTAAATATATGATTTACCCTTAACTGTGGTAACAAACTTACTAATTTTACTATTCATATTGGCCAAAAATAAAAGGAACCTAATTCATAATTTTCAAACTTATAATTCATAATATAGATGAAAATTTTCAAAAATCAAAACAAATAAGTTTTTAAAATTAATTTAAATTTAATCTCATATATGGAACAAGAAAGTAGGTTTTTAAAGTTAAAAAGTTCAAATATTTGAAATATTTTTATTTAAAATTTCAACGTAAAATTGATTACAATTAACTAAATTGGATTAAATAATATAAAATTTATATAATTATAATTTAAAAGTAACTAAAAATATAATTTTACAATATAAATTATTTAGATGAAAAATCTATTTTCTATTAAAATCTATTATTTTACATTATTCATCAAAACATGAAACTTCTTTGAAAATAAAAAAATAAACCAAAGTAAATTATTATATTCCTATTTCAAAACTGAATTTTATTTTTTCAAATAAAATTTATAAATGTGTTAAAATTTAGATTTAAATCAAGTGTATCATCAAATTACAGAAAAACTACTTCTAAAAAAATACAGCTTTTTATGTGTAAAATTTGATTTACTTTAATATCAAGTCTTGAAAACACAGGATTAAAGTTAATGATTATATTGAATATTATATATATATATTAGTAATATATTCCAAATATAGTGACTTTTGTATTTATTATAATAAAACAAACATGTGAAAAAATAAATAGTTTTTCAGAAAAATATTTCCTTTTATTTTCAAAAGGGTTTAATTTTCATTTATAATTAAATGTTCAAAAAATAATATTTATATACACATGTGTAAAAATTATTTTTATAATTCAGTAAATCCTCTTAACTCCTGTCATTCTAATGGAAAGGTTATAACAATAACATTTAAATAATAACATTTAGATGTTTATTTAAGCTCTATGTGGATTATCATGTACGCTGTTGAACATAGTGATTAATTCCTAAAATATTGGGATGTTACATTGTATTCCCCTTTAATAAATTGCATACTCACAATTTGAACTTGTTCTCAGTAACCAGGGTTTAAATATTCAAAATACCTTTATTGAAACCCCACATCAGAAAAAGGGTCAATAAAAGTTTCATTTAATAAGAGAGAAAGGAAAGTATGAAGGTCACCTATGAAAACACATACTGGGATACCATTTAGGAAAACATAGACATGGAATTGAAAAATAACTGTAAAAGACTAATAAAGAGTGATAGAGAACATGATTATAGTAAATTTAACCACCACAAAATCATAAATATGTGATGGTTTAAGAGGCCATTGATAAAATTAAAGGTATAAAGTTTTTGTTTCAAAATATTTTCCTATAGTTAAGTAATTAATTTACTTCCTTAACTAATAAAACAAGGAAAAATAATTTCTTGAAATGCATAGTTTCATCCATTAATCAATTTTCACCACAAACATATCTTTTTCTACGAAGGATGAGTAATCAAGATAATTTTTTCATGCATGAAGCAATAGAATCAAATTATATGGAGTCTCATAATCCAAAAATGAATAGCGATATATTTCTCCTATAATTAGGATCTAAAAAAAAACAAAATGGCTAGGATAAGATAAAATAATTCCCTAAAATGCGTAAATCATCAAGTGAATAAAAACTATATTTAATCTATATAATTGAAAATTGAAACCCAATGTTCAAAATATATCATTTTATAAATAAAATTTCTTTAAATTCATCAAAAAATTCCAAACTAATATTCGGACAAAAAAAATGAAGGATTTTATCACAGTCTTTCAAGATATGTTTTTTATTTATCTCTAAATAATATCAGTTACTCTCAAAGTGTTATACCAAAATATAATTTCACAAAAAACATATTGTCCAATATATGATAATCAATTCTATAAATAACCTTATTCATGAAAAATAAATAATAAAATAATATTTTACACTAAAATACAATTAAACCTTTATTCCTCAAACTAAATTCAATAGTATCATATATGATTCCAAAAACAGTGAACATCTTATGAAATAACATTGATAAGTTGTTCAAAAAATAGTTTTCCATTCCAAAATGCTCCTGAATTCAACTTATTCGTCATCTATAAAATCATTTAACTAAAAAGAAAACTTCATACCAACCAGGTCTTCATATAGGCTAGTGGTAGGTGATGCACCCTTGTCTACCTTCGTTCATGGGTTCAATTCCTGCGGCCTTTCTGAATGTGATGTCTTATCACATGGTCTATAGGTTTTCATTTTTCTAAAACTATATAATTATTATAAAATTCATAAAAAATATTATAAAATCCTAAAATTAAATTAACTTTTTTTATCCTCAAATATTATCTCAAACCTTTCATTTCTCATCTCAAAATTTAATAACCCATAATTACATTAAAAATGAATGTCTCCAAGAATACCATTAGTCACAATAAAATTTCTTAAATGAAATCCATAAAAGGGTTGCTATAATAATAATATTATGATCAACCTTCAAATTATAATTCCATGATGTTAACCCTAACTATAAAGATATCCACACCTAAAACATCACAATCTCCAAATTTTTCTAAACTATCCTTTGTTAGGAACTATAAGAACCCTCCTTAAACATAACATATTTAACTGTTATTGAACTAGAATTCAAATTCTTAAAATTCAAAGGATCTTTTTATTTTAGAGTTTTAGAGAATTAGGAAAAACTATTACAAATTAATCCAATACCTTACTTCTAGAAAATCTATATAATATTTTTTTTCTATAGAACAAAAATAATTAAAATAAAACATGATTTCTTATGATGATAAATGATCAAAATTTTCCCCTTGATCTCATCCTTGTCTCTACTCTTCCTTAAAACCTATGAAAAATATTTTAAAAAATGGGATGATTAAAAAATTTCAGTATGTGAGGTAAAATAAAGGATACCATTAGTCTATTGAAAATGCATAGAAAATTTTCTTAAAAACATACCATTTACCCCAAAAAAGAAATCGTCTTTTAAAAAAGATCATTATCTTACCTTTTTAAAATCATGGGATTTTCGTAAAAATTCACAAGAAAGAATATAATATATATGTTGGAATATTGGGAAAAATTATAATCAAATGTAATAACCATGTGGTAAACTTTCATACATGCCACTCTTTAAAAAATGGAATAACAATATGGTTGAGTTCCATACCAAATGAATTAGATGTTATAAAGTAACCAAACATCCTTGGTTTATAATGGAACCACCCTTAATTGATTTATCATGTAACCACACATAAAATTTCATGGTACCATTATAGTCATAACACATAAATCATTCATAAAAGAAACATTCTTGAGGAAAACAAATTTTCCATTTCAAAATCACTTTTCATTTTTACAATTTATCACACTCATAAATAAAAACAAATTATTTGAAAATAAAATTGTAAACATGTAAATTAAGATTCAATACATGAAGGATTCATGAGATTGGTAAAATTAATTAATTCTATATAATTTAAAAAACATCCCTTTTGGATTTTGTAAAAATAATTTAAAGGGTAACTTTAAAAGGGGGTTTTTAAAAGAAAGTCCCTTACATTAAACCTGAAAAAGATCCATTTTTAAAAAAATTTGAGAGAAATTAAGAAATTATTATTTTAAAATATTTATGTACATATAAATACATTCCCAAAAACAATTTATAACACATTTATATGAAAGGTAAATATTTAGAAGAATAAATCATTAAAACATTTAAAATAAGGTTTTTATTTTAAAAGTACCTTACATTTATTGTGAATCATCTCATATGTTATGTATCTTCATGAATAATTAAAATAGGTTAATTATTTATTTAATTATAGCATTTTTAAAGATTATTAATCATTTTTATCTCACTTATTACTATGTTAAAACAATTTCTTAATTATTTAAGTTCATCTTGGATGCTTTGACAATATTTGGTATATGAATTCAAAATGAGATTGGAATGATGTCTGTATTCAAAGTGTTCATAACTAAATCATATCCAGAATAATATTCATGACATAATAATAACTCTCATAAATCAATTATAATTTAAAATCCACCAGTTACCTATTGATATGAAAATGATCTATGTTACAATCATGGAGATGGTAAGTCATACATACATATGAGTAACATTTTCATATTTTAGTGATCATTATGGAAACAAGGTAAGTTTAATTTTATCTTTCAAGAATGATAATAATATCATTAATATCATATAATCATTTAAAAATACTTATATATAAAATCCATGTGATGCAATGATGAAAAAAGGAATCACATCACTTTGTAGAGGTGATCATTCACACGTATGCACAAACGACATTATCATTTTTCTGTGTATGGAAAGGAAAGAAAAAAATTATATATTATCTTTTAATAATTTTATATATTTAATTAATATAATATATAAAAATTAATTCCATCATTATAACAAGTCTTGAGAGATGGTGGTGGAAAATAAATTATATCGGGCCGTGAGGCGGTATTCTGTTGTACACACGAATGATAACTTCTATTCCTATCTGATGGAAGTGAAAATGTATTTAAGTGATGATATAAAAATAATAACATATCAGTATAATTAGGATACATTATTTATTATTTCAATATGTTTTAAGAATATTTTAATGAGGTATATAAAGAAAAAAATAGAAACCCTTAATTAGAAATGTTACATTTTTTCAGACAATTTCCTATTCATAACACCTTCGGACCACTATGTTTGGTTTTATTCCCAAAATAGCACCTCTAGGATATGGAGATGGATTATAGGAAGATATTTTTGTAGATATTATGCTAAGAAATATTTTTTTATGTATGATGAAAATAAAATAAGAGGTTCATTTTTATAAGAGAGGGGAGCGTCACTCTTGGAATATTTCAAATTATTAATTTCATAAAAATTAAATTTATTTTACAAATGGATCCAAAATTATTTATTTATAATATAAGATTATTAATGGTAAAAATAAATTCATCTAATAAAAATTATATTTTTTTGAAAATTTTAAATCCTTATCTTTTTTTTATCTCTTACTTAACCTATTTAACTCTTACCATGACTATATGGATTTTTTACTTCTTAATGGTTAAAACATTAGAAATGTTTTGAAAATTTTAAATCCATAATTGAGTCATGGATGAAATTATAAACCTTATCATAATCAATTTCCTAAATTTCATTTTTTAGGAATTTTATATCATTTAATCATATATTATTTATTTTAAAATATCTTTAATGTCAATTTTGACACTCTTCATTATTTTGAGATTTAAAAAAATAAATACAATAAGATAAACTCAAAAAATAAATTGTAAAACATCAATTAAATGTCAATTTAATCTATAAAATTCTTGGATGACATTAATTATCTCAAATTATATTTAGTTTTGTATTTTTAATATCATTTATATGAAATTTACTTTAATTAAATAATTATGGTATTACCATTGTTCAAGCATTTAAGATAAATATTTATTCCATAATTTTTTTTAAAAAATTATAGTGATTAATATAAATATTTTTTCATTAAAAATACTATTTATACATGAACATATTCACTATATTAAACCACATTAAAAATATTTCACTTGTTAAAAACAAGAGTTTGAGAAGTTTGACTCACCATTGAATAAAATATTGTAAAGGAAATAATATTATCCAAAAGACCATAAATTGTTAAATAATTGATAATTAATTTATTATGGATTAAAAATACTAATCTAGTAAAATTATGGAATTTTTAAGGGGCGTTTTCTAATATTTATATCACTTTTTACCCGTAATTACCTAATTTATCCTTAACCGTTGTAAAAATATCACTAAAGTTACTATTAATATGGGGAAAAAAATAAAAGGAACCTATTTATTAAATTTTAAATTTTTGATTTAGAGTATGTAATCAATTTTTCATAAATCTAAACACATAAATGGATAAAATTAATTTAAAACTATTAATGTAAACGGAATTATAAAGTGGGTTTTAATGTTAAAATGTTCAAAAGTTTGAAATATTTTTATCTCCAGTTTTAAGGTGAAATTGATTACAATTACCTAAATTTGATTAAATTATATAAACTAAATCTAATTATAATTTAAAAACAATTAAATATATATTTTATCAGAATATATTATTTAGAAAAAAATGATGTTTTCAATTAAAATCCATTATTTTTCAGTATTCGTCAAAACATGAAACTTCTCAGAAAAATAACAAAATTTCAGCCAAAGTAAATTTGGATATTCAAAAATCAAAAATAAAGTTTATTTTATCAGATAATATATATAAAATTTACAAATTTAGTTTTGAAAAAATTGTTCCATCAAAATACGGAAATACATATTTTATAAAATAAGACCTTTTATTTGTAAAATTGGATTTATTTTTATATAATGTATACAAAATAAATAGGATGAATTTTATAAATTTTATTGAATATATTATATATATATATATATTTAATTAATATAAACCAACAATAGTGATTTGTTTATTTGTTTTTATGATACAATCCTACGAACAATTAAATAGTTTTTCAGAAAAATATTTATGTTTATTTTAAAAAGTGTTTTATTTTCATTTATAATTAATTGTTCACCAAAGAATTCATTATATATACTTGTGTGAACCATATTTTCATAATTAATTGAATCATGTTAATTCCCACCGTTATAAGGGGTAGGTTATAATTGTAACATTTAAATATTAATATTTAGTTTTTCATTTATGCTCAATGTGGCATATCATGTACGCTATCGAACCTACTTTCTCCTTCTTAAAATCATGAAATGTCACAAATACTTCTATAGATGTGAAACATGAAACACATCATGGATGGATGATAAATGAGATTTTATGTCCAATTGACATGCCACCATTCCTAGTCATCCAACGATATCAAAGGGCCCCACAAACATTGGTGACACCATACCCTGCATACCTAATTGATGATGTCCCAAATGAGGTGAAACTCAAAGAAATACCCAGTCACCAACATAAAACTCTATTGGTAGGCGATGATGGTCCACAAAATATTTTTTACGACTCTA
Organism: Viscum album; assembly: GCA_963277665.1. Taxonomy (NCBI): domain Eukaryota; kingdom Viridiplantae; phylum Streptophyta; class Magnoliopsida; order Santalales; family Viscaceae; genus Viscum; species Viscum album. The sequence goes on from OY728135.1 coordinate 1,679,138,040, forward strand.
TGTCATGATCAATCTCTTCCAGATCAATTACACAATCCGCATCATCTCATGAACATGACTTGACCGAACAAATGACCAATTTTCCAACTCCTCCAAACATAGGAGAGAACTACATGGATAACCATATGAATCCCTGAAGGGAACCATCCTTATATAGGATTGATAATTATTATTATAGTAATACACAAAAAAGGAAAAAAATTCCAATTATCATTCAAAATAAAGCACACAAGCCTAGAACATATCCTTAATAACCTAAATAGACCTCTATGTATATCCACCCATCTATGGATAATATGTTTTTCTCAATTTAAACTAGGAACACACCACATACTATAAAAAATTCAAAAACCTAGGTGTGAACCACTGGTCCATATAATAAAAAACCATAGAGGGAACCTCCATGATATCTCCCAATATCTCTGACATTGAACACCCAAAGTTGTTCCATTTGTTCTCCTTGATAGAGATGAAATGTACCAATTTCATGAGATGATAAGTGATCACCCAAATCATATCCTCCCCACTAGGAGTCCATTCCAAACCAAAGAATAAATACATAGATAACTCATCCAATATCCATACCATAATGGATAAGGGCTACAAAAAACTAGTAGTCCTTTGGTGTTCTTCCTTAATTCTATGAAAAGTAAGAATCTATGATACAAAATCTACAATTGATTATCACAACATTGGAAACAAATACTGACATCTAAAATCATGATACATTTCGATAGTACCTTGGTGTATAAACCAAAAAATAATTATTTCCACTATCCATCAAGTCCTACCTCAGGGAAAATTGAACAACCAACCTAATATTGAAGCACAAAGCTCCACTGGGACATTGGGAGCACTCAACTGAGATGTCTCCCCACCATTTTGGTTTTTAAAAAAGATTTGGAACTCAGTTTTAGACTTTTTATCAAGAAAAAAACACTCATCAAATGATAATTCATCCTTCATTGAAGCAAGATATACCCTCCCACCAGCTTCTACCATTCCCAAGACCATCTCAGCAAACAAAGTCATTAATAACCAATATATTATGGATTTATTAACTGATTGTGTTGATAATTTCCTTCTCAACTCGTCAGCAACCACATTCCATTTTCAAGGAGTATAATAAATATCAAAATCGATGGTTTATAGATACTTAAAACAATATATTTTTCTCACATTCAGATCCCAGAGAGTGAAAATACACCTTAGGATTTTATAATCATAATATACCATAATATATTACAAAAATAGGTAGTGATTAAATGTTTTGAGTGTATGCATAATACACACTTACAGGTCAAATCAATAATCATACATTCAATTTTGGAGAAGTTATGAACTAAAAATATATAATAACTAGAAAACCCCCAAGAAGATTCAGATCTCAAACACATTTATGGGCCACTCCCAGGAAGGAACTACATGTACCATTTCAAGATCCACTAGGATATACATCTCAGATATAACTTTCCCTATAATATTTAATTCATGAATCCAAAATGCACACTTTGAAATCATACCATACATATGATGTTCCTTAAAATTTCTAATAATAATTTAAAAAAGGACTATGTGCTCTACTTGTGAAATATAGTCAACTAAAATAAAATCCAAAAAATACCACAAAAAATATTTCAAAGAACTTATGAAAGATACGGTAAATCAAAACCATAAACACCACATGAGAATTAGTGAGATCAAATAGAATAACCAAAAACTCAAAATTCCCATAGAAGCCTCTAAAGGATATATTAGGTATATCCTCTTCTCAAAATCTCAACTTGTGGTACCTTAACCATAATTAATCATTGAAAACCAATGATCCCTTATAAGTAGATCAAAGAGATTCTCAATCCTCGGCAAGGGATATCTGTTCTTGATGGTCACTTGATTTATTATATGATATTCAATACAATGCTTGAGGCTCTAGTATGGATTCTTAAAATAGATGACATGATAATCCCATGGTGAAATTCTTGGAAGAAGAAATACCATAACCATGTGATATGTAAACTTGATCTTAAGTTCTATAAACATAGAAGGTTCTAATACAATATGATGGAATAGAAATGGGAATCATGTGAGGGAGTAAGTCAATTATAATCTAAACCTCTCTTTTTGGTGGTATACTAGAAAAATCATTTGGAAATACCTCAATGTACACACAAACCACTATAGGGAGATGACTTCACAAAGATGTGTCATTAACATCAGAAAATATATATGATAATAGGTAGGAGATCAGTCCTGATAAGGAACAATTGGACCTACCCTTCCTAATCTAAAGTCTCACTCACCATAAAAAACATGAGTAACCCCATCAGAATATATGAACCAACTCCTTTGGTGATAACATTATATCTGGGATATTAAAATAATCATCTAATCATTTTCTATAATCATGTCTAATATGTCACAATAAAGAAATATGAATCCATACTCCACCTTATAGTTAGCTATAGCCACTCAAAACACATAAAACTTGAATCCCTGTTTTAACCTCTTTCCCAAAATCATGGGATGATAAAAAATGTATGGAATAAGCTAATAATGCAATACTAACACATAGAATAGATTTAACAATATAAAACATGAGTATCACCTGCATAAATCAAATATAACACCATATAAAATGAGCTAAAATATGTATCTTTATATGTGGATAACCCTACTTTAGATTCCTCTAGTGAATACTCTTCTACATATATACTTCGATTCTCATCTCCTCTCTAATCATTATGTTCTATATGAAAATCCCCCTTAGACTGAGGTTAAGACCAACTACCATTTGATGCATGAGTATGTACTTGTGATCCCTTGGTGAATGTGGATCCAACCATAATACCATGGAACATCCTATAAAAAAACACTTCAGATGGATAGATATCCCACAATGATGAAAATTCTTGGGAGCCTCAACACAGTAAGAATTGGTTTAAAAAGGCCTACCCTATTGATTGAAAATATTCTGCTATTTCTGAGATGAATCCCTCAAAACTATTCCTGAATAAAAATAAATACATTTCACCTTATTTTCTGGCCAAAAGATACACCATGGCTAATGATAGTACCAACTAAAACTCCTCTCAAACTTGTTTTTTCCAGATATGAATTCATCTGATAATTCTTCCTTATCAACTACCACTATAAGGGTTTGAAGACACATTAGAATCATTATCGACCAAATATCGACACTCAACCCCAACTCAAACCTCCAAGCCATCGGCTAGTCATTGGTGACTAGATTATGTACTAAATGAAACAAATCATAAAAATGGGTAAAATAATCTAGAATAATATGCTCATCTTGTTCCAAGTTCATAAACTCTTAGTTATTTTCTGTATGTAACATCTTTGGATAAAACTATAGGTCAATGATTTTCTAGAAACAAGCCTAGGTAAGATACTCATATAACTTTATATACAGAATAGATTCCAACCATATAATTCACTATCCATCAAGAATATGTGTGAAAAAAACCACCTAAGAGTGTTCATGAGTCTTCAGAAAGATGAAGATCATATCAATACACGCAAGAAACTCCAATGATCCCTCTGGTCTCTTATCACAATAGAATATATATAGATGTTTCTTAGTGAATTTAGGGCCATGATCCACCACACGTCCTGGGTTCCCAACTCCTACTAGACATTGAGTCTGAAATATGCGGATTAAAGATTCAACCAATGAAGGGAACACTAAATGATTTCCATACGGATCCTTTTTCATCACATCCTCTCTCATATTTATATAATCTCTTCATGGATGCATTGTCTAAGAATCACAAGAAAAAAACCAATCTGTCATGAAAATATTCCAAAATAATAGGACCGACATTAGGTATCAATATCAATCAATTAAAATAATAAGGATTTAAATAAATTATGTATTATTAAAATAAAGGAACATGTTAAAAAAGAACATGTTTATTTAAATAAATATCCTATATAATTAATTCAAATGACCTAAAACAAAAACTCTCAATCCTGGTTAAAATTTCCCAACCATCTATGGTAAATCGTATTAGAACATGGAAGTTAGATGTCCATGAACATTTCCACACTTACTACCCAAATTATGATGGTCCTAACTCATGTTTACCCAAGAAACAAAACCAAAATTGTGCATTTTCACACACACTCTAGGATGGGAATTTATACGATAAATTTTTTTAATGAACCAATATGGGTCAACTAGAGAGGCCACCCAAGGTGGTTTTCCACATGGCGAGACATAACAAAGTCAATAGAAAAAAAATTCTTGAATATAACCAAAAAAGACATACAATTAGAGCACAACACATAATATAGAGATATAAAAAGATCTATACAACCAATGAAAGACATTAAAAACTATAATAGTATTAAAATACAAGACCAACATGTCTCTATATGAACAACCATCACCTACAAACCATCCTACCATGAAGGTAATATACGACAAGAGATCCTAACATGCTACAAGATTCCCTTACATTTCCCTGAGTCCTACAAAAAAGGTCTACTACCACCCATAGGGAAAAGTAGTGTGTGATAAAAAAACCATACAGGATATAACAAAAAATCCTATACAAGCTATAATTTCAGTAATACACAAGTTCTAGCTTTAAATAAAAATTCAGTTTATAAAGATTTTTCATAAATAATTTTTTTTAAACATTTCCATTGTTTTCCTATAATTCCTATCATATTAACCAAATCTAGAAATATAATAGTTTTAATAGAAAACCAGGTAAATTAAAAATTTCAGCAAAGATCCATGAAATAAACCATTATTCCATAAACCAGGGATAAAAGAAAAATCACACCATTTTTTCTCTACACTATGGGAATACATACTGTATATAAAAGATGTATAAATTATGCCTATTTAAGTTCAAAATGATATTAATTATTTCTTCATTATATAGATATCACAAAAGCAACCCCAAGTGGTGGTACACATACTATGATGATCTATTTATATTTCTAGACGCACCCACGTTTCCTAATGTGTCACGTTTGTTCAAAACCATTTCCAAAACCATGATCACATTTAATTAAAACCCTTTTTCCAAAAAGAAAATAAATTTCAATGAACACCACAAAAGGGATAAACAAGAAAATATTTCAATAAAATAATTAGTAACACTTAATTTGATCCACCATCTTCAAGGATGATAGAAACCTATTTAACTTTTACAACATAGATAGAAAAACCAAAGATAATCCTTTGACATAGATGGAATGAAAATAAATAGAAATGGATAGATAGAAAACAAAAATTGATCATGAATATGAAAAAAATTCATCCAACATTGACATCTCGACCAAAGGAAATAAAGAAGAAAAAATAATTCTTTACTAGGATATGCGATGAAACCACCATAAGAATCAAAAACTGAAATAAGTGATCTAAAAAGAGGCAGCTCACCTAAAATTTATGAAAATCAATGTAGGGTTTGAGAGGAAAGGATTGAGACCAAATAAAAATAATAATAAATCATGTATAACATTTAAAATTGCTTGCCCCGATAATTTCATGTTGGGTATCATTTTCATAGTGTACAATATCATGTATTAAAAATACATCGAAATTGGTTTCACATTGCATTAAATTAAAACTCGATCAATGTGTTCACATCATGAAACCAATTATTTACATAAATACTTTTCACATGTTGAATGAGATTTAAATAATATTCTCTATAACATTTCCACACTATCTAACCTATTCACAATGGGAATGGGTCTAACAGACAATTTACACCCCCATTTTTTACAAAAAACACTAAAACAAAACATAAGGATCTCTGTTCCCAAGGAGAACCTTCAAGAGAAATTTACACATTTATACCTGGACTAAATTAATTGAATCAATCATATATGCCCACAATTTGGTCATTTTACCTAGTAAATCTCTCTATTTATGATAATCCTATAATAAACCCAAATAAAAAAGGAAACCTAAACCAAAGATAAGGAATACCTTAAGGAAGTTAGTGGGGTGTTACAAAGCATGTTATTTATTATCATTATTTTTTTTCTTTGGTGCTTGTTAATAATTATACGTGATCATCAAGTTATTATTACCCATTTGAGGGGGAGTGTATATCGTGTGTGATGATAATGACAATGTAGCATGATTTTTTGTCCCAGATATAAGTTGATGCCATAAGGATTTTGAAGAATGTGTCAAATCATGATTCATTGTGGATTTCCAAGTAACATATCGACTCAATTCCTTATAGATTCTATTTATAATTTCAACTTGATTATTTATGGATTTCATGTCACATTTCAACATCATTGAGGTTAGTATCGATATTTTGAAAATATTTATTATCACTTTTCATAGATCTGAAACAAGCATGTCTGAGGGTTTATAGTATAATGGTTAGTGCACTAACACTCGATTCATGATAGTATTTTTTTCATATTTATTCATGTACTGTTATCATGAAAAACACATATTTTACATTTTAATTTTTTTAATGAAACATCAGTGGTATTCAATGGGTTTTATTTTTCACACACTACATAAGAATCTCGATGCACCTGCGGACTTCAAGTTTAGAGAACTGAGTAAGGGTAGGGGGTACATTGGCGATGGATCAAGATAGGAGTGTAGATATAGTGAAGGAACATGATATAATCTATAAAACTCCATAGTTATTATTTATTTATTTTTATTCTACATATACATGGTATAATATTTCCACTATGAGATCCAATTTATTATACTCTATTGTATAACATGTATATCATCTTTCAATTTCCACAGGTCATTCTAATTATTTATGTTATTCTTTATTTATAACATTTTTTACTATGATATGATACTATCGATATAGTATCACCACTAATTTACTTAGGCCCTCACTACTAGTTGAAATTATCTTATGTATGGAGAGGGGAATAAGAGGTTATGTTACACTTTGGTTTGGACCTGGTGTTAAATTTTTGGGTTTACACAATGGTTGTAGAGGGAATTTTTAAGTCCATAATGAGGGATTTTTTTTCTAATGGGGGGAGGGAATAACATAATGACCCAAATTTTTTAAATGATATTCAATTCTTTGAATAAATTTCTTATTACATAATGCTATTATAGAAAAAAAATTCATTACATTAGACTATTATAACTTTATTTATTTCTAAAGATTGTTAAGCATCACAACTGTTGATAATATAGTTATTGAATAGTGATCATAAGAATAATATACATAATTGGATACAATAAAGTCCAATTACTATATAAGGAAGAATCAATGGTCTCAACCAGTAGAATCATTCCCTATGATGTCTATTTAGTGAAACTTCTGAGTGAGATAAATTCACAGGGATATTCATTTGACTAATCCTTAGATGATATTCAATAGAAAACTCATGAATGATAATATTTAAAGGATAATTTCTTTGTAAATCCCCGACCCCAATTACCCAGAGTCGGTGCATTATTACATAATATTGGCATGATCACAAAAGATCAAGTCTCGAAAGACCGATTAGTTTAGTAGCCTTGGAAACACTAGATACATTCATAAGTATTACATTACATGATAAAGTGAAAAATACAACAACATAGTATCTATAGTCCACACTCATATCCCCTCAAACTATCCTTGCAGTTCAGTCATAAAATACTTCTTCACATCTTGGAAAAAATAAAACATAGAAAGGGGTGAGCTCAGATGCTCAGTAAGGATAACAATATAGCGGAAACTTTCATAAATAAGCATAAACATTTAAGGCAATGTATAACTAAAAAAATCCTTTTAAACTTGAACTTCAACATAATATGGAAAAAATGAAATGAAATAATTCCATTTACTTATTCACATGGATATTCTACTAGTCGAATAATCACATGCAATATCAATAACCACTTTCATAATGATGGAATGCATAATGCCAGACTATCATAACCACACAGTCAAGGCCTTGTTCCAAGTCTACAAATAAGATTTTGTCAAGGCCTTGTTCCAAGACACTAGTTTGTCTCATGAGACCTATCGATTCATTGAGGAGTTATAGCATGCTCCACCTGTCATTTACTAAGTCCAATGCATTCCTCATATGAATAGGTTTAAACATAACATAAACATTCGTATTAAAACTAGCACATGAAATGTCAATACTTTCTCCATAAACCATGAATGGTATAAAAATAACACATCCATAGTAAAACATATCACAAAACCTTAAATACAATATGTAAGTTTTGTATCATAATAAATCAACTTCAAATAAGCTTAAAATCCATCAAAGGATGTTGACATAGATGAAATCAAAACTATTTGAGAGAAATATATCTTTTTTTTGAAATCATTTAAAAGTAATATAATTATAAAAGAAAAAATTTACTTTGAAAATATTCTTATAATCTTGTAAGGGAATCTTCAACTATTTTATAATGGCAGAAAATAGCCACACCCGACGTATAAGTTAAAAAATACATTCTTACCTTAATTCTGTCGAAAAGGTTAAAAAGGACCTTGTTTGGAAAATGACTGAAAGATTCCTTTATAAAAATCTTATAAAAAGTCAAAAAAGGGTATAAATGAATTTAACCCATATTCTATAAAATATTAAGAATGTTTTAAAATACATTTTTAAGAAACATGGATGTGGATGATAAAGAGGTCCCAGTAGATACTTATGTAAAAACAACCTCAGATAATAAAGAGATTGCGAAATTAACACTTACCTTGTACTTTTACTTGGTTGAGGGTAGTTTAAACTCCTTTATAATGGTGAAATAATTGTTATTAAATTATACAAGAATCATATACATTAATATGATATCATATATGATCTTTTAACATTATGTTGTTAATAATATCTTAGTATTATCATCGTTTTGGGTGTTAACAGATTCATTTTCCTTTATATTATTTATTATTTGAGTAATATTTTTTATGTATGGGATGTATCTTATTCATATACAGAATTATATGAAGTCTTTAAACATTATTTTTAATCATATAATTAAAATTAGTCTTAAATGGATACGATGGGGAATGAATCTCATCGCGTTCGTGGAGACGGTAATCCGTACGTACGCACGAGCGACAATATCATTATTTTGATATTAAAATAATATAAAATTGGATGGTATATCATATATAAAGAATCATTATCATGTTAAATTTATTATTTACATGAATTAAACATCATTATTATACCCATCCAAATAATAATGTATTGAATAACAATTACACCACGATGTGGAGACAGTAATCCGTACGTACGCACGTATGGCGACATGTCATTCAAAGGATGGATAGAATAATGAATATGGATGTACCATATTTATAATAACATCACATTATATATAATATACTTGATTTATTATTTTATAATGTAAATAACAAAGAAATAAGAAGTGTAAGAAGAAAATAACTTGAAAGAGGTGGTGAGATATTTACCTCTTCTTCGGGTTCTTCCTTTTGATTCGATCAAAAGGGCTCCTTAGGTTGGATTTATGACTAAAGGAAGGCCTCTAGGATGAAGTTAGGACAGTTTAGAGGGTATATGGGTAGAGTTTGGCTAAGCCAAATGGATTTTAAGGTGTTAATTAGAGAGAAGGGGGAGTGCCCTTTTCTAAGAGGGGTGAGGGGCACCTTAGGAAAAGCTAGAAATATTATTTTATAATAAAATCTTTTTCGGTTTCTAATGGCTAAAAAATGGATTATTTAAAGTCTAAGGTGGGGATGGGTCTAAAAACACTCAAAAATAGGTTTTAGATAGGTTTGGGTCACTATATTAACTTTATCTTTTAGATTTAACTCTTAGTTAAATAGTTTGACATTTACCACGTCTCTTTTTATTTTTATATTATATGGTTAATAAACATACTATATACTTCCAAGATAATCCCAAGTGGTTCATTAATGATAAACCTATCATTATATAAGTCCTTTGGCCGAACCTTATATTTTTAGGAAGATAATATCAATTAATAATATAATATTTGTTTTAAAAACTCTTTTATGTCAATTTTGACACTATTTGGTATTTTGTTTTTTCTAAATTCATAACAGCATTATTACTTCGAAATAAATTCATCTAACCAACTATAATATGTCATATTAACCTATAAAATTAGTGTAATTTATAAAAAGTCTCAAATTACATTTATTTGGATATTTATAATATCAATTATTTTAATATTTCATTAATTAGGTAATTACTACATCATCATTGTGTCATAAATAAATTAAATTATTTAATGTCTAAAAAATATAAATAAAATAAAATTATTTAGGAAATATTTTTATCTTTCTAATTAATATTTATAGTCAAATTTATCTTATGTTTATCCCTATAGTAAAAATGTTTTAGTTATTAAACTTTGATTTTAACTCTTTTAACTCTTCTTTGAATTAAATAATAATAAATGTACTAATCTTATCCAAGTGGACCAAAGAGGTTAATATTTTATTCCTAATGTTGTTTTTGTTCTAAATATACTTATCCAATAGAATTAGGATACGTGTTAGGGTAATAATAATATCATTTTTACCTTTAATTACCATGTTTACTTTTAACCGTGGTAAGTAAAAGTAAAAATTTACTATTCACCAAAAAATATTTTTATCTTATTGAACCATATTTTACTCCTTGATATTAACCGTGTCTCTCAGATTTTTGAAATTCCACTCACAGAAGTGGTAAAATTAAGTTTTATGTGAATTTGTAAATTCTCCTAGGAGGTGAGTAAAAGACGGTGAAAAGTTCTATAAAATTTATATATATATAAAATTATTATAAATTGACTCTAATGAATTAAATTTAACTTATATAGGTATTATGTGTCTATTTTTACCTAAAATAAATTTAAATAAAATAAATAATTATTTAAATAAAAATTCAGTTTTAAACTATAACTTAGTGTTTTTCACTATTCATCAAAAATTGAAAGTTTTTAGAAAAATACCAAAAATTCACCCTAAGCTAATTTCGATATTCCAAATCAAAAAATGAAGTCCATTTTGAAAGATAAAATTTATAAAATTTCAAAAAGTGGGTATTACTATTGATTGGTTGTGGTGTGTTAGAACTCGAAGTTGCGTACAACACACACTACTGTATTATTCAAAGAGAAGCGTACCGTAGAAGCTTGGGGTGTTACATTCTCCCCTCCAAATAATTTCATCCTCAAAATTTCTAGAATATTAATCCATAAAAAGACTCGGGTTGTTCTTTATCATAAGTTACTCGGGTTCCAACTTTGCCTCTTCCATCTTATGGTTTCTCCATAGAACTTTTACGAGACGAGTCGTCCGATTTCTCAGCACTTATTCTCTTGTATCAAGAATCTTGACAGACTCTTCGCAATAAGACAGATTGGGTTCCAATTATAATTCTTCATAGGTGAGTACCTGCGTTGGGCCATGCATGTATTTTCTCAATAGTGATATGTGGAACACATCGGGAACTTTGGAGAGATTTGGCGGCATTTCCAAATGGTAAGCTACAACCCCAATTCATTCTAGAATTTCGAAAGGTCCGATGTACCTGGGACTCAATTTTCCCTTCTTACCGAAATGTATAACACCCTTCCATGGAGATACCTTTTAGAAAACATAATCTCCTACCTTAAATTCAAAATCCTTCATTCGGTTATCAACATAGCTCTTCTGCCTACTTTGAGCTGCTTTGATGTGGGTTTGGATTACCTTCACCTTTTTCGTCGTTTCCTCCACCAGTTTTGGGCCTACGAGTTTTCTTTCACCAACATCATCCCAACAGGTTGGTGTGCGACATCTCTTTCCATATAATGCTTCATATGGTTCCATCCTAATACTTGAATGGAAGCTATTGTTATAGGAAAATTATAACAAAGGTAAATATTGATCCCACATACCTTGAAAGTCAATTGAGCATGATATCAACATGCCTTCTAAGGTTTGAATAGTTCGTTCTGATTGTCCATCAGTTTGGAGGTGGTAGGCAATGCTCAAATGAAGCTCAATATCCAAGGCTTTCTTAAGACCTTTCCAGAATCTTGATGTAAAATGGGGATCACGATCAGAAACAATCGATAGAGTTACTCCATGAAGTCACAAAACTTCATTAATATATAGTCTTGCTAGACGTTCAAGTGGTAAATCATCCCTTATAGAAATAAAATGTGCTGACTTGGTAAGACGATCAACAATGACCCATATTGCATCGTTCCTTCTAAGAGTCTTTGGTAGTCCCATGAGAAAGTTCATCGTAATATTATCCCATTTCCACTCAGGTATGGGAATAGGTTGCATGACTCCTCTAGGCTGTTGCCTTCCAGCTTTCACTTATTGCAAACCATAAATCTTGACACAAAATCAGAAATCTCCCTCTTCATGTTGTCCCACCAAAAATGTTCCTTCAAATATCTATACATCTTGGTGCTCCCAGGGTGTATAGAGAAATTGGAACTATGAGCATCATCCAACAATTCTCTTTTTATATTAGGTATATCGGGAACACAAAGTCTCTTCCCAAATTTCAAAATTCCATCTTCATACACAAAGTCACTCAATCTCCCATCATTCACAGCTTTAATCTTCTTTTGAAACTCTTTATCATCAGTCTGAGAACTCTTTATTCTTTCTAGTAAAGATGGTTTGGAAACCATTTGAAAAAGTATTTATGTTTCCCCTTCCATGGTTATTCCTATATCTATCTTTACTAGATCCATGAAAATAGGATCCCTTTCAACTCTCATCTTGTTCAAAACTCTATGATACTTTCTGCTCAAAGCATCTACCACCTTATTTGCCTTCCCCGGTAGGTAGTGTATCATGCAATCATAATCCTTGAGTAGTTCAAGCCATCGCCTTTGCCTCATGTTGATTTATTTCTGTGAGAAAATATACTTCAAAATCTTGTGATCGGTATATATCTCACATTTTTCACTATAGAGATAATGTATCCATATCTTCAAAATAAAGATTACAGTAGCTAAATCAAGATCATGAGTAGGATAGTTTTGCTCATGAATTTTTAGCTGTTGTGATGCATATGCAATAACCCTATCATTCTGCATAAGGACACAACCAAGTCCTTTCTTTGAAGCATCACTATAAATAACAAACTCATCATTACCTGATGGTAGATTCAATATAGAAGCATTGAATAATCTTCTCTTCAGTTCTTTGAAACATTCTTCACAATCTTTTGTCCAAACAAATTTAACCCCTTTACGTGTGAGCTTCATTAATGGGTTAGCCAATCAGGCAAAATTCTGGATGAAATGTCAATAATAACCTGATAAACCAATAAAATTGTGTACCTCAGTTATACTCATTGGTGCTGGAAATTATTGGATTGCTCTTGTATTAGAAGGATCAATAGAGATTTCATCCTTAGAGACAATATGGCCAAGAAAAGAAATCTCCTAAAGCTAGAATTCACACTTGCTAAACTTCCCATATAATTCATGTATTCTTAGAGTCTTTAGGATAATGCACAATTGATTTTTATGATATTCATATATTTTGGAGTATACCAAGATATCATCAATAAATACCACTACAAATTCATCAAGATATTCCTTGAAAACTCTGTTCATTATATCCATGAAAATAGAGGGTGCATTAGTCAGCCCAAAAGGCATTACTGTAAACTCGTAATGCCCGTACCTGGTTCGAAATGCTGTCTTCAGAATGTCTTCCTTCTTCACACACAACTGATGGTATCCAGATCGAAGGTCAATCTTTGAAAAGTATTGAGCTCCATGCAGTTGGTCAAATAAATCATTAATGTGAGGTAGGTGATACTTGTTCTTTATTTTTATAGCATTTATCTCCCTATAGTCGATACATACCCTGATAGATCCATCTTTCTTCTTAACAAAAAGGACAAGGGATCCCAATGGAGAAGCACTAGGGAAAATAAATCCCTTATTACTCAATTCCTCTAGTTGTTTCTTTAGTTCCAATAATTCCACAGTTTCCATTCTATAAGGGGTCTTCGATATGGGCCTTGAACCAGGAATTAAATCAATGGAAAACTCAATTTCTCATTCTGGAGGATGTCCAGGTAAATATTTTGGAAACACATCAACATATTCTCTCACAATAGGTACATCCTCTATTTGAACATTCCTTTCCTCACCCACAATCATTTCATTCTCTTCCTCCCCAATAATTGAATTTAGTTGAGCTACTGGGGGTGGATCTAGATAAGAATTAGGTGGTGACGATTCTGCTATAAAGATACAGTGTTCTTTATCATCTTCATAAAAAATAGTAACCTCCTTCTTCTTAAAATAAATTTTTGCATCATGGTCTGAAAGACAATCCATACTGAGGATTATATCAAATTCAATCATGGGTATGATGATGAGATCAACAGATAAAGAACATTTATATTCCCTAATGGGAACTGATTCAAAAAACTTTGTAGCAATGATACTTCCCTTAGGAGTTTTGACTGACAACTACCTTGTTAAATCAAATTGTAAATATCTAATTTTCTTAGAAAACTGGGAAGATATGAAACAATGTGATGATCCAGAATCAAATAAATCATTGGCTAAACTTGAGGAAACCATTAAATTACCCGCCACCACGTCTTTTGGAGCTTCAACCTCAGCAGTAGTGATAACATAAGCTTGGCCTTGATCCCTTGGCCTTTTCTAAGGTAAGTTCCCCTAACGTTTAGGACATTCATTTTCATAATGTCCCATATCCCTACAATTTTAGCATTAAACATCGGTAGCTTCTTTCTTCCCCTTGCAATCACGAGCTTGGTGGCCCTTTTCACCACACTTGTAACAAAATCCAATTCCCTTCAAGAAAGTACTGGGGTGTTTCTTCCCAAATTTACTGCAGGATGGATATTCAACTTTTCCCTTCTTCCCCTTATTTCCATTTCCAGAGTGATCAGTAGATCTCTTCTTCTCTTGCTTTTCTTTAAATTCATAAGACTTAAATAATTCTTTTTCTATCTTGATAGCACATGAGACAATATCTTCGTACGACGAGAAGGATTGTGAGACTAATGCTCGATGGAGAATATATTTTAACCCATCAAAGAAACGATCAATCTTACTTCTTGGGTTACGTATATAATTTGCAACATGCCTCACTAACCTTGTAAAGTTAGCCTCATACTTTGAGACATTCTCATCCTCCTTTTTCCTCAGACTCAGAAATTGCCTTTCCATATCTGCTCGATGGTCACGAGGAAAGTATTTTTATAAGAAAAGCTCTTTAAACTCTATCCATTCCATATTTGATACTTCATCATCTTTCTTTGTGTTTTGAATCAATAACCACCATTGATCAGCATCTCCAGTGAGGCGGTAAACTGCCATGATAACTTTTTCCCTTTCACTACTCCCCAAGGCATGGAATATTTTCTCTAAGGAATTTATCCATTGCTCTGCTACTAATGGATTTGTACTCCCATTTAATGTTGGTGGTTTTTTCCTCATAAAGTGATATAACATTGATCCTCCACACTGTGGATCAGGGTGATCCATACGGGTAAGGTTATTATTCATAACCCGAGTGAGTTGTCCCAGTATGGTGATAAGATGATCAACACCAGTTGTATCACCAGCTCCACTATAATTATCTTGAG
The DNA here is from genome assembly GCA_963277665.1 of Viscum album. Classification (NCBI taxonomy): domain Eukaryota; kingdom Viridiplantae; phylum Streptophyta; class Magnoliopsida; order Santalales; family Viscaceae; genus Viscum; species Viscum album. Next base: position 1,679,153,601 of record OY728135.1, read on the forward strand.
CAGGAGGGAAATCCCTACATGGAGTGTGTGCATTGATACAGTTTCCATTCCTTCAACTAGGTTCCATTTCTAAACAATGTCATCAACCAGATTAGTTTGTGAATTGAAATACATAATTCCAAACTTCTAAAACACTTAACATAAATTGAACTATTTATGGATATAATCCATAATCATAAAAACATGTTTTCTTTGAGGAAGTATATACTCATAAACCCTTCATAATGGTTTGTAAATAAAATGAGAATTATCCAAATCATATCCCCCGGGAGTGTCATAACCAAGAGTGAAGCAAGACCCGTTGTCGTGCACCAGTTCCCGTTAGAGTCTAGCTCAAAGTGGTGTTTTTGGGTTTTACCCCTAGGTACATCTGTTCCAGAGCCACCTCTACCTACTCGTATCCAGACAGGGATGTATTTCTTGGAAAACTCATAAAATATCTACAATACCAAAATTCTAGGAAGTTCTTCTATACTAATCCTCAAAGTATATCTTAGGGCTATGTGCTCTAATCAGAGTTTATCTAAATCTATCTTCCAAGGTTTGTACTAAAAATCCTCTGATACTAACTGTAATGCCCCGACCCCAGTTACCCAGAGTCAGTGTATTATTACATAACATTGTCATGATCACAAAATATCAAGTCTCGAAAGACAGATTAGTTTAGTAGCCTTGGAAACACTAGATACATTCATAAGTCTTACATTAGATGATAAAGTGAAAAACTACAAAAACATAGTCTCCATAGTCCACACTCATATCCCCTCAGACTATCCCTATAGGTTAGTCATAAAATACTTCTTCACGTCTTGGGAAAAATAAAACATAGAAAGGGGTGAGCTCAGATGCTCAGTAAGGTTAACAATATAGTGGAAACTTTCATAAATAAGCATAAACATTTAAGGCAATGTATAACTAAAACAAAAGCCTTTTAAACTTAAACTTCAGCATAATATGGAAAAAATGAAATGAAATAATTCCATTTAATAATTCACATGGATATTCTACTAGTCGGAAAATCACATGCAATATCAATAACCACTTTCATAATGATGGAATGCATAATGCCAGACTATCATAACCAAATAGTCAAGGCCTTGTGCCAAGAATACAAATAAGATTTTGTCAAGGCCTTGTGCCAAGACACTAGTTTGTCTAATGAGACCTACCGATACATCGAGGAGCTATAGCAAGCTCCACCCATCACTTACTAAGTCCAATGCATTCCTCATATGAACAGGTTTAAACATAACATAAACATTCGTATTAAAACTAGTACACAAAATGTCAATACTTTATCCATAAACCACGAATGGTATAAAAATAACACATCCACATTCAAACATATCACAAAAACTTCAATACAATATGGAAGTTTTGTATCATAATAAATCAACTTCAAATAAGCTTAAAATCCATCAAAGGATGTTGACATAAATGAAATCAAAACTATTTGAGAAAAATATCTCTTTTTTTGAAATAATTTAAAAATCACATAATTATAAAAGAAAACATTTAATCTAAAAATATTCTTATAATCTTGTAAGGGAAGCTTCGAAAATTTTATAACAGTAGAAAATAGCCGCACCCTCCATATAAGTTAAAAAAGACATTCTTACCTTAATTCGGTCGAAAAGGTTAAAAAGGACCTTGTTTGGGAAATGACAGAAAGATTCCTTTTTAAAAATCTTATAAAAAATCAAAAAAGGGTATAAATGAATTTAACCCATATTCTATAAAATTGTAAGAATGTTTTAAAATACATTTTTAAGAAACATGGATGTGGATGATAAAGAGGTCCCAGTAAATACTTACGTAAAAACAACCTTGGATAATAAAGAGATTGTGAAATTAACCCTTACCATGTACTTTTCCTTGGTTAAGGGTAGGTTAAACTCCTATATAATGGTGAAATAATTGTTATTAAATTATAAAAGAATCATATACATTAATATTATATCATATATGATATTTTAACATTGTTTTGTTAATAATATCTTAGTATTATCATCGTTTCGGGTGTTAACGAATTCGTTTTCCTTTATATTATTTGTTATTTGAGTAATATTTGTTATGGATGGGATGTATCTTATTCATATATAGAATGATATAAAGTCTTTAAACATTATTTTTAATCATATAATTAAAATCAGTCATGAATGGATACGATGGGGAATTAATCTCATCACGTTCATGGAGACGGTAATCCGTACGTACGCACGAGCGACAATATCATTATTTTGATATTAAAAAAATATATAATTGGATGGTATATAATATATAAAGAATAATTACCATGTTATATTTATTATTTAAAGGAATTACACATCATTCTTATACCCATCCAAATAATAATGTATTGAATAACAATTACACCACGACGTGGAGACGGTAATCCGTACGTACACACGTATGGTGACATGTCATTCAAAGGATGGATAGAATAATGAATATGGATGTACCATATTTATAATAACATCACAGTATATAGAATATACTGGATTTATTATTTTAGAATGTAAATAACAAAGAAAGAAGAAGTGGAAGAAGAAAAGAACTTGAAAGAGGTGGTGAGATATTTACCTCTTCTTTGGATTCTTCCTTTTGATTTGATCAAAAGGGCTCCTTAGGTTGGCTTTATGACTAAAGGAAGGACTCTAGGATTATGGGAGGACAGTTGAGATGGTATTTTAGTAGAGGTTGGCCGAGACAAATTGATTTTAAGGTGTGAATTAGAGAGAAGGGGGAGTGCCCTTTTATAAGAGGGGTGAGGGGCACCTCCGGAAAAGCTATAAATATTATTTTATAATAAAATCATTTTCGGTTTCTAATGGCTCCAAAATGGATTATTTAAAGTATAAAGTGGTTATGGGTCGAAAACCATGCAACCAATAGGTTTTAGATAGGTTTGGGTCACTATATTAACTTTATCTTTTAGATTTAACTCTTAGTTAAATATTTTGACATTTACCATGTCACTTTGTATTTTTATATTATATGGTTAATAAACTTACTATATACTTTCAAGAGAACCCCATGTGGTTCATTAAAGATACACCTATCATTATATAAGTCCTTTGGATGAACCTTAGATTTTTAAAAATAGAATATCAATTAATAATATAATATTTGTTTTAAAAACTCTTTTATGTCAATTTTGACACTATTTGGTATTTTGTTTTTGCTAAATTCATAAAAGCATTATTACTTCAAAAACAATTCATCTAACCAACCATAATATGTCATATTAACCTATAAAATTAGTGGAATTAATAAAAAGTCTCAAATTACATTTATTTGGATATTTATAATATCAATTATTTTAATATTTCATTAATTAGGTAATTATTGCATCATCATTGTGTCATAAATAAATTAAATTATTTAATGTCTAAAAAATATAAATAAAATAAAATTATGTAGAAATATTTTTAGATTTATAATTAATATTTATAGTCAAATTTATCTTATTTTTATCCCTATATTAAAAATATTTTAGTTATTAAACTTTGATTTTAACTCTCTTAACTCTTCTTTGAATTAAATAATAATAAATGGCCTAATCTAATCCAAGTGGACCAAATAGGTTCATATTTTATTCCTAAGGTTGTTTTTGGTCAAACTATACTTATCCAATAGAATTAGGAAATGTGTTAGGGTAATAATAATATCATTTTTACACTTAATTACCCTATTTACTTTTAACTATGGTAAATAAAAGTAAAAAGTTACTATTCACCAAAAAATATTTTTATCTTATTGAACCACATTTTACTCCTTGATATTAACCATGTCTCTCAGATTTTTGATATTCCACTCACAGAAGCGGTAAAATTAAGTTTTATGTGAATTTACAAATTCTCCTAGGAGGTGGGTAAAAGACGGTGAAAAGTTTTATAAAATTTTTACATATCTAAAATTATTATAAATTGACTCAAATAAATTACATTGAACTTATATAGGTATTATGTTTCTATTTTGACCTAAAATAAATTTAAATAAAATAAATAATTATTTAAATAAAAATTCGGTTTTAAACTATAACTCAGTGTTTTTCACTATTCATCAAAAATTGAAAATTTTCAGAAAAATACGAAAAATTCACTCTAAGCTAATTTCGATATTCTGAATCCAAAAATTAAGTCCATTTTAAAAGATAAAATTTATAAAATTTGAAAAAGTGGGTATTTATATTGATTGGTTGTGGTGTGTTAGAATTCGATGTTGCGTACAACACATGCTACTGTATTATTCAAAGAGAAGCGTACCATAGAAGCTTGGGGTGTTACATTATTGCTCATAGAGATCATGTCCTATACCATGTAAGCCAAACCAAACCAATAAAAATAACACTATCACACAAAATACCCCAAGAATGTTCACTAATGTAATAATGGGTTACATATCAAGAAACTAACTATATGTATAAGAACCTATCCTTAAACATATCTTATTCTAGTTTTTTTGAACTAGAATTAATATTCTAGGATATTTTTATTTTAGAGTTTTAGTGAATTAGGAAAAACCCCTACAATGTAGACCCATACATTACATGTGGAAACTTATTCTCAGTGTCAATATTTTTTACCAAAGGAAACCCTTTAAAAAAACAAGACTTATTTTCAAGAAACAACTTCAATAATTTCATCATTATATCTTTTTTTACTTAAGAATTTTAAGACCTGTGAAAAACATTTTAAAAAACTTGGGATGGTCACAAAAATCTCAGTAAGGTATATAAAATAAATAAAGAAACTATCAGTTCATAAATACTAATAAATCCATGATTTTTTTCAAAAATTTATAATTTTCAATCATAAAACATAAAATATTTATCTTTCCTCATGAAATAATGAGAATACGATAAAAATATATAATAAACTTAAATCATATGGGCAACTCGTGTCATCTATACCACTCTTACATTGTATCTTTAATGGCTACTAGGGAGTAACCAACATGGTTACATTTAGAATACCCATCACGGTATATTCCGAAAATCTTTTAGGAGAAACCCTACCGTTTAACTCTGTCTCATTACCCAAAGCATTGGTGAGATATCACGAGCTCACCCACCCTTGGTTAATAATGGAACCACCCATATTCATAAACTATTCCCAATAAATATAACATATTTATTACAAATAAAACAATAATAAAGGAAAAATAACATTTTCACTTTGAAATCACTTTTCATTTTTTCCAAAGTTGCACACACATAAATGAAAAAAATTTATTTGAAAAAAATTATAAACTTTTAAAGGAATAATCAAAAAATTAAAGTTACATAAGAGCATGAAATTCTATTCATGCTTCATATTTTAAAAAACATTCCATTTATATTTTTTAAAAATATTTAAAAGAGTAACTTTTAAGGATATTTTTAAAAGAAAGTCAAATGTTCCGTACCGAAAAGATAAAAAGATTCAATTTTGAAAACCTTCGAATAAAATTAAAAATATAAATAAAAGTTCCTTTATAATCCTTTTATACCCATATAAATAAATATTTAAAATAATATCAATAACATTGACATGGAGAAAAAGATTTAATAATTAAATCTTTAAACATTAAAAGTGTCCCATACCACTTTGAATATTTAAATAATAATCCCCATTAAATAATAAATTTACCAAAAAGTTAATTAACATGATTATAGATAAAATATGGATATGAAATGTCATAGTAGCTGCATATACACCTTATAAAAGAATAAAGGTGCAAGTCATCAAGAAATGCCTGAATGAAAGAAGATTGAGACAGAATCCCTTACCTTGAGTTTGACTAATCACGTACAATATTTATCATACTGAATAATAAAATTTGGTAAATTATTTATATTCTTGAGAAACTTTTTAATGTTTATTATTCCTTTTATATGACATATTATCATGTTTTAACAATTACATAATTATTTATGTTCATGTCAGACATTTTGATGATATTCGATACTTGAGTCCTAAATGAATTTGGTATGATGTCAAAATTCAAAGTGGTCCTAAATAAATCATCTCAAAAATAATATTCATGATATTTTTATAGTCTTAATACATAAATTATACTTTTAAATCAAACCATTATGTATGGTTATAAAAAATGAACAATGTTATAATCATGGATACTGTAGGCCGTAAGTACGCATGAGTAATGTTTTCATTTTTCAATGATCATTATTGAAAGAATATAATTACTATTTTATATTTTAATAATGTTAATAATACCATTAATATCATATAAAATAATTAAATAGACTTATATACATCATAAAGGTGATGTGGTGAAGAAAAATGAATCACATCGCTTCATGGAGATGATAGTTCACATGTACACACGAATGACGTTATCATTTTTAAGTGAATGGAAAGTAAGAAAATAATTGATATATTATTATACTATAATGATAAATATGTAACTAATATCATATATAAACATTAATTCCATCATTATAACCAGTATTTAGAGATGGTAATGGAAAACTCATTTTATCGATTCGTAGAGGTGATAGTTGACACATACGCAAGAACGGCGTTATCATTTTTATGTACATGGAAAGTAAGAAAATAATTGATATATTATTCTATTATAATGATAAATATGTCATGAATATCATATAAAAACTTTAATTTCATAATTATAACTAGTCTTGAGATATGGTAATGGAAAACGAATTATACCAGTTTGTGGAGGTGATAGTTCACACAAATTCACGAACGATTAATTATATACCCATTTGATGGAAGAGGAGGTTGTTTTAAGAGATGATATTAACATAATAACATAACATTATATTTATAATACTGGATTTATTATTTCATAATGGTGTAGGAATATTTGAAGTAATAGGAAGAAGAAACAAAATAAAAACAATTAATTAAAAATGATACATCTTCCTCGGTCGATTTCCATTGATTAACACCTTAACACATATAAGGTGAATTTTATGACTAAGATAAGGCCTCTAGAATGTGTTTAGGTATTATATTACAGTATTTGGATAGATATTGGATGAAAAAATAAGTTTTTTTGTTGAATAATAGAGAAGAATGATTGCCCTTTTATAGGAGGGGGGGGGGCACTCTTAGAATTTTAAAACTTATTAAATTAATATAAATTATTTTTCAAATCCAAATTGCCCCAAATAGAATTATTTATAAGATAGTTTTATTTTGGGTCTAATACTATTAATAAAATGAAAAATATATAAGTTTTACTATTTTTTAATCATTTTATTTTTGTTTTAACCCTTATTAATTCTTACCATGATATCATGTAATTTACACTTTGAGGGTTAATATAATTACTATAACATGAAAAAAGACCAATAAATGAGTAATTTATGAAATTATAAGACCTATTCCAACTATTTTAACTAATATTAGATTTTTATAAATTCTATATCATTTATCAGAAGATTTTTTAATTTAAAATTTATTAGTGTGAATTTTGACACTATTCAATATTTGGCATTTTAAAAATAACACAACAATTTTATATCTTCTAAAAACTCAATTAAATAATTCATAAAATGTAAAAGTAATACAAAAAATTAATTTATATCATCAGTTATGTAATATTATATTTATTTTAATATTTATAATATCATTTATTTGATTCTTTAATTAATAAAGCAATCACAACTTTATCATTGTGGGACAATTTAATTTAATTATATATTTTCTAAAAATTATAAATAAATTTCCATGTTGTAGGTTAAAATTTTATCTTTCTAAATAATATTTATAGTCTTCAATATAAATTATATTACCCAATATTAAAAATAGTTTACTTGTTTAAAAAAAGTGTGAAAAAATCGTCTTTTCTTTGAATAAGATAATATAAATGTCCAAAAGTCATCCAAGTGACTTCAAGTGGACATAAAATCGTCCCAAGGAATATTTTTATATAAAATAACTCATCCAATGAAATTATTATAAGTTGTAGGTAATTTATAATATTATTTTTACCCATAATTACCTGATTTACCCTTAAGTGTGGTAATAAAAATAATTACTAAAGTTATAATTCATAATTTCAAAATATTAAATTGATACTAATAGATAATAAATTTCATAATAATTAAAACTGTTTATGTCCATTTTTCAAAATTCAAAACATAGAAGTGGATAAAATTAATTTAAAATTAATCCTGTTGACAGATTGAGAAAACATGGTTTTAAAGTAAAATCATTCAAAAGTTCACAATGTTTTTATATCTAATTTCAATGTGAAGTTAATTAAAATGAACTATATTAGATTAAATGATAATTTTTTTATCTAATTATACATTAAAAAAATTCAAATATATAATTTAACATTACATATTATTTCAATGAATTTTTTTATTAAAAATGTAATATTTTTCAGTATTCATTAAAAAAGGAATTTTATCATAAAAATACCAAAAATTCAATAAAAGTAAATTTTGATACTATAATTTCAAATAAGAATTTTATTTTTTCAAATATAATATATAAAAATGTCAAAAACTAGATTTAAAATGGGTTCTCCATCAAATGGTGGTAGAATTGTGTTTTTTTGAAAAACATTCCTTTTATGCATAAAATTGAAATTTTTCTTATATAATATTTAAAAAACAAATAAGATGAATTTTAAACATTAAATTTAATATATTATATACATAATTCATAATAATAATCCATGAAGAGTGATTTATTATCTTATTGGTATAAACATACTTGTACACATTTAAATAGTTCTTCAGAAAATCTTTTTCGTTTATTTTATAAAGTGATTTACCATTATTTATCATTAATTGGTCAAATAATTAATTATATATCCATGTGTAAACAATATTTTCATAATTAAATTAATACTATTCATTCACGCCATTCTAATAACTAGGTTATAATGATAACATTTAAATAATAATATTTAATTGTTCATTTAAACATGATGTGCCATATCATGTATGCTCTCGAACATAGTATTTCATTTTTTTAACCTTGTGATATTAAATTATCCCCATTTTAATATATTTCATCCTCAAAATTTGAACTTGGGATAAAAACTAGGGGTTTGATTTTTCAAAATACCTTTGTTGAGATCCCACATCAAAAAAAGGATAAATGAAAATTCCACTTTAAAATAAAGAAAGGGAAGTAAGAAGGTAAACTGAGATATTAAATATGAGGGTTACATGTAAGAAAAATTATATATGGAATAGAAAACTAACCATAATGTTTTTATGGATAGTGATAGAAAACATGGCCAGGAGAAAGTTAAGAGTCACAAAACTGTAAATATATGATTATTTAAAAGGTCATTGATTTCTTAGTAAGAAAAGTAAACGGATAGAGTTTTTGTTTTAAGATCATTTTCATAGAGTTGATGAATTATTTTACTACTTAGAATAATAACATAATGAAATATGATTACTTGATAAGTAGAGATTCATCTATTAATAAAATTCCACCACAAACTCATCTTTTTTCTCCAAATGATGAGTATTCAAGATGAATCAACTTATTTAGAATCACATAATCCAAAAAATATTAACTATATATCTCTCATGTCATAAAACATTTAATAAATCCAAAATGTTTCAATACAGATAAAATAATTCCCTAAAAATAATAAACCTTATATGATGAAAAAATAGTTTAATCTCTAAAATTCAATAGTAATATCCAAAGTTCACCATAGACCATCCAACAAATAACTATCCTTAAAATTCCAAAAAAATTACTCTAGACTATGATTGAAACCCAAAAATCAGAAGGATTTAATCACATAATCATTCAATATAAATTTTAACAATTATATCCAAATAAAATGAATCAATGTTAATGTCTCATATAAAAAATATAATTTCCTAAATCACATAATCTCCAAGATATGCTAATTATTTCCATAAATAACCTGAATCACCATAATTCCACAATTAAATCATATATTCTTCCAAAATATAACTCAAAATTTATTCCTCAAATAAAATACTATATTATTCCATTTACCTTGATCATATATGGTTCCCAAAATAGTGAATGTCTTATAAAATTACACCAATCACTTAATCACTAAATCATTTTCCAATCCCATGATTATATATTTGATAAAACATAGGTTCACAAAATCAATATATTATTATTCTATGAAATCATTTAACTAAAAATAAAAATCTATACTAACTAGGAATTCACGTAGGCCAGTGGTGGGTGATGCACCCTTGTCACCCTTTGATTGTGGGTTTGATTCCCGCAGCCTTGCCTGACGCAATGGTTTATCACATGGTCTGTGGGATGTCCTTTTTTCAAAAATTATATAATTATTATATCATTCCAAAAATATTATAAAGACCTAAAAATAACCATAACATGTTTTAAACTCAAACTTTATCTCATACCTTTCATTTTTTCATCCCAAAAAGTAATAACCCATAATTACCTCAAAATAAATGTCTCCAAAAATATTGTTAATCACCTTTAATTTTCATAACATAAATCCTCAAAAGTATTTCTATGACATTAAACTTATGATAAACCTGAAAATTATGAACCCATGATGATATCCCTAACTCTTAAGAAAACATCCTAATCTTTAAAGATGTCTAAACCATCCTTTGATACCAACTATAATAATATGGGATTAAAAATAACTTATTCTAGTGTTTTTTAACTAGAATTAACATTTAAGGATATTTTAAATTTAAAATTTTAGATAATTATAAAAAAATTATTACAAAGTAGACCCATACATTACATGTGGACACTTATTCTCAGTATCCATTTTTTCCACTAAATAAAACCCTTTATAAAATTTGATGAGTTTTCAAGACACTTCTTCAATACTTTCATCATGACATATTCTTTTTCCTTAAAAATCCTATGACCCATGAAAAGAATTATAAAAAACTTGGGATGATAAAAAAATATCAGTAAGATATATAAAATAAATAAAGAAACCATTAGTCCATGAATACTTATAAAACCATGAATTTTTTTCACAACATTATACTTTTTACTCATAAAAAATAAACTCTTTAGCTTACCTCATGAAATTATAAAAATATTGTAAAACTAAATAGAAAAAATAAATAATAAGTGTAAATTTTGGCATCCATATCACTATTACATTGTAGCATTCATGGATACATAGGTAGTAACCTTCATGGTTAGATTTTTAATACCCACCGTGGTATATTCCATAAATCTCTTATGAGAAACCCCACCATTTAAATCCGTCTCATTACCCAATGCATTGGAGAGCTATCATGGGCTCACCCTCCCTTGGGTTATCATGGAACCAAAAATATTCAAAAAATATTCCCATGAACCATAACATAATCATTACATATAATACAATAATAAAGTAAAAATAACATTTCCACTTTGAAATCACTTTTCATTTTTTACAAAGCCGCACACTCATAAATGAAAACACTTTATTTGAAAATAAAATTATAAACTTGAAAAGGAAGCATCAAAAAATTAAAGAGACATAAAATTTTAAAATTATATTAATTTCTCATATATTAAAAAACATTCCTTTTAGATTTTATAAAAATAGTTGAAAGAGTAACTTTTAAAGTTGTTTTTAAAAGAAAGTCAAATGTTCTTACTGAAAGAATAAAATGATTCATATTTTTAAATCCAGTGAATGAAATTAAAAATATAAATAAAATTTCATTTATAATCCTTTTATACCCATATAAATAAAAATATGTAAAATAATATCAACAACATTGACATGGAGAAAAATATTTAATAATTAAATCTATAAAAATTCAAAGTGTACCATACCACTTTGAACATTTAAGTCGTAATCCCCATGAAATAATACACTTATGAAAAAATTAATTAACATGATTATAGATAAAATATGGATATGAAATTTCATAGTATCTGTATATACACCTTATAAAGAATAAAGGTGAATATCATCAAGAAATGCCTTAATGAAATGAGATTGAGACAAAATCTCTTACCTTGAGTCCAACTGATCACGTACAATCCTTATATTCTCAAATAATAAATTTTGGATAATTATTTACTTTATTTAAAACCTTTTTAAATTTTATTATTCCTTTTATACGACTTAATATCATTTTTAACAACTATTTAATTATTTAAGTTAATGTCGGACATTTTGACAATATTCGATACTTGAGTCCAAAATGGATTTGGTATGATGTCAAAAGTCAAAGTGGTCATAAGTCCATCATCACCAGAAAAATATTCATGAAATTTTTATCATATATGTACATCAATTATACTTTTAAATCAATCCATTATGTATGGTTATGAAAAGTGAACATCATTATAATCATGGAGACGATAGGACATACATATGCATGAGTAACATTTTCATTTTTCATTGATCATTATGGAAAGAAGATAATAATTATTTTATATTTAAAAAATTTCCATAATACCATTAATATCATATTAAAAATTTAAATATACTTATATATATATATCATAAATGTGATGTGGTGAAGAAAAAAAAATCACATCGCTTTATGGAGATGATCATTGACATGTACACACGAATGACATTATCATTTTTATGTGCATGAAAAGTAAGAAGATAATTGATATTTTATTATCTTATAATGATAAATATGTCATTAATATCATATATAAACATTAATTTCATCATTATAACCAGTCCTAAGAGATGTCAATGGAAAACAAATTCTATCGGTTCATGGAGGTGATAATTCACACATATGCACGAACGAAGTCATCATTTTTATGTGCATAGAAAGTAAGAAAGAATTTAATATACTATTCTATTATAATGATAAATATTTCAATAATATCATATATATAAATATTAATTCCATCATTATAACCATTATTGAGATATGGTAATGGAAAATGAATTATATCGGTTTATAGAGGTGATAGTTCACACGTACGCATGAACGATTAATTGTTTTCCCCTTTGATGGAATATGAGAAGGATTTAGATGATAATATTAAAATAATAACATATCACTATATTTATGATAATGGATATAATATTTCATCATGGTGGAATAATATTTTAAGGAAGTGGAAGAAGAAACAAAATAAAAACACTTAATTAAAAATGACACCTCTTCCTCAGACGATATCCTTTGATTAACATCTTAAGACCTATAAGGTGGGTGTTATATCTAAAATAAGTCCCCCAGAATGTGGGGATGGATTATTGGGATGTATTATTGGAATGGATATCCATAGATATTGGATGACCCAAATAGGTTTTGAGGTGTGAATAATAGAGAATAATGGGTTCCCTTTTATATGAGAGGATAGGGGAACTCCTAGAATTCTTCAAATTATTAAATTAATATAAAATAATTTTCAGATCCAAATAGTCCCAAACCATTTTTTATAATATAGGATAATTTTGGGTCTAATACCCTTCATAATATGAAAACTATATAAGTTTGAATGTTTTTTAATCCTTATCTTTTTGTTTAAACCCTTATTAATTCTTACCATGATATCATGTAATTTACACTTGGAGGGTTAATATAATTACTATAACATGAAAAAATAATAATAAATGAGTCATTTATGACATTATAAGACTTAGAACAACTAGTTTTAATAGTATTTTTTAAAAAAATTCTATATCATTTATTAAAATGTTTTATATTTTTAAATACCATTAGTGTCAATTTTGACATTAATAAATATTTTTCTTTCTAAAAATATAATAAAAACTTTATATCTTCAAATAAAATCTATTAAATAATACCTAAAATTTAAAATTAATCCATAAAATTTATGTATGGAATAATTTATGTCAAATTATATTTATTTTAGTATTTATAATATCATTTATTTGATTCTTTTATTAATGAAGCAATTACTTCATCATCATTCTATCATTGTTTTATTTATTTATTTATTTATTTTATAAAAATTATAAATAAATTACTATGATTCAGGTAATAATTTTATATTTTTAAATAATATTTATAGTCTACCATATCACTTATATAACCCAATATTAAAAATATTTTACTTGTTAAAAACAAAAGTGTGACAAAATTGTCTTTTCTTTAAATAAAATAATATAAATGTCATAAAGTCATAAAAGTGGATCCAAGTGGACATAAAATCATCCCAAGTAATATTTGGTATGAAAATAACTCATCCAATAAAATGTGGAAAATTTTTAGGGTAATTTATAATATTATGTTTACGCTTAATTAACTAATTTACCATTAACTATGGTAATAAAAATAATTATTAAAGTTACAATTCATAATTTACAAAAATTAAGTTGAAACTATTAGATAATAAATATAATAATTATTAGAACCTTTTATTTATATTTTTCAAGATTCAAAACATAGAAGTGGCTAAAATTAATTTAAAATTAATCCCGTTGATGGATCGAGAAAATAAGGTTTTAAATAAAAATGTTCAAAAGTTCACAAAGTTTTTATATCTAATTTCAATTTGAAATTGATTCCAATGACCTATATTGGATTAAATTATAAAAAATTATCTAATTATACTTTAAAATAATTCAAATATATAATTTGACACTAAATTATTTTAATGAAAATGTTGTTTTAATTAAAAAATGAAATATTTTTCCACTATTCATCAAAAAATGAATCTTATCAGAATTATACCAAAAATTCAAGAAAAGTAAATTTTTATACTATAATTTTAAAAAAGAAGATTATTTTTTCAAATATAATTTATAAAATTTTCAAAAACTAGATTTATAATGGGTTCTCCTTCAAAAGGTGGTCAAATTTCATTTTTTGAAAAATAATTATTTTTATTCATATAATTTAATTTGTTATTATATAATGTATAAAAAACACATAAGATGAATTTTAAAAATTAAATTATATATATTATATAAATATTTCATAAATATAATCCAATAAGTGTGATTTATTAACTTATTGGTATAAAACACTCTTGTGTGCATTTATATAGTTTTTACGAAAAACATTTTCCTTTATGTTAAAAATGGTTTTACATTCATTTATAATTAATTGGTAAAGTAATTAATTAAATATACATATGTAAATGAAATTTTATTAGTACAATTAATACTATTCATTCCCTCCATTATAATGACTAGATTATAATGATAACATTTAAATAATAATATTCAATTGTTCATTTAAACAAGACATGGACTATCATGTACGCTATCGAACACAGACTTTATTTTTTTAGAAACTTAGGATGTTACATTATTAAATATAATGTTTCATGTTTATAAAAAAATGATTATAAATTTCCTCATTTAAATATAACCTTTTAAATGATTAAATAAATATCCAGATAAAAAATTATATTTTGATATGACAAAATAGAAATTTTATTTTTGAGAGATATATGATTTCGATCAAGGCATTTTTTTTAATATTTTTTGGAAATAAATTATATTTTAATAAAATATTATTATTTGAAAATATATTTTAAATAAAAATTATAATATAATTTTATTATTTCAAATATAATTTAATAAGGGTCAGAAAAACTTTCTTGTCAAAAGATAAGTATTTTCCGATAAATGGGTTTTTTTGATTTAAAAGCATATAATATCATATTTAGAGAATTTTTATGATGAAATAAATAAAAAAATTAAAATGATAATATCCAAATTATCCAATGGTGATTTTTTTTTATAAATTTCATGAGATCGTAAAAATTTTTGGTAAAAATTAAATGTCATATAATTAGACAGTATGTATTATGCCATCATAAATTCGCAAAAGTGATGTAAAAAATAATATATAGGGAATTCATAAGAAAAATTATGTTTACCCATTAAAATAATATTTTTTTTATTTATTAATTTCATAACCCATTAATGAATCCACCAAAATCCATATTATATTTTAAGGTTTTAAAAGATATTCTTTATAAACATGTCTCACTTCCACACGCCATGTTTATTATATTAATGAAAATGGTTATTAAACATGTAAAACATGAGACCCACCCATTTTTTTTATAAACCATGTGATAAAACCATGTGATGGTTTTTTGGTTTCTATTTCATAATCATATAGAGTCTGAAATCCAATGTTTGGGAATTATTAAATAGTTCTCCTCTATCTTGCAATATAAACATTATGATCGATCATATACATGTGGTGATATAACATATCACATGCTATACAAAAATCATAAAGATTTGGGAGATATTTAGTTACTAACTAACTCATTCACAGAGTTAGAGTCCTCACTAATCTCATTCATATCTCATCTAAGATCATATCATCACCTGATATTTTATCTCAATGAACCAAATTTTAAAAAAATTATATTCATTTATAAATAATTATTTAATTTAATCCAAAAATACACAACAACCAAAAAAATTCCAAGTTATGTTTACTCACTAATATAATAAGTGAAATCTTTATAACCACATATTGAATTCTCCCTATATCACTGTAAATAAAATCCATTTCATGAAAAACCTAAACACTCACCAATTTAATTTAATTTAATGAAACCCCTATCAAAATTTATAGGGTTACATAATACCAACATAATGGAATTAAATAACATGCATTCATCCTCTCATGGTATCCTATAACCAAGACACCTAGAAGACCCAATGAAATACACATGATTCCACCGTATATTATTGTAATTGATGTTAAAAACCTATCTAAAATCATCCTAAATCATAGAAAATGAATGATTAGGTAAATAAAATTGTAGTAAAAACACACCTAGAATTTTTATGGAAAATTTTAGTATCACATGTGGGATCAAATGGGGGAATAATGAGTGAGTGATCTAGTTGCATGGAAGCTCCCTGAGAGGATCTTCTATCTATAATATTGTAAAATCCCCTATATTATTCTAAGTATGTATCTATTTTTTAAATAAATAAATAAAAATATTGAAAAAAAGACATTAGTAGAGTAGAGTACATCTTATTTAAAATATTACACAAACCTAAGCATTACTATAAGGACACCTTAATTCACATAAGTCCTCAATTATATGGAAAAACTCATTACAAAAGCTAATAACACCAGTGGAGTTTCTCTAATGAACATAAGAAGTGAAAGATCATAACTTGGGTCGCTGGGATAATCCATGAGTGGAAATGATCCAACATGGAAGATAACAAGAAAAAAATAATTAGGGAGAATAGGATAACCATATCTATAAGGGAAAAACTTCCATGAACATATTTTTTAGTAAAATTATATCAATGTTTGGTATTTATAGGCTAATTAGTTGGTTCCTTTAGTTTGTAGCTATTGAGGATTTCAATAAAAAGAAAAATGTGAGTAATAAGAAAATAAAATATATTTCCACTGAAATAATTTTATAAAGAATATATATGATGAAATTATATGTTATTTCAATAATTAATAGTGTCTATGATACAATCATAAATAATTAGAAAATCTAATAAACTATATAAAATAATGATAATATTTATGTAATAAGACTTCAAAAAATATAATATTTAAAGAATCAATTAAGTCATTAATTTGGTTTTGGGTAAATTTTTTTTATAGAAGAATGAATTATTAAAATAGTAGAATTTTTAGTTAAATAATGATTCACTTAAAATAGTTTCATCCTCTTCATTTAATTTACTTATCAGAAACTCACAAATTTAATAAAAAATGTCTAGCCCCTCAACAAAGTCAGGGATCCCCCAATAGACCGTGGGATCCATGCGGGTCAATCATGTGGAGAACTCTACCTCATCCCAGTTTGAGTAGCGGCATAGGGATAACTAGGTTACCTCACTAGGGAAATTCATAGGTTACCCACAGTGCGCACCCACCAAAGGAAGAGGCTACATTGAGAGGCCGTAACTCAGTGCATTCTTAGGTTAAGAGTTTCCATCAGTATGGGCTAGTGTGCAAGGCCCATTTTTCATATGGAGTTGGAGAGTAAAATTATATCTTATAAAGGAGAAACCTCTCATTCCTTTTTTAATATGTTATTGATATTCTCAATCTAGTTATATCTCATCCTTCAGATCAAGTCAATCGAACAGTTCAACCAACCTCCTAATTTATGTTACCCTCTTATGTCATCTTTTACCTTGTGACACTAGTCAATCCCTCTTGGTAGGACTAGCTTCTTGAGAACACCTCAACCACCCGATCCCTAGACTATGCACCGACCTTGACCTCAAGCTATATTGAGCCCAAAAAATTCCACCCTTTCCATCTTCTTAGTCTTTCCGATTCACGACATCAATAGTACTCAAAATAGTGGACGTGGATGCTTCTCGAATTCTCTTGGAAGCTTAAGCTGTGAAACAATATATATATATATATATATATATATTGTTATACTGAGGGAAATATCCCTTGTTGCATATACCCAATAAGGAACTGACTTCCTACTTTTAGTCTGAACACCACAAGCATGGTTTCTCCTTTATCCTTCGGTTTCTAGTAAATGTAAGGGAATTTTTTATAAACTAGTTATTTAAAATTCTAATTATATATCATATATATATATATATTTATATACATATATATATCTTTTTGATATTTTTATAAGATTCAAGTTTATATTATTAAGATTCAAATCCATGTTAGGTAAAGATTTATATACACTACAAGTTTATCTATATTGAAACCACATGTTTTTTAAGGGGAATTATTTTTATATACTCATATATATATATATATATTAATTAAAAATCATATATATATATATATTATATTTTCAAGTTCCTTATATATACTTCTATATATATTAATTTCAACCTACAATTTATTCATTTTAATTAAGAAAGGGTATTTTAAATTAATGGGATCCCATCATTTTTTAATATATATAGATATGTATTATTCCATTTTTACATTATTCAAAAGTATAAGTTCATATTTATATCTAAAAATTTCAAGATTATACTTATATGTATTATTAATTTCAAGTTCATTTATTTATTCATGATTTTTATTTCAAGATAACATTCATATAAGGGGATTTTGTTAATGCATGTATAATTTCATTTCAAGAAATCATGCAACATTATGGGTTCCACGTAGACCCATTTATATTTTTTATAGGGGTTCTCATACATTGATGTACATGTATATATGTATATATATATATGTGTGTGTGTGTGTTTGATCAAGGATGAAATTTTTATTTTATGATGGTTATATTTATAATTTTATGCATGATACATAATTTTTTTATTGCTTATTATTATTTTAGGAAGACATAGTCATATATCTATTATTTTATGTGAATAGAAATTTACTATTACTATTATTTTCTGTGAAGTGTGTACAAATTTCTTTCATTATCTTATGTGTAAAATAAACTAAGAAAATGTGTGTTTAATATTTTTATTCAATATTGAGTATTAAATGATAAAAGTTATCACTTTATATGAAATGTATTTCATGAATTGATGAATGAATGTTTGAATACATAGATTTTCATTTTTATTAACAGTATATGAAAAATATTAATGACATGAGTTTTGGTTTTAACAAATCTCATATTTTATTTTCATAAGGAAGTTGATATTTATATATAAATATAACTATATGTGTATTTGATTCTTGATTATGTTATTAAAACAAAAACTCCACTAAAAATGTATATATATATATATAATATAATCTAAAAAAATAGTTTTTATATAAATTGGCACTTACACATTGTAAACATGAAAGGGGGTGGGGAGTAAATCCATTCCTAAAGAAAGTGGGTAGGCCTAGATAACCTTCAATATTTAATTGGCCCCATTGTTTTTTTCAAGAGCTTTCTTAGTATTTTATAAAAAATCATGGGATTTTTTAATCATTTTCAACGCGTAAGTATTTTCAAAAAGGTATTATATTGTTTTTCAAAGAGTAAGTATTTTCAATGGATTTATATAATTTCAAAAAGTTTCTTTATTTTCAAAATAATTATATTTTTATTTTCAAAGGAATAAGTATTTTAAATGTTGTTTTCAAAATCATGTTCTCAAATGATTTTTCAAAATATTTTTAAAAATCTATTCTATTTCAAAAAAAAAATTATGTTTTTAAATTGTAAGTATTTTAAAATGATTTTGAAAGATATATTAAATTTTTTTAAGTAATTTCAAAAGGTATTTTCAAAAGTGGGTTTTCACTAAATTTTTAAAAACCCATTACTGAGAAATTTTGGTGACCCATTTTTTTAGAAAATGTTTTTAGATTCATTTATAACTTTCATTGAATTTAGCTTCGATAAGAAGCCAGTGTGATCAAAGTATTATCACTGCCTTTTTATTTATTGATTTAACTTTGAAAATATATAAAATTAATCTTTTCTCCAAATCCTAAACCAAAAATGATCCTCATATGTAAATTTATGTATATTTATTAGCTATTTTTTGAAAAAAATATACAACATTTTTTTTACCGGATTTAGAAGCACATGTCTGGGGATTGACAGTTTGTATCGAAGTTATAATTTAGATAAATTTTGAGATTAATACTTTTGAATAATAATAATAATAATATGAAAAAATATTTTATGTTTTCTAAGTATATTCTTTTACTAAAACCTTAATACCTTAAATATTTGTTTTAAGTTAAGGAACAACCTCAAAATGGAAGGAGAAAGACCCAGAAAGACTCTTCTCTATCTTCTAGAGGATTTGATTTCATAGATAATCCTAAAATCATGCATAGATGATTTCAAATACTTTATCAACATCCAAGCCACCAGAAAGAAACTATACGAGACATCTAACACTTCTACTATTCTCTATTTATTCGAAGGATCATGGTTTGTATACAAAAAAAATAATGTATTCTCATATTAGCTACTATTGCAGGCATGGAATGTATTACCTGGGAATTATTGAATTCTTCACCCTAACTAAACCATATGAATAACTCACCAATATTTATGGAGAAACAGAATAGGGCAACCTTGTAGCATCTTAAATGTATTATTTTTAAAAATTTTATATCTTTGGAAGTATCAAATATAATTTTGAGAACTTTGAGGAAAACACAATTAGACTATTTTACAAAGGCCAAGTTCATATTGATGTTCATAAATTTTTTATTGAAAATAACACTTTTTTAAATACTTATGAATATCCTCATCATTTTGATCCAAATTTCACATGTTTCATCTAGAAAGATAAAATAGAGGATTTTTGGGATTCCCTGATGTACCACTGGAATTCCTGGGACCTTGCTCTTCATGATAGATTCCAATTCTAAAGACCTAGATGAAGGTATAAGATAATTTTATTTACAATTTATTATTTTTAGTAAGTTTAATAAAATTATTTTTGTAGGAACAGAGAACCTTCATGTTTATAGCATGGAAATCAAGACGTAGAGAGTGGAAGAATTTAGAGGGAGGAATTCCTCTTAAGGGGAGTAGAATGTAACAACTCAATATATTTTTAATTATGTATTCATCATTTTAATAAATAAAACAAGTCCCAAAAACATAGAAAGTAGTAGAGTATATTACATATTATTTAAAATATAACCAAAAACTAAATATTATTACAAGGAAACCTTAATTATAAGAAGTATGAAAATAGACATAGAAACTCATTACAAGCACTAATAACAAAAGTTGACCTTATCCCAAGAACATAAGAAGTGCATGATCATAACCCGTATCATTGGGATCATCAATTAGAAGAAACACTCTGAAAAGGATGATAATAATGACACAAATAATAATGGGGGATATGAGAACCATCTCCACAAGTGAAATACTTCCAAGAACTTATACTTTTGTAAAATGATGTCGATGTTAGGTATTTATAGGGTAATTATTTTGGGATATTGGTTTATAGATTTTGAGGCTTTCAAACAAAATAAAAATGTATGCAATAAGAAAATAAAAATATAACATTTGAATGAATTTATTATAGTGTATATATAGATAATGAAATTCTCAGTTATTTAAATAACACACAGTGTCTATGATACTTTCATAAATAATTATAAAATCTAAGAAAATATAAAGAGGAATGTTAATAATTATATAATAAACTATCATAAAATAGAATGTTTAAAGAATCAATTAAGTGATTAATTTGGATTTAGGAAAAAAATTGCCACATAAGAATGAATTTTTATAATAGTATGAGTTTTATATAAAGTATGATCCACTTAAAACATTTTCATCCTCTTATTTTGATTCACTCAGTAGAAATTCACAATTTGAATAAAAAATGGTTGGCCCCTCAACCAAGCTAGGGATCCCTCGCCACACTATGTGATCCATGAAGATCATCCACATGGAGAACTCTACCTCGACCAAGCTTGAGTAGTGGTAGAGGGATAACTGGGTTGGCTCACTGAGGCCATACATAGGTTACCCATAGTGTTCTCCCACTGGAGTCAGAGGTTTCATTTATTGGTCACTACCCAGTGCATTCTTAGGATAGGAAATCCCGTCTGCCTGGGACCATGTGTAAGGCCCAGTTTTTCATTTGGCAATGGAATGTCATATTCTAGATTTTAAAGGAGTGTCCTTTCATTCCCTATAACAATATGAGATCATTATTTTTGACCTAGTTAAATATCATCCATCAGATCAATTCAATCCAACTGTCTGATCATCCTCTTAAATTACCTTACCCCCATGTCATTTTATACCTCATGACACCATCCAAGCCCTTGTAGCAGGACCAGATTCCCAAGCACACCTCGACCACAACATGAAAACTCGCTCCCGAGTGAATTGAACTTTGTTGCTTGAATTTTCCCCTTTTGTTTTATTGTACTCTGTCTTCCTTTATAAAGGGGCCTCTGAGCCTCAAACTTTTCTAAAAAAAATAAAAAATATATAGATATATATGAATGTATATAAATATGATTTATATTTTACAAAATTTTTATGCAGTTTACATTACATATTCATTAATAATGATAAAAAAATATTTGTAAAAAAATATTTATAAATAAAAATATTTATAAATTTACATTTACTATATTTATACAATTATATATTTATAATTATAAATAAAAAAATATTTTTTAAAATTATTTATATAGTTATAAATAAATATGTATATATATTTAAATAATTATTAAATTTATAATAAATTTACTTAAATAATGAATATATTAACTATATTTATTTTTATATATATTTATTAAAAATATATATGTATAATTAGATAAATATATATATTGATTTACATATTATTTTTGAAAAAAATTCTATAATTATAAATAAATAATTATAAAATTATAATAAATATATTTTAAAAAGAATATATTTGCTGTATTTATATTTATATATATTTATTAAGTACATATAAATGTTTCAAAATTTTCTATTTATAATTATAATTATAAATCCTTTATCAGCGCTTAAGTAGTAAGCGTTTATAAAAGAATCTTTATCAGTGCTTTGTTTACACTGATAAAAATGAGGTTTTATCAGTGCTAAAAAAATCTCTGAAAAAATGAATATTTATCAGCACTAAAAAGAAATGATAAAGAATATTTTTATCAGTGCTTATTACTTAAGCATTAATAAAAGCACTCTTTATCAGAGATTATTTTTAATCACTAATAAAAATGTTCCGATCTATTTAAAAGCCCTATGCATTTTTAAACCCGTTGTGATATCAGAAGATTTCCATGGAAGTCACCTGCTGTCGATGCTCCTCCTCAGTGAATCGAAGCTTGAATCACACTACTCAATTGCCTCCAGTTGGTTGAACATCTCCTCTGAAATATGGGGTTATATTGTTATTAGGGTTTCCAAAGGAGGTATTATATTTTCTTCAACCTATAGAGGTAGGCCTTTCATTTTTATTTTTGTATTTTTGGATACATTTTTAATTTCTTCTTCGATGATTTTGTTATTTGTGGTCTGGTGATTATATACTATTTTGATTTTAGATTATGAATAAAATGATTTGTTTATGATCTGTTAGTTTTTTTGACTACCGATGTATGGACCCTCTTGATATATGGAGTTATTAGTTATATCTGACACCGAACTAGGGATTTATTCATTGTTGTTTTACTGCTTTGTTTTATATGTTCTTACTAAATAATTTTTTCATATATGTATATAAATGTGTATAGATTTTCATGTATATTATTTTTTATTGACTACTGATTTGAGGCACATTGGTGGTTCCTTAATGATTAAATATATGATGACGACTTTCATGGACATCTCAGTGGACATGCAACTTCAGATGCTATTTTTCATGAACTAAGTTAGTGGAGTGATATGTGTTCCTCTCTTGGTTATATGTATCATAGGATCTAGTTCCTCTTATATTCAACTATGGTCCTTAGTTTTCTTATGGATCAGATTTAAATGGGCCATCCCCAGTTAAGCACATGAGATTTTATCACGTCAAGCCTTCAATTTTTGAATCATTATGGTGCCTTTAATTCATGTTATGTTTGGATATCAAGTTTTTATCTATTTAATATTTATTATAAACTATAAGTGAGTTTTTATACATGACATGGATGTGTATCTATATAGCTATTGCATCATTTATTTATCTAATAGGTATGCTTATATCGGGTAATGATGATTTTGGATCTGCATGTCCATTGACTACAAGGGTTATGCTGGAATTTTGTTCGACCTCTGGTACTGATTGTTTATATTTAGGGGGGGGGGGGGGGTGACCACCTCCCATTTATGGGGTTTTACACCCAAATTTTAAACTATCCTTTAGTGACTTTGAGGTGTGTTGAGTTCATACGATGATCTAACCTGGTTTTTTTTGGGCAATTCAGGCTAGGGTCATTACACTATCCATCTTTCGGTTTACACCTATATAGTTTAGTGAGAATATCATTTATTATATACCTTTATCTCCATCTCATTATAATATTATTTGAGATGATTCAATATAGTGTATCCATCCATGTCCTTATCTTGTATCCTCAAATCATTGACATAACTAATAACATGATTCATCAGAAATATGATGCATCCCCTATGTGCCTTATATAGGAATCCTTCTCACCCTCACTCTCTCCACATGGTTGATAATCAGGTATAAGGGATTCCAACAAATTTAACTTCTATTCTTGTTATAATATAATGTTTTAGTGTCTATACTACTTCTAGAATATTTCACTGGACATGAGATTCTTTTTCTCCAATTTAGATAATATGGAAAGTGATGTAGTCAATTATCTTTCCATTATCTTCAAAAATAAAAAAAATATTTATTTTATTTTAATGATTATTGATTGAGACGTTATTAATCATTATATTATATCTCACACTATTTTTTCAAATCACGACAACCCTTATTATTTGATTTGGAATATCTAGGCACTCAGATATTCTAGTAGAAATGATCCATATTTCCCTTCATCAAAGTATTAATCCCCTAAAACTAATATTTATTTATTTCTTTCCAAATGTACCAAAATGATACAAAAATAATGATAGTTCTCTCCCATTGATCATTAGTGTTATTCCTTGATATATGAAATCACTGATCTAGTTGATTTAATGATAGTTTATTTTTCTTGTTTATCATATTTGAGTTTCTTATTACTCTTTAATTTTCTATATTATATTTTCATTTATTTATGAGATTTATAAAAGTTTTGATGTGGAGTAATTATTTTCTTAATTTCAATTACCTATTTTCTTCAACATATTAAAATTATTTGAAATAATCAAAATTTGAGTTTCCCATACTAGAATTGTCTATAAATTTCACTTTTTATAATGAATATATTATGTGTATTTATTTATATATTATATTAAATTAATATTTTATGAACCCAATAGGATGGATATGAATAGAAAATGGATGCATGATAATATTTTGACAAACAAATATGAAGATGGAGTTAAATAGTTTATCAATTTTTTAAGAGAGCATGCAAATAACCCTTCTAAAATCCTTTTTCCATGTTTATATTGTTTTAATTCAAGAAAAATTAGTCCAAAAGTTCTAGAAGAAAATTTTATTTGTCACAGAATATAAATGTTAGACTAATCATGGGGAAAAAATAAATATGGACATTATTTAGGATGATACTATGGTTTATGAATCATTTGATATGAATACCTTTGTCAAAGATGATGAAGATCACATGGAAGAAATGACAGTGGTAATTGAATACAACCTTCATGATTTTAAAAAGTTTTTTGAGGAGTTAAATAGTTTTTCCAAGAAACCATTGTATACCAGTTGTACTAAATACACAACAATGTTAGCTGTATTTAAGTTATATAATTTGAAATATGGAAAGTGACACAAACTTTACAGAACTACTCGGTCTTCTGTAAGATATGATACCAGAAGAAAATGAACAACCATGCTGAACATATTACGCTAAACTAATGTTACGTTCAATGGGCATGATCTCTAAAAAAATACATGCTTGTCTAAATGATTTCATATTGTTTATCAAGGACCATGAATCACTCATAAAATGAACTAAGTGTGGTGTAAATCCATATAAGAAAAATGAATCAAGTCATTAAAAATATGTATGGTATATTCCTATAATTTCATGTTTTAGAAGACTATATGGATGTCAGGAAAATGTGAGACAATTAACATGGCATGCAGATACAAGAATTAAATATGGGAACCAATGTCATCTGGAAGATTCACCTCAGTAGAAGAAAATTGATTATGACTTTCCTAAATTTGGAGATGAGCTGAGAAACTTTCGTCTTGCATTCTCTATAGATGGAATAAATCCTTTTGGTGTACAATATAGTGCTCATAGTACATGGCCCGTTATGTTGGTAAATTATAACTTGCCTCCATGGTTATGCATGAAGTGGTAATACATTATGTTGTCTCTGCTTATATATAGACCAAAGCAACCCGGTAATGATATTGATGTATATTTGGATCCATTGATCGAATATATGAAATTGATGTGGGATACAAGTTTCACAATGTATGATTCTCATAGAAATGAAGAATTAACATTGATGGTCATGTTGTATGGAATGATAAATAACTTCCCCGCTTAAGAAAATTAATCAGGCTATAACATTAAAGGAATATTGGGGTGTCCTATTTGTGAAAAATGAACATACTCAGTTCAGTTGAAATATTCCCCAATGAATGTGTTTTTAGGAAATAAAAATATTTTACATTGATTACATAAATAATGATCCTGGACAATAACATTTGATGGGAATATCGAATAAAGTACAACACCATCTCTAGTAATGGGTGATCAACTATACAAAAAAGTAAAAAATATTGACACTGTTTTTAGTAAAATGATTTTTGAAAAACCTTAAAAAATCAGGTTTGAAGAAGAGATCAATTTTCTTTGAATTACCATATTAGAATTGTTTGTATGTCAGGAATTTTCTTGATTTTATGAAAATAGAAAAAAATTAATTTGATAGTGTTATCAACACATTAATAAATGATCCAGGAAAAATGAAATATGACATTAAGTCTAGGATGGACTTGATTGAAATGAGGATAATGGAAGAGTTAGATTTGTTGAAGGGTAAAAGCTGGTACTTTCTTCCTCCAGTATCTTACACTCTATCTAGATATGAAAAGTTTCAATTTTTCCTTTTCCTTACTAGTGTAAAAGTTCCACAGGGTTATTCATCAAATATCAAGAATGTTGTTTTA
Organism: Viscum album; assembly: GCA_963277665.1. NCBI lineage: Eukaryota > Viridiplantae > Streptophyta > Magnoliopsida > Santalales > Viscaceae > Viscum > Viscum album. Next base: position 1,679,181,120 of record OY728135.1, read on the forward strand.
ATGGATACTTTGAAGTTACAAGGACAAAAATCACAAAACGATCATTTTTTATGCAATATTTAATGCATGTTTCTTTCCATTTCATTACACCTCAAAATGTATGACATATATTAACCAGACTTTGCATCTTTTTCAAAGATATATGTAGTAAATTTGTAGACCCATCAAAGTTTCCCATCATGAATTAGGAGATTGCAGTCATATTATGTGAATTAGATATGTTCATCCCAAAACAATTATTTGATGTAATGGTCCACCTAATGGTTAACTTGGTCAGAGAGGTTCAACTATGTAGTTATGTACATTATAGATAGATGTACCCCATTGAATGGTATATGATGATTTTGAAAGGGCATGTCAAGAATTGAAGTTAGCCAAAAGGATGTATTAGAGAATAATATATTATTTAAGAGCTATTTAATTCTATACCGATTACCTATCAAATGTTGAAATCATCACTCTACCAATGTCTCATCATAGCGAACACCTTATGGGCGAAGGGATTTCTAAAAGAGATGTTGTTATAATAATTTGATAGAGCGGGAGAAATCACATCTTTACATATTACAAAATAGTGAAGATGTTGATCCATACATTGAATCCCATAAAGAAATTATTATAGATTTGAATCCATTAAGGGTTGAAGGATGGATATCAAATACACATAATCAACAATTTATATGATGGTTCAGAGATAAAACGTATAAGGATTTATCTGAAAATATGAATTCAATTGCCGAATAACTTCAATGGCTAGCTAGAGGACCAAATGAAAATGTTATATCTTACACTGGTTTTGTAATCAATGTTTATAGGTTTTATACAAAGGGATAAGATGAATTCAGTATGATGAAAACCCATGGTGTTACACTTATAGGTGAAGCGATGCAAATATCTGGTTCCAAGGATAAAAATCTAATTAATGAAAATATTTAATATTTTTTCATTCTCAAACAGATATACGAGTTGGATTATACAACATTTCAAGTTTCACTTTTCCATTGAAAATGGGTTGAAAATATCAATGGAGTGAAAGTTGATGAAATGGGCTTTGTGAAGGTGAATTTTAGTGTAGAAGTATAAAAAGAAGAGCTATTCATAATGGAATCACAAGTAGTGCAAGTATTTTATGTCTCTGATCCAACAAACAATAATTGGTCAATTGTCTGGCTGGTGACTAAAACAAATGTTGAGTCAGATGAAATTCAATCGAGCATGACCCTTTCATTGGGATATCACAATCAGTTCATTCTAGTCCCAATGTAGAAAATGTCTTGTACAATAGAGGGAACCAAAAAGAAGGGATTTGGATTCTCAAAAGAGGAACCAAATAATTGAAACCTTTTAAAAAAAGAAAGAGAGTTCAATGAGAAGGTAAAAGTTGTTTTTAATATGTTATGTTTTCCTCATAATATTATATGTTTTCTACTACATTAACATAATATAAATTGAATGTTTAAATACTAATATAGACAATGTATTATTCACATGATGATGTTACCAATCCCTCAAAATAAAAAACTATAATGAAGTAAAACCTTTAGATAGATGAAAAGGTATTGTTATGATATAAATTGTCTATTTTTCTAAAAAAGTATATAATGTATCATTGATTTAATACTCATTATTCCTTGTAGAGTTTGTTTGTTTTAGAATATTTTGGTCCATTTTTCATGCCTTTGAAAGAATAGAAATGATGTTGTCTCTTCTCAATAACAGATTTAATCTTGATGTTTTCAAAGTTAAATCATTTTCTATAGAATTAATGCATTGTTTAATATTTATATTTAATTTTTTTATTTTTTTATTACACACATAATAATTGTTTTCTTATATATGTGGATTCTTTTGTTTGAGTTGGGGTGCTCTGTCCATATTTCATAACATTCTGCACCAAAAATTCCACATGCTTCTTCTCCCATATAACATTTTCACCCCTGTAGTGATGTATTTATCACTTTCTCTCAAGTTACCTCTGCTGACTTTGCAGGATGAGAAACGATGCTACCTCTTCTCAATGACAAAGGTAATCTTGATGTTTTCATAGTAAAATAATTTTCCATAGAATTAATTTAATGTTTCATATTTATGATTAATTTTTTTAGCATTACTCACATAATAATTGTTTTCTTATACAGGTGGATTCTTTTTTTTGATTTGGGGCGCTCTTTCCATCTTTCATACCTTTATGCACCAAAACATCCAAATAATTATTCTCCCTTAAAACCTTTTCACCCCTATAGTATTTCATTTATCACTTTCTTTCATGTTACATCTAATTACTTTTCAGAAAGAGCGACGATGCTACCTCTTATTAATTATAGAGTTAATCTTGATATTTCCATAGTAAAATCATTTTCCATAGAATTAATGTATTGTTTCATATTTATGTTTAATTTAATTATTTTTATTATTACTCACATAATAATTTTTTTCTTATATAGGTGGATTCATTCGATCGAGTTTGGGTTATCTATCCATCTTTCATTTCTCATACACCAAAACTTCCACAGACTTCTTCTCCCTCAAAACTTTTCACCCATGTAGTGTTTAAATTTATCAATATCCTTCAACTTCCCTCCACTACTCAATCACATAGGTAATCTTTATATTTTCATAGTAAAATAATTATTCATATAGTTAATGTATTATTTCATATTTATGCTTGATTTATTTATTTTTAGTATTACTCATAATAATTGTTTTCTTATAGAGTTTGATTATTTTTTTCAAGTTGATGTGGTTTTTTGAAGCTTCTCATATAGTGCTAGAATTTAAACAAATAAATTCAATGGAAATCATGATAACGTTGATAGTTATAACTGTGTTGAGACTTTGGGATGTGTAGGAATCAACCACACCTTAATCTGGAACATGGTGTGACGAGTATGATTCAAAGTAATTCTTTATATTTAAAATTGACATTAATTTTTTTAAAAAAGACAATTGATATAATCAAAACTATACTAAAATATTCATATTGTTTTAATACCATAAGACAAGTATCCTGTAACGTCCTTGTTCTGGGTGCCTCCCAAAGGTTCCCCGTACCCGGTTGGTCACATGGCCTCAAGCGCATTTCCTTGAACACTAGATTCTATTGACTAGAAGTAAGGGACTTGGGTGTGATAGTGGGAAAACTATGCCCTCATTGGAAGAGTAACATAGCAGAAACAGATAGTAATAAATAGTAGTAGAAGCAGTAATACCATACAACAAAGTAAATAGTGGAAGACTGATAGTATAAACAATAACAACATATATATATATATATATATAAATGAAGCATGTAACATTTATCTGTAAATAATCCAAACAAGTCACAATGCTGGAAATATAATACTAAAACCAAAGTACTAAAAAGAAAGTAAAATTAAACAGCATCACATGCCTCAGCTTGGTCCCATGCTCTCCTGCTCCACAAAAATAAAGTACCTGATAAATAAGGGCACTTTACCTTATCTATACCTGCAACCATATAATCTATTTGGGTCAAAAATCATGACCCAAATAGGGTGTGAGACTAATCCTAGTAGGCAACAACCAAAAGATCTGTGCCTAACTATTAGTTAATATATATATAACAGGAAAAATGAAAAATGAAGCAATAAACAAGGAAGTACTCAAAAGTAAACAATCCTATAATTTTCAATTACATTCATTTATATTTATTAATTATTCAAACCATTGAATAATGAAATCATGGGATCTAGCCTAAGCCCTGTATCCCTTGTGTAAAAGAAAAACCAGATGTCTCATAAGACCATCTTATAAACAAGTACGATTGAGTCCAAGCTTGTGCTTTGGCTTGGCAGGCTCATCACAATCAATCAATCATTCACAATATCACATTGACCCTCTGGGTGACTCACATAGTCTAACCCCTATGATCAAGTGTTCCAACAAAAACAAAGACACTCTGAGTAAGCATTCACCGTCAATTCCCCCTGTGGTCTTTCAGCGAATAACTATAGACTCTCTGAGGAAGCACTCAACACCCATTCCCTCTATGGTCTCATAACGGTATACTATAGACACTATGAGGGATAACTCATCGTCAATCCCCCCTATGTTCTTATAATGTAGATATAAAAGACACTCTAGGGAAGCCCTCAACGTCAATTCCCCCTATGGTCTAACTACACCAGGTTCTCACAACCCTGTGTAATAAAATCATGCTCAAACGATATCCAACAGCCAAAAGTAATCTCAACTACTACAAGGCTAAGTAGTTATAATGAATAACACATGAATTTAACAATAATCAATAAGAAATCAATTCCAACCTAACAAGCAAGGCAAGGAAACACAGTCTGCCTCATAGGAAACCTAGACTAAACGACCATAAACATTCAAACAAGGAAACGCACCCACAGGGTGTCCCCTAAACATGAAATCTAGAATAATGTATCAATAAGAACCCTCAATCTATCTATCAATATAAGGCAGATGATATCAAGGTTCAATTACTTAACACAAAATACCCAAATCATGGGTAATCGACACTTAGGCATATATAACTCAAAGAAAAACTCCAAAAGAAATAAACCACCTACCTAGATGTCGTATGGTGATCAGTCTTGAACATCAACCCTTGAATTGTACTAGAACATCATAGATCTACAAAAAGGTCAAAATTGTTCAACCTTTAATAACTCTAGAGAGAGGAGAAATCAGGAAGATAGGATCTAGGGAAAGAGAGAACTCACCGATGGGAATACAACGCAATCAACAACATCTTGATTAGAGTTTAGATGGAGGAACAATAGGGGTTCAATGTTCTCGGCCATCTCGTCGCTCTCCTATACAGAACTAGGGGAGAAGAAGACGATTCTAGATATTAGGTGTGACCCCGGTCCAATTAATCAAATAAAAAGAAAAGTACACAACATGTTCATTTAATGTACATGCCATGTATTTGACTCAACCGACCCCCGCTTTAGGTAGTCCATATGGCCATTTACTCAGTCGTTACATGGCCAGTACACGGCTACCCGCAGCAACCAGGTACACAGTGTGTACTCAAGAGTACACAGCGTGTACTTAGAAATTCTCCAAATTCTTTCTTTTTCCTAAAAAACACCTGAAATCAAGATCCATACCTGAAAAGAAGATCCGGGTTCTTATAAACTTCCCCCTTAAAGAAATTCGTCCCCAAATTTCCCTTCTAAGGGTGGCGAAGAAGAAACTTCAAACAACACTGTCCACTGTGATCGTACGTCGGCCTCCCTCTCCCAAGTATCATCCTGTACTCACCCGTGCTGCCATAGAACCCATACCAGAGGGACAAATCAACCATGAAGAACCTTTGTACTGTGATACACAATCCAAATAAGGTGCTCCTAAAAGGATGAATCCACCTCTAACTCAACTTCCTCAGGATAAAAAACATGAGATGAGTCTGAAAAGCAACGTCGTATTTGAGAAACATGGAAGACGTCGTGCATAGCCTGATACCTCTGAGGTAACTGCAACTGATAAACAACTGGCCCGAATCTCTCTAAAACATCAAATGGCCCAACGTATCTCAGTGAAGGATTTCTCTTTCTTCTAATCCTTCTATGTCCCAACCTCAATGTGACACATAAGGAAGCCTTATCTCCGACCTCAAACTCCATAGGTCATCTCTGTTGATCAACATAAGATTTCTGGTGAGACTGTGTAGTAGCCACCCTCTTCTGAATCAAAAACACTTGCTCCATGGTCTCTTGGACATGACAAGGTCCCAACATAGATGCCTCTCCTACCTCCAAACAACATAGGGGCAAATGACATGGACTATCATACAAAGCCTCATACGGTGCCATCTGAATCATTACCTGAAAACTGTTATTGTAGGAAAAATCTACTAGGGGTATATGTATCTCCCTAGTTCCCTTGAAATATAGGACACATGCTCGAAGCATGTCCTCCAAGACCTGAATCGTGCACTCAGACTTACCATCTGTCTGGGGATGGTAAGATATACTCAGAAGTAACTATGTACCCAAATCCCTATATACTCTCTGCCAGACACAATAAGTAAAACAAGAGTCCCTGTCTGAAATGATAAAGTGAGGAACCCCATGAAAATATACAATCTCTTGGATTTACAACCTTCCATTCTCATCAACACTGAAGGTATCCTTTATCGGTAAAAAGTGTGTAACCTTTGTGATTCTATCAACGACAACCCAAACTGCATCATTATCTCAAGGAGACCTTGGAAAACCTATCATGAAATCCATCATGACATCATTCCATTTCCACTCAAGAATGGGTAACTACTGTAAAATCTCTTCTGGTCGCTGATGCTCCACCTTCACCTGTTGATAGGTGGAACATCTCATCACAAAACTAGAAATATATCTCTTCATACCTGGCCACCAATACTGACAGTGTAAATAATGATACATCTTGGTGACACCGGAATGAACTTCCCAAACTGAGGAATAAAAATATTTCATCAACTCATCATGTATGTATACTGACAACTATATGCGTCCATGAAAATTCAAGATCTCATCATCTCCTACGGTCCACCCAGGAGTAGGGTCCTTGCCTGAGACACTCTCCCGTAGGACTAGGCCTTCAGAATTTGATAGCTCCCTCATTCAAACTCGATCTAGAAGAGTATAGGTAACAAATATAGAAGAAATAAATTTCTTCCCCTGTCTGTCATGAACCTCCAAATGTGTCTTAGAGAACAGTGCCATGACCTACCACTCACTACTAGCCTCCTGAACTGCATGTATCTGAGTCCTCTTGATGAACTCACCAGCCATTGTGTTTCCTTTCTCATGCATGTAGGAAAGCTCAAAATCAAAGGACTAAAGGTACTCAAACCACCTTCGCTACCTCAAATTAAGATCTCATTGAGTAAAGATATACCTGAGAATTTTGTGGTCAATATATACCACAAAATGTTCTCCCAAAAGATAATGTCTCCAACAACACAAAGCACGCATAGCTAAAGCTAACTCAAGATCGTACGTTGGGTAATTACTCTCATGTGGCCTCAACTAATAAGACTCGTATGCAATGACTCCTTACTCTTTCATAAGAATTGCTCCTAGACCGATACCTGATTCATCATAGTGAATGGTTTAAATCTTTCCCATCTCTAGAAAAATCAGTATCAGTGATGAAGTAAACCTCCCTTTCAGCTCCTGAAAGGATGAACCAAATGAATATGTCCACAAGTACTTCACATCCTACTTAGTCAGTCCCATAAGTGACACTACTAAGCATGAAAAGTCTTGTATAAACCACCTGTAGTAACCATCCATCCCCAGAAAACTCCGTACCTCAAAGAAATTCTTCATATGCTCCTAAGAAACTACTGCCCTCACTTTCTCTAGGTCTACTGATACTCTTGTCTCAGAGATGACATGACCTAGGAAGTGAATCTGGTCTATCCAAAAGTGGAACTTTGAGAGATTATCATATAAATGATGCTCTCTTAGTGTACTCAATATGATATCAAGATGGGTGGCATGGTCGTGTAGAGTGTGGGAGTACACCAAGATATCATCCATGAATACTACCATAAAATAATCCAAACAAGGATGTAACACTCGGTTCATCAGTGCCATAAAAAATTTTGGTGCGTTCGTGAGACCGAACGACATAACCAAATATTTGTATAGACTATACCTACTCCGAAAGGCTATAAGAGGTATATCTGATGGTCTAACACACAAATGATGATAACCAGATCTCAAGTCAATATTCAAGAACACTCATGCTCCTCGAAGCTGATCAAAGAGATCATCAATCCTTGGAAAAGGATATCGGTTCTTAACTATCAACTGGTTTAACTTCTGATATTCCACAAAAAGTTTGAGGGTGCCATCCACCTTATTTGCAAAAGGACAGGGAAACCCCAAGTAGAATTACTGGGTTGGATGAAACCCTTTTTCTGTAACTCCTCCAAATTCTTCTTGAGCTCCTATACCTATGGTGTAGCCATCCTATATGGAGGAATAGACACCGATGCCACTCCTAGCATAATATCAATAGAGAAATATACCTCATGATCTAGATGTAAATATAAAAATTCATCTAAAAAAACATCTCTGAAATGATCTACCACTAGAGGAAAGTACATATGTGAAGTCCCATGGTCATCCAGATATAAAATAACAATCTGGGATGTAATTCCTCCCAACCCATGATGCTCGGGTCCAAATCTACCCGCCTGGACATCCCATTCGCCCTTTTGTATAAAAGAACCACCCTCTGGTGATGTGAAATTCACCCTATGGTGATAGTAGTCAAAAAAGGCCAAGAAAGAGACCAACCAGTACATTCTAAGAATGAAATTGAATCCTGTCATCTCTAAGACATAGAGGTCCCATAAGAAGTGACACCCACCAACCTCAAGAGGGAACTCCTTGCACTGATGCACACTAGCCGTTATAAGCCCCAACAGAGTGTATAGAGTCATAACATCTTCTAAAGTAAATATATAGAGCCCAAGGCTCTCCATAATGTTGAATGATATAAAACTATGGGAAAAACCTATATCAAAAAGAGCATAATATAAAACTAAGGAAACTAGGATCGTACCTATTACTGTAGAGGGTACAGGATCCTACTCTTGATAAGTCTTCTCCACTGTAAAAGTTTGACCTGCACTGCTACCCTGAGCTAATCCACCCTGTGGTCGTTGAAAGCCTACCGAATGGCTACCATGACCACAACCTCCTCCCCGGCCTGAACATCTAGACGAACTCCAGTTCCTAGACTGATGAGAAACTGGTGGTCCTGCTCCTGAACATGAATTCATAATAGAACTCCTATCACTAACTGCTGGTGAGAAAAATCGTCAAAAATGCTAAATATGACCCATCTTGCTACAATATCGGCACTGAAATGGGTCTATCAGGCACTGAGATATCATATTCCCACTCTTGACACATTGGTAGCATACCAATTGACTACCTGAAGGAGTATCCCGTCTACTCAGATCTCCGCACGTAGACTCCCTACGATGCTTCCTAACATCAGTTGGAGGAGTACCAACTCTGGATGCCGAACCACCCTGGATCACAACTCCAGACTCCCTCAGATTACGCTTGGTGATTAGCACTTAGTTGACTATAGAAGATATGGAAGTTAACCTGAATATGTTCACCTAGGATTAGATGTGATGTCTAAGACCATCCTCAAACTTCCTGGCTAGAAATAACTCATCACCCCCGGAATGGGTGTGAAGCGCTGCATCTCTGTGAAGCAAGAAGAATACTCCATGAATGAAAGAGTACCCTATTCCAGACCCATGAACTCTCAAGCTTGGTCGGACCTCAAGATATCTAGGTAGAAATAGTCATAGAAGGTCCACTGGAACTCATCCCAAGACATAACTCATTGGCATCCCACCTGTGATATCACATCCCACCATCTCTTGGCAGAATCTATAAGCATATAGGTTGCGAGATTTACCCTCCTCTCAAGAGGTGTATCAATATGCTAGAAGATAGACAACATGAATTTTAACCATGAATCTACATCCTGAAGTCCTCCATACCCTGAGAAAGTGGTAGGATGCTGTTGCTGAAAACCCAGTGTCAACTCTGCCATAGATGGGGTAGGATGCAGTGCTCCCTGGTAGGTATGCAATAACCTCATGAAGCCTTCTCAGAACAATGCCTCAGCACCTGTGTCCAGTATAATAGCTGGTGCCAAGATAGTCATGACGAGAGGATCTCTTGGTGTCCCCGACCTACCATTTCTGGTGTCTGGTCGTTGCCTCGTATCTAGCGTACAACTGGAGGACTTCTTGGTAGCATGAATCTGCATGGTCAAGCGTACACCTCAGTTCAAGATTATAAAGGACTAAAAATTAGAATTGCAAGAAAGGAACAAGATAATAAACCATTAAACTTTTTCAAAATAGGGTTACACGGTGTGTATAACCTCCACATGGAGTGTTCCATTAGGTTTCAACATGGGTGTGTACCTCTGCCAAAACTGGTCGTGTAACACCCCTACACATGACATGTTCATCCTCAGACATGGCATGTACTTGAATTTTTTTCTCCTGCCCAAGTTCTTCTACATGGATAAACCAAATGGTTCACTTCTGGGCAAAACTAAATGGCATGTTCACCCTACACATGGTGTGTACCACTTAAGTTCTAACCACCCATGTTGTTAGTCACATTGTTGGTGACATGATCTACTCTACACAGCATGTAAGAATGGAACATGACCTGTACAACCTATGTTTCATCCACCCGTGTTGTTAGTAACATGACCGAATACATGGCCTCTTCGACACAACGTGTACTCCCAGTACACGACGTGTTCTACCAAACATTTATAAACATGTGTCCCTACTCTCATAGTCAGTCACATGGTTAAGCTCTACACAGTGTGTACCTAAGAAAATTTGTTTCTTCTAGAACAGAAGAACACATGGCGTGTGTTCATAACACAACATGCTGTTTTGTCTGGGTTTCCAAACAGTAATCCTATGAAACTTCTCCAGAACCCTTAAAAACTTAGAACTTTTTTCAAGGAATGAAAAATTCCAACTCGAGAGATCCCATACTCCTGTGAACCAAAGTTTGGCATCCTTTTTCACATTAAAACTTAACAAAATTAAATTTAAGTTCAAACAAAATCCACAAAATTATGATCCAACAGGGACCATAACACCTCAGGGACCAAAGTTTGGCGTCCATCCAAAATAAACTTTACATATTTCAATACCCTATCAAAATAGTTGGCATTCTATTATGTCATCTATCACAACATCATGCATATCTTTCACAAAGTATATCACAACAACTTGAAATGAGTAATACACCCTAAATAGCATGAAAAGAATGCATGAAAGGTGATATCTATCCAGTTCTTATATAATGCATGAGATGACATACCCTCATCTCATCGAGTTTCAAAAGAAATAGAACCACAATGATATCAATTATAACATCACAAAACAAGTGTGTCACCCAATAGTTAAATCAAATCAACTACAACAATTGAAAAACCAGAAAAATTGAAATATTTGAGGTAACTTGGATTTTCCTTGTACACATGTTAGCTAATATAAAGAAAAAATTATTACCAACTACCCATTCCTTCCTATCCTTGTCTATAGTCTCCAAACAGTAAGTCAAAGAAGAAAAAAATTCATTTGACACCACTTTGTAACATCCTGGTTCTAGGTGCCGCCCAAAGGTGCCCTGTACCCAGTTGGTCACATGGCCTCAAGTGGATTTCCCTGAAAACTAGAGGCTACCGACTAGAAGTGAGGGACTTGGGCGTGATAGTGGGGAAACTATACCCTCATTGACATAGTAACACAGTGGAAAGAAACAGTAATAAACAGTAGCAGAAGCAGTAATACCATTCAACAAAGTAAACAATGGAAGACTAATAGTATAAACAACTAAAACATATATATATATATATATATATATATATAAATGATGAATATCACATGTATCTGGAAAGCATCCAAACAAGTCAAAATGATGGAAATACAATACTAAAACCAAATTACTGAAATGTAAGTAAACTCCAACAACATCGCAAGCCTCATATTGGTCCCATACTGTCCCGCTCCACAAAAATCAAGTGCCTGATGAAGAAGGGCACTATCCCTTATCTATACCTACAACCATATAATCTGTTTGGGTAAAAAAGAATCACACAATCAGGGTGTGAGACGAATCCTAGTAGGAGACCACCAAAAGATTTGTGCCTGACTATCAATGAATATATATAGCAGAAAAAATGAAAAATGAAGAAATAAACAAGGAAGTAATCAAAAGTAAACAATCATATAGTTTAAAATCACATTCATTTACATTTATTAATTATTAAACTATTAAATAATGAAATCTCAAGATCTATAACTCTGTATCCCTTGTGTAAAAGAAAAACTAGACGTCTCAAAAGACCATCTTATAAACAAGTAATACTGAGTCCAAGCTTGTGCTTTGTCTTGGTAGGCTTGTCACAGTCAATTAATCATTCACAATATCACATTGACCCTCTGGGTGGATCACATAGTCTAAACCCTATGATCAAGTGTTCCAACAAAAACAAAGTCACTCTAAGGAAGTACTCACTATCAATTTCCCCTGTGGTCTTTTAATGAATAACTACAGGATCTATAAGGAAGCACTTAATGTCCATTCCCCCTGTGGTCTCATAACATTATACTATAGATACTATGAGGGATAACTCACCTTAAATCCCCCCTATGGTCTCATAACATACATATAACATACACTTTGGGAAATCCCTCAATGTCAATTCCCCCTATGGTCTAACTACACCAGGTTCTCATAGCCCTATGTAATACAATCATGCTCAAACGATATTCAGCAGCCCAAAGTAATATTAACTACTATAAGGCTAATCAGCTACAATTCATAACACAAGAATTTAACAAGAATTAATAAGTAGTCAATTCTAACCGAACAATCAAGGAAAGGAAACGTGGTCTACCTCATAGGCAACCAGGGAAAAACATCCATAAACATTGAAACAAGGAAACACAACCATGAGGTGTCCCCTAAACATGCAATCTAGCATAATGTATCAATGAGAAACCTTAATCTATTAATCAATCTAAGTCAGATGATATCGGGGTTCAATTCCTTAACAAGAAATACCCAAATCATGGGTAATCGACACTTAGCCATATATAACTCAAAGAAAAACTTTGAAAGGAAATATAACACCTACCTCAACATTGTGCAGTGATCACTCTTGAACATCGGCCCTTGAATCGGCCTAAAACGTTGTAGATCTACAAAAAGTTCAAAATCATTCAACCTTGAATAACTTGAGAGAGAGGAGAAATCAGGAAGAGAGGATCTAGGGAAAGAGAGAACTCATAGGTGGGAATCCAACGCACCCAGTAGCGTCTCGATTAGAGCTTAGATGGTGGAACTTTAGGGGTTCAAAGTTTTCAACCATCTCATCGCTCTCCTATACAGAACAAGGGGAGCAGAAGGCAATTCTAGAGATTAGATGTGACCCCGGTCCGATTAATCAAATAAAAAGAAAAGTACACAGTGTGTTCATTTAATGTACATGTCATGTACATGCCTCAACCGCCCCCGCTTTAGGCAGTCCACACAGCCATGTACTCGGCCATTACACGGCCAGTATATGGCTATTCGCGGAAACCAGGTATATGGCGTGTACTTAGAAATTCTCCAAATTCTTCCTTTTTCCTAAAAAAAACCCAAAACCAAGATCCATACATGAAAAGAAGATCTGAGTTCTTATAGATCCATAAGTAATTTTTGACATGTAATAACCATCTGTACCTCAATCCGATACATGATATGCCCGATATGACTCAATGTGTCTGTTATTAGTTTAAAATTGACATTTTAATTTAAAAAGTGTTGATCATTGAAAACCAAGAAAACACGCTAAGATTTTTCTAATAATATAGGGAATTGATTTATATATCATTTGTGATGTGTGGGAATTGGTCTCACATCAAACAGACACATGATGTGATCCATGCGAGTCAAAGTGAACGTGTCAAGTTAAAAAGGAAATTTTAGTAAAAAATACATGTGACATAATCAAAATTAATAAAACACATTCAGATTGTTTTTGATACTTTAGGAAAATGATCTATATGTTATTTAAGATGTGCATAAATTAGATTTAGCTCAATCCAACACACAGTGTGATCAGTATGACTCAAAGTGCGTGTTTTTATTTAAAATTGACATCAATTTTAGTAAAAAGGCCATATAACCTTCTAAAAACCAATAAAATGACTTAAAATTGATTAAATACTTTACAAAATTGATCCATAACTCATTTGTGATGTTTAGGAATCAGCTGCACCTCAATCCGATACACATTGTCATCGGTATGAGTCAAAGTAGGTGTTTCTATTTTTAAATGACATTTTAGTAAAAAATATAATTGACATAATAAAAACCAGGAAAACACATTCATATTGTTTTGAAAATTTATTAAAATGATATATAATTCATTTGGGACATGTAGGAATTAGTTTCACCTTGATCTGATGCATGGTGTGATTGGTATGACTCCAAGTGTTTGTTTTTATTTAAAATTGACACCAATTTTAGTAAAATGGTCAATTGAACTACTTAAAATAGAAAAAACACATTCAAATTGTTTAAATAATTCAATAAAATGATCCATAAGTCATTTTTTATGTGTAGGAATTAGTCTCACATCAATATGATACACAATGTTACCGGTATGCATCAAAGTACAAGTTTCAATTTTAAAATGACATTTTAGTAAAAAAGACAAGTAACGTACTCAAAACTGGGAAAAACATTCATATTGTTTTGAAACATTAAGAAAACGACCCATAAGTAATTTTGGATGTGTAGGAGTCAATATCACCTCAATCTGACGCATGGTGTGAATGATATGACTCAAAGTGCGTATTTTTATTTAAAAATGCCATCAATTTTAGTAAAAATTCCAACTGACCTACTCAAAACTAAGTAAACACATTAAAATTGTTTAAATACATTAGGAAAATGATCAATAAGTCATTTTCTATGTGTAGTAATAATCCAAACCTATATCAGATACAAAATTTGATCAGTATTATTCAAATTGTGCATTTCAATTTTAAAGACATTTTGGTAAAATAGACAAGTGGCGTACTCAAAATTGAGAAAAAAAATTTATATTATTTTGAAACTTTAGTAAAACCATCCACATGTCATTTGGGACATTTATAAATCATACAGACCTCAATCCGACATATGATGTGACCAGTATGACTCAAAGTACATCTTTTTATTTAAAATTTCCATCAATTTTAGTAAAATGGACAACTGTCCTACTCAAAACTGAGAAAAAACATTTGGATTGTTTTTATACTTTACAAAAATGATCCATAAGTAATTTTTTATGTGTATAAATTATCCTCACCTCAATCCAACACACTATGAGCCTGGTATGATTGAAAGTTTCCATTATAAGTTTAAAATCAACATTTTTCAAAATTTTAGTTCAAAATGTGTCACTCATTAAAAACCGATCAAATGAACTTGGATTTTATTGATAATTTAGAATGATTCATAAGTAATTTGTGATGTTTAGGAATCTATTCTATATCAAACTGATAAAATATGTGATCAGAATGAGTCAAAAGTGCGTGTTTCCAGTTTAAAATGACATTTTAGTAAAAAAGAAAACTAACATACTCAAAACCAAGAAAAAACATTTAGATTGTTTTGATACATTAGGAAAATTATCCAAAATTTATTTGAGATGTGTTGGATTTAGCCTAACCTCAATATGATGCAATATGTGACTGGTATAACTCCAAGTGCATATTTTTATTTAAAATTGACATCAATTTTAGTAAAATTAACACTTTCTGTTAATTTATTTCTTCATATTATTACTAACATAAGAATTGTTTTCTTTTACAGATGTATTATTTTGATCGAGTAGGGTTATTTTGTTCAGAAATTTCATGAGTTAGATAAGGATTAAAAGATAAAGGAATATTGATGTTTTTGAATGTATATAATAATGTTTATTTATGTAATTATATAAACCATTGTTTGAAATGTCTATAATATAGTGTTTTTTCTTGTGTTTGTGTTGTAAATTTCATATCATTTAAATCCTATATTGGTACTCATTTCTATTGGTTTCTAGCGTGTTTTTGGTGATGTGGTGTGTTTTTACAGCACATTGTAGTGGTCCTATTGTGTGATGTTACAACACAATATAGTATGAACCTTTATCAGTGATTTTATAAGCACAGATAAAAATATAATTTATCAGAGCTTTTATAAGCACTGATAAATGGTTCCTTTTGTGGCACTAAATTAAAGTATTGATAAAGGTCCCAATTATCAGCACTTTTTTTAGCACTGATAAAAGAACCCTTTATCAGTGCTTTTTTAGCACTCATAAAAGACACGAGCTTTAAATCTCACTCATGTAGTCAATGCTTGTGTAGTGCTGATAAAGGCCATTTATAGCACTTTTAAAGGCCATTTTGTAGTATTTACAGGTTTATATGTATTAAAAGTTTATCTATTCAGGTGGAGGATTCTTTCACCTAGGTTCAAGACCTAGTGTTCTTGGTGTTCCCCAGGTTTTTCTCGCACTGCCTTATCCAAGGTCACTCTCTTCAGGTCTATCATCGTCGTGGGCACAAGGGCCATAGTAAGGATCTCAATGAGGTGGCTGAGGTATGAGGTAGTGAGAAACCTTCTTTCTCATCTCCATCAGTGGTGGCCCTAGTGGAGGATCAAGAGCTCTCACTAGTTCCCCTTCCCTTCACCTCTGAGGCTGTCCCTATGGCCTCTTCGGTTCCTGTGCTTTTGGACAGTTCAGAGGGGGGAAAATATCTCATTCGATTTATCCCGAGGAGTGTTTCCTCCTTCCAGGACCTCCCTTCTCTATTAACACTTTTCAACCACTTGAATCTCTCTATAATAGGGTGTCTGTCAAGAATGATGGTCCAGAGTCGGTGCATTATTACATAGAATTGGCATAATTACAAGGAATAAAGTCCTGAAAGACTGATTAGTTTAGCAGTCTTGGAAAATAGATTACATACATGAATGTTACATTACACTTTATAACATTAAACACTAAAAAAAATAATCCTTTGAGAATTACATTGATCCCTTAGCTTAACCCTGCATCTCAAACATAAAAAACTTCTTGGGATCCTAGGAAAATAAAACATAAAAAAGGGGTGAGCTCAGATGCTCAGTATGGGTAGATAATTTAGTGGAAGCTATAAAATTTTGAGGCAAGCTGTGTAAATAAAACAATAGCCTTTGAAACATAAACTTGAACATAATATGATAAAAATAAATCAAACATTACCATATAAACATGTACATGGATATTATAATATTTGAATAATCACATGTAATAACTAATTTCATAAAGAGAGAATGTATAGTACCAGACTTTAATTTCTGTGTCAAGGCCTCATGCTAAGACCTTGGGACTAACTGTAAC
This sequence comes from Viscum album, assembly GCA_963277665.1. NCBI lineage: Eukaryota > Viridiplantae > Streptophyta > Magnoliopsida > Santalales > Viscaceae > Viscum > Viscum album. Next base: position 1,679,198,079 of record OY728135.1, read on the forward strand.
CGGACCCCAACCCGGAGAGCCTCTGTAACTGGACTCCAACTCAGAGAGCCTCTGTAACCGAACTTCAACCCGGAGAGCCTCTGTAACCGGACTCCAACCCGGAGAGCCTCTGTAACCGGACTCCAACCCGAAGGTTCTACTATAACTAGACCCCAATCCGGAGGGCTTACTTTTACTGGTCCCCAACCCAGAACATACTAGTCCCATACATTCATCTTAAGAAAAGGTTGAAATATAACATAAACATTCGTATTAAAACTAGCATACGAAATGTCAATACTTTAACCATAAAACATGAATGGTATAAAAATAACTCATCCACAGTCTAACATATCACAAAACCTTAAATACAATATGGAAGATTTTTATCATAATAAATCAACTTCAAACAAGTGTAAAATTTATCAAAGGATGTTGACATAGATGAAATCAAAACTATTTGAGAGAAATATCTCTTTCTATTTTGAAATCATTTAAGAGTCACATAATTATAAAGAAAACATTTATTTTGAAAATATTATTATAATCTTGTAAGGGAATCTTAAACGATGTTATAACGGCAGGAAATATCCGCACCCACTGTATAAGTTAAAAAACATTTTTTCCTTAACCTTGTTGAAAAGGTCGTAAAGTACCTTGTTTGGAAAACGACGAAAAGATTCCTTTATAAACATCTTATAAAAAGTCAAAAAAGGGTATAAATTACTTTATACCATAGTCTAGTAAAAATTAAAAATGTTTTGAAATACATTTTTAAGAAAACACTGATGTGGATGTTAAAGAGGTCCCAGTAGATACTTACGTAAAAACAACCTCAGATAATAAAGAGATTGTGAAATTAACCCTTACCGTGTACTTTTCCTTGGTCAAGGGTATGTTAAACTTCTGTATAGTATTTATATCATTGTTATTAAATTATAAAAGAACCATATACATAATTATTATATCATATATGATCTTCTAATAATTCTTTGTTAATGGTATTTTAGTATTATCATCGTTTTGGGTGTTAACTGATTCGTTTTCCTTTATATTCTTTGTTACATGAGTCATTTTTGTTATGGATGGAATGTTTATTATTAATATATACAATTATATAAAGTCTTTAAACATTATTTTTAATCATCAAATGAAAATTATTATTGAATGGTTACGATGGGGAATTAATCTCATCGCGTTCGTGGAGACGGTAATCCGTACGTATGCACAAGCGACAATATCATTCTTTTGATATTAAAATCATATATAATTGGATGGTATATCATATATACATAATAATTATCATGTTATATTTATTATTTACATCAATTATACATCATTATTATACCCATCCAAATAATAATGTATTGAATAACAACTACACCACGACGTGGAGACGGTAAGCCGTACGTACGAACGTATGGTGACATGTCATTAAAAGGATGGATAGAATAATGAATATGTTTTTAAAATATTTAAAATAACATTACATTATATATAAGATACTAGAGTTATTATTTTATAATGGAAACAACAAGGAAAGAAGAAGTGGAATAAGAAAAGAACTTGAAAGAGGTGACGAAATATTTACCTCTTCTTCAGGTTCTTCCTTTTGATTTGATCAAAATGGCTCCTTAGGTTGGATTTATGACTAAAGGAAGGACTATATAATTAAGGGAGGACAGTTTAGAGGATATTTGGGTAGGGTTTGTCTGAGACAAATGGCTTTGAAGGTGTGAATTTGAGAGAAGGTGGAGTTCCCTTTTATAAGAGGGGCGAGGGGCACCTTAGAAAAAGATTGAAATATTATTTTATAATAAAATCATATTTGGTTTAAAATAGCTCTAAATTAATTTATTTAGAATATAAAGTGGGGATGGGTAGAAACTATCTCAACCAATAGGTTTTATACAAGTTTAGTTTACCATTTAAACCTTATATTTTAGATTTAACTCTAAGTTAAATAATTTAACTTTTACCATGTCTTCTTGTATTATTACACTACATGGTTAATAAACTTACTATAAACATCCAAAAGAACCTAAAGTGGTTCATTAATGAAATATATAATATTATTTAATCCCTTTGGACGAACCTTATATTTTTAGGAATATTATATCAACCAATAATATAGTATTTTTTTTAAAATTAATCTATGTCAATTTCGACACTATTTGGTATATTGTTTTTGTGAAAGTCATAAAAACCTTATCACTTCGAAAAATATTTATCTAATAAACCCTAAAATGTCTTTTTAACCTATAAAATTAGTTTAATTCATCAAAAGTCTCAAATTATATTTATTTGGATATTTATAATATCAATTATTTTAATCTTTCATTAATATGGAAATTACTGCATCATCATTGTGTCATAAATAAATTTAATTATTTAATGTCTAAAAATTATAATAAAATACTATTATGTATTAAATTATTTTATATTTATAGTTAATATTTATAGTCAAATTTATATTGTGTGTAACCCTATATTAAAAATGGTTTAGATATTAAACTTTGAAATTAACTCTTTTAACTCTTCTTTAAATAAAATAATAATAAATGTCCTAATGTAATCCAAGTGGACCAAAGAGGTTCATATTTTATTCCTAAGTTTTTTTTTGGTCGAATTATACTTATCCAATAGAATTAAGACATGTGTTAGGGTCATAATAATATCATTTTAACCCTTAATTTCCCTATTTACTTTTAACCGTGGTAAATAAAAGTAAAAAGTAACTATTCACCAAAAATTATTTTCATCTTATTGAACCAAATTTTACATAATGATATCAACCGTGTCTCTCATATTTTTTAAATTCAACTCACAAAAGCGGTAAAATTAATTTTTATACAAATTTGGAAATGCTCCTAAGAGGTGGGTAAAAGACGGTAAAAAGTTCAATAAAATTTATATATATATAAAATTATTATAAAATGAATCCAATGAATTAAATTGAACTTATATAGGTATTTTGTATCTATTTTTACCTAAAACAAATTTAAATAAAATAAATAGTCATTTAAATAAAAAGTCGGTTTTAAACAATAACTTAGTGTTTTTCACAATTCATCAAAAATTGAAAGTTTTCAAAAAAATACCAAAAATTCACCCTAAGTTAATTTTGATATTCCGAATTAAAAAATGAAGTCTATTTTACCAAATTCAAAAAATAAAAGTTGAATTTATTAATTTAAAATTAATTCCCACTGTCAAAAACAAAAAAAAACGGGTTTTTAAAAATGTAAAAACTATTAAAAGATTGACACGTGTTTATGTAAAATTTAAATGTGAAATTACTTATGTTTACCAACATTATATTAAATGATAAAAAAATAATATAATTATACTTCAAAAACATTCAAATGTATAATTGAACACTATAAATTATTTTGATTTAAAAAAGTTGTTTTCAGTTAAAATTTAGTAATTTTCACTATTCACCCAAATATGAAAGTTATCAGAAAAACACCAAAAATTTATCGAAACTAAATTTTTATGTACCGATTCTAAATAAGAAGTTTATTTTGTCAAATTGAATATATAAAAGTGTCAAATATTCTATTTAAAAAGGGTTCTCCATTAAAAGGTGGTAAAATTGCATTTTTTTTAAAAAATACTTCTTTTATCAGAAAAAATAAATTTGTTCTTATATTATCTCTAAGAAACACATAATATGGATGTTAAAATTATATAGAGTATATAAGATTCAAAATTTAGTTAATACTATTTATAACCGTTTATTGAGAGGCTAGTTTGGTAATGTTGTGCTGCGCTCGAACACGGTGTTGCGTGTAGCCCAAGCTATTAAATTACTTTAATGAGATAACGTACTCTGATATCTTAGGGTGTTACACATGATCATTTTGAATTCTCTGGGGATTGGTGCCTAGGTTAAGTTTGATTTTCTAGCCTCTAAAATTTCTAGGCACAAACCGATAGTGGTGACTATTCTTGAACACAAATAGATACCCTCCAGAATCAGGGAGTGCTCTAGAAAGCTATGAATTCATGGAAACATGTAGGCTGAGTTTGTGAATTGGCATATTTGGATCTTTTGGCATCAAAGGTGCACTATGGACATGATTCAAGCTGGGGATCATTTCCCCACTGTTAATGTAACCCTTGGCCTTGTTCTTTTCTATGTGTCATTTGTGTATTCAAGCTATAACATGCCCACTCAAGAATATTTATGAGAGGAGTTATCCACATTCAACCCTGGCACCGATCCATGGTTTGTGGGGGGGGGGATTTCAATATTGTGTTTGATATAGGGGAACAGAGGGGTAGAGGCCCTTTTCCTAGGAAAGATAGCCTTGTATTTGTTCATTTCATGGCAAAAAAGGGTCTCTCTAATATTGGATTCATGGGGGAAAAATTCACATGGTGTAACAACCAATGAGGTCCAGGCCATTTGTGGGGATGTTTGGACCATTTCCTAGCTAAAATTCATGAAATATTTGTCTTCTATAGTACTAAAGTGACCCATTTGGTGTGAGGAATCTCATACCACTCCCCTCTTCTCATTTCCTTAGATTCCTTACAACAGTATCATGAGCGGTTCAGGTACATACAATTTTGGATTGACACTCCGAGATACCATGAAATGGTTAGCTCTATTTGGGTCTTCCCTTCCCAAGGCAACTAGTGGATTATCTTCCACGGTAAATTGCGCAGACTGATACTTATGCTTCAATCATGGGAAAGTGACCTTGCTTCCCCTGAAGTGGTTCTAAAAAACGTTATGGAGGATGTTGATCATCTGGAGAGTATCTTAGAGGAGGGGTGGGATGATCAGATCTATAAGGAGATCTCTAGGAAGAAAGATATTCTGTCCAAATTAATTCTTATGTAGGAATCCCTGGTTAGGGAGAAGGCTTGGATCAATTGGCTTAAGGAGGGATATCACAACTCGGAATTTTTTTCACACATGTATTATGGAGAGGGGAAATATGGTCAAGCCAAACATTTAGTTGGATGATATTTCCTTCATTGAAGAGAGGGACGTGGTGGGAGATATGGCGAATTCCTTTTTGCAGGATCTTCTGGATAGTCCCAATGAGAGAATGCCAACGAGTTAACCCTCAGATCCCTCAGACATCTTTGATGTGATTCCTATCTTTGTGTCTGACCAGATCAATAAAAGCCTAGGAGCTGTTCCTAGAGAGAGGGAGATCAAGGAGGCCCTCATGAATTTGAACCCAGATAGCATCATGGGGCCTGATGGGCTCCTTTCCTCTTTTTACAAGGCCTCCTAGGATATAGTGAAGGAGGATATGATCGATTCCATTCAGGACTTATTTAGAGGGGTGAACTTACCCAGAGTGGACCGTGCCATCACCCTAGTGCTTCTTCCCAAGATAAAGAGTCCTTCTTCGATCTCTCACTACCGCCCAATGAGTATGTGTAACGTTACATACAAGATCTTGTCCATTATAATTAATTCTAGACTCGCTAACCATATTCCTCGCTGGATATCCCTAGAACAACATGGGTTTATCTAGGGTCCTTTAATCTAAGAATCCATTGCTCTGGCTCAGGAGATGCTCAATGACTTCAAATTCAAATCCCAAGGTTATAACATTATTATTAAACTGGATATGAGTAAGGCCTACGATCGGGTTGAATGGAGATTCATTAACAGAACCTTGTTAGGTATGGGTCTCAATGCTTAGAACATTGATATTATCTTTCAATGATTCATCTTGTCATGGATTTCAGTGACTTTCATGGGGAAATATTATGGGTTCTTCAAGTCTACCTGAGGCCTTAGTCAAGGGAACCCCATTTCACCATCTCTGTTCATCATTATTTAGGACATCCTGAGTAGCCTCCTTCAGAGGAGAATCAACAACGGTAGAATCCTTCCATATCATCATCGGTTGAAGGCCCTGAAGATATCTCACTTCATGTTCGCCGATGATACCATCTTTTTTTTGAACTCTAATAGTAGATCAATTCACATCCTTAACAGAGTGCTGGAGAATTATTTCCAATGGAGTGGCCAGATTATCAACAAGGATAAGAGTGATTTCTTCATTTCTAACAGATGCTCCGCCGAGAGGGTGTAGTCTATCAGCAGGTTACAAGGAATTCATAGGGGGGAATTACTTATGGTTTATCTGGGCGCACCCATCTCTTCGTGGAGGCTTCAGATCTGAGACATTAACGCTCTACACACCAAGGTTTCTGATAGGGTGTTGAACTAGAAAAATAAATTTTTGTCCTTTGTCGGTAGAATTTCCCTGGTTAACAGTGTACTTGTGGCTTCTCCAATCCATGTTCTATCATCCATCAAGGTACCTAATGGGGTTATTAGGGTGATCAATAGGATCCTTTCCAATTTTATTTTGGATCCTTTATCGGAGGGGAAGAAACACTAGGTATCTTGGAAAAAAATGGTGCGACCAGTGGTAGAAAGAGGGATTAATGTGCGCAACCTGGAGGAGACCCTCTACTACATGTAAGCAAGGCTTTCATGGAGTGTCTTAGAACAACATACTCTTTGGGGGACTACTATACATGCGTATGCTACATACCTTTGAGACTTGGGGAGGGGAATTATTCTTCCCTTTGTTCGTTGATTGATCCCATCATCGCCTTGCTCCGCCCTTTTTCTTGATGGATGGTTGAGAATGGCGATTTATTCTTTTGGCATTAGGATTGGTGTGGTACAATGCTGGAGTTTCTTGGTTGTCTAGTGACCAATATATTGTTTAGGGAGGCTAGTATTTTCCCCACTTTCTTCAATGTAGTTTTGGATTAGAAGTAGCTTGAGTGATTTCATCTCATTGAGTTTAATGAAGAGGAGGATAAATGTATCTTCACTGCTTCCTCCTTGGGCCTCCTCTCTTCAAAAGATTTCCATCACATTGGTAATGAACATGTCCAATATGGAGGTTGGGATGAGATTATTTGGGTGAAAAACATTCCCACCAAGATCAACTTTCTTACCTGGAGTATTCGAAATAGAGCCCTCCCGACCGACGACAATATCCGAAGATGCAGTATCCAACTTGCGTCCAGGTGCATCTGTTGTAGAGTTCATAGTGAGGAGAGCATTAGTCATCTGTTCTTTGACAGTGACTAGGCACATGAGGTGTGGAAATTTCTTAGGGAGTTCTCTGTGGCCCTCTCCACAGATGATTATATTCTCACCTTTCTTGATAAATGGCTTCATGGATCTAAGTGTGGAGGCCCACAGAGACTGTCCCATTCGGTGGTGCTGCATGCGGGGTGCTGGGGCATTTGGCAGGTACAAAACAAGTCGAAGAACGAGGGGATGACGGTTATGGCTCATTTAATTATCTTTTAGGAACAAAATTTGTTACTTTACATGAACAAGGTAGTGAGGTATTGGAAGGAGGCTCCTTCTATTCATCGTTTTCAGACAGGACCCAATGTGTCCTTTCCAACCAGAAGCAGGGAGGGAAACTGGGTATGATGGCATCCTCCTTCGGTTGGATTGAAAATAAATAATGATGGGTCTTACGTCTGGGATAATATGCGTAGAGGAGGAGTGGTTAGTGATTTTAATGGTTCAGTTTACTTATCATTCTCGGTAAGGCTGGGACAGGGCTTGTCTCTTCAAGCGGAGGCAATGACAATGCTCACCAGGCTCAAAATTTTCATGAAAAATGGGATTTCTCACTCTTAAATTGAAACAGACCCCACAATTGTTCACAAGTCCCTATAAGGGTATGGATATTCTCCTTGGTCGATACGCTATGTCACCGGAAAATGTAGAAGTATAATAAAAATCAACGCTCTAGTACTTCATATCTGGAGAGAGGGGAACAAGGTTGCAGACTACATGGCTTCGGTGGACTTCACTAGCATGGTGGAGGTGTTACTACACACTATGAGGAGTATTCATCCCAATGGGATTGACTTTATTAAAGGGGATATGCTAGGGATACACCATTTCAGGTATCCTTAGGCTCTTTCTTGGGTGGGTGGGGGTGGGGGAGGGGGGTCTCCCTCCATGTCTTCTGTTTGTACTTTTCTTTTAATAAAATTACATAATGATGATGATGATGATGATAAATGTATTAATTTCAAGCTATAATTTATTCATTTTAATTAAGAAATGGTATTTCAAAATAATGGGATCCTTTCATTTTAATTAATATATATATATATATATGTATTATTCTATTTTTTACATTCTTCCAAAGTATTAGTACATATTTATATGTCATGTTTTCAAAAATGTACTTATATGTATTATTAATTTCAAGTTCATTCATTTCTTCATGAATTTTAATTTCAATCTAATATTCATGTAAGGGGATTTTGTTCATGCATGTATAATCTCATTTTAATAAATAACACAACATGATTGGTTCTACTTAAACCCATTTATATTTTATGTATAAGGGTTCTCATGATTTACCTTTATATATGTATATATATATATATATGAAATGATAAAATGTTTATTCTAAAATGGTTACTTTTATAATTTTATGTGTGATACATAATTGTTTATTGCTTATGATTATTTTAGGAAGAAATGTTCACATATATATATATTATTTTATGTGAATAGAAATTTAATATTTCTATTATTTCATGTGAAGGGTGTATACATTTATGTCATTATTTTATGTATAAAATAAACTATCTAAATGTTTCTTTAATATTTTTATTCAAGATTTAATTTTAATTGACAAAATCTATCACTTTATATAAAATGTATTTCATGAGTTGATGAATTAATGTTTAAATACATGGATGTTCATTATTATTAACAGTCCATAAAAATGCTAAATGACATGAGTTTTTATTGTGCTAAATCTCACAAACGGTTTTATTTAGAATTAAATATTTATAAATATAAGTGTATATGTATTTAATGCATGATTGTATTTTTTAAACAAAAAACCAATGAAAATTTATATATTTATATAAGGAAATCTAAATAATGTTTTTATAAACATTGTCACTTGGGCATTGTAAATAAGAAAATAGAGTGGGGAGTAAACTCATTCCTAAAGAATGTAGGTAGGCCCAGACAACCATCAATGTTTATGTGGTCTCATTGTTTTGTTTGCAAGAGCTTTCATATAATTTTCTGAAAAATCAATGGATTATTTTAAATCATTTTCAAAGTAAGGGTATTTTAACGAAGGTATTATAATGTTTTTAAAAAGTGTAAGTATTTTTAAAGGCTATATAACATTTCCAAAAGAGTAAGTATTTTCAAAATAATTATATTATTATTTTCAAAGGTGTAAGTATTTTCAATGGTGTTTTCAAAATCATGTTTTCAAAATATTTTTTTTCAAAGAACTTTTCAAAAGAGTTTTCAAAAAGTGTATTCAAAATTATTTTATTCAAAATTATAAGTATTTTCAAAAGATTTTAATTGGTATTTTATAGAAGTTTTTTCAAACTAATTTTTAGAGGTATTTTAAAAAACATTTTCATTTTATTTTTAGAAACCCCTTACTGGAAATTTTTTCTCAACCTATGTTTTTAAAAAATATTTTCATGTTCATATTGAGCTTTCATGGAATTTAGCTTTGATAAAGAGCTATATGAGAAAAACCTTATCGTTTCATTTTTATTTATTGTTTTAACTTTGAAAATACGTATTAATGGTCCTTTAATCTAAATAATAAACCAAATAATATCCCTATAAGTAAATATATATATATTTTTCAGTTAATTTTTTGTAAAAACATATACCACATTTTTTGTATCGGATCCGGAAGTGCGTGTATCATTCAATAATATAATGGGGCCTACTATAAAATTAATAAGATATAGTCTATTATGATTTTCCTTTTCTAGGTGACACATAAACCTTTCTAGTGCATCCTCGTTTAACCCAAATGTTTTCTTTTCCATGATCTATGTCATAATATCCCACATGGAACGCTGTTGCGTATTTTTGTAAGAGTCACAAGACTCCCCTAACAAAAGAACGATCTCCCTACATAAATTTGTTTGCATGGAAAAAATCTACTGAAAAATAATCACATCATGACACCAAATGGTCATAGAGTTACCCCTCTATGAAAGTTTTATCCTTATCTAAAAAAACTTAATCCATCTATACAAGGACACAATATAGTTGTGGTAATAAAAATACCAATTTAATGTTTTTTTTGGAATTACTCTGACACATAATAGCATGGCATACCACATACTCCCAAAATCTATAAAAGGTGTGTACTATATCTTATTTTAAAATTAACCCAAGTAATCGAAGCACTTATTGGGCATTAATCACATCCAAAAATTGATCATTATGATATATTGAAAGTAAATATCCCAATATGAATCTTTTTTCTTGACATGTACTCATTTTTTGAACAAAAATATAATTTCCTACAAGATTTAACAACTCCTAAAAATGAAAGTATATAAATGTACACTTTGATAGGATATTTAGAAAATATAAAATTCATTTGAAACATTATTTTTCATGAAATAATATTATGACAATTTCATAGTAATATCCTATGAAACATTTATCATAAATTCCTCATTACCAGAATTTAAATATGTTTTTCAACTCATCTGCATGAATCATGTAATGTATTATGTTTTAATTATTCTTTTAATAATGTGATTAATAATATTTTAAAAAAATTAATTTCTTCTCAAAGATAAAAGCACCATCTATTAATTCATAACTAGGGTAATTAGTTAATTTTTTTGGGTGAATTATGCACATCATGGAAAATTTTCATCAAATGTTACTGTTCATCGACTTGTTCACTTTTAATGTCAATAATGAATCCATAAAATGATCCTGAAATTTTAATTATTTTTGTTTGGTTCAATCTAGAATTAAAATTATTAAATGTATTTTCTTATGGCTTCATTGTTTTAATAATTTATGAATTTAATAAAATATGTAAACTAAAATTGTTTTAAATGTAATTGTAAATTTTAAATTATGAATTGTTGTTATGGAAATTTAGAATGATAAACATAAAATTAATTTTTATTTTAAAATATTATTTAAATTGATATTGAAATAAGGATAATGAATTTGGAATTAAATTTCTTTAAAAATTTATTTTATTAATATATTATTGTATTTTGGAAAACATCCCTAAAAATAATATCACAGATTTAATTATTTTGATTAGAGGAATTAACAAATAAAAAAATATATGACCATTTCATTTTACTACGACCATGAAATACAAATAATATTTTACTACCTTTAGGAGGAATATGTATTCTATAATGCGTTTTATGAATTGAAGCCTCTTATGTTATGATGTTGAAACTTTGAATGCACCAATATTTAATGGACCCATTATCCTTTAGTTGTAAACCACCAATACTATCGTGAAGTATCACACCCCTCTAACATTTCCTTCTTATGGGGAATATTACAAACCAAGAGCCATTGATAAATTGAGGGAATCTAATCCATATATTTTGTGAGGATGGAGATCACTAGAGTCACATTAAATCCAAAACACAAATTACTGATGCACAATAAAGAATATTTTACCACATATAATACACTCAAAACCTCAATTTGATGATTAATTTCAATCAATGAAAGTTTCTATTTCATTATATAGGTATAAATTGATATTGGAGGCCTCATACCACTCCCAGAGAACAATTTATATTGTTGAAAACCAATTCATATATGGTGTTAAAACTACTATACAAATAAGAAAATTTTTACCATGTAAAACTAGCCAAGCCTCATGCTCTATCCACTAGCTGAGAACCACACACCATCACCCTGACCGAGATAGAGCATCATTAAAATTTTATGATGAAATAAAATTAGGACTAAGACAATTATTTATTCCCAATTGAAAAACCAAATGTAAGTCCACATTTCCCAAGATGATATAAACTGATTTACAACAGAACCTTTTCATCAATATGTAGACATATAACATGTCGAGGCCAAATCCATGGAGAAAATGAACACCCAAGATAAAATTATTTTATTAGTTATTGGAGGTGAAAAATATAATGAGATATATTCATATGAATTAAATTGATTATGATAAGAATTAGTGGACCTAAATCAAGACCAATTCCACCATGAAAAAGAGGCCCAAGCATAATCACTCCTGCTGATGTGTAGTGATCCTAAGAGAACTTCAACACATCATATATAAAATAGTACCTTTCCACTGGACCCACAAAATATTGAATCATTACACTTCTTAATCTTATTAATCTTCAGCTGGGTCTCAATTATATTGGGATATATTGCATTTCATTTCTTTTAATTTTCAATTAAACTCACACTTTTCCCTACATTATTCATGTTCTCCTTCTCCTCTCCACCATTTTCAATGTGGTTTCTAACTTCTATGATGTACTCAGTGATATGAATCTCCATAATTAAGAATCAATATTCCATTATGGGTGGTCTGAGTTGAATGAAAGTGGAATTCTTAAATTTATACAAATAAAATACAAAATATTTCACTAATCTCAGTATGATTGTAAAGAGGGATCATAGATATTATAATCATTACTCAATATTTTTTATCATTGTTTCACTCCAATAACTTATTTTCCACTAACATATCCCTCCAATTAGACTACATATCATACAAATAGAGTTGTGTGGATTGGATGGAATAATGGTAAGGTCATTCTTCCATGTGGGTATGTAAGTGCATCCACATGATTTATAGATTCCATACCCAATAATATAAGAGAATATATGAGATTTATTATCTCATTGGGGGATCTGTGGAGATGATTAGTGGTTTAATACTCATGGAAATAGTGGTGGGTGAATAGATAAATGATATTAAATCTTTTCAATGAATGGTAAGAACTATAGAAAATGTAAATAATGATTGTAATAACTAGAATTTATCCTCAAATCCTCTATATATTCATACTAATTTGTTTATTCTATGTATAAATTTAAAATTTTCAATTTTTTTAATCAGAAAACCATTAAATTTATCATATTTTCCATATTCTCATAAATTAAGATAAAATATGAAACATAAATTCTAGGATTGTAAAAAAACTGACCCAAATATACTCCTTAGGAAATGACCTTGGTTACATATCCACTACATTTCATGTTTCACATAAAAATATTCTATTTGAATATTTCCCACGATAACCATGTGAGTAGTTTTACGTCATCTCTTGGAAGTATTACTGAATATTCACTATTGAATTCACCACATTAATTAGTGTTTTTTATTTTTCCTCTTCTTATTTATTTTGATTCCTTTCCTTTATAAAATCTATATGTGTATATATAGTGGGAATATTATTTAATGCGTCCTATCATATATACCCTATAAAAATACCCATAGGTGTCCTATAAAGAAAATTACCCACAAAAACCATTACACAACCTTTTTAGTTTGGGATTATGGAAATAATAATAAATTATTGGGATTTAGATGAATGAATTTTTGGGAAATTTGGCTCAGATAAAATAATATCCTCTATTCTTGTTAGAAAAGTATGTTTGAATACTCTGCATTGATGAGAAGAAGATCCTTCTTTATGAAGTTATGTCCACTACTTAAAACATAGAAAATGAAATGTTGATGATCAATTATTTCCCATGATGTTTAGTCAATTTTATATCAAATATGATAGAGATTTTTTAAAAGTATAAAAACTTTCAATAAATAACATTTAACACATATTTACAGTGATCATGTATATGGAGAAGAAATTAAAATTTCAAACTATTGAGGGAGTCTCTTAATTGAACCTTTCTTTATATGATTTTCTTGATACTCATTTTTCATATGACATCCCTTTTGTTTTCAAAGAAAAATAATATGGTTGTTTGTAGGGCCATTATGATTAATATGTAGTTGAATAAATCAAATTTGAATTGAATTTATAATTCTAACTATGATCCCACCCACTCAATTAAAAAACATCAATGTTCCATTGCACTTGGAAAATGAAAAACATGGCGAGATAAATAAGGGTGGTACCACTGGACTGAACACATTTCAATAAAAATTTATACATGTTAAATTATCTATTAATCTCTATATTTTTAATTTTACATGCTCTAATCAATATTTTCCTATCATGGATGAGGATGAATAAGAACCTAATGCAGCCACAATATAAGATAAACTATATTAAGGAATTGAAAAATAGGCTACCTATAATGATAAATAAGTGATCGATGATTATTACCCTGAACAAATACACACATATAATCTAAATGAAGGGAAATAAGACTTAAAATTTGATTTAAAACATAGAAATGAATGACTGATTCATTATGTTAAAGAAAAAAAAGTACCACTATTTTTGTAAAGTGAACACATGTCCATATAAGACATGGATAGAAAAGTAAAATATTCTTTAGGATCAATAGTGATTCCATTACTCCTTAAAGAAAAAAATTAATGTCATATGGTGGGAGATATAATAAAATAAGACATCCTACTAGATTTTCCTGATGAAACAAAAGATAATTCTTCTACATATTAATGGGATACTTTTTTTTACCTCAATTCAACTTGTAATGATTTTATTTAATTGGAATTTTATATCAACTCACCTTTGTTTGAAACCATATAAATGAATGAGTGGAAAATCCACTAAAGTAAGAGGCCATAGATATTGTGTCTGAGTCCAAGGATATCTGAGACATCATCCTACCACCCCCACTATATGAGATCATGACAATGCTATGTGGGTAAAAAATGAAAATCTCTGTTTAAGGGGACCTATAAAAGGATGCACAACATCAAAAAAATACAAGGATGATAATGTTATGGTTAGTATCACATGAACCAATTCCTCTCATACATTAGGAATACGAAAAAAACTAACTAGCTTTGAATAGTATTAAAATACTCTCTAATGGGAGTGAATAACTAATTACTATCTTCCCTTATCTATATTTTTCAATTTTAATAATTTTTAATAAAATTTATAATTTTTATTTTGTTTTCTATTGGTTTTCCCAATGTGGAAATCACCATGGAGGCTAGCTCACGTTTTCCACAACTTATTATGGGATATCATACCCAAACCTTATTGGAACACTAAAAAATGAATATGTATATTTCCTTTTAAATATATTTACACACTATAATTTCCTTGATTTATTATTTAACATAATAGGGAAATGTCGAAAAAATATGGGCTGGGAACACAACCAGATTAGTTATTTAATTGTTTTAAGAAATATTATAATTTTTTATAAAAATAGATTAAAATTAAATATACTTTTATTTAAAATAATTTTAGTAAATATGTTATTAATTTTTTTTAAAAAAATAAAAATGAAAAAAATTTATTCTTCTTATAAATTATATATATATTTTCTATTGTATAGTTTTTTTGTTTAAAACACCCATTATACAGAAATTCTAATTTTTAAAATTTCAATACCATGGTAGAGTGGAATTATTTTACTGGTTATAAAATTGTGAGACTGAAATGAATGTTAAGTGAAATTGTCAAAACCTTAATGGATAATTTGAATATAAAATTAGGAAGGAGAGTGATAGAAAATATTTTTAAGGAATCAAAATTATTACATTAGTTCAAAATAATTTTGAAATTAATATGAGGTAACATTTCATCTATGAAGAAGAACACATTAGGGATATTACTTTAATGAAATTAATATAAGTCTTTTGAAACTGATGTATAATGGGAAATCCAGATCCAATAGTGAACCTCTAATAAATTGGTAAATATGTGTGAGTAAATTTGATATGTTCATTTACAATAATCAACTTTTTATAGTGCATCACACATGCATGAATAGGGAATATTTATAGAAAATTTACATTTTATTAATAGTAAAAAATGAATTCATTTGGGTGAGGGAAATATTGAACCATGCTTATGTAGTGGAAACTAACTTATAATGAATTAATTGGGTTATATCAATGATTTATAAATTTAACCCCAGTTTAAGAAACATAGAAGAATTGGTTAAATAGAAGTGATTATTGTTAGAAAAGTTATTCCACTTAAATATAATATTTTCCACACATGGTCTAGGATATTTGATTGAATTAATATAAGTAAGTAGATTGATTTATATAGGATGAATGATATTTTTTTAGTGGGTGAATCTATGTTTTCTATTTTTTGGGTTTGTATGTTTAGATCTACGTAAGATGAATCTTTTTATTTTTTATTTTTGAATACATGAATTTCAATGTATTTCATAGAAGTGAGATTGTTCATGTGTGGTGGAGTTATGAGGTATAAAATTTTAAAAAATATATTTGATTTTCATTATTAATAACTCCTATTATTAATTCAAAAAATAGTTAATTAATTTATTTTTTATTATTTATTTAATTATGCTTAATATAGAAAAATTGTTTGAAATTTTTATGGTTATCAATTTATTCAGTTATGTAGTTAATACTAAATACAAACATTGAGTTTTAAATTTCATGTTTTATTGTTTCATTTAATCTAAAATTCAAATGTATAATTAATTTTTTTTATTTTAATTATTTTATTCATTTTTAATTTTAATGAAATCCATAAATTGTAATTATTTTATAAATAATTGAAAATTTAAAATTTTGTAATTTTATTTTTTAATTTTGGATTTTTTTTGATAATTAAAAACGAAAAAGTAATTGTTATTTAAAAATTGGATTTAAATTGATATCAGAAAAGAGAAAGATGAATTTATATTTTAATTGATTAGAAATGTATTTAATTATTATAAATTTGTTTAGAAAAAAATATAAATTAAAGATATTACTATGATTTTAATTGCGAAAGATTGAGGAATTTAAAAAGGAAAAAACTTCTACAACCATTCATGTTTCTTGTGAACATGGTATATAATGAAAGCATTTTCTACTATGAGGATAATGTTTTCTAATACTACGTGTATGTTGCTGTGAAGAACCCCCTTCTACTATGTCAAACCATAAACCATTAATTTCTTCTATAGAACCATTATCCTACTAAAATATACACCAACTAATTATGTGAAACATCATAACCTAGATACAATTTCCTTCAAATAGTGAAAATTACTTCCACTATTCCCGTACTACTATGAGAAGACCAATTTCATCCATTTTACATTAACCATGTCTACACCCATATAATCATTAGAATATAGTACTATAAAACCATACCTGATATCCCATGGATCCTTATTGTTACCTTTACCACATTTAATGATGATATATGTTCCACACCACATTTTTGATGAAAATAGAATCTCTAACCCACTAATGAATCTTGACCCAATATCAATGCTTTTTAAGATTATATGTACCAAAGAAGGACACCCTAGAGCCATTAATAAATTTATAGAGGAAAATATTAAGATGTTTTTAGGATGAATAACCATATAATATTATTAATGACACAATATTAAACCTTTATGTCAAATAAGGAATATTTTTAATTGATGATCCACTACTGACCCAACACATATGACAAATATTGATCACTTCATATTTATCCTATAATGTGTATCTATTTCAATATTTCTAGGATTAGTATCACTCTAAATGAACATATCCAATGAAGATATATGATTCATAGACATTGTTTTACATGATTTACAAACCAACCTTCTTGCACTATGATACCCCAAATAAGCCTCATTCTCCATCCACCAACTAAGAACCACCCACACCCAGGATGATCTAGATAATTATTTAAAATTCATGACTAAATAATATTGGGATAAAGACCAATTTTTAATCCTAGTTGTGAAACCATAAGGATTGGCATAGTTTCCAAGTAGAGATCCACTGATATCTAAATGAACCTTTTTATTTATATGAAGATAAAAAATAAGTTGATGTTGAAACCAATGATATAATGAGTAACCAAGATGATATTTAACAACTAATGATTTGAGGAAAACATAATGGTAAGAAATATTTATAAAATTATTGGAATATTAGATGAAGAAATAGAATTAAATCTAACCAGACCCACAAACCAAAATAAGACCAAACTTACTCACTCCCACCTATGTATAGTGAGCTCGATCCAACTCCAATATGTGAAAGTAAAACAAACCTTTTCCACTTGAGCAACAGAATATTAAATAATCCCACCTACTATTACTTTAAAAGAAACTAAATAACTCAACCTTGTGATGATTTTTTCAATAAGAATACATGTGATGATGAACTAAAAAAATGACCACAACTATTGGCCACAACACATGGGAATATTCCATGGTAGAAAGAGATCACTCTAGGGACTAAATTTCCTTGATAATGGTGTAGATAAGGGAACCAATAATTAAAAATATTTTCCCTCCCCTTACTATAAAATGATTTATGACCTAGAATTAAAATAAAATAAAATTAAATTAGAAATTATTTTATTTTTTACTTTTTAATTTCAAATAAATTCTCGATTAATTTTCTTTTCATTATGGTTTTATTCTCTTATACATAAATTTCATAATGCTTTCTCACACCTGATATGTACCATGTGATCTCAATATCAATTTTATAGAACACTTGTCCATTGTGGGTGGTTCGAGGGAATCATAGTTGAATTATTTAATTTATGACATTGATTTCATGATTATCCCACTAATTTAATAAAATAATGGCTAGAACATTGTCTCCACAATATTCACTATATATTCTATTGATGAAATTTTATTATTCCATAAAAATTTAACTTATAGTCTCCATCTATTTGGAAAACACATCATACTTGGGTATTTTTTAAGAAATAAAGGAAGAATGATAATCAATTACTGATAAGTGGGTAAGTAATTATATCAACTCAGTTTAGAGTTGTTATTACTCTATTAATAAGGATAATATATCATATTTTTGGTATATGGGATTTCTCGAGCTGAGTAATGGTTTAAAAATAAAGGAAAAATTTCAGGTTGAATAGATAAATGATATTGAATTTTGTTATCAAATTAGAATAACTAAAAAAAATGAAAATAAGGAATCAATCACTGAAACTACTCCCCAGATCTAATGATTTTTCATGCTAATATGGGTCTTCTCTATCATACTTTTTTTTTGAATTCCAATGAAATGAGAATATATTCATATACTAATGAAATTATGAAAAAAACAAAGAAACATAAATTTTAGGAAGATAATGTACTTTCCAATATAAAATCATTGGGAAAAGACAATGGTCATCTCTATATTGAATTCATGGTTTGAAATAAAGAATTTCATTTTGACTATAACCTGAAAAACTATGTGCTCATTCATGTTAAAATAATTATTGAAATGTATATAATTTAGTTATATTTAATTCATAAAAATATTTATCCAAAATAATTAAGAAAATATTATAACACAAATGGTTTTTTACTATAATTTCATTTAATTTTTTTTCTTGAAATCTTCTTCTCCACCATTTATTAGTATGAAATAATTGAACAATTTCCTTTGAAATAAACACAATAAAATATAAATATTTTATGGATTGATTTTATTCAACCATGTATTCATAGCACTTTATCATGTGGGAATAACATTACACCTTCTTATTTTTTTCAATCACATATATAATGTTCCATTCATTATAATGATGCATTTGAATCTCTCAAAGTTAATATTAAATTTTCACACTCATTTTCTCTCTACTCTTATTCATCATCCATACATAACCTCCATATGATATAAAAATCATCACATCAAACCAATAAATTTATTTTTATTAAAAGAAACAACCATAATATATATGTATATAAAAAATGTTAGTTTTGCATGAACTCTTAAATATATAATGAATTAATAAAAAATCTAATTTATAGTTTTAGGATAACACAATATCATTTTGTACAATATTTTTTAGAAATCTCAATCCCTTATCATGAAATCATCATTTTGGTAAATAGAAATCCATTTTCTCTAACTTAAATTCATGACATCCAACTTGATCCTTATAATTCATGTGACAAATGAAAAACTATTATATATATTCTTCTTATTAAATTCATGGAAGGATTTATCATCAACTATAAAAAATTTATTGATTTATTTTTATCGTGAAAATCCATTATATAATCATTTTATATAGTATTATAGAATGTCCATGATGTATATCTATAATCCCATCTATTCATGAAGTTAATAAAACTTATTTATCTCAAGAGGGATATCTTTAATTTACATCTCCTTCACTTGTTTATATCTGGGTTCAATTATTTGATTTAGTAAATGATATCCAAGATGTTAAAATGAAATCTAACATGATACTTGTCACGACCCGACCCAACGGGGCTCGAGCCGCGACTCCCCAAGCCCGCCTCCAATAGGCCAGGGGCTGGCGACTAGCGCCGAGTAGGCTATCACACACATGGGAGGCATTAGCCTATGGTACCTGTACACATGCACCCACAAACACCTCCATGCAACAGTGCAGAGATATAGAAACTGAAAAGTAAATGCATGCATACAATCTATCCCAAACCAGAGTGCAACAACAAAAGTACAAGGGAAAAATAGGGCCCACCAAAAGAAAACTACAAAGCGCGTCCAACCTGCTCTGAAGAAGGGGAACGCTTCCACAAACACCCACCGGAAAGCTCCCTCGGCACAGCTCCAGTAAACACCCCAGTCAACTCGCTCACTAAGCTCCGCCTACTCCGGGTCCTCCTGGGACTCCGTCAAAAGGCCTGTGGTCTGCACAAGACACAAACATGTGCGGGCAAAGCCCGTGCAGGGGTGAGTATAAACATACTCAGTAGGAACCCCAAAAACCCAAAACCCAAGGGAGCAACTGAAAGGCAACAGTCCGCTCAACCCAGCCAGAGGGAACCCAGACGAGAGAGAAACTCCATCTCGTGACCATCCTCGGCTAAACACAACTAGTCAGCTCAGCTCAGGTGTATGCCCATACATACACCTTGAACAATCCAGATATACACAGCTCACGCCACAAAGCCACAAGAGGTACCGACCTCATCACCAGCAAATGTCCACAACCAGGAGAGTACACCACGAACACTGTCATACCAGATGACACTCATCCGAGAGATACACTCAATCGGGTCCCAAACAAACATCTCAGACGCTCACCCGAGAGACCACGCTCGTCGGATAATATCACTGAGGAAACATCGCCGAAACACCATAACCACCAAACTCCTCGGATAGGGGATCGCCGCTAGGGTCTGCTAGGGGATACCAAGACCCACTCCGGTATACATAGCTCACAGATAGGGGATCACTCCCAGGGTCCACTGGGGGACACCACGACCCGATCTGGCATACGTAGTACTCACAGATAGGGGATCACACCCAGGATCCGCTGGGGGATACCACAACCCGATCTGCACTCGACAGAAGCTTCACACTCAGATAGAGGATCATCGTCCATATAAAGATGGTCACGACGATACCAAAACCCTATCTGGTATAACTCGTGATGTAGGGGATCGAACCGACGATGCCACAACCCTACCTAAACCACGCGCTGAGTAGGGGATCGCATAACCAATGATACCGCAACCCTACTGACACCAAGCACTGAGTAGGGGATCGTATAACCAATGATACCGCAACCCTACTATAAACATCATGCTGAGTAGGGGATCGTAAACCCGACGATGCCACAACCCTACTGTACACGACCCACCGCGTAGGGGATCATATTACCGATGATGCCACAAACCCTACGGGGTTAACCTGCTAGATAGGGGATCACCGCCCGTGAATAAGCGGTCACAGCGATACCAAGAACCCGATCTAGGGTAAAGATGCTAGATGATCCACTCCGGGCCCACCGGAGGGATACCACAACTCTAACAGTTTAAACATCCCATCGAGAGGATCACAAACCCATACGAAGGTTGTGATACCACACGAACCCTCGTAGGAACGAACCAAGGGAGAACCCTCAACCACTGCTGGTCCAAACGTCGCTAACCTGAGCGACTCGCCCCAAAGCCACACTGCGCACCTCCTAAGCCAAAACCGAGGCCACCATCGCGTTCCACGCAGAAAAACACGCAGGATAGACTGTTTACTCGCCCGAAACGGAGCACCGGTGAAAAAGGCACTATTCACCGTAGCTAGCTCGTGCGGGGGCCACACAACGATCCCGAAACCCATCGAGAGGATCACACCACGACGATCCCCTCGGAAAAACAAGCAGAATCGACTACTCGCTCGCCCAAAACGGACACCCGGTGAAAAAGGTACTATTCACCGAAGGCCAGCTCGGGTGGGGCCCACGCCTGGATTCCGAAACTCATCGACCGAAATGCACCATTGCGATCCTCTCAGAAAAACACACAGGATCGACTATTCATCTGCCAAAATCGGACTTCTGGTGCAAAAGCTGCGTTTCTCCGCAAACGCCAAAACCCGGTCTCGTGGGGCCCGCACCCCGTTCTCAGTACCAACACTCGGAAACCATCTCAAAAAGTCTGTCGTACCATCAGGGTCTCAACGCCACTGACGACACGTCAATCGGACGCTCCGGGTAGAAGTTACAACGACCCGTAGTCGTAAAATAATAAAATAATAATATTTTATACGACGTTTCTAACTCCCGGGCCACGATCCCGAACCCTTAAACCCTCAAAGTGAGCTCAAAAGGTCCGTCTCGACGCAAGGAGCGCGTCGCCGCAAACGGCTCGTAAATCGGAGTTACGGTTTGCGAGTTATGGGGGTTTAAAGAACCCCCGGAACATTCTGGACGGACCACCGCAGGGGCGCCGGAAACCACCGCGCCGCCGCCGGACTCCGCCGTGCCGGAGCCGGAAACCACCGCGTCGCCGCCGCGCCGCCGCGGAACTCGCCGGAATCCTCCATGGCCGCCACGGGTCTCGCCGAAAAACCGGGTTTTTCGCCGGAAAACTTCCGGGAGCCACCGGGAGCACCCCGATGCTCCAAATTCAGATCCGAAACATGTTTCGGAAAGCTCGGGACCCGAACTATACAAATCTTATAAAAATTTGAAGAAAAATAACACAAAAACGGGATCCGGGATTGTAAAACTCAAACCGCCTACCTCGCGGGCGAAACGCCGACGTTCTGCCTCAGATCCGCGCTCCAGAGCTTCCGCTGCGCGCTCCTGGAACATCCGCCGTCGAATTCCGAGCTCGTGGGCGCTTCGTTTGCTCGTTTCGGCGGAGTGGCGGCGAAGAACGATGAAGAACAATTAAAAGGGGGGGGGGGGGTGATATTTATATCAGCCGCCCGCCGGCGCCAAACTCGCCTCGGACCCGACGCCCGATGCGAACAAAAGTAAGGTCACCCCTAGGGTAAACGCGTCGTTCTGAACGCAACGGCGGTCTCAGATTTTCCATCCGAGACTCCGTTCAGAAGTTATTCGAGCCGACGCTCGCACACTGACTTGCTACTTATTTACGGAAATGCCCCTGGTGGCGTTTCTCACCGCAGGCCCGTGCCCGCAAAGTTTACACCCCGCCTAGGGTGAACGGCACGTTCCAGACGCAACCGTGCCCTCAGATTCCCGTTCTGAGCTACCGTTTAGGAGATATCACACCCCCTCCACGTGCATAGTATAAAAATACTTAATATTTTTATAAAATTAATTCCGGGCACACCAGGCCTCGGAATCGCACGCCGTCTTCGCGCTTAGCTCTGGAATTATTCGTAGAAATATTCCAAAGTCTGACAGGGCCAAAAACCCGAGTCGCTACAATACTATACATTAAATTTAAGGGTTCTTCAATCTTCCCCTTCATAATTTCCTGAAATACTATTCTAATAAAAAATCCTTTTATTCTTTGTAAAATATCAAAAAAACTCTTAAAATATAATTAGTGGAAAAAATCACTTAATTACCATTTTTAACAAGTTTACATAAAAAATAATTCGATTCTATGAATTTAAAATTTATATATTTTTTATTTTTCCACCTCTTTGGATAAATAATCATGATAAAAAATAATATATTAAGGGTATCTAATTTCATCTCATTTTCCCTTACTTAATTATTTAAATATATTTTTCCTTTATGAATTAGCTTATTTTCTTATTCCTTGAGAGGATACATGTTCTCCCACAAAAAAATTTCTCCAATTTTAAGGAATAATTTATTTCATTTTTTAAATATAATAAAATGGAATATAATATAAATAAAGAAAAAAATAAAATTATATTTGGGGGAAAATATTTCTCATAACCATTTTCACAATATTTATTCAAATGAAAACCCTTAACAACTATGAGAATATTCATATTGGATGCATGAAAATAGAAGTATCAAATCATCACTATAAGATTATGAGTGAAAATAAATATAGTAATTAGTATGAAATATTTAAACATTTATATGAAGTCCATAAATGAATCCAAAAACAAATTATATTGATAAGTAAAAGTACAATACATTTTTTTTAGTTTATCGAAGAAAAAATGATATAAATCATAAAAGGTGGTCACTTTATAATAATAAAATAGATTCAATATTTCCTCTAAATTTAAAGATTTCACCATATCCTATTTTTATCTAAAATCATTATTGAATGTTTTAGAAAAATAAATATGTAACATATAAGGTAATAGGGATCAATATATCATATATGTATAATTTAGAGGTATTTTTTTCTTTCTAAATTAACATGGATTCAATAAGTATAAATTATTTTAATCAATTCTTTTGTTCCCCACATAATATTAAAAATTCAACTCTATATCAAAACTAGAATTTATTAGATCATTACATGTTTCATAGTGAACATTTATATGATTAATATATTTTTTATCATTTATCCCCATTAATTTTTGAGAGGTTATCTTATGTATCATCGAGTGTTCAGTATTTTCACCAATATATTTGGATTAAAAATATAAGATTCATTAAAAAATGTATAAATTTATTCATTAAATTAAATTAAAATTATTTAATTGAAATAAATTTTCAATATCCCTTTGAAGAACTATCTTCTAATATATCTCATAATCCACTATCTTCTAAAATTTCATTGCATGATATTTATTTGTTCATAAAAATATTTCAATATATTACCTATCCCTTAAGTAATCATCCTAACTTTATTTATTAATTCATGAAATTTTATGCCAAAATATTTTTAACATGTGTCTAACTTATCCACACTTCTTACAACAACCATTGGCCCTTTTATCCTCAATGTAACATGAGATCCATTAGACTTTCAAGAATTGTTGTCTATTATTTTTCTCATATATTTCCTTCATCCTCATAAAGAAACTTCTAGAAATATTCTTCTTATGGGTAAGTTTCCTTATTAATTATTCACATTCTATTTTGCTGATACATTTATCATCTAACCTTTCCATTTTTTACTCTCTCTAGGACTACAATCAATAAATTTTATCAAGTATATCTTCAAATTATTTAAACGTATCTTCATAAACCATTCACTAGTGGGACTTATCTTCTATGATGTCTCCATCCATTTTTCACATCCCATATAAATTTAGAGATTTTCATTTCATGTCGTTTTTATTACTTGAATCTATATTTTTTCAAATACATATAATTTTATTTAAAATATTATAGGCTTATAATAATAATATATCATTATTGTGTGTTTCTCCATCAAAATGTTTTAGATATTTAGGTTTTATTTTTAGTAACTAATCCATAATTATTTATTTCACAATTTTATTATAATAAAACCCATATTTCAATATATGAATTATATGATCTTGATCCTTTGAATAATAATTAATAAAATAAAATTGTTTACCATAAATTTAATTCAATTTAGAATTCTGTAACTTTGATACCTATTATTGAAATTTTATTAAAATCATATTGGACTCCTTAAAATCATCTTGTAATCCTTAAATTATATTTTGATATATTATTATATCTGGGTCACATGATGAAAAATATTTTTCAGCTTATGAATCTCTCATTCTACACGTTAAATATTCTTATTTTTTCATGAAAATATTTAATCTAAAATTTGACATTTCACTTACTAAACCTTTGTTTTCTATATTTGTATTTATATAATCATATAAATTGGTACATAAGTTTTCAATATTATCCTCACAATTCTTACATTTTCTCTAGGGGAAGTTATTCACAAATTGATCTTAGTCACCTCTTCAATATGAAAGTTAATAGAGGTATTATGTATATTATTTTCATTATATTTTGTTGTTTGATGTAGTAATATTGAATTATATACACCATAAAATTTATCAACTTGTTTATAGTCTATGTATATTAAATGATCATTATTTATTATAGGAAATGGCTTCTCCATATTCTTCTTATTTTTCTCCTCCTTTTAGTTTCTCACAAGTCTACTTAAGTGATCCATACCTTAATTACTTAAAATATTCCTAGAAATGTTTATATGGAGTTTATTAAAATTACAATTAATTATTAATAGAAACAAATAAAAAACATACCTATAATAGAATCTACATTCAATCAATGAGATAACTCCAAAAATATATTTAAAATTAAAAAAAATTCATAGAAATATGAATATTATCTATGAAACTATTTTTTGAATTTAATTCACAAGATGATAGTGGTAATAAAATAAAGGATAATAACATGTATTAGTCAATGATTGTAATAATATATATAAATTTTAAATTAATACCATAGGTATGTGATAAAAGTTTTTATTTTATTTTTCATTATATGAGTAGTAATTAAATATTTATGAATCCAAGAGAGTGATAATAAATCTGTTACCACTTATATAGGAAAATATACAATATAGAGACCATTAAAAGGGTATGAATTATTAGTCATTGTCAAATTCAGACATTATTTTTCTTAAAATAGTGTTTTATCATTACCAGTTAGTTTTTGAATATATATTATACCTAATGTTCTCATAAAAAATATTAAAAAATATGAATACCAATATTTTTTATGACCACTAATGAATTATATATAGAAATTACATAGTGATATATTTGATTTATACAACCTGAAAATATTTTCATCTTATTATAAATTAAAAAATAATGGGAAATAAAATAGTCTTTAACTATTTAAAATTTTCCCTCATAACACAATATGTGCACCCTACACATTATATTCATCTTGAGAATTTAATCAATCTTATAAAAAGAACATGAATAAAATATAAAACAAAATATTCTCTTAATTATGGTTTTATTTTAACATTATAAATGAATATATATTAATCTTATCATGTATGTAATTCTCATATAGAATCATCCACCATGATCATCCTTCATGACTTCATATGGGTCATCAACACTTACACACAATCATCTTATTAAATTCCATTGATCTTCAAGAAGTATCTTGATGAATGTTCCTAAGATATGTAATTGTTAATATTTACATTTCATAGGACATTTGTCTATATGTCTATACCACTCTCTTTTTTACATAATAACCTAACAATGTTTCCCATAATATATATATATATATTTCCATATATCCATATATATCATCAATATTTATAAATAAATATTCAATATCATATGGTATCATCTTTAAACATGAGTTTTGTATTCAATATTATCATCTGAGGACATCTTGATATTTTTCTAATGGATTATGTTCCAATCACTAAATAATTTCTAAATTGATAGGATACTCAAATCTATAAATATTATTGAATTCTACAAAATCATGGAATGATGGAATATACCATGGTGTACTATTTTTTAAAATTTTTATATAAAAAATGAATCAAAATTTTGTAATTAATCCTCAAAAGTAACCTCCATTTATCCCAATATACATAGAAATCTTGAAATAATTATGGTATAATGAGTTATACAGTGTAGTAATTTAATTTTACATCAAAAATTATTTTCCTTTACTTATTAATTCTTTCCTTAGAATTAACAATTGAATTTAATTTATATGATTCTTATAAATCTATTACATGTTACTTTTCACTATATTTCTAGTAAAAACTTTATTTTTTGTCTTCAATCATAATGATGAATTACTTCATTATTATCAAAACTTCCACATAGATATAAAAATTACATTGTGACATATATGTTTCTTAACACCATTTAATTAATTAATTTATTCTTCAAAAAATAATAATTGAATTATGATATATTTTTGTTCAATATGGTGATGTGTAGGGAATAATGGATAGACTGCTTCCTAGTAAATATCAAATAAACCTTTATATTAACTTCTTAATTCTCTATAATTTTACTGACTATTTGGAACTTTTCATATAGAATCATTAAATGCATTGTAACACATACATCATATTGAAACTAAGATAGACACTTTTATAATATTATTTAATTAAATAATAATAAAATTAAAGTTAAATTCTAAAAAAATATCTTGTTGTGAAAAATTCTCTTAAACTATGATTTTATATATTACATGTAATCATAATATCTAAAAAATTTTATTATAAAATTCTTTAAAAAAATTCATCAATAAATAAATTAAAATTAAAATTAATCCACTAAAAAATAATTTTATTAAAATTAGTATTCTTCACCATTTTGATCAAGTGTATAACATTGCACCTTTATTATTATTTTCCAATAGGTATAAAAAATATCCATTATTAATAATGATGCATTTGGATCAACAAAAAATCAAATTTTATTTTGGCATTCATTTATTTTCTACTCTTATTCATTAGCTAGGTGAAAATTTATTTTGATATAATAATATTCATATTAGACAACTAGTATGTATTCTCATGGAAGACACAACCATTATATATATGAATACAATATATGTTAGTTTCTCATGGAATATATATAGTTAGCAAAATTAATAGCCAACACCAATTTAGAGATTCATGTTACCACAAAATCATTTTTGATATTTTTGTTAGCAATCCCTACCCCTTAGTAAAAATCATTATTATGTCCATTGGAAACTCCATTCTCCTTTATATATATTCATAGTATCTAACTTGATCTTCAAATAATTTGTCTTTCATATTGAAATATGACATGATGACTTCTTCTTAAAGAGAAATCAAGGAATATGATCAACTCTAATATCCTATTTATTTAATATAAAACCAAGACAATTTTAATAAAATCATATCATATGGTATTTTTGAACTTCATTGATATATATCTATAACTTAAACATCTTATAGAGTAATAATGATACTATCTATCTATATTTATCTAATATTGTCTCTCTTTAATTTAAATATCCCTCAATATTTAATGGAAAAAATCTCATTTATTTTGTTTAAAATGAAATATAATATATTTATAAAAGATCTATCTTGAAACATGGAATAGAATTCATGTGATCTTAAAGCTACGACATGATCTTATATATATGGACACATACAATTCATATCTCATTGGAATCATGATATACAACATAAACATCCCCATACATAGGTAATACTAGTATTTTTATTAATATAGAACCATAATTAAGTTTCTTAAAAGATTTCTACCATTCAATACTTCACTACATCTTTGCATCATTTATGGTTATATCCATCATTTGGATAGTTATCTATAAAACATTATCAATGAAGCATCCTTAATAATCATAGAGACAAAGAAAATTTTAGAAATTATAAATATTATTTATTGATTACCCAGACACCAAACACCCCATATTACATAAATTAACTAATATATTTATTTTAAAAATTATGTGACTAAGTAACATTACTTTTTAAAAAGTTATATAGAGGTTGTATTCCCTTAATTTTTCCAATATAACTTCCAAATAATTCTTGTGGATGATTTTTGATCATGAAAACATCAATATTTCATCAATAAATAGCATGATAAAAAGTTTTGGGTGTAAATAAAAAATTTAATTAATCAATATAGTAAAAAAAATCATCATTTCTTCATCTGAAAGACCTAAAAAACAATTCTTAGTACCTATAATGAATCAATTTTTTAATAAATTTAATCCTTTACCTAAATCTAATGATAGAACAATAGAAAATCAATATATTTCTACCATTAATTGATAAATCATGTCAAAAATTCTTGGAATTTGGTTTTTTGTTGGGACATTATTTGGATTTTTATAATAAAAAATTATGTGTAAAAAATCATCTTATTTCTTGAAAAATATTGTTACAGTTTCCTAAGGCTAAGTGTTAGGTATCATTATTCCATTACATTAAATACCATATAATAGAGTTTTAAATTTGATGGATTTATCAATTTCAATATATTATGAATAATTAGATATTAAATAGTTGAATAAAAGAAAATTAATTATTAATCCTACCACTCCCTCTAAAAGTTACGCAATGTACTCTTTAGAAAAAACATGTGGATAATGGTTTAATAACTTAGGAAACATCATATTTCTATATTCATTGATATACACAAAAAAGTATAGATATTAACTGATGAGAGATAGTTTCAATTCTTAAATAAATTTTCTTAGATTGATTAAGATAAAAACCCCACTCTCCCTGGAATGTATGAATTTCACCATATAGTGAGAAAAAATTACCTTCCTATTATATAATCTTATATTCTATATTAATCCCATGAAGTTAATTGATATCATTATTTAAAAAAATATATTTATAGTGTTAAAATAATATTATAATTTCATGTTATATATTATTGTAATGTGTGATGGAATTTTAAATATACGGTTGTTATGCTTTGAAATCTGTGTTTGGATTTACATGTATGAGGTATCATTTCCAAAAAAATCCAAATTTATCCCCTACCCACATTGATGTAAATGAGTGATCTTAATAAGTAAATTATGTAGAACCAATAATTGAATCTATAAAAAATTTACATTATGCATGATTTGGTCAAAAAAATATGACTAGAGAAGCCTATTAAAAAATATATAAATATTCCCAAATCCTATTATGGTTTATGTGTACTACCTTACTGAGAGGATTCCTACAAAGATCCACTGATTTATTCTAAACCATTCCTCAAAAATATGTTTGAGGTTTATAAATTGTATGTTGTGGCCTTATATTATGAACAAATTATGTGTAGATCACATTAGATACATTAACAATAACTGTAGGAAATTGATACCGGTGGTAGTATTTCAAATGGAATAAATTACCACATTGGTGAAAAGTTCTCAGTTTAGTAAGAAAATAATTATTTAATATTATAAAATTTAAACATTTTAATATTCATCTGATATTTATATTTGATATGAAAACTTTATCCCATTTGAATTATCATCATATTCTTTAGTCCACTAGGAAAAGGCATCTAACATTATTTTTTTCTCATTACTCTAACAAATGGGCCCCACTGATAGTACAAACATCCCACCTTAACATGACCATCGGGTCCTATCCTGCTAGGTACCACTAGTTGCCCTGTAGAAAAGTGTGGTCCCCACCCACATTCCTGAATAAGTCATTTGACTAATGAAAATTCCCAAATCCTATTATGGTTCCTGTGTACTACTTTACTAAGAGGATTCCTACAATGATCCACTAATTTATTCTGAACCAATCATCAAAAATATGTTTGATGTTAAGAAATTGTATGGTGTGGACTTATATTATGAACATATTATGTGTATATAACATTAGATACATTAGCAATAACTAAAGAAAATTGATACCAGTGGTATTATTTCAAATGGAATAAATTACCACATTAGTGAAAATTTCTCAGTTTAGTAAGAAAATACTTGTATAATATTATAAAATTTAAACATTTTAATATTCATCCTATATATATATTTGAGATGAAAACTTCATCCCATTTGAATTATCATCATATTCCTTAGTCCACTGGGAAAAGTCATCTAACATTCTGTTTTCTCATTACTCTAACAAATGGGCCCTGCTGACAGCACATACACCCCGCCTTAACATGACCATCGGGTCCTATCCCACTAGGTACCACTAGTTGCCCTGTAGAAACATGTGGTACCCACCCACATGCCCGAGCAAGTCATCTGACTAATGAAAATCCCCATAGACTAACACATTTTCTTTCCAGTGTTCTTTGTCCTCACTCACACACACCCTGGGAAACTTCCCAAAAGGTCACCCATCCTAATCACTACTCCAAGCCAAGAACACTTAATTGTGGTGTTATATTTAGATAAGCTCCCAAAATAGAAGGTGCACCTTATATGGTGTGACCTTATATTATGAACATATTATGTGTAGATCTCATTAGACACATTAGTAATAACTATAAGAAATTGATACCAGTGGTAGTATTTCAAATGGAATAAATTACCAAATTGGTGAAAAGTTCTCAGTTTAGTGAGAAAATACTTATTTAATATACTAAAATTTAAACATTTTAATATTCATCTGATATATATCTTTTAGATGAAAACTTGATCCCATTTTAATTATCATCATATTCCTTAGTCCACTGGGAAAAGTCATCTAACATTCTGTTTTTCTCATTACTCTAACAAATAGGCCCTGCTGACAGCATAAACACACCACATTAACATGATCATCGAGTCTTACCCCACTAGGTACCACTATTTTTCCTGTAGACACATGTGGTACCCACCCACATGCCCGAGCAAGTCATCTAACTAATGAAAATCCCCACAGAACAACACATTTTCTTTTCAGTGTGATTTGTCCTCACTCACACACACCCTGAGAAACTTACCTAAAGGTCACCCATACTGATCACTACTCCAAGACAAGCATGCTTAACTGTGGAGTTCTAATCATATAAGCTCTCAAAATGGAAGGTGCACCTTGTTGACACAATTCATATCATTTATCCATTTAACCCTTTATCATTCCGGGGTGTTGCATTCACCCCCCATTTAGAGCACAACATCCTCGTTATAGACCTTATATCTCAACCCAGGTAGTGAACCAAACTTAAGGCTGGGTTCCCCCTCTAATACCAAATGTAGAAACTGGGCCCCGCTGATAGCACAGACACCCCACCTTAACATGGTCTTTGGGTCTTGGCCTACCAGGAACCACCAATTTCCCCACATACATGTGATCCCCACCCCTGGGACCCACCCAAGTTCCCAAGAGAGTCATCTAACTAATGAAAGTCCCCACAGACCAACACATGTCCTTTCCGGTGTTCTTTGTCCTCACTCACTCACACCCTGAGAAACTTTCCAGAAGGTCACCCATCTGGATCACTACACTAGGCCAAGCATGCTTAACTGTGGAGTTCTAATCAGATAGGCTCCCTAAATGGAAGGTGCACCTTGTTGACATGAGTTATATCATTTAGTCATTTAACCCTTTATCATTCTGAGGTGTTACACCACCACTTAATTGATAGAATATATTACCTCTACTATGGTTACCATTTATGTATTTATTAAATTGAAAAAATTTATTTTCCAGTTTGAAATACATTGTTATGAAACATCACTGTATATTACATCTCTAATATAATTTTTGAATAAAAATTTTGATCATTAAGGGATTCACTCGATACTACCCCTAATAAAAACTAGTCGAACTCATTCATAGGGATTCTATGGTTTTGTGGTATATCATATATATGATTTATATGATGGGATAATTATGGTGTAATAACTGATTTATATTTATAGGATATAAAGGAATATGTGGGTTAGAAATGTGATCAATAATATGAGAGAAATATCAACTAGTAGAAACAAGTACACATGGAAGATACTAGACAAATTCATTTTATATATAGTAAATAACCATGAAAGAGTGTAATAAATCACATACTTCATAAAAATGATGTTATGTTATTGAATATAAAATAATAAATTAGTCTTTTCTACATGAAAAGTTTCTTCATAAAAATATCTATTAATATGTTTTTGAAAGACATATCAATAAATTCCTTCACAAATCTTATATTTAATTACCAAATTTCACAATTGAAGGGAAATTAACTTATTCATTTATGTATACAACATTCTATCTATATATCTAATTGGTAATTGAAGTTTAAAATGCTATAGTTTTTTCCCAACAATTCATTTTTCACCTTAGGTCCTGCATCACCTCAAAAGATCATGGGGTGTCCTTTGGAACTCTAGAGAGCGATCAACAAAAGGTGGTTCTTAAAATTTCCCCTCCCTTCCTACTGTTAAAAAATATGTGCTAGGATTTAAGGAATTTATAATCCAAAGGCATATGATTAGATAATAAATTTTTGGCAATATCTTTATCCCAATTAATTAGATGAAATATTAGTGGAATATTTATAAAATAAAAAATTAATATCCCTCAAATAAATATATAAAACAATATTTTATGAAATATTCAAACTCACACATTCAGGAATCATCCCACACTTCCCCAATGCATTAACTGATTTATTTTAATTAATAAAATTTTAAAACCACTTGTGAAAAAAAATTACATTTAGAATTTTGAAATTTATTAAATTTCATGTTCTCAAAAACCAATATATATCCATCAATTCTTACATAATTTAAATACTACGACTACCTTATTTGGATAAGAACACATTTTATTAAAAAATTAATGGGTTTCAAATAACCTCATAATCTAATTGAACATTGTGGAAAAAATATATTTCAATATAAATATTTTTTATACCCATTTATAACTACATTATGAGTCTTAACATATGAATTTAAATTCTTAAAACCCAATGTAACATATAGTTATTTTAAAAGGAAACACTAGTTTCAATATCATACAAGACACACCACATTGAGTTTAAAAAAATGACTGAATATTATTATTTAAATGTGACTATTACAAAAAATCCATTAAATTAGAGGGAATAAATATTATTAATGGAATTATGAAATATATAATGGTCATACTCATTGATAATGTATTAAGTAATTATTTTTAAATAATTAGAAGATTTTTTAATGTCATTTTATTCATCTAAAACATATATTCATCAAAAAATGATTTTATTACATTTTATATAGAATTAGTATAATTAATTTCTAGAACTTTTAGGAAATGTATTTGATAATATGATTATAATTTTTAAATTCAATATGTTAAAATTATATTAATAAGAACTTTTGATAATATTTAGAATATATTAATTTTTTTTGTGAGTAGTGAAAAATACCGATTTTTGTAAAAATGTCATTTATATTCAATAAATGAAGAAATTTAAAAGTAAAATTATGTTTTAATTATTGTTTAAAGTGACTTAATTATTATTTCATCATAATACATCTTTAAAAACTCTTTTTATTCATTTTTTATTGTATTTTATAATAATTTTTTTGGTTTAAGAACATGTTTTTAAACTGTTTTAAAATACATAATGCTTCCCCATTTTAATTATTGAAAATTAACCCTGAAGGTGTTTGTTTTAAATAAAATTTATGGATTTTATATAATTAAATATTAATTTAGTTTTATAAAATTTTTATTAATTGTCATAGAGTTAATGTAAAATCATATTTTCCTTAAAAAATACACTTCTTGAAAACCCACCTTTTCACCCTGTCCATAAGTTTCATTTTAAATTTAAATTTTCCAATTATATGAATTTAATTTGGTAAAATATATTTAATTTTGGGAATAATAAGTTCCAAATTATTCAATAATAACATTTTCAATTTTAGGCATAAAAAGTTATCGTGGTAAAAACAATTATCACAGTATAGGTAAAACTATTAAAAAGGTTAATGTTAAAATGTACAAGCTTAAAATGCCTAAAAAATCCAACATTAAATTCATAGTTGATGTGTTTATTGACCCGAATCAATCTTAACATTAATAATTGTCTATCTAGTTATTTTGAATTAAATCGACTCAAATGTAGTTGGAATTAAATATAGAATAATCATTATTTAATCACTTTAAACCACCCCTCCTTGTGTATAAATATTACTCCTCACAAAACCCTTTGTCTTCAAAATACATGAAGCTTTTAAAATATCTTTAAATATATCTTCTCACCATTCTCCTCATGTCCATGCGCTTCTTCTATATCCTAAATATAAATTCCAAGTTCATTAAGGGATCCTTCAATGTGTTGTTATTTATGATTTAGCTTTCTCAATCAGCCTCTCTTAATTTATTTTCTTATTACATATTATCCTCATAAATTTTTTTCAGGTATTCATCCCTTTTATTATCCAATCTTATTGAATGAAACTAAATTATTATACAAATTATGGATGTTAACCATAACTATGGATAATGAGTTTTTATTTTCCATTACCACCTATATTGATGGTCATAAAAATATTATTATAGTTAAATCAGATTACAATAAGTATATTATAATGTATTTCATGTTCTATAAGTAATATATAGATACCATGTTAAATAAAACAAAACTATTTTTATTAAATGAATTGTCATCAATTCAGAAAATAAAATGATATATGGGAAAATTTTAAATTCTATAAGTTCATTAAAACCATTTCATTTCACTTCTGGAGAAATATTCCCATTTTGAAAAGAAATATACAAAATTATACACAATTGAACCATCCTTGGAACCATAAATTGAATGCTCCCAGAACAAAAAAATTGAAATTTAAAAATCACAAAAATGTATATATATGAACATAATAAAAATACAATAAATCAAATATATTTGGAAGAATTTACGAATTAAGTAATTAATTAATACAATTTGATTATCTATGAAATTATGATCATGTTCAGAACACATTTGGACACCATGTTATGGATACCTCTCTCTCCACTCTTTTCCATTCAAGGTCCTTCTTTATTTTATGTATTTTATTTACAATTACTAAGGATGGGATATGATTTTGCACATCACTATTACATTTCTTTTTTTTGTTCAAAAGATGAGTGACACATTTTTATATAATTAAAACATTTTATAAATATTTATGTACTTCTGTTATGTTGATGAAATTTGGTAAGGAACTTCATCTCATTTTCCATTCATTGGGGTATATTTTTGTGTTATGCAAATATATTCTTTAATGAGTTGTATATAAATTCCCTTTAAAACATTATATAATTAATTTAATTCGTATCATGGTATTTTATATGTTTCTTAATTTTATTATTTCATGTTTCATATGATTCTATAGATTAATATGTGGAAAGGTATTTCTGAACTCAATTTCCTTTCATTGAGTTAAAATTTTACTTCATTGATTATGTCATTTTAAGATTATGTGTGAAATGAATTTTTATTATCCTATGTTTTATTTCAACTTGATTCATTTGGATTTATAAATCATACACATATTCTATTCATTTTATTAATTCTAACATCAATGATATTATATTTTTAATTGACTCTTAACTTCAAAACCACATTTTAAATGTTTTTAAGATTTATTTTATAAATTATTATCCTTCATGTCTAAGTATTTGAATTTAATTTTATGAATGTATTTATATTGGAATGATTTTTTTAAAAAGTTAATTTTCTAATTTCTCTCAAATTTATTCAAAAAGTTATTTTTTTAATGTTTTAGTTAAGGGCCTTTCTTTTAAAAAATATTATTTTTAAGATAATTTTTACAAAATTTAAAAGGAATGTTTTTTTACATTATAGAAAGAACAAAATTTCCCACTATCATGTTGCTTTAATATTTTTAAGAATAATTTATATGTTTATATGGTCACTTTCAAAGAAAATGTTTTCCATTATGCCTATGTAGTTTTTCAAAATGAGTGATTTCAAAAATAAATTATTATTTTCGTAAATATGTGTTTTTATGATATAAGTATTCATGGTTTTTGTTTATTTTATAGTTAATAGAAAATTTTTATGATGATGTTTTGTTCTGTTATATACTAATGATGTCTAGTTTCATGATAATCCAAGGATGGGTGGTTACATTATTAACCAATGACATGGGGTTCCATGATAAACCAAGTATTGGTAGTTATGTTATAACATCCAATTAATTTGGTACTGTGAAATTAGAGGTTGGATATATTTGTTACACCATTTGTAAGAGTGACATGGAAAATGATTTCCATGTTTCCTATATGTATTTTAAATTCATTCTAATGAGTTTTCATTAAAATATTTTTATTTTAAAAAGGTAATATAATGATATTTATTAAAATGTTATTCCTTTTCCCAGGTGAGAAGTTATGTTTTCATGAAAATGTTTTTATGTGTTTTGTCTGGCCTCACGAGTTCCTTTATTTATGTCCCTTACAATGATTTTTTTCATACCAAGTTTTAAAATATTTTTCACATGGTTTATAGAAGATTAGGTACAAGGATGAGATCAATTGAAAAATCATCATGAAACTAAGTATAAGTTTATTTATAAATACATTTTTATCGAGAAAAGTTGATACTAAGTATAAGTTTCCACTTATTCTGTATCATTTTATTATGTAATAATTTTTTTCTAATTCCCTAAAACTATTATATAAAAAGTTCATAGAGATTTTTTTTAATTTTGAATTATAGTTTAAAATTTAATTATTATTGTCGAGTCCTTATAGTTCATATCAGAGAAGGGTTTAAATAATATTAGAGATCATGATGGTTTATTAAGAGTTATGGAGATCATCATTTGGTTTACATATTTATGAATTATTATAATTTCAAACTCATAGACACCCATTTTTTGTTTTAATGTTATTAATTTCTAGGATATTAATAATATTTTCTGTCATTTGATTTAGAAATGTAATCAATTTCGGTATAATGTATTTGAAGTCTAATATATTAGGGAATATCTAAGTTTATTTTATTCTCAAGGAACATTTTTATTTTAACAAGTAATAATTTATTTTATTTTTTAAAGATGTTATTTTCTAGAGATTAAATATTTTTTATCAATATGGAAAGAAAGTGACCTTTCACAACTTTCTTACCACAACTGGATGATTTCATTATCACTATTATTGAAAAATATTATTCAAATGATTTTTACAGCTATCTAAGTATTCAAATCACATGCTATAAACTATTTTAATTATCTAAAACATTTTTATTTCACTAAAAAATTTATGGTTCATGATATCCTTTTCATTCAATTTAAAGTCTCAACTTTACCAACTCTCTCATAAAATGAAATTTTACAAAGGAAATGACCTTTTACTTTCTTAAAGATGTGTATCATGTCATAGGATAAAGGGGGTATTAATGAAATCCTAATGTATGTAATTAAGATATGAATTATTTTCATAGATTTGTTGTATGGAACATTCTTAGGTTGATATTGATGAATCATAAGGATATAATTCACCTCTTTAATTGTAGTAATGAAGTATTAAGGAATAATATGAAGAATTATGGTTAATGGTTTGATAAGGAAGTTGAATGATTGATTTTCTTATGTATTAAGTTCTAAAATTTATGATATATTGGAATTTTATATATATTATAAGAATCATAGAAAACCTATAGATTTTTCAATATGTTTTTTTAAAATTTAGAATTATATGATAGATAGAATTGATACCTTTTAAAATTGGTAAAATTTTTAAATTTTATGCTACATGTTACCCTTAATTTTATTATATAAAAATGGTTATTTGAGGAATAATTCCTTTAAATTTTCTAGAGATTAGTTTAAAGGTATTGGACATATTTTTGGTTTTTATGATCTCTTAATTTGAGGTAATTTTGGATTCTTACTTTTTGGTATGATAAATGAAAGGAATGAGATAAACATTGAGGCTAACTATATTAAGGTAATTTTTTAGAATTATGAAATTTTAATAATTCTTGAAAAAAATATAAATATTGTTTTAGAAAATGACTTTATGCATACCCTGTGACAACCTTTTTTATTTTTCAAGGCTACAGGAATCGAACCCATAACCGAAGGGAGAAATGGGTGCATCTCCTACCCTAAGAAAACGTAAGCTCCTGATTAATATAATATTTTTCTTTTCAGTTAAATGATTTTATTTATGAAAAATAAGTTTATTTTTACAAAATTATTTTATTCTATAGATAATCATGGTATTGGAAAAAATAAAATGGTGACTAAGTGATTAATGTTATTTCGGAAGACGTTCACTATTTTTGGAAACTTATATGATTACGGTTAATATAATACTCTGGGATTTTATTTGATAAATAAAGAATGAATTATCTTTCAAAAACATATATGACTTTTTTTGATTAATTTCATTAATGTATTTGATTATTATATATTGAATATTATGTCATTATAGATATTACATTCTGGAATGATACTTTAAGGGTAATTGATATTATTTGAAGATAATTATTATATTTATCTTAGAAGATTATGTGACCAAATACTTCTAATTTTTGTCTTTAAATTTTTTTGTTGAATATTTTGAGGAATTTTAAAGATAGTTATTTTTTTAATAATCAATGTTGACCTTTGGGTATTGAAGTTTAATATTTGATATTAATATTGTTTAACATTATATAAAGGATTATTATTTTTAGAGAATTACATTATCTTGTACTAACCATATTGGTTTTAATTAATACTTAAATATGGTAGGAATTGATAGCTATACTTTTGTAGATTTTGTGATCCATATAAGTTGATTAAGAGGCTTAAAGTATGAAAAATTCATCTTGAATACTCATAATTTGGAGAAAATATGAGGATGAAATTATAATTTTTAAGTTATTATGTTTAATTATGTTCTTTGTATAGATATCAA
This sequence comes from Viscum album, assembly GCA_963277665.1. Lineage (NCBI taxonomy): Eukaryota > Viridiplantae > Streptophyta > Magnoliopsida > Santalales > Viscaceae > Viscum > Viscum album. Next base: position 1,679,238,388 of record OY728135.1, read on the forward strand.
AATTATTCCTCAACTTTAGGAAAAAATATTTTGAAACATAAAACATTATTTGTTTACATTTCATACCTAGAAATCAATGGCCTTTTAAACTATCATAGAATTATGATGGTCAAATTTTTCATGAACATGTTTTCTATAACTCTTTATAAGTCCATGGGTGTTAAATTTATCTTGCTTGTTTAATACTTAATATATGTAAACCTAGTATGTGTTATCTTAGGTGAACTTCATACATTCCTATCTAACTTTTCAAGTGGATGATTTATTGATCCTTTTTATGATTTGGGATTTCCAAAAATTATTTGGAAAATTCAAACCCCTTGATATTGATCCCAATTTTAAATTGTGATTATTTAATTTAATAGATGGGGTATATAAAATCCTAATATTTTAAAAGGAAACACTATATTATTTACCATACAAGATACACCACATCGAGTTTAAACAAATTAAAAAATATTATTATTTAAATATGACTGTCCCAACCTATATATAAAATTTGTGAGAATGAGTAGTATTAATGGAATTATCAAAAATATAATGGTCTTTAATTTTTTTTAATTTATCAATTAATTATTTTTAAATAAGCAATAATCTTTTAGTAATGTTATTTTATCCATTGAAAACATATTTTCTTCAAATTTTTTTATTAACATTTATATACCAATAATATAATAAAGTTTTGGAAAATTAAGAATTTTTTTGATAAAATGATTTTCATTTTTTATTCATAATTTTGAAAGTATATTAGGATGATTTATTGATAATTTTATGAACGTAGTAATTTTTTATTGATTAGTGAAAAATATAGATTTTTATAAAAATGTCAATTTATCAAAAAAATATGAAATTTAAATGTCCTATTATGTTTTTAATATGGTTTCAAGAAAAATAAGTATTATTTTGTAGTATTCCATGATACTAAATTCTTTTTAATCAACTATATAATTTATCATAGAATAAGTTTTTTTTAGGTTTAAAAATGGAATTTTATTGAAAACTGTTATAAATTACATACTGTTTCTCCTTATTAATTAATGAAAATAATCACTAATGGGAAATTTTTTAAATTAAATTTTTATATTATATATAATTAAATATTAAATATTATATATATAAGGATTATTTTTATTCATAGATATAATATAAAATATTCTTTTTCTTGAAAAATACACTTATTGAAAACCTGTTTTTTCGATGCAGTTGTGGGTTTTATTTTAAATTTTATTTTTCCAATTATGTGAATATAAATTGGTAAATTATATTCAATATTTGTAATAATAATTTCCAAATTGGTTAATATATTCATTTTTATTTCTAAGAATAAAAATTTTATAGCGGTAAAAAATATTTACTGTATTATAGGCAGAATAATGAAACTGGTTCAAGTTAAAATGTAAAATATTAAAATAACTAAAAATTAAAACATAAAATGGGTGTTTTATGTGTTGATATAACATAATAAAACTCTAAAAATTTAATTATAAATATATTTATTTTCAATTAATTCCACTCAAATATGTTTACCTTTAAATATAAAATAATAATTATTTAATCTCTTAAAACTACACCTCCTCAAGTAGAAATACCACTCTTGACCACCCCCTTTCCCTTAAAAATGATTGAATCTTTTAAAATCTCTACAAAAAAATATCCTAAACACTCTCCCCACTTCCAAGTGATTATTTCCTCACCCAAAGTCTAATTCCATGTTCTTTAATGGATCCTTCAAGGATGTGTTATTCAAGAGGTAACTTTCTCAAACAACCTGTCTTAATTTCGTTTCTTCTTATACCTTATCCACACCACATTCATCCATAAAGTAATAATAAAATCATAATCATGTATATAATAAAATTTTATAACGATAATGTAGTTTCATATATGAATCCATTTTTTATCTCTACTTATTCAAAGAAAAGAAACCATTATCCAAGTTATGATGGTTAACCGTATCCATGGATAATGAGTTTTCATTTTTAATTAATGCATTGAAATATGGTAATAAAACATTTATTATATTGAAATAAGAAAATAATAAATATATTATAACTTATTTAATGTTATATAACTTATATACATACACAATATTAAATAAAAAGAAACTAGTTTGAGATGTTTAGAAAACCCTCCAAAATAAACAAAACATTTATTATTAAAGTTGTATCAAATAAATCATATTAATATCAGAAAAAATAATTATATAGTGGAAAATTTAAACATATGGAAGTTCTTTAAAACCATTTAATTCCACTTGTGGAGTAATATTCCAATTTTAAAAGATTCACCCGCAATTATACATAGGTGAACTAGCCATGAAACCATGACTTGAACGCTCCGGAAAAAATGAAATTGAACTTTTTAACTCACAAAAATGGAAATAAATATATATAAAAAACTATAATTATTATTTTTGGAATAGGTTAAAAAATAGGTAATCAATTAATATAATTTTATTATCCATTACATTAAGATCATGTACATTAGACATTATGACACGGTGTAAGGGACACCTCTGTCTCTTTTTTTCCACCCCTTCTTTATTTTATGATTTTGATTTCTACTTAATATTGATGGAATGTGATTTTACACATAAATATTAATATAATTTTTATGTTCAAATGATTATTTATGATTTTAAATATCATTAAACCATTTTATAAATATTTATGTACTACTGTTATGCTGATAAAATTTAGAAAGGAACTTCATCTCATTTTCCTTTCGTTGAGGCATATTTTGAAGTTATTATCCATTAATTATAAATGAGGTGTATATAATTCAACTATTATATATTATATCATGAATTTATTAATTATAATGATATTTTATGTGTTTTATAATCTTATTCTTTCATGAGGATTACTATTCTACTGATTATAAAGTGTTAAGAGATTTCTTAACTCAATTTCCTTTGATTGAGTCAAACTTCAACTTCATTGACTATGCCATGCTATAATTATGTGATAAATTACATTTAATTATCTTATATGGAATTTAATTTTTTTAGGTGGATTAGAATCTCATAAACTAAATCAATTCATTTTATTAATTATCTCTTCAATGATATAATATTTATAAGGGGCTCTTTGACATAAAAACCTCATTTTAAATGTTTTAAAGATTTATTTTTCTAAATAATTTTATTACATGTATATGGTTTTACAATTAATTTCATGAAGTTTTTTAGATGTAAATAAATGTTTTAAAATGTTAATTTTATAATTTATCTCATTTTTTCCAAAAAAGGGATCTTTTTAAGGTTTTATATAAATAATGTTCTTTTGAAAAATATTCTTTTAATGTTTCTTTTTAAAAAATTAAAAAGGAATGTTTTTTTAAATATATGGAAGGAATAAAATTTATCATTTTCATGTCACCGTATTATTTCAATGATTACATTACATGTTTATATGGTTACATTTAAGTAAAATGTATTCCATTGTACCTATGTTGTTTCTCAAAATGAGTGATTTCAAAATGAAAAGTTTATTTTCTCAAAGAGTTTTTTTATAATGAAATATTTCAAGATATAGGTTCCATGATAAACCAAGGATGGGTGTTTACATTACTAACCAATGATGTATTCTTCCACGATACACAAAGGACATGTGGTTGCGTTATAATCTCCAATGCATTAGGTACTCTAGAGTTGGTGGTTGGCCATATTGGTTACACTATTAGAAAGAGTGATATGGAAAATGATTTCCAAATTTACAAATATATATTTTAAATTATTTATAATGTGTTTTCAATGAAATAAATTGATTTTAAAAAGTTAAGAAAATGATATTTTTAAAAGATGATTACTCTTTCAGGGTGAAAAAGTACATTTTCAAGAATTGTTTTTCATGGGTTTTCACTAGACTAAAAATTTCCTTTAATTATTTTCCTTATAAGGATTTTTTACCCATACCATACATTAAAATTTTTTCACAGTGTTTAAGGAAGACTAGGGACAATTATTAGATCAAGTTGAAAAATTTGATGAATTTTCTCAAAGAGAAACCATGTTTTATTTTTAATGTCTTTTATTTGTTGAAAAAAATGTATACTACGTATAAGTGTCCAATTATAATGTATTGGTTTAATATTTAAGAGTTATTATTAATTATATAGAACTCTAAACCAAAAAATATCCTCAATATTGTAATAAGGTGAATTGTAGTTTAAAATATCTAGAATATGTAATGCTTTAAGTCGGGTACTTACACCCCACCAAACAAAACTAATACCATTTTTATCTTCTTGACTTGAACCAATGATTCCAATCCAACCAGACATATGTTGGTGTGTTACAAGATAGTTTTACTACCACTCAATCATCATATATTAAAAATAATTTTATAGGGATTTCATATTATCTTTGTGGGTGTTTTCCCCAAAAGAAAATATATCATTATAATTTAAAATTTTGAAAGACATTATTGCATTTATATATATACTTTTTACATTCCAATATCATAATGATAACTAAAAAGATATAATTTTATCAAGGTATAAACCTTATTATAATAATATATACATTTCATATATTCTAAATATCCACAATTAAATCATGTTACAATAAAAATATTTTTTATCACGTATACATGAGACACTCAAAAAAAGGAAGGTAATGTGTGTATAAAATATCTATATAAAAATAATTATTTTCATTATCTACTCTAATAAATAGAAAATATCTAATCGGATATCCAATCACTGACATTTTTAGACAAATCTATAGATCTCCCAAATTTTCTATGGTCTATGACTAGTTTTTTTAAGTATACATTCTTTACCTATTTCATGATAAATATATTATACAAACACATTGGTGTATGCATGTAAGTGGTGATTAATAAAACTATATAGGTTTTCTTAAGAGTGTCTTACCATGGTTCCTAAGTGTTCGAAAACTATTAAATAATAATTTAATATTTAATAAAAAATTCTCAAACCATGTTAATTAATATATCATAATAAAAAAATCTAAAGCATGTATAGAAATATAAGTTTTTGATTTTAATCCCCAACCAAGCATACAAAAACCAACCTCATTAATAGGAATCATGGCATCCACTGATTATCATTTTATAACTCAGGGGATTATTTTATAAACATAATATTTTTTACTGTTGGGTATTCATAATTACAAGACAAAATACTACAACCCAAACCTAAGTAGAGGGAAAAAAAATCTAATCAAAATATTATATTATGGATAGATCCAACACATTATATGGGGTATCCATTTTTATGATCATCCACTCAAAAAAATTATGAATAAAATTTTCAATACATCTAGAAAAATATAAATTATCAAAAAAGTACATTTCCCCAGTTAACTTTCTCACTTAGACAACACCAACTTAATAATTATACAACATGACTCCCAAAAAACCAACACACACCAAATAATCATGATATTTCTAATCTTAATAGTATATTAATAATTTTTTATAAATAATTTTAAAATAAATTAAGGATTTTTTTGAAAACCGAAACTCAATTAAAACCTGATTCCTAACAAAAAATAGTAAGAAAGTGAAGTCACATATCCCAATAAATTAATTGTAGTTAATCCATTATTAATTAAACAACACTTATCCCTATGATATGATTTCACTATGAATAGATATAAAATTATCCATTATTATCAACCTTTCACTCAATTTTACCAAATTGAATGGATAAGTCTTTTAAATGATGATGAAATAGAGTATAGTATGATTATGAGAAATTTTAAAATATTATAATATTTATTTAATATTATAAAATTCATTATTATATGACTATGACTTATTGAGGAAGAAAATTATGATTTTTTTCAAGAAACCTTATAATCATCATAATTGTTTAGTGGTGGAGGTAAGATAGATATGATAGCGTTCAAACCAAAATATTGATTTTCAGTATAATTTTTTAAGTATCTATATTTTTCATATATGACCATGCATCAAATATTGAATTCCCACTATCCAATTTTTTTTTAAAAAATTATTTTTAAAATTTAGATCTTAGAAAGATTTTACCAATACACACAAAATTATAGAAAACATAACAAATTAATGGTTTTAAAAAACTATGCACTAAACATGCATTTCATAAAAACATACAGAAACTCTAAGTGTTGTCTCCAAGACAAAAAAATATAATACAACATCAATTATGAGGATCATACCTTAAATGTGTGTGTTACATTGTTTTACCACCAAAAATATTATTACATTTTTTACATATTCATGAATTTAGTAAATTAAATATTAAAAATTTTATTACCTATTATGATGTTCCTTATACCAATGTATTGTATCAAGATTTGAGTTTATCAAATAGATTTAAAAATGGGCATCAAAAGGATATGAAAATTTAGGTGAGGATGAGAAAATATTTTTATCATTAGATAAATGGAAGAATAAAATGTTCTATTCAAATCTAGTAAAATATGTTTTGATTGTGGGTGCCTAATTTTTCAAGTTCTTGGGATGCCCTTATTATTTTTATATAATTCTTTTACAATAATATTCATAAATATTCAATCAATAAATAAGAATTTATGGAATTATATGGATATTTATGTAGATGACCATTTTATTAAATTATTATATGATTATAAACACATTTTTAACTATTTTATTATAGGATATGATAGTTATAATTTAATTTATTTGAAATAATTTGGTATGAAATAAAATTTTATAGATAACCCTAAAATTTTGACAGTGGATATGATGTAATTTTATGGGCATCTCTTCAAAGGAGACATTAATGGAATGTAATTTTTTTTTTGGTAAATAACCGGTATGTCAACTAATTGTAAATTATTTAGTAAGATAACTTAGTCATTTATCTATTGGAATTTTCATAATTATTTGATTTTATTCATGATGTTTTTCATGTTTTATTATTAATCTATTATTAGTTGTATTTTTCACATTTTTCGAATTGGGGTACAACTGATTTAAAATTATATATGTATTTGTTTAAGAGGATAGTGGTATTTTGGATCAAAGAGAAATGATTATATGTAGGATAGTGTATTCCTATAGTGCTTTTTACATAACAACACATTTCAGTTCAAAAGGAAACTTGGGAGAGAAAAGATAATATAAGATTACAATAGTATTAATATTTAAATTATGAAAATAGATATAAAATTTATGGTGGTAGAATATCATATGTTGAGGAGAATTATAATACCCTCAAATTTGTGTGTATTTATTTATTTTTGTATTTATTGATTTCAAGTTAAAGATCATGGAAAGGGGGATTTTTGGAAAAAGATAGTATATATGGATAGTTAATTTATCTATCTAGCTAAAAATTTATTAGAAAAAAATATATATTTATTATAATTATTAGTTTGGTTCATTGTTAAAAAATTATGTAGGATATATTTTATATATCTTTTAATTATAGGAATAAGACATGTATGACAATAATATAATCTTAAATAATCATATAGACAAATTTAATACATGTATTTCACTTTTGAATTCCTTAAAACCAATATTTAACTGAATTGAATTCTCTGTAATTATTTAATTGTATTTTTAGCATTCTACATGGTGGGATTAGGGTGTCTCTTCAAATAACTAATGAAATAATGGTTTAATTTTTGTCACCAAGTGTTTAATCAATGGTAATATTACATTGATATTTCTAGTCTTATTATATCTCTCTCTCACACACACACCTATATTTTATAAGGCAATCTATAGAGACTTGTATTTAGATATATTTTGATTTAAGAATTTATTTTAGAGTCATATTGATTTAATATAAATAATTATTCTCATTTTAATGAATTTTATTTGTATGAGTATCAAATTTTGGGACACCACTATTATGAATACACCTTTAATTTAATGATGTCTTATTGATAATCTTAAAAAGAACTTTTTTTATTTTGAATATAAATATTTCTTGATTATACATAATTTATACTATTTTTTTTGGTTTATGAATCAATATTTTTCCCAAGAATTGGCCTTATGGGAAAATTGTTCTCCAACATACATAATAATATAAAATAAATTTCTGTTTTTTATTGATTAAGTGAGTTGATATTAATTAAAGATTTTGTAAAATTGTTTTTTAATAGGTTGGTTTCATTTAGGTGTTTTTTAGATTCTTAATTGAAATATATATATTTTTGAATAAAATAAATTTACTTTAAACTATTGTTTTGGAATCTACTTTAGAAATTTAGTTTTTAGATTTATTTTTATTTCTATTTCATAAAGTTTTATATGTTTGAAAGCAGGTTCTCAAAATATAATATATTTTGTACCATTGTTGTAGTGGGTCATTTATATAGAAAATTTGAGATATAGGTGTTATGTTTGATCTATTGTTAGATGATTAAAGTCATAAGGCTAACATTATTACTTTTCCAAATTGGGTAATTCATTTGAAAATGATATAGATTGGGTGTATGAGTGGGTTATGACTTGGTCCATAATATTGGTTAGGATACCAGTGATACACAAAGTTTGGAATTTAGTTAATTATTATATAGTTTCGTGGGTTTTTATTTTCTTAGTATAAGTCTAATCATATATGGTTATGAGGATATACATTATTATGATTTATAGGTTTTGTGTCTAGAAATTTTGTGAATTTTCCATTTGGGTTATTTAAATAAATTGGGTTTTTTATAGTGTATACCATATACCTCATACTTAACCCATCATTTGAGTCGTATCCTAACACCAATTGAAGCCCCAACCTAAGACCTGCTAAAAAATGAGGGTTTTATAGATTTGTAAGAAGAATGGCTAAAATCACTATTCGAAAAAAGAGAAGAAAGTGGAGTATTAGACTCACCTGGAGATTCAATTTGTAACCAACAGTGCTTATGATGGCATAGAAATGAAGGAGATTGATCCTTGAGGAGCTTGGGTTGGTTTGGCTCATCACTAGGGTTTCAAGATGAAGAATGAAGGTAAATAATGAGTTAGAACACATAAGTCCCAAGAGGAAAAAAATGGTCAAATCCCACTTTTTACAGGGAACATGGTTTAGACACAAAATTAGCCAAACTGTTTTTCAATCATATGCCCCACTATGTCCAAGAGGGGGCTGGGCCGCATGATTACCTAGGGATCCCACAAGGTTTGAAGAACCATGTGATGATCATTTAAGATGGATATTTAAAATCCCACATGGTTTATCATTTCTCATTGCAAGTTTTTATTCAAACCATGAACCCATCCTATAAGAAATCATGGTAAGGGAACACATTTACTACTAACCATGTGCTAACTATGCAACATGCACTGGATTCCCCCGTTCTCCCTTCATTCATATCTCAAACCCCTAAAACACCCCTGAGACTCTATATAGGCTCATGAAACATTTCATTAACAAGCATTATGGTATTTAAAGTATAATTATAAATAAGGATTCTCCTCATAGAAGTTTGGGATCTTACAATAACCCCACCTTAAAACTGCTCGTCCTCGAGATGCAATCCCAAGAATCACTAAGCTTCCAAAGAATTGATATAGTGCCATTGTTCCCACATATATGTTTTTATCTCCTAAGTTTCTTCTTGAAAATTACCTTGATAACCTGAAACTTGAACCAAATGAAAAAAAATTCCTCACAAGACCTTCTCATTACGATCTACAATATGAACTAGATGCTCATCAAAGGACACATTAGCCTCGAGCTCAACATATTTAACATCAATCTCAGGATTTGGGTCAGGGTAATACTTCCGAAGATGTGACATGTAAAAAACACCATGCATAACACTATACCATTGAGGAAGATCCAATCTGTAAACTACTAGTTCGATCCTCTCCAAAATCTTAGACAACCCCATGTACCTGGGCACAAATTTACCCTACTTCTAAATATTATGGTGAAATAACCCTAGAGATACAAAAAAAAAACAAAATATCACACAACATAAACTCAAGAGGTCTATGAAACCATTCTTTATATAAATTATTCATATTATGAGCCATATCTATATGCTTACGAATCAACTAAACTTGTTCTGACATCTCCTGCACTGGACTTAGTTCCAACAACTCTGATTCCCATGAACCCATTAAACAAACCAATGATCTACATAGACACCCATATATTGAATCAAATGGTTCCATATAAATCATATCTTGGTAACTATTTTTATATTCCTACTTAATAAGTGAAAAATGCGTCTCCCAAGATCCACCAAAATCTAGAACACACACCCTCTACATGTCCTCTGGAACCTAAATAGTATACTCTAATTTCTCTCCCATATGAAAGTGGAATGTAATACTCAAAAATACCTAGGTTACATGATCTTTATGAAACCCTTGTTATACGATTGAAGTGAAACACATATTTAAATAAAAAACTATAGTTCTTTTCACCCTATAAACCTCACTATCTTCTGCATGTACAACTCTCCCAACTGGTCCATGGTGAAGGTCTCTTTAATTAGTAATAAATGGTCCAAATTGGTCAATCGATCCAAAACTACCTAGATCAGATGATTCTTCAAATTTTTCCTCATAATAACCACCATAAAGTCCATCTTCACATCATTCCACTTCCATTACGGAATAGGAAAATGCTATACAAACACTTGGCTACTGATTCTTAGCCTTCACCTACTAACTGGTATAGAATCACATCTCGAAATATTGAACTACTTACTTCATCATTGGCCACTAATAATATCTATGAAAATCATGATACATTTTTTTAAACCATGATTCCCTTCCCACATCGAAGTATGGAACTCAGACATCAACTGAGGCATCAACTCTTCCCACATACAAGTAAGCACAACAACACAACCACAAACATAAATGATCTCATCATCACTGAAAATCCAACATGAATGCGGCTCCCAAACATCAAGTATTTTCCTAAATTCCAAACACTCCAGATCATACCCTGCATATCAATGATCATACACATGAGTCATGGAATATATATTAGAAGATAATAAGGATAAATCATAAGGGAATCATGAGCATGATCCTTGAGAGCATAACATAGGAATAAGACATTGAATTTTTGGTATACAAATAAGCATGGAAAATAATTTCCATATTAGTCAAGGTTCACTTCCAATACCATCATAATAGAGAAATTCCATTACCAAGGTAGGTTCACATCCCATTCGAGCCATGTATTACTAAACCTAGTTCACTTCTAATTCCATATCTGTATTACTGAACTGAGTTCACTTCCCATTGCAGTTATTTATATCTAATGAAATATAAATATTTACCAAATCCATTGGAGACCTATCATGGCACACCCACAATGTAAGTTGTAATGGGATCACCTGATGCTACCTGGGGCACCCTATCATATAAACTATTACTATCCTACCCAATTCTATCTAGGCCACCCCATTTTATAAGCTAAAATAGACTTATTTCATGCTATTTGGGACACCCCATCATATAATCTATTATGGTCATAAACATATCAATATGGTCCACCCTATCATATATGAAATTTCTATCAACCACAATATAAATAATATAAAAATAGATTTTATATCATCATAAAAGCTCATAAAACAATTATTATTTCATAACTAAATTATCACATGGAAAATAAATGGGTTTCAACTCAATATCTTTGAAACATGATTGACCTTTGGAAAAGAAATGACTTCCATAAACATCATAACATCAAATCATAGACCATTCAAAAGAATAATATGAATGGAATCCTTGGGTTATAACCACAATAAAATATAAATCATATAAAATGATGTCATATTATATGGAAAATAATATTTTAAGATCATTTAAAACTTTTTTTGAGAATAATAACCTTACTGTAATATAAATTTCTTTTTGAAATAGAAAACATTTTAAAATGATTTTTTATTTTAAAATAACCTCTAAAACCTATAATGGATGCATAAAACCCCATTTTAAACACATTTTAAAATGTAACACAATTTCAAATTTTTTTTCCCTGAAGATGATCTTAAAATATCATTTAAAAGAAATTAAAACATTTTTTGAAAGCATTGTTTTTAAATAACACTGATTTCTGTCTGATGAGAGAGAAAGTCATATTCCCTTAAAAAATTATTATTTACCTTAATTACATAAGTGTGGAAAAATGTTAAAATTACATTAATATATCATTAATAAGATAATTATAATAAAATTCATGACTATTTATGAGATATGGATCATAATATTTCATCAATGGAACCATATATATTCATATACAATCTTGATAAATGATGAGATTATAGCAATAAACTCTTACCACTTTGGAAACACTGTATCCTGATACCCAAGAAATAATAACATTACATAAAGATTAAAATATCATGAAAATATGGATATTCGTTATATAAAATGTCAATTTTTAAATATATAAACCTCATAAATGAATATATATGCTTAAAATTACATGTGACTCAAAGAAGTAAAATTGAGACAAAATTCCCTTACTGATTTGGTAACTTTTAACCATAAACCCCATCAAAGAGGGATCCTAAAATGGATAATTAAATAGAAAAATTATTATAAGTATAAAAAACATCAAAGAAAATTATATAAATCACATATAAGAATGTGGTGGTCAATATATCACGTGTCTCACAGAATTTAGAAGTGAGATGAAATTTCACTACTACTTGAGTAAAATTTGAACTGTGAGATCCATGAAAGAATAAAATAAATTGAAAAATTGAATATCAATAAATAATAGTAAATAAAGATACAAAATTTCATAGAGTAGTATATACACCACATACAATAATTGAGTGGTGAATATGGCATAATTCTTGCAGAAACAAATGTGAGACTAGAAATCCCTTTACCTTAAGGCTTGACGCCCTTTGTACACATTAAAACCTACTGTATAATAAATATAATATTATTATACATATACCAAATAACCATATTCATATATATAATACCATATATTATTTTATTATGACATTATAATACCCATTTATTAACAATTTGATGTTAATGTTACGTTTTGGTAAATAACCACATTGATTTTCGTATATGTTCTAACTTTTTATTTTTTTCCTTTTACATTGATCGTTATTTACTAATTTATATAATTTAAACCAATATATAAATATCATATATATTCATTATATATTTATTTATAATAATCTATAAAATATTTAAATAGGAAATGAAATGCATCGCTCATTGAGACGGTAGGCCATACATACGCATGAATGTTGTTTCCATTTTATTATAATATCAAAGGAAAGAAAAGTAAATGATATATATATAAACCTATATATTATAATTATAGTATAATTATTATTTCATATATATATATATATCACATATTTCTGTTAAAACCATCCTTAATTAATTACATTTAAGAGTGAAAAAATCACATTACTTTATGAGGAGGTAGTCTGCCGTACACACGAACGATGTTATCATATTCCCACAAAATGGAAAGAATGAAGGTATGGGTTATATAAAAATTAAATAATATTAATAAAATAAAAATATCATATATATAACATATAAACTATAAATACATATTTATCCCCAACCATGAATGGTGGTAATGGATGAATGAACAACATCGGTTCACGAGGCGATAATCCACCTTATTATGTATACCATTTTATGGATGTGTGTAATGTTTTAGATTGAAACCTCAACATTTAAAAACCTAATAATATTTAATATACATATGTTATTATATAATAATCATATAAAATTAATGTAATGTATTTAAGGAAGAAATAAAAAAAATGTTCATTGATGAACATAACCGCTTCTTCAGGTATCTCTTTTGGGCTTGCACAAAAGGACTTCCTTTATTTCCTTTAGAAAAAATGTAATGATTCTAGGATGATAGGAGGAAATTTTTGAGGTTATTTTGGTCTATTTTGGTTGAACCAAATGTAATTAGATGTGTGAAGTAGTGGGAAGAGTGAGTACCCATTTACAATGGATGAGGAGTTTCATTATTGAAAATACCAAAAAGGTAAACACTATTTGGAGGTCTAAATTAAAAAATTACCCCCAATAATGAACAATAATCTATAAATGTGATTATATGGTCTGAATATATCTATAAAATAGGTTTTGTAAATGTTTATAGGTCATTTTCCCCTTATGGATAATGCTTAGTTCCTTAGTAAGCTCGTTTTTCTTTTAATCATTATAATTAGTTTTAGCTATTTTCTATAATATTGTTTTTCAAAAAATTAAGTTGAAATTATTATACATTATAAATTTTCCGAATTATAATACTGAATCCATTTTTATAATTTTAAATCACAAATGAGGAAAAAAATAATTTAATATTAATCCAAGAGACATGATGAAACAACAAGCATTTAAAGTTTAAAGGTACAAATGTTTGAAATTTTTTATATCTAATTTTAATGTGAAATTGATAAAAATGACATAAATCGTGATAATATTTGTATAATTAATCTAATTACACTTTAAATTAAATTTAAAATATAGTGTAACTATATAAATAATTAAAAAATAGTTGATGTGAATTAAAATTGAGTATTGTTCACTATTCATCAAAAAATGAAACATCTTAAAAAAAGAAAAGAAAAAATTTACCCTATGATCATATTGAAGTATTGATTTAAAATATAATATTTATTTTTTAAAATTTAATTATTAAAATTTTCAAAATTTAGTTTTAAAATGAGTTCACCTTTAAAAGGTGGTGAAACCACCTTTTAGAAAAATATATCTTTCTTATGCATAAAATTAGATTTATTATTATCTCTTATCTAGAAAACACATAAGATGAATGTTAACTAGTTGACTTAATATATAATATATTATTTTCATCAAAATAATTAATCATGTTTGGTTTTTTAATTTATTGAGATAAAATGTGTTTGTCCATAGAAATATAGTTTTTTATAAAATGAATTTACTTATTTTCAAATAGTTGATACTTTAATTTATAACTAATTAGTTACCAATTAATTAATATTTTAAACATTAATAAAAAATAAATTTTATTATTTAGTGAATCCCTTTCATACCATCTATTCCAATGGATAGGTGATTACTATAATAATATTTTAATAATTGGCCATGCTTTGTTTAAAATCAGTGTTGCGTATAATGAAACCTAACATTGTTGTTGTGCATAAAAAAATATAAACATGGTATAGAGTGTAACACAAGAAAAAATTAGTGTTTCATATACCTCAAGATAAATTTATAATTGCATGTATAAAAAGCTTAACTTTTTTTAATATAAGTCATGATTGAATTGGTGTTGCGTGTAATGCAAGGAATCAATAAATTTTAATTTATTAGAAAAAAATAATTTATAAAAACATGAGCTCTTATAGGGTGTCCTTATGAAGGAGTTTGGTGATGATATTATCAGAAAAGAAGATTTTGTGGTATGTGATTTTTTGTTGTTTCTTTTTCATATTAATCTATGAAACTAGTGATGAATTTGTTGGATAATAAGGTTTATAATCTATTATGTTATTAATATTTTTCCTTTTTATCCTTTTGAATAATCCTTATATTTACTTAAGACATAGTATTTTTCAGTTCAATATACAGAGAATAATTGAAGAAGGTTAAAATAAAATTGGATGAAGGGACTCTAAATGTACAGTATAAGATATCAGGATATACTTGTCCTTGATAGGCATGGTGTATAATGATTTTGAAAATATAATTTTACATAAGAATATTTTCAATCGATGTTATATATTTTAAATTGATGTAATAATCCACATATTCTTAGATAATTATTGCATAAAAATTTTAAATTATTTATTAGTTAAATTGTATATTTGTTTAGTAAATGTTACCTAGAGATAATATAAAATGAATAGGTAGGAAATTAAAAGTAATGTATGCGTGTGAGTAGAATAGAGTACCTCATGGAAAATTATAAGTACCCAGTGGTATCTAGTGTAGGTTTTGTATATTTTTAGTTTTTATAACAATTTACTCAGTTTCCTTGTGTTGGTTAACTAATATATTCATGGTTGGGTTTTTAATAGGATATAAAATAGTTAGCTTTAATGTTAAAAATTAACACCATTAAATCCCATCATATGGGGGTTTTCTTTAGAACCTAAAATAATACCCTTTTAAAGATTCCCCATAATATATCCTATCATTCTTAGTGAATAATTCTTTAATATGGATGTAGAGTTTTTATATATAGTTTTAAGATATTCCTTTATCTTAGGCAATCTAAGATGTGTTTCTTTTTTCTTGTTTTTTAATAATTCATATTAACAACATTAATTTTTAATTAAATGTTATCAATATTTCAAAAATCCATTAATTCATTGAGATTATCATTTCATCATGATATATAATGATCTTGTAAATAGTAATATTTAGGAAAATATACCTATCCTTGATCTAGATTTTTGTTACACATTGGTGTTATGATAAAGAACTATTATTTCGTATATATATGAATTTTTAAGTCATGGATAGTTGTATAATACCCTATATCAGTAGATTATAAATTTGTCTCTAAAGTAAATATGGTTGGTGAACCCTCCACTATTCCCAATTTTTATTTTTCATTATGTATTAGTGGAATGGAATAGTTTGAACCCAAACATTGGATATTTTTTTACAAAACAAATGTCTTACTATACACTTTTTAATCATAAATCCTTAATTTAGTTTTTTAGATCATGATTTTGATACATGTATACATATTTATTATTTATTAAAACCATTTTACTCTTTCCAGATTACGTTATATATTTTTATAGTATGAAATATTATATTATGTTATATTAATATTGAAATTGTGATTTCACATATATTTATATATAGTTATCTGGTATGAAAAGGCTATGAAAGGGATAAGATATTGATATAAACTATCTATATATTACTCTTACCTAATGAAGGTGTATAGGTATATCCTTATAGGGGAGTCAAGGTAATATGTTATATATATAAACATCCCTATAACTGGTTATATTATCCCATATTCAAGGGGATTTACCCCATACCCTACTGCTTGTATCCTCCTCAGGGTGGATGTATTTCGATGTATGTTAATTTTCTATTTTTCAATTAATTAAGTGGATATATCCCATAATCTAGAGTCCAAGCTATTATTTAAGGAGGTATTTTATGTTACATCATAAACCAGATAGCATATCAAAACCTTAATCACCAGAGTAGAAAATAATTAATATTATTTTAATTATTACTTTTACTTTCATTATTTTTCATTATCATACACTTAGTCTTATAAAAAATAGGTAAGGGTCATGTATGTAATTCCTATTGGGTATGATTTACTCAAACCCTTCATGTATTCTATTGGAGTACATGTAGATTTTTTATTTTTTATTTGGGTAATGGAATTTTCTCAGTGCAAGAGGGTTCATAGGACCTAGGCATTTGTTATTATACTGAATTTTAGTTCTTCATTGAATCAATTTGACATACTTGGTTATTTTTTTATTAAAATTTTGTTATTATGTGTATGTGAGTTATGTTTTATTCATGTATGATCAATGTGTGTACATGTTTTAGATTGTTCTTGTTTTGGGCCTGAAATCATATCAATTTATCATTATATTACTATATAGGAAAAAAAATACTCCTTGGAGTATAATATCATTTTCTATAATGGATATGATTTTATTTTTGGAATGTAGAACATGAGAATTAGCCATAAAATTTTTAATACACAATTAATTACTGCATACGTTAAATCAATAGAGGGAAAATTACATCCCACACAATCCCATTTATCCCCTTTTATTTACAATATATTATTGAACTTGGGAATTAATCCTATGGTTTTGTGTAATTTCATGTCAATCAATTAAGATATTAATTAATTCATTAGAAATTGGTATCAATTCATTTTTAGGTAAGTTGGGTTTGTGATTAGTTAGAAGAGAGTACATTCATGATTCTATTAGTAAGAAATTAATAAATATTTCTAGCATAATTATGGTTGAAGCATGAGTTACCATGGGAAATATAGGTTTAATTTTTCTTTTCGTTATTTAGACTTATCCTTCTTAATCACATGCATCTTGATAATGTATTTATATATAGGTGTTTGAGTGAAAATAAAACATATTTTATTTCCATGTGTTATTTTTTAAATTAATTTATATAATTAATTGAATATGTATATATAAACTAAATAATTGATAATAAATAAATAGTGTTTTAGTACAAATTTATTAGTGAAAGTGAAAAAATATAATTCCAGAATAAATTAAATTAATTCAATTAATTAATAAATACATTTTATTATTAGTATTAATAGTATTTTTCATTATTGTTTCTAAGGTATTATTTTTAAATATTTTAATTTATGTTTTATAGTGTTTAAGAATTGAAAGAAATGGATAAAATGAGAGAGGCGTATATGTTTCCTTTGTCAATTGTCATGCAGTTTTTAATCAATGATGGTATATATTCTTGGAAAAAATATCATATATAATCATCTGCTTAAATATAGATTATGTATCCTTGATGATTCATCATCAGTTATATTTGATGGAGCTAATAATCATTCTCCACCAACTAGGTCTACTATTTAACTATGGGTCTTAGAGGGGATTGATCAAATAACATAGTCTATGGGGAAGGGGGTATCATGGTAGGAACCTACTAGTGTAGATGTCATGAGAGTTTTCTAGTTCCATCATCATTAACATTTAGGGTGATTCCTTTCAACATTTGGTGGAGGAATGTGTTGAATTTCATAATTACATCAAGACACATGACTAGAATAGAGTGATATTAGTGAACTTTATTCTTAAAGGGGATACCATTCTATGGTGGGATTTTATATTCATAACTATTAAGGATATGATATTTTTCTATAAAATATTTTAGGAGATCATATTATATAAATAATATTCTCCAACCCTTTTCATGTAAATTCGAGGGAGTTAAGGTGATTGTATAGTGGAGAATATTTTGAGGGTTTCTGTCACTAAATTCATTGATCTAATTAATTTTACATCATTAATTAATGAAACAGGATATCTATGATAAAGGAGGATGGTTTTTGGAGTATATGAAATGAATATAATAAGGCTATACATAATGGATTTTCTAGTTTACAAATATAAATGACGATCATGACTAGATCCTTGGTGGTATAGATAGTTCCTTTACTAAATTAATGGGATATATATCCCACCCTACCATGGATCATGACTAGTAGGGGTCACAATATCATGGTTTATAGGCTATCATCATAAGGTAAATTATTGATATGTACTCCCCCTCAAAGAGGAATCAAAATGATTGTTGGTTGTTCATCGATTGATGGTTTCATGATGGGAGGGGTTGTTCAAGATAAGGGTGGATATGTTGTATTTTATTTCAGCATATTCTATGTCTATGGAGATTCAATCATAGAATAATATATTCCCATTCTCATGGGGTTCTAATTACACCTCTCTCACTGTATTAAGTTCGATTTTGGGGAAAATGATTCCTCTGTTATCCTTAGGTATATTTAGTGAGTGAAATCAATCTCTTGGGATATAACCTATTTAGTTCATATGTGTAGGAGTATACATAATTGTTTCATATATCTTACCCACATATGGAAAGAGGGAATATAGGTTTCTAACTACTTGGCTTTATGGTCCACCCCTGATAAACCATCTATCATCTTTAATAGCACATGATCCCTTTCCCCTAAGTGGGTTAGACTTATACGGGCGAACTCCCTATAAATCCATTATTTCATGACCCCCTGACTTGTTTGGGCCTTGGTCACCCATTTATATTCAATAAAAATTCATTATATTGTATGGTTTTGATACATTTTTCATCTTAATTATGTTAGGATATAAAATAAATATGACACCATTCTTATGTGGATTTGAAATAACCTCTACATACCAAATAAATATTGTTCAATATATTTACATTCCCTAATATTGTGAAAAATTATTTTTGTATTAGAAATGATTTAGAATAAATTATAGGTTATGTACATTCACTTTCTTGGTGGAACAACGAAGATAGATTTTATTTCATAATGAAGAAATAACGAGAAGAGATGATTCAAGTTATGTCCTTTTAGGATAATCATGGAAGGATTTCTATACAGTCTTTTATAAAATACATATCCAGTTAAATACTACTATAGTGGAAAATATATTCACACTAAGCCAAAATATACCTTGAATATGGAGGAATATCATTTATGATGGGTGTTCTATAATCATTTCTTGTCTAATACTATTGAATATACCATATGAATGATTGATCTATCATCATAGAATTATTATGCAATGAATAATGTAAATATAAATGGAATAAATCATTTCTAGATATCTCCTTATCCTTGGAGGAAAGTGAATTAATGATATAACTATGGAATATTCCATAGGATATATCCTCCGCATTTAGTACAAAAGACATTAGAATCCTCATACACTATAAGAGGTCCCTACAAACTCCTAGTAGTGTTGTAGAAACTTCATTGATGAAGAGAAATGGAATACTAGGTCTGAAGAGAGACTCAAAATTTTCAATATAGTAGTAAACACAACCAACATGAGGATAAAATCCTAAAATAGACTCCCTTCATATAATGAAGTCATTCGAGAATTATCTTAAAATTCTGGGATAAAAACATAAATTACTAAAAAATGTATACCTTCTATTATTAATTATTACTAAATGTCTCAATGATTTTTAATTCCATAAATAAATCATCCCTATAATTCATAACTGAATTAAAACTAACCTTGATATTGTTACATTATTCATATATCTAATATCATATATCATATTCATATTATACAATATGATAGAGGAATCTATTTCCCTTAATGATATGACCATATCATAACCTAAAATATGAATCACATGTGAATATAAGATTAATATATAGTTTAATAATATAATATGATTAATATATTCTAATTCACACATAACCATCTTTTACTTTCACTAAAATCCATGTAGAATTAATGAAAAACTTCCCATATCTCTGAGTTCATCCAAACTAACTCGGATATGATATATCAAAATCTAATCATTTTGGAAGAAACACATTATCCAAAATTTATTCCTTATTCTATGGACTAACTTTGCAACCCTATTCTCCTTTTAGTATTGATTATAAATATTAATTTCTAAATACACACACACACATATATATATATATATAATAAAAGGACAACCTATATTAAAAAACCAGTGCTCTGTGAGCTATAAAAGGGTCTACTATGATTCTCATCCTAAAAAATCATATATCTATTTGAAAAAATCCACCATAAGATTTATCATATAAATTAAGTGTATAATTATATTACACCATTTTAAATGATATTGAGTGACCACTAAACATGTAACATGTTAATATAATATATGTATTCTCATACATTCATGATTCTCTAAAATATAATCACCATTTTTAATGAATAAATCATATTTAATTCATTTAATTGTTCAAACACATCATATGTCACTCAACTAAGAATAGTCAGTAATTTTATCAGTATAAATCCATCAGTGGCCCAAATGTCATTTTTTTTGATAAAAGTGGACAAATCTCATTATAGTTAATCTCCAACTGGCCACATGTTCAGAAACACAACCAACCACCTTATTTTTTATCTAATAATTAATAATTATAAAATAAAGGTTTCAATGTATGAAGGATTTCATGATATGTATCTATCTAACCTTAGTTAACAAGGATTCTTAATAAGTATATACCCCTAAGTATATCAATGAATTTATAACAATCCAAGTGATATATATTGGTGGTTCATTCCATATCAAAAATATTGAATTATTATTCTATGTATCTATATTTTGTATCGTAAAAAAATCTTTCTATAAATTATATGATTCTACTTGTAACACCCTAAGATATTAGAATATATTTCCCCAAAATAAATTTGATGTGTTTTATAACTTGTATTACAAAAAAATATTATCTAATGCGAATAATTCATTTTTATAATACAAGGTGAAATATATTAGGAGATAATTAAACAAAACCAAATGATGGAAATCAATTATAATAAGTAATTATTTAGTTATTCATAGCTCAACAACAATTTTGTTTAAAAATAAATTTTTATTGTATATTGTATATTTTTTTATTTTATGATAAACTTTAAAAATATAATAATTTTATTTTTAAAAAACCAACATCATTTATGAATTCCTCAATTAAAAATAATCTTAAGGTTAATTTTGACATTTTTTTGAAAAAGATGGGGTTTTACTGAATATTGGAAAATTCTATTTTTTTGAGTACTTTATCATTGATGAAATAATTATGATATAAGATTTATTTATAATAATGTGAAAGAATTTTATAGTCCAAATATTTTTTATGGAGTAAAATTATTCATTTCATACTATAATGTTGAATTTTTATACTCATGGAAGACTTTTATGACTTACGTTATATTTTATTATATTTAAAACTGTTTTTGATTCATTAAATTTTTTGAGTTGCTTTAATGATTACATTTATATCATTCATGGATATAATTTCAAATTAACATAATTTATTAAATATGAAACCATTAATTTCATGGAAAGAAACACTATTCATGGATCTCTTTCATAAATAATTATAAATTCATTTTTAGACATAAAAAACGTTTTTATGAATTATATTATAATTATTTTATACCTCTTATAATAATTGAATATTTAAATATTTATTCAATATTTTGAATCAACATATTAAAAAAAATTAAAAATTTGTTATTTTTACCCATAATAAGTAATTATAACAGTAAAAATGTATCGTCGCAGTTAAGGCTAAAATGGGTTTAAAGGGTTAAAATAAAGTAATGAATTCATGATAACAAAAAATATTTAATAACACTCATTTTTTGAGTTTCCTTCAATATATATCACTATATATTTTATGATTTTATTTTTTGGATGCACATTCCCATAAGATTTGGTATATAATATTTTAGGGTTTATAATATTTACAAGGGTACCAGTACCCTCACTTATAAAAGGGAACATTCTCTTATCACATTTACACACAACTTGAGCACCTTATATTAACCACCCTCCCCAAAAATCACTTCACAAATCTTTTCCCCACATCCTAGAGGTTCTGGTATCCTTAAAAGACCATATCAAGAAGGATTAAATTATAAGTGAAAGTAAATTATAAGAAGAAGAGATAATCATCTTAAACGAGCTCTTTGAAGATTAATTCTTCCTATACCTATAAATATCATATAACTATATTAACATAATTAAATCTATATATTTACTCTAATTTTTTTATGTTACTGATATAACTAATTTCTACAACCATCCCGTCCTAGGTGAATTAAAAAATTCACTCATGCATACATGAGGAATACCACCACCTAAAGCAATGTATTTCTTTCATCATCATCAAATCATTCAACCATATTTAAATATTTATTTAATTTATATATACTATTTTTATGGAATAATTATTATTGAATAATGATATGATATAATATACCTTTTACCCTCCCATTGGTTGGAAAAGTTTAATGTTGTTCGTTTTTTTGTGTGGACTACCATCTCCACGAATCGATGTGATTAATTTATCATGTATTCCATACCTTAATGGTCATATATAAACATTAAATGAGTATATATGATATTTATGACATAATTATGATACTTTAATGATTAATTATGGGTTTCATTCATTTCATTCCATTCCATAGAAGATTAAAATATCTCTCATGTAAAGAAATGTATTCCATTTTTCATCACTACAATACAAGGATTGTTATAAAAGTGTATATAATGAATAAAAATGATATCTGTGAAATAATTAATATTTTGGAACCATGAAAAACATTCAAGGATCATAACATCCAAACTGAAATATATTTGGAAAAAAATAATTATCTCCTTCAATGTTTATTATAATGAAGAATTATTAATAATTTAGTAAATATATATTATAACCGAATGGTATATGGTAAGATAATTATGAATATATTTAATTATAAAACTTATAATAAAAAAAATTTATCATAAAAGAGTTTTAGGTGCATACAATGTGAGTCGGGACTTGTGGGAAGGGAATATATTGCAATATAATTTTTCTAATCAGGATATTTCATGTTTATATTTACATTGGGAAAGTATAATTGTTTCTATCACTCTTAAAACCCATTAATTTTATTTTCATTCTATAATTTTTTTTTTATTTTTTCCTTTTATTTCCCTCTCTTTAGAACTCAGAGACACTGAAATAATAATTTTAATAAAAACCCCCCTTATTTCTTCACTTTAGTCTAGAATCATTATCTTTTATATCTATATTCTTCAAAATTGTTTTATATAATTTATTATATACTTTTAAATTATTTATAAGTGTATTATTTACCTATTAATATTGTTTTAAATTAATAAAAATGAATTTTTTGACTTCTTTTTTTACAACTCACCTTTCAATTTCTTCCCAAAATTGTGAGAATATTATTTTATTTTAACTTATACTACATGAAAGGATTTTTCAACCATCATTTACTTTATTCATGATTTTAATTCCTTTACAAGTTTCTATGGTATTAAAAATAAAATACTATTAAAATTACACATGGAATTTTTTGTTTTTAGAATTACCAAACTAATGGGAATATTTTCATGTTTCTTAAATTATATTTCAAATGATTTTATAAATGCATTTTTCATGTATGTCACCATAATTTAATGATAGTTATTCTTTACTAGGGATATTTTTTTATGTTACAATATAATTTATTTCTTTGATTTAATTATTCTCATAATTTTATAAATATGTCTTCATAAAACCATTTTCCTTCCCATGGGTTAACAAAGTAATGATGAAATAATGAATAATTTTATGATCCTATGGAAGACATATGTATAATTTATATTATGTGATGGGTCAGAATAGAATTATATATCCATACAATAAATTGTTTAATAATTGATATATCATGAGACAATATGAAATGTAATATTTACTGAACCAAATAATCTATGGTACTTTGTTCACTATGTTTATGGGAATGAGGAGTAAACCCAATCCACTATGGGACTCTATCTAATATAATAGTCATTGTAGTAATCCATTAATATGGATATAATTTTATATTGTTATGTGTATAATACAAAATTATGTCATATACCAATGATATTCTATCACACCTCATTATTTAGTATTTATCATTTCAAATTATTTTAACTTATGACATTTATTTTGACATGGCTTTACACCAGGACCCACATTTTATGGTCTATGATTTATTAGTTTTATTTTTATATGTTATGTTAATATTCTCATGCCAATATATTTATCTTATGATTAATTATGATCATTGATTCATATCTACCATGATTACCCTTATTAAGTATATGATATCACTAGGTATTATATCTATATTATCCCATGTTATAGAGAAAACTTTTACGTATAAAACAACCGATAAGGGTACTTTGAGAAGTTATATTTGTGAGGAATGTTCAGGATATTTCATGAAATAATTTTATTATGTATCTAGTATTCAAATATATTATCTCTTTATGTTTATTTGGAATGTATTATTGTGAGATTTATTTAATATTCACCTAAATATTGTAATATTTGTGTAAATGTTTCTCAGGTCACCCTAGTTGGTATTAGGGAAGGGTTTAGTAATTTTTGGAGATTATGTTATATGAAATAATGGGATTAAACGAATGAAAACCTATGATAAATAAATGTGATATAGTATAATCCATAAGTTATATAGGTTTATGAGAAGGTGTCATAATTTAGAAAATATTAACAATAATTTTTATAATTATATTATTTCTCAATTTTCTTACTAATGAATGATTAAAAAACTATTCTTTCAGTATTAGTCAATTTCTAGAAATAAAAGGAATTATGTTAGCAAAAAATGTGATGACCAATGCAATGAAAATCCTCATGAGAAACAACGTTTAATGGTTGTTTGGAAGTAATGTCCAACAACTAATCTCACCCAACTCTTTTGAACTATGAATAGTGACATGAATCATGTTGAACATCTAATTTACCAAAGGAATGCACTACTCACTATTGAGTATTTTATGTGTTAATATAAACCATAATTTAGTTTTTCTAATAATAAATTTATTTTAGAATAGTGGATCATTTCTATAGATAACATATTTTTCATTCCCCACTACTCAAGCCATTAGAATTTTGTTTTTATTATGTATTGATAAGAAGGTGAAGTTGATAAACTGTTTAATCTTATAAATAATATGAGGTAGGGGTATAAATTGAATCTATGAAATGGGAAAAGAGTAGGAAATTATTTTTCAATAATTATTTTTTCAATACATTTCACTCTAAAATGGAGAGGGGATTTCTGGAAATTAAAGAGAAGTATAATGATTCCTTTTCTACTTAAGATGAAAATTTCACAATACATGCAATGTTTGCTTACGATTTTTTCACCAAAATTAAAAGTAAAATTTATCGATTATATATTGTCATAACACTAAGTTTCTAAAAAGAATGGATATTAGAGACTTTGATATATATCAATAAACTGTTTGATTTCCTCTTAAGTTATAAATATAGAGTGGAGACAATAATTAGTCCTAGGGTTTTGGATAAGAAGATAAATTTTGATTTTTTAGGAGATTGAAATAATAAAAACCATCAAGGAAAAAAATTTAGTATTCATTAATGTTTAAAATGTGGATAGAATCATTTGGGGAGATTCTTTAAGGGATAATGAAAATGTTCAATGTATAGAAAGAAGTCCATTGTAGAAATTATTATTAATGTGATATAAAGAGGTCACCTAATGTAATGATTGGATTGAATGATAACCCAAATACACTACCCATAAATCTATGATATAATTGTAAAAGTATGGAAAATATTCCAATCAGTGCATGAATCCAAGGGTCAATGACAATAATTAGAGTCATTAATCTCCTAATACAAATGAAAACAAGGAAGGCTTAGGAGATCATAAATACTTAAGTGGGTCAAAAGTTTGATGTGGTTAAAGGTACGCATATCATCTACCATAGAATTAAAAATGTCTTATTTGATTCAATATCTACCAAATTTTTATATCAAAATTATTTTCCTATAATATCACATCATTATCCCAATGATTATATGTTGACATATCTGTGAAAATTTCTAATGGTACAATTTTTTAATGTGATTTCTATATATCTTCTATGATATATGTTTTTTGGAATTTTATTCTAATAAATCATGTTATTATCCATATAGTTATATTTTTTAGGATTTTGAGCATGGATTGGCCCTCTCTATTTGGATCCAACATCAATTAAAAAGGATGTGAAGTCACATATGGTATTCTTATCCATCCAATGATCTTCTATCAGTTAGAGGTTTAAATTGAACATTAAATTTAAATCAAATCCATTATATTAGCCTCAATACCTATTACTGTGGTGTATATATCTCAAAGATTTAGATAAAATGCAGTAATAAAAATATTTCAATCCTTTTAAGAATATCCAATTATAATTCTTGGAGAGTTTCTTATTCTCCCCTTAAATTATGAAGATATGTTTTCAATAGAACTCATACATGGTGCTATTACTATTTCAAATACTCCTTATAGAATGTATTTAATTTATTTTATAGTAATTAAAAAGGATACTTTTGTAGAATATTTTAAAGGGATTCAAAAATCATAGTGCTCTACTATGGGGTGAAACTGTTCTTCTTATCATGTAGAGAGATGGGTTAATGCATCTTTTAATTGATGATATTAAACTAAACAAATAAATATAAAGAAAAATCATCCTTTACCCAACATTGATGACTTGTTTAGTTATCTCTGTGGAGGTCATTACATTTAAAATATTAATCTTTGATCTATATATGGTAATTTAAGTGTAAAAAAGAAGGATATATAGAAGAAAACATTCTTTAAGAGGCATGGGAATTATGGATTTATTGTTATTACATTTTAACATACCAATATCCCTTTTATCTTCATTGAACTAATGAATGTAGTCTTCAAAATCTACCTTGATCATTTTGTGGTAATCTATCGAGACGATATTCTTTTATATTATAAGTGTAATGAAGGTAATGATGGTAATTTGAGTATTTTGTTGGAGACATTGATAAAGTAGAAGTAGTTTGTAAAATTTAGAAAGTATGAATTTGGAAGAAAAATGTACCATTATTGCATTAGAAAATTATAAGAGAGTGTATGTAAGTAGATACTTTAATGATGGAAGTTATCAAAAAATAGACTAGGCCAAACATGATGTATGGGATTCATTGGTTTCTTGAATTAAATTAATAGTACTAATTAGTTGTGAGTAATTTATCATGAATATCAATCCAAAAAAATGTTTTCATGAATGGAAGGCAAGTTCCATTGGTATAATTTAAGCAATGATAATTTTAAAGAACTGAAGAGAATGATTTTCATTACTCTTATGCTTGCACTACACTGTAGTGGATAAGGGATTGTGGCCAATAATGATTAATAAAATAATGTATGGGTATCTATTCGAATTCAGAATGAGATAGTGGTATAATATGTCACATTCCAATTGAAGGTTCATGATAAAAGTAATCTAACTAATGATTTAAAGTGGACAGTGATAATTCTTTATTTTAATAAATGGTTTTATTTTAATTTTTTTGAAAGTTGTGATATATCTATGAATAATAAATGTTTGTATAATATATACAAACAAAAATATCTTAATATGATCTAAAGGAGATACATAGAGTTTACTAAAAATTATGACTACTCAATACATAAACATTGTTATAAGTTGGACAAGGAAGATCATGCTCTGAGTTGAAAGGATCACGCTAGTTTTTCCATATCGAGGATCAAAAGAGATACAATGTTTATGGATTTTTAGAAGACAATATTTGAAAGAATTTGAAAAGGTAAAAGATTATATCTTTATCATATATATGTTTAACCATCTATTCATGTGACTATTAATGAGGCATAAAAGGAATTTGTGGAGATGAAAAATATGTAAAGGAATAGTTCAATGTTCAACCATGAACCTAATTGAATCATAAGATTCATGAAATAGTAATGGGTCACGTCCTAATAGAATAGAATAAAGACTTAAATAATGACACACATATATCTTCATTCTCTATCCATCCTGTAATTAAACATATATATATAGATATCAAAGGTAAATTATATTGGTAAAATAAGAAGGGTGATATTGTAGAGTATATATCTCGATTCATAGTGTCATTAAGTTAGGGAATAACATTACATGTCTAAGGGTTGATAAAAAACTTACCCATAACTGTATATAAATGGAAAATAATCACCTTGGATTTCATCATAATAAACTCTATTATATCCAAGGTCCATAATACAATTTTTGTTATATTTGATCACATAATGAAGTTAGTGCATTTCATTTCTATCAGGGAAGAGTTATAACTTGACCAACATAAAGTGATATACATTATATAATTTTTAAGTCTTAATGAAATAAAAATCTCAATTTTATCTAGTAAATATCTAGGGGTCTATTTGATGTTATGTAGAAGTATTTATTAAGAATATATTATGAAATTTAACTTTATCACTACATATCATCGTCAGAAAAATCATCTATATATGATGAAAATTAAAACCATAGAATATATGTTGAGTTCTTTATCTATATATTTCAATTTTTATTTTGGTATTATCACTTTCCTCTCGTATAGTATTCATACAATAATAGTTCTCACCCAAGAATTTAGATGGAGCCTTATGAATCCATCTATTGAAAGAAAGGTATAAGTCAAACATACTAGGATTATATAGGAGATAAAAATCTATTGGGACTTGATATAGATAAGGAAATGGAAGCTAATATTACATACATTAAAAACAATATCAATGATGCTTATATTTGATAAAAGAAATTATTTAAAATAGAGGACAAAACTAGAGTTTGAACCAGATTATAAGGTATTCTGATGAATATATCCTTGGAAAAAATTTATGATATTTGGAAAGAATATAAATTTAACCCTCTGATATATTGGTCCCTATATGTTCATTGATCCTATCAAGGAAGTATATTATCAATTTTCACTTCATCCAAAATCCTACCCACATCATCATGTGTTCCATGTATCTATTTTTAGGAAGTACTTTCTTAAAATAGTAGATATACACAACTATAAAATTGGCCTATTTCTATGGTTAAAAACCATGGCAATAGGGCCCAAAATCGTGGCCATAGGCTATAACCATGGTTTTTCCCAACTGTGGGTGATATGACCATGCTAATAGGGTCTGACCTATTTCCACAGTTTTCAAAACCATGGAAATAGGTCTCATCATTGACATCTATGAATGTTGAGCTATAACTATAGTTAAAATCATGGCTACAATCGCGGAAAATTGTGGCAATAGCCCAAAAAAAAAATATTTCACCAGCTAGATTTGATCTTTGTACCTCACCCATAGGATTATGCCACATAACCACTACAGCACACCAAGATTTGGATATATATATATATATATAGAATATGTTATATATATTATTTAAAACCATGGCGGTAGCATAAAAACCACGAAAATAGAGCTTCCTACTCTATTTTCAGTGGGAAAATTTTTCTCCCGCACAAGGGTGGGAAACCTATAGCCATAGTTTTACTAAATCTATGGTTATAAACCTTGAATTTTTTTTTCTATAGCCACAGTTTTGAAAACCATTGATATAGGCCACATAAAAGTGGCTATAACCTACCTATAGCCACGATTTTAAAACTGTAGCTATAGGTCCATGGAAATAGCCCAATTTTATACTTATGATATATATCTTAAAGGTCGTACCATTAGAAAATGATATTTTTAATGAAAAATAAGTAGTATAACACTATGATAATAGAGAAAATGTACTACGGAACAACACCCCTCACCTAGTTGAGGTTATCTGATGGAATCATAAATTCTAGGAAGGTACATGGGAACCCAAGGAGTTAATGAGGTAGTGGTATCCTTATTTACCTTTATCTAAATAATTTAATTTCAATGGATAAATTCCTATAAGTGTGTAGAATGTATCACCTCATGATTTTAGAATATATTTTTCATTAATAAATTAATCTTTTTAGATATCTTTTAATTCATGTAACACCTAAATAATATGAACAATTATTTTGTATAATATAGTGTTACATATATTTGGTGGCCATTAAATGAAATACAATTTGTAAAATCAATTATAAGAGGTAATATATTAATTATTTATAGCTCAATAGTAATGTTTTAATTAAAAAAATAATTTTTATTATATATTATATATGGTTTATTTGAATGAAAAATTTCAAAACATTATATTTTTATTTTGAAAAATGTATCATCATTTTTTATTCATACTTTCAAAATTATCTTAGGGTGAATTTTTGGGAATTTTCTGAGAAATATTATTTTTGGGTGATTAGTGAAAAATATTTTTTTTTATGAATTCAATAACATTGATGACATAATTATTATATAATAATCACTTAAAAATTTGTTAAACACTTATCTCAACCATAGATATTTTTTATGGAGTAGAATAAATCATTTAAAAGTATTATGCTGAATTTGGTTACCCATTATTGTCTTTTTGGAACTTATGTTATATTTTATTCTCGTAAAAAATATTTTTGATTCCTTACCTTTAATGATGTGATTCAATTATTCTATTTAGTTTTTAAATTCTTATAATTTCAATGAAACATAATTTATTTAATAATAATATAATAAATTAATGGAAATCATAACTAATAAATAATATTTTTCTAAATAAATTATAAATTTTATTTATATAAAAATATATTTTTTATTTAAAAATGGATTTTATGAGATTATATTAAGATAAATTTAAACAAACTATAGTAATTTTGTAACACCCCAAGCTTCCACGGTATGCTTTCCTTTGAATAATACAGTCGCGTGTGTTGTACGCAACTTCGAGTTCTAACACACACCACAACCAATCAAACTAGCCGTTATGAATAGTAATACCAACTTTTTGAAATTTTATAAATTTCATCTCTCAAAATTGAATTCATTTTTGGATTCGGAATATCGAAATTAGCCTAGGGTAAAATTTTGGAACTTTTCGAATAACATTTATATTTAGATGAATAGTAAAAATTACTAAATTTTAATTAAAAACAACTTTTTTAATTGAAATAATTAATTGTGATAAATTATGAATTTGAGTGGTTTTAAAGTATATTTATAATATATTTTTACCATTTAATACAATGTTGGTCATTAGACATAATTTCACAATTAAACCGGACATGAACAAGTGTCAATCTTTGGATATTTATTATCTCTTAAAAACACGCTTTTTGTTTTAACAACAGGAATTAATTTTAAATTAATTTATGCCACTTATGTGTTTTGAATTTGGAAAAATGGATTTCATATTTGGAATAAGGATTTCTAAATTTCGTAAATAGGTAACTTTTATTTTTAGACATTTTGAATAATTAATTCGGTAAAAATTTTATTTACCATGGTTAAAGGATAAATCCGGTAAATAAGGGTAAAAAAAAAATATTATAATAATACTAAATTACCCTAAAACGTGTCCTAACCTTATTGGTTGATACATTTCCGACCATGGGCATCTTTGGGTCGATTTTGGGACCCCATGGAGCCACTTGTAAGTGATAATGACACTTTATATTAACTAAGTTAAAATAAATACAAAAATGACATAAGCATATATCTTTTAGAAAAACAATTTTTAAATAGAGTTATATATGTTGGATTTTAGACTATAAATATTCATTAGAAAGATAAACATATTTCCTACATAAATGTATTTTATTTATAAATTTTATAATTTTAATAATTAATATTATTTATGACACAATAATGATGCGGTATTTTCCTTATTCATGAAAGAATCAAATAATTGGTATTATAAATGTTAAAATTAATATAATTTGAATGTTTTGATGACATCCATGACTTTTATTGCTTAATATTACATTATAGGATCTCTTAAATGAATTTTTTTATAATTAATAAAGTTATTAAGACTTTAACAAAAATCAATTATTGAATAGTGTCAAAATTGACATAAAAGAGTTTTTAAAAAAAATATTATGTTATTAATTTATATTCAATTCCTAAAAAACTAATGTTCGTCCAAAAGACTTATATCATGATAGGTGTATCATTAATGGACCAATTGGGTGTCTCTTGTAGGTATATATTAAGTTTATTATCTATATAATAAAAAAATACAAAGTGACATGGTAAGTGTCAAACTAATTAACTAAGAGTTAAAACTAAAACATAAGGTTAATATAATGACCCAAACCTGTCTAAATTCTATTGGTTGAGTGGTTTTCGACCTATACCAACCTTAAAATTTAAATAATACACTTTGGAGCCATTAGAAACCGAATATGAATTTATTATAAAATAATATTTCTAGATTTTCCTAAGGTGCCCCTCCTCCCCCTTATAAAAGGACACCACTTATTACCAATTATTCACACTTTCAAAGACTTTTGGTTCGGCCAAAACCTACAAAAATACTCTATAAAATTTCTTCACTTAAACCTAGAGGCCTTAGTTTGATCATAAAGCCAACCTAAGGAGCCCTTTTGATCAAATCAAAAGGAAGAACCCGAAGAAGAGGTAATGTTTTCACCACCATCTTTCAAGTTCCTTTCTTCTTCAAATTATTCTTTATTTGTTATTTCCATTATAAAATAATAACTCCAGTATATTATATATACTATGATGTTCTTATAAATATGGTACAACCATATTTAGTATTCTATCCATCCTTTGAATGACATGTCACCATACGTACGTACGTACAGCTTACCGTCTCCACGTTGTGGTGTAATTGTTATTCAATATATTATTATTTGGATGGGTATAATAATGACATGTAATTCATGTAAATAATAAATATAACATGATAAGGATTCTGTATATATGATATACCATCCAATCATATATTATTTTAATATCAAAAGAATGATATTGTCGCTCGTGTGTACATACGGACTACCATCTCCACGAACGCGATGAGATTCATTCTTCATCATATCCATTCAAGTATAATTATCATTTGATGATTAATAATAGTATTTAAGGACTTGATATAATTCTGGATATGAATAAGATACATCCTATCCATAAAAAACATGGCTTATGTAACAAAACATATAAAAGAAAATGAGTAAGTTAACACCCGAAATGACGATAATACTAAGATATTATTAACAAATCAATGTTAAAAGATCATATATGATATCATATTAATTTATATGATTCCTGTATAATTTAATAACAATTAATTCACCATTATACAGGAGGTTAACCTACCCTCAACCAAGGAAAAGTACAAGGTAAGGGTTTATTTCAAAATCTTTTCATTATCCGAGGTTGTTTATACGTAATTATCTACTGGGACCTCTTTATCACCCACATCCATGTTTCTTAAAAATGTGTTTCAAAACATTCTTAATATTTTACAGAATATTGGTTAAATTCATTTATACCCTTGTTTTACTTTTTATAAGAAGTTTATAAAGGAATCTTTCCATCATTTTCCAAACAATCTCCTTTTTAACCTTTTCGACAGAATTAAGGTAAGAGTGTCTTTTTTAACTTATACGGCGGGTGCGGCTATTTTCCGCCGTTATAAAATCTTAGAAGCTTCCCTTAAAATCTTATAAGAATATTTTCAAAGTAAAAGTTTTATTTTATAATTATGTGACTTTTAAATGATTTCAAAAAAAGAGATATTTCTCTCAAATAGTTTTGATTTCATCTATGTCAACATCCTTTGATGGATTTTAAGCTTATTTGAAGTTTATTTATTATGATACAAATCTTCCATATTGTATTAAAGGTTTTTTGATATCTCTGAATGTGTATTTGTTATTTTTATACAATTCATGGTTTATGGAGAAAGTATTTACATTTCGTATGCTAGTTTTAATACGAATGTTTATGTTATGTTTAAACCTGTTCATATGAGGAATGAATTGGACTTAATAAGTGACTGGTGAAGCCCGCTATAGATCCTCGATGCATCAGTAGGTCTCATGAGACAAACTAGTGTCTTGGCACAAGGCCTTGAAAAAATCTTATTTGTAGTCTTGGCACGAGGCCTTGGCTATGTGGTTATGATAGTCTGGAATTATGAATTCCATCATTATGAAAGTGGTTATTGATATTGCATGTGATTATTCGACTAGTAGAATATCCATGTGAATAAGTAAATGACATTATTTCATTTTATTTTTTCCATATTATGCTGAAGTTCAAGTTTAAAAGGCTTTTGTTTTAGTTATACATTGCCTTAAATATTTATGCTTATTTATAAAAGTTTCTGCTATATTGTTATCCTTACTGGGCATTTGATCTCACCCCTTTCTATGTTTTATTTTTCCCAGGATGTGAAGAAGTATTTTATGAATGACCTGTAGGGATAGAATAAGGGGATATGAGTGTGGAGACAAGATATTGTTGTAGTTTTCAATTTATGATGTAATGTAAACTTTATGAATGTATCTAGTGTTTCCAAGACTACTAAACTAATCGGTCATTCAAGACTTGATCTTTCTTGTGATCATGCCAATGTTATATAATAATGCACCGAATCTGGGTAACTATGGTCGGGGTGTTATAGTTGGTATCATAGGAAGTTTAATACAAACCTTGGAAGCTAGATTTAGATAAACTCTGATTAGAGCACATATATCTAAGATGGACTTTGAGGTTTAATATAGAAGAACTTCCTAGAATTTTGGTATTGTAGAGATTTTGTGAGTTTTCTGAGAAATAAATCCCTATATGGATACGAGCAAGTAGAGGAAGCTCTGGCACAGATGTACCTAGGGGTAAAACCCGAAAAAACCGCTCTGAGATAGACTCGAACGGGAACTGGTGCACGACAACGGGCCTTACTGCACTCTTGGTTACGATACTCCCAGGGGATATGCTTAGGACAACTCTCGTTTTCTTTACAAATCATTATGAAGGGTTTATGAGTATATACTTCCTCAAATAATTTTTTTTATGATTATGGATTATATACATAAATAGTTCAATTTATGTTAAGTGTTTTACAAGTATGAAATTATGTATTTTGATTCATAAACTGATCTAGTTTATGCCATTGTTTAAAAATGGCGGCTAGTGGAAGAAATGGAAACCATATTAATGCATGCACTCCATGTAGGGATTTCCCTCCTGCTCAAGATAATTATAGTGGAGCTGGTGATGCAACTGGTGCTGATCAACTAATCACCATACTGGGAAAACTCACTCAGGTTATGAATAATAACCTTACCCGTATGGAGCACCCTGATCCAGAACATGGAGAATCAATGTTAGATCGCTTCATAAGGAAGAAAACACCAATATTAAATGGCATTACAAATCCATTAGTAGCTGAGCAATGGATAAGTTCCCTAGAGAAAATATTTCAGGCTTTGGGGAGTAGTGTAAGAGAAAAAGTTGTCATGGCAGTTTATCACCTCACTGGAGATGCTGATCAATGGTGGTCATTGATTCAAAACACGAAGGAAGATGATGAAGTATCAAATATGGAATGGATGGAGTTCAAAGATCTATTTTTAGAAAAATACTTTCCTCGTGACCATCGAGCAGATATGGAAAGGCAATTTCTGAGTCTGAGACAAAACGAGGATGAGAATGCTGCAAAGTATGAGGCTAAATTTACGAGGTTAGCAAGGTATAATGGAGATTATATACGTAACCAAAGAAGTTATATTGATCATTTCTTTGATGGGTTAAAACCATTTCTCCATCGAGCATTAGTCTCACAATCCTTCTCTTCGTACAAAGACATTGTCTCATGTGCTATCAAGACAGAAAAGTAATTCTCTAAGTCTTATGACTTTAAAGAAAAGCAAGAGAAGAATTGATATGCTGATCAATCTGGGAATAGAAGTAAGGGGAAGAAGGGAAAAGTTGAATATCCATCCTGTAGTAAATGTGGGAAGAAACACCCTAGTACTTTCTTAAAAGGAATGAGAGTCTGTTACAAGTGTTGTGAAAAAGGCCACCAAGCTCTTGATTGCAAGGGGACGAAGGAAGCTACAGATGTTCAATGCTACAATTGTATTAAGATGGGACATTATGAAAATGAATGTCCTAAGTGTTATGGGAAATTACCTTAGAAAAGGCCAAGGTATCAAGGCCAAGCTTATACTATCACTACTGCTGAGGTAGAAGCTCTGAAAGACGTGGTGGCAGGTAATTTAATGGTTTCCTCAAGTTTAGCAAATGCATTATTTGATTATGGATCATTGTATTGTTTCATATCTTCCCAGTTTTCTAAGAAAATTAGATATTTCCAATTTGATTTAACAAGGGAGTTGTCAGTTAAAACTCCTAAGGGAAGTATCATTGCAACAAAGTTTTGTGAATCAGTCCCCATTAGAGCACATAAATGTTCTTTATCCACTGATCTCATCATCATACCTATGATTGAGTTTGATATAATCCTCGGTATGGATTGGATTTCGGACCATGATGCGAATATTTATTGTAAGAAGAAGGAGGTTACGATTTTTTTTGATGATGATAAGGAACACCTTATCTTTAGAGCAGAATCGTCAGAACCTAATTCTTATCTAGATCCACCCCAGTAGCTTAACTAAATTCAATTATTGGGGAGGAAGAGAATGAAATGACTATGGGTGAGGAAAGGAATTTTCAAATAAAGGATGTACCTATTGTGAAAGAATATGTAGATGTGTTTTCAGATGATTTACCTGGATATCCTCCAGAACGAGAAGTTGAGTTTTCCATTGATTTAATTCCTGGATCAAGGCCTATATCAAAGACCCCTTATAGAATGGCCACTGTGGAATTAGTTGAACTGAAGAAACAACTAGAGGAATTATGTAATAAGGGATTTATTTTCCCTAGTGTTTCTTGATGGGGATCCCCTGTTCTTTTTGTTAAAAAGAAAGATATATAGGGAGATCAATGCTATAACAATAAAGAACAAGTATCCCCTACCTCGCATTGATGATTTATTTGACCAAATACATGGAGCTCAATACTTTTCAAAGATTGACCTTCAATCTGGATACCATCAGTTGTGTGTGAAGAAGGAAGACATTCCGAAGACAACATTTCGAACAAGGTACAAGCATTACGATTTTACGGTAATGCCTTTTGGGCTGACTAATGCACCCTCTGTATTCATGGATCTAATGAATAGAGTTTTCAAGGAATATCTCGATGATTTTGTGGTGGTATTTATTGATGATATCTTGGTATACTCCAAAAGCTACGAAGATCATGAAAATTACTTGCGCATTATCCTAAAGACTCTGAGAATACATGAATTATATGGGAAGTTTAGAAAGTGTGAATTCTGGCTTCAGGAGATTTCTTTTCTTGGCCATATTATCTCTAAAGATGAAATCTCTATTGATCCTTCTAAGACCAAGGCAATCCAAGAATGTCCTGTACCAATGAGTATAACTGAGGTACGCAGTTTTATTGGTTTAGCAGGTTATTATCAACGTTTCGTCCAGAATTTTGCCCGGTTGGCTAACCCATTAACAAATCTCACACGTAAAGGGGTTAAATTTGTTTGGAAAAAAGAATGTGAAGAATGTTTCAAAGAACTGAATAGAAGATTAGTTAATGATCCTATGTTGACTCTACCATCGGGGAATGATGGGTTCGTTATTTATAGTGATGCATCGAAGAAAGGACTTGGTTGTGTCCTTATTCAGAATGATAGGGTTATTGCCTATGCATCACAACAGTTGAAAATTCTTGAGCAAAACTATCCTACTCATGATCTCGAGTTAGCAGCTGTGATCTTTTCTTTGAAGATATGGAGGCACTACCTTTATGGTGAAAAATGTGTGATTTATACTGATCACAAGAGTTTGAAGTATATTTTATCACAAAAATAACTCAACATGAGTCAAAGGCGATGGCTTGAACTACTCAAGTATTATGATTGCATGATAGACTACCACCCGAGGAAGGAAAATAAGGTGGCAGATGATTTGAGCAGAAAAGATCATAGAGTTTTGAAAATGATGAGAATTGAAAGGGATCCTATTTTTATGGATCTAGTAAAGTTGGATATGGGAATCACCATGGAAGGTGAAACATCAATGATTTTTCAAATGGTTTCCAAACCATCTTTACTATAAAGGATAAAGAGTTCTCAGACTGATGATGAAGAGTTTCAGAAGAAGATTAAAGCTGTGAATGATGGGAGATTGAGAGACTTTGTGTATGAAGAAAGAAATTTTAAATTTGGGAAGAGAATTTGTGTTCCCAATATACCTGATCTAAAAAGGGAATTATTGGATGATGCTCATAGTTCAAATTTCTCTATACACCCTAGGAGCACCAAAATGTATAGACATTTGAAGGAACATTTTTGGTGGGATAACATGAAGAGGGAGATTGCTAATTTTGTGTCAAGGTGTATGGTTTGTCAACAAGTGAAAGCTGGAAGGAAATAGCCTATAGGAGTCATGAAACCTCTTCCCATACCTGAGTGGAAATGGAACAATATTACGATGGACTTTGTTATGGGGCTACCAAAGACTCCTAGAAGGAACGATGCAATATGGGTTATTGTTGATCGTCTTACCAAGTCAGCACATTTTCTTGCAATAAGAGAAGATCTACCACTGGAACGTCTAGAAAGACTATATATTAATGAAGTTGTGAGACTTCATGGAGTACCCCTATCGATTGTTTCTGATCATGATCCCCGTTTTACTTCAATATTCTGGAAGAGTATTCAGAAGGCCTTGGATACTGAACTTTGTTTGAGCACTGCCTACCACCCTCAAACAGATAGACAATCAGAACGGACTATTCAAACCTTAAAAGGCATGTTGAGATCCTTCTCTCTTGACTTTCAGGGTATGTGGGATCAATATTTACCTCTGGTAGAATTTTCCTATAATAATAGCTTTAATTCGAGTATTCAGATGGCACCATATGAAGCGTTATACGGAAAGAGATGTCGCACACCAACCTATTGGGATGACGTTGGTGAACAAAAACTTGTAGGCCCAGAACTGGTGGAGGAAACAATAGAAAAGGTAAAGTTAATCCAAAACCACATCAAAGCAGCTCAAAGTAGGCAGAATAGCTATGCTGATAACCAAAGGAAGGATTTGGAATTTCAGGTAGGAGATCATGTTTTCTTTAAGGTATCTCCATGGAAGGGAGTTATACATTTGGGTAAGAAGGGTAAATTGAGTCCTAGGTACATCATACCTTTAGAAATTCTAGAACGAATTGGGGCTGTAGCTTACCGTTTGGAAATGCCACCAAGTCTCTCCAAAGTCCAGGATGTGTTCCACGTATCACTGTTGAGGAAATACATGTCTGACCCAACGCATGTAATCACCTATGAGTAATTAGAACTGGAACCCGATCTATCTTATTGCGAAGAGCCCATCAGGATTCTTGATACGAGAGAACAAGTACTGAGAAACCGGATGACTCGTCTGGTAAAAGTTTTGTGGAGAAACCATAAGATGGAAGAGGCAATGTGAGAACCCGAGGAACTTATGATGAAGAACCACCTGAGTCTTTTCATGCGGTAGTATTCTAGAAATTTCGAGGATGGAATTATTTGAAGTAGGGGAGAGTGTAACACCCCAATCTTCCACAGTACGCTTTCCTTTGAATAATACAGTAGTGTGTGTTGTACGCAACTTCGAGTTTGAACACACACCACAACCAATCAAACTAGCCGTTATGAATAGTAATACCCACTTTTTGAAATTTTATAAATTTCATCTCTCAAAACTGACTTCATTTTTGGATTCTGAATATCGAAATTATACTAGGGTAAAATTTTGGAACTTTTCGGATAACATTTATATTTTGATGAATAGTGAAAATTACTAAATTTTAATTAATTTTTTTTTAATCGAAATAATTAATAGTGATAAATTATAAATTTTAGTGGTTTTAAAGTATATTTAGAATATAGTTTTACCATTTAATACAATTTTGGTCATTGGACATAATTTCACAATTAAACCGGACATGAACAAGTGTCAATCTTTTGATAGTTATTATCTCTTAAAAACACACTTTTGGTTTTAACAACGGGAATTAATTTTAAATTAATTTCTGCCACTTCTGTGATTTGAATTTGGAAAAATGGATTACCTATTTGGAATCAGGATGTCCAAATTTTTTAAAAAGGTAACTTTTATTTTTATACATTTTGAATAATTAATTAGGTAAATATTTTATTTACCATGGTTAAAGGGTAAATCCGGTAAATAAGGGTAAAGAAATAATATTATAATAATAATAAATTACACTAAAACATGTCCTAAACTTATTTGTTGATACGTTTCCGACCATGGTCATCTTTGGGTCTATTTTGGGACCCCATGGAGCCACTTGTAAGTGATAATGACACTTTATATTAATTAAGTTGAAATAAATACAAAAATGACATAAGCATATATCTTTTAGAAAAACAATTTTTACATTGGGTTATATATGTTGTATTTTGGACTATAAATATTAATTAGAAATATAAAAAGATTTTATAAATAATTGTATTTTATTTATAATTTTTAGAAATTTAATAATTTATATTATTTATGACACAATAATGATGCAGTATTTTCCTTATTAATGAAAGAATCAAATAATTGGTATTATAAATGTTAAAATTAATATAATTTGAAAGTTTTGATGACATCCATGACTTTTATTGCTTAATATGACATTATAGGATATATTAAATGAATTTGTTTCGAATTAATAAAGTTATTAAGATTTTAACAAAAATCACTTATTGAATAGTGTCAAATTGACATAAAAGAGTTTTTAAAAAATATATTATATTATTAATTTATATTCAATTCCTAAAAAACTAATTTTCGGCCAAGATACTTATATCATGATAGTTGTATCATTAATGGACCAATTGGGGGTCTCTTGGAGGTATATAGTAAGTTTATTAACTATATAATATAAAAATACAAAGTGACATGGTAAGTATCAAACTAATTAACTAAGAGTTAAAACTAAAACATAAGGTTAATATAATGACCCAAACCTGTCAAAATTATATTGGTTGAGTGTTTTTCGACCTATCCCCACCTTAAACTTTAAATAATCCACTTTGTATCCATTAGAAACCAAATATGAATTTATTATAAAATAATATTTCTAGATTTTCCTAAGGTGCCCCTCCTCCCCCTAATAAAAGGACACCACTTCTTACCAATTATTCACACTTTCAAAGCCTTTTGGTTCGGCCAAACCCTGCCCAAATACTCTCTAAACTTCCCTCACTTCAACCTAGAGGCCTTATTTTGATCAGAAAGCCAACCTAAGGAGCCCTTTTGATCAAATCAAAAGGAAGAACCCGAAGAAGAGGTAATGTTTTCACCA
Source organism: Viscum album (assembly GCA_963277665.1). NCBI lineage: Eukaryota > Viridiplantae > Streptophyta > Magnoliopsida > Santalales > Viscaceae > Viscum > Viscum album. The sequence continues at coordinate 1,679,280,710 of OY728135.1, forward strand.
CCGTCTTTCAAGTTCCTTTCTTCTTCAACTTCTTCTTTCTTTGTTATTTCCATTCTAAAATAATAAATATAGTACCTTATATATACTTTGATGTTATTATAAATATGTTATAACCATATTCAGTATTCTATCCATCCTTTGAATGACATGTCACCATACGTGCGTACGTACGACTTACCGTCTCCACGTTGTGGTGTAATTGTTATTCAATATATTATTATTTGGATGGATATAATAATGATGTTTAATTTATGTAAATAATAAATATAAAATGATAAGGATTCTGTATATATGATATACCATCCAATAATACATTATTTTAATATCAAAAGAATGATATTGTCGCTCGTGCGTACGTACGGACTACCATCTCCATGAAAGCGATGAGATTCATTCTCCATCGTATCCATTCAAGTATAATTATAATTTTATGATTAATAATAGTATTTAAGGACTTGATATAATTCTGGATATGAATAAGATACAACCTATCCATAACAAATACAGCTTATGTAATAAAACATATAAAAGAAAATGAGTAAGTTAACACCCGAAACAACGATAATACTAAGATATTATTAACAAATCAATGTTAAAAGATCATATATGGTATAATATTAATGTATATGATTCTTGAATAATTTAATAACAATTATTTCACAATTATACAGGAGGTTAACATACCCTCAACCAAGGAAAAGTACAAGGTAAGGGTTTATTTGACAATCTCTTCATTATCCGAGGTTGTTTATACGTAATTATTTATTGTGACCTCTTTATCATCCACATCCATGTTTCTTAAAAATGTGTCTCAAAACATTCTTAATATTTTACAAAATATGGGTTAAATTAATTTATACCCTTGTTTGAATTTTTATAAGAAGTTTATAAAGGAATCTTTCCGTCATTTTCCAAACAAGCTCCTTTTTAACCGTTTCGACAGAATTAAGGTAAGAATGTCTTTTTTAACTTATACGGTGGGTACGACTATTTTCCGCCCTTATAAAATCTTCAAAGCTTCACTTAAATAATTCTAAGAATATTTTCAAATTAAAAGTTTTATTTTATAATTATTTGACTTTTAAATGATTTAAAAAAAAGAGATATTTCTCTCAAATAGTTTTGATTTCATCTATGTCAACATCCTTTGATGAATTTTAAGCTTATTTGAAGTTTATTTATTATGATACAAATCTTCCATATTTTATTGAAGGTTTTGTGATATGTTTGAGTGTGGATGTGTTATTTTTATACCATTCATGGTTTATGGAGAAAGTATTGACATTTCATATGCTAGTTTTAATACGAATGTTTATGTTATGTTTAAACCTATTCATATGAGGAATGCATTGGACTTAATAAGTGACGGGTGGAGACCGCTATAGCTCCTCGATGCATCGGTAGGTCTCATGAAACAAAATAGTGCCTTGGCACAAGGCCTTGAAAAAATATTATTTGTAGTCTTGGCATGAGGCCTTTGCTATGTGGTTATGATAGTCTGGCATTATGCATTCCATCATTATGAAAGTGGTTATTGATATTTCATGTGATTATTCGACTAGTAGAATATCCATGTGAATAAGTAAATGGAATTATTTCATTTTATGTTTTCCATATTATGATGAAGTTCAAGTTTAAAAGGCTTTTGTTTTAGTTATACATTGCCTTAAATGTTTATGCTTATTTATAAAAGTTTCCGCTATATTGTTATCCTTACTAGGAATTTGAGCTCACCCCTTTCTATGTTTTATTTTTCCCGTGATGTGAAGAAGTATTTTATGAATGACCTGCAGGGATAGAGTAAGGGGATATGAGTGTGGAGACAAGATATTGTTGTAGTTTTCAATTTATGATGTAATGTAAACTTTATGAATGTATCTAGTGTTTCCAAGACTACTAAACTAATCGGTCTTTTGAGACTTGATCTTTCTTGTGATCATGCCAATGTTACGTAATAATGCACTGAATCTGGGTAACTGGGATCGGGGTGTTACAAATTTGATATGAAAAATGGATTCCATATTTTAAGACATCATGTAAATGTTTGGTTATAAATGAAATTTTATTAATTTCTATAGTAAATTATTGTTATGGTAAAAAATCACCACCATGGTTATGTCTAAAATGGGTTAAAAGGGTTAAAATAAAGGGATAAGGATTAATGATATCACAAAAAACATTCTTAAATCTAATAATGTGATTTTATTTAGAAATTCCTAATGATATATTTTAAAATTCTATGATTTTTTCAATTTTTTCATGTGAGGTTCTTTATTGTATGTTTATATTCCTAATATTTAAAATGGTGTCACTCCCCTAACCTTTAAATAGTAAATTACTATGTTAAATTATCCATATAACATGAGCAACTTATCATTACAAATATGATAAAAAATAATACAGAATCTCTCCTCCTAACTTCATTTTTTTTCTTTCTTACTAAGATACCCGCTTAAGAAGGCATATGATGTAATAAAAAGGAATATACATGCAGAAGAGGTAATATTCATAACCAGTCTCTATCATGTTTATTTTTTATAATTCCACCAAAAAATATAAAATATTAATATTAACATAACCAAATCACTATTCTTCCTATGTTAAAATGGTGTTATGTTAATCATACAACTATTTTGTACCTCCTTTCTATCATATGAGAAATTAAAAAATATCTTTATGTATGTGTGGAATTATTCATCCCTTTAGTGATGTGATTTTATTTTCATCAAAATAACATATTAATAGTTATTAAAATGAATATAATGGATATATATGATAGTTATTAAATAATTATTATTTTATAATGATAAAATATTTTATACCTTTTTGCGCTCACATCTGTTAAAAATGATATATTCATTTATGAATACATGTAAACTACTACCTCCACGAAGTGATGTGATTGGTATTTAATTATAAACATACATGGTTGGTCATATGGATTAAATAAATATATATATATGATATTTATGATATAATTATTATTCTATAAATATAAATTATTATATACCATCCTTTTCTTAGTACATTGGAAAATAAATACATCCATCATCTGTTTATATGGAATATCATCACCATAATTCAATTTAATCCACTCTTAACACCTCCATGTAAATATTTTTCTAATTATTATTAAATAAAAAAATATTATAGTTATGACATGGTTATGATTATATAACCATTAACAATTTTCATGTAATGTAATCTTCATGTCGAAACACATTTGGAAAATAGAACTGTTAACACTACAAATATTGATTTTAGTAAAGAATTATTAGTATATAGGAAATTAAATATTATAAGGGAATGAAATACTGTAAAATAATTAGGAATATTATTTTTAAATATATATTTATAATAAATATAAATTTATTATATTGGATTTTTGTGTGCATATAAATAAACACGGTACTTGAGGTATGGGTTTATATTGAAATCATAAATTTTTAAGTGGGAGTGTTCATGTTTAAATACCCACTTGAGAGATTTTATTATCTCTATGTATCTCATAAAAACCATTAATAGTTTTATAATATGTTTATTTATGGGGTTTTCAAGTTTCCTGTTCATTTTACCCTCTTTTTTTACTTAGGGAGATTGAAATAATGTTTTTAAGAAAAACTAATATTATTTCTACTCGTTTGTCAAGAATATTTCCCTTACATATAAATTATTTTCAAAATTTATTTCTAAATATTTTTATGTAAATTTTAATGACTGATGATTGATTTTTTATTCTACCTTTTACTTCTTTTAAAATGATTAAAATAAATCTTTTTTAATTTTTTCGATACTACTCACTTTTTTACATTCTCTATAGAAGTGTGAAAAAACGTTTTTCTATAACATATACAAAATGAAAAGATTTTCCCACTATCATTTCCTTTCTACCTAGTTTACCTTAATACATAAGATTCCATGGTTTCATAATGAAAACCCTATTTAATTTTAACTAGTAATTTTTATTTTTCCAATGATAATAAAGAAAAGGATGCATTCTCTTGTATTTCAAATAATCTTCAAAATCATTTATAAATTATTTTTTCATATATATAAAATTCATTTTCAGATGGTTTTGAATTAATAAGAACATTTTTTTATAATACCATCAACATTACTTCTCTCAATATATTATAATGATGATGTTATAAATATTTTTTTCATGATGCCTCGTTAATTTTAATGAGTTAACTATGTTTTGATGATATGATGAATGTTTTTATGAACTTATGGTACACATATATATGATTTTAATTATGTTTTGGGTAGGATAGAAATTATATATAATAACAATGAATTGGTTAATGATTGATATCACATGAGATTATATGAATAGGAATGGGTAGTGAACCCAATCTAATATAAGACTCTTTCCCCTATGTATATGAAAGTGGGGAGTGAACCCATTAAAACATAGGAAATATTTTCACTGTCATATTATTGAAAGTGAGTGTCGAATAAGGAAATGATTTTATATTTTTATGTTATTTCATTTTTTTAAATACATATTATATGATCTAATATATCATGATTGATTATTAATGATTATGAACTCTTATAACTCATGTATTTATTTATGTCATATATTTATTCCATGACCCTTGATTTATGTTATAATACTTATTGTTTATGTTTATGTAAGTTAGGATTATGTTATTATAAAATAAATACTATATTATACTAACTTATATCATAGATTGTTATCTCTCATTTTTACCATTTCTAAGCATTTGAGATCACCATTTATTATGTATCCATATCCCTATGTAATGAATAAATATTTACTGAAAAAAAAATATATGAATGTTATATTGTGAGAAGAACATTGTGGTATATGTGCAATATTTATCATGAATTAGGATTATTATGTATTTATCCTTTAAAGACAGTAAAACTTTAGAGTTATTGGATGTGTATTATTTTGAGATATATTTAATATTCACCAAAATTTATGATATATTAACATAAGTGATTATTTTTAACATAACTAATCATTATTTATCATCATAATTGACAATACAATGTGATGATCATTGATTTTAGATAAAAAATGTAATTATATTTGGGGATATTATTATTCCACTCTTCATTTAATAAAAACAAGGAACACATAAATGAATTTTAAATGTTATAAATCCTTAATACATTCTATAATCATTATATACAATATCATGTTATATAATACCATGAGACTCAACTAAACCCTCAAACTATTGTTATGTTAATGTTATTAACAAATGGCCTTCTACATTCTCATTTATAGCTACCTAACAGATCATCACATTAAACCTCTTAATAATATATTTATTGAGATAGTATATTTGAAGGATGTGATTGGTTTATTAGTGATGCAAGGTTACCTAGAAAAAATAAATAGCTCCTTTTTTATCACAATAAATCTCAATTTACCCTTTCATGCCTTTAACCACCAGATCTTTAGTGATTACATTTTCAATCTAAACAACTTCCTTTCAGTCAACTAATACAGTGATAAAACCTTCCCCTATTATTGATTATTCTATAGTGGCATGTTTGGAACCCTTCCAACTACAAAATACACTATTTTGGAAGGACATTAAACCATATTGATATCTCAGGTTATCATTGAAACAATACAAACTAGAATTAGTGCAATCCATTAAAATAAGAAAATATTATCCCTAAATAGTTGGACCATATCATTACTTTTAATATGTATGTAAGTATATTAATGATATAAATATAGTGAATTCCTGTAAGATTATATCAATATCTACATATGATCATAAAATAATAAGAATCATCTTGTAAAGTTCATAACATTAAATTTATGAAAGATTAGATGATGGACACATAAGAAATCATATTCATATTTTCTAACTATTTCTAAGGAACTTGACTATTCCTAAGATTCATACCATGAAACACTATTAATGAAACCATTTTGGAATTATCTATGCTATATTTAATTATCAATTTTCTAATATATGTGTTTTGAATTAGTTTACAAATTCACATTGATCAATATCTGCAAATATCAATACCTAGTATGTATGTTTTTTAACCTAATTATTTTAATGAGAATAATTTTCCCAACCACCACATTTTAGAATATTAATTTTGGATATAATTTATAATAAGGAGTATTCCATCCACACACTATATCATAAATACAACACACCCACAACCATACTTGTACACATAAGAATCATCTTAGTTCTTTAGGAAACCAAACTCTTTGACTATATAATCATACTAGATGTTCCAAATCCAAGAATAATGATTCAATACTTAAATATAAAATTGAAACTATTAGACCTTAACATGACCATTCTGTACATCAATAAAAATAGGCTATATCATATACATATCTTTATCAAGATTCCTATTAAGGAAATAATTTTTTATATCCATATAATATATCCCATAATAATAATGATCTATTATGGTAAATAATGTCATAATGGAATTTATCAACATATCTAGTGAAAATAATTATTAATACTCAACATAATGAATATTTTTTGTAATCTTTTTATACTGGTAAATTTTTATAGGTATAATCTCTAGTATATAAAGAACGACCCATATTTTTTACATGTACAATTTATGTCTTATTAGATGAAAAATTATCAAATAGAATTACAATCCATACCAAAACCATAAGTGATGTATTTTGAAACAAGGATACATAAAAAAACTTGTTCATAAATGATGGAAATCATATACCAATTAGTTCTTCATAACTAACTCCCTTCATAAAGACATCATGATTAAAACCATTCATCATGACTTGTGAGAAGACAATCCAAAATGTATGATAACATATTCAAGTTCATCTTTTCAATATAAAATATTTATACCCCAAAAACTATTGATCATAAGGTCTAATATCATTTAAATGAATGTATGATAAAAAGGATGTTGGAATAGTAATAATCATTCAAGATTTATAAAATGGTAATTTTTCATCATAAGAATAATAATTCATAATCTTGTGAACATAGATAAAAAAAATCACGGAAATAACCCTGAATCTAGTAATCAAGATTCAATGTCTTTATTATTACATTGTTATAATATATAAGGAGTCACATGGTGATTGACCGAATAGTTTATTATTATTGGTAAACTAGATACATACATGATTACTAGATTAAATTATAATATAAAAATTTAAAAATATTATTTTTTCAAGAACATCATTATTACCCCTAGAATATCATTGAATATCATTCATAGTATACTTATTTATTTCTTTGGAAAGGAAAAAATATGCGTGATATTGAATTATCAATATGAGTTACATAAAGTGAAAGTTATGATTGGTAAATTAATAATAATAAAAAAAAAATAATCAATATTGAAAATTATATATCTAAAAATACATTCCATTTGTTCAATAATGTGACTATCAATATTAGATAAGAAACAATCAATAAGAAAAGTCACATAATGGAACACACATTCCATTTAAATAATATGACTATCATGAATAGATTATGAATAATCAATAGTGAAAGGTAAATAACTGAACACACATTCCATTTAAATATCTTTCCACTCTTTAATAGATAAGGAATAATTAACATGGTATGGTAAATAAATATACACAAATTCCATTTAAATAACATAACTATCACGAGTAGATAAGGCATAATCAATATGGTAAATTAATTAACTAAAAATGGAAATGATTTTAAAGAGAGTATGATCATGAAAATCTTAAAGATAATAATAAATGAATTATCATTAATGGAAATGCTTAATTATTAGACATCCAAGTCAAAGGAATCATTATACATCTTATATCAACAAAATTCAAAATATAGTTTAAAAAAATGGATAAAAACCCATTTAATCAATGTATACTAATTTTCCTAATGAGAATACTTATGCATCAAATGGTTATTTAATTTCGGACCACACCCATCACTGCATGGAAAAATCATTCCTCATATAGAAAATAACCAATTTAATTCACAAATAATGGGCCTTGTCATCAAATATCTGTATTGATTAAAGAATAAAAATTTATCAATATTCCCCCATATAAAAAAAATTCAATGTAGAAAACCATATGTATAAATTATATGTGGTTTATAAAATAAAAGTATCTATGATAAATAATGTGTATATTTAGGGGAAATTTAATATCCAGTGATCACAAGAAAGTAAATATTTCAAGGGAATGTTAATGGATACAAAAATGAATCATGATATTGAATGTAAACACATTAATTGGAAAAGTTATGGTATATCATCCATATAAATAATTATGATGATATCAATAAAATATATCCCTATTGAAGTAGAAGTAAAAAATGGATTTGTTTTTCATTTTTTAATGAATAAATCATAAAAATATATTTGAAATCATTCATGAGTAAAATATTCATTTCATATTGAAAATTTATTTTTTATAAATAAATGCTCAAAAAATATTTGTAAAATAATATTCACTGAAAATAATATTTTAAACTTATAAAAAATTCAATAAAACATTGAGTGTTCATGATGGTAAGAAATTTGTTACATGTCACTCAAGATAAAATAAAGATTTATTTCAAATTTTTGTTAAAATATAAACAAGACTTTCATAAAAAAACAAAATGAATCCCTTAAATGTTTTTTAAAATGTTAAAAATGGGATAAAGTATCATTAATAGAACATTTGAAAAATTTAAAAACATTTTTGAAAACATTTTTATGAAAAATGGTTTTAGAATTTTTTTGATGGAATAGATAAATTAAGCCTAAAATTATTAAAAACATTTTCTCAATCATTGTAGGAACCAAAGACTGGAAAATATTTATATTATATTAAAATTTCATGAATAAATATAGGAGGTGAATATTAAAGGGTTTTATTAGTCAATAATCAAACAATTTCTTTTAATAAAAATTCAACTATAAATAATGCTTATTAAAATGAAATTTTCAAATAAACCTTTACAAATATCCTAAAATTGAAACAATAATTAATCAATGATTAAATTATGTGTATCAAATTTAAATACACATAAAAAATGGAACAAAAACATAATTTATTCAAAATTATTTACACACACAATATTATAATATCAAATACAATGATGAAATAAATAACCCAATGAAAATAAATTCATTTTTGAAATTTCTTACAACAAGGTAATTTTCATGTTTATTTATATATGATGAAATAATTGAAATTGAAACTAAAATTACCATGATGTATGAATAAACCATTATATTACATGTTGATAGGGAATTATATACACAATATAAAAAATTATTTTCGTAACATTAAAATATGCCTCACTGATGGGAAATATTTTAAAAAATTTATTCCCCCACAATTAATTTTGGTTTAATATGGTTTAACATACTTTATAATGGATTTAAAATTGTTATTAATTTTTCTAGAACCATATTCATACTTATAATATCATATATTATTCCCTTATTACTTTTTACTACCCATTTTTTTAATAATATTTCATTATTTACATTATTTTTGGTGTTATCTAACTTGTTATATCTCATGTGTTTTTTCACGAATGTTATGATTCATGCACATATTATATAGTTTCATCATCTAAAAAGTGATATTAATGATATAAAAATATTTTTTTTTTCATTATATACATTTTTAGAATCATTATTGAAATATTAACATGGTGAATGGATCACACCGCTTCGATGATATGGTAGGTCATACGTACGCACAAGAGACATTATCACCTTACTAATGGATAAATGGGTAAAATAGTGTGTGGAATATTAATTTTCTAGAATCAATATATTTTCATATGTATCACATATATTTACTAAATTTATCCTTATAACCTTAAATTTAAAAAGTCTTTGAAAAATGAATCACATCGATTCTTGATGCGGTAGTCTTTCGTACGCATGAGTGATGTTATCATATTATAAATAGAATGAAAAAAATAAAGGTATATATGATATTAAAATTAAATAACCGTAAAAATAATCTAAATTTAATGCAATGGTTTTAAATACATCATTATATACATCCTTGAATGGTGGTGTTGGAAAATTAATTACATTGGTTCGTGAGGTGTAGTTCGTCGTACATATGATATATGATTTCATTTACCATTTGATGAAAGAGGAGATGTATATCGGTAATTAATATAACATAATAACATATAAAAATATTTATTATACTTAGGATATTATTTTATCCTATTTCAATTATATTTTAAGGAGGTGAAAAAATAAACAAACTAAATATGGATGTTTAAGAATGTTATCTCTTCTTTAGAAAACTTCTTTACGTTTCCACCAGAAGCCTTCTTATGTTGTATATATGATCAAAAATAAGGATCTATATTGTTGGTGGGGGATTTATGATGTTATTTGGTCATGTATTGTCTGAACCAAATGTATTTGGAAGGGTGGAGAGGGTAAGAGAGGGGACACCCTTTTATTAGTGGGGGAGACGACAAACATGTTTTTTTTGAAAAAATTCAATTACACCCACATTTTTATAATAACATAATTTTAATACACCCATTTTTAGGTATGTAATAATTTTTTACATATTTTTTATGTATATAAATTGGTTGGGTAATGTTTTTGAGTGATTATAAAGGTTTTAGGAAGGTTTAGGGGATTTTATAAGGGTACACGGTCTGAGCACGGTTTGGGGAAACAATGTACAATCTCCAGGAAAATATGAAAATTAAGATAATGGGATTTAGCATGGTTTGAATAAAGTTCTTCTAACTATGTGGTCCAACCATCTAGGGAACCACTTTGGGACAGTAGAAGTCACACAACTAGCATATAGTTTGTATCACCATGCAAGTTAAACGTGTGTGACATTAAAAAGTGGGTTTTAAAAAAATGGGGTTGCTCGGGATTTTACCTAAACACCTTATTTCTTCTACCACATGAACCCAACTTGATATTTGATCAACTAAGGGGTTAGGGATGCTCTCCCACTTATTTGTTAAGAAAATTGTAGACACCATGAAATGTGTTCCATGCAATTTTCTATAGAGTGAAGATATGATTCTCACATAGAAAAAAATGTCAAGTATGAGTAAAGATGTTTTCAACATGAAGAAAGAAGATGTAGGCTAGATTTCTATGTTCCAATATACTACTCCACACCCGATGAATAAGTGGAATGGTTTTCCCTTCTAGGAGTATTTAGTGGATCTCCATGATTGATGACGAAAAGGTGTTGACAAAATAAATTCAATTTATGAGTTTCATCTAAGAAGACATGGTGAATTTACCGTATCAAGAAGTGTATATCTCTTCAAGACCTTTTATTTGACTAGTCGCGAAGCCCAAACAGGCTTATAGATCAAAAGTTATGTCACCCAGAAGGTGGATAAAATTTCACAAAGGGACCTACGCAAGGGAACTACACGGAGGACCTATGCGGGGGTCCTATGCAGAGGAACTGCATGGAAGAATAATTTCTACACCCCTACATGGAGTAACTATGTGGAGGACCTATGTAGAGGACCTACACGAACAAATTCCCTTCGAACAGGTCCCCTCCTTACCTATAAATAGGACCCTTGGGCTCCCCATTTCAGAGACGAAAAAAGTTGGAAGAAGTCCCAAAGCTCCCATTGCGTATCTATTTCACCAAGATCCCCCAAATTTTCTCAGGTAGCTCCCTAAAACATGAGAGAAGAGAGAATTAATTGGGAAAATGTGGTTCAAAGTCCCATCAGGGTCTAGAACATATGAAGCTACGTGGATCACCTTCGCGACGCACCTATGCAGAGCACTTGCACGCCGCACCTACACGGATATCCTCTCGGGCTAACGAAAAGCACCAGGGCATCAATAGAGGCCGTGGGAATGATTTCACCTAATAAAAATAAATAAAGAAGTAGAAATAATATAGAGCAACGAAAAATAAATAAACCAAACAAAATGACTAAATAGGAATAAAATAAAATAAAGCTAACCGAACTTGACATCTGAACTAACTCCGTGTGACCCTGCGGGTCACTCTCTGACTCAATGATCAAGCATCACCCAAGGAGAGAACACACAAGTTGTAGCCTGCACAAACACTAAAAATATAAAAGAACTATAGGAATGAGTATTAAAACTTAGTAGGCTAGCACGATATCTATTCCCGATGCACTACCTTTAAAAATAAGAAACATCAATTATAAGTTTGAACTACAATATATTAAAGTATACATTTATACATTTTTTACTTAAAAACAAAGTACAAACCATTAACCTTAATCATTTGAAAAAATAGATTCTAACCTTAGGTTTTACCATGCTAATTTAAGGGGAAAGAGATGATTTAATTTGAAACTCACACTAGAAAGTTCAAAACACATATACTTTTAAAGAAATTTTTTTTCATAGGAGTTAGGAAACCGAAACATCACTTTCCATGAAAAAAACCACTAAAGAGAACCTAAGCAATAATATATCAAGGAAAATGTAAATAGGTAAGCAAGTATCTCAATAATAGTTCAAATAGCTAAAAGCCACTAGACATAGACGAACCTGAGAGATCTAGAATAATACAGAAGACACTAATACCTGTGACCCCATCTATAGTAGCATGCCACATACAATGAAATATAATGCTCTAGAATGGTAAACCATCCTTTCTCAGCCAGGCCAAGGGAAAATCACATAGTAATAAACCCAAACATATCCACCTACTATGGGCCACTGGTAAGTACTGTAACCTACCAGTGCAGTAGTCTTCTCATACAATTATCTCAATATATCAGGTTTGTATGTCGTAAGTATAAAAGGAGGTGAACCAACATATGTTGCCGAGCATTAAATCAAAACCAATATTTATAACAATATTATATAGTAGGTCTCACCCCGAGTGTCCCCAAGGATTTCCCTCATGCCTTAAATTCAAGAAATACCAAAGGTTCCCAACCTAGGAAACCATATAATAGAACTCAGGGATTCCATACCAAGGACATCCCAGCCATCCCATGTCAATGAGGCATGAGGAACATCCACAGGGGTTTTACAAAAAACACTTTACATCATTTTCTTAAAGTGTCCAAACATGCCCTTAAACACTATTTACAAAACCCACTTTTATCAAAGGTACAATTTCTACATTACCAAAAGATATGTAAACACATCATTTAACACATCAAAATATTGATAACACACTTTTTAATATAGTTATATTACACCCTCAAGACCCGACCATTTTTAATGAAATACCAAAACATGCTAAAACACAAACCACACTTTTGTAAAAGACAAACCACTTGGGAAACCACAGAAAGAACCAAAAACATTGTTCCACACACTGATGATACATTTTTAAACCCCAAAAATTTATTTTACATCACACTTTACTCCGAAAATCAAAACGACAATCTTTATATATATAAAAAAACATACAAGGCATGAAATGTTTACCAAATTTTTTTTATTTAATACCAAACAAAATATTGACACCAATTACATGCCTTAATTTTGTTTAAATTATTAAATGATGTTTTTAAAATTACAGACCATTTTTATAAAACACTTAGTGTTCACAACTCGACAAACCATACCACACATTAAAATAAAATTTTAAAATATTACGCACCCTAGAAAAACTCGCTTTTATAATTCTCACTACCAAAATAATTTAATCAATGTTGAGCAATTTATAAAACACCAATCCAGTGGAACAACAAAGTTTTACATAAAAAAACACTCAATTTTACACAGAAATAGTAATTTAAAATTATCTTCATAATGAAACCATTTAAAACAATACTTCTAATGTCAGGCGCATACCAAGAAACTAAACAGAAGGTTGCACAAAAATATTTAACATATATAGGAAGTGAAAAAAACATAGAATTAGAGTTATTTAAATTAAATATGGAAAGTGCAAGGGTATTCCTACCTGGAATTCAAAGCATGAATAAAAAAACACACATTCAGAACCACATGGTAAGGTCCAACGTACTGCAAAATAAAAATCAAGGACTTAAAAACATACAAAAAATAAAAACCCAAATAGAGTATGTGAAACCAAGCGGCAGGGAGAACTCTCACCTCGAAACTGAAGTGCGATGACAATGAAAAACCTGAGGCCGCTTCACGAGGGTTTTAAAACAACATAAACCTACCAAAATAACCACTAACAACTAAATCTCCAAACTAATTAAAATAACACAATGAGAGAAGGAGGTTATACCAAAGTGGAGGGATAGTTGGGCAGAGGTTGGGTAGGAGGAGGGGTCTCGACCAGAGTGATGGCCTACCCGCACACCGCAAAGGAGAAGGGTGTGCTGACCAATAGGGTCCGCACTGGGAATTATCATGTCGGGGGGGGGGGGGGGGTTCAGGTCAGCCAGAGAGGTTGCATAACACCAAACACGAGGTCCGAGGGGGTTGCGCACTAGCTGGAAGTTGGATCGACATTGATGGGTTTCTTGAGCACAGCAAGGGGAGGGACCTGGGGTTGGAGTAGGGTGTCGAGGTACTGCGAGGGGTGCACTGGCTAGGGTGGTTGAGGGCCGAGGAAGTGTGATGGGTGGAACTACAAGGAGATGCCGAGGGTGAGGTTCAAGGGAGGAGCTGGCTGGGTCGAAGTAAGGTCACACTACATGGGGAGGCAACAAGGTTCGTAATTGGATAGAAGGGGGGAGACAGTTGCCATGTTGGGAGTAGAACCGAGGGCCGAGGTGAGGGGAAGAACTTGCTGGTGGCGGCCTATGACGGGGAGTGTTGGGGCGCTGGTGTGAAGGAGGAGGGGTCACTGTAAGGGCAAGGGAGGCTGCATCCTGGATGACTGGTTTGCGCTAGGGAGCAGAGCCGCACCGGCCTGCGTGTGCCCAGCAAGGGGGTAAGTGACGAGGGGGGGGGGAGATGGGGATGAGGTTGCAGTGAGGAAGGAGGTGGGGAGTGCTAGGCTGGAGCAGTGCTACAGGGGGAGAAGAGGCATCCACATAGAGAAGATAGAGGGGAGAGAATGTGAATCCAAAACCCTAAAAAAAGTAAAAAACCAACTAAAATAAGCTAATTAAAATTAATAAAAATAATAATAATAATACAAAAGAAATAATAATAATAATAGTAATAATAGTAATGATGATAATAATAATAGTAATAATGATATTAATAATAATGATAAAATAAAAATAAAGGTATTCGTATCATTTTAATAATAATAATAATCTAGAAATAAAAAAATCTAAAGAGAGAAATTAAATTTTGTTTTAATTTCAAAAAGCATCTATTTTCATTTTTTGAGAATAGGAAGTCACACAGTTATCGGGGCAGAGCTGTGCAATGTCGCGCTCTACCCATGAGTCCAATGATATCGAACGAAAGACAAAAACTTTTATCAAAAACTTGGAACTTCTTCTGGGGCTCACCCCGGGCCCCAGCAAAAAATATTTAAGGCCAACTAAATAATAAAATAAAATAAGAGCATGGGCCTGAGTGTGACAATTTGTGTCACCATAAAATATGATTTTGGTTTTTCTGAAATGTGTTTGTATAATGGGTGTAGAATATTTGGTTTCTTGTCATTAATATGTGTTGTTTTGTGTGTAATGGTTATAGTAATGATGTGTTTGTCTTGAAAAAATTGTGAATTTGTTTAAATGCTTTTAAATGATTTTTTTTATAAATTGTGGTAATTGGTTTTATCCTAGTGGAATGGATAGGTAAGTCATTAGGGGAAAGACTACTGGGTATTATTACTCACCCCATGCTTTGGAACTTTGGTTCTTTTGAAGATGTTGTATTTTGGGACACATGTAAAGGTAAAGCATCTCGTTTCTTTAGTGGTTCATTGAGATGGTTGGGCAGTCTCATGGTTCTTAGAGAATAGAGTATGGTGTGGATTCATGGAGTTGTGTCATGACTTCTTGGGTTTTGTTTTTTAGTCTTACACATGGTACTATGATTATGGTGTTGTGGTGGTTTTGGAATTATTTGTCTTTGGATAATTTTGAATTGTAATACATCCTTAACATGAATCATGTAGTTGTTTTGGTATTGGAATGTTGGTTGGTTTTTTTCATTATAAAGGAAAATCATTCCAAAACTATTCATGATGTCCTGGGAATTTAGTTTTAGCCATTGTCACAATGGGAATGTTTCTTAAGTCCATGTACCACCTCCTCCTCAACTCAAGCCAATAAGGAGGGGTAGGAGGTTAAAAATGATATTAGTTTGTTTGGTCCTTGAATTTAAAGCTATAATATCTTTTCGGTTCTTTGGCATTGATTTTCAATCTGGGAGTTGGTACTCATTTTTTTTATTACTCAAGTTGGGATGGTATCAAAGAGTAAATTTTTTGGAACTTGAAATATAGAGAATAAAATGATGTTTCTCACCATTTTATGTTGAATTGTAAGTTACCATGGATTTGGGTACATAAGTGTTTTGGAGACACTTAAAGGAGCATTTTCTCGTTGTCACGAGTGTATCCAGTGAGAAGAGCATGAAATTAATGGTAGAAATGAATTTACACTAGGATTTCATATTTCATTCGTCATAATGATTTATTTGTGGTATGAATGTGTTGATTTCTGAAAAATTGAGAAATGGTTTTCAAATGTGATAATTTTTAAAGTGAAGGGTTGTGAAATTTTGAAAATGAATCAATTTTAAAAACATGGTGAATTTATCAAAAATAATTGAATAAGGGAAATGTGGTATTTTGGAAATAATGGATGAAATAGTTGAAATTTTATATAATTTTAAATTATAAGCGTTCAGTTTTAAGGGAGTGAAACATGATTCTTGTGTTGATACAAATGGAACTGGGTGGATGACATAGAGACTAATTAGAGGAATCCTTAAAAAAATTGGTTTTACCAGAGCCACAGGTGAACCAACAACTAAGTTTCGAGCATAGTGAAATCTTTCCAAATTGTGGAGAGTGTTAATAGAATGGATGAGCTGAAGAACGTAGATCACTCATTTCAGTTTCAAAAGAAGAACCCACCCATATTTAACGATTATTAGGAAGTGGAATAGGAGGATACATGGATGAACATGGTGAATTGAATCTTCAATTTCCTAGTCATGATAGTAGACTAAAAAGTGAATTTGGTGACTTACATGTTGGTAGACCTTTCACTTTAGTGGTGGGAGTTGAAGGACTATGCTGGAAAGGACCAAGGTATAACATGGGAGGGTTTTGAGGATTTTTTTAACAAACAATTTTACCCTCACATATTAAAGATTTAGATACTAATGGATTTATTCAGCATGGAGTAAGAGAATATTCCAGTAGAGGAATATGCGAAAAAATTCTTGAATTTAGTATGGTTTTCACTGAATATTGTGTCTAGTTCATCTTTTAAGGAGTGTATCTTTGGATCGCAATTGAGTTAAGAAATTCATTCAAAAATAGTGGTTCTATGTATAAGTGATTATATGAAAATTGTAAATAGAGAAATAGAGGTTGGAAGGGATATCTTGGGGGATATAATAAGGAGAATCTTGTTGATACCCACATGATATAGTGGTAACTCTAATGTGACGAGAAATAGAAATAGGGAAACTTATTTCCATAGTGGGAGTGTGGCCCAGAATTTGATGGAAGGATCAGTGAAACTTCATCCGAATCCTCATACCAAGGCACGATGTTTGCACCATGTATCCCTAAACCAAATGAAGTGGTATTATATGACACAACCTCAATCATGTAATAAATTCAAGAATATGAGGAATATTCAGTGCTATTATCATATTTCTCCAAGGACAAGCATTCACAATACTCTTTAGGTGTCACAATCATCATATGCCTCGGCAGGACGCGAGCGGCAACACACCCCTCATCAGTAGAGTATAATTATATATGGCGATTCTAGAAACAAGATGACTCCTCATCATAGTAAGTTTCATCATGGGAATAAAGATAAGAGTGTGGCCAGTAAGTAGTTGTTTGGAGTTGAGCAGGTTGTGGTGGAGGATCAGTCAGGACCATCCACTATTAGAGGTATAATTATTTTGAATGCTACTTTTATTTAAGTTTTGTTTGATAAAATTGATTCTCATTATTTTATTTCTTCTTGTTTCATTTATTCTTTAGGTTTAAGTGTGGAAATGATGTTTTTTTTTCTAAAAATGAAAACTCCTCTAGGTGAAAAACAGTGTTGAGCATTCCTTTATAGAGCATGTTGTTTAGTTGTGGATGGTGTTGAGCTAATGTGGGACTTATTAGTACTTGAGATGGATGTGTATGATATAATCCTGGGTATGGATTTGTTGATGATGTTTAGGGACCACAACAACTGTTATACGTGAACAATGAGTTTTACGATGGAGGATGGCATCAATAATCACTTTAAAGGAAAGAAGAGTGAGAGGGTGCATGCAACAAACTTGTCGGCAACAGTGGTTGGGATGATCTCGGATTAGTTGGTGGATTTTTCATTAGAATTGATCAAAGGGGTTGAGAAAATAAATTTTCTAGTAGTGGTTGATCAGTTTCTGGATGTCTTTCCAGAATAATTCTCAGAGTTTCCACCCGTGAGAGAAGTGGAGTTTAAGATTGGTCTCCTTCTAGAAAACAAAATACTATGTCACTTCTATATTACCAGATGGAATCAACATAATTTATGTAATTGAAATTGTAATTAGAGGAGTTGGAAAACAAAGGGTTCATCTGGCATATCATATCCCCATGGGTAGCGCCAATTTTGTTTCTAAAAAAGGCGGATGAAACTCTTCAGTTTTGTGTTGAATATAGTTAGCTTAACCAAGTTATAATAAATAACCAATATACACTCCCATACATTTATGACCTTTTAGACCAGTTAAGAGGAACTCAATGGTACTCCAATACTGATTTTATATCAAGATATCATCAGTTTTGGGTGTGGAAGTAGGATATTCCCAAATCATCCTTTAGGAGTATATATGGTCATTATGAGTATGTGGTTATTCCCTTTGGTCTTATGAATGTAGTATCAGTGTTCATGACATTTATGAATCATATATTTCATAGATATATAGATTTTTTCATGGTGGTATTAGTGGATGATATACTAGTGTATTCAAGGACAATGGTAGACCATGAGCAACACTTGGTAGTAGTGTTGGGAATCTTCAGATATTGTCATTTGTATGTGAAATTATCAAATTGTGACTTCTGGATATATGAGGTATATTTTCTGGTCCATGTTATTTCTGACAAGGGTGTTTTAGTGGATCCAGAGATGATATAGGATGTTATCTCTTAGCAACTGCCGAATAATTCTTTTGAGATACGAAGCATCCTTTGTATTGATGGGTATTATCAATGATTTTCTCATGAATTCTCACAATTATATTCAATGATGACAGCTTTAATATGAAATAATGTTCTATTTCAATGGAATAAGCAATTCTTGCAATATTTTTAAGATATTAAGTATCATCTTACATCAGTACCAATCTTGGTTTTTCCAAAACATGGGAAATGGTATATGGTGTATTGTGATGCATCAGGACTAGGGTTGGGGTGTGTTCTCAATAAAGGGTATAATGTGGTTGTATATGGCTCAAATCATTTGAGTTTGCATGATAATAACTACCCAATGCATGATTTGAGTTCACGACGATGGTTCATGCTTTGAAAATATGGCATCACTATCTCTTCGGTGATAAATTCATGATTTATACTGACCAAAAGAGCTTGAAGCATAGTTTCCCATAGAGATATTTGAATCAAAAGAAAAGTATATGGATGGAATATATCCAAATGTTTGAATTTGACTTGATGTATAGATTTAGTAAATTCAATTTGGTGGCAGATACATTAAGTAGGAATTTATACACTTAGGTGGAAGAACAAGCATCAGATCAATGGCGTCTAATTTCAGTCATAGCTGATATGTGGTTGGAATGTGAAGTACAAGGTGATATAATAGTTTTCTTTCTAGTTTTCTTGGTTCTTGGTATAAGGACCCATCATTAAATATTACATAATATTGAATTAAATGAATAATTCACATTGAGGATCTTTTCAGGTTTAGAGTTTTAGAGAATCAGGCCATAACTATTACATTACAACTTGAATATTACAAGTAGACACTACTACTCAGTATCCATTTTTTTCATAAAATAAAAAATCTTAAGAAGAAACATTTCTAGTTCCATGTTTTAGATAGCATGAATTTTTCTTGATCCCATCCTTGACCCTATTCATCTTTAAGTCCTGTGGAAAAAATTTCAAAGACTTGGGATGAGCATAAAAAGATTAGTAAGGGTTATAAAATAAGGAAGGAAAACATTATCCCATCAATAAATACAAATCAATGAAACCATACTTTTCAATCATAACATACCTTATGAAATCATGAGATTTATGAATAACACACACAAGTCATAAATCATAAAGGTTACTTATGAAATCCATATCAAACTTACATTGTAGCTATCATAGATACATAGGGAGTTACACTTGGAATACCCATCATGGTATATTCCCTAAATCTCTTAGGAGAAACATCACGTTTACCTCCGTCACGTTACCCAATGCATTGGAGATCTATCTCGGGCTCACCCGCCCTAGGTTTATCACAGAACCACCCGTATACGTAAAAAATTCCCAATAACCATAACATAATCATAAAATATAACACATGTATAAAGGAAAGATAATATTTCCACATTCCAATACATCAAATCAAGACAATGTTTTATCAAATCATTTTCAAAACCATTTAAAAATAGATTTTTGAATCAAAGTGTCCCATACCACTTTGAAGATTTTAAATGAATTATCATTTGAAAAAATTAATGTCTATATAAATATATCCTAAAACCCATTTTTTAAAACATGGACATTAATGAGAAATATTTAGAAGAATAAATCTTTAAAACATTTAAAATGATATTTTAGTTAAATAGTTTTTTAACAAAAAGAGAGATGCTTGAAGAATAAATTTTAATCAGAACTTTATAATATCATGAGAATAAAGGGATTCATGATATAATATGTCAAAGGACATTATATACACCATATAATAGTGAATTGGTGCATATAAACAATGAAGTCTCAATGGAAATGTAAATTGAGATGAAATTCCTTATAAAGATGCTATCCTTAAATTAAGGATAAATCAATCTCATAATTATGGGTGAAAAATATAAATACACCCAATATAAGTGGATATTAAGTGTAAAACAATAATAGGTCATTCACACATATTCATATGATTACATATTCAATAAGTTCAAGTTGAACCCAAAGAATCAAAATTGGGTAAAGAAGTTCCCTTTTAAAAATTCGACAGCCTAACGACGTCACTTTAAAATTCAGAAAATGATTTAATGAGATAAAAAAGGGTTTATCAACACATGTATATAAAGTTTACATCAATAAGGATATATAAGAACATATCCCAACATAAGAATATGTAAATTAAAAGACATAACAAAAAGAAGTCTTTTAAAAAGAGGAGGGTGAAAGGTTCCCTTTCCAATTTGGTAACTTATAAAACATACACCACATGAAAGAAGGATCATACAATGAATATGTAAATACTCATAAATGAATTTATATTACATAAATAGTACAAACATGGGCAGTACATACACCACACAAAGTAAATAGTGGAAAATATAGCATGAATCTCACGGGAATAAAAAGTTAGACGAAACCCTTTACCACGTTGTCATCAACTGAGTCGTATGACCAAAAGTTAATAACCACCAATTGAATCATAGAATAACATGAATATAATGATAATAATGATAATATATATCAAATAGAAGTACAAAATACACCACATGAAATCAATAAGTGGCGAGCAATGGAAATCTCATGGAATTAAAAGTGAGATAAGAAAATCCCTTACAAAAATTCGGCAGCCTAACGACGCCACTTAAAAATTCTTAAAATGAATTGATAAGAGTAAGAGGGGGTCTCTCATCATATAAAAACACAAATTATATTATGGTTAATATAAAATAACATCCTCCAACATAATAACATGAAGCATAAAATAAATGACATAAAAGAGAGTAATTGAAAAGAAAGGGAGAAGTCAGATCCCTTACCTCGTGTACGACTTGACTCGATCGTTCTTTAATCTCCTGAATAATAAACTAAAGTTAATTTATACTTTATTAAGAAACTTTTTCATTTTTATTATTCCTTTTATATCACTTATTACCATGTTATAAACATTATGTAATCATTTAAGTTAATAATGTTCATTTTGTCGATATTTGGTACTTGAGTTAAGAATGAACACCTTTTATTTACAAGCTGTCCATGTGGTCAATAGTCCATTATATCTAGAATGGTTTTCATGATTTAGATATCATATATATCCAGTATATACATGTATTTATAATAGTACATAGCATTTGGAGGTAAGAAATGAAATGCACCATTCATGGAGACGGTAAGCCGTACGTACGCATGAACACTACATTCATTTCTATTTCTTATTTTAATGGAATTAAAATATAATGATACATAGATATATTATAATTCCAGTATAATATCATATATAATATCATTAACTCTATCCTTTATACATCCTATATAAGGCATTAGCGAGTCACATCACTTTGAGGGGGCGGTAGTCTGCGCTTCCTCAAATGAGATTATCGTATTTACCCCCTATGGAAACCATAAAGGCATGCTATAATTGGAAAAGAAATAAGAATAAAGAAAACATAAACATAATATATATCATATATAAATACAGTTCCATCATAATGGACACCATGAGAGGTGTTTGGAGATATTTGAACAATCATCGTTTCGTGAGGCATTAGTTTGCCATCCACAGAAACATTATGTTCTTCATCCATTAGATGGAGGTGTGTGTAAGTGTAGTTCAAATACTTCTCATAACAAAATCCTAGTATATTGAGTATACTGGTTTTGTTACAAAAGAATGTAATAAAAAGAGTTTAAGTGTTGGAGAAGTAAAATAAAAGAAAACAAAATAAGAGAAACTGTTACCTTTAATTTGGGTAACTCCCTTTGGTTTAAACCAAAGGACTTCTTGAAGTGCCTTATTCCTAAGGTAAGGCTTATAAGGGGAGGAGAGGGATATAGGGAGATTAATTGGGCAGATTTTGGATGATCCAAATGGCTTGATAGGTGTGATGCATTGGATAGAAATGGTCTCCTTTTATAAGGGAGAGGATGAGCTCTTTAGAAAAGTGTGAAAATATTATTTTATTATATAATGATATTCGGTTTAAAAAGGTCCAAAAACCATTAAATATGAATATAAGATGACTCATGGTCAAAATAAAATCATCCAATAAGAATTGGACATGTTTTGGATAATATTTTAATCATTATAATCTTATTTATTTAAATCATTTATTAATGAGGTAAACACAACATCATTATTGTGTCATAAATAATTTAACTTATTTGATGTCTAAAAATTATAAAAAAATACCATGATGTAGGAAATAGTTTTATATTTCCAAAGAATATTTATAGTCTAAAATATGACTTATATAACACCATATAAAAATTAATTACTAAAAGATTTTTTTGATGTCAATTTTGTCTTTACATTATATTAATTAATCAAAATTGTCATTATCACTCCCAAGTGGCTCAATGAGGTCCCAAAATTGACCCAGAGATGTCCATGGTCGTTAATGACTAAACCAATAAGTTTTGGACAATTGTTAAGGTAATTTTGAATTATTACAATATTCTTTTAACCTTGAATTACCCTATTTACCTTTAATCGCAGTAAATAAGTCAAAAGTTACTATTCACCAAAAATTATTTTCATCGAACCACATATTACTTATTGATAATAACCATATATGTCGGATTTTTGAAATTCAATTCACAGAAGTGGTAAAATTTCATTTAAATGAAAAGTCAGTTTTTTTATCTACCACTAAGTGGTTTCACTATTCATCATTAATTGAAGTTTTTCAGAAAAATACCAAAAATTCAGCCTAAGATATATTTGATATTCAGAATTAAAAAATAATGTCTATTTTTTTAAATTCAAAAAATAAAAGTGTCATTAATTAATTTTAAAATTAATTCCCGTTATCAAAACAAATAGCGTGTTTTTAAGAAACAATAACTATCAAAAGATTAATACTTGTTTATATCCAATTTCAATGTGAAATTAATTACAATGACCAACATTGGATTAAATGGTAAAAATATATTTTAATTTAACTTTAAAACCAATTAAAAAGATAATCTAACCATATAAATAAATTATATTAAAAGGCACTTTTTAATTAAAATACAATATTTTTCACTTTTCATTAAAAAATGAACTTTATCAGAAAAATTCCAAAAAATTACACAAAGTAAATTTAGATGTCCCAATTATGAAGAAGGATTTTATTTGGTCATAAATAATGTATTAAAGTGTCCAAAAATATATTTAAAAAGGGTTCTCCATTAAAAGGCGATAAACCGGCCTTTTAATGTAAATTATTCTTAAAATTAGATTCATTCACATTTTAAGCCTCTAACTTTTATTGAATAAATGTAAATACATTTAAAAAATATGTATAATCATATTTTAGTTAGTTTCTTTCATTCCCACCAATATAACGACTAGGAGTTAACTACCGTTTAAAATAATAATATATTATTAGTGTGCAATGTAAGATTTCAAAGAAACCCGTTGTTTCATATCGGGTATGCTATCAAACATAACAACCATTTTAAAGTAAAATTAATATTTAATTAAAAAATTAATAAATATGAAAAATTCATATTCTTTATTTACCTGGGATGTTACATCTTTCTCCCCTTTTTGGGAATTGCATCCTCACAATTTGAAAATTTGGGCTCGGAAACTTTATTGAAAGTCCCATATTGGAAAAAGAGTTAGTAAAACTATCACTTTAAAAGAAAGAAAGAGAAGTTCAATGGTCACCCGAGTTAACCCATACTAAGATTCCATGAAAACATGGATATGGAGGAGAAAACAAAGGGTCAAGTTTTGATGGAGAGTGATAGGAAACATGTTTAGAAGAAAGTTAACCACCATAAAATCACAAACTTGTGATGGGTTAAAAAGTATTTGATTCCCTAGTAGGAAAAGTCAACGGACAAGGTTTTTGTTTAAAGTTACTTTTCATTGAGGAATTTATTTATGAGATTAACCAAAAACATAAGGAAATATACTTACTTTTCATGTAGACATTTATCCTTTACTATATTTCTAAAAAAAATCATATGTTCTCCAAACGATGAATATTTAGGATGACTTTTTTTTCACATTAAGAGTGCTATAATCAACTTTGAGAGAATCACATAATCCACAAAAGATGAACTATATATTTTCCATGTCTTTAGATATTAAATAAAACCAAAACATTTAGTATAAGATCAGATAATCACCAAAGGAAAATCCTTTATAAAAAGAAATACTACTCTTAATCTCCAAAATTCAACAAAAAGAACCCAAGGTTCAAGAAAGACCATTAAATAAAAAGTTATCCTTAAAATTATTCAAATTAATCCAAACTAATATTGAAACCCAAATCTATGAAGGATTTAATCACATACTCTTCCAAGGTAAATCTTAACATTTATCTCCAAATAACATCAGTTACTCTTAAAGTCTCATACGGAAAAGTAATTAACCTAATCACATATCCTTCATGATAGGTTAATCATTTCCATAGATAACGCAAAATAAACTTATTCCTGATTCATAAGATAATCTAACTAAAAATAATTAGTCATAATAACCAGGGACTTCACATAGTCCAGTGGTAGGCGATAAATACCAGTCGCACTTTGGTTATGGGCTCGATTCCCATAGCTTTGTCCGACGCGACGGGTTGTCACACGGTTTGCGTGTTGTCACCTTTCAAAATATACATAATTTTATAACATTCCCAAAAAGAGATAAATTCATAAAAAATAACCATTAAATATTTTAACTTTAGTTTTTCATCCCAAAATGTATTAACCGGTAATTGCCTCAAATTCTAGGATCACATAAACCCAAATGGTTCTTTATAACTATATCCACAAAAGAGAAGATAATTATTCCTTGAATAAAATTTTCATATATCAAACATCAGGGTTACACATACTATAAAAAGTATTGTAATGTAATCCCATCACCAGAAGATCCTTAATACTTTTAAGCATTTCACCATACTAAATTCTACCATAACTCTTGAATCCATTATATGTTTAATTCTTACTCATTCAACATTATTCTTGATCCATTAACCATTCCTTTCCAACTTATTCTGAAATACTTCTTTCCTACAAACAAAATCATGAATCATATTCTAAGATTTCAATAATAGGAAAATACATGTTAAGAAATAATCCATACCTTTCATTGGTCATTGTCAGTTTCTTCATCCTCAATCAGAATGGCATTAGGTATTGGTAAACGAATATTTGTATGATCCTGTTGATCCCATTCCCTAAACTTCTTTATAGGACATGTGTTTTCATAATGAACATTCTCACCACATTTAAAACATTCAATTTATCCTTTAGAAAGAACTTCTTTCCCTTTCCTAGAGTCATCTAGATGCTTCCTTTTTCCATGGAAGGTTCTTGCTTTATGACCTTCATTTCCATATATATAACATCTTTCTGTCCCTTTGAAACATTTTCCTATGTGTTTCTTTCCACATATTTGACACATAGGTTTTTGAACACACTTACCTTTATAATTATTACCTAAACTTTCGTAGGGATTTGTTTCTCGCATATATGATTCCTTATAAAGAGCACTAAGGTTCAGGTGGTCAATCATGACTCCAGATAGTTGGTTGAGAATAACCAAAAGTGTTCTCATTTCAGCTCCCATATCATTCAGTTGCTCGTTCAGAAAACCGTCATAGTTTTCTCCACATCCACTGTAACTTTGGTGCTTGCTAGATCCAACCATTTACTAAAACCAAAAAGGTCAGTGTGAGTATATCAGTAAAATCATCATATAATATCTTATAAGGAGGGTAAACACTAAGATATACTTATTAATGTTATCTTAAACTCATTCACTTTATAAAAATAACAATGACTCTTTCTAAAATCCTAACCATTATGGTAATGTCACTTATGCTTAAAAAATTTCCTAACCTCTAAAGTTATCTAAACCGACCTCTGATACCAACTATAAGGACCCATCCTTAAACATTATATAATATTGAATTAAATGAATTATTCACATTGAGGATATTTTCAGGTTTAGAGTTTTAGAGAATTAGGCCATAACTATTACATTACAACTTGAATATTACAAGTAGACACTACACTCAGTATCCATTTTTTTCATAAAATAAAAACTCTTAAAAAGAAACATGTCTAGTTCCATGTTTTAGATAGAATGACTTTTACTTTATCCCATCCTTGACCCTATTCACCTTTAAGTCCTATGGAAAAAATTTCAAAAACATGGGATGATCATAAAAAGCTCAGTAAGGGTTATAAAATAAGGAAGGAAAACATTATCCCATCAATAAATACAAATCAATGAAACCATACTTTTCAATCATAACATACCTTATGAAATCATGAGATTTATGAATAACACACACAAATCATAAATCATAAAGTTTATTTATGGAATCTATATCAAAATTACATTGTTTCTATCATAACTACATAGGTAGTTACACTTGGAATACCCATCATGGTATATTCCCTAAATCTCTTAGGAGAAACATCACGTTTACCTCCGTCATGTTACCCAATGCATTGGAGAGATATCTCGGGCTCACCCGCCCTAGGTTTATCATAGAACCACCTGTATACGTAAACAATTCCCAATAAACATAACATAATCATAAAATATAACACATTTATAAAGGAAATATAACATTTCCACATTCCAATAGATCAAATCAATACAATGTTTTATCATATCATTTTCAAAACCATTTTAAAAGAGATTTTTGAATCAAAGTGTCCCATACCACTTTGAATATTTTAAATGAGTTATCATTTGAAAACATTAATGTCCATATAAATAAATCCTAAAATCCATTTTGAAAACATGTACATTAATGAGAAATATTTAGAAGAATAAATCTTTAAAACATTTAAAACGATATTTTAGTTAAATAGTTTTTTAACAAAAAGAGAGACGCTTGAAGAATAACTTTTGATAAGAACTTTATAATATCATGAGAATAAAGGGATTCATGATATAATATGTCAAAGGATAGTATATACACCATATTAGAGTGAATTGGTGCATATAAACAATGAAGTCTCAATGGAAATGTAAATTGAGATGAAATCCCTTATAAAGATGGTATCCTTAAATTAAGGATAAATCAATATCATAATTATGTGTGAAAAATATTAATACATCAAATATAAGTGGATATTAAGTTTAAAACAATAAGAGGTCATCCACACATATTCATTGGATTGCATATTCAATAAGTTCAAGTTGAACCCAAAGAATCGAAATTGGGTAAATAAGTTCCCTTGTAAAAATCCGACAGCCTAACGACGTCACTTTAAAATTCAGAAAATTAGTTGATGAGATAAAAAGGGAATCTCAAAACTTGGATATAAATTTTCCATCAATAAGGATATAGAAGAACATATCCTAACGTAATAATATGTAAATTAAAAGACATAACAAAAATAAGTCTTTTAAAAAGAGGAGGGTGAAAGGTTCCCTTCCTGATTTGGTAACTTACAAAACATACGCCATATGAAAGAAGGATCATAAAATGAAGATTTAAATACTCATAAATGAAAGTATATTACATAAATATTACAATAATGGGCAGTACATACACCACAAAAAGGAAATAGTGGCAAATATAGAATGAATCTCACGGGAATAAAAAGTTAGACGAAACCCTTTACCACATTGTAATCAACTGAGCTGTATGATCAAAAGTTAATAACCACCAAATGAATCATATAATAACATGAATATAATGAGAATAATGATAATATATATCAAATGTAAGTACACAATAGAACACATGCAATTAATAAGTGGCAAACAATGTAAATCTCACGGAATTAAAAGTGAGGTAAGAAAATCCCTTACAAAAATTTGACAGCCTAACGACGCCAACTAAGAATTCTTAAAATGAATTGATGAGAGTAAGAGGGGGTCTCTCATCATATGAAAATAAAAATTATAGTATGGTTAATATAAAATAACATCTTCCAACATAAGAACATAGAGCATAAAATAAATGACATAAAAGAGAGTACTTGAAAAGAAAGAGAGAAGTCGGATCCCTTACCTCGTGTCCGACTTGACTCGATCGTTCTTTAATCTCTGGAATAATAAACTAAATTTAATTTATAATTTCTTAAGAAGCTTTTTCAAGTCTATTATTCATTTTATATCACTTATTTCAATGTTATAAATGTTATGTAGTCATTTAAGTTAATAACGTTCATTTTGTCAATATTTGGTACTTGAGTTAAGAATGAACACCTTTTATTTACAAGTTGTCCATTTGGTCAATATTCCATTATATATAGAATGGTTTTCATGATTTAGATATCATATATATCCAGTATATAGGTGTATTTATAATAGTACATAATATTTGGAGGTAAGAAATGAAATGTACCGTTCATGGAGATGGTAAGCCGTACGTACGCATGAACGCTAGTTTCATTTCTATTTATTATTTTAATGGAATTAAAACATAATGATAAATAGATATATTATAATTGTAGTATAATATCATATATAATATCATTAAATATATACTTTATACATACCACATAAGTCATTAATGAGTCACATCAATTTGAGGGGGCGGTAGTCCGTGCTTCCTCAAATGAGATTATCGTATTTACCCACTATGGAAACCATAAAGGCATGCTATAATTGAAAAATACAGAAGCATAAAGAATAAATAAAAATAATATATATCATATATAAATATAGTTCCATCATAATGGCCACCATGAGAGGCGGTTGGAGATATTTGAACAATCATCATTTCGTGAGGCGTTAGTTTGTCATCCACAAAAACATTATGTTCTTCATCCATTAAATGGAAGTGAGTGTAAGTGTAGTTAGAATCCTTATCATAAAAAAATCCTAGTATATTGATTATAATGGTGTTGTTACAAAATAATGGAATAAAAAGTGTTTAGGGGTTGGATAAGTAAAATAAAAGAAAACAAAATAAGAGAAGCCGTTACCTTTAATTTGGGTAACTCCCTTTGGTTTGAACCAAACGACTTCTTGAAGTGCCTTCTGCCTAAGGTAAGGCTTCTAAGGGGAGGATAGGGATGTAGGGATATTAATTGGTCAGAGTATGGACGAGACAAATGGCTTGAGAGGTGTGAGGAATTGGATAGAAATGGTCTCTTTTTATAAGGGAGAGGAGGGGCGCTTTAGGAAAGTGTGAAAATATTATTTTATTATATAATGATATTCGGTTTCAAAAGGTCCAAAAATCATTAAAGATGAATATAAGATGACTCATGGTTTAAATAAAATCATCCAATCATAATTGGACATGTTTTTTATAATATTTTGATCATTATAATCTTATTTATTTAAATCATTTATTAATGAGGTAAATACTGCATCATTATTGTGTCATAAATGATTTAATTTATTTGATGTCTAAAAATTATAAAAAAAATTCCATGACGTAGGAAATATTTTTATATTTCCAAATAAAATTTATAGTATAAAATATGACTTATATAACACCATATAAAAATTAATTACTAAAATATTTTTGTTGATGTCAATTTTGACTTTACATTATATTAATTAATCTAAATTGTCATTATTACTTAAAAGTGGCTCAATGGGGTCCCAAAATCGACCCAAATATTCCCATGGTCGTTAATTAATCAATCAATAAGTTTTGGACAAGTTTTAAGGTAATTTTAAATTATTATAATATTCTTTTAAACTTGAATTACCCTATTTACCTTCAACCGCGATAAATAAAAGTCAAAATTAACTATTCACTAAAAATTATTTTCATATTAATGAACCACATTTTACATCTTGATAACAACCATGTATTTAATATTCTTGAAATTCAATTCACAGAAGTGGTAAAATTTCATTTAAATGAAAAAGTCGGTTTTTTTAACTACTACTAAGTGGTTTCACTATTCATCAAAAATTGATGTTTTTCAGAAAAATACCAAAAATTCAGCCTAATATATATTTGATATTCCAAATTCAAAAATGATGTCTATTTTTTCAAATTAAAAACATTGAATTGGCATTAATTAATTTTAAAATTAATTCCCGTTATCAAAATAAATAGCGTGTTTTTAAGAAACAATAACTATCAAAAGATTGATACTTGTTTATGTCCAATTTCAAAGTGAAATTAATTCCAATGACCAACATTGGATTAAATGGTAAAAATATATTTTAATTTCACTTTAAAACCAATTAAAAAGATAATTTAACCATATAAATAAATTAGATTAAAAGGCACTTTTGAATTAAAATACAATATTTTTCAGTATTCATTAAAAAATGAACTTTATCGGAAAAATTCCAAAAATTTACACAAAGTAAATTTTTATGTCCCCATTCTAAATAAAGATTTTATTTGGTCATAAATAATGTATTAAAGTTTCCAAAACTAGATGTAAAAAGGGTCCGCCATTAAAAGGCGATAAATTAGCCTTTTAATGTAAATTATGCTTAAAATTAGATTCATTCACATTTTAAGCCTCTAAATTTTATTGGATAAATGTAAATACATTTAACAAATATGTACAATCATATTGTATTTAGTTTATTTCATTCCCTACAATACAACGACTATGAGTTAACTACCGTTTAAAATAATAATATATTATTAGTGTGCAACGTAAGATTTCAAAGAAACTCGTTGTTGCGTATCAGGTACGCTATCGAACATAGAAACCCTTTTAAAGTAAAATTAATATTTAATTCAAAAATTAATAAATATGAAAAAGTCATATTCTTTATTTACCTGGGATGTTACACCTGGTTTAGTTGGTTTGATTATAGAGCCATAAATATCTAATTTAGAGTGTGTGGCTATGAGGTCGAAACTCAGTGGGGGGAGACTATTGGGGGATGGAAACTGGATGGGAATTCATTGTTGTAATTTTGGGATCAGATGGTTATACCAGTTTATTGTTAGGAAAAACTTTCTAGTGTGTATCATCATCCTAGATAGGTTTCCCATACTAGAATTCAGAAAATGTATGAGTCCTTGAAAGCGTAGTTTTGTTGGGAAGGTATAAGAAGGAAAGTGGCCAAGTTCTTATCAAGATGCTTGAATTATAAGAAACTAAATATAGAGAACTAGAAACTATAAGGTATGTTGCAGTATTTACCTATCACTATGTGGAAATGGGAGAAGATGGATATGTTTTTTTATAGGTCTTCCAAGAACGGTTTAGAAGAACGATGTCATATGGGTGATAGTGTATCATTTCAAAAAGTCCACCCATTTCATCCCTATTTGAGAATATCATACATCAGAGGATCTTTCCAAAATCTATGTCTATGAGCAGGTGGAGGCTTGTTGTACTAGTTTAAATTGTATCAGATAGAGATCATAGGTTCACGTCTCATTTTTGGAAATCCTTGCAGCAACCCTGTGGGATACAGTTGATGATGAGCACGACATATTATCCTCAAACAGATGGGAAATTTGAGAGAATGAGACGAACATTAGAGGAAATTTTGTAGTCATATGTGATGGATTTTTGTGGTTCATGGGAGGAGAACATCCCATTGTTGGATTTTTTCATATAATAACAGTTATCAGTCCTTAATACATATGGAACCTTTTGAAGCATTGTATGAGCATCTGTTTTATTATATGCAATGTTGGGTGGAAACAGGTGAGACATCGATGGTTGGGTAGATCATTTTCCAAGAGACTATGGAGAATATTAATTTGATTAGGAAGATAATTAATATGCTCAGAGTCATCATAAATCATATTCATACCATGGTCAATGGTCCTTATCATTCGAGGTGGGTGATCATTTGTTCTTGAGAATCTCCTTGAGGATAGTTGATCGTCAGTTTGGAAAGAAGGGTAACTTATATTTGAGGTAAATTAGTAATTTTGAGATACATTAGTGGGTTGGAGAGGTGGATTATCATTTTGAATTTCCAACATGGTTTAGTGTGGTGAATAATGTGTTTCATGTGTCACAGTTGAAAAAGTATCAGTCAGATCGTGACCATGTGATTAGTTGGGATCATGTTGAGATATAACTGGATGCTTCATTGGTGCATGTGCCAATTCATATTGTGGATACGAAAGAGAAAGTATTTCATGGTAAAATAATCAGTTTAGTTCAGGTTTTATGGAAACATGGTCACATACTAGAGGAGACTTGGGAATGAGAAAAAGATATTGCCGATCAATGGCCGGGTCTCTTTCAGAAAAATGATAGTTTTCCACTTTCTAAGGATGGAAATTCCAATGGTGGGGAGAATTTAGTATGTTATTTTTGAGGTATGTAACTCTTTTTTATGTTTTTTAATGTATTTAAAGTGGTTGGGTAATGTTTGGGAGAGTTTAGAAAGGTTTTGGGAAGGTTAGGGAGATTTTATAAGGGTGCACGATTTTAGCACAGTTTGGGGAAACCATGAAGAATATCTGGGAAAAAATGCAACTTGAGTTTCATGACCCCCTCCCCACAAAGTGTACCCCTCCTGGGCCGACAATGTGAGAAGAGAGATAATGACCCCTGAGTCCCACCTCTAGTAGGCCCCGGGTTGGCGACTAGCACCGAGGGTATAATAAACATACAAATGGGAGGCATTACCCTATAAGAGAACACATGCAGAAGAGAGAGATAGAATAGAATCCAATCAAATCCAACTCAGAACTGAAATAGAAAAGAAATCCAAGTACATATATGAAATGTCACGCAAAATTACTACAACTGAAAGGGGAAACTAAAAGTACCCAAAAGAAAGTAAAACGACAGTGACCACAAGCCCGAACAACTCCTCCTCCAACCACAAGCTAGTAGTAACCAACTTGATCTCCAACCTGCTCCAAGTGACCTTAAAAACAGTTTATATGTACATAGGGTGAGTATAATAGTATTCTCAGTAGGATCCTCCCCAAGCCTCTCGCGCAAAAGTAAAGAAAGCATGCTAAAGCCCAGTGAACAACAAGTGAAACTAACTCGTCACCTAAACAAAGTATACTAAGTTCCCAACATCACCATGGCTACTCTCACCAAGTAACGAATACAAGAATATAGAGTATAGTAAAGAATATCAAGGGTACCCTGCTACTACTTCCCCACTGGTTTGCCGCTTTTACCCAACGACATACGTCCTGTGCATCTCTCTCCAAAGGCTTGCCCGCATACACCTGGGCTAAGCTCCACAATTTTCACCTCGTGCACCACAAAGTCTTTCCCGCTGACACCTGGGCGAAGAACCACACCATCCTCACAACCAAATGCAACCGGGTATGTTCCAGGAGTCACCACATCCCGCATAACGTGTATCATACATCATGTATTATACCTCAAGGCATTATAGCCCATACACTGAATAGGGATCCTCAAGCCATCACAGCCTATACACGTTACACCTATAGTAGTCCATAGGATACTATATCCAGAATATATGTGTGTGAAATAACCACAAGCCATTACAACCCTCTACACACATATATGGGTAAAACTAACCAGTGTGCCTACCAGCACAAAGATCCACCAAGAGAAGAGAGTGGGGTCAAAGGGGGTAGTCAGCCATTCAACCTCCCATCAGAATGTTTGGGAAAACACCCCCCAGGGCTCAGAATCTCTGTGGGTGTCAGTTTACCTTACCGACAGGGTGGAGTAGCGTATAGAAACACAAAAAGTACCGAATATATATATATATATATATAACTCACATCCACACTATGGACATTACCTAGTCTTAGATACAACTGCAGCTAACATCTCTCAGACCCCAGGCTGCTACTTCTAAGACTAGGTATCCTATAAGCACACAAACATTTGAAGAGCTTTATTATATTACTCCATTCTCATTATATCAGTTCCACTGTACATTAATTAATTCTTTAAACATTAATTAAGCATGAAAAATTCCACATTAAACTGAATTGGCATCACATTCAAAATCAACTGCTCCTTTTAAGATTCACATCACCTTTTAAATTCTAGTATCTACATCCTCGTGGATTTTCACCATTTAATAAAACATTCATTACAGAATTACTTTTCCATATTCCCAGGCATTCTAGAAAAGCATCCTAGGCTTCTAAACACAAAGGAGGCTCAACACGGTGAGTAGATATACTACCCGTCGAGTCTTTTCCGCCTATAGAAAGAGCATAGACCCGTTCTCCCTCGAGAGGCTAAACACGGAAAGCACGTGGCATACCCCACGCGTTTTCGCCTCCTTTGGAAGAAGGGTAAGCAAGACCAGCTGCCTTAAGCAGTGGGGAAAAGCAAAGCAGATAAACATTCAAAGAATCCTCAAGTATCTAGCAACCACATCCATCCCATTCCATCACCCCTGGTGTCCTCCCCGACACCCACATGCATAAGATGATGCATCTCGCCACCCTAGGCATCATCCAATGCCACAAAAACAAGGCCTCCATGCCTCCACATATCACAACACCCC
The DNA here is from genome assembly GCA_963277665.1 of Viscum album. Taxonomy (NCBI): domain Eukaryota; kingdom Viridiplantae; phylum Streptophyta; class Magnoliopsida; order Santalales; family Viscaceae; genus Viscum; species Viscum album. Next base: position 1,679,316,181 of record OY728135.1, read on the forward strand.
TCTAGGGTCACATCACAACACAAGCAGCAGGAAAACAACAATCACATCAATGGGATCCTGGCCCTTTAACAATCAAGAGGGTAACTCAGAACCCTTAAGAAATTCTCACACAATCTGTTCTTTAATCCATATTGAATTAGAAGATTTGTTATGTGTAGGTTCCAATTATGGGATACCTAATCAGTAATCTATCACAATTTAAATAACCATGCTTACTTCCCTAATTTGGTTATCCTCAAATTAGAACAACTATAACAACGGAAATAACCAGATTAATTTACATGCCTCTTTATCTTTAGCCAATTAATTAACAATTAATTCCGTCTTTACATTCATTATCAATTTCTATCATGAATGAACAACAGATCAAAGAAATCATAGATATTAGTCTATCTAGAAAAACATGAGGCAAACCGTTATCACGGTATAAAGCAACAACATGCGATCAACCAATTATTTTAATCTGGTTCAAGTATTTAATTAGGTCAATTTCATTGTGATCCAAAGGACTAAGTCATGATAATTCTATGATTGCACATATAAAATTAGAGAAGCCATGAATCCCCTACCTGGAAGAGTTATTAACGTTCTTTATCCACACAACGGGTCACAATCCTCCTCTCGTGACAACTGTATCCACCCGAGGATTCCACGGTACGACAGTACCAACCAACCCCAAGAAAAACCCATTAGAATCTTGGAATTTACATGGTATAATAAGGAAATTAGAACAAGAGAAGATGATCCCCAAAGGAACGTCGATAAAACATACCTTATATAGATGATTCACTGACACAGCTCGGTTGCATCCAAAACAGAGCGAAACTAATCGGAGGAGTAGGGTTTGATTGTGAAACTCTTACTGAAAGGGTTGAAAGGTTCTAGCATCACTTAGCATAGAACAAAGAGAAATAACAAGGGAGAATGATATGTCATCCCTTTTTGAAGATTTAATGGGGTGACGGTTTAAGATCCGGTTAATTCTCCATTAAAAACGGATTGCATTAACACACGCGGTTTAACCAAGTAAAAACATTCCAAGCCTTAGGAATAATTAATATAGGATTTATGGCATTTGAAATGGCCTTAAGAGCCCTTAAAATAAGTCTTTAAATGTATTTTATGTCAAAGGAAACGTCAAAAGGGGAAAACTCTAGGAATCTGGAAACACTGTTCACCCACTGTTACTGTACATGAAACCGATCTGTGAAACCGATCTGTCAGACTGATCTGTGAAACCGATCTATCAAACCGATCTGTGAAACCGATCTATCAGACCGATCTGTCAGACAGATCTGTGAAACCGATCTGTGAGACCGATCTGTGAGACCGATCTGTGAGACCGATCTGTGAAACTGATCTGTGACATCGATCTATCAGACCGATCTGTGAGACCGATCTGTCAGACCGATCTGTGAGATCGATCTGTGAGACGGATCTGTGAGACCGATCTGTGAGACCGATCTGTCAGACTGATCTGTGAGACCGATCTGTGAGACCGATCTGTGAGACCGATCTGTGAGACCGATCTGTGAGACCGATCTGTGAGACCGATCTATGAGACCGATCTGTCAGACCGATCTGTGAGACCGATCTGTGAGACCGATCTATGAGACCGATCTGTGAGACCGATCTATGAGACCGATTTGTCAGACCGATTTGTGAGACCGATCTGTGAGACCGATCTGTGAGACTGATCTGTTACTATTCACAAAATTGGAAACACTGTTCACAGAACTGGATATTTGGAAAAGTGTTGGGTATAAGTCACCTTGACCTCCCGGAACACCTCACACACCACATTTTCACAAAGTAATGGACCGGAGAGGTCCGGGCCATTATATTAGATACCTCTCAAAACATTATTGTCCTTGAGAATTAAAAACCAACCCAGAAGAAAAGAGGGGTCCGGACAACCACCCCATAAGATACATCTCAGGGGAAAACCACCCTGAGTTGTTTGAAAGCTGGAATAAAACTACGACATCTGAGAGTATGGGAACAAATAATCCATATCCAAACAATTCAATCATAACGTCACATCAAAGGTACATAAATAAAACATGAAATGTTTAACTATAAAGGAAACATCATTACATGAAAGGAGTTAAACATTAAACAATTCTGGGTACTGAGCACGTATCTGTGACTCACGCTCCCATGTACTCTCCTCCATGCCACCGTGTAGCCACAAGACACAAACTAAGGGGATATAACGCCCACACAACACCTTCTCCTTGTGGTCTTGGATCTCCACAGGTCGCTCCTCGAAGGTTGCATCATCATCAATATCGATCTCTCCCCAATCGATAACATGAGATTCATCATGAAGATAACAACGGAGCTGTGATACATGGAAAACACCATGTATCCGACTCATCTGAGGGGGAAGTGCTACTCGATACGCCACAACTCCAACACGAGCTAACACCTTGAAAGTCCCAACAAACTGGGGAGAAAGCTTACTTCCATGACCAAACCTTTGCTTCCCACGACAGGGAGTCACCTTAAGAAACACATGATCCCCAAAATTAAACTCTAAGGGTCTCCTTTTTTGATCAACACATGATTTCTGACAATCCTGTGCTGTCTTCATCCTCTCACGAATCACCTGAACCATCTCTATTGTATTCTGCACTAGTTCTGGTCTGAGAATTACTGACTCTCCGACCCCAGTACAGCACAACGGAGAACGGCATGGCCGACCATACAAGGCATCAAACGGCACCATACGGAGGTTAGATTGAAAACTATTATTGTAAGCAAACTCTACCAAGGGTAAGTTCTTCATCCATGAACCTCCAAAATCAAGAACATAAGAGCGCATCATGTCTTCAAGAGTCTGGATGGTTCGCTCTGTCTGACCATCCGTTTGAGGGTGAAAAGCAGTGCTAAGGCACAGTTGAGAGCCAAAAGCATGCTGGAGACCTCTCCACACCCTAGAGGTAAAACGAGGATCTCAATCAGAAATGATCGTCCTAGGTACTCCATGAAGTCTCACCACCTCCTCTAGATACTGCCTCGACAAAACTTCCACTGAGCTCGACTCCTTGATTGCTATGAAGTGGGCCGACTTTGTTAAACGATCCACTACCACCCATATAGCATCATGTCCTCCTGGAGCTCGAGGTAAACCTGTAACAAAGTCCATTGAGATTTCCTCCCACTTCCACTGAGGAATCTCTAATTGCTGGAGAAGACCACCAGGAACACGGTGTTTGGCCTTCACCTTCTGGTAGACTAAACATCGAGACACACACTCCGCAACCGTACGCTTCAGCCCAGGCCACCAAAACTGACTCGTCAAGGATCGGTACATCTTTTTCACACTAGGATTTACTTCCAAGGGTGAACTATGGAACTCTCGGAGAACCGTCTAGCGCATCGCCAAAGGAAAAAAACCCTGCCATGATACAACACTCGGTGTTGTTCATCCTCCGACCAACCCTCAGGGGCCTCACCACAAACAACTCTGTCTCTCCAAACTTCCACCTCTAGATCACCCAACTGAGACTCTTACACCTTCTGCATCAGGGATGACTGCACCATCATCTGGAAAAGACAACCTCTACCCCCAACTTCTACCATATCAAGATGCAAAGCTAATAGCTCTTCCATCACTCTCCACGAATCACCAGATTCACACACAACATCATTACGTGACTTTAGGCTTAGTGCGTTAGCTACAACATTCCCTTTTCCAGGTGTACACGATATTTCAAAGTCGTATTCCTGCAAGAACTCTATCCACCGACGCTGCCTCAAGTTCAAGTCACGTTGGGAGAAAACTTACCTCAAACTCTTATGATTGGTGAAAACCACAAAGTGCTCACCAATGAGGTAATGTCTCGACAACTTCAGAGAAAACACCACGGATGCCAACTCAAGATCATGGGTGGAATAGTTGCATTCATGGGGATGCAACTGCCGAGACCCATAAGAAACAACTAACCTCTGCTGCATGAGAACACAACCTAGCCCCAGATGTGAAGCATCACAAAAAACATCAAACTGGACTCCCTCTGCTGGAAGACAAAGGACTGGAGCACTTACCAACTTCTCCTTTAGATACTCGAAAGCTGCCTGACACTGATCAATCCATATGAATGCTTGATCCTTCCTGGTCAAAGCTGTTAGAGGAGTCGCAACTCGGGATAAATTGGCTACAAACCTCCTATAATAGCCTGTGAGACCAAGGAAACTTCGCACCTCTGACACGGTCTTGGGGGCTGCCCAAGACACCACTGCTTCTATCTTCGATGGATTCACAGCTACTCCCTGTTGGGACACAACATGCCCCAAGAAATGAACTTCTCGAGCCCAAAACTCACACTTGGACAACTTCCCAAACAACTGATGTTGGCGAAGAACTCCCAAAACGACTCGTAGATGCTCTGCATGATTTTCTTCAGATGTGGAGTACACAATGATGTCGTCAATGAAAACCACACCAAACTTGTCCAAGAATTCACGGAACACAACATTCATCAGCCCCCTGAAAACAGCTGGAGCATTCGTCACGCCGAATGGCATTACAACAAACTCATAATGCCCATGACGACAACAGAAAGTAGTCTTCAGGATATACTCATCCTTTACACGCATATGATGATATCCTGACCGCAAGTCAATCTTTTAGAACCAACTTGCACCCTTCAGTTGGTCGAATAGGTCATCAATTCATGGAAGAGGATAGCGGTTCTTTATTGTCACTTTGTTTAATCGATGATAATCGACACACAACCGCAAACTGCCGTCAGCCTTTTTCACAAAAAAAACTGGCACTCCCCACGGTGACACACTTGGCCGAACAAAACCGCACTGTAACAGACCATCAAGATGAATACGTAGCTCTTGTTACTCAAAATGGGCCATCCTATACGGAGACATAGAGATAGGAGATGATCCTGGCTGTAGCTCGATCCAAAACTCAATCTCTCGTTGAGGGGGTAAGGATACAACCTCTTCTAGAAAGATGTCAGGGTACTCCTCTACGACCCTAGGAAACACCAACTGTTGAACCTCTGAAGAACTCAGCATCAGCCCAGACATCATGGATTATAAGGATGGAACTCGTCTATGACTCATCCGAGGATCTCGCTCACCCAAAAACACCACTTTCTCTCCATCTGCATCAAAGAAAACGACCTTCTTCTTGTATCAATCCACAATATCCTGCACTGAATACAACCAATCCATGCCGAGGATGACATCATATGGCTGTATTCGTAAACATAGGAAATCTCCCCAAGAGTGGTGTTGCCCCAACACTAGCTCACAGTCTCTACATACTTCAAATAAGTTGGCTTGACCTCCAACTGGCATAGTAAATGCCAAGGGAACTGGAATCCTCTCTACCTCAAGTCCCAAAGCATGGAAAAGGGTAGGTGATATGAAGGAGTGCGTTGCTCCTGAATCAAACAAGGCATACACCAAGGTAGAAAACAAGCAAAGGGTACCTCGAACAACATCTGGCTCGCCTGGGGCTGGCAACGCTAGAGCATGAAGCTGACCACGCCTCCTCCATGGACTCTTTGACCCTGATGACGACCACCACCACGACCGCGCTCTGCTCTCTGAGGACGGGGAGCGTCATGGGGCTATCCTCTTCCTGCTCCATCTACCCTCTGGTGATCTAAAGCTGGTGCAACCTGCTGCTGCTGCCTTGGCTGGAACTGCCTCAACGGAAGAACCTGGAGCGGAGCGCCCGGTGCACGATGACTGCTCTGAAAGGTCGGGCACTCCAGTCGCTGATGACCACGACCACCACAAGAAAAACAAGCGCCTGATCCCTTGGCATATTCCTGAGAGTTGCTACCTCTAGAGAAATGAGATGGAAAGGGCTGGGACCTACCCCCAGGTGAACGAAAACTCTTCTTCCCTGAAAACCGGGATCCCCGGACCATAGCTTTTCTTCGTGTGGAATCATGACGATTCCCCTCTCATAACGATCCGGTCCTAGCCAAGGTCCTCTCAACAACCTCTTCCCTCGCCAGCACCTCAAGATACATCTTTAGCATAAATGGGGTGACCTGGCGCTGGATCTTTGGATGAAAAGCCTCCTTGAAATGCCTTGCCCTAGCCTCCTCATATGGTAACAGGTCTGAAGCATATCATAGAAGGTTCCTGAAACGAATTCCAAACTCTCGAACACTGAAGCTCCCCTATCAAAGGGTAAGAAGCTCCTGGCGACTGGACGCCTTCGTAGTCGAAGAAAGAAACTCGACTCTAAACCTATCTCGAAACTCCTCCCATGAGATCGCTGACTCCTCACGATCCCCAAGGAACAAGAACCACCAATGCCTTGCTGCTCCACGCAGCATCATCACAACCAAGGACACCCAATGTTCCTTATGAGCACGAATCGAACTGAAGCCTATCTCGACCTCCTCCAACCAGTCTTCTATGACTGCATCTGAAACAGAGCCTTCATACTTCTGTAGACTCTGGCGCTGAAACTCTCGGAGTGTCTTCCTCCATGTGTCATCGTCGTCAACCCCTACCCGGCGATGATCCACTGGAATAACCTGCTGGACATCTTCTGTGCAAACCTGACGAGGATGTCGACCTGGAGCCATACCTGTAAAATAACAACTGTTAGAGCTCCTACGCCTGGAATATGTAAGAATCAACATTAATGAATTAATTGTTTTATTTTATTAATTTAAGTTTAACCTATCCCAAGGTCTACCCATTAAAACACAGGCGCAAAGAAGAATGATGCATGATCCTTTCCTAGGTCTCTACCCTGCAACCAGTATCACTTTGTTTAGTAGCTATCATAAACTTAAAGGTCCGTGAAACAGATCATAGGGGGCTATAAATGCCTATGTATCTACCGATCTCCAGTGTTTACCCCACTTGCTAAACCTGAATGACACTGTTGCCCTACCATCCCATGCATCCTCACCTGTGCCTAACTCCAAACTCCATCCTATCCCTCAAACATACCTCTGATACCACTCTGTCACGACCCCCTCCCCACAAAGTCTACCCCTCCTGGGCCAACAAAGTGAGAAGAGAGATAATGACCCCTGAGTCCCGCCTCCAGTATGCCCCGGGTTGGTGACTAGCACCTAGGGTATAATAAACATACAAATGGGAGGCATTACCCTCTAAGAGAACACATGCAGAAGAAAGAGATAGAATTGAATCCAATCAACTCCAACTCAGAACTGAAATATAAAAAAAATTCAAGTACATATATGAAATGTCATGAAAAAGTACTACAACTGAAAGGGGAAACTAAAAGTACCCAAAAGAAAGTAAAACAGCAGCGACCATAAGCCCGAACAGCTCCTCCTCCAACCACAAGCTAGTAGTAACCGACTTGATCTCCAACCTGCTCCAAGTGACCTTAAAAACAGTTTATATGTACATAGGGTGAGTATAACAGTATACTTAGTAGGATCCTCCCCAAGACTCTCATGCAAAAGTAAATAAAGCATGCTAAATCCTAGTGAACTACAAGTGAAACTAACTCATCACCTAAACAAAGTATACTAAGTTCCCAACCTCACCATGGCTACTCTCACCAAGTAACACATACAAGAATATAGAGTATAGTAAAGAATATCAAGGGTACCCCTCTACTACTTCACCACTGGTTTGCTGCTTTTCCCCAATGACATACGTCTTGTGAATCTCTCTCCAAAGGCTTTCCCGTAGACACCTGGGCTAAGCTCCACAATCTGCACCTCTTTCACCACAAAGGCTTGCCCGCAGAAACCTGGGAGAAGCACCACACCATCCTCACAACCAAAAGCAACCGGGTAAGTTCTGGGAGCCACCACAGCCCGCATAACGTGTATCATACATCGGGTATTATACCTCAAGCCATTATAGCCCATACACCGAATAGGGATCCTCAATCCATCACAGACTATACACGTTACGCCTATAGTAGTCCATAGGATACTATATCCAGAATATATGTGTGTGAAATAACCACAAGACATTACATCCCTCTACACACATATATGGGTAAAACTAACCAGTGTGCCTACCAGCACAAAGATCTACCAAGAGAAGAGAGCGGGGTCAAAGGGGGTAGTCAGCCATTCAACCTCCCATCAGAATGTTGGGGAAAACACCCCCTGGGGCTCAGAATCCCCGGGGTGTTAGTTTCCCTTACTGATAGGGTGTAGTAGCGTATAGAAACACAAAAAGTACCGAATATTTATATAACTCACATCCACACTATGGGAATTACCTAGTCTTAGATACAACTGCAGGTAACATCTCTCAGACCCCAGGCTGCTACTTCTAAGACTAGGTATCCTATAAGCACACAAACATTTGAAGAGCTTTATTAGATTACTCCATTCTCATTATATCAGTTCCACTGTACATTAATTAATTCTTTAAACATTAATTAAGCCTGAACAATTCCACATTAAACTGAATTGGCATCACATTCAAAATCAACTGCTCCTTTTAAGATTCACATCACCTTTTAAATTCTAGTATCTCCATCCCCGTGGATTTTCACCATTTAATCAAACATTCATTACAGAATTACTTTTCCATATTTCCAGGCATTCTAGAAAAGCATCCTATGCTTCTAAACTCAAAGGAGGCTCAACACGGTGAGTAGATATACTACCCGTCGAGTCTTTGCCGCCTATAGAAAGAGCATAGACCCATTCTCCCTTGAGAGGATAAACACGGAAAGCACGTGGAATACCTCGTGCGTCTTTGCCTCCTTTGGAAGAAGGGTAAGCAAGACCAGCTGCCTTGAGCAGTGGGGAAAAGCAAAGCAGATAAACATTCAAAGAATCCTCAAGCATCCAGCAACCACATCCATCCCATTCCATCACCCCTGGTGTCCTCCCCAACACCCACATGCATAAGCTGATGCATCTCACCACCCTAGGCGTCATCCACTGCCACAACCACAAGGCCTCTATGCATCCACATATCACAACACCCCTCCAGGGTCACATCACAGCACAAGCAGCAGGAAAACAACAATCACATCAATGGGCTCTTGGCCCTTTAACAATCAAGATGGTAACTCAGAAACCTTAAGAAATTCTCACACAATCTGTTCTTTAATCCATATTGAATTAGTATATTTGTTATGCGTAGGTTCCAATTACAGGATACCTAATCAGTAAGCTATCACAATTTAAATAACCATGCTTACTTCCCTAATTTGGTTATCCCCAAATTAAAACAACTATAACAACGACAATAACCATATTAATTTACATGCCTCTTTATCTTTAGGAAATTAATTAATAATTAATTCCAGATTTACGTTCATTATCAATTTCTATCATGAACAAACAATAGATCAAAGAAATAATAGATATTACTCTATCTAGAAAAACGTGAGGCAAACCGTTATCACGGTATAAAGCAAAAACATGCGATCAACCAATTATTTTAATCTAGTTCAAGTATTTAATTAGGTCAATTTCATTGTGATCCAAAGGACTAAATCATGCTAATTCTACGATTGCACATATACAATTAGAGAAGCCATGAATCCCCTACCTGGAAGAGTTATTAACGTTCTTTATCCACACAAAGGGTCACAATCCTTCTCTCGTGACAACTGCATCCACCCGAGGATGCCACGGTACGACAATACCAACCAACCCCAAGAAAAACCCATTAGAATCTTGGAATTTACATAGTATAATAAGGAAAGGAGAACAAGAGAAGATGATCCCCAAAGGAACATCGATAAAACATACCTTATATAGAAGATTCACCGACACAGCTCGGTTGCATCCAAAACAGAGCGAAACTAATCGGAGGAGTAGGGTTTCATTCTGAAACTCCTACGGAAAGGCTTGAAAGGTTCTAGCATCTCTTAGCTGAGAAAAAAGGGAAAGAATAAGGGAGAATGATATCTCGTCCCTTTTTGAAGATTTAATGGGGCGACGGTTTAAGATCCGGTTAATTCTCCATTAAAAAAGGATCGCATTAACCCACGCAGTTTGACCAAGTAAATACATTCCAAGCCTTAGTAATAATTAATATAAGATTTATGGCATTTGAAACGGCCCTAAGAGCCATTAAAATAAGGCTTTAAATGTATTTTACATCAAAGGAAACGTCAAAAGGGCAAAACTGTAGGAATCTGGAAACACTGTTCACCCACTGTTACTATACATGAAACCGATCTGTCAGACCGATTTGTGAAACCGATCTATTAGACCGATCTGTGAAATCGATCTGTCAGACCGATCTGTCAGACCGATCTGTGAAACCGATCTGTCAGACCGATCTGTGAGACCGATCTGTCAGACCGATCTGTGAAACCGATCTGTGAAACCGATCTGTCAGACCGATCTCTGAGACTGATCTGTGAGATGGATCTGTGAGACCGATCTGTGAGACCGATCTGTGAGACCAATCTGTCAGACCGATCTGTGAGACCGATCTGTCAGACCGATCTGTGAGACCGATCTGTGAGACCGATCTGTCAGACTGATCTGTGAGACCGATCTGTGACCCCGATCTGTCAGACCGATCTCTGAGACCGATTTGTGAGACCAATCTATCAGACCGATATGTGAGACCGATCTGTGAGACTGATCTGTTACTATTCACAAAACTGGAAACACTGTTCACAGAACTGGAGATTTGGAAAAGTGTTGGGGATAAGTCACCTTGACCTCATGGAACACCTCACACACCACATTTTCACAAAGTAATGGACCGGAGAGGTCCAGGACATTATATTGAGACAATGGGATATCTCATGGTCGGCACATGGTTTGTCTAACCATGTGGTCCAACCATGCGGGGGACCCATTTGGGATTATATTCATCACATGGTCAGCATAAGATTTTTGAAATCGTGCGAGATAACCATGCACTTCATTAAAAAGTGGGTCTTTTAAAAACATGGTTTATTGGGATTTACCCTAAGCACTTCATTTATTCTCCCAATTGAACCCAACTTCGTATTTCATCAAATAATAGGTTATAGAGGCTACCCACTAATTTTGGAAGCTAATATAAGGGGTTTCAAGGCACTTTGAAGGTGATTCTTCCCCAGAAAGTCTCTACTCTTGGTTGTTTCTTGGTTTTCCTTATATCTAGCTCTCTCTCTCTCTCTCCCGGTTTTCAAGATCTACTTCCATATCATGTAGATCTATGGTTTTCGTTTCCTAAAATGCTGATATTTGGGCTAATGGATGTTAAAAAATATATCTAAGGTGGTTTTGTGGAGATTTCACCTAGATTTGTAGTGCAATTGTGTGTTGGTCGATTTTATAAAAACCCTAAGGTATGTAGATTCTCTCTCAACTCCATTTTTGATAGAACATGAAGGATTTTATTTCAAATTAATGAGTTTTTTCTTGAAATTGATTACGATATTGATGTGTGAATATTTTTTGGAACCCATTTTGTGATAATTTGTGCATTTTTGGGAAAATGGGTTATTATTGTGAAATGTGCCTTGTTATTGGATTTTAAAATGAAAAATTTAAAATCATTGGCATAGTTGATTTATGGTTAATGGTTGGTGAAAATTATTTAAAAAAGGGGTTGTTTATTTAAATTGGTTTGGAATGGATGTGTCCTAATGACATATTCAATGAATTTTTGATTTTATTAAAATGGGGTTTTGTCTTATTGTTGGAATTGTGTTGGCTAATGGGTGGCTTAGATTATAAAATGTTGTGTTTCATGGTTTCTTTGGTAATATGTTGGTTGATGTAATGTAGTAATTATAGTTGGAATGGTTTCTTTCTTATATGGTTAAGAAATGGTTGGATGGGTTGGGTCATGGTCATGAATTACCACCATCAAGTGGTTGTGAGTTACCACTATAAAAATGGGAGGGGTTATGGAATTTAAGTTCCTCTGTCAATGAACACTAAGCTCATGTGGTTGGTTTTTGGAAATGGTTGTGTTATATATGAATCCATGCAAGATGAATTGGGTTTTTTCAATACTTGTTTGGAGAATGGTCATGGCTTATTTGGTTGCTTCTCATGAATATGTGATGTTTTGGGTGAAATGGTCATGATAATGATGTTTCTGGCTTGTTAAAAATTGATAAATTATTTAAATAGATTTATATAAATTGTTTTATATAAATTCTTATAACTGGTTTTATCCAAGTGTCATGTGTAGGGAAGTAATATAGGTAAAGCCTATTGAGTATTATTACTCACACCCTCCTTTGGAACTTTGGTGATTTTGCAGATGTTGTATTCCGAGACATGAGTAATGGAAAATCATCTCATTTCCTTAGTGGTCCATCGTGATGATTGGGTGATCTCTTGGTTCTTGGAGAAGGGATCTTGGTCTGGAGATGTGTATTTGTGTTATGGATTCATGGTTTTTATTGTTTAGTCTTCCACTTGTTACTCTGATTATGGTGTTGTGATGGTTTTGTCTTTGTTGGTCTTTAGAGAATGTTGAATTATAATACATTGTTGACTTGAATCTATTATTTTTTTGGTATTGGCATATTGGTTAGTTGTTTTCATTCCAAGGGAAACTCATTCCCCAACTATTCTTGAAGCCCTTGGTAGTGCCTTGGGAATGTCGCTTAAGGCCATGTAACACCTCCGCCTCAACTCAAGCCAATAAGTAGAGGTGGGATGTTACAAACATCATCCAAAAAATTTCATTCATGATACTTTCTAGTGATATGGTTGAAATATGGCCATAAAATGGGTCTTTTACATTTTGGTATGTCATTTAACCCATATCTTCTAAGTTTAAACATCCCATAAATCATTTTTTATATTAACCATGATATTTTATTTTAACTGTTTTCACTATCATTTTTCATCAAAAATTAAGTTGACCATACAGATAATTTAAATATTTATGATTCCAAATAATAAATATATTTTTTTGAAATTCAATTCATAGAAGAAGAAAAATCAATTTAAAATTATACAATCATATGTGATGAAAAAGAGAGTTTCTAAAGAGAAAATCCCCATAAGTATAGATGTTTTTAATATAAAAATTTAATATGAACTTTATTACAATAAGATAAATTAAATAAATTTTTATATAATGGAACTAATTTTACTTTAAAACCAATTTAATATATAATTTCAACCTTTAAATATTTTAAGTGAAAAGGTAGTTTTTATTAAAATTGATTATTTTCACTATTCATCAAGGAATGATAAATTTTAGAAAAATCACAAAAATTCACCATAATCTAATATTGATATGTTGATTTCAAAAAACAATTTAATTTTATAAAATAATTTTATTTATAATTGGTAAAAATTAATTTTATATTATGTATGCAAAGAATAACTAAATCATCTTGTAGAAAAATACAATTTTTCAAAAAGTATTTCTTTTTATTTAATATTATTTTAATTTTATTCCTATTAAATATATAAAAAATGAATTTTTTATTCATTTTCAAACCATGTACATTTCATAATTTACTTAGTACTTTTAATACCTACAAATTTAATTGGTAATTTATAATGGTATACTAGGTTATGATTCATTTAGACTCTGGGTTTCATATTATAAAATATATCAAAGAGAATAAACATATTTAAAAGATATATATCATAATTTCCAATTTGTTAAATTCACATCTAAGCTCGGTGTTGAATGTTATAGAAATTATCAAACCAATTTTCTTCTTTTAAAATATCAGGGTGTCACATTATCCCCTCTTCAATAAATCGTGTCTTCGCTATTTAAAATTGATAATGGTAATCAAGGGTTTGACATTTGGAAATAACATATTTGAAAATACCACATTGTAAAAGGGTTAATAAATATTCATCTTGATAAGATAGAAAGGTAAATTTTATGTTCATCTGTAATAACACATAACAAGGTTTCTCAGTACGAGAACATTAGTGTAAATAGAAGATATGGACATAGAAGAAAATCATCAATAATTATAAAGAAGGATATAAGTCATTAGTCACATGAATTTGAATGATCAATAAAATTTCATAGACCTAAAAAACATAAATCATTGATGATTTAAAATTCCATTTAATTTATTGGATTTTAAAGTAATATGATAACATTCTTTTCAAGAACCTATCCATCAAGTTGGGGAATTCTTTTACTATATATTAATATAAGTAAATATACTTACTATATATATTTCTAATTCATAGGCACAATTTAATCCTTTGGTTGATCCTTGATTAATTTTGAATTGATCCCTTACTCTAAGAAATAAAAATCCATAAATAAAATTTTTATTCCTGAAGAACTAAAATGAAATTTTTACAGATCGTAAGATCCATAAATGGGTGACATTTCTTTCCATATATATCTTACTATTTTCAAAAACTAATATCATTAGAACTTGTTATCCAATATAATAAATTAATCTCTAAAATTTAATAGTGACACCACTGGTTCATCATTAATATTTATTGAACAAATAATTTAAGTAAAAATAATGGCATATTATATTGAATATCACATAGCCTAGTGGTAGGCATTAAACTTTTATTTTCTTCAGTTAGGTGTTTAAATCTCACTGCATTCCTGGATGTGATGGGTTAACACCCAGTATATATGGTGTCCTTGTTCAAAAGCTATATTTTTATAATTCATATTTAATTACCAAAGTGAAATAACATGTCATTACCTAAACATAAAATATAAGATAAACCCTAAAAGTTACCAATACCATTAAACTTATTCACACAAAATGTAAGGTCCTTATTATTTAAATAAAATCTTGACTAAAACATAAATGAATCTAATGGGTTTTATTTTCAGGAATGTCACCCAAAATACCATTAATCAAAGTAGAATACCATCACATAAAAAATAAAAAGGTTTGTTTAATATTTGAATAATGATCAATCATAAACCCATAAAACCATGATGGTATCTAAAAGTCATAAGTTAAAAATTTCATGTATTCTGTTAAAATTTAACAAAATCATTATATGATTTATAAATAATAACATTGATAAAAATACTTTTAAAATATACTTATTTAATCCCAATACATAAATAATTCACCATTGTATTTCAACATAGGTCCGTCCTTGGTATTCAGGTTAACTTTTATAAAAGGAAATTGACTCGGATAATGATTAGGTTCCCCATATTTAAGAAAATGAACTATAAATGTCCTCTAAGATGAAATTTATATCCACCCATCATACTCTTTATTTTTCCTCATCAATTCATTACATTATGACCTTATTTTCTTCACCTAAATAATTTTCCCATTCCTTTGAGGCACTTTTATTTGGTTCTCTATTCACATTTATGACATCAATGATCTCAGGATTTCTTTCCTCCATGGTAATCATCACTCGATCTCTTATCGAACTCAATATTCCTCTTCTTTGTTGTATCAGAGAGTTGTTTAAGGTATATGTTTTTAATCAAGTTTCAGGATAAATGATTAGGTATAATCATGATATATTTTACTTTCATAATCATCCCATTTGTTTTTACATAGACACCACATTTCCCTTCTTATTCAATGTCAACATAATTCCTTTTGGTTCCATACATTACCTAAAATGAAAAATCATAGGGTTATCAACAATGATCATAGTGGTAAAACCATATAATAATTTATTGGTTGTCTAAATAAGGACAAAATCATTTCAATATAATACTCCTTAGGTTCAACCTAGTCCATTTATTCCCAACATCTATTCAAATAATTCATAATGGTCTATAAATAAAATGTGAATTATCAAGAGATTATCCCATGAAAATGCTGAACCAAATGCATAGTTAGTCTCATTGTCCTATACCAGGTGAAGATTGAGTCATGTCTAACATGCCTTTATTGGAGTTATTACCCCTAGGTATATCCCTTCTAGAACTATGTCCACTTATAATATCCATAAAATGATGCATTTCCAGGAAAAATCACATAATATCTACCTTACCAAAACATTTGGATGTTATTCAATAATTATCATAAAATTATATCATTGGGTTATGTTCCCTAATATGTGTTTTCCTAAATATATTTCCTAGGGTTTTTATTAAATTTCCCATTATACAAACATTAATAACCCTGACATTAGATAACTAGAGCCTATGTCTATTTTATTACATTGGAATACGATACAATGAATCACTTTTTGAAGGAATTAATATTTTAGTAGCCCTTGTAAACTATATACATACATGATTCCCATATTAAATATTAATATATAAATTCAGATATTTTTTAAATATTATCATTTTTCCATCCAGGATAAACTTATATTTCATTCATAGTACACTTATTACATTCTTACAAAATAATAAAATAATGTTTAACTGGAATTCCCTATAAGACTTATGTAATGTAGAAACTATAATGAGTAAATTAAGAAAAATCAATAATTCATAATCAATATGGAAATATAAATATCTAAAAAACATTCCATAAAATAAATTAATTGACCATCATGATTAGGTAAGGAATAATAAATATGTCATTTTACAAAACTTAGTAGATATTCCATTTAAATAACTTCCCTATCATGAATAGATAAGGAATAATCAAAATAATAAGGTAAATAACTAAACACACATTCCATATAAATAACATCAATCCCATGAATATATTATGAATAATAAATATTTAAAGGTAAATAACTGAACACACAATTCATTTAAATAACCTTTCTATAAATAATATATAGGGTATAATCAATATGGAAATGTAACTAACTGAAAAAACATTCCAATTAATCAAAAAACTAAGAATAAAAAGGCATATTGAGATAATATCAATGCCAAAATCTAATAGATTATAATAATATAATTCTTAATGAAGGAAATTCTTAATTAATGGATGTTATGACCTCATGCATCATGATACCTCAATTGTGAAGACCTTTGAAAATACCATTAAAAACTATGGGTAAAAAACATTTAATGCTAGGTTACTAATTCACCCATGAAATATACTAATGCATTGTGTAGTTATATAATTCTAGGACCCACCCATCACTTCATGTCCAAAAAATTCCACATATATTGAATATTCAATTTAATTCATTATTAATGTTATTTATTACCAAATATTCAAGTTGAGTAAAGAATAATTATTTATTAATATTTCTCAAGATAAAAATATAATAATCAATATAGAACACCGTATATAGAAATGATATACTCACTAAGTAATAAAAATATCTATGATAAAAAAATATGGAGATTTAAGGGGAATTTATTTTCCATTGATCATTAGAAATTTAATATTTCAAGGGAAAGCTAATGACAACACAAATGAATGAAGAATGATAATATCAATAATTTATTTAGTTAAAAAGATCACAAACCATCCATATAAAGAATACTGATTTTCTAAATAAAATATATCACTAGTGGATTATATGTTAAATAAAGGGGTGTTGTCTTTGATGAATTGAAATACCATAAATTATCTTTATTAAAATTATTTAGGAAAATTTACTATTCACATTGAATATATATATATTTTCAGAAAAAAGTTCACATCATATTTTGGAAGTACTTTTATTTGAAAATAATAATTGAAAGTTATAAATTACGATTTAAAACATAGAGTGTTCATGATATTAGGAAATCTTGAAAATATTGTACATAATAAAACATTTATTCCTTTCATATTTATAGTAAAATACAAACAAGATTTGTTTGGAAAATGAAATGAAAATTACTTTCAAGAAAAATTAAAATTATTTTATATGGGTGGAAATTACATTAATAAATCTAGTGGATAATTTTAAAAAAAAAATTAAACACTTTTACAAAATAAGATTTTGGATTAAATATGATTTTTAACCCAAGAGATAAATTTAGTTTGATTTTATTAATAAACATTTAATCATTAATTTTATTTTTAAAAGATTGGAAAAAGGAACTATTACTTAAAAAATTGATGATTAACCTCAGGAGAATAAAATTATAGGGTTTAATTAGCCAATGATAACATAATTTCATTCAATGGAATATCCTATATAAAAAAATCCTGATTAAAATTTGATTGTGAAATACACCATTAAAATGATCATAAAATTTAATTGATTTTTTAAATGAATCAATTATATTAACCAATTGTAAAAAAATATAAAAAAAATGGAAATACATCATTATTTAGTCAAAAATAATTACAAACATGATTATAAAATGTCTAAGTCATTACCGAAGAGATATAACCCAATGAAAATAAATTGTGTTTTGACATTCTTTAGCACATAGAAATTTTCATGTCAATTACACTTGGATGAAAGAATTAAATTTGAAACATAAATTACCATGCATGTAACTCACTAATATTTTAAAATAAGAACATTGTATTTGACAATGTATGTGACAAGCAACAATAATCATGTAATTACTAAGAATTTTACTGAAAAAATTTACCTTGTTTTAATTATGTCTTATAGTATAAATACAAAAATCACTTAGATAACATCATAAAAACATTATAAAAGAAGAATTAATGAAATAATAAGTATTTATAGAAATTAGGGAACCTAAACCAATTTAATAGTAAAATTTCTTTTGGAATAGTAATGCGACTGTTAGGAATAGTAACCCAACCAATATAATAGTAAACACTCCTATAAAATATAAATAAAATACATGATTATTATAAATGAAAGTAAGATATATTTAGATAATGTAAAAAGTAAATAAATGTTTTAAAAGTGATAAATTATATATTGATATTTTTGCGACTTTATATGTTTATTTATAATTTTATAATTAATATAATTATTTAAAAGAAAATTTATTTTCATAAAATAGTTTCATAAATTAATATTTTGTTGTTCCATTATTACAAGATAATTTTTTTATAACTTAACCAAATTTTGAAAATTTCATTCAACCATTTATAATATTAAAATTAGTATTTTTTTGAGTAAATGGTGAATTTATTTAAAAAATAATTTTCTCATATATAGAAAATTATTTTTCACAAAACAAAGACCAATTTTTAAATCTATGTTTCAAAAAAATGTTTTAGGTGAATTTTTTGTAATTTTCTAAAATAGTTTAATTATTGGTGAATAGTGAAATACGATAATTTAAGATATAATATAAATACATGAATTATTGATTTATGGATTATGTATGGATAATGTAAGAACCATTTGTTAAAAATCATATGCACTAGTTATTTTACTTAGTCACAATAATCAATAATATTGACAGTCTTAAGAGAAAATAACAAACAAATGAATAAAATAATAAAAACGCCCCTCTCATGTATAATTGTAAGATCCCAATTTATCCATAAGGTATGTTATTGTTTATGTTTCTGTTTAAGTCCCTTATTTTGGGATAAATAAGTGTTTACCACATTCATGTGAAGACTAGAGGGTGTTCCTAGGGTTTGAGACATGAAAAGAGGAGGAAAAGGGAGTTCCTGAGCATATTGCATGGTTTGCGCACAGTTAATGCAAACTATGCAGAGTATCCTAGTTAACCATGAAGCCATGAATAGAGCCTTACGCATGGTTGGCGCATGATTAAGAAAACCATGTGGAAACCCCAGGAAACCATGTAAAGGAGGTGATTTTCGATATGTAGCTTCTGTACAGTTTTTGCACGGTTTGGAAAACCGCGCGGGTAAACCGTGCTGCCCAGAAAAGTTGGAAAATTAAAAAAATTGACACTATGGGTTTTCTAAATCCCAAATCAAGTTTCTCCTCCATTTCAACCCTTGAAACCCTACTGAATAACTTGGGTGACCCTAGCTTCCAAGAGGTGATTATCCTTTGATTCTAGGCTATTTGGAGCGCGGTTGGTTGCAGATCAAAGCCCCGAGTAAGTCTAATCTCTTAATTGCTTTCCCTTTTCTATTAGGAGTTTCATATTTCTTTTATCACCTTTCAAAGCTCTAAAAACCTTATTTTCTGGTGAGATTTAGGTTGAGGATTAAATGGGTGGTTGAATCCTGATCTATGGATTCGATTAGGATCACGTTCTTCTTCAGATTCGAGGTAGGTTGTCTACAAGTTATATCCCATTGTTTTTAAGTAGATTTGTTCATATGAGTATGTGTTCTTGATTTCCTCTTATTGTGCTTTAGATGAATTTTGTGGGATTTGGTCGAATGATCATCTAAATAATGATTTGAAAACCTCACAATCCCTGTGGGATGTGTCAAGGATGATTTGACCAATTTGGGGCCACTCATGGGATGTGCTGACCTTTCCGAACCTAGAAATTGATAAGGTTACATGTGGAGTTGATGTATAATAATATAGGCCCCATGTTGAACATGTTAGTATGGTTATTTGTATTGAATATGGAATGTATATGTTTTTCCTAGGTTTAATAATGGCTTAAGGGTTTTTTTGGCATGGCTTAGTAATGGGTTAGTCAGGTTAAATATGATTTTTTTGAATGGTATATGATTTATATTGAAATGACAAATATGACTAGTACATATGAAATTATGAGCATGTTAAACTAGAAATGGATTGTGAATTGAGAACATGTAAGTGGTTGCATGAGGGAATTGGTAAATATGGAATGAGTTAATACATGAGAAATGTACTAGAAATGATAAATGGTCTAAATGGGATAAAGTATAACAATTGATGAATATTGACTAAGGAATAGGGGTTGTTGAATAAAATTAAAGGGTTAAGACATGATAAAGGGAATTTGGATAAATGACTATGAATTGTAATTGGTAAATGTGTTAATGGGTTATGGAATAGTATTAATTCCCAGGTTGTTTCTTATGTATCATGATTGATGATTTCTAATAAAATTGGTTTTGATATGCTATGTTATGGTATGTTTATAGTGATTTGATAAATAAGCATATGCACAAGGCTTTGTAGAGTGGGGTATTGAATTGAGGTTCTACGCCCACAGGTCGAGTTAGACTGAGGCTCTAAACTCCACCCCATAAATGCACAGGTTAGGGAAGGGGATGAAGGATCTATTCCCTTAACGGTTTCATTCCACCTGGACTGAGGCTTTGAGGTGAGGATAATGTGTTGATGTGATATGTTTATCCCTAGTGAGATAGGGACTTGATTTATTTTTCCTATGAATTGTGATTGATTGCCTTGAACCTTGTTTAGATGATAATTATGCCTAACCCCTAGAACATGTGATCAAAATGGATTAAGGAATGAAGATGGTATAAAAATGAAATTGGGATAAATTATAGAAGTTAATTAGCAAACCTTGGATATCTAATGTCACTAGTGTTGTCCTTGTTTACTTACCATTTATTTTGTACTTGCATGCACTATCTATTAGACTGGATATTTTGTAGACACTGTTGGTGGGGGCCTACCAAGTTTTTTACTCACACCCTGCTCAGGCTGCCATTGGGTACCTGAGCAGATCTCTTAGTTGTAGGTCAGCACAAGGGCAGAGGCCCTACCCTAAGATATTGAGTTGGGCTCAGGATGTACATGGAGAAGGATCCATAATTAGAGTTAGGACCCATTTGAAGTTTTGGCCTTTTGTTTTATTTTGGATTTCTTTCACTTTGTACTAGTATGGCATGGCATTGTTGTATTTGATTTGTGCGTGTACCATATTTGGGAAACATTTGGTTATTCATGTTTGTTGGTTGTTCATAATGTTTCTGCTATTTATATTGTGTTTGGCCGTGTCTTACTCTAGTAAAGAGGGTATAGTCTCCCTATGTGACTCATTGGACCCTCACTGCTAGTGGAAAACCTATGGAATACGGAGAGGCACACTTGAGGTCATGTGACAACTCGGCTCAGGGCACAGATTTAGTGGATTCTGGGTCAGGAACGTTACAAAGTGGTATAAGAAGAGTTCTTTTCACTTTCTTACTATTTTGGGATGGAAGATAGGAGATTAGGATGTGTCAGGCCTTGGTAATGAGCTCATTCTTAGGATTATCTAACCCATGTATGAGGGAAAACCCAAGTCACCATGGGTGGGAATTGTTGTTTTTGATGTGTTTTGTTATAGTTGAATGATATTTCACCATTGGGTGATGCACATGTTGTGTGATTTGATTGATTTATTATATTTTTATTATTTTTGGAATGTCATGAGGTTGGGCAATCGTGTATCATTTTAGTCACCTAAAGATATAGGTGGAATTCATCATTATATGCACACACATAGGATAGGTGTGCGGGGCATAGAGAGTAGAATTAATTTTAATTCATTGATAAATATAAAGAAAATGATGCCTAATAATGGTAATTCAAGTGGGTGAATGAAAATAATGCAAGTGAAAAGTTAAGGAATATCATGTATAAAGAAATTTTATGAATGGGTTAACATTTTGGGTTATGATAAATTGTAAAGGTTCATTTGGTGTCTAAAAGAGAAATATTGCATAATGAAGGTAAAACCATTAATGAATTTTTCCGAATAAAAGATGTAAATGAGTTAAAATGGTGATTTTGACATTTTGTGAAATGGGAAATGTGCCTAAGAGGAAAATATTGTGTTGTAAATGAATAATTGGTTTGAATAGGTTTTGATGAAAGGCTTGTGATTAAATAAATTGGTTAACCCATGTTGACCATGAACAACAGTAGGTATGATATAGGTTAGTGTTCTAAGGGTTATGATGACCATTGGGATAGAGTATGAAGAATGGTTTGTTTAAGGTTGATAGCATGATTTATTTTCCATATATGGTTAAATTCTGTCAATCATTCTTTGAAGTTTTGGGTGAATGATAAGTTTAAAATGAGAATGTTTTAGTTCAAAGGTTGGTATCCTTTGTGTTGTCGGTTTAACCCTTGTTTGTGTGGGTTGGGAAGTGAGGGTGTCCTAGTTTGAGACTTTGCATTTGGAATGTGATGCCTTTATAGTTATGATATGGCCTAGGTGGTGTGTTTAGGAAACCCTTGGTAGGGTTGTGTCCGTTGGGTTGTGAGGAGTTTTTTAGTAATGCGAGTGTGGAAACTCTCATGATTCATGACCGTACAGAGTGCATGATAGACCTTTCCGATGGTGCTTGGGTCCTAAACACCTAGTGAGTATAGACCTTGCGAGTTGTGTTTTGAATTATAGAAGGGATGTTTTGGTTGTGGTGCTGATAAATGTGTACAACTTTGCTATGGAACCTAGAGTAGATGGTTGTTTAGTGTGCTAGGAACAATGTGCACTGGAACTGGGGTGAGATTTCCAATCACAAGCATTACTTTGTTTGATTCATGATATGAATAGTTTGGAGAGAGGGCCAATATATTTTCCTAGTTGTGACTCTAGCCTAGGGAGTTGGCATCGTTCAACCTTCAAGGTGACCTATGAGACAGGTCATATAGGGTCTCTAGTGCTTTTGGGTGTGTCTCACACATGTAGATGTTTTGGACTTCGATAGTGGAACTCAGAGTGTTGTATGATGAGGGTTTGTCCTAAAGGGATAAGTGGGAAGGTTGATGGTCAGTGGTGATACTCGAGTTGTGGTTATGTGAATATAGTTTTGGGATACCAAGGGTGACCTCGTGGGAGGTTAGCCTAGTGGTTCAAGTACCTTAGAATATGAAGTGTGGAAGATGCTTTAGTGGTGGCGTCAATGCATACTAAGTACCCCAAGTTTTATTAAATGGTATAGTTGTGCCTATTTTCTTCATAAGGGCACCCTAGAGTTTATGATAAGAGTTAAGGGTTTTTTCTAATGGTTGTATAGTATGGATGCCTAACTCACCTGTTTAGATGATGATTAATGTAGGTATTGAAGTTGTTTTTGAGCATAAGAGACAAGGGTGTATAAATTGTGGTTATATGCTTTTTCTCGATAGTGAAACTCAGGGTGAGAGTGGTCACATGGATGAACATGTCTGTATGAATGTTTTTGGTTGTTGGGTGATATGTAGAGGCCACCTCAGGGCTGATGAGGCTGACTAACCAAGATACATGGTTAGGTAAGTAAGAAAGACATGGTATAAACATAGATAAAGGTTGTTTTGTGAGAGACTGATGGTTTTATTGGTGTGATAGACCATTGTGTTTTAGTTGTTAACTGTCAGAGACACATCAGAAGAACTCAAGTGGTGTGGTGGAAGTAGTGCCACATGAAACTTTGGTTCATGACTGCTTGGCAGTTTGGTCATGGAGAGATGATTAAACTTGGTTGGCCATCACACCTAAGTGGTGGTGTTTAAGTGTTGATGAGATGTGTTCGGTAGGGAGGCCTAAAATACTTGGCAGGTCATGGTGTCCCATAGTTCGACATCATAAATGCATCAGTTGGTGGTGGTGTTCTTCGTCAACTTCTTAGTGCACCTCATCTAGTGATGATCATGACCAACATCTTGACATTGTCCCAGGTATGTTGTGAAGCTCTAGCTCAGGACAAGAGACATGAAGGTGTTTGGTTGGATGAGGGAAATCATGGAGTTTATGCTCATGGAAATAGTATATGTGGATCTTGATGATGGTATGTACACCCTTTATGGTTTGGGGTGAGGTCCTCAAGATGGACTGAATTTTGACACACGTCATGGGTTCTATTCACGGAAGTCAGGAACGAGCACTGGGTGATGTTCGTTTTCTTGTTTTGGAAAAAAGCTAGATGGCCATGTCTAAGTTTGGGGTTCAGTTTGTGATTAGGTATAATATGCGGTGGTTGGAATCCCGCATGGTGAGCAATGGTAAAGACACTCCTAAGGTGGGGAGTGATAATTTGGTCCTGGATGTATAGAGGAGAACATCAAGTTCATGTAATGGAAATGGGATTCAAATGAGGAACCTGTTAGGTGCACGTTAGGTTCCTCAGAGAGGAAATGTGGGACTTGGATGTGGTGACTGATGAGCCAAGTGTTGGCTTCAAGCTCTAGATGGTTCCATGTGAAGCTTGTGATGTCTATGCGGAAGTCGTATAAGGGTGTGGTTGGATAGGAAAATAATTTGTGCCATGAGAGGTTGGGTTATAAAACTCCAATGAGGATCGGGGTTAGACTCAGGCAGTTTCTTCTTAATTGGTTTTAGAAAATCTTGAAGTTGAGGGAACCTTGTCCATGTGATGCGGTGCCATACCAAGGGTGAAGCCTGATGATAGTCTGGAGGGTGATAATTCCGTGATGATGGAATTCTACCTAAACTCAGGGAGCGACCTCAGTGGGTTCATAAGATGTTTATGATGGTATTAAAGTCAATAATCACCTTGGGAAGGTGAGAAGGGGGTATCATACCATCAATGGAGAGTGGGTGATTTGAGGAAAGCTAGTTAGGGGTAGTCTAACGGGAAATGGTAAACTTGAATGGTTGTGGTGAGAGTGAACCACCTCCAGGTTGATGCTGTGGTAGAAAATAACTTCATAAATTAAGTGTACCTGAGTGAGGTCAAGTTGATCTTAGTACTTGAATGTATAGTGTATGAATGTCCTTATGAATGGTTTTGATGGTGTGACTAGATTCCAAAGGAGAGTAATGCTTCTATAGATGTTAGGGAGTAGTTAGTTAGAACATGTCGGGTTATGTGAAAGTTGGGTAGAGGTTCGAATGGTCTTTCATAAAAAGTGGAGGTTACAAGTAACTAAAGATGGTGGAAGGAACCATACTAGATAAATTCTTGGTTGACAACGTGACCAGAGTTTTGGGTTGGAATGACTCGAGTGGTCACCATTCGGGTGAGTTAGCCTAGATAGAGAGCTTTGTCATGGGTTTATTTGGTCGAGTAACTGATAGTTTTGGGTTTCATTTGGTTGTACAATTGTAGAGTGAAATCGTCAGGAAATGTGGTTGGAAGGATCTTGTGTTTTCCTTAAGGTGATATCGGGTTTGGTCACCATTAGAGTTGGGTGAATAGTAAAATTATGCCAAGTGATTTGGGACATTAATTGTATAGAGGATCAGGCCGATGAGGTGCCGATTGGTTCCTCTATGATGATGTGATGTTGTGTGTGAAGTTTCCATGTGTAGAGAGTCAGGAAATGTTGTATATGTTTTCTCTAGGAAGTTATAGTTGTTGGGTAAGGTTGAAGTGGATGCATGCTTGAGGAGTTTTCTAGTTCGTGTTATGGGTTGTGGTGTGGAAGTATTGAGGGGAAAGTCTCTGCCCTTGATCCATTCTCGATGGACTTGTGTTGTGAAACCAAAAACATGGAAAGTGGGAAGGGATAGGTAGGCCCTGTGGTATGATCTCTTGTTACAGAAGTTTGGTGATCCTCTAAAGAGTTTCTCGAGGAAGAGCTGTTATAAGGTGGAGAGGTTATAAGATCTCAGTTTCTCCATAAGGTATGTTCTTGTTTATGTTTCAGTTTAAGTCCTTTATTTTGGGCTAAATAAGTGTTTCCCACATTATTGTGAATAATCTAGGGTGTTTTGGGGGTTTGAGACATGCAAAGAGGAGGAAAATGGAGTTTCTGGGCATATTGCACAGTTTGTGCACGGTTAGTGCAAACCGTGAGAAGTATCCTAGGTAACCGTGCAACCGCAGACATAGACTTATGCATAGTTGGTGCATGGTTAAGAAAACCAGGTATAATCTATAAGAAACAATACGAAGGGGGTGATTTTCGGGCAGTATCTTTCGCATGATTTGCGCATGGTTTAGAAAACCGTACGAGTAAACCATGCATCCCAGAAAAGTTGGACAATTTACTAAATTTCCCCTATGTGTTTTTTTAAACCCCAACTCAGTTTTATACTCCATTTTACCCCCTACAACCCTAGTGACAAACTTGGATGAACCAAGCTTCTAAGAGGTGATTCTCATTTTATTCTAGGCCATTTGGAGCATCGTTGGTTGTAGATCAAATCCCCAGATAAGTCTAATATCCTCTTTGCTTAATCTTTTTTATTAGGGTTTTCATCTTTCTCCCATCTCCTTTCGAATCTATAAAAGCATCCTTTTCTGGTGAGATTTAGGTTGAGGCTTAAATGGGTGGCTGAATCTGGATCTATGGCTTCGATTAGGAGCACGTTCTTCATCAGATTCGAGGTAGGTTTTCTACAAGTTATATCCCATTTTTTTAAGTAGATTTGTGCATATGAGTATGTGTTCTTGATTTTATATTATTGTGATTTAGATGCCTTTGGTGGGATTTGGTAGAATGATCATCTAAATAATGATTTGAAATCTTCACGATCCCTGTGGGATACGTCGACAATGATTTGACCAATTTGGGGCCACCCATGGGGTGTGGCGACCTTTTCGAACCTAGAAATTGACAAGGTCACATGTGGAGTTGATGTGTAATAATATAGGGACCATGTTAAACATGTTAGTATGGTTATTTGGATTGAATATGAAATTATTTTATTTTTGATAGGTTTAATAATGTCTTAAGGGGTTGTTTGGAATGGCTTAGTAATGGTTTAATCTGGTTAAATGGGATTGTTTCGAATGGTATATGATTTATGTTGAAATGACAAATAGGACTAGAACATATGAAATGATGAGCATGTTAAATTGGAAATGGATTGTGAATTGAGAACATGTAAGTGGTTTCATGATGGAATTGATAAATATGGAATGATTTAATACATGAGAAATGTACTTGAAATGATAAATGAGCTAAATGGGTTAAAGTATGACCATTGATGAATATTGACTAAGGAATAGGGTTTATTGAATAAACTTAAAGGGTTAAGGCACGAGGAGGGGAATTTGTCTAAATCACTGTGAATTTTAATTGGTGAATGTGTTAATGGGTTATGGAATAGTATTAATTCCTATATTGTTTCTTACGTATCATGATTGATGATTTCAAATGGCATTGGTTATTACATGTTGTGTTATGGTATGGTTGCGGTGACTTGATATATAATCACATGCACATGGCTTGGTAGAGCGGGGTAATAACTTGAGGTTCTATGCCCATAGGTCGATTTAGACTAAGGATCTAAACTCCACCCTATAAATGCATGGGTTAGGGAAGGGGACATAGGCTCTATTCCCGTAATATTTGCATTCCACCTGGATCGAGGCTTAGAAGTGGGAATAAAGTGTTGATGTGATATGTGTATCCCTAGTGAGATAGAGACTTGATTTATTTTCCCAATGCATTGTGATTGATTGCCTTAAATCCTTATGTATATGATAATTATTCCTAACCCATGGAACATGTGATCAAAATGGATTAAGGAATGAAGATGGTATAAAAATGAAATTGGGATAAATTCTAGGAGTTAATTAAGTGAACCTTGGATATCTAATGGCACATAGGTTGTCCTTGTTTACATAAAATTTATTTTTTAATTGCATGAACTATCTATTAGACTAGATATTTTGTAGACACTGTAGGTGGTGGTCTACTGAGTTTTTTAGTCACACCCTACTCAGGTCGTCGTTGGGTACCCGAGCAGATCTCTTGGTTGCAGGCGAGGACAAGGGAAGAGGCCCTACACTAAGATGTTGAGTTGGGATCAGAATGTACATGGGGAAGGTTCCAGACTTAGAGTTAGGACCCATTTGTATTTTTGGAAGTTTGTTTTATTTTGGGTTTCTTTCACTTTTCACTACTAGTATGGCATGGCATTGTTGTATTTGATTTGTGTTTGTACCCCATTTGGGAAACGTTTGGTTATGCATGTCTGTTGGTTGTTCATATTGGTTCTTCTATTTATATTGTGTTTGTCTGTGGACTACTTTGGTAAAGAGGGTATAGTCTCCCCACGTGACTCATTAGACCCTTGCCTCTAGTCGGAAAACTCTGGAATATGAGGATGCATGCTTGAGGTCATGTGATGACTCTACTCGGGGCACTAGTTTAGTGGCTTCCGGGTCGGGGATGTTACAACTATAAATACCACCCCTCACCACCTCTTATCCTCAAACCTCAAAAGCCTTTAAGAATGACCAAATTATTCACAATCAACTTCCCATGTTCCTCACCCATGTTTGAGAGCCTTTTTTCTCAATAAGAGACCACACTCAACTGCCTCAAGCAGGTTCTCAAGGGGAAGGAATTCAAGAGGTAAAATCATCTTTCATTTTCATATATTCCTTTTTTTCTTATACTCTCCTTACCTTCCCTTATCAAAGTTACATAATAAATCCATTATATTTTATATAATATAATTTTATTATGTTAATGGAACAACCCCTCATCAATTCTCACCCCTTCACCTTTTGTTCTAAAAATGAAAACATCGTCTATGATGTGTTGATTTATCACATTCAAGGATGTCGAGTTTTGAATTTCCATTACCATGTTCAAGAATGATAATTAAACCATTATAATGGTTGAAAAATATTTTAAATTTTTTATAACCTATTTTAAATTCTTTAACTAATATATATACATAATATTAAATAATAGAACAATACTAGTTCGTGATGATCGAGAAACCACCGAAATAATCTAAAAAATTATCATTAAATTTTTATCTAATAAATCATTATAAAATCTGAAAAAAAATTATTAGAAAATTTAATCTTATAGTGTTCATTAATAATATATAATTTCAATTCTAGTCAACTATTCTCATTTTTTATGATTTCCATATATGAATACAAGTAAACCGGTCATTAAAACCATGGAAACAAAAGCTCCCATAATAATGAAATTAAATCCCATAACTCATCAAAAAATCCAAAAATGAACATAAATAAATTATAAAAAATCAAATCCATATATAATAAATACTGAATTAGTTAATTAATTGATTTAATTTTATTATCTTAGACATTATGTTCAAGTGTATAACACTTTCAGACATAAGGTTATATATTCTTTCTAAACCTCCATTTTTTACTTTGGGATACTATTTCTCTATCTCTTTGCCCCAATTTAATTTTAATTATTCATAATTACTCTTATGATGTTCTGTATGTATTTTATAATCTTATTTTACTAGCCTAATTATTATTTAATTGATGAGGAAATACATTTTTTATAAGGTTTGCTTCTCAATTCCCCCCAGCCAGCCTGATTAAAGGGAACTTCCTGATTTTGTAACCATCTTAAAGTGAACCCCATCATCTTTTTTAAGCCACAATTTTTTTTATAAAATCACTTATCATATCATGAAAAACAATCTTGGATAATTTCTGGTTTTATATAAAAAATTATGATTTTTCCATTTAAAATAATCTTTAAAATTTTCCCTTAAACCACACTGAAGTGTTTCATCTCTAAAGTTTCTTAAACACTATTTTACATGTTTTAAATTTATTTGGACATAATTTAACAATATATATACCTATTTTCTATTATTAATGTCCATTTATTATTTAAATCCATTATTTCACAGAAACCATTATGATAAACCCATTTTTTATGTTTTGTGACATGGTTATGATACCCATTTCTTTCCATGGGTAACCCTTATGTTTGTAACTTATGTTTTAATATTTAGGGTCCATACAAATGAATGGAAATGTAATTATGGGTGTTCCCATATATTTCTCTAATTAATTGAGTAATTTTTACTCTCATGATATGTCATTTTGGGATAAGGAGTGAACATGAATCCTTTATGGGACTTTGTCCGCCATGTGAACTGATCTTGGTAGTTAGCCTTGACTCATGATCTATCATGTCATGGTTTCTAATTATGTATCTAATATTACGAATACAAAATTCTTTATAATATTTGGTTTTTAATTGTTGTTTAATTATTATTAAAATCATTTAATAACTTTTTTAAAAGGCTAAGGTATTTGTATTTGGTATCAGAGGGCAGTCTAGTTTTTTTTGAGATTAGGACTAGTGCACTTTTGTATAAACCATATGGATAATTCTATCAGCATGGATAAAATATATTAAAAAATATGTAATCACAAGATATTATATACTTTATATTTATAATTTTATCCTTCTATGTTAAAATTTTACTTTTTAAATTCTTATTCTCTTTGTATTAAATTCCCTAATTGTAATTACTTTTTCTTAGTTAATGGATGGAAATAGGAGAACCGGTGCCAATAATCAATATGATTGAAAATGTGATGATTTCTTTAATGAAATTACAAAATCTTATGGGAATGGGTGATCAAAACATCATGACAGTACTTGCTCAACTATATCAAGTTATAAATAATAATGTGAATTGTGTGGAATTCACTCCCCCCAAAAAGAGCAACTTGCAGTTGAATCCTTCATGTGAAAAGGCCTCCCATATATAGTGGATATTATGATCCCCTCATCATTGAATAATGTATTAACTCTATTTATAAGATATTATCTATCCTATAGTGGTTATAATAAGATAAATTCACACTCGATATCTATTGTTATTATGGGAAAGATCATCAGTGGTGGACACAGATCAAAAAAAATTTTAAGGAAGAAATTGATTCCATGCAATGGGAATATTTGAAGAAATTATTTTCCATGAACTCCCCATCCTTATATGGAAAGAGAGTTCCTCAGATTGAATAAAAAGGAAGATGGGTTTATTGGGGCATATGAGGAAAAAATTATGAGGATTTCATGATACGTCTCTAACTTTTTCATAGACACAAAAATCATATTGGATCACTTATTTAGATGAATAAAGCTGAATCTATGAAAAGAGTTAGATATC
Organism: Viscum album; assembly: GCA_963277665.1. NCBI lineage: Eukaryota > Viridiplantae > Streptophyta > Magnoliopsida > Santalales > Viscaceae > Viscum > Viscum album. The sequence continues at coordinate 1,679,347,507 of OY728135.1, forward strand.
CAAGACTAAGAAAACTATAAGGAGATTATTCATTGTTCCCTTAAGGTTGAAATTGAGATCAGATACTCTCAATGGTCACATGGGATCAAAGATAAAAATAATAAAATATAGGTTAATATGGGAAGATCAATAGATAAATCCAATAATTGAATAAAAACCCAGCATCCCAGATGTCCAAGTTATTGAAATAAGCATCCTATAAACTATCTAAATTGAATTTTTTTATACTTAAAATGTTGGAGAGTGGGGAATATGGATGATAACTATTTTAGGGATTTGAAAAATCGCACTAATGTGGAAGAATAATGGAATGATCAGATCAACACTCAACATGTGGTGTTTTGTTTCTACTATAAATAACATGGGAATTTTTAAAGCCATTTCCCTAATCCAAGTGCTGATAAAGGCAATAAAAAACAACCAATAAGCTAGAAAAGAGGTTCTTATGCAATCACTACTACTGATGTGGATCCAAAAAATGATGTGGTGAAATGTATGCTGGTAATTCATTCAAGAACCGTGAATGTACTATTCGATTTTGGTTCAAAACATTATTTCATTTCTTTAAACTTTAGTATAACCATTCATACACCACCTCAAAATATAGAGGTTGAGTTATCAATAATAATAGTAAATGGGGAAATTATTGCATCAAATTTATATAACTCCTTCCCAATTAATGTTTATGGATTGAACCCCCTAACAGATCTCATCTTACTTCCTTTGGTGGATTTTTATGCTATATTCGGCATGGATTGGCTATTGTTATAAAAATACAACATCAAATGTCGAGAAAGGAAAATCACTCTTCACATCCTAAGGTATCCTCCAATTATGTACAAGTGTAGAGAGTAGGATTAATCACCGTTAAAATCATCATCTCATTTGTGGATATTATTTTCTGATGAGAATGTATATCTAGATCAAATGATTGATAGAAAAGAGTGAATTATGATCGATGACATGCCCATTGTGTGAGACAAAACTGATGTATTCCATGAAGAATTTTTTGGTTTTACTCCAAACCGAGAGGTTTAGTTCTCAATTAAACTTATTCTTGGATCTCAGATTATATCAAAGACACCTTATAGAGTGGGCACCATTGAATTAGAAGAACCGACGAATCATTTAAAGGAGAATTTGGATATGGGTTTTACATGCCAGAGTGCTTAATTATGGGGTGAGACATACCTCTTCATCAAAAAGAAAAATTGACCAATTAACCTCTTCATTGATTATCATGATCTCAATAAAATCACGATAAAGAAAAATTATCCCCTACCATGGATAAATGACTTGTTTAATAAACTACATGATTCTAAGTATTTATTTAAGGTAGAACTTTGGTTTAGATATCACCAATTAATATTTAGGAAGGAATATATTTTCAAGACCACCTTCTGAATGACGTCTGGGGACTATGAGTTCATAATGATTCCATTCAGACTCACTAATTCTCTATAATTTTTCATGGACATAATGAATACATTCTTTGTAGTTTACCTTGAATTTTTTTGGTATTCAATGGTGATGATATTGTTATATACTTCAAGAGTAATGAAGAATAAGAGGAGAATTTGAATACTTTGATGAAGAAATTGTGTAGGGGGAATTTATTCAGTGTATATTAAATGTGAGTTTTGGATGGTGGAAGTATAATTCTTGGGGCATGTTGTCACCATTAAAGGAATATATATAGATGATAGCCAACAGGGCATCGTTATTTCCTACAAGGCTACACAAATTTAGTATTTTATAAAACTCAAACAACCCAAAAATATATATAGTAATTGTTAAGTATGAGTGTCGAAACCATAAGGGTGGATCATATGTTCTAAATTAATTCATGAAACTAAAATTGTAATTGTTTGGTTTGTTTGAAAAAATAGAAACAACATCAGTAATGATTGGGGTTTTATAATCAATAGATGAGGCATTCCAGGTTCAGTGATTTTTAGATTCGTGTTCTATAGATTAAATTGATATGGGTTTATTCAGATTTGGTTTCAGAATTGCAATATCATGGATCCTTGGTATGGGTACCCTACAAAAATTCTATGATTTCACCTAAGGAATGGTCATCTACTAAATGAAATTAAAAAATCAGGCAACCCAAAACCGTATTTAAACAAAACTGAACCAGATTTCATAATGTTCATATGATAACTAATGCAATTAATTGATGTAATAAAATAAACCCCCAAAAATCATAAGCACTGGTCATGAAGTTGAAAAAATTAGAAGATTATAATTGAATAGATTATGTTGTAACAATTTTAAAAAAAAAAATAAATAAATAAAAAATCCCTAAAATAAAATCCTCTTAGCATCACATCACATGACACTAAAGAAACTACTCTATCATGCTAGGCATGATGAGAACAAGTAGTATGGGTACTAAAAGAACAATGGTGGTGAAGAATAACTACGAAGCTGGGATCCAAATCATCAATCCATCATTTGGAGGTTGTCCTTTTTCATTTCTCAAACTCCATCTTTGTTTGATTTCTTTAGAAGGGTGGCCTAGAAGTGTATTTGTAGGAAAATTGGTCAACAGACTTGTCCGTGTCACATTTATTTTTATGCGTCCCATTTTTGTCACAACGTGTAATGAAATTACATGTCGTGTAATCCTTTTATCTTCATGCATCAAGAATATCAACATAATCTTCTCCAAAAATATGTATCAAAAAAATCCTTGTAATGTAATTCAGTTACATGACATTTAATGGTCTTTCAAAGTGTATAATGACTTCATGAATTGTCCTTCCTAGGAAATTATTTTGAAAAAATCACGACGTGTAATTTCATTACATGACATGCAATCTGACTTTGTCTAGTTTTCCTGCTTTCTCTATATTCAAAAAACTGGTGTTGCCCCGCTTCACTTCACTCGCAGCACGATGTGTCTTTTAGCTCCATATTTCTATTATTTTCACTCATTTTTCATAAATCATTTGTTTCCTTCTAATAAACATAAAAAATGTCAAATCATTCAAAAAATTTGAAACATTAATCAATTAAACAAAGAATAAATACATTAAAATGATCTAAAATGTATACCTGAAATACACTTATCCATGGACCCTTCCAAGAAAATGGAAATCAAGGAGTGGCACAAGAAAACATCTGTAAAGGAGATATACATTTTACTTAGTCTAGATGGGAATTACCAAAAATTTGTGAAGAAATTATATTTATTTTTAAATCCACTAACAAAGCTAACTTGGAAGGGAGAAAATTTTCTCTAGAATAGTGATTATAAAGTCTTCTTCAAAGAGTTGAAAAATATTCTTATCTATTCACCAGTACTCACACATCCAAAAAGTGGGGAAATAGTTGTGGTATATAGTGATGCCTCAAAAAATGGATTAGGATGTATACTAATAAAAAATAATGAAGTTATATCACACTCCTCAAGGTATTTGAAAATCCATGAGCAAAAATATCCCATTTATGATCTAGAGTTGGCAGCTATGATCTTTTCCTTGAAAAACAAGTTGTATTTTCTATATGGTGTGATGTGTGAGATATATTGTGATCATAAGAGATTCATATATATATTTACATGAATATATATTAATAATATCTAGCAAAGATGGTTACCTCTCATCAAAGATTATGATTGCCCATCCAATACCATACTAGTAAAGAAAATAAGTAGGTGATTTTTTTTATGAATAAATGACCCTACATCCTTATCAATGATGAGAATTTATAAGGATACAATCATCGTATACTTGAAAATGGTATACAAGGAAATTTTCATGGAAGGAAAACCATAAATCCTTTCTCAAATGATTTCTCAACCATCCCTTATAGGAAAAATAAAGGATATTCTGATAAATGATGAGGAAATTCAGAAAAAGTTGTAACCTATTAGAAATAAGAAATAATTAGAGATAAATATTGAAAAGGAAGGAGACATAAGATTTGGGAAATGATCATGTGTACCATCTAATTCAAAGTTAAATTAAGAACTTCTAAAAGATGGAAATTGCTCAACATTCTCTATTCACTCAAGAAGAACAATGATTTATCAAGATCTTTAAGGTCACTATTTGTGGGACAATATAAAGAAGAAGATTATTGAATATACATCAAAGTGCTTGGTATGTCAATAAGTAAATTCTAAAAGGAAAAAGTCTAAGGGGATGATTAAACCATTACCCATACCAACATAAAAATGGGAAAACATCACATGTAATTTTTCACTGTACATATGAAGAAATCCATAAGAAACAATGGTATATGGGATTTTGTGGACCTTCTTACAAAAATAACTCACTTTATTACAATTTTATAAGACTTCACAGTAGATCAAATTTCATGGATATACATCAAAGAAGTGGTGAGGCTCTATGGATTACCACTATCGATTGTATCTGATTGAGATCCAAGATTCACCACCATGTTTTGGGAATATCTCCAATATGATCTAAACAATGAGATAAAAATTAGTATGACCTATAATCATAAAAAATATGTCCAATTTGAGTGGACTATTAAGACATTGGAATACATGTTGAGAGCATGTTCTATGGAATTCAATGGATGATGGGACCAATATCTACCTCTGCTTGAGTTCTCTTACAACAACATTTTCCAATCGACCATCTAAATGGCTCTATGTGAAGCCCTTGATGGTAAGAGATGTAGAAAATCAAAATGCTGGGATGAATTCAATGAACATAGTATTCTTGGACATGAAATGGTTGAAGAAATGTTGGAAAAGTTGAAAACTATTCAACAACACATCAAGGTAGCCCAAATTCGATAGAAGAGCTATACAGAAAATCATCGATGTGAAATATAGTTTAAGTTTAGAGAAATAGTGTTCCAATACATGTCTCTATGGAAGAGGTTCATTAGATTTTAGAAGACATGAAATCTATGTCCTAGGTACAACAGTCCATTTAAGATGCTTGATCTTGTCAGACCTGTGGACTATTGACTAGAACTTACACCAACTATGTCATAGATACATGATTTATTAAATGTATACCTCTTAAAGAAGTACATAATAGATCCACCAAAATGTACTGAATTCAGAGGTGGTATAGTTTGACAATGATCTATCTTATGAGGGGCATCTAATGAAGATCTTGGACCGTATAGATAAAGTTCTATGCAACAAGACTACTCACCTGGTAAATGTACTTTGGAGGAAAAATGAGTACGAAGAGGAAACATGGGAACCAGAGGAATAAATGAAGGATAAGTACCGTCACATATTTTCCATTTATTTTGTAAAATGATATTTTGAGGGAGAAATTTCACAAGGGGGGAGAATGTAATGAAAAATAATTCTACAAATTAAATTTACCTTCTAATAATTATGTCATATAATATAAATCACATAACATCACATAGTGAAAACAATACAACTTTTATAAATAAACAATGAATGAAATAAGAAGTATTTATAGAAATTATGGAACCAAAACCAATGGAATAGTAACATGACCTTTGGAATAGTAATGATACCATTAAGAATAGTAACATAACCCACAGAATAGTAACCTCACCTACAAAAGTATAATAAAATTTAAGAATATTATTAATTAAAATATGATATATTTATATCCAGGAATAATTAAATAAATGTTTTAAAAATGATAAATTATGTATTGATATTTTTGTGAATCAAAAATTTTTATTTAAAATTTTATTATTAATATAATGATTTAAAAGAAAATTTCTTTTCATAAAATATATTAAAAGTCCATATTTTTTATCCTATAATTATAATATTATTGTATGAGACCTTAATAAATATTTGAATGTTTCGTAAAACTGGTTATAATATAAAAATCTATATTTTTACAGTAAATGATTATCTTAATTAAAAATTAAATTTCTCATATTCATAATTTTTTTTCATAAATTTGGGTCCATTTTTGAAAAATAAATTTCACGAAATGGTTAGGGTAAATTTTTGGGATTTCTCTAAAATAGTTGAATTTTTTGTGAAGAGTGAAATACAGTAATTTATGGTATAAGATAAATACATGAATTATTGAGTCATGGATGATGTGTGGATGATATAGGAACCATTGTTTCGGACTCATATGTGCTATTTACTATACATAGTCATAATAATCCATAATATTGATAGTCTTGATCCAAAATAATAACCAAATGAATAAAATTATAAAAAACTCGTCTCCACCACTATAAATACCACCCCTCACCACTTTTTCTCCTCACACTTAATAAAGATTGAATCCTTTAAAATTACACCCATTCCACTTCCCAATTACTTCCCCGAATTCTAGGATATTGGTCTCAATTAAATTCAAAACTCAAGTGTCTCAAGGAGGATATCAAGGGGAAGAAATTCATGAGGTAAAATCCTCTTTCATTTTAATTAATTCTATTTTATTTTCTTATACTATCCTCAACTTACCTTATCCATGTGACATGATAAATCCAAAATATTTTATATACAATAATATTATTGTTTTAATGGAATAACCAATCGTCAATTTTCATCTGCTCTCATTTTGTTTAAAAAATGAAAACATCATCTGTGATGTGTTGATTTATTGCATTCATGGATGATTATTTTTCAATTACCATTATCACCTTCAAGGCTAATAATAAAAAAATTAAAGTGGTTGAAAAATATTGTAAAATTTATGTTATAAATTATTTTATATTCTGGAACTAACATATATACATAATATTAAATAGTAGAAAAAAACTAGTTTGCGATGATCGAGAAACCACTAAATTAATCTAAATGATCATCATTAACATTTTATCTAAAAATTATCATCATATATAGAAAAAAACATATATGAACATTTAATCTTCTATAAGTTCATTAATAACATATAATTTCAATTATTTAAAAACTAATCTTATTTTACATGATCTATTATAAATGTGTACAAGTAAACCGGTCATGAAAAAGAAGAAAATGATCACTCCTAGAATGATGAAATTGAATCTCATAACTCATCAAAAGGCTATAAATGAAAAAAAAATAAAATTAGATTAAATTGAATACATATATAAGCTATTATTAATTAATTAATTAATGGTATTAATTTTGTTATCTATAAAATTAAGTTCAAGTGCAGAACACTTTCGGAAATAAGGTAAGAGATTTTTTCCAAACCTCTATTTTTTCCACTGGGATACAATTTCTCTCCCTTTACCCAAATGTAAATATTAATTATTCTTATTAAATCTTTATATGTTATGTATTTATGTTCCAAACATATGTTCCTAGACCAATTTTCCTTGTTTTATGGAGAAAAACATGTTTTATAAAGGTTCCCTTCTAAATTCCTCCCAATAAACAAGCCCGATTAAAGGGAAGTTCCCAATTTCTTACCCATTTTGAACTTCACTCCATAATTTATTTTAAGACACCATTATTTTTATAAAATAAATATTTTTATAATGAAAAATAATTTTTTTATTTATGTTTTTATAAAAATAATTATGCCTTTTCAATTTTAAAGAATTATTAAAATTTTCCCTTAAACTTTACTAAAGTTTCTCATTTTGAAAGTTTCTTAAACACACAATTTACATGTTTTCAATTATTTTGGACTTAATTTATAATGATATATTCCTATTTTCCCTTATGAATGTGAATTTATTATTTAAATCCACTCTTTCATTGAAACCATTATGATAAATCAATTTTTTATTATTTATGACATGATTATGATACCCATTTTATTCCATGGGTAACCCTTATGTTTATATCATTCATTTAATTCTTCATGTGGAACATATATGAATGAAACTATTATAATGGGTGATTGAATATAGTTCTATAATGATTTGGGTAATGTTTAGTCTCATTATACGCCATGTTGGGATAAAGAGTGAACTTGATTCCTTTACAGGACTTTGTCTTTCATGTGTAATAATCTTGTTAGTTATCCTTAACTCATTCTTATGACATGTTTTATGTTGTTGCGACATTCCTATGATTCCATGACTACATTATACCATATTTTAAATTTTATTCATAATTGTGTTTATTCATGTTCCATGACTTTTTATGTCATTATGATATACCTTATAACACATGTATTATGCTTTATTTCTATGTTTATTCCTTTACTAGGCTTTTTAGATCAACCCTTTGTTCATGTATTCCCTAGGTTATAATATACAGAAGTAATAGTGAAAATGAAGTTAGGAGGTATTATGGAGATTAAATAAAATATATTTTTATTTTTCCTTCAGGCTTTCTAATTATGTTTATATGCTTTAAAAGAAATTAGACTTTATGATCCTTGACTCTTAAATATTAGTTATTTATTCTTAAAATCATGTAAGAAAATGTGTAAAAGGACAAGGTTGATATAAATCATAAAATAAAATATTACACCATGAGACTTTATGATATATTTATTTTTAAACAAAATCAGTATCCTCAATATCTTTAATTACATGAATCACTATGTTTAGCCTTTGTAACATGCAACACTGAGTTTAGCTTGCATTACAAATAACAACAAATTTAAACATAATGTGAAATAATATTAAAATATTATTATTTAATATAATATTTATCACCTAGATTTTTTAATTGAGGGTATGAATAATAATTAATAAATTATTAAAATAATTGTTATCTATTTTTTATAAATAAAATAATAATAATAAATTGAAATAAATAGAACAGTTTTCTAAAAAACTATGTTTTTATAAAAGACAGTTTAATAAATATTTTCACACATAAGTTGCAATTAATTTTTTAAAATTTTAAAATATTTAATTTTAAAAATATACTTCATTTTTTTAAATCATCATATCAAAATTATCTTAGGATTAATCTGTGGGGGTTTTTCTGAATTTATTTTACAAATAGTGAAACATACTAAATTTTAATCGAAAACTGCCTTTCATAAAAATAATTAATAATTTTATATTATATTTTTACTAGTATTTAAAGTATAATTATTTATATAATATATAAATTTATTCAATTTATTTCCTTTTAATTATTTTTATATTGTATTTTGATATAAAAACATTGTAATTTTTTGAACATTTTTTCTTTAACACCGCACTTTCTCGTCGCGTCTGTAGAATTCATTTTAAATTAAAATTTTCAACTTATTGGAATTGAATTTAAAAAATTATTTTCCATATTTTCATTCATCATAATTTATATTTTTTAATATGATAAACTTAATTATTTACCAAAATTAATAGTGAATATATTAAAAATTATTTATCTCAGTTAACATAAAAACATATTTACTAGGGGTTAAACTAAGAGGATAAATGATAAAAAATGGCCTTGAAACATTTAAAACAATAATTTAATTTCCATATATCGGACTCATATTTTCTGGGTTCTATAAGGAAACATTATTGAGGCCTGTGACATTATAAATACTTGGTTATGATTGAATCTTTTAAAAACAATACAAGCGTGCCACTAACCTCACATATAAAAGGCCACCCACTCTCATCTATCATACACATAGTAAAACCTTTTAGTTTCTTCTATTAACTACCCAAATAACTTCCCAAAATCCATCCTCTCATCCTAGAATCATTATCTTGGAAATAAATCTATATTAGGAAGTCTTTAGTGCAAACCTACGGATGATACCCGAAGAAGAGGTAACATCTTCAACAAGCGTATTTATTTGGTTTCTTCTTCCACCAATATCATTCATTACTAAAATATTATTATATAAATTTATAAGTATATAAAATATGTTGGGATTTTTTTACTATAATGTAATTTCCAAAAACTATCCACATTTCCATCAAATGGGTTACAAAATCATTATTCATGTGTACGTCAGAATACCGCCTTGTGAACTGATGTCATTTGTTTTTCCATTAACTCTTCTCATGGTTGGTTATTATGATAGATATAATGTACATATTTATGTGATAATTATATATAAATATAAATTTTTAGCCATTATTTCATGTATACCTTATTAACTTCCATTTCATAGGAGACACGATAATGTCTCTAATGAGTACGATGGACTACCACGTCACGAAGTGATGTGATTCGTATTTCACTAAAACTTAATGTGGAAGGTGATAAGGATAATTTTAATGATTATATGTGTTATAAACTAATTTATAATTATAATAATGAAATATTAATCATTCCTATAATATAATATATACCATTTTATTTCTAACTTTTTCACTCACTTAACATCATTCGTGCACGTGTAGACTACTACTTTGACAAAGTGATGTGACTCTCTTTTCATAACCACACCACATTAATGATATATATAAGTAAATTTAAATATATAATTTTGTTAATATGATATTATTATATTTTTTGAGATAAAAATATTACTTACTTCTTTTCCTTGATGACCATTTAATGATGGAAATATTATTCATGCGTATGTATAGCCTACTATCACTATGATCGTAATATAATTTATTTTTAATAACCATATTTCATGATCATGTTTTATAATATAATTGAATTAAAAATATAATAATTATTTCAATATAATTATTATGAATTTTATGAATCTATATAATATTAATAGCAGCTAGATCATTCATGATAAATCATGCATGAGAAAACATGGAAATTAACACATGATATAATGAAAATAATGAATATTTATTAATAAATGGGCAATAATATATTATAAAAGGATAAAATATGATATTTTAAATTTTAATACGGTTCTTTTTGAATTTAATAACAAGTTTAAAACCACTATAGAGTAGGTTAAATAATGTTCAATCAAATTGAAACATGAGGTAACCTATTTCATCTTAATTTTCTTTCATTGAGGCACATTATAATGTTATGAACCATGTTTCCTTTATACGGGGTATATATTCCCCTTTGAAATTTAATATCATGATTAATTCGTAATTCATGGTATTTTATGTTTCACTTTCAATTATCACATCCAAGGGTACTTGAGTCGAAAATTACCAAGGTGTAAAAAGTATTTTACAATCTCACTTTCTTATGTGACTGTTAACCTTGTCTCAGAAAAATAACTTTATTATTACCATTATTTATCGGTCATTACATTATACTAAATATCTATATTCACGTATGATGGATATGATTATTTCCTAAACTATAATTTTTTACATATGGTGTATAATTTCAATGTTATTTGATTAACTAGGGAAATATTGATAAATATGTATCTTTTACTCACTACATTTATTTAATGATAATGAACAATAATTAATGAAATAAAAATATTATTAAATATATGAAGAATTAATTTGAAATATAGTTATGGGTGGGTCATAAACATTATATATCCCCTCGATGCATCGATATGCCTCATGAAGAAAATCAGTTGGCCAAATTAAATGGGTTTCTACCAGTACTTTTATCTGGACTTGTGAAAGTATATGAGAGTTGAGTTATAAGATGTGTTTTCCCTTGTAGTTTTAAAAAATTTAAGAAAATATTAACAAAGTTTTTGTTTTTATTTTCCTAATAAATGAAATCTAATAATTAATTAGTTCCTTCATTAATAATTCTATTATTATTATACATGAGATTTTACTATGATATTATCTATGGAGGCATTTTATTCTCAAATATTGATAAAATGGATTGTATTTTTAGTTATTTAATTTCCATATTTATGTTTCCTTATCTTATTATAATAGTCACATTATTTAAATAGATGTTTGTTCATTTATTAACCTTTAATTATTGGTTATTTTTTCATTCGCTCATAAAAACTTCTTATGTGCTTAACCATTACTGGGAATTTCATCTCACCTATGTTTTGATTCCTTTCCCAAGAATCCATGATGTGTAATATTTTTGATATGAAAGTATATTCTATAGATAATAGTATTATTCTCAAAAAAGAAATTATGATGTAATTTGTGTTTTTAAATGAAATTTAAGACACAAGTATGTATCTAGTTTACCCTGATTACATACCTATACTGTCCTTCAAGATGCAATGCCCCGTTTCTTATGAAAATTTAATAAAGTAGACATTGGCTCTTGGATACGGGGGTTAGGGTCATTATAGTTGGTATTAGAGAAATTTTATTAGAATCCTTGGAACTAGATTTAGGAACACATAGATTAGGGAACATAACTCTATGATATAAATTGAGGATAAGTATAGAAGAACATACTAATGTTTTAGTATAGTATATATTATGCAATTTTTCTTATCAATAAACCTTTTTATGGATAAGAAAATTGGGTGTGGTTCTGGAATAGATGTACCTAGGGGTAATAACTCTGAGTAGTGTGCATTGGGATTGACTTAATTATCACATAGTTCATAAAAATGGGCCTTACTATGCACTTGGTTTGATACTACCAAGGGATATTCTTAGGAAAATTCATATTTTCATTAAAAACCATTATGAATGATTTGAAATAGATATATACCATAAATAATACATGATTATGATTTAGATAATAGTTATACTTAGTTTTTTAATTTATGTTTCACTTGATTTGGGATTATTAATTATGTTTAATAATCATATGATCTAATCTAGTGTACTACATCATCTAGAAATGGTACACAATGGAAGGAATAATAGCCACATCAATGAATAAAATCCAAAGAGGAAGAATGATCAAAATTTTGATGTGTATAAGATAATCATTCGAAGGGAACTAGTCTCCCAAAATTTTTCATAAAATATGGATGTAGTATCATAAAATAAATATAATTAGAAAGAATTTTATAAGTATTATATCTTTAAAGGTAAGAAAGTGAAGAAGAGTATTGTAGAGAAAAATAAAGATAAATAAAACAATGGAAATAATAGATTTCCCACATGAGATAATTTTTGAACGATACATCCTTGTACTTTATTAAAACAATAGAACTATTATACAAGAATATAGATAATGTCCACCATTATTATGTTTTAGATGGTAATAAAAATGTATCTAATGTAAAATGATTCAATTATAAGGATACAAGGAACTACACAAATCAATGTCTCAAGATTCAATTGATATTCCTCAAAAGAAGCTACTGAATCATGGGAAATCTTATGGTACTACCATATATAGATAGGAATTATTAATGTTATTCTATTTGGATTAATTAATTATGTGATTTTATAATTTTATCAATGATGTCATGGTTATAAGAAATGTGAAATGTGTAATGATTATGCTTTAATAGTTTTTCAATTGGAATTTGAAAGTGTATGTTGAATTTTAACAAGAAAATTAATTTAATGGAAAGTTGAACTTCATGGAAAACATATGATTGATGGAAATATGACCCTTTATATATTCTTAATATTGATATAATGGTTTTGGTATGAATAAATGATTGATATAGATACAATAAACGAGATAGTGAGGACTACCTTGTAAATGATTTATTATTTTTTGATAAAGTGGTTTTTACTATCATTAATGGAGTATACAACATCATTGGATTTAAGGAATATATCCAATAAATTGTGTTTTACGTCATGAATGATGAAGAATGGACTTTTTCAATATGTTTTATGATAATTTAGGTTATTACCATGTTTCAATATAATACATGATAAAGGTATTCATATGTTTGTTATGATATTATTAAGTGATAATTCACATTGTTTAAAAAATTAATAATAAGTTCATTTTGGAAATTATATGTCATTATTTAAAATGTATTGGATTATAATCTATTGTAAGTATTATAAGGTTTACCATTTATTAAATGGATTAAGTTGACCATTGGAAATAGCTTTATAGACTATTTTATTACTTCTCCATATGTAAATCTTTATATATTGGATGACATGTTCTAACTATTTTGTCAAAAAAATAACTAAATATTAAAGTAATTAATTTTTAATATATTATGAATTTTAAAATCAGTTAAAACTATTTTTTTACTGATCCATGGATAAGAATTTCATTTTTTTGATATTCATTTCATGGGGTAAGGGATGAATTAGAAATTGATCAAATAAAAACCAAAGGATGAGATTATTCTAATGAATTATAAACATATAAAATAATTACATTTTCACATATTCATACATAGTAAAATAATTAATCATCATTAGGACATTTTTCTTGAAACAAAAATGTTATCTGATTGCATTCATATTCGAAGAATTAGATAGTCTTTTAAATCATCACAAATTTATGGTTTCAAGCCACATAACATTCCACTAATCAATCAATTTATTATGATAAATGGCCTCAATAAATCTCTAAAATTATGTTTACTTTTCTTCAATGTCCATATCTTTTCATTCCAATAATGTTCTCTTACGTAAAAACATATTTATGTGTTACTAAATATTATCTTTGTACTATATTTTCCCTGTAATTAAGATTTTTTTTTATTAAAATTTTTTACTAAGTGGGTTCTTAAAAAAACGGTATTTCCAAATATCAGACCATTGATTACGGAGATCAAGTTTAAATTTATAGGACTCAATTTATTTAAGGTATATAGAATGTAACTCCCTGAGATTTTAAAATAAGAACATTATATTCAATATCACATGTGTTACACAACACCAATATAATAATTAAATATAAAACCCTGAGATATTATGATATAATAATATTTAAATAAATTCAATCTACTCAATAAATTGAATTACATGAAACACTAATTTTATATTGTGTTACACACAACACTAGGTTTAACTTGTGTTACTAGAAAACTTGAGTTAAAAAAATGTAAAATATTATTAAAATATAACCATTTAATATAATAGGTATAACCTAGCTATAAGAATGGAAGGTATTAATAGTATTACCTAAATTATTAAAATATTGGTTAACTTTTGACAATAAATAAAATAATAACATTTTAAAAGAAAACGAAATGTTTTCTAAAAAAAGTATATTTCTAAAAGATGGTTTTATTGTGATTTGCACACATAATTAAAAATTAATTTTTAATAATTATATAAAATTTATTTTAAAAAATGAATTTAGTTTTTAAATAATCATATCAAAACTATATTAGGCTGATTTTTTGGATTTTTTTGAAAAGATTCAATCCTTGATGAATAGTAAAAAATACTGAATTTTATTTTAAAAAATAATTTTCATTTATATATTTTATAATTTAATTTAAATTTTGAATTTTTTTAAATTAATAATAGTTCAATTTTAAAATAATTAATTTAATTTAGGTCACTGGGATTATTTTCATATTGAATTTTGATATAAAACATAGGAAACTTTAGAACATTTACTCTTTAAAAACCTGATTTCTTATCACGTCTATGAGATTAATTTAATTTTTTTTAAATTATGAAAATTAAATTTTTAAAAATGGATTCAAAATTTTTAACAATCATAATATATATTTTCTATTATTTGAGACATAATTTTTGAAAAAAAAAATTAACAGTGATAATAGTAAAAATTACTTATGATAGTTAAGGTTAAAACAGATTTACTGGGGGTTTATAATATGTGGATAAGGGTTAAAAATGACCTACCAACATGTACATAACCAATTTTGAGGATACATTTAAGCCTAATATATCCTATTTTATATAATTTATAATTCTGTTATGTTTTTTAAATGATAAAAACATAGTTATGATTGAATCTTTTCAAATAATCATAAGTGTGGCACTCACCTCACTTATAAAAGTTTTCAAACTCTTTTATATTATTAACACCATAAATCCTCATTGTTTAAGACATGACCTGAAATATGAATAACCAAATTCCATTAAATAATCATCAAATCCTTTTTTTGTAGAAATAAAACCTAGTAAGTCCTTAGTGCAAACCAAAGTAGGATAACCAATGAAGAGGGAATGTTCTTCAACGAGAATTTTCTTTTATTTATTCTTACACCTCCTTCAATTATAATTAAACCCCGATGATATAATAGAATAATTATATTCTATATTATGGGACCTTTTTTATAAAAAAATTAATTACCTACAAATATCCCCACATCCTTCAATTGTGATATGAAATCGTCATCCATGTGTATGGTATATTACCACCTCACGAACCGATGATATCCATTTTTTCTATTACCGCATCAGAATATTTGGATTGAAAATGGATGTATTTTTTAATAAATATATATGATATTTATTAAATAAAAATACATTATGAGTCATTATATAATATATTATTTATTACCTTTCATTCCGTAGGAGACACGACAATGTCGTTAGTGTGTACAGCGGACTACCGCCTCACAAAACAATGTGGTTCATCATTCACTAATGCTTCACATAAAATGTGATAAGGATAATTTTAATGATTATAAATTATATAAATAACATTAATATAATATTAATAAATTTTTCATCATTATATGAAGATAATATATATCCTTTTGTTTCTTACATTTTTACTCACTTAAATATGAATACATTGTTCGTGTACATGTAGACTACCACCTTCACAAAATGATGTTACCCTCCTTTCATCACCAAACCATATAGATGATATTTATAAGTATATGTAAAATAAATAATATGGTACATATGATATTATTATCATTATGGGAATATACTATATTACTTACCTCCTTTACACAATGATCATTGAAAAATAGTAACATTACTAATGCATCCATAAAACCTACCATCTCAATGATGATAATGTAATTAATTTTCCATAACCACCATTATTTATTGGTTTTAATAGTATTATTTATGTTAAAATATGAAAAATTTAGAAGGATTTTTTTATTTATGTTATGAATCTATATAATATGAAAAATAATAGGATATTTATGAAAAATCATGTATTAGAAATCAAGGAAATTAACACCAGAAACAATGAAAATAATGAAAGATTATTAATGAATAGGTGATAAGATGTTATAAAACTATTATATAAGATATTTTGGATAGTAATATAGTTTTAGTGTAAGTTAATAACATGTTTAAAATCACTATACATAAGGTAAAATAACATTCAATCAAAATGAAGTGTGACACTTTTACTTGATTACATCCTTGACTCTATTCTCCCTTAAATCCTGTGAAGACAATTAAAAACATTGGATAAGAACAAAAAGATAAGTAAGGGAAATAAAAATAAAGAAAAACCATCAGTCTATTCAAAACCTAATAACCCATACAATATTATTTGAGTGGATGAAACAAAACATTTTCACATGAATAACACTCATAATTGTTTCTCAATGAAAACACTAAAACCAATAGAATGAAATTAAAACTCCTTTAGGTGACTTAGATCATCATATACATAAAAAACTTTCAAACATCTTCCAATGGGAATAACCATATGGTTGAATTCTAAATTGAAGATCTATAATGGGGATCACCCTTCATATAAGCTATATCAGGATGACATGTGAGCTATAATGGGGGCTTAACCCTTCGTATAAGCAGTGTTAGAATCACCTATGAGATATAATGGGGCTCAACCCTTCATAGAAGCTATATCGGGATCACCCGTGAGCTATAATGGGGCTCAAAACTTTATATAAGATGTGTTGGGCTCACCCATTTCATATAATGCTCATGTACCATTTCATGAATAAAACACATTCATCATAAAACCCCCTTTTTTGAAGTCTTATTCTAATCCCATATAAAAACATTTCTATATAAAAACACCATTTTTATTTAAGAACCAATTTTGAATACAAAGATACCCAAATAAAGGAATAAGGGACTTATTTTCTTCTTAAAAGAAATTAAGTCTTATAGAGGAAGTGAAATATCAAATAATGGTTACAGTGACAGAGAAGTTGTTGTCGCCGTATACATTAAAAAACATTCCTTTTTTTTAATTTATAAAGAAATTAAAACACTTCGTATACAAATATTACTTTTTTAAACATTGAATGAAATTAAATATTGAAATTAAAATTTCCTGTATATTCCTTTTATACATATATAAATAAAAATGTAATTTAATATCAGGAAGAAAAATATTTCATAATTAAATCTTTAAATGTTCAAGGTGTCCCATACCACTTTGAACATTTAAATATTAATCTCCATTATTTACTAAATAACATTAGTATAGGTAAAATATGGATATGAAATTTCATAGTGTCTGTATATACACCTTATAAAATAATAAAGGTGCATATTATCAAGAAATTCCCCAATGAAAGGAGATTGAGACGAAGTCCCCTACCTCGAGTCTGACTTGTCTCGTTTGTTCTTTAATTTATTGAATAATAAAATTAGGTTAATTTATACTTGATTTAGAACCTTTTTAAAGTTAATTATTAATTTTATATTACTTATTACCATGTTATATAAATCAGTTAATTATTTGAGTTCATATCAGATGTTTTTTCCATGTTCGGTATTTGAGTAAAAAATGAACTTGTTTTGATGAAAATTCTCCAAGTGGTCATAAGTATATTATCTACAAAATATTATTCATGATTTAAATATCTTATATATCCAGTATATATGTATTTATAATAGTATATAACATTTTTAGATAAGAAATGAAATGCACCGTTCATGGAGACGGTAGACCGTACGTACTCATGAACGCTACTTTCATTTCTTTATCATATTAAATGATTAAAAAAGTAAAATATAAATAGGTATATTATAATTCCATTATAATAGATATGTTTTATATGTTACATAATTTCATTAATTATATCCTTTATACATTCTATGTATTTCATTAATGAGTTATATCACTTTGAGGGGGAGGTAGTCCACACTTCCTCAAATAAAATTGTCATATTTACACATTATGGAAATAATAAAGGTATGTTGTAAATAAATATTACAAAAGAACAGAGAAAAAATAAATATATTATATATCAAATATAAATACATTTCCATCATAATTACCACCATGATAGGTGGTAATAGAAAATTGAACAATCATCGTTTCTTGAGGCAGTAGTTCGCTGTACAAAGAAACAATATGTTATATATCCATTAGATGAAGGTATGTGTAAGTATAGGTAAAAAACATAGCATAAAAAATAATATTATTTTAATATAATAGTTTTATTATAAAATAATTTAATAATGATAGTTTTGGTGGTTAGATAAGGAAAATAAATTAATGGAGCTTGAGAGAAGATGTTTCCTCTAAATCTGGTAACTCTTTTTGATTTTAGCTAAAAAGATTTATTTAATTTCCTTATACCTAAGGTAATGATTCTAGGAGTAAGATAAGGATGTTGGGGGATTATTTTATCATAAAATGGATGATCTAATGGTATTTAGAGGTGTGAGTATGTGGGTAGAAGTGGTTGCCTTTTATAAGAGGGAGGAGGGGTACTTTAGGAAAGTCTTGAAATATTATTTTATTATAAATTTATTTTTGAATTATAATAGTTAAAAAGTGATAAATATATATGATAATATGATTATGGGTCTAAATCCTCTTAAACAATAGGTTTTAGACAATTTTAGTTCAAAAAATTAACCTGATCTTTTATCTTTAACCCTTAGTTGAAAACATTAACTCCTACAATGTCTACTTCTATTTTCATAATATATGGTTACTATAGTTACTATAAAATGCCAAACTAACCACAATTATATCATTAATAAAATTTTTAACATTATATAAGTCATTTTTTTGAATATTTTATTTTTAGGACTATTATATCATTTAATAAAATAGTATTTGTTTAAAAAACTCATTTATGTCAATTTTGATACTATTTAGAAATAGATTTTTGTTAAATTCATAAAAACTTAATTAATTAAAACCAAAGGGATTAAATCATCCCTTAAATGTCAATTTCCACCAAAAAATTCTCAAATGGCATCAATATGTTCAAATTTCATTTATTTTAATATTTATAATATCATTTATTTGAATATTTCATTAATTAGGTAATCACTGCATCATCGCTGTGTCATGAATATATATTTATTTAATGTCTAAAACTTATAAATTAAATACCATGATGTATAAAATCTTTTTATATTTCTAATGAATATTTATAGTTGAAGAGATAATTTATATAAACTAAATTAAAATTGTTTTAGTTAGGAGATACATGTTTATGTTATATTTCTCTTTTCTTTAAATTAAATATTATAAAAGGTCATTATCACACCCAAGTGGCTCCATGGGGTCTAATATTCGACCCAAGTATGCTCATGGTCATAAATATCTCATCCAATAGGATTAGTACATGTGTTATGGTAGTTTTATATTATTATAATATTATTTTTACCCTTATTTACTTGATTTACCCTTTAACCATGGTAAATAAAAATAATTATTGAAGTTACTATTCATAATGTCCAAAAATTAAAGGTACCTATTTTCATAATTTTTACCTTATGATTCCATATATTGAATCCACTTTTCCAAATTCAAAACAAATAATTGGTAGAAATTAATTTAAAATTAATTCTCATTGTTCAAACTAGAAAATGAGTTTTTAAGAAGTAAAAACTACTAAAATATGGATATGTGTTTATGTCCAATTTAAATGTGAAATTACTTACAATAACCATTATTGGATTAAATTATAAAAACCTAATCCAATTAAACTTTAAAATAAATTAAAATGACAATATAATTGTATAAATAAATTAGATGAAAAGGAAATTTTGAATTAAAATGCAGTATTTTTCATTATTAATAAAAATATGGATTTTATCTGAAAAATACCAAAATTTCAACCAAAGTAAATTTTGATGTCCCTATTATATATAAGAAGTTTATTTTATCAAATATAACATATATAAGTGACAAAAATGTTTTTTAAAAATGGTTTTCCATCAAAAGGTGGTAAAACAAACTTTTAATAATATTAGAGTATTTTATGCTTAAAATTGAATTCATTCTCATTTTCAGCCTCTAAAATTAATTGGATAGATGTAAAAAAATTTAAAAAATATATAAAATCATAATATAGTTAATTCTTTTTATTCCCACTAATACAATAACTATGCGTTAACTACCATTTAAAATAATAATATTGTTGTTGTATTATTTTTCGGTATAACCCAGTGTTGTGTACAACATAAGATTTTGAAGAAAACCATTGTTGCATGTTGGGTATTTTATCATACATAGTATCTCCTTTAAACTAAAATTAATATTAAATTCAAAAATATTAATATATATGAAAATGTATTATTCTATAATTACCTGGGATGTTACATCATTCCCCCCTTTTAGAAATTGTATCCTCGCAATTTTAAAATTAGGCTCAGAAACTTCATTGAAAATACCACATTAGAAAAAGAGTGAATAAAACTATCACTATGAAATAAAGAAGGAGAAGTAAAAAGGCCATCTGAGATGTTATATTCTAGGGTTCCCTGTAGGAAAACATGGACATGGCTAATAAAACTAACTCTCAAAGACTAATAGAGAGTGATAGAGAACATAAACATTGGAAGGTTATCTATCACAAAACCATAATTATGTGATTGGTCAAAAGACCATTGATAAATATAAATGAATAACGTTTTTGTTTTAAGATCATATTGATAGAGTTGAGGAATTAATTTACTTCCTAGAATAAGAACATAAATAAACATAATTACTTGATGTATTTCTATTTCATAAGCACAATTGCATCCTCATAATATTCCCAGAATATGATGTAAATTCCTAAGAATAACGTTAATTATAAAAGATCACACAAACCATAAAGGATATAAATATCTAAAAAACTAGGTCTAAAAGTAAAGGCATACTTCCTCATTAAAAAAATCCATACATAAACATAATCCCACAAAACATCTCCCAGAAAGGTCCTTAATAACTTATTATCACATCACAAAAAACCTCAGAAGGTGTGTCTAAAAAATTGAACTTATGGTTATACTTTAAAAAATACTGGTCTCTCAAGAGCTTCCATAACTTCACCAGATGTCTCAAAATCTAATGTAGTAGCATAAAAATATTTTACCAAACTTTTTGTTTTTAATAATACTGATTTCCTCCCTGTGTAATTAACTTTAGACAATTATTTTCAAAATGTCCTAACTCAATTCAGCTAAAGCGTCTTATTATAGACTGGATATTTATTATCTCATTATTAGACTGTTCAAGACCCTTTTCTTTGTATTCATGAACCTTGTGACCAAAGTTACCACACTGTTAACACTTTCCAGATCCTGACATACATTCCCCAAAATGTATTTTACCACACTAGGATCATGTTTTAGGATTACCTCTAGAATCCTTAGTTTGTTGATTCTCCATTTCCAGGCACCTTAACTGTTTCTTACTCTTATCATCTTATGGAACATAAGTGTCGGCAAAATCCGTTTCAACTTTCTCACAACAACAAACCAATTTTCCATAACTATTAAATTCTTTGGAGACCAATGCTCTTCGTAGCCCTAATTTCAATCCTAAGTAAAATATATTAATTTTATTGTCAATGTATCAAATAAAATCTGGAACATACCTAGAAAATCTTATGAAGTTTGCTTCATATTCAACAATTGAATCATAATCTTTTTTACTTTAATTCCAAGAATTGTTTCTCCATCCTAAGCCGAAAAACCTTAAGGAAATATTTCTCAAGGAAAATATCCTAAAATTATTCACATTCCATGGCATTAAGGTCAGTTCTCTCTCTAGTATTCTTAAATAATGAACACCATCGATCAACTTAACCTTTAAAATGATAGATGGAAAGAGTTACCTTTTGACGTTTTGAACATCCCATGTCTTAAAATATCTTCTCCAGGGTATTGATCGATCCTTCAACTACCACTATGTTAGAAGATCCATTGAATGATGGGGGATGTTTCCTCATAAAATGTTCCACTACTAACATATTATTCTATAATTGATCAGGATGATCTCATGCATGGATACCACTACCATTTATTTCCTGTGTCAACTGCTGCATCACTACAAAAAACTGTTCAGTTCCAATTCTCACCAACTCGGGTTTTTTTATTTGAAATTTTATTTTACTCTCAATTCATTACCATTATATCTTTCCTATTTAATCAATGGAAAACCATTCTGAAAATACATATTTTAGATAAAGAGATATGGTAATATTAAAATGCTACATCATTTTAACGTAACCATAAAGTAAAATCCTTTGAAGGAAAGTAATTAACACCATCCTAACCTCTAAAGTTATCTAAACTAACCTTTGATACTAACTATAAGGCCCTAGCCTTAAACATTACATAATCTTTAGTTGAGTCAAGAATTTTAATTAAAGATCTTTTCAGGTTTAGAGCTTTATAGAATTAGGACATAACTATAACATAACAAAAGAATAGAAATACAAAGTGGATACTTCCTAAATATTTGTTTCTTCCATAATATAAAAACTTTAAAAAAGAAACATAGTTTATTTTAATGTTTAATCATCATAACTTTTCCTTGATTCCATACCCGACTCTATTCTCACTTAAATCTTTTGAAAACATTTAAAAACTTGGGATGAGAACAAAAATCTTAGTAATGGACATAAAAATAAAGAAAAACCATTAGTCTAGTTAAAACCTGATAACCCATTCAATGTTCTTTGAGTGGATGAAACAAAACATTTTCACATGAATAAAATTCATAATTTTTTCTTAATAAAACACTAAAACCAATAGCAAGCAATTAAAACTACTTTAGGTGACTTAGAGCATCATATAAATAAAACTGTTTCAAACATCTTCCAGTTTGAATAACCATATGGTTGAATTCTAAATTGGATATCTATAATGGGGATTACCCTTCGTATAAGTTATATTGAGCTCACCCATGAGCTATAATGGGGATCAAACTTTCATATAAGCTATGTTGGTATCACCCATGAGCTATAATGTGGCTCAACCTTTTGTATAAGCTATATCGGGATCACACATTTCTTATAAATCCCATTTACCATTTCATGAATAAAACACGTTCACCACAAAACCCCTTTTTTGAAAGATTCTTCTAATCCCATATGAAAAATATTTCTGTATAAAAATACCATTTTCATTTAGGAACCCATTTTCAATACCAGGATACCCAAATAAAGGAATAATGTATTTGATTTTTTTTAAAAGATATTAAGGCTTATAGAGGAAGCCAAATATCAAATAACGGTTATGACAACAGAGAAGTCATTGTCGCCGTATATGTTAAAAAAACATTCCTTTTGTCATTTTTTAAAGAAAGTAAAATGATTAGTATAAAAATATTCCTTTTGAAAACATTGAGTTAAATTCAATATTGACATTTAATTTCCTCTATATTTCTTTTATACCCATATAAATAAATATTTAAGTTAATATCAGGAAGAAAAAGATTTGATAATTAAATCTTTAAATGTTCAAGGTGTGCCATACCACTTTGAACATTTAAATATTAATCTCCATGATTTGATAAATAACATTATTATTGATAAAATATGGATAATAAATTTCATATTGTCTGTATATACACCATATAAAAGAATAAATGTTCATATTATCAAGAAATGCCTCAATGGAAGGAGATTGAGACGAAGTCCCTTACCTTGAGTCTGACTTGTCTCATTTGTTATTTAATTTCCTGAATAATAAACTTAGGTTAATTTGTACTTTATTTATAACCTTTATAAATTTTATTATTTATTTTATATAACTTATTACCATCATAAATCAATCAATTAATTATTTGAGTTCATATCAGATGTTTTGTTGATGCTCGGTATTAGAGTAAAAAATAAACCTATTTTGATGAAAATTATACATGTGGTCATAAGTCCATTATCTACAGAATATTATTCATGATTTAAATATCATATATATCCATTATATATGTATTTATAGTATTCTATAACATTTGTAGATAATAAATGAAATGTACCGTTCATGGAGATGGTAGGCCGTATGTACGCATGAACGCTACTTTCATTTCTTTGTCATATTAATGAAGTAAAAAATAAATGATACATAGGTATATTATAATTATAATATAATATATATGTTATATATGTTACATAATTTCATTAACTCTATCCTTTTTAAGTTCCATGAATGTCATAAACAAGTCCTGTCACTTTGAGGGGGCAGTAGTCCACACTTCCTCAATTGAAATTATCATATTTACATATTATGGAAAGAATAAAGGTATATTGTAAATAAAAATTATAGAATCATAGAGAAAATATAAATAATATATATCACATATAAATATAGTTCCATCATAATGGCCACTATGAGAGGTGGTAGGAGAAAATTAAACAATCATCATTTCGTGATGCAGTAGTTCTCCATACAAAGAAACAATATGTTCTATATCCATTAGATAGAGGTGTGTGTAAGTTTAGGTATAAAAATTAGCATAAAAACATACTATTATATTGATTATACTGGTTTTTTATAAAATAATGGAATAAATATAGGTTTTGGGGTTGGATGAGGAAAATAAATGAAAGGAGTTTGAGATAAGATGTTACCTCTAAATTGGGTAACTCCTTTTGATTTTAGCCAAAATGATTTCTAGAATTTCCTTATGCCTAAGGTAAGGAATCTAGGAGGAATTTAGGGATCTTGGGATCTTATTTTATCATAATTTATATGAGACAAAGGTCTTTAGAGGTGTGAGTAAGTGGGTACAGGTGGTGGCCTTTTATAAGACGGAGGATGGGCACTTTAGGAAAGTCTTGAAACATTATTTTATTATAAATTGATTTTAGAATTATAAAATTTAAAAAGTGATAAATTTCAAGGATAATATGAGGATTGGTCTAAATCCTCTCAAACAATAGGTTTTATACAAGTTTATTTCACAAATTTAACCTTATCTTTTAGCTTTAACCCTTAGTTAAAAACATCAACTCTTATAATGTCTTCTTGTATTTTCATAATATATGGTTACTATAGTTACTATAAAATTCCAAGAGAAAAAAAAGTGGACCATTAATGAAATTTTTAACATTATATAAGTCAGTTGGACTGATATTTTATTTTTAGGACTATTAAATCATTTAATAAAATAGTATTTGTTTTAAAAACTCATTTATATCATTTTTGATACTATTTAGAAATAGCTTTTTGTAAATCATAGAAACTATATTACTTATAAAAAAAGTAATTAAAACATCCCCCACATGTCAATGTAATCCAAAAAATTCTTTTATGGCATCAAAATGTTCAAATGACATTTATTTAAATATTTATAATATCATTTATTTGAATATTTTATTAATATGGTAATTGCAACCTCATCATTATGTCATAAATATATATATTTATTTAATGTATAAAAATTATAAATAAAACACCTTGATGTATGAAATATTTTTATATTTATAATGACTATTTATATTCAAATATATCATATATATAAATCATATTAAAATTGTTTTAGTTAAGAGATAAATGTTTATGTTATATTCCCCTTTTCTTTAAATTAAATATTATAAAAAGTCATTATCACACCCAAGTGGCTCTATGGGGTTATACATTTGACCCAAGGATGATCATGGTTGGAAATATCTCATCCAATAGGATTAGGACATATATTATGGTAGTTTTAAATTATTAAATTATTATTTTTTACCCTTATTTAACTGATTTAGCCTTTAACCATGGTAAATAAAAATAATTACTGAAGTTACTATTCATAATGCCCAAAAAATAAATGGTACCAATTTATATAATTTGGACCTTATGATTCCAAATATGCATTCTAATTTTCCAAATTCAAATTTCATAATTGGCAGAAATTAATTTAAAATTAATTCCCTTTGTCAAAACTAGAAAACGAGTTTATAAGAAGTAAAAACTATCAAAATATTGACATGTGTTTATGTACAATTTAAATGTGAAATTAATTCCAATGACCATAATTGGTTTAAATGATAAAAGCCTAATAAAACTACAATTTAAAACCAATTAAAAAGATAATATTACTATATAAATAAATTAGATGAAAAGGCAGTTTTGAATTAAAATGCAGTATTTTTAACTATTCATAAAAATATGTATTTTATCAGAAAAATATCAAAATTTCAACTGAAGTAATTTTTGATGTCCCACTTATAAATTAAAATTTTATTTTTTCAGATAGAACATATATAAGTGACAAAAAATATATTTAAAAAGGGTTCACTATCAAAAGGCGGTAAAACGACCTTTTAAAATTATTAGAGTATTTTATACTTAAAATTGGATTCATTCTCATTTTAAGCCTATAAAATTCATTGGATAAATGCAAAAAAAAATTAAAAAATAAACAAAACCATAATATAGTTATTTCTGTTCATTCCCATTAATACAACGACGGGGAGTTAACTACCATTTAAAATAATAATAATATTTTAGTATTATTTTTGGGTATAACTCAGTGTTGTGTGCAACATAAGATTTTGGAGAAACACGTTGTTACATTTTAGGTATTCTCTCATACATAGTGTCCCCTTTAAACTAAAATTAATATTAAATTCAAAAATATTAATAGATGTGAAAATGTATTATTCTATAAATACATGGGATGTTACAATGAAAATGTAATGATGAGATATAATGAATCATAAAATAAATAAATTATTTGATATATAGTGAAATATTTGGGAAAATAGTTATGGGTGGGGACTGTAATTTATATAGCATCTCCATGCATTGACATGTCTCATAAGAAAAACTAGTTGGCCAAATTAAATGAGTTTCTACCTATAGTTTGAAACTATCTTATGAATGATTTTGAAGGTAAAGGTATCATATGGGTTATTACATAGTAGTTTTAAAATTTTTGGAGGATATATATTTATTGTATTAGATTTTAGGTTCTTAGGACATTGCATTCAGTAATTTTGGATTTCCTTCATTAAGAATCCAACTATTATTATCCATGAGATTTTAACTATGATATTATCCATGGATGATTTTCATTATCAAATATTGATTAAATGGAATGTTTTTTCAGTTATTTACCTTTCCATATTGATTATTTCTCATCTTACCATAATATTAAAGTTATTTAAATCATATTTCTATTCATTTTTTACCTTTCCATATTGATTATGCTTTATTTATTCATGATATCTTTCGATGTACTTAACCCTTAGTGAGCATTTGAGATAACCCTTATTTTGTTTTCTTTCTAAATAATCTATATTGTGTACCATATTTTATATGTAAGAATATTATATAGGAAATAGTGTTATTTTTTTAAAAAAAATATGTTTTAATTATTGTTTTCAAATTTAATGTATTACTCAATTATGTAACTTGGTTACCAATACTACTAAACTATTATGTCTTTTAGGATATGATTCCTTATATCTTATAGAAACGTAATATAGTATACACCGACTCTAAGAAACATGGTTCAGGGTATTGATAATGATTTATGAATTAATCAAGATATTACATGTCAAGGGGAATTATATACACCATATAATATAAATTGAGTGCATGATATTACCATATACCTTAATTGAGGAAAATTGAGACGAAGCCCCACACCCTAGAGTTCCATTTATTTGAACAAGAATTATCCTTATATATAATGGTTTTAATAATGTTATTAATTTATACAAGAACTTTATCCATATTTATAATATCATATATGATTCCCTTATGTCATCTTACCATCTTTTTTATAATAATATTTCCTTATTTTTCTTGTTTTCTATGTTAATTTCCTTCATTTCTCAGGAATTGTTTTCCATTATTATTCCAGTTAATGAACATATTATATATTTCCCTAACATAAAGGATTATATTAATATTAAAAATATAATTTTTTTCATTATATATATATATATATATATATTTATAATCATTATTTTAATTTTAACATTGAGAATGGAACACATCACTTCATGGAGATGATAGGTCATACATTTGTACGAGAAATGATATCATTTCCATATTGGGTGAAAGGGTAAGGAATTATATTATATCATATTTTTCAAGAATAATTAATTTTTCTTATATTTCTCATATATTAACTAAATTTATTCTTATTAAATTCCATGTAATGCATTTTTGAAAAATGAATCACATCACTTCGTGAGGCGATAACTGACTATAAAGAAGGACGATGCATTCATATTTTAAATAGAATTGAATGTAAGAAGCTATATGCTATATTAAATTTATATAATTATAATAATATCATTAATACCATAAAAAATTTAAATCCATTATTATATCCATCCTTAAAATGTTTTGATGGGAAAAAATTACATCAGTTCGTTAAAAATTTGTTAGGATAGAACCAAAAGCATTCCTACGATGTCTTTATGATCAAACCATGGTGTCAAGAATGTTGTTAGGTTATTAAGGAATTGATTTTGGTTTCAATTAGTTTATCTAAACATCCATGTGAGAGAAATAAAGGGTGGAGATGGGGTGGACTTTTATAAGTGGAGCACATGACACAAATGGAATTGTTAAAAACAATAGATTAATCCCAAATTTTAATAATTAAACAAGCCTAAAAAATGGGTCATTATAAACACCTAGATTTTATATGGTTGGAATATATCCTGAAAATTTGTGTTTTAAAAGTTGTTAGGTTATTTTAACCCTTATATTCTTAGTTTAACCCTTCTAAATCTGTATTTACCTTAACAACAATAATTAGTTTTTGCTGTTGTGACTATTTAATGTGGTCAAATATTAAGTTAAACTTATTATATAATATAAATTATTATTAGTATTAAAAATATTTACTATAGAAGGTTTTATTATAAAAATTTAATATTTAATTTATTAAATTATTTAAAATTATTGAATAGTAATATAATTTAAATATTTATACTTTATAACAAATTAAAAATACAATTGAACTTTGTAAATAATTTAAATAAAAGACCACTTTTCAATAAAATTTAGAATTATTAACAATTGATCAAAAAAATAAACATTTCAGAAAAATACCATTAAGTAACCCTAGGATAAATATTACATTATGGTTTCAAAAACGAATTTAATTTGATCAAATAATTTTTTTTTAAATTGGTAAAAATTAATTTTAAATTATGCGTGCAAAGTATGATTATACCCTCTTTTAAAACATATATTTTTTTTTTCAGAAATCATTTATTTTTCATTAAACTGGATCTTATTTTATTTATAATTAGTACATATCTAATGAATTTGATTATAAATGTATAAAACATGTAATTTTAAAAATTTAGTTATTATTATTCATACCCACTAATTTAACAGCTATGTTATAATAGTAAACTACATTACTTTTCATTTAGAATCATGGTTTCATGTTTCTAAATCTATAGAAGATAAAACATTTATCTAAAAGAATTATATCATAAGGTATTGAGTTGTTACATTATTAAATAAGAATGGTGTTTCATTTAACTTAAAAAAAAATAAAAAAAAATCATCTTTTAAAATCTCTAGTTTCTTATAATCATGTTCATAAATAATATTGTGACCATATCAAGAAATAAATCATACTCACCCATAAATATGTTAAAAAAGCTATTTCAAATCATGTCCACACATTATCCCATTGGAATATTATTAAAGATATTATACTCATTCAAGAATATTTGAAAAGTGTGATTCATAATAATTTTCACTTGTATCATCGTCATCTAAAGTGATAAAAATATCACATTACCTAATGAATTTGAGGGATATAGAAAACCCAACCATCACATAATAATAATTTAATTAAATAAATATGGCAAGATCAGAAAATTTTTATTATATCATCATAACATAAAACATAGTAAATAAATGGGTTTCATAAACATATCATCGTTATAATAATAAAACATCTATTTATAGAATAATTATGGTATCATTTGATCATATCCCATTTAAAAAATAATTGTCATCAAAGGTTGTTATCATAGATACAAATTTCCATTAACATTTCATTGGATATATTTCATAAGGAAATCACACTTTTAAATTTTCAATTAAATAATAAAAAAAGATATTTCTATAGTATTAAGTAAGTAATTTAAATTTATAAATAAAATTGATAAATTTAAAGCAATATTCAAATAATCGAGTAGTTATGATGAGGAAAATATCTTTTCATTCCTTATTGATTAAAAAAAATTCCTTTCAAAATTTTCTAAAAAGGTTAAAATGTAACTTTTCCTAAAATGAAAAGAATATTAATTTAAAATAATGTAATAAATTTTATAAATTAATTTAAAAATGATAGGATATTTTTTTTAAAAAAATAACTATAATTCAGAGAAAACATGGACTAGGATGTAAAATAATTATTGAATAAATAGTAAAACATAATTTTTTTGTCTAAATAAATTATACTAACATATAAAGAACATAATGGGATAAAAATGAAAATAAAAAATTTATTATATTCATAGAACCATAGGAAAATAAAAATAACAAATATTAATCAGATCAAGATTATAAAATGAAATCAAAGGATGTTCAAGCGTAAACAGTCTTCATTAAAATGGGGTTTAGATGTAAATTAGTTAGCACTTAAGTATCCTTCAAATAAAAACCTCATGAAAGAGATAACCATAGATTTATATTTATATACCAATAAATTTAATGATAAGAATCATAATATACATATAGTGGTAGTTTATATACCACATAAAGTAAAATTGATGGGAACACACCATGTTTCTCAAATAAATAAAAATGATATAGAAATAACTTACCACATGTATCATGTTTCATTGCACACCTTTTAAACACATGTATAATAAATATAAATTTATTATAAATTTATTAAATTAACATGATCATATCTATCAAACCATGTGTGATTTTCATATGAAATCTTACCAACCATTTACTAACAATTTGTTATTAAAATCATTATTCTGGGTGATAACTATTTCATTTTTCATGCATGTATCATTTTGGTAGTCCATATCCATGTAATTTTGTTAGGGTTACATCATATATTTAATGTTAATCATGATATAGATATCATATATATTCATTATATATATGTTTAGTGTCATCTATTAAATATAGTGATAGAAAAATGAATTACACCATTCATGGAGAATATAGGCCATACACATGAATGTTGTTTTCCGTTTTCAACAAATGGAATGGATAAAATATAAATAATAATTCACCATTAAAATTAATTATTATATCATGGATTATATATATATATATATATTCTTTTATCAATTATCTTATTTGAAAAAAAATCACTTACCTTCCGAGAGGATGTAGTCCACACAAAATCACAAGTGATGTTGTTATTTCCCAACTGATTGGAAGGTAAATAGGTGTATATGATATTATAATTAAAAATTCATAATTATGTTATTAATGAAACATAGAAACATTAATCCCATCAAAATAACCATCTATGAAATATCTATATGGAAAATGATTGTTATCGCTATGTGGATATGGTAAGCAAAATGTATGCATGAAAAATACTTTCAATTCATATTTTATGATAAAGTTAGTGAATTTTTAGGACTCGTTTCATATAGGCTTGCATTGTGACTCCTCAACACCACCTCCAATAGGTTAGGTGATTGGAAATAACACTAAATAACTACATCATTAACATGGGTGGCCTTAGACTAAGTACATGTACACTCACACACATCTCAAAGGATATAAAATATTGAAATTTAAAAAAAGGAACAACCACACATCCATACATATAAATACTAAAACCAAAGTATGAAATGAATTAAATAAATATAAATAGGTCCAAATACATGTCCCCCACAATTATTCTGAAAACAAGTCCAAATTCAATGTAAAGATATGGACTACTATCAAGAAACCACAAGAACACACCTCAGTCTATTTAGTATAACTAAGAACCATCACGTCCTTTTCTATATTAGAATTTGTAAAAAGTTATATCATCTATAAAATACATGACATGTGTGTGAAATTCCATTGATGGGGTGATTATAATAATACCTAGTATGACACCCTAAAACCATAAATAACACAACAAATGAATAAAAATCAGATCTAAAAAGTTTTATATCTGCAATGAATATAAAAATAATATCCAAATATACTCAACATAACACACAATATAAAGTTAAGTCAGAACCGTAATGCTATCCTAGGATTCCAGCTCAAAGGATCTACATAGAAGTCATCTAGGAGAATATACTCCATGATTCTAATAGCACCGATGACATCTGTCTGAGGGGTAGTTCTTATATATTATTTCCATTAGAATTATATATTGGAAGTCTAAATAGATATGATAAAAAAATGAGGATCACACTCAAGGTCACATGGTATACTAACAACTCAATCTGAATTAAACCTCTATGGCGAGGATCATCACCCATGTAGTTTTGGTGACGATGGTAATATGAACTCTACCTATGACATGAAGATGAATAGAGGATATAACTTCGGGCCTCATGGAATGATTCCAACAACTCTATCCAAGAAGTCCTACTAAAGGTATTTCTTTTCTATGTGTATGAGGTGATCCCATACTAACCCTCTAGAAAAGGATATAGGGAATACACCCTAAAAGAACTTGTCGAAGATATAGAAGAAAAAGGATACAATCTATATTTAGGGAAATACATAGTATGTATTAGGGGTACACATTATTCACCTTTGACCCCTGGTCCTAACTGTGTAAACAACCGGTATCCATTTCGATGTTCGTGTAATAGTACATGATGTGTGGCTGCCGGTGTACTCATCTTGTGTATAAGTACTCGGGTATGTGCGTGCACAATAGCTCGTACCGTGTCCATGCAGGGGAACATGGTGTGCTCATTACCACACACTCTATCCCTTTTCTATGTACCCTCTAAGGTATACAATGATCCATCTAGAAAGTGATCACAATACAAGTGATAAGGTCACACATCATGTGATCCTTAACTTCCTCCTGAAACCCTAGAATCCTCTAGGAGGGCCCCATGCACTGTGTAATCTTGAATTACACACCATTTGGTTTAGGTTTTTTCCAAACCCATGATTATACCTTTGACACATTCATGTACTTCTACCACATCAAAATTCCACCTTAAACTCACAGGGAATAATGGATCCATCCTGGATGAGCCTTACCTAGGCCTTTTTCCAGAATCAAGCTTTTAAATCTATTTAGATAATGGATTTATTTATTGATCTTCATTGTGTGATGATGAACATGGAAATAAGGTAACCAAACTATCTGATCCATTGTCTCTTCCTTCATTGCAGCACTGTCACGATTTTCTAATCCAAGATATACTATTTTGATTTTTTTCAATAAGAAATGGGTGAAAAACAATCAATTTATCAGTGGATGTAGAACCCTATGCTACTGAAGAAATACCATGATGAACAAAGAAATTGTGGAGAAATGAAAAACCATAAAAAACAAGCACTGAACCCTAGTGGATGTTCTTGTAGGCCTGATCTGTCATTGTTATAATGAAAATTATAATCAAATAATCACAAAATAATTCTTGAATTAAAATTCTCAAAATAATCCTATCCCACAAAATTACTTATCCATGAATCAATATATTGTTCGATTGATTCTCATTCATCATAGAAATAGAAAATGGGTAAAGAATCTAATAAAAAAAGTGCAATACCTTGATATGGATCGATTACTGAAGAAGAATAGAGCTATGCTATGATCATGGGTGAGATCCTATAATTATGTCTCTCACTAGTGGTTTATTGTTGATCCATTCATCATCCTCCAATGGAATATCCTTCTATGAACACAAAAAAATCTCCAATGATTTTCCGGGTTATGCAGTTAACCCTTCAAATTTTACATAAGAGAGTGTTAAAAGAAAACATTAGGCCGATTCATAAATGGTTAAATAACATAAATTTATTTAATTATTTTATTTATTTTATTCCAGAAATGACTTTTACAAAAATTCCCCATGCCAACAATGGTTATGTCACATATAAGTTAAAACCTACATTCTAAACTCAACGATGCCCTTAGATTTGTGATCTGAGCCCCCATTTGGATGTTATTCCACTTTTTTAAGAAAATTTAGTGAGTGTGGTATTTAATATATTTCAAACATTTATTCTAGGCACACCAATACTTAGAATAACAAACTATTACAATGCCTAGTCTTGAAAATAATCCATAAAATATGGAAAAATAACACATGGAAAATCTGAGTCATTACGTTATCCCCACCAGGGGGTTTACATCACATAAAATCCAAAAAAGTATCTATAACAAGAGATGTGTTTAATGATAACATATCTAATCCTCACACTCCTAGGTGATTTCCTGAAGATTCCCATGCTACTACTAGACACTAACTAAAGGAATCACTCACCCAGGAAGGAAATACTTCTACTGATCCATGATCTCTATCGGTTACTCAACAAAGGTATCTCAATCCTTGATGTCCATATCACACCAGTAAATAATGTGTGATGATTCATGTTTGTACAAACTTAGCTAAAACACATGAAGATGTTTTGTACATGGTCTAACTTCATAGGTAGAGATATGTTCTATTCCACCTCTCCAACTCTATAAAGTATTTGGAAAGTTCCAATGAATCTTGGAGATATCTTTCCACTCAGACCAAATAATCACAATCCACATCAATTTGAAACCCATAGAAATACATGGACTATATCCACATACTCTAAAGGCCTCCATATTCCATCTTCATATGAATTATGATATCTATGTAAAGTCCTTGTCCTCTCATAGACGATCTGCACCATCCCTATAGTAGCTCACACTGACTTTCAGACCATGAGTGTCGACTCTCTTGGGTTAGTCCAATAAAGTGGTGTCTTTCAGGTTATCCCATACAAATTCTCAAATGGTTCCATACCAGTGGTATAAGGGTAGATGTTATTGTGAAAAAATTCCATCATGGGTAGATGATCCGCCCAACTATGGAAAAAGTCCAGCATGCTACCTCACAAAATTGTCCTCCACAACTTGAATGGTCTGCTCTGTCTTTCTACCATTATGGGGGTGAAAAGTTGTGTTCATGAATAATTTATTCCCGAAAACCTCATACAATCCCTTCTATAACTGATATGTGAAGCGATATTCAGAGTCATAAATGATTATCAATAAAATTTCCATGGTTTTGGACAGTCTCCTGCATGTAGAGGCATCCCAAGATCTCTACTAAACTCTTCCCCTGATTAGATAAGATGCTGGATAACATGGTGAGTGGGTATAAGATCACATAGAGGGCATAATATCCCCAATATGTAAGTGGTACGCCCATTGATAATTCCATGGATATGCCATCCCACATCCATTCTTACACCTCAAGGGGTTATGTTGAACTCGATGGAACTTGGTGCCCATCCTTCACTTGCTAACAAGTAAGCCATTGAGAGAGAAACTCTAAAACTCCCTTATTCATCCATGTCCATAAAAAATGACTTCAGAGTTCCTAGTAAATCATTACCACAACTATATATTCCACAAAATGAGAAGTATGAAACTATCTTATAACCTCCTCCCGCAACGTCACTGGTACCATCGTGTGTCGACTAACGATTTTCTCCAAAACTATATAGAATGCATCAGGATCATGTCCAGTGGATATATAAGTATGCATGGTCTCATAGTAGGTATAAAAAAGTCATGATTCCTTGAAATATTGTAAAATGATAAGGGTACCTACCATTTAATATAGGTAAGATGCTACATGTATGTCCACAAAGGATAACTTCAACACGACCTACTTCTCTGAAACCTCATTCAACAACTACGGACAAGATCACATACTGATAGCATCTCCAACCATTTTACCCTTCCAGAAGTACATAAAATTAATATTTCATAATCCTATAGTACCTCTAGACATATCCTCTGTTGAAAGATAATATCCTTGTGATAGAAGATATACTTGAGAAACTTGTGATCAGAATTTAAGATAAATTGTTGTTCCATTAGGTAGTGTCACCACATATTTAGTGCAGATATTAATACTTATAACTCAAGATCATATGTTACATAGTTATTATCATGCCTTATCAACTAACATGAACTATAGATAATAATTTCTTTCCTCCACTTTAGAACATGACCAATCCTAGTTCCTGATTCATCAAATAAAATTACATACTTGACACCCTCCTCTAGGAATCTCAAGATGGTATTGCTCATAAATCTATTCCTCGATTACTAAAAATCCTGCTAACACCTATCTGTTAGAGAAACATGGTATTAATCTTCTATAATATACTTCCAACTCAAGGAATATTTGAACCTACATTACACTCTTGGGTTGCTCCAAATCCAACACAACCTCAACCATTGCCGGGTCCACTAGCACTCCCTCTATTAAGATAACATTTCCCAAAATGTGGACCACCTGAATCCAGAAATGACGCATTGAGAGAATATGATAGTGGTGTTTCTCTCATAATATGTCCATAAACATCCTCATGTGTCTCACATTCTCCTCCTCAGACTTCAAGTACACAAAGATATCCTCGATAAAGACTACCATGAACTGGTCTAAGAAAGGGTGAAATATCCTATTAATGAGTCCCATGAACACTACTGGGAAATTCATCATGAAAAATGGAATCTCCAAGTACTAACAGTGAATCTGGTGATATCTGAAATCCATATTCTCTATATCATCTTCCCCTAAATGAAACTGGTGATTGCTTGACATGAGGTAAACCTTTGAGAACCAACATTCCTAAATCAAATGATCAAATACGTCATCAAACCTCGGTATTGGATACTTTTTTATCATGATCACCTGGTTTAAATTCAGGTATTCCACATATAACCTAAATTTTTTGTACTTCTTCTTGGTGAATAAAACTTGGGCTTCCCAAGGTGAAACACTAGGTCTAACAAATATCTTCATCTGGAAGTCCTTAATTTTTACCCTTATGTCACAAAGCTCTGTGTGAGGCATCGAATATGATTGATCTGATATAGATGTCATAACGAGGTGTAGATCATCATAGAAATACATCTCTTGGTGGGGAGGTAATCTTGGAAACCCTCAGGGAATCCATCCTCATACTCCGCTACCACAGTAGGGAACTTAAAACTCATAACATCAAATACACCATGGGTAATTCTAGCCAACTAATGATTAATCATCTTCACTCTCCTATGTATGAGTCCATCCTTCACATCTAATTTTCATTTCACCCACAAAGAAAAATCTATCCCCATCACCATGGGAACACTGCATCCTATTCCTAAAAATTTAATATAGTCCTGTACTATAGATAGACAATACATACCTATGATGATTTTACAAGGCATAATCATTGCTAAAAATAGACCACAACATAAAATATCACCTCCAAGATTCAGGTCACACTATCATCACAAGTGTGTGACCACTGAGTCATCTCTAGTAAGAGTTTCTAAACACAGGGGATGAGCCAAGGGCTAAATTGAAATCTACAAGTTTTTAACCAGATACATGGAAATGAAGAAGTGACTAGAATATACATCTTTAAGTACTTAAACTATGGTATAAAAGACACATATCATAATTTGTATCATTCATAGAGCCACTAGTTCATAATCCTCGACCACCTACAACTGTACCCCACCCTATTCTCCATATCCCTGAGCCTCGAGTTGACCACCTAGGGGTGGTGGTGGTAAAATATCAAAGAGTTTACTACCCTATGTTTCTATCCTACATCCTCTTCCACATTCTCCTCCCTATGAACCTTTCTACTCATGCCACTGACTCTACATCAATGGACCATCCATGGTCTCTCTATCAACATTACAGCAGGTTAGAAAATCTCAAAATTAATGTCCTATACCATCACATGAGTACCACAAACTCTCCCTAGGATGATTGGACTAAGATAATAATCTTGAATCGTAGACCCTCTATCCTAGGACCTCATCTTGAAACATCTCACACATCTCGGTTCTTGAGATATATATCGGCTCCATGATGCCAAGGTCTTTACTATTGGTGGCCCACTATCGACAACCACTACCTGTATTTGCTCATCCAAGAAACTCTCAACCACGAAATCTTTATTTAGGACCCCAGAATAATTTGGAATTCATAGAGGGAAAACAATGTATCAGATGTCTCTATGAAATACTCACTCGAAGGTCTAATCCTAGAAGAACTGATCTTAAACCATATCCATCGAGTACCTAGATAGGTTGTTAAACCTTGATGAAATACTTATCCAATATCAATATTCCCTACTAAATATTTGGAAGCTCTTATATATGTATATCTCTTAAAGTAGTAGGAGAGAACTCCTCTCTGAAAAGTCAATCAAACTCCAACCATGATAGAGTCACCTCGTCAAAAAACTATGTTAATAACCCACCAACATCATCCTGACAAGTCATGGAAAAGACTCAATTCCAGGTCCACCATCTAATCTTTTGATGTCCCGAAAAGAAGGAAAAATTAATCCACTACCTCAAACTATTCTATATCCACCTATGGGTTGGTATTACCTTGGATCTTGAGGGTTATCTATTGTTGAAATTCATGAAGTGTGCTCAGCCTGCACACCTCTTCTATTGGGATTTTTGGTACCATTTTCTACTATAAAATTGGTAGTATAGCTAGTACAAAACTTATTGGTAACATCTCTAGAACTATTCCCTTTATCGATGCCCCATTATTTAGGGGATCATCCTCATGATATTAGTGTTGAATCCTAACTAGAATAAATTGTGAAGGCAATATGAATGTAAAACATATAAGTCATAGTAAATGAATATATCCAAAGAGATGACTCAAGAAGGACATGGAAACCAAAAACCATTCCTATAAAATTAATTTACTATTGTTTTCCCTACAGCTAATTCCCTCCAACACTAATTCAAAAGGCAGGTGATTAGAGTCCTAATGTATGGATATATCGACCGCCACAACAACACTAGGGTCCCTAGCCTGATATCCAAACTTGAACCACTAATTTTTTTCCCCAAACCAATATCATAGAATTTATTCCTATATTAGAATATAATCCTCTGATATAACTATTTCATGACCCATCCATAAGGGGCCCATGACACGACTCCCCAAGTTTGCTTCCAAAAGTCCAGGGGCTGGTTACTAGGGTTGAGTTGGCATGTAACAAACATGGGAGGCCATAACCTAAGTATATATACAAAAATAGAACTTAAATCCCATAAAATGATGAAATGTAAGAACAAATGAAAAACCATTCATGAAAACTTCAAAATCACATAGCAAGATTCTAAAAACAATTAAAGGGAATTAAATAGGTCTAAATACAATCCCACCACAAAGAGTCTGAAAAAAGTCCAACCTGAAAGTAAATAGAAACTAATGTCAAGATACCATAGGAACACACCTCGGTATGACTGGTATCACTAAGCACTGTCTAGTCCACGTCCATCTAGTACACTATAAAAAGGTTGATCATCTACACCTAACATGAAAAATGCAGGCATATACCATGAATGGGTGAGTATAACAATTCCTAGTAGGATTCCCCAAAACCACAAATCACACAAAAAATTAATAAAAATCAACTCTACAAAGGTATATGTCTATAATGAATATAATATGAATATATAGATATAACCAACAAGACACAATCTAATGGTAAGTCACAATAGTAATTCTAGTATAGAATTCTAGCACTAAGGTTTCACATAACACTTATCTGTGAGAACACACTAAAAAATATGATATCACTGATGACTTTTGTCTAAGAGGTATTGCTCATCAGAAAAATCCATTAGATGTATATGCTGGAAGTATAAAGAAATATGACACACATATGAGGATCTCAACCATTTCCATGGGGCATAAAAACAACACTATCAGAGTTAACCCTCTATATAGAGGAACATCACTCACAAAGTCTTGGTCACGATGATACCAAGAACTCCACAAAGGGCATGAAGATGAATAAATGATCTCACTCTGGGCATCACTGAATGATTCCAATAACTCTATCCAATAATTCCTACTGATGAGATTATTTTCCTATGAGTAGTAGGCGGTTCTTCACTAACCCTTAGGGAAAAGAAAAAAGGGGGAAAATGTTAATGAAACTTTTCCAAGATATTGAGGACAAGGGTTCCAGGACAACTTTAATAGAGTAAACAACATGCAGTAGGGGTATATTCCATATCCCTTTTACCCCGGGTCCTTCTTGTTTAAATGACCCGTGTCTGTGTATATATATATGTAAATGTACATGGATTGTAGTTTCCCATGTATTCTACCTATATACTAGTACAAGGGTATTCAAATGCACTCCTGACCAAGTTGTGTCTGTGTGGGAGTACACACTGTGCTGGTGCCTGTGTACTCCATCTGGTGTATGCGTATCATTAAAGGTACACATATAAACATCTACGAGGTAATCAAATGGTGTGTGATAGGTTCACACACAATGTGATCCTTAACTCCTTCTCAAAACCCTAATCACTTCTAGGAGGTCTCCACACAATGTGTAATCATGGATTACATGTCGTGTGGTTTAGGGTTTTATAGAACCCTAGTTCTTCCTTTCCCATGTGTTCACATGGACATCACCCTGAAAAGTGGAATCAAAATCACCTAGAATCATAGATTCATATCGGTATAGCCTCTCCATTTTTGTTTTCAAGAACCTTTCATTCAAATATATTTAGAAATGGGATCCATTAATTTTTCTTTGTGTGATAAAGAAAATGGAATTCATATACCAAAACAATCTAATCATCTGTCACTTTCATTGTTGCATGACCATCATGATTTTTGGATCCCAGATCTACGATTAGGAACTATTCCTCCATGAAAAGGGTGTGAAACATTTGATTTCTTGGTGGATGTTGAACAACGGGCCAATGAAGAACAGTGATGATAAATGAAGAAAAAGGGGAGAAATGTACAACCATAAACACAAGGAATGAACCTAATACAATGATCATGTTGGCCTCTATACATCAATATTAGAATAATAATGAAGAATAAAATAATCACAAAGTAATTCTCCCAATAAATCACCACAATAATCCCATCCCTAAAAATAACTGATCTTCGATTCAATATATTGTTTGATTGATTCATGTTCATCGTAGAAATAAAAAATGCGGAAAGAATCCAATAAAAACAATGTCCTAACTCATGATAGATAAATCATTAAAGAATAATGTAGATGTTTCATGTTCATTTTCAAGATCCTCTAATTCTATCTTGCACTGATCATCAATCTTCAATCCAATCATCATCTGCTAATATAATCTACATCCACGCTCTCTAATGAATCTATAAGGATTTAAAATATTATGCAGTTGACCCTACAAATTTTCCATAAGAATTTATTTAATGAAAACATCATGTCTTTGCATTAATGGGTAAAAATAATTTTATTTACTTTTTTTATTTATTTTATGTCTGCAATGTCTTTTCCATAAACACCCTGTGCCGACAAAGGTTATGTCATGCATAGAGTAAAACTTATGTTCTGAAGATTATGATGCCCCCATATTTCTAATCTTAGACCCACATTTTGATGTTATTCCACCTTTTAAGGAAAACTGTGTGTGTATACTATTAAATATTTTTAACATATTCCAAACATTTATTCTTGGAACACTAGGTCTCAAAAGCAGATGTCGTATCAGCGTCTTGTCATAAAAACGATCCATAAAATATCCAAAAATAATATTTGGAAAATTTGAGTCAATACGTGAATAAAATAAGATTAATAATAATAATAACATAATAATATGTTTATGATAATAAATTTATTATTTCATCCAAAAGATCAATGATTTATCTAAGGTAGAAGAATAATCAAATTTAAAGAAGTCATATACAATGATTACCTTTTCTTCGATAAACCTCAATTAGATACCTTCTTATAGATCATTGGATTTTTAGTATAATAGGAGAAAAACCTTTGATTCATATTTAAAAAGTTTAGAAGTGGATTTAGAAGGGTTTTGATGAGATACAGTGATCAAATTTGAGTAATATAGAGAAAGGTGGGGTTCCATTTTAGAAGTAAGGAGAGGGGCACTCTTGGAATTTCTTAAAAGTTTAAAATATAATAATTTCATTATCAATAAATTTGAATAAAAATGAATATATAATTGAATAAATGGTAGTATTTGGTTGAAATACCATCATCCAAAATATCTTGGATAGATTTATGATATTTTTTGACCCCTATCTATTTGTTTTACTCTATCATTAACCTACATGAACCTTAAACAGGGTGACATATTTTTCAATAATAAAGGGTTATAATTATTCATATAAGGTTAAATTGAATCATAAATAGACAAATGATTATATTTTATATAATATATTTTCCTCCATGTCATGTTCAATTTATTTTACTTTTTTATAAAATATATCTAAATGATATTTTCCAAAAATACCATTAATTTCATTTTCGACAGTATTTAATTAGTTTGAAATAAAAGATAAAAAGAAAAATATGAAATTAAAATAAAATAATTTCATTAATCCCTAATATTTCATATTTATCTAAAAAATCATGTAACATAAGAATTTATCAAAATTGTACCACTAATAATATTTTCAAATAAATTAATTTAATTTCTTTATTAATTAGATTAATATTGTACCTGTGTTGCATAATGATTTAGGGTAATTATTCAATAATTAGAAATTATAAATAAATTATTATGATAGAAAAAATTATTTTTTTCACTAAAATAATCATTTAGAACTGAACATTATCTCTTTTATACTTATGATAAATTCTTACATATATTAAATTTCATAGAGTTACATTGTTTACTTTGTAATTTACTAAAATTAATATAAAAACATAATAAAAGAAATGTGGAATAAAGTATCCAAATATTTTTTGATTTTGAAATAATTTCTAAAAAAACCAATGAAATTGGATAATTTCACAATCTAGGGAAATTTTAAAGCATTATCCCAGTTTTTTAACCCTATTTTACCAATTTTACCCTTTTAGAGGTTACAAAAAATTTTACGACCACATTTCTTATTGAAAGAAAATAATAGTTGTGATGTCCCAGACCTGAATGCCACTTACCAGGTGCCCCAATCCTGGTGGGCCACATGGACTCAAGATAATCTCCCCACATTCCAGAGGATGTCGACTAGCATCGAGGGCCTAGGGTGTGTCCTTGGGGAGACTATGCCCTCATTAGAAGAGTGTAGCATAGTACAAGGAATATAAATGAATAGTGAACAGTTAAAGCAATGCAATTAAATAGCGAAAGAAAACTCATGAAATAGATAAAAGAGAATAATAAGAACTGTATCAATCGGAACAATGATGATATATTGTCATGTCACTAGAAAAATAGAAAACATGGATACAATACAATAGGCACAACATGTTTCAAAAAGTAAAAGAAAACAAAGGCTACTCCAAGCATCCAGATATCCAACTCAGTCATATGAAATCAAGCTCCATCCGAACAGTAAGTAATCAAGTGTTTGAAGTCCTATGCTTCCCTTTGTCAATGCTTATAATCATGCAATCTACTCTGGGAACCAATTGGTTCCCAGAGAGGGTGTGAGATAAATCTCAGTGGTCCATCACTAATGGTGTCTATAACCTCCGGCCCATGTAATGTAATATAGTAGTGTGCAAGCATGCATATATAAAGTAAAGCAAGAAGTATAATATAACTAAATTAACATGTACTTGTTTCATCCTTGGGCTGGTTTCTGAATATATAAATAGTTCATTAATTAAGTAATTACCATTTAATGTTAATAGGCCACGTGAGGCATAGCCATCACTAACATCACCTCATGATAGTATAAGTAGTGAATGTCCCAAGACATAAAAAGACAACCTGATAATATAATTGGTGAGGGAGTTCTTGGGTAATAACCAAGGTAACATTGATCTCACAAAATGCTAACTCAGTTGTATCTGAGTCTAGATAAGGGGTAAAAGTGTAATCCAAGGAGTGTAATCCAAGTCATTCCACAATAAGGAACCTATGGAGTCCAAGGCGATCGACCAGGGTAAAGCAGGGCTAAGTAAGGACAGGGCCCTATGGGCTTTCACTGTGGCCTCTAAT
The DNA here is from genome assembly GCA_963277665.1 of Viscum album. NCBI lineage: Eukaryota > Viridiplantae > Streptophyta > Magnoliopsida > Santalales > Viscaceae > Viscum > Viscum album. The sequence continues at coordinate 1,679,392,229 of OY728135.1, forward strand.
AGTCAATGCTGGATCTAAGGAGTGTATCCAAGGTATCATGTAATAATGTAAAGGACCCTACAATAGTATATAGGGAATCATAGGAATAGACAAGAACCATAGTCTAGGTGGGTATCAACCTAAGAAAACTGTATCCTTGAATTGGAATGGTATTCCCATGTCCCAAGGTATTCTCCTCTTAGAATCCAAGGAAAGCTTGAGTCAGTCCATTCCTATTTGATATTGTAATCATATAATCATTCGTTAGGTTCAATCATTGTCCTATATTAGTGTGGATATTCCAAGTAGCATTGCAACCATTTAATCAAGTCTTAATCAACCATTAAGGCATATTCAATTATTGAGGTTCACTCTACTACCTTACATCAATATGGAAAAGAGTGCTAAAGACATGCAACCTTTATTCAATCTCATTTTTTATGTTCAAGTTACATACTTAGTATACTTTCCATTTCACATTTCTCATTTAATAATCAATTTGAATCACTTAACTTAGGCAGGAAAAGTTGTGAGAATACATGTACATTCCATTATGCAATTCTCATTAATAACAAGTCATTTATTATAGGAAGGCTCACCTTTAAGAAGGTCAAGAAAAGGAACACTCGAATGGTGGTTCAAACATGCTTAAACACTAAAACTCAATTATGGAATAACCATACACATGGGGTGGATTAATTTGTGGGTGTAACCGCTAACAACTAATCACATATTTGGAAAGAGCATAAACATATGATTCTAACAAGTATAATTATGGCTTGTAAATTTAAGAAACGACTTCTGATGAAATTGGTGGGCCCCACAGGAATATTCCAAAATCAACAGAATTTATGGATGAGTTATAGACCACCCACCTTAGGGTTATACGACTCTCCTCCACTTGTATTGGCCCTTGATTTGTCTTGGATCAGAATAGATCTAAGAAAAAGTGAAAAATTATCACATGACGATATCTTGGTCGAGAGAAAGAGAGAATAAGAACAACTAAAGATAACTCAAGTACTTACTATTGTGCATCCAACATGATGAACAAAAGATCAATCAGATACCAGATGAAGGAGATCTCTTGATCCCTAGTTTTGGCCTTCAAAAAGCACCTAAATGATAGAAAAAGGGATTAATCTTGTTTATTCATGGATTAGGAAAGGAGAAGGGGGTAAATAGATCATTAAGGTAATTTTGGAAATTTTACCCTAAATTTTTGCATGCACACAATTTTTCCACACGATCTTTCAAACCATGTGCAAACCGTGTGAGACGATTCTACCCGAAATAAAATCGCCCACACAGTTTGATCAAATCATGCGCAAGCCATGTATGGGTACCTTGGAAAAAGGGGAATTCGCAAATTTAGGTTGTACAACCATGCACAAACCATGTGAGGTGTCTATGTCCAAAAACACACAATCTACACAGTTAGGAAAATTGTGCAGAATTTCTGCATAGTTTACTCTAAACCATGTACCAAGCCAGTTTTCCCCAAACAGATGGGTTCCAGGTTCCGAAAAAGCCCCGAACACCCTCAGAACCTTTACTAAATCATTAATAATTCATATTAGGTCCAAAGTAAAGATTTAGACTAAAACTTAAAGGATCCATACCTGAGTGAAAAACCAGGTTCTTACAGTCTTCCCCCCTAAAAGAACTTTCCCACGAGTTATCCTTCAAAGGATAACGAAACACTATCTAAGAACAACTCTGGCCATTGGGCATGTACGTTAGCTTTCCTCTCCCTAGTCACATCTTGTACTCGCCCGTACTGCCATATCACATGTATGAGAGGGAAATAATTTCCTAAAAGAGCCTTTGTGCTTCGGTCAATGATGCGTAAAAGGATATTCCTAAAAGGCAGAATCAACATCTAACTCAACTTCCTCAAGATCAATGGTATGAGATGGGTTGGCATGATATTGGTGAAACATTGAGACATGAAAGACATGCATGGAATGGTACCTCTGAGGTAGTAGTAACTGATAGGCTACCAGCCTGAATCTCTCTAGAATCTCAAATAGCCCTACGTAATGGGGTGACAACTTTACCTGCTTTCTTAACCGTATATTCCCTAGCCTGGGTGATAACTGAAGAAAAATACAATCTCTAACCTTGAACTCTAGAGGTTTTCAACGGATATCGACATAATATTTTTTTTCTAGACTGAGTAGTAGTCATATGCTTCCTGATAAGTTGAACATGTTCTGAAGTCTCCTGAATAAGATAAGGACTTAATAGGGACATCTCACCTACCTCTATCCAGCACAAGGGTGAATGGAATGGCCTACCATATAAGGCCTCAAAAGGATCCATCTAAATCATCACATGGAAACTGTTATTATAAGAAAATTCAACAAGAGGAATATTCTTCTCCCAAGAACCAACAAAATCAAGGACACATGCTTGGAACATATCCTATAGAAACTGTACTTTCCATTCCGATTTTCCATTAGTCTAAGGGTGAAAAGATGTTCTTAGAAGCACCTGAGTCCCCATATATTTCTTCAAACCTTTCCAGAATTGTGAAGTGAAACAAGTATCCCTATCTGAAATGATCATACATGGAACCCCATGTAGTCATATGATCTCACCAACATACAATCTTCCCAACACATCTGCTGAGAAATTCTCCCATATAGGAATTAAGTGAGATGATTTTTTTAGTTGCTCAATGACTACCCAGATAGCATTGATACCCCTCGATGACCTAGGTAAGATGACTATGAAATACAAAGAAACATCTTTCTATTTCCATTTCAGGACTAAAACTGTAGAGACCCGAAGCCTGACGTACATGGACATTACATTACTTTTTCGGAATACTTAGTACATAACAAACACACACACAAGGATCTTAATAGTTTAGTGTCTTCGGAAACTCGGAATATAATATTCTAATCATGGTGAAAGATCTTCAACATCTCCCATAAAGATCTTCCCTTTTTTTACCTAAAACCTTTTTTATATCCTGGGGAAAAGAAAACATAAAAGGGTGAGCTCAAATGCTCAGTAAGGGTAAACAAAAGAAATATCGATCACATCATATTCATAAGAACATATCTTTTGGAAATCTTAACCTGCAAAAAGAGATCATAATTTCATAACATGGGATAAATCATAGTAGTGAAATGTAATCCCAATAATCATAACTTAAAACATGAAACTTTGTGGCATACACACATAATCATAGAGAATCATTTCTTATTAGTCAAGACTCATTTCCAAGACTATCTTAGTGGACAAAGTCCATTTCCGAACCGAGTCACCCTCGTTTCAGTCCTGTTTCACTGAACCGGTATAACCGACCATTCCAGCCATGTCTATCTCATGAGATATAAAATCTTTACCCAATGCATTGGAGGGAGATATAGGTCCCACCCATCTCATAATGATACCATTATTATGTGTGTCACAAAATCATAAATCATACATCATTGCATAACCCATGTAATACAAATGAGAATCTTAAACATCATGACATCATAAAAAAATTCATATAAGATAAAGGAATTCATAAAAATAATTCCATCACAACAGAATCAAATCAATGTAATAATAGGGATAAAAACAAAACCATTTATTATCTTAGATGGAAAATAATTTTGATAAAACACTTGAACTCCATTCTTGAGGAAAATATCCTTTCTTCTTCAAAAACATTTTTCCTTTCTTAACATGTCATACAACTTTAAACTAACAGAAGTTGATTAAAAATAAACTTGAACACTTGTAAAGGATTCTTCTTGGAAATAATGTTTTAAAAATCCATTCATGTCTTATAAGTTAAAAAAAACATTCTTCTCGTACTTTTTTCAGAAAAGTCAAAAAGTACCTCGTACGAAAAACAACAAAAGATTCCTTTCATATATTTTACTAAAAACTCACCGAAGGGTAAAATTGGATTTAAAAAATTGTAGGTGGATGGAAATAATAATACATATTGAGGAAACATGTATGTGGATGATAAAATACACCCCAATAAATACCAAAGTATAAACAATCTCGGATAAAATGAGATTGTGATATATTCCCTTACCTTAGGTCCGATTTGCTTCGTAAGTGTCCGAAACTCCTGTATAATGATTTAAATAATGTCATTGACTTATTACAGAATCATATTCATTGTTATTATATCATATATGGTTCACTTATGACTTTATATTACCCGTTATTTTGTAAATTCATGTTAAAGTAGCGTTTTGGGTAAAATCGTCTCATTTGTCGTTCGTGTTTTAACTTGTAATTATTCATATGATTACTTAGATAATGATTACTTAGATAATGATTACTTAATTACAGAATATAAAACATGATTTATATATAATATATATTCAGAATATACATATATATAATGGATCGATAAATGGAAAGAAATACACCGTTCATGGAGACGGTAGGCCGTACTTACGCATGAACGCTGTTTTCGTTTCCTTCTTGAGGTGAATGGAATTAAGTAGATGACATACATATATACATAAATCCAGTAGCTTTATAATGTCATATATTTCATTATTATTTCTTATATATACTTTATAATCATTCTTAAATGGTTAACATGGAGAATGAATCTCATCGCGTCGTGGAGACGGTAGTCCGTACGTACGCACGAGAGATGATATCGTTTCCATAATTATTGAATTGAATTGGAGTGGATGATACAATATATCAGAATCAACATGATGTTCTAATAACTATGTATAGTTATTCTTTACACCATTATACCCATCCATGTAAGGTGGTGGTGGAAAATAGATTACACCACGGCGTGGAGACGGTATTCCGTACGTACGCACGCGCGGTGATTTCTTTTTACGTAGGATGGATAGATGGTGAAATAGGGTTGTTTAATACTTATAATAAAATATCAGTATATGAGTGATACTGATGTTATTACTTCATAATGAAACAACCTAAGAATAATAAGTGGAAGAAGAAATAAAGATGAAAGAATCGGTAACGGACATTACCTCTTCTTTGAAGTGCTTCTTTGAGACCTCCTTTTAGGGAACTAAAATGGGTCTTTGAAGAAGACCAGAACCTATAGGATGTTTCTAGGGAAGTGTAGAAGAGAATTTGGCAGGGGTTTTCCGAGCTTGAAGGCTCAACGTTGTGTGAGGAAGAGAGGGAGGAGGTGCCCTTTTATAAGGGAGGAGAGGGGCACCTTTCGAATAACTAAAAATATTATTTTATTATAAAGTCAAGTTCGGTTTTAAATAGCTCCAAATTGATATATTTAGAAGCTAAGGTGGGTATGGGTAGAAATACTCTCATCCAATAGAATTTAGACAAGTTTAGGTTCCTATTTTAACCTTATCATTTAGATTTAACATTAAGTTAAATAAGTTTACTTTTACCACGTCTTCTTGGATTCTTATACTATAAGGTTAATAAACATACAATAAGCAGCCAAAAAAACCCCAAGTTGTTTATTATTAATATATATAACCTTATCTAAGTAATTTGGCCGAACCTTAGATTTTTAGGAATAAAATAACAATTACTAATATAATATTTGTTTTAAAAACTATTTTATGTCAATTTTGACACTATTTAGTAATTGATTTTTGCGAAAATCATAACAGAATGATTAGTTCGAACAAAGTTAATTAAATAAATACTAACATGTCATATTAACCTAGAAAATTAGTGTAATTCATAAAAAGTCTCAAATTATATTTATTTGGGCATTTATAACATCAATTATGTCAATATATCATTAATAAGACAATTACTACATCATCGTTGTGTCATAAATAAATTAATTTATTTAATGTCTAAAAATTACAAATAAATTACCATTATGTAGGAAATAGTTTTAGATTTCTAATGAATATTTATAGTCGAATTTATCTTATGTATAACCCTATATTAAAAATTATTTACTTATTAAACTTTGATTTTAACTATTTTAACCCTTCTTTAAATAAATTAATAATAAATGTCCTAATCTAATCCAAGTTGGCCTAAATGATCATATTTTATTCCTAAGGTTGTTTTTGTTTGAATTACACTTATCCAATAGAATCAGGACATTTTTTAAGGTAATAATAATAACATTTTACCCTTAATTACCCTATTTACTTTTAACCGTGGTAAAAAAAAGTAAAAAGTTACTATTCACCAAAAAATATTTTCATCTTATTGAACCACATTTTAATTACTAAAATCAACCGTGTCTCTCGGATTTTTGAAATTCCACTCACAGAAGCGGTAAAATTAAGTTTTATGAAAAATTCATTTTTTTAACTACCACTTAGTGGTTTCACTATTAATCAAAAAATGAAAGTTTCCAGAAAAATACCAAAAATTAGGCCTAAGATATATTTGATATTATGAACTCAAAAATGATTTCTATTTTAACAAATTCAAAACATATTAGTTTCATTAATTAATTTAAAAATTAATTCCCGTCGTCAAAACAAATAGCGTGTTCTTAAGAGATAATAACTATCAAAAGATTGACACTTGTTTATGTCTGGTTTAAATGTAGAATTACATCCAATGACCAGCATTGTATTAAATTGTAAAAATATATTCTAAATATACTTTAAAACCAATCAAATTAATAATTTATCACTATTAATTATTTTGATTAAAAAAGTTGTTTTTAATTAAAATTTAGTAAATTTCACTATTCATCAGAATATAAAAGTTATCCGAAAAGTACCAATATTTCACCCTAAGCTAATTTCGATATTCCGAATCCAAAAATGAAGTCCATTTTGAAAAATAAAATTTACAAAATTTCAAAAAGTGGTTATTACTATTCATAATGGCTAGTTTTAATAATATTTTAATAGCATATCATTGTTTAATGAAACTCGGTATTGCGTACTACACACGCTATCGAGGAAAGTCGTGATTGCGTGTAATGCAAGGAAAGTCAAGGATGCGTGTTAAGAAAGCTCCTTTTGGTGTAGCGTACAACACAATACATTAATGAAATTAAAAAGAATATTTTTCATAAAATCTCGGGGTGTTACATTCTACCCCCCTTAAAAATGAATTTCGCCCTTGAAATTCGTCGGGGTTATAAATGGTTTACTATTAAAAAGTTTCTTTAATAGAAACCCACATCATAAAAAGGAATACCAAAACCAATCTTTAAAAACAAAAGTATGAAACGTAACGGTTACCCAAATAAACTAATCATTGGGTTTCCACATAGGTGAAAATATGGATATGGAAGAGAAAGCTAACCATCATGTTCTGATGGAGAGTGGTAGAGAACATGGCTTATGGAAAATCCAGTAGTCACAAAGCCATAAATTTGTGACGATCTAAGGTACCATCTGATTCATCATATATAAGAGCACTAGGACAACATTTTTGGTTTTCAAGATCATTTCTCTAAAGTTGATGAAATTGGAATTAGAAGAAATACTTTCATGATTTTGGTATAGTCTCACCGTTGGTCATTCTTTGGACAATTTCTACTTCATATCTTAAAGAAATGAAGTTGAATTTGTCATTCTTGATGTGTTAGCAGATCATTTGATATAATGATGGGTCATTCCATCTATCTCAAACAAAAGGTTAGAAAAGTTATCAAAAAATTCATAAGTCCATCTATAGTGAGATTAATGATATATGGTTCCTAAAATGGACTTATACTTCATACATCATACTGATTAATATAATAAAACTAGTTTCTACTAAACAGGGACTTCCTGTAGGCCAGTGGTAGGTGATAAAGGCTAGTCGCACTTCGGTTGTGGGTTCGATTCTCACAGCCTTGTCCGACGCGATGGGCTGTCGCCCGTCCTGTAGGTTGTCCTTTTTATATTACTATAACATCCCATCAACAATATCAAAAAAAAAGTTTTATCCTTAAACAATACTAACTTATGTCCAACATAATCCATTCCAATCTTTAGGCTTATCTAAAATACTTTGGCCCAACTTCATAGTATAAAGAAAACGATTACTTGAAATGTCTTCAACCAATCATGTGAATACAATCATTTATCCCCCATATATCTTGTTCGTCACATTCCAGTCATGTGAATACCATAATCATGTAATCTCTTAAAAAATGAATACCCATTGAATCTTAGTGAAAACATGAGTGCTGTCAAAAGATAACTCTTTCCACATACCAAAATCCTCAAAATTCTATATCCTCAAACCATGATATCACATAGTACTTATATCAATCATGAGCTCATGAATACTTTCAAACATATTATATTCTCTTTATCCCTTCATTATGTGCATATCATCTACTTTCCAAAAATATTTCAATCACTTTTCATGGTTACCGATGCCATAAAATTATTGAAGACCACAATAGACCAATACATAAATATTCCAATACTCCACGATACTATATACAACATTATTCTAGAATCCCATTACATAAACACTTAATCATTCCACCACATCATTGTCATATTCAACATCGCCAATGGTGATCGCATGTGACTTCCCTTTTTCCTTTGCCATAAGTGGTTGCTCATGTCGATCATCACTAACCCTTGGATTAGGGAATTTATTAGCATAATGCCCCATTTCCTTGCACTTGAAGCTTTGAAGTTTTGGTGGTGCGTTCTCTGTAGTCTTTTCTTTATTCACATCATTAGAAACCCTTTTTCCATTACTTCGACACTCAGCTGCTCGATGACCTTCTTTTCCACACTTAAAACATTTTCTAGTCCCTTTAAGACAATCTCCACCACGCTTCTTTCCACAATTTGAGCATAAAGAAACATTCATCTTCTTTTCACTATTATTCTAAGATTTCTCCTTGAACTCCATCTTTCGTTTCTTGTCAAAACTATGAGATGGATAAGTAACACCAACTTCCATTTCTACCTTGATAGCACAACACACAATTTCTTCATAGCTACTGAAATCTCTTATAGCTACTGCCCTTTGAGGACTTGGTTTTAAGACACTGAAAAATAGATCAACTTTACTTTCAGGTTGGATGATAATGCCAGATGCATACCTTGCAAGTCTTGTAAAATTCGCTTCGTATATACCAACAGATTCATCATCCTTCTACATCAGCTCAAGAAATTCCTTTTCCATCTTTGTTCGAAGAATACGAGGGAAGTACTTACTGAAAAACAAGTTCTTGAACTCGTCCCATTCCATGGACTCAATTTCATCTCTTGGCCTTGTATTCTTGATAAGATTCCACCATTGATCAACTTCACCTTCCAAACGATATACTGCTAAGATGACTTTATCATGTTCAGAACATTGAAGAACTGAAAATATCTTTTCAGTGGTACTGATCCATTGTTCAGCAACAAGTGGATTGGAAGACCCACTGAAAGAAGGTGGACGTTGCCTCATGAAGGACTCAAAAGAATATTAGTCCCTTCACTGATCATTTAGAAGTCCAGAATGATTCATAGCTTGTGTAAGTATAGCAATAAGATTTTGCACTCCATCTCCCATAACACTTGTTTGTTCAGGAGGACAATCATTGCATTTTCCATTACAATGATCAACACGGTTCCTTCGGGTTCCAGCCATTGTCTAAAACCCAAAAAGAATAGTGTGAGAGGAAAAAATAATGCAAGGGAAAACAACATAGTAAAGGGGGAGTACCCTTAATATCTAACATCTTAGGTTAAATTCTAAGATTGTTACTGTAGTTCTAGGACCATATCCTATACGTATACTTATCCTTAGGGACATCCCTAGACACACCTTAGAAATATCTCTAGGGATCTCACTAAAGTTCTCGCATCCTAGTTTCCAAAGGTTGACTAAACCTTTCCTCTGATACCAACTGTAGATACCCGAAGCCTGATGTACATGGACATTACATTACTTTTGCGGAATACTTAGTACATAACAAACACACACACACAAGGATCGTAATAGTTTAGTGTCTTTGTAAACTCAGAATATAATCTTCTAATCGTGGTGAAAGATCTTCAACATCTCCCATAAAGATCTTCCCTTTTTTTTACCTAAAACCTTTCTTTATATACTGGGGAAAAGAAAACATAAAAGGGTGAGTTCAAATTCTCAGTAAGGGTAAACAAAAGAAATATCGATCACATCATATTCATAAGAACATATCTTTTGGAAATCTTAACCTGCAAAAAGAGATCATAATTTCATAACATGGGATAAATCATAGTAGTGAAATGTAATCCCAATAATCATAACTTAAAACATGAAACTTTGTGTCATACACACATAATCATATATAGAATCATTTCTTATTTGTCAAGACTCATTTCCAAGACTATCTTAGTGGACAAAGTCCATTTCTGAACTGAGTCACCCCCGTTTCAGTCCTGTTTCACTGAACCGGTATAACCTACCATTCCAGCCATGTCTATATCATGAGATATAAAATCTTTAACCAATGCATTGGGGGGAGATATAGGTCCCACCCATCTCATAATTATACCATTCTTATGTGTGCCACAAAATCATAAATCATACATCATTGCATAACCCATGTAATACAAATGGGAATCTTAAACATCATGACATCATAAAACAATTCATATAAGATAAAGGAATTCGTAAAAATAATTCCATCACAACATAATCAAATCAATGTAATAATAGGGATAAAAACAAAACCCTTTATTATCTTATATGGAAAATAATTTTGATAAAACACTTGAACTCCATTCTTGAGGAAAATATCCTTTCTTCTTCAAAAACATTTTTCCTTTCTTAACATGTCATACAACTTTAAACTAAAAGAAGTTGATTAAAAATAAACTTGAAAACTTGTAAAGGATGCTTCTTGGAAATAATGTTTTAAAAATCTATTCATGTCTTATAAGTTAAAAAAACATTCTTCTCGTACTTTTGTCAGAAAAGTCAAAAAGTACCTCGTACGAAAAACAACAAAAGATTCCTTTCATATATTTTACTAAAAACTCACCGAAGGGTAAAATTGGATTTAAAAAATTGTAGGTGTATGGAAATAGTATTACATATTGAGGAAACATGGATGTGGATGATAAAATACACCCCAGTAAATACCAAAGTATAAACAATCTTGGATAAAATGAGATTGTGATATATTCCCTTACCTTAGGTCCGATTTGCTTCGTAAGTGTCCGAACCTCCTGTATAATGATTTAAATAATGTCATTGACTTATTACAGAATCATATTCATTGTTATTATATCATATATGGTTCAATTATGACTTTATATTACCTGTTCTTTTGTAAATTCATGTTAAAGTAGCGTTTTGGGTAAAATCGTCTCATTTGTCGTTCGTGTTTTAACTTGTAATTATTCATATGATTACTTAGATAATGATTACTTAGATAATGATTAATTAATTCCAGAATATAAAACATTATTTATATATAATATATATTCAGAATATACATATATATAATGGATCGATAAATGGAAAGAAATACACCGTTCATGGAGACGGTAGGCCGTACTTACGCATGAACGCTGTTTTCGTTTCCTTATTGAGTTGAATGGAATTAAGTAGATGAAATACATATATAAATAAATCCGGTAGCTTTATAATGTCATATATTTCATTATTATTTCTTATATATACTTTATAATCATTCTTAAATGGTTAACATGGAGAATGAATCTCATCGCGTCGTGGAGACGGTAGTCCGTACGTACGCATGAGCGATGATATCGTTTCCATAATTATTGAATTGAATTGGAGTGGATGATACAATATATCAGAATCAACATGATGTTCTAATAACTATGTATAGTTATTCTTTACACCATTATACCCATCCATGTAAGGTGGTGGTGGAAAATAGATTACACCACGGCGTGGAGACGGTATTCCGTACGTACGCACGCGCGGTGATTTCTTTTTCCGTAGGATGGATAGATGGTGAAATATGGTTGTTTCATACTTATAATAAAATATCAGTATATGAGTGATACTGATTTTATTACTTCATAATGAAACAACCTAAGAAGAAGAAGTGGAAGAAGAAATAAAGATGAAAGAATCGGTAACGGACATTACCTCTTCTTTGAAGTGCTTCTTTGAGACCTCCTTTTAGGGCACTAAAATGGGTCTTTGAAGAAGACCAGAACCTATAGGATGTTTCTAGGGAAGTGGAGAAGAGAATTTTTCAGGGTTTGGCCGAGATTGAAGGCTCAAAGTTGTGTGAGGAATAGAGGGAGGAGGTGCCCTTTTATAAGGGAGGAGAGGGGCACCTTTGGAATAACTAAAAATATTATTTTATTATAAAGTCAAGTTCGGTTTTAAATAGCTCAAAATTGATATATTTCGAATCTAAGGTGGATATGGGTCTAAATCCTCTTATTCAATAGAATTTAGACAAGTTTAGGTTCCTATTTTAACCTTATCATTTAGATTTAACATTAAGTTAAATAAGTTTACTTTTACCATGTCTTCTTGTGTTCTTATACTATAAGGTTAATAAACTTACTATAAGCAGCCAAACGAACCCCAAGTTGTTTATTATTAATATATATAACCTTATATAAGTCATTTGGCCAAACCTTATATTTTTAGGAATAAAATAACAATTACTAATATAATATTTGTTTTAAAAACTATTTTATGTCAATTTTGACACAATTTAGTAATTGATTTTTGTGAAAATCATAACAGAATTATTAGTTCAAAAAAAGTTAATTAAATCAATACTAACATGTCATATTAACCTAGAAAATTAGTTTAATTCATAAAAAGTCTCAAATTAGATTTATTTGGGCATTTATAACATCAATTATGTCAATATTTCATTAATAAGATAATTACTGCATCATCGTTGTGTCATAAATAAATTAAATTATTTAATGTCTAAAAATTACAAATAAAATACCATTATGTAGGAAATAGTTTTAGATTTCTAATGAATATTTATAGTCGAAATTATCTTATGTATAACCCTATATTAAAAATGATTTACTTATTAAACTTTGATTTTAACTATTTTAACCCTTCTTTAAATAAATTAATAATTAATGTCCTAATCTAATCCAAGTGGGCCTAAATGATCATATTTTATTCCTAAGGTTGTTTTTGTTCGAATTACACTTATCCAATAGAATCAGGACATTTTTTAAGGTAATAATAATAACATTTTTACCCTTAATTACCCCATTTACTTTTAACCGTGGTAAAAAAAGTAAAAAGTTACTATTCACCAAAAATTATTTTCATCTTATTGAACCACATTTTACTTACTAACATCATCCGTGTCTCTAAGATTTTTGAAATTCCACTCACAGAAGCGGTAAAATTAAGTTTTATGAAAAATTCATTTTTTTAACTACCACTTAGTGGTTTCACTATTCATCAAAAAATGAAAGTTTCCAGAAAAATACCAAAAATTAGGCCTAAGATATATTTGATATTATGAACTCAAAAATGATTTCTATTTTTCCAAATTCAAAACATATTAGTTGCATTAATTAATTTAAAAATTAATTCCCGTCGTCAAAACAAATAGCGTGTTCTTAAGAGATAATAACTATCAAAAGATTGACACTTGTTTATATCTGGTTTGGATGTAGAATTACATCCAATGACCAGCATTGTATTAAATTGTAAAAATATATTCTAAATATACTTTAAAACCAATCAAATTAATAATTTATCACTATTAATTATTTTGATTAAAAAAGGTTTTTTTAATTAAAATTTATTAATTTTCACTATTCATCAGAATATGAAAGTTATCCGAAAAGTACCAAAATTTCACCCTAAGATAATTTCGATATTCCGAATCCAAAAATGAAGTCCATTTTGAAAAATAAAATTTACAAAATTTCAAAAAGTGGTTATTACTATTCATAACGGCTAGTTTTAATAATATTTTAATAGCATATCATTGTTTAATGAAACTCGGTATTGCGTACTACACACGCTATCGAAGAAGGTCGTGATTGCGTGTAATGCAAGGCAAGTCAAGGATGCGTGTTGAGCAAGATCCTTTTGGTGTAGCGTAAAACACAAGACATTAATGAAATTAAAAGGAATATTTTTCATAAAATCTCGGGGTGTTACAGAAACCTACTGTAACAAGACTACAGGTCTCTATTTCTCCACCTACACCTACTGACAGGTGGAACACCTAGTGATGAAACCTGCAATATGACATTTAATTCCATACCACCAACATTGGTGTCACATATCTCAATAAATCTCCGAGATTTTGGGATGAACTACACATTGAGAAGCGTAAGATTCTTTCATCAACTCCTATATCATATCTGTAAGAACCCAGATATATCCACATACACATAGGATGTTTTCTCTATCTATAGAACAATCTGGAGGTGGTTTACCTCCTGATATACTCTCACAGAGAACCAAACCTTTAGGATTTTTATACTACCAACTCTTCACCTTCTTAAGGAGGGAAGATGTAACTGTTAAGGCTAATAGGTAAGACTGCTCATGACTTTCATGAAACTTCAGATGAAGTTCAAAAAATAGGGCCATTATCTTCCATTCATCACTGGATTCATTTATGGCCTGCGTTTGAGTTTTCTGACTCAATGCATCAGTGACCACATTGCCCTTTCCAAGTGTACACGTGAGCTCAAAATCAAAAGATTATAGATATTAAACCCACCTCCACTGTTTGGGGTTCAAGTCACATTTTGAAAACATATAATTGAGGATTTTTTGATCTGTATAAACCACAAAACAATCACCCAAGAGACAATGTATCTAGTAACATAAGGCATGGACAAATGCTGCTAGTTCCAGGTCATGAGTCGGGTAATTTCTATTGTGATTCCTCAACTACTGAGATCAGTACACAACTACTTTGTCTTCCTACATCAACACTACTCCTAGGCCAATGCATGATGCATCATAGAAGACAATATAAACTTTACCTGGTTTTGGAAGAAACAGAATCAGTGTCGAGACAAGCCTCCCATTCAGTTTATGAAAGAATTTCTCACATGCTTCTGACACATGAACTTAATACCATTCTTTGTAAGTCCAATAAGTGGTGAAGAAAGATATGAGAAGTCCTGTATGAAATTTCCGCAATATCCAGTGAGCCCTAAGAAACTCCTGATATCAAACATATTTTTGGGATGCTCCCAGGAAACTATAGAACTAACCTTTTCAGGTTCAATAGATACTCTTGATTCTGAGATAATATGACCCATGAAGTGGACCTTGTCGATCCAAAAGTCAAACTAGTTATCTTGACATAAAGTTGATTCTCTCTCAGTGTACTTAGAATGATCTCAAGAAGTTTAGCATGGTCTTTATGAGTACGAGTAAACACCAAGATTTAGTCCACAAAGACTACAAAAAAAAGTGTCTAAAAAGGGGTGGAAAACCCTATTCATCAAAGCCATGAAAACAACAGACGCATTTGTAAGACCGAATTAAATAAAAAGATACTAATACAGACCATACCTACTATGGAAAGTTGTATGGTGTATGTATTATGGTCTGAATCACACCTGATGATAACTTGATCTCAGGTCAATCTTAGAGAAAACATTTTCTCCTTAGAGACGGTTAAAGAGATCATCTATTCAAGGAAGTGGATACCAATTCTTGACTGTAAACTGGTTCAACCTTCTATAATCTATGCATAAGCATAAGGTTCCATCCGCATTCATGGAAAAAAGCACTGCAGAACCCCAAGAGGATGTACTAGGACATATAAAGACTTTGGTTTCTAGGTCCTATATCTTCTGCTTGAGCTCCTAAAGATCAGTAGGTTCCATCCTGTATGGAGGAATGGACACTATAGCTACTCTTGGAACAAGTTCTATTATAAAATCTACCTCTCTCTTAGGAGGTAATCTAGAAAAGTCATTGGGAAATAATTCCCTAAAATAATCAACTAATAGATGGAAATAAGTTTGAAGCAAACCCTGATCCTATATGAAAAGATTTGAAATTTGGGTAGTCACTTCACCTAGCCCATGATGCTTTGGGATAGTTCTCCCTTCCTGGACATCTCACCCACCTTTGAAAAGATAATTTCTACCTTCTAGTGATGTAAAGGAGACCCTATGGTAATGGAAGTATAAAAAGGCATGATAGTGGACTAACCAGTCCATTATGATAATGAAATCTAAGCCCATCAGCTCGAGAATAAAGAGATTCCACAAGAAAGGGTAACTGCCTACCTCAAGGGGACAATCCCTGCACTGGCATATTCCCTCCATCCATATTCCCAACTGTGTATCAAGGGTAATTACACCATTGTGATACTATATCTCTAATATGATACTTTCCCTACTAGATAAATAAATAAAAGAATTTAAAGCACCTGTATCAAACAAGGCAGAGATAATAGTTGAGGCTGCCAAAATAGTACCTCGTACTGTAGATGGTCCCACAACCTGATCCTTGGGTATCGACTATAAAGCATGAAACAATCCTGGTCCATGGACCGATTTAATAAATGGACTACCACGATCATGATTACTCTACAAGAACTACTAGTGATAAGAGGTTGGACTACCACAACCATGACCTCCTCCTTGTCCATACCTGCCGGTGCTATTCCAACTCCCCTCCTGAAGAGGCACAAAATAAGTAGCTCCTAAAAGTGGAGTTGATGCCGATCCTTTTCCACTCAAAGCTGGTGGAAAGGTCCTATAGAAATGCTGAAGATGACCAATATGACCGAAATCCTAATACTCCATAGGGTCTCTGTCACATTGGGGCTCCTTATTCCCTGGTCTTCCACACTGATGACACACCACAGAGCTATCAAACTAGATACTCTAGCTACCACTTTCTTGAAAAGAAACCTCAAGGGAACGTTTCCTAACACCGAAAGAACTAATATCCGAACGTGACACTGATCCTTTAAACCAGTTACTTGTACCATCTATCCGGTTACACTCAGTGATAAGGTCCTAATCAACTATTTCAGAAAAGGTAGGAAGGTGAAAGACATTCACCTGAGTTCGGATGGCGTATTGGATCCCATCCTCAAAACGTCTAGCACGTGAAATCTCATCAATTACTAGAAGTGGTGAAAAGTGATGTAAATTAGTGAAACATGATAAATATTCCATAACTTACATAGAACCCTACTCAATATGCATGAACTCTCTAGCTCTATCATCTCTCACTACCTGAGGAAAGAACTGATCATAGAAGGAAGTCTAGAAATCAACCCATAACATGCCCTGATGAAGACTGTCCTAGGTAACAACATCCAACCAATGCTTGGATGAATCTTAAAGCATGTATGTGTAAATATTGAATCTCTTCTCTAGAAGAGTTCCTAGATACTCAAAGATAGAAAATATGGCCTCTAGACACGACTCAGCAGCTTAAGAGTCTCCGTCCCCTGAAAAAGTAGGAGGATTCTATTGCTGGAACTCGTGGATCAGATCAACCATCGTATGTGAAACCCATGAAGCACCAATCATGGACTAAATCAGACATAGGAAAATATCAAAAACTTGGCCATCAGTTCCCATATCAAGTATAGAAGGCAGTTCCTCAAGTGGAACTCCTAGAGGTATGACTGGTGGCTCAGTGCCCACCATGTCCAGAGTATGATCGTCACCACCTTCCTAGAGAATGAAACAAGGGAATTGTGCCAAAATTGGTCTACAAATTCCATGCACACCCCTTAGAACAATCTTAGAATCAAGTAGATAACATCACAAGCAGAAACTGAACATAAGAAAACTCACTACCCAAGGCATACTACTCAAACTACTTGCTTAGACGACCATGTATCAGTAAGTTCTCAAGTATAAGTTTTATGTCATTTTGCAGTTAATTTCCAAGTTCACTTTTTTACCTTTTATAGACATGACATGGAAGGATAAGGATGTGAAACCAATTAATTTTATATTTCAGGGTTCACTTTATAATGGATACCCACTACTGATGAATCGGTGACCATACACCTATCACCAGAAATGACACCAACTTACTTATAGTATATTGGCCTGACTCGATAAATTACACATCCCAACCCATGAGGGCCCATACACCACATGAATTGAGATATGAAATCACTCAATCATAGCCAAGGTAACACAAGTACAAGTAAACTATCACAACATCACTCAACAATCACAAGCATATCAAGCAATGAAAAGCAGTGGAATGAACCTATATGGCATGACATTATGCATGACATGTGAGCTCAAGGTGCATATAATGATGCATGTAGAAATGATCCTATCCCTCATATCATCGGGTTAAGGATGAAATAAATGCTCAAACAGAGTAATAATAAACAACACCACACAACATGTGTGTCACCCAATGGTGAAATAATATCAACTATAATAGGAAAAAACAGAATAACAATTATAATTTAGGAAACTTGGTTTTTACCCCAAACATGGGTTCACGATGCCCAAGACCTGCTTATTACCATGTACCAAGCATTCCTATTCTCCAATATATTATCTTTAAATAGTAAAGAAAGAAAAGAAACCACCTCTGATACCACTTTGCGACATTCCAGACCCAGATTCCACTTAATGGGTGCCCCGAGCCTTGTGGGCCACATGGACTCAAGCGCATCTCCCCAAATGCCAGAGGATGCTGACTAGCAGTGAGAGCTTAGGGTGTGTCCGTGGGGAGACAATTCCCTCATTATCATAGTGTATCATAGTGGAAGGAATATAAATAAATAGCGATTCATAGAAGAAATGTAATTAAATAGCAGAAGAAAACTGATGCAATAGATAAAAGAGAATAATAGTAATTGTATCAACTAAAAAAATAATGATGTAACATCATGTAACTAGAAAACTAGAAAACATTTATATAAGAAAATAGGCGCAACATGTTTCACAAAGTAAAATAAGAAAAAGGATACTCCAAGTATTCTGAGATCTAACTCGACCATCTGCTATCAATATCCATCCTAATAGAAAGCAATCAAGTGTTTGAAGTCATATGCTTCCCTTTGTCAACACCTGAAACCATGTAATCTACTTTGGGTACCAAATAGTGCCCATAGAGGGTGTAAAATAAATCTCAATGGGTCACCGCCAATGATTTCTATAACCTCCAACATGTATAATGGAATATAGTAGTGTGAAAGATTTCATATATAAAGTAAAGAGAGCTGCACAATATAACTAAATACCCAAGTACCTGATTCAACCCTTGGCTGGTGTTTGAACATTTAACTAGTTCATTAATTAATAAATTACCATTTAGTGTTAATAGGTCATGTGAGGCATAGCCAGCACTAACATCACCTCATGATATTATATGTAGTGAATGTACCAAGATGTAACAAGACAACCTGACAAAGATATTTGGTGAGGGAGTTCTAGGTTAATAACCAAGGTAACATTGATGTCATGGAATTCTAACTTTGTAGTATCCGAGTTTAGCTAAGGGGTAAGATTATAATCTAAGGAGCGTAATCTAAGGCATTCCACAATAAGGGGCCTAAAAAGTCCAAGGTGACCGATCAAGGTAAATTAGGGCTAAGCAAGGATAGGGCCCTATGGGATTTACCCTTGGCACCAACTAGTCAATGATGGATCCAAGGAGTGTATTCAAGGTATCATGTAATAATTTAAAGGACCCTATGGTAGTATACCTGGCATCTGAGGAATAGATAAGAACCAGAGTCTAGGTGGGTATCAACCTAGGAAAATCACATCCTTGAATCAGAATGGGGTTCCCGAGTCCCAAGGTATTCACCACTCAGAATAAAATGTGAGCTCAAGTCAGTCCATTCCTATTTGATATTGTAATCATGTAATCATTTATGAGGTTCAATCCTTGTCTTCCATTAGTTTGGATAGTCCAAGTAGTATTGAAACCATTTAATCAAGTATTAATGAACCATTAAGGCATATTCAATTTTTGAGGTTCACTCCGCTACCTTCCATAAATATGACAATGGGTGTTATGGACATGTAACCTTTATTAAATCTCATTTGTTAAGGCCATGTTATATACTTAGTATACCTCCCATTTCACATTTCACATTTAATAATCAATTTGATGCACTTACCTTAGGCGGGAAAAGTGGTGAGCATACATGTACATTACATTATGAAATTTTCATTAATAACAATCCATTTATTATAGGAAGGCCCATCTTTAGGAAGGTCAAGCAAAGGCTCACCCGAACGGTGGCTCAAACGTGCCGAAACACTAAAACCCAATTATGGCATAACCTTCGACATGGGGCAAATTGAGTTGTGGGAGTAACCGCAAAAAACTAATCACATATTAGGAAAGAGCATAACCATATTATTCTAACAAGTATAATCATGGCATGTAAATTTAAGAAATGGATTCTGATGAAATCAGTGGGCCCCACACAAATATTCCAAAATCAACAAACTTTAGGGATGCGTTATAGACCACCCACCTTAGGGTTGTACGATTATCCTCCTCAATTATTGTCCCTTGATTTGGCTCGAATCAGAGTAGATATAAGAAATTCTGAAAAATGGCCACAAGATGATATCTAGGTCGAGGGAAAGAGAGAAGAAGAACGGATAAATAGGACTCGAGTACTCACCATTGTGGATCCAACATGATGAACAAAAGCTCGATCAAATACCGGACGAAGGAGATCTCTTGATCCCTATATTAAGCCATCAAAAATCTCCAGAATGAGAGGAAAATGGTTTAATCCCACTAGTTCTCAGATTAGGGAAGAAGAGGTGGTAAATAGATCATTATAGTCATTTTGGACATTTTACCCAAAATTTAAGCCTGCGCACGATTTGTCCACACAGTTTGTCAAACAATGTGTAAACCGTGCGAGAAGGTTCTGCCAGAAATAACATCCTCTACACGGTTTGATCAAATTGTGCACAAGCTATGCACGAGTACCTAGAAAAAAGGAGCATTCACATGGTTAGGCTGCATGGTCATGCACCAACTGTGTGAGGTGGCTCTATCTGAAAAAAACAATCTACACGGTTAGGAAAACCATGCAGAATTGCTGCACGATTTACTCTAAACCATGCGCTAAGCTAGTTTTTCCCAAAAAGATGGGTTTTATGCTCCGAACAAGCCCTAGACACCCTCTAAACTGTTACTAACTCATTATACATCCATATTAGTTCCAAAGTAAAGATTTAGACAAAAAATTAAAGGATCTATACAAGAGTGAAAAACTAGGTTCTTACAATAGTGAACTATATTTCAAATTTTAAACTCATAATTCTAAATATTAAATCATTTTTTCAAGATTCAATTTATAAATGAGGAAGAAATTAATTTATGATAGAAACACTTTAATCTATAGAATACTGTTATTCTAAAAAATTCTATTTTAAGTATAAAAATATTTTTTAAAAAATTACACCCAGAAAATCATTCCAATGAATATAATTGTATTATTAATAATATAAAAGAACTAGTTTTACTTTTATTACATTTTTGAAAATAATGTAAAATTTTAAATTCTTTAAAAAATAAAAATTTCATTAAAAAATAGTATTTACATAAAATTCATAGAAATATAAATATTTTAATAAAATTATTAAAAATTAACTCTAAGATAATTTTTACATGTTTATTTCAAAAATTTATAAAATTTTATCAAATAAATTTCCTAATAGTGTCTTGAATTAAATATAATATTTTATCACAAAAAGAAATTAAATTATTTTTTAAGGGAACCATATAATTTTAAGAAAAATATAAATTTAGTAAAAAAATTGAATTACTATAACCTTAGAATTAATAAAAAAATATTTTTATTTGGACCATTATATATATATAATGTGGTTATTCCTATTTATACACTCCAATTTATCAGTTTGGTTATAACAACCATATTTAAATAATATTATTCACTACTTTGTTTAGTCGTGGTGTTGTGTGTCATATACATTATCAAACATAATGTTATTCTTTTAATATAATGTAGTGTTACATTCTGCCCCCATTTATTAAATTTTTTTCCTTATAATTTGTGTTTTTTCATAGTAATCAAGGTTTTGAATTTTGAAAACTCATATCTTCAAAACCCACATCATAATTTAGTTAATAAAACATCCTATTAAGAAGATCGAAAGGGAAATAATATGGTCATATAGAATAAAAATCTAGTTTTCCAAATAGAAAAAAATTATAATAAAGCGAAATTTTTGACATTAAGGTGGACTATAACACTAAAGGAGTAATAGAGTGTCATAGAAAACTAGATCAGGATAAAGTTAATGAAAATAAAACCATAAATATTTTTATGGGTGAAAAGACCATTTATTATTTTTAAATAAAGGTAAATTTATTGATTTTTTATTTCATAATCATTTTCTTAATGTAGAGGGATTATTTGACTATCAATATAGAGAGCATTATAAAATATTATTACTTGATTTATTTACATATCATAAGCTAATTTTCATCATTAATGTTTTACTTCAATCAATTTCTAATTCATCTCTTACTCTATGAAATGAATATATGTGATGAATATTTTCATACATTAAGAACTAAAATTATATTTTAATGGATTATAATATTCATACAATTATGAAAAGTCCTTCATCCAAGATCTAGATATTTACCAAAATCAAAATTATTAGAATATGTCATCAATTATGATAAATCATATTTTAAACTCAAATAATATTACCTAATGTTAAAAAAACAATCCCATATATATTTAACCATAAAAATCTTCCAAAATTTAGATGAACAAGATTGAAACTGAATAACTAAATAATTATAATTTCTCAAAAAGTATCATTCCAAAATATATATTATTTTTTCTTATATTCTCCCAAATATATATATCATTATAGAAAATAAATTCACAATATATTATTTGAAAATATAATTCAACATTTATAGCTTATATAATCTCTTATATTATCCAAAATAGTTATTTTGGGTTTATCCTTGAACAACTAGACAATAATAGGTTAATTATGAATATCAACTATGATTTTATTATTCTATATATTTATAAGAAATAAATGTAGAGATATAAAATAAATGATTAAAATAACACTAATTTTAACTAAAGGATGAATAATAATATTTTAATAGGTCTCATTCATACAAACATCAACATAGAATCCACAACTATAGATTGGTAGATATGTGTTCCCTTTTTATCATGATTCACTTAAGCTATTATGAATGCATATGCTTTCTCATTTTCCATTTACATCAACGGGTTTTGTTACTTTTTATCCTAATTAGTCCTTTAATTTGGGAATTGATTATCATAATGAAAAAAATCCATGCATATAAAGAATTTTACTTAATTGATTGAATAATTTTTATCCTCTAATGAATTTGATGTGATTTTCATCTATTTTCAGGAATCACTAACTTTATGGTCAACCTTCTAACATTTAAATCATTTCTCAATTCCCCTAAGATAATTTTTTGACGCTTTCCCCCATTTTAATCATATAGGTTGTTGGAATTTATTTCTTCCATGATATTATATTATTGATATTCCATGAATCTCAATTTTTCTCAACTTTTCATTAAAACCAAAAGAGTTATTAGAGCTACCACTCTACATTTTTCCTTTAGATAACATTGAAATATTTCATCATTGTTTCCAATGTCTCTTATTTATAACTCCATTTGAGGACATATTTTTCAGCAACTTAATAATTGATCAATTTTGACAGTAGGGTTAAATATAAATCTAGAATCATACCCTAATTTTCCTATAAAGTTATCTTTATAGATACTAATGGATTCATTATCCATATATTTTAGCTGATGAATTTCCACTTCCATATTAGTATGAATTGTTCTAGGAATGTATTTATTGAGAAATACCCTTTAAAAAACCTCCCATTCAACGAATTGTATTTCTTCCTCTTTCACATGTTCATGATAAGATTCCATAATTGATCATATAATCCTTATAAGAGATATAATTATAGAAATTTTTTTATGGTCTCATAAATGAAGAGCGTAAAATGTATTTTCTACCACAATGATCCATTTCTTGAAAACTAGTAGATCATAAGAGCTTAGAAGGAGGGTGGATATTGTCTCATAAAAGTTTCAATGTCTTTCCACTACCTCATTGGTGTGTTTGTATGTTCAACATGAGATGTGTTATGACTCACATCATGAGAGATTTGAGGTATCATTGTCACAAAATAAATAATATTTCCTCCTAATACATTTGGTTTCTCATGTGGTTTATATTTCATTATCTGTTATATTAATTTCTTACATGATACCTTCAAGTTCAATCCATTGACTTAAAACATAAACCACAGTATGAGAATAAATATTCATATTAAGAAATCATATAATCATGAAAATTCATTCATATGATGTATAAATAATAATATATAATTTCTAATCATTGAATCATTATGTTTAATCCAGGCCATCCTTTTTATCATATATTCAAATCCTTTATAATGGTTCAAAAAGAAAATATGAGTACCAATCCTAGAGAAAATTAAGGAAAAACTCACCATTCACAATGATGTTGGTCAAGATATACCAAACCAACTCTTTTTTTGATTATTACCCATATATTAATCTATTCCAAATCCACATCCTCATATAGTATCCAGAAAAGATGTTTTTTCTTGGAAAAAGACACAATCATTAACATAAAAAAACATTAGTATTATATGATATACTTAGACTCATCCCCATGGTTTTAACCAATGTTAAATAATAAAAATATTCAATTAATAACTAAATCAATCTCTAATACCTACTATATCGTCCCATATTTTTTACACATAGATATTTCACTTTATTAGATAAATATTCCTTACATAACATTAGAATTTGATATAGTATTGAATGTTAGATTTTTTACATAATTAGGATGATAATATACCATTGGTGAAGTTTTCATACAATAAAAAATACCATTCCACCATTGGATTGGCACCATTTGAGGCCTTGTAGGGGAAACCTTGAAGATAACCACTATCATGGACCAACTCTGGAGAGTCTTCACTTATTGGTCCAGAGTTGGTTCCAACCACTACAGAGAAGGTGAAAATCATTCAAGAGTAGATAAAAACTACACAGAGCCATTAGAAGACATATGTGGACTGATGAAAGATGCCTTTGGTGTTTGAGTATAGTGAACATGTGCTCCTAAGTGTCTCACCTCAATGTATATTATGGATAATTGACTGATGTTTCATATTGTATTCGAGATTCATTGTACTTTTCCATATGTTGTATAGAGTTAGCATGGTGAAATACTAGTTAGTTCAACTATTATAGTTAGACTAGGTATATGATGAATTCCATGTGTCATATCTCAAGAGGTATGTGAATGACCATTCACATGTTATAGATTCGGGTGACATGGACATCTATGATGGAACTACCTTTTTTGAGTACTCTATAAAAGTCGAGGAATGGAGCGATATGATCCTTTATGAGAGATCGATTACCTAAGTGTGTGTCTTGTGGAAATATGAGAATCATTAGGATATCACCTGTAAATAGAAGACTCATATGTGTGATCAATACCCACATCTAGTTGTGTATCATTTTTTGGATTCTCGAGATGTAAATCCCCAAGTTGGTGAAAAAATAATGTCTTTTATTTTTTCATGTATTGTTTTGGACTATTCTATGGATTATTTATGGATCTCTGTTTGAAGCCGACATGAGATTATGAGGCCATGTGTTCCGAGAATTAATTTTTTAAATATAATAAATATAATAAATATAAAATATGACCAATTTTCCTAAAATAGTGTAGTAAATCTTAAACGGAGGATCAATTTAGAAATATGAGTCTCACATTGAGTTAGTACAATGGGTTTTACCCAAGGAGTGGCATTACTTTTTATAAAATCATGAATTTCCATAAAAATCTATCACTGGAGAGTAAATAAAATTATTATTTTTGGTTTAAATGTGACACGGAAACCTATCCTCCTTCTATAAATATGTTTTTATGTATAAATTTTAGGATTATCCACCTAACACGAAAAATTTATAAGAGTCATTGGAGCACGTTGAAGGATATCTTGACAGACGCCCCCAAACAAGATCATGGATCGACGATCGATGTGTAATGGAATTAGAATATATCACCAATGACAATGATGAAAATAGATTCATCATCAAGTATCTAACCATATAGATTTAGGATGTTGTTTTTCTTATTTATCCATTTTTTATTATTCCTAGGATGAATAAGAATCAATCTACTAATGGATTGATTGATGTATCGATTAATTTTTTGAAATAGGATTACTTTTAGTATTAATGGTATGAATTTTTTATCAATTCATGAATATTTATTCATCATTATAGTGGAAATAGGTTGAGGAAAAACCAAAATAGATGAGGTTTATTCCTATTTTGTGTGGTTATTGGTTTTCTCCCACCAATTTTCATGCATTCATCACAACTGTTTCATTCGACTATTGGTTCAACCAAAATATTTATAATTCAACCATTTCACCCCAGATTCTTAGATCAATGGTTTGATATTTAATATATTGGATTTTTATGACATGTGGATCATATAAAGATGGAAATAATTGTGTATCGGTTTGTATTTTGGGTTATCAATAGCAGTTTCAGCATTAAACACTGCAATGGATCGAAGATAAAATTTTCTCGAATATTTTGGATGGCCAGATATCAAATATCTAGGGATGGTCAATATCATTTAAATAAAGATCCACATTTCCTGATGATAGGTATTCTACCAGTAGTGTATCCTAATGGTACTTTAATCCTCCAAATGATCTATGAAATATTACATTACATGGTGTGTAATATGGAATTACACTCTGTGTGGGACACCCTATGTGGTTCTAGGGTTCCGCAGTGAAGATAAAAATAACACAGTCTATGACAGTTGTCAAAGGGCGTGTGACCATTTACCTGTAATCTTGGCATGTGCATCTAGGGGAACACAAACACTCATAGGATTACACAGTCTCAGATATTACATGTACCCAGACACAAAAACTATAAGATAGAATCTAACATGGTCAGTAGTACACTGGCTGATACACTTTGTATACTCAGACACAGACATAGGAACAAGGTGTGATACACTGGCTGAATCCAATACCGAAGTGACACAACATGTACTACCATTAAATTCCATGTACTCTTTTAAAAAAGTCTTAGAGCCATAATCCTATTCATATTGGTCATTTTTCATTAGTGTGTGTTCCCTTGTTTCATTCCAGGAGGGTTTATTATAGAATCATGTCCAATATATAGGATGGAGATCCCATCAAAGGGATTTTAGTCATGGATAGTGTTACTGGAATCCTTCCATGAGACCCAAAATGAAATCCTCTATCATCATTTACATAGGTGGGATTATTATTATCATCGTGACCAATAATACATGGGAATTGATCCCCTACATTGTGAGTTAATCTAAACCTGGTTTTTGGTATACCCCATGTTTCTAGGAGTAATCCCCTTTTTGTGTATCGTTATCCCTAAAATTATAGCATGTACTTATTATGGTGATACGAAATGATGGGGAAATATTGGACGAACACTAGGGGATATGTGACTCATGGAGTGAGTTCTCTCAGATGAGTTTTATGTCGAACATTTGAGCAGGAATCCTAGGTGGGAATTATAGTTGTAACTTTACCTTGAGACTGGGTGTATATGTTGTTTATATCAGGATATTATTGTGATATATACTTTTGACATATACATGTTATGATATTATTGTTATCCTTGATGTTATATGCTTATGGATTTCGTGGTATCCTATTGGGTATTCTTATACTCACCACTGTGTAAGATTTACTTGCACATGTCATGTCTTTAGTAGATGACCAATCATTTGAGAGAGTCCAATAGGGTCTAGGACCATGAAGGGTTTAGTGATCCGAAAAGGCCAAGGTGAGTTCTTATGGTTACCTTGATAGAAGTACCTTTCTTCACTTTGAATTCTTTGTTGTTGGATTGTATTTGGGCCTTTTTTTATTCCAGAACTTGCTTCATACTCTATTGGTGTGATTTTTGATATGCGCCTTCATGGTTAGTATTTTTTTTACATTTTATAATTGTATGTGATTTAATATGAGTACATGTGTACAATTACATTAGGATATGGCCTCCCATTTGTGTGATATTCTTAATTAGCATTGGTCACCAGCCGCTCACCTATTAGAGGTGGGCATGGGGTAGTTGCGGCACATGCCTGGTTGGGACAGGTCTTGAAAATTAATCTACGATACCATCCTTATATCTTGTATGTTAAATTAAATTATAATTAATGATCTAATGAAGATGGATATTATATAGTTGGTAAATTTTCTTAAATAGAGGAAATGATTTCTGATATTTTTGCTGAGTAAATTAAGAAACAAATTAATGATTAAGTTACAATATAGTGATGGTAAAAACCTCTAATATCCATGGAGGATCAAATTTATGATTTTATCCATAGTATTGAACATTGTTTTCTATAGATATATGAATTTATTGAATGATAACATCTTTATAGAATTTTTAATTTTTTGATGGACAAACTTCTATTAATACAAAAAAAAATTATTATTAATTATCATTTAAATAAAATGTTGGAATTCAATATATTTTCATACATTGAATCCCGAAAAAATATGAACAATTCCTTATTCCATTATGGCTTAATATTAAAATGGAATGAACTTAGAAATGTATATATATATATATATAAATAATACTTAGGATAATTAAAAAATAACAAAAAAATATTGAAATATATATCACTAAGATCACTATTGAGGATCATATCATTGATGATAATTATGGGATAAAAAAAATAGATACAAAACTTTCATCAAAACAGTGATGTAATTGAACATATCAAAATATTTTATAGTAATATACAAGGAATCAGATTGAAATAAAAGAGTAAATCATTGATGTTATATGGTCATTAAACATTATGAACTTTAATCATTACCACTAGTAAAATAATAACACTTTTGGACCCCATTACAATTTAAAATATAGAGGCTTTATTTAACCAATAGTTTTATTTTATTTATGAGGGTAATTGAATAATTTTATTGGTTTATAAAGGTGAAATCATGGATTTAATTAGTAATAACATCTCATAATAGGAAAATTTATCATGTCCTCTGAAGGAAGTTGAATCACAAGGGATCTCTATAGACCGTGATCAGGCTTAACGTTAGAAAATAAGGATGAGTGGAATTATTTTATTGATAAGTTAAAGTTAATGAAAATCACTAAATAATAAATTGTATTGAACCTAATTCTAGCATGTAGAATAAATCACTCAATTTTGATTTTCAAAGCCTCAAACCCTAAAAAATGTTAGAATGGTTATTTCCCCTTGTAAACTGATAGAAAAATTGACGGTCATGTTGATGTTTGTATAGGAAACATACCCTTAGACTAGAATTAGGTGAGATTTCATACCTGGTGTATTTCCCAAGGAATAAAAAATATTTATTAACTATTAAAAAATTATTCCTTTTTGATAGAATGGTAAAATATCATAAAAAATATATAGATGGAAATTATGATTTGAAAATTTAGACTATAATGGGGTGGTTTAGATATGAAATGTATAAACTCCATATAGATTCCATGTTCCAGGAATAGCCTCCTTTTTAGGTATTTTATTATTATTATTATTATTATTATTATTATTATTATTATTTCTCAACTTCCCATTTTCTATAACGACATAACATTTATAAATGAAATTCCATCTTTTTGAATGAATAAATACATTATCATGTAATGAACTTATAGAAAAAAGTGTACTACTTTGGTTAATTTGGAATGTTATATCCCATCATATTTAAAATTTTGATAGTAATTATAACCATTTATAATATATAAATTGTACAATTATCTTATTATTAGTATATATAAATGGTTATGATAAAGTCTAATTGACACAGATTGAAGAAGAAATGACATCATCTAGTAGGGAATTCTCTTTTTTATCTCATTTATCAAAGATTCTGATTGATATAGAACCACTGGTCATTGCCTTTGATTGGGACCAAGATGACATCCAATAAATAAATCATGAATGAAACTATTTACATGATAATTTACTGCTCATCAAGAACATGACCCAAACCATATAAATAGAACCACCCCAAGAAAATCTCACCATCACAGACCTTAACTTAAGGGAATTAACTAGTGTAATAAATGGCCATATATCTAGACATTAAAAGTAATAATTTTTATATTTTATTTTAATTAAAAAATAATTACATTTATCACTTTTAAGGAATTATATGTATAAAATAAATATTATTTGTGAAATCAGCATGTCAAAATTATCCCATGTTTTTTTCATAATTTTCTATGACAGTTGAATTTTTAGGTAAAAATAAAATATGTTATATATAAAAGGAATGTTTTATGAAATTAAAAATATAAAAATGGTATAATATATTCCATAAAATATTATAAAACCAAACAAATATTTATCCTTTAAAACAATGTGTTTTTGACATTATTTTTTAAATGTTATGAACACTTAATGAACCCTCCAAGACCATTACAATATTTTAATATATTAAAATCATTTTTTGTAAAGATGAATAACTTCCACATAACCTAGGGTATTATATTAGTGATAAAGGTTCATAAACATGAAAAATATGTAAAACCACATGAATTTGACTGAACCCATGGACAAAATCTATGGTATGGTTTTTGGTTTACATTATTTTTTCATGTATTGTCCTAAACATACATTTGAAAACACATATAAGACTATCATATTTTTTTCCATATAAAACCACCCAAACACTCAGTTATCTTCACTAAAAACCCTTATGTCATGATATCAATATTCCCAACCATCTCAATATTCATCCTAACATTCCATAAAACTCATCAAAATATCCTATAATTATTTTACAAGTTCCCTTTCAAGGTAATGGATCATCACCTTCTCCACTTTATTCAATAACCTTATTTATAGTATTCCCTATAATTTCCAATTTTTCATGTTTTTTATGTCCTTACATACCCCTATTATTTTTGTAATAATTTAAAAATTATGATATACCACTTTCACTATCACTATTCCCTATTATAAATCTTTACATATAACTGTTATGCTACCAAAATTAACCTTTGTTTTTTAATGATAAAAAACTGTGTAGTAAATCAACACCCCCATTTCCACTTAAGGGTACTAAGATAGAAATTAATTTCATTAATTGATTTTGGATTTCCATTTATATGTATCTCAATCATTAATCATGGGATTAAATGACATGAAATATATAATCATGTTATAAGTTCTATGTGGAACTCCCATGCATGTATGTGATATGAACGTGAATTGGGGGACCAGAATTATATATCCCTAAAATTAATTGGTAAATGTATAATTCTCATCATATTCTATGTATGGTGTGTGGGAATTTATTCAAATATCATTATGGTATGTTTTCTTGGCGGTTATCCTTGAATTATGTTTATGATTCCATGTCTTAAGTTGTTTCTACATTCCCGTGGCGCCTTTATGCTATCACATAATAACATGCCTCATTTTTTAGGATTATTATTCTCACTCCTCTTATGATACCTTGATATGCATCTTGGACCACATGTACTACTTTACCTTAAACTATTAATTCATTATTTCATTACTGGGATTATAGATTACCCCTTTCTTAAGTACATCCAATGGCTAACCCATGTAGATTTAGATGAATGATATAATTTTAGAATCACATTAAGGATGTTTTCAATAGTATGATTATTTTCAAGTTTCATGTGATTATTTCATATACCTAACTTCCCAAACACAATAGGATTTATGAACTTTTTATACTTTATCATTTGTGGAACTATGTACTAAATTATGAATTAAATTGTATTATAATATGGGATTTAATAGTTGGTAATAAAGAAAATCCTAGTTATTTTTTAGATTATGATATGAAACTATAGTAAAATATAAGTGATAAAACGTTACATGGGAAAAAATCTCTTAATTTTTTAATTTATAAAGTATTTTTTTTCTATTAAAATACATCTCTGTCAAGATACAACAACTGGATATGAATCTTTCACAGTGGTAACAAGGGGTAATAACCCCAAAACGGAAAATTTAGTTCGAATCGACCATTACATGGCCCATAACAATAGGTCTTACTTCACACATAGCTTAACAATCCTAGGGGACACGCATTGGTAAATCCACCATCTTCATACAAACCAATATTAAGTGATAAAAATTTCCCATATGATTTTTGTTAGGAAATGGATCATTGATAATTTATATTGAAACCTAGAATTTCACATGTTAAAGAATTTATGTTAGTTGTTATTTGTACCTTAAATTTTCATAGTTTTCCTTTTTTTTAGAATAGTTTAAAAATAATCTTCATTAAATTTTACTTTATTTTTATATAATGTCTATGAACAAGTGGATCTGAGTACACAACCATTATTAGTAAAAACATAAATACTGCCCAAATGAAATTACAACATTATGGGTGAAGGAATTGTGAACACCATGAAAATAATTTCTCAAATTAATCATGTTTTAAATATAATCATGAATCAAACAGTATTCTTGAATCCCACTAAGAAACATCATGATTCCATTGAGACCTTTATGTGACCAGAGAATCCATATTTTAGTGTATCTTTCGACCCATTAATCATGAAATAATGGACAAACACCATTAAAAATATCTTCTCAATCATTAATTTCCTTAATATTGAGATGATCAGGATGAATGTTCATAATATTTAGTGACAAATTGATCAATGGTGGGAATTGGTCAAAAATACCAATCTTGAAGTTGAGATCAGAGCGATGATATAAAAGGAATTATATAAAAAATTTGATAAATATTTTTCATGAACTTTATGAATGAAAATGGAGAGGGACTTCCTTAGAGTTAATAAAAATGAAGAAAAATCCATAAGGTTTTACAAGGATAACATAAAAAAAATTCATTATATTCTTATGGCTTTTTCATTTCCCACAAAAGTAAATTTTACCTCATCTTTAGAGGGATAAAAAGTTATTTTTTAAAATAATTAGCCATTCCTTCCTTTGAAAATTATTTTTAATGTGTCAGATGTACCCTCAAAGTCCAAATATATATTTTTGAATCTCAATAGTCTCTTGGTATAGGAGAAAAGGGTAATATAATTGATTTTAACTCTGGAATAATGTTGTAAAAATCTTATGGGGGTTGAAAATTCCATCTTCCCTCTTAAAAAAACTTTCAAAAAAAGAATCACGAAAATTACCAGATGGGGATGAGGAAATACTATAGGTATGAGAATAAGGGAAGCAAAATAGTAATTTTTTATTGGAGAAAAAAACCAATGTGATGGAAGAATGAAATTTTTTGTTCAACCATTAGTCAATTTTAAAATGTGTCAATTATAAAGAACATGAACACAATGTAAATCAATTTTATAATTGAATTTTTATTCCTGAGAACCCATGGAAACGACCTCCATATCATAGAGAAAAGGGTGATATTATTAAATCACAATAGCTGAGGTTGATCCAAAAATCAGAGAGGTGATAGGTACACTTTTTTTTCAATCATGAATAGAGAACCTAAATTTTTATTTTGGTTATACCCATTATTTCATATCACACAATATTAGTAGAACTATTCAAGCACCACATCCAAACATGGATCTTTAGTTTTCAATGATGACTATGAATATGAAAATTATTGTATACTAATAATATAACCCATCACATATCCATATTTATTAGTATAATTTCTTAAAAACCCATTTTATACTCCATTTAATATAATTTGATGAAATATTTTTCTTAGATTTTCTTTCTTTATATAGATCCATCAAAAATTTCCAAGAGAATGAAATCACACTATTTATCAAAAATACCCCTCTGATCATATAAAACTGTAAACATGAGGATGTGTCTTCATTGGTACTATCATATCAAGCATGAATGTTATTTCTATATAAGAATGTTTAGTTAGCTAAAATAATTGAGATAAAAGGAATGATATCCCATGATGTCATGGATATCGTAGGGGAATTTACTGAATTTATTCCTGAATAATTCCACCATCTTCACCCTAAAAGGGATGTTAATAACTCAATCAAGATCATACTAAGATCTTATCCAATATACCATAATCTATATAGAATAGAATTTATTGAACGTTAGGAGTTGAGAAAAATAATAATAGTATAATCTGGATTAAGGGTTTATATGAAAAAGTGCTTCACCATGGAGTACACTAGTCCTCTTCATTATGAAAAAGTATTTGTTAATATACCTTTGAATTGATTATTTTGATATTAATAAGATCAAGATAAAAAGTATCATATTATAAAGAATGACTTATTTGATTAGCTATATGGATCCCATTATTTATCTATGGTGAATCTAAAGTCAGGATATTATAATGTAAAGTTTAATAAGGAGGATATCCATATGAGTGTAATTCATACACGTTACAGGAACCATGAGTTCACAGTTAATCTATTTGGACTCACTAATGCTCTTATAATCTTCATAGATACAATAAATAGGCTTTTTAGGGATTACCATGAAAACAATTTTATTTCCATTATAGATGATATTAATATCTACTCTAAAATAAATGTGGTACATGATATGTATTTAAATACCATATTAAAGACCTTGGGGAAAGAAAAAATTAATTAATATTATAGTAAATGGGTGTTTTGGTTGGAAGAAAGTAACATTCATGGGAAATTTTATCACTAACAATGAGATAATTGTGGATCCATAAATAATATAATAAAATGATGGATGGACCTAACACACATCTATGATATAAATCCATAGTTTCCATCAATTGGATGGGTACTATATTCAATTTGTGAGAAAATTATCACAATTTTTAGCACAATATCCAAGAATACTAAGTAGGGAGTATATATTGTATATAATTATGAGTATGGGGGAATTTGTAAAGTGTTGAGGAAGAGGTTAATCACTACACATGTGCTCAAATTACACACCAATGGGGAAGTATTTTTAATCTACTGTGATGTGTCCAAAAAGTTCTTTGGTTGTGTATTCATTAAAGTTGAAAATTTGATAGCCTATAACCCCTTCAATTTAATAATTTAAGAGAGTAACTACCCAAATAATGATATATAATTGGATATAGTAATATTGATGTTAAAAAGTGTAGTTAATTTATCTATATGGAGTGAAGTTTAACACATATATGGATTATAAAACCCTCAAGTATATATTCACAAAAAAATGAGATTAATATGTTCCAAATAAGGTTGATGTAGTTGATCAAGGATTATGAATATTCAATTTAATACCATCCTTGTAAGTAAAAC
The DNA here is from genome assembly GCA_963277665.1 of Viscum album. Classification (NCBI taxonomy): domain Eukaryota; kingdom Viridiplantae; phylum Streptophyta; class Magnoliopsida; order Santalales; family Viscaceae; genus Viscum; species Viscum album. Next base: position 1,679,427,359 of record OY728135.1, read on the forward strand.
AATTTTGTAGATGATCTGAGTTGAAAGGATCCCATAACTCTAACCATGATGAGAGTTAAAAGGGATCTAATCATCAAATACATGAAAATGAAGGAAATGGGAACAATTTGGAGATCAAAATCCTATAGTGCTAAAATAAATTCCAAACCACGGATTCACGAGAATATAAATTAGGGTTAGAGGGAGTATCAGTTTCTATAGAATAAGTTAATGAATATTACATGGTTAAACTTCGTTGAAGATAGAGTTATAAGTTTTAGATCCTAGAAATGTGTCCCATATAAACCAGAACAGAAGATGGAACTTCATGATATTGCGTATGCATCTGCCATATCTATTCATCTGGGATGAAATATTATATATATTTGAAGAAAATCATCTTTTGGTACAATATGATGAGGGATAATGTAGTGTTTGTATCTTGATTCATTGTATGGAAACATGTTAAAGATGAATGAAACAATTCTTCTGGTGCCATGTAACCATTTTACATACTATAGTGGAAATGGGAAGACATAACCATGGATTTTTTTAGGACATGGAAGGACACCTAAAGAAAATAATTCTATTTTGGAGTTTTTTGATCTCCTTAAAAAGTTGGAATATTTCATTACTATAAAAGATGGTTTCTATCATGACCAACTCCCCATGATATACATATTCTAAGTGGTAATATTACATGGAAATACACTCCCTTTTGTATCTGATCGAGATATATGGATTACCTTGAAGTTTAGGAGAATTATATGGAAATAATTGGATATAGATGTATGATTCAACACTACATATCTGTCCCGACCCATCCCCTGGGGCCCGTGTGATGAATACCCCAAGCCCACCTCCCTAAGGCTAGGGGCTGGCGGCTAGTGCCAAAGGAATTAACTTGCAAGTGGGAGGAATTATCCTGGATACTTGTATGCACACACAAAAGTAACCACGTCCCAAATCACCCATGGGAAACAACATACCACTGAATAAACTGAGTGCAAGTACAACTGAAAGAAAGTGGTACAGAATACAAACCCAAGAAAAAGTACGTAAAACTATAAATTAAGAAAAGTGCTCTGATGGCCATCTACAGTAAACCCCACCTAATCATGAGAGTAGTGAAGCTACTGGAAGACTAAGTAGTACATCCAGTCAGCCCGGTCCTATTGGGTCTCGCCTGGTCCTAGGCCACCAAGTCCACCGTCGTAGCGTCCGTCCATCCCGTCTCTCTAATCACCCCTGCCAAAAAGTCAGTCTTCTGCACCAGATACAACACGTGTAGGTGAAGCCCGTGCAGGGGTGATTAATATAGTACTCAGTAGAGACCCCAAAACAAAAATAAAACACACACAACAATTCCTCAAAGTAATGCACAAAACACAAGGCAACTCACACCAGGTATATTCTAGGGTAGTAATCATAGTATCGTCAGTCACAGATGTCGAAATCCTGAACCACTAGATAAATCTTTCTATATCGACTACAGTGGGACTGTCGGGTCACACAAAGATGCTTCCCAGTAACCTTGGAATTTTTTGGTACTCATCCCTAATGAGTACCATGTGTATGCTGGGTCACACAGATCCGCTCCCCATCATGGGCATGTCGGGTCACACAAAACTTCTTCCCACCTTGGCCAAACTAAGGTACTCCTCCTATCGAGTACTGTGGGTCTATCAGGTCCCACAGAGCCTCTCCCCACCATGGGCCTACTATTTCACATAGATCCACTTTGCATTGGGCCATCGTCGATTAGTCTTCAGGTCTCAACCAAACGCAGGGTTCCGTATGTAGCGCGCTTAAGAGAACTTCTCATCAAGAGATTATTTTCTCATCGACATCCATGAAAGTCACCACAAGGAATTCTGAAAGATCTACCTACGCGAGAGGGTCTCAATACCAAAAACATCTCGTCAATCAGAGGCACAGTTTGCAAGATACATGCATTTTAGTAACGAGAGGACCGGTTGCAACGAGACCCGATCCGACCCAGTCGGACCGACCTGACCAACCTGGCCCGGGGGTCCCACATACCCCGGTTCATTAAGATGGACTCAACCCAACCTGGTGCATGTTGAGGTCGGTCTGGTCTAGCCTAGCCAGTGGGACAGGCCCAATAGGCCTCTCAGGACCCAGCCCGATTGGCCAAGGGTCCAGCCCGCCGAGTCACTCGGTGACCCGGTCTAGTCCGGCCTGGCCCAAAGAGGGCACGGGTTTGACATTTTGGTATGATCCAGCCTGCTAGGAAGTGGGACCGGCCCAACTGGATGAGTTATGGGTCCGACCCGTGGTGTGGGTCCAGCCCACTGGGCTTTTCGTGCCTCGCCCGACCTGCAAGAGGCTGACCGGTCCGACTCGCTGGGTATGGTCGGGATCCACGTTCATGCCCCACCATTGCCTCACGGGTCTCCATGGGCAGCCTCCTCTTCCATAGTTAATATACCGCAACCCGTCGCGCGAGACGCGACTCAATGCCATGTCCACTTCCCTCCAACGTGGTCAAGCGACCACGTCTGCCGCCTCCACCTGTCGACTCGACCTATGTATTTTCTTACTATGCCATGGCCCGGTCCGGCTGTGGCCTTCCATCAGACACACCATTATGGTGTGCTTCCTCCCTCTCATGACCACCACTGTGGGCCACTGCCAACATTCGTCAGTTCCACCCCTGGAACCGGCGTGCCAGTGGATTCTTCCACAGACCACCGGGTCCGCACCAGTGGTCTGTTTTTCATTCTGCTTGTGCTTGTGTTATTCAGGGGTTTTCCTCTCCACCAAGATGGTCTGAAAACTTCCTTGTCATCGATTTAAAAGTTTTTCCATGAAGAAGACCCACGAAAGAGGGGATCAAGCCGTATTTGTGTCGGCCCGGGCCCTCCGCGTTAGAAGTTTACAAGACAATGAAGGTCTGGGTATTTTAATTTTAAGAACAAATATAATTAAAACCTAGATATAGAAACCCCAAATAAGTCTCCCTCCTACTAGAATGCACGGTCCATAGATTAACCTATTCGTGGGTTAATCTGCATTCTTCATTTTGAAATAAGAATGTGGAAACTTTAAAATCAAACAACCCCTACCTCTTTGTAGTTTGTTGATGCTCATTCATCCTCGATGGGTTTAAGACATCAACATCGCTTCCCTACTCCGATATTCAAAAGGTGTCGACGAATAAGAAGTTCCGCCAGTGTTTTTCATTTATCACTAGGGTGGAAGTCCGTTAGAGGTTCACTAGAGAATCCTCCAATTTATTTAATCCATATTTTTCTAGCATGTCAAATTATAAATAGGATCACGTCACATCATTCCCATTATGATGTGACATCATGTCGTTACACTATTTTATTTAAGAAACAACGTCGCTGTTATGCATCATTAAAGTGTCATTACGTTGTGAGTTTAATGAGCCATTAATGAGCATCAATGATGCGAATCGTCACCGCCCTATCGTTGCCTCGTAGTGTCACCGTCCTCCACTCCAATGTGAGAAGTTAAAAAAATAATTCAATTAAATTAATATATTATTTTTCTTGAAAATTATGAAAAATAACCTTTCCGCTTGACCCTTTATGAATGAAGTTAAGTCATTTCTAGGAAAATCCCAGCATTCTGAATTCAATGGTTCCCTCAGAATTTTTATCTGAGCGATGGTTCAAAAGATAGAAAATCATGCTCACACGTTTACTAAATGTAACATAAAAAAAGATCAAAATTCCATTTTGGGATCTCTAGACCACCAAATTACGTGCCATCAAATTTCTCGGTCTCGAAATAATTCCATATAAAAACAATTACACAAAAATTCTGAGATGTTACATTCTCCCCACCTTAGGGATTTACATCCCCAAAATCCAAAATAAAAACTAAACAAAAATATGGGAATACTGAGCATGAATATGAACCTCCCATTCCTATTTCTATTCTGGGGATTCCTGTGCTTCCATTAGAAATTCACTAGAGGAATCAACCGTATTCATAGGACCCGCTCTTGTTAATCATCTATCTCTACTAGGAACCCCACAAATGTTTCCCCATCGTCAATGTACAACTCACCCTAGTCGATGTCGTGTGATGAATCATGCAGGTACCTCCCCAGCTGTGATACATAAAAAACATCAAGCACTTGATGCATCTGTGGGGGAAGAGCTAGGCAGTACGTCACCTCGCTAACTCTGCTTAGGATCTGAAAAGGACTGATGAACCTCGAAGATATCTTACCACCCCAACCAAATCTATGCAAACCTCGTCAGAGTGAGACCCGAAGGAATACATGATCTCCCTCCTTGAACTACAAGGGTCTCTATCTCCTATCGACATAAGACTTTATCCTGCTCTGTGCCATTATCATCTGCTTCTAGATGATTTTCACCTTCTCGGTGGTAGCCCATACCAAATCTGGACCCATGAGTGCTGACTCCCTTGGGTCTGTCCAACATATGAGTGATCTTCAAGGCCACCTATACAAGGCCTCAAACGGTGCCATTCCAATGGTGGATTGATTGATGTTGTTGTATGAAAACTCCACTAGTGGCCGGTGGTCCTCCCAATGATGACCAAAGTCACAGATGCAAGCATGAAGCATGTACTCCAAGGTTTGTATGGTACGCTCCGTCTGACCATCCATATGAGGATGAAAAGGTGTGCTCAAGTGTAGCTGCATCCCAAATACCTCCTGTAATTATTTACACAATTAGGATATAAAGCCAGTGTGATGATTTGAGATGATAGTCAAATGCACCCCGTGAAGCCACACTATCTCCTAGATGTAGAGGCGTCCCAATCCCACTACTGTTCCCTACTCCTGGATGGGTAGAAAGTGAGCCAACCTGGTGAGTCAGTCAACAATCACCGAAATAGAGTCATGAAATCTGGATGTACGTGGTAAACCCATCATGAAGTCCCTCGAGATACCATCCCATTTCCACTATGGTACCTCGAGTGGCTATGTCAAGCCTTATGGAACTTGGTGCTCAGACTTCACTTGCAAACAAGTGAGGCATCGTGAAAAAAATTCGGCGACTGCTTTCTTCATCCCTAGACACTAGTACTAACATGAAAGGTTCTAGAACATATTTTTGACTCCAGGATGTACTGCTGATGGGGAAGTATGGAACTCCCTAAACACCTCCTCATGAAATTCCACTGGTACTAAGGCGGGCCCTTTAAAAAGGATGATGTGCTCACCACCTATCAAAAATCTATCAGGAACCCATCCTGAGGGTATTTGAGCATGTCAAGACTCACAATCAACATCCCCTAACTACACCGCTCTGACTCGCTGTATGAGTGGGCGAGTATCAACCATCGACTGGAGGTAAATAGATTCACCATCATCAATGAGGGATATCTGCATCGCAGCTAATTGCTCCGTCACCTCACTCAGCAGCTGTAACCCGGTCCTCCTGCTGAGTGTGTCTGCCACCACGTTACCCTTTCTAGGAGTACAGAGTATCTCAAAATCATAGTCCTAGAGGAACTCTAGCCATCTTCGTTGTCTCAGGTTCATGTCCTTCTAGGAGAAGATATACCTAAGACTCTTGTGGTCAGAGAAAACTGTAAACTGCTCTCCCATAAATTAGTGCCGCCACATCTTCAATGCAAAGACCACTGCTGCCAAGTCTAGGTCATGAGTCACATAGTTCTAGTCATGATACCATAACTATCATGAGTCGTAGTTGATCACCGCTCACTCCTACATCAGGACACAACCCAGTCCGGTCCCTGACGCATCGTAGTAAACTACATACCCCACACCCTCCTCGGGTTGTCTCAAGATGGGGGCACTAGTTAGTCTATGCCTTAACTCCTGGAAACCCTTCTGGAATTTCTCCATCCACACGAAGGGTTTTACCTTACATGTCAAAGCTTTCTAGGGTGCAGCTACTCTGGAGAAGTCAAACACAAACCTTCGATATTAACCATCCATCCCCAAGAAGCTATGCACCTCAGTCATGTTCTTAGGCAACTCCCAAGCAAGGAATACCTCTATCATTGCATGATCTACTACAAATCCAGCATACGAGATGACGTGTCCCAGAAAGTGGACCTCCTGTATCCAGAACTGACACTTCGAGATCTTACCATAAAGATGGTTCTCTGGGAGTTTGTCCAAGACTATCCATAGGTGTGTAACATGCTTCTCCTTCGATGCTAAATACACCAATATGTCATCTATGAAGACAATGATGAACTGGTCGAGGTAGGGTTGGAAGATCTTGTTCATGAGGCCCATGAACACTACTAGGGTTTTGGTCACACCAAAAGGCATCACCCGGAACTCATAGTGTCTATACTGGCACCTGATGGCTGTCTTCGGTACATCCTATAAGAACCTGGATCTTCATTTTAGGTATGTTTTTCCTATTTCTATAATTTTTATGAAAAATGAACTTTCTAGAAATTTTCAAAGTACACGCCATGTACTTTCTGAGTACATGCCATGTAATCTTCTCTAGCTCGAAGCCGTGTGATGGCTGTGCCCGGGCCACACACACGATGTGTAGGGGTGACGTGGAGGCCGATTTTGGTGGAGTATGGAAAAGACCCAGTACACGTCGTGTACTCTAAAAGTACACACCGTGTACTTTCTTTTTTTTTTACTAAATGAATCGGGGTCGTGCCTGACACACAGAAACACCTCCTTCTAGGTATCATTCATCCAAGAGCGACCCGTATGGCCGAATCTTCGACGAGCCCCCGTCTCCTCGTCCGTCCTCCGATTCGAGCACGGTCGATTGCGTTGGAATCGAAGCGGTAAGATCTTCCTTCTGCTTGATCTTCGACTTCTGATTCCTCTTTGTTTCTGAGTTATCGTAGGTTGAGCGTTTTGTGCATTTTCTCAGATCTACAATGTTCTATGGGGAATCAATCGTCGTGATTCACGTATATCGATCTCCTAGGATCGAGGTAGGTGGTTTGTTCCTTTCTGTAGAAAGTTGATGAGTATTTTTTGCAAATTACACCAAAACCCTTGAACGGGGTATTGCGTGTTACCTGTTTTTCTCTGTTGTTTTCCTGCTTTTCTTGATTGCTATAGTGTAGGGTTTTGCTTGTGATTAGAGTATTTTATTTTGTGTTCAGGTTGCTTTTACATGTTTGTTCTGCCTGTTTAATGTTTTTCCAGTTTCCATGCCTAGTCGTAGGTTAGTGGAACTGCTAATTTATTATGATGTTGAGCCTTAGAATGATATCCAAGTAGTTCTTGAGGTTTACTTTGAAGATACATGCATGCTATGCATGTTTATTTTCACTCAGGACTGTGAGTACATAGTATAGTAGACCATAGGGAGAATTGGCGTAAGGGATTCTCCAGAGTGTCTTTAAATACGATGTGAGACCACATGGGGAATTGACGATGAGTTCTTCCTCAGAGAGTCTGTAGATCCTCTACGCGGGCCATAGGGGTAATGAGACGTTGAGGGCTTCCCCATAGAGCCTTTAGTATGATACGAGACTGTAGGGGGAATTGATAGTGAGTGCTTCCTTAGAGAGTCTATTAATTTTCGAAGCTAAACTAGAGGGGTGAGAATGTGTGTGCCTCCTAAAGGGTTTCTAGTACTTATAGGTTGAACCATAGGGGTTAGGCTGTGAGAGATACCCAGTGGGTTACCTTTTTCCTTTTTTTACTGGTTGTTTACATGTGTACTTTGTTTGTTAGAACTGTGGATTGTAGCTGCTTGTACTTTCCTGTTTACTGCTTCTTGCTTTATTTCTGCCATCTATTCATTGACTGTTAGGTAAAAATCTTTGGGTGGTTTCCTACTGGGACATTGTCTCACACCCTACTTGGGTCATGCTTTTGGGCTGAAGTAGACTTTATTGTTGTAGGAATAGATAAGGGCAAGCGCCCTTCGACTTCTAGTACATGATTTCTTGGAGCTGGAGAGCAAGGGACCGGGCTTAGGATTGTGATGCTGAGGAGTTTACTTTATTTTATTTGGCACTTTGTTTTCAGTTTTACTTTATCACATTGGTTTTTTTACTACTTTCCATAGACATATGTACCATGTTACATCATTATTATGTATCCATTGCTTCCGCTATTCACTTCAATTGTTGTATGCTATTGATTGTTTCTGCTATTGTGTATGGTTGTTTTCCGTTGTATACTTTACCAAATGGGGGCATAGTTTCCCCACCAACTCACCAAGGCCCTCACTGCTAGTAGGAAGCCTCTGGCGTTTAGGGAAACACACTTTAGGTCATGTGGCGAACCAGGTACGAGGCACCAGTGGAGGGGCTCCGGATTTAGATCGTTACAAAGTGGTATCAGAGGAGTTCTTTTCTCTTCATTTACTGTTTGGAGAATTTATCCAGGGATAGGATGAAATTGTTTATTGGTATTAAGCTGTGATCGGGAGTAGCTAACCTGTGTACAGGGAAAATCCATACTACCTCGTTAATTGCAGTTCTGGTTTTGAGAATTTACGGTTGATCTGATTTCACCTAGAGTGATTCACATGACTTGTGCTATTATTGTTTTGATATTTCAGTTCTATTTCTATCGCAACCCAATGAGACGAGGGTATTCCATCTCATGCATCATATAGGAACTTTTAGATATCACATTCCATGCATTCTTGTCATGCCATCGAGGGTGAATTAGTGATTTCATGCTGTTGTGATAGACTCGTGTAGATTATGCATGCTGTTGTGATAGATGCTTGATAGAATCCCTACTATTATGTTAGAGAGATGTTCATTTTCCCTTGTATATGACTGTAAGAGATGTCAAGATTTTATTTGCGAGGAGTATGGGCCCTCACGAATCGGAATTTGGCACCTCTTTTCCTTGTTTTTAGTGTTTCTGGGGTTCTGTGCAGTTTCTGAGCTACTGCCCAGAAAAACCCAGAATACACGGCGTGTACTTTTTAGATACACACCGTGTAGTTTTCAGACCGTGTCACTGACCGTGTGAGCAGAACATGGTGTCATGGAAGTAACTTTAGGAACATGTTGTGTATAGTAGGTACACGCCATGTAGTAATGAGCCGTGTACCCGGCCGTGTCACAAAGAGAACGGGTCGGGGAAGCTCGAGTAGCACACGCCGTGTTGTAACAGAACATGCCGTGTAGTCCCTTCCAGGTACCCAGCCATGTCACGAACAAAATGGGTCGGTGTGACCTTCTCTCAGACACGCCGTATTGCTTTTGGTGCACGTCGTGTAGTCTTTCCAGGTGCCTGGCCGTGTCACGAACAACACAGGACGATGTCACCTTGCCTATACACGCTGTGTTTGTTCAGAGCACGCCGTGTAAGATTTAGCAGTGTAGACGGCCGTGTGTTTAACAACACGGGCCACCGAAGCCTTTTCCACTACATTCCGTGTCTGCAGGGACCACGCCGTGTAGTCTCTGTTTAAGAAAAACCATGTGAGTTAACCGTGTAAAGGACTCGGGCAGGGGAACAGTTTTCAAGCACACGCCGTGTGTGGGGTCAACACGCCATGTAGTTTGAGGTTTACACGACTTATAGGGAAGGAGTACACACCCATGTTAGAGGCTTAAGAAAACACGCCGTGTAGTTTTTATACACGTCGTGTAGTTGATTTTTGTAAACTTGTGTGTTTTATTTCCCCTGTTTCCATTTTGTACTTTTGTGTTCTCTGTCCTTGTTTTCCTGATCTAAGGTGTACTCTTGATCTTTCAGACCTATGCCTCCGAGATGTCCTCCGGTCGTACGTCTATCGTCAGGAAGTGATCAGACACCAGACATGGCTGATCAGGGATTACCTGCTGATCCTCCAGTCGGGCTAGCCTTGGCACCGGCTGTTATACCAGTTGTAGGCGCTGATGTGCAGTTCAGGGAAGGTTTCATGAGGATGATGCAGACCTTTTAGGGAGCACCATCTCCTGCCATGACTATGGAAGACTTGACACGGGGTTTTCAGCAGGAGCATCCTCCCACGTTCTCGGGGGAAGGAGGACCTCAGGCTGCAGAGTCATGGCTCGAATCCATACTGACTATCTTCGAGCATCTGGAGATGCCTCCAGAGAGGTGGGTCAATCTCGCCAACTATATGCTCCGAGACTCCGCCAAGAGGTGGTGGGACATCATCTCACAGGCAGGTCAACAGCAGGCTATGGCTTAGGAGGAGTTCCAGTGCGTGTTCTATGACTACTTCTACCCGGAGACCCTGAGGACCGACCGAGCCCGGGAGTTCATGAGCTTAGAGCAGGGTACTCTTTCTGTCATGGATTATTCCTCTCGCTTCACCAAGCTGCATCATTTCACACCCATCCGGGATGGAAGTGGGGTGTTCTTAGCAAGGAAGTTTGAGGATGGTCTCAGGAGGGAGATCCTCTCACATGTGAATATATTCCAGTTGACTTCCATCACTTCCATCATCAAACAGGCGCTAATTGCAGAATGTAATTTGAGAGACTCTGGAGCTGTGAGCCAGGGCTGTTTTGATTCCAGAGCTAGTTTTCCTCCAGATGACTGAAGAAGCACCGTAGGGAGTCTATGATCAGTGATATGAGGAATCATGATCCATCATCAGGCAGCCAGGTGACATGCTACCAGTGTGGATGGTCAGGGCACACGAGGCCGTAGTGCCAGAGGGACCCCGTGGAGTGCCGATCTTGCGGCAATTTGGGTCACCTTTAGCATTTCTTCCAGGTTTTCTCACCAGCAGCTAGTGACCGGGGTTCTTCCACGACTCCTCGTTCAGGAGCAGCACCACCAGTTTCTCACCAGTCGGGGAACTGGAGTTCTTTCGGCCATTCGTACCGAGGTGGAGGTCGAGGCCATGGCGGTCAGCCACCAGTCCCTCAACATCAACAGGGTGGATCATCTCAGAGTGGTTAGCCAGGGCCGTAGGGCCGCGGTGTATTCTAGTCCTTCGCCGTGGAGCAGATTTATCTAGAGCAGGATGCTGACCCTTCTACAGTTCGAGGTACGGTTTTAGTAGCCTCAGTTTTATCTTCAGCCCTTTTCGATACTGGTGCTATACATAGCTTTATCTCTGTTTCTGTCATGGAGAGCCTTGAGCTCTGCATCTTTTCTTCCGCCGACTCGTTGACACTAGACACACATTTGGGGATGAGGACATCTAGTGTACGCTAGTGTAGAGAGTTCCCTCTCAAGGATGTAGGGTATCGTTTCTTATGGGATCTCTATGTCCTAGAGATGACATTCTATGATGTCATTCTCGGAATGGACTGGTTGGTTCCCTTCCAGGCAGTCATCAACTGTTATCGCCAAAGGGTGTGTGTCATTTCACCAGAGGCTGAATCTTTTCTTCATTGAGGTGAGTGGGATGTTCAGGCGAGTCGAGCAGGACTCGAGCATCATGGGCTAGGAAGGGTGATAGCCCATATTTCTAGCCTTTATTTGGATGATCAGGGGACTTCGCAACTAGACTTTCCTCTAGTGGTGGATCGTTTCAGGGACGTCTTTCCAGAGGACTTTTCAGGTTTTCCTCTGGAATGTGAGGTAGACTTCTCTATTGAGCTCGTTCCAGGAGTACCACCGGTGTCCATTCCTCCATATAGGATGGCTACACGTGAGTTGCAGGAGCTCAAGAAGCAGTTGGAGGAGTTGCAGGAAAAGGGTTTCATCCAACCCAGTACTTCTCCTTGGGGTTCACCTGTCCTCTTTACGAAGAAGGGAGACGATACCCTTCGGCTTTGTGTGGATTATCGGAAGCTGAACCAGTTGACGATCAAGAACCGATATCCCTTGCCGAGGATCGATGACCTTTTTGATCAGCTTAGAGGATCCCGGGTGTTCTCGAGGATCGACTTGAGGTTCGGTTATCATCATTTGCACGTTAGACCATTAGATATACCTCTAACAGCCTTCAGGAGCAGGTACAGTCTATACGAGTATACAGTCATGCCATTCGGTCTCACGAACGCGCCTGTAGTTTTCATGGCACTGATGAATCGAGTATTCCATCCTTACTTAGACTCCTTTGTCATGGTATTCATGGAAAATATCTTGGTGTACTCTCACACCCGACACGACCATGCCACACATCTTGATATCGTTCTGAGTGCACTGAGAGAGCATCAGATTTATGCTAAAATCTAGAAGTGCCACTTTTGGATGGATCAGATTCACTTATTGGGTAACGTCATCTTAGAGGCAAGAGTATCTGTGGACCCAGAGAAGGTGAGAGCAGTAGTTTCCTGGGAGCATCTGATGAACGTCTTTGAGTTACGGAGCTTCCTAGGGCTAGCTGGATACTATAAACACTTCATTCAGGACTTCTCACACCTAGCAGCACCTTTGAAAGGACTGACCAAGAAGGGGGAGAAGTTCTTATGGTCAGAGTCTTGTGAGTCATCCTTTCAGAAGCTGAAAGGAAGACTGATGTCAGCACTGATACTAGCCTTGACAGAGCCAGGAAAGAGCTATACTGTTTATTGTGATGCTTCGGGTATCGGACTAGGCTCTATGCTTATGTAGGGAGATGGAGTTGTTGCTTACAGGTCTTGGTAGTTGAGGCCACATGAGAGGAACTACCCAATGCATGATCTGGAGTTGGCAGCTGTTGTTCATGCCTCAAGCTGTTGGAGACACTATATTCTGGGAGAGAACTTTGTGGTCTTCACCGACCACAAGAGTCTAAAGTATATCTTCACTCAGCATGATCTGAATCTGAGGTAGTGCAGGTGGGTCGAGTATCTTTAGTCTTATGATTTTGAGCTTGCCTGTATGCTGGGAAAGGGCAACGCAGTGGCAGATGCATTGAGCAGGAGGACTCAGATTCAAGAAGTTCAGGAGGCCAGCAGTGAGTGGCAGCTTATGGCTCTGTTCTCTAAGATGCATCTGGAGGTGCATGACAGACAGGGACAGAATTTCATATCTTTTGTAGCTATTACCTCGACACTACTTGATCAGGTATGGATGAGGCAACTATCAGACTCATAAGGCTTAGTCCTGTGGGAGAGTGTGTCAGGAGAGGACCCTCTTCCTAGATGGACAGTGGGCGAGGATGAGATCATGCACTTCCAGGGACGTGTATGGGTGCCAGCAGACATACGCGAGGAGATGATGCAGGATTTTCGTTCCCCAGTTTGGGAAGTTCATCCTGGTGTCACCAAGATGTATCAGGATCTTCATCTCCAGTACTGGTGGCCAGGTATGAAGAAAGATGTCGCTGGTTTCGTCTTGCGGTGTTCTACTTGTCAGTAGGTGAAGGCGGAGCACCTGCGACCAGCATGACTTTTACAGTAGTTACCCATTCTGGAGTGGAAGTGGAACGATGTTGCGATGGACATCGTGACCGGGTTTCCGAGGTCACCTTGAGGGAACGATGTTGTTTGGGTTGTCGCCGACAGACTCATGAAGGTTGCTCACTTCATGCCGATCAAGGAGACCTTCAGTATCGACGATCCGAGATGACTTTACATCAGAGAGATCATTCATATGCATGGAGTTCCATGCTCTATTGTTTCAGACAGGGACGTGCGCTTTACCTATCGGTTCTGGAAGGCACTTTAGAAGGCCTTGAGTACACAGGTACTTTTAAGTACAGCATACTATCCCCAGACTGATGGCCAGTCCGAGCGCACGATCCAAGTGCTTGAGGATATGCTCCGAGCATGTATCATAGACTTTGGAGGTTCTTAGGAGAATCATATCCCTCCGGTGGAGTTCACCTACAACAAAAATTTCCAGGTGACCATTCAGATGGCACCTTACGAGGCTTTGTACGGTAGGCCATGACGATCACCCTTATGCTGGCTGGAGGCAGGAGAGGCAGCTTTGATGGGACCTTGTCTTGTTCAGGAGACTTCAAAGTAGATAGAGCTGATTCGAAAGTGGATGGCTATAGCACAGTCTTGACAGAAGTCTTATGCTGATCAGTGGAGAAGACCTCTGGAGTTTGAGGTCAGAGATCAGGTTTTCCTGCGCGTCGCACCGAGGTTGGGACACAAGAGGATTCGGAGACAGGGCACGCTTTCACCGTGGTACGTCAGGCCGTTTGAGGTTTTGGAGAGAGTGGGGCTGGTCGCCTATCGGTTGCAGCTACCTTAGAGGTACCGGGCCATGCACGACGTCTTCCACGTCTCTCAGCTCCGTCAGTACTTTTTAGACCCGCCTCATGTCTTTCAACCTGAGGAGGTTGATCTTGAAGCGGATGCATCGTTCGAGGAGCATCCTATCTGTATTGTCAACCGCAGTACGAAGGTTCTCCGCGGGCGGTCTGTTCCTCTGGTATGAATGCTTTGGTAGAACGGGTGAGTACATGACGAGACTTGGGAAAGGGAGGCCGATATACGATCGCATTGGCCTGAGCTGTTCGGGGATTCTTCTTCTAGGCCACGTTAGGGAAATTCGGGGAAAAATTTATTTAAGGGGGGAAGTTTGTAAGAACCTGGATCTTCGTTTTAGGTATGTTTTTCCTTTTTTTGGAGTTTTTATAAAAAATGAACTTTTTGGAAATTTTCAAAGTACACGCGGTGTACTTTCTGAGTACACGCCGTGTACTTTCTGAGTACACGCCGTGTACTCTTCTCCGGATCGAAGCCGTGTGCTGGCCCTGCCCAGGCCACACACACTGTGTGTAGGGGTGACGTGGAGTCCAATTTTGGCAGAGTACGGAAAAGACCCAGTACACGCCATGTACTCTAAAAGTACACGCCGTGTACTTTGTTTTTTTTACTAAATGAACTAGGGTCATGCCTGACGCACAAAAACACCTCCTTCTAGGTCCAGTTTGTCTGAGAGCGACCCATACGGCCGAATATTCAATGATCCCCCCGTCTCCTCATCCATCCTCCGATTTGAGCACTGTCGATTGCATTGGAATCGCAGCGGTAAGATCTTCTTTTTTCTTGAGCTTCATCTTCTGATTCCTCTTCTTTTCCGAGTTATCATAGGTTGATAATTTTGTGCGTTTTCTCAGATCTACAATGTTCTAAGGGGAATCAATCATCGTGATTCACATATATCGATCACCTAGGATCGTGGTAGGTGGTTTGTGCCTTTCTGTAGAAAGTTGATGAGTATTTTGTAAAAATTCCACAAATACCCTTGAACGGGGTATTGTGTGTTACCTGTTTTGCTCTATTGTTTTTCTGCTTTGCTTGATTGTTGTAGTATAGGGTTATGCTTGTGAGTAGAGTAATTTATTTTGTGCTCAGGTTGCTTTCCCATGTTTTTTCTGCCTGTTTGGAATTTTTCCAGTTGCCATTCCTAGTCGTAGGATAGTGGAACAACTACTTTATTATGCTATTGAGCCTTAGAATGATAGTCAAGTTGTTCTTGAGGTTTACTTGGACGATACACGCATGCTATGCATGTTTATTTTCACTCAGTACTGTGAGTACCTACTGTAGCAGACCATAGGGAGAATTGACGTAAGGGCTTCTCCAGAGTGTATTCAAATATGATGCAATACCACAGGGGGAATTGACGATGAGTGCTTCCTCAGAGAGTCTGTAGATCCTCGACATGGGCCATAGGGGGAATGAGACGTTGAGTGCTTCCCCAGAGAGCCTTTAGTACGATACGAGACTGTAGGGGGAATTGACGGTGAGTGCTTCCTCAGATAGTCTATTAATTTTCAGAGCTAAACCAGAGGGGTGAGACTGTGTGTGCCTCCTAGAGGGTTGCTAGTAATTATAGGTTGAACCATAGGGGTTAGGCTGTGAGAGCTACCAAGAGGGTTACCTTTTTCCTTATTGTTTCTGGTTGTTCACTTGTGTACTTTTTTTTGTTAGAACTGTGGATTGTAGTTGCTTGTACTTTCCTATTTACTGCTTCTTGCTTTATTTCTTCCATTTATTCATTGACTGTTAGGCACAAATCTTTGGGTGGTTTCCTACTGGGACTTTGTCTCACACCCTGTTTGGGACATGCTTTTGGGCCCAAGCAGACTTTGTTGTTGCAGGAATAGATAAGGGCAAGTGCCCTTAGACTTCCGGTACATGATTGCTTGGAGCTGGAGAGAAAGGGACTGAGCTTAGGCTTGCGATGCTGAGGAGTTTACTTTGTTTTATTTGGAGCTTTTTTTTCAGTTTTACTTCAGCATGTTGGTTTGTTTACTGCTTTCCATAGACATATGTACCTTGTTGCATCATTATTATGTATCCATTGCTTCCGCTGTTCACTTCAATTGTTGTATGCTGTTGATTGTTTCTGCTATTGTGTCTGGTTGTTTTCCACTATATACTTTACCGAATGAGGGTATAGTTTCCCCACTGACTCACCAAGGCCCTCGCTGCTAGTCGGTAGCCTCTGGCGTTTAGGGAAACACGCTTGAGGTCATGTGGCGAACCGGGTACGGGGCACCAGTGGAGGGGCTCCCGATTCGGGTCGTTATACATCCTCATCCTATACCTAAAGTTGGTAATAGCCTGATCTGAGGTCTATCTTTGAGAACCACTTCGCTCCCTTTAGCTGGTTGAAGAGGTCATCAATTCTTGACAGTGGGTACTTGTTCTTCATAGTTGCCTGGTTTGGGTGCCGGAAGTCCACACACAACCTCAAACTCCCATATGACTTCTTGGAAAAAAGCACCAGGGCTTCCCACATTGAAATGTTGGGCCCTACGAACCCCTTCTCCAGCAATTCCTCCAATTGTACCCTCAGATCGCGAAGCTCTGCAGGAGCAATTCGATATGCCAGTGTGTATATCTATGTCGTCCTGGGGTATAGGTCGATACCGATGTCTACATCTCTATGAGGAGGCAGCCCTGGAACCTCATTAGGAAAAACATCCTCATACTCACCCACAACTACAAGAAAGCTTGGAATCCTCTCCTCCACTACACCGAGGGTGAGGCTAGCCAACTGGTGAGTGATCGGCTACACCCTCCTTAGAGAGAGTCCTTCATACTCTGTAAGGGTTTCCTTCTCACCGTTGAAGGAAAACCTTGTCCTATCTCCACAGACACACCGCACTGTACGCTGAAAAAAGTCGATCTAAGCATGGACTGCGGATAACCAGTCCATATCCAAGATGACGTCGTATGGCCTCGACACTGTTACTAGGAGATCCCATATGAAAATATTTCCTTCTAGAGTAAGATCAAACTACTAGCACCAGTGTGTAATATTTGAATACCCTCCTATAAGAGTCTCTATCCATAAGGATCGAGTCAACGGATCCATCAGAATTCTTGATCTCCAAACGAGAATTGTGGCAAGGAAGGAGTGACTTGCACCTATATCTATATGTAATGCAACTAGAGTAGAGAAGACCCAGATCATACCTCAGATCATCTCTAGAGCGTCGTGGTCGTAAGACTCTGCTTCATGGAGTTGAGCTCGCCCCTGTCCACCTGCTCCCTGAGGTCGGGGTGGACCACCTACGGGTGGTGGAGGTAACATCTCAAATTGTCACCCAACACATGCTGCTCGGACAGCTCCCCACCCATGTTCACCGCCCTGTGAACCTCCTCTCTCGATCCACTACCACCTCCTCAACGGCTCCTCAACTGTCTATCAGTCACTTGTACAGTGGGTCGGGTAGTCACGTGCCCTGTGTCTCTTCCCATCGCACATGTATCGCTGCCTAGCTCCCTGCCAACTCCCTCCGGAATGGGAGCACCGTACCACTGACCCTGAGTCTTGTGGTCGTCCTCTGAAAGACATGGCCCACTTGGGTCCACGTGCCTATTGTCTGCCGCCTGCCGAAGACTTTGCTACCTGGGGTCTACTAGTTTATCTAGCTTCATGTGCCATCCCCTACAAGAAACTCTCCATCATAAGGGCTCGCTCCAACCCCCCAACCTGAATATGAATTTTGAGAGGCGCCACCGAATCCCTGATCTCCCTTCTGTGTCCCCACTCAAAGGCTCGAGCCCTGAAGAAAGGGTCTAACACCATATATGTTGAGTAGCGGGAAACCCTGTGAACCTCATCGAGTACTCGGCCACCATCATGTTGTCGTGATGTAGGTGAAGTAGCTCCTAGATGCGCATAGATTACAAGGTCATTGGAAAAAACTCCTCCCGAAAAAGCCTCTCAAAGTCAACCCAAGTGAGGGTCGCTTCATCATGAGTCTAGATGGTCAAGTTCCACCATCTCCCTACAGATCCTTGTAGAAGGATTACCACCAAGATCTCCATCTGGTTAGGTGGTGTCCTCAATAAGTGGAAGACCCATTTCACAACCTCCAGCCAGTCCTCAATGACCTGAGAATCCATCTCTCCCCTAAACCTGGGAGGTCTCTGTCTCTGGAACTCATGTAGGGAACTGAGCCTACGAACGTCCTCTTCCGGAACTGCCAATGGTAGATTCTGACCATCAGGTGGTGGTAGCACTGGTGCACCACCCAGTGGGAACATCTCAAGCACTAGTCACTGAATGGATGCCTCATCACTAGGCAGGCTTTCCTCACAACCTCGTATCAGGATCCTGGTTAGTCGTCTACGTGGATGCATCCTGAGATAGATCAATATTTACCACAGTTAGAAGGTTATACATGGTGAGATAACTCTTATACAAGATTAGGAGACACTTATGAAATATTTTTTTTTTCATGTATTGAGCCGAAAACAAAATTCATGGTCCTGGTGTATGGACATGTCATCCACCGCACCAACACTGGACTCCCCGAATCTAAAATTTGAACTTGAAACACTTAACACCATTGCCCTAAAACAAAACACAGACTCCCGGTCTTGGAGGGGAAACTGACTGCCCTTTGATACCACTTTTTCATGACCCATCCCTTTGTGTCCATGCTGTGAATACCCCAAGACCGCCTCTCGAGGGCTAGGGGATGGCGACTAGAACCGAAGGCATTAACCTGCAAGTGAGGCATTATCCTGGATAACTGTATGCACACAGACACACACACACCCAACCAAGTCCCAAATCACAAAATGGAAACAAAATACCACTGGATAAACTAAGTGCAAGTATAATTGAAAGAAAGTGGGCTCGAATACAAACCCAAGAAAAAGTAATGAAAACGGTAAAGTACGAAATGTGCTCTGATATAAATCTGTAGTAAACCCCACCTGATTGTGAGAGTAGTGAAGCTACTGGAAGCTGAAGTAGTACATCCTGTTTGCCTCATCCTACTGGGCCACGCTTAGTCCTAGGACACCAATTCCACCATCGCAGCGTCTGTCCATCCCATCTCCCTGAGCACCCCTTCTGAAACGTTTGTTGTCTGCACCAGACAAAACACGTGTGGGCAATGCCCGTGTAGGGGTGAGTAACATAGTACTCAGTAGGGTCCCCCCCCAAAAAAATAAAGAACACACAATAGTTCCTCAAAGTAATGCATGAAACACAATGCAGATCACACCAAATATATTCTAGGGTAGTAACCGTAGCATCGTCAGTCACAAACGTCGAACCCCTCGGCCGCTAGAGAACTCCTCCTCTATTGAGTACACTGGGCTGAAAGTGTCACACATAGTTACTTCCCACTAACCTTGGACTATTGTGTCACTCATCCCTAATTAGAACCATGGGTATTTTGGGTTACATAGAGCCGCTCCCCACCATGGGCTCACCAGGTCACACAAAGCCACTTACCACCTTGGCCGAACTGAGGTACTCCTCTTGTCGAGCATTGTGGGTCTATCAGGTCAAACAGATCCACTCCCCAGCATGGTCTTGCTGGGTCATACAGAGCCACTTCTAACTGGGCCATTTTCGATCAGTCTTTAGGTCTCAGCCAACTGTAGGGTTCCATACGTAGCGCGCTTGGGATAATCGCTATTCAAGCCATTCATCACTTCTTATCTTCCATGAAAGTCAATACAATTAATTATGAAAGATCCTCCTCCTCTATAGGGTTCCAATGCTGCAAATGACTCATCTATTGGGCACACAGTTTTCAAGATACATGCGTTTTAGAAACCAGGGGACCGGTTGTGACGAGACACGGTCCGAACATATCGGACCAACCCGAACAACCTGGCCTAGGGGTCCAACATACCACAGTTTATTAAGATGGACTAAACCCTACCCGGTGTGGGTCGAGGTCGGTCTGGTATGGCTTGGCCAGTGGGCTAGGACCAATAGGCCTTGTTGGAACCGGCTCTGTTGGCTGAGGGTCCAGCCTGCCGAGTTAATCAGTGACCCGGTATAGTTCGGCCCGACCCAAAGAGGGCGCGCGTCCGGCCCTTTGGGTGTCGGTCAGACAGTCTGGCACGGTCCGTCCTGGTGAGACGTGGGTCCAGCTCGCGGTGCGGGTCTGACCCACTGGGCATTTTGTGCCCTGCTCAGTCCGTAAGAGGCGGACCAGTCCACCTCACCAGACACGTCCAAGAGCCGCGTCCCTACCCTACCATCACCCCACGAGTCGCAACAGGGTGCCTAATATACCGCGAGAAAGTGACCGTGGCCCGTCGCGCAGGATGCTGCTTGGTCCCGCGATCTTCTATCAATCAAGCCGTCGTGGCGCGCCGCCTCCCACTCACGACTTGTTTAGGCTGGGACCATCCGTCCGGTGTGCTATTGTGGAACGCCGCCTCCCACCCGCAGCCACCACCGCGAGCCACCGTCGACAGTCATCAGTGCCACCACCGGTGCCGGCGTGTCAGACGAGTCTTCCACAGACCACCAGGTCCGCACCAGTGATCTGTTCTTCGTGCCGCTTGCTCTTGCGTTATCTGGGAGTTGTCCTCTCCACTACGACGGTCTCAAAACTGGTTTGTCGTCGAATCAAAAGTTTGGCCACAAATAACACCCATGAAGGAGGGTATCCAACCTTTTTCATGTCGGCCTGGGCCCTCCACATTAGGAATTTACAAAACAAGGGAGGTCTGGGGATTTTAATTTTAACAAGACAGATAATTAAAACCCAAATAAAGAAACCCCAAAGAATTCAACCTCCTGCAAGAATGATCGGTCTGCGGATTAACCTGTTCATGGGTTAATCTGCGTTTGTCGTTTTGAAATAATAATAGAGAAACAATAAAATCAAACAATCCCTACCTCTTTGAATTTTGTTTCCACACATTCATCCTCAAGGGGTTTAAGACATCAACACCACTTCCTGGCTTCGATATTCAAAAGTCGTTGGAGAAGAAGAAGTTTCGACGACGTTCTTTGCTCTTCACTGGGGTGGAAGTCTTTCAGAGGTTCTCCAGAGAATCCTCTAATTTCTTTAATCCATATTTTCCTAGAGTGTTGAATTATAAATAGGATAAAATCACAACATTCCCATTATGATGTGACATTATGTCGTCACGCTGTTTTATTTAAGAAATAACATCGCTGTTATGTGTCATTAAAGTGTCATTACACTGTGAGTTTAACGAGACATTAATGAGCCTCATTGATGCACATCGTCACCACCCTATCACTTCCTCGTAGTGTCGTCATCCGCCACTCCAAAGTGAGATGGAAAATAAAATAATTCATTTAAATTATTTTATTATTTTTCTCAAAAATTCTAAAAAATAAATATTCCACTAGACCCTTGCCGGCTGATGTTAATTCATTTCTAGGTGAATCCCGAAATTCTAAATTCAACGGTGCCCTTAGATTTTTGATCTGATTAACAGTTCAAAATATAGAAAATCCCACTCGCATGTTTACTGAACATACCTTAAACAAAGTTCGAAATTCTATTCTGGGTGCTTCAGACCTCCAAATTACATGCCTTCGAATTTTGCGGTCTCGAAATAATTATATATAAAAAAATACACAGAAATTACAAGATGTTAAAATATCACCCTCAGGAGATTGGTCAGTCTAAAAGGAGAACTCAAAGTCTAGAGGATATGTTGAGATCATGTTTAGGGTAATTATAAGAATGTTATAAGAAACACCTTACTATAGTGGAATTATCATATAATAATTATTTCAATTATATATTTAAAATAAAACCATATGAAGCACTATTTGGGAAGAGGTGTTAGACTCAGATATGCTGGGATAAATTTTGAGAGAAGAAGATAATGGGACTTGATCCTATCCAAGTGATGATAGAGGTGGTTCAAACCATTCATCAACATATTATATCTTCAAAAAGTGACATAAAATCTATCCATACAATCATTAGTGATACATAGAGTTTGAGGTCAGAGGTAAAGTGTTCCTATGTATATAGTCATGGAATAAATTTTTTAAATTTCATGTGAAGGGAAGTATTATTCCTACATACATTTTCCCATCTATGATCCTTGATCACAACCGAGTAGTGTTCAATCTACTAGCACTCCCACCAATCCCGTATCAACTGAATGATGTGTTAAATGTATCCCTATTAAGGAAGTATATACTAGAACCCTCACATGTATTGAATCTATATGTGTTATCATTTGAGTGGGACCTTTCATTCGAGGAGTAAATGATGATTTTTTTAGATCATAGCTACAAGGTTCTATGATACTAGACTACTCACTTGTACAATGTTTTATAGAGGGAGCCAAAAGTTTGAGGATGTAATATGGGAAATAGAAGAGATGATGGAATAGAAGAACCATAATATACATTAAGAAATGAAATTAAAAATTAGAGGAAAAAATTTATAATTGGGTAATAATATAATTTCACACACTTTTATAAATCAAATTCCTTCAATTTGTATAAATTAATTCATTATCAAGTAATGAAGTTATAGAAAATACATGCAATAATTTTATTATTTTAGGATGGTATATCCCATTAGAATTAAAAGACCATTAAGAATCATAACTGTTGATAATATAGAAATTTACTAGTGGTCATATTAGTAATATATATCAAAATTATAATATATTCAAATTCACACAGATGGAAGAAGCGATGACATTGACTAGTAGGATGATACACTATAAAGCCCATTTATCATAGAATTTAAGGGAGATAGAATCTATGCAACTTTACCTTGATCAATCCTAAGATATTATAAAATATATATATCTCATGAATAGAACCATTTATGGGAGAATTACATGATTATCAAGATCATCGACCAACCCATCTATGCTGAACCACCCCCAATAAAATCTCACTATTACATATGTCTCCCTTAGGGAACTAATTGGTAAAATAAAGGTCCATATATCAGAAAATAAATATTATGAATTTTTATTTTTATTTCTAAATAAATATTTAATGTAATTATATTATTTTATTATTACTTTTAAAATGATTAAATAAATAATTTGATAAAAATTAGATTATGGTACAATAAAAATCAAAGTGTATATTTTGGGAAATATTTAGTTTCAATAATGACAATATTTTTGATTAATTTATGAACTTTTTTAATAAAGTAAATTTTAATAAAATATTATTAGTAAATAAAATCTATTATATTTAAATTAGAATATAATTTTTTACATTAACTGTAATTGTTATATGGGTTATAAAATTATTATTGTCAAAAAAGTATATTTAAACAAATGTGTGTTTTGATATAAAATTATAAAAATTCATTTCAAAATAAGTATTTCTATAAATAAATAATATTATTGAATAAATCATGTCGAATTTATCTAATGGATATTATTTCATAAATTTGCAATCCATTCAATTTTTTGAGTAAAAATTAAATACATATAAATGTACAATATATATTCTGACATCATAGTTACCCAGAAGAGTTGTAATATTTTCTAGAAAAGGTATAGACAACTAAAAATATATATCAAAATTAATAAAATGTGGTTTTTAAATTATTTTATTATTTTTATAAACCCTTATTGAATCCTCCAAAACCTATATTATATTTTACATATTCAAAATCAGTTCATTGTAGACATGATCCACTTCCATAACAAAATGGTTATTATTTTAGTGATCCAGGTTCTTAAATGTGCATGATAATAGAACCCAATAAACTTTTTTAGATACCATTAGAAAAAACAATTGGAAGGCTTCTAGTTTTAACTAATTTACCATATAGAGTCCAAAAAATATATTTTGAAATTAAAAAAATAAATCTCATATATTTTTCTATGTAATCCCACCCAAAATCTCATTAAACTTCCCTAAAATCCCTTATATCCTAAAATTAATATTAGATTACCTCTCTATAGTCCTTTTATAGTTCCATACATATCTTAAGACTATCCAATGAATCTCTTAGAAGTTACCTATCAAGGTAAGGGATCCCCTACAACTTCTCTTTGTTCAAGAACCGTCTATATATTATTCCCCTTAATTTTTATTTTTTGCAGTTAGTTTATGTTCATAAAACCCCTCTTATTATGATTTTAATTTCTATGTGATGCGAGACCCATCTATCTCTCTCTTTAATTATTACCTTCTATGAAACATTACATACCATCATTATTCTATCAATATTATCCTTCTATTTTCCATGAAAACCATTTTTGTAGTGAAAACCTATCCAATTTTCACTAAATTTTGTTAACCTATATGTACCTATCATTATTATATTGGGTAATTCTATGTCTGTACCCACACACCTTAATTTTGAATCATGTTTTTCCATGCCTCATTGTTAATGATCTAGATTATCACCCCACACATGTTACCATTATATTACTCTAGGGGCATATTTACTACATTAACGAATGATATTCATTTTTTATTCCCGAACCAGGCTTTGCAGGTCACCCATTTCTTATGTAGATCTCAATTTTATCCCATGAATTTTTAGAAAAATGATGGAATTTCATAATCATGATAATGAAGAATTAAATAATTATATTTTATTACTTCTGAATTTTTTTATGATATGTAAAAAATTTCCCCAAAACACTAGGATTCATGATGAATTGGAATTGTATTGTGTGTACATTTTTTTTAATAAATCATGAATTAAAGTGTATTAAAACAGGGGATGTCAAATTTTTTATCCCCTATCATATAAAAAAGATGAGGAGAAACCCATTATTTGACACCATTGAAGAAGGTATATGGGTAGGAGATTTAATAGAGAGAAGTTCGAAGCTAGATTAGAACATTGTGTACTTGATCCATCAACATCGTTCCACAAGGTATGAATCAAATTTATTAGCACCTCTTCCATTTTTGATTTAATTTTTTATGTTGTAGATCTTAATTGATTGATCATTATTGGTGACTCATCAAAACCAACCATGGAAATGTGTGTGATTTTTGCCTCTTTAGGTCAGAATATCTGTGGTCTAAGTTGAAAATTAAGTAATGTTAGAGTGGATAGGGATCATGAAAAAGGGGGAGTTTCAGGAGTTCAATTGAAAGTAACTAAAATGGGATGACAATTTGGTGCCATGATACATGGGTATGGGTAGTAAAAAATATAACATCGTATCCATGATATATCAAGAATAGTTTCTCATTCGTAGTGGAATCCATTGGTAATGCTGAAAGGGTTGGCCATGCAGTAGTTGGCCAGGGTAGGATGCATAACAACATAGTCGTACGGTCAAAGGGATAGGGGGAAACCTTAGGATTTATATATTCTGTCTAATAAAAAGGGATACAGAAACTTCCAATATACCATTTACAGGGTAGGGGTATCCTAGGATCATCCCCCTCATGGGATAAGTGATATATGTCATCTTGTTATAGGGCCCAACCATGATGAGGGTTGGGTGATGAGCACAAATATTTGTCTATAAGACTTTACATAGTCAAGGGAATGAAAAACACCCCTGGTATCCACATTTATAAAAATAACCACTATTAGGAGTGAATGAGAATACTAGGGAACAAACAACACTTTCACAACATTCTATGTAGAGCTCCAAGTGTCTGCCTCATAACTAGAGAACGACATAGTCTTCCATTTTTTCATTTTATTTTCCTAAAAAATCTATTTTAAGAAAGTAAATAGATTATAATGAGTATTTTTTTTCATTTAGACCATGATGTTAGATCTCTTTTATCTATATGATTTTGTTTATATGCTAAGATAGTTTTTTAATTTATATTCGTATTACTAAAATTGGAGTTCATGTTAGTCACAGTAGTTCCCTTAATATAACTAGGTTGCTTAAGTGACATATATGGGGAACAAGAAAGTATGAGGGATCCCCTCTTTTTAATGCACCCCTAACTGGGAGATACTACATGGATTTTAGATTAAATTATTGGTGGTTTTTTTTCTCCCAAATTATAGTGACTCTTGTGGATCATATGTGTTTCAAAATATGAGTTCTTTTCTCTCCTCACAACCAAAATGTTGGATCCTCAAGAGATAGGGAGTGAATGATGAATAATATTCCTAGTGCCCCATTCATTGAACCACATGTTGTGATTTTGTAGGCCAGATAGTGGTATGGATATGGTTTTTTGAACTCTTTCAATTGTTGTATAGGAAAGACATGGATCAAGATTCCAATTTTTATTTCTCATGGTGTTGTCATAATTACATTAATTGAGTAGTGAGAAGGTCTCAGATATTCTGTCTCAGTAACCAAACCTCATATGATAGAGATAAAATCTACAAGTCAGAGCACCCCTTGTGGGGGTATTCTATATGTGGTATGATGATTATAGAGTTCAGAGAGTGAGCTTTTGTATTAGGTGTTTTGGGATAATAATTCATAGAATCTATTTGATCCCCATTCGTTATACCCCTTTTATAGATCTGGTATGAGTTTAAAGGGATGTATCTTCCAATTTTATGGTCTTGTCCCCTTGAGTTTAATTTGGTTATGGGTCTTTCCCTCGATTCTATCCTAGATGGGGAGTGGTATTTCCCCCTTATAGGAAGGAACAATGTGTGGGTCACCCATTTATAAGATGATAACCCCTTGTGAGGATCGTTTGTGTCATTTTTTAATACATTTTGTATTTATTTTAAACATATGATATTGTAAATATTTTATAATAATAGTTAAGACTTATATGTTGATGTTATAAAGAAAGTTTTTTATGAAGCCCTGTAGGAGGTTACGAATGTTTTCACAACAATGTAACTTATAGGTTATATGTTGTCGTTTCATGATTGATATTAATAACATCATGAATAAATTCATGATCCTTGATGTGTTTATACTAAATACGAGTTTATAATTTATTGTTTTGTGGTCCAGGGATGGTGTTACCTATGAGATAATTAAATAAAGTATCTGTTTTAGAGTTTTTAAATATTGTTAGAAAAGGAGAGAAATAATTTGTGTAAGAATCAAATATTCAATATCAATTAGGATTAGACAAATATGCATGGAGGCTAATAGAATGAGGATAATAGTTGGAGTAATTTAATGTTTCCTATTAGATGATGTTTTTCTTACTAGATGTGTAAAGTTCAATGTCATGATGATATAGAGGGTGCGGAAGAATTAAGTCCACCAGATTGTTTCCATCAAAAATAGATCTAGCATAAAAAGTTTTATTTGATAAAGGATTATTTACTCCATTAGAGGAGGAGTTATTATAGATCATCATAAATATCTAAGAGATACTTGTTTAAAATTTCCCCAAATTCATTATTTTGAATTGTACCAACCATATTTATGTTTTGTAGGATCAAGGATATCATATAAATATTCCATTAGATTTTATTCTAAAATTTATTATCGATCCGTGGAAGAGGAAGACCATTATTCCAAAATAATGTTTAACTTATGAGGATGATAGTATGATTTTATCATGTTGATATGGTCAATTAATGTTTAATCAGATAGATTAGTATTGGAAATACAATATTTCTATTATCAGATAAACAATTCCATGAATATGAACTATTGAGATAATGTTTGATGTGGATAATAGTTTAAAGTCATCCGGCTATTTATATATGAATTCCTTATATAGAAGAGGCTATGAAGAGAATTATACAATAATGTGTTGAGTTTATCGGATTTTTTTTAATCAATCAATTCAATTCAATCATAATAAAGTAATAGTTTCCAAATTATAGATGGATATTTTCTTTTTTGAAGTTATCATAAAATCATTTGTATGATAAATTTATTATTATTTTTACCTAAACATTGAAAATAACTTTAAAATAATGATGGTGAGGTGACCCAATCAATATTGGTTATCATGTTGGGATAAATAATTTTTAATAAACTCAATTGTTCTATTATTGTAAAAATCTTTATGAAAATCCAAAAATACTCGTAAACATCATAGTGAAGTTGTGATGAGTTGGAGAATTTGAATTTAAATTTGGGTTGAGTGGGAAAAAATTTATATCACATTGTTTTCAACCCGTATTCATTCCTATATAATGTAATTGAAGTATAGTATTGGGGGGATACACACTATTTATATAACTGATAGGGTCTATGTTCCATATAAATAATATTAGACAGAGAAATTATGTAGAGATAAAAATGATAATGTTAGATATATGTGAGTTTCAAACCAAGGTTTAACTTGGTTGAGGAAGAAGTAGAAACTAAGAAGAGGTAGTGGAATCAAAATTACTAAATGGGGAATTTTTTATAGGTTCTATGTTTTGGTCATCGAACTGATAATAGATTAAAGGCACTATAGTTTTTGGTAGAATAGTCAATGTTTTACCGGATGAATGAACAAGTGCACCAAATAGAGTCATACCAGAGATGGTGTAATAATTATTAGATATACATTATATGAGTTGTTTCCAATTATTAATATTATTATTTTATCTCATAAGGATAAGAAAACTATATAAATTATGATATTCATTATAATTTCCTATTCTGATAATAAGGATTCTTATGCGAGTTGGCTCAAATTGTATTCTGTATATATTGTAGTTGATTCACATGGACCAAAGGGAGTCTTTGGGGAAAGTATTTATCCACCCACCATGGTTCACACCATGTAAATATTATGTTCTATTCCATACTATTCTAAAACTATATACAAAGTGAGTTTGATTTTTATAAGGTATTAAAGAGCATAATCTCTAACAATTTATTGGGGTTAATTTATTGAGGGAATACATTGTAAATTATCACTACAGATTCAACCTCCCCCACATTCTCTGTGGTTGGAACACCCTTGGTATCCTCAATTGGTTTCATATCATCTAGGTTCTCTCTGATGTATCATTACATTTCATATCATGTATATTCTCAAATCAGTGAATCTTAGGGGTATTAAATCCTTTGATGGAATTTTTTCATGGATATATTAATATAATGATACCTTGTAATCAATCTCTTATCCTTGAGGTAATTTATGTAGCTAAATTCGGGCTTCCACCTATTTAGAAGGTTGTCTCTATCACATTTTCTAAAAAAATAAATCTTCAGGTAGATGGTAATGATCAAAATCATATTCTAATTTCCTTGTTAGCAAATATTTATATGATGGTAATGAATATTAAAAAAACTAAGGAATAATGGGAAAAACTAAAATGTATATTTTGGGGAAATATCAATATAATGGAATAAAAGGTAAAATACTATATATTTGTGTTCAAAGATATAATAATTTCATATAAAGAAACTATTAATGAGTACTTCATATGAGTGGATAAAATTGTTATCAACAATAAATAATTATGAGATGTTTGGATAGTTTTATAATTTATATGAATACCATTTGAAACATTCTAAATTTTTTATCATAAAATTTATACATTAGAATGTAAATATGATTTATCTCATGATGAATTGAATAAATTTCTTGTATCATAAATGACAAGGAAATATCTAACACTCAAAATTAATATTAAGGAATAAAGAGATTTTCAATATGTGAAGAAGTTGAATTTACATGATCAATAACATGGGTTAGAGGGACTTAGTGAATTAGAAGATAAAAATTTGATTCTAATGAAAATGAAAGTAGCAAGAATCTTATATATAATATTATTAAAAAATATAGAGTAAAGTGACGATGGAAAAATCCCACATAACTATTTTTAGTGTGGAGGAATTGAAAAATTTCTATAAATTTTCCTAAGAACATTATTGGAGAATATGATGATGTCTCTAAAGAAAAAACTCAATGGGTGAATTGGAGGAATTATTCATTGAAACATAATAAATCCACTGAAAGTAATAAAATTTTCACTAGAATGAATAGATAAAGCATGTTATGTATGAATATTGATAATGAGTGTACTAAAAACAGCTCCTCAGAAGATGAAATTCCCCCAATGTTTACACCTTTCATTATTAATGTTTAGATAAAGGAAGATTATTTAATCAATTAAGAATAAGAATGTGAATAAACCTATACAGAATATATAATGAAAAAAAAACTCATGGAATGTCATAAGAAAGACCCAGAATAAAATAATGATGTTAGAATTTTTAATAATAAGGTTAGAAAAAATTATATAAAATGAATAATTCCTTAAAAGGAATATTTTTTCCTTGAAGAGATTAATAACCATAAGATAAAACTTCTAAAATAAGTAAGGTTAGTGGGAGATCAAGGTATAATAATTAATCATTGTGAATTTTAGGTGTGTAGGATTCAATATATTTTCCTTTAGCATGAATGTTACTTAAATAAGATTAGTGAGAATTCAACTAATCCTTCATAGGTAATGATTAAAACATATAAAAATATCATAGGAATGGATCCCAAATATCAGGTGAAATATACACCCATTGTACATAAAATTCATTACACTATAGTATCCATACATGTGTTAAGAAAATATTTACAAATCACATATTGATAAGGGATGTGAGAAACACAACACATCAATAGGATATGAAAAAAAACATTAAAAAAGAGGCTTCCCCATGCCTATCGAAATAAATTTCATGATGTTCTGTTGAACCATATTAAACTCACTATAGTGAAAGATAATTTTTTATAGAGATATTAAGGGTTCATTGGATATTATTGGTGTTGAGGTATATATGGGAACAAGGAATGTAATTATTATAAAAAATATCAATCTCTTGGAATATTCCTGAATTTAGGGAGAGAAGTTATGAATGAACAGTGAGTAACTTTCTTTCTCTTAATGTAGATTGAAAAGAAAATCCACATCATGGTATAAAGATTCCATAAAAAACACAATTTGATTTTATAGAGGATATTGTAGGTAGCTATAAACAAGCTTTTCACTTTGTTGAATAATTCATGAATAAACATTTGAGATAGGTTTTCTATAATAAAATTGAAAATTAGGATTGGATGATAAAAGTTGAATAAATAGATTATGTGATTGGGACTACTCTAAAAGATAGAAAATGGAACATAACAAATATTGTTCATATTTCTTGTTTATAAAATATTCTAGATGATTAAATTTTTTGAAATAAATTGGTAAAAATGATGGAAAATTATTTAATTTTTGAAATGATATTTCAATAAAAATCAAAAGAATATGAGTGGGTGAGTTTGGACATTAGAAATAAAAATCAATGGATGTTTGGTTTATTGATATAATTAAGCACAACACGTTGAGTGTTATACAACATTATTATGATGGTAAGGATATAATATTTATATATGTTTCTTTTATCATCAATATTTTAATAGATGGAATTTTTCTTACTATGATAAAAAAGTAAAAGTGGAATAAATTATAGACTTGTTATCTTTATTACTCAACATTCTTATGTGTTGAGGATGAAAATAAGTTGTGTCATCGATGACATGGGAATCAGGTATAGAAAAGAATAAAATAACTTTGTAATTAATATGTTTTCATAAACTTATTTCAATTGATATTTAATGATTATTTTATTTGATTTATTTCCTAAATGGAAGGATTTTTAGTGAAATATATAATAATGTTTTATTCCAATCCACTAAGCCTCTTAAAATTATATGAAATGATCATTTTTAAGCATTGAGACATTAATAAAAAAATAATGATTTGTACATTATTAAATTTCTTGATTTATTCACTCAGATGACCAATACAGTGTTTATAAATTGTAAATAAGAATATTATGATATGTTAAGTTATTTTAGAAGTGATTTTTATAATTAAAATCCTTATATATGTTTAATATTTGGATATAAAATATAATGGAGCTCATAAATATCTCTTCCTAGTCCTACCAAATGAAAAAGGGAATAAAACAAACATATACTTACCTATAAAATACTAAAAAATTGAATTATCTAAAATAAAAAATAGATGTATATTATAATTTATAATAAGTATACTTACTGAATACAATCATTATAAAATTTTCTCAAGTGATGTTATGAGTGAAACTATTCATCTTTAAAAAAATATGTTTTTATGGAATGAATATAAAATTAACTACTATAATATGTTGAATAATAAAAATGCAGTGGTGAAATACATTAATATTTTTTTGGATTCCTTTCTTTCTAAATATTAAAAAATTTGATATTGGGAAGTTTGATAAATATTACGAATAAGGAAATAAGACAACTCACTTTCCCAAAGTTTTATGATGTGAACAAAAAGTTTGAGGAAGTGAAATGGTAACTATAAGAGTTGGTGAAACAAAAGTAACCTATCTTAATTTAGTGAATGAAATGAAATTTTATTGGGAACAATTTCTAAAAGAGTAATAATGTTACAACCTGAACTTTTAGAAATCAAATTCTTTCATTCTGAATAATTAAATTCATTATCTAGTAATAAGGTTATAGAAAATATGAGCAATAATTTGGTTGTTTTGGAAGGGTATATCATGTCATAAATAAAAGTTTGTTAAGAATAATAACTATTGATAATATATAAATTCAATAGATATCATATTAGTAGTATATATAATGGGTTATGCTATATTCTAATCGGCTCATATAGAAGAAGGGACGACCTTGATCGGTAGGATGATACCCTATAAAACCCATTTATTAGAGTTTTTGAGGGAGATAACATCTATAGAATTTTCCATTGACCAATAAAAAGATAATATCCAATGAATAAATCATGAATGAAACAATTTTAGGGAAAAGTTAAAGCTCATTGAGAATATTGACCAAACCATGTACGCCAAACCACCCCAAGAAAATATCACCATCACAAACCTTTCCCTTGGAGAATTCATTGAACAAATAAAGGTATATTTATCTAAACATGAATACTATGAATATGTATATTTATTTTTAATTAATTATATAATATAATTATCCCTTTTTAATAATATTTTAAAAATCATTGAATAATTAATTTGACAAAAATTAGATTGTGTTACTATGAAACACAAACTGCATATTTTAGAAAATATCCAGTTTCAATAAAGAAAATATTTTTTATTAATTTATGAATTTTACTAATAATTAAAATTTTAAGAAAATACTATTAGTAAATAGAATTTATTACATATATATTATTATATAATTTTTTGACATTAAATGTAATTATTATAATGGTTATAAAACTGTTATTTCCAAAAAATAGTATATTTTAATAAATGTGACTTTTGATATAAAAGTGTAGAATATAATATATAAAAGTGTCAAATTTATTTAATGGTGATCATTTCATAATTTTCTAAGCCAGTTAAATTTTTGAGTAGAAATTAAATACGTTATAAATATAAGGTATGTATTATGACATCATAATGACCAAAAAGTTTTCTAATATATTTCATTAAAGGTATAAATAACTAAATATATATATCCCCATTAATTAAATGTGGTTTTTAAATTATTTTATTATTTTTATAAACCCTTATTAAAACATCCAAAACCAATATTATATTTTACGTTTTCAAAATCAGTTCATTGTAAACATGTGTCACATATAAAAAAATGGTATTGTTATAGTGATCTAAGTTCTTAAAATTATATGATAATAGAAAATGATTCAATTTTTTAGATACCATTGGAAAAAATATTGGAAGGTTTCTGGTTTTACATTAGTTATCATATAGAGTAAAAACCCTATATTTGGAAATTAAACAATAAATATCATCTATTTTTTGATATAAACCTACCCAAAATCTCAGTACTCTTATCTAAAATCCATTATATCAGGGAATTACTATGATATTCCCTCTATATATTCCTCTATTGGTGACCCTAATCTCTTATGATTTTCCACTGAATTGGTTATAATTGTCATCTCAAGGCAAGGGATTCCCTCCAAGTCCCCTTTATTCCAGAACCCTCTATATATTATTCCAATTAATTTCCAATTTACCTTGTTGTTTTTTTGTTCAAAAAAACCCTCTTATTTTCCTTATTGTTTCCATGTCATTAGAGACCCATATCACTATCATTACACCCTTATATGAGTCATTACTTACCACCATTATGCTATCAAAATTATCCAGCCATTTCCCATGGAAAACAATTGTGTAGTGAATACCAATCCCCATTTTCACTCAAGTGTATTCAAATATATATAACTATAATTATTTTACTAGGTAATTCCATATCTTTATGTCACACTCCTTGATTTTATTTTTAATAACGATGAAAGAAATATTTATGTTTTATGATATATATGGTAAAATTATGTATGTAACTGATATAAAAGAGAGGGATGTGCCAAAAAATTTATAAACTTCCAATTAATATGGAAATGATTAAATATGATGAGATTCAATGAATGTTTTATTTTAGTAAATCTTAATAAACCTTGTTATGTTTTCTTAGTGATTAGCCTTGCTATTTTTTTCTGATGCCATTTTTTATGTTGTGGCCGTATTCTTATTTTGACTTTAAAAAATCATGCTATTTCATGCCTCATTTTTTGTGATTTAAATTCTAACCCATTTTATGTTACCTTTATATGCCTGTTGTATAAAATTTAATACTTTACCTAATGATATGTTTTTTTATTACCTTACTAGGCTTTACAGGTCACCCATTTTTATTGTACATCCCAATGGCATCCTATGTATTTTTAGGAAAATGGTGGAAATTGAGAAGCATGATAATGAAGTATTAAATAAATTTATGGTATTAATATTGAAATTTGTTATTATATGTAACTAATTTTACAAAAACAGTAAGATTCATGATCTATTGGAATTGTATTTTGTGTACAATTAGGTAATAAATCATAAATTAATGTGTATTAAAATAGGGGATGTCATATTTTTTCTCCCCTATCTTATGAAGAGGATGAGGAGACATCCCATGTTTGACACCATTAAAGAGGGGATGTGGGGTAATATATTCTCTAGAGACATTCTCAAATCTAGATCAGAATGTGGGGGCTTTGATGCATAAAAAACAATCCAAAAGCTTGGAATCAATTTTTTATCTCCTTGTCCTGATTTTTTCATTTAATTATTTTTGTGGTAGATCATCATTAATTAATAGTTATTGATCATTTTTTATAACCACACATGGAAATGTGTATGATTTCATCCACTATATGTCATAATATACATTGTTGGGTTTGCACACTGGGCAATGTAGCATGGATGGGGATCACGACAAGGGGGGATCATGAGTTTCATTGAATGTGACCGTCATCATGGGATGATAAGTTGGTATCATGATACATAGGTATGGGTTTTCAAATAGTTCCCCAAACATGAAAGATCATTGAAAAACAGTTTCTTAGTCATAGTGGCATCTAGTGTTATTATGAAAGGGGTTGTCCATGCCACAAAAAACTGGCGCGGGAGGGGAAACCACATATTCATACAGGTGAATGAAATGGGGGAAACCTTAGTGAATACATAGCCCATCTTATCTAACAAAACTAAGAAACCTCCAATATACCCTGATGTGGACAGTGGTAACTCACGATCATCCCCCTCATGAGATAAGTCTAACATTACGACTCATTATGGGGCCCAAGCATGATGAGCATTGGGAGATGTTCAAAAATCTAGGACTATATGATAAGACATGGTCAAGAGACCGCACAATATACATGGGATCCACATGTCTAAAAACTACCACTATTAGGATTGAAGGAGAATAATAGGGAATACACAACACTTTCCTAGCATTTCAGTTTGTGTTTCATGTGGTTTCCCTATTTCTAGAGAACCACCTAGAGTGAAAGTTTTCATTATATTTTTGTAAAAGTAAATTTTGAGAATGTAAATATCCTATAATGAGTATTTTTACATATATATCACGATTTTAGATACCTTTTATCCATATGAGTTTGTTATGGTAATACATTTTTTCAAATTTATCTTCATAAGACTAATGTCATAGTTCATATTAGTCCTAGTAGAGACCTCTATATAAAAGTGTAACCTAAGATATATATATTGGGAATAAGATTGTAGAAGGGATCCCCTCTTTCTCATGAACCCCTAATTGAGATCTATTGCATGAAGTTTAGATTAAATTATGGTTGGTTGGTTGATCTCTTATAAATTACATTGACCCTTGTGGACCGTCTGTGTTTCAAAAGTTGTGGTCTTCTCTCTCCCCATTACTTCTAGGCTAAGGGATCCAGATATAAGGAGTGAATGATGCATAATATTCTGATTGATCCATCAATTAAACATTCATTTAGTGATTATGTAGGGGAGATAGTGGTATAGAGATGGTTTTTTTACTATGTGAATTGTTTTATATGAATTACATGGATCAATTTCCCGATTTATATTTCTTATGGTGGTTTTATAATTACATTAATTGAGTAGTGAGAATGAATCAAATATTATGTATTGGTAACAACCACTCATATGATCGACATACTATCTATCAATAATAAGAACCCTAGGGGTTATTATGTCTTTGATACGATGATGATATATTTTAGGTAGTGAGGTTTGAGATTAGGTGTTTGGGGATAGTAATTCATAGGATCTATTGTATCCCCATTCGATATGACCCTACCATAGAGATGATACAAGTCATCAGATATGTATCTTCTAATTGAATAGACTTATCCCATCGAGTTTATTTGGTTTATGGTTATTTCCCTAGATTCTATCCTGGATGAGCAGTGGTTGTTTGATCTTATAGAAAGGAACAAGGTGTGGGTCACACATTTATAAGATGAGAACCCCTTTTGAGGATCATTTTTTTTCATTTTTGAAATATGTTATGTATTTTTTTTCAATATATCTTACTGTGAAAACTTTATAACCATAGTTATGAAATATTTTTTTTTGATTTTATTAAGATTATTTTTTTATGAAGTTCTGAAGTAGGCTATGAATGTTTTCATAAATATTTCAAAAAAAATTACTTACTAGTTATATGATGTTGTTCGATTATTCATATTAATAAAATCATGTATAAATTCATGATGCTAACTGATTTTATTCTAAATATGAAGTTGTACTATATTTTCAGATAGGCGAGGGTAGGTGTTACTTATCAGATAAATAAAATAAGTCTATGTGGTAGAGTTTTTAAATATTCTTATAATGGTATAAAAGTATGTTTTGTGAGAATCCAACAATCAATCTCCATTAGAATTTGTAAAGTATTCTTGGTGTCTGATGGACCGATGCTAACAGTTAGAGGAATTTATTATTTTCTACTAGATAAAGTTTTGGTTACTATATATGCAATGTTCAAAGTCATGAGGATATAGAGGGAGATGAAGAATTAAGTCCATCTGATTTATTCCCTCATAAATATATCTGGTAGACAAATCTTTTATTTGATAAAGGATTTATTACTCCATGTGACCAAGAGTTCTTATAGATCATTATATAGATTATAGGAGATACTCATACAAAATTGCACCAATATTTTTTTTCTTTTGAAATATACCAATAAATTTTATGTTTTAAAGGATCAAGTTGATTGTTTGATTCACACATTAGATATTCTTCAAAAATATATTACCAATCATAGGAAGAAGATGTTCATTAGTCAGAAATAATGGCTTACTTATGAATATGTTATTATTAGTGCATTATGTTAAGATGATTAGTTAATGTTCAATTAGATAGATGAGTATTAGAAAAAAATTTATGATTTCATTAGATAAACAATTCTATGAAGATGTATTATTAAGATAATGTCAGATAGGGAGAAGAGTTCAAGTTCACCTGATTGATTGTATGTGGATTTATTAGATATTGGAGGTTGTAAAGAAAACTATTCAATGATGTGTTAAGTTCATCAGACTAATTCAATCAATAAATATATATTAATCAGAATATAGTAAGAGAGGTCAAATTACATAAGGATATGTTCTTATTTGAATTTATCTTACTATCATTTTTATGACAACATTCTTATGATCTTCACCTTAACATTATAAATTTCTTTAAAATGATGACGGTGAGTTGTCCCAATCAACATTGGTTAACAATTTCAGATAAATGTTTTTGAATAAATTTTATGGTTCCATGATATTAAAAATACTTATTAAAGATAAAAAATTATTAAGAAACATTGCAGTGATACTGTGATGAGTTGGATAATTTGAAATTTAAATTTGTGATGAGTGGGAAATTTTTTTTGTCACAATATTTTCCTCCCCTATTCATTACTTTATAATATAGTTGAAGTATCATATGTGGGAGAAACACTATTAATATAAGTGATATGGCCTATATTACATGTAAATAATATCAGACAGATAAATTATGTAGAAATAAAAAAGATAAAGTCAGATCTATAGGAGTTTCCAACCAAGGGATCACTTAGGTGAGGAAAAATTATCCATTGAGAAGAGGTGGAGTTATTAGAATTACTAGATAGGGATTTGTTTTGAGTATATGAGTTTTGTTCATTAAAATGATCATATATTTCTAGAAGTATAATTTTTGGCATAATAGTTATAGTTTTACTAGATAAAGGAATAGGTTCACCAAATAGGGTTATACTAGATTATCTATTTTGATGAATAATTTCCAGATGAACATTATATGAGTTGTTTCTAATTATTAATAGTATTATTTTTAACTCATAAGTGTATGAAAACAGTGTAACTAATGATATATATTATAATTTTTTTATATATATAAGGATTTTAATGTGAGTTGGATCAAATTATATTAAGTACATATTACAGTGGATTCACATTAACTAAAGGAGTCTCCATGGAAAATATTTAGTCACTCAGAATGGTTCCCACAAGGTAAATATTGTGTGCTCAACTATACTATCTAAAAATATATACGATGTAAGTTTGATTCTTATAAACATTAAAAGTTTATAATATCTAAAAATTTGTAGGGGTTAATTTCACGATAGAATAAATTGAAAAATATCACTACTAAATAACCCCACCTTCTTAGTGGTTGAAACACCATTCAAAACCTCAGTTGGTATCAGATCATATAAGTTCCATCAATAGGATCCTTATATTTCATATCATGTATATTATCAAATCAGTGAATTATAGGAGTAATATATCCTTCAATGGAAATAATTTTCATGAATGGATTAATAGAGTGATAACCTACCATCTGTCTCATGGCCTTGAGGTAATTTATGTTGATAAAGTTGGGATTCCAACAATTGAGAAGGATTTCTCTATAACATTTGATAAAATAGAAAAGACTCAAGTTGATAGGAAATATCAAAATCCCATTATTACTTCCTTGTAAGATCCTATTTATATTAAGGTGATGCATCTTAAGACAACTAAGGAATCATGGAAAAAACTCAAAAGTACATTCAAGGGAAATATCAATATAATGGAATAAAAAGTACAAATATAGAGATGAATGTTTGAAGATATATTAATTACACATGATAAAACTATTTATGAGTTCTTTAGAAAAGTGAATGAAATTTTCATTAACATCAAAGGATCCTAATATGTTTGGATAGTTCTACAATTTTTATGAAAATCATTAGAAACATTCTTAATTGTTTTGATCCTAAAATTTATAAATTACATTGTAAGAATGATTTATCTCATGAACAATGGAATAAATTTCATGTCTCATAATTTATGAGGAAATACCCAACACTAAAAATTAATATTAAAGATAAAATATATTTTCAAGTTGTGAAGAAGTAGAATTTTCATGATTAATAACATGGGTTAGTGGATCTTAGTGAATTTGAAGATAAAAAGTTTGATGAAAATGAAAATGAAATAATCAAGTCACTCATCTCTAATATTTATAAAAATGGTATAGGAAAGTAGTAATGAAAAAACCCACCTAAATGTTTTGATTTTGAAGGCATTGGAATTTTTTCTATGAAATTTCCTAAGAACACTGTTGGAGAATATAATGATGATGCAGAAGAAAAAACTCAGTTGATAAAGTAGAGGAATACTTCAAAGAATTTTAAGAAATCCATTATAATCAATGAAATGTTTGGTAGAAAAAATATATGAAGAATGTTATGTAATAATGATGATAATGACTCTACTGAAAATATTTCCTAAGAAGATAACATTTTATAAACATTTACACCATTCATTGATAATGTTTAAATAATGAAATATTCTTCAAATAATGAATAATAAGAAGGTAAGGAAACCAACATAGAATATATTATGGTAACAGAACTCATGTAATATCATATGAAACCCCAAAAAATATAGAGTGAAGTTATAATTTTTAATAAATAATTTGAGAAAAATAATATAGGAATGAAGTAATTTCTTAAAAGGAATATTTTTTCATTGAGGAGATAAAAAACCAGATGCTAAATATTTTATAATAATGAAGCATTATGGGAGGCAAATGTTAAAAAATTAATGATAATTAAAATGAGGCATTTAGAATTAAATATAGATTTCTTTAGATTTAATGTTACCTAAATAATATGTGTGAGAATTAAAATAAGGATTTAGAGGTAACATATGAAACATATAAAGATTCTTAAGGAACTCATCCCAAGAATCATTTAAAATATACACCCACTATATATTAATGATTTTTAAATTATACTAAAGATATACTAATTAGAAAACTATTATAAAATTTTGGCTAAGAAGTGATGTGAGAAACACAAAATGTCTATAGGATATGAATATTACTCTAAATATGAGGCTTCCCCATGAATAGGGAAATCAATATTAAGATGTTCTATTAAACCATAACAAACTCACGATAGTGAAAGATAATGTTTTAATAGATGTCCAGTGTTCATTGGATATTACATGTGTTGCAATATATATGGGAATATGTAATTTAAGTTTTGGCACAGGATATCAATATCTTGGAATATGCGTGAACTAAGGGGAAGCAATTCTAGAAGAAAAGTGAATAAATTTATTTCAATTAATGAAGAATAGAAATAAAATACATTGCACAGTATAAATATTCCATAGAAAACCAGATCATATTTCTAAGAGGATTTTTAAGGAATATTTTACCAACCTTTTCACTTTTATGAGGATTATATGAATACACTTTTGTGATATGTTTCCTATAATATAAATAAAAAATTGGATTATATAAGAAATGTTCATGAAACAACATTTGTGGTTGGGTCTGCTCTAAATTATAGAAGAAAGAAATAACAATTATTTTTTATTGTAGTTGTTCCTCACATATTCTAGATGATTAAAAATCATGAAATACATTAGTGAACATTAAGGATTAGTAGTTACTTTTTTAAACGACAGTTCTATAAAAATTTGATGAATAATAGTGGGTGAGAATGAAGCTCTTAAACTGAAATCTATGGATTTTATTTTTATTGATGGGATTAAGGAAAAAATGCTAAGTGTAAGCCAAAATTTTGATTCTGGTAAGAACATAATTTTTAAAAATGATTCTTTTATCATCAATAGTTTACTAGAAGGATTATTAATTACCATGGGAGAAAAAAAATTAAAAATATATTATAGATTAGTTATCTTTGAAACACAAATTTCTTTTTTTTGAGGTTGAAAATAAGTCGTTACATTGATGACATGGGAATGATGTATATAAAAGTTTGAGAAATATTTATAAGGAAAATTTGTTCAAAAAAAATACTTCTATATAGATTGGATGATGTTTTTTTACAACTTTAATGAATAGAAGGATAGCTTATGGAATATATAATAAAGTTTAATTCCAATCAACATGGACTTTTAAGATCAAATACAATGATCCTTTTTCACTGATGAGACATAAATAAAAAAATAATGATTTTTTACTTTATTAAATTTCTTGATGACTATACTTGGATGACCTGTATAGTGTTTATGAAACATAAGTAAGAATACGATGCTATTTTTAGTTGTTTTGGAAGTGATGTTGAGAAGAAAAATGTGAATATATGTTATTTTTTTAGATAGAAAATATAAACGAGAACAAAAATAACTCTTTTAATTACTACATAATGAAACATAGAATAAAAATAATATATAGTGCGGTATAAAATACTAAAAAAATGAAGTAGATAAAATAAAAAATATAAGTATATTGGAATTAAGAAGAAGTTTGATTTATGAATACAATCATTCTAAAGTTTTCTAGAGAGAAAACATGAGCACATATATTCATCATTAAAAAATATGTTTTATGGAATTAATCTAAAATAAATTCTTATAATATGTGGTTTAATAAAAATACAATATTGCTATATATTACTTTTTTGGAGTCCTTTTTTTAAAAGATAAATAATACTTATCTTTTGATGTTTGATGAAAATTATGAGTAAGGAATTTTCATTTCATATTCTTCAAAATGGTAAATTTACTAGTATTGGAATAAATTTCTACAAAATATGGTTGAGTAGATTTATGTGAACATTATTTAAAATCATAATTCATTAAAAAAATTTATGAACATGATAATGTATATGTTATAATAGATATATTGACGAATTCTAATAGATATATTAAAAGGAAATATAAATATGAGACCAAATGTATAAAATAAAATTCATATCCGTCTTGTGTTGAAGAATGCGGGACTACTATAATTCCTCTTATGTTTCATACTTTATAAAAAAATATTTTGAAATTGAAAGAATCATTGGAAATTAGAATGAACCAGTTCAAACACTAAGGAAAATGAGATTAGATAATCATGCATCACACATCTAACATATGGAACTAAATTTAGTTTCAAAGTGCAATGAAAATAAATACTTGTTAAATTAAATGAATGAAGATTTAGATAAAATTGAGAAAAATTAAAATTGGGATATTTTTTCATGACTA
Organism: Viscum album; assembly: GCA_963277665.1. Lineage (NCBI taxonomy): Eukaryota > Viridiplantae > Streptophyta > Magnoliopsida > Santalales > Viscaceae > Viscum > Viscum album. The sequence goes on from OY728135.1 coordinate 1,679,469,952, forward strand.
GTAGGAAACAATATTATAGGAAACAAGTGGGGGTTTAGAAATAATATTAATGGGAATAGAGAAATTTCAATAAATATGGATCACCTTATTTGAAATGATTATTCACAGGTGGGAGGTGTTGATTTTTAAGAGAAAAATTATCTTATTGAGAGACTTGAAACTATAATAATTATTTTATAAATATTTTTAAAAATATATATAAAGTATATTAGATTGAATTTCAGTCATTATTTATAAATTAACAGATTCAATAATAAGAATATATTGATAATATAAGTTGGTTCATATATAATAATTATGGAACCATGTTTTTTAAATTGAATAAATCTTTGTATGGATTGAAATATTCCTGTTGATCATGATACTCAAACATGACAGTTTTCTCAAATATATGATATCTTTAAAAGGAAACTAGATATCATAATTTATATGAATGAAGTGTGAAAACGCATCCTAAATATCATTTATTATTTTGATTATGAATTTATTATCATAGGAAGGGATAAAACACATGATACTTTTTTTGATCAAATGAAGAAATACATTGAAATTTGAATAATTGAAGAGATAAAGTTCATTCTATTATTTCAAGAGAAAAAAGGTGTGATACATAATTTTTTAATAAGAAAAAAGTTCCAGCTGAGTTTCTATAAACTATGTAATGGATGATTAAAAATATAATTCAACCCTTATCCATGTTAGGATAATGTTATGTAAAGATGAATATGGGAATTTTATGAATCATAAATACTTTCAAAATGTGATAAGAATCATTCTATATCACTCTTATTTAATACCAGACAATGAATATGTTGTTAAATTATGTAAAAGAAAACAATGAAATTTGATGGAATCACAAATGTTGGTAGATAAAATAATATTAAGGTTTGTTAAATGAATAAAAAATTATAGCATGATGTGTAAAGAATTTAATGAGATGAACTTTAATTGTATCACTGATGTTGGTTGGTTTAAAGATTGTAACTATTGTAATACAATATTTGTGAGGAAATTTATTCTTAGGAGAATGTTTTGTGACATTGAAAAGTATGAAAAATTATTCTTTTACCATAAACACATAAGAATAAGAATATATTACATCCATCAAAGCCTAAGAAAAAATGATGTGTATGAAAGTTCATATATATGATATGAGAGTGATTTTTTGTAAAGTAAGAATTATTCATGCTAATAGTCAATGATCCATTGATATTTCCAAAAATAATGTACAATATTCGAGATAAAAGTACATTGATATTATGTGTAACATAATAAAAGAGAGATTTGATGGTTTACAAATGATGCTTCATTACATTTTGAAAAAATAATAATTTTTAGATGTTGTCAGAAAAATATGCAAGGTAATGATTTATAGAATCGATGGTTGAACTAAGTGTTCATCCTCCAGGAACTACTTTATAAACATAATAAGTAAAGTAAACCAATTATACATTGGATTCCATCTTAACTAGGGGAGAGAAAGAAAAAATCTATATGTAAATATTTTTTGTAATTTTATGTCAGTGTTAAAATAAAAATATGAAGATAATTGAATTGAGTGGGAGTTTATATTATCATGGATAGAAAATTTCTTGTCACATATAGGGGAATGTCCTTCAAAAACATTTATTTATCTTATATTTTGGTGTCATGAAATTTTATATGAGAAAGGATATGGTTTGTTAAAAATTTTTGAATTCAATTTTCAAAAAGGTTTTTTAAGTTTTTAAGAATGTTTCCAAAAAATAAAATTGGATATATTGAAGATCGATTGAGGTTTTTTAACTAGTTTTGTATTTTTTTAACTAGTTTTGTATTTTTTGTCAACATATATTGTTGTTAATGTTCTTTTATCATATATAAGAAAGTGTTTATGGAGTTTTTATGAATTTTTAGTTCTAAAGTGATGAATGAGGTTAATAATGGTCCATTAAATATGTTAATAAACAATATTTAAAATTAAAATTATGTTACACCATTCTTTATGATCCTATCATAGAGAAAAAACTCATGATCCAAGATGAGTTTGTATAAAGGATATGGTTTTTTTATTTTAATCAAATAAACCTGGGATGCTATTTCTGGTTGAACAATTACATGATGTATATGTTAAAGAATTTTTACATATCTTTTCATAGGGTTGTAAGAGATTTTTTAAAATAATCCAATGTTTGATAAAACTATTGATCCTTGAAACATTCATGGTATATTATAGACCTAGGAAACTAATATGAGGCATTGGATGTTTCCAAGAAGATGATGTTTTTTCTAACAGATGTATAGTGTTCATTACTATGATTCTATGGAGGCTATCAGATTAGGTCCATCTGAAAATGATCTATAGGATATTGTATTATTTTATTGAGTTTTTTCTACTCCATGTGAAGAATAGTTCATACATGTCTTTAAAATTATCATTATATGGTAAAGATAAAACATTCATTTGAAAAACATGTATGAAGTGTACTTGTAAGATTTAGAATATAAAGGAGTTATTCTAATCATATAATAAATCAATTGTATTATATTTTATAAATTATTCATGATAAAAGTAACCATATATGAATCAGTAAAAAATATTAGCTGACTTATGAAGATGATAGTTTAAGTATTGTATATTGAGATGATCAGCTACTGTTCTATTAGAGAAATGAGCATACAAAAAATGTGATGTAACCGGATGGAAAATTCCATGATTTGTTCCATTGAGCAGAAGAGGGATTAGGAAAATATTTCATGGCCACCTAGTGGATCATATATTAATTTACCAGAGCAATACGGATGTGAAGAGCACTAAACAATGAATTGTTCTGTTCATTGAACTGAGGAGATCGGTTGGCGAAAATAGGCTAGAAGGGTGTAAGAATGAATAAATTTTAGAATAATATTCCATTATTTAAATTCATTAAATAGTCATTTCTCAAAGTTGTTTATTTGAAAATTTAAATAAACATTTTAAAAACATATACAATAATGATTCTAAGATAATATGTCAATGTTTTGTTTATCTTGAAGAGATAAAAAAGTTCAATGAATATAAATGGTGTCAATTGTGTAAAAATATTCAATAATGTTCTAGAATTAATAAGATGCTTCCATGTGATGTTTTTATGTGTATGATAATTAGAAACATAAATTTGGTATGAGCCAGAAATAATTCCGAGTTCTCACATTTTACTCTATTCTTTATGCATATATAATCACATTTGAGTAAACAAAATAGGGGGGGGGGACTTTCATTATTAGTGAGAGAGATGAATTGATACTAAAATGATATGTTATTGAGACACTTTTTAGAGATAAAAAATATAATTATTGACTTTTATGAGATTCCAACAAAGTAATTATTTGGTTGCTGAAGGAAAATCTACCAGGAAGAGTTGTTGCACATAGAATTACTAGACATAGTAGCATCCATAGGTGTAGGTTTTGTTTATAAAAAATCACATATTAGAGGAAAATTATTTTATTTTAAAATATTTATACTTTTATAGGATAATGAAACTGGAACAGAAGATAGAGTCCTTAGATGGTGAATTTCTTGAAGAAATTTCTAGGAGTTCTTTTTAATGATTAATATTTTGGTTTTGGATTAGAAATATAATAAGAAATTATAATATGTGGGAGTCTTAGTAAATTTATATCAAAATATAATATTCTAATTCAAGTTAAATAAAATTTAATTAAAATCATATTATATGTGATTTCCATGGAATGGCATGAGTTATAATGGAAATGATGCATTCACCCACACTAGAGGTGAACCTTGAAAATCATTTATGATATGATTTAGTTTCCAAACATCGAATACAATTTCTGGTATATTTTGATTATTTTGAAAAGGATATATAACCTAACATGTGGTTAGTGTTAATTTCTAGAGGGAATAAATTTTAAATGATAACTATTGATTCTTTCCCCCTTTCTTAGTGGTTCCAAAAAATCTGGGAACTTCACATAGGATGTTGTACAATACTCGAGGGTATGGGTTTATCAGTCATGTTAGTCTATCAGTTCTAGGATCTTGTGTGAGGAGATCATATGGGCCTTTTATAAAGAAATAGAATATTGGGAATATGTTTTACCAAGTAGAAAATATATTTACCAACATGAAAACTGGGTGGTGATATTGGATAATGTTTGGAGGATATTGTTTTATGGGACCCCTATATGGGGATCTATCCAATTATATCCCATATTTGTAATAAGTTAGTTTGGGTTTTGGTATCAATCTATTATATCTTTTTTTTGTTGTACCAAAAACTAAGAGGATATGCATGGAGTTTTTTTATCCTGAGTAAGATGAGTAGGAAGGTTTATTCCATAGATTGTTGGAGCTATTCATAGACTCCCCATACTATGGAATGAGTAGGAATTTGATTCATCACTTGATTTCTAAATGGTTCATTTTTTTTGGATCCTTAATCTTATGGATTAGTTAAACCATCATGGAATCATTGAATTTAAAATTTGATTCATGGGTAAGGGTTATTGGGGAGAAAGTTAATTACAATTCCCATGTATGCTTTCTTCCTTCTTGTTTTGAGTTAGTAGGTTGAATGGTTTGTCCCTTGGTGGTGTGATAACATTAATTTGGAGCCCTATTATATTTCTATGGTATCAAATTTGGTATTTTTATATTAACTCCAAAATGGGCCTTTTTTCCACAAATTTTTTATGTGTAGACAGTACCCAAATCATTAGCTATATAGTTGGATGTGGAACTTGTAGTTATAGTGGAGGAAGATATTTATAGATATAATAGAATTTTCATTTTAAAGTGCATGTGATGGAGTTGCCATGACATATTGTTCCCCATATTACCATTCTCTTGAGGTCTGTTATTTTCTAGGGTGTTTGGGATTTTCCCCATTTTTAGTTTAATTTCTATTTTATGCCTTTGGGTTGTATAGTGAGTTATGTAGATTTAAATTTTTTTGATATTCAAGTATTACTGAATTAATGTGAATTTATAATCAGTTAATAATGAATTTATGTGCAGGTGGAACATGCAAAAACATCCCTTATGTGAATTACTTCTTCTTGGGGATAGTAATGAGCCCTTTCCCTATTTGGGGTGGGAATGGGATGGAACAGTTGGCTCATCACGAAACTAAGAAGGGACTCAGTGGGTTTTATCATGTTAGATTGGAATAAAAGAGTGTTCTTCCTATGTTTGGTGTTTAGAGATTGGTGTGTCATGAGTTTTGTATAGGATATTAGTGGTGACACTAATCAAAGGTTCTATGGTTTGATAAATAGATAAGTGAACCCAAAATGGATGTGGAAATTTATGCGTTACTATAAAAATAATATCATAATCTTCTGAATAACTTGAGTATGTAGGACTTTCATAAAATTTTTAGTTGATTATGTACATGAATCATATAGTGTGAAGTGCATTATTCATTTGAAAGTGTGATATCCTACATTATATGATGTTCTCATGAATTAAGGATATATAATTTCTTAATGGAAATTCATTCACTAGAGGAGTAAAGTTGTTATTTTGAGAATAACATGATTAATGGGACTACTATTATAAATTTGAGCACCTGGTTTATTCTATATAGATATTGTAAGTTGTTTGGTTCCTTGAGTGTTTAGACCTATTTATCTTGAAGTTATATTCAATAATAATGTTTAGTGGATTCCAAGTACCAACATTCCCTTGAATAAGGTATCTTCTAGTGAGAAAAAGTTACCCACACCATCTTTATGTCAGGTAGTTATTCCCCTTAGTAAATTTGTTTTCCTATAACATTAAGATCCTCTAATTATGGATCATTAAGTGTAGGTATTCCCCAATCAACTCATAAATGGGATTCCCTCTTTCCAGAGTTAGTATTTCCCATATAAATATAACTTATAGTTGAGAGAATCTAATAGATTTGGTATTCACCTCATTATAGGTGACTACCAATGTGGATGGGATCCTTTATATTTAGTTCTGGTGGGATTTCAAATGTTTCATGGAATATTATACATGAATCTTGATCAGTGGAACTATTTTGGTGGACTGGAGGGCGTGATACTCCCTCGGCTGAGGTATATTTCACCAGGGTGTGGGATACCCTATATACAAGTATATTTATAGAAAGATTAAGTATTTCCAATCATTTACTGGGGATATGGTTCCTATATCATTTCTTCCGGAGTATTTGGTACTCCACTATGACAGAGGTTGTGCTTTCTCCTTCTCCAGGGGTTGATGTGGTTAGAATTCACCACTAACAAGGTCAGTTGCCTCTTCAGCCAGTTCATTTCCACCAAGATAGGAATGGTTACTTCACTATCATGTGGAGTTATTGTAGGGGAAGGGATTATTAACATCATTTTATTATGATATCTTGGTTGAGAGTGAATCTACAAATGATCCATAAATAAGGTTTCTTATTACCACTTGGGCTCTTTCAAGATGACCGTGAAGAGTTTGTTGATCCCATGACTAGAATTTCAATCCTTGGCTAGGTGGAATGCTCAAATACATGATTTTGAGACATCTTTTCTGTGGAGAACATGTATTATTTTATTTTTAAGTTTACCTATTTCGATCATAATGATGATTCACCCTTAATGTGGTTTATACAATTATTTTAGGTAGTGTCTATTATGTCATTTTTTTACCCATCATAATTTTTACTATTAGCATGTGTTAATATCTCAATGTTTTATTTTGTGATAGAGCATTTGAGATCCCAATAATTAATTAAAACTAGTATAATATGATTGGAAAATTATTCTTGGTAGTAATCATCCAAGATTATTTCAAATAAGTGTGAGATTGATTTGGTATTAAGGGTTTTATGAATACCCCACTAGCACAGAATATTTCTTATTGGCGATATCAATGGTGATGGATAATCAATAGCAACTAGAGTTTTAGGAGATTTATTTCCATGAATGGTGTTTTTTGATCGATAATATGTGTCACAGTCTTCTTTTAAAAGGAATTTGAACCATGGAGGCAAGAACGACCAACCCTCAAAATGCAACATCCCATTCCATCCCTAGTTTATAAACTTGACTTCTAGTGTGGATTTTTATTCATAGGATTAGTCCTATAGTTATAGAAAATCATTTTTTCATTTCACTTGATGATTTCATGAATATTCCCATGGATCTGTGTGATGAGTTTTTATGATTGGGATTCTATAGGAGTTTCTAGGGAATTGAAGCAGTGGTGGAGTTTTGATCATATTTTATGGTTTCTAGAGGATGGATCAACATGAATAGTGATATGTAGAGTCTATATAATTGGACATGAATAGGGTTAATAGAGAGTGTATGATATATTTTGTGAGTTTATATATTATGGATTTCTGACTAACTAGTATTGACACATCATGCATTTTTATCTACCTATATTTTATGGTAATATTTTTTGTAGTATATACCTAATAACATATAGATTTTTGATATGAAATGTGATGAACTATAATATGATGTTAAAAGTTGATTGATATTTGGGTGGATATTTACCTCTAGTTCTATAAGGAAAAATTGATACAACTACAATGAATGAGAGCCTTTATGTATTTAGTATTGTATTAATTTCCCATATAGTTGTTGAAGAGATAAGAATGGGGGATTTTTATTATGATCATGCACTAGAAAAAATATTATTGATTTTAATTATTGAATTCTATTTTTTGAAAATTAAATTGGGATGGGTACCCATAGTGCAACATGGTTATCTTTTTGGGGTGCTAGGTGGTCTAGTTTGATGTGGTTAGATTCTAAAATTATGAAAAACATTGGTAACTTTTTTAATGTGTGAATCATGATTCCCCAAAGGGAATGTTCTTGATATATTAGTTGAATTTGAGGGATGATGATGGTTTATGATAGTAATTAATGAAAAAATTAATGGGATTGTTAATGTTAGAATAAATTTTGTTTGGTGGAGAATCTTAATGAAATTCATGAGGTTTATCAAAATGGTTTTAACATCCTATCCTAGGGTTGGATAATTCTATTTAATATTTTATAGAAACAAATATCTAAGATGAGTTTCCCTAAATCTGAGTGGTAGAAAAGGGATGTATCCATGGGTGGGGCTTAATTCTTGGTGTTAGAGTATTTATGGACTTTAAAAATATGTTGGAGATCATGTGCAGGCTTGTTATCATCTTCTGTTTGGTCATATTTTGGGTTTCATGGTGAACTATTTGGGTTTTTTCCTTTTCTAGGATAAAATGTATTTTTGGTAGGGAGGATATAATTACCCTACAATTCCCATGAAGATGACTTGGTCCTTTTTTTGACTATCAGAGTCCGAAATCCCTAATAATGTTATAATGGTCATTTTTAAAAGTAAATAACCTCTTAAAAAATATCATATGGAAATGTAGTTATCTGAATGGGAGGTTTAACCTTGTGAAAGACTATAGTGAGAGTATAAGCTAGGGACATTTTTTCTATATAATTACTATTTATTACTTAAATATTACATATCCCCACTTACATGAATGACGATATATCACAAACAACACACTATATAGAAATTATGACTTCATAGTTAACTATACAATCAAGGGTTTTACATAGTTGATATATAAGCTTAATTTTTGTTATGATTATTATCTTATTCCCTCTTTTAGGAATTTTATTTTTTAAATTTTTTTTATTTATCCATGTATCTTATTTATATTCCCTATAGTATGAATAGGAATAATTAAACTCTCCTATTTTATTACAAGGCTTAAAATAGGTGGTGGGGGAGCATTAAAAGAGAGGGGGTAAAAGCTGAATTGATATGTGGAATCCTAGAAGAAACATTTATTTTTTAAGAGGAAGGATTTAATTTGATTATAAAATTGTCCTAAATATTTAATTTTATGGGTTTCCATGAACATAATTTATTTTTGGTTCATTCATAGTAAATTTATAGTGCCACATATGGACTAAGGTGTTATATTTTCAATGTTCGTTTGAACCATAAATAGACAAGGTCACACGCTTTGTGATAGGGAGTGGTAGAGGTTTACACTGATACAATAAGGATCATTTGTGTCAAAGAAGGAATATATTTTCCGGTGAAGTACATTAATCATGGGACAAGGATAGTTCATGATATAGAGATTAAGAAACAATGGCATAGGGGGTGACATGATATGGGTCGACCATAATGTGACCAACTACTTAAAGGGGAAAAACCCCAAGCACCATGGATAAATGTGGATGGAGAAACATTAATATTTTCCCTAGGTCATTAAATCTCATAGGATCAGATAGAATCCCATCCACTTTAAGGGGTAGAAGTATATCGGGCTCGACACCCTAATGGGTCAGGCTATACAGGTCAACCCAGTAAGCCCCCCAAGAAAATCATCCCATTAATGAGGTGGGCCATACAACTCACAAATGGATATATATTTATGTCCAACTCTGGTGTGGGGAACATGTGAATTGAATGTGTTCACATGACATATATCACAGGGTGGCTACTAAATGAAACTAGGATAACCTAGTTTTTTTTTGTTTTTTTCACTTTTTTCTCCTGTGTCAGTTTCAGATGATTAAGTAGCCCATGATAAATATTTTTCTATGTAGATCATGAAGGTACTATTTGTTTATCTATATGATCCCATTTAGATATGTGAATATTCATGTATTTTATTTTAAACTTATTGACTAACATCATATTTTTGAATATTACCAATAGTTCCCTCTATGTAGTAGGGTAGGCTAAGGGACATATGGTATGGTAATGGAACTAGGGTCGGTACACTCTTTCCCTTACACTAATTTTTTAGAATTGGTGAAAGTGATTTTGATTAAATAATGGGAGAAATATTTTTCACTCCCTTGTGACATTAAACCTCATGGCATGGATTTTTTACAATGATTAAAATATTTTCAATCCACTTTTCCCCCCAATATAGGGCCTCCTGAGATGTAATTACATTAGTGTAGGATATTCTTTGTTTGCTATTCATTAAAACAAAAAATTCTAAAAATTTATGGGTAAAAGTAGTATAAATAATTATTTGTGTAGACACTCATACATCATATAGGAAATTTTTAGCATGGGATTATTATTTGATTGCTTATTATAGTGTGATAATAATTGTTATCAAGTAGTGGAAATATTTTGGATTATCAGGGTTATTAAACATCCAATAACTGGTCAACATACCACATTCAAGGTACGAAACCCTCTATCGAAGCATTGGATAGATGAAAATATAATGGTGGTTTTCAAGATGTGTAAATTAGTATCAAGTAATTGGGGTTCATGGTGTGTAGGTTCTTAGGGTTCACTTTTTGAATACGTCTCTCTCATGGAGCTAATATGTGTTTTCTAGGATCCATATTTTGTTCTGGTGGCCTTATTCGCATGAGTTTATTTAATTTTTTGAGTCTTTTGTATAGTCCTATACTCAATAAGTAGGGGTTTCCCCTTGAAAGAAGGAAATGGGTAGAGGTTAACCATATTTGGATTCAGAATCCCTAGAAAATTATTTCACCCTTAATTGGTTTAGGTTCCCACTCCTATTGGACTATCAGTTTTTTATTTCATCAGTGGGGATATATGATGGAACTTTTCAACATGAGGTCATCTCATGTATATGTTTGATAGAGGAGATCGATTACTTTCCACTATAATAGGTGGGAAAAAACATTTAGGAATTTTTAGTGGGTCATAGTCAATGATCCATCTTGGTGAGGATCATTATGATTAGATACAGTGGATGTGAAGTTATAGTTTGTATTGAAACATTCCTTAGGAGTACCTTCATTGTTTATTTTACTCTTAGACAGATATTCATGTAGGTGTATTACCCTAATGTATATTAGTATGGAGGTAAATTTCCCTGATATATACAACTGTTTCTGGATTCCTCATTCTTTGGAATGTGTGCACATCTTATTCCAACGATATTATACTAATATTTTTAGGTTTATTTTTTTCCACTTTATATAGATTGATTGGAACTTCATGGAATCTTCATATTTCCCCCATTGAATAATTATATAAGGTTAAAGGGGAAAAAATATAAAACTATTCCTATGATTTGTTTCTTCCCTATTTTATTGAGTTAGGATTCTTTAGGTTTTATCTATCATTGGATTGATGACATGTATCATGAGTTCCATTATGTTTTTAAGGATTCCTACTAGGTATTCTTATATTAACTCATGCATGGGCCTTGTTCCCACACTTATCGCATGTATGAAGATGGTGAGCTGTTCAATGTTGATACTAGTGAGCATGGATATGATGGTAATAGTGGAGATAATGATTAATAAATCTAGTTTGATTCAAGTATGGATGTTTTAGTAATATATTTGGTGTGATGTGGTGATCCCCATATTCCTAATCTCTTGAGAAAGATTGTTTTGATGGTGTTTGGGCCTTGTATTTTGTTTGTATTTTACTGAATATTTATTTATATACCATTTGGGTTTTTAAAGAGTAAAATAAATTTTACTTTTCAAATATTTATTTCAATATGGATTTGATATTATGGTTGGTTTTTCATTTATGAAGTTGCATGATGTATATGTTAAGGCCTCTCATATATGATGAATACCTTCTTACTGATAGTTACCAGCCCTTGCCCAATTGGACGTGGGATTGATGTGGCACAAGAGAGTCAACATTGGAATAGTAGGAGACGTGATGATTAGGGTCATGTCGAAGATGGATCAAAATGTTTTTTCATATTTTATGAGTCTGGAGGTATGTTTCTCATGTGATTGGTTTAGGACCTACATGATGATAATGGTTAAATATTATTAGGTTTAGTTAAAAAACCTGATAATATAAAAATCTTTCAGATGATAAGTATTTACTTTTTATGACTCCAATAATCTTCTATATAACTTAAGAGTATGGGGAATTGTTTGTAGGACATACTTGAGAAGTTCCAAAAAGCATACATTAGTCAATGCCTTGTCTGTTTCACATCATGATATCATACTTTCTATGATATGATCATGAAATAGGGAATTTTATTTACCACACTCAAATTATTTATCTAGATATGGTAAATAGAAAATTATTTGATAATGGAATAAATAGGATTGTTTTTAGAAAATAAATATTTATATTTGATTCAATCTCATTATTCTATGTAGTTTAGTTCTTAGAATATTTAGATCTTTAGAGCTAACAATACTGTTATCTCATATAATTAAAGAGTTCATGGTGTTAAAAATCCTTCATTTTTTGTGTTTTATTGAAAATTGTAGGTTTCTTTAAATTAATTTGGGAACCCATAAATGTTGATCAGATTAGGTCCATATTCCTCCTACTCCACATAATAGCCTGGGGTTGGGATCCACTATATGTTGTGCTTGTATTCTTATGATCTAAGAGATCATCTAATGTTATGATTCTCCATTAAAATATATATTCCCTTGGGATAATGTGTCCAATAGTCAGATATGGATCCTCTATATTTAGTTATTTTCATGTCTAATTTGTTTCTTGGCATGATATTTGTGAAGCTTGATCAGTGGAACGATGCAAGGACCCAAGATGTTTTTGATATATTTTATTCTAAATTAATACTATGTTTGATAGCTTGTTTCCTATAAAAATTGACCTAAAATTAGTTATGATATATTAAATTAATATTATTAATAAAATTTCATATTAATAAAAATACTTGTAAATAATATGATTGAAATAAATTATAACTCCAAAAAATGGGATAAAAGTCACCTAATGATTTCAAATGGAATTTTTCAAATAAGATATTTTTCCATTATAAAATGATAAATTTATAATATTTTAAATTTAATTTTTTTAAAAAATAAAATCATTTTTTATTTAAAATGTTAAAATTGAAGGAGGATGAATTTATGGGTTTTTCTTAAAGTATTTTATTTTTTAGTGAATAGAAAAAAAATTATTTTTACTAATACTGTAATGTTTGCGATATTATCATAAATTAATTATTACATAAAAACATAAAAAATAATTATAGAAAATATTTAATGAAAGATTGAAATGACAAATTTAAAATTTCTTTGTTTAATTTATAAATCCCTGTTTCTAATTGAAACATAAGTAATATTTTCTTCAAAATTCTGTTTTCATTCTATTATATTGAATATAATTTTCATCACATGTTTAGAATAAATCCTAATAAATTAATTCAATAGTTTTTTTTAAAAATTTCATATTGAAAAATAGTTTAAATTTTTTTAAGCATAATAATTATTTTACAAGTATGACATTTAATTACTATGATCATGGTAAAAATATTATTTTAATAGAGTATTTTGAAAATCATTTTTATTTTTTTTTTCAAATCAAATAAATTAATATGTTATACATAATTACTCTAATATAATATATATATATATATTATTAATTAAATTTATAATCAAAGTTAAATATTATTAGGAACACAAAATGATAAGCACAATTTTTTTCTACAGATTGGATTTTCTATATACTAAATATCATAATTTTAAATTTTATTATAAAATTTTATAAAATTGAATTATAATATTTGAAGAATAAATTTATGTTCAGGATATATAATTTGGTAAAAAGGTTTACTTTATTTTTTTGTTAAAATATAAATTACATGCGTAAAAACAATTTAACACAGTAAAAATCCAAAATGAAATGAAATAATCTAATGGAAAAATTCATTAAACATGTTTAAAATATGTTTTAAACTCAATTTTGGAAGAATTGACAACTTTGTATCACATAATTATAATAATTATTTTCCACTTTTGGATACAGTTTCCCATGAATATAGTAATTCCATCATTTAAATTTTAATAAGTATTTATAAAAATCTCATTTTCATCATAAATAAAAATATATCACATTCACCACATTTCTCCACCCTTTATAAAGTATTAAATCTATTAAAACACTTCCCAATTCTCTCCTAAACACACTCTCTACATCCTAGAAGACTTTTTCTTTCCAATATACCATGATAATAATCCTTAACATGTTACCCTATGGACAATATCTGAATGGAGAGGTAATGTTCTCAACCAATATCTATTAATTTTATATATCTTTTTCCCTATAAAACCTATTCAATCCATAAAAGTTTGATAAAATCATAATTAATATTATTATAAAGTGTTATTGAAGAAATCTTATATCACTTTTATACCTTCCAACCAACCATTCCAGAATTGAAAATATATCGTTTGTTATATATGGACTATATCCTCCATAAGGAACATGAAGCATTTTTCATCACTAAATTACATGGTATGTTTAAAAGATAAACACAGTGGATTAATTTAATATTTTAAAAATATTAATATTATAATAATATAAAATACATACAACCTTCGTTATGTTCTATATAGATGAATATGTCAATTGTGTGTATATCTGGACTACTATATCCTCAAAAGTAAAATATTTCATTATTCATATAGCCTTTTATTATTTTTTAAATTATCTTAAAGTTTTATTCACCACTTTAAAAATAAATAATAAGTAACCTTATTATTATATAATAGTTATATTAAACCAAATGATCAATTTCTATACCATAATCAACCATGTATTATATCTAGTTCTTGTTTTAGCCAGCACAACCACATCCTTCAACAATGTTTTGAATTTATCTAATAGATGACAGTAAAAACATTGATATTGGTGTTTTTAGAAATTAATAAGAATATAATATTTTATTTATGGTTATTTAATTGTTATATTAAAATTTAACTTATTATTATGATACAAACTCTCATTTATTAAAAATTATCAAAACAAGGTCGTCACCAACATTATCATTAAAATCAATGACAATATAATTGTAAAATTAAAATAAGATATCATAAATAATTATATTAAATTATCATAGTAACAGTATCGATATAAAAATTATGAAATTTTTATCTCAAAATAATAATATCCAACACCACTACAAAACATGTATTAAACAAAACAATTGAAGCTATTATCATCCATTAAAATATTCCTAAAAACTATCTGTTTAATAAATGATAAAAAATTAACTTTATAAAATTATATATATATGAATAAGGATATAAAATATGGGATTAATATAGTAATTTTTTATATGGTTTGTTTTAGCTTTCTTGGATGATCAGAATTAAAGGTAATGATTTTTTCATTACAAATTTTCATGATTGAGATATTATGAATATTCAACCCAAGTATTCTTTTTTTTGGGGAATACATTTTCTATTTAATAATATTTTTTATTCAATAGATCTATTTTAATAATTAGTATCATGTTCTACATATAATGGTTTTATGATTCAAATGAAACTAAAGTTGTAGGGTTTTTTTAACTCAAACCCACTTTAATTGAGTTATAATGTTTCATCTTGAACTTATTAATTATCTAATTGAATTATCCCACCCTGATTTTTTATACAGAACATTCTCTATAACTATATTTAAAATGAAAAAATTTATTAAATTATTCCTCCAATATTAATTTAAACCCCATAAAACTATTTAATTACAAATATCAATTCTCAACCTTCCCATGTAAGATCACTTCCCTCCATAAGCATGTTCCAAATTCTATCCAATGTTGTCCTTTATATTTGTAAAAATAGTAATGTGATATGTGTTATGGTCTTCAAATTTTCTTTTATATATTTTCAAAAAAAATAAAATTTTTACAAAATGGGTGTTCAATAAATTTATTTTAAAATATCAACACATTTCCCTTTGATGTTCATTGGTTTTATCTTCCACTTCAAAATTACTTGACATATTCCTTATGAATTTTTCAAGTATCTATCATTAAATATTAAGTTTTATAATAAATTATTTAAAAAAAATCATATATAATTTTAGGAAATTACATTTTAATGTGTCGTAAATTTTTTTATTTTATGACAATGATAAAATAGCTTTCTAAAAATCACTTTTGTATTTTAACTTCAAATTTTTAATTTATATTTATAGAAATTATTCCCTTATATTTTTTTCTAAATAAATATCAAAATAATATTTTAGTGTTACTGAACTTGTGGTATCAACCATTTACATTATTCTGGTTACTTTTTGTGATTGTAACTATTATTGTTACAAAGAAAATTTTTATTTTCATTTGTTCTTTATGATGTGATGAATGATTATTAAAAATTGAAAAAAATGTACTTATAGATAGGTCTCATATGGAAATAAAAGATATTTTGGGGGATGAATATATTATATTAAAATTTATATGAAATAAAATTATTTTTTCAATGTTTATTATTATTTGATAAAATTTGGTGGAAAAGTAAGAATAAACACTTGTAATTTTATAGTAGTTCTGTTCTAAGTAGAACTTATCTAATATTATACTTCTATACTCCAAAATATGTGTGAATTTACTAATTTCTAGGATTCTTTTTTTGGAATCATAACCCCCTAAAATCGTACATATTATATAGAAGTCAAAATATAAAATGTTGTTTTTGTGTGTAGATTCACAACCCTTAAAATAGTTGACTTTATAGAGAAGGTTTCAAAACTTGAAAAATTGATAAATTAGAATCCATATGTGAAAATACAAAATGAGATAATTTTTTTTTGGGTTTAAAGAAAAAAAATATTGGAGTATTTGAGAGATAGATCGAAATAATTAGAGTATAATCAAACATACTATGGAATTAGATGAAGATAAACGAGTAAGTGCTTAAGGTTCGTTGACTAAAGGATAACTATATCTCATAAATGTAGTAGTAGTTGTTGTTGTAGATTATTAATTTCATCTATTTATTAATTATCATGAGACTTATTTCCACAAGATATTATTGTCATCTAAGTATTTACTAAAAAATTGAATGTTTTAGCAGAAAAAATGTTGCAGTAACAAGGTAGTGTCTATATCCTTATATATCACCTTCATAAAAATGATTTTTTCTTGTCAAATAAAAAACTCAATATTATCGTTTATTTAAATAGTAATTTAAAAATAATAATTTACATAACACTATTATAAAAACAATTCTAGGAGAGAGATAGAAACATCTTCAATAATTATCACAACAATTATCAATTAAAAGTAAAAAATCTATAGATAGATTCAAATCATATTGAAATCATAATTATAGAGTTCAAAATATTTCATCAACAATCACATAATATGAAGAAAAAACTCACATATATTTTCTATCAACAATTCAAAATTTTGAATTTTAATAATCCATTCATATATTATTATACATATTATAAAAGGAATAAAAAAGTAATAAAACAACATTTAATGTATTAGAATAAGAGGAATAACATCCTTACCAATTAAAATGATTTTTAGATCATTAAAAAGCTAAAATATAGGTTAAAATAAATACAAAAAATGTGTCTTAAATATATATATTGTAGTTTCATGTATCAATTTAGAAAATAGTTAATAAATATTTAAATCTAATAAAATGAAAATAAAAAGGATTCTCATATTTTCTATATATTTTATATAAATTTATATAATGAATAAAATTAATATAACACATAAAAATAGAATTAATTAATTCAAAATAAAAAACAAAACAAAACATAGATCATGGTTTATATAGAATATTGGGTGAAGTTATTTTTTATACAGGTCATTCATAGAAACATTAAGTTAGAAAAGTCATGTAGGGGTATAAGAAAATTATATATATATATATATATATAAAGATGAAATTTTAATGTACATGTTGGTGTATTACACGAATTATGTATAAGGGTAGTTAAAAATGATTTGTAAAGGTGGATCGGAATTCTAATGTAAGGGTAAGATTATTTTAGCAAAATTTGTATCACTTTCTTAACAAAATATTTGGTAAAATTTTAAAGCCTCTAAATTGAATATTAACATTCTATTCCTATTGAATTATATTTATATAATTTTAATATAAGTCCAATAGTTATACAACACTTTGTTCCAACATTCATAGCTCATGATATAGATGAAAAATAGTAACATATATAATCTAAAATATGAAAAAAACCGAAATAAGAAATTGGTTGTAAATTACTAGGTCATTATATTGATTTAAAATTGAAAAAAATAAATTTAAAATTGAAAACTATTGTTTAACAAAAAACATGAAGAATATTTAAACAAAAAATGTAAATATCTAAAGACTAATTTATTCATCTTCATAGTTAAATAAATTCAAGATAATATTTTTATATTTCAAATTTAATAATAATTGTAAAATACCATGTAATTTGGATCATGATATAATAAAAATAATATGAATTAGTAAAAATATAAACATAATTAATATATAACAATAATTATTATGAGAAATAAAATATTGAAAACATAGAATAAAAAAATAAAAAACAAAAAAAAAACTCATGGAAAACTCCCCATTTTTTAAAATTAAAATATAGAAATAATATTTCATAAAATTATCCCCCCTTTTAAAATTTTTCAAATAGTTAATTTAGAAAAAGGAAAATTCAAAAATGGTTTCAAATTATTCAATTAAGTGTTCATAAAAAACTATACTTAATAAATTCATATTAATTGAAAACAAAAAACAAATAAAAACATGATTTTCAAACTATATTGCTAACATTAAAAGACCACAACATTATTTTTAAAAACATTTTAGAGTAAGAAATTACATTATAAATATCTATAAATTTATTGTTTATTAGAACATATTCGAGGTTAAAATCATCATTATGAACATAATATCTAAGAAAATAAAATTTCAATTCAATATAAATTCTTATTGAACGATGTGAATGGGTTTTTAATACCAAAATAGCATTAGAGTTAAAATAATAAATAAAATTATTTTCAAAATTAAATCCATAGTTAGATAAATATTATTTAATACATAATTATTGTGAAAAACATGAAGAAACTGAGATATATTCACTCTCAACAGTTGATAATGCAATTAATTTTTTTCATGATTTCCATTAAAAAAATATTTTATTTAGAAAATGGTGCATATATGTGGTACATTTTCTACCAATTATTTATCCTAAAAAATTAGAATCTGAAAAAATTATAAAATCAAATCAATTTATTCTAGAATAAAATAATCCTCAATTAATAGTTCCACTATCATATCTATAATTTTTTTGTACTTTTATAAAAGAAATTTTCTTTTTAAATGAGTAAATTCATTAATAAGAAATGAATTTATAAGAAACACATGCACTAATTTGGTTATTTAGAAGATCTATTTGGTCATTCAAATTTATAATACTATTAATAAACATAACCATTGATAATATAGTAATTATATTTCTATCGTATGATTAGTATAAATTGAAGGGTTATGATAAAGTCTATTTGACAAAAATGAATGAATCGATGGCCTTGACTAGAAAAGTTGTACCGAAAGAATACCATTTATCATTAATTGTGTGGGAGATAACATCACTAGTTTGTTCCCTCAACAAATCCCAAGTAAAATTAAATAACTATTGCTTTTAAAAAACTGATTATGTTTGAAATTTATGCTCATCGAAACCATGGTTCATACCATGTACATCGAACCACCCCAAGAAAATATTACCATCAGACACATTTCCCTTAAAGGAATCACTGGTGTAATAAAATGATATTTATATCGACCAAATATTATAAATTTTTATACTTTATCTTAATAAAATACCGAATGTATTTATAAATATTTTTTTTACTTTTTCAGTGACTAAATAATGAGCTTTATAATTTCTATATTTTGGTGAAACAATTTTTTTGTGGAAATATTTAGTTTCAATGTAGATACTATTTTTGAGGAATATAATAATTTTTGTAATAAAATAATTTTTTTCTAAAATATTATTATTAAATAATATTTATTATATATAATGGATAATATAATTCTATGATGTCAAATGTAATTGATATTTGGGTCAAAATAAAACTATTATCAAAAACCAATATTTTTCAACAAATGGTTATTTTTAACTAAACTATTGAATTATAATACCTCGATAATTATTTTGATAAAATAAATATAAATTTTGAAACAAAATTTATAATTTATCCAATTGTGGTTTTTCATAATTTTTTTTGAAAATTAAATTTTCTTGTAAAAATTAAATCTAGTACCAATATATGATATATATTATGACATAATGATGCAAAAATAGATATGTAATATATTTAAAAAAAGTTATTCATGACCAAATACATATTTATCCTTTAAATTATTTTTTTGATGTTTTTTAGTTAGTTTTGTAAACCTTTAATAAATCCTCCAAAACCTATACTATATTTAAGGGTCTTGTAATCCATTTTTTTAAAACATGACTCACTTCCACATCCCCAATGGAATTATTTTATTAACATCAGTTCCTAAACATATTAAATAATTTAAACCAATAAATGTTTTCCAATAATATAGGAGAAAACTATTTCATGGTTTGTGGTTTAGATTACATTATCATATAGAGTCCAAAACCTATATTTGGAAATTAATAAGGAATTATCCTCACTTTTTCTATATAAACCCACTCTAACACTAACCACCGTTCACTCAAAAACCTTGTATAGAAAAATTACTCTAAAATTACCTATATATATTCACCCCATAATTTTTGAAACTTCTCAATATACTCATCCCAAGATTTTGGAAACATCCTATTAAAGAAAGGGATCATATCATTCTTATCATTATTCAAATAGATTATTTATATTATTACATTGTTTTACATTTTCTAATGTTGGGATATGATTTCAAACATACCTCTTACTTCTATTATGGTTTAAATTCTATGAGAGACCCTTTTTACTCTCTTCAATCCCTAAAATTAACTAGTATGTATCCCTATTATTCTTATATAATAATCCTATAAATTTTCCATGCCAAATAATTTTTTTTGGGAATACCCAACATTATTTACACTTAATAGAGTTCCCACAGATGTACCTATAATTCATTGACTGTGGAATTCTATGTATGTAACTCGAACTACATAATTGTGGTATTAAATGTAATAAAATATTTCCTTACATTGAATGATCTATATAAATCACATGAACGTTACATATTATGATAGTTGAACCTAGATAGTGGTCCAATGTGTTGGATAATATTTTCATCTCATGAGGAATCATTTATGAGACTATGGAGTATACCTAATCCATTAGTGGGCATTTTATATAATATTATAATGTCTTTGTTGTTCACCTTAAACTATATTTATGATATCATTTTTAATGTTATAGCTACATTCCCTTTACGTATTTATGATATCATCTTATATTTTACCTTATTGTTCAAGATAAATATTCTCACACCACTTATATTACCTAAATATCCCCATTTGTTCACATGTGGAATATTAGCTCATTCTATGCTTTGTTTATTACCTTACTGTGCTTTATAACTCAACCATTTCTCATGTATTTCCCTAGGTTATCCTATGAAGTTTTACAAATTCCATGTATTATAAGAACATGTTTTGAAGATTTTGAATAATTTTATAGTATTAATGAATAAATTTAATGTTTTATGTACATAAACATTTTAAACACTATAGATTTACCAGAATTATTTAAATCTCATTGAAAATTATTACTAATGGGGGTTTTAAAAGTTTGACAACAATCTAAACAAAAACAATTAACTAAATATATAGTTTTTTTAAAATAAATTAAAATTTTAACATTATATATTTTATTGATATATATATATATATAATTAATTATTTTTTCCCCATTAAAATAATATAAAATTCACCAGTCCTTACATTTGAAAATTCTCTACAAATAATTTTACATAAATATCTAAAGAGAAATAATTTTTACATAAATTCTAACATATAAAACATCATTTGGAATACTTTAAATAAATAAATGAGGTTCCATATTACATTTATTAAAATAATTTTTCAAAAAAAAACATCACAGTTAGTCTGTCATACTATTCCTATGGTTATTTCTTAAGATCATATAAATACTTGTATAATTTGAAAACATGCTTTTTAAATTTATCATTGTCAAAACTAGGTTGTCGAAAAGCATAAACTTCTTTAAAAATAATACCATTTAAGAATCCACTTTTAAAAACCATTGAACATTATTTTAAACCATGAAAAGATATAAAATCAAAAAAAAAATTATTTAGATTTAGTTCTATAAATAGGTGGAAAATATTAATTAAAATATATACCATATTCATTATAATATCCTTGGGCAACAAACCTATCCTTATATATAAATATTTTACCAGATTCTTCTATTTGATTTCTAAAAATGTATTTTCCTCTAATAATATGATTATATACATGGGGTTTAAGTAAATACCCAAAATTATTTATAGAAAACTAATCCAGTTCGTCTTGCATAATTATATTCCCATTAGTGTCATTTGGGGCATAAAAGACATTATTTGGAACAAAATTAGAAAAATTTGAATTTTCATAAAAATATAAAATAAAACTTCCATTTTTAACATCAGAATCAACATTACCAAGGATATGATCAATAATGGTGTCTTTACCAAAATCCCAAGAATTGCGAAAATAATGAGAAGGGTTAACCTCCACAATGAAAATTTCATCATCATCATAATGGTCCTCTTCACTACATTAAATTTCATTAAATTGATAATGAATATTCCCTAAAATAGAAATTATTTTAAAAACATCTTCTAAAAATTTAAGTATAAGTGATTATTCTTTTACCATTGTTATTTTATTATAAACATGAAAATAATTACTTTATAATAATATACTTGAAAATTAACTTTATCACATTTGGAATTAAAATTCTCAAAATCATCCCTACGATATAAAATAAAATATTCTCACCCAAAAAAAATATGTAAACAAAATTATTTTTTATCCTTAAACAATTTATAAGTGATAATATTTAGAACCAATATTATTTTCATTAATTAAAAAATAACATGTTTTGTTTATATATTTAAACCAAAAATATGTAAATAATATAGATTCATTTTACATAATTTTATCCATTTTTAAAATAGATCAATTTTTTCTTACTATAATACCATATTGTAGTGGTGTTCCTAGAGTAGGAAATTAGGAAAATATCAATTTTATTTGAAAAACATTTTAAACAAAAATGTAAAAAACTCAACACTATTATAAGTTCTAAAAAAAATAATTAAATAATTTTTTTTTATTTTACCTTGAATTAAATAACAAAAGTAATTTATAAAAATATTAATTTTAATAAGGCATAAAATAATTCCAAATAAAACTACTAAAATAATCAATAGTCTCACAAACTTATTTCTTAACTCCAAAACTTATAACCGAAATATGAACAAGTAAATATATATAAATTAGTTATAATTTTCTAGAAATTAGTAATGGTAAAGTTATTTTTAATGTGTCAAATGATGTTTCTATTTTTAAAAAATAAAAAATAACATTCTTAGTCATTTTCAAATCTGGTAGCTATTGTACATGTCTAATCACTGATATTTTTTTTTAACAACATAAATTTTAATCATTCCAGTATCTGATCCCATACAATTTTATAATTACCTATTTCATAATTATAATTCATTTTATTATTATTTCACTCAAACAATCAATAGAATGAATAATATCCTTTATATTATCATAAAATAAAATATTTTCTCTTCTAATAATTTATTATTTTTTATCTTCAAATTTTAACTCATTAAATCAACATATAATTTTGAAATACTAATTATCATGTTTTTTAATGAGTAATATATAATAATGTTAAAATTATAATAATATTATGTATTCCTACTTATCAAAATTTCTTCACCCAGCCTTTTGAGTTATTACTAAATGTCACAAAACCTCCATCAAATTTATTATAAGATAAAAAAACATTGATGGATCTATAATCATATATATATGGCAACCTTTTTACATGTACTATGTTTCCTTGATACTCATAATGAATATTTCATGAAAAAATTATTTGAGTAGAATAATGTTTCGGGACACATGATATCATTTGAATAATCTATTCCAAATATCTTTTTAACATTTATTTTAAAGTATAGTAAAGACAAGTTCAAAGAAATAAATGATTTTTTATGGATATGTGATTAAGTAACGCTTATTGAATATTCACAGTGAACTTTGATTTCATTCCACACATCAAAAATTTTACAACTTATAACATTCATTTATATATTTCTTTTCCATGATTTTCTTGATAAATTTTCATTAAGAAGATAAACCTTCTTCTTGAGATTGTGATTATACTTTTGAATGGAATCAAAATCATCATATATCTTTTTTTATCATCAAAGAACATTTATATTTTTTTTATTTACATCCATTATTTTATATTTTCATTTTCTAATAATTCCAAATCCACTAGATTGATATTAATTTAAACATGAAAATATTTTTCTTAAATCATAATTTTTGTTACTAACTTCTTTTATTAATATTATTATTATGAACATATTTTAATTTTTTATAAAATTTAGTTTCCATTAAAAATTCATTTGTATGTTTTTAATTTTCATCATGTATATTATCATTATTTTAATAATTTATATAAGAATAATTACCTAAATTTAAATATGAATCACTAATAACACCATTTATATATTTCTCTTTCAAACAGAGGTTATTATCTTTTTTTTATTCTTCTATATTCATCACTTTAATCTTATCATTTATTATATCCACATATAGAATATTCACATTACTCAATTTATTTATTTTTAATCTCTTCCCTCATCCCTTAATTTTGGAAAAAAATTGATGTGAATCATTTTTCAAAATTCATAATAGGTTGGTTATCAAACACAATTATACATACTTGTGGTACTTTTCCTTCATTTTTTTCCATCCTTCTGATCTTTCTAAGGTATATTCTTTAACTTTTATATATTATTCATTAGATTATAGTTATATATTATTAAATTAAAGATTTATCCTTTATCACTTTCTTATGACATGGATTTATAATTGTTGGAATTATAATTTATATGTCATTTGAATATAATTCCATTCTTATTAAAAGTCTAATATTCAATAATATTAATTAAGATATGTTCACATTAATGAATTTATTTGATGAATTTAATAAGTATTGGTTTATCCAATGATTCTTGAAGGGAATTTATTCCATTCACCATATGAATAAAATGATGGAACATGTGATTTATGATTTCATATTATCCCATATTAATGTATCCATACTTTAAAAAAATCATTCCATGTTTGGTTCCAATTATCTTATCTTATCAAATGTGAGAAAATTAAAAATCATCAAATTATAATGAACAGTCATATAGAAAAAAGTAATACTAAACACAGTTATGTTAATAACACAATATATAATATTTATAACTTTTAAATATTAAACATATTTTACTATATTATTTCCAATAATATTAATTGGGGAAGCTTCTTGTAGTTCTTATAGTTTTTATAGGATTGACCAAAATTCAATACTTCACTATAATAGGTATTCCTCCACTAGGGATTTCGAGTGACTGTAATCATAGTCTTCTACATGATTTTAATTATGTGGAATTCATGTAAAATTTATGTTTATTTATTCCATATTATAGTGATATTGTTATTAAAATAGTAAGGTGTTGGATAAATGGTATTTTAGAATATAATATTGATAATAGACTCTATATCCAAGAGAAATAGGTTGTGATACCTTGTGTTTGTATCTGGGAAATAAAGTAGAGTTAAACTATGATTAACAATATATATGAAATTATACCAATTGTTAGACCCCATATGAAAATAATATATGAACTAGAGGGGGTGAATATAATAGATTTAATATTTTAAAAAATAAAATAAAATACTAGACATAATTATCATGTGATAAAATATTGTTGAAAAGTGAATAGTGATCACAAGTGTTTTTATTGTAGATTGGTACAAATGGGGCCCGTGCTAATATTACACCTCTCTACTCTGCAGGACATATAAATTCACTAATAACATGACTTTTTTAGAATAATAACCTTTTAAAATAATAAATTTTCTATAGGATATATAACTAGGATGATTATTTTTTATTGGATATTCATAACCCATATAATATCTTACTATAAAAAATGGGAGCCACTACCCAAAGAGTATTTAAAATTTAATTTAAGAGTCACGAACCAAAAAAATAAAATATATTGGTTTTCTGATGAATTTTTTTTTAATATATATATATATCAAAAGATTTAGAAAATAATCAAATAGAACATGGAATTAGTTGAAGAAAAATTAGGAATAGATTCTTGTTTTTTGAGTAAAGGATATCATTCCCTTTATAAGTAAGTATTAGTAGTTGAAGAATATTAGGTTCAAAACATGGGAGTGATGATAATTTTTTCCACAGGATAAAATAATCATCCAACACATTAATAATATATTGAATGTTCACATTTAATAAAGTGTGTTTCAATAAGGTAGTTTGTGAATCTAGAAATATCTCTCTCAAATAAATTCTTGACGTCCTTTAAATTAAAAAAATCAATAAATCCTAATAATTGTTTAGGAAATTGAAAATTTTGATATATATATATATTAGTTATCTTTGTAATTATCTAGAAGAGATGTAGAATCATCATCCATGACCATTGAAACAATTATCATTCAAAAATTGAAATTTTATAGAAATATTCAAACCAGATTGGCATAATCATTATAGATTTGAGTGCATTTCCACAATAATTGATCAATGTGATCTAGAGAACTAGCATACAGTTTCCACCCAAAAGTCAATATTTTTAATTTTAAAAAAAATTCCATATCGTGACATGTTGAGTAAATTAATTAATTAAAAAAACAATAATACTTCCTTAAAAATTTAGTAACAAGTTTTAATATATATTTTAGATGTTAAATTTATTTTTGGATTAATGAAAAAAAAAGAACATAAATAGCTATATACAAGTTTTCTAAAATATGCAATGTATAAAAATTCTTTAATTAACACCACATTTAATCAAAATTGAAAACTAATTCAAATAGTATAAAAATTATTCAACTAGTTTTCATATTATTTATATGAGTTTATAGAATAAAAAATAGATTAAATCAATTTACATAAGAATTAATTAATTTAAAATAGATAGAAAATGTAAAACAGATCCTATATTATAACAAATATTGCATTTTGGTGATTTTCATATAGGTTTTTTGAGAGTAATATCACATTAGAAAAGTTTCATCATTGTAGATATAAATAGTCTATATAAATATAAAATAACAATTCTCATGTAAGGTTTGAAAAATATGATGTGTTTGGGAAGTTACACATTATATGTAAGGGTATATTGGAATTATCATATAATGTTCAAATTATATTAAATAAAAACTTTATCCCTTTCATAACATAATTATCAATCAATTACTAGAGCCTCTAAAAATATTCATCTTTAAATCCTATTTAATAAATTTTAGGTAATTTCAAGAAAATTCATATGGAATAAAAGACACTTAAATCCATCAATAATATCATATGATATCAACGAAAACCAAAAAAAATATATAAAATTAAATATTTTGAAAATAGAATAAAAAATTGAAAAGGATTTTGTAAATACCTAACATGAAAAAATGACTATTTATTTTTTTCAATATAGTTAAATTAAATTAATATAAATACATTGTCTTCCCAAAGAAAAAATATTTTTTAAATTATAAAAAATAAACTTTATTTATCTTTGGAAAATAGAAACAAGATAAAAATTGAAACTATTTTAAACAAAATTCATATAGCAACATTAAATAGAAAATTAGAACACGTAGAGACTAATTTAAACATCATCATAGATGAAAAAATACCAGATAATATTTTTATCAATCTAAAGAAATATGGTTTGATCATTTTCAAGTATTATAGATCATGATATAATCAATATGAAAAGAATTATCGAAAATAGAAAGGTAAAATATAACAGGAATTATTATGAAGAATTCTCATATTAAAAATATAAAAGTAAAATAAAATAAAACCAACAATGAACTCTCTAAAAATACAATTTTTTTTAGATTACAAAATTAAAATAAGAATTTATAAAACTCTCAACTATTATATAATTTTTGAAAAAGTAGATTTAATAAAATAATATAGAAAACTAAATTTAAAAACATCTTTTTAAATATCTTAAAAACACCACACTAAAATATTAATATTATGTAAAGGATAAATGAAATTAAATTGTGATTTTTAAACTAAATTTCAAAAATTCCATGAAAATAATTTTTTTTATTCTTTTCAAAATATAATATATTTTGCAAAAATATATTCATATTGGTTTCATATTAAAACAAACCGAAGAATAATATAAAAATTATCAATATAATATCTAACAAAATGAAATTTCAGGTAAATCTTCTTTGTAAAAGAACGCTCTAAATGGTGTTTTGAAATTGAATAATTGAAAAATTATCTAAATAAACTGTAATATTTTCAAAAATATATCAATAGTTAGATCAATTTTGTTTAATATTTTCTGATTGAGAATAATATGATGCATTATTGATATATTCATTCTTAGTAGAAGGTAAAGAAACAGATTTATTTATTATACTCCATGATATATAGATTTTACTTAGAAAATAATGAATACCTAATGTACTTTTTCTAACATGTTTTTATCAACCAAAATATAAAAATAATATCTAATATGAGAAAAAAATTCTTTTAGAATAAAAAAATATACAATTTAAAGTTAATAAACATATCCAACAATTCTCTTAAAATCATTTAAATTAGATTAGTTTAGATCCTATTCAAATATTCCTCATAAATAATCAGTATAAATATTTTCAAATTTAGAAAAAATACAATATGAAAAGTTTTTCATCACTAATATAAGAATTATAAACTATATATATAGATAAATTATCCAAATATAATTTACAATTAGTATCAGTTGGGTGCTTTAAATTTTTTACATGAATCTGAACCAAAATTATTAACTAAAACTATAGAATATATAAATTTGTTTAAAAATAATCCATCAATTATTTCATTACATTGAAGATATAATTTTTTTTAAATTGAATTATTATTCTTCCACAATATTCACTATGAATAAAATTATAAAACTAGTTAAAAATAACTTCACTTCAGGTTCCAATTAAAAGAACATCATCATAAATTTCAATAACTAAAATATCATTTGAAAATATTTTAATAAAAAACATACGATCAAATTTAATTTTATAAAAAAAAATCAACAAAAAATATGGAAATTCTATCATATCAATCACTAGGTGTTTTCATAAGACTAAATAAAGCCTTTCATATTTATAAGCATGAATAGAAAAATTATCATTTTCGAAATCCGGTGCTTAAGAAAAATAACCTTATTTGAAAATATATCCCTTATAAATTCACATATATATTCTATTTTAAATAATTTAAAACCATTAAAATATAAAAACATTAAAAAAATAAAAATGTATTTAATTCTGGAAAGAGGCAGAAAATATTCATCGAAATCAATAGCTTATTCTTAAAGAAAATATTCATAAACATTCCTAGCATAATATTTAACAATTTTCCTAGATTTATATACTTTATTTCTAAAAATCCATTTAGATATTGTAACCTGATTATCTATAGGGGGTTCAGCTAAATTCCCTAAATTATTTTAAATTAACTGATTTTTTTATCTTGCATAAAAACAATCCAATTTTGATCATTCAAATAATGAAAAACATTATTTTTCTTACAATCAGAAATTGGAGAAGCATTTGTATAAAAATTTCATATTGGATTTCTATTTTTTACACTAGAATTATAATTACAAATTTTCTTATAAAAAGGTTATATTTGAAAAAAATCCAGGGATTTTGAATTGAATCTGAAAGAGTAGGCTCCCCATAAAAAATTATATTATCATATTGATGTTCTTCAAAAACAAATTAAATTCAACAAATGTATCTTCAAAATTATTTTAAATATAATCCAATATAAAATATTTATCAACAAATGTAACATATAATGATATATCTATAATGATATATATTTAATTATAAATATCATAAGTTTTAATTTAATTAGAATAGACCACCAAAATTTGTCCATATCATTGTGATAAAAATTTATCCTAAATAACAAGTGTGATTAAAATAAAAACATTTCACAAAAAAATTGAAATACCCAACATTAGGGTTTTAATCTCTCAATAATTCATGGGGATTTTTCTTTAGAAATGGTATACAAAAAGTGATATTTTAAAATATAATAATATTTTTTTATATTCTACCCAAAAAATGATTCAAACTATATTCATTTAACATATTTGAGCCATTTCAAAAATTGTTTCATTTTTTCATTCTAGAAAATTTTTGATGTGGTGTTCTAGGAGAACAATTTTTTTGAAAACAACTATTTTCTTTGAAGAAATATAAAATTTCAAAAAACAAAAATTTAAATATATTAGATAGTTAAATAACCCTTTTTATTTTGCACACGCAAAAAAGTAATAAATTTATAGAAAAAATCACTTATTGATACATGATACATGTCTATGTAAATATTTTAAAATTATCACTAATCATATAAACATATTTTGTACCACATAAATTAGACCAAATAAATATAAATGATAAAAATCAAATGGTATAGTTTTTATAAATTCAATAATATATTTAAAACACAATCACTATTTTATATCATTAAAATATAAAACCTAAATTATATTATTATTAATTTTTATAATGGGTAGATGTTATGCATATACATTCTTTTCCAATTTTCGTAACGACCAAAAGTTTATATGTACAACCCTTTAGTTATATAAAATTAGAATTGTTTCTACAACATTAAGATAATTGATATTCAAATTACATAACTCAAAAATATCAATAGAAAATATATTTTACTTCCTATTATCATAAAATAAAGCATTTTGTTTTTTATATCATATTTTTTTATTTATATGTAACCACAACTCCATCATTACATAATTTTATATCACTAATTTAATTTTGTTTCAAACCTTAAACATATAATTAATTATAAATTTTGAAATTATTAGTTATACCAACTTGAGGAATTTATTAACCATCCCTTTTGATTTATTACTGAATGTCATAGAGACTCTATCACAATGATTGTATGATAAAAACATCAATAGATCTCCAATAATATGTATGGATAAACCATTTCCCATGAACCATGTATCATTGACACTAATAAGTTATGTTTTCATATAATATTATTTAAGTAAAAAACAAAAAAAATCATACCCATGCAATTTCAGGTCCAATCGGGTAAGTATAAGAAATATTATGTATGTAAAAATGTTTTAATCCTTTATTATATTATATTATAGATAATAATTCATCGAAATTAGAGTTTTTTTATATCTAAGAGATTGGGGAATTATTAATGAACATTAAATATTATAATTTCCTTTCATACCACATTTAAAAAATGTAACATGATATATGATTCCATCAGAAGTATTAAAAAATTTTGATTTTTCATTTTTGGAAAATGATAATTAGAACAAAAATTAGTTTAATAATTTTTTTATTTATCCATTTACATCATGTTTTCACAGTTTTATTTACCATGAATAATTATAGATAAGGGTTTATTCAAACTAAAAACATCATTTTAGAGATTATCATTATACTTTTTAAAAGAATCAAGATAATCATAAATCATGTTTTTTGATTATGAATTAGTGTTTTTAAATATTTCATTTTATTCATTATTTTTATAATTTTCATTAAAATTAATTGTCACAATTTTTTTTTGAAATTCATTAAAACAAAAAATTGAGTATCATAAAAATTCATTTTATTAATTAACATTCGTACTTTCCTTAATAAGAATATTATGCTCTTAATTAATTTATTTAAATAATTTAGTAACCCTTATAACAACTTATGGATGTTGTCATCTTCATAATATTGATCATCAGTGATGTATCCATGTGGTGTCTCAACCTGGGTGCCACAAATTTATTCCCCATGCTAGTTGGGCACATGCCCTCCAACATTCCTCTCTATACACCATAGACTACTGAATATACTGGGGGTCTAATATCAATCATGGGGATACTATACCCTCTTTATTAAAGAATAACAACAAAAAAAAATTGATAAAAAACAAATTATATAACCATAAACATATAAGAAAGTATCACATAATGACCAAAACTAGAAATACAATATCCAAACCTAGAATTATATGTGCCCCATCAAGTACATGTCAAGTGTCAAATGAAATACCAAAAGAAAGATACGCTAACTCTTCCAATTAGGTCCTGACACCATGTCTGGTTTCTCCACCCATGATCCATCCCATATCTTCTATCTAATATAGGACACTTACCCTTATCCTGTCCCAAAAACATGAATTCTATTCATGTACCGATTATGAAGCCCAATTTGGGTGTGATCACATCTTAATAGGCTATCACCAACGAAATCTGTTATAGTATCCAATCAATAAAGGTGAATTCAGTTTCATAAAGAATAAAATATAATCAATAATGTAAATAGTTCACATATATTAACTTATACATTATTTATCCTAATGAAACCTTAGGTTCTTGAGGACACCCAATCGATCAATACCTACATCGGCCCATGTCAGATTTTGAACTATCCTCAAGGGATAGGACACATCATGATTCCATTGTTATCAATTATCATTTAAATTCAATTAATATTATGGATAACTGAAACCATAGTCTAATGCCAACATTTTGGGACTAGAATGGCTTTGCTAGGACCCCATGAGATTTTGATGCAGCAGTCTGTGTTCCACACTCATTATTACTATGTTCTATTGAAGCACTAGTCCATCCCCTACACATGTTTATAAATCAATCAAAATAGTTTGATTTTTAAAAAATAGTTGGTGTCCCACAATCATTATCACTCTAGGTTTTTGAAGTAATAGTCCATGTCCCACACATATTTATCAATCAATCAAACAATTTGTATTTTAAATCACAAGTCCGTGTCCCACATTCATATATAAATTAAACACATATTCTACATTTATCAGATTTATGTTAGTTAATCATCATTAAACCATTCATCAATTTTACAAATCATGGTATACCATTATAATTTATTATAAAAAATCATCATTTAACACTTTTGTCACATGAAATAATATATGCAATTCACTATTAAACCATTTTTCAATATTCAAATTATATAACCCATTTACCCATTAATATGAACTCAAACATCTCATTATATACATTTTCATTTAATTCATATTAAATTATTTGGAAAAATACACAAATCTAAATTTCCTATAAATTCAACAGTCACAACATTCTATTAAATAACTATCCATTTAATAAATACAATTACACAAATTTCAATTTTCACAATTTAACCAAATCATTATCACGTGGAAATTAAATTAAATAAATTAAATAATCAATGTAAACTTCCAATCATGGATATTCCAATTTCATAATTACATACAAATAAATAATTCAAGTTTATGATATTTTTGTTTTAGACCACCTACCCCATGATTAAGGATGAACACTCACCAACAAGAATCCCTTATTGAAACAGAACAACTAAGATCACGATGGAGAATTCGATCTAGATATGAAACCTAGATCCATGATCAAATGGATCAGATCCCTGGAAACCTATATCTGGATCCAATGACAACAAAGTAAAATATCCCTTCATAGGATAAGAGAAAGACAAGGTAGATAGGGGAAAAATATCAGGAAGAGAATCTCTTACCAAGAGATGTATA
This sequence comes from Viscum album, assembly GCA_963277665.1. Lineage (NCBI taxonomy): Eukaryota > Viridiplantae > Streptophyta > Magnoliopsida > Santalales > Viscaceae > Viscum > Viscum album. The sequence goes on from OY728135.1 coordinate 1,679,503,527, forward strand.
GATCTTCAATAAAGGATTCGATTCATCAAAAACATAGATTGGAAGGACATGGAATCATCTTGAGATATTTTAAAAATTATATAAATTAGAATATGGTTGAGCTATGGGGTTTAGGGATATAAGATTAGGGTTCAAGAAATTTTTAATGAATCTTCAATGGATTAAATTACAGAATGCTTGGTTCCCTACTCAGGGCATGTGGTTTTCCCTAACCATGTGCTTAACCATGAACATCCTTCCATGGGTCCTCATTGTTACTACTAAAATGGAACATGGTTTGAAAAGTTTATGCCAACCGTGTTAATCCCCTATGATTTGGTTCACACAATTTTCGGTCATGGGTGCACGGTTTGGACAAGTTGTGTTTCGACTATGCACTACCCTAATACTTCCCAAAACTCTCTGATTTCTCAAACCCCCCCCCCCCCCCCAAGATAAAACACAAACAAGATATACTCAAAAGGATACAAAATTGTACTTGAAATACACCTCTATAAATGGTTGGGATCTTATAATATCCTCTCCTTATAATATCTCAGACTCAAGTTGTACTCCCAAGATAATCTAAGATTTTGAGTCAAAAAGATCTATCCCTTAAGCCTACATATCTTATCCAGATCTCTCATATGTTTCCTCTTAAACACGTCAATATTTCCACAATACATGAACTATAGACAAAGTCATTCCCCACATAACTTTCTCACATTGATCAAGCACATGTATTAGATACTCCTCAAAGGACGCATCGATCTCAAGCTCAAGATCATCCACATTGATCACATGATAAGGGTTAGGGTCATACTACCAAATTTGTGACACATGAAAATCATCATTCACAGTAGAATAAATATTTATAAGATACAATCAGTACTCCACCAACCCAATTATCTCTATAACCTCAAATGGTTCAATATAATTAGGCACCAACTTTCGCTGTCTCTGAATCCTATGGTTACCCAATCTAGGTGACACCCGAAGGAACACAAAATCACCCACTACAAACTCAAGGGTTCAACATCACCTATCATCATGAGACTTATATTTATTCTAATCAGTATCCATATATTCCAAATCAACTTGGCCAGCTCTGACGCCTCCTGCATTAGATTCGGTCCCAACAACTCTGACTGAATTGCCTCCATCAAACTTATATGTGATCTATATGGACTACCATAAAGAGCATAATATGGTTCCATATGTATAGTTTCATGAAAAGTTTTGTTGTAGGAGAACTCAACTAATTCTAGGTGATTATATGAATACCTACAAAGTTATAAGAAACAAACCTAAATAATATCATCAAGAACATGTATAATATTTTTTGACTTCCCATATGTCTATGGGTTGAAATTCTTACTCAATAATAAATGTGTACCAAATACCTTATACAATCCTTAATAGAATCACAATGTAATGCATGAGTCACAACAAGAAATAATGATCCATGGAACCCCATGAAGACATACTATCTCTTGAACATACACATTTCAAAATTGATCCACTAATAAAGTATCCTGTATATGAAAGAAATGTGCTACCTTAAGCAACTGGTCTACAAAAACACTAATTGAATCATTATTTCAAGGAATGCTGATGAGATCCACAAAAAAGTCTGTGGTAATTCCATCCCACTTCTATTTCAGAATGTGAAATAACTGCAATAAACCACTGGGGGGTTGATTCTCATCCTTCATTGGATGAAATATTTCTCATCATGTCACAAACTCTATTATACCCTTTTTAATACCTCACCACATATACTATCATCACAGGTCACAATACATTTTCGACACACCTAGATACATTTTCCACTTTGAGGCATGGAATTCACTCATAATCTCTTCCCACATATTCATAGGTAGAACAACTTGATTCCTAACATAGATGATCTAATCATCATCTTTTCTTCAATTGGAAGGTGAATCCCCACCTTCAATGCTTTCCCTCATGGACAAACATTCTGAAACCTCATATTGAATATATCTAATCTATATAAAAGGTGTAGACACTTAAACTGAAATGAGATTAATCTAATCACGTCTCTCATTAACCACAACATGCATCTCAGCCAGAATAGTCATCATATTCCACCCAACAATGGACTCTTGGATTTCCTAAGTTTGAGTTTTCCTTGTTAGTGAATCAATAACACTATTTCCCTTCCCAAAAATATGTGCTAGATTAAAGTAAAATTACTATATATACTGAAACCATCTCCACTATTGGATATTAAATTCATGTTGTGAACATATGTACTTTAAGCTCTTCTGATATGCATACAAATTAAGATTTTCTCCCAATAGATAATTCCAACAACACTTCAATGCATAAACCACTGTAGCTATATCAAGGTCATGTGCATGGTTGTTCTATTCATGTGGATTCAACTACCAAGACCCATATGCTATAACTCAATTTCCCTATATCAACACTCCTCCAAGCTAGATTCTAGATGCATCACAAAACACCATATACTTCAAACCTCGATCAGGTAGGATCAAGATCAGTGTCTTAGTCAAACACTTAATTAGCTACTGGAAATCATCATTACATGCTCTAGACCATTTAAACTTTGTTCCCTTTTGGGTCAATCCTGAAATAGGTTCTTCCAAAGAGTAAAAATCCTAGATGAACCACCCATAATAACCCACTAATCCTACAAAATTCCAAGTATCAAAGACATTATTGGGTTGTTCTAATGAATCAACTCCATGAACCTTCTCTGGGTCCACTAACACACCTTCCTCTGAGATTATGTGACCTAAAAATGTACCTAATCAATCCTAAATTGAAAAATAGATTTATTGGTAAAAAAACGATTCTCTATTAGTGTACTCAAGATGATGTCAAGATGTTAAGAATGATCTTATTCAGTCTTGGAGTAAACCAAGATTCCATACACAAGCACTATAACAAAATGATCTAGGTTTGGGTGTAATATTATTTTAATCAATTCCATAAACATTGCAGGACAATTTGCTAACCCAAATTAAATCTTGAAGAATGCACAAAGACTGTGCCTACTTATGAATATATTCCAAGGTATGAAAAAAGGTTTAAATCTCAACTAAAGATACCCAGATATCATGTTTATCTTTGAGAATATACAATATATCCTCAATTGGGAAAAGGGACAGTTGAAACACATAACAAGATACCAGTTATTTACCTCCATCCAATTCAACTTCTGTTAATCGACTCAAAAGAGAAAACACCCATCAGTATTAATTGAAAACAAAATTGGAGAACCCTAATTTCACTTACTCAGAAGAATAAATCCCTTACCCAAAAACTCTTATAATTTAATATTAAGCTCATGAATCTCTATTGGATCCATTATGTATAGTGGAATAGAAATTTTATCAGCCCCAGACATGAGACCAATTGTAAATTGAATATCTCTCTAAAGTAGAATCCCTAATAATTCCTCAAGAAAAACACCATGAAACAAATTTAAAACTGGTGGAAAGACATCATGCCTTTCACCTCTATCATCCAAAAATAGGCTATCAAATTGGGTGGTGAGCTCCCCCAGTTTTTGATGAACTGGCCCCATACAACCCACCTTGATATCCAACTCTCCATAATGTGTATAATTCTTACCATCATGAGGCATAATTTTCACTCTCCTATGGTATTAATAAATGTAGACTTTGTATTCTACTAACCGGTCCATTCTCATAAGTAGGTCAATGCCTGATAAGTTAAGGTTATAAAGAACCCATAGAAACAGATACCCCTGAACCTCAAGAGAACACCCCTTTCATAAACACATGCCACTCGACCATACTCCCAAAGGTGTATCTTTCTTCATAAACATACTCAAAAACTCTAATGACATGATAAAAACATTTAAATTTTGTTCATATATATAAAATAATTAGAGTCACAAGTATCAAATAATGAACTAGAAAGAGTAGAAGATACTAGAATAGTACATATAACTGTCGATGGTATGGCCTCTCCATCCCAATTTGTAGGCTAAACTGCATTCATGTTCCATTCCACTCTTCATTGTGATGTAGTAAGAGTCCTCTGGGTCACAAAACTCTACCGATATGGGTGATCATGCCCAGAAGAACCATGTCCTCTACCTCTACCACCACAGCCAATAGAACTCCATCTGAAAGACTGATATGATGTAGATAATCCCCTTACCATAATATTATTCTGTGTAGATGTTATATCATTACACATATGTCATGGGTTCCATCAGAACGTATGTGGATGTACCATCCTACTTCAGGATTGGCACTTTACCAGTGGTTGGGGAAGAGTCTATGAAAGTGACATGACTTACCACACTGATGTAGGTGACCTGGGTAAGGTCCTATGTAACTCATCCTTCCCAAAGACACTATTATTTCCACTAATCTAGTAAAAATTATAATAATTATGGTTCCTAATCTTGGAATTCATACCTCCTAATTGTCTAGTAGAAACCAGATGTACTCCATCAGAAGGCTCCTTCTTGTTCCCCTTAGAAATAAAATCTGGATTCACCACTTCAGGAATTTTTTTCAGATAAAATATATTAACTTGGGGATTAATATCACATATAATTCCATCTAGGAAATGTTTCTATGCCATCGCATCATCTCCTTCTAACAATAGAGCAAATCACTTAAGATTAGTAAAGAGTCCAGCATAATCCATAACAAACACGATCCCCTAATTCAACCTCAGAAACTCTGGCTCCCTCTCCTATTTGATAATCCCAAGGTCATTGTACTCCAAGAACATATCTTGAAATTACTTCCACTGTAAATTCTCCATCTATCCATAAAAAATCACGATTTTCCACTAAAACGTTTCCTAACAACATAACATATAAGCTACCATCTTGACTATTTTATCATCAGGGGTCTCTCTATGGTCAAGTATAGACTAGATGGACTCAGTCTAGAACTTATCTACCTTAGGTCCACCCACTCTAGTGAAATTTAGAGGGTAATTCAACTGAAACTCTATTTTCAGGTAATACATACTCTTCACAACCTGACCTGGGACACTTTCCATTAATTACATGATGTGAGAAAATTTCCTATGAAACTGTTGTCTCACTTCTTCACCTGAAAAAATATATTCCTCAGGATCCACTTATGGTGGATCATCTCCCTCCATAACCTCATGTCATCCTTTCAAAAAACGTCATCATGGACACATATCTATATAATGAAAAACAAACATTATAGGGCACATAACACTCCTCCAATGGCCCGTTGGCCTTCATTTTTTATTGATTTTTGATAATCCACCTTTCAAGGGGTGAGGTGGAACCCGTACAAGGCCCATAGAAATAAGTATTACATAGACCGTAGGCCTTAAAGGAATTCATTTCTCATAGGCTTCAAACATTACATACAACCCAGACTAACTACTTGGAACTACTGCTCCCCAGCCACTTCATCGTGAAATCAGCTCTCCACCTTCGCATGGTTGTTCGGCTAGGCTTTCCCGTGCATGCACAGGCTTGTCCCGATAGCAGGTGCCATACCCTCTCATTATTGCAATTCGTTTACCTTCTTCTATGGTGAAAGCTCCTTGCTCCTCCTCATTCTAAAGCTTGTTCCTTATAGGTTTTCTAGTTTACATCTGCACTTAAGGTGGCCCGAAGGCCTTGAGGTGGCCCGAAGGCCTTACTGACTTGAAGGCCTTAAAGGACTCAGGGACCAAATTGGTGGCCTGAAGGCCCAAACGGGGGAATATTCCCAGCTAAAATAGTGGCAAAAAGTGCCTTCTACAGTTCCCACTATAGTACCTGCTACAGTTCTGCACAGTTCTTCACAGTTCCTGCTATAATACCTGCTACAGTACTTGCTACAGTACTGCTATAGTGCTGCTACAGTACCTCTATAGTACCCAGAAATTATCCCCCACCTGGATTTGATCCCGGGTCTCTTGGAGCACTTAAGGAGTCCTCACCAACTAGGCTAAGGCTCATGTTCATATAGGAAACATAACACGAATTTAACATAATTTCATAAGAGGAATTCAAAATAATCAATTACAAGCCCTTCCCCCAATCCCCACCACATAGTCAAAACTAAAGCACTATTACCACCCCTCAAGCATCCTACATATAGCTCATGTTTAACAAGGGTGAAATCATCTTCATTGTTCCAGTTTCTCATTAGTCACCCATTTTTTCACATATTGCGTCATTTTAAAATTTTCAATTTAAAATCAGGAACCGTTTTCAATTCAATTACACAAGAAAGGAAAAACATTTCAATTTCATCAACATACCCAAAACCTTCCTCTACCAAGAATTCATAAAATGAGTAATTTCATAAAAAATACTGAGTTCCAAGAATGATCAATTAATACTCAACTCTCAGTACATTCAATGAAACGAGCTAATTATCATAAAATATAATAAACAATAATTACATTACACAAAAACTGCATCACATGTGGTGAAATAACAATGAACTATAAAATCAAAAAAATAACAAAAAACTTTCCCATGGCACTTAAAATTTACCTTGGTACATGTTTTAGCTAATCCCATGCACGCACGATTAACAAAGTCCCAAATCATTAAATTATATTATATAACATTGTCCAAATATTAATACAAAAATAAAAGAAAACAACCTATGATACCACTTTGTGACATCCTGACCTGGGTTCCAAACACTGTTGCTCCAATCTAGTTGGAAACATGACCTCAGGCGTGCCTCCCTATATACCATATGCAACTGGATAGCAACGAGGGTTAAATATCGACCATGGGGAGACTATACCCTCATTATCAAAGAACCTAAATAAGGTAAAATAAATAAACAAAAAAAATTATAACCAATAACCATAATAACCATTATCATGGGATCATAAAAGTAGGAAATACAATATTCAAAACAAGTGGTAGATATTCCATGCTATGTACATGTCATGTGTCAAATGAAAAACCAAAACAAAGGCACTATAACTATACCAAGTATGTTTCAACACCATGTATAGTTTCCTCATCCATGGACCATCCCATATCATCCATCTAACATAGGTCCCTTGCCCATATCATATCATGCAAACATGAATTCTATTTAGGTACCAATCATGCAGCTTGAGTAGGGTGTGAGTACAACTCAATTGGCCACCACAAATAGAGTATAAAATTAAATATCATCAATAATAGTTTATGTAGTTTTATAAAGAATAAAATACAATAAATAAAGTAAATAGTTTACATATATTCAATTATTATTTATTTAACCACATAAACCATCAGGTTCCTATGGATACTCAAACCTTCAATACCTACTTCGCCCTTTTCCAGAGTATGAACTATTTCTAATAGAGAGGAAATATCACAATTCAATGTTTATCATTTATAATGTTGATTGAATTCATAATATGAACCCTTGGAACCATAGTCCAATCCAATATTTTGGTCCATGAATGTCATTGCTAGTATAAGGACCCGACCTTCTTACATACATAATCTTGAATTTAGTCAAGAAAACACTTACTTTTACATTGAAGATCTTTTCATGTTTAGAGATTTAGAGAATTAGGACAGTACATTCATGACATTACACATTATTACAGAGTGGATACCATAAAAACAGTTTCCATTTTTTTCAAAATATAAAACATTAAAACTTAAAACAAGACTACTTGAAAATTCTTCAACATTTAACGTGTCTTACTTCCTTGTATTACACATCCATTAACCCGTGAAAAATCATTTAAAAACATTGGATGATCACAAAAGCTTAGTAAGGTATGGAAAAGAAGGAAAAATCACACTAGTTCATGAATACTCATAACGTATGAAAACATTTTCAAGGGACATGCTTTTCACCCATATATACTTACTTCGTGTGACATGAGATTTACAAAAGATCCACACAAACATGAGATCATAAATATAATCAAAAAGTTATCTTGGGGCATTACTTACATAACCTTGTAACCATCTTGGCTACCATAAAATTTGTAACCCTCATGACTACCTTACTTTGTGTAACCATCACGGTTACACTTGGAGTAACCATACGGCCGGCCTCCAACTAACTCATACCCAATGCATTGGAGGGAAATATAGGTACCACCCTTCATCATAAATAATTCCTAATAACCAAAACATAATCATACAACATGAATAATTATATAAAAACATTACTTTGGAATTTTGTAAAATCGAATTTAAAAAGAGGATTTTTAATGAAAAGCCCCTTATAAATATCATAAAATTTAAGAGAGACTTAATAGAGTGGATGGAGTATGTATATATACTGTAAATAAACATAATGAAGCATAATATAAACAGAACCCATCACACAATCAATTTAAATGGCACATAAATAATGAAGTAGAAGGTTAACCCAAAGAATGAAAATCGGGTTAAGAATTCCCTTACCTCGGGTTTATCTTACTTCCAACTTGTTTAAAACTCTTGTATAATGGTTAAAAGATTGTTATTAATATTTTAAAGAAACATGTTCATGTTTATAACATATTATATTATAATTTCATAACATCTTTTCACCGTTAATTGTTAGTATTTTTCCCCTTGCACTGTTTTTGGTTGAATTCTTTACATGATTTCTATGATTGGTTCATGGTGGACATTCTTGTCAACTGGAAGTGAAACTCCCGGATTGTAATGGAGTTGTATTTTCATATAACCAGTAACATAAATTCTTCCATTTATCATTTTGAATTCTTACATGAGGATGATTCATAAGTTAGAACATTAATGATGTTCGTTTAGATACTTTTAGTGGTTCTTTGATAATAACAACCTCATTTTGTATTATAAATTAGAACCATGAGTACAAAAGAATTCCAGAACAATGGGTGAGTAATAAAACATATATTATAACCTGCTTCAAACATATAAATGGTTCCATGACTAGTCTTGAAAGAATCAATGAAAATTGAAATCACATCGTCCACAATGTCGATAATTCGACACAAACGGACAATGTTTTTATTCTTTAAATAAGTGGGAGAGGAAAAGAATAATGATGAGTAATTTTCCATAAACATGATAAAATATAGAATAAACATGATTTATTTAGATTTAAAGCCTCTTGGGTAAGGATATATGAATAAAAAATAAGGAAAGAACTCAAAATAAAAGAATAATTGTGAAATCGCTTTCAAAAATTCGGCAGCCTAACGGCTACACAACATGGTTTTAGAAAATATTAAAAAGAGAGGGGGAAAGGTTCACCCATCCTGAAATGAATCATAATATAGAGTAGATCAATAATAAGAAGAAAATAAGAAAATTATATGGAAACTTGAAAGTTATACCACATAAAAGAGAACTTGAAAGGAGAAAAGAAAGAAATTGATAATTTTCTTACCTTGTAGAGTAACCCTTAGAACATAAAGTTTGGGACCTTGAGGGCTTGAGGAAACCTTGGTAGGACTACTATGAAGGTTAGGAGGCCAGATCTTCGTTGAGGGAGAATTGGGAATGAATTCAATGAAGGGAAGAGTTGGTATTTATAGGAAAAGTGAGGGATTATTTTAATAACTTTCAAGGGACACCTCATGAGTGGTATTTACAAAACCATGGGCTTGACCATGGTATTTTCCACATGCTATAAGCCACTTGGGACACCTCAGATATTATTTAACTATACAAAAGTCGACCAGATTTATGACATCATTATTATATCATTAATTATCTCATTAACACACCGAAACTAAAAACTGTATTTTTTTACTATTCACCGAAAAATCAACTGTTTCAGAAAAATTCCCAAAATTCACCTTAACCATTTATCAATGTTTAGATTTCAAAAATGAAGTCCATTTGTTGAAAATAATTTTCCAAATATTATTAATTTAATTTTTAATTAAAATCATACTTAATTCAAAAATCAACAATTCTAATTCTCTAACTACTTCTATATCACAATGAAAAATTAACCTAGATGCTATTATCTTAAATCATTAATAAAATAAAATAATAATAAAATTTATGATTCATTAGGTTCATATCACTATTCATATTAATATTCATAAGGGTATGTTACTATTCACCAAAAAAACAAGTTGGTTCCAATAGACTCCAAATAACATACTGAACCCAATTGTAGATGACGGTTTCTTGAAAATCAGAACATAGAAGTAGAAAAGTTATGTTTTAAAGAATAATTAAATATATCTATTTAAAACAAAGTTCCATGCATTTATATTTATTTTTAGAAAAACATGGGGTGTTACATTATCCCCACCTTCTTGAAATTGCGTCCTTGCAATTTTATTTACTTATTAAAAAACTGAGGGAATTTTTCCCTCATAGCATTTTCATACTCCCATGTTGGTTCTTCAATCATGTGGTTTCTCCACAAAACCTTTACCTGGCGGATTACCTTATTTCGCAATACCTATTCCCTTTGATCAAGAATTTGAACTGGTTTCTCTTTATAAGAAAGGTTCTCTTCCAGCAGAACTGCTTCTGGGCTCAAGACATGTGATGAATCTGGCATATACTTTCTCAACATCGAAACATGAAAAACATTATGTACCTAAAACAAACCCGGAGGAAAAGATATGTGGTATGAAACTGTTCCAACTTTATCTAAGATTTCAAAAGGACCGATGAACCGTGGACTTATCTTTCCTTTCTTACCGAAACGCATGACACTTTTCCAAGGAGAGACTTTAAGGAAAACATGGTCACCTACCTCGAAAGTGAAGTCTTTCCTTCTGTTATCTGCATAACTTTTCTGCCTGCTCTGAGCTATCCTCATGTGCTGCTGGATCATCCTCACTTAGCCACTTCTTCAACTAAATCTAGACACATCAACTTTATTTCACCGACTTCATCCCAAAATGCTGGAGTCCAACACCACTTTCCATACAAGGCCTCAAAAGGTGTCATCTGAATACTGGAATGAAAACTGTTATTATAAGAAAACTCAACTAATGAAAGATGATGATCCCAAATTCCCTGATAGTCCATTGAACAAGCTCGAAGCATATCCTCCAATGTTTGAATCGTTCTTTCTGACTGCCCATCTGATTGAGGATGAAAAGATGTACTGAAATTTAACTCTGTGCCCAACGACTTCTGAAGTCCCTTCCAAAAGTTAGAAGTGAACCTGGGATCTTGGTCAGATATAATGGAAATAGGAACTCCATGTAACCTGACAATCTCCTTGAGGTACAATCTAGAAAGATGATCCAAAGACATTGTATCTCGAATAGATAGAAAATGTGCAGATTTTTTCAGCCGATCAACAATAACCCAGATCACATTATTACCTCGAGAAGTCGTTGGTAGTCCCACCACAAAGTCCATGGATACATTCTCCCATTTCCTCTCTAGCACTGGAAAAGGCTGAAGAATCCCCTTCGGTAACTGTCACTCTGCTTTAAACTGTTGACATGGCAAACATCTCATGGTAAAATCAACAATATCTCTTTTCATTCCATCCCACCAATAATACTCCCGAAGGTCTCTATACATCTTAGTACTGCCAGGATGAACATAAAATGGAGAACTATGTGCTTCACACAATAATTCTTTCTTCAAATGGGAATTAGAACACATATACAACCTTTTACCAAATCTTAAAACACAATCTTTATCAAGATTAACTTCTAGAAACTTACCCATTTTAAAAAAATATACCTTTTTCTGTAGCTCACGATCTTCTTTTTGTGCCTGCTTAATTCTGTCTAACAACAAATACTGCACTGAAACCTGAAACAAAACATAGGTATTCCCTGAACCAACAAATTCTAATCCAAAATTCATCAAATCATTAATCAAGGGATCATGTTCCAAATGTAGCATGATTAATGATGCATGATGTTTCCGACTTAAGGCATCCACCACTTTGTTTGATTTCCCATTATGGTAATTGATCGTGCAGTCATAATCCTTTATCATTTCTAGACATCTTCTCTGCCTCAAGATTAATTAATTCTGAGTTAATATATACTTTATACTTTTATAGTCAGTATATATTTGACATTTGGTTCTGTATAAATGATGCCTCCATATTTTCAAAGAAAAAACCATAGCTGCCAATTCCAAATCATGTGTGGGTTAATTTAGCTCATGAGGTTTAAGTTTTCTCATATCATAGAAAATTACATGATCATTCTGCATCAAAACACAACCAAGTCCCTTCAAAGAAGCATCACTGTAGATGAAAAACTCACCTCACCATTTTGGGAAGGTAAGGCCAAAACATGAGCATTCACCAAACTCTTCTTCAATTCCTGAAAACAAACATCACATTACTCTTTCCAAACAAATTTATCCCCTTTCCTTGTTAACTTAGTTATCAGGCTAGATAACCGTGAAATGTTATTAACAAACCGTCGGTAATAACTTGCTAAGCCCAGAAAACTACGAATCTCTATAATATTTGTGGGTCTTGGCCATTCATCAATACTTTTGATTTGGCAGGATCAACTATTATTCCATCCTTATTTACAATGTGCCCAAGAAAAGAAATCTGTTACAACCAAAAATCACACTTGCTGAATTTTCCATATAGTTTCTTTTCTTTTAATGTTTGTAAAACAACCCTTAGATGTTTTTCATGCTCCCTTTTATTTTTATAAAATACCAGAATTTCATCAATAAATACAACCACAAACTTATCCAAGAACTCATGAAATACTCTATTCATAAGATTCATGAATATAGAAGGTGCATTAGTTAATACAAATGGCATAACAACAAATTCATAATGCCCATATCTAGTACAAAAGGCCGTTTTCGGGATGTCATCCTCCTTCACCTTCATCTGATGGTATCCGGATCTCAAGTCAATCTTGGAAAAGTACTGATCTCCTTAGAGTTGATCAAAAAAGTCATCAATATGAGGCAAAAGATACTATTTTTAATAGTGATGTTATTCAAAGCTCTATAATCAATGCAAAGTCTCATGGAACCATCTTTCTTTTTAACAAACAAAACAGGGGCTACCCATGGTCAAGTGCTAGGAGGAATGAAGCATTTTTCAAGAAAATCCTGCAACTGATTATTCAATTCAAGAAGTTCTATTAGAGCCATACGATACGGGGGTTTTGAAATTGTCTTAGCATCAGGAACTAAGTCAATTGTGAATTCAACTTCTCGATCAGGTATGGCCTCAGATAACTCATCCAGAAAAACATCAAGGTATTCATTTACCACTGGAACATCATTAATTTGAATAGTTCCCTTGTTTTCAACAATATGAGCGAGATAACTTTCATTTCCATCTTTCAATAGTTTCTCAGCTTCCTGATATGTTATCAATTGTATGGGTTCATTTTTTATACAAAATCAAACTCTTTCTGAAAAACAACTTCTTTAGCCCTACAGTCAATCTTAACATGATAATCAGAAAGTCAGTCCATCCCCAGAATAACTTCAAACTCAACTAAGGGTAAAACAACAAGGTTTGCAGGTAAAGTATTTCCACAGACCACAATAGAAAGATTCTTAGAATTCCTCTTTGCTATAACATTTCCCCCTGATGTTTTAACAACAAGTTCAGGTTTCATTTGTTGAGGTGATATTTCCAATTTACCAGAAAATTTCTCAGAGATGATGGAATGTGTAGACCCCATATCAAAAAAAAACTTTAGCAAAATCTGAGTGAACAAACAAAGTACCTAATACAACTTCATTGGATGGCCCAAAATCCGCTAACGTAGTCTCAAAGGATCTCACTAAACCTTTCTGCTTGTATTATGGATTCTTTGCATCATTCAGATCTCTATTTGGGCAGACATTTTCATAGTGACCCATCTCACCACATTTAAAACACTTTACAGTTTCCTTATTAGGATTATTCTTAGGATATTTTTCATTGCAATCTCGAGCCATATGTCAAAACTTACCAGATTTCCAACACTTCCCAGTTTTGATAAGGCATTCCCCTGGGTGTTTCTTACCACACTTTTCAAAAACTGGAAATTGGATTTTCTTACCATCAGGTTTCTTTATTTGATTCTTACCCATTTTTTTCAAACTGGACATCTTCTTCTCTTTTTTTCCAAAATGCACATTATCATCAGAAAACTCCATCTCTACCCTCTCAGCACATCATACAAGTTTCTTATAACTTTTGAATTCATGGGAGGCCAATGCCTTTTGATACCTTAGCATCAATCCTGAGTAAAATAAGTTGATTTTTCTATCATGATCTAGAATAATATTTATAGCATACCTCACCAATTAGGTGAAGTTCGCTTCATACACATCCACTGAATCTTCCTCCTTCTGTTTCAATTCAAGGAATTGCTTCTCCATTCTTAGTCACACTACCTTAGGAAAATATTTTTCAAGGAAAAGACTTTTAAATTCATCCCACTCTAAGGCATAAAAATCCTCTATACCCTTGATATTCCTTACCATTGACCACTACTGATCAGCTTCCCCTTGAGAAAGATAAATGGAAAGACTTACCTTTTGATTTTCTAAACATCCCATAACATCGAATATCTTTTCAAGGGCTTTGATCCATCCTTCAGTTGCTACTGGGTCAGAATATCCATTGAATACAGGAGGATGTTGTCTCATTAAATGTTCAACAACTATCATGTTTTGTTGTGTTACCTATATTGGTTCTCTTGCATGGATTCCACCACCATTTATTACCTGAGTTATCTGAGCTATTACTGTCACAAACTGCTCAGTTCCAATCCCTACCATTCTGGGCTGTAGTTCCGGAAGGATGTTATTCTATTAGTGCCTCTCCTCTTCAGCATCCCTGTTACTTATACGGACAACCATTCTGAAAAAACATGTCTTAGATAAATCAACATGGTAATATTTAAATTCTATAACATTTCAAATTAAATATAGAGTGAAAATCATTTATGGTATTCTATTAACATTACCCTAACCCCTAAAGTTATCTAAACCATCCTCTGATACCAACTATAAGGACCCGACCTTCTTACATACATAATCTTGAATTTGGTCAAGAGAACAATTCCTTTTACATTGAATATATTTTCAAGTTTAGATCTTTATAGAATTAGGACAGTACATTCATGACATTACACATCATTACAGAGTGGATACCATAAAAACAGTTTCCATTTTTTTTCATAATATAAAACATTAAAACTTAGAACTAGACTCCTTGAAAATTATTCAACATTTAACATGTCTTCCTTCCTTGTATTACACATCCATTAACCTATGAAAAATCTTTTAAAAACTTAGGATGATCACAAAATCTCAGAAAGGGATGGAAAAGAAGGAAAAATCACATTAGTCCATGAATACTCATAACATAAGAAAACATTTTCAAAAGACATGGTTTTCACCCATATATACTTACTTCGTGTAACATGAGATTTACACAAGATCCACCCAAACATGATAACATAAATATAATCATAAAGGTATCTTGGGGAATTACTTACATAATCTTGTAACCATCTTGGCTACCTTAAAATTTGTAATCCTCACAACTACCTTACTTTGTGTAACCATCACAGTTACACTTGGAGTAACCATACGGCTGACCTTTAACTTACTCATAACCAATGAATTGGAGGGAAATATAGGTCCCATAATTCATCATAAATAATTCCGAAGAACCAAAACATAATTATACAACATGAATAATTACATAAAAACATAACTTTGGAATTTCGTAAAACCGAATTAAAAAAGAGGATTTTTAAAGAAACCCCCATTATAAATATCATAAAATTGAAGAGAGACTTAATATAGTGGATGGAGTATGTATATATACTGCAAATACACATAATGAAACATAATATAAATAGAACCCATCACACAATCAATTTAAATGTCACATAAATAATGAAGTAGAAGGTTAACCCAAAGAATGGAAATCGGGTTGAGAATTCCCTTACCTCGGGTTTCTCTTACTTCCAACTTGTTTAAAACTCCTGTATAATGGTTAAAATAGTGTTATTAATATTTTACAGATACATTTTTATGTTTATAACAGATTATATGATCATTTCATAACATCTTTTCACCCTTAATTGTTAGTATTTTCCCCTTGCACTGTTTTTGGTTGAATTCTTTACATGATTTCTATGACTGGTACATGGTGGACATTCTTGTCAATTAGAAGTAAAAATCCAAGATTTTAATGGAGTAGTATTTTCATATAACCGGTAACATAAATTATTCCATTTATCATTTTGAATTCTTACATGAGGATGATTCATAAGTTATAACATTAATGGTTTTTGTTTAGATCCTTTTAGTAGTTCTTTGATAATAACAACCTAGTTTTGTCTTATAAATTAGAACCATGAGTACAAAAGAATTACAGAACCATGGGTGAGTTATAAAACATATATTATAACCTGTTTCAACCATATAAATGGTTTCATGACCAGACTTGAAATAATTAATGGAAATTGAAATCACATCATCCACGATGTCGATAATTCGACACAAACGGACAATGTTTTTATTCTTTAAATAAGTGGGAGAGGAGAAGAATAATGATGAGTAATTTTCCATAAAAATGATAACATATAGAATATACATGATTTATGTAGATTTCAAGCCTCTTGGGTAAGGATATATGAATAAATAATAAGGAAAGAACTCAAAATAAATGAATAATTGTGAAATCGCTTACAAAAATTCGGCAGCCTAGCGGCTACGCAACATGGTTTTATAAAATATTAAAAAGAGAGGGGACAAGGGTTACCCATCATGAAATGAATGATAATATATATTAGATCAATAATAAGAAGAAAATAAGAACATGGTATGGAAACTCGAAAGTTATACCACATAAAAGAGAACTTGAAAGGAAAAAAGAAAGAAATTGAGAATTTTCCTACCTTATAGAGTAACCCTTAGAACTAAACGTTTGGGACTTTGGGGGCTTGAGGAAACCTTGGGAAGAATAATATGAAGTTAAGGAGGCCAAATATTCATTGATGAGGAATTGAGAATGAATTCAATGAAGGGAAGAGTTGGTATTTATAGGAAAAGTGAGGGATTATTTTAATAAATTTCAAGGGACACCTCATGAGTGGTATTTACAAAACCATGGGCTTAACCATGGTATTTTCCACTTGTTATAAGACACTTGGGACACCTCACATATTATCTAACTATAAAAAAGTCTACCTGATTTATGAGATCATTATCATATCATTAATGATGTCATTAACACACCGAAACTAAAAACTGTATTTTTTACTATTTACCAAAAAATCAACTGTCTCAGAAAAATTCCCAAAATTCTCCCAAACCATTTATCGATGTATAGATTTCAAAAATGAAGTCCATTTTTTGAAAATAATTTTCTAAATATTATTGATTTAATTTTTAAATAAAAGCATACTTAATTCAAAAATTAACAATTCTAATTCTGTAACTACTTCTATATCACAATGAAAAATTAACCTTGATGCTATTATCTTAAAGCCTTAATAAAATAAAATAATAATAAAATTTAATATTCATTAGGGTCATATCACTATTCACATTACTATTCATAAGGGTATGTTACTATTTACCAAAAAACAAGTTGGTTCCAATAGACTCCAAATAACATACTGAACACAATTGTACATGACCGTTTCTTGAAATTCAGAACATAGAAGTAGAAAAGTTTTGTTTTAAAGGCTAATTAAAAATATATATTTAAAACAAAGTTCCATGCATTTTTATTTATTTTTAGAAAAACATAGGGTGTTACAGGTAGGACCCCGTGGGCTTTTAAAGTAGCAATCTTTTCCCCACATTCATTATCTTGATGGTCTTTTGAAGTAGTCGTCCATATCCCACATACCTTTATCAATAAATCATACAAGTGGGATTTTAAAGAATAATTATTTGTCCCACACTCATTATCTCTATGGTCTTTTCAAGAATTAGTACATTTCCCTCTCATGTTTATTAATCAATGGAACAAGTGGTAATTTGAAGCAATGGTCTTTTTCCTGTGCTCATATATCAATTGAACACATATATCATATATTTCATATTTATCCCAGTTATTCATCACTAAAAAATTCACCAACATTACACATCATGGTATACTATTACAATTTATCACAAAAAATCATGATTCAACACTTTAATCACAAGAAATAACATATGCCATTCACCATTAAACCATTTTTTATATTCAATTCATATATCCCATTAACCCATTACGGTGAACTCAAACATCTCATAATCTCCATTATTAATTAATTCATATCACATTAATTGACTAATTAAAAAAACCAAAATTTCCCTTTAATCCCATATTCACAACATTCTATTAATTAGTTAACTAATTAATTAATCCAATTACACCAATTTCAAATGTACCAATTTAACCCAAGTCATCATCACATGGATATTAAATTAATTCAATCCGATCATCAATGAAATTTCCCAATCATGGAAATTAAAATTTCACAATTACACACACATAATTAAATAAATACCATGGGATTTATAATTTTGATCGCTTATCTCAAGATTAATGATGATAACTCACCAACGGAAATCCCCAATAAATGTGGAACAACCAAGATCATCGCAAACAATGTTATCTAGATTTGAAACCTAGATCTAAGATCAAATAGACTAGATAAATGGAATCCTTGATCTAAATCCACTATTAATAGAGAAAAATATACCTTCAAAGGATAATAGAATGATGAGATAGTGATATGAAACTAATTGGGATGAGAATATCATACCAGGATAGGTGTAGATCTCCAATACATGCTTCGATTCATCCTGAAATAAGGGTGGATGGATTTGGAATCCTTTCGGGAGCCTAAAAAAAGGAGAGGAATTAGTTTGGGTTTGAGTTAGGGGGTTTAGGAATATAAGACGAGAGTTTGGGAAATTTTTAATGAATTTTTGGGGGATTAAATTTCCGTACTCACAGTTTCCTATTCGGGGAACACATTTTTCCTCAACCGTATACCTAACCATGCGCCTCCATCCAATATTCCACACATTTATGAATTTAAGGGTGAAATATTTAAAAAAACATTCACCATCCATGAAAATACCCTATATTTGGGTTCTCACGACTTTCTATCTTCGATAATCTATTTTTAAAAAATCAATTTCCAATCGTGAACAACCCCTCTTCTTTCCAAAATTCTCTAAATTCACCCAAAAACTCTCCAATGTAAAACCCAGACATGATATACTCCAAACAGGACAAAAGAATACATATAAAAAGATCATGAAATCTCCAAAAAGGTAGAGATCTTGTAATCATTCAGTATCTAAATCATAATAAAAATTAATGTTTTAATCACTATTAACCTCATATATATCATTCAACTTATAACCTAGGTTAACCGAAACTTTTTCAATTCTTTATTCATCACTTGAATCTAATTATTTGATGATTCTCCAACCATTGTATGTGAAAAAATCATTTTCATATTTCTAATCTCTTCCATTATTTTTTAATTTTGTAAAATATGATTTTATGTGTTCAGTTACCTAATATTCATAATAGGATAGTTATGATGTACTGCTATAAATTCTTTTGGTATCTTTCTTTCCAATTTGGTCATCCACCTAATCATTTCACGGTGTCTAAATGAACTTTCTATTCTTATTCATTACATTATAGATTATTTTTAATATACTATCCACTTCCCATTTTCAATATTCCTTTACATGAAATTCAAATGAGTTTGCAA
Source organism: Viscum album (assembly GCA_963277665.1). Classification (NCBI taxonomy): domain Eukaryota; kingdom Viridiplantae; phylum Streptophyta; class Magnoliopsida; order Santalales; family Viscaceae; genus Viscum; species Viscum album. The sequence continues at coordinate 1,679,523,126 of OY728135.1, forward strand.
AAATATATATATTTGATATGAAAGAAATAAAATTATTCATCAATGAATATTATTATATAATACTCTTTCAATCATCTTTATATTGAATAGGTGATCCGATGAGTTCATCAAACTTTTATTCTTTAGAAGTTTTTACTTTCATAACTCACAACTATTTTAGTCAGCCATTTCTTAGGTAGATATCTGAGGAGTCTTTCAATAAGAACATTGTTTGTACACCAATTCACTAAGTGAAATCCTTAAATTCTTAATTTTAGTGAATCTGTATAAGATTTGGTTGAATTTTTTTATCTTAACCCATCCTGATGTCTTGGTAAATAAATTAAATAATTCAATGTTTAGATCTAATTCTCTTATATCATCCAATATTAGTACCATAAAATATCACCCATGTTTAATGAGTTGTCTTACAGGAAAACACATGAATTAACATAATTATGTTAATAGAACAGTATCAAATATTTGTAACATTTTAATTTAAAATATATTTAATATAACCATTAGAAACATGAGAATCTAGATCAGTATCTTGATGTTCCTATGGTTTTACTATGATTGGATATTATTCAATTATTAACAACATCATGTATGCGACCATTTGGGATTTCCAGTTACTATAAATGTGAGGTGGTTTATATGGAATCCTTGGATTTTTTAAGATCATTATTTTCATCTTACAATGGACCTTTCATTAGATACTTATGTATAGGATAAACTGGTATGAAAAATAAAATATAGAAAACATACACTATATCCATTAAGAACAGGTTATGATACCAAGTGTTTAGTATCAATAAATATAAAAGGAGTTACACTATCATAAACAAGGTTTATATTCAAATAATGATTTTTAGGGTCCACATGTAAATAAAATATGGTATAGGGGGTGAGTATATTAGATTAAAATAAAATCAAAATAATTGTCAAATTTATTTATCTAGTGATAAAACAAAAAAATGTAATGAATGACCACAAGTGATTTTATAATATTTCATTGAAATGTGGATATTCTCTACTCTTAAGCATATCTACTCATTCAAAGATCCTAATTTAACAATTTCATATTTTTTAGAATCATAAACCGTTATAATCCAACATTTTCTATAATAGGTACAAATAGAAACATGAATTTTATGTGGGGACCCACAACCATACAATAAATGAAAACAGATAGCCGGATTTAGAACTCAAATAGTCATGAGGCAATAAATAGGGATTTAAAACCAAATAATTGATAAATATATTAGGTTACAAATTTATAAACCAAAGATTATAGTACAATATAGATAAGAGAATGATTTAATTAAAAGATAAATAGAACCCAGGAGAATATGAAGATATATTAGGTATAACTTTTAGTTCAATGATTACTGGACTACTTCATCATATAAAGGTATTAGTGTTAGTTGATGAATATTAATCTCAACACTTGATATATCCTCGAGATACCCATTTTTAAAAATTCATAGAATCATCCATCACTTTAACATAAAATTGAATTTTCTCATTGATGAAATGGTTTAGAAGTAAAGATGTGCATGTATCTAGAAGTATCACTCTCAAAGAAATGATTAATTACATTTGAATAAAAAATTATCAACATAGTTAAGTAATTAATTAGGAAATTCAAAATAATGATATACTCACCATGATTATTTCTATAATTATCGATGAGTGAGAAAGAAAAAAATTACATAATTATCATAATAATTACCTTTAAAAACTCAACATTTATGAACTGATTCAAATCATTTTAAATTAATATTTATGGAGATAATTTTTATCCATAATATAAAATAACATTAATATAGAAACCTAGATATAGTTTAATTCAATAATTCAACATTTTTTATTTTAACAATTATTCCATATCTTAACTTTTTTAAAAAAATTTAAAAATTAAAAATATAAATAAAACAAAGATAGAAATATATGATAGTGTTTTAATATATTAATTAAACATAAAAATTATTATAGGAACTATAAAAAACCACTTCAAATAATTATATTCAATGTTTTTTAAATACATAATATTATTAGATTTTTCATCAATGATAAAAATTAATCGACATTAAGATGTTTTTAAAATTCTCTAAAATGAATTCCTATAGTTTATATATTATTTATTTTATTTTAAATAATCAAAAATAAATTTTAAACACCTAATAGAAGATGATAGTAATCCAAATATAAATAAAAAACATATCGTGATTTATATATAATATTGCGTGAAGGTGTTTTGATTATTTTCCTTCTACGCATAAGAGTTTGTTAGACAAGATGTGTAGGGGTGGAAAGGAATATGTTACTAAAATGTATGATTATAATACTAATTTGAGATTATCACAAACATAATTCATAATCATTTTTAAATAGGATGTGTAAGGGTAGATTGTAATTCTCATGAAATAGTAAGAGTATATTATAAAAAAATTATAACCTTATTTGGATAATATTCTATCAATTTTTAATTCCTCAAAATAGATAATTCAACTTCCTCTACATTTCAATTATTTTCATATAATTTCAATATAATTTCAATTGATAAAAAATATTAATACAACTTTAATAGCTTATAATATTTATGTGATATAATAAAATTTATAATCAGAAATATATAGAAAATATAACTAAAATCTTGTATATAAATAACATTTCAACATTCTTTTTACATGAATTAAATGTATATAAACTTCCTACACATCCAACATAATAATAAAAGTTAAATTATATGGTCTATTGATTGATTTCTCATTGAAAATCAAGAGAAAACTAAAACTAACAATTACTATATAATTGAAAACATATATAAACTTTAAGTAGAAAGTGAGAACATTTAAGGGAATATTTGACATTATCATAGTTGAAAAAATTATAGAAAATATTTTTAAAATTATAATAAAATAGTGATTTTAAAACTATAAGTAATGAATGTCAATATATAATCAAAATATTGATAACTATTATAACTTGAAACATAAATATAATGAGAATAATTTTGAGGAATATTAATATTCAAATATTATATTAAAAGTTCAAAGATAAAATAACAAATAACAAACTCCCACCATGAATAATTGATAGGTGTGATTAAATATCCACAAATAATTTATTTGTTGAGTTTTTATATATAATGGGATTAAGAATCATGGAATTAAATGGAATTTATCACTATATAAATTGTGACCCTTCTTGGATTACACTCACAATATAATGGATAGTCCTTCTTTGATTTTTCTCAGAACAAAAGGTTTTCGCCCTCTAGTATTACACTCACAACATACTGGGTGACCCTAATTTTGTATTCTCGCAATATAATGATTCAATAAACTAGTGTTTTATTTCATATTTTTTATCATGAAATGTTTTCTTGAAATGTTCTATCTTTATATACCCATTAATATTCACTATAGATCATGTTATTATCTCACACACTTTTTTCATGGTAAATGTTTTTTTACATTATGGATTTCATGTTCTTCCATAATTAATTATGGAAAAATATTAACATTCCACATTATATTTAATATGATATTTCTCCCCTTATCACAATTTATAATATGATTATGATCTAAACCTTGATGATAGGTTAACATGATTTTCCCTTACTAAGAATTTGAGCTCTACCATTAATTATGATTCCATTCACACAATTATAAAACGATTGAGGGGACTAAAATAGAGTCTTATGTGGTTTGAATATGGATAAATGTTTACAAGTAATTTAAAATATGTTTCTTTTGTAGCTAGTCATCAATGACACTAAACATTCTATTCTGGGGATTGTATTATTATTGTGAGATTTAATGTTTAACATATTGAAGTAATGATTATAAAAAATATCATTTTCATAGAACATATCAATAGGTGTCAAATAATGTGATTATGGAATTATTTTTAGAACTAGACTAGGGAGTGCATAATTAGGAAACCTTATATGGTGTTTCTAGACTAGATGGTGTGGTACTCACTTGAATAAGATGTATTTCAGTAGGGTGTGGGATCCCTTATATATAGTTCTACTTATAGATAAGGATAGTAATTCCTCATGTATACTAGGGAGATGAATCCTTCATGTCATCCTTTAAATGATTTTGTACTTCCCTATGAGATACATTAGGATTCCTTAATATATATTTTTTAATGTGGCACTGGTTTATCATTAATGAGGTTAGTTACCTGCTCAGTCAATTAATAGTCTCCCAAAGAGGAATGGGACACCCACCATAGTTTATATACTTTTTAGGGGGTTTGTTTATTCAGAGTGTTTTATTATGATCCTCTAACTGATTTTACAACTCCACACTGATCCATAAATTGGGGTTGGTGTTTCCTATTTGGATTTTTCATGATTAGTGTGACTAGTATATTGAGATGGATAATGATCATGGGAGATTTGGATAGGTTTTATGCTACTCCTTGTGTTTATGGGGAATTTATCATTTGGAGACCTTTTCTCGTAGGAGTTGGTTCAAAAAATGGATAATGATCTTCCTAATGAATGAATCTTATTGTGATTTTGGAAGGGTTTTTATTAGGAAGTTCATTCTTAGGAATTTGACCTTAGAGCTTATATTTTTCAAGACCATTTTGTTTCACTCTATTAATGTTGCATGATTGGGTGAGAACCCTCATATCCAAGTAGAGTATTTAGACTAGTGCATCATGAGTAGTGATTAACTAGAGGAGGAATGATTCCCCCATTTTTTTCTATTGATGTAAGATATATTTGGCTAAGTGGTTCTTCCTAGCACTCCACTAAGGTGATGTATATATCGGTTGTGATATACATGGTGATGGATGATCACCCTCATCCTAAGTTAATGGATTATTTTACTTTTCTTGTTTTTTTATATTGATCATATGAGTTTTGGTCCAAATTTATTTAGTATAGAGACCTAGAAAAATAGAATGGACAAACCTAAGGTAGCTGGATCAAATTCATTCCCCTATTTGTGATTTTGGATTCATTCACGAATTTTATTTTTGGGGACCAATAATGTAGTTGAAGAGAATGTGATGGTCTTTTCCCTTAATGATATCTTGTATGGGCTTAGGTAGTTTCACACTGAGTTTTTATGGAGTCACCACATTTATGATTTTGTACAGAATTGATGTGGTGGTCGAGCTATGCTTTCATTTTTTGATTGATATATGATTTTTGTTTCTATGTAAAAGTCTCAGATTCATTAGCATTGGTCTTGTTTATGTTTTAAGGCATATACCTGAGTGTCATCATGATTTTAGATGTCATTAGTGTTTGATTCACTGGTAGTTAGTCGTATTATATTAATTATATCATTCTATTGTTTTCATATATAAATATTTCATCTTAATAGGTTAATATCCATATCAATTTAAAAAACCTACTTGGGGACTATAAAGTTTATTTTTATATAGTGGCTAGAGGTATAATCTTCATAATTGTTGAAATATATTCATTATCTACCATAAAAAACTTCCTACATATTAATATTCTTCAATATACCCTACATGAAACCTTTTTTCATAACATAGGGAAGTGTAATATATATATATATATATGATATTAGATGCTCATTTTTGGTTAATAAGGGAGATATAAACATAAAAAATCAAATGTTATGAGAAAATGAGAATAAAATTTGAAAACTACGTGCTATATATCATAGATCATAATGTTGAGTCATGGAATGAATATTGTTAGTACATAATACATTGATCATAAAGGATGTCAAAAAATTTAAGCTACTACAACATAAACTAAACATATAAATGTATAAAAATAATATCTCAAAACATTGTTAACATGTATAAAAAGAGATTGGATCACTCATTTTTTAAGGAAATAAAATATGGTCCTTGCATGAACTTATAGACATAAAAACCATATCCATACCAAACATTATAGGCATGAAAAATAGGTATATGGTTAATCTTATGGACATGGAAACAAATTCCACACATGAAATTAGGATCATGATACATGGTTCATGCATAACATAATTATAACATGAATTATCTATCATTACCAATTGAATTGGATGGAGATGTAGGTCCCAAGCATAACATATTCCATAAATTTATATTCTATAATATCATAAGACATTAATCATATCATATCCCATGAAAATAATTGGTTTTCATAATTTTTTTGACAAATTATAACCAGTGTAAAAAATGGGTTCAATAAAAATTTAATCATTTAATCATAACATAAACCATGGAAAATAAATGAGATTCATAATCAGCATATCCTCCTAAACATAATCCATCTATAGAAAGAAACAACATGTTATCCTTAGATAATATCCCTAGTAAAGCATATATAACATCAAATTATTTCATCTTAGATGGAAAATTATTTTGAAAGATCACAGGGAACATTTATTGAGAAAAACATCATTTTATTTTTGAAATAAATTCATTAAAATCTAAAAATGTATCATATTTTTGTAAAAAAAATATTTTTTTTGAAAATAACTATTAAAACATTTAAATTAATATTTAAAATATTTATTGGTTATGAAAATGGAAAATACCATTCATGTCATACATGATAAAATGAAGATTCTATTCACATTTTTGTTAAAAGTCAAAAGAGAATTGTTTAGAAAATTATAAGAAGTGTCCTTGTAAAATATTTTATAAAAATTAGAAAATGGGTAAAACTTTAATCAAATAATAATTGGATAATAGAATAAAAATTCTTTATATTATTTTTATACAACATATAGATGGAACAAAAATAATTTTTGACCTAAGAGAGAGATAAGGCTGATTATTATTAATAAAATTATTTTGATATAATTGGTTTTTATAAAGATTAAATTGGATGTAAAACATGTATACACTATAAATAACTATATGAGTATAAATTTAATTAGTTTCTTGAGATATATATCACAAAATATTATCATCGGATGTAGAATCATAGAAAATCATGATAAAAAATGAGATTGTATCATAAAGACCATAAAAATTTGGTAGATGTTGAGTTAATATAAGAATGAAGTAATGAACCATATAGGGATATATATATATATCATATATTTTAATGATAACAACAATAAAATAAATCTATGTTCAGTATATACACCACACAAAAGAAACAAGTGGTGTACAAGGCATGTGCCACAAATAAATAAAAGTGAGACACAAATCCAATATCATATATATCGACATCCTTCCTACAAATTCAAACATGCTGTATAATAATTATAGGTTTATTATAAATATATTATAGAACCATTATTTTATATATTATACCATATTTTATTTACGTATAAAATTTTCTTAGCAGTTCATTAATAATTCTTTATCAAAATCATTTTTTGGGTAATAACTACACCGTTTTTCATTTATGTACCAGTATTCTATTTTCAATCCTTTTACAATGATAATAGTTCCATAACCTCCACAATTTTTTCCAGAATATAAGTATCATTTATATTATTTATATTTTTATTTATAGAAATCCCTAAAAGTTAGAGAAGGAAAGTTAATTACACCATTCATGGAGATATCTGGTCATACATACTAAAGAACATTATTTCAATTTTATTGATGGATCAAACAAAAGAATGTTAAATAATATATAAAATTTATATATCCATTATAATTTCATATATATCATAAATATTCGTTAAATATATCAATATTATCATCCATATCCAAATAAAATGAAAAATGTTTCATATCGCTTTGTAGAGGTGATGGTCCACACATAAACATAAGCAACATTATCGTTTTCAAATGGATTGGATAAAAAGATGGTAGAATTTTTTTAATAATGAATAAATATAATTAATTCAAACATTTCACATACATAAGTTAAATTAATCATTTTATCCATCCAAGATAGGGGTGATGGAAACAGAATTACATCGGTTCACATGAGGATAGTCTACTATACACATGATCAATGGAATTGTTTTTTATTTATTTAGAAAGAATATGGATCTTGGTTTTTACATTTAAAAAATAACATCTCATAATAAGGTATATATGTATGTTATTATATAACTATATTTGAAGAATATTTTAAGGATAGGTAATGGGAAGTAAAAAATGGTTAGTTAAGAACATTACCACTTCTTTAGACAACCTCTTATGATATCACCACTATCCATCATAGGAGGGATAAATAATAAAAAATAGTCCTATAGAACATAGAAATGGAAGTAAGTAATATATCTAGGTAGTTATCAGACAATCCAAAATTCATTGGATGTGTGAGGAGTAATAGAGAGTGGGTTCCCTTTTATAAGTGGGTGTGAGGACACATTTGAAATTTTTAAAAAGGAAAATGTGTACTGACATTTTTAACATTCTAAACAGAATCAAAATGGATAATTATAGAACATTAGATGAGATAAAATTGAAATTTGTCTAAAATTTTTTAATTGGAAACGTTTTTAGCTTTTTTTATCGCATATCATTTTAATTTAACCCCAGTAACACTATTTTAACCTTAACCGTAGAATTAATGTTTTTATAATTTTTTCTATTCATTTTGAAAAAATATATATTGAACATATTATATAATATTAATTAAACTAATTTCAAATATAGTATCCATTTTTTATGAATTATAAATATAGAATTGAAATATATAATTTAAAATTAAACCCACCGACGTTATAAAAAAGGATTTCCACCATTGATTTTTTCATAATTATTGAACATTTTAACATAAAAATTAAATATAAAGATGATTCCAATAACATTAATGGTTTAAATAATTTCATAATTTATATAATATTTCTTTTAAAACAATTTTAAAAAATTTGGAACTCTAAAATTGATTTAGAATAAATGTATTTTTTATAAGAATCAATATTTTTATTATTCATCATCGAATTTCTATTTTCAATAAATTCTAAAAATTCCAACCCAAAATAATTTTGATATTTTAATTAAAAAAATAAAGTAAATTTTATTAAATAAAAGTTCAAAAATTATAAAAAAAATTTCATTATTTTTTCAGAAAATAAAATAAATTCTTTTTCAAGAAAAATGTATTTTTGAAGCATATAAAGACTTTATTAAAAATTATGTACTTATATATAAATATATTTTGATAATATAAAACCTTCATTTTAAATTTCAAAAATTTGATTATTCCTATTAATACTGCCAAATTTAATGGATAAGTTATAATTTTCTAGTTTAAATAATAATATTAAAAGTATATCTAGGTTCATTAAAACTCGATGCTACACTAATGCAAGGTATTGAAATAAATAATTTTTTTTCAAAAAAAATATTCATAAAAATAAATCATGTTACATTGTACCACAAATAAAATGAATTTGTCCATAAAAATTGATCACTTCAAAACATTTAAATGATGAAACTTCAACCTTATCATATTATATAGTTCCCACATAGCTTTTTAAAATTGGTGGTTTCTCCAAAATTAACTAACAAACTATGTGGTCTATTGTAATAGTACATTATATCTATGATAAAGAATCACCACTAGTTTTTAATCATAATAATTTTCTTTATGTAGTGTTGTTATTTTTTATTTATGTACTTGTGAAGGGTGAGGTGAATACTTCCTTAGTAGAGATATATGAAACACATCGTGAACTTCAGAGTGGTTCATTGGAAGCAATGAAATATATGAAACTATCCCTACTCAACCAAGAATCTTGAAAGGGATAATATAACAAGGGACCATCATTATTTTTTTACAAATCTATTAGTCTTTTTCCATGGAGAAATTCATAGAAACACCTTCTCACATACATCTAATTCCAAAATCAGATTGATGACTATAAGAATAAAATTTCTATCAACATTTTTTTTGTCCTTATGTGTTTCCAATTGGATATTAACATATCTACCATTTCATCAGCTATTTTAAGTAATGAGAGATTTATTTACCCAACATCCTCCATATATGTTATATTTATATGCTTTTCCATACAAGGCATCGTAAGGAGACAAATTAATTCGTTATGAAGGATATATTTGTATAAAAACATGAATGGAGGGATGTGATGGTCCCAACATCATTTGAAATCCATAGAACAAGATATAAACATATCCTCTATAATTTTAATTGTTTTATCAAATTGAATATCTGCCTAAGTATGATAGGAAGTGTTGAAACTAAATACTATATCAATTGCTTACTGAATCCATTACTAAAATGTTGAGATAAACCTTCACTCTCGATTAGATACAATAGAATATGGTACTCTATGAAACCATACCACTTAAATAAAGTATGTTATGGAAAGCTTATCTAGAAGAAAATATTCTCTAATATCTATGATGTGTGCTTACATTATAAAGAGATTAACTGTAACCAATATAGTATTATCCCATTTTAATGTTTTTTGGAGTCCAATGACAAGATACATAGTGATATTTTCCCACTTACATTATGGTATGGGTAATGGTTGTAACATACTCATATAATTTGGTTTCTCATCCTTATATTACAAACATACCAAGCACTGTGATACAAACTCTTCAAAATCCCTCTTCATGCCATCCCATCAGAAATACCCTTCTAGATCCTTATACATTTTTAGTAATTCTAGGATGAATAAAAAATTATTTTCTATGATCTTCCCATAGAAACTCATTCTTATTTTTTTAAATGAAATATATACATAATTCATGAATCTTATCATTATAAAATTATCCTTAATAGTCTCTAAATCATTTCTATCCTTCTCTTTATATTCTAGATCATCCATCTTCACCTCTTTAATATTGACATGTATTTATTATTTAACACCCATTTTAGAAGATGATATTTCACCAATTACTTCAAACTATCATGATCTAATATTTTAAAATACATAAATAATGTATCATTCAAGATTACCATAATATATAATCTAGTATGATCCTTTCATCTCAAAGCATCAACCACCATGTTCTCCTTCCTAGAGTAGAAATGTATTGAGAAATCATAGAATCTAATTAACTCCAACCATATTTTCTAGTGAATTTACAACTACTTTATTATGAATAAATACTTTAACCATTAAAGATATATATATATATATATATATAATTTTTTCGTAGAGATATTACCTCCATATATTTAATGAAAAAAATTACCCTAGCTAACTCTAATTCATGAGTTGGGTAATTTTTCTCCTAAAATTTCATTTCTCATGAGGCATAAGCTATCATGATATCACTATTCAATAGAATCCATCCTATTTATATTATTTTATGAATCACTAGAGATTAAATTACCTTGTCTACTTAAGGGATACATAATAAGAAGTGAACTGGCTAATCTAATATTTAGTTTCGTGAAATTTTCCTCGCGTTCATCTATCCAAAGGAACTTTTCTCCATTATAACTTAACATAGTTAGTGAATTGAATATTAATGAGAAATTATCCACATGTAGTTAATAATATATAGAAAAACTAAGAAAAAATTGGATCAATTCCATTGAGGTTTTTGTAGGTAAATGTTCTATAGAATCCATATTTTATGGGTCTAAGGATAATCCATTTCTTAATATTATATGACCCAAAAAACAAACCCTTTTATAGAAAACAATTAAAAAATATTTAATTCTTAAATTAGATTTTCTTTATATAGGGTCATTATTAATATTATTCTATGGTATTCATGCTCTTCCTTTCTCCTTGAATATTTAATAATATAATATATAATGACTACCATAATATGGTTAAGGAAATCTCTAAAGAATATAATAAATAAATACATAGTGACAGATAGGGAATTAGTAAGATTAAATAAAATCAATATATAATCATAGTGTCCATACCTTATGTGAAATGCAATATTGGGTATATCCTCCTTATGGAACCACAATTTATGATATAAAGACTTAAGGTCAATGTTTGACAAGTATTGAGATCTATGTAGTAGGTCAAACATTTCATCAATACATGGTAGAGTACCCATATTCTTGATATTTATCTTCTTTATCTCTTGATAATAATTTTTGAGTCACATCGATCCATTAATATTCTCAAAAGAAGAATAGTTTTACCCTAAGGTGATATAGTTGGACTAATAAATAACTTGTTAATATTCTCCTCGAGTTACTTCTACAATTCTTGTAACCCAATTGGGTCCATTCTTTAGGGAATTATTGAAATAAGCATAGAAATATGTATGAGTTATATTGAGAACTCAACATCATAACTTCATGGAAGAATCATTTACTCATATAAAAATACATAAAAAATCCCATACAATAGTCATATCATTGATGTTGTGTTTTTCCCCAATCATCTGAGATAAAATCCCATTTGAATGGGAATTAAGACTCATAAAATGGGTGAAATATCCATTAAAAGTTATTCATTGTCATCAAATTGATATAGTATCATAGGATGATTTGAAATATAACTTCCATTAATATGATAATATGAAATTCTTGCTAAGGGAGGACACCAAGATTTATGGGAAGAATATTCCCACAGACATTTACTGGGGAAGAATCATATACATGAGATCTGATAATCATTCCATTAGTGGTTTTTTATTTCTAATGAAACATCTAATATTTCATGTGGAATTATGATTCCCATAGAAGACTAATCATATATAAAAGAATAGGTATATCTAGAATCAAATTAGACATTAATAGTTCTATAACGGATGGTAAGTGTACCTCTTACCACATATTTATTATAACCCTCATTTAAAAAAATAATCACATGAAATTTCTCATTTACACTTAGTTTAAGAGTTTTATAACATTGAATAATGTCTACAACATTATTATTTGTTAAATTGTTAGCATAATTCCCATACTCTTTGTATTTGAAACAATGGTGTGTAGGTTTTTCATTTTTTGGATATGTCCCTATATTCACATCATTATCTGACTTCTTTCCATTATATTGGCATTCATCCACTCGATGAACATCTTTTCCATAATTAAAACACTAGCTTGTCCCCATAAGGAAATTTCCTCAATGTATCCTTCAACAGTTTAGGCATGAACGAATTATTATCTTTTTCACTCAAGGGTTTTTATAATTTCCCTTGAATTCCATGTTTCTTCTCTTATAAAATTCATGAGATTGATGAGTGAATATAATCTCTCTTTCTACCATAATTACATATTTAAGGATTTCATCATTGAAATTGATTCCCCTTATAGACAATTTCTTTTACAGACTTGGTTTTATGAACTAATGAATTGATCAAAGATACATTTGGGTTGGATAATAATGTAATAAGTGTACCTTTTATGTCGCCTAATTTTTTCCTATTAGGTACCAAAAGATTCAATATCTTTATGCCTTATCTCATGGTATTCCTTCTTCATTTTTTTATAAAGAGTATATGAGAATAATTTATTGAAAAATAACCTTTTAAACATATCCCAATCCATATATTAAATTTCATATTGTTTCCTCACAATCTAGGTAAGATTCCACTATTAATATTCTTCTCCTTTAAAATTATAGATATCTAAAATGAATTTTTCATACTCTAAACACTGAAAAATGAAAAAAAAATCATCTCAGTGGGGAATATCTTTTTCTCATAAACTAGTGGATCATAAAATACTCTAAGAGAAAGTGGATTTTTCTCATTAAAGAATCAACATATCTTTTTTCAACCCTTTTATTATTTGTATGTTAATCATGATTTAGATCCAAATAATATTGTGTGAGAATATGAATAAGATTTTTCATTCCCGATCCCATAAATTTTGAATATATAGGAGGAAAATAATTACAATGTCCCTTATATTCAGCATTTTCACGGTTTCTTTAGGGTTCATCCAATAATTAAAATAAAAAAAATAGTGGGAAACAACATAATTCTGAAAAATAAATTATATAAATCCTAAATCATTCCACATTATTTTTAATATATGACACCTTAGTCTTAACCTAATCCATTCATGAAAATTATTCAAATCCATTATAGTATGTCATAAATATTTTTTGAATTTAGAAAGAATATACCCCTAGAGTGTTGAACCATTTGTGTAGTGAGATGCATTTTCATAAACTAGGTGATGATAGAGTTTATGTCATTGCACACTTTTTAGAGATATTTCCCATAGGTAATGCTATTAGATATCCACAACAACTTTTAGTATAGAGATTTAAATGTAGTTTCTCAAAATACCAAATCTTTATTCTTCACCAAAATTCATATATATTTTCCTATATATATATTTTTTATTATAATTTTTCTTAGACACATCCTTACATATATCCTTACACATATACATAAACTTATCCTTAAAAAAATAGTTAAAAATATCCATAGGGATATCAATAAAACATTCACATCTTAGTTTCATATGCTCAGAAAACCTTTTCAATTATACCAACTATAGAGTACCAAGATTTTCATACATAAATATTACTTCTTAACAGTTGAATATCCCTATCTGTTTACCAAAACATGTCAAATGACTCTAAAGGATTTGTATCATTGGAGAATAGACATACAATATTCTTATTTCAGGAATGATCTTTGATATCTCCCATAAATATCATCACAAATTTTCTTCAACATATACATACTATAACTAAATAATTTCTTCACAACTTTATGAAAGGAAACACAATAAAGGGTTATATTAGATACCCAGTCATTGTATAACGGGATATATCGACATAACATAAGCATAAGGTTATGATAACATTATAATAACACTTGAAAATCGTAAAATAAATATAATAGATCATAAACACATGTCATGGAATAAATTATTCCAATTTATAATACATTATTCATAAATCAAATAAATGAATTTGAGATATGAGGGAATAACCTAAACATAAGAATGTGGGAAAAATAAGATTATAAAATTGTGAACATGTATAAATAGAGATAGGTTCACTCATTAGGTTGCAGATATAAAATCATGTCCCTGTATAAAAATATAAACATGAAAACCATGTCTATGCTTAAACTTTTTGATATGAAAACGAGGCCTACACATGAAATTGTGAACATGAAATCAGGATCATAGAAGACACAATTAACACATGAGGTTTCCATCTTTACCCAATTCATCAGATGGCGTCATAGATACCACCCATTGCATAATGCATACGTTTTTGTGACATATAATCATAATACATTCATCATATAGAACCCAAGAAAAGAAATGGGTTTCATGTAAATTTCATCATAGAATAATCTATTGCAAATAAACAATTTCAAAAAATATTCCATCATTTCATTATAACATATCCCATGTGAAAAAATGCGTTTAATAAAAATACAATTCTCATAAGTATAAACCATTTAGATAAATAATAAGGATGGTATTCCTGCATAATTTCACAGTAATGATTATGTTATAAAAAATTATTTCATCTTATATGAAGAATGGTTTCAAAAGATCACTAAGAACATTTCTTAAAGAAAATGTCATTTTCCCTTTAAAATTATTTCATTAAAATATATAAAAATAAAAAATATTAAATAAAAAAAATTTATAAAAAAATAATCATAAATGTTTATAATAGAAGCATTAAATCATTGATCAGACATGATGGCATGAAAAATCATTTATCCCATGCACATTAAAATGTGTATTAATTTTTAATTTTCCGAAAAAATCAAAATATGTTTTTTTCTGAAAAAGGATAAGAATCTTGTTTTAAAAAAATTCATTAAAATTTCAATCATAGGAAAAAAAGTTCAATAAAAATTTTGTATAGAATATATAAAGTTTCATTAAAACATTTTTAAAAGATATGGATATGAAATAAAAAGGATGTTTGACTAAAGTGAGATATAAAGTCAATTTCTATTTAAAAAAATTATTCTAGTTTATTTATTTAATAAATAGAGGATAATTAAATGAAATCATTTATTCTCCAGAAATAAACATAATAAAAGAATATTCAAGGGTTCCTTCAAAGATATATCATAATATTTCATCATCATAATCATAATCATATTCAATAGCAACATATATGGGACTCTATCATAGAAACCTCACCACTTTGGTAACATTTGAATTGAAATAAACATGAATGAAAAACATTATATGTATATGTGTAGCCTTTAATTTTAATGAGAGGAATTATAAAATATATTCATTATCAATATATTAAATACAAAAAATAAACAATTAGTGTATTAGGTATGTGTAAAATAAAAATAAAAGTGAGATTAAAATCCTTTACCTTAAGACCTAACATCAATCATACACATTAGATCATACAATATAATAAATATTATTTTATTAAAAATATATACAAAAACTATAATTTTATCTTACTATATATGGTTTACATAAGACCTTTTATTACTATTTATTAATAATTCTTTATTAAAATCATGTTTTAGGTAACTAATAATTCTTTATTCATGTATGTTTTTATTTTTTATTTTTAGAAATTTTACGTCAACCAGGGTTCCTATAACTTCTTGACCCAACTAAAAATAAAACCAATTGCCAGAATAGTCACCACATGGATCATGTGTGCCTCTGTGTATTCCAGAGGCTGTTGACTTGCATATAGGGTCTAATGATGGTATGGTGGGGAGACTATAAACTCATGATCATCATATCACAATGTTATAAGAAATTATCAATAATAAATCAACCAACAATGAAAGAAGTGTAAAAAATGACATTTAGTGGAATAGAAATATCATAATTGATAAAATATGAAAATGAAAAAATATACATAAATTCATGCATTTCCATATGTTGATGAGATAATAAGAGCTATAAACATACAATAGAGGGTACATAAAAATAAACAAATAATATGAAATAAAAAAACTCCAAGGGATAAATCCTTGAGAATCCTGAGCTCCATCTCAGTCTTGTGCTCCTATAGTCCCATTTAAATATTAACAAAAGTATAAATATCCATAAACATGATCATAAAAACATGATTTCTATTTAGGAACCGTAGTGAAATGAAGGCCCAGATAGGGTGTGAGATATACTCATTAGGAAACCATAAAATATGTCTTAATCATAATATAGTCTATGAATATAAAATAATGTAGTGCATAGTTATATCAGTAAATTAGTAAATAAATAAAATTTTAAAAGCTGGCTCAGTTTCTTGAGAGACATCTAGTTGACCATGCCTACTTTGGCCTATGTTTGAATGCCTTAGAACATCTTCTGACATGTATATATTTTCATAGATGAAATATATACAATGACCAACTACACTAGAAATGAACCCATGACTAGGTTCCCTAATTTCAAAATAATAGTTGTAATAACTAATATATATATATATATATATATATATATATATATATATATAATGTCACGACCCATCCCCCAGGGCCCGTGTCGTAACTACCCCAAGCCCGCCTTCCATAGGCCAGGGGTTGGCGACTAGCACCGAAGGCATATATCCATAAACTAGGAAGGCATTGCCTTTATAACTATAAACAAACACATCAGAGTATACAACTGGAAGCAATACACTAGGTAAAAACTATATAAAAAAAGTGTAATGGAAAGTAAAAGAGGTCGGAAATACAATCCCAACTATAAAGTACAAGTACAACTGAAAAAGGGACAAACAACTGAAAGGTAAAGAGAAGCTCATGGGTCATCCTCTAGGGTTCCTAACTGAAGGGTAGGTACAGATGGCCACCTAAGAACTCCACGTCCGTCAGAATCCTCTGTGTACCGACTCGTCGTAAGGTCCACCTCCGGGTATCGTCCAGTCCTGGCGCTCTCGGCCTCCGTCAGTGCTATCCATCGTCTGCATCCAACACAATGAGGTGTGGGCATAGCCCATGCAGGGGTGAGTATAACAATACTCAGTAGGAACCCCGAGACCCTCAAGGTCTCACAAAACCCAAAAAGGAAAATTCACAAAGTATGAAATCAACGGATAAACATTACTTAGGTATATTCCCATACATATACCTAAGTTATCTAGTAACCCATCTCAATCATAAGGAAAACACAAAAGTCATTGACTCAGCTCACACCAGGATTTTTATTATCAAAACCATGGCTAGTGGCGTACTCCTCCTCTATCGAGTACAGTGGGCCTACCACGTCACATAGAGGTGCTTCCCAATATCCTTGGACTGCTGAGGCACTTCTCCTGTCGAGCACCATGGGTTTGCTGTGTCACACAGAGGCACTCCCCACTGTGGGTCTGGCACATCACACAGAGGAAATCTCCCTAATAGCCTACAGAGGTACTCCTCCTATCGAGTACCACGGGTCTGTTGCGCTCACATAGAGGCGCTCCTCCACCATGGGTCTGCCGCGTCACCCAGTGGCGCTCCCCACTAGGAAAGTCGAGTCACTCCGAGTCGAATCGGTCAAGTAGTCATCAGGTCTCAGCCAACTACTAGGTCTCTGTACTCTGTCTGCTCATCACCAAAAGGATCATCTCCACAAGCTACTAGTCGATACTCCAAGTGTCATTAAGTCTTATGTAGAAGTATCTCAAAGGACCGCTATGTCATAGGGGTCTCAACGCAACAGACGGTGCGTCAATCAGACACCCGGTCTGTGAGTTATTAGACTTTTAGTCCCGGGGGCCCGGTTGGATTCGTGTACGAACCAACCTGAACGTATCTCAACTATACACCGAACTCTAGTGGGGTATACTCAAAGGGAACATCTCTCATCGAGATTACCAGCACCACTGATGGCTCGTCAAACGAACATCCGGTGCCACAGATATGGCCAAAGTAAGCAAAGGGTCGGTAGTGGGCCCAAGTCCGGTCCGACCCGGTCGGACTGACTCAGCCCCACCCAGTATGGGTCAACACAAACAAACCATATGGGTCTGACCCAGCCTATTAGGCGGGTCATACCACTAAGTTAGGCCCGGTCCAGCGGACTGCGAGGACAGTTTGGCCCGGATGCCGCCATGCAGGTGGCTCAGCACGAAGGTCAGGGCCAGTTCGGCCAGCACTAGGAGGGGCGCGGCTTGGGAGGTCAGCGTCCAGGAGGCAGTGCGGGCAGGCCTTGCGGGGCGCAGGCAGGCCGGCTGGACGCCAAATAGGCCGCAGGTGTACCGGGCAGGGCACGGGGCGCGAGGGCAACGGGCAGCGCGCGGGAGGCGCAGGCAGGCGGCACGGGGCGCAGCGGTGCGCGTGCAGGCCGGTGTGGGGCACGACAATGTGCAGCCAGGCCGGAATTGGGCGCGGCGGCCCGCGGGCAGGCCGGCGCGGGGAACGATGGCGCGCTGGCAGGCTGTGCGGCGGAGCATGGGCAGGCCGTCGCGGGGCGCGGCGGTGAGCACGCTGGTGGCGCACGGGCATGCGGAACGCGAGAGCGACATGGCTCAGTGGTGTTCGGCTGGAAGTAGAGGTGCGCCATGGGGGAGGTGCGGTTCGCAGAGGCCTTGGGTAGCGCACCTTTCGTCGTTTTCGCCTTTGTTGTCGTCACCTCATCGCCTTGCCGAAGAATCATTATGAAAGAACGGCGGAGGGAGTTGGGCCATGTTAGTTTGGCCCGAACCCTCCACCTTTAGAGGTGATATCATTTGGCTCATCAGAATAAAGCTCAACAATTAATTACAACACTTTGTATCAATTTTTCATTCGATGATGAGAGGAAGAAAAGGGAAGCATCAACATGCAATAACCCCTACCTTAGTATCTGTCGTTCGTCGTTCGTTGACGTTTGAAGTCGCGAGATGAAGATGAAAGAATTCGTCGTTCGTCGCCTCCACCATGCTCTCTTAATCTTGTGTCACGTCGACCGTGGAAGGCACTCCACGTCGGTAGGATTCGTGGAAAGAAGTCGAAGAAGAAATTTGGCGTTCTTCGCGTTCTTCGTTCTTCGTTGGGAGGAGCATTCTTTGTTGGGAGTAATTTTCTCCCAAGCTCCTCTCAATTCCACTAAAATTGAAATTCCAATGAAATAATATTAGATTAGTCGTCTAATATTACGTTGGCACACCAATTCAAAAAGGAGAATTAAAAACCCGGATCCACCAAATTAAATGCACAAGTGTTGTCTCATTAATTTGGAGGATGCCAAGAGTCTCTCCTTAATAAACACATGCGTTGGTGCAATTAATTGCGCAGGGAGGTCAAGAGGCTCTCCCTAATTATTGAGGGAAAGTGGAGAGGTTTCATCCTCCACCATCAATAGGGATCGGGTGGTCCCCACCCCTATTATTAATAGGGTGGTTATGCGGATCAGGTGGTCCCCACCTCAATTATCCTCCCATGGGAGGTTATGCTCAGGTGGGACCCACCACCATAACTTCTCATGTGAGGTTAGGGTGTGGCGGTCCAACCAAAAACTCCCAAGGGGAGGTTTTTACCAACACACTCAACACATGGCAACTTAAAAATAAAATAAAGTGTTGTACTTTATTTTATTATTTTGTATAAAAAGACAAAAACTAACTTTTATTCCCGAACATCTACTATAGAGGTTAAAGTCTTATTAAGAGAATACCAGTACTATGAGTTCAACGATGCCTTAATATTTCAATTCCGAGCAACGACTCAAAAGTTCTAAAACCCTGCTCGTACGTTTACTGAACGTATAAGAACAAAACTTCAGAAATATATTCTGGGCACACCGGGCCTCGGAATCAAGCGCCGTAAATTTTTGCAGACTTGTAAAAATATCATGTATTTAAAAAAAAAATCCACATAATTTTCTGGGTCTTTACATTCTCCTCACCTCAGGGCTTTATGTTCCAGTAAGCTACAGCTCACACTAAGGGAACAAATGGGGATACTAAGCACACATCTGAGCCTCCCTCTCCCATGTGCTCTCCTGGAGGTTCCCATGCTACCAACGAATGCACACCAGAGGTATAGACCGTACACATAGTACCCACTCCTGTCGATCCTCAATCTCCACTGGAACCTCCATGAAAGTCACACCATCGTCGATGTCTAGCTCCCCGTGGTCGATGATTTGAGAAGGGTCATGCACGTATCTCCTCAGCTGAGATACGTGGAAGACGTCATGCACCCGTTGCAATTGAGGTGGAAGAGCTAGGCAGTAAGATACCTCACCTACTCTGCTAAGGACCTAGAAAGGTCCAATGAAACTCAAAGATAACTTGCTGCCTTAGACAAATCTTTGTAGACCTCGTTGAGTGGAGACCTGTAGGAAGATGTGGTCACTATCCTCGAACTCTAGAGGTCTCTGTATCCTGTCATCATCTGAATTCTGCCTGCTCTGTGCAGTTTTTATCTTCTCTTAGATGATCTGCACCTTCTCAGTGGTAGCTCGTACCGTCTCTGGTCCCACTAGTGCTGACTCCCTAGGGTCTGTCCAGCACAAGGGTGATCTGCAAGGTCGCTCATACAATGCCTCGAAAGGTGTCGTCCCTATGGTGGAGTGATATCGGTTTTTGTAGTAAAACGCTTCCAAAAATAAGTGATACTCCCAGCTATGACTAAAGTAGAGGAAACAATCTCAGAGTATATCCTCAAGGGTCTGAATGGTCCGCTCAGTCAGACCATCTTTCTATGGATGGAAGACAGTGCTCAAGCGAAGCTGTGTCCTGAAAGCCTCCTGCAACCCCTTCCATAGTCGGGAAGTAAACTGTGCATCATGATCATAGAAAATAGAATAATGTAATCCACATAAACACACAATCTATTGTACATAAAGGCGTCCCAAGCTCTTTACTGAGCCCTGCTCTCTGATCGGTAGGAAGTGGGCCGACTTGGTAAGTTGGTCAACGATCACCCATATCGAATCATGAATCCTTGATGTACGTGGAAGACCCGTCACGAATTCCACAGATATCCCATCCCACATCCACTCTAGGACCTCTAAGGGATAAACCAAGCCTGTTGATACCTGGTGTTCTTCCTTCACTTGCTGACAAGTGAGGCATCGTGAGACATACTCCACTACCACCTTCTTCATACCAGGCCACCAGTGCTGTCATTGGAGGTCCTGATACATCTTCACCACTCCTAGATGTACCAAAAGAGGGGAAGTGTGGAACTCCCTAAAAAACTCCTCCAGAAGTGAAACTGCTACCAAGGTATATCCTCTAAAGAGGATGACGTGCTCCCCACCTTCAGAAAATCCATCAGGTGCCTCCCCTTTGTATATCTGAGCACATCGTGTCTCACAGTCAGCATCCTCATGTTGTGCTTCCCTGAATCACTGAAGGAGTGGGGGAGTGACCGTAAGAGACTATAGGAATGCTGCTCCATCCCAATCCACAAAGGATATCTGTAATACAACCAACTGCTTTGTCTCCTCTCCTAGAATCTGAATACCACTCCTCCTTCTGAGCGCATCCACAACAATGTTCCCCTTCCTAGGAGTATATAATATCTCGATGTCATAATCCTAGAGGAACTCAAAAAAACACCGATGTCTTAGGTTCAGGTCCTTCTGGGAGAAGATATACCTGAGACTCTTGTGATCAGAGTAGAATGTGAAACACTCACCCATCAGATAGTGTCACCACATCTTCAAGGTGAAGACCACTGCTACAAACTCTAGGTCATGGGTAGCGTAGTTCTAGTCGTTCTGTATCAGCTACTAAGAAGCATATGCAATCACAACTCACTCCTACATTAGGACACACCCGAGTCCGGTCCCTGATGAATTCCTATAGACTACGTACCCTACGCCTTCCTCTAGAATCCTCAAGATGGGGGAACTAGTCGGCCTCTGCCTCTGCTCCTGAAAGCTCTGCTAGCATCTATCCGACCACACAAAGGGTTTCCCCTTCTTCATCAAGGCTGATAGTGGTGCTGCAACTATAGATAAGTCTGGAAAAAATCTCCGTCAGTATCCTTCCAAGCCCAGGAAACTCCATACCTCTGTCACACTCTTGGGTGGCTCCAAAGAAAGTACTGACTCAATCTTCGCTGGATCTACTGCAACTCCAGCCTCCGAGATGACATGTCCCAAGAAGTGCACATCTCGAATAAAAAACTGGCACTTCGAGAGCTTACCATAAAACTGGTGATCTCAGAGTGTGTCTAGTACTACATGCAAATAGTAGGCATGCTCCCCCTTAGTAGTCGAGTAAATCAAAATGTCATCGACGAATACCATGAAAAAGCGATCGGGTAAGGATGAAAGATCCTATTCATGAGAAACATGAACACTGCCAGAGCTTTGGTTACGCTGAAGGTTATAATCAAGAACTCATAGTGGTCGTACTGAAATCTGAAGGCCATCTTCTGTACATCCTCATCTCAAACTCTGAGCTGGTGATAGCATGATCTGAGGTCTATCTTTGAGATCCAACATGCTTCTTTAAGCTGATAAAAGAGGTCTTCAATCCTCAGGAGTGGGTACTTGTTCTTTACGGTCACCTAGTTCAGGTGACGGTAGTCGAAACGAAGCCTCAAGCTCCCACCCGCCTTCTTAGAGAACAGAATCAGGGCTACCCAGGGAGAAATACTAGTCCGGATGAATCCCTTTCCCTGCAAGTCCTCCAGCTGTACCCGCATCTTAGCAGGAGCCATTCGATATGATGGAGTAGATATCAGTGTCGTTCCAGGGTACATGTTAATGTAAAATTCCACCTCTCTACGAGGAGGTAGTATTGGAACATCATCAGGGAAAACATCCGCGTACTGGCCCACCACTACAGGATTAGTCAGACTCTCCACATCAACTGTTCTGAGGGTAAAGCAAGCCAAGTGATGAGTGATCGGCTGCACCCTCCTCCGAGTAAGTCCGTCCTACACTACAAAGGTTCCCTTCTCACCAGTGATGGTAAACCTGGTCCCATCCATGCATACACACAGCACGTTTTTCCTAATACAATCAATCTGAACAAGGAATGTAGATAAGCAGTCCATACCCAAGATGACATCGTAAGACCTCGACGCTGCTACTAGGATATCCCAGCTGAAGCTCTCGCCTCCTAGAGTAAGCTCGTACTTCCGGAACTAGTGTGTAATCTTTGAATCATCTCCCGTAGGAGTCTCTAGCCGTAAGGATTGAGCCATCGGCTTCGTCAGAATATCTGATCTCCGAACGAGGGTAGTTGTAATGAAAGCGTGACTGGAACCTGTGTCTATAAGAACTGAAATTAAGGTGGAGTAGACACAAATCATACCTTGAATAATATCTAGAGTTCCATGGTCGTATGCTTCAGCTTCCTGAAGCTGAGCTCTCACCTGTCCACCTACTCCCTGTGGTCGGGGTAGACCTCCTGTTGGTGGTGGTGGTAACACCTCAAAACGTCATCCACCACCAGATGCACGTCCAACTCCTCTGCCACGTCCACCTCCTCCCTGCAGACCACCTCGTTTGAACCTCTACCTCTAACTAGGAGGTCCCTTAACTGTTTGGTGATCATCTGAATGGTGGGTCGGATAGTCACGAGCCATGTGACCCTACCCGCCGTATGAGTAGCACTACCTGCTACTGGCATGTGTGTCTCTACTCCATGTGCCCCGCACAACCGATCCTGAGTCATGCGGTCGACCACCTATAGGTCTGGTCTTCTTGGACCTATATGAAATTTGTCTACAACTAGCTATAGAAGACTTCGCTGCATGTCGGCTAGTGGTGGGTCTCGTTGTTGGAGACTGCCCAGCAAGGGAACTCTTCACTAGGAGAGCTCTCTCTAACACCGCCACTTGAGTCGGGATGCTAAGTGAGATCATCGACGATCTGATCTCCCGCCTGAGTCCCTGATCTAAGGTTAGGGCCCTAAAGAACGGGTCTTGCACCATATCAATGGAGTAGTGCGAGAGGTCGGTGAACCTCGCTGAGTACTGCACCACTTTCATGTTACCCTGCCGTAGATGTCGTAGCTCCTGTATCTGCACTGCTTGACGGGTGGCTGGGAAAAGCTCCACCCGAAATAGGCTCTTGAAGTCTGCCCAAAGTAGTGTCACCTAATCATGAACCTGGAGCATCATGATCCACCATCTGCCTGCTACTTCCTGAAGGAGGCTGGCAGCAAGGATCACCATAAAGTCTGCTGGTGTCCCTACTAGCCTGAAGACTCTCACTACATCCTCCATCCAATCCTCAGCCGCCTGTGGGTATGTCTCTCCCCTGAAACTGGGTGGCCTCTAGTGCTGGAACTCGTTCAACGCGCTCAAGCGGCATGTATTGTCTACTGTTGGGGCTGGTGGAATTGGTGGCCCAATGGAAAGTAGTACCGCTGGTTCCTCTGCTGGTAAAAGGCTCTGCACCGATGCCTCATCGCTCGGTGGGATGTCAGTGCATATGAATCTCGGGGCTCTAACTGATCATCCATGGGGAGGCATCCTGAAAGAAACAGATGCGACACGGTCAAAATATTTATACCTGGTGAGCTGACCTGTTTGAGCTGACGTAAATAAAAACTTTTAAAAACACACATGCAATCAATGTTTTTGTGCACTGAGTTGGAAATCAGAAGTCAGGGTCCTGGTGTATGGATACGTCGTCCCCCGCACAAACACTAGACTCCCTGAACTGAAAACCACACTTAGTACCCTTAACACTATTACTTCACAGAAAAGAAATATCAGAGTCCTAAGTTCGGCAGTAGAACTGACTCCTTTGATACCAATTTGTCACGACCCGTCCCCCGGGGCTCGTGTCGTAACTACCCCAAGCCCACCTTCCATAGGCCAGGGGCTGTCTACTAGCACCAAAGGCATATATCCCTAAACTGGGAAGACATTTCCTTTATAACTATAAACAAACACATTAGAGTATACAATTGGAAGCAATACACTAGGTAAGAACTGTATACAAAAAGTTTACTAAAAAGTAAAAGGGGCTGGAAATACAAGCCCAACTGTAAAGTACAAGTACAACTGAAAAAGGGACAAATAACTGAAAGGTAAAGAGAATCTCCTTGGTCTTCCTCTGGGGTTCCTACCTAAAGGGTAGGTACAGATGGCCACCTAAGCACTCCATGTCTGTCAGAATCCTCTGTGTACCGACTCGTCGTACGGTCCACCTCCGGGTACCATCTAGTCCTGGTGCTCTCGGCCTCCATCAGCGTTGTCTGTCGTCTGTATCCAACACAATGATGTGCGGGCATAGACCGTGCAGGGGTGAGTATAATGATACTTAGTAGGGACCCCGAGACCCTCAAGGTCTCAAAAAATCCAAAAAGGATAAATCACAAAGTACGAAATCAACAGATAACTATTACTTAGGTATATGCCCATACATATACCTAAGTTATCTAGTAACTCATCTCAATCATGAGGAAAACACAGAAGTTATTGAATCAGATCAAACTAGGTTTTTTATTATTGAAACCATGGCTGGTTGCGTACTCATCTTCTATCGAGTACAGTGGGCCTACCGTGTCACACAGAGGTGCTTTCCACTATCCTTGGACTGCTGAGGCACTCCTCCTGTCGAGTATCGTGGGTTTGCTGTGTCACACAGAGGTGCTCCCCACCCTGGGTCTGCAGCGTCACACATAGGCGCTCCCCCTAATAACTTACAGAGGTACTCCTCCTATTGAGTACCGCAGGTCTTCCACACTCACACAGAGGTGCTCCTCCACCATGGGTCTGCCGCATCACACAAAGGCACTCTCCACTAGGCTAGTCGAGTCACTATGAGTCGAATCAGTCAAGCAGTCATCAGGTCTCAGCCAGCTACTAGGTCTCCATACTCTATCTGCTCATCACCAGAAGGATCTGCTCCACGAGCTATTGGTCGATACTCTAAGTGTCACGAAGTCTCGCGTATAAATATCTCAAAGGACCACCACATCATAGGGGTCTCAACGCAATAGACGGCGCATCAATCGGACGCCCGGTCTGTGAGTTATTAGCCTTTTAGTCCTGGGGGCCCGGTTGGATTCGTGTACGAACCAACCCGATCATATCTCAACTATACCCCGAACTCCAGTGGAGTATACTCAAAGGGACCATCTCTCATTAAGATTACCAGCTCCATTGATGGCTCGTCAAACGGATGTCCAATGCCCCAGATATGGGAAAAGTAAGAAAAGGGTCGATAGTTGGCCCAGGTCCGGTCCGACCCGGTCAGACTGACTCGGCCCAACCGAGTCTTGGCCGACCCGGTCTGGGTCAACCCAGACAGACCCGATGGTTCTGATCCAGACCATTAGGCATGTCATCCCACTATGTTAGGCCCGGTCCACTGGGCTCGGCCCAACGGACTGAGAGGGTGGCTCGGCCCGGATGCCGCCACGCAGGTGGCTCAACCCGAAGGCCGGGGCCGGTTTGGCCAGCTCCGTGAGGAGCGCGGCTCAGGAGGTCGGCGGACGGGAGGCCAGCGGGTAGGCCGTGTGGGGCTCGGGTAGGCCGGCTGGATGCCGGATAGGCCGTGTATAAGGCCCCAGCCATAAACATTACTTAATCTTGGGTTATTTCAAGAATTCACATTGATGATCTTTTCAAGTTTAGAGTTTTAGATAATTAGATCATAAATCATGCATTACATTCCACATTTAAACAAGATGGTTACATCAAAGTCATTATTCATTATTTCCCCAAAGGAAACATATTTAAAATAAAACATGGTTTCATTCTTGACACTTCCTCAACACTATCATCACATCATGTACTTTTCCCTTGACCTATGAAAAACATTTGAAAAACATTGGATGAGAATAAAAATCTCAGTAAAGGATATAAAAATATGGAAAAAAACATTAGTCCATGTATACATAAGAATCAATGAAATTATACTTTACTCATAAAATATAAGCACATTAACATACATCCTGAAATCCTAATATTTATGAATAACTCATAGAAATCATAAGACATAAAGGTAACTTGAGGCATTCATAACATTCTTACATAGGGAGTAACCCTCATGGTTACGTTTGGAATACCTATCATAGTATATTCCCTAAATATATTCAGAGAAACCTTATCCTTTAACTCCTTCATGTTACCCAATGCATTGGAGAGCTATCTTGGGCTCACCCACCCTTATTTTATCACGAAACCACCTGACTTCATAAACAATTCTCAAGAACCATGACATAATTGTATCACATAAAACATGCATAAAGGAAACATAACATTTCCAAATTTCAATCACAAGATATCAATACAACACATTGATATAATCAAAACATTATGAAAACCATTTTCAATACCAAAATAAAATAAAAGTAAAATATGGTATTTATTTTTCATTTTAAAAAGTTATGGCTTGTAGAAGAAGCCGAAACTCAAATAATGGTCACAACGACGGAGAAGTCGATGTTTCCGCATACGTAAGACAAAAACATTCCTTTTGTCATTTAGTCAAACGCTTCGTGTAAAAAGATTCCTTTTTAATGAAATAAAAAGTCAAAAGGGTTTATTATACAACTAATAAAATAAGGTCGTATATAAATTGAAGTATGCCTCAACGAAAAGAGATTGATACGAAGTCCCTTACCTCAAGTCCGACTTTTTATCGTTCGTTCTTTATATTCCTAAATAATAAACTTAGTTAAATTTATAATTTCTTAAGGATTTCATTTAAATTTTATTATTCAATTCATATCACATATTATCATGTTATAATAGTTAGTTAATTATTTGAGTTCATATAATACGTTTTGTTGATGTTCGGTACATGAGTCAAAAATGAACTTGTTTGAAAAGAATTGCCCATGTAGTTATAAGTAAATCATATCCAGAATGGTATTAATGATTTAAATATAATATATATCCAGTATATATTCATTTTATACTATTACATAACATCTGGAGATAAAAAATTAAATTCACCGTTCATGGAGACGGTAGGCCATACGTACGCATGAACGCTACTTTCATTTATTTATCATATTAAAGAAATTAAAACTAAATGAGACATATATATATTATAATTCCAGTATAATATATAAGTTATATAGGTAACATAAGTTCATTAATTACATTCTTTATAAATTCCATGTTTGGCATGAACGAATCACATCACTTGAGGGGGCTGTAGTCCACACTTCCACAGATGAAATTATCACAGTTCCACAACATGAAAAGCATAAAGATGTGATTTAAAATAAAATTCATAAGCATATAGAAAAACTAAATACCATATATATCATATATAAATACAGTTAAATCATAATGTCCACTATGAAAGGTGTCAAAAGAAGATTGAATAATCATCATTTTGTGAGGCAGTAATTCGCCACCCACAGAAAGAATATGTTCTTTAACCATCAGACGAAGGTGTGTGTAAGTATAGTTAGAATAATTATAATAATAACATCCTAGTATATTTAGGATACTGGTGTTATTATGGGATCAAATAATAAGAAGATAGTGGTGAGTGAAGAAGGAAAATAAAACGAACAAACTCGAGAGAAGACATTACCTCTAAATCGAGTAACTCTTTTTGATTTGAGCCAAAGGCTTCCTTGGAAATAATTCTTCCCAAAGTGAGGCTTCTAGGAGTAAGATAGGGATTTGAAGAGATAAAATGAGCATAGGTTGGATGAGCCAATGGCTTGATAGGTGTGGGTATGGGGGTATAGGTGAGGGCCTTTTATAAGAGAGAGGGTGGTCACTTTTGGAAAGTCTTGAAATGTTACTTTATTATAAAATGATTTTCGGATTTTAAAGGTTCCAAAATGATATATTTTAAAAATAAGGTGATAAGGGTTCTAAATACACTATTACAAAAGGTCTTAGACAAGTGTAAGATTTAGATTTTACCTTATCTTTTCATTTTATTTAAATCGTTCATTAATGAGGTAATCACTGCATCATCATGTTGTCATAAATAAATTTATTTATATAATGTCTAAAAATTATAAAAAAATACCATGATGTAGGAAATATTTTTAGCTTTTAAATTGCTATTTATAGTAAAAATATAATTTATGTAAACAAAATTAAAATTTTTTTACTTAGGATATACAAACCTTTTTTATATTTCTCTTATTTTTAAAAATAATGTCATAAATGTCACTATCACACCCATGTGACTCCAAGGGACCTCAAGTTCATAAAAAAGATTCCCATGGTCAGCCATTACTAAGAAAAGAGGATTTGGACACATTTTGTGGTAATTTTATATTATTATGATATTATTTTATTACCCTTAACTACCCGATTACTAATTAATCACGATAATTAAAGATAATTATCGTCGTTACTATTCATAATGTCTAAAAACAAAAGAGTCCTAATTACATAATTTGGACCTTATTTTTCCAAATATGGAATCCATTTTACCAAATTCCAAACACAGAAATTGCAGTAATTAATTTAAAAATAATTCCTGTTGTCAAAACAAATAGCGTGTTTTTAAGAAATAATGTATATCAAAAGATTGACACTTGTTTATGTCAAATTTCAATGTTAAATTAATTAAAATTACCACCATTAAATTAAATAGTAAAAATATATTCTAATTACACTTTAAAATCAATTAAAAAGATAATACAACCATATAATTAAATTAGATGAAAAATCAGTTTTGAAGTAAAATGTAGTATTTTTCACTATTCATTAAAAAAATGAACATTGTCAGAAAAATACCAAAAAATTATCCAAAGTAAATTTCAATGTCACAATTATAAAGAATAAGTTTATTTTGACAAATAGATCTTATAAAATTGTCAAAAGTTATATTTAAAAATGGGTTTCCATCAAAAGGCGGTAAAACAATCTTTTAAAAATATTAGAGTATTCTATGCTTAAGATTGGATTTATTCTCATTTTAAGAATCTAAAACACTATTTAATTCATAAATAGACATAGATATGAAAATAAATTATTCTTTACTTACATGGGATGTTACATGCTTCCCCCCATTTTGGAAATTGTGTCCCCGCAATTTATTTGCTTATTGAATAAGTGGGGGTATTTATCCCTCATTGCATTTTCAGATTCCCATGTTGTCTCTTCAACTATATGGTTTTTCCATAGAACCTTTACATGGTGAATCACCTTATTCCGCAATAAGTTCTCCCTAAGGTCAATAATCTGGACCGGTTGTTCCTAATAAGATAGATTCTCTTCCAACAAAACTACCTCTGGACTCAAAACATGAGATGGATCTGGCATTTACTTCCTTAACATTGAAACATGAAAAACATTGTGTACCTGAGATAAATTCAGAGGTAAAGCCACTCGGTATGAAAATGATCCAATTCTATCCATAATTTTATATGGTCCAATGAACCTTGGACTCAGATTTACTTTCTTACCAAATCACATCACACTTTTCTATGGTGAAACTTTGAGGAAGACATGATCACCTACCTCAAAATAGAGATCCTTCCTCCAGTTGTCCACATAACTTTTCTGCCTGCTCTGAGAAGTTCTCATGTGTTTTTTTATCAGCTGAACTTTTTCTGCCAACTCTTCTACCAATTCTGGTCCCATCAACTTCCTTTCACCGACTTCATCTGAAAAAGCTGGAGTTCAACACTGCTTCCCATATAATGCCTCAAATGGTTCCATCTGTATAGTGGAATGAAAACTGTTATTATAAGAAAACTCAACCAATGAAAGATGTTGGTCCCAACTTCCCTAATAATCCATCGAACAAGCACGTAGCATATCCTCCAAAGTCTGAATTATTTATTCTGACTTCCCATCTGATTGAGGATGAAAAGCTTTACTAAAATTTAATTCAGTACCCAACGACTTCTAAAGGCCTTTCCAAAAGTAAGAAGTGAACCTGGGATCACAATCAGATACAATGGAGAGGGAACTCCGTGTAACATGACTATCTCTTTAAGATACAATCGAGAAAGTTGATATAGGGAAAAATTATCTCGTATAGCAAGGAAATGAGAAGATTTAGTCAAGCAATCAACAATAACCCAGATTGCATTATTACCTCGAGGTGTCTTCGATAATCCCACAACGAAGTCCATGGATATATTCCCCCATTTCCACTCTGACAATGGTAAAGGATGAAGCATCACTTTCGGTAACAACCACTTTACTTTAACTTGTTGAAAAGTCAAACACTTCATAGTAAAATTACCAATATCACTTTTCATTCCAACCCACCAGTAATACTCCCAATGATCTCTATACATCTTAGTAATTCCTGGATGAACTGAAAATGGAGAACTATGAGCTTCACATAACAACTCTCTCTTCAACTATGAATCACAAGGCACACACAATATCTTCCAAAATCTTATAACACAATAATTATCAATGTTGAATTCAGTTACATACCCTTCTAAACTATCTCTACCATTTTCTGCAACTCACTGTCTTGCTTATGTGCTTTCTTAATTTTGTCTGATAGAGAAGATTTCACTGATACCAGAAACAAAATAGAAGAATTTCCTACACCAACAACTTCCAAACCAAAATTCATCAAATCCTTAACCAAAATATCATGTTCCAAATGTAACAAGGTTAATGAAGCATTACTTTTTCGACTCAAAGCATCTGCCACTTTATTTGATTTTCCTGGGTGGTAGTGAATCATGCAATCATAATCCTTGATAAATTCTAGCCATCTCCTCTGTCTCATGTTCAATTATTTCTGAGTGAATATATACTTTAAAATTTTGTGATTAGTATATATTTCACACTTTACACAATATAAATGTTGCCTCCAAAATTTTAAATCGAAAACAACAGCAGCTAATTCCAAATCATGTGTAGGGTAATTTATCTCATGAGTTTTTAACTGATGTGAAGCATAAGAAATTACTTGATCATTCTGCATTAGGATGCAACCAAGTCCTTTCAATGAAGCATCACTCTATATAACAAACTCACCATTCCTAGAAGGTAGTGCCAATACTAGAGAATTCACTAATCTTCTTTTCATTTCCTAAAAACCATCATCACATTCTTTATTCCAGATAAACTTAACACCCTTTCGAGTTAGCTTAGTCAATGGGATGGACAACCGTGTAAAGTTTTTAACAGCCCTTCGGTAATAGCCTACCAAATCAATAGAACTACAAATCTTGGTTACGATTTTGGGTCTTGGTCATTCTTCAAAAACCTTTATTTTTGCAGGATCAACAGTTATTCCATCTTAAAAACAATGTGACCAAGGAAAGAAATCTTTTGCAACAAAAACTCAAACTTTCTAAATTTACCGTACAATTTATTTTCTTTTAAGGTTTAAAAAATAACCCTTAAATGACTTTCATTCTCATCTTCAATTTTAAAAAACACCAAAATATCATCAATGAAAACAACCACAAACTTATCCCAGAACTCATGGAAAATTCTATTCATAAGGCCCACGAAGATAACAGGTGCATTGGTTAACCCGAAAGGCATAACTACAAATTCATAATGGTCATATCTTGTACGAAACACAGTCTTCGGAATATCTGCTTCCTTTACCTTCAACTGATGGTATGTATTGTCTCGGATTTCTCTGTATGTTTTTTTAATATTATATGGGAGTTATTTTAAGACCAAGCGTTGTGACGACGTGCAGTTCCGAGGCCCGGTGAGCCCGGAACAAATGTTTGAATTTAATTTAGTAATTAAATAACATGCATGTGTGGTTTTCCTGAAAAAGTAGAGTAACTCCTGAACGGGTGCTCGGATGAGAAATTTGAAGGCACCGTTGCGTTTAGATCAGCGAGTTTACCTTAGGTGAGGCCTAACATCGGCTGGCATAGGTCAGTGGTGAAATATAGTTTTTGGATGTAACCGTAATAAAATATTTAATAAAAATATTTTATTAAATCTTTTCATGGTGAATATATTTTATCTTTTTAAATAGAGATTTGCGCAGGGATCCAAGGTTACAGACCTCATAACACTGAAACCCTTGGAGGCTCTGGAGGCTCCAGAGGGAATCCCAACGAGGAGACAGTGTTGTTGATGAGCTTCGCCGGTAATGATGACGCGACGACCGGATCTTTCCCAATGAATGCTACGAATCCAGGTAGGACGTTTTTATTGTTTGTTTCCTTTCCCTGTTCTTAATTCCTACGATGAACGCGGACTAATCCACATACAAATTATCCCGTAGATCGATCGTGTTTGCGGGATGGGATTTTGCAGGGATTTTGGGGATTTCATTCTTGAAGGTTGTTTTTTGGTTTCATTTGGCCTTCTAATTGTCATGAACCAAGATCGACACGAACATCGATCGAGGTTTGTCCCTCTAAATTTGTGGTGCCTTTGTTCCTCAATTTCCTTGCGTTCTTCATGTGCGTTCTACACGTTCTTCACAGAGATATGAACAACGGATCATTGCACATCCATTGTGCGACGCAACGATCCCAAATTAGAGATTTGGCATCTGTACAACCCCATGGAGGTGTGGGTTTTGTGGCGATGGATGGATCAAAGTTTATAGGATGATATCATACTTTGAAAAATTTCTGCACGGGTAACCGAAATCAGATTTCAGAGCCGATTGAAGGCCCGAAACCCATGGATTTGGCATCATGACGATGGGTCGACCTGATATCTTGAGTTACGCGGCAAAAGGATGACAGAAATGAGATCCAGAAGATCCGCCAAGGCCCAAGGAGGAAGATGATAGTTCTGGAAAAATCCCTACTACATGGCATGTAGTATGGGCTACACGCGCGTGTGTTCGTCGGTGGACCACCTGGCGTGTACTCCGGGAGGACACAGGAATGGGTTGGGTACACGGCCAAGGACACGACATGTATACCCTTCCCTGACCAGACCCATCCAGATACACAGGACACCCCATATACTGGTACACGGGTAAGGCAACATGGGTCTAGGCCGTGTATGGGCACATGGCCAGCGTACACAGAGGGAACCCCAAACCCTCGGACACATCCTATACTCTTTCTACACGCCGTGTAGTTACTTTTTATACAACAAGCCTAGAGACACGGGCCATTTACACATGCAGTACCCAGAGTCAAGGAACACGGTGTGTGATCCTATTACACACCGTGTAACCTGTTTTACATGGCTTGAGCCATTTGAATTCTGTGACTTAGACTAGCTTTGTTAGGGTTCGTACCCTTGGTATTTCCCATGAAGGTTTCTGGTATCATTTCCTATGTACATGAGTATGATACCTTCAGTGGGACTTCTTGAATAGAGTTTTTGGAATCCCCTCTGTGTGACTTGGAGCCAGATCCTCTATTCCTTCCTGGTACCCTAGGTAGAGTTCTTGGTATCGATGTGACCAACTTTACCCGGGCACTGATCCTCTGCTTAGAGGATTAGTTCAGACTGAGTTGTTGGAATCACCCCATATCTATTGGTTGTGATCCTCATCTGAACATCGTATTCTTAAGCACTTGTGGAGTGAGTTCTCCTGGATCGAGTGCTTCGTGTCTCTATCTTCAGACCTAGGAGTGTGTTCTCCCTGTTACGTGCTTAGTGGAATCTTTGAGCTGGATCTTAGTGGTGGTTTCGTGATGGTCGATCGTGTATGAGTATATCTGGATATTCTTGGTAAATTTTCTTTAAACATATACTGTGTAGAGCTGACTGTATCATTACTTTGTGGTATTTTCCTTTTTGGTATTCCCCTTGTTATTTTCCTTTGTGGTTTTCAGGGTGTACAAATTGGTATTGGTATACTCACCCCTGCACGGGCTTTGGCCGCACGTGTTGTGTCTTGTGAAAACGATAAATACTTTGACATGATTCTGGGTGGAATAGGACTGGACAGTGCTCAGTGAGATCAGGCAGGTCGAGGTGTGTTCCTACGGCTCCAGATTACAGTCCTAGTACCTTTCTTTACAGGTTAGACTTTGTTGTAGACTCTATTTTGGTGGGATTGTACTTTTGGCCTAGTGTTTTACATTACTGTACTTTACATTCCTGTTGTAATCTATTTTTTGGGATTTTAGTGTATGCATGTATTTACTTTTTTAGTAGATTTTAATTTTTCAGCTTTGTGTGCTTGGAGATGTGTGTGGGTGTGTGTATAGGTTTATTAGAAATTCCTCCCATGTTATTAACATGCCTACATGGTGCTAGTCACCAGCCCCTGTCCTATTGGAGGCGGGCTTGGGGAGTTGCAGCTCGGGCCCCACTAGAACGAGTCATGACATGGTACCCCGATCTGAAGTCAATCTTTGAAAAATACTGAGCACCCTGGAGCTGATAAAAAAAATCATCGATATGAGGCAAATGATATTTGTTCTTAACAATGAAGTTATTCAAGGATCTATAATCAATGAAAAGTCTCATTGAACCATATTTCTTTTTAATAAATAATACAGGAGCACCCCATGGTGATGTTCTAGGTCGAATGAAACCTTTCTCTAATAATTATTGCAATTGCTTCATCAACTCTAAAAGTTCAATTTGAGCCATTCGATAAGGGGGTTTTGAAATTGGCATAGCATCAGGAACTAAGTCAACAGTAAATTCAACTTCCCGATCTGGTATTATTCCAAGAAACTCATCATAAAAAAAATCCGGATACTCATTTACCACTGGCACATCATTAATCTGAACGGTTCCTTTCTTTTCAACAATATGTGCAAGGTAACATTCATTTCCATCTTTTACAAGTTTCTCATCCTCTTGATATGTTATCAACAGTAAGGGTTCATTCTTGCACACAAACTGAAAATATTTCTGAAAAGAAACTTCTTTAGCTCTAAAGTCAATCTTAGCATGGTAAACATAGAGCCAATCCATACCCAGGATAGTATCAAACTCTACTAGAGGTAAAACAATAAGGTTTGCAAGTAGGTTCTTTCCATGGATAAGGATAGGAAAATTCTTATAAATTCTTTCTGCCTCAACATTTCCCCCAGGTGTTTTTACCACAAGTTCATGAGTCATTTATTGAGATGGAATTCCCAATTTACTGGAACATTTTTCAGAGTTGAAAGAATGTGTAGACCTTGAATCAAACAACACATTGGAATATTATGAAAAAATAAACAAAGTACCTGATACCACTTCATTTGATGTCCCAACATCTACTGAAGTAGTTTCAAAGGATTTCACCACACCTTTCTGCTTGTAGTCTGACTACTTCTTATCATTTGAGCTCTTTGTCGAACACTTGTTTGTATAATGACCCATCTCATTACACTTGAAACATTTCACTATCTATAAATCAAATTTGGTCTTAACATTACCCTGATCTTTTCCAGTGCAATCACGAGCCTTATGTCCCATCTTACCACATAAGAAGCACTTTCTAGAATTCAAAAGACATTCTCCAGTGTTTTTTACCACATTTATCACAAACTGCAAACTTAGTTTTCTTACCATCAAACCTTTTTGAAGGATTCTTCCCTTTCTCCTGCCACCATGATCTCTTCTTCTGTTGGTTGTCATAGAACACTTGATAATCGACAAACTCGATTTCCACCTTCTCAGCACATCGAACAAGCTTTTCATAACTTTTGAACTCATGAGAATCTAATGCCCTTTGATATTTTGGCTTTAATCCTGAGTAAAAATTATTGATTTTACTATCAAGGTCTCTGATAAAATTTGGAGCATAACTTGCCAATCGAGTGAACTTTTCTTCCTAAGAATCCACTAAGTCATCCTTTTGATTCAATTCCAAGAATTGTTTTTTCATACTAAGTCGAACAACCTTAGGAATATATTTCTCAAGAAACATACCTATGAATTCATCCCAGTCAAGAGCATAAATCTCATCAGCATCCCTGATATTTTTAACCATCGACCACCACTGATCTGCTTCACCCTCCAAATGGTAAACAAAAAGACTAACCTTTTGATTGTATGAACACCCCATGACATCGAAAATATTTTCTAGTGCTTTAATCCACCCTTTATCTAGAACATGGTTAGATGATCCTCTGAATGATGGGGGATGTTTCCTCATAAAAGTTTCCACCGCTAACATGTTCCTATTCAATTTATCTGACTGATCTCGTGCATGGATACCACCACCATTTATCGCTCGAGTCAACTGCACCATTACTACAACAAACAGTTCAGTTCCAATTTTGACCATCTCAAGATGCAGATTTGGAAGGTAATTTCCTTCTGTATGCCTTCCTATCACTGCTTCCATATTTCCTCTACGAAAAACCATTATGAAAAAACATGTCTTAGATGAAGCATTATGGTAATCCTCAAATGCTATATCATTTTAATTTGACCATAATGTGTAAAAAAAATATTTTTGGATAATCATTTAATAGAATTATAACTCCTAAATTTATCTAAACTGACTTTTGATACAAATTATAAGGCCCCAGCATTAAACATTACTTAATATTGGGTTATTTCAAGAATTCACGTTGAAGATATTTTTAGGTTTAGAGTTTTAAAGAATTCTATCATAAATCATGGATTACATTCCACATTTAAACAAGGTGGTTACATCAAAGACAATATTAATTTTTCCACCAAAGGAAGCATATTTAAAATAAAACATTGTTTCTTTCTTAACACTTCCTCGACACTATCATCACATCATGTAATTTTCCCTTGACCTGTGAAAAACATTTCAAAAACTTGGGATGAGCATAAAAATCTCAGTAAGGGATATAAAAATACAGAAATAAAACATTAGTCTATGAATACATAAGAATCAATGAAATCATACTTTACCAAAAAAACATAAGCACTTTAACATACCTCATGAAATCATATGATTTATGAATAACTCATAGAAATCATAATACATAAAGGTAACTTGAGGCATTCATAACATTCTTACGTAGGGAGTAACCCTCATGGTTACATTTGGAATACCCATCACAGTATATTCCCTAAATATATTTGGAGAAACCTTAGTTTTTAACTCCTTCGCGTTACCCAATGAATTGGAGAGCTATCTTGGACTCACCTTCCCTTAGTTTATCACGGAACCACCCAACTTCATTAACAATTCCGATGAACCATAACATAATTGTATCACATAAAACATGTATAAAGGAAACCTAACATTTCCACATTTCAATCACAAGATATCAATACAACACATTGATATAATCAAAACATTATCAAAACCATTTTCAATACTAAAATAAAATAAAAGTAAAATATGGTATTTATTTTTCATCTAAAAAAGTTATGGCTTGTAGAGGAAGCCGAAACTCAAATAATGGTCACGGCGGCAGAGAAGTCGTTGTCGCCGCATACGTAAGACAAAAACAGTCCTTTTTTCATTTAGTAAAACTCTTCGTGTAAAAAGATTCCTTTTTAATGAAATTAAAATTCAAAAGGTTTTATTATACAACTAATAAAAGAAGGTCTTATATAAATTGAAGTATGCCTCAATGAAAGTATATTGAGATGAAGTCCCTTACCTGAAGTCCGACTTGTTCTCGTTCGTTGTTTATATTCCTGAATAATAAACTTATGCCAATTTATAATTACATAAGTTCTTCCTTTAAAGTTTATTATTCAATTAATACCACATATTATCATGTTATAATAATTAGTTAATTATGTGAGTTCATATCATACGTTTTTTCGATGTTAGGTACATGAGTCAAAAATGAACTTGTTTGAAAAGAATTTCCCATGTAGTTATAAGTACATAATCTCCAGAATGTTATTAATGATTTAAATATAATATATATATAGTATATATTCATTTTATACTATTCCATAACATTTGGAGATAAAAAATGAAATGCACCGTTCATGGAGACGGTAGGCCGTACGTACGCATGAACACTACTTTCATTTCTTTGTCATATTAATGGAATTAAAATTAAATGAAACATATATGTATTATAATTAAAGTATAATATATATGTTATATAGGTAACATAAGTTCATTAATTACATTCTTTATAAATTCCATGTTTGGCATGAACGAATCACATCACTTGAGGGGGCGGTAGTCCACACTTCCTCAGATGAAATTATCGCAGTTCCACAACATGAAAAGCATAACGATGTGATTTAAAAATAAAATTCAAAAGAATATATAAAAAATAAATACCATATATATAATATATAAATATTGTGACATCATAATGGCCCCCATGAAATGTGTTAAAAGAAAATTGAACAATCATCGTTTCATGATGCAGTAATTTGCCACCCACAGAAACAGTATGTTCTTTAACCATTAGACGGAGGTGTGTGTAAGTGTAGGTAGAATCCTTATCATAACAACATACTAGTATATTGAGGATACTGATGTTATTATGGGATCAAATAATAAGAAGATAGTGGTGAGTGAAGGAGGAAAATAAAAAGGAAGAAACTCGAGAGAAGACATTACCTCTAAATTGGGTAACTCTTTTTGATTTGAGCCAAAGGCTTCCTTGGAAAGACTTCTGCCCAATGTGAGGATTCTAAGAGTAAGGGAGGGATGTGGAGAGATAATATGAGCATAGTTTGGAAGATCCAAGGACTTAATAGGTGTGGGTAAGGGGGTAGAGGTGGGGGCCTTTTATAAGAGGGAGGAGGGTCACTTTTGGAAAGTCTTGAAATGTTACTTTATTATAAAATGATTTTCCGATTTTAAAGGTCCCAAAATGATATATTTTGAGGATAAAGTGATAAGGGTTTTAAAGACACCCATAGAATAGGTTTTCAAGAATTGTAAGTCTTAGATTTTACCTTATCTTTTCATTTTATATAAATCGTTCATTAATGAGGTAATCACTGCATCATCATGGTGTCATAAATAAATTTATTTATTTAATGTCTAAAAATTATAAAACAAAATACCATGATGTAGGAAATATTTTTATCTTTCCAATGAATATTTATATTCTAAGAGATAATTTATGTAAACAAAATTAAAATTGTTTTACTTAGGATATACAAACCTTTGTTATATTTATCTTCTTTTTAAAAATAATGGCATAAATGTCACTATCACACCCATGTGACTCCAAGGGCCCTAAAGTTCGGTATAAAGCTTATCATGGTCGGAAATGAATCAAACAAGAGGATTTAGAAACTTTTTGGTGTCATTTTATATTATTATGATATTATTTTATTACCCTTAACTACCCGATTACTAATTAATCACGATAATTAAAGATAATTACCGTCGTTACTATTCATAATGTCCAAAAACAAAAGAGGCTTAATTAAAAAATTTGGACCTTATGATTCCAAATATGGAATTCATTTTACCAAATTCCAAACATAGAAATTGTAGTAATTAATTTAAAAATAATTCACGTTGTCAAAACAAATAACGTGTTTTTAGGAAACAATATCTATCAAAAGATTGACAATTGTTTATGTCCAATTTCAAAGTTAAATTAATTAAAATTACCACCATTGAATTAAATAGTAAAAATATAGTCTAATTAAACTTTAAACCCAATTAAAAAGATAATATAACTATATAAATAAATTAGATGAAAAAGCAGTTTTGAAGTAAAATACAGTATTTTTCAGTATTCATTAAAAAATGAACATTATTAGAAAAATACCAAAAATTTATAGAAAGTAAATTTCAATGACCCAATTATAAAGAATAAGTTTATTTTGACAAATAGAGCTTATAAAATTGTCAAAATAAAGATTTAAAAATGGTTTTCCGTCAAAAGGGGTAAAACAATATTTTAAAAATATTAAAGTATTCTATGCTTAAGATTGGATTTATTCTCATTTTAAGCCTCTAAAACACTATCTAATTCACTAATAGACATAGATATGAAAATATATTATTCTTTACTTACTTGGGATGTTACATCCTTCCCCCCTTTAGGAAATTGCATCCCCAAAATTTATTTACTTATCGAATAAGTGGGGGTATTTATTCCTCAATGCATTTTCAGATTCCCATGTTTCCTCTTAAACTATATGGTTTTTCCATAGAACCTTTACTTGATGAATCATATTATTCCGCAATACTTTCTCCCTATAGTCAAGAATCTGGACCGATTGTTTCTCATAAGATAGATTCTCTTCCTGCTAAACTACCTCTGGACTCAAAACATTAGATGGATCTGGCATGTACTTCCTTAACATTGAAACATGAAAAACATTATGTACCTGAGATAAATTCGGAGGTAAAGCCACTCGGTATGCAACTGATCCAACTCTCTCCAAAATTTCATATGGTCCAAGGAACCTTGGACTCAACATTACTTTCTTACCAAATCGCATCTCACTTTTCCATGGTGAAACTTTGAGGAAGACATGATGACTTACCTCAAAAGAGAGATCCTTCCTCCTATTGTCCACACAACTTTTCTGCCTGCTCTGAGCTATTCTCATATGTTACTTTATCAGCTGAACGTTTTCTGCCAACTCTCAACTTCCTTTCACCCACTTCATCCCAAAAAGCTGGAGTTCGACACCACTTCCCATATAATGCCTCAAATGGTTCCATCTGTATACTGGAATGAAAACTGTTATTATAAGAAAACTCAACCAATGAAAGATGTTGGTCCCAACGTCCCTGATAATCCATCGAACAAGCACATAGAATATTTTTCAAAGTCTGAATTGTTCATTCTAACTGCCCATCTGATTGAGGATGAAAAGCTGTACTAAAATTTAATTCAGTACCCAACAACTTCTAAAGGTCTTTCTAAAAGTAAGAAGTGAACCTGAGATCACGATCAGATACAATGGATAGGGGAACTTCGTGTAACCTGACTATCTCTTTAAGATACAATAGAGAAAGTTGATCTAGGGAAAAAGTATGTCGTATATCAAGGAAATGAGTAGATTTAGTCAAGCGATCAACAATAACCCATATTGCATTATTACCTCAAGGTGTGTTCAGTAATCCCACAACGAAGTCCATGGATATATTCTCCCATTTCCACTCTGGTAGTGGTAAAGGCTGAAGCATCCCTTTCTGTAACTGTCGCTCTTCTTTAACCTATTGACAATTCAAACACTTTACAGTAAAATCATCAATATCTCTTTTCATTCCATCCCACCAGTAATACTCCTGAAGAACTATATACATCTTAGTACTCCCTGGATGAACTGAAAATGGAGAACTATGAGGTTCACATAACAACTCTCTCTTCAACTGTGAATCACAAGGCACACACAATCTCTTCCCAAATCTCAAAAAAAAAATCATTGTCAATGTTGAATTCAAGTAACATACCCTTCTGAACC
The DNA here is from genome assembly GCA_963277665.1 of Viscum album. Lineage (NCBI taxonomy): Eukaryota > Viridiplantae > Streptophyta > Magnoliopsida > Santalales > Viscaceae > Viscum > Viscum album. The sequence goes on from OY728135.1 coordinate 1,679,565,852, forward strand.
AGCTCTAACTTTTTCTGCAACTCACTGTCTTTCTTCCGTACTTGCTTAATTCTATCTGATAGAGAAGATTTCACCGATACCTGAAACAAAACAGAAGAATTTCCTACACCAACAACTTCCAAAACAAAATTCATCAAATCCTTAACCAAAGGATCACGTTCCAAATGTAACTGGGTTAATGAAGCATTACTCTTTAGACTCAAAGCATTTACCACTTTATTTTCTTTTCTTGGGTGGTAGTGAATCATGAAATCACAATCCTTGATTAATTCTATCCATATCCTCTGTCTCATGTTCAATTCTTTCTAAGTGAATATAAACTTTAAACATTTGTGGTAAGTATATATTTGACACTTTACACCATAAAAATTATGCCTCTAAATTTTTAAAGCGAAAAAAACAGAAGCTAATTCCAAATCATGTGTAGGGTAATTTATCTCATGAGTTTTCAACTGACGTGGATCATAAGCAATTACCTGATCATTCTGCATTAGGATGCAACCAAATCCTTTCAATGAAGCATCACTGTAGATAATGAACTCACCCTTCCTGGAAGGTAGTGCCAATACTGGAGCATTCACCAATCTTCTTTTCAATTATTGAAAACAATCATCACATTCTTTTGTCCAGTTAATCTTAACACCCTTCCGAATTAGCTTAGTCAACGGGCTAGAAAACCATGAAAAATTATTAACAAACCTTCGGTAATAGCCTTCCAAACCAAGAAAACTACGAATCTCGGTTATATTTGTGGGTCTTGGCCGTTCTTCAACAACCTTTGTTTTTGTAGGATCGACAATTATTTCATCTTTATAAATAATGTGACCAAGGAAAGAAATTTGTTGCAACCAAAACTTTCACTTTCTGAATTTCACATATGATTTATTTTCTTTTAAGGTTTGCAAAATAACCCATAAATGACTTTCATGCTCCTCTTTACTTTTATAAAACACCAAAATATCATTAGTGAAAACAACCACAAACTTATACAAGAAATCATGGATAATTCTATTCATAAGGTCCATGAATAAAGTAGGTTCATTGGTTAACCCAAAAGAAAAAACTTAAAATTCATAATGGCCATATCTTGTACAATACGTGGTCTTTGGAATATCTGTTTCATTTACCTTCAACTGATGGTACCCTGATCTCAAGTCTATCATTGAAAAATACTGAGCTCCGAAGACCTGATCAAACAAATCATCGATATGAGGCAAAGGATATTTGTTCTTAACAGTGATGTTATTCAAGGATCTATAATCAATTCAATGTCTCATCCAACCATCTTTCTTTTTAACAAATAAAACATGAGAACCCCATGGTGATGTGCTAGGTCTAATGAAACCTTTATCTAATAAATCTTGCTATTGCTCCTTCAACTCTAAAAGTTAAATTTGATCCATTAGATAAGGGGGTTTGAAATTGGCTTAGCATCAGGAACTAAGTCGACAGTAAATTCAACTTCCCGATCTAGTACTATTCCAGGCAACTCATCAAGAAAAACATTCGGATACTCATTTACCACTGGCACATCATTAATCTAAATGGTTCATTTGTTTTCAACAACATGTGTAAGGTAACATTAATTTCCATCTTTCATAGGTTTCTCAGCCTCTTGATATGTCATCAATAGTAAGGGTTCATTCTTGTACAAAAAATGAGAATATTTTCGACAAAAAACTTCTTTTGCTCTATAGTCAATATTAGCAGGGTAAAAATAGATCCAATCCATACCCAGGATAGAATCAAACTATAATAGAGGTAAAAAAATATGGTTTTCAAGTAGGTTATTTCCACGGATAAGGATAGGAAGATTCTTGTAAATTCTTTTTTCCTCAACATTTCCCCGGGTGTTTTTACCACAAGTTCAGGAGTCATTTCTTGAGATGGAAATCCCAATTTACTAGAAATATTTTTAGACATTTAAGAATGTGTAGAACCTGAATCAAAAAACACATTGGCATAATATGAAAAAACAAACAAAGTACTTGATACCACTTCATTTGATGGCCCAACATCTTCTGAATTAGTTGCAAAGGATTTCACCACACCTTTCTACTTGTATTCTGACTACTTCCCATCATTCGATCTCTTCGTCGAACACTCGTTTGCATAATGACCCATCTCATTTCACTTGAAACATTTCAAAAACTGTAAATCAAATTTGGTCTTACCATTACCCTAATCTTTTCCAGTGCAATTACGAGCCTTATGTCACATCTTACCACATCAGAAGCACTTTCCAGAATTCAAAAGACATTCCCCAGCATGCTTTTACCACATTTATCACAAACTGCAAACTTAGTTTTCTTACCATCAAACCTTTTTGAAGGATTCTTCCCTTTCTCCTGCCACCTTGGTCTCATATTCTGTTGGTTGTCATAGAACACTTGATCATCAGCAAACACCATTTCCAACTTCTCAGCACATCGAACAAGATTTTCATAACTTTTGAACTCACGAGAATCTAATGCCCTTCGATATTTTGGCTTTAATACTGAGTAAAAATGATTGTTTTTACAATCAAGGTCTCTGATAAAATTTGAAGCATACCTTGCCAATCGAGTGAAATTTTCTTCATAAGAAGCCACTGAGTAGTCCTCTTTCCTCAATTACAATAATTTTTTTTCCATCCTAAGTCGAATAGCCTTAGGAAAATATTTCTCAAGAAACATACCTTTGAATTCATCCCAGTGAAGAGATTCAATCTCATCAGCATCCATAATATTTTTAACCATCGACCACCACTAATCTCCTTCACCCTCCAAACGGTAAATAGTAAGAATATCCTTTTGATTGTCTGAACACCCCATGACATTGAAAATCTTCTCCAGTGCTTTAATTCACCCTTCAACAAGCACAGGGTCAGATGATCCTCTGAATTATGGGGGATGTTGCCTCATGAAATGTTCCACCACTGAGATGTTCCTCTGTGGTTGATCTGGCTGATCTCGTGCATGGATACCACCACCATTTATCTCTTGATTCAACCGCACCATTACTGCAAAAAACTATTCAGTTCCAATTCCAACCATCTTAGGATGCTGATTTGGAAGTTCATTTCCTTTTGTATGCCTTCCTATCACTACTTCATTGTTTTCTCTGTGGAAAACCATTCTGAACAAACATGTCTTAGATGAAGCAACATGGTAATCTTCAAATGCTATATCATTTCAATTTTACCATAATGTGTAAAAAAATATTTTTAGATAATCAATTAACAGAATTATAACTCCTAAAGTTATCTAAACTGACCTTTGATACCAACTATAAGGCCCCAGCCTTAAACATTACTTAATCTTGGGTTATTTCAAGAATTCACATTGAGGATCTTTTCAGGTTTAGATTTTTAGAGAAATAGATCATAAATCATTCAATACCTTCCACATTTAAACAAGGTGGTTACATCAAATACAGTATTACTTTTTTCCACCAAAGGAAACATATTTAAAATAAAACATGGTTTCTTTCTTGACACTTCCTCGACACTATCATCACATCATGTAATTTTCCCTTAACCTGTGAAAAACATTTCAAAAACATGGGATGAGCATAAAAACCTCAGTAAGGGATATAAAAATATGGAAAGAAAACATCAGTCCATGTATACATAAGAATCAATGAAATCATACTTTACTCATAAAACATAAGCACTTTAAAATACCTCATGAAATCATAAGATTTATGAATAACTCATAGAAATCATAAGAAGAAAAGGTAACTTGGGGCATTCATAACATTCTTACGTAGGTAGTAACCCTGATGGTTATGTTTGGAATACCCATCATAGTATATTACCTAAATCTCTTCAGAGAAACCTTAGCGTTTAACTCCTTCACGTTACCCAATGCATTGGAGAGCTATCTCGGGCTCACCCACCCTTATTTTATCACGAAACCACCCGACTTCATAAACAATTCCCAAGAACCATAACTTAATCGTATCACATAAAACATGCATAAATGAAACATAACATTTCCACATTTCAATCACAAGATATCAACAAAATACATTGATATAATAAAAACATTATCAAAACCATTTTCAATGAAAAAATAAAATAAAAGTAAAACAAGGTATTTATTTTTCATTTTAAAATGTTATGGCTTGTAGACGAAGCTGAAACTCAAATAATGGTCCCGATGATGGAGAAGTCGTTGTCGCCACATACGTGAGACAAAAACATTCCTTTTGACATTTAGTAAAACTATTTGTGTAAAAATATTCCTTTTGAATTAAATTAAAGGTCAAATTTTTTTATCATACAACTAATAAAAGAAGGTCGTATATAAATTGAAGTATGCCACAACAAAAGGAGATTGAGACAAAGTCCCTTACCTCAAGTCTGACTTGTTCTCGTTCATTCTTTATATTACTAAATAATAAACTTAGGTCAATTTATAATTGCTTAAGTAATTCCTTTAAATTTTATTATTCAATTCATATCACATATTATCATGTTATAATAATTAGTTAATTATGTGAGTTCATATCATATGTTTTGTCGATGTTCGGTACATGAGTCAAAAATGAACTTGTTTGAAAAGAATTTCCCATGTAGTTATAAGTACATAATCTCGAAAATGGTATTAATGATTTAAATATCATATATATCCAGTATATATTCATTTTATACTACTCCATAACATTTTGAGATAAAATATGAAATGCACCGTTCATGGAGATGGTAGGCCGTACATACGCATGAACGCTACTTTCAGTTCTTTGTCAATATTAAAGGAATTAAAACTAAATGAGACATATATATATATATATTATAATTACAGTATAATATATATGATATATAGGTAACATAATTTCATTAATTACATTCTTTATAAATTCCTTGTTTGGCATGAATGAATCACATCACTTGAGGGGGCGGTAGTCCACACTTCCTCAGATAAAATTATCGCAGTTCCACAACATGAAAAGCATAACGATGTGATTTAAAAATAAAATTCAGAAGAATATATAAAAAATAAATACCATATATATTGTAACAGCCCGAGATTTTATGAAAAATATTATTTTTATTTCACTAACGTCTTGTGTTGTATGCTATACCAAAAGGAGCCTGAACAACACACATCCTTGACTTGCCTTTCATTACACGCAATCACAACCTTCCTCGATAGCGTGTGTTGTACGCAACACCGAGTTTCGCTAAACAACGATATGCTATTAAGATATTATTAAAACTAACTGTTATGAATAGTAATAACCACTTTTTGAAATTTAGTAAATTTTATTTTTCAAAATGGAATTCATTTTTGTATTCGTAATATCGAAATTAGCTTAGGGTGAAATTTTGGTACTTTTCGGATAACTTTCATATTCTGATGAATAGTGAAAATTACTAAATTTTAATTAAAAACAACTTTTTTAATCAAAATAATTAACAGTGATAAATTATTAATTTGAGTGGTTTTAAAGTATATTTAGAATATATTTTTACAATTCAATACAATTTTGGTCATTGTATGTAATTTCACATTTAAACTAGACATAAACAAGTGTCAATCTTTTGATAGATATTGTTTCTTAAAAACACGCTATTTGTTTTAACAGCGGGATTTAATTATAAAATTAATTAATGCAACTTTTATGTTATGAATTTGGTAAAATAGACTTCATTTTTGGATTCGGAATATGAAATATAGCTTGGGATGAAATTTTGGCATTGTTCTGAAAAACATCAATTTTTGATGAATAGTGAAACTACTAAGTGGTAGTTAAAAAAACTGAATTTTTCATAAAACTTAATTTTACCGCTTCTGTGAATGGAATTTCAAAAATCCGAGAGACACAGTTGATGTCAGTAAGTAAAATGTGGTTCAATGAGATGAAAATAATTTTTGGTGAATAGTAACTTTTTACTTTTTTTTACCACGGTTAATAGTAAATAGGGTAACTAAGGGTAAATATGATATTACTATTACCCTAACACATGTACTAATTCAATTGGATAAGTGTAATTCGACCAAAAACAACCTTATGAATATAATATGACCATTTAGGCCCACTTGGATTAGATTAGGACATTTATTATTATTTAATTCAAAGAAGAGTTAAAAGAGTCAAAATCAAAGTTTATTTACTAAAACATTTTTAATATAGGGTTTTACATAAGATAAATTCGATTGTAAATATTCATTAGAAATCTAAAACGATTTCCTACATGATGGTATTTTATTTGTAATTTTTAGACATCAAATAAGTTAATTTATTTATGACACAAAGATGATGCAGTAATTATCTTATTAATGAAATATTGACATAATTGATGTTATAAACACCAAACTAAATATAATTTGAGACTTTTTATGAATTCCACTAATTTTCTAGGTTACTATGATATATTATTGTTGATCTAAGCAACTTGGTTTGAACATATAATTCTGTTATGACTTTCACAAAAATCATATATCAAATAGTGTGAAAATTGACACAAAATAGTTTTTAAATTAAATATTATATTATTAATTGTTATTTTATTCCTAAAAATCTAAGGTTCAGACAAATGACTTAGATAAGGATATATATATTAATAATAAACAATTTGGGGTTCGTTTGGCATGTTATAGTAAGTGTATTAACCATATAGTGAAAGAAAACAAAAAGACACGGTAAAAGTTAAATTATTTAACTTAGAGTTAAATCTAATTGATATGGTTAAAATAATACCCTAAACTTGTCTAAATATTATTGGTTGATATGATTTAGACCCATCCCCACTTTATCTTCGAAATAAGACCCTTTGGAACCATTATAAACCGATTTTGACTTTAATATAAAATAATATTTTGAGATATTCCTAAGGTGCCCCTCTCCTCCCCTATAAAAGGACACCTCCTCCCCCTCCTCCTCACACCAATTTGAGCTCTCAAGCTCGGCCAACCCCTGCCAAAATCTCTTCTCCACTTCCCTATCAACATCCTAGAGGTTCTGGTCTTCCTCAAAGACCAATTTTATTCCCCTAAGAGGAGGTCTCAAAGAGGCGCTTCAAAGAAGAGGTAATTACCGTTACCAATTCTTTCATCTTTATTTCTTCTTCCACTTCTTCTTATTAGGTTGTTTCATTATGAAGTAATAACATCAGTATCACTCATATACTGATATGTTATTATAATTATGAAACAACCCTATTTCACCATCTATCCATCAAACGGAAAAATAAATCACCACACGTGCGTACGTACGGAATATCGTCTCCACGCCGTGGTGTAATCTATTTTCCACCACCACCTTACATGGATGGGTATAATGGTGTAAAGAATAACTATACATAGTTATTACAATATCATATTGATTCTGATATATTGTATAATCCACTCCAATTCAGTTCAATATTTATGGAAATGATATCATCGCTCGTGCGTACGTACGGACTACCGTCTCCACGACGCGATGAGATTCATTCTCCATGTTAACCATTTAAGAATGATTATAAAGTATATATAAGAAATAATAATTAAATATATGAAATTATAAAGCTACTGGATTTATGTATATATATATATTTATGTCATCTACTTACTTCCATTTCAAGACAATAAAGAAAGTAAAACAACGTTCATGCGTACGTACGGACTACCGTCTCCATGAACGGTGTTTTTCATTTTATTTATCTATCTATTATATATATATATATAATGAATATATATGATATATAAATCATATTTTATATTCTGGAAGTAAGTAAATCATGATATAAGTAATAATGATGTCAAGAACAACAAGTCAAAACACCTAAGATAAATGAAACGGTTTTACCCAAAACGCTTCTTTAACATGGAATTTACAAAAGAACGGGTAATATAATGTCATAAGTGAACCATATATGATATCATAACAATGAATATGATTCTGGAATAAGTCAATAACATGATTTAAATCATTATACAGGAGGTTTGGACACTTACAAAGCAAGTCGGACATAAGGTAAGGGAAATATCACAATCTCATTTTTATCCGAGATTGTTTTTACTTTGGCATTTATTGGGGTGTATTTTATCATCCACATCCATGTTCCCTAAATATGTAATATTGTTTCCATCCACTTACAATAGTTTAAATCCAATTTTACCCTTCGGTGAGTTTTTAGTAAAGAATATGAAAGGAATCTTTTGTCGTTTTTTTTGTACGAGGTACTTTTTGAATTTTTCGACAAAAGTACGAAGAATGTTTTTTTTAACTTATAAGGAATGAATGGATTTTTAAAACATTATTTCCAAGAAGCTTCCTTTACAAGTTTTCAAGTTTATTTTTAATCAACTTCTTTTATTTTAAAGTTGTATGACATGTTATGAAAGGAAAAATGTTTTTGAAGAAGAAAGGATATTTTCCTCAAGAATGGAGTTCAAGTGTTTTATCAAAATTATTTTCCATCTAAGATAATAAAGGGTTCTGTTTTTATACCTATTATTAAGTTGATTTGATCATGTTGTGATGGAATTATTTTTATGAATTCTTTTATCTTATATGAATTGATTTATGATGTCATGATGTTTCAAGAATCCCATTTTTGTTACATGTGTTATGCGATGATGTATGTTTTATGATTATGTGGCACACATAAGAAAGGATTAATTATAAGATGGGTGGGACCTATATATCCCTCCAATGCATTGGGTAAAGATTTTATATCTCATGAGATAGACAGGGCTGGAACGGTAGGTTATACCGGTTCAGTGAAACAGGACTGAAACGAGGGTTACTCGATTCAGAAAGGGACTTTGTCCACTAAGATAGTCTTGGCAATGAGTCTTGACTAACAAGAAATGATTCTCTATGATTATGTGTGAATGCCACAATGTTTCATGTTTTATGTTATGATTATTTTGATTACATTTCACTTCCATGATTTACCCCATGTTATGAAATTATGATCTCTTTTGCAGGTTATGATTTCCAAAAGTTATGTGCTTATGTATATGATGTGTTTGATATTTCTTTTGTTTACCCTTACTGAGAATTTGAGCTCACCCTTTTATGTTTTCTTTTCCCCATGATATAAAGAAAGGTTTTAGGTAAAAAAAAAGGAAGATCTTTATGGGAGATTTTGAAGATCTTTCACCACGATTAGAAGTTTACGTTCCGAGTTTCCAAAGACACTAAACTATTACGATCCTTGTGTGTGTGTTTTTGTTATGTACCAAGTATTCCGCAAAAGTAATGTAATGTCCATGTACGTCAGGCTTCGGGTCTCTACAGTTGGTATCATAGGAAAGGTTTAGTCAACCTTTGGAAACTAGGATGTGAGAACTCTAGTGAGATCCCTAGAGATATTTCTAAGGTATGTCTAGGGATGTCCCTAAGGTTAAGTATACGTATAGGTTATAGTACTAGAATTACGCTAAAGATCATAGAATTAAACCTAAGATGTTAGATATTGAAGGTACTCCCCCTTTATTATGTTGTTTTCCCTAGCATGATTTTTGTCTCTCACACTATTCTTTTTGGGTTTTAGAAAATGGCTGGAAACAAGATGATTCACGATAATGGAGGATATGATGGACAATGGAATGATATTCTTCCTAATGAAATGGGATTTGGATGTCCAAACATCATTATTATGCCGAATCAGCAATCTCATAATATGATCAATAAAGTAAAATTTGGTAAGTTTCCTGACTCGGCTAATAAGAGAAAGATGGAGTTTCATGATGATCATAGAGGAAAGAAAGTTCAATTTCCCCTATGAAAATCATGTGGGAAGAGGCATCAAGGTGAATGTTTCAAAGGAACTGGAAGATGCTTTGGGTGTGGAAAAGAAGGACACAAAGCAAGTAAATGCAAAGGAAAAGGTTCATTTAACAACATGGATGAGGATAATGGTATTGCTACAACATCAACAATGGTTAAATGTTTTAAATGTGGAATGTACGGGCATTATTCAAACCAATTCCCTAAGGGAAAGTCTCATGAAGAGAATCAGTATGGTCGTATGGGAAGTATTTATGTTGATGATGATGAAGAAACTACAAATGATATGTGAGATGAAAGAAATGTTGAAGCTCGGTCAATGGTCTAAGAATGTAGTGATCATGTGTAATGTTGTATAAGTAATCTCATGGAATAAGGAGACATCTAAGGATTGTTACACTGTTGTCTTTCCTTAAGTTTTGAAAGTGTATGATGAATGGTACCAGTAACCATGAAAGGTTATTCAGATACTTTTGGAAAGTAGATGATAAGTGCATAATGAAAGGATAAGAAGATAATGAGATGTTTGATTGTATTCATGAGCTCATGATTGATATAAGGACTAAGTGATATCATGGTTTGAGTATATAGAATTTTGAGGATTTTGGTATGTGGAAAGTGTTAACTTTTAACTGCACTCATGTTTTCACTAAGGTATTCAAGAGAATACACGATTAAGGACTTTGAATGTTTGGAATGTGACCAACAAGACATATCTTATGATATGTGGGGATCAACGACAGTATTAAATCTCTGGTAATCGTTGTCACTATATTATGAGAGTGGACTGCAGTATTATGTATAAGCCTAAAGATTAGACTGGATTATGTTGGACATAAGTTAGTATTGTTTAAGGATAGAAGATTTTTGATATTATTGATGGGATGTTATAGTAACGTAGTTTTAGAAAAAGGACAACCTGCAGGACGGGCGACAACCCATCGCTTCGGACAAGGCTGTAGGAATCGAACCCACAACCAAAGTGCGACTGGCCTTTATCGCCTACCACTGGCCTACAGGAAGTCCCTGTTTAGTAGAAACTAGTTTTATTATATTAAGCAGTATGATATATGAAGTATAAGTCCATTTTAGGAACCATATATGATTAATCTCACTATAGACCGACTTATGCATATAATTTTTGCTAACCTTTTGTTTGAGACAGATGGAATGACCCATCATTCTATCACATAATCTGCTAACACTTCACGAATAACAAATTCAACTTCATTTATTTAAGAGATGAAGTGGAAATTGTTCAAGGCACGAACAACAGTGAGATTGTACCAAAATAAAGTAAGTATTTATTCTAATTCAAATTTTCAACTTTAGGGAAATGATCCTGAAAACCAAAAATGTTGTCCTAGTGATCTTATACCTGATGAATCAGATGGTACCTTAGATCGTCACAAATTTATGGATTTGTGATTACTGGCTTTTCCATAGCCATGTTCTCTACCACTCTCCATCAGAACATGATGGTTAGATTTCTCTTCCATATCCATATTTTCACCTATGTGGAAACCCAGTGATTAGTTTATTTGGGTAATCGTTACATTTCATATTTTAGTTTTTAAATCCAAGTTTTGGTATTCCTTTTTACGATGTGGGATTCTATTAAAGAAACTTTCGAATAGTAAACCATTTATAACCCCGACGAATTTCGAGGGCGAAATTCATTTTAAGGGGGGTAGAATGTAACAGCCCGAGATTTTATGAAAAATATTCTTTTTATTTCACTAATGTCTTGTGTTGTATGCTATACCAAAAGGATCTTGAACAACACACATCCTTGACTTGCCTTGCATTACACGCAATCGCAACCTTCCTCGATAGCGTGTGTTGTACGCAACACCGAGTTTCGCTAAACAACGATATGCTATTAAGATATTATTAAAACTAGCCGTTATGAATAGTAATAACCACTTTTTGAAAATTAGTAAATTTTATTTTTCAAAATGGAATTCATTTTTGGATTCGTAATATCGAAATTAGCTTAGGGTGAAATTTTGGTACTTTTCGGATAACTTTCATATTCTGATGAATAGTGAAAATTACTAAATTTTAATTAAAAACAACTTTTTTAATCGAAATAATTAATAGTGATAAATTATTAATTTGAGTGGTTTTAAAGTATATTTAGAATATATTTTTACAATTCAATACAATGTTGTTCATTGGATGTAATTTCACATTTAAACTAGACATAAACAAGTGTCAATCTTTTGATAGATATTGTTTCTTAAAAACACGCTATTTGTTTTAACAGCGGGATTTAATTATAAAATTAATTCATGAAACTTTTATGTTATGAATTTGGTAAAATATAATTCATTTTTGAATTCGGAATATGAAATATAGCTTGGGATGAAATTTTGGCATTGTTCTAAAAAACATCAATTTTTGATGAATAGTGAAACTACTAAGTGGTAGTTAAAAAAACTGAATTTTTCATAAAACATAATTTTACCGCTTCTGTGAATGGAATTTCAAAAATCCGAGAGACACGGTTGATGTCAGTAAGTAAAATGTGGTTCAATGAGATGAAAATAATTTTTGGTGAATAGTAACTTTTTACTTTTTTTTTACCACGGTTAATAGTAAATAGGGTAACTAAGGGTAAATATGATATTACTATTACCCTAACACATGTACTAATTCAATTGGATAAGTGTAATTCGACCAAAAACAACCTTATGAATATAATATGACCATTTAGGCCCACTTGGATTAGATTAGGACATTTATTATTATTTAATTCAAAGAAGAGTTAAAAGAGTCAAAATCAAAGTTTATTTACTAAAACATTTTTAATATAGGGTTTTACATAAGATAAATTCGATTGTAAATATTCATTAGAAATCTAAAACGATTTCCTACATGTTGGTATTTTATTTGTAATTTTTAGACATCAAATAAGTTAATTTATTTATGACACAAAGATGATGCAGTAATTATCTTATTAATGAAATATTGACATAATTGATGTTATAAACACAAAACTAAATATCATTTGAGACTTCTTATGAATTACACTAATTTTCTAGGTTACTATGATATATTATTGTTGATCTAATCAACTTGGTTCGAACATATAATTCTGTTATGACTTTCACAAAAATCATATATCAAATAGTATCAAAATTGACACAAAATAGTTTTTAAATCAAATATTATATTATTAATTGTTATTTTATTCCTAAAAATATAAGGTTCGGCCAAATGACTTAGATAAGGATATATATATTAATAATAAACAATTTGGGGTTCGTTTGGCATGTTATAGTAAGTGTATTAACCATATAGTGAAAGAAAACAAAAAGACACGGTAAAAGTTAAATTATTTAACTTAGAGTTAAATCTAATTAATAAGGTTAAAATAATACCCTAAACTTGTCTAAATCTTATTGGTTGATAGTATTTCGACCCATCCCCACTTTAGCTTCGAAATAAGACCCTTTGGAACCATTATAAACCGATTTTGACTTTAATATAAAATAATATTTTGAGATATTCCTAAGGTGCCCCTCTCCTCCCCTATAAAAGGACACCTCCTCCCCCTCCTCCTCACACCAATTTGAGCTCTCAAGCTCGTCCAACCCCTGCCAAAATCTCTTCTCCACTTCCCTAGAAACATCCTAGAGGTTCTGGTCTTCCTCAAAGACCAATTTTATTGCCCTAAGAGGAGGTCTCAAAGAGGCGCTTCAAAGAAGAGGTAATTACCGTTACCAATTCTTTCATCTTTATTTCTTCTTCCACTTCTTCTTATTAGGTTGTTTCATTATGAAGTAATAACATCAGTATCACTCATATACTGATATGTTATTATAAGTATGAAACAACCCTATTTCACCATCTATCCATCCTACGGAAAAAGAAATCACCACGCGTGCGTACGTACGGAATACCGTCTCCACGCCGTGGTGTAATCTATTTTCCACCACCACCTTACATGGATGGGTATAATGGTTTAAAGAATAACTATACATAGTTATTACAACATCATATTGATTCTTATATATTGTATAATCCACTCCAATTCAGTTCAATATTTATGGAAATGATATCATCGCTCGTGCGTACGTACGGACTACCGTCTCCACGACGCGATGAGATTCATTCTCCATGTTAACCATTTAAGAATGATTATAAAGTATATATAAGAAATAATAATGAAATATATGACATTATAAAGCTACTGGATTTATGTATATATATATATGTATGTCATCTACTTACTTCCATTTCAAGACAATAAGGAAAGTAAAACAGCGTTCATGCGTACGTACGGACTACCGTCTCCATGAACGGTGTTTTTCATTTTATTTATCTATCTACTATATATATATATACTGAATATATATGATATATAAATCATATTTTATATTCTTGAAGTAAGTAAATCATGATATAAGTAATAATGATGTCAAGAACAACAAGTCAAAACACCTAAGATAAATGAAACGATTTTACCCAAAACGCTTCTTTAACATGGAATTTACAAAAGAACGGGTAATATAATGTCATAAGTGAACCATATATGATATCATAACAATGAATATGATTCTGGAATAAGTCAATAACATGATTTAAATCATTATACAGGAGGTTTGGACACTTACAAAGTAAGTCAGACATAAGGTAAGGGAAATATCACAATCTCATTTTTATCCGAGATTGTTTTTACTTTGGCATTTATTGGGGTGTATTTTATCATCCACATCCATGTTCCCTCAATATGTAATATTGTTTCCATCCACTTACAATAGTTTAAATCCAATTTTACCCTTCGGTGAGTTTTTAGTAAAGAATATGAAAGGAATCTTTTGTCGTTTTTTTTGTACGAGGAACTTTTTGACTTTTTCGACAAAAGTACGAAGAATTTTTTTTAACTTATAAGGCATGAATGGATTTTTAAAACATTATTTCCAAGAAGCTTCCTTTACAAGTTTTCAAGTATATTTTTAATCAACTTCTTTTATTTTAAAGTTGTATGACATGTTATGAAAGGAAAAATGTTTTTGAAGAAGAAAGGATATTTTCCTCAAAAATGGAGTTCAAGTGTTTTATCAAAATTATTTTCCATCTAAGATAATAAATGGTTCTGTTTTTATCCCTATTATTAAGTTGATTTGATCATGTTGTGATGGAATTATTTTTATGAATTCTTTTATCTTATATGAATTGATTTATGATGTCATGATGTTTCAAGAATCCCATTTTTGTTACATGTGTTATGCGATGATGTATGTTTTATGATTATGTGGCACACATAAGAAAGGATTCATTATAAGATGGATGGGACCTATATATCCCTCCAATGCATTGGGTAAAGATTTTATATCTCATGAGATAGACAGGGCTGGAACGGTAGGTTATACCGGTTCAGTGAAACAGGACTGAAACGAGGGTTACTCGATTCAGAAAGGGACTTTGTCCACTAAGATAGTCTTGGTAATGAGTCTTGACTAACAAGAAATGATTCTCTATGATTATGTGTGAATGCCACAAAGTTTCATGTTTTAAGTTATGATTATTGTGATTACATTTCACTTCCATGATTTACCCCATGTTATGAAATTATGATCTCTTTTGCAGGTTATGATTTCCAAAAGTTATGTGCTTATGTATATGATGTGTTTGATATTTCTTTTGTTTACCCTTACTGAGCATTTGAGCTCACCCTTTTATGTTTTCTTTTCCCCAGGATATAAAGAAAGGTTTTAGGTAAAAAAAAGGAAGATCTTTATGGGAGATTTTGAAGATCTTTCACCACGATTAGAAGTTTACGTTCCGAGTTTCCAAAGACACTAAACTATTACGATCCTTGTGTGTGTTTTTGTTATGTACCAAGTATTCCGCAAAAGTAATGTAATGTCCATGTACGTCAGGCTTCGGGTCTCTACATATATCATATATAAATATTGTCACATCATAATTGCCACCATGAAAGGTGTTAAAATAATATTGAACAATCATCGTTTCATGAGGCAGTAATTCGCCACCCACAGAAACAGTATATTCTTTAACCATTAGACGGAGGTGTGTGTAAGAGTAGGTATAATAATTATTATAACAACATCCTAGTATATTGAGGATACTGGTGTTATTATAGGATCAAATAATAAGAAGATAGTGGTGAGTGAAGAAGGAAAATAAAAGGAAGAAACTCGAGAAAAGACATTACCTCCAAATCGGGTAACTCTTTTTGATTGGAGCCGAAGGCTTACTTGGAAAGGCTTATGCCCAAAGTGAGGCTTCTAGGAGTAATAGAGGGATGTGGAGAGATAATATGAGAAGATTTTGGACGAGACAATGGCTTTAGATGTGTGGGTAAGGGGTTAGAGGTGTGAGCCTTTTATAAGAGGGGGGAGGGGCACTTTTGGAAAGTCTTGAAATGTTACTTTATTATAAAATGATTTTCGGATTTTAAAGGTCCCATAATGATATATTTTGAGGATAAGGTGATAAGTGTTAGAAATACACCCATACAATAGGTTTTCAACAAGTGTATGTTTTATATTTTACCTTATCTTTTCATTTTATTTAAATCATTCATTAAGGAGGTAATCACCACATCATCATGGTGTCATAAATAAATTTATTTATTTAATGTCTAAAAATTTTAAAAAAAATTCCGTGATGTAGGAAATATTTTTAGATTTCAAATTACTATTTATAGTATAATATATCATTTATTTAAACAAAATTAATTTTTTTTACTTAGGATATACAAACCTTTGTTATATTTATCTTCTTTTTAAAAATAATGTTAGAAATGTCACTATCACACCTATATGACTACAAGGGACATCAAGTAGCCATCAAGTTAGGTAAAAAACTTCCCATGGTTTGAAATGACTCAAAAAAGAGGATTTGGACACATGTTGGGGTCATTTTATATTATTATGATATTATTTTATTACCCTTAACTACCCAATTACTAATTAATCACGATAATTAATGATAATTACCGTCGTTACTATTCATAATGTACAAAAACAAAAGATTATTAATTACATAATTTGGAACTTATGATTCCAAATATGGAATCCATTTTACAAAATTCCAAACATAGAAATTGCAGTAATTAATTTAAAAATAATTCCCGTTGTCAAAACAAATAGTGTGTTTTTAAGAAACAATATCTATCAAAATTCTGACACTTGTTTATGTCCAATTTCAAAGTGATATTAATTACAATGACAACCATTAAATTAAATGGTAAAAATATATTCTAATTAAACTTTAAATCCAATAAAAAACATAATCTAATAGTATAATTAAATTAGATGAAAAAGTGGTTTTAAAGTAAAATGCAGTATTTTCACTATTAATTAAAAATTGAACTCTGTCAGAAAAATACCAAAAATTTATCCAAAGTAAATTTCAATGTCCAATTCTAAAGAATAAGTTTATTTTGCCAAATAGGGATTATAAAATTTTCAAAAGTTAGATTTAAAAATGGTTTTCCATCAAAAGGCGGTAAAACAATCTTTTAAAAATATTAGAGTATTCTATGCTTATGATTGGATTTATTCTCATTTTAAGCCTCTAAAACACTATATAATTTATAAATAGACATAGATTTGAAAATATATTATTCTTTACTCACTTGGAATGTTACATCGTGGGTGTACCGGGTAGGGCGCGGGGGTGCCGGGAAGAGCGTGGGGCGCGCGAGCAGGCGACGCGGGGCGCGGCGGCATGCGGGAAGGCGGTGCGGGGCACAACGACGTGTGGGAAGACGGCGTGGGGTGCAGCGGTGTTCGAATGGAAGTATAGGTGTGCTGCGGGGCGGTGCGATTCGCAGATGTCACAGGTAGCATGCCCTTCATCGTTGTCACCTTCATTGTCGTCGCCTCATCACCATGCCGATGAATCATTACGAAAGAATGGTGGAGGGAGTCAAGCCATGTTAGTTTGGCCCATACCCTCCACGTTTAGATATGATATCATTTGTCTCATCAGAATGAAGTTTAATAATTAATTACAATACTTTGTATTAATTTTTCATTCGATGATGTGAGGAAGAAAAGGGAAGCATCAACATGAAATAAACCCCTACCATAGTATTTTTCGTTCGTCATTTGTTGATGTTTGAAGTCATGGGAAGAAGACGAAATAATTCATCATTCATCGCATCCACCATAGTCTCCGAATCCTAAGTTGCATCGACCGTGGAAGGAACTCCACGTTGGTAGGATTCGAGGAAAGAAGTTAAAGAAGAAATCTGGCATTCTTCGCGTTCTTCGTTCTTCGTTGGGAGGAGCGTTCTTCGTTGGGAGTAATTTTCTCCCAAGCTTCTCTAAATTCCACCAAAAGAGAAATGCCAATGAAATAATATTAGATTAGTTGTATAACATTATGTTGGAACACCAATTCAAAAAAAACAATTAAAAACTCAGCTTCACCAAATTAAATGCACGAGTGTTGTCTCATTAATTTGGAGGATGTCAAGAGTCTCTCCTTAATTAAGAAATGTGGTGGAAAAATTAATTGCACAGGGAGGTCAAGAGGCGCTCCCTCATTAATGAGGGATAGTGGAGGGGTTTCATCTTCCACCATCAATAGGGGTCGGTTGGTCCCCACCCCTATCATTAATAAGGAGGTTATGCAGCTCGAGTGGTCCGCACCTCAATTATCCTTCTATGGGTGGTTATGCTTTGGTGGTCCCCACCACCATAACCTCTCATGGGAGGTTAGGGTGTGGCGTTCCCACCACCAACTCCCAATGGGAGGTTTTAACCAACACACTCAACACATGGCAGCTTAAAAATAAAATAAAGTGTTATACTTTATTTTATTATTTTTTATAAAATACCAAAAACCAACTTTTATTCACAACCATCTGCCATCGAGGTGAAAGTCTTATTAAGAGAATACCGGCACTGTGACTTCAACAGTGCCCTCAGATTTCAGTTCTGAGCACCAGCTCAAATGTTATAAAAACCCGCTCGTACGTTTACTGAACGTACCCGAACAAAACTTCAGAAATTGATTCCGGGCACACCGGGCCTCGGAATCAAGCACCGTAAATTTTCACGGACTCCTAAAAATCCCATGTATTTAAAAAAAATTCCACATAATTTTGCAGGTATTTACATATAATTACAGGATTTAATGAAAAATAAATATATCTAGTCCAATCATAGGGTCCTAATTCCAACATAGTCTGAATCTAATCATATTTTTTGACTTGTAGTATGTGTCCTTAAATATGAAAAACTAGGATTTATTATATATTTAATAAGAGTAATTAGGGTTCTTAATCAAAATAAATCCTAGGTCCATCCAAGGTGATCCATAAAAAGGAATCCTGAGGTTCGTACCTGGAGAACTATAATAACCCCTCATTGTAAGAGTCATTCCAAGGTGATCTAAAAGAAGGAATATCAAGTATCATTATCAGCATGTAATGAAGATATAACCCACTAAACATCTCCCATTTATCCCACTCATGGGACTGAGTATTACTCGTGGAACAATATAACCATCATTCTACCAAGAAATTCTATGGCGACTCCCCTAGGGTTCCATTATCACTCCAATAGATAATAATCCCAATCATCCTATGAGACCATCCATGATATTCCTATAATGGAATCTGATTATCGCTTAAGGAAAATATATAAACCCTCTCTATGAGTCCTTACAACGTATTCTTAGATGGTAATCCATGTATCACTTTGGGCATAATCTGAATCAAGAAATCTAGGGGCCCACCTTTGGAATTTCGTTAAAAGGAAACCCAAGTATCGCTAAAGGAATTGAAAAATAATTTAATTATTTAATTTCAAGTAAAATATAGTCCATGTTGACAACCATTCTATATCATAATTCAATTATATGAATCACAGACATGCCTATTTACCATTTCAATAATAAAACTATACAGTTTCATGTACTGGCCTTGGAATTCATCAATTCAGTTACTACAGTTTAATTTCCCATTATCTATGGGGATAAAACCATCCAAATTGGTTTCTTAATTATAAAATAGGGAAATTATATCATTATAATTCATTTAATTTTAGTTATTAACACCTTTAATTAAGAAAATTTTAAAATAACACAAAAGTAAATATTTATAAATAAGGCATGGTGATTAAGGGAATCCAAAAATACTAAGGGAGTAGCGTAATATCATAAAGAGGAATTGAGGTCATGACATAATGGAATCACATCCTAAGGATATTGTTCGGGATAAGGTGAACAACCTCTAACTTTTTAAATTAAATCGTAAATATGATTAATATAAGGAACTAGGATTGAAATATATAACTCAATAATTTGAGGGAAATGCACAAATAATTTAGCATGGGAAATAATAGACTATTTAATAAATAACCTAGTATTTAATGGAAATTATATAGACCACCAGACTCATGATTTGTATGTTCCACACATCCAATATTAGGCATTGTTTTGAACTTATTTGAGAGAAATCTAAGAAACATAAATTTTAAAAGAAAATAGGGATAATTAGACAGTATGAATATAGACCATAAAAAGGGAAGATAAATGAATAAAGGAATAAGGTAGAGTTATGGAATTATAGAGGGATATCTAATGCACTAGACAGTTCTCAAAACGAACATTAGAAGGTGAATATATCTTCATAACTAAGAGGGCAGTGGAGAGCTGTATGGGAGGTTGTTGTTCATGGGTAAGATGATATTAAATAGAGGAGAAGGAAATAAAATAAAAAGTGAAATGGTAATTTTAACATTTTATATGAGGATCGTGGTTTTTTTGCATGGGTAGTTAAATGGTGTTCTAACTATGCACCAACCATTTCCTTCAATGGGGGCCTGCACGGTTCATTTACACGATTTGGGAAACCATGAAAACACTATATCAATGAACCTAATGTAATAGAATAACCAAGAATCCTAGTGAGCATAATTAGAAAAAAATGGCGACACCATCCACCCCACTAAATAGGATGTACGATTTCCTCTTGTGGGACACATGGTTTTTAAAAAACCATGCGCCCTCTACAGTATCTCCTAATTTTGTGTTTTAAGAGCCCAATCCTCCAGAAACTAATCTGAACTCTTGAAAAAGCTATCGATCAATAAACCAATTCTAAAACAATACATATAAGTGTAATAATTCTCAAATTTACATTCTAAAGAATAGTTTAAATAGTGTACCATCCAAAAAATGGTAAAAGTTCAAATTCCTTTGGAATTTCAACCCTATCCAAAACACAATATGTTACAACTGACCCAACTTAGAGCATATCATCCACAAAAATACTTGGGGAAAATAAAAACTCTACCTAAAAGGGTCTTGAAGTTTCATTCAAACATGAATGGTATTCTGATTCATGTTATTTTCACCTTCATAATCATCTATTCTATCATGCCTCTACCATTAAAATGACGATTTTGGCATGATCATTAAATTATAAAAAGAGTCAAATCAAAATTAAACTAATTAGATAAGTGAAGTTTATTTCATGAAAACCTCAGCCAACTCACCCCGAACTCACCACTTCTATATGATGTTTTAGAAGCGTTTCCTCACTGACCACATTTACACCTTCAATTGGAAGTTGGTCGAGTCACATCCAGCAGGCCGCTCTAAAAAATTATTATCTTAGATGACTAACATATCAAAAATAGAACCAAGACACCTTCTTATAAGGAAACTTGTGTTTAATTCAAGCATATCCACTAAATTCTACACCTGACTTCTGATGATGTCTCCTGTCTAAACCATTAAATGTTCATTTTTGGTTTTCATTCCTCTGTATGAAAGTGGAGGTATACCTGATCGAGAAAAAATGGATCATCAACCTCATAAAATTTAATGTGAGCCCAAATATACACTTTGTAACATTAGAATCATCAACTGAATCCTATGGATCACATCCAATGGATTCTATACAATAGTGATTACATGTAATCCATAAGTACATATCCAAAACATCCACACATCAAAATACCGACTGAACCCAATAAAAGTCAAGTAAAATTACCAAATAGTGGTTGTGAGTTTTTCTAAGGAAATCCTAAACATTAATCTAGGTATCACATAGGAAAAATAACCTATTAAATTACCATATAGTAAATGTGTAATACCCATGGAGTTTATTTTCCAAAAAAATCATTTTAAGCATTTATATTTTCCTATAACTGATGCTCTCTTAGAATACCTAGATGATGTCATGATATGGTACATGATCATCACAAAGACATTGGTACAGTAGGTGGATTTAAAAGATTTTAAAAAATGAGCAGATACATTCCTTCTACTTCAAAATTATGTGCTTGGTAGAGTTATGAATAGACCATACCCAACTGCCAGAAGAAGATTAGTCGAACCATTGTTGGTCGACTACTTTTAAACTTGATTGGATTTATCTACTGATGAATTCACATTAACCAATCCCAAATCCCTCACTACGGAGGCATTATGTGATCCCTCTAGCATTACCTTTGATGTACATCCATGAAAAATGGTTTCTTGAAAGGTTTCATACACAACCACCCACATCTGCATCATGCTACCTTACAAGAACTGACACCTTACAAAACTTACTGACTCTAGGATATTCAAAAGCATCACTAACGTGTAATACAACATCCAGGGTTAAATCCACCAAACCCTCTACTGTAAAATAACACCTGATCCTTTTATGAATTCATCATAGGCATTGGGATGAGTCTAATATCCTCTGGCATACATGTCAATATACTCTAGAGTTGACCTATGATCCAAGTCTCTCAATGCCTTATAAATCCTAACTGAACACATACAGTTCACTTTACCATTTTCCAACTTGATTGTATTGTGTTAATTAATTAATTTCACCCCCATGGTTCCACCCACACTATGACACATTCTTGATAGTATCCTTACTATTATCACCCTATACATCCCAATATTAGGTTTCTTGTAAAAACAAATTATCCTAGAGTCATATTATCCGATACAACTATAATTTGGATGAAGACCTCCAGTGTCACACACCACAGAATAATAAAATAAGTATTATAAACCACAAAGTGATCAATCATGTCATGGTAATTACAAGACAAATTAAACATAATATTACATGATGTTCACCCCATTAATAATGGTCAAATTACTGAATGAACAACTATCCATCCCTGGTGTCATTTTAGAAACCAAGAGTCCTACGTGGGAAAACTGCATTAGAATAGTACCAAACCGAAAAAAGACCATCAAATAAATAATAAATTCTTTAATGATCAAAGGGTGCTACCTACCTTTTGTTAGAAACTTAGTGAAACATAAAATATATATCCCACAAAAATGACATGATTGAAAATGTCACTAGGCCCCACACCTTTAATTTAGGTCCACAATATAAATATGATTTTAATAGGTAATGCCTATGTTCTTGTTCCATGGCCTATCCAAGGGATAAATTTAACTACCCCTACATTTGGGATGAAAATACGGACACCACATAACATTCCATTTTAAGACATTTTAATAATTTTCATTTTGTTTCATAAATGTTTCAAGGTAAAACCTTTAATTATTATCAAATACCATTCATAAGGTAAATATTTATTGGTAATTTATTTATTTAATGTCAAAAGGCATAAGGAAGTTATATTATCTACCTTTCAAACATTAATTATTTTACTGTAATCTGTCACAATTAGACAATTTATCTTATAAATTTTATTGTTCTCATCTTGTATTTATTCAAAGGTTATCCAAATTTTCTTCGTTAATGACTATTTAAATTCCAATATATAGAATAAAAAACCCTTTAGATTGTAATTTAAATTATAATTAAATAATACCTCATAAATAATAATTCTTAAAAAAAGATAAAAATTATTTTATTACATAAAGAGGGGGATGGTCAAGTATTATAACACCATTAATCTATATGTGAAACCATATTGGTGGTTGATGGAAATTTAATTAACCATCCCATTGGAACATGACATACCCCCATGGGGTCAATCACTAATTCATAATAAAATATAGTAAAGACAAATTGTGAGGGACCTATTAATCAATTCTTGGTTCATCAAAATGAAACTTGAATCATTTAAAACAATAAAATATAAGACAATCACAATTGGATTATCATATAAACAACATTCCCTAGCAGACTTACTTTGGGGAAATTGCACATTTGGAGATTTAGTTGTATGAGTCATCATGACCATGTGATAGAGGTTATTGTCTTAATAATGAACAATTTAATTTTCATAAAATTCCTAATTAACACATCATATAAGTGAAACTCATTTCAGGACAAATTTTCAAATACCCGTTATGGGTTTTATATGATATCCACAAATCGCCATAACTAAACTACTTGGTTTGAGTCATGTAAAAGGTTTATAATAAACCAATTTATATGCGGTTAAAATTCAACTGTCTTGATATTTAATCATTGGTACTAGGGTATATAAAGCTTATATTCATTTTTCATATTATATATCTATCCTTTCAAAATTTATAAATCTCTATTAGACATTATAAATTGCATAATGGAATCCATTTAGTTAAAACCAATATGTTAGAGCCCATGCAACCGTTGTTTCATGGCTCAAAATGCCCAAATCAATTAGTTAAATCTAATTCCATAATCAATCTATGTAGGAAAAAACTTCTTAGGTTGATACTGACCTTTTATTTAACTAACCTTGAATTGAAACTTTTACAATGAAAAATATAACAAATATTAAATACAATCAAGAATGGAAATTAATTACCTAATACTAGTATGATGA
Source organism: Viscum album (assembly GCA_963277665.1). Classification (NCBI taxonomy): domain Eukaryota; kingdom Viridiplantae; phylum Streptophyta; class Magnoliopsida; order Santalales; family Viscaceae; genus Viscum; species Viscum album. The sequence continues at coordinate 1,679,590,298 of OY728135.1, forward strand.
TAAACATGGTAATAATATAACTATAATCATAGAATCCTATTTTATATGAAAACATTTTAAATAAATCACACATCATGTTGTATAAACAAGCATGTTAAATAAATATATAAGAATGTATAAAACTAATCATGTTACTAAAATACCTAACATGTATATAATTGGAATGCTACTAAACACCAAAGGAAGATCAATAATCTCAAATAACATATCAGGGGAACCTATATGGAATGGAATAATCAGGTCTTGTTAATCTATATGTTTCGATAATGATGCATGTGACACTACATCCTATAAAAACTAGGTAAAGGATAAAATTTAATAAATGTCATAAATTAATGAGCAGTAAAGTGCACCAATCATTCAAGGGGAAATCCTAATCAACTGTAACAATCAACAGAATAAAAAAACCCCATCCCTTGACACTTGTATTTTTCCATGTGTCTGGGATGATCCCACCTAAACACAACTATTTAGCTAGTGTCATCACATTCCTAGTCTCCTGTGTACCATCCCAAAATAGTAAGATAAAAGGAAAATAATTTGATAACACTTTGTAACAACACGACTCCAATGACTATAAAACTAGTAGATAGAAAAGTTTTCACATGGCCTCAAGTGAACCTCCCCATACGCTAGAGGCTACTGACTAGATGTGAAGGTCTTATGATGGTATGGTGGGGGGAATATTCTATCTTGATTAGAGTATCATAACAATTTAATCAATGAAAAAACAAATCAAACAATAGTTGAAACACTAAAAATAAATAAAATTCAGTGGAATTAAAATATCCTAACTAATAAAATATGATTATTTCTAAAGCTGAAAAATAATAAAAATGTATGCATTTCATATGATGTTATGATAACAAGAGAAGTCAACATAAACCCGAGCATACGATAAAATTAAAAAATTAAAGGAATTTGAAAAAATATGCTAGGGATAACTCCATGAGAATACAAATCTCCATATTAGTCCTTTACTCGTAATATCCCATGTAAAAATGAGGATTAGAATAAAAACCCATAAACCTTAACCAACAAACATGAGGTCTGTTTGAGTACCCCAATCCAAAAAAAATCCAAAAATGTTGAGAGATATCTTCAGTAGGAGACCACCAATGGTGTTTAAATCCGAATCTAATCCAAGAATATAAAGTATCATAGTTTTCATATATATCAGTAATGTAGTAAATACATAAATGTAAACAAGAACTCTTGGGTTCCTAAGGGACACTTGGCTAACTATACCTACTTCAGCCTGTGTTGGAAAGCCTCCAAACATCTACTAGCATGTATATATTTTCATACATGAAATGTAAGAAAATATATACATGCAATTCTTATATACCCATGGATTATTTCCTTTATAACTAAATAATAATAATAATGACACATAAACACACACATATATAATTACAAGGTGTAATATCTATGTAACATTGTTGGGAATATTATAGAAGACAAATTAAAATATGGATAGAATCCAGGAATGTTCTCCAACATGGAAAATATATCCTTAAATCTATCAAAATTTTATTTCATTGATTTTTATAAATATTAATTAGGTTTCTTAATATAAAGGCATCCTTATCCCATCAAAGGTGATCAGTATAAAGAATGCAAAGTATAACACTAGGAGCACTCAAATTTTCCATCACCGTAAGAGTCTTTCCAAGTTGATCCATAATGAGGAATCCTAAGTATCACTCTCAATATGAAATTATGGTATAATCTAATCCTGCCATAGGAATGTCATATAGGGGGTCGAGTATCACTTGTTGCATAGTAAAACCATCTTTCCACCAAGCCTGTCCATAGTGACTCCCTTAGAGTACCATTATCTGTCATGGGGATAACAATATAAATCAAAATATGATCTTGAATAAGGGATTAATACATGGAAATATGAGTATCTGTCAATGAAAATAAAAAAAATCATAGTAAGAGTATGTCCAAGGAATTTATACACCAGAATCAGAGTATAACTCTAGAAGTAATTTATATCAAGAAACCTATAAGCCTACCCATGGAATTTTATAAAAAAATCCTATGTATGACTGAAGGAATTATAAAATAATTTAGTTATTTAATATTAATTAACACATATTCCATGTTAATAACCATTATATATCAGAATTCAAGTATAAAAATAGATCCATTCCTATTCACTATTCCAATTATAAAATTATAAGGGCCATATAATAAGAATGTCATCAATAATTTAAATTATCATTATTAAATCTCACATTTTATTTGAGGATAAAGCACACCTCATTGTTGGTTTTATTATATAAATGGGAATTCGATCATTTAATTCATTAATTTCTTTTTGTCATCCATTAGATGGAGAACAATTCAACACAATATAAATGTAAATATTTAACAAAAATCCCTGATGATAAAGGGAATCTACACAAAATACCGAGAGGGTGGTTTAATATCATAAAGATGAATTGAGGTCACAAAATAAGGTAACACTTCCCAATAGGATGTTTTTAGTTTTCGTGACCAAACTCTAACATTTTAAATCAATGTGTAATAATGATTAATTTATGGTATTAGGTTCTACATACTTAATTCATCAATTTATGGGAAATGCATGGGTAATATTTCATATGGAACAATATTGTAATAATTAAATTATCTAGACTTTGATGAAAAATCTATAGACCACCTACATCATTCTTATAATGGTTGACATGTGAAAAATCAAGCTTTTATTTGAAATGGATCGAGAGAAATCGAAGAAAGATACATTCTCCTTAAAAATATGGAAAATTATCTCAAACAAGGATAGTGATGGAGAAGGGATGATAAATAAAGGAAGAAGTATGATTCATAGACATACTTTGGGATATCCATTGTGCATGATATCACTCAAAATAGATAATAAATGGATTATATCTCTCCATATCTTATATAGGAGAGGATAGATCCATGTGAGGCTGCTGCATGTGGGTAAATGTAGAAGAAAGAAATGATAAGGGTATAAAATAAAATTTGTGAAAGTGGGTAATTTAATAACTTTAAATGAGGTGCCCATTTTGAATAAATTGTTGGCCAAACATTGCACTAAGCATGCTTCAGCCACTGCCTTGGAAGGTGGCTTGCATGATTTATGCCCATAGTATGGTAAACTTTGTGCAAACCAAGAATTTTCATACCCTCAAGTAACTTTTATAAACCACATGGATTTTCATCTTGGTGTGCATGATTTTAATAAACCATGTGACACCTACAACCCCAATGAATATGAATCACAATTTCATATGGTTGGATGTACAGTTTTAGAAAAATCATGTATCCTTACTAGCTTCTCATGATTTTCTGATTTCAGAGAATGATGCTCCAAAAACTAATTTGAAGAATCAATATCCTCTCGGGACATAAAAAATTTCTAAAAAACATATACAATTTTTCTAATTCTTTTATTTACATTTAGAAGCTTGTTTTAAATAATAGCATGTCCACAAAACTATAAAAGCACAAAATACATTTTAATTACAAACTATTCCAAAACATGGTATGTTACAGTTCCATCATCTCCCAAATCATTAAAATTATCATATGTATTTATTATTTATTTTTTTATAGTATTATATAAATTTAGTAGATAGAAAATGAATTATACTGTTCATTGAGATGGAAGATCGTATGTACCCTTGAACATTGTTTCCATTTTCTAGACAGATGGAATGAAAGGAAGTTAAATAATATATCACATTTTAAGATTAATTTTTATGTTAGAAATATAACATATATTGGTTAAATATATCATTAATACCTTCCATTTCAAAATAAAATTTAAACCATTTTTCATCTCTTTATGGAGGTAGTAGTCCTCATGTATGCATGATCAACACTATCATCTTACAAAAAATTAGAAGGAAATATGTTAGATTTGAATATATAATTATAAAAGCATAATCATGAAATAAATTTTAATTTTTTTAAATAAATCATTATATCCAATCATAAGAGGTGGTTATGTAAAATGAATTACATCAATTCTCAAGGAGATAGTCTGTCTTACAGAAGATTGAAAGTTTCATTTACCATTTATTGAGAGAGGATATGAATATAGGTTATGAATTTAACATAATAAAATATCAGTCTATGGGATGTAATTAGCATATTATATTAGGATATATGAAGATTATTTGAAGTAGGTGGAATAGTAAATAAACAAAAAATCTTGGTTAAAAACAATATCCCTTTCCATACTACCTCCTTAGGTTTTCCCCACAAGCTAACTAAGGAGGGGTTGATTATCAAAACAAGGAATCTAGGAATTTTAGAGGGATGTGATTAAGATATTTGTGAAGGTCATGGCCGAAACAAAAGGATTTCTAGTGTGATGAGGATAAAAAATTGGGTGACCTTTTATAAGTTGGGGAGAGGACATGGTTGGAATTTTTTAAAAGAAAATGTAGTGCCCAAATTTTAAACATGAATCCAGGCTCCAAAATAGATAATTCACAAACCATGGAAGACAAAACTTCTTATAATGGAAATATAAGTAGATTTAGTAACTTTTTGGTTTTTTTACTCTCTATCATTTTATTTTAACCCTTAGTAAACATGTTTTAACCTTAACAGTTGTAATGTATTTTTACTAGTTTTACTATTTCTTTTGAAAAATATTATGTTGAACTTAATTATTATTATTAAAATTATGTAATTAATTATTCTATATTTCATTAAAAAAATTGAAAAATATTTATATAAAATTAATCATGTTGATGAGATAAGAAAGTTGATTTGAAAAGAGAATAACTTCATAATTAATGAATGTTTAAATATAAAAATTTAATAAAAATTTGATTCTATTGGAATAAATTAGTTAAATAATAACAAAATTTAAATTATTATTTTTTATTTAAAACAGTTTTATAAAAACATAATGTTTGTAAAATATGTAAACAGAAAATAACTTTTAAAAAAAATCCATATCATCACACTTCATGTAAAAATATATTTTTTCAGAAAATTATCAAAACTTCATATGAAGATAATTTTTATTTGTAAATTTGTAAAAATAAATAAAATTTTGAAAATGAATTTTCTCAAAGTTTCAATAATTTATTTTATTATTTATTCACAAAAGGGAATAAAAATTATATTTTGAGATAAAATTAATTTTTAAGTACATAGAAACTTTAAAAACAGAATTAATTATTGATAAATATATTTTCATTATCCAAATCCTTTTTACATAAATTTAAAAATGTGGTTCAACATATTAATACTAAAAAATTTAATGTTTAGGTTATAATGGTCATGTATAAATAAAAATATTAATAGTATATCACTATTCATTAAAACTCAGAGTTCCTTGTAACGCTAGCTATCAAAGAAAAAAATATTTGAAAAATACATTTTCTAAAAACTTAGGGTGTTACATTACTATCCACCTAGGATTATGGTGATATATTAAATAGGTTTTACCATATCGAATATTGATTTTTGAGATAATATTTAACATCTAGAATAATTATGGTTTTGTAGGATTCTGTTTTGAGAATATGTCAACATGGGTTATAGGAAGAATAGAATAGACCGTGTGATTTGTAGTGGATGAGAACATGAATGAGGTCAGTGGTGTTGGGGTTTTCATTGTACTAGTTAAACTGATACGGATATGATGATAAATGGTAAAATCATTTCCTAGGCTAAAATATTGGAAATAAATCCTCACAAAATATCTGTTATTATGATGAATCTACCATAATGTATCAGGAAGATCTGTTGAATTCTCTCATGTAGATCAACGTAGATGAAACCGATCCACTAGATATTTTCTTCCCTCTATGGAGTATACTAAATTTAAAATATCCATACATCGATCCCACCACACAATGATAACTATACACACATGTTATGAAACACTTAGAGACATTCAAGTATATGGAATTAAGAATAATGGAAATATAAACAACTAAAGGATCAAAATGATTAATTTGATAGGTATTAATTTTCTTATGTGAAAGAGAAAATAAATTTTTCTTTAATTGCATTAACTATATGTAAAAAATATTTTAAAAAATTATAATTTCAATAAATGTAAACTCTTTAGAGAAAATAAAACATTATATAATTTTATGATTCACTTCAGAACATACACAAGAATTTATCAGATTTAGGATGAACTATTCATATTATTCTCGAAATCATTTTATAGAAAATATTATTTTAGTATAGAATTTAGATTATAATAAAATTATTATTAAATATCCTCCACATATATTGATAATATAAATCTTTATTGGACTCATATGGTTTCTTTGGTAACAAATTTCTAACACTTCACTATAGAGAGTTACTTTTGTTCGATGAACATTCTAGATCTCCTTTGTGCTGTCGTAATAATTGAACTTATGATCTCCCTATTCATTCTTGAAAATAAGAATTTTCACTACCTAAATATGTTTCAAGGAAACATTCAATAAGCACATTTCTTTTAAATAAAACTCTAATGACTTAAAATTTGATAAACATAAACTTCATTTTTATCCCAACTAATGCCCACATGAAGAATTGTTTTAGGGAAACTTTGAAAAATCTATATATAATTGAACAAACATACATCCTTCCATGGATCACAATAACACCCCAAGACCTTACAATATATTTCTTTTACAATGAATATTATTTCTTCAATAGCTTACAATGCACATAACACCCAGTTTAAATGATACGTGATAATCTATAAAAATATTATTTATACATGGCCATTATAGACTAGAAAATAAGTTTTCATGAATGAGTAGTAATATATAAATTATATTAATTATGGATATATGATTTTCAAAAATAAAATAATAATCATTTGAATGAAAAATAAAATTTTTTTCTGAAAAAACTATATTTTAAAAAAAAAGATGGTTTAGTCATGCTTCACACAAATAAGTTAAATTAAATTTGAAAAAAATTAAAAAAATTATTTTATAAAGTGGGATCAATTTTTTAAATCATTAAATCAAAATTATTGTACAATAATTTTTTGGATTTTTCTTAAATGTTTCATTTTTTGATGAATAATGAGAAATAATGAATTTTAATTGACAACTATATTTTCATTTAAGTAATTTATATATAAAGTTATATTTAATTTTTTTATATAAAATTAAATTATTTAAATATAAATTAATCAAATTTGAGTCATTTGAATCATTTTTATACTGAATTTGTATATAAAAACATTATAAACGTTTGAGAATTTTCTCTTAAAAACATTATTTCTCATCACATCTATTGGATTTATTTTAAATTAAAATTATCCATTTATATGAATTGAATTTGAAAAAATGGATTCTATATTTATAATCAGAATAATTTATATTATGTAAAGAGTTTTACTTAATGTTTTTCCAAAATTAATATTAAAAATAGTAAGAATTATTTAACGTGGATAATGTAACACCCCGAAGTCTCTAGACCGAAGCTGGTGCATTACATATTACATTAGCATGATTAAGAGGAATGAAATCACAAAGGAATGATTAGTTTAATAGTCTCTAAGAATCTAGATACACAAATGTAACTCAAATTACATTGGGAAAAGTAACAAAATACAATAAATAACAAAAACTAATAAACTACATCCACAAAAACTCAATAAATAGTCTCATCTTCATAAACTGTTGAAGGTAAAAAAATGAAAGGGGTGAGATCAAATTATAAGTAAGGGTTATAATTAGAAAAATCATGAATTAATAATAATTTAATCATAAAAAAATACGGCATGGTGAATAAACAAAAAACACACACCATTAATAAACTGAGAATAAACCTACATCCATAGATTTTTTCATAGTGAAAACGTCGTTGATAGTAATAACTAAAAATGTATAAATAGAATTCTTATAAATTGGACATTATTTATATGGAACATGATACCCCTATACCATCGAAACGGTTTATGTCTAATGGTAGAAACCCGTTTGTTTTTTTAGAAACAAACAGGAAGGCTTTGTTGCCAACTGATTTGTCTCATGAGACCTGTCAATGCATCGAGGGGATATAGCAGGCCCCGCCCATCACTTATTGTACAAATAATTATTTATACATATATTTAATAAAATTACAATATGAATTCTCAATATCTTTATATAGGAGAGAATACAGATTCCTCAAAACTTTCATAATTAAAACCACATTCCAAATAAACACCATATGTGAAACTATATACGGATTAAGGAGATAATCATATCCATGCTACAAGAAAGTGGATATTTACCAGAATTATAATTTTCAAATAAAAAATGATATCAAATGCGAAGTAGATACACCACATAAGAAATATTAGGTGCACAATACCAAGTAGGTCTCAATGAAATGGAAATTGGGACAAGGTCCCCTACAACATTGTAATCAATTGAATCATATGACCAAAAATAAATAATCACCAAATGAATCACATAATACCATTAATATAAACATAATCATGATATTATATATCAAATGGAAGTACACATATAGCACATACAAGGAATAAGTGGAAAACAATGGACTTCTCACAGAATTTAAAGCGAGATGAGAAACCCCTTACAAACATTTCGGCATGGTAAAAAGTGTTCTTGTGAGAGCTTAAAGAGAGGTAAAAGGGTATAAAATCATTTATATATCATAAGGGAAGTATGATGGAGGTTATAAAATAGACCAAATCATTAGTAATTAAAAATAGAAGGACACAACATAGGGGGAATTCCATAATAAAAGTGAGAGAGAGGATCCCTTACCTTATTTCTGAAGGTGTTCTTGATTTATCTTAAGGACCTGAATAATAAAATTTACCATCATTAATTAATAATTATAGAACCTCATAAAAATTTAATTGATATAGTACAACCTTATTAAGTTCATTCATTCCCTTTTTGATGGGTTTAAGAGATTCAATTTTATTGTTTTGGAAGCATTTTCTTCCATTGTTTTCATGACCAGTTTACTTGTATTCATGAATGGAAGTTTGTTTGAAATTAATTTAAACATACATAATTGTAAATATATATTATTAGTGACATTATAAATTATATTATATTGATTTCAGGTTATATACCTTGAGGATGACTCATTAGTTCAAAGTTATTGATAAACTCTTGGAATAACTAGGCAGTTTTGTGCATAATGAACTTGTTTTGTATTATTATATTGTATTATGAGTGTGTAAGGATTAAAAAACATTGAACAAGGTAAAATACATTTATTATGATCTAGTTAAACCATTAATAAGGTTTCATGACCAGTATCGAAGAAAGTAATAGAAATTGAAAACCCGTCGTCCTTGAATATGATAAATTAACACATCTGGGAGGATATTTTCATTTTTAGTGTAAGAGGTGGGAGAAAAGGGAGATGATGATGAAATATTCCATTGGAATAATAAAATTCCAGTCCATGTAAGGAACTGTAATTATCATATCATTTGAATGTGGGGAGGTGAGGAGAGAGACAAAATAATGGAACTTGTGAAGGAATTTGAAAGAAAAGATAAGAGAGGTTCACCTCTTGAGTACTCCTCATTGTGAATCTCTTTAAGACCTTTTTTCTGGTATTTTGGGGATACTATAAGGTCTTGGAATTGGGGGATGTGCATAGGTAGATTTTTTAGCAGAATTTAGGCAAGTATTGAAGTTTGAGAGGCGTAGGAGGAAGAGGGGGTGAGGGGTGGTTTATATAGGGGGGGAGGGTTTTATTAATATTATATTCATTAATTTATTATTTCTCCAAAAGACTAGAAATAGTGAGGATTCCATAAAATAGAATGGAAATAAGTGAATGTGAGTTCTATATTTGGGTGCTGACATCACTCATTATACTAGGAATAGTGAATTTAAATTATAATGTATTTATATAGTAAATTATTGTATTTTACTATTCACAAAATATCAATTATTTCAGAAAAATCCAAAAAATTCTCCCTAAAAATTTTCAACATGTAGAATCCAAAAATGAACTCCATTTTTCAAAAATAAATTTCTAAATATGATAAATTTAATTTTTAAATAAAATTATTATTTAATTGAAAAATACCAACACTTAAAATATTCATCTTCATTTTTAAGGTGCCTAAATTTTATTTAAACTTTCATGGGTATGGTTACCATTATTAAGAGTCATATTACTATTCATAAGGTTATGTTAATATTCATAAGGTTAAGTTACTATTGATAAGGGTAAGTTACTTTTCTCCAAAAATTATGTTGATTCTATCAGACTCCAAATATCACCCTTATCGCAACCGTGTGTGTCAGGTTTTTGAAATTCAAACCACAGAAGTGGAAAATTTAAGTTGTATGACTATATCATAAATAACCAAGTGTTGTTTCAAAGAAACTCAATGCTTTATAAAATATAGGCTATCTAATTAATAGATTTTATTTAAGAGAAACATACCATAAAATGTTTGGGGTGTTATAGGTAAGGTGAAAACTAATTTACCAGGTGTTAAACTAAAACATAAGGGTTATAAATAACATAAAAACAAGTATAAAATCGATTTTATCTACATATTTAGAAAATATAATATATAATTATAGATTATAATCTATTGTTTATCCTTTTGAAATCTGAAAAGTGGGGTTAGGATTTTTTTGATCCATAATTTAAAAGTGTGCCACTCACCTCACTTATAAAATGCCACCCCTCTATTCTCTTCTTCATGCCTTGAAACCTTTTTGGTTCATCCAATACCTTCCTGAATTACTTTTTAACATGAAAAACTTCTATAAAATCCATATATTGTGAATAACATTAGCATAGGCTTTATTTTTTGAAACTTAAGAGGTTACTTGAAAAAGAGGAAACATTCTTCAATGAGTGTTTCTAATTTGCTTCTTCCTTAACCTCCTTATATTATTATTAAAACATAATTATATAATTACCTTAGTATATTCCCTATATATATTTTTATTTTATTTTAATGATCAAAACGAACCCCCACATCCATCAAATGGGTTAGGATATCATTATTTTTGTGTGCGGTAGACTAATGCCTCATGAAACAATGTAATTCATTTTTACATCACCACATATCATAGTTGGTTTTTAATATAGATCTAAAGTATATATATATTATTTATATCATTATTATACCTATAAATTAATTATATAATATATACCTTTTTTTAATTTACATTTCATTGGTGATATGACAACATCAATCCTATGTACGATGGCTTACCGCCTTGTGATGTGATGCGATTAGTCTTTCACTAATGCTTTACATGGAAAATGAAAATGTTAAATTTAATTAAAATATGCGATATACATAACATAATTATAATATTCAAATAATTTTTATCATTTTAATTGATAATATATTATTTTATTTCTTAACTTTTCACTCAGTGAAAGATGATAACGTTGTTCATGTACTTATGGACTACCACCTTCATCCAAAGTTGTGACTCTATTTTCATCACCACAAGAAAATGATGATATATATAAGTTTATTTAAATAAATAATATAGTATTTTTGATATTTTTATCATTATGTAAAAAATAAATATTACATACCTTCTTTTAATAATGATCATTCAAAAATATAAATATTAATCAAGAGTATGTAAGGACTACAATTTATATGATCTTTCCATACGTTATTTATCAAAACCATATTTCATGATTGGTTGTAAAATTATAATAGATTTAAAAATATGATAAATATGTAATGGTTATTATTATATTGAAAATTATTCAATATAATATGTAAAAAAAATTGAATCTTTCATGACAAAATTCTCATGATAGAAGCAGACAATTTACACCATAAATAGTGAAATTAATGAGTCATTATTGATGAAAAGATGAAAAGATGTTATAAAAGAATAATATATAATATTATAAATATTAATATGGTTATTTTAGAAGTTAATAACATTTTTCAAATAACTATAAAGATTAATGAAGCATATCCACCCAAAATAAAGTGTGAGGTAAGGGACTTTGTATCAATTTCCATTTATTTAGGCATATTGTAATTATATGAACCTAATTTCATTTATAGGTTATGTATTCTAACTTTGACCTATAATAAATTCATTTGATAACAATTCATGGTCTTTTAAGATTTAATTTGAATAATTTCGTCCAATGGGATTTGACATGAAAATTACCATGTGGTAAAAAGTTGTGGTACAATATGACATCCTTTTGTGATTATTAACTTTATCTTGAAAAAATCAATTTATTTTGATAAATTTCCATTGGAAATTAAATTTATATTAAATATACATTTTAATTAAATATTGGTATTTATACTTCCTAAACCTTATACAAATTTTATATATGATGTTTACTATGAATGTTATTATATTAACTGGAAAAATATTGATAAATCTGTATCATTTACTTAATAAAAATATTTGATGATAAGGAATATTGATTCCTGGATTAAATATATCATTTGATATGTGATTAATGATTTAGACATGATGTGATAGGTCAGGACCATTATAATATATCTACCCAATGAATCAATTGGTCTTATAGGACAAATAAAATGTCCACATTTAATGGGTTTCTACCAGTAGTATTTAAACTGTATTATGAATGGTCTTAACATTAGATAAACTGTGATTCCTAAGATCATGGAGTCTAATAATTAATAATTTCCATAATTAAGAATTAATTTATTATTATCCATGATATTTTCTTAATTATATCATCTTTGGATGCATTTCATTATCATCTAATTGATTAAATGACATGTTTTATTAGTTATTTAACTTTCTATATTGATTATGCCTTATCTATTAATTTATTAAAGTTATTTCCATGGATGGTGTTTTTAGTTATTTAACCTACCATATTGATTTTTAATTATTGATTCATGCTTTCTTCCATTCAAATCTATCCTTACTGATCGTTTGAGATCACCCTTATTTTCTTTCCTTTCCCTAGACATGAAGATGAATTCTTGGAATAAGTTTAAGGATTCCATGTTTTTTACATTTCAATGATTTTTATTTTATATCACTATATAAAATTTGTATCAAGTATTTATCTCATTTAACCAGAATAATATACTATTTAGTCTATCAGGATGTGATTCCATGTATATTATACCATTATAATGAATTAAAACATCATATTGGGGTTACTAGAGTCAGGGTTATTATAGTGGGTATCATAGGTGGTTTAATAGAAACCTTGGGAACAAAATTAAAGAGAATATACATTAAGTAACATAACTCTGATTTTTTTGTATATGTATATAATAAAATCCATATGTTTTGGTAAGTAAGATATTACAAGGGTTTTTCTAGAAATACATCACTATATGGATAAAATATGTGGATATTGTACTAGTATAGGTTTACCTAGGGGTTATAACTCCAAAAAAGTATGTATTGGACTAGACACAATCGTTATATGGTGCATGGAAATAGGCTTTAAGGTGAACCTAGTTTGTCACCCCTAGAGGATATGAATATGATAATTCACATTTTTAGTACAAACCATTTTGATGTATTTGAAAATAAAGATATCCCTAAAGAAACAATATTTATGATTCATGAGATTTTAAATTTATTCTATGTGTTACACCATATTTAGAATTATAATTTTATAATATAATATTATATATTAATTTTTTTAGAAACATAACCTTGAAGGGGGAAGGGTATCAATATTTGTGGCTAATGTAGAGATTGCCCTGTTGAGGAATCCCATATAACTGGTATTGAAACTTAGGAAATTATGGTTAAATTATGTAATTGTAATAATGTTATGAAAATTTAAATTTAGTGGATGGAGAATATAGTTCCAGAGTAATATTATCCAATATTGGATAACTTATTGAGAAAAACTCCCCAGTAATTTTGTGGGACTACTAATCCAATGGTAGTTGTACAATGTATTCTGTTTTTGGGGAAAATATTGATGGCCTTAGGATGCAGTTAAAAAGAAAATATTACATTTTATGTGTATTATATCAAAGTATATGCTACCCAATGATGTTACTTGATCTAGAATATAAGAGGGAATGTTATATAGTAATGGTGGAATGTAAATCTCTTATGAATATTTTATCTGACAATTATTTCCCTTATGATAAATAAATTGAAATGAACAGAAATATCATTAGTTTAATGAAAAATAAAGAATAAAGTGTTGTTGGTTATAAGTATTTCATTATTAGGATATCCATGAATGTTATTGATTACACACATAACTTGGATTTCATGAATGAACACATCATTTAAGGTCAATAGACAAGTCTCTGAAAGGCGCTGGTCTCTCAAAAATTTTCATCGTGTGGTGAAATAGTTTAACATTCCATTAATATAGAGAACAAATTATCCATATATTAAATTTTTAAGGAAAATCAAGAGGATAATAGGCTATTCAAACACCAAGTGAAAGGTAATGTTTTGAAGAATAATAGAAGGATATATAAATTACCATCATGTACAAATTACGGAATGAAACATCATGGGATGTTCTTGATGGGAATGAGATTATGTTACTAGTGTGGTGATAAGTTGAATATTTCACATCAATTCAAGTGGAATAGATATAAAATGATATCCATTGGTTAAAATATAATTAAATATGGAATTATTAACACTATTGTCTCATTTTTCAATAGAATCCACCATAGAAGATGCCAAGGGGAGAAGTATAAACTTATGTGGACACTACAACTGAAGTAAAAGTATCTGGTGATGTTGTGGAAGAAACTTTAATCCTATCTCCAAATTTATATAATGATTTACTCAATTTTTGATCCTTTCCCTGTTTTATATCTATCTAGTTTTCCAATAAAATTAGATATTTTACTTTTAATTTAAGAAGTGGGTTATTAGTTAAAACTTCCAGGGGACATCTCAATGCAACAAAGTTGTGTAAGGAATTCCAAATCATAACACATAAACATGATTTATTCTCTTTCCATATTATCACACTTATGGTTGAATTTTATATAATCAATTTTCTAGACTATATGTTAAAATATAATTCCAAAATATATTTCAAGAAGAAAGAGATAATGATTTTTGGGGAATATATATATTTTCATATCACTATAGTGGATACTTCATCATCTGATTCAGATCTAGATAAAACCATATAATCTGTAATGAGTGGGTTTCATGGGGAATAATAGAAAACAAATCTTGGAACGGAGGAGTTAATCTTCATATTTAGGATGCACCAATTGTACATGAATACATTGATGAATTTCATGAGGAATTTCCAAAATATCCCACAAAGGATGAGGTTGAGTTTTCCATTGATTTATACCCATATGAAAGAAGAATATCAAGGAATCACTATATAATGTGAACTGTAGAATTAGTGGAGTTGATGAAACAATGAGGGGATTTGGGTGTTAAGGGGTTTATTTTCTATAGTGTTTTATATGGGGAGCCAAAATTCTTTTCGTTATGTAGAATGATGTATCAATAAGGATATGCATTGATTATATGTAAATAAATGACATTTGAATGAAGAATAAGTATTATCTTCCTCATATTGATGAATTATTTAATAAAATTCATGGATCCAAATATTGATCAATGATCGACCTTCATTTGTGTTATCATTAATTATAAGTAATGATAGAAGAAATCCCGAAGAAATCTTTTCAGATGTGGAATAGACATTAAGAGTTTATAGGAATACTATTTTGACTAACTAATGTGACATTTTTATAGATCTAATGAACAATGTGTTCAAGGAATATACCAATGTTTTTTTGTATTCATTTGTGATATTTTTGTGTATTCTAAAAGCTAAAAGGACCATGAGAATCACATAAAGATCATTATTGAGTCTAGAAAATAGTTATATGGGAAATTCATTAAGTGTAATTTATGCATTCATATTTTTTTCTTGTTTATATACTCCCTAAGGATGGAAGATTAGTTTACCCTACTCAGATAGAGGTAGTCATAGAATGGAATATAACAATAAATATAACATAGATATGTAATTTCAATGGTTTGGAAGGTTACTACTAGCGATTCACACATAAATATTTCCAAGTGGTTATCTTATTAACAAAGATTGCACGTAAATGGGTTATTTTTGTTTGGGAAAATGAATTTAATGATTTTTTTGATGAACTAAAGAGGATATTGGTCCATACTCCGATTTTGACTCTACCATCAATAAATTATGGGTTTGTGATATATAGTGATGCATTAGAGAAGGTACTTTGTTGTTTCCTAATAAAAAATGATAACATTATTGCATATGCATCAAGGTAACTGAAGACTCATGAAAAGAAATATCATACACATGATCTTGTGTTGATAGCTATAATATTTTACTTGATGTTATAGAGACATTATCTCTATGGTTAATGATGTGATATATGTACAGACCAAAAGAGCCTAAAATAAATATTTTCACAATTGAGATAAATATGATATAAAGGTGATGGCTTGAGCCACTAATAGTTTATGATTTATCAACACACAACCACCTAAAGAAAAAAATAAGGTAGGGGTGAATTTAGATGAAAAGGTCATGATTTTTGAAGCAAATGAGTACTTAGAAGGATCCTATGTCCATTGATCTATTATCAACGAATATGGTACTTATTATGGAATCATATATATCACTACTATTTCAAATTATTGTAAAAATAACTTTAATATAACTGATAAAAATTTCTCAGTTTGATGTTGAAAACCTTAAGAATAAAATTAATTTTGTGAATGAGAGAAGTTGGAAGACATCATTTGTTAAGATGGTATGATAAAATTTGGGAAGTGATTATGTGTACCATCCATACCTAAGATAAAAAAGGGAACTATTGTATAACACTCATATCTCAAATTTATATAAACACCATGTTAGTATAAAGATATATAAGGATTTTAGGGAACATTTTTTGAGAGATAAAATATAGAGGTAAATTACAAATTGTGGGTCCACATGTTTTGTTTTCCAACAAGCCAATTCTATGAGAAAAAAATCCTAGTGGAGTTATGAAACCTTTTCCTATTATTTTGTGTAAATGGGATGACATTACTATGGACTTTATTTTAGTACTACTAAGAGTCCTATAAAGAATGATCCAATATGAGTTATCAATGATCACCTAACCAAATGTGTACAATTATTTACTATAAGAATATATTTACCTATTGATAACCTTGAAAGGATATATATTAATGGTGTTTTAATACTTCATGGTCAGTCTATTTCAATTGTGTATGATCTAGATACCTATTCAACATTGAAATTATGGAAAATTATTATGAATACTATTGATACATAACATCAACTGGTCACTACCTACCGTACTCAATGTAATGGACAATTTAAGTGGAATATTGGAAAAAATGGAATACATATTGTGGTCATGCTCACATGACTATCAAGGTATGTTGGATCAGTATTTACCATTGGTAATTTTTTCCTACAATAATAGTTTCCATTCAAGTATTCAAATAGAACTGTTTGAAGTGTTATTTGGAAAGAGATGTCATAATAAATCTAGTTGGGATTAAAGTGGTGAAAGAAAAATCATATACCCCAAAAATTTTTAATAGGAAACAATAAAGGAAAAGGATATTCTAGATCACATTAATGAATCTCAAAGTAGGAAAATTAGTTATGCTGATAATCAAATGAATGATTTTTAATTCCAAATGGGAGATCATGTTTTCATGAAATAATCCCCATGAAAGGGTGTTTTAAGGCTTGGTAATAAATGTAAACTAAGACCTGTGTACATATTGTAGGATCAAAAAAATTATGTAGATACTCAATTACAAGAGGGGGGGTTGAATTTAAGTTTAAAAACCTTTGTTTTTAACCTTAAGGAAAACTATGTTTAACAAATTTAAACAATGTAAATTCACAAGACCTCTTAGTTCTACAAACTAGCAAGGTTCCAGAAATATGGTTCCGGAAATGAAACTTAATAAATGTTTACAAGGAAAAGATTCTACCTTAAAGCATATATAATCTTACTTATCAGATTACATAAGAATAATAAATTATAAGAAGATTATACTTTCTTACATTATCAAACTACTGCGGAAAAGTAAACTTGTAACAAAACAAGTAACAAGTATGAAATCTTTTAACCCAAATAGTTGGGTATCCAACAACCTTGGATAAAGGTCCCTTGATTTATACTTCAAAAAAAGTCTGTGTTACC
Source organism: Viscum album (assembly GCA_963277665.1). Lineage (NCBI taxonomy): Eukaryota > Viridiplantae > Streptophyta > Magnoliopsida > Santalales > Viscaceae > Viscum > Viscum album. Next base: position 1,679,608,419 of record OY728135.1, read on the forward strand.
CACACCAGGGTAAGCCCTCGATAAGATTATAAAAGTTTGTCTTGCTATCCTCGTGAGCCCTCAAACTTCAAGGTAGTTGGAACCTCTATCTTCCTAATAAAATAATTCCTAGAACTTTAAGGTTGTCGGTACCTCTATATTCCTATCCACAGAAGTCCTCGATTGTACATAGCAACAATTAGAGTTTCAAGAAGCAAGCCGAACAAGATGTTTAGTACGCACAAAGCATTAGAGTCTCTCTCTCTCTAGAAATCACTTCAATAACATGCAATCTCTAGAGTGATCAACATATGTTGAGCTCGTTCAAATGGCCTCCAATTTATATGTAACACCCGAGATTTTTATGAGTAATATTTTGTTTTTATATATCATCAAAGGAATCTTTCACTACACACTTTCTTGGCTTACTTTACACGCAATCGCGACCTTCCTCGATAGCTTGTGTTGTACGCAATACCGAGTTTTACTAAACAACGATATATTATTATAATATTGTTATGAACTAGCCATTATTAATAGTGTTAACTAAAATTTGAATTTTATAACATTATTATTCATCTTACACATTTCTAGAACATGTTATAAGAACAAAATATTTTTTTCGGGTAAAATAAGTATTTTTCAAAAAATGCAGTTTTGCCGCCTTTTGATGGCGCACCCACATTAAATATAGTTTTTGAAATGTTTATATGTTCAATTTGACAAAATAAAATTCTTCATTTGAATCAGGATATAAAAATTTACATTATATAAAGTTTTGATATTTTTCCGATAACTTTCATATTTTAATGAATAGTAAAAACACGCTATATTTTAATTAAAAACAACTTTTTTCATCGTAATATCTTATGTGGTTAAATTATAATATTGAATGGTTTTAAAGTATAAATAGAATATATTTTTACCATTTAATATAATGTATGTCATTAGCATTGATTTTACCTTGAATTCGTAGGTTAAATCAATTCAATCTTTTGCAATGTTTTAAAGAAAAACCCGTTTTCTTTCGACAACGGGATTAATTTTAATTTAATTTCTGCATCTTTTGTGTATTGAATTTGGAAAAATGGATTACATATTTGGAATCAGTGGGTCCAAATTATGTTAATAAGCTACTTTTTATTTTTGGTAATTATGAATAGTAATTATGGTAAATTTTATTTACCATAGTTAAAGGTAAATCGGGTAATTAAGGGTAAATATAATATTTTAAAATTACCCTAAAAAATTTCAAAATCCTATTTGATGACTAAAAGTCGACCCATATCACCTAAGGGTCGGATTAGATTCATTTAATTAAATTTTTTCAATGAAAATAATTTAATTATTATTAAAACCAAAGAATGTGACAACATGTCACTTTCTTAAATTATATAAGTATAATAATTTTAATCTAGTGATAAACTTCTTGAAACTTCAAACATGAATAGTATACAGAAATCGAATACAATTATCTAAATCATAGGAATTTATTTAGAATTTTTAGGGATTAAATAATTATCATTTATTATGATACAAAGATGATGCAGTAGTTATCTTATTAATGAAATATTGACATAATTGATGTTATAAATACCCAAATAAATGTAATTTGAGACTTTTTATGAATTCCACTAATTTTCTAGGTTACTATGATATATTAGTGTTGATTTAATCAACTTGGATCGAACATATAATTCTGTTATGACTTTCACAAAAATCATATATCAAATAGTGTCAAAATTGACACAAAATAGTTTTTAAATCAAATATTATATTACTAATTGTTATTTTATTCCTAAAAATCTAATGTTCGGCCAAATTACTTAAATAAGGATAGACATATTAATAATAAACAATTTGGGGTTCGTTTGGCATTTTATAGAAAGTGTATTAACCATATAGTGAAAGAAAACAAAAAGACACGGTAAAAGTTAAATTATTTAACTTAGAGTTAAATCTAATTGATAAGGTTTAAATAATACCTTAAACTTGTCTAAATATTATTGGTTGATAGGATTTCGACCCATCCCCACTTTACCTTCGAAATAAGACCCTTTGGAACCATTATAAACCGATTTTGACTTTAATATAAAATAATATTTTGAGGTATTCCTAAGGTGCCCCTCTCCTCCCTTATAAAAGGGCACCTCCTTCCCCCTCCTCCTCACACCAATTTTAGCACTCAAGCTCGGCCAACCCCTGAAATTTTCTCCTCTCCACTTCACTAGAATAATCCTAGAGGTCCTGGTCTTCTTCAAAGACCAATCTTAGTTCCCTAAGTGGAGGATTCAAAGAGGCGTTCCAAAGAAGAGGTAATATCCGTTACCGATCTTTTCAATTTCTTTCTTCTTCAACTTCTTCTCCTTTAGTTGTTTCATGATAAAGTAATAACATCAGTATTACTTACATAATGATATGTTATTATAAATATGAAACAACCCTAATTCACCTTCTATCCATCCTACGGAAAAATGAAATCACCGCGCGTGCGTACGTACGGAATACCGTCTCCACACCGTGGTGTAATCTATTTTCCACCACCACCTTACAAGGATGGGTATAATGGTGTAATGAGTAACTATTTATGATTATTATAAAGTGATATTTATACTGAAATAATATATATATATACTCCAATACAATTCCACGATCATAGGAACGATATCATCACTCGTGCGTACGTACGGAATACCGTCTCCACGATGTGATGCGACTCGTTCTACATGATCATCATTACATAGTAATTATATAAATGAATTGAATGAATAAATATGATATATGTTACACTAATACCATTCTGGATATAAGGTATCTATAACCTTAAAAGAATAATAAGAATTTATTCGGCAAAACACGCATAAGAACAAAAGGCAATAAAGACCCGAGTAACAAGTAACAATGAAATATTACTAAAAAGAAGCTAAGAATATGACCATATATGATATAATATAAATATGTATGATTCTGGAATAAGTCAATAACATTATTTAAACCATTATACAGGAGCTTCGGACACGTACAAAGCAAATCGGACCTAAGGTAAGGGAAATATCACAATCTCATTTTTATCCGAGATTGTTTATTCGTAAGTATTTACTGGGGTGTATTTTATCATCCACATCCATGTTTCATCAATATGTAATATTATTTACATCCACCTACAATTGTTTAAATCCATTTTTACCCTTCAGTGAGTTTTTAGTAATATGTATGAAAATAATCTTTTGTCGTTTTTCGTACGAGGTACTTTTTGACTTTTCCGACAAAAGTACGAAGAATGTTTTTTTTAACTTATTCGGAATGAATGGATTTCTAAAAAATTATTTCCAAGAAGCTTCCTTTACAAGTATTCAAGTTTATTTTTAATCAACTTCTTTTATTTTAAAATTGTATGACATGTTAAGAAAGGAAAAGTGTTTTTGAAGTAGAAAGGATATTTTCCTCAAGAATGAAGTTCAAGTATTGTATCAAAATTATTTTCCGTATAAGATAATAAAAGGGTTCTGTTTTTATCCCTATTATTACATGGATTTGATTATGTTGTGATGGAAACATTTTTATGAATTCCTTTATCTTATATGAATTGTTTTATGATGTCATGTTGTTTAAGAATCCCATATTTATTACATGGGTTATGCGATGATGTATGATTTATGATTATGTGGCACACATAAGAAAGGATTCATTATAAGATGGGTGGGACCTATATCTCCCTCCAATGCATTGGGTAAAGATTTTATATCTCATGAGATAGACAGGGCTGGAACGGTAGGTTATACCGGTTCAGTGAAACAGGACTGAAACGAGGGTTACTCGATTCAGAAAGGGACTTTGTCCACTAAGATAGTCTTGGCAATGAGTCATGACTAACAAGAAATGATTTTCCAAGATTATGTGTGCATTCCACAAAGTTTCAAGTTTTATGTTATGATTATGGTGATCTCATTTTCACTTCTATGATTTATTCCATGTTAATATATTATGATCTCTTTTGAAGGTTATGATTTTCAAAAAGATATGATATGATTTTTAGTTCCTTTATTTGCCCTTGCTGAGCATTTGAGCTCACCCTTTTATGTTTTCTTTTCCCCAGGTTATGAAGATGGATATTAAGTAGAATATGCTAAAAGGGACCCTAGATATGATGAAATAAATGGGAGACACTGTAGAAGATTTATGAACCAGTTGTTTATTTTTCCCAGTTTCTAAAGACACTATACCTATACGGTCCTTTGTGGATTTGTCATATGTTGTAATAAGTGTGCTTCAATTTTGAAGTATTAACAATGTATGTAAAGTATGGGTCGTTATATTATAGGCACTTCTCTAACTGTCGAATCCATCCTCCAACAGTCATATTTTTCCTTGAATCTTGGAGGGAACTATACACATGTAACTCAAACAATGGTTAGTTAGAAATATATTGTATAAAATCGTTTCATAACTATTACAGGGGTAAAAAGATATGGTTTCTTAACCGAATCCAATTTTCCGGAGTCTAAGGAAAAATAATGTTTGGGGTCTAAGAAAATAAACAGTTGGAGACCATGAAACATGGATGTTCATATTCTATTTTCCATGGAACTTGGAACCTGAATTCTATAGATTTTGGAGTCTTAATTCTAAGGAATTCAGAGTCTGAATTCTAAAGAATTCAGAGTCAAAATTCTGAGCAATTTGGAGTCTAAATTCTAAGGAATTTGAAGTTTGAATACTGAGGAATTAGGAGCATGAATTCTGAGGAAATTTGAGCCCGAATTTTGAGGAATTTGGAACTGGAATTTCAGAGAATTCAGAACCGAATTTCAGAGAATTCGGAATCTGAATTTCAGAGAATTAGGAATCTGAATTTCAAAGAATTCGAAATCTGAATTTCAAAAAATTCGGAATCTGAATTTCAAAATACTCTATATCTAAGAATTTATAGAATTCCAAGGTTTTAGATATGAAACCGATTTTTAGACTTTAGAAATAAACGGTGTTAGGATTAGAGAAACTAAAACATGAACAATGAAAAAAAGGGTAAGAAGAAAATTTCCTTGAGGAAGGAAAATTTTCATTATTAAGATAATTTTAGGGGAAAAGAGATTTTCCTTAAAATAGAAAGTTTGTGATTTTAAAAACCTATATTAATGTAAAATTCATAAGGAAACCTTATTGAGTCAATAATATCCCCCTTTTTTGAAATCTCAGACATCCTTACTAAAAAGAATATAAGTACTTATAACTTTTATGGACTTAAAAAAAACATATCTCCCTTTTACTTATGGATCATAGTGAATACAACTGACTCCCATTTAGGCCTTGAAATCCCTAAGGATATTATTATTTATTTCTTGAAAAATATTTTAAATTATCTTGCATACGAAAATCTTCTTTGATAAGAACTTCCCCTTAGATGAACTCTCCCTTACTTAGGGAAATATCTTCTTACTTAGTATTCTTTTTATCATTCCTTCTCCCCCTTTGTGATTTTCAAAAAGGAATAGAGGAAATTGAAAAAAATGGTACTTGAAATATTAGTACTGAACAGCCAAAAAATATATGAAGAACAACTGAAATTCCATTAATATTGAAAGAAATTTGTATAAAGAAAAAATTCTACAAAAGTTCGGAATTGGGAAAAAATTATCCTTCTTTCTCCTTTGGCCTCGACGTCTTCAAAAAGGTTTTCTTCTTCTTGAGCTCATTGTGATCTTCTTCCATATGCCTAAGTAGCTGATCATGATCTTCAATTTTCTTTTCAAAGACTCTAATATTTTATTCCAGAGACTTCAGACATTCTTCTTGAGCTTTTAACACATCTTCTTTCTTAACTATCTTCTCATAAAATTCTATTATGATATCCATTTCCCTCTTCAAATTCATGTCCATAGAATTAATCTTCCCATTTAGATCTTTAACTTCTTGCTTCTGAGTTGTCTGTTCAAGAGTTAGCTTTTCCTCAATTCTCTTAGAAAGATCATTGAGATTTCCATCTTTGGTGTCAAAGGCATCTTTGACATTATCTTGAAATTCATCAAAAGCTCTCAGGTATTCAATAGTATAACATGACTAGATTTTAATCTTCTTTAATGAACTTCTATGAGCCTCATAACCAATGAGAAAGGATTTTAAATCTTCCCAAGTCTGACAAATTTATTCACAAGCATTGAGACTGAATTTGATTTCTAATTGAATGAATGTGGAAGAAACTGACACCTTGAATCTGTACTTGGAAATAAAGAAATAGTACCAACCAGCCTTTTCAAATATTTTACCACAAAATCATGTCCAAGAGAGGATGATTCTGAATCAGAATGTTAGTCGGTGAGGGTTCGTTTTCTAACTCTTCAGCTTTCCTCTTTGATGAACTTCTAAAAAATTTATTTTTCACTATAGATTTTTAGGTGTCTGAACCGACACCTACTTTCCCTTATCAACTCTCTGAATGATATCTTCTGGTTTAGGTGATTTATGATCACTATCTGATAACTGAACAATTTTATCTTCCTAAACTTCCTCTTTCTCAGCATCAACCACTTGATCTTCCGGATGAACAAATTCATGATTAAATATTTCTTCTTAAAAAGTATTGTTTACTTCTTCTTAATCCTTCTCATCAATCCCTAGTGTATCATGTTTTGAGGATTCGGCTTGATAAGTCCAGATCGAAAATTTTACAGAGGGAATTTCCTTATCATGGTAATATTCAACTTTCTTTATGACATCATCAGTATCATCCCCTTATTCACATTATTATTCTTCAATTTCATCTTCCTCTTATTGAACAATTCCTTCTTCTTGTTCTGGATCCAAAATCACAACCTTCTTTCCTGGAGTCTAAGGAAGTGATTATATCAAAAATGATTATGGCATTGGGATTTTATTAGATGCTTTCTCAAAATTCTTAAGAAACGATTCTATAATTTTGGCTTTAGAAAACTTATTCCTTTACTTATTATCTTTCTGTTTCTTCTCAAGTTATTCAACAACCTTTATTTTTAACATTTTTGCCTCAATAGGTTCCAAGCCAAACTTAGGCTCCACTTCCTTTATTATTTTCTTTTTTTCTCTCCACCTAGCCACTACTTCATGAGGGTAAACATTTTTCTTCTTTTTTTTTGGAGGTGCTGATGGATTTTCATTAGCTGCAAGAATTTTTTCTTTCTTTTCTGACTCATTTGCCTTAATTTTAATTCCACCCTTCTTAGATGTTTCTGCCAATTCTGGTTTCTTTGATAGAGTTTGAACTTCTGCTTCCAAGAAATCATAAAAATCCCTTGAATCACTAGAAAAACTGATCTTCATTCTCCTTAGAGTATCATCACTCAACAATATTAATTTGAAATTCCTTTTCTTATAACTACAAGGAATTTTGAAAGACTGAAGAAAAAGAACTATAATCTTCGATAGAATAGATTGATACATGATGATTTGGGATTTTAGAGTTCCATTCTTGATATTCTCAATTGTAAGGAAAATATACTGCACCAAATTTATCTTCCTGAGATTCAAAAAAAAATCTAGGGCATAGATATCACTTTTCTTCAAGGTATCCTTGTCACCTTTTCTCGGAACGAGAAATCCTTGAACCCAAAGCTGAAGAATCCGAAAAATTGTGGAAAGTTACAAAATCCTTGTAGTATTCACTTCTTTCAAACCAAGGCATTCCATAACCTTTTCCTCCTCAAAATATCCTACTATATTAGGTAGCTTATGTGAGCAGAAATCTGCTTCACCCTCATACGAAATCCCAATTAGATTTACATCCATGTTTTATGAAAGAGAGCAGGTCTTTCCATAACTCTTGAATGAAAATTTATTTCTCCATCCTTAATTAAAAAAACTAAATGTTTCATAGAACTATACCAACAACTCCGGATATACTGGATCCTATTCCATCTATTTTGAAATACAAAGGCTCTCCCAACCATTCAACTTAACATTCTTAGAAATGATAAAATCACATTTGGTGAAGAATTTTGAATCAACTAACCTCCCTCGGTATATTTTCAATTCTGTGATTTATTTTACTGAAGACATTTATTTCTTAGGGAAGGCATGCAATGAAATTCGAAGTCGAAAATCATGAATATTCATAACAAACTTAAGTAGGGGATCAGAAGTTCATCACACTAAAGCTTGAAAAACCGATGTGGGACAACCATCAGGGGATTTATATAGGCAATTGAGGAAATCATTCAACTTACTTGATTGATATTACAATTGAAATACTTGTGATCATATCTGATGGTTGAGGTGATAGATGAAGAATGAATTTGGTAGGTTCCAATCTTTTTAGGTTTTTAAGATAAACATTCGGGTTTAAGGAAAATTGAATCTGAAAACCTTTGTTTAAACAAGATAAAGATACCATCGAGTAAAAATATGATTACAAAAATTTAAAAGATAATTCATACCTTCTGAATTACGAGAAAAATTATTTGTAACAAGGTAAAATTATTCTAGAAGAACTTTAGAGTCTGGAAAATGATCACTAAAAAATTTTGAATACAAAAAATTTGACTATGAAACAATTTGACTACAAAAACATTTTGACTACGAAGAAAATTGATTACGAAAAAAAAATTTGATTACGAAAATTTTAGAATACAAAAAATTTTAGATTTCAAAAAAAATTTAGAATAACAAAAAAAAATTAGATTACGAAAAAAATTTAGAATACGAAAAAAATTTAGCTTACGAAAAATTTTAGATTACGAAAATTTTTAGAATACAATTTTTTTAGAATAACAAGAAAATGTACTCCCTCTATGAAAAAGAGTTTATTCCTATAAGGGGATAGGTTTCAATAATAATTTAACAAGGATAATTTCATTATGGTACTCATTTTTAACTTTTGTATAATGTATTCAAATCTATCAGTGGGTAAATATTTTGTGAAAATATCAGCAAGTTGATCTTGTGTTCCGATAAATTGAAGAATCATATCTTCTTTTTGTGTGTGATCCCTAAGAAAGTGATGCCTTATATCTATGTGTTTTGCATGAGAGTGATGTGCAGTGATTTTACTTAAGGTAATGGAACTAGTATTATCACACAATATTTGTGTTTTGGAAAACTGATGCCTTAGTTTGTGAGTCTGTGTTGCATCCACAACACTTGAGCACAACAACTTCTGGCAGCTACATATTCAGCTTTAGGAGTGGAAAGTGCTACTGAGTGTTTCTTTTTTTCATGACCAAGAAACTAATGAATATCCTAATAAATTTCATGTTCCAGATGTACTTTTTCTATCTATTCTTCATCCACCAAAGTCAGCATCCAATAAACTTTTTAAAGAAAAATCATTTCAGAAGAATAAAAGAGGCCTAAATCCATGGTTCCCTTTACGTAGTGAAAAATTCTTTTCACTACCTTTAAATGAGATTCCTTAGGATTAGATTGATATCTTTCACATAAGAACACTGAAAACATTAAGTCTGGAAGACTAGATGTAAATTAAACTTCCTATCATGCCTCTAAAAGATGTTTGATCCACTGGTTTCCCAGCTTCATCAAGATCATGTAAATTTGGGGTACCAATTAAAGTAATAATACATTTAGTGTTGTTATATCAAAACATTTTAAGAAGATATTGAATATACTTATTTTGGGATATATAGATTCCTTCTGGGATTTGAGAAATTGAAAAACTAAGGAAAAATGTTAACTCACCCATCATACTCATTTGAAACTCAGATTTCATTAGATTTGCAAAAGAATTAGTTAAACATTATTGAGTTGAACCAAATATAATTTCATCAAAATAAATTTGAACAATCAAAAAAATTTTCTTATCTTTCTTTATAAAAAGAATTGGATCATCATTTCCCTAAATGAAATTGTTTTGTAACAAAAATCATGTAAGTCTATCATACCAGGCTCTAGGGGCTTGTTTAAGTCCATATAAAGCTTTAGTATGTTTGAAAACATGTTCAGGATGTTTTGTATCTTCAAAATCAGGAGGTTGTTCAATAAAAACATCCTCCTGAACATAACCATTAAGGAAAGTACAATTTACATCCATTTGAAAAATTTTGAAATTAAAGAATGCAGCAAAGGCAAGTAAAATATGAATATATTCAAGTCTAGCTAATGGAGCATAGGTTTCTTCATAGTCTATTCCTTCTTGTTGATTATAGCCTTTAGCAACTAATCTAGATTTATTTCTTACTATGGTTCTATTTTCATCACACTTATTTCTGAAGACCCATTTTACTCCAATAATAGATGTTTCCTTAGGTCTTTCAACCAAGGCCTAGACTTTATTCCATTAGAATTATTTTAGATCATATTGCATAGCTTTTATCCAATCATCCTCACCTAAAGCTTCATTAGTGCTTTTAGGTTCTAATTGAGAAAGGAATGCTAGATGTTCTACTACCTTTTCTAAGGATATTCTAATCCTTACTGGTTGATTTACATCACTAATGATACTATCACTGGGATGATACTTAAGAAACAACTGATTTTGGTTTTGTAAAACTTGTTCGTCAATATATGGTAGGAAATATTTTTGGTTAAATGATTCAGAAATATTTTCTTGAACATTTTCCTTATCAAAAAGATATTCTATAAAGGTTTGATAATCAGTTTTTGAAAACACACCAAAATATGTAGGTTGAGGTTGCTTAAAAACAAAAGGATTAGTTTTATAAAATTATACTTAAACCGTTTCTTCAAAAAAAAACAAGTGATTTTATTTAAAACACTATAAGACTTAGATGTTTTGGAGTAGCCTAAAAAAATTCCTTCATCAGATTTGGGTGCAAATTTATATAAATTATCTTTAGTTTTCAGAATAAATACTTTGCAACCGAATACATTGAAGTATGGGAGTCTAGGTTTTCTACCATTTTACAATTCTTAGGGGGTTTATAAAGAAAATGTCTAATGAAGACTCGATTTATAGTATAACAAGCAGTACTTACAGCTTCATCCCAAAAGTTTTTGGCTATTGAATATTCACTCAACATGGTTCTAGTTATCTCTTGAAGAATTTGATTTCTTATTTCAACAACACCATTTTGTTGAGGGGTTCTTGGTGATGAGAATTTATGAGTAATGCCTTTTCTACTAAAAAATTTATTAAAATCAGAATTTTGAAATTATCCTCCATGCTCACTGTGAATAGTTATCAATGGAAGTTTTTTATCATTTTTAACTTGGGCTCTAAAAATTTTGAAATAAGAAAAAGATTCTGATTTCTTTCCTAGAAAATAGACCCATGTAAATCTAGTGTAATAATATACTAAGAAAAATACCTAATATTTGCCTCCAATTCTATCAAGACCTGACCCTACCCGGGCTCGAGCCGCAACTACCCTAAGCCTGCCTCTATAGGCCAGGGGCTGGCGACAAATGCTGAAGGCTAAAAAACTCGGGGAGGCCTTTCCCTGAGTACCTGTACACACACATGCAGCCCACCCAATACAAAAGTGAAGATTAAAAGGAAAAGTAAATTACTAACTGCTATAAACAACCACAAAAGTGTATCGACCTCCAAACAGTACAAAGTAAGTGATGAAGGTAAACTGAAAGAAAAAGGGCCAAAACACACACCTAACCAGAAAAGTGACTCAACTCAGCAACAGGTAAACAAAAGTAAACAGCTGGTAGAGTCCCACACCTGGAACCCGACTACGACCACCGCACGCGGTCGGAGCTCCTGAACTCCCAAGCTCCACTGAAGTCACGACCAAACAGTCCGTCGTCTGCAAGGGCACACCATGTGCGGGAAAAGCCCAAGTAGGGGTGAGTATAAAAATACTCAGTAGGATAGCCTGAAGGCTCGAGGGATCAACAAAGGAGGTACTGAAGAGGTGAGCAGTAGATTGAATAGGGAAAAGTAAAGGAGTACTACTGAGAGTGCAGTAAAGAGTACAACTCAACCCAACAAGAGGAAGGAAGTAGACTCATCCAAACGCAAGGAGATAGAAATGGTGAGAAGATGAACTTATTGTCGAGTCTTCACTACCTATAGCTGGAGAGTAGACTCATCCAAACACAAGAAGCTAGACACGAAAATCATGTGGCATACCCCGCACATCTTTGCCTCTCCTAGAAAGAGATTAACCGAAACCCAAGAAGTGGGTAATGGAACAAGGTATACATATATATATGATCTGTCAAGAAACAAGAACAAGATCACAAGGGGATCTCCGTCTCGTAGCTCAGCCCAAGAAAGTGAGTAGACAACAGTCCCAAAAGTAAACACCATCGATGCTCAGTATCTGCACGTCTGGCCCAAACTGCCAGTCAAGGGGTTCAAATCACCGCACCTTGACACTATCCACTTTGGGTGGCACTGACTCACCCATACAGTTTTAGGCCACGTCACAAAGATGCGTCTCAGTGGGAAATCACCCCTCATACTTGAGAGTTCTGGGGAAAGCGTCAAGCCACACCTCGTCACTTTCACACAGTCGAGAGGTCTTCTCAAAGTCGACGGGTTCCCACTACCTAGCCCCGTGAAAGGGTAATCCACTAGAGGGAGACCCGGAACCACTCTGGACATCCCTGCTGGATGGTACCCCACTGGCCATCCCTGATGGATGGTACACCACTGGCCATCCCTGCGGGATGGTACCTCACTGGTAACCGGAACACGTAGAGGGAAACACGTCATGATAGATCGTGGAAGGAAGATATTATCTCGATACACAGTTAGGGATTCTGTGCCCAGGGCTCACTAGGGGCTCCATACCCTTCTAGAAACAACCTCCTAGGTAGAGGATCGGGGCCTGCGTAATGTGTGGTTCACCCATATACCCAAAGAACTCTACCAGGGTACATGAAGGGACATGAGGATCTCCCCGGGCCTCTCAGGGAGATCATGTTCCAATCCGCTGAGTCACTGTCGAAGCGGACCGAGACAAATCACTCCATATAGTAGGAAAACACACACACTATAAGAACATACATAGCCGTAAATGATGTCGTTGTCTGGTGAAAGGGATGTGACACTGAAAACCCTTCAACTGAAAGAACAGGGGAACAAAAACACTGCCAGTCAAACCATCGAGAACAGAACCAGGGGACCCACTCAACCCTGCTGGTCGAAACCATCAAGAATAGGAGGACCCCCTATGCCGCGAGAGGTCAAAGGTACATAAAGTAGAACAAGACACACACATGGGGCCCACACAACGTGTGGCCAAAACTCATCTTCGAACCAAGCACACAAACTTTCTCAGGTACAAACTATAACATGTACCTCCAAGCATTCTTGTATACTCTTACAGTATACGACATTGACAGCCCAAGGGCTATCGTGCACACGGTACCCAATGTCAACGCAAAAAGGTGTAAACACAACTTCACCAACCGGCTTCCTCAATGGACCTAACATGGAAAAACACATCTCTTTAAACACTAACTTCACTCTCATAGGAGTGAACGCGATCACATGCCAAGGGTTCCCTACAAACACCGCAGGAAGAACCTCCACTGGTACACCTTTCATGCTTCCACATTTAAATAGATCTCGAAAGAGACTCCACACATCCAAACGGATCATACCATTGTAATCCTTGTGAAAAAACATGTGAGATAGACTATTTAGTCGCCTCCAATAGACATCCAACGTAAAAGTCGTTCAACACTACTTTATGCCCGAACGACATCATGTGGTCTCGAGCCTCGATCTCGAAAACAGTTGGGCGCATCACACCATTGTGATATCCTCAGAAAGACACGTCAAATTGACTTCTCACTTGAGTGCAATGGATATCCATATAAAAAGACGTATTTTTCCATACAGCACACGAGCGGTGCTTCGGGGGACACGCATTTTGGTCCCAAAGCGCAACGGGCGGATCACACCGTTGAGATCCTCTTGAAAAAGTACACAAGATTGACTATCCACTTGTCCGAAACGGTTACCCGGTGATAAAGATAGAAATCACCACCAACTCCCAAAATGACACTCATGGGTCTCGCACCATCATGCAGAATTAAAGCAGGTGGATTGTTTCATTGCAATGCCCTCTGAAAAACACCCCGAATCGACTGCTCGCACACCCCGAACAGACGTCCGATGAAAAAGTTGCCAAATGCGGCTCACATCTTAAAAGACGGCTTGTGGGGTCCATGCCACAACTCTGATTTCATTGCCCAAAAATCCCTTGGCAATATTATTCTTGACTCCAGGGTCACAACGCCACTGACGGTGCTCAAAACGGACATCGGATGTGTCTACGCCGCTCAAAACAAGAATATCAGGAAAAGCGCTAAGCCACTTAACGTACGTGTCCCTCCACCGAGGCCCCCATATCGAGAGTTAAAACCCCGAAACCATCCCATAATCTCCTCCTCGATCCGAGGTTCGCACTGCCATAGACGACATGCGAAACGGACACCCGTAGTGGGAGATACGGGTGTCTGAAATCAGAGGGGATAAACCCCTTGGGCTGGACCAGCCTGGTCCGGCTGGTCCGCCCGGTCTGGGTCGGCCCGCGCTAGCCCACGGCTCAGCCGCGTGGGCCGGCCGTGGACTCGTGGTCCACCCTCAGACCGACTGAGGGCCGGTCATCTTTCTGCGTGAAGACCCACCGAGGGCGGGTATTTGTTCCCCAACAGGGTCGCGCGTTGTGACGCCGACCCCCACTCGCCCGACACCTCCGCGCTCGCCCGGAACCTCCTGAAGTCGCACGCGCCAACGCCCTGGACCGACTACCAAGGGAGCGCCACGTCCAGCCACTCCAAGCCGCCGCCTGAAGCGCCGGACCCACCACCTGAAGTGCCGGACCCGCCGCTGGAAAACCCCATTCTTGGCCGGAAAACTTCTCGGGGCCACCCCGGGTAACCCAGGACTCGGATTTTTAGCCCAAAAGATTCTTTGGAAAGCCGGGATCGAGAAATACTCAAAATTAGCTCTCTCTTGAAAAGTAAACAGAAGTTTGATGATCAAAATGAATTCCAAAGGAAATGCGTGAACTTAAAATGAAAATGCAAGGACACCTACCTTACAGGGCGTATCCCGAAGCTTCACCTCTCATCGAGCCTCGCCGTCACCGTAAAAACCTTGATTGGATGAAGAAGGAGGAGGAGAGAACTTGAGCTTTCCCTTGGTAGGAGCTTCCGCCAGTCAACAAGGGGAGGGAGGAGAGGTGGAGTTTGGTTTAAGTAAAGAAAGTAAAAAATTAATTAAAAAATTAGTTAATTTAAACCCCCACATTGACCCGCGTCCAAAACACTCGACGGGGTCGAGGTTAAGCCTCCCCTAGGGTAAAAAAACCACCTCCTGAGCACAACGGTGATCTCAGAATTTTAATCCGAGCCTCCATTCGAATGTTATAAAGTTTAACGACTGAGGCCGCTAAATTACAAAAACGCCCCTGGGGCCATTTTTCACAGAAGGGCCACGCCCACAAAAGTCACACCCTTCATAGGGTAAAAGACACATTTCGGACTCAACGGTGCCATCAGTTTTCCCATACGAGAAACCATTTAAGAGATACCTGAGTTTAACCATTAAATGAATAAATTAATTATTTTATTTATTAGTTTAACGTTCCTGTAATGGGAGAGGGGTCCCAACGTCCCACGCCGACATTCTTTATGTCGTTAATAGGTTAAAAACCACATTTCAGACCTATATGTACTCTCGGATTTAGGATCGAAATTACCGTTTAGGACTTATCCCATTTATTTGGCGAGCCCAGTGTGAACACACTGAAAATTTAATTCTGGCCACACCGGGGCTCGGAATCACACGCCGTCAGAAGGCGATACTCTAGAATAACATCAAGAAAATTAAAAAGTCTTTTATAGAAAAAACCAGGTTCTTAAATCATTCCCTCCTTCAAGATTTTTGTCCCCGAAAAGAAAAACCAGGGAACAACTCAGGGTACTAAGCCCGCACATGGCTCTTCCGTACCCCGAATAACTCATGCACAGTTCTGCGCCACCGCACACAGACCAAAGGATTTGATCGGTTCACACAAGGTCTTCCCTTGCCAATGACGTGAATAGGAGCATGCACACTTCTTCTTGGGTGAGTCACATGGGAGACGCTATGCACCCAAACCAGCCTTTGGGGTTAGGGCAAGGTGGTAGGGAACCTCTCCATCCCTTTGCATGGCCTCAAACGTATCGAAGGCCTTTGAGGGTAGCTGACCTCCCCGTTAAGACCTATACGTCACACGACGTGACTAGAATAGCCTTTTGGAACTGGGAAAAAGACCAGTGATTTCCCTCCTTCAAAATATCCATATGGTGAAACACCCAAGGATATCTGGTCACACATGTTTTCACAGTCGATGTCTCGCAACCAAGACTTTCTTATAGGCTCAGAAAGTGATGGATTCGACACCATCAACTAAAAAAGGTCCCACGCCTTTTACCTTACCAACACAGGGTTACATCGACGCCCCGCGCCACCCTAGTAACAACTCAAACAAAGAGTTGGGAGAAAATCATTTCACACACAGAGTCTAACAATTCTACTGCAAAAAGTAGAAGAGTAATAAAGAGTATCTCTTGACACATCATGATATACAAGATCGTATACATCCAAAGCTCACGGCTGTATGTGGTCCCAACTTTTAGCTCGCAGAGCCTGACGTGGACTGCCTGGTGGTGATGGGAAGACCTCACAAGGTCATCCTCCATTTCCAACTCCTCCAGCTCCTCTGCAAGAACCACCTCTCTGGGAGCTACTCTGATCACAGTGATGACTCTGTCATGGTGGTTCACTTGCTACCTACCCGATATTCTCAGCATGCCTGGTCGGCAGTCACGCGCCAGATGACCTCACCCATCGCAAGCATAACACCGACTCTCTCCAGGCTTCACTTGTGCCCTCCGGCGCCACTATGGTGTACGACCACGGCTCGCAGTCGACTCACATAAGGGTATCCTCGACTAGGGCCCTACAAATTGCTTCCAAAGTGGTGCATGACCACGTCTCCGAAACCGGCGGGTGGAAGGCCGCCTGCGTCGAGGTTCTGTCTACTGATGCCTGCTAGCTGCAATAGATGTCCCAGCTCCATCGTGCCTACTGCCACCACCAACTGTAGAGCTTGAAAGGAAGCTCTCTGTCACCAGTGCCTTCTCTAGAACCCCAAAATATGTGTAAATGACCAAGGGTACTATGAAAGCATGAATCTCTCTGCAGAGACCCTACTCAAACTTCCGCACTCAGAAGTTTCCGTCATGGACCAAGTCTGGGTAAAAACGAGCACGGTCTGCGAAACTAGTCGCATAATCAGTCATTGTCATCCCTCCCTGCTGAAACTGTAGGAGCTATTGGATCCGAACGGAGCGTAAGTAGGAGGGGTAAAACTCCTAATGGAACTGTAGCTGAAAGTCGCCCCACGAAAGCAAAAACTCCTCAAGAAACTGAGTCACTGGACTCCACCAATGCCCAACTGCTCCATGGAAAAGGCTGGCGGCAAAAACCACCATAAGATCATCCGTTATCTGCACAAGCCTGGAGAGGAGAACCACTGTCTCGAGGCAAACTTATGCTGCCTGAGGTTTTGGCTCACCACTAAACCTCAGCGGTCTCTGTCGATGGAACTCATGGAGCATGCTCAACCTACGATCAAACTCTGTCTGCTCTGCTGAAGCTGTCTGCTGCTCAATAGGTGGGGGTGATGCTACCGGCTCACCTAGAGAAAGGGACTCGCATAATGGGTCTGGGACTGAGGCCTCATAGCTCACAAGGTCATCTTCATGAACCAAAGCTGGTATCCTAGCTGGCTGTCTTCGCGGAGACATCCTAAATGTTATCAACAGTTCCACGATCAAATGAGCATATATGTATATAACAGTAACAACAATGGGGAGCTTACTCAAGAAGGACAATCAAGACTCAATCCTATGTGATGAACAAACTAATTTTCCATGCAATGAGTGTCTCATCATGCCGAGTCGACAAGCGGGTTATCAGGGTCCTGGGGAATGGATACGTCGACCGCTGCACCATAACTGGACTCCCTGGCCGGAGAGCCGCTCTCAAGACACATTGACACTGTTTCTCTAAATCCAAACCAATTCCTTTTTAGGGACGTCCGGACAATGTCCCAAGGAACGAACCACCTCTGATACCACTTTGTCACAACCCGACCGTACCTGGGCTCGAGCCGCAACTAACCCAAGCCCGCCTCCATAGGCCAGGGGCTGGAAACAAGCACCAAAGGTTAAACAACTCGGGGAGGCCTTTTCCTGAGTACCTGTACACACACACGCAACACACTCAATGCAGAAGTGCAGAGTAAAAGGAAAAGTAAAATACTAACTGCTATAAACAACCACAAAAGTTCATCGACCTCTAAACTGTACAAAGTAAGTGCTGAAGGTAAACTGAAAGAAAAAGGGAAAAAACACGCGCCCAACTAGAAAAGTTCCACAACCTAGAAACAGGTAAACAAAAGAAAAAATATGGTTGAGTCCCACACCTAGAACCCGACTACGACCACCACACTCGGTCTGAGCTCCCGAACTCCTAAGCTCCACTAAAGTCACGAACAACCTGTCCGTCGTCTACAAGGGCACACCAAGTGAGGGAAAATCCCAAGCAGGGGTGAGTATAAAAATACTCAGTATGATGCCCTAAAGGCTCGAGGGAGCAAAAAAGGAGGTACTAAAGAGGTGAGCAGTAGATCGAATATTGAAAAGTAAAGGAGTACAACCGAGAGTGCAGTAAAGATTACAACTCAACCCAAAAAGAGGAAGGAAGTAGACTCATCCAAACTCAAGGAGCTATAAACAGTGAGAAGATTAACTTCTCATCGAGACTTCACTACCTATAGTAGGAGAGTAGACTTTTCCAACCATGAGAAGCTAGACACGAAAAGCACGAGGCATACCCCGTGCGTCTTCGCCTCTCTTAGAAGGAGAGTAACCAAAACCCAAGAATTCTGTACTGCAATAAGGTATACATATATATAAGCTCTGTTAAGAAACCCGAACAAGATCGTAAGGGGATCTCCATCTTGTAGCTCATCCCAAGAAAGTGAGTATCCAACAGTCCGAGAAGTAAACACCATCGATGCTCATTATCCGCACATCTACCATGAACTACAAGTCAAGGGGCTCAAATCACCTCACCTTGACACTATCCACTTTGGGCGACACTTACTCACCCGCACAGTTTTAGCTCGCGTCACAAGGAAGCGTCTTAGTGGGGAAAGTGCCCCTAGTACTTGAGAGTTATGGTGGCAGCGTCAAGCCACACCTCGTCACTATCACACAGTCGAGAGGTCTTCTCAAAGTCGACGGGTTCCCACTGCCCAACCCTGTGAAAGGGTAATCCACTGGAGGGATACCCGGAACCACTCTGGCCATCCCTGCTGGATGGTACCCCATTGGCCATCCCTGCTGGATGGTACACCACTGGCGATCCCTGCTGGATGGTACCTCACTGGTAACCAGAACACGTAGAGGGAAACACGTCATGATATATTGCGGAAGGAAGATATAATCTCGATACATAGCTAGAGAGTCTGCACCCAGGGCTCACTGGGGGCTCCGTACCCTACTAGAAACAACCTCCTGGGTAGAGGATCGGGGCCTGCGTAATGTGTTGGTCACCCCTATACCAACATAACTCTACCAGGGTACACAAAGGGACATGAGGATCTCCCCAGGCCTCTCAGGGAGATCATGCTCTAATCCACTGAGTCACTGTGGAAGCGGAACGATACAACTCACTACAGAAAGTGGGAAAACACACACACTATACGAACGCACGTAGCCGTAAACGATGTCGTAGTCCGGTGAAAGGGACGTGACACTGAAAACCCCTCAGCTGAAAGAACAGGGGAACCAAAACTCTGCCAGTCTAACCACTGAGAATAGAACCAGGGGATCCACTCAACCCTGCTGGTTGAAACCATCGAGAACAGGAGGACCCTCTATGTCGCGAGAGGTCAAAGGTACGCAAAGTAGAACACGACACACACATGGCACCCACACGACATGTGGCCCAAACTCATCTCCAAAACAATCACACAAACCTTCTCATGTAAAAACTACAACATGTACCTCCATGCATTCCCGTATACTCCCAGAGTATACCACATTTCCATCCCAAGGGCGATCGTGCACATGGCCCCCAAAGTCAACACAGAAAGCTGTAAACACAACTTCGCCAACCTGCTTCCTCCATGGCCCTAGGATGGAAAAACACATCTCTTTAAACACTAACTTCACTCTCACAGGAGTGAAAGTAATCACACGCCAAGGGTTCTCTACAAACACCATAGGAAGAAGCACCACTGGTACACCTTTCATGCTTCCACATTTAAATATATCTCGAAAGAGACCCTGCACAACCAAACGGATCATACCATTGTAATACTCATGAAAAACATGTAAGATAAACTATTTACTTGCCTCATATAGATATCCGACATAAAAGTCATTCAACACTGCTTTACGCCCGAATGACGTCCCGTGGTCCCGATCCTCAGTCCCAAAAACAGTTGGGCGCATCGCACCATTGCGATCTCCTTGGAAAGACACGTCAAATTGACTACTCACTTGAGTGCAATGGATATCCAGAGAAAAAGATGTATTTTGTCGTATCGCACATGAGCGGTGCTTCGTGGGACCCGTATTTTGGTCCCAAAGTGCAATGAATGGATCACACCGTTGCGATCCTCTTGAAAAAATACACAAGATTGACTATCCACTTGTTTGAAATGGACACATGGTGATAAAGATAGAAATCAACACCAACTCCCAAAACAACCCTCGTGGGGCCCACAACATCGTGTAGAATTGAAGTTGGCGGACTGTGCTATTTCAATGCCCTCAGAAAAACACCCCGAATCGACTGCACGCATGCCCTGAATGGACGTCCGATAAAAAAGTTGTTAAACGCTGTTCGCAGCTTAAAAGACGGACCTTGGGGCCCATGACTCAACTCCGGTTTCAACACCTAAAAACCCCTTGGCAATATTCTTCTTGATGCCAGGCTCATAACTCCACTGACGACGCTCCAAACAGACATCAGATGTGTCCACACCGCTCAAAACAAGAATATCAGGAAAAGCGCTAAGCCATTTAACGTACGCGTTGCTCCACCGAGGCCCCCATCTCGGGAGTTAAAACCCCCGAAACCATCTCATATTCTCCGACCGGAGATGAGGTTCGCACTTATGTAGATGACATGCAATATGGACACCCTTAGTGGGAGATACGGGTGTCCGAAATCCGAGGGGACGAACCCCTTGGGCAGGACTGGCCCGGTCCAGCCTGTCCGCCCGGTCTGGGCCGGCCCGGTTCACAGCGCCGGCCTGCGGCTCAGCCGTGCAGGCCGGCTATGGACTCATGGTCCACCCTCAGACCGGCTGAGGGCCAGTCGTCATGCCGCATGAAGACTCACCAAGGGCGGGTCTTTGTTACCCCACGGGATCACGCGCCGTGACCCTGGTCCTCCGTGTCAACAGGCCGGTGCAGCCGACCGGTCCTTCCGCTCCGCGCCCGCTCGCCGTCGTCCCCAGCTCGCCTGCGGCCGCTCCGCCTCAGCCAACCACCGACGATGACCCCTGCTTTCCTGACACCTCCACGCTCGCCTAGCACCTTCTGCAGTCACTCG
Organism: Viscum album; assembly: GCA_963277665.1. NCBI lineage: Eukaryota > Viridiplantae > Streptophyta > Magnoliopsida > Santalales > Viscaceae > Viscum > Viscum album. The sequence continues at coordinate 1,679,629,936 of OY728135.1, forward strand.
CGCCAACGCCCTGGACCGACCACCGAGGGAGCGCCACCGCCAGCCACTCTGAGCCGCCGCCTGAAGCGCCGGACCCGCCGCCGCCTGAAGCGCCGGACCCACCGCCGAAAAATCTCATTCTTGGCCAGAAACTTCCCGGGGCCACCTCGGGTACCCCGGGACTTAGATTTTTGATCCGAAAGATTCTTTAGAAATTTGTGATTGAGCTCTACTCAAAATTATCCCTCACTTCACAGGTAAAAAATAGTTCGATGTTTAAAAATAATTCCAAAGGAAATGAGGAAACTTAAAATGAAAACGCAACGATGCCTACCTTACAGGGTGTAGCCCAAACCTTCACCGCTCATTGAGCCTCGTCGTCACCGCAAGCTCCTTGATTGGAGGAAGTATGAGGAGGAGAGAACTTGAGCTTCCTCTTGGGAGGAGCTTCCACTAGAGAACAAGGAGAGGGAGGAGAGGTGGAGTTTGGTTTAAGTAAAGAAAGTAAAAATTAATTAAAATTTTAATTAATTTAAACCCCCACATTGACCCGCATCTAAAACCCTCGACAGGGTCGAGGTTAAGCCTCGCCTTGGGTAAAAAACACCTCTCGAGCACAATGGAGGTCTCAGAATTATAATTAGAGCATCCGTTAAAAAGTTATAAAATTTAACGACCGAGGCCGCTAAATTACGGAAACACCCCTGGGGTCATTTTCCACAGAAGGGCCGCACCCACAAAAGTTACACCCTTCCTAGGGTAAACGTTACGTTCCAGACTCAACGGTACCTTCAGTGTTCCTATCCAAGAAACCTTTTAAGATATACTTGGGTTTAAACATTAAATGAATAAATTAATTATTTTATTTATCCGTTTAACGTTCCGGTAATGGGTGAGGGGTCCCAACATCCCACACCAACATTCTTTATATCATTCCTAGGGTAAAAACCCAATTTAAGACCCATCCATACTCTCATATTTAGGATATGAATTACTGTGTAGGAGTTATCCCATTTATTTGGCATGCCCAGTGTGAACGCACTAAAAATTTAATTCTGGCCACACAGGGGCTCGGAATCGCACGCCGTCTGAAGGCTCTGCTCTGGAATAACATCAGGAAAATTCCAAATTCTTTTATAGAAAAAACTGAGTTCTTAAAAATGATTCTAGTTTGTGCTGGAGAAAAAATATCCATATGCACTAACTATAATGTATCAGTAGTCGAGACTTCACCGATTGATTTAAAAATTGATTTATGTTTCTTTCTAACTTGACAAGTATCACAAACTTTTTAAGAATCAAACCTATGCTCTGTTATTTCCTTAACTAGTCTTTTTTTAGAGAGTTTTCATAGGTTCTTAAGGTTACAATTTCCTAATATTTTATGCCATAACCAAGAATGATCTTCCATTGCACTAAGACAACGTAGATCTTGGCTCCTAATGTCTACTAGGTTTAGTGTGTATACATTATCTTGCCTATTGGAATAAAGAATAATCTCTTCCTTGAAATTTTTTATGACACATTTATCATTCCTAAAATTCACATGGTAACCTTAATCACATAATTGTCTTATGCTAATGAGGTTTTTCTTAACAACTTTAACAAATAAAACATTTGAAATAAATGTTTTTCATAGAAGAACAATGTTACCTATACCAACAATTTTTACCTTAGAATTATATATGAATGTTACTTTTACTCCTTTGGTCTTTATAATATTTTCAAAGATGTTTTTGTACCAGTCATAAGCTGGGAACATCCACTATCCATGTACCCTGTATTGTTGTTGGTACTTTCTTTATTTTCCTGAAAAAAATAATGTTAGACATTGAGAACCCAAAATTTCTTGGATTCAAAAACTTCAGAAAGCAACAGTTTGGGTATCCACATTTTCTTATAAAAACAAGCTTTATGAAAACCAAAATATTGAGTTTTATTCAAAGAATTTTTTTTCCCAATGTCCACCACACTGACATGTGGTGCATAATAGGGCACTTTGAGGAAAAACGTAATTAAAACTAAAAATTGGTTTAGTATAAGTGTAACCAAAACCATAATTATTCCTTAGAGGATGAATTTGGGAATACATCTTATCAATGTTTTCCTTACCTAAGGCAAAGTTTGACAAACACTTTCTCAAGAAAAATATTTCTGAATTCACTCTAATAACTAGGTTTTTATCCTGAAAAACATTAGTTTTAGCACTAAAGTTAGTCTCTATTATATTTTTCTTCGAAATTTCATTTTCAAGATCCTTATAATGTTTATCCTTCTCAGAATTAACTTCCTTAATGTTTTTTAAAATACTTTCAAAATCATAAATTTTATTATCATGATCTTTAGAAAGATATGATACTTCTTTAGTAATAATAGAAACTCTAGAATTTGCCTTATCTAGTTTTTTCTTGAGTTTAGAATTTTCATTCTCAAGAAGCTTAGAAAATCTAGAGACTTATTAATAACTAGGTAAAGTATTATCTTTATCAGAAGAAGATTCTTCATCCTAAGATTCATAATATTTATTATCATTATAATTAGAATTTAAGGATACATTGGTTATAGATTCTGCATTGTGTACCTTAGCCATTAGAAAATTATTTTCAATGGGTAAACTGGCTAGTAAACCAAGATTCTTTTGACCAGAAGATTCATACTCTGAGGTTTCATTAGAAGAGTCTCAACCACTGGCACTCCAGGTGTCATTAGCTTTCAAAACTTTCTTAGCTTTGTATTTTTAGTACTTCTTTCTATTTATCTCAGAATGATTTTCCTTTCTATATTTTTTCTTACGTATGGGAAAATCTGGCCTTATATGCCCTACTCTTTTATATTCATAACAAGTGACTTCTGAGTCTTTCTTATCCTTTCTTTATTTTTTATTAAATCTATACTGAAAGACATTCTTCCCAACTATCTTGTTCATTATTCGAGAAATATTAGCTAGCTCATTCTCAAAATGTTCACTTTCACTTGATTCAGATAAAATAGTGACCTTCTTTGATTTAGATTGTAGAGAACCATGCTTGACATACATGGAAATTACATTTCTTTTGTGGAATACTTAATACATGACACAAACAAATGCCCAAAGATCATGTTAGTTTAGTGTCTTTGGAAACATGGAACACAATCTTCTAATCATAGTGAAAGATCTTCAACATCTCTCATAAAGATCTTCCCCTTTAGGTTTCCTACATAAAACTTTTCATTATGTCCTGGGGAAAAGAAAACATAAAAAGGGTGATCTCAAATTCTCAGTAAGGGTAAACAAAATAAATATCAATAATATAATATTCATTTGAAAATCTTATCCTACAAAATAGATCATAATATCATGTTTTGGGATAAATCAAAGAAGTGAAATGTAATCCCAATAATCATAACATAAGACATGAAACTTTGTTGAATATGCACATAGGAATAGAAAATCATTTCATATTAGTCGAGGCTCACTTCCAATACCATTATAGAGGATAAAGTCCATTACTGAACCGAGTTCACTCCTCATTCTAGCCTTGTTTCACTGAACCAGATTAAATTTTTGTTCCATCCATGTCAATCTCATGAGATATAAATCTTTACCCAATGCATTGGAGGGAGATATAGGTCCCACTAATCTCATAATGAAATCATTTTTTGTGTTCCACAAAATAAACATAAATCATTCATCATAACCCAATGAATAAAATGGGTTTCATATACATCATCCCATCATAACATAATCCATATAAAACAATGGTTATAATTTCATCACAAGAAAAATAAAACCATGTAAATAATAGGGTGATTATACATGAAACATATATATATTAAAGAATATCATATTAGATTGAAAATAGTTTTGATAAAACACTTGAAATGAATTCTTGAGGAAAATATCCTTTCTTCTTCAAAATAATTTTCTTTTATCAAAATGCCATGCAATTTTAAAAGAAAATAATTTTGTTGAAAATAATAATGAAATATTGTAGAATAAAATTCATGTAAATAAGGTGTTATGAAACTGTAGAAATCCGTTCATGACGTAAAAATTAAAAAAAACATTCTCTTCGTACTTTTACCAAAAAATCAAAAAGTTTCTCATTTGGTAAACAAATGAAAGATTCCTTCCATAACATGCGGTAAAAGTAAAAAAAAAGGCAAAAATGACTTTAAAAATACATGGAAGAATTGTAAAAATTTTATGAAAATAGTTTTAGAAGACATGGACATGGATGATAAATATAACCACAGTAAATACTTACAAATAAACAATCTGGGATAAAAATGAGATTGACAAAGTTACCCCTTACTATTTATGATCGGTGGAAACATACGTGTCATAAAATAATGAAAATTACATGATGTAAATATAATATCATTCATAATAAAAATCATAAACCACTAATGGAAATAATAAACACCATACCAAAGAAATAGATGGTGATTAAGGCATATGTCTCACAGAAATAAAAGTGAGACGAAATAATCCCTTACCTTAGGTCTGATTTCTTCCTTATGTGCTAGAAACTCTTGTATAATGATCTAAATAATGTAATTGAATTATTCAAGAATAATAGTCATTTTTAAGATATCATATATGATTCAATTTTCACTTTATATTACCCATTCATTTGTCAATTCCATGTTGAAGCAAAGTTTTGGGTAATAATAGTTTCATGTATCGTATGTGTTTGGACTTAGTGTTCCTAAAATTATTACTTATATAATTATTTTCTTACTTATAGAATGTAAAATATTATTTATATAACATATATATTCATTATATAGATATATATATACACAATAGATAGATAAATGAAATGAAATACACTATTCATGGAGATGGTAGGCTGTACATACACATGGACACTGTTTTCGTTTAATTATGGAATTAAATGGAATTAATTAAATGAAATACATATATACATAATTAAAGTAGAATTATTATGTCATATATTTCATGATTATTTATTATATATACTTTATAATCATTCTTGAATGGTTAACTTGGAGAATGAATCTCATCGCGTCTTGGAGTCGGTAATCCGTACGTACGCACGAGCGATGATATCATTCCCATAATTATTGAATATAATTGGAGTGGATGATATAATATCTAATAATTAGTATCATTTTATAAAAATCATATATAGTTTTTATTTTCACCACGACATGGAGAGGGTAATCCGTACATACGCATGCACGGTGATTTCATTTTCCATAGGATGGATTGAAGGTGAAATAGGGTGATTTAATATTTATAATTACATATAAGTATATTATTGATACTTATGTTATTAATTTATAATGAAACTACTAAATAAGAGGAATTATAATAAGAAATAAATTTGAAAGAATCAATAAAGGATATTACCTCTTCTTCGACTTGCCTCTTATAAACCTCCTCTTAAGGAACTAAAGTTGGTCTTTGAAGAAGACCAGGACCTCTAGTATGCTTATAGGTAAGTTTATAATAGAAATGTAAAGGTTTTGGACTAGTTTTAAAGCTCCAAATGGAGTGAAGAGAAGAGGGAGGAGGTTCCCTTTTTATAAGAGAGTAGAGGGGCACTTTTGGAAACCTCAAAAATATTAATTTATAATAAAATCAAACCCAACTTAAAAAATTCAAAAGTGACTCAAATTAAAATATGAGATATTATATGGTGGTAATATAATCAACCAATCAAATTTATACATATTTTTATTTTATTTTAAACCTTATCATTTTGATTTATCCTTATTTAATCAATTTAATTTTATTTGTGGTAATAATATTCAAAAATTTAAATGGTTATAAATACATAATTATGTGTTGTTAACTGTCAATAATTAGATACTTTATGAAATTTAAGACCATATAAATTTCAATTTTTAATTTTCAAATATTGTTTGTGAATTCTAAACAATTTAACAATATGTTATTTTTATAAAATATCAACAGTGTCAATTTTGACACTATTCAATTATTTGAATTTAAATAAAATCCAAATAGATGATAGAGGCAAAACAAAATGTTTAATATATTCTTAACATGTTATATTCATCTATAAAATTCTTTTAGCACGTTAGTTAGTTCATATAATATTTATTTTAATATTTTTAAAACCATTTATTTGATAATTCTCTTAATAAAATAACTACTACAACATTTTTGTATAATTATTTAATATACTTATTTTTGAATAAAAGTTAAAAATATAATACCCTAATGAATATAAATATAATATATTTAATAATAATACTTTTAGTAGAATTTATATTCTAAGACACCAATCTTTTAAAATGTTATGTTTATTAAATTATGAAGGTGACAACTTTGATATCATTTAAAATAAAATAATATAAATGTCATAATCTGTTTTATAAGGCTAAAAATGGTTCACAAGTCAACAATTGTATGATTATGGTGTATATATACTGGACCAATAAGTCTTTGTCAAATGTTTGGGCCTTTTTATGGGTATTATTATTTTAATAAAAACTATATTATTGATTTTTTCACTAAATAAATAATTTCTGCATCATTAATATATAATCTATTAAGGTAATTATATATTTCTTAAAAATTAAAAATAAATTAACATGATAAATAAAAACATTTTATCTTTCAAATGAGTTTTTATGATCGAATTTATATTATGTATAACCTTTTATTAAAAATACTTTAATTATTAAAGTTTGAGTGAGACATAATTCACTTTCCTTTAAATAAAATAAATTAAATGTCTCGATCTCATCCAAGTGGGTTCCAATAGATACCATTTCAACCCAAGAATATTTTAGGATGAAATAAAATCATCAAATTATATTAAGACAAGTGTTATAATAGTTTTATAATATTATTTATACACTTAATTATTCGATTTAACTTTAACTATGGTAAATAAAATTTACTGTAGTTACTATTCATAATGACAAAAAATAAAGGTATCCTATTAACATAATTTAGCCCTAATTATTCCAAATATGAAATATATTTTTCCTAATTCAAGACACAGAAGTTGCAGTAATTAATTTAAAATTAATCCCGTTGTTGAGAAAACGGGTTTTAAAATTTAAAACATTGAAAAAGATTGAAATGTTTTTACTTATGAATTCAATGCAAAATTAATACTAATGACATAAATTATTTTAAATGGTAAAAATATATTATATTAATATTTTAAAACCATTCAATATTATAATTTAACTATATAAATTATCTGGATGAAAAAAGTAGTTTTTAATTAAAATTTAGCATATTTTTACTATTCATCAAAATATGAAGGTTATCAGAATAATGTCAAAATTTTATCCAATGTAAATTCTTATATGATGATTAAAAATAAGTAGTTTAATTTGTCAAATTGAACTTATAAACTTTTCAAAAATTATATTTAAAATGGGTGCTCCATTAAAAGGTGACAAAACTACATTTTTTAAAAAATACTTCTTTTATTTGAAAAATTAATTTTGTTCTCAAACCATGTTTTAGAAAATATGTAAGATGAATTATAAAGTCATAAAATTAAAAATGTGGTTAATACTATTCATAACGAATAGTTCATAACAATATTTTAATAATATATTGTTGTTTAGTGAAACTCGATGTTGTGTACAATGCAAGCCATCGAGGAAGTTATCTCTTGCGTGTAACACAAGCCAAGTCAGTGTTACGTGTAGTGAAAGATTACATTGGTGTTGCGTATAACATAATCAAAACAAATTTCATTTATACATTGAAAAAAATCTATAATAAATGTTGCGTAGAATAATTTCTAACAAACGATCTTGAAATTGTGTGTAACACGAAAGAAGAATAGTGTTGCGTATACTACGAGCTAATATGGTGTTGCATATAGCACAAGATAATATTTGTGTAACGTACAAAATACGAAATCAAAGAAATTAAAAATGAATATATCTCATAAAATCTCGGGGTGTTACATAGATCTTGTAACCCTTTTAGGAGTCTTGGATTTAGTAGTAGTAAAGGCTACACTTCCATTTCTATTATTCTTCTTATTCAAATCAGAATCTCTTTTCATTATTGTTTCATGTTGAAGAAGAGTTCTGAAAATCTCATCAAGAGTAATTTGAGATACTTTCCTATTCTCATCAATAGTAGTTCTCTTAGATTCCCACTCATTAGGCATGATATCTATAATTTTTTCTACAAGTTCCTCATCATCTAAACCATTCTCACCCATAGATTGTAAGCTGTTAACAATAGTCTTAAATCTTTGTGGTACCCTACACACTGTTTCTCCATAAGGAAATAAAAATCCATGATATTCTACTCTAAGCATAGCTCTTCTAGTTTCTATAACCGTAGATGTACCAAAATGAGTAACCTATAATTTATTCCAAATACAATTTTCAGCTTCACAAGAAGAAATATGACTATATATATTTCTATTCATGGAACACAACAAAGCATTTAGTACCTTGTAGTTTAGTTGATATTCTGACTTTTCTTGATTAGTAGAAGTTCTGAATTATTTACCAGGAATCTTGTAATCTCTAGTAAGCATAAAAAAGTTTTCCACTCCAGTATTAATAACAAAAGTCTTCATACAATCTTTCCAATATTCACAATCATTCCCATCAAATATTAGTGGTCAAGTAGGATTTAGATTTTCAATCAAAACAACATTTATTCCTACTATCTAAAAAAATATCCTTCCATAGAAACTTGTTAATAGTAAAAGTTTGTAAACAAGGATAACAATCTTAATCAAGGGAAAACAAATTTAGAATAATGAAAAATTGAGAAACAAAACTTATATGTGAATATAAGTATTTCAAATACCTCCTCTAATACCAATTTTATGATCGTAATATTGATATAGACACTCAATTACAAGAGGGGGAGGGGGTGAATTGTATATTTTAAAACTTTTTTTTTAACCTTAAGGAAAACTATGTTTAAAAAAGTTAAAAAATGTAAATTTACAAGACCTCTTAGTTCTACAAACATGCTAGGTTCTAGAAATATGGTTCCAGAAATGGAACTTAATAAAATTTTACAAGGAAAAGATTCTACCTTAAAGAATATAGAATCTTACTTATCAGAGTACATAAGAATAAGAAAGTATAAGAAGATTATACTTTCCTCCTTTATCAAAATTTAGTGAAAATATAAACTTGTAACAGAACAAGTAACAAGTGTGATATCTTTTAACCCAAAGAGTAGGGTATCCAACAAACTTGGATAAAGGTCCCTTAATCTATAATTTCAAGAAATTTTGTCTTACCCACACCAGGGTAAGCCCTCGATAGAAATATCAGAGTCTGTCTTGCTATCCCCGCAAGCCCTCGAACTTCAAGGTAGTCGACACCTCTATCATCCTAATCTAGGAAGTCCTCGAACTTTAAGGTAGTCGACTTCTCTGTCTTCCTATCCATATAAGTCCTCAATTATACCCAGCAACAATCAGAGTCACATAAATAAAGCTGAACAGGATGTTCAGTATGCACAAAGGATGAGAGTCTCTCTCTCTAGAAACCACTTCAACATCATGAAATCTCTAGAGTGATCAATAGATGTTGGGCTTGTTCAAATGAGCTCCCATTTATAGGCACTTCACCAATGGTCGGCTCCCTGCTCCAACGGTCATATTTTCCATTGAATCTTGGAGGGACTTGTACATGCGTAACTCAAAAAATAGTTAGTTAGAAACAGATTGTATGAAATCTTTTTATAACTATAACAAGGGTAAGAAAAATATGGTTTCTTAACCAAATCCAATTTTATAGAGTCTATGGAAAAATAAAGTTCAGGTTCTAAGAAAATAAAAACTTGGAGAATATGAAACATGGATGTTCAGATTCTATTTTCCAAGTAATTTGGATCCTTAATTCTATAGATTTCGGATTCTAAATTCCAATGAATTCAGAGTCTGAATGCTAAAGAATTCTGAGTCTGAATTCTATGAAAATCTAAGGATTTAAGAGTTGGAATTATGAGGAATTCAAAACCTAAATTTTAGAGAATTCAGAACCTAAAATTCATTGAATTCAGAACCTGAATGTTAGAGAATTCCAAATCTAAATTTCAAAGACTTCAGAATCTGAATTTCAGAGAATTCAGAATCTGAATTTTAGATAATTTAGAATCTAAATTTCAGAGAATTCAGAACCTGAATTTTAGAATACTATATAGCTAAGAATTTATATAATTCCGAGGTTTTATATATGAAATCTATATTTGTACTTTATAAATAAGAGGATTTTGGTTAAGAGAAACTAAAACATGAACAATTAAAACATGGGTAAAGAGAAAATTTCCTTGAGGAAAGAAAATTTTCCTTGTTATGATAATTTTAGGGAAAAAGTGATTTGCCTTAAAATAGAGTGTTTGTGATTTAAAAAATATAGAGGAATGGAAAAGTTATAAGGAAACCTTATTGAATCAACAATATCCCCTTTTTGGAAAGCACAAACATCTTAACTAAAAATAATATAAGGACTTATAATTTTTATGGACTTAAAAAAAACTTATTTCCCTTTTACTTATAGATCATAGTGAATACAACTGACTCCCCCTTAGGCCTTGGAGTCCCTAAGTATTGTATTATTTAGTTCTTGAATAATATTTTACATTCTCTTGGATATAAAAATCATCTTTGATAAGAACTTCCCCTTAGATGAACTCCCCCTTACTTAGGGAAGTCTCTTCTTACTTAGTATTCTTTTTATCATTCCTTCTCCCCATTTGTGATTTTCAAAAAGGAATAGAGGAAATGGAAAGAATGGTACTTGAAATATTAGTACTAAGAAACCAAAAAATATATAAAGAACAACTAAAATTACATTAATATTGAAAGAAATTTGTACAAATAAGAAATTCAACAAAAGACCAGAATTGGGAAAAAATTATCCTTATTTCTCCTTTGGCATCAGCTTATTAATAATGGTTTTCAGCTTTTTGATATCCTTGTGATATTATTCTATATGCTTAAGTAGATGATCCTAATCTTCACTTTTCTTTTCCAAGACTCTAATCTTCTCTTCCTAAGACTTAAGACATTCTGCTTGAGATTTCAGCACTTCTTCTTGCTTAACCAGCTTCTCTTAAAATTCTATTTTGAGATCCCTTTCCCTCTTCCAATTCATGGCCACAGAATTAATCTTCCCATTCAGATCTTTAACTCCCTGTTTCTGAGTAGTCTGTTCAAGAGTTAGCTTTTCCTCAAATATCTTATAAAGATTACTAAGCTTTCCATTTTCGGTGTCAAAGGAATCTTTGACATTATCTTGAAATTTATCAAAATCTCTCATATCTTTGATAGTCTTCCTTGACCAGCTTGTAATCATCTAGTAGACCTTTTTTGAGCCTCATAACTAATGAGAAAGGATTTGAAATCGGCCTCAAGTATGAAAAATTTATCCATAAGCATTGAGACTGAATCTGATTTCTGAGTGAAAGAATGTTGAAGCAACTGACACCTCGAATATATACTTGGAAATAAAGGAATAGTACCAACTATCTTTTTAAAATATTGTACCACAAAATCATGTCCAAGAGAGGATTATTATGAATCAAAAAAGTCTGGTTGGTGATGATTCTTTTTCTAACTCTTCAACTTTCTTCTTTGATGAACTTCTAACAACTTTCTTTTTCAATATAGATTTTTTAGGTGTGTGAACCAACACCTGCTTTCCCTTATCAACTATCTGAATGATATCTTCTGGTTTAGGTGATTCATGCTCACTATCTGATAACTGAACAATTTTATCCTCCTAAACTTCCTCTTTCTTAGCATCAACCACTTGATCTTTCAGATGAACGAAATCATGATTACTACTTTCTTCTTTAGAAGGATTGTTTACTTCTTCTGGATCCTTCTCTTCATTCCCTAGAGTAGCATGTTTTGAGGATTCGGCTTGAGAATTATGGATCGATAATTTTACAGATGGAATTTTATTCTCATGGTAATCTTCAACTTGATTTATGACATCATCAGTTTCATCCCCTTATTCTTCTTCTTCTTATTATTCTACTTCCTCTTCCTCTTCCAGAACAATTTTTTCTTCTTGTTCTAGATCTGGAATCACCACCTTCTTTCCCAATGTCTCTGGAAGTGATTCTATAAAAAACTATTTGGGTATTGGGATTTGTTCAGATGCTTTCTTATCATTCTTGAGAAGTGATTGTACAATTTCGGCTTCAGAAAAATTCTTCCTTTGCTTCTTTTCTTTATGTTTCTTCTCAAGTTCTTTAACAACCATTATTTTTAACGCTTTTTCCTTGACAAGATCCAAGAAAAACATAGGCTCCACTTCCTTCCTATTTTTCTTATATTATCTCCACTTATCCACTACTTCATTAGGGTTTTTTTTCTTCTTTGCTTTTGGGGGTGCGGATGGAGTTTCCTTAGCTGTAGTAATTTTTTCTTTCTTTTCTAGCTCATTTTCCCTCCTTTTCTTTCCACCCTTCTTAGACATTTCAACCACTTCTAGTTTTTTTGATAGATTTTTAACATTTGCTTACGAAAAATCATAAAATTCCCTTGAATCACTAGAGAACCCGATCTTCATTATCCTTAGAGTATCATCACTCAATAACATTACGTTTAAATTCCTTGGCTTAGAACTACAAAGAATTTTGAAAGACTGAAGAAAAAGAAGTATAATATTCGATAGAATAGACAAATACATGATGAATTTGGTTTTCAGAGTTCCTTTTTTGATTTTCTCAATTTTAAGGAAAATATACTTCACCAAATTTATCTTCCTGAGATTCAACAAAAAATATAGGGAATAAATATCACTTTTCTTCAGGGTATCCTTGTCACCTTTTCTCAGAATGATAAAGCCCTAAACCTAAAACCGAAGAATCTGGAAATTTGAGGAAAGTTGTAAAATCTTTAGAGTCTTCACTTCTTTTAAACCAAGACCTTCCATAGAATTTTCCTTGTCAAAATATCTTACTACATCAAGTAGATTGTGTGAGTATAACTCTGCTTCACCCTATACAAAATCCCTATTAGATTTGCAGCGATGTTGTAAGAAAGAGAGTAGGTCTTTCCATAACTCTTGAACGAAAATTTATCTCTCCCTCATTCATCAAAAAAACTAAATGTTTCATAAAACTCTACCAACAACTCCGGATACACCAAATCTCGTGCCTTCGGTTTTGAAATACAAAGGCTCTCCCAACTATTCATCTTAATATTTTTAGAAATGATAGAATCATATTTAGAGAAGAATTTTAGATCAACCAACCTCTCCCGATATATTTTCCATTCTAATATTTCCTTTAAGGAAGTCATTTATTTCTAAGGAGGGGCTTGCAAAGACATTCATAGTTGAGAAATCCAGAAGATTTAGAATGACCTTAAGTAGAGGAACATAAGTTCAGCATGCCAAAGCTTGAAAAACCGATGTGCTACAACCATCATGGGGCTTTATATTGGAAATTTTGGCAACAGTTAAACTTCCTTGATTGATCTAATAGTTGAAATACTTATGATCAGATCTGATGGTTGAGGTGATGGCTGAAGAATGAATTTGGTAGTTTCTGATCTTTTGAGGTTTTTAAGAAAAACATTCATTTTTAAGGAAAAGTGAATCCGAAAAAGTTTTTTTTAAACAAGAAAAAGATACCATCATGTAAAAATCCGATTAAGAAAATTTAATATAGAAATCATACCTTCCAGATTTCTAGGAAAATTAGTCATAACAAGGTAAAATTATTCTTGAAGAACATTAGATTCCAGAAAATGATCACGAAAAGAAAATTTGAATACGAAAAATTTGACTAAAAATTTTTTTTATACAAAAACATTTTGACTACTAAAAAAATTGATTGCAAAAAAAATGGATTACTAAAATTCTAGAATATGAAACAGTATAGATTACAAAAAAAAATCAGAATAAAAAAAAATTAGAATACGAAAAAAATTCAGAATACAAAAACAAAATTATATTACGAAAAATTTTAGATTACGAAAAATTTTAGAATACAAAAAAAATTAGATTATGAAAAAAATTAGATTATGACAAATTTTAGATTACGAAAAAAATTTAGAATAACAAGAAAATGTACTCCCCCTACGAAAATGAGTTTCTGACTATAAGGAGATAGGTTTGAACAAGATGTTAACAAGGATGATTACCTTAAGGTTATAATTCATAACATCTATTTAATGTATTCAAATATATCGGTGCGTAAGGAATTTTTGAAAATATCAGAAAGTTGATCTTGTATTCCAATAAATTGAAGAATGTTATTTCCTTTTTGTGTGTGATCCCTAATAATGTGATGCCTTATATCAATGTGTTTTTCACGAGAGTGATGTGAAGGGTTTTTAATTAAGAAAATGGCACTAGTATTATCACACAATATTTGTGTTTTTGAAAATCTGATGCCATAGTCCTTGACTGTGTGTTGCAACCACAAAACTTGAGAACAACAACTTCTGGCTGCTACATGTTCATCTTTAGCAGTGGAAAGTGCTTCTAAGTGTTGATTATTTCATGATCGAGAAACTAATGAATCTCTTAAAAAATTACATGTTCTATATGTACTTTTTTCTATCCATTCTACATCCACCAAAGTCAGCATCCAAAAAACTTTAAAAAAATCATTTATAGAAGTATAAAAGATTCCTAAATCCATGGTTCCCTTTAAGTAGAAAAAAAAATTATTTTCACTGCCTTTAAATGAGATTCCTTAGGATTATATTGATATCTTTCACATAAACACACTAAAAACATTAAGTCTGGACGACTAACTGTTAAGTAAAGTAGGCTTCCTATCATACCTTTAAAAGATGTTTTATCCACTAGTTTCTCAGCTTCATCATGATCAAGTGAATTTTAGGTACCAATGGGAGTACTAATACTTTTAGTGTTTTCATATTTATACATTTTAATAAGATCTTTAATATACATATGTTGGGATATATAGATTCCTTCTGGATTTTGAGAAATTTGAAAACCAAGGAAAAATGTTGACTCACCCATCATACTCATTTCAAACACATATTTCATTATATTTGAAAACAAATCAGTTAAAGATTTTTGAGTTGAATCAAATATAATGTCATCAACATAATTATGAACAGTCAAAACATTTTTCTTATATTTCTTTATAAAAAGTGATGGATCAACATTTCCCTTAATGTAATTGTTTTGTAATAAAAAACATGTAAGTCTATCATACCAGGCTCTAGGGGCTTCTTTAAGTCCATATAAAGCATTGGTATGTTTGAAAACATGTTCAGGATGTTTTGTATCTTCAAAACTAGGAGGTTTTTCAACAAAAACTTCCACTTGAACATAAACATTAAGGATAGTACATTGGACATCCATTTGAAAAAGTTTTAAATTAAAGAAAGCTGCAAAAGAAAGTAGAATATGAATAAATTCAACTATATCTACTGGAGCATGGGTTTCTTCATAGTCTATTACTTCTTGTTGATTACATCCTTTAGCAACTAATCTAACTTTATTTCTTACTATGATTCTATTTTCATCACACTTATTTCTAGAGACCCATTTTACTCCAATAACAGATGTTTCCTTAGGTCTTTCAACCAACGTCTATACATTATTTTTTTTTGAAATCATTTATGTCATCTTGCATAGCTTTTATCCAATCATCATCACCTAAAGCTTCATTAGTGCTTTTATGTTCTTATTGAGAATGAAATGCTAGATGTTCTAATTCATTTTATAAGGAACATATAGTCCTTACTGGTTGATTTACGTCACCAATGATACTATCACTAGGAATATTCTTAAGAAACAACTGATTTAGGTTTTTTAAAACCTATTCATTAATATATGGTAGGAAATCTTCTAGGGTAAACGCTTCAAAAATATTTTCTGGAACATTTTTCTTAACAGAAAGATCTTCTATCTAGGGTTGATAATCAGTTTTTGAAAACACATCCAAATACGTAGGTTGAGGTTGTTTAAAACCACAGGATTAGTTTCATCAAATTTCACATGTATTGTTTCTTCAACAGAACTCATGTATTTATTGAAAAATTTATAAGCCTTAGAAGTTGTGGAGTAGCCTAATAAAATTCATTCATCATATTTGGGTGTGAATTTATGTAAATTATCTATAGTATTCAGAATAAAAACTTTGCAACCAAATAATTTGAAGTAAGAAAGTCAAGGTTTTCTACCATTCCACAATTCATGGGGGGGTTATGAAAAGGTCAAATCAAGACTCTATTTATAGTATAACAAGAGGTACTTAAAGCTTTAGCCCAAAAGTTTTTTTCTTTAGAATATTCACTCTACATGGTTCTAGTTATCTCTTGAAGAATTCAATTTCTTTTTTCAACAACACCATTTTTTGAGGGGTTCTTGGTGCTGATAAGTTATGAGTAATACCTTTTCTACTAAAAAAAGTTTCAAAATCATAATTTTTAAATTCTCCTCCATGATCACTATGATGATAAACTCCAAATAAATATTTTTATTAAATAGACACTTTTTGGAGAATGTGTGAAACCAAACAGTTCAATGCAGCCCTTAAAAACTATAACACATAACAAAATTATTAAACACCAGCTTGAACCCATTTGACTTGACTTCATTGAACAATTTCTAGGAATGATTTGTTACCATTTTGTCGGGGTCGTCTCTGATAATGCATTCGAAATGAGAAGCTAGCTTAAGCCACGCTCACAGGAACTCCTCTTCAACTATCTTCTTGTTGTTGAAACCTCTGACGAGGATTAGGTATTGGTTGCTAATCCACTCGCTTTACTCTTTATTTGTGTCAAATTGAATCAATCTTGCTTGCATCCTTTCCGCAACCATAGCAGAAGCGCATATGGATACAACATTCTCTGCCATCTCTTCCTCGGATTGTAACATCAGATCCCATGGATCTTCCCTGATCACCACTTCTCCTTCCGGCTCCCCAGGCATCCCCCTCGCTCCCACCTTAGCTGTTGAGACCAGTTCCCTCTCATGTACATCTATTTATTCTGCACCAACCATATTGGTTCCCGCCCCACACCATGGACCAAGGGTAACCACCGGTGTCACCTCCTCTGTATACAGGTACAGATCATGTTGATCTCCTACCTTTTATGGTTCCATCTCTTGCTTTTGAGATTCAGAGACCAAGGTTTTCTGTCCTTTCTCTCCCTCCACTGGCTGAATCTCAAGCTCCTTGTGAATACCCCCTTTTTTTCCGACCGGGTCTCCATTAGCTTTGGAAGATAGGAGTAGTCTTTTCACCCCTTTGGATTCATCTTCCCAGAAACAATGCATCACCCCGAGTCCCTGTTATATTTGTTCACTTTCTTCCTTCTTTGGTTGTGGAAGGTTTTTACGGCTCCTCCCAAGCCATTATTATCAAAGGGATGCTCATCGGCCTCAGACGCTGCCACAGATTGACCCTTTGAATTTTCATCAGACTCTCCCTCATTGCTCAAGCTTCCAAATCGGTTTCTGAGGTCAATGCAGGATAGGGTGCCCCTCAAGTTGGTTTCCTTCTTGGTATACACTGTCCTACGTACCCCACGGGAAGACTAATCCCACTCATGGATTGAGTTCGATTTACTCTCATCAGTAGACACCCTACCAAAGTTCCTGCAACTGCCAGTGTGCATCGCCATCACATACGAGCATGGAGCCACCGCCCCATGGGATGGGCCAGCAGCACCAGCCACTCCAACATACTCCCCCAGAGTCTGGGTAGGTGATTTGAGGGTGTCTAGATTTGCTTCCTCCACTCCACTGGACTTAGTTCCCCCTAACATAATGCTGTTAGGAATTCCATCTAATTATTCCGAAGTCTTTTAAAAACATCCACTACACTCGGCCTTGGAGGCATAGCAGATATGTGCATACTAGCTCCACCCAAGCACCTGGTGTCCTCTGTCTCAACATTTCCTTGACCGAAACTAATAGACACTGCACCCGTCTCAACAACAGGATAACCGCCCACACCTTCCACCCCCAAAACACCTTCATGTTACCTATCCATTCGCCTAAAAATCTCTAGATTGTGTCCCAACCGCTTGCACGAAGAACAATAGTCACACCAGGATTCAAATATGACAGACTGCTTGTATCAGAATTATTCTCCCATGGAAATCCAGAAAGATTCAATGGGTGCCTTTGAGACATCTACTTCGACACATACCCTTGGAGAAATTGGGTGGCACACCGCGCGGGTCCGACTATCATTACATAGGAATCGGCCAACCAAATTCCCAAGAAACTGAAGGATAGAAATATTTTAAAATGGAAGTGGAAGTTTGGGAAAACTTACCCAAATCGCCAGCTTAGAAGGGTCTAATTTCATGTGAAAGTCGTATGACCATTTGAAGAGGAAGAACAAGTTCCATCATAGGAGCGAGGCATGCTCGACCACGCGTGAATCAGATCATCTTCAGAAGAAAAGTAGAGCATAAAGTTTCTGGAATCAAGAAGACCAACCGTGACTCGCTCCTATAAACCCCATGATTCGAAAATCCAGTAATTGAAGGAGTCCACCGACGACCGGCGTTGCTTGAATCACAAAATCAAGGTCAGTTCTAGTAGGGAGGATGCCTGAGTAAATTCCAGGGTTGAAATCGGTAGAAGCGGGAGGCTTGTGAAGCATTCGGGAACTTTTGGGCATACCAAAATATGAGGGAAGGGGGGAAGGTGGTCAGGATTTGAGAAGGGAACGAAAGACCGATTCTCATTTTTAACTTGGGCTCTAAAACTTTTGAAATAAGAAAGAGATTCATATTTCTTTTCTAGAAAATAGACGAACATAAATCTACTGTAATCATCTACTAAGACAAATACATAATATTTTCCTCCAATGCTTCGAGTTTGTCGTTGGACCAAAAAGATTCATATGAACTAAATGTAATGCATCATTAGTTGAGACTTCACTTATTGATTTGAAACATGATTTATGTTTCTTTCCAAATTGACAAATATCACAAAATTTTGAATAATCAAATCTATGCTCTGGTATATCCTTAACTAGTCTTTTCATAGAGAGTTTTTATATATTCCTAAGGTTACAATGTCCTAATATTCTATTCCATAACATAGAATGATCTTGTATTTCACTAAGAAAAGGTATATCTTGTCTCCTAAGGTCTACTAGGTTTAGTATGTATACATTTTCTTACCTATTGGCAAAAAGAATAAACTCTTCCTTGGAATTGTGTTCGAAACCTTTATCATTCCTAAAATACATAAGGTAACCTTCATCACATAATTGGATTATTCTAATGAGGTTGTGCTTAAGACCTTTAACAAATAAAACATTTGGAATCAATGTTTTTTCAAGAATAACAATGTTACCTATACCAATAATTTATCCCTTAACATTATCTCTGAAAGTTACTTTTCCTCCTTTTGTCTTGATAATCTTTTCAAAGAAGTTTTTGTTACCAGTCATATGCTGGGAACATCCACTATCATCATACCATGTATTATTGTGGGTACTTTATTTATTTTACTAAAAATATGAATGTTAGAATTTCAGAACCCAAATTCTCATGGATCCAGAGACTTCAAAAAGCAACATTTTTGCTATCCACATTTTCTTAGAAAAGTAAGATTTATGATAACCTAAAAACTGACTTTTATTTAAAGAACAATTTTTTCCACAATTTCCACCACACTTAAATTTGGTGCAGAATAGAGCACTTTGAGGGAAAATATAATTATTACTAAAAACTAGTTTAGAATAAGTATAACCAAAACTAGAATTATTCCTTAGAGGATGAATTTGGGAATACATCTTATCAGAGTTTTCATTACCTAAGTAAAAGTTTGACAAACACTTCCTCAAGGAAAATATTTCGGACATCACTCTAATAACTATGTTTTTATCCTCAAAAACATTAGTTTCAACACTAGAGTCAGCTTCTAAAATATTTTTATTAGAAATTACATTTTCAAGAACCTTAGAATGTTTATCCTTCTCAGAATTAACATCCTTAAGTTTTTTTTAAAATTCTTTTAAAATCATAAATTTTCTTATCAAGATATTTAGAAAGATTTGATACTTTATTAGTAAGAATAGAATCTCTAGAATTTTCCTTATCAAGTTTTTTCTTGTGTTTAGAATTTTCATTCTCAAGAAGCTTTGCAAACCTAGAAACTTATTCATAAGTAGGTAAAGTAATATCTTCATTTGAATAAGATTATTCATCCGAAGATTCATAATATTTATTATAACTATAATTAGCGTTTAAGGATACATTGGTTAAAGATTCATAATTGTGTACCTTAGCCATTAGACGATGATTTTTAATGGGTAATCTGGATAGTAAACCATGATTCTTATGACCAAAAGATTCATACTCTGAGGTTTTATCCTAAGAGTCTCCACCACTGGCACTCCAGGTTTCATTAGCTTTCAAAACTTTCTTAGCTTTGGATTTGTAGTACTTCTTTCTACTTCTCTTAGAATGATTTTCCTTTTTATAATTTTTCTTTAGCATATCACAATCTGACCTTATATGCACATCTCTTTTTCATTCATAACACGTGACTTCTGAGTCTTTCTTGTCTTTATTTCTTTCTTATTAAATCTATACTAAAAGTGTTTCTTCATAACTATCTTGTTCATCCTTAGAGAAAGATTAGCTAGCTCATTTTCAGAATGTTCACTTTCACTTGATTCAGATAAAATAGTGAGTTTCTTTGACTTAGATCCTGTAACCCTCTTAGGAGTCTTGGATTTAGTAGTAGTAAATGCTACACTTCAATTGAAATTCTTCTTCTTATTCAAATCAGATTCTCTTTTCATTCTTCTTTCATGTTGAAGAAGAGTTCCAAAAATATCATCTAGATTAATTTGAGATACTCTTATATTCACATTAATAGCTGTTCTCTTAGATTCCCACTCATTAGGCATGATATCTATAATTTTTTTCACAAGTGCCTCATCATCTAAACCTTTCTCACCAATGGATTGTAAGTTGTTAATAATATTCATAAATCTTTTTTGTACCTTACACACTATTTCTCCATAAGAAAATAGAAATCCATGATATTCTGCTCTAAGCATAGCTCTTCTAGTTTCTAAAACCTTGGATGTACCAAAATGAGTAACATCTAATTTCTTCCAAATACAATTTGTAGATTCACAAGAAGAAATATAACTATATATATTCCTAGTCATAGAACACAAAAAAGTATTCAGTACCTTGTAGTTTAGTTGATATTCTAACTTTTCTTGATTAGTAAAAGTTATGACTTCCTTTTCAGGAATCTTGTAATCTCCAGTAAGAATAACGAAGTTTTTCACTCTAGTATTAACAAAAAAAGTCTTCATAAAATCTCTCCAATATTCATAATCATTCCCATCAAATATAGGTGGTCTAGTAGGATTTAGATTGTCAATCAAACCAACATTCATTCCTGCCATCTAAAAGAAAATATCTTTCCCTATAAACTTGTTAATAGTAAAATTTTGTAAACAAGGATAAAAATCCTAAGCAAGGGAAAAAATTTAGAATAATGAAAACTTGATAAAGAAAACATATATGTGAATATAAGTATTTCAGAGACCTCCAATGATACCAATTTTAGGATCGAAAAAATGATGTATATTCTCTACTACAAGAGGTTTAGGGGTGAATTGTAAGTTTAAAAAAAAATTTAACCTTAAGGATAATTATGTTTAACAAAGTTAAACAATGTAAATTCAAAAGACCTATTAGTTCTAAAAACTTTCTAGGTTCTAGAAATATGGTTCCAGAAATGAATCTTAATAAAAGTTTACAAGGAAAATATTCTACCTTAAAGCATATAGAATCTTACTTATCAGAGTACATGATAATAAGAATGTATAAGAAGATTATACTTTCTTCCATTATCAAAATAAAGTGGAAAAATAAACTTGTAACAAAACAAGTAACAAGTATGAAATATTTTAACCGAAATAGTTGGGTACCCAACAACCTTGGATAAAGGTCCATTGATTTATACTTTCAAGAAAGTCTGTCTTACCCATAACAGGGTAAGCCCTTGATAGGAATATCAGAGTCTATATTTCTATCCACTCAATCCCTCAAAATTCAAGGTAGTCAGCACCTCTGCCTTCCTAATCCTGGAAGTACTCGAACATTAAGGTAGTCAACACCTTTGTCTTACTATCCCCAGAAGTCCTCAATTGTACAAATAAACAATTAGAGTCACACGAAGTAAGCTGAACAAGATGTTCAGTACACATAGAGCATGAGAGTTTCTCTCTCTAGAAATCACTTCAACAACATGCAGTCTCTAGAGTGATCAACAGATGTTGAGGTCATTCAAATGATCTTTTATTTACAGGCACTTCTCCAATGGTCGGCTCCCTCCACCAACGGTCATATTTTTCCTTGAATCTCGTAGGGACCTGTACACATCTAACTAAAACAACGGTTAGTCATAAATATATTGTAAAAAATAATTTAATAACTAAAATAGGGGTAAGAAAAATATGGTTTCTTAACCAAATCCAATTTTCCGTAGTCTATGGAAAAATAAAGTTCAGGGTCTAAGAAAATAAACACTTAGAGACTATGAAACATGGATGTTCAGATTCTGTTTTCCAAGGAATTTGGAACCTGAATTCTATATATTTCATAGTCCAAATTCCAATGAATTAGGAGTCTAAATTATAAGGAATTATGAGTCTAAATTCTAAAAAATTCAGAGTCTGAATTCTAAGAAATTCAGAGTCGAAATTATTAGGAATTCAGATTATGAATTTTGAGGAATTCAGAATCTCAATTATAAGGAATTTGGAGTCTGAATTATGAGGAATTCAGAACTAGAATTTCAGAGAATTTGGAACCTAAAATTTAGAGAATTTAGAATATGAATTTCAGCGAATTCAGAATCTAAATTTTAGTGAATTCAGAATCTAGATTTTAGAGAATTTGGAATCTGAATTTCAGACACTACTGAAAATAAAATATATACGAACAATTTGAAACTATTGTTATAGGCAGTAGAACCGTTGGTATAATATATACCAATTGTTTGAAAAACTGTTGGCTAGTAAGACATTGCAAAAGGCCTATACCAACAGTTTTCCGATAACCGTTGGTATATGACTCTGTGACCTTCAATATGCCAACAGTTTTATAGAAACCGTTGGTATAAATATAAATCAACGGTTTATTAGCTGTTGGTATAAATAGATTATATGTAGTTAACCAATGGTTTGAAATAGTTGGTACATAGTATTATCAATGGTTCCATCAAACCTTTGGTAAAAATATTTTGAAAATATAGTATACCAACATTTTTGAACCATTGGTATAGTGTTTTACCAACATTTTATTCAAACCTTTGGTAAAACTATTCTCCACAAACACTTTACCAACAGTTTAAAATTGTTGGTATAGGGTTTTTCTAGAAAACAACACATCAGTCCATTCCCTCCACTACATACACCTGAAAACACAGGTTTTCACTGCATACACCTAAAAACACAGTTGCATACAACACTTAAAATAGAACACTTTGCACTTAAAATAGAAAATAAAACACAACACTTAAAATAGAACAATTTACAGTTAAAATAGAACAAAAAAACACCTGCAATATGGCATTAAAAGAGTAGACTCTTCCCACCATGACATGTACCATGACATAGTTTTCCCCATTTAGATCATCACATGACAACCACTCTTCCAAATAACCCATTTCAATTTATTTGGTGGAGACCTCTCATAATGGTGAGAGGACAATCAAATTTTTGAGAGCCCATCATAGTCAGAGTTAAATACACCATTAACAGAATTAACACATAATTCATAATGTAATTACAGCAAGTATAGACATACAAAAAGTATACACATACACCATTAACACATAATTTATATGTTAATTAAATACATAAAGAATTAAATTTGGAATTCAGGGGTTGAGGGGATATTTAGGGGTTTGGGTGGCTGTCAAAGTGGGGTAGGGGTGTCCAGAAGGGTGAGGGTGTCTAGGGCGATGGGGGTGTCCTGGGGTGGGGGTGGGGGGTGTCCAGGGTGGTGGGGGGTGGGTGGGTGTCCATGGTGGTGTCCAGGGGGGTGGGGGCTGTCAGGGGTGGTGGGGGGTCTTTGGGGTTGTCCGGGTGGGGGGGGGGGGTGGTGTCTAGGGTGTTTGGGGGACTTTCCATGGGTGGGGGTGTCTAGTGGGTGGGGTGGTGTCCAGGGGGGTGGGGGTGGGGGTCCAGGGGGTGGGGGTCTAGGGGGTGGGGTGGGGGGGGGGGGTGTCCACAGGGGTGGGGGACTGTCCAGGAGGGTGGGGGCTATCCAGGGGGGTCGAGGGGTAGTCCATGAGGGTGGCGGGGCTGTCTAGGGGGGTCGGGGGTTTCCAGGGGGTGGGCGGGGCTGTCCATGGTGGTGGGGACTCTCTAGGGGGTAAGGGGTGTCCACAGGGGTGGGTGGTGCTGTCCAGGGGGTACGGGGTGTCTAGGGGTGGGTGGGCTGTCCATAAGGGGTAGGGGTGTCCAGGGGGTGGGCGGGCTATCAACTAGGGTGGGGGGCTATCCATGGGGGGAGGGGTTATCCAGGGGGTGGGTGGGGCTGTCTAGGGGGGTGGGCGGGGCTGTCCACATGTGTGGGGGCCTGTCCAAGGGGTGGGCTGGGCTGTCCATGGGGGTGGGGTGGGGGGGGGGGGATGTCCATGGGGGTTTCCAGGGGGTGGGGGCTATCAATGGTGGTGGTGTGGTGGGGGGGGGGTGTCCATGGGGGTGTCCGGGGGGGGGGTGTCCATGGGGTTATCCGGGGGGGTGTCCAGAGGGGGGGGGGGTCCAAGGGGTGGGGTGGTTTCCAGAGTGGGGTGGTGTACCGGGGGGTGGGGTGGTGTCCAGGGGGTTGGGGGGGGGGGATTTCTAGGGGGTTGGGGTGTCTAGGGGGTGGGCAGGCTATCCATGGGAGTGAAGAACTTTTTCAAGAGTTATCAAAAGTGAAAATTTAAAAAATAAGAGTAACATGTTTTGAATAAATTGGTGAAATGTTTTAACAAGTTACACAAACATATATAACAACATGTTTTTATAATAATCACATGAATAGTTGTATTTATCATAGGGATACAAAACTGTAATTGTATATCAAACTTGCTTTTATCCACACTAAAGGATTTTTTTCTTGGGGATTGTGTGGTATTGGATTATTTCCAAACCATAACATGGATGTAACTATTCTTGTTGAGTAGTGTACTATTTAAATAATTTAGTTCATGTGGAAGTGTGATTTTTTTAGAAAAGTGATAATTATTTAACATGATGAAAATCTTGTATCAATAGAAAGGATAATTAAAATAAAAACACATCATCAATTTTCCCCTCCCCCTTTCAGTGTGTAAGATCCTGACCTTATCATGGGTTGTCCAGGGGATTGAGAGAGCTGTCCACGGGGGTGGGAAGGCTGTCCAGGGGGTAGGGGGTGTCCAGGGGGGTGGGAGGGCTGTCCACGGGGGTGTTCGGGCTATCCAGAGGGTAGGGGGTGTCCAGGTGGGTGGGCGGGCTGTCCATGGGGGTGGGCGGGGCTGTCCAGGGGGGTACGGGGTGTCCAGGTGGGTGTGGGGCTATCCACAGGGGGAGGGGGTGTCCAGTGGGGTGGGCGGGCTATCTAGGGGGTAGGGGGTGTCCAGGGGTGGTGGGCGGGCTGGAAACGGGGGTGGGTGGGGCTGTCCTGGGGGGTACGAGGTTTCTAGGGGGTGGGGGGTGGGGGGGATGTCCTCAGGGGGAGGGGCTGTCCAGGGGGTGGGCGGGCTATCCATGGGGGTGGCATGGATGTCCAGGGGGTACGGGGTGTCCAGGGGGTGGGGGATGTCTAGGGAAGGGGTGAATCAATCCCAGGAAATAATAATCATATTTTATAATTTATAGATAGAAAATAATGATAATGTGACCTACCTAATCACACATATATTCAGGCACAACAAATCAATAATCATTAAAGGTCAGTAATATCAGTCAAAAAATCTAACAGATCAATCTGTCCCTTATCACCATCATCGTCCCTGCCCTCCTCCTCGCCCTTTCACTTAGCCTTGTCCTCCTCATCATCCTCCTCTTTCTCCTTCTCCACCTCGGCCTCCTCCACACCCTCCTCCTCCTCCACCTCAGCCTCCTCCACGCCATCATCTCAACCACCACAAGAACTGCCAACTGGTGCACCATATATAGAACACATCGATGACATATATTCATCACAAACAGTGATGGCCTCTGGTGGAAGTGTTGGACGTAAAACTCCCATCAGTTTCATAAATGCAGTGTTTTCCCTACCAGACTATTCTACCATCTCTATGGCCCTTTTTCAGTCTGTTCTGCCTGTGCCTTAACCTACTGCAACTTGGTAGCACCACAACTAGTACCTGAGGAGGTCCAATACCTCATCGGAACTATACACTTCCCAGGTCGACAGCGTACTCTACCAGGGTGCTCATCTCCCAACACCATATGTAAGTGATAATTTGGCCCAAAATTGTCAGGTTCTTGGGCACCAAGGGCCTCTAAAGAAGCCTGTTAAAAATATAAATAGATTATTAAGTTTCAAAATAGAGATTAAAATTTTAAATCTACAAATTAAAACTTACAATCTGCTGTTGAGTTAGTTCATTAACTGTACTTCTATCTTTCTTCGTTCTACTCGAGCAAAACAGTTTTGCTCAAGGAACATGTCATTCTATATTCAATTTATTCCTCTACAATGACATTGAATGTAGGAAACCATAATTAAAAATAGGATACCCAAAAAACATTAATTTCATAACTAAAATTATATAATAACTTTATAAATCAAATAAATTATGGAGGAATCCATAGAATGTAAAATTCATAAAGAAAGATTATATATTTTCATACCTGCTGCCTCTCATAATCTGGCATCGTAGTACGTCCCAATGTGGGGATGTATTTCTTAGCATAAAAGATATTTTATTTCTTATAAATGAATCCTAAATAAAAATAAATAATTAGTATTAAAAAAAACATGAAAAGTTTCATTTAAATACTTCTAATTTGATTAATACAGTAAATTGGATAGTCGCCCAATAAGTAATCATCTGTCTATACTATTCTGACAGAAAATCATCCACAACAGGGACCGTCTCTACCTCTGTTCCCAATCTAGGCCACCATCCAATGTACAACTCATGCTTATAAGATCTCCAAAGCTCGCCTAAATCCTTTATATTTGTTGGCCATGAACCCTCACCATCAGGGAAATTAAACCACAGTTGACACCAAAATATTAATTCATATAAATACAAAAATTAATATATTGCATTAATTAAAAAATATTTTTTACCCATATCTCTGCCCAGGCTTCATCCTCGACTTCATTTGGAAGCTGTTTCCTTGAGATCAGGCTGACAAGAATGATGTCGGAGTATTTGGAAAGCGTCACAAAAAAACTACGACATTTCTGCCCTGATTTTTCAATCATCTGACTATCTTCATTGTACTCCATCATCAACTGTGTGCGGTAGTTCCACACCGCACACATGTGTGTACGCCCTCGCCCTGCCTCATATCAGTAGATGTGTCTGTTATGAATGAAAAAAATATATTTTATCTATACATGTTATAATGAAAATAAATAATGGTGTAAAAATTTGTTAGGGTTGTACAAGTATACCTATGGTAGTCTGATCCATGGGCGCCGCTAGATCCACAGAAACTGAAGGAATACTCTGTACAGATGGGGTGAGTCCCAATGTATGCTCTGCAGGGATAAACTCTGGTGGATCAGGATTCGAAGAAGATGGAATATAAAATCCCAAAGAGAAGGAAGCAGAAGTAAAAGAAGATGATAGGGATGGCTTGTCGAATGCTGGATGGGTAGTGGGAATCATCATCGGACATGGTACAGACTGGTGAGGAGGCTTAGATGTAAATGGTGGTAAAAAAATGGGAGGACAAAATATATCGTGTATCCCTAATGACATATCGGGATCAATATGTGGGATGGATGGTTTGTCAGTGGGAGGGGAATGGTCTAATCGGGTACGCTGACCAGATCGTCTAGCTCTCGTTCCACTGCCCCTCGTAAGAACACCCTGAGTACTGGAACCACTACTAGGCTACTCATGAAATAACTTTCTCCTAATAGATTGATCCTGCAAAAACATTTAAAAAAAATAATCACATGACATTATATATTATTTAAATATATATATTTGAAATAAAATACTCACTACAGGAACTAGTGGTGGAATGCCCAGCTCATTTATTCAATGATTGTTGTCCATAATTTGTTTTTGTCACCTCTCTTCAGTTGTTTTCATTTCCTTAATTTGAAAAAAAATATGGAATTAAATACAAAAGGATAAAAAATGTGTAACCCCAAAAACAAAATAAATGAGAGGGAATAGGGGGATTCATGGATTATTTAACAAACCATTGTTTTAGGTGATCTTGAACAAATATATAATGAAGTCAATAAATCGTACAAGATGTAATAAAGAAATTTAATTTATAGTAGGATGTTTATTTACTATGTTTCATCAGTCTATTAAAGAGAGGTCTTAGAGTCATTCAAATTTTATACAAATCACAGTTGAATCATTGAAATGTTCACCAAGTTAGAAATGTTGGTTTCGTAGGATTGAATACAGTTCAATTCCAAACTAAAAAATGCAATTCAAATAAAATTTCAACCAATAAACATTGAAAATTCACATAATGGTCAAGCCAGATAAAACATATTTGTAATCAATATTAAATCAATTTGAATAGTACCAACCTTAACAGCCCAAGTCAAGGTAAACCAAAAGAATTTATAACATGAATGTATGATTTTATATATTTCCCACCACAACTTCAGGTTCACAATCAAATCTGACAATTGAGCTATTAGAGTAATCAAAAGTAATAAATGGATCATTTATAATGGTAGTAGGTATGGTGTTAATTCCATCATCACCATCATCAAAAATTTATCTAGGGATTACCTCAATAATGACACCAAATTCAGGTTGAAGATGGGCTTTGACATTAAATTTTTTTTCTCCATTGATGCTAATACATATGGTTCATCTGTAGAAAGAGTATGAGTCATGTCAATTACTTTAAATCCACAATAATCAATAAATGTTCCCTACCTCTTCCTCGAATCAAACCACTTACATTTCATCAGTGTGACTCATCCATGAGAATAATAATCCAATATTTTTTTTCAACAACAACGTAATAACCTACATTTTCAAATCACGGTCTACTATCAGATGCACTAGAATAAAATTCTATTTTTTCAGTGACCATAACAAAATCATGTTATTTTATCATGTTATTTTCTTGTTCCGTGATAATAAATCTGTTCCCATTGATAACAATTGATTTACAGTCATGAACCACTGTATTAGGACCAAAATCCAAAGCTCTTATTTCCTCAGAGACAGAGTTAGAAGGAAAACTCAATACCTGAAATATAAATCAATATTAAACTTAATTAATTATTGTTTTAGTTATTTTAAGTAGTAATATTATTACATTCAATTTTAACCAAGAAGAAAACGATTTTCAATACAAAGTCTCCCTCCTTCTCAATGATAAAGAATGATGATTCATATTTATTATCAATTTATGTTCCATGTAGATAAAAATAGGAATAGTTTAACATATATATATAAATATATATAAGACATAAATATAAAATTTACTTAAAATATATAGTCATTAAACAAGTCACAGTTGATCAAAACTGTGTGATGTGCCATCTCCCGCTCTTCATGGATTAATGCCGTCAATGTATATGATCTATGAATTCCACCTATTTGAAGAAGTGATGGAAAACTGGGTTCAATTTTCTCATATTGTTCGACTTCGTTTCTCATTGGTATGTTCTTTCTTGTAGTAAGATCATAAAAATACACAGAGCAGAAATCCATACATTCTTGAGCCAAGTAACCGTTCACGATAGAACCTTCAGGATGATTCCTATTACAAATAGAAGACTTTAATGTGTACATATTTACTTCAGTTGGATACATCCAACGAAAAGAAATAGGTCCTCTGAGAAGTATTTTAGTTGGAATATGGACAGTCAGATGCAACATGCATGTAAAAAATGATGGAGGAAATATTTTCTTTAACTCAAACAAAGTTAATGGGGAATCTTCCATCATTTTTTTCAAAAAATAATTGGACAAATTCTTAGCACAAAGATCACTAAACAAATGGCACAACCGAATAACATACACCCTTACATTATTGGAAAAAAGATGACGAATTTCTATTGGAATCAACTCATGCAGAAGTATGTGATAATCATGAGTCTTCAAATATTTTAGATCCAACTCTCTTCCGTTGACCTGTTTTGATATGTTTCTTGAATAGCCATCAGAAGCATTAATAGTATCTAATACTTCAATAAATTTCTTTTTTTTCTGTAGGTTTCATCACATAAGAAGAACATGGAAGTTGCCGTTTATTTTCACTGATACGCACAGGAAGGAATTCCGGTATGATACCCAAATCCACCAAGTCATTTCGAGACCATAAACCATCTTTTGTCTTTCCCTTAACATTTAGAGGCATTGAATGAAACATTTAACATATATATTTTTTAATGTGCATTACATATAAGCAATTATGTAACAAATTGGTTGACCAATAAGAAAAATCAAATAAGATACTTCTCTTCTTCCAATTGTAATAGGTTTCAGTGGAAACATTTTTTCACTTTCTAGATTTCATTTGACCCTTCCCATATGAAAAACTCAAATCTTTCAATTCATTAAGCACATCAGTTCCAGACATACACAGAGGTGGATCATCGATCTCCCTGGTATTGTCAAATCTTCAATGATTATTTCTATATGGATGGTCCATTGGAAAGAATCATCGATGTCCCATAAAATTGAAACTACAATTATTTTTCAGTATTCTAGATCATGTATTATTTATAAAAACAAGACATGATAGTTTTCCCTTCGTGCTCTATCCAGACATCATTTCATAAGCAGAGAATACATTAATCGTCCACATAAGCGTAGCATGCATCTGAAATATGTCTTTTAAACAAGCATCATTTGTACGCACACCCACATACCAAAGAAGTTTCAACTTTTTTAATAAAGGTTTCATGTATACGTCTATATCATTTTCAGGATCAGGAGGGCCAGATATGAGTATACTCATGAAAGTAAAAGGTTTTTTGATACACAACCATGGGGGAGGATTATAAATGTGTATAAAAATCAGCCATGGGTTGTGCAATTTAAGCATCCACCCAAACAGATTAAAACCGTCACATGAAATACCTATCCTCACATTACATGTGTCAACTGTTAAATTAGGATATCGAGCATCAAGTCTCTGCCATGAAAATCCATCTGCAGGGTGAACAAACTCACCATTAGTCTTCTTTCTCTCGGTATCATGCCATCACATTTTTATTGATATTTCATTAGATATAAAATGATTCTGGAGTCTAGAAATCAATGGAAAGTGCCATAGTACTTTCTGTGGCGCATTTGATGGTTTTCCATTAGATTTTGGATTCTAGCAGGATGTGCCACATTTTATACAATCATTATGTTCAGCATTTTCTTCCCAAAATAAACTACAATCATTCGGGCAAGCATGAATTTTATTTCTTGGAAATCCAAGTTCCTCCACTAACTTCCATTCCATATAGTGGTTTGGGGGAATATCTACATCATCTAGAAGTAAGTCCTTCAAGAAAGTAAGAATCTAACTGATGGAAGTATTAGAATTCCCATACATAGTTTTCCCATGAAACAATCCGATTAAGAATTATAGCATTTTCATTTTACCACATTATCGATATACTGGAGTCGTGGCAACATTATTCAATTTTTTCACCATGAAAACATCATCATTTTCATTAGACGCATCATGTGTGATCATATCGAAATCTTCTTGGGTTGGAATCCTTTATTTTTCATGATGATTAATAAATGGAAACCATTCGTATAACAAATTATCCAATCCAGTCCTCTCATTTGGATCATCAGCAATTTGAGATGTCATTTTCTCCCCATTTTGATACCATAAAGAGTAGTTTTCTTGAAAACCATATTTGGTTATGTGGAAGCTGAATTCATCATGTCTCAACAAAGGTCTTCCAATACACTTTTAATAGGGGTAGTGTATGTGACCACTATCTGAAGCATTGGGAAATGAAAAATATAAAAATCTCTCCAAAATCGGTTTCATACATCCAACTTCTATCCATTATGTAAAAAAATTGTAATAAGTCATTTTGTCAAAAGCAATTCAACAATATAGAAGTTTCATCAAAAATAATATTTAAGTAAACGAGAATTGTTCACTTTATATGAAAGCATAATTTACACACTACTCTATATGATAATCATAATATAAACGACAAAAAATACTATATTTATAACAAAATATAATTGAAGAACTATATATGAGTGTACAAGATCATGTACACTTGTGGAGGAGAATTATTCAAGAGTTGAATAAATTTTAGATCGAAGAAATTTTATATTTTATTAGATAATTTGAGGGATCATATACATTTCCCAAGGGGGAGGGGGTGTCCAGTGGGGGTGTGGGGTGTCCAAGGGGGTGGCGGGGCTATCCAGGGGGGTCAGAGGTGTATAAGGGGTGCGGGGCTGTCTAGGGGGTCAGGGTGTCCTTGGTGGGTGGGCTGTCCATAGGGGTAGTCAGGCTGTCTAGGGGGTAGGGGGTGTCTAGGGGGGTTGATGGGCTGACCAGGGGGTGATTGGGGTGTCCAGGGGGTGGGTGGGGCTATCCAGGGGGTACGGGGTGTCTGGGGGGGGGGGGGGCTTTCCATGGGGGTGGTGGGGCTGTCCAGTGGGTACAAGGTGTCTAGGGGGTGGGCGGGCTATCCAGGGGGTGGGCGGGCTATTCACAGGGGGTGGTGGGGCTGTCCACAGGGGTGGAGGGGGCTGTCCACGGGGGTAGAGGGGCTGTCCAGTGGGGTTGGGGGTCAAGGGGGTGGGGAGCTATCCAGGGGGTGGGGGAGTCCCGGGGGATGGGGGTGTCTAGGGGTGGTGGAGGGTGTTCGGGGGGGGGGGGGGGGGGGCTATCCACGAGGGTGGGGGGCTGTCCATGGGGGTACAGGCTATCCAGAGGGTGGGAGGGCTATCCATGGGGTCGGCAGGGGCTGTCCAAGGGGTCAGGGGTGTCCAAGGGGTGGGGGATTTTTAGGGGGAGCGGCTGTCCTTAGGGTACGAGGGTTGTCCAGGGGGTGGGCAGGCTGTCCAGGGGGTGGAAGGGGCTATCCAGGGGGTACATGGTATCAAGTGGGGTGGGGCGGGCTGTCCATGGGGGGGGTGGTCGGGCTGTCCACAGGGGTGGAAGGGCTGTCCAGTGGGGTTAGGTGTGTCATGGGCGGGGGGGGGGGGGGGGGGGTTCATGGGGTTGGGAGTCTGGGGGGATAGGGAGTGTCGAGGTGTGGTGGGAGGGTGTCCGGGGGGGAGGGGCTGTCCATGGGGGTGGGGGGATGTCCAGGGGGTACGAGCTATCGAGGGGGTGGGCGGCCTGTCCATGGGGGTGGTGGGGTTGTCCAGGGGGGTCGGGGGTATCCAAGGGGTGGGGGGGGGGGGGGTATTTCCAGGGGTGGGTGGTTTTCCATGGCGTACGAGGTGTCTAGGGGGTGTCCGGGCTGTCCAGGGGGGTGGCAGGGCTGTCCAAGGGGGGGGGGGGGGTACGGGGTGTCCAGGGGGTGGGAAAGTCGTCCACATGGGGGTGGTCGAAGCGGGTCCACGAGGGTGGCAGGGCTGTCCAGTGGGGTCTAGGGGTGTCAAGGGGGTGGGGGGTTCTAGGGGTGGGGATGTTCAGGGGGATGGGGGTGTTCGGGCGGGGGGGGGGGGGGGGGGGCTGTCCAGGCGGTACGGGATGTCCCAGGGGGTGGGCGGCTGTTCACGGGGGTGGAAGGGCTATCCAGGGGGGTCTGGGTGTCTGAGGGGTGGCTTTCCAGGGGTGGGGGAGGGGTTTTCCATGGGGTAAGAGGTTTCAAGGGGGTGGATGGGTGGTCCAGGGGAGGCGGTCTGTCCAGGGGGTACGAGGTGTCCAGGGGGGTGGGCGGGTTGTCCATGGGGGGTGGTCGGGCTATCCACGGGGGTGGCGGGGCAATCCAGTGGGGTTGGGGGAGTCTAGGGGGATTTCTAGGGGGTGGGGGTGTTCAGGGGGATGTGGGTGTCCAAGGAGTGGTGGGCGAGTGTCTAGGGGGGTGGGCGGGCTGTCCATGGGGGTGGGGGGCAGTCCATAGGGAGAGGGGGTGTCCAGGGGGGTGGGGTGGGGCTATCCAGGGGGGTACGGGGTGGGTTGGCGGGTAGTCCACGGGAGTGGCGGGGCTCTCCAGGGGGGTACTGGGTGTCCATGGGGTGGGCATGCTATCTACAGGGGGTGGGGGATGTCCAGGGGGTATGAGGTGTCCAGGGGGTGGGTGGGCAATCCACCGGGGTGGAGAGGCTGTCTAGGGGGGTTGGGTGGAGGTCCAGGGGGTGGTGAGGGATTTCTAGGGGTGGGGGGGGGGTGTCCAGGGGGGTACGAGGTGTCCAAGGGGTGGGAGGGATGTCCAGGGGTGTCGGGGAAGTCCAGGGGGGTATTGGTGTGGGTGGGCGGTCTATCCACGGGGGTGGAGCGGGCTATCCAGGGGTACAAGGTGTCCATGGGGGGTGGTCGGGCTGTCCACAGGGGGGTGGGCATGCTTTCCACGAGAGGGGGGGTGGGGTGGAAAGGCTATCCATGGGGGGTGGCAGGGCTGTCCAGCGGGGTGGGGTGTGTCCAGGTGGTGGGGGGGGGGGTCCAAGGGGCTGGGGGGGCTGTCTAAGGGGTGGGGGTGTCCACCCCTAAACTATGGTCGTAAAATCCAATCTTTATCCATTGTGGCATGATTTCAAGCCTATTATAGATGACCGAGAATACTATTGATGTAAAACATGAATATCATACATATAAATCACAACACTCCCAATTTTAAACACACCACCAAATATCATAAGTAGATCAGATTTTAGGAGCCATGTTTCAATGGGACACTACTCATAGGAGTATGTGACTTGTTATATCATTAGGTGATATGGAGTTGTATGAATGTTAAATTTGTATGAGGACAATGGGGATAGTGGATAAGAACATGAGTGAAATTTCATTGCATATATCACTTCTTCTTGGAAGGGTAAGAGTGAGCATTGGTATGGAACCTCAAGAAAAGTCTTAACGTGTGAAAGCAATTGTACATTGGTTATATTTGTTTCCTATTTTTTGTAGAGTATCAGAGTGGAATACCCACTCCCTCCCTAGATAGCCCACCCCCCCACCCCACACCCCTGTAGCCCCCTACCCCCCTGCACCCCCTCCACCCGGATAACCCCCCACCCCTCCTGGATACCCCCCCAACCAAACATGAACAGCCCACCCCCTCCTCCCTAGACAACCAACACCCCCTCCCAGACCTAAACATCCAACCCCCGCCCCCTTGGATAGCCCACCCGCTTGGCAGCCCACACCCCATCCCCCACCTTGATAACCCACCCACCACCACCCCTGGAAAACCATCCCATCTCTGGACAGCCCACAAACCCCCCTCCCCAGCAGCCCCCCCCACCTGAACAACACACCCCCACTAGAAAACCCCCCCCCCCCTCCTTGGACAACCCATACCCCCTCCCCCAAGTGGATATCCCCCCCTCGTGGACAGCCCACCCCCTCCCAAGACACCCCATACACCCTTCCCCTACAGCCCCCACCCACATGGAGAGCCCCCACCCCCACCTGGACAGCCCACCCCCCACCTGGACACCCCCCCCAACTGAAAAAACACCACCCCACTTGGACAGCCACCCCCCACCTATACATCCCCCACCCCCACCTGGACAACCCCCCACACCTAGACAACCCACCCCCTCCCTGGACACCCCACACCCTCTCCTCAACTTGGAAACCCCACCTTAACCCACCTAGATAGCCCACACCCCTCCTTGGGGCAGCCAATACCCCCCTCCCCCACACCCCTATACACTCTACCCCCCCTACCCCCCTAGACAACCCACCCTCCACCTAGACAACCCCCCACACCTAGATAGACCCCTACCACTCCTACATCACCCCTAGGGTATTTTTATTTAAAATCTTTTTATTCATTAATAAAGCCAAACTATCATGCATTAGCCATTTCAATCCAAACAAGCCATTCAATTTATCAAAACATGACAAATTCAATTTATCAAAACATTAAAAATTAAATTTATCAAAACATGAAAAATTCAATTTATAAGTCTCTATGGGTCACTTAGAAAATGACATTTGGAAAAGAAGAAATCAACTACATTGTTAATTCCAATTTAAAAATTGGGTCAGCCACTTAGGAGGTGCGGTGGTGTCAAGGAGGTAGAGTGGTATCCATGGGGGCTATCTAAGGGGGTGGGGTGGGGCTGTCCAAGGGGTTAGAGGGTGTCCAGGGGAGGTGGGGGTATCTAGGGGTGGTGGGGGTGTCTAGGGGTGGTGGAGGTGGTGGTGGTGGTGGTGGGGGGGGGGTGTCCAAGGGGGTGGGGGGTATCCATGGGGGGTGAGGGGTGTCCAAGGAGGGTGGGGGGGGGGGGGGCGTCCAGGGGGTGGGGTGTCTTGGGGGGGGGGGTGGGTGGTGGGTGGGGGGGATGTGACGCCCCAGGTTTTATGAACTGGTTTATGTAAGAAGTGTTATGTCCTTATTAATGTCTCTTGTTTTATTCGTTTTTTCTAATAAGGAATTAGAAATGAAATAAAACATAGAGAATAAGGTAAACTGACATTTATTAAAACATTACTTTACAACAAGACCCATCTAATTGAAAGTGACCTGCACAAGACCTAACACGGCCACAGCAAGACTACAAAGAACCACAACACGGGCAATCGGATAGTTGTCATCTTCAGGATCCAACAGTGTGAAAAGTATAACCGCCAGAATCACCGCGCACGCACTCAGCACCAGAGGTATGAGGAGAGCCATCCGCCAAGGGTCCGGTGTTTTGTAAATATAAAACAACCTACCCCTTGATTTTATAATGGACCTCTAAGGGAATATGACCGTTTTTTTTGGACCGTTAGGTTCCAAGGGATAAAGTGCATCCTTTTATAAAATTTGGTCTTTATTACGCTTTCATAATATTATGGTATTTCATTTTCTTTTATAAAAAAATATTAGAGATATATCTTCAAGTATTAAAAATAAAATATTATTGCAAATGAATCTATTTTGATCATGATGATATTTATGTGGTGGAAAACATGATATTTTAAAATGTGTCGAATGGGGTATCAACAATAATTGAAAAATGTATCTTTTTGGATCTCAAAAACAATGTGTTTTAAATTAGAGAAAAACTATGGTTCTTTTAAACATAATTTTATAAATCAAAAAGTGAAGTAATTTATAAATTGGATTTTTAATGGTTATAAGATCACAGTGGTTATAAAGGTGTTGTACCAAAAATATATATATAATTTTTTTTAAAAGGAAAATAATAGATATATCAAATGGTATCATTTGTTTACTTAAACTAAAATGGATTTTTGGATTTGTAAATTATGAGTTAAAAGTACTTAATATGTTTTATAAAAATTCCAAACTATAATGTACCGGTTATATATGTATATATATATAAAAAATGAAGTAGTATAAAAAAAATGCACAGTTTATACCCGGGAGGCAGCTGCTGGCCGCGCGACGGTCTCCACCGTCCGATCTCAGCAGGGCAAATCTCAGCCCTCCATCCCTTTAAAACATTTAACCTGTTTACCGCGCCTCCTCCAGCCACAAGATCTCCCCCTTCTAATCCTGGCCATCCATTTCTTACCATACCGGCACCCCTGTCGTCTTCTTCCTCGAGTCGAGGTTCCGCACCAGTAGGCCTGAAGGACGCCAGGCCCTCCCTTCGCACTGCACCGCTGACCTCCGAACGCTCCCCCTCCTAGGTTCCTGTTCGTCCGTCTTCCCCACGTCAGTCTACGCCTAGGTCGGGCCACCAACGAGGCACCGAGGCCTATATAAACCCCCTGCCTCATTGAAGCCCGAGGCGGCCCCTTCCCCTCCTCTTCCTTCTTTTCCACGGACTCCCAGCAACCCAGCGGTGCACCTGTCCAAGCTTCCTCCTCAAACGCGGTAAGGGTTCCTGCATACTTGTCCTCTTCAAAGAAACATTCAGTATATACCCAACTCTTTATATATATATATATATACACTTGGTATACATACCCCTCGGTTCTGTCTTCAGAGGGTTGGCCTTCACACTTCCAGTGGTTGTAAACGTGCGGGTGCGTACATACCTTGTTCTAGTTTCTTTTTTTTGAAACCAGTATATACTGCTCACATATATTTATACAAGTTCATCGGTTATTATATATATTGTGCATATATGATTTCATATATATGTGAATGGTATATTCACCGTGTATACGCACGTTTGCAATTTCTCCAGGTTGTCTATTTTACGATTTTTATATTTTGGTTTTCAAAAAAAAATGTATATATATGTATATATATACATATCTCAACCCCGGTTTTTTTAGGTATATGGTGTGTATATATATATCTAGTTAGTGAATGTGTTCTCCCTACTTATCCCGGTCTGTTTTGGGCATCAATATTTAGATGAAATTTTTAGATATATTTGTAAACTATGCCCTTTTGGTTTAAGTGAAGACATGTTTGTAAAACCTTAATCTTCATACACATGGTTACATTTATAACAAAACTTATATGGATTTAGTTCAATCATGTAATTGAATTATGATTGGAAACTTTGAGTTACTTAAGGAATTTAATAAACTTTTCTTTGAATAGTGTAAAACCCATATACACACTTAGGGTATATATATGTGCACGTGTGTATATGTTTATAAGAATATTCTCTTTTATGAATAAAAGGACTTAAACTATTCTTGGATGCTGGGATGATTTTATTTAGATATGAAATGTGTGATTTCTAAACCAACATGTTTTAAAATACACACAATTGGACATGTTTTATCAAAAAGTCTTATCTAACATTTCCCTGATGAGTTTTATGATAAAATTTGTATTTTGCTCCAAGGGCCCGTTTACCACCGTAACTGATTTCGTGTGTTTTACTTAAGATTTCCCCTTTTCTTTTCCAAAGATTTATAATGACAAAGATTCATCATTGGTATATTGCTATTTTATGTGCCTTAGTGAAAAGGATGTTGTACTAAACTATGTATGTCATTAAATTGTCCTTGCCCTTTTTTAGTGAGAACTGTCACATCATGTAAAGTGTGTAATGATTCAATAATTATGTTAGTTATTATTTACATAATGCATTTTCATGACATATCACTAAATGGACTAAGAAATTTGATTACCCAAAGTGGTATGGGACACCTTGGGTAAAATTAAAATGAATGAGATGTTCAAAGTGGTATGGGACATCTTGGATTACGTACCATTTCAATAAAGCATGAACGATGTGGCTCACATGATAATAAAGGCAAATTTAAGGGTATGCCCTGATAGCGCTCCAATGCATTGGGTAATGATGTAACCACTAGAGATTACAATTTTCATGATACCTTGGTGAATAACCTTGGTAATTTTCAAATGACACCTTGGGGATGGACCTTGGTGAAACGAAACGATTGTCAATATTAAATGTTGATGCCACATAATTCAAGTCATATAACAAGTTTTCCGAGATGAAGTTCATTCATGACTGATGTCTTTAAAGATTGTATAAAGTTCATAATTCCCTAGTTTTAAGCTTGAAGCATGCCTAGTGTTATCACTTAATAGAATAGTAACCAGCATATGAACATTTAGTTGTTTCCTTGTGCGCAAATCTGATTTTTTTTGCATTACTTTTAACTGTTTAAATTTATAATTAAGTAAATCACATGTAGTACTTGCTTATAACAACCATTATCACTCCTTCAAGAATTGATGTACTCGTTTCATGTTTTTCTTGAAAACTTTGATTAAAGCATTGTTATGTTTGGTATGTTAAAATCTTTTTTTAGCTCAAATTCTTTTAAAAGAATGTTTTCAAATGTTACAGTATTTTCAATTCCTTTTTAAAACAAAATTACTGAGTATTTCAATGCTCACCCTACGTTTTGATTTAAAATTTTCAGGTATCAGCTTTTTAAAGAAGGATGGTTTCAGAAGTTTCCGGTTTCCCAGAACCCGAACCGTACACGATCCTCTGTATGGGACATGATGTGTTGTTAACAAAGTGTATTTATCTTAAAAATAACACATCATGTTCAGAAGGCACTGACTCCTATGGTTATCTAGGGTTGGGGTCTCTACAGGGGAGGGGGACGTCCAAAGGGTGGTGGTGTCTAGGGGGTGGGGGTGAGGGGTTATCCAAAGTGTGGGGGTGTCCAAGGGGGTGGGGGTGTCCAGGGGGTGGGGGTTGGGGAGGGAGCTGTCCAATGGGGGGTGTCCAGGGGTGGTGGGGGTTGTCCAATGGGGGGTGTCCAGGGGTGGGGGCTATCCAGGGGGTGGGAGGTGTCCAAGGGGGTGGGGGGTGTTCACAATTCCAATCCATAAAAAACAAACCCTTTACCCCAGCACTAAGTATAAAACATAAAACCCCACTAAACAAAAAACATAAAACAAACATAAAAAAACCCTTTACCCCACTAAACAAAAAACAAAAAACAAACCCTTTACCCCCCTACACTAAAAAAACCCACTAAACATACCCTTTACCATGTATGAAGTGTAGAACAAAAAAAACATAAAACAAACCAAAGGGTTCGGTACACCAACAATAATAACTCTAATTTAGCCGAAATCAAAACAACAAACAAGAAAAAAATATGAATAACACAAAAACTAAGGTAACACTTACTAATTTGAAGTGTAGAAATAAAAATTTGTTTGATGGAAGAAGGATCTTTGGATGGAGGAGTTTCGCATACAAGAAGACTTCGGGAGGAGGTCTGGATTAGGTTTATAATTGGGCCTACTGAGAGCTGGGGCGCTGGGTATTTAGGGGAAAACCTTCCCAACCATTTTTAAAAACTGTTGGGAAAGCTTCTCTTTACAAACGGTTTTGATAAACCGTCGGTATAACTTAGAGAAAATAGTTATTTCTGAATGGTTTTGGAAAACCGTTGGGAAATCTTAAGAATATATACACATTGCTAATGGTTTGAACAAACCGTTGGCAAATGTTGCCTTATTTTACACTATAGAAACAGTTTCTTCAAACCGTGGCTATATTACCGTTGGGAAAACACCAGAATCTAGTAGTAAGAGAATTCAGAGTATGAAATTCATAATACTCTATATCTAATAATTTATATAATTATGAGGTTTTAGATATGAAACCTATTTTTTATACTTTAGATATAAAAGGAGTTAAGATAATAGAAACTAAAACATGAACAATGAAAACAAGGGTAAGGAAAAAATTTCCTTGAGGAACGAAAATCTTCCTTATGAAGTTAATTTTATGGAAAAATGGATTTGCCTTAAAATAGAGTGTGTGATTTTAAAAACATAGTGAAAATGGAAAAGTAATAATGAAACCTTATTGACTCAACACATACAACCCATTTAAATCTTGAATGCTTTCGATTTTTTGATTATCACTTGGAAATGCCTCCAAATCCCTCAAAATAACATGATGTGTTGTATATATCATTTTTCAGGAAGTGTATTCCAGACGCAACACATGTGGTCACATCTAATGAAATAGAATTGGAACTTAATGTATCTTATTGTGAAGAACCCATATAGATTTTTGATACTAGAGAGTGGGTATTAGAAAATTGGATGACTCTTCAGGTTAACGTGCTTTAGAGAAATCACAAAATGGAGGATAAAATGTGGTAACATGATGATATTATTAATAGGAACCACCATTATATGTTTTGAATGTAATTATATTTATAATACAATTTTTTTTGGAAATATGAGGTTATCACCCCAATACTTTACCAAATATTTCTTTAATAATAAATTTAATTTCTTGGATTGCTTGTGATGCATGGAGTGAAGTATTTAAACAAAACATGAAACTCTGTTAATATATTATTTAAAAAAGGCCACAATTATCACGTAGTTATGTTGGGGGTAGGAATTATAGAAATTAAATTAGGAAAATTATTATTATCTATTTAGTATAAATTAAATATGAATAATTTTAATGAAAATTAAATGTTTTCTGAAAAAATATTTTATTTTTTCAATAAGTTAGTTTAGTCATGTGTGGAAAAAATAATTTTAAATAAATTTTCAATCCATTATAAATTTTATTTAATATAATGAAATACTTTTTTAAAATTATAATATCAAAATTTGGTTACTGTGAATTTTTTGGATTTATAAAAAATGTTTCATTTTTTGATGAATAGTGAAAAATACCGAATTCTAATTGAAAACTGACTTTTCATTTAAAATTAATTATTAATTTAAAATATATTTTCAAATAAAGATTAGTTTCATTATATATATACAGTAATACAATTTTTTCCACTACACTACTCTTCATTTTAAATTTTGATATAAAATCTTTGTAAAATTTTGATCATTTTCTATTGAACAAATCACATTTTGGTACCATCTATGGGATTAATTTAAAAATTAATTTTGAAAATTATAGAAAGGGAATATAGAAATATGGATTCAAAAATTATAATACGAATAATATCTTTTATATAATTTATTGAGATTAATTTTTGGCCAATTTGAATAGTGAAAAATTAAAACAAAATTTCCATAGGTAATGTTAAATCTTATTTATTGGGGGGTTAAACTAAAATGATAAGGGATAAAATAATGTAAAAATATGTATAAAATGTATATTATGTCCATATATAGACCCTATAATGTTATATTATTACGAAAAAAACATGTTTCGCCCTTTTGGAATCTGAAAAATGTGGGAGACCTTTTTCTTCCGAAAAATTAAAAGTGCGCCACTCACTTTATTTATAAATGGACAGCCTCTCTCCTATATTCTTAACACATTTTCTACATTTTTGATCATTGAATCCCTATAAAAATCACTTCCCAATATCCATAATCTCATCTTATATGACTCATGTTTTCCATAAATCCGTCATAAGATAACTTTTAATGAAAAATTATGGAGGTTAACAGAAGAAGAGGAAATGTTCTTCAACGAGCATTTCTATTTTATTTCTCCCACCACCTTTTATAGTTATTATTAAACCATTATTATGTTATAAAACCAGTATCATACATATTCTATGATGTTTTTATTTTAAATTAATTACCTAAATAATTCCCATATCAATTAAATATATTATGAAATCATAATTCATGTGTAAGTCGGAATACCACATCAGAAACTGATGTCATTCATTTTTCCATTACCAGAAAACATGTTTGGGTATGCTGATGGATACAAAGTTTATATATTAAATTTATATAAAAATTATAAAACCATTTTAATTATATCAAATATACCAGTTTACAATCTATTTTATTGGGGATATGATAACGTTACTCCGGGGTATGGCAGACAACCACCTCACAAATTTATGTGATTTCTCTTCCACTATCACTTTACATGGAAGGTGATAATGATAATTTTAATGAATATATGTGATAGAAATGACATAATTATTATATTAATTTAATATATATCTTTCTGAATGATAATATATCATTATATTTCATACCTTTTTATATAATGAATTATGATATTGATATTTGTATACATGTGGACTACCAACCTCATGAAACGATGTAACTATATTTTCAACACCACACCACATTGATGATATATAAAAGTATATATAAATAAATGATTAATTATTTAGTATATTATTATCATTATATAAAGATAAAATATTATTTAAATCCTTTCAAAAATCATCATGGAAAAATGGAAATGTTACTCAAACGTAAGTACGACCTACCGTCTCCCTGATCATAACATACATCATTTCTCAAAACCATATTCAATGATTGGTATAAAAAGTAATTAATGTATAAATATAATAATTATGTATTGATTATTATTAATCATATTTTAAAATGTTATAACATGTGAAAGAAATGTATCTTTAATGGAAAAACACACATGAGAAAATAAGGCAATTAACACCTGAAATAATGAAAATAATTAATTATTATTAACAAAAAGGTGATAAGATGTTATAAAATGATAATATATGATCTTATAAACACTAATATGGTTTTATTATATGTTAAAACATGTTTATTACCACTACGAAGAAGGATAAATCATGTTCACCCAAAAGGAATCATGAGTTAAGGGGCTTCATCTCAATTTCCCCTCATTAAGCTATATTGTAATGTTATTCAACTAATTTATTTATTATGGTGTATATACCAAATTTGACATACGATATCAGGATTACTTAATAATTCATGGTATTTTATTATCCAATTTTAATAATTTGAATGAAGTGTATTTGATGTGAAAATTACCTTGTTGTAAAAAGTTACCATACCATCCAAGCTTTTTTTGAAATTATTAACATTCTATTGAAATAATAACTTTATTGTGATAAATTTTCATTAGAAATAACTTTTCTATAAAATATCCATATAATTTAATGATGGATATGTTTATTTTCTAAACCATATACCATTTTTACATATTGTTTTTACTTTAAATGTTATTTGATTAATGAGGGAAATACTGATAAATCTACATCCTTTACTCTATAATGATATTTGATGATAAGAAATGTAGATTAAAG
Source organism: Viscum album (assembly GCA_963277665.1). Lineage (NCBI taxonomy): Eukaryota > Viridiplantae > Streptophyta > Magnoliopsida > Santalales > Viscaceae > Viscum > Viscum album. The sequence goes on from OY728135.1 coordinate 1,679,674,484, forward strand.
GATTTAATTGATCATTCGATATCTGAGGAATATGTTATAATGGTAGTGATGGTTGAGTCCCAATATAATATATCCCCTCGATGCATCAATAGGTTTCACGAGTAAAATAATTTGGCCAAATTAAATGGGTTTTTATCTATAGTATTTAAACTATCTTGTTAATGGTCTTGATAGTAAAGGTATCATTATGCTTAATATCATGGTGTAGAATAATTAATCATTTCATTCCTTAAAAACATAGTTATTATTATCTATGAGTTGTTCCCAATGATACTATATCTGGATGCATTTCATTCTGTTTTTTGATAAAATAGAATGTGTTTTTAGTTATTTACCTTTCCATATTGATTATTCCTTATCTATTTATAATGTAAATTTATTTAAATGGAATGTATCTCATGTTTTTTCCATTTAATATTGATATCTATTTATTTAATCATGGTAGATTATGCTATACATTTCCCTTTTTAAGCATTTTCAAACACCCTTATTTTGATTCCTTTCAGTATGATTTGAAAAATAATTATTTGAATGAGTTAAATTATACCAAGTTACTTTAATTTTTATGATTTTTAATTTATATCCATTTGTAAAATTGGTATCATGTTTGTATCACTTCTACCAATACTAATAAATTATTCGATCACTCAGTATGTAATTTCTTGTATATTATTTCAATGTAATAAACTAATACATCGACACTGGTTTACTGGAGACAAGGTCTTTAGAATCACAATGTTTCTAAATTTCATTTTGATCACCTATGACACACTAAATCATGATTATAACTCATAAATTCTTCAAATAATATTTTAGTGAACATTTTCTTCTAGATTTTGGCACTTGCATATATTTTAGAGATCTAAAACATTATTCTCAATCATATTTCAAATGAAATGATACTTTAGGTTGATATTAGTTATCCTTCCATAAAATAACATATTTCATGATGAGTAAATAAAACTCAAATTATAAAAAAATAGAATTTATCTATAATGACATATTCTTATTTCTATCACAAATTTCATCAAAAGAACATATTATTTCCCCAATTCTGTTATAGCTATATAGTCATTTGACAGTGTACTTAATATAAATATATTATTTATCCATGGAATATGGAATTTAATTATTCTTGTATATATTAACACTAATCTTGTAACACCCCAAGCTTCTATGGTACACTTCTCTTTGAATAATACAGTAGCGTGTGTTGTACGCAACTTCGAGTTCTAACACACACCACAACCAATCAAACTAACCGTTATGAATAGTAATACCCAATTTTTGAAATTTTATACATTTTATCTTTCAAAATGGACTTCATTTTTGGATTCATAATATCAAAATTATCTTCGGGTGAAATTTTGGTACTTTTTGAATAACTTTTATATTTTGATGAATAGTGAAAATTACTAAATTTTAATTAAAAACAACTTTTTTAATCGAAATAATTAATATTGATAAATTATGAATTTGAGTGGTTTTAAAGTATATTTATATTATATTCTTACCATTTAATAAAATTTTGGTCATTGGACATAATTTCACATTTAAACTAGACATAAACAAGTGTCAATCTTTTGATAGTTATTATTTCTTAAAAACATGCGTTTTATTTTGACAACGGGAATTAAATTTAAATTAATTTCTGCCACTTCTATGTTTTGAATTTGGAAAAATGGATTCCATATTTGGAATCAAGATTTCCAAATTTTGTAAATAGGTAACTCTTATTTTTAGACATTTTGAATAATTACTTTGGTAAATATTTTACTTACCATGGTTAAAAGGTAAATCCGGTAAATAAGGGTTAAAATATAATATTATAATAACAATAAATTACCCTAAAACGTGTCCTAACTCTATTGGTTGATAAATTTCTTACCATGGGCATCTTTGGGTCGATTTTGGGACCCCATGGATCCACTTGTAAGTGATAATGACACTTTATATTAATTAAGTTAAAGTAAATACAAAAATGACATAAGCATATATCTTTTAGAAAAAAATTTTTTACATAGGGTTATATATGTTATATTTTCGCCAATCATTAGAAAGATAAAAAATTTTCCCACATAATGGTATTTTATTTATAATTTTTAGACATTGAATAATTAAATTTATTTATGACACAATAATGATGAAATATTTTCCTTATTAATGAAAGAATCAAATAATTGGAATTATAAATATTAAAATAAATATAATTTGAATGTTTTGATGCCATTAAAGAATTATATTGGTTAATATGACATGTTAGTATTTTTTTAAATGAATTTGGTTAGAATTAATAAGGTTTCTAAGACTTTAACAAAAATCAATTATTAAATAGTGTCAAAATTGACAAAAATGAGTTTTTAAAACAAATATTATATTGTTAATTGATATTCTATTCCTAAATATGTAAGGTTCAGAAAAATGACTTATATCATGATATGTGTTGCATTAATGGACCACTTGGGGGTCTCTTTGATGTTTATAGTATGTTTATTGACTATATAATATAAAAATACAAAGAGACATGGTAAATGTGAAACTTATTAAGTAAGAGTTAAAACTAAAAGATAAGGTTAATATAGTGACACAAACCTGTCTAAAACCTATTGGTTGGGTGGTTTTAAACCCATACCCCCATTATACTTTAAATAATTCAGTTTGGAGCCATTAGAAACCGAATATGAATTTATTATAAAATAATACTTTAAGTTTTTTCTAAAGAGCCCCTCCCCCCCTTATAAAAGGACACCACTTCTAACCAATTATTCACACCTTCAAAGCCTTTTGGTTCGGCCAAAACCTGCCCAAATATTCTCTCAACTTCCCTCACTTAGACTTAGAGTCCTTAAGTTGATCATAAATCCAACTTAAGGAGCCCTTTTGATCAAATCAAAAGAAAGAACCCGAAGAAGAGGTAATGTTTTCACCACCCTCTTTCAAGTTCTTTACATCATCAACTTCTTATTTCTTTCTTATTTCCATTATAAAATAATAACTCTAGTATATTATATAGACTATGATGTTATTATAAATATGGTACAACCATATTCGGTATTCTATCCATCCTTTGAATGACATGTCCCTATTCGTGCGTACGTATGGCCTACCGTCTCCTCGTTGTGGTGTAATTGTTATTCAATACATTATTATTTGGATGGGTATAATAATGATGTGTAATTCATGTAAATAATAAATATAACATGATAATGATTCTTTATATATGATATAACATCCAATTATATATTATTTTAATATCAAAAGAATGATATTGTTTCTCGTGCATACGTACGGACTACCATCTCCATGAACGTGATGAGAATCATTCCCCATCATATCCATTCAAGTATAATTCTATTTTGATGATTAAAAATAATGTTTAAGGACTTGATATAATTCTAGATATGAATAAGATACAACGTATCCATAACCAACACAACTTATGTAACAAAACATATAAAATAAAAAGAGTAAGTTAACACCCGAAACAATGATAATACTAAGATATTATTAACAAAGCAATGTTAAAATATTATATATGATATCATATTAATTTATATGATTATTGTATAATTTAATACAAATTATTTCACCATTATACAGGAGTTTAACCTACCCCCAACCAAGGTAAAGTACAAGGTAGGGGTTTATTTCATAATCTCTTCATTATCCGAGGTTGTTTATATGTAATTATCTACTGGGACCTCTTTATCATCCACATCCATGTTTCTTAAAAATATATTTCAAATAATTATTAATATTTTACAAACTATGGTTTAAAGTCATTTATACCCTCGTTTGACTTTTTATAATATTTTTATAAAAGAATATTTCCGTCGTTTTCTAAACAAGGTCCCTTTTAACCTTTTCGACATAATTAAGGTAAGAATTTTTTTTAACTTATATTGTGGGTGTGATTATTTTCTTCCATTATAAAATCGTCGAAGCTTCCCTTACAAGCTTATAAAAACATTTTCAAAGTAAATGTTTTCTTTTATAATTATGTGACTTTTAAATAATTTAAAAAAAGATATTTCTCTCAAATAGTTTTGATTTTATCTATGTCAACATACTTTGATGGATTTTAAGATTATTTGAAGTTGATTTATTATTATAGAAAACTCTATATTGTATTTAAGGTTTTGTGATATGTTTAACTGTGTATGTGTTATTTTTATACCATTCATGGTTTATGGAGAAAGTATTTACATTTCATATGCTAGTTTTAATACGATGGTTTATGTTATGTTTAAACCTGTTCATATAAGGAATGCATTGGACTTAGTAAGTGAAGGTTGGATCCCAATATAGCTCCTTGATGCATCGGTATGTCTCATGAGACAAACTAGTGTCGTGACATGAGGCCTTGACAAAATCTTTTTTTTAGTCTTGGCACGAGGCCTTGGCTACGTGGTTATGATAGTCTGGCATTATGCATTCCATCATTATAAAAGTGGCTATTGATATTGCATGTGATGATTCAATTAGTATAATATCCATGTGAATAAGTAAATGACATTATTTCATTTTATTTCTACCATATTATGCTGGAGTTCATGTTTAAATGGCTTTTTCTTTAGTTATACATTGCCTTAAATGTTTATGCTTATTTATAAAAGTTTCTGCTATATTGTTATCCTTACTAGGCATCTGATCTCACCCCTTTCTATGTTTTATTTTTCCCAGGATGTGAAGAAGTATTTTATGAATGACCTGCAGGGATAATATAAGGGTATATGAGTGTGGAGACAAGATGTTGTTGTAGTTTTTACTTTATGATGTAATGTAAACTTTATGAATGTATCTAGTGTTTCCAAGGCTACTAAACTAATCAATCTTTTGAGATTTGATCTTTTTTGATCATGACAATGTTATGTAATAATGAACCAACTCTGGGTAACTAGGTTCGGGGCATTACAGTTGGTATCATAGGAAGTTTAGTACAATCCTTGGAAGCTATATTTAGATAAACTCTTATTATAGAACATAGAACTAAGATGGAATTTGAGGATTAGTATATAAGAACTTCCTAGAATTTTGGTTTTGTAGAAATTTTGTGATTTTTCTGAGAAATACATCCCTGTCTGGATACGAGTAGGTAGAGGCGGATCTGGCATAGATGTACCAAGGGGTAAAACCCGAAAACACCGCTTTGAGCTAGACTCGAACAGGAACTGGTGCACGACAATGGGCCTTGCTGCACTCTTGGTTACGACACTCCCAGGGGATATGCTTAGGATAATTCTTATTTTATTTATAAACCATTATAAAGGGTTTATGAGTATATACTTCCTCAAAGATAATTTTTATGATTATGGATTATATCCATAAATAGTTCAATTTATGTTTAGTGTTTTACAATTATGGAATTATATATTTTGATTCATAAACTAATCTAGTTTATGCCATTGTTTAGAAATGATGCCTAGTGGAAGAAATGGAAACTGTATCACTACATGCACTCCATGTAGGGATTTACATCCTGCTCATGATAATTATAGTGGAGATGGTGATACAACTGGTGCTGATCAGCTAATCACCATACTGGGACAAATCACTCAGGTTATGAATAATAACCTTACCCATATAGAGCACACTGATCCGAAACATGGAGGATCAAAGTTAGATCACTTAATGTGGAAACAACCACCAACATTCAATGGGAGTACAAATCCATTGGTATCTGATCAATGGATAAGTTCCCTTGAGAAAATATTTCAGGCTTTGGGGAGTAGTGAAAGGGAAAAGGTTATCATGGTAGTTTATCGCGTCACAGGAGATGCTGATCAATGGTTGTAATTGATTCCAAGAACAAAGGAATATGATGAAGTATAAAATATGGAATTGAGGGAGTTCAATGATATATTTTTAGAAAAATACTTTCCTCGTGACCATCGAGCAGATATGGAAAGGCAATTTCTAAGTCTGAGACAAAAGGAGGATGAGAATGTCTCAAAGTATGAGGATACCTTTACAAGGTTAGCAAGGTATGATGTAGATTTTATACAAAACCCAATAAGTAAGATTGATCATTTCTTTTATGGGTTAAAACCATTTCTCCGTCGAGCATTGGTCTCACAATCCTTATCTTCATACAAAGATATTGTCTCGTGTGCTATCAATACAGAAAAAGAATTCTCTAAGTATTACCACTTTAAGGAAAAGCAAGAGAAGAAGAGATATACTAACCACTCTGAAAATGGAAATAAAGGGAAGAAGGGAAAAGTTGATTATCCAACCTACAGTAAATGTGGGAAGAAACACCCCGGTACTTGCTTGAAGGTAATGGGAGTATGTTACATGTGTGGTGAAAAAGGCCACCAAGCTCATGATTGCAAGAGAAAGAGAGTTGTTGTCAATGTGGAATTCTATAATTTTATAGAGATGGGACATTATGAAAATGAATGTCCTAAGTGTCAGGGGAACTTACCTAATAAAAGGCCAAGGATCATGGCCAAGATTATGCTATCCCTACTGCTGAGGTAGAAGCTCTAAAAGACGTGGTGGCAGGTAATTTAATGGTTTCCTCAAGTTTAGAAAATTCATTATTTGATTCTGGATCATCACATTGTTTCATATCTTCCTAGTTTGCTAAGAAAATTAGATATTTCCAATTTGATTTAACAAGGGAGTTATTAGTTAAAACTTCTAAGGGAAGTATCATTACTACAAAGTTCTGTGAATTAGTTCCCATTAGAGCACATAAATGTTCTTTATCTATAGATCTCATCGTCATACCCATGATTGAGTTTGATATAATCCTTAGTATGGATTGGCTTTTAGACCATGATGTGAAGATTTATTGTAAGAATAAGGAGGTTACTATTTTTGATGATGATGATAAGGAACACCTTACCTTTAGAGCAGAATCATCACCACCAAATTCTTACCTAGATCCACCCCCAGTAGCTCAACTAAATTCAATTATTGGGGAGGAAGAGAATGAAATGATTGTGGGTGAGGAAAGAAATGTTCAAATATAGGATGTACCAATTGTGAGAGAATATGTTGATCTGTTTCCAGAAGATTTACCTGGACATCCTCCAGAATGAGAAATTAAGTTTTCCATTGATTTAATTCCTAGTTCAAGGCCTATATCGAAGACCCATTATAGAATGGCCATTGTGGAATTAGTTGAACTAAAGAAATAACTAGATTAATTGAGTAATAATGGATTTATTCTCCCTAGTGTTTCTCTATGGGGATCCCTTTCCCTTTTTGTTCAAAATAAAGATAGATCTATGAGGTTATGTATCGACTATATGGAGATCAATGCTATAACAATAAAGATAAAGTATCCCCTACCTCACATTGATGATTTATTCAACCAACTGCATGCAGATCAATACTTTTAAAAGATTGGTCTTCTATCTGGATACCATTATTTGTGTGTGAATAAGGAAGACATTCCAAAGGCAATATTTCGAACCAGGTACGGGCATTACGATTTTACAGTAATGCCTTTTGGGCTGACTAATGCACCCTCTATATTCATGGATCTAATGAATAGAGTTTTCAAAGAATATCTGGATGATTTTTTGGTGGTATTTATTGATGATATCTTGGTATACTCCAAAAGATATGAAGATCATGAAAATCACTTGCGCATTATCCTGAAGACTCTGAGAAGACATGAATTATATGGGAAGTTTAGCAAGTGTGAATTCTGGCTTCAAGAGATTTTTTTCTTGGCCATATTTTCTCTAAGGATAGAATCTTTGTTGATCCTTCTATGATAAGAGCAATCCAAGAATGTACAACACCAACAAGTATAACTGAGGTACGCCGTTTTATTGGTTTAGCAGGATATTATCGACGTTTCGTCCAGAATTTTTCCCGATTGGCTAACCCATTAACGAAGCTCACACAAAAAGGGGTTAAATTTGTTTGGACAAAATAGTGTGAAGAATGTTTTGAATAATTAAAGATAATATTAGTCAATGATCCTATATTGACTCTACCATAAGGTAATTATGGGTTCGTTATTTATAGTGATGCATCAAAGAAAGGACTTGGTTTTGTCCTTATGCAGAATGATAGGGTTATTGCCTATGCATCACGAAAACTAAAAATTCATGAGAAATACTATCTTACTCATGATCTTGAGTTAGCTGCTGTAATTTTTTCTTTGAAGATATGGAGGCATTATATCTATAGTGAAAAATGTTAGATTTATACTGATCAAAAGAGTTTGAAGTACATTTTCTCACAGAAAGAACTCAACATGAGGCAAAGGAGATGGCTTGAACTACTCAAGGATTATGATTGCACGATACACTACCACCCGAGGAAGGTAAATAAGGTGGAATATGCTTTGAGCAGAAAATATCATGGAGTTTTGAACATGATGAGAATTGAAAGGGATCTTATTTTCATGGATCTAGTGAAGATGGATATGAGAATAACCATGGAAGGTGAAACATCGATAATTTTTCAAATGGTTTCCAAACCATCTTTACTAGAAAGGATAAAGAGTTCTCAGACCGGTGATAAGAGTTTCAAAAGAATATTAAAGCGGTGAATGATGGGAGATTGAGTGACTTTGTGTATGAAGATGGAATTTTGAAATTTGGGAAGAGACTTTGTGTTACCGATATACCTGATCTGAAAAGGGAATTGTTAGATGATTCCCATAGATCCAATTTCTCTATACACCTTAGGATCACCAAAATGTATAGAGATTTGAAGTAACATTTTTGATGGGACAACATGAAGAGGGATATTTCTGATTTTGAGTCAAGATGTATGGTTTATCAACAAGTGAAAGATGGAAGGCAAAAACCTGGAGGATTCATGCAATCTCTTCCCATTCCAGAGTGGAAATGGGATAATATTATGATGTACTTTTTCATGGGGCTACCAAAGACTCCTATAAGGAATGATGCAATATGGGTTATTATTGATCATATTACCAAGTCAGCACATTTTCCTGCTATAAGAGAGGATCTACCACTTGAACATCTAGCAAGACTATATATTAATGAAGTTGTGAGACTTCATGGAGTATCCCTATCCATTGTTTCTGATCGTGATCCCCATTTTACTTCAAGATTCTTGAAGAGTCTTCAGAAGGCCTTGGATACTGAACTTAGTTTCAGCACTGCCTACCACCCTCAAACAGATGGATAATCAGAACAGACTATTCAAACCTTAGAAGACATGTTGATATCATACTCACTTGACTTTCAGGGTATGTGGGATCAATATTTACCTCTGCTAGAATTTTCCTATAACAATAGCTTCCATTCAAGTATTCAGATGGAACAATATGATGTGTTATACAGAAAGAGATTCCGCACATCAACCTGTTGGGATGACGTTGGTGAAAGAAAACTCGTAGGCCCACAACTGGTGGAGGAAACAATCGAAAAGGTAAAGGTAATCCAAAACCACATCAAAACATCTCAAAGTAGGCAAAAGCGCTATGCCGATAATCGAATGATGAATATGAAATTTCATGTAGGAGATCATGTTTTCTTAAAGGTATCTACATGGAAGGGAGTTATACGTTACGGTAAGAAAGGTAAATTGTGTCCCAGGTACATCAGACCTTTCGAAATTCTAGAATGAATTAGGGCTGTAGCTTACTGTTTGGCAATGCCGCTAAGTCTCTCCAAAGTTCATGATGTGTTCCACATATCACTGTTGAGAAAATAAATGCCGGACCCAATGCATGTACTCACCTATGAGGAATTAGAACTAGAACCTAATCTGTCTTATTGTGAAGAGCCCATCAAGATTCTTGATACCAGAGAACAAGTGCTGAGAAACCAGACAACTCGTCTGGTAAAAGTTCTATGGAGAAACCATAAGATGGAAGAGGCAACGTGGGAAACCGAGAGAATTATGATGAAGAACCACCCGTGTCTTTTCATGCAGTAGTATTCTATAAATTTTGAGAACGAAATTATTTGAAGGATGGGAGAATGTAACACCCCCAGCTTCCACGATACGCTTCTCTTTGAATAATATAGTAGCGTGTGTTGTACGCAACTTCTAGTTCTAACACACACCACAACCAATCAAACTGGCCGTTATGAATATCAATACACACTTTTTGAAATTTTATACATTTTACCTTTCAAAATGGACTTCATTTTTAGATTTGGAATATCAAAATTATCTTAGGGTAAAATTTTGGTACTTTTCAGATAACTTTTATATTTTGATGAATAGTGAAAATTACTAAATTTTATTTAAAACCAACTTTTTTAATTCAAATAATTAATACTGATAAATTATGAATTTGATTGGTTTTAAATTATATTTAGAATATATTTTTACCATTTAATACAATGGTGGTCATTGGATATAATTTCACATTTAAATCGGATATAAACAAATGTCTATCTTTTGATAGTTATTATTTCTTAAAAACACGCTTTTTGTTTTGACAGTGGGAATTAATTTTAAATTAATTTCTGCCACTTCTGTGTTTTGAATTTGGAAAAATGGATTCCATATTTGGAATCAGGATGTCCAAATTTTGTAAATAGTTAACTCTTTTTTAGACAATTTGAATAATTACTTCGGTAAATATTTTATTTACCATAGTTAAAAGGTAAATCCGGTAAATAAGGGTAAAAATATAATATTATAATAATAATAAATTACCCTAAAACATGTCCTAAACCTGTTTGATGATACATTTCCAACCATGTACATCTTTGGGTCGATTTTGGGACCCCATGGATTCACTTGTAAGTGATAATGAAGCTTTATATTAATTAAGTTAAAGTAAATACAAAAATGAGATTAGCATATATCTTTTAGAAAAACAATTTTTACATAGGGTTATATATGTTATATTTTCTACTATAAATATTAATTAGAAATATAAAAGGATTTTCTACATAATGGTATTTTATTTATAATTTTTAGACATTTAATAATTAAATTTATTTATGATACAATAATGATGCAGTATTTTCCTTATTAATGAATGAATCAAATAGTTGGTATTATAAATATTAAAATAAATATAATTTGGTAGTTTTTATTCCATAAAATAATTTTATTGGTTAATATGACATGTTAGGATTAATTAAATGAATTTTTTTTGAATTAATAATGTTTTTAAGGCTCTAACAAAAATCAATTGTTAAATAGTGTCAGAATTGACATAAATGAGTTTTTGAAACAAATATTATATTATTAATTGATATTCTATTCCTAAAAATCTAAGGTTATGAAACATAACTTATATCATGATAGGTGTATCATTAATTTACCACTTGGTGGTCTCTTGTAATTTTATAGTAAGTTTATTGACTATATAATATAAAAATACAAAGAGACATGGTAAATGTGAAACTAATTAACTAAGAGTTAAAACTAAAAGATAAGGTTAATATGGTGACCCAAACCAGTCTAAAACATATTGGTTGGGTGGTTTTCAACCCATCCCCACCTTAGACTTTAAATAATACAGTTTTTATCCATTAGAAACCGAATATGAATTTATTATAAAATAATACTTTATGTTTTTCCTAAAGATCCCCTCCTCCCCCTTATAAAAGGACACCACTTCTAACCAATTCTTCACACCTTCAAAGAATTTTGGGTCAGCCAAACCCTACCCAAATATTTTCTCAACTTCCCTCACTTCTACCTAGAGGACTTATTTTTATCATAAATCCATCCTAAGGATCCCTTTTGATCAAATCAAAAGGAAGAACCCGAAGAAGAGGTAATGTTTTCACCACCCTCTTTCAAATTCGTTTCTTCTTCAACTTATTATTTCTTTGTTATTTCCATTATAAAATAATAACTCCAGTATCTTATATATACTGTGATGTTATTATAAATATGGTACAACCATATTCAGTATTCTATCCATCCTTTGAATGACATGTCACCAAACGTGCGTACGTACGGCCTACCGTCTCCACGTCGTGGTGTAATTGTTATTCAATACATTATTATTTGGATGGGTATAATAATGATGTGTAATTCATGTAAATAATTAATATAACATGATAATGATTCTTTATATATGATATACCATCCAATTATATATTATTTTAATATCAAAATAATGATATTGTCCCTCGTGCGTACGTACGGACTACGTCTCCACAAACGCGATGAGATTCATTCTCCATCATATCCATTCAAGTATAATTCTCATTTGATGATTAAAAATAATGTTTAAGGACTTTATATAATTCTGGATATTAATAATATAAAACCTATCCATAAAAAACACGGCTTATGTAACAAAACATATAAAAGAAAACGAGCAAGTTAACACCCGAAACGACGATAATACTAAGATATTATTAACAAAGCATTGTTAAAAGATCATATATGATATCATATTAATGTATATGATTCTTTTATACTTTAATAACAATTATTTCACCATTATAAATGCGGTTAACCTACCCCCAACCAAGGAAATGTACAAGGTAAGGGTTTATTTCACAATCTCTTCATTATCCGAGGTTGTTTATACGTAATTATCTACTAGGACCTCTTTATCATACACATCCATGTTTCTTAAAAATGTATTTCAAATCATTCTTAATATTTTAAAAACAATGGGTTAAAGTCATTTATACCCTTTTTTGACTTTTTATATGATGTTTATAATGTAAGCTTTCCATCGTTTTCCAAATAAGGTCCTATTTAACATTTTCGACAGAATTAAGGTAAGAATGTTTTTTAACTTATACGGCGGGTTTGGCTATTTTCCACCGTTATAAAATCGTTGAAGCTTCCCTTACAAGCTTATAATAATATTTTCAAAGTAAATGTTTTCTTTTATAATTATGTGACTTTTAAATGATTTAAAAAAAGAGATATTTCTCTCAAATAGTTTTGATTTCATCTATGTCAACATCGTTTGATGGATTTTAAGCTTATTTGAAGTCGATTTATTATGATACAAAACTTATATATTGTATTGAAGGTTTTTTGATATGTTTAACTGTGGATGTGTTATTTTTATATCATTCATGGTTTATGGAAAATGTATTTACATTTCGTATGGTAGTTTTAGTACGAATGTTTATGTTATGTTTAAACCTGTTCATATGAGGAATGCATTGGACGTAGTAAGTGACGGGTGGGGCCCGCTATAGCTCCTAGATGCATCGGTAGGTCTCATGAGACGAACTAGTGTCTTGGCACAAGGCCTTGACAAAATCTTATTTGTAGTCTTGGCATGAGGCCTTGGCTACGTGGTTATGATAGTATGGCATTATGAATTCTATCATTATGAAAGTGGTTATTGATATTGCATTTGATTATTAGATTAGTAGAATATCCATTTGAATAAGTAAATTGCATTATTTCATTTTATTTCTGCCATATTATGATGAAGTTCATGTTTAAAAGGCTTTTGTTTTAGTTATACATTGCCTTAAATGTTTATGCTTATTTATGAAAGTTTCCGCTATATTGATATCCTTACTGGGCCTCTGAGATCACCCCTTTCTATGTATTATTTTTACCAGGATCTGAAGAAGTATTTTATGAATGACCTGTAGGGATAGTATAAGGGGATATGAGTGTGGAGACAAGATGTTGTTGTAGTTTTTACTTTATGAAGTAATTTAAACGTTATGAATGTATCTAGTGTTTCCAAGGATACTAAACTAATCGGTCTTTCAAAATTTGATCTTTTGTGATCATGCCAATGTTATGTAATAATGCACCGACTATGGGTAACTAGGGTCGGTGCATTACAAATCTAATTATGGTATTTTTGGTATTTGAATATTAGAATAATTCCACATTAACAAATCATTTCAATGAGTCTTCTTAACTAATGAAGAGTGCTAAAACTCTCATTCCATTAAAATATTGGTGGATACATCTTAAATCTTTATAACCCTCCTTTTGAGAGGTTTACATAAAGTAATATATAAATCCTAATGAAAATTGTATGTTTGATTGACTATATATCATCAATTGTATCAATATTTCAAAAGATAATTCATTATGATATTTTTATATGAATCCATGGTCATCTTCTTTTTCTTTTTCATGTTCTATAAATAGTTTAATGTGTATGATAAGATATTTTGAAACTATTTATCATTAAATCAATATATAACATTCAATGGCCTTCTGGATTTACTCATTCTAATATTTCACTAAATCTTTAGATTTTTTTATCTCTCTTGATCCCAATCCTTAGTTTATTTTTATCCATCACAAGATCTTTCATTATGAGACTCATGGAAGAAATATTCTTCAATTTTAAAACCTTCCTATCACTAGGTCAAACTAGTAACATGTCGTCGATATATTAAATCAATATGATGACATTCATAATATCTCATTTCTTTAGATAAAGTCAATGCTCTATAATTCACCTCTTAAATTGTTCTTCTAATATAAATCATTAAAATATTCAATTCCATTTTTTTAGTTCTTATTTCAAACCATAAATATTAGTCTTCAAATTATATATTATGTTTCATTTCACATATTCTATGAAATTTACTTAATATTTCATGCAATGTTTTTCCTCTAAATCACCATGAGTTGAGGTTTTCAAAACATATATATAACAAGGCACAATTTTTTTGATGCGACCATACTCAAAACATTCTAGATAGTTGAATGTTGAACTACCGATGATAGTATTTTATTGAAATAAAAGTCTACTCTTCTTTATATGTAACATCATAACCTGAATGGGTATGAAACAAGAAGCCATATCGGTCACCATAGGACATCAAGAATTCCTCCCCATATTCAAGAGTCTACCAACTAGAAGTTATGGGAAATTTGGGGTATGGTGGATAGACAATATGCTCATTATCATAGTAGCATAGTTTTATAAATAATATGGACTCATTGGACAATAGCAGAAGTAGTAATTACAAAAGACAAAACAGTGTAAGATAAATATAATAATAGACCAAACATGTCCAATGAAAAATATATAGTATGAATGATATTCCATGTGAGGATACAAGGTATAATTAGGACAAATACAAAATTCAATATAATATAAAATAGAAAAATAAAATAAAATAAATAAAATTCCAATGGCTAACTCTATGACCATCCTGAGTACCATATCTTTTCTTTCCTTATAATTCTCATGCACAAAGAACACCACAAGAAATAATATATAGAGTTGTGAAAATTATATATGCTCAGGTACCCATGTTTAATGGAGGTCGGAGTAGGTTGTGAGAAATACATAGTAGGAAACCATCAACAGTGTGTAAAAATTACTAAATCCATTAATATAAAATTAGAATATGTGAAAGTAAGATGGGTAAGGAAATAAATAAAAAAACTAAAAAAGACAACTCAGTTCCTTAGGGACACCTGGTCAACCATACCTGATTCATCCCAAGATGGAGTTACTTTGAACTAGGGACAACCTGTACATATGTGATATGGGTGTAAAGATAATAACCCATCATACTACATGTATCATGGTATGGAATAAATCCAAACATGTGATTTGGATTGGAGGATTCATCCCTAGATAATAGCGTTTAATTCATTGTTTTTAATATAAAATTCATCATGATAATTTAATAAGATGAACCCTGATCCCATTTAAGGAGATCTGATAAGGATTCCCATGTATCTATCTAGGGGATTGATAAATACCCCACCAAAAAAGAATCTTTCCATGGAAATCCATAATAGGAATCCCAAGAATCTCCACCAGCATATTTCATGAAGAAGAAATCCTCTAAGCCCGTGCCTAGAATATCACATTGGGGAATGAGTATAACTTGTGAAATGGTATAACCATCAACCCACCAAGACCATCTCTGGTGTCTCCCCTAGGGAACTGATATCACTAATAAGGAGGAAGATAAATCTGCATGGTGACCTCATCCAAGGCATACCATGTATCTCTCTCAGTAAAATTTAAAAATAGTAACATATTATCCCTTTCTTGGAGTTTTGTAAATAGGATACCCTGGTATCTTTGAATTCATATCACAATTCATTTTATGATTTAAATTAAAAAGAGATAATTCCATTTTTATAAACATGACGCATCACTAATCTTGTAGTTTAAGAGGTCCAATACCATTTACCCATTCATTTAAGGACTAAGAGATTCCATGTAATTTTCTATTTCATAGCTAATTTTGAGGATTATAAAAGGGTGATACTACCATGAACATGTAATTTATTTCAATATGAGGCCCTTTCTATTATTACAAAAAAATAATCATAAAAATGGTATGATGGCTAGGTGGAATGACCATGGTTGAAAAATCCATACATTCAACTGTATATGATAGACCATGCTAATAAGAATTCCATTCAGAATCATCTAGCTCGGTTCCCAAGGAATATGTCCTAACCACATAAGCATTTTATTAGTAACTATGGGATAAATTTGGGGTGTAGTTTAACATGATTCCACATTAAAATTAATCCAACCATTATATTTTTAAAGAAAAAACATATTGGGTTTGGGTTTTATTTGAAAAAAATTGATTAATTATTGAAATTCGAGGAGAAAAATCTTATGAATGGTTAGAGACTTGAGTCCCATGATTGACAATAATGAAAATTTAGAATGATATGGATACAAAAAATTTATGCAATATGTTATACAAAATTTACTTCATATTTAGGAGGCATCATATGGATAATCCAGTGCTCGGAACATATCTGAATTTATACATGATGAGACACTATAAGAAAAATATATATAACACCAACCTCATGCTTAGGATGATCTACTCATCTAGTACCATGGCCTGAATTGATCAGATTTCAGATAAATCAAATAAAATATCAAACAACATGAAAATATAAAGAATTATATCACATAATGATATCAATTGACATAATGATAGAAAACAACAATATAGGGAAGAATAGTTGTAGACATACCGATTTGATTTCAACATGATGAACAATGATCAAATTGGAGGTCATATAAAGAATATATCCTAATGCATAAGAGAGGAGTGGTGGAAGATCTTGAGAGGTAGATGGATGTGCACATGGATGAGGATAAATTATGGATGAAGAATTAATAGATTTAGGGGGAAAATTATGGATTTTACTCCTTTAAAAGAGGCATGTTGTCTGGACACACAGTTAGCCAAATAGTATGCCAACCATGTTTGAGAAACTCCCCAATATGGAGGCTTGTATGGTTCACGGGTATGGTTTGGTAAACTGTGTGAAAATGGAATTTTGTTTCCCATTCAAAAATAAAAATTAGCCACATCGCCATGCTTCATAATGTGCCTAGTTTGAAAAAATTATGCTACACCCTCTTCCCACTAGAAAGGATACGCGGTTTCTTCTCGAGGGTTTCATGGTTTCTGAATAACATTAAACCCCTTCTAGCCTTCTCTAGATTTTAGTTTTTGGGGTCTGACCCTTCCAAAACATGATACAAATATCGATGAACTTTTTAATAATTAATCCAAGACAAAAAACAACACATTCACGTCTTCCAAATCTCAATATTTTGTCCAAAATCATGGATCATATTTTTGTCCATCCACCAAAATAAAAATTCATGTTTCATTAAAAAATTACTTCTTATAAAAAAATTTGGACTCTGTAATATACCATCCATAAAACTTATCATCCTTTAGAAGCCCTAAATACATAGTGAAAGGATAGTAGACCTACTCATGTTTTGAGGTTTCGTCCAAATGGTCTAATTACGTTTCAAATTCCCAACACGACTCTATACATCCTTTTAAGCATATGGTACATAATCTATTAAACTCATGTCAATTCTCATATTTATAATTAAATAGTCAAGAATTAACTTTCCTAATCCCATAAATATTTATACATGATCTCTTCATCATCAATTTCTTCAACAATCCCATGTAACATAACATGAATGGGTTCTAAATTTTAATGGCCAACTCAGAGACCCATTATCTCCACTGTCGGAATGGCCTAAAACATTCCCTTATAATTCTTACAAAACTCATGGAATGATAATTAACTAAAATGAGTGTTCAACTCCTAATCAACCTCAACAGGAAGGTTGAGCTGATTTTTCATGAAAATCCAAGAAGAACCACACTTGAGTCATTTCATCCTGATAACATGACAAGAAGAATCTTTCCACCAACTACACTCAACGAAACAACAGGAAAACAAGTCACACTATTCCTTGATGTCTATTATTTAAATGAACAACATAGAAGGCCTCTTTAATTTTGAAAATATATTTTGATACCTCTTTTTGAGGAACCTAGAGACTTATCTGAGCACAATAACTATATTCTATAAATGGATTATGGTGATGTTTATAGATAAACTGTTAATTTACATTATAGTGTCATAAGATGAACATGGTGTATAATAGATCGATCACACTAGGATCATCCCCCCTTAAAGATCATATACCGACTTGATTAATGTTATGGATAAAATCATAGTAATCAAGAAGAGTCTAAAAAACCTATCCAATGTAGTCTATACCCTGATGCGTAGAAGTGAGACATCAGTACAAAGCCAAAACATCCACATACCTAGAAAACTGACTGGGACCAAGGGTGGTTATACCAAATAATTGGCTTGTGTCCACAAGTCCATTCAAGGAATTACTATATGGGAATCCATGTAATATCAAATACTAAACCATTCCTCTAGGGACAATAATGTTTCTATAGAAACCCTCTAATGGAGACTAATAAACGGGAGAGAAAAACAGTTTAATTTAGCTCAACAAATAACACACTCTCTCTCAGTGTACCCATAATTATTTCATGATAGCGGATGTGATCATTAAATATATTGGAATACACCAAGAGTATACCAGAAATATTTTTTAAAAAGTAACCACGAAAATGTAATCACGTTAAAAGAAAAGTGATTGATATAGTTTCCAACCAAACATACGAAACTACCAAAAAGATGAGTAGTAAAACCAGAACTGGACATATTCTTTTGGAAGATTCTTGACATCACATGATGAAGCATAATCATTAATTTATCAAAATACCTTATACACCTGGGGAATATAATGATGTATCAATCATAACCACTAAATTACATATCTTACTAGCAGTGTTTTCAAAGGTTGCATACATAAAAGTCCCTTCTATCATCATATGACAACGAAATCACAACCACAATTTAAGGCTTACTAGCCTCAAAAGAACCCAAAAGAAAATATAACTATTTATAAATGATTTTCTTTGGTTCTATTCCATCTAATTGGAATGACAAAGTTTTTCCATGCTCTATGTGTTGATCCCAATCATAGGAGTGTCCTCATTATCATTAATTGAAAGAGGATACTTTCTCTATGAAACAAAATCCATCGACCACTAAACATAGGTTCAGAACATGTCCAACATGATTTAGAAATCCTTTAACTGAAAGGAGAGATAAAATATCCTCATACAAGCATGAGAGATTATATTTACTCTATATGTATACACAACACCCACCTCACGTTACGTCCACATGTTCTATAACATTAGACATAAAACCAAAACCAACACAACCAACATTTCAAACACTTTATCTAATTAGAATGTCATTCATACTGTTAGAATAAGTCTGATTTCCTTTAATGTCTTGTTCTCTCTATTCTAAATGTTACCTATGATTGAATTATAACTGATCATTATTTAAATGATTATCACCTTAGTAGGCAATGATGCCTTGTAAGAAGATTTATCCCATAGATGTTTCATTACATATGACAATAATTCTTCTTATGACATATTGATTCATCCATCAATAATGAAGTAGAAAGGCCACATGACCTACTAAGCTATCGACCGTTCCCTAGTTACATCTACTCATTGAACTAGAAAATTACCTAATTCTCACACCAACCAAAAGTATTTACACACCACATGACCACCCATTATCCCAACTATCATTTTAGAAACAAATAGTCATACATTGGAAAAAAGATACCAGAAATGCACTAGGCGTCTAAAATGATTCACAAGAATTTAGAAATATTTTATTATTTTATGGGTGCTACCAACCTTAGGCTATCCCCATAAAAATAATAAATTGATGAACCTATATATTGGTCATGAAAATGAATCACTTGGATCAAACTCATATATTATAGTTTAAAACTATAGATGAAGGGGACTATAGAAGATTCCCACATTCCCGTTTCAAGGAATAAATCAATGAAACTTTGAAAAAACCCCTATATTAGGGTTATTCTAGGAACACCAATAATGTTTCATTTTAAGGATTTTTAGTAATTATCATATAGTTATTAAGAATTAAAAGTCCAAATTAAAAATCAAGTAACTTTTATAATGAAACCCATATTAGAAAAATTATTTTTTTAATTTCATAAAGAACACATGAATGTTTTATTAACATCCTTTCAAACAATAATATTCACTTGACATCCTGTCATAATTAGTAAATTTACATATAAAATCTATTTTGAAAATAATTCAATTATCTAGAATATTTCCATAATTTTTTCTTAGTAAAAGAAAATGTCAATTTCAATATATTTTGAAAAAAATTTTATTGGTTGTAATTTTAATTTTAATTAAATAACACCTCATATTAGTACAACTCAAAAGAAGGTAAAATGATTTTATTAACTAAAGGGGGGACTAGTCACATAAGATTCCACCATTGAATTATATATAACACCATATTAGACTCTATCAACACATTAAATGACTATCCATATATTACAAAATCCTACTCCCATGGGGTTGAGTACTAAGGGAGAGAAAGATAAAGTATCCTATGAGGGTCCCATAAAACTATTATGGGGTCATCGAAATGCAACCCAATTTTTTTAAAACATCAAAATTTTCAAAACACCCTTAATGGTTTTACCTCATAAGCACAGAGAAACTTGAATGATCTAAATAGTTCAAGTCAAATATATCCCTTAATGACATACCCTAACTAATGTACTATGGCAGAGTTATTCAATGAGGAATTTGGTCATATCGGTTTTAATGCCCAAGTGTTCGAGTTACAATCCTTTATAAAGTCACCAAATTCATTTAAGGTAAAAAATTTAACAACAATTATATTTATAAAACATTTTCAAGGGATATTAAAATCATGGATGATGGTTATATTATATGGGTTACCATTTCTGAATTTATAGATCACACATACTCTTTATTTATTGAAAATTTTCTCCTATTTAATAACTACTATAAATGTTTCAGCCAATGTTACAAATAGTTCATGGATCAAACATGTCATAAATGGTTAGTTAAGGTGTCCCCAACAATATATGTATGAAAACAAAAATTTGGTTTCTATTGGACATTTTTTTAACCAATTGTATATATAATTTATAAAAAATATTGCAATCGAAAGCATTAATACAAAAAAATACAGTAAAAACCACAAAAGTCTAGAAAATAAACATAGAAAGATACCAATTGTCTAGGGAAAATACTCAAGAAAGGTATAAAGATAAAAATTATAAACATAACACTAAAATCACATAATATTCTTGTACATGCAATCATATTAAATAAATATGTAATTATGTAATAAAAAGAAGCATGATAATTAAATACCAAAGTGTGTACAATGCCAAGAATGTTACTCAAATAAAAAAAATGGTATATGAAATGGATTCTAAAAAACACACAAGGTTAATCAATGAATGTAAAATAACCCAGAAATGTAATCTATATAAAATGGCATATGTATGGCATGTGAATCCATATATTCCTATAATGATGTGTGTAATGATCTTTCCTTACCATACAAAGAAAATGATAAAAGATGTGATCTCATAAATTATTAAGAAGTGGAAAGTAAACCATTCAATTTTAGTGAAAACCTAATCAACTACAACAATGATGTAATGAGAAAAAATCCCATACCGGACCACTTGGACATTTCCCCATGAATGGAGCAATCACTCCAAGACACTAATATTTACCCAGATTTGACACATTCCTAATCTCTTTTCTACCATCCCAAAATAGAAATATAGTGGGAAAATAAATCTTTGATACACCATTCTTAAATCCCAAACTGACTGACTATAAAATATGTAGTCGAATTGGTAGCCACATGGACTCACGCACGCCTACCCATACAAAAGAGACTACCAAATAGACGTGAAGGTCTAATGGGGATATGGTTGGGTGACTTTATTCTTATAATCAGTGTAAAACGGTGGTATACATAATAATGAATTAGCATAAAACAACATAAGTAGTTATAACCAAAGGAAATGCAAATGAATTTAAATACAATAATTGAATAAATGTGGCCAACACCAAATATACATGATGCATGCATGTACATGTGATTCTATAATGAAAATGAAGAAAAAACATATCAGGCATTACAATATAAAATAACATTTTACAAAAAATGAATAAAATACAATAGGCTAATTCCAAGTGCATCTTGAGTACCAATTTAGTCCTTTTATCCTAACCCCCATGTACAAATCACAACAAAATCAATATTCTTTGAACCTGCAGACATGAGATCTGTTTGGGTACACTAGGAAAATGGTGGCCTGAGTAGGGTGTGAGATATCCTAAGAAGGCCACCACCAATAGTTTCTAAATCATTTCAATGCCCATGAATATAATATACAATTGTGTGCAAGTAAAAAATGTAAAATGATAAATAATCCAAACTAAACAAGTCGAATTAGGTTCCTCGGGGACACCTAGAACCTATACTTACATTTGTGAAATCCATAATGTCTTTGAGCAAGGTCCAAATGATATAGATTTGATATGGTTGTAATGATAGGAAGTCCTCATAAAACTTGTATCATGATATGGATAGATCCCAACCATTTGACTTAGATTTTCAGATGCATCCTTGAATAATAGCTATGATTTACTAGTTTTTAATGTAAAGGTATTCATGATATTTTAATTAGAGGTATGTTGAGCATGTACATGAAGATTTGAGAAGGAATACCATGTATCACTCTAGAGGAAAGATAAAAAACCCACCCAATGGAGTCTATCTAAGGAGATCTACAATTGGAATCCCAAGTGTCAATCCCAACAGTTCTAGAAGAAGAAACCCTTAGATCACATCACTAGTAACTCACAAAGGAGACTGAGTATCAAATGTGTCCGGGAATAAAAATCTGACCACCTAGCCCATTTGGGGTGTCTCCCATATGGAACTGATATTTCTCATAAGGAGGTTGGAAAATCCCCACATTGATCCTATCCAAGGCATACCAAGTATCGCTCGAAGTGAAAGATTAAACAAGTAACCAATGATCCTGTACTTGGATTTTCTTAAATAGAAGACCCATGTATCACTCAATGCATATCAAAATTCATGTACTGATTTAAATTAATAATAGAGAAGTCCATGTTCATAAACATGCTACATCACTATTCATGTACATTAGGAGGTCTATATACATTTACCGATTTAATTAATGAATGAGAGAGGCCATGTACTTAAGCATTCCAATACCCTTGATAATGATTCCAAAATAGGGGCATTCTAGTGAACATCTCATTTAATTCTCTATGTGGTCCTTTTCATTAATAGGGAAAGTCAATCATAAAATAAAATTATTTGGGCCAGGTTGAATTCTTAGGACATATAACACCATACATGTAATAGTGTTAGATAATCCATTCCATCATGTATTCCGTACAGAATCATTGGGCTTGTTCCCTAAGGATAAGTCCATTACCACAAAAGAGATGTCTAGGTCACTAATGGATAACTTAGAGGGAGGTATCACATCATACCACATTTGAATAAATTCACATGTTGCATTTTAGAAGATAACATGTCATGGACCATTCTATTGGGGACCACGTTGAGACTCCCCAATCCCACCTCTAGTAGTGCTAGGGCTGAAGACTAACACTGAGTAGGCATATCACTAACATGGGGGGGCCGTAGGCTAAGTACCCCCCCCCCACACACACACCTCTAAGACTATACAATGCGGAAATAAAAAGTAAATGAACAACCATGAATTCATACATATAAATCCCACAACTAGAGTAATACAAGAAGTAATGGAAAGTAGACATGGGAAAATAAAAGACAATAAAAAAGAGTCTAAAATCAAGTTCAACCAGAATGTAAAATTGGGGATGCTTCTTTGAATAATGTAGGATCAAAATTCAGTCTATCTGGTCTTCCTAAGCTCTATCAGGTCCTGGTCCATCAAGGACTGTAAAAATGTCAATCTTCAGCATAAAACACAACACATACTAGAAAATCCCATGAAAGGGTTAGTATAAAAGTACCCATTAGGACATCCAGAAACCAAAAATAATACCAAAAAGTATGTACAATCATTTCTAAACAAGTATATGTCTACAACACATATAATAACAATATACAAAAATACTAAACAAAGACACACAGTCTGAAGGTAAGTGATAACCATAGTTTTATAGCCTAGGATTCCACAATGCATTCACCCTAGAGACCACACTTCTAAGTTTAATAACATTGATGATGTATGTCTGAGAGGAAAAACTCATCATATATCACCCTTATAAGTACACATTTAAGGTCTAAAGAGATACGATACACATATGAGGATCACACCCAAGGCCATGTTGTATACCAACAACTCAATATGTATTAACCTGCTAAGTAGAGGATCAATGCCTATGAGGTGTTGGTCATGAAGATACCAAGAACTCCACCTATGTCATGAAGTAGAATAGAGGATCTCACTCTGGGCCTCAAAGAAGGATTCCAATAACTTTTTATAAAAAGTCCTTTTGAAGGGATCAATGTCCTAGGAGTAGGAGGTGATTCTATACTAACCCTCAAGATAAGGATATATGAAACATACCCTAATGAAACATGTCCAAGATATAAAGGAAAAGGGTTGCATTCCATGTTTTAAAATGAACACTATTTTTAGAAGGGGTCACACACCATGTCCCCTGACCTTGGGACCTTTACATATAAATGACATGTGTATCATGCATGTCCCCATGTGAAAGTACCCTACATGTCTCTTAGACATGAACTCTACATGTGTTCCAGTACATGATGTAGCCTATGTACTTATCCATGCCATGTTTGTGTAGCAGAGTACATGGTGTGTTCTAACCCATGTACTCTAACCCATGTCAGTGTACCCTCTGAGGTACATGTTGAGTTACTGGGGAGAGGTCACATTTTATGTGATAGGGTCACATGCCATGTGATCATTAACTATATACTAAAACCATATCCATAATGTAGAGGGGATCACACAGTGTGTGGCTCCGAGTGAAACACCGTGTAGTGTGGATTTTTCAAAAATTACAAATTTGGAACATATGTTTAATTCTATTCCTCTGAACATGAATCCAATCATGTGTCTCACTGGAAAAACAATATTCCATCTTGTCCAAGTCATTTCACCGAAAAATAATGTGTTCTAATAATTAATTCCATTTGGAAAATAGATCTAAACCTCATTATTTTTTTTCATGATGATGAAATTGAATTTGAGTATGAAAAGATGTTTAATATGTCATCGCTCCAGTAGTGGCACCATATCCATCTTGTTCTGATCCTAGATCTATAATACCGAATCCTTATACTGATAAATAGTTTTGTAATGATTGATTTCATCAATATACAACGAACCGTGGGCCAAATGATGAATGTTCACGATGAATGAAAAATGGGGGGAGAAATGAATAACCACAAACCTAAGGAATGAACCTCATCCAATGTTCATGTTGGACTCAGACCTTCACCATTTCTATGACAATGAAGAATCAACAATCATAAATAATTCTCCCAAAATAACCCCACAAATAAAACCATCACACAAGATGACTGATCCGAGAATCAATTAGTTGGTCGATTGATTCATGTTCATCATAGAAGTTATGAATGGAGAAAAATAAAAAAACAAACTTATTACCTAGTTTCAGATTGATTGCTTATGAAAAATGATGAGGCATCATAGTCATTGGAAATATCTTTTGATTATTTTGCATGTCGATTTTCGTTCCACGATCCAATCATCATTCATCTGGGAGAGATCATCCAACACTCTCTCTAAAGGATCTCCAATGGATATAGGGTTATTCAACTAACCCCAGGACTTATCCATAAAAAACTACATTAAGAATCACCAGTCACTACATCAATAAAATAATTTATTTTATTATTTTATTCATTTCCATGCCTCTGATGACTATTCTATAAAAACTACATGATGAAAAAGGTTTAGTCACCCCTAGGGTAAACCATCATTTTGAACTCAACGATAGGCTCATATTTCAGATCTAGGCCCAAATTGAGAAGTTATCAAACCCTTTCAGAAAAATTGTGACTACATGCTATTAAATATATTAAATATATTTCAAACATTTATTCCAAGAACTCTGGTCCTTGGAATATCATGCCATATCAACACCTACTCTTGAAAATAATCCATACAATATCCAAAAAAATAATACATAGAAAATCAAAGTCTTTACATTTTATCCACCTTAAAGATTTACATCCCAAAAAATCAAAACAATGGCTACACAAAAAGATTTTATATCGAGAACATATTTGAGCCTCCCACTCCAATGTTCTATCCTAGAGATTCTCATACTACCAATATACCTTCACTAAATGAATCGATCACTCGTGAATGATCCTATCCTACCAAACCATAATCTCTACTAGGTACTTAGAAAAGGTAGATCCATCTTCAATGTCCATAACACCCCAATCGATAACAGGTCATGGCCAATGCATGTACCTTATCAACTATGAAACGTGGATGAAATTGTGTACCCAGTCTTACTATGTATATAAATCTAATTGGTATTCTACCTCACCCACTATATATAGTATCTATAAATAGATAATGATCCTCAGAGATAGCTTGTCGCCCCAACCAAATCTCTATAATCAACATCAAGGTGAAACCTATAGTAACACATGGTCTCCTTCCTCAAACTCCAAAGTACTACATCATCTATCAACATAAGACTTCTAATGTCTATGTGTAGTCCCCATCATCTCCTAGATTAATTTCACATTTTCTCTAGTTTCTCACAGTGACTTTGGACCCATGATCACTGACTCTCCTGGGTTAGTGAAAAAATTGGTGACTTGTAGGGTCTCCCATAAAAATCCTTGAACAGTTCCATACCAATGGTGAAATGGTTGATGTTGTTGTATGAAAATTCTACTATTGGTAAGTGATCCTACCAACTATGAAAAAAGACTAACATGAAAGACCACAACATTTCCTCAAGGAATTTACTGGTCCACTCTATTCAACGATTAGTTTGGGGTTGAAATGCTATTCTAAAGCATAATTATGTCCCAAACACCTCTTACAACCCCTTCCATAAACAAGATGTGAAGCGATAATCACATTCAAAAACAATCATCGATGGAACCATATTGATTTAGACTATCTACTAAATTAAGTGGAATACCATCCCCAATACTAAAATTTATTTTCATATAGCAGGGATATATGATGACTTGGTGAGATGGTCTACGATCAACGAAATGGAATTGTGTCCACTAGACATAAGTGGTAATACCATCTTGAATTCCATGGATATCCGATCCCACATCAATTCTATAAACATAAGGGGTTGATATAAAAAATTTTAATCTTTATCCCTCACCTTCACTTGTGAAAAAGAAAGGAATCAAGAGACAAACTCTAGAACTCATTTCTTATTCCCTGAAAAAAAAACTATCTTCGAAGGCCCTAGTAAATCTTTGAAACACACAGACTTACCACTAATTGAAATTTATGAAAATATCTCAAAACCCCCTCTTGAAATGCCGACGGTACCATCATGCATCCTATGAAAATAATGAAATACAACCAAAATAGAAAATCCATCAATAGCATGTCAAACTGATATCCGAGTACATAGGGTCTAACAGTTTACATCCCAAAGGTGTGCTTACTTGACTCACTATTAAAGAGGAGGGATAACAACCATGGATTGGATGTAAGATTCTCAATCTCCATCAAAAAATTATAGCTATAATGAGGCCTACTACACTAATTCCTTATTAAAAAACAATGAATAATATCTCATGTTGAGAGAATATGCTACCATATTCTACTTCCCATGACTATAAGCAATTTCAATATCATAATACTGGGAGAAATATGGCCATATCCTATGTCTCAAGTCAATATCTGTTTAAGAGAATATATACTTAAGACTCTTGAGATCAGAATATAAGTTAAACCACTCACCCATCAGGTAGTGTTTCCACATCTTTAGTGATAAGACTACAAATGCAAACTCAAGATTGTCGGTGGTGTAGTTCTTCTCGCGTGTTATCAACTTACCTGAACCATAGGAAATCACCACCTTCCTCTAAATTATAATTCAACAGTGACTATTTACTAATGTATTGTAGTACACTACATACTCGAAATCCCCCTATGGAAATATCAATATTGGAGCACTCATCAAAATATACCTAAACTACTAAAAATACTAATAGAACCTCTCTTTCTACATGAATGGATTCCCCTTCTAGGTCAAAGATACCTTGGGTTCTGATATCATGGAGAAATTAGGTATGGATATTCGGTAATTTCCATAAAACCCATGGAAGCTATGCAACAATATCACGCTCTTAGATGGATCCCAATATAATAATGCCTATACCTTGGCTAGGTCCACTACCACTCCATATGATGAGATAATGTGTCCCAAAAAGTGGACCACATTAATCCAGAACTGGAACATCGAGAGATTTCTATAAATATTGTTCTCATAGAGTACATCCAGATCAATCCTTAGGTGTATCTCATGGCCCCCCTCATAGGTTGAGTACACAAGGATAACATTGATGATGAATACCAAGAAACAATCTAAGTAAGGTTGAATGATTCAGTTCATGAGTCCCAAGAACACCATTGGGGTGTTCGTCGTGCCTAAGGGCATCACCAAGTTCTCATAGTGACCATAGTGACATTTGAATGACGTCTTAGTTTTATCCTCATTCCATACTTGAAACTGGTGATATCCTAAACTGAGGTCAACCTTTGAGAACCATCGACCCCCTCTTAACTGATCAAAGAGGACATCGATCTATGGTAGTGGATACTTATTCCTCAGAGTCACCTGGTTCAAGAATTGATAGTCAACACAAGACCTCAAACCCTTGTTTGTCTTCTTGGGGAAAAAATAGGGACTTCCCATAGTGAAACATTGTGTCTAACAAATCCCATCCTCTACAAGTCCTCCCACTACAACCTCATTTCGTGAATCTCTATGTGAGATATCTGATATGCTGGTGTAGATATCAGTTCCTTCCTGGGGTGCAGATAAATGTAGAAATCTATTTCTCGATGTGGAGGTAAACCCATAACAACCTCAGGGAAGACAACCTTGTACTCTACAGACACTGTACGAAATTGGGAACTCATGAAATCCATTTTTCCAAGGGTTAGTCTAGAATAATTATGAATAATTTTCTTCACCCTCATATGCTTGAGTCTATCATGGACTGCCTCTATTTCCTATTTATAAAAAAAGGAAACCTAGTTCCATCACTGTGAACACACCACATCCCCTACCTGAAATAGTCAATCTAGGAAAGACTCATGGCTAAACATTCCATACCTAATATGATGTCATAACGCATCATTTCTAATAGAAAGAGACCCCAATAGAAACTCTCACCTCCAAAAGTCAGGTCACACCATTGGCACAATTATTTGACCACTGAGTCATCCCATATAGGAGTCTCCAGGAATAATGGCTATACCAAGGGCTCGACCAGAATCTCTATGTATCGTACAAGGTATGTGGAGAAAAAGTAATGACTAAAAATAGTGTCTATTATTAATAAAGATAAGGTAGAAAAGACACATATCATACATAAAATAATTCCCATATCCTTTGGGTTATAATATTCAACCACATGTAGCTACCCCCTCTATTATCCTCCATCTCCCCAAGCCTGGGGTGGGCCACCTAGGGAGGTGGTTGTAACAATTCAATGCATCAACCACCTATTTCTTCTATCACATATCCACTACCATGTCTGTTACCTTACGATCCTCCCTTCTCCATTCGTCGCCTCTACCTTAGTATCCTATCCAAATATATCTATCGGCTATATGGAAGGTCAAGAAATTCTATGAAATATGTCTTTTGGTGTCACATGACTAGCACCGCCTCTCCCCAAGATGACTAGACCCACCATTTGAGGCTTGAACCACATACCCTATGTCATGGGAGATCCCCCTAAAACATCTCATGTGTTTGGGTCCTTGAGACTATGTCAGATTCCTATTTTTGGGTTCTTTACCCTTATATGCCTAGTATCATCAACCACTTGTTGTATCTACTCTCCAAGAAACTCTCAACCACAAAAGCTCACTCTTTTACCATATCATATGTAGGAATTCATATAAGGATAAAATTATCCCATATGTCTTTTCATATCCCTCACTCAATATTACGTGCCTTGAATAACTAATCGTGAACCATATCCCTTGAGTACCTAGAGAGATTGGTAAACCTCGATGAGTACTCAAAAACTGTTGTGCTACCCTGCTAGAGTTGTATAAGCTCCTGGATACGTACACCCCTGAGCGTAGCTGGAGAGAACTACTCTATAAAAATTATCTTGAAATGTTACCACACTAGAGTTTCCTCTTCATAAGTCTGGGTCACTAAACCCAACAATCACCCTGGTAAGTTATGAAGAAATCTCACCACCAGGACCAACATCTGATCTGGTCGTGTCCAGACAAGATGTAAAATAAGGGTCACCACCCTATGACATTCTTCATCCACATATGTATTAGGCTCACCTCAGAACATAATGGGTGTCTCTCACTTAAACATATGATGTGCACTTAGCCTTGACACATCATCTTCTTGTATGGTAGGTACCACATGCTGCTCCATAGGCGGTTATATAGCTGATGCTCCTCTTAGAGCTAACATCTATAGAATGGGTCCCTTTATAGATGCCTCATCACTGAGGGGATCATCCTCATGATCTTCTTGATGAATTTTGTCTAGCATATGTTGATGAGGCATCATGAAACAAACATGATGTACCACAAACAATGATTATATCTGGAGAGAGGGCTCAAGAATGTCATGGAAACCACAAACCATTCCTATATGATGAATGTACCATTATTTTCCATCCAACCAATTTTCTCATGTACCAAGTAAAATATCTGGTGATTAGAGTCATATTATATGGATATATAGAATGCCAAACCATCACCGAAGTCCTTGGCCTAAATGGAAAACGTGGAACACTTAAAACTATTTTCCCAAAGAAATATCATAAACATTGGTCCTAAAGTATAATAAACTACTCTAATACAACTATGTCATGTCCCATCCTACTACGTCCCATTCCATGACTCCCCATGCCCATCTCTAATGGGATAGGGGATAAAGACTAGCACTGATTTGGAATATCACTAACCAGGGAGGCCATATCCTAAGAGTATGTACACACACACACACATCTCCAAGCCTATAAAATGGTTAAATAAAAAGGAACTAAAAAACCTAGAATTAATACATCTAAATACCACAAAAAGAGTATGATATGAATTAAAGGAAGGTAAACAGGGCCAAATACAATCCCACCCAAAGAGTCTAATATCACATCCAAAATTAAATTAAAACTGAGACTTCTATCTAAATACCATAGGAACACACCTCGGTCTATCCGGTCTCACCAACCATATTGTCCTGCTCTATAAATTACATTATCAAAAGGTCGATCATCTTCCAAAGACATGAAATGTACGAGAAAAGATCATGTAGGGGTGAGTATAACTATACCCAATAGGATGACCCAAAACCACAAATCATACAACAATGGAATTATAGTCAACTATACATTTTTATATTTCTACAACAAATATAATAAGAATATCTAGATATTATCAAAAAAGACACACATTTTAAAGCTAAGTCTCAACCTTTGTATATTATCCTAGGATTTTATAAAGCACTCATCTTGGAGATCACACTCATGAGTCTGATAACATTGATGATTTCCATCCAAGAGGTAATGATCTTTGGGTCTCGCCATTAAAAGTACATGTTAAAGGTCTAAATAGATATAATACACAGATGAGGATTAGACTCAAGGAAATAGGTGTATACCAACAACTGAATCCTGATTAACTTACTATGTAGAGTAATGACACCCGTGTTGTTTCAGTCAAAAAGATACTAATAACTCCACCTATGACACAAATATGAATAGAGGATCTCACTCCATGCCACATTTAAGGATTCCAAAGACTCTATCCAAGAACTTCTAATAAAGGGATCAATATCCTAAGAGTATGAGGAGATTCCATATTGTCCCTTAGGGAAAGGATATGGAGAAAATACATGAAAAAAACTTATACAAGATAAAGAGGTAAATGGCTCCAAGCCATGTTTTACAACGTACACGACATGTAGAAGGGGACACAAATCTTTTCACTTGACCTCAAGTCCTTCCCATATAAACGGTATGTTTCTCTAGCCTGTGTCCATGTAAAAGTACCTGGTGTGTTAGTTGGCCATGAAATCTACTCATGTTCTAGTAAAAAACTTATCCCATGTACATGTCAAGGGAATGTCCACGTAGGGGAGTACACATCATGCGATAACCCATGTACTCCAACGTGTGTAAGTGTACCCTTCATGGTATATGTCAAGTGACTAGGGAGAGGTCACACAATATGTGATCCTTAACTATCTCTTGAAACATTGGCTTCCACACAGAGGTTCCCACATGGTATGTGGCTATTAGTTACATGTTTCATAGTGAGAATTTTACAAGAATTCAAGATCTGGAATCCACGTTCAATTCCATGCCTCCGACCTTTGATCCAATCATGCAACTCACCATAAAAAAAATATTTTATCACATCCGAGTCTCTCCGTTCATGAAAAATATGTTATAGCAGTAAAATCCTTTTAGATAATAGATCTACATCTCATTCATCATTACGAACTGAAGAAAGAAAAATTAGGTTTCCAAAGTCATTTGATTCATCATCGCTCTTGTATTAACACCGCCATCATTTCATTACAATCAAGGATATACAATATTGAATTGTTTCACTAAGAAAAGGGTGTGAAATGATTAATTTCATCATAATACGTTGAACCATAGTCCAAAAAAAGAATACCTACGATAAATAATCAAATGTTGGAGAAATGCACAACCAAAATCTTGAGAAGCAAACCTCATCCAATGTTTATGTTGGCCTTGATCTGTATCCATTATAATAATAGTGATGAATCAACAATCATAAAGAATTATCCAAAAATATCCCCAGAAATAAACCCATCTCACAAAATGAGGTATCCTTAAATCAATTTTTCAGTCGATTGATTTGATTTCATCATTGAAGTTCATAACGAGGAAAGAATCAAATCAAATGAAACATCCTACCTGGATTCAGATTGATCATTGACGAATAATGATGTGATGTCATAGTTATTAGAGGGATCCTTTGATTTAGTTGCATGTCAATTATCGGTCCGTGATCCAGTTGTCATTCATTTAAGAGAGATCCTCTTATACTCTCTCGAATGTTTCTACAATGGCTTTAGGGTTATTTATCTAACCATGGGATTTTTCCATAGTATTCATCATAAAGACTCTCCATTCTTTGCATCAATAAAATAATTTATTTAATTATTTTAATAATTTACACACCTATAATGACTTCTCTAAAAATCATCCACTCCAACAATTTAATTTATTCACTAGGTAAAACCCATGTTTTGAACACAATAGTTCCATAATATTTCTGATGCGAGCCCCCATTTATAAGTTATTATAATTTTTTAGGAAATTTGTTCACGCATGATATAAAATATATTTAATATATTTTAAACACTTATTCCGGGCACACTACCTATTGTAATCACATACAATCTTAGCACCTAGTCTCGAAAATAATCCATACAATATGAAACAAATAATACATGAAAAATATGTGTCATTACATAGAACACCATAATGAGGGGTTTTATTATAAAACAATTGACTATTTAAATACATTATTTAAACACACCCTAAAGGTTTTATAGAAACTTTAGGACCATGAAAATCAACAATTATAATTTAAAAATCATGGGATACAAAATTATGGAATTAGATTACAAACAATTTATTTCATATTTAAGAGGTGGTGCATGAAAAATATGGAGCATGGAACAAAGAGAAATTTATAAATTGGGAGAAATAAAGAGAAAATATATATATAACCTTCCTCAAGCTTAGGATTCCCTAGTAGTCCAATATCACGGCATGAGTCGAGCCTGTATGAGAGAAATCAAAGAAATAAACAAACTCCCTAATAATAAATAAAATTAGCTCGCACAATGATAACATTTAATATGGAAATAAAAATCAATAATATAAGGAAAATGAGTCTTAGAATCACTGATAGTCATATAAATTTGTGATATATGGTTTAATTCGAGGCTATACGAAGCAGATATCATCTTTCTTATGATATGAGAGGAGGAAATGATAATACAAGAGAGGTATGTGCATGTGGGTGAGGATAAATGATGGGGGAATAAAAAAAGGAGTTAGTGGAAAATGGTGATTTCATCCCATTAAACTCGGCGCATGGTTTTTCATCACTGATGGAGAAACCATGCGCCAAATGTTCTTGAGCCACTAACCATTGATAGGGACATAAACTTTTGTGCACACGGTTTGGGAAATCTTTCCCAAACTACGCATTTCTCCTCTATCAAATAACTATAAATAGCAACACATGCATGCAGCCTGCTGGACATATTTTGACAAAACAATTTGAAACCCACATCTCCTTTGGAACACCTACATGGATTCTTTTGTATGGTTATATGGTATCAGGAAAACTTATCCCCCTTGTAAACATTATGTGGATTTGATGTTTCAGGTTACGACACTACCAACACACAAAGAAACACCCGGGACACCCCCTCATACCTTAAATGATGCATAAAAACAACACATTTAACTATTCCAACTCATTATATTTCATTATTATGAATGGATAACATTTCTATCCATCCAAAAAACAAAAAATTAAAGTTCCTTCAAAAAATTCCATCCAGTCCAAAAAAATAGGATGCTGCATTATGTTTATTTCCCACTAGTCATTATCTATAATTCTCATTCTCATTATCTTACTCTTTTAATTGAAAACAAATGTTTTTATACTATTATTTTACATTATGGTAACTCTGTAATCTACCAGGTTTTGTAGGTTTTCAATGACTCTATCTCTCTATCCATCGTTTACTTCCCCTAAATTACATCATTATGGGGTTTTTCTTCTTTCGAGAATTATGGTTCTCATACATCAAATAAGAGTATAAAATTCATATATGGATGAAACCTCTAACTCATCCTTCTAAAATAGGTTGATCTACTTAACATTGTTGGTTTTCATGAAATCTTTGGTTGTTATTATACATATGGTACATAAATATCTACTACTACCAATTAGGATATAAACTCATTTAAACATTATTGAATTTATTCTAACAGTCTTACTTCATTTCATCTAATTATTTCATTGTTCTCATAAATGTGATATAGAAGCTTTGAACAATATATTCTCTTTTCTAACTATCATTGACATTGATAATCAATTTATCTCATTCAACATATTTTATCACTATGTTTTGGTCCTTCAAAATAATAATCCTATTAAAGAGAACATCTAGATACTTGATGATTTTTAATTATAAACTTCCCAAATTTAATATCTAATGATTTCATCACTATTCATAATTAGATAAAAAACATTGATTTTTTTTAACTTTATCAATATCCTTTCCATCAACATGAACATATGAAAATATTATGAAGACCAAAATATGATGAAGTTATAGTCACATTTTATAACATTAATCATCTAAAAAACCTACCCAACTACAAATAATTTATTTATACTAGAGATATAGGCTTCCATATCAAGTTCCTCTACCCAAATTCACACACATGTATATACTATAGTAAACATCATACTCTGATCAATTTAAATCAAAGTCATACTCATTATTTTAGTCACTTCGTTCTATTATAATGCTTTGTGGACAATATTATAATGAATTATTCCTCTCTTCTTGTGGATATTACAACATGTGTATATCATTTACCAACCTCTATTTTCTATATGAATACACATAAAATTCCTACCAAATTCTCTTTATATCCAACAATTACATTGCATGAAAACATGAAGGACATCTGCATTATGATTTATAATTTATATTCATGCATTATGAGTGGCATCATCAATAAGGGTTACAATGTAGAGGGAACCAAAATATGATTAAATTGGGGCACACCCCCTAATGATGATGTGTACTATCTCTAAAATTGAATCTATAATGCCTTTTCCATCAATGTTGAAAGGAACAGTTCTCGATTTCACCAACACACATCTTTCACATATTCTAATTTATAGATGATCAAGATTCAATATTAGTTTTTATATTAGAACCATTATATTTTTTATCACTATCCATCTGAGACTATGCTGTAAAACTTTTGGATATTTATAAGTTATACATCTGTAAATAAATTTTTATAAGATTTTAAGTCAATTTAAGAGTATCTTATTTAATTCCTCAAGAAACTATATTTTATCTTTGGGTAAAATTGTATACACCATCAAATAGTAATGTTTAGAAGCCAACCTCATCAGTCTTTATAATGTTAATATTATTTTTTCATACACCATGGATATGTCAAACTTCAATGAGTTGCATGAATCCTATATCCATTATCTTAATTTAGAGATATCCTTTTCCTACCACTTTAGGGATTCACCATCTTGTAGATAAACTCTCCCAAACATTCTAGATACATAATTTTAAAGGTATCTCTAATAACTTGTTGAATTAAAGGATTCTCCAGATTCAATCACTCAAGATCCTTCTTCAATATTAACACATATGAATATTTTTTCATCAAATTCCATTGAATTAATGAAATTTAAACAACAAAAAATTGTGTCTATTTTTCTATTATCCTTGTGAATTTTTCAACTATTCATAATATTCCCATTATTCCCACATCCCCATATTATTGGATCTCAAATAGAATTCTTACTTATATTTTTTTCTAAAGACCCCTCTTCCAATTGTTTCTTTAAATAAACTATATTATACTCAATATATTTTCTCCATCCATCAATATTGGATTCATTTCTATATGGTACATGACCTTCTCTTCACACGAGATCCCCATTCATAATCAAATTCTTGATACCAATAATCACTTATTCCATTTTTCATCTATAGTTTCTGACTATAGTTTTCCATTCATCCTAGCTTTCTAAAAGATAAAAAAATAAACAAAATTCCAATACATCATCAATTTTTTTTACCTTTAGTGATTTATGTTTCCCACTAATCATATCAAATTCATTGATATGCACTATAATTTTTATTCCTTTCACCAAAAGTAATCTATAAAACCTATAAGACATGAATACTTTATTAAGAACTATAATTTTATCAATAATATCTTAAAATTAATTCCTAACAGCAAACATTAATTTATATTCATGTATATTTTTGGAAATATTCCTTTCCAAATACATCCTCACAATTTACAGTGCCTTCAATCCAATCATACCTATTCAAAAATATCTATTGTATCTATATGTTAAAATATGATCAGACTATCTTTATCCTTTTTAATCAGATGTTACTCCAAATTTTTTATAAAGAATCCAACATATATCCCATCAAATATATCAATATTGATCTTAGCTTCATCCAATTACAAAACTTTAACTAATAATAGTATCATACTAAAAAACAAATCATGTCAAAGAAAGGGAGAGTGAAATATGAGTAACCTGTGTGTGTTGAACTAAACCTCTTTCTTATAAAACATTTTAGGAATAGACCCTATCCAAAAAAATTATCATAAAAAAAATTCACCAAAATTTAATAGTTTGATCTAGAAAAACATTTCATGTAGATTAACATAGCAATAAATTAATCATTTGGAAGATGATTTCCATCAGATGAGTGTACATTTAGAATGAAGTACTCAAACCCTACTCACCATAAAAATTCAAACACACACACATATAAAAAAAGGAACACAAGAATTCAAGTAAAAATATTTACAGACTATATAAAAAAAGAGTTAATAGTTAAAAAAATTAACATAATTCAGATGGGTTGTACATTGAGCATGGGAGATACACTGTAGTTTTATTTTACATCAATAGAAGTGAAAATTTATTAAACTTAATTGAAAATCCAATTAGAATTAACACATTATATAGGATTATTCACTCTAAAATTTAATTTTTTATTATATAATTTAAAAGTACATTTTCATATTCACGATGCACTATATGGATCATTCTTAACTCCATTTTATAGGTAAATTCATGTTGTTAACCTAGTTGTACCATCACCCACATTTAGGGAAGATATTCCATATATAATGGAACAATAAATTTCTAGTAGATCTATTTTCATAAACTGGTTTCCTCTGTAAACAGTTCTAGATACATCAT
This sequence comes from Viscum album, assembly GCA_963277665.1. Taxonomy (NCBI): domain Eukaryota; kingdom Viridiplantae; phylum Streptophyta; class Magnoliopsida; order Santalales; family Viscaceae; genus Viscum; species Viscum album. Next base: position 1,679,712,873 of record OY728135.1, read on the forward strand.
TCTATATATATCTATATTTCACTAAACAATTTATACATCATTAGTAAAATTAAGAGATATAAAAATATTATTATTGTAATGCAACCTGAAAAATATTAACTATCACTACATGAATATAAAGTTACAAAACATTCATCTAGAATTTTCTTTATAAATGAATTAATCATGGTTTGACTTATGGAAAACTGAAACTATGATTCATCTAAAAAAACCATCTATGTTCATGTCTAATATTTATTTGTAATAAGAGAAATATTGATGGTCTAATGTGTTGTCTTGTGGTACTCCTTTCGATGCACTTGAATATGGAGCTGGATGTGGCTAGATTATCTCAGTGTGAAAATAATTTGGTCCAACCATTGAATGTGGGAATCTTGAGACACCAAGAGGAAATCCAATGATGGAATGTTTATATATATGGTGTTCTAATAATTTTTGGTACTAATTTGTCCAATCGTTAATGGAAATACACTAGTTAGAAGAAAATTAATTGGTTGGATAGTATTGATGAAATTCATGTGGATGGTCATGATCTAATCAGGGGCTACCTCTCTGGAGGATTGAGGTTGTTTAGAATTTCCATAATAATTGGAATCTAATAGGAAGTGTCCCCAATATATTTGATATAGAATGGATGTGTCCCTGGGTGAGGTTGTGTTCTAGATCCTAGTGGACCTATGGAGCTTAAGAAGCAATATGAGGTCCTGCATGGCTATGTTACCACCCGATGTGTGGATGGTTTTTGGGATCTTATAGTCTCATTTTCTTATTTCCTTTTTTATGTTAAAATTAATAAATGTTGAAGAGGATGTATTGAACATTGTTTTATTATGAAAATTAATTTGATTATTTTTTAGTTTTGAAGAATTAGATCCTAAAATATGGTAAAATGGTTGTTTCTAATGGTAAAAACCCATGGGAAAATTTTATATTGGTCTCATTGTTTATGGGATTAGATTTTTAACCTTGTTAAATAATTTGGTTAGAATAAAAATATAACTTATTTTTCTAGATAATTAATATTTATTAATTAAATACTAATTAATTTCAGGTTTTTGAATGTTTATATATCAAAAATGAATCTCCTGATGGTAGTTATTATATCATTTTACTCTAAAATCTGTTAATTTGATGGGAAAACCTGACTGCCTATGATTCTAATAAAACTAATAGAATGAGTATCCTTGGTCCTCCGAAATGCTAAATGTCACATGATCTTAAGAACAGATATGAGACCTCTAGAAGTTTTATTCCCATAACACAAGGTATTGAAAGTAGAATGAATTTAAACCCTTCTCACCATACAAAGTCATCCTTTTCTCATGTAATAAAACACACTGACATTGATGAAAAAAAGTAAAATCAAATTAAAGTACAAAAGATCATGGAATTAGAAAAAATATAAATATTCATTAAAAAATGAATCTCACATTCTTTGGAGGAACACTAAAACATTATTTATATTCAATATAAAATACATTATATTACAAATAGATTAACAAATTTTAAGAATCCTATAAAATCTTGTATCCACCATAATAATTTCTCCTCCTGATCATCACACCTTAATATATACATATATTATAATTTTTCTAAGAGAACATACCATTTATATAAAAAGTTTAAAATACTAAATATGTTAAAAATACCCCCTAAAAACTCCAGTAACACAAAATGATATCTATATTTTGTATACCAAACTATGAACTCTTCTGCATCACAGAATTTTTGGTCCTTCTTCACCAGATCATTACTCCATTATAATTTGCTAACTTCTACTATTACTACTTCACCTAGATATATTTTTATTTAAATATCTATAAAGTGAGTTCATCCATCATTTTATGGTTTAAATTATGGAGAAAAATATTTATATTCAAGTTGTTATAGTGAAATGATACTTCATTTACATCATAAATAATCCCACTAAAAGGAATATTTTAGGGAACTTTGATAACTATAAAAAATATTGAAAAAAATCAAAAATTATTAGCATCATGTTTTCATCAATCAATATTTATCCATTCACCCTAGTCTCAATGAGGAGGAATGGTTCCATAGACATTATTGAACAATTTCCTTACTAATCTTCTCTATAAAATATTTACCTTCAACAATCATATGTTCGTACAACTCCCTATCCAATAGAAAATTTATAATGAAGTGATAATTTAGGTAAATATATATTTTTTGATAGTATAAAAAACTAAATTTTTATCTATGTGGATTTGAATTTTAATATCATCAAAAAAACCTCTTTCCTAACAGATACCTTGATCATTTAACAAAATTAATAACCAATTAATTTCCATTTTAACTTTTGGTGTAGCTATAAACTCTTTTTTTAAACATTTATAGAAATTTTTTATAGACATAGAATATAACTTACTGTTTTTTCTATAAATCTAAAAACAAACTATAATTTTTCCTTCTATGATTTGGAATCTATATAGAAGTTAGTATTAACATATAAACTGAATGTATCATTCGTCTAATATAATATTGTTGTATCTTCTATTTATTTCAAATATCAAACCACACATCTAAAATCCTTTGAATGAATCTTTCCATAATTTTATATAAATTTAATTAAAACTCACACAACATAGTAAAAATATTATTGATTGAAAATAATATCCTACATTAGAAATACTACTACTAATGTGAATGCAACATTTAACATGTGTATGGAATTATGTTTTTATTTTCATATGACATATAACATATATTTATTTTAGTAAGGAGACTTAATTCTATGTTATATCAATTCATCCAATTTTTTTTATGAGCATATAAATGTAGTCCCACTAGGATAAAACTAATGTATTGAGTCAATTACATCTCTCTATCTTAATCCTCAATATTTTATCTGCCATCCCTTTATCACGCATCTCAAATCTTCAAACCCACGTACATTCTAGATTTATAATACATTAAAATAAAATAACAACATATATAATTCCATTCATATATAATAAAAGTATTGTAAATTATCCATAAATCCACTTCTTTTAGTAATAGTTATTATCTTTGTATAATTTTATTAAACCTTCTTCCATCATAAATGAATCAATTTTTATATTTCATTTCCTTATAGATTTATTCATAAAGAAAAAAAATTTCTTTATTTTGAAAAACAAATTTCATTTTTCATATTCTATTAAAACATTATCTTCATCAAGTAAATTTCATCCCCCAAATCAAAATGAAGTAAGGATTTTTTATTTTTATCTTGTTAATATACAAATCTCATAATGAAACCATACTAGAAAATATTTTTATAGTTGTATGTTTAATAACTGGTGAGAATATTTCAAAGAAAAAACATCATACTTCTTTTGAAATACATTTTCCACCATATTAAACATGAATCTTTTCTTTACATCAAACTCCTTCTTCAATTGAAGAAATAAGTTATTTTCTAGTGTCTTCATCTATTCTGGTAAGTTAGTGACATCCCATGTGTCTAAGATTGTAATGAAAACATATCTTCATCCATAGATGAAATCCACTATTTGTAATCATTTTGTGTAGATTCTTGTTCAAGGATATTTGGTTCCTCTTTATATAATTAATGTGAAAAATCAATGTTGTCCCCATAAATTATGAAAAAATTTATATCTCTAGTGAAACTAATCCACTAATATGGTTACATTGTACTATTGGATCTGATCTTGCTTCTAGTACTCCCACTAGAGCTTCAGTTTCTGTGGAACTTTCTGGATATCTTCTACTGGAATCACCTCTATACTTCAAATGATTTCATCTTAGTTATCTAGATTTTAGGCCCCTGTGGTTTTCAAACTCAATCCAAATTAGACATCGATAGTTTATTTTCAACCATCACCATTAGTTTGATCCATGATCCTATCATTCCACATAGTCCTTTCATTTAATTTAATTTATCAACTATAGATATCATGTCTCCTTTCATTATTCTATAGCCATAAACTGAAATTTTCATTTTCATACCCAAAAAACATATTTAATTCTTATACATAAGATTTTACATATCCTTAGTGTTAATATACATTTAAACCAAACATATGAATACTTTATAATGATGATATGTTTTTCATCTACCAGACCATAACTCATATGAATGTTATTCACAATCCATTAATGATAAAATTAAATTTATAATACATTATTCTATGATGGGTGACTTTTTATAAATTCACTTAGAAATCCCTTAGTGAAATATCATATTTATATCCATCTTCTTAAAAATACGATTCATTTGTTTAGCCGCTCCATTCTATTTTTTATTTTTGGAATCCATCAACTTATAACTTATCCCTTTCATCTTTCAGATGTTCCAAAAGTTATATACATTTTAATAAAAACTACTTTTGGAATATATTTCTTTCTTCAATAAAAATAAATCTCTATCCACTGTTTATTTCTATTGAGTAAAAGTAAAAAAAATACAATAATTCTTCTAAAAGTAAATAAAAATGTTTCTAGTAACATCATTAATAATATATAAAAAGTAAAATTAACTAATGAGGTGCAAAATAGGGGTAGGTCCCCATGTAGTATAATGAAATAGTTATAACTTCTAAACTATGGGATTGTTTCCATCAAAATTGATGTAAAACCTTATATGTTTCCCCAGTATGCATATTTCATTAATTTATATTTCAATGTGATCAGTATTTATTATGATATTTTCTATTGAAATTTTCATATTAATTCTACTAAGGTGATCAAGGACACAATTTCATATTTTAAATCATCAGATGTTGAACTTCATTCCTTTTCAATTCACTATAAACATATTATCATGTAAAGTGTTATACATTTAACTCAACATTAATCCATCATTTATCCCAAAGTAACTTTCTATACTCTATAAATAATGATAATTATATAATCTAAATTATCTAGTTTCTAAACTAAAAGGATGTTTTTTCTGAATAAAAAAATAAAAAATAGTTATATTATCCTCAATAATCACCCAATGCTTATTTGAATATTAACATCACCCATTATAAAAACTTACAAGGCTTCATAATTCTATAGATAAAAATTTCCATATTTTATGGATACATTGTTCATCTAGAAGCCTAATCTAGTCATTGAGAAAAAGGAATATCTTAATTCAATAACACATGATTACACCAAAATATTGTTCTTGAGAGATGAATTAATTTCTCCTATTGTACTGAATGAATTTGACCTTTTGAAAGTTGATTCTCTTTTGATTTATAAAAAATAAAATTTGAATTTATTTATTATTTTTTTCACTTTTATTACATATCTATCATGTATGTTTAGTACCAAATGAATTTAATTAACTCTTATCTTTTGTCCTATATTTTTATGTTCTCTATTGATAATTTTTTTCCATGGAGGTGAATAATCTTATCAATCAATGTAAATAGAACTAACAGATGTTTCTTGAACATCCATATGAATAAATTATTCAATGTGAATCATATTATGTATACAGAAAAATATTTAACCTATTTTTTTACTGTATATACTAATGAATTATTCCATTACATCCCAACTCTCTAGAAATGATAACAACAAAGAGTTCCCACTCATAATCAATACTAAACCTATAATCATATTGAAATCATTCATGTGATATTATATTAGTATTCCATTAGATATCATTAACCTAAATAGTCATCACAACATGAATACAGTTTTCACTAAAAAAGGTTTTTTATATATATCTTCGAGTTCCTTCTTGAATTATTCCTTTATATTTTCTTCCTAAATAATGATAGAAATATTCAATGATAGACTCATACCTACAAAAACATATTCTTTACTGTCCAAATTTTCCCCTTTCAATATTCACACTTCTCCTACCAAACTCCACTATATGGAATAGTCTTGTCCTTCTGAATGAGGTGATCCCTATTCAATATTCTCTAAATGAAAAATTCAATTCCATTAAACATGTCAAGTCATATCTTTCAATCATATGTAATTATATATTTCAGTGACAATCCACTAATTGAAATCATATTATGTTTAATAAATGATATAACCAACCTATTTTTCTCATACAACATGATGTGAAAAACTTACTACCTGTGATTCTTATAAAGTCCCTAAAATGAGGATACTTATACTTTTCGAACATGACATGATAAAATCACTATGTAATGTAATTGATACCTATGAATGTTCTCTTTTATATACCGTATTCATTAAAAGTTGTTAGAATTCATCTCCCACTCACTGAAAAAATATTCATTTTCTCACCCAAGATTTCTCACACACATTCCTAAAATGGAAATATAATTAATTGAACGTGTACAAAATAATGTAAAGAAACAATATATAACATGATTTGGATAATTATTCCTACATAAAAAAGAGAATCATTACAACCGTCATTATATTAACCAAGATATAGAAGATATTTAAAATTTATTACCAAACCACAAATAACCTACATAATATTTTTATATTTCTATTATATTATAATATTGATCCTTACACCTAAATCTATGTCTAAATAATACTTTATTTGAATGAACATCCCACTAATATACTATGTATCATATCGTTAATATGTTGAATATTATTTCCTTAAACCATTAGAATATTATTATGACCTCCAAATTCATTATACCAATCTAGTTACCCTTCAATAATAATAAAATTATGGAACATCATTACCACATCAAATATTAATAATATTATGTAAACTTTTAATGGTCCTTATTCCTTTGTAGAGATCTTTATAAGCTTATCTACACATTGATATGAACTAACATTCAATAAAAAAATTATAGTAGTTTTAATTATGATGAATCTACATTTACTGACCTAATTTATTATTATCATGAAAATACATTTTACAAATACAAGTTATAAACTCTATATTGGTTTTGGGTGCCAGATCATGCCTTTTTTTTATGTATTTTATTAATTTTTTATACTATCCACCCTGCTTTTTATTTTCCCTATTCTCTAGTACAAAAAGAAAAAGGATACCTACAATCCTTGATTCCATGGTACAGTGGAGGTGGTTTATGATATTTGGTTGAGTGGAGGTTATAGATGTATTTGGATGTGTAAACCTAAAGTCATTATCATTTTTAATAGGGTGGGACTCTTTTTTTCATTCTCTTGTCATTATTTTTTACAAGATTTTTATCAATTGTGGTTCTTCATTAGCAGAAAAATATAATGTTCTTTGAGGATATTATCATGTATATAAGTGTAATGTTTGTTGTGTCAGGTTCAAGTAGTGAGGATTAGGGTTGTGTGTGGGGTGACATGGTGTAGTTGGGGTTCAGAGAAAAGTTGGAAGATTTGGTGCTTCAGTGAAAGAGGGATTCATAGGTTTTGTTGGTGGTGTCACAGAACATGGATCATAGTGATAAAAGTTAGTTTACTATATAGGTAAATTGTGGAATAGAGTCATTAATGCATATCCGGAGCTAGTAGGTTGAGTCCGGTCATGAAAGGACTAGTTGGGGCATAGGGGGACCCTTATGTGGCACAAGTGATGAAGAAATTAGAAACCATGTTGTTTCTCTCATTATATCATATACCATTAGACAATATTTCCTCCCACCAACCACATGGTGCTAATGGGAAGCTCAATACTACCCCTCTCATGGGATGAGTTTCACTGGATGACCCTATTTAAGGATAAATCATGCAAGTCTGCATTCCATATCGGCTGATCAGAACATAAAATTTCATTTCCACATGATCTGACATAGTCATGGGAATATGCATGCACTACATTATCTATTAAAAAAATTAATGGGTGTTTAGAAAAATTCTACTTCCTATGCCACACCTTCCCACCATGGTACATGACATACTGGGAGGCCTCCATATTTCCTTAGGCTTGACTAAAATTATATTTTTATCAATTCTTTTTCTAGTTTCCATTTCAATTTAGTAAATAGTATATTTTATATATTTTTATGTATAATTAGATATTGTAATACACCTAACCATTCAATATTATTTACATAGTTTCATTGGTATGTTCTGAATTTAATTTATTATTAATGTTTTTTGTATTTGGTTTAGCATAGGTAGTTCCTTAAATATAAAATAGATTCCTAAATTAATTGTTTCATAAGTATAAAACTAAAGGTTATTACCCTTTTCTTATGAACCCCTAAGTGATAGACAGTTCATGTGGATTGTATCATATTGATTGATGTTGTTTTTATACTCCTTAATCAGATTAACACTTGTGGTATATCTGTGTTGCAATATTCGATGTCTTCTCTATCTCCCTTTCCATTAGAGATAAGACCACATGAAATTTGAAAAAATTCATATAGAATATTCCTTTTGGAAAATTCATCAGTACAAAAATTATGATGTTTTATTGGAGGGGTAATATAGATATGGGTTTTTTACTCCCTTGGTCATTTTATATGAAAGACATAGAGTTGGTTTCCCATTTCACATGCATGTGGAAGCTATATAATTATGGTAATTATGAAGTGGGAATGTTTATGATATTCAGGGCTAGTAACCACTTATTGACTAGTCAAAATTCCCCTATTAATTCATGAGACCCCATTGAGAGATATTGGATAAGTTGTATAATTATAGTGGTGTTCATGCTCTATTTATTAGGTTTAAAATTTTAGGTATTGTGGTGTAAATGATATTTATGTTCTCATTTTAGTATGGTTATCTCGTATGGAAAACCTGAGTTTAGGGGATCCATATTATTCTTGGGCGGTCTTATCTCCTAGTGATAATATTGGTTTTGTGTCTTTTCCAATGTCCTATCACAAACGAGGATGTGTAATTTCCCTTTATAAGAAGGAAAAGTGCGTGGGTCACCCACTATTGAGGTTGGAATCCCATGAATTTCATGTTATACCTTAGAATATGGGTATAAAACTTATATCAGACTATCAATTATGGGATTCAAGTGAGGGGATAAAATATGGGCCTTTTGATATGTGGAAACCTCTGGTCTATGTTTCTCTAATAAGATTAGTTATTTTATAAGATATAAGTGATAGGAGTTGATAAGAAATTTTTAGTGTCTCATGGTCGATGATCCTTTTAGGTGGGATCTTTCTGATTACATCCCATAGTTTTTACATTGTATTTTAAGTTTCAATTTACCTTTGGAGATCCTTTATGGATTGATTATATCCATGATGAAAGTGTAGGGAGGTGTTATTCCCTGATTTTTATTTATAGGGATGTGCCTTCCCCATAGGTATGTAATAGTTTATGGAGTTATCATTCCATAGAATGAGTGGATGTTTAGTTCTTCCATTGATTTCATATTTTTGTTAGTTTTATTTTCAGGGTCCAAATATTATATATCAGTTGGACCATCCAAGAATCTATATATACTCCCATTAAGTCATTCTTTGAGGATACATGGAATTGAATCTTTAACTCTTACACCATTTGTATTCCTCCCTATTCCTTTGTTTTGTGTGGATGTATGGACTTTCACTCAGTGGTGACCAGACCTGCATCATAATAATAATTATGTTTTCTAGTAATCCTATTAGGTATTTTGTAATAAACATTGCACATTCAATATACCCACTCATTTTTTGTCTGTGTAGATATTCCACAAGACAATTGGGATATGAGTTGTTGATGATAGTGGAGTCATATCATAGTATAGTTTTTTGGATTTTTTTATAGTTCATGGGATGGAGTTAACATGACATGGTGGTCACATTCATTGAATATTCTCGAGGATTTTTTAAATATTTTACAAGACATATAATTTTATTCCATTTTTTACTCTATTTTTTATTGTATTCCATTTTTTTATCATAATCATCATTTATTTATATATAGGAAGGACATGATACAACAAGTCAATGAAAAAGATGGCAGACACCTAAGGGGGGTGAAAGTAGTGCAATCCAAGGGAATACCCACTAATAAGGTTGACCCCTTTGGTTCAGGAGATTCATGTTGTAAAATCCTGAGACACTAGAATCATGAGTTTCAAGCGGCACCAGATGATCTGCTACCTTATTTCCCTCCCACCACATGTGACTCAAACGAGTTCCATTAGAAAGTATGCCACAACACTTCTTGATGGTGCAGATAATGGACCATGGGGTGGAGCCTATCCCTTGTAGTGAATTAAGGAGGATCATTGAATCAGTTTCAGCCTTTGATAAGGTGATTCCCACTTACTGGAAAATTGTGAGACCTGAGAGGATAGAGAGTGCCTCTGCCTAAATAGAAGAACTATGTCCATAGTGAGTAGTGAACACCCAAATAATGCCCCACTGATGTCACTGACCACCGCTTCTCCATGAATAATACCTATGATGCAAGACCCATCAATATTAAGCTTCATCCCCAAGGATGGTGGATGCCAACACACCCATAGTCTCCTCAAGGTGCAGTCCAAATTAGTGACACAAGGCAATATATGCAGAATTTGGAGAGAAGGATCTTTCCACCATATATCAATGAGCCTAACCAAGTAGAGGAGAAGACTATGAGTAATAGAAATGATGTCCCTCCATGATGATAACATAATATGTATTTCTCTATAGATGTGATGTTATATCTGATTGGTGATGTGTTGATGTGAATGTTGTATTTTGTTATGCATGCATTAAGTGATTTATGCCATCTTGGGGTGAGTCACTATTCCTTGAACTATTGGATATGGTGTTGGGGGTGGCACACATGATCCAACATCAGACTAGGAGTGGACCTCTGGGTTGGGTCATGTAACCAATGTTGGTCAAACCTCCCCATGAATGAACCACCATTTTAAACCGTTCCATGAAGGATAATTCTTATACAATAATGTTTTATCTACTAGGGGTTTAGTTGTAATTATTTTTAATATTTTTTTGGTAATAATTTTTTATGAATATTTTTTTACCAAGAATAAATTCTTATTTAAAATCCACATTTCATATATTTATAATATGAATTCGATAAAATGGATTACACAATTTTAATAAATAAAAAATAGTTAATTGTTGATATTTTCATTAGTAATTTTTTTTAACATTTGTAAAAATAGTGAAATATGACAGAATATATTAATTATAACATCACGCACACATACACATATGAATAAAAACTCCACCAATCTAGTTCTCATGGACTAATATTTTAATTATCAATTATAGTGGTGAACTAAGTAATGAAATGGGTCAGTATGGTTGTAGTGTTTCTACTAAGATATTAGATAAATAAATTATGGAATAATTAATTCAATGGGATTCCACTCCCCAAATCAATAAATACCCAACCCATCCTCTTACCTCAAAACACAAGTACCATTACGTTTAAAATTTAATCCCAATTTTGTTATATTCAGAATATTCATTTCTCATGTTGGGTATCATGTAGTCATAAGGAGTATCCAATCCTTCATTTACAAGGGAGTGTTTAAGAAAAAATTTGATTATTCAACGTATGTGTTGTATTATCCTAAACCATATTTACTTATATTATTTATAAACATATTAATAAATTTTATTTATCACTTTGATAAAATTTAATTTAAATATTAACACATAGTTAAAAGTGATATTATTGTTATAAAGTGTCATATTCTTACTCATTCATTGATTATAATATGTCTTGGTTTGGGTTGGGTTTACCATATACATGAATGATGTTATAACATATATATTTTTAATGATTAAAAAAATAAACATATTGGTAATATTTTTTGATATTTATGTATTGAATATTTTTTTAATTATTAAAATTTAAAATTTGAAAACACATTCATTAAAAAATGGATTCATTAATTGATTTAAGAATTAATAAAATGGATTAAAATTTAAATAGTTCTTTACAATCCATTACTATAAATTCCATGAAATAATAATGGCAATTAAAAAATTATATAAACCATATGTAAATCCTTTATGTAATGACCCCAACCCCAATAGCCATCATCTAGTGGAATATTTTATTAAATTTTCATAAGATACAATGAATCACATACAAAAGGAGAGAATAATTTACTAGTCTTGGTAAACTAGATACATACTTCAAATCCACTTTACATTTTAAAACTTAAAATAAAAAATAATTTCATTCAGTCTTCCATTATTCAGCCTTTTTGTGACCCAACATATCAGGCATAATACACTTCTTAAAATCCTAGGAAAAAATTGAAACATATGAAAGGGATGATCTCAAATGCTCAGTAAGGGTAACCATATAGCGAAAGCTATGAGTTATTATAATAGTTGGTTCCCTAGACCCAACTATGAAGTCCTTTTTATTTTCATATCGTGTATATAGTTAGTTATACTTGATGTGTTCTTAACATTATAGTGTAGTAGTTTTTCATCCACTATTTAATGGTAATTTCCATTGATTAATTTTTGTATCAAAAAATTATAGTAGATCCCATGCTATAATGATAACCTTGAGATACCATGACATTAATCCTAAATAAAGGTCATATGATCTAGATGCATCATAATGACAGGACACCATAAATGGTTGACTATCAGGTGCTGGTGGATCATAAAAATTGATACATTTTCTCATGACATTCACACTTAGTGATATCTAGTAGTGAGACCATGAGGACTGACCCTCCAATAAGAACACCACATGTTTCAGGTGTCATTGGTTGTTCCTATATATGGACATGTGTAATGGTCTCTTAACTTGAGATAATTGAAAATGTGTTCCATTTGATCGCATACGTTGATGCAATGTGAAAATTATGATGATGAAATCATGGTGAGGTAGTTTGTGTTGGGTGCGTCACTGGTGGCATGACATTGGTTGAATAGTCACGAAATGATTTTTTACTTCCTAGTTAAGGAAGTTATATATCTCGGGACATGTTGATCCGGATTGTAGCACCTTGATAAATACATGGACATGGTAGTCCATGGTATATCCATCTAGTTAGATCATCAAATAATAAATCAAGAAAAAGGATGATGACATGGGCGTGTGTCGTGCTTTATGAGATATTTGAAGACAAAGAGATTATATTACACAGTGTGTGTTCGTAGGTTGGTTTTCACTATTATGAAAATCCTTATCTATTTAGGGGTCATGGTGGGTTTCTAGATGCCACTCTTAGTCTGTGAATGGTATTCACTACTATTGAGATAAGGGCCTAGAGGGTCTCACACAATACCATCTTCATGAATATGCCATAATTAGTTGAATATAAGTTTTGGACATGGTGGGATATACCACTGGGGTCTGGGCTCTATCCAATGAGGTATCATCACCAAAGTAATAAATAAATTCATATTATTCAAGTTATGAATAATAGGTATCGAATTTATTTATAAAATGTATTTACATTTTTTTGAGGAAGTACACAAAAATATTAATTGAACAAATACAATTATTCATGGTTCATTTAATATTTATAGGAATGATGAGTTGAGTTAATGAATCAATTTTTATAATGTAATATATTTATTATATTACATTTAAGTGATAATAAAAATAAATTATATTTATAACTTATTATAGTAGTTGTAATATCATTTTTATATATTTTTAATTATTCAGGGGTTAGGAGGAAATACCAGATAATTTTTATAGTGCTTTATAAATAGAAGAAGAGAGGTACATGAAAAAGAATATTCATGGGATTTCTCTCTCTTATTCTCTCTCCCATGTTCTAGAGAGAGAGTATTTAGATCCAAGAGCTCAGATCAATCCCTCTATCAGGTATCACAATCAAGGCGATGTAGTGATAATCAGAGCATCGATGACATTGTTGGAAATCCGTGCTAGCACTCATATTTCATCGATCAGAGATCCAGTAGATTTTGAAGTGAGTGATGATGATCAAGAGGAATTCGGTTTTGGATTATTTAAGAAGTGATAGCCAATTAGGAGAAGACATAGAGCATGAATTCATATTTAAATCGGGTATTTTTTGGTTTGGATTTTGGGATTAATCTTCATCATATAAGATCCTCAGCTTAAATTGTGCAGTGATTCACTGCTGTTGATGAGTTCATATCGTTCATTAGTGAAAAAAATTAAAACCTATATTTTGAGGCCTCTTCTATGCTCCTAGTACCTTAAATTGGTATCAGAGGGAGGGATGAAAAAAATTTAATTCAAACAAAAATTAAAATTTCATTGATTTTAAAAGAGGGTGTCGTTACTGTCCCAATGCTGTAGACAGAGAGTCAATCCGAGATCAGATGGCCATGTTGTGTCCATATAAATTATTTAATGTGGATTGATATTTATTAATCGGTTTTTTGTTTCTCAAGAACAAATTTTGTCTACGAAAATAAATTTAGGTTAAACTCCATTTTTGGATGAGAATTAGGTGACCATAATATTTTTGTCTAGCCGACCATGATTACCCCCAAATTTGATTATCAATTAGTAAATATTATAAAAATATTGTTTATTTTCTTAAGACTAATGTTTTAGGGTTTTCAAAAATTTCACTATCTACCAAAATATTAAGGGAGGTGGAGGAGACTTTAAAAACACATTTGGTGGGGACCCTTCTTGATTTTGTTGGTCGACTGTTTTTTTAAAGCAAACAAAAGGTAAAAAAATAAAAATAATGGAGGTGTATTGGTTCGAGGGGGTCGACCTTGCTATCCCCTTCCTACTTTTGTTGGATGCCATCGGAGGGACCACCCTCAACCCGACACCCACCAGCCAGGACACATGCTGGTCCTCTTCTTTCAAACTGCCATCATCCGGGTTACCCGCAACATTCCTGGGCCTCACATCCTCACACTTTTACGGCTGTTGAGGCCCCAACCCCATGGGATGCATCCTCTGCTACTTGACCACATTGCACGACCACATGCCACCTTCAGCATGTGGCTCACCTCCACCGATGCCTTCACTGTTCCACCTTCATCCACCCTAAGCGGCGCATCCCACTGGTCCTAGAACGGTTGATTTAGAGATAGGGTTTTTAATGGGTTTAGGTTGAATTTATTTAGGGTAATATGTTTGTTAAGTGCCACATCAAGAGGATCTTTAGTATAAAAACCCAAAGCGCCACTTGAAGTGGCGCTTTGGTTCCCCTTCGATTACCCATTATATATATTTATAATAAATCTATAATTATAATATAACTATATATAATATAAATATATTTAAATATAAATAAATCTAAGGTATTCTAATTATGTGTTTATAATTATAATTCTAAATATATAATTATAAATAAGGATCTATCTATATAAATATATATATTTACAATTATAAATATAATAGTATAAACATTTATAATTAATAAATATAATTATGTATATATATATTTATAAATATATATTTATAAATATAAATATATTTATAAATATATATTTATAAATATAAATTTGTTTATATAAATTTATTTAAATGAAAAATATATTTATAATTATAAATACTTATAAATACTAATATATTTATTAATAAATAAATACTTATAATTATATATTTATTTATAAATTATTAATAAATAAATACTTATATATTTATAATTTACACTGATTAATTATTTATACTTATTAATTATTTATACTTATTATTTATACTTATTAATTATCATTATTAATTATAGATACTTATTAATTATAATTATTAATTAAAAATACTTATTAATTATACTTCTAATAAGTATAAATAATTAATAAGTATAAAATAACAAAGTGCCACTTGAAGTTGCGCTTTGTGTTTGTGTTTTTTTGACTGATTTTGTGTATGTTTTATTTATATATTTAAATAAAAAATTTATTTGTAATTATATAATTATAAACCTATCTTTATAGATAAATATTTATAATAATATAAATATAAACATTTTTACAAATATATAATTTTGAAAATATTGTTACATATATATTTAAAATTTATTTATAAATATAATTAATATTCATATGTAAATATAAATATACATATATATATATATATATATGTGTGTGTGTGTGTGTGTGTGTATAAATATATATATATAATTATAGTTAGAATTATATTGTAATTATATTTATACTTATATATTTATAATTAAATATTTTTACACATATATATAATTTTAAATCTATAATTACGAATCTATATTTATACAATCATTAGTATTTATTTATAAATAAATTTGAAATATTTTTAAACATATAATAAATTTTTAATATCAACAGTATTATTTGAATGCTTATAAATCTGAAATATTGTTAAACATATAATAAATAGTTGAAAATAAAAATAATTTCATTAACAATGTTAACTAAAAATAATTTATAATATTTCAAATCCACCTACTTGAAACATAAAAATGTTTCAAGTAAGTTGTTTTGAAAGATTATAATATATAAGAGCAATATAAATGAAACTTAAAACATGAATTAAATATATAAGAAATAGTTGAAAATAAAAAAATTTCATAAACAATGTTGATAAAAAAATTTATAAACTTTCGAATCCACCTAATTGTAACTTAAAAATGTTTCATGTATGTGACTTTGAAAGCCTATAAAATATAAACTATATGACCAATATAAATGAAAATTAAAACATTGATTAAACATATAATAAATAGTTGAAAATAAAAAGAATTTTATAAACAATTTTCATCAAAAATAATTTATAAGCATTCAAATCCACCTATTTGATACTTAAAAATGTTTCATGTATGTGACTTTGAAATAATATAAAATATAAACTATAAGAAAAATATAAATGAAACTTAAAATATGGATTAAATATAAAATAAATAGTTGAATGTAAAAATAAATACATAAACAGTTTTTCTCAAAAATAATTTATAAGATTTCAAATCCACCTACTTGAAAGATAAAAATGTTTCAAGAATGTGGCTTTGAAAGACTAAAATATTAACTAAATATAAATGAAGCTTAAAATATGGATTAAAAATATACAAAATATTTAATATTTAATTAGTTAATTAGTAATAGATTTATTAATTATATAATTTTTTATTTTCTAATAAATAATATGTTAATTATAAATATAATTATTAATTATACAGTATTTAATTAGTTATTTAGTAATATAATTATTAATTATTATATGTTATTATCATTATTAATTATTAGTTTTTAATTTTTAGTTATTTAATTACTAATTAGTAATTGGAATTTATAAATATTTTTAGAAATATATAATTATAAATGTAATGTTTTTAAATATTTAAGTTTTCATGAAAACTATTTTTTGTTTACTATATGTTTATTTTTCTTTTCATTTTTCAATAAATTATTATATGTTTAGTCTGTGTGACAATTTTTATTTAGATTTTACTTGTACTTTATGATTTATACGCTTCTAAAGTCACATACATTAAGAATAATAATGTTACTATTATGAGACTTTGAAAATATATAAATTATTAATAGTTAATTTAAATTATTTTGTATTTACTATATTTTTGATTTTCTTTTGATTTTTCATAAAAAACAATTACTTATCATAGTAAATACATTTTTTAATATATACAACATGACATCAGAAACATCAACGACGATGCCCCTGGTACCACAACGTGGTGTCTAAATCTCAAATCCTCTCCGTGTCTGACGTCCGTGTCGCTTGGGTGTCCTAGTAGCAGGTTCCTCCATTTCTAGTGCTTCTAGTGCCTCCCCATGATGTTGTGTAGAGAACTGACCAAAACCATGTGAGGAGGAAAACCCAAAATCATATGGGGTTCCATATAGCTCTGAAGATCCTATAAATGGTAGAAATGGGGCACTGAAGAAGGCCTCATTGGGAAAGGGGGATGCCATAAGCTGTGTGACCTCACCCAGATCGAAGTCCATAGTAATTTTCAAAGACGACATATGTGCTATATAAGCGTCTCCCTACTGTGCAGTATCATTAGTCGGTTGGGCCAGATCCTCTCTCTATGGGGCGGTGGCATATGAAGGAGCCGTTCTCGGATGTCGATGTCGTCACCTGTTCCCCTACTTATGTTCTCATATATGTTGTCCAGCTGGTGGTGGTGGTGATGGTGCATCATCCTCAGCAGGCATAGATGGGATATCTTCATCCTCAGGAGGTTCAGTTGGAGGAAATTGATCAGGATATTCATGTGGTTCCTCATCAAAAAACTGTCATGTATCAACCGAAGATGATCGAGGAGATCCAACACATCCCGATGAACTACACCTTGCCTAATATGTGAATCCTCTTGAGGTTGTGTGGTATGTGCAAGATATCCAATGTCATCTTCCTGCAAATGAAATAACATTAAAATTAATACCAAAACTGATTTAAACAAAAATAAAAACTCTTAGTAAACATACCAACTGCTTAATGCCAATCCCCTAAGGTGTAAGGTGCATGATGGCATGATTTAGATACCAGTCTTCATAATCCCCCTGAGTAGATAACTGACTGTGTGATGTGGCATATCCAAATGGAATGATACTAAATCTAGCACGCCTATCCCGTAGCTCAATATAAGATGCATGAAATCACCGCTAGTTTCTCGTTTTTTTCCTGTAAGAACAATCGTATGTAAATTGGAAGGCTGTCCTTGTAGCATGGAGATATGCTGTATGAAACTGAACTGGCACATGACCCAGTCTGGCTAGTTCCACTCAATGATGTGGAAGTGGATGAGTGGCTCCACTACAACACGATCTACAACCCTTGCTGTGCATTATGGTGGAAGTGATGAGTAGACATGACTGGTATATGGAGTCCATGTAACCTAAAATGTAAACTCAAAAAAATATATCATATATTAGCATGAAAATGTTACTAAGATTATACTGAAATAACATAAAATAGTGATAACTAAAAAAATGACTATAAAAAAGTATTTCTTATCTTATATCAGCTGGCACCATTGCGTCAAATATCTATTGGAAGTTGTGAACATTATGTCTCAGAGTATGTGCATACTTCCGAGACTAACTCCACCTAGTTAAAAAAGATAAATATATGGTATGTTTATAAAAAATAATAACAAAAGTACTATATAACTAAAAGTAATGATGTAGACATACCATCTCCCCTGAGTACAGTCCTGAAATAGCTCCGGTGCAAGTGGTGTGATGGCTCAAAGAGTGATGCATGGAAAATGTTCCCAGGCTTAAATTTGTACTAACACCATGCAACCTGTAGTCTGATGTGAATCTGTCTGATAACTGGTTCAGAGTGATCTGTACAGATGTGCTAATATAGAAGACCCCCAACTGTATGTAGCCATCTGACCTAGATCCTCAATTAATGGGAGGTACATCATGTGTACCAAATCAGTAGAGTAGTCGATGCACAAGACGCCTGTGAGAAGCCACAAAATATATGCACGTGTGTACTGAATAAGCATCTACTCATCTACATTATCAGGAATGATGTCAAAATACTGATGAAGGCACCTCATGCACAAGCGTGAACCCTGGAGGACTCCTCATCTGCCAAAGACGTCAATGCCTAGTAGCCTCTATATGACTGCTACCCATTCGCCACTACTGTTACCCATAACTGCATATCCATGGATGGGTAAACCAAGCATGTAGGCGACGTCCTCTAAAGTGATAGTCATCTCCCCCTCTGGGAGATGAAATGTGTGTGTCTCTGGCCGCCATCTCTCAACTAATGCAGCAATCAAATGCTGATAAATGGTCTTGAAGTTTCACATAACGACTCCATAAAATCCCATATGTCTAATATGTGGACAAATAACTTCCGGGGGTGCCTCACAATGGAAATGATGTACTCTTCGAATAGCAAGATACCTGATAGGTCATCGTGCCAACACATCTTGCGACACGTGCGTATCCTGAGAAGGTAATAGTGGCCTCTCCATCTAAATTTACAAATAGTAAAACATTAATTTCATGTAAGATATGACATTTATCTTGTAAGGTATTAAATTTATCATATAATGATTGAAAGAATCATAAACACATTTTGTAACATAATTTGTCTCCCATGTTGAGGTGTTGGGGTGAATACATTCAGAGTTTCCATGTTTTTGTTTTTTGGCCTTTATAAGTTCATCTTTCATTATAAAAGATAGATAACATTTTCATTTCATAGTTCAAATGATTTTTTTGAATGTCAACCTTTAAATGGTTAACACTGTATGAGTAACTTTAAACAAACAAGACAAAATCAAAAAAGGTATCCACCTGTATAAGAAAACATTTCAGCGTCAAAATGTTTTCTTATAGAGGTAGATTCATTTTTTTTGAGTTGGTGTTGTCTTTTTAAAGCTACTGATGCAGTTTTGAGAGTTCAATAAATAATTTCAATTGAAATCATGGTAACATTGACTATTTGGATTATTTTTGAATGTATAAAATAATTTGTATTTATGTAATTCTATTAACCAATGTTTGAAATGTTTATAATATATAAGTACATTTTATAAAAGTTACCCTATATAAAAATAAGACAAATATGATTATAAATGGTCATAATGATAAAAATGATTACTTGTACAAACTTTTACAGCCACTGATAGAGTACATGATTCATTTCAACCATTAGATGATTGCCCTATGTGTCTAAGGCAACGTGTCTTCGTATGACCTTCCTAGAGGAATATGACGCACCTTCATCTAGCTGGATATTCACTAGGCCAATCCCTCTCATTCCGAATATGAGTATTCTTTGGCCTCCCTTTAGGTAAAAGTCTATTATTGTTCGGTAGAAGCATGGATGGACCATTAGATAGTTGAAAATTTTGATATTCCCCAATTGGCATCCACAGAGTACTGTAGCAGAAGTTGATGCTCTCGAGCTAATAAGCTAGATCAGTGAACTATTCCAAATATACGTGTACGTAAGCACATGCTGCAATCACATGGCCACAAGGATATCTCAGTGCCTGAATGTTACCACATTCATAGTAACGCTTCTCTAGTAAAACAACTCACAAATGACCATTGCTACAAGACACAATATCACCGAGATCAGTGACCTCAAATCATTGCTCTGGACGATTAAATCTAGTTACATGGTAAGTTTCAGCCTCCTGAAGAACCTTATCTAGATCGCCCTAGAAATGGTGTCCATAGCACATTCCTCTATTCAATCCCTCTTCAGCCTGCTTTCCTCATTCCAGAAAGTACTTTACACTACGATAGAAGGTATCTTATACCAAATCTGTAATTTAGATTTACAATATTAGAATAATATTATATTATAATTATAGCTCTTCTGAGTAACATATAATCAAATATTTGTATTTACCTGTGATGGGTAATTTTCAAACTCCCTTGAAAACTCTATTTATACATTCTACAATGTTGGTTGTCATATGACCATATCTCCTCCCATCATCATATGCCAATGACCATTTTAACTTTGGAATTAACCTCGTGTAATCATACACTTCCGGATTCACTCTTTGAATATCTTGAAGACTCTCCTCCATCCTTTATTTTTAAGGCTCATTTGATATCAAACAAGAACTGATCTAAACAGATATGAAAATTACTATGAAAAAAAATTAAAATAAAAAAGGATGTTCATACTAATTTTTAATATTACCTTCTTCATCGACTCATTTTTTTACTTCTTTCACAAATTTCTAGCAATGTGTCGAATAGGGTATCGATGATAGGCATGGGGTGGTCTCCATGAAAGACCCTCAGACTATACCGCCTCCTTGATTGCACGGTGTCGATCTGAAATAAGACAAATCCATTCCGCATCCATAACAAATTCTCAGAGACATGTTAAAAACCAGATCCATGATGAGAAGTTCTCTTTATCCACAATTGTTAATGCCAAAGGTATAGGGATCTTTTTTACATCTTCTGTGGTAGAAATCAATAAAGTTCATGTATACTTTCTATATAGAAGTGTGCCATAAATCTGTATAAACAGCTAGAAATGTCTAAAAGATGCCACACATGAAAAAATGTCCAAAATAATCTATCAAACTCAACCATTCACTGATCAACTTGGTTGTGTTTGTTAAAATAGTCAGCAGTATGTAACTGATAGACCACATGATTATTATGGCATAAAATCTCTAAAAGTTGTGGTAAAACTCGATAAGAGTCATCCCAATCACCGTAAACTTTCACAATAGCCTTTTGTCATACCGCCCATGCCTTCCAATAAAAGATTTGATACCCAAAAAGTTGTTTGATTCGCTTCATCACCAGAACCATAGGAATGTCTTGACATGATCTTATTATTTCAACAATAATAGTTGAAACAAACTCAACATCTAATGAAGAGTGTTCCTGTGACAATATTGGGTTCACACAGGTGTGTAGAGTAAATCTAGTGATGCGCCAGCTGTGAAAAGTGTTATCAATTCTATCTCATAGATGCATTTGATAGTTCGATTCATATCTGCACAACGAATCAAATAGTAAGAGCTCTTTGACTCTTCTACAACATAAGTATAATGTATTTCAATGTTATAATGATTTATAACATTTTTCATTGCTTATTTGATATCAAAATCTCTGCCAATATACATAACAGTGTCATTTGACACTTGATTTGTGCCACCAATGATTCTTGGATTTTCTGAACTAGGAGTAATAACCGACCAATAAAATTATGGAAAGTGATTCATGCCATCAGTCAACCATGAAGCCAATATTGGAGGATGGTTCAATGATTGGTTGAACCTCACATGAGTGGGCACAGACTGTTCTTCTGCATTCTCTTCTTATTCTTCAACTTCCTCTTTATCTTCTTCTTAGAAGTTTTCATCATCCTCAAAATCATCTACTAATGCATCTAAAGTATGTGGAGGACTATACATTGAAACTATGGACAAGGGGAATGATGGAACAACTACCGATGCTGATGGAACATTTTGATGTGTAGGAGCATATGACGCAGTCTCATGACATTTAGATGGTCCAACATCCAATGTTGATGGAACCTCCATTATAGCTATAGAGACATAAAAATCGATCATTTGATTATCAGGTACATACTTAAGCAATGAAAGTACATATTCTAAATCTTCATCATCATTTACCAGATAGGCACATGCCAAAACATATCTATATATTGAAGATGTATGAATGTGATGGACTCTATCACTTGATTCCTCGCCAGTTTTCACTTTTTATGAATTTTCCATTGCACAACTTCCAAAGTAGTACATCTTCCAAGCATCACAACAACTTCTGGATGTATACTATAACCACATCCTTGTTTTGTATCCACTATTTGACCATTGCAGTAAATATAGGCATCCATCTTTTTTATCTAAAATAAACCATTGTTATTTATTAAATCTGATTAGAGAATCAAATTATGTATGAATGCTTCTAGTTATTCCGATTGGAATCCTAATACTTCCCCCAAATCAATATGTTCAAACCATATTGAGGAGTAACTCTTTACACAACCCATAAGTTTTTTTTACTTACCCAAAAATAGAAGTCAAACATATTCATACATATCCTCATGCATTACATGCATGAGGTACATGAAACATTCATGTAAAAACATAGAGTTATATGAAATTGAAAAACTCTACATGAGTAAGCCTAGAACAACAGATAACCAACCCCATTCACTTTCCTAGAAAAGGCAAGCCTCCAGGAAAGTATGTGGTCCAACCCCAAGCCCCTATACCTGGGGATAATTTACTCAAGAGAGCATTCATTTAATGACAATTGTAACACTTAATATGTAAAAATATATTCAACTACTAAATTCAAGTTCATAACTTCAATTACAAATTGTGGTCAAGGTATAAATAAAACTAAATTCATTATCATAACTAAAATGTAATGCAAGGGTTTATTCTAGATGAAATATATAACTACTTTACTAATTAATATGACTAATTTGCTAATTAATATAACTACTTCACTAATTAATATATCTAATTCTCTCATTAATATTACTACTTCCCTAATTAATATAACTACTTTTCTAATTAATTATGTGCCTAAAGATAATTAATTAAGTGATTAACGATAATTAATTAATTTCTTAACGATAATTAATTAATTTCTTAACAATAATTATTCAATTTCTTAACGATAATTAGATTTAAGTAAATGCCTAATTAGAATGAATTAATTCTCTAATTAGAATTAATTAATTCCCTAATTATAATTAATTAATTCCCTAATCACAATTAATTAATTGCCTAATCACATTTAATTTAATTAATTGCTCAATAAAATTTAATTAATTCCCTAATCACAGTTAATTAATTCCCTAATCACATGTAATTAATTACCTAATCATATTTAATTATGTGCCTAATCACATTTAATTAAGTGCCTAATCACATTTAATTAGTTTCCCAATCATAGTTAATTAAGTGCCTAATCACATTTAATTAAGTGCCTAATCACATTTAATTCAGTGCCTAATCACAGTTAATTAAGTACCTAATCACACTTAATTAAGTGTGTAATCACACTTAATTAAGTGCCTAATCACACTTAATTAAGTGCCTAATCACAATTAATTAGTTCCCTAATTACATTTAATTAGTTTCCTAATCACATTTAATTAGTTGCCTAACGATAATTAATTAAGTTCCTAATGATAATTAATTAGGTGCTTAATGATAATTAATTAATTGCTTAATAATAATTAATTAATTACTTAATTATAATTAATTAATTGCTTAATGATAATTAATTAATTGCTTAATAATAATTAATTAATTAATTATAATAAATTAATTGCTTATAAATAATTGATTACTTATAATTAATTAATTACATACTTATAATTAATTAATTACCTACTTATAATTAATTAATTACCTACTTATAATTAATCAATTATAGAGTTATAATTAATTAATTACCATGTTATAATTAATTACTTGCCTAATGATAATTAATTAAGTGCCTAATCACATTTAATTAGTTTCCTAATGATAATTAATTAAGTGCCTAATGATAATTAATTAAGTGATTAATGATAATTAAATACTTTCTTAATAATAATTAATTAATTTCTTAACGATAATTAATTAATTGATTAATGATAATTAATTAATTTCTTAACGATAATTAATTAATTTCTTATAATTAATTAAGTGCTTAGCGATAATTAATTAATTTCTTATAATTAATTAATTTCTAATAATTAATCAATTATTGTAATTAATTAATTACCTACTTATAATTAATTAATTACCAACTTATAATTAATTAATTACCAGATTATAATTAATTACATGCCTAATGATAATTAATTAAGTGTCTTATTATAATTAATTAAGTGTTTAATGATAATTAATTAAGTGATTAACAATAATTAATTAAGTGTCTAATGATAATTAATTAATTTCTTAACGATAATTATTTAATTGCTTAATGATAAATAATTAATTGCTTAACGATAGTAAATTTATTGCTTAACGATAATCAATTAATTGCTTAACGATAATTAATTAATTGCTTATAATTAATTAATTAGGTACATATAATTAATTAATTACCTTCTTATAATTAATTAATTACCTTCTTATAGTCAATTACTTATCTGATTATAATTATTTAATTACCTACTTATAATTAATTAATTTCTGACTTATAATTAATTAATTACATACTTATAATTAATTAATTACTTAACTATATTTTTAAAAAAACTATTACTATTTCTAAATATAATATAATAATTATATACTAATTCTATGAATTAAACAAATATTTTAATAAATCAAAATATTAAATAAATTTAAAACAAGTATTACCTCAAATTTGCGGAGAGGTGGCTATGCGAGGAGAGAAACCGAAGTAGAGAGAGAGATCTCATGTTGAGAGAGAGAGTGAGGAAGGAAGGGCATGGGAAGTTGGGGGCGGGATTTTATAAGGGTCTCAATGACTCAACACCACATCAAGTGGCACCAGGAGGCTAATATAAAAGGGATCAAATCGTGTCTACTGTACATTATCAGCGCCACTTCAAGTGGCGCTATACTCCCAAAATTGGTCAAGTGCCACTTCAAGTGGTGTTATGCTCCCAAAATCGGTCATGCGCCGCTTCAAGTGGCACTTTGACCCATTTCCCTAATTATTTCTACCGTACACCTATTTTAATAAAAAAACCTATACGGATAAAAAATTCTCCTAGAACCTCCCTCTATAGTAGCTCATTGGACGCCCTCACCACCACCACCCAGCAGCCCAAAAACCGTTGTCTGCCACCACTGCCCATGGTCGGGACGTTTCTCACCGCTACCTTCTCTGACCTTGTCTTGACCAGACCCCAGTCCAACCCTGACCAAATTTTATGATCGATTCCATCTTGCACTGCCCCATGTTGCTATAGCCATGAAGACCAAACCAGCCTTCCTGGATTACTATAGAAAAGTCACAACCACGGTCTGAGTCTCCACTTCCATCGGCAGTCCACTATGGGGTGATTGGTATTGTTACTTTTGTCCAGGTAGGTCAAATATGCCTGAAACAAATCGGGGTGAGTCTTGAATACCAGTATGCCTTTGGACATGCCTTTGTGGCCTAGGATACCCCTACACGGGGTATGCATCAACTCAAAAGGGTCTGGTGCGGGTTCTCCCAAACCCACACATGCCCTACCTTGGGTTTTTTGGGCCCAGTTAATTATAATATAATCATAAATTAAGTTAATTAATTAATTTAATTTCATTGAAAAATTAAATTAATTATTTATTAATTTTTGGTTTCATTAATTACAGCTTGAATTAATTTAATTTTGGTGTTAAATTAAATTAAATTAAATAATTAATTTTGTTAAAATTTAAATTAATTAATGGGAGCGAATGACAAAAAATTGTCGAATTAATATAAGAGTGAATTTTAATTCAATAAAATTCTCTCGATTATATCATTAATGCAATTTTAATTTTTAATTCTACATTTAATTTAAATATACACGTTTAAAGCATATTAGACTGATCATGATTCGTTTACCAACTCATGTATATTTGATGATTTTTTATTTAATTATTTAATTATTGTATGGTTTGAAATAAGTAGTTAAATAAAATGTGATATTTGTATCATCTCAGTGTCATTATATGTATAAGGACTTGCAGGTCCAATTCAGAGTTGTATTTTATACTCCTCAGTTCCCCTCGACTGCAAGCGAGTACTATTGTATAATGACAAGATAAAGAGTGATTCATTTCACGCAGTTTATGGAGACGCACCAGACATGAGCTTGATGCATTGGATGAGAGGTGTTGCAACTCGAGTCACAGGAGACACGACTCAAGGTACTACCCCTAGGGTATAATTTGATTCATTATTCACTAAATGGATCAACCTTTAGTACTATCTCATGACCAGGTTGTCATTTTATTTTGTCATGTTTTTTTTTATTTTGTGAATGTGTAGTTTACATGTGATCAAATAGAATATTAAAAAAACTTTCATAAATGAAATAAACATGTGATGTGATGGATATTTCTAATTTTTTCATGGTCAGTTGTCAGTGAGATCACATAGTACTTTCTTAGAAAATAGAAAATGATTTCTTTTATCACCTTAAAACAAAAAAACACTCAATGTAATGTTAAGGCTAAATCGCATTCCATCATTCAAATTTGAACAAAATAGGGTGTTTAGGGTGCTCTTCATGCCAAAGGTGATGGTGAAACTTACTACTGGGGTGTTCTTATGAGAATGATGGGTTGAAATAACTAAAGTTTATGCAAATAAGTATCCAAATATAACTTTTTTTAATTCTAGAGGCAAGCATTGAGTAAATCAAGTTATGATTTTAGAATGATAGATTCACTCAACAGATCAAGGAACTAAATGTTAATGTGTGTGGTCACCCAAACTCATATCTTCAACCCTCCTAATAGTGGAATAGCAAAAGATTTCAGACTATAAAGGGAGGTTCAAGGATCCTTTCAACCAGAATAGTTAAATGATAGAATATTATGATTCTAATACAGTTAGTTCCTAGGATTCAATAAAATAGAGAGAGACATTTAACTAATTAATCAAAATTTCTAAAACTTTAATCAGATAAAAAGTATAAAACATCTAAAATTTAATTTTTTATAAAATGGAAAGTAATACCAAAATAAATAATTGTGATAAATAATATAAAAAGTAAATGTCCACACCAGTATGAATATCGAATAATAGAACAGGTGCTTGTGCAAAATACCATGGTTTTGGAAATTCGTCGTGAAAGTATTCCCAATACCTGTTAAACAAACTCAGGAATCGATGAGGTAAAGTTTCTTACATGAGAATAATTTATAGTTCATATGATGGTTATTTCATTATGCAATTATTAACATCTAACTCTAGTTAGGATCACTACATTAGACATCGATGATATGACATTTAGTCTCATCTCCAAGTAGTTTTCAAGGAAAACGTGAAACTAGATAGGAATGAGTTGATTACATTGGCTATGTGTAAATTGGAAGGTAGTACACGATCTTTCATTTCATACCATTCATACACCCATTTACTCTAGTTTCATTTTAGGTTACAAAATGAATATTATTAAGTAAACGCTTCATTACCTATTATGGTAAGGATTGGAAAGTAAATATTAATATAAAAGATAGATTAATCTTCAATTATTATAGAGAAAAATTGAAAGGAAGATATAAAATTCTAATGGAATACAATGCCGAAAGAATATTAATTGCATCCTTCAATGAAATAGGTATTAACAGGAGGTTATTTTCAACAAATAACATGAAATAAAACAATAGAAGATTAATTGTAACAAACGTAATTAAAAAATAAAATCATCACTTCTTCTTTAGTTATATTTTTAAATATATGTAATATTGTATATAACATATTTATTGGGTATTAAATACTTTGTGATAATCACATATGTGTATTTAATACAGTAACCAAGTATGTATAGAAACATTACTCGAAGTAAGGTATATTCTCCAAGGGACTGATAAAGGGTTATTCCTAAGTCACCTAGGAGAACGATACAACTTCTATTTTTCCATGTGAATGATACTTGTATAACTATTACTAGGTATAACAAAAAATGTTTATCTCACATGTCCTTTGGACAAAATGAGACATTATTCCAGATTCTAGAATGAATATTCATTTTGGTGTTGAATACTCAACCAATTGTCCAGTAATACATGGATCATAGACAATACTTGATGAATATTAACCTAAGACTTATTTACCTAGTACTGGAATGCTAATTCTTGGCAAGGAAAAAGTAATGTAGACAATAAGGCTATTCCTAGTTTGGTTTTTAGGCTCAGTACATCTAAACACATTTTTTATTATTAACGTCTTTATTTTGGACAATGAAACCTTTAGAAATAAAGGTATTCAACAAAGATTTTGGATTTAATTACTCTTAAGAGCATGAAATATTCCAAGTATAAGCTTGAGGTAAACATAATTTTTTATTCATTTAGGTAATTATGGAATGTTTAAATTAAGTATTATATATATGCATTGTTAGAAGATATGCATATTTTCCAGTCAGCATGACAAATAATATCTTGACCAAGAATTCATCGATCATGATAATGTATCATGGAGTAATTACTAAATGCACATTACATTATCTATATCATGACATTGATATTAATGAGGAAGATATGTGATTAAGTCTTACATATCAACATTGATCAATAAAATGTAGCGTTCTGTAATTCCTAACACACATTTTATACATCAGAGTTCTGATGTAAGTATTATCGATGTTGAAACTTTCATAATATTCTATTATATTTCATGTTGTCCTTTGAAAATAATAGTGATATCCCATAACAAAATTTCAACTACATTTTCTAATGAACATCATAACAGTTGTATTACAATGGACATCCATTAAGTCATAAGGACATGTGTTTAGATGAAAAAAGTTTTGTTTGGATATAAACAAACTTGCATCAAGCTAAATGCACTATGCATCTAAATAATTATCCCAACAGCTCTTTAGAATGTTCCCAAAATTCCTAATATTGAAATTTGTAGTCAAGTAATGGACCACAGTTCTATATAAGGGTGAACATCTCCTTAGAGATTGTGGGAGAAATATTGATAGGGTTTTAGTCAATGCTAGAGATGCACAATTAGTTGGCGTAGTAACTAGTTCCACAAGTAAATGAGGAACATGAATGTTCTAGAGATTCATATTGTGTATAAGGGTTAAAACCATAGTGATGGTATTATATTTACCACATTCAATCATCTATTAAACATTGTGGATATTATTTCCTAAAGGTAATTTGTATATATCATTTAGATAATTTTGGAAAGACTAGTTAACATTCAATAAATGGATTTCATGAATTAAAGTGGAAAAGAGTCTAATTATAATGAATACATCAGTGGGTATTCAATTGAGATGATACATAGATGGTACATACATAGCACCAATAAGGATCAGTTGGTTATACGAATTTGTTATGCCTAAATCCATTATAATTTTACTTTTCATAGCTACTTTCTTTAATCATATTATATTGATCATTAGATTTCATGACCATCGAATATGGAATGGTGTCTATATGACACAATCGTAATGGGATGGTCACATCGCAGAATGATAAAAAAGATTTCAAGTTACTAAAGTCCATTTTAAGATTGAATTATGTAACATGATCATTGAATATACATTTATAATAAAAGTTTTCCATGTTTATTATAGAGGTTAGTGGTAGAGCCATTGATTTCTATGTAAAATATGTCTGGATACATATGGAAAATAGGTTAGTCTTACAGTTAGTTAAGACCAGGATGAAAGAATACATTCTTCTGTGATTTAATTAAAGTGGCAACCTAAGTTCTAGTGAATTAGATCTACTGAGGTGGATCTAAAGGTTTCTTGGACCTAGTCAATCATAAATATAGTGATATGTTATTGAAAAATACAAGTTGGTACCAGTCAAGAGAATAATTTTTTTCCAATGACATATGGCATAATCTCTCAAGGTTGACATGTCTGGGATATGGGAGGATATTGATGTGATATATTGAAAATCATATGCTTAGGAAATGGAATAATAACTCATGCCATAATATATACAAAATTGATAATCCTAGTATATACTTTATATTATCCAAATATCTGTTATATTCAAGAGCACTACAAGTGAAGTAGTCAAAACAATTTAGTTGTACTTTAGATTGTACAAAGACTATATTCCAGGTAACTGGAGAATGATACTAGTTTTTAGAGGAAACAAAATAAAATTCCTTAGATCCATGTGATCAGATATAAGATTTAGGTTAAGATGATGAGTGATAAAATATGATATAAACCAGTGGTATCAGTACCTACAAACACTGAGTACATTGTAGCTTCAGAGGTAGCTACGAAGTAGTTAAATGAAACAATTTTTTCAAGTTCTTGGAATCTCATCTAGTAAGAAAAGTATTATCATAATGTAAATTATGATATTCTTACTATCCAAGATGTCAAGTTATAATAGTGGAGAAAAGGCATATAATTAAGGATACCATCTATTTAGTTGTTTTACTAAAGGAGACGAGGTTGCAAATAGTAGAATGGACACATGTTGGAATCATGGCATGCCTAGTAGCTTAAGTCATTACTCAGAAGAAACATGGTTTTGATCATGTGAGAGCTAAAAAGTATGGTTTGAAAGTTGGATCTAGTTAAAGTGAGAGGGTTGTAATAGTGGGTTCCCTAGACCCAACTATGAAATACTTTTGATTAATATATCATGTATATAGTTAGTTATACATGATGTATTGTAACCATTATAGTGTAAATTTTTTTTGTGTCCACAATTTGAAGTTAATTTCCATAGATTAATTGTCATATCAAAAGGTTATGTCAAATCCCATGCTATAATTTGAACCTTGAGATACCATAAAATTAATATTAAATAAAGTTTTTATGGTCCAGATTCATCATACTGACTGGACATAGTATATTTTTGACTCTTAGGTGCTGGTGGCTCATAATCTTTGAGGCTTATTCTTATGATGTATGAACATGGTGATCTCAAATAGTGAGATAATGGGGGCTAACCCACCAATAAGAACATCACGTGTTTCAGGTGTCATTAACTATTTCTATCTATAGACATGTGGAATAGTCTCCTGACTTGATATATATTCCAATGTTTACCATTTGATCACGTATTTTGAGGAAATATGAAAACCATTATGATGAAATTAGGGTGAGGTTGTTTGTGTTGGGTGAATCATTGGTGGCATGACATTGGTTGAATGGTCAAGAAAATATTTTTCACTTCTAGGTTAAAGAAGTTATATATCTCAGGCCATGTTGATCAAGATGGTATTACCTTGATAAATCCATTTCTATGGTAGTCCAAGGTAAATCCATACAATTAGATAAAAAAATAATAAAGTAGGAAAAGTATAATGACACAGGTTTATGTCCTTCTTTATAATATATTTGATGAAAAAGAGAATATATTATATACTGCATGTTCATTGGTTTCTTGTCATTGTTGTGACAATCCGTATTTCTTTAGGGGTCGAGATGGGTTCTTATATATGACTCTTTCTCTATGAATGATATTCACTACTTTTGAGATGAGGTCCTAGAGGATCATACACAATAGCATTTTCAAGTATCTTCCCTATTCAGTTGAATAAGAGTTTTGGACATGGTGGGACCCCCCAATGGGGTCCGAGCTTTGCCCAAGGATTTAAAATCACCAAAGTAAAAACTAAAATTATATAATTCAAGTTAGTAATAATCTCCATTTAATTTATTTATTAAATGAATTTTCATGTTTTTGAGTAAATACATGAGAAATATTAATTGAAAGAATTTTAGTATTCAAGGTTAATTTAATATTAGTGGGAATAGTGAGTCGAGTTAATGACTCAATTATTATCACATAATATATTTATTAAATAATTTTTAAGTGATAATAATAATAAATTATATTTATGACTCAGTATAGTAATCGTAATATCATTTTCATAGAGTGTTAATTATTCGGGTGTTGGGAGGAAATACCTGATAATTTTTCTATCACTCTATAAATAGAAGAAGAGAAGAACATTCCATGGATTATTCATGATATTTATCTCTATTAATCTCTCTATAATTTTTTAGAGAGGGAGGATATGAATCTAGGATTCTGGATTGATCTCTCTCAGGCATCACAAGCAAGGCGATTCGGTGATCATCAGAGCATCGAAGGCATTGTTGGAACTCTGTGCTAGAACTCAGATTTTGATGATTGGTGATACCATATATTTTGATGCACATTTTTATGATCTAGAGAAATTTATATTTGGATTTTTAGAGTAGTGATTTCCAATGATGAGCTGACATTGAGCACAACTTTTTATTTAAACTAGTTTTTTCTAGTTTTTATTTTGTGCTTAATCTTCTTCATGTGAAATTCTTAGCATAAACTGGGTAGCGATTCACCGACATCAAAGAGTTCATTTCATTATTTAGTGAAAAATTTTAAAATACCATCTTTATAGGCTTCCTCTAAATTCCCTATACCTTCACGAGTAAATATGGTACAAATAATATGGAAATGGAAATAACTGAAAGGAATTCCATTTAAATAATCCCATGATCTAGAAAATATAACCATGGATATTCTACTAGTAAAATAATCACATGTAATACTAATAAATAATATCACAATGATTGAATGCATAATGATGGACACCTGAAACATACCGTTGAGGCCTCAAAAATGACATCTGAAAATAAATGGTTTCTCATCCAAATCCATATGTGAAAATAAATGGGTGAGGCCTCAGTGAAGTCCATATTTGGTTTTTCTGATGAGACCTACCAATGCCTCAAGTAGATATAGCAGGCCCCTCCCATCACATACTATGCCCAATACATTACTCATATGAAAATATTGAAACATAAAAAACATAAATAAATGTATTGAAAAACGAGCATATGAAATGTGAATACGTTAATAATAAACCATGAATGGAATAAAAATAGAACATCCATAAACAAACTGATCATAAACCGTTCAATAACAAATGATATATTGTATCATAATAGATAAACCTCAATGAAATAAAATATTTAACAAAGGATATTTTCATAGAAGATGATACTTTTAAATGAGACACTATGAAAAATTCTTTGGGAAAATAATTTTCAAACATTTAAAGTGCCCCATAAAACATTGAAACATTTGGATCACAATCCATATGAAGTAATAACATTACATGAAACTTATAATATTATTAGAATAAAGAGATTAATGATATGAAATATCAATGGGTGGTACATACACCATACACAGTGAATTAGTTTTTAACAAGGCATATATCTCACAAAATTAAAAGTGAGATGAGAAAACCCTTAAATTATGCTTTATTTTGTAGAACGTTCATTATCCTAATCTTCTTTGGTGGTCTTCCTTCAATATATTCTTAAGTGATATTGGGAAGTTTTTTTGAAAGTAAAATAACATCTATATCATAACAAAGGATGTTGAGAAATGAAAGGGGAAGGGGTTGGTTGGGCTAGATGGCTCAAATTAGTGCGAGGAGGTGAGGGAAGAGGTTCCCTCTTACAATTGAGGTCAAGGGAATTTTCAGAAATCCCGAAAATATTAAAATATATTAAGGATATTCTAGAGACAAAGAATTTCAAATGGCCAATAAATGAATAGGGGAAGAAATCTTTGATCATATAATATCCTATTTTTAATTATATAATATTTTTAAAATTTTTAAATGATTTAATAAAATATTAATTCAATAAAATATCATTATTTCCAAATTTGATATTATTAATTTAATTTGACTCTATATACATCAAAAAATGTGGAAATTATAATATAATTCTTTCACACTTCTCTAATATATATTATTGATCTAGATTTTTTTAGATATATCAAAAATAATATTATTAGTATCAATTATTTTATTTTAATAGTAATTCAAAAAAGAAAGTTTTATAATTGTGGAATATTTTAAGGTAATTATACAATTTAAAAAAATTTTAAAAAAATTATATAATGAAACTAGTTTCATTAAGATCAAAATAGCTATTTCTGTTCATTCATATCTTAATTTGTTTCCTATGTAGACACATAAAATATATTAATAATAATATTTTCATGACAACATACACAAGAACAAAAAAAAGCGCCTCGGGAATCGACACTATGACCCATACCCCAAATCCATCCCACCCCAACCACCAACTCAATCATGGGGGGTAGGACAGATAAAAGATATTAAATATTAAGGGAGTGATATTTTGCAACTATCCTTGATTTAAATAATATAAACGTTATTTTCATTAAAAAGTGTTTATTAAATAACTCAAGTTTGATCTTAAGGTTATAATGGTCGAATCCTCTTCATTAAGTAATTGTTTTCACAAGTTTAGGTCATGTTTATACCCATATACTTTGGTTTTAACCCCTTCAACTCTTACCATGTCAACATGTGTTTTTACTCATTAAGGGTTAATATTGTTACTATAAAATTCTAAAAAAATCAAAAATGGATCATTGATGAAATTTTAAACATTATCCCAATAAGTTGGCCAAAATTTATATTTTTATAAATTTGTATTATTTAATTAAATATTATTTATTTTAAAATATCATTAATGACAATTTTGACACTATTCATTAGTTTGACTTTTAAAAATACCTAAACGAAAGATATATTAGAAAAAACATTTAATGCATCCCTAATATGTCAAAGTCATCCATTAAATTTTTAGATGATATTAGTTATAAAATTAGATTTATTTTAATATTTTTAATATCATTTTTTTGAAATTTACATTAATAAACAATTGATGCATCATCACTGTGCAACCCATTACATTAATTATATGTTTCCTAAAAAATAAAAAATATATTATCATGAAAAGTTTAGCTTTAAAATTACTATTTATTGTCAAATCAATCTTCTAAATAACAACATATAATAATGTAATAATGGTTAAAAACATGAGTATGAAATATTAGACATTTATAAAATAATAAAAAAGGTTTAAAGTCAACCATGTGGATCAAAGAGTACATAAAATATTCCTAAAGATGATTTTCATAGACACCAACTCATGAAATAAAATTATAACAATTTATAAGTAAATTTTATAATATTTATATTATTAATTTTACCCTCAATTACCCGATTTACCCTTAACCATGGTAATTAAAACAATACTAAAGTTACTATTCATATAGTCCAAAAATAAATTGGTCATACTTAATATATTTTTACCTTATTATGAAAAATATGTAATAAAATTTTCAAAATTCAAAACCCATAATTGGATAAAAATAATTTATAATTAATCCCATTGATGGAATGAGAAAATGAGTATTTGAAGTGAAAAGGATCACATGATTGAAATGTGTTTATATCCAAATTCAATGTGAAATTTATTCTAATGACCTACCTTATATTAAATGATAAAAAATTGATTTAATTATTCATTAAAAAAATTTAAATATAATTTAAAACTTTACATTATTTAGATGAAAAGGATATGTTGAATTAAATTCCTTTATTTTTTTACTATTCATTAAAACATGAAACTTATTAGAAAAATACAAAAAAATATACCAAATTAAATTTTAATATTATGATTTCAAATAAAAGTTTTATATTTTAAAATATATTTTATAAAGTTTCAAAAACTATTTTTAAATCAAGTGCCCCATCAAAAAATGGTAGAACTAACTTTTTATTAAAACAATTCTTTTTTGTGTAAAATTGGATTTTTTTCATAAATATTTTAAACAAAACACATATGATTAATGTTAAAAATTATATTAAATATTATATATATATATATATATTTATTTAATAATACCAAAATAAACTTATTTTTTATTTTATTTGCATAAAAGAAACATGTGCTCATCTTAGTGGTTTTTATAAAAACATTTCCTTAATATTAAATTTCTTTTTATATTTATTTATAATTATTTTGTAAATAATGAATTCAAAAATATATGTTTATAAGTTATTTAATACTATGCATAACCAAAAATTTAATGGCTATGAGATAATTGAATTTAAAATAATAATTTTAATAGTATATCATGGTCCATTTAATCTCAGTGTTGCATGCAATGTAAGCTATCAAAGAGATTAAATTTAAAAAGATTAATACCATAAAATCATTGGATATTTCTTTCTCCCCTACTTAAATAAATTGTTTCCTCACAATTTGTAATTTCACTTCAAAAATCAAAGGTTGATACATAAAAATTCCTTTCTGGGAAACCCACATAAAAAATATGGTTAATAAAATGTCCTCTTAATAAGATGGAAAGGGAAATGAGGTGGTCACCATGAAATAAGGATTTCAATAGGGTAACATTAATGGGAAGTGATAACAATGGAATGAAAGAAAAATCAAGATTGAAAATACTGATGGAGAGTTAATGAGAACACGGTCATTAGAAATTCTACCATTATAGAACCATAAATCCAAGATGGGTTAAAGAGGTCATTGATTTATTAGTAAGAAAATTAAATGTATAGTTATTTTCATTCCAAATATTTTTCCTAGATTTGAGGAATTATTTTACTATCCTGATAAGAACATGGTAAAAATAAACTTACTTGGTTCATTTCCATGTAATAATATTATCCTTTGGTTGTGATTCGGTCTATTTTCACTAAATTTCATGCACCTAGAGATGGATATGAAAGATGAATTTTTAATCCTAAATCACTTTTGATGAATCATAAGGTCTAAAAGTATTTCCTTTATCCTCTAAATTTTATTGATATCAAAATGGATATAAAAAAGTATTCAATAAATCTTAATTTAACCTAAAACAATAATATCCAATATTAAACATAATCCATTCCAACATTAAGACTCATCCAAAATAATTCTATCTAAATCCATAGTCCAAAAAGGTCTATTCACTTCCAAAATTAAACTTGACATCAGATTCCTCAAAAAACATAATCCAACTCTTATTTTCACATACCAAATATCTTTTCATCATAAAAACCTTAATGAAAACGTTCATGCTTCTAAATCTATAAAGAAGAAGTACTGCATTACAATCCTTATACATTTCATGATTCATATAACGAAATCACTATTGATGAAATAATTATTGAAAAAAAATAACTTTATTCATTCTAATTCATTCTTAATCCAATAACTACTCATCATCATATTATTCCATAATACCTCCTTCCTTTCATTTTTATTTTGAAGTCTCTTCATCATTAGTAGTACAACCACTAATTGTATAGTCATTCTGATTAAAACCATTGAAAAAACCCAATGAATAATATTGGAGACATTAATCAAAGAAATATAGTCCGGAAAAACCATTTATAGTATTTCTAAATCATGACATCTTCTTCTCAACCTATGAGTCCATAGGTTTAACCTAGGTTATTCTATATATTACCTAATCTGGAGTATGACATCCAACACTTAGACTTATCCTCAAAGTGAGTAATATGGGTATGTTTTCTAATCCATGATTTCATAAATCTAGTTCTTAAGGATTCTGTTAAACATGTTCTAAAACCAACTGTAACAACCTCGAACCTAGTAGGTTGGAGTCGGTTCAATAATTTATTAAATTGGCATAAGATACAAAAAATCGTATCCTAAAGGAAAGAATAGTTTATTAATCTTGCTAAACTAGATACAGACATGAATTAAAAATTACATTTTAAAAAATAAAATACAAAAATATTTTTATTGATTATTCTATTAT
Organism: Viscum album; assembly: GCA_963277665.1. Classification (NCBI taxonomy): domain Eukaryota; kingdom Viridiplantae; phylum Streptophyta; class Magnoliopsida; order Santalales; family Viscaceae; genus Viscum; species Viscum album. The sequence goes on from OY728135.1 coordinate 1,679,751,334, forward strand.
TCCCCCTTTGTTTAACCTTGCATATGAGTTATAATATACTTTTTAGAATCCTGTGGAAAAATTGAAATATATGAAAGTGGTGAACTTAAATAACCAGTAAGGGTAAGAATAAAGTTGAAGTTATGAGTAAATATTTCATAAATAATATTAAAAGGTAAATAAATGAAAGTAATATCTTTTAAATAATCACATGAGTCAGAAAACATAACCATGCATATTCTACTAGCTGAAAAATCACATGAAATATCAATAACTGATCTGAAAATTATGGAATACATAATTCCAGACATTTGAAACATATCATCGATGCCTTGGCTGATACATCTAAAAATAAATGGCTAAGGACTTGGCCAAATCCATTTTTGAAAAAAATTGGCATGGCCTCTACCAAGTCTATATTTGGTTTATCTCACGAGACCAACTATTTTGACTCCCTAAAAATGTGTGTTTTGGTTAGGACGACAGTTTCCATTAGATTTATTTATGGAACCAGAAACATCCAATGGTTCTTTATCAAAAGGGACCTGCTTTCAAGAGGTAGGCATTTGTTAGGTTTGGGCCTACGATACTTAAGAACATATATTGGTCGATAAGATGGGAGGTTAGACTCATCACACCCTTTTGGGGGGAGTTATTTTCTACTCTGTGACTCTCTTATATATTTATGATATTTCTTATGAATCCATATTAATTTACCATGTATAAAATAGGTTTCCCTTGAAAATTTCAATCAATTATTAGCATGTGTGAAATTTAGAATCATCCGTATGTATTTGAGATTCTTCATTAATGGATAAATCTGTATGTATTAATGGTTCTCCATCAATGGTATCCTATCATTTACTATTTATAGATTATTTTAACCATAGTTATGATAATAGTAGTTTTTATGCCACTCAATCAGGTACTATGTAATTTATTGTCATCCATGGAGACAAAATTTTGTTTTGATGTTGGGATCATACCCAAAATGGGATACCTACATATTCTTGTGAAAGGAATCAAAAACCTCGAAGGTCGGTGCCTCTTAATGGGACACATCATACATTTTAATGTCAAGTGGAAAGGACCTAGCCATAAAATCTAATGTCATGTGGTAAGGACATCTAAGTGGAAGGTGTTTAATCAAAGATTGGAATGGTACTTATGTCTAAGCATCCCACGGAACTTAGAAAAGATATGAGTTTCAAAGTTGGATTAAACCCTATTAAGAATATGGACCAGGATGAACATGGTTGATTTGAAGTTTTGGGTTTGAACCTTATGGAGTCTTCCTACGTATCCTAATTTGATGGGAATCAAATACCACATAGTTAAATGAGTCTCAGAGGAGTGTGTAGTCCTTTGAGAGTAATGATTTTGGGCTTACTTCTTGAAAAGTATGCCTTGGTGATTTTGGAGTTTAATTTAAGATTTACTCCTAAAGAGGATTCCCATTTATGGATGAAATAAGATGGAGCTTGGGCCTTAGGAAGGGTTCCTACGTATATCAATTATGATGGGAATTAGAGTTCCTGTAGTTCATTCTTAGTGAATCATGTGGATGTTGTTATCATCACAGTTATCTAAGCCCACATGATTCATGATCAGTGTGAGAAACAAGAGGATGTGAAAGATTCAAAAAACCACACAATCCCTCTTACACTAATGGGAGAGGGAGAGCCTATGATGAAAGAAGCTGAGGAGACAGTGGGAGAGGGTGCAGAGCAATGATACTTTCAATGTGGGGTGACATTGGAGGATATCCAGCCCAGATCTTAGAATATTAGGGACTTATCTCAGTGGGAGTGCCCTAATTGAATCCCAAGAGAGGAGGGAGACTCATCCTTTTTTTGAATGGAAAATCAAGTGTGACCCTCACTCTCTTTATTGGGAATCATAGGCTCTAAGTCTTAGATATAAGAAGGGGAGGTCAGAGTCCCATTCCAAAAATCTAAGATAAGGAACCTACCAACATTTTATCTAGGGCAAGGTTCCATGCGACTGTAGATATAAAAACCTACAAACATCACCTGGATACTGAATCCCATAGAATATTCATGTGGGAAACCTCTGAATTTCAATATACAATCCCAAATAGGATACACACTTATGTTCCCATCCTAATGGTTTGATTAGTCAGGAGGTGTTGGTGGATGATTCAACTTAGTCCCTTTCAGATAAGGTAACCAAGGAAGGATATACCCTACCATGAGTGGATGTTAAGGGGGTTTACAAGATTATGTGTAGGACCTGTGCATAGCTATGTAGTGTAGCTATATTGCTTAGATATGCCGAATTGGTACACCACACAGGTATATTGTGTTGGTGTGCTGCCAGGTCTTACCGATGACTGATAAAAAGTGCTTAACATAGGATAACCAAGCCTATGAAAGATTCAAACATTAAAAGTACTTCAAAGCATTATTTTCCCATATAATTCTCTATTATGTCAAGTTTTTAGAGATCTACATGGGAATATTTGAGGGATCTGGGTGAAAGATCAATGAAATGGGAGATTCAAGAGTTATTCCAAATTTTTCAATTGTCAAATGAGGAGCCCAATGGTCCTATTCATAGTCAAGGAGGGGGGATGGTCGAAAGAAGTCCATTTGCATAGGTAGGACACATATCTTTTCTGCATAGCTCCACAACATAAGTGTACAGAAAACATCTTGGGGCGTAGCTCTGTCACGTAGCTCCTCTGCATAGGTCTGTCACGTAGCTCCTCTACGCAGGTCTATCATGTAGCTCCTCTACATAGACCCCTTTCAATTTTTATGACTTTTACTTCTTTTAAATTCATATTGAGACTTTGAAATATCGGGAGGATGTCCTCATAATAATTTTTTATTACTAAGGATTTTCAACAAAAGCCCCACCTCAATATTTGATCTGATTAGAAAGAGGGTCGAATCATAAGGTATGATTATGGGGAAAAGTCTATGGAGTAAATTTTGAACCATGCAGGTATGCCGCATATCTATATCACGTAGGTATTCAACATAGCTATATCCTAAAGGTATTCCATTTAGTTTGATGGTTTTTATAAATAACTTCATTCCTTTGTGATTTTCTTTACTAGAGATCTCAGATTTTTCTCTCTCATTGCATTGGTCGTTCGTCCAATGTTGACTTGTTGTGCTCTCATGTAGGTCTCTTGAAATTTATCCTAGGTGAAAATATTTGAGCAATGGAGATATGTAGGAGTATTTCAGTGAAGTATTGTTTTAGGATCCTTGTTGAAGGACCTATGCATATGACCTCATCGGAGGACCTATGTAGATCCTTTCCTTTTCTAAAATTTTTAAAGTCCATTAAGTTGAAATTTGAATTTTCTAATGTCAAAATTCCATCCTAATAGTTAAAACATGGTAACTCTTTTTTCAAGAAATGGCTCACTTGATGAGCACTATTGAGGAAGCTAAGGCTCATCAAATCGAGATGATGAAAATTGTTAGAAAAGAATATTATGCCGTTGTTGTGAGTACTCTCCCTAGTCCACTGAAAGGATTGATTCTATACCAATAAGAATATCCATAAAGTTATTATCTGTCTCTGTACAGACATGAGATTTTGTAAGATTCCCACATTATAGATATTAAGATATACTTTCCAAAAAATTGGTTTCTCCAATACTTCAACTGTCATTTCATGAATATTACCAAGCATGGTATGCCTATTCATGATGGAGTAGTCCCTATTGGATGCATCCTACACCATAGTGGTTGTACTACTAATAGGAAAGATCATTTTGTAGAGCCAAGGAAATATTTTTATGATTCATCATTTCATTCTTTTCAAATAGATCAGTCTAATTGTTGGAAGGAAGATTGGGATCATTATTCCGGAGGAGGAGTTAAACCAGAATGGATGTGAGCATTTAGGGTACACCAGACTTGTGAAATTTTTTGGAAATAACTATCAGATGTTCACATTTATGAAGTTTTCTAGATGGAAAAAACTTATGTTTACAAATAATACTTCATCTGTGAATTTAAAATCCGATGAAGTCCGAAAATAAATACTTTTCACTTGACGCACGGTGAGGTGGGCATCAGTCTATGGGATATCTACCAAATATTAGAGGTTCCTATTCTCGAGGAGATGTATGATGAGTTCATTCTACCAGTAACAACATGGGGTGATGCTATCAGAACACCACCATTGACTCATAAAATATCCAAAATATCAATGTAATTTCCAAAATATAAGAAAGGTATTCATACAAGAGTGTGGATAGAAGCTTTTTTAGAACCAAAAAAATGAGAAAGGTCCCACCTACGGACGTCCTACTATTTGTTCATCTGTAGATAATTGGTAAATTTTAGGCACATATTGGCCCACATTGGAGAGTGGTGACTACAAGAACTAGGGATATATATTCAAATCTAATATGGATGTAAAGTTATGCTTAGCTAAATTTATTATCATGTGGCTAAGTATTTACTTGCTTCCCGTCTATGAGTCCAGTGGCAGTGTAAGGCCAGAAACTTTTGTTATTATATCCAAATCGATATAGGAAAAATATATTGGGTCAGAAACTCCTGTATTGGGAAGAATTTATTATTCCCTACTTTTTTGTAAAATCGGAAGGCTCCATTTATACTTGAAAGGCCATTCCAAGTGTTGTGAGGCTGGATTACGACACACTTTTCTTCATATTTAGTGTTTAATTCAGTTAGAGTTCTTAATGGTGAATTTACCCCGTTTTTATAGAATGTATCTGGTATTAAATATTTAAATTTCAGACCTGATATAGTACTGAGGGCATTGAATGCATCATGAGAATTCAGCTTCATCCCTTTTGGTAACCTACCAACTTGAACATTTATTGATGATGGTAAGGAAGAATATTACGAGCTGAGGTCTTATATGATGGAATTTGGGGAAAAGTTGTTATCAACCAGGATTGATGGTGAAATTATCTATGAGGATTACGTCCCTTATAGTTTATCTTGACAGTTCAAATTTTTTCAACAATCAAACACTTTTCCTCCCATGTATGTTATAAATGAGAAACACCCAATGGGAGAAAAACAATGGTGGATTTTGATGTCATTAGATATATCCAAATTATCAATTATGTTACCTCCATCAGATGAATCAATTGGATTGGAAGTTGGATATGCCAAAGCTTAGGCTTCTTCATACCCTAAGGGGGATTTATCAAAAGGAATATATTGGGTAGAGATGACAACAAATATTGTGCATAGCAATCATGGTAAGAGTTCTAAAGACAAAGATGATTCAAAGGATTCAGAAGCTTCATAACCTTCAAAACAACTCCGCATAGGATATACCAAGAAGAATAAGATTAGGGAAACAATACCTCCGACACCAAGGAGATCTATCCACCGTCATTAGAAAGATATTCCATCCCATCTACTGAATTTTCTGATGAATAAGGGAGTCCTGAAGAGGATCTCCAATATAATGGTGTCGAGTTTTTTCCACATCTAACCATATTGAAACCAAATTATGTACAGCCTTTAGCTATTCAATTTTGGGATAGCTCAACTCGTGAACTTAAGGATGCATGGGAATTCCTCTAAAATTTCCTTCGAATACCGGATGTGGGTGACATTAAAGAACTTTATGGTTACCATCCAGACTATAAATTGGCTGAATTACAGGAGTATATTCTGGAGTTGGAAACCTTTATATATGAAATTGATGACCATGTCCCAGCATCTAAAAAAGTATCCTATATGATTAAACTAGGGATACATGAATGGGTAATCGTTCACCCTAAAGAGGAATGGAAAATTTATTTTAATTCTGAGAATGTATTTTCCATTTCAATTAATTCAATTCTGCTTTGTCATTCACTATCATTAATCTTAACAAGATTGAATTTTTCCGCTTAAATTTAGGGAAGGAAGCTCAGGACAGGTTCTTGGGTCACCAAGGTATGGACCTACAGGTTCCCCTATTGACACATTAGACGATCCTATCATGTCTCCTGAACATTCTCCCAGAGAAAAAAATCATGATTGGGGTAATGATTATAGATAATTCTTATCCACTACCACTAGTTTATACTTCCATGAGGAGTATTTAAATTTCTCCACAGTCTTATGAAAAAAAAAATTAACAGAGCATTGAGATTTGTCTGAATTGTATGTCAAAGAAGTAAGTATTTGTACTATACTCTAGTATTATGACTTTCTTGATACACCTTGGTGAACATTTTCATCTTCTCATAGGATCTGCATCTCTCTCTTCTCTTAAGGGATTAAAAACTGGTCTTTTAATAATAGAGAAGGAGACCCAAAGAGAATCACATATTCATGCTGATGAATCTGTTACCTTAATAGGTGAAGTATCATGAGAGACAACTACATTTGTTCTTATTTCTATGGAGGGATATAAATTTCATGGTAATGTAAAATACATTTCTCTTGAGTATCAAAATACTTTTCTAATATTCTTCTCTAAAAAATATCTAAAATCAGTCACCCTTCCAAATGGATCCTACAATAATCAATGTTGATATTCATATTTCTCTAGAAGGAAGGAACTAAGATCCTGGCCAATCTGAAGAAGATAATGGTGTTGATCATGACATGGAAAGATCTAATGATGTTGCACTAGTGGAATAATTGATGGAACAAAATATCAGAAAATCCAATTTTGGCATCAACCAAAATTTGTTGGATACCTTAAATGGTGAGGATGTTATAACATTCCAAATCCACATACAATAAAATAATAGAAACCCTTAATCCGAACATTGATATTTCAGGTTCCATCAAGGTGTTTGGGTACTTACATGAGAAATTTCAAGGATGTAAGCTCTCATTATTTCATTTTCCATACATAATTGTTTTTCTTTTACTTGATATTTCACATCAAATTTCAACTTATGCAGTTTTTTCCCCAAAGAATTTTGCGAAGGACCTTCAAGAATGGGGAATTCCACTATATCCTTATTCTAATGAACCTGGAGAAATTCTTATTAAGGACCTCATGTGGTGAGGCACTCCATAGACTTTGATCATGGACACAAGGAAAACTTAAGATAATTCCCCTCCCCAAGAAACACTTGCTCAAACTACTGAAGTTGAGAAGACTGGGAATGAATATAATCAAGAATCAAAATTATTATTGGGAAAATGTTATCGATTGTCTAGAGTATGCCTCAATTCTTCAATTCTTCTGAAACTAACTGTGATTTTGACTAACAATTTAGTGTTGTCGGATCCTAAAGCTAGATCAAAAGATGAAACTTCTGTGTTGGATCAAACATCAATAGAAGGTGAAGCATCAAATTTTTTGAGAGAATCATATTAAGGCACCTCTCTAAGTGATTTTTTTCTAGAGTAAATTCTTTTCTATGATAGTGAATTAGATTCATATTTAGATATGCAATCTTCTCTTGAAATGACATATAAAAAGGCATGATAAAAAATTTGGAATATAATTGCTGAGAATCCTTTGGATGAGATTCTATTCCATTTTGGAAAACTCTTAGAACTTTTCATATTGGTATTTGGTGGATTTAAATATCACCAATTCTAAAATTCAATGAAAGAAACCATTCACCAATGGGAGTAATAACATAAGCTATGAGAAGATCTTGAAAAGGCTAAATGAATTATTAATGTAGAGAGCTTCCAAGCTATAATAGCTGAGACAGATGCCGACCATAGAAAGAGGTCAATAGAAACTGACCAACCAATTAAAGAAGTGATGAAAGAGATGATTCATATTGAAAAAAATGGATTTTATTAACAAAAATCTTGAGAAATTAAACCATACATTGAAAGAAACCCAATTGGAACGGATAACTACAATTTCCACTACCAAAGAAGCACTTCTTCAGGCCAAGGAGGATGAAGTTTCTCAACTGTATCAACTTCAACAAGCAGCTGATAAGGCTCCTGAAGCCATTCAACAGATGAAGAGTCGCACCGAGAGATTATTTTTAACACAAGACAGAGAGGCTCTATTCTGTGGATGCCCCTCTAATTTTAACACATGAAAGAAAGGAATTTTTTCACCAATCATATATATATATAGTCATTATTGATTTCTGTAATTGCAATATCAATAGTGATGAGGATTTTTTTACATAAAAATTTTATGCCAGATAATCATAATTACAATAACAGGAATGGGGGTGCTCAAATTTTTTTATTTATTATAATGGGACTAATGAGTATAGTTTTAATTTTACTATGTTTATACAAAAAAAACCCCAATTTTTTTTTATTTATTGACATTTTATTACCCAATATTGGATAAACCACACAAAATGATAGTCTAGTGAGCTGAGACTCCGCTTTTTTCTAGAGTTCCCTTTGCAAGATTTCAATCTGGTGAGTACCATGTCTATTGTTATTGGCAGTTTAGAGTCATGCACATGAGAATAATAACGAAATTATTTAAGGTTGAATATATTTGACCATAAATTTGGAAATTAGATCCCAAACAAGGCCCAGTGGATAATAATTTCTCTAATATTCTTTAGATACATTCAATGGGAATATTGAGTCATGATTTATATAGTAACCAAATCTAAAAAATATTGTATAAACATAGAGGATGTATTTTCTAATAATAAAGTTACCATTATTTAACAAACCCGTTATGGGGGTTGTATTATGCACGGCCAACTAGGGCATATGTTGCATAGCCAAATAGTGGCATATTTTTACTGACAAGACCATTATGTAGGAAACTTATGCATGGACACCTAGGTGCATTCACTCTATAGTCAAGAAAAAGATCTCTCAAGAATTTAACATTTTATTGTTGATAGAAAAGGGAAAATAAGATTTGGGTTAATCAAGACTACAATGGGTGGTTTTTCCAATGAAATAGATTTTAATAATAAAGGGCCATATATGCCAACATAGGTCATGAATGGGGAAACCACTCCTATAAAAATTTGGTGTGTGAGGAATGGTTAAAATTTTCCAGAAAGGGGGCTTTTTGATATCATGCTATGTAGTTAGAACATTTTACTATGCAGTTTCAAGTCATGTAGTGAGGACATTGTACTATACACTTTCAAGTAATGTAGTGAGGACATTGTACTATATAGTTTCAAGTCATGCAGTAAGGAGATTATGTGGATTTAATTTAAGGTCTTTCTCTTTGACCAAAGGTTTATGAGTCTCAAATTCCTTGATAATTTGTCTAGAAACATACCATCATGTTCTGATATAGAAATAAAAAATGGTAAACTATGATTTGAAAATTTTTGAATCCGAAGAATGGAATGGGAAAATGGAATTAGAGGAAGTATTTTCCAAGAATGATGTTACCATTATTTGACAAACCTATTATGGGTATTGTAATATTCAGGGCCAACTAGAGCATATAAAACATACTAAATAGTGTCATATTTTGATAAACAGTCCTATTATGTAGGAAACTTACGCAAGGAAACCATGGGGCATGTACTTAATAGTCAAGAAAAAGATATATTGAGTATAAATTACTCTATTACTAAAAGCCAAAGAGTATTTATAGAGATTCAGATTTTCCATACCAAAGAGTCCAGTTTATGGAAAAATGTACCTGAATATAGAACGATTATTTCCAATCGTGATTTCTAAAAAAATAAGAGAACTAAAATTTCTATGAAGGTCTGACCCAATTTAGGATGTATGGTGTTTGTAGTTTTAAGTTATAAAATTAGGAACAAAATATTATGGAAATAGTAGATGATATGTGGTCAAATGATCCAAGGATATTTTAATATGATTTGAACACATGGAGATGGGAATGTGTAAAACATAGTCTTGGAGACTTTCATATCAATAGAAAAGGTAATGGAAAAAATATGCATGGATGGCCATTTTAAAATAAAGATTCTTGTATATTTTCATCAAAGTTTGAAGGAGATAGAAGATTTTTTTACCAAGAATGAAGTTACCATTATTTGAATAAACCCATTATGGGGGCTGTATTATGCATGGACGACTAAAGACTATGCTGCATAGACTAACAATGGCATCTTCTGACTGACATTCTGGTTATGTACGTGAAGTTTAGGCAAGGCCACCGGGGGGAACGTGATGCATAGTCAAATGAAAGAGAGCTCAGTTATCAAAAAAAAATCCCACTAAAAACCATAAAAAAGATTATGAATATATGAAATTATTCAAGATTAAGATAGTGAAATATGAGAGGGGTAATTCTCAATGCACAAGAGAAATATTTGAATGATTATTGGCCATGATTTTGGTGGCCATTACATAGATCTGACTCATATAAAATATGGGGACATTTTTTTTCCTTGGTGGGGTCTCTAAGGATAGGATCCAAAATGAAGAGCTCCTGTATAGATTTTAAATTGTATGAATGAGAGGAAAAAAATTCTTTTATCTAATGGCTAGGACTAAGGGTTAAGTCCGAGTATTCACTATGTATCTCAATGAGGTGAGAATAAATCAATACATAGTTCTTGGAGTACTATACTGTTTAATTTCAGGCAGCAAGGAAATGAAGTGATTCTAATGTGAAATGTAATATTGCAGCTAGACTAGAGCATAGTACCCAGGTGTCAAGACATATCTCATATGGATGAGAATAAATACACACATAGTTCTTGATTTTGTTCTTCATCTCAATCACATTTTGACATGGGGAAGATGGTTTTTTGTGGTGGTGGTTGTGACCAAGATTGGATATCTATTCATCTCTATGTATCACATTGAAATGGGAATCAAGACAAACATAGTTCTTGATCAAATAATTCCCCACACCAATTGAGTTTGATGTGAGATATGTGAGCTTTTAAAACATTATAGAAGAATAGTTAAAATTAAGATACAAGATGGTATGAAGATCAAACCATGTATCTTGGAAGAGTAATTTGTATATATTTGGTTCATTCATAGTAAGACAAAGGGAAATAAATTTCTTTGTGGTTACAGATGAGACCAATATTAGAGATCCAGGCATCTCTACATATCCCATTGTAATGAGAATCAAGCTACATGTAGTTCTAAAAACGAGCTCTCTATGTAGATCTGATTCAAACATAGGGAGAAATGGAACTCAGGTGCCAATAAAGAGTAGCAATGATGTGAGTGATTTCTGAGCACGGAGTCTCATCATTTTTTTAAAGAATCATTAGGAATACTAATTTGTGGTATCTTATGTGATTTATTAACATCATATTAAGAATACATTAATTGTACTATCTAATTTAATGTAGATAGAAAAATTATGTCATGTAGTTTAATGTCATGCGATAAGGACAAAGATGTTATGCATTTTGATGTCATGCAGCATGGACACATATGGTTTTTATATAGTTTAATGTCTAGAAACAAGGATTTTTTTCTATGCATTTTAGAGTCATGAAGAGAGTACATTGTGAAATTACAAAAAAGTACTTCTTCAAGAATATTTCATTGGTTGGAGTTGTAATAAGTTCTACATCCATTGATATTGGGGAATATGATCCATTAGAGTAGAACTTATGTACAATGTAAGGTTCTTCCCACATTGGTTCATGTTTTGGATGCTTCCTTCCATGTATCATTGGAGTCCTGAGGACTAATACCAATTCTCCTTGAAAAACGAGTCGAGGTGAAATTTATTGTTAAAATCTCATGTTATTATATTATAATAGAATTCTAAATGATAAAAATTATAAAATCGGTTTTATTCTAATCATTCCAGCTCATCAAATCTCTTCTGAGACTATTCATCTGTAGATAATTGATCACAGATTGCAACTCGGAGTGAAGACAATTTAATTTCAAAAGGAAAAACTACTTCGGTTTCATAAACCAACAAATATGGAGTTTCCGGAGTGGTAGTATGAGTAGTAGTATGATAATCCAATAAAGCATGCAAATGATTATTAGGCTAAGATTTCTAATCTTTATCCTCTTTTTTCTGGAGTATATTTGATAGGGTCTTGTTGAAAGCCACTATCTATCCATTAGAAGATTCATGATAAAGAAATGAATGGTTGGATTTGATATTTTGCTACTGATATAACTTATTTACCTCAATAGAATAAAAATTGGTGCTATTATCTTTAAATATAGTAAGAGGGACAAAAAATCTGGTAATGATATTAGCTTTAACAAATCTAATAATGATTTTGGACCCACCTTATTTGAGAGGTATTGCCTCAACCCATTTAGAGAAAAATCATTAGCAGTATGAATATACTTTAACTGTTTAGTCCTAGCTGGAGGATAAGTTCCTACTACATCCATTCCTCATGAGGAAAATATATAGAAGTATTTCTCTATATGTAGCAACTTCAGGGGTTAATGAATGAAGTTTTCATGCACATGGAATGGGTGACATTTTTTGATGAAATCTGTGAAATCCTGTATCATTAAAGGCCAAAAGTATCCAATCCTTTAGATTTGATCAGAAGCTCTATTCACAGACTAATGATCACCACAAGATCTTGCATGTACTTCTTTCATGACAGTTGCAATTTATTCTCCATCAATACACCTAAAGAGGACCCCATCAAAGCGTCATTTATAGAGGATACCCAAAAAAGCCAGGGTCCAGTAGATGTTGGACCTAGAAAATTATTAAATAAAAAAGGAGAGCGAGTCGGGTATACCAGGGGTTATTACATAAATGAGAGTGTGTAACATCACATCTATCCACTCCCAAAAATGATGCATAGTATTTCGGGTCCTTGAAAGACCACATCGTATCCATTGTAATGATCTCCTACTTTGTTAGAGCGTTTTCCACCTGATTGGCCTCCCTATAGGCATGTGACACAGAAAAATGAATCTGAGAAAGGTTGTTGAGACATTCAACCCAATGAGGTGACATGAGCCAAGGAACATTATGCATATCTATCATCAAGGTATGAACCCAACCTGAGAATTAGATTCAATCTATAACCATTTCCTATTAAACATCAAAGCGTACCTAATTTCGTGAACTACAACCTGAGTAAAATTTTACACTCATCATCAAATCTGTTCTTTTTTAGCTCTATCTAGTGGATGTACTCCATTTTAACGGTATTCCATGATAGGTGTCATCCATCCTTTAGTATGACCATAAGACTAAAAAATAGGGTGAATTTCATTAATTTTCTCTATTCTAGTTTTAAATAAAGGTGAACCCACATGACAATGGGTAATAATGATGATTGTCACCTGTCAATTTGGATCTACGAGGGTTGTGGCTCTATCATCCAATGCATCAACTTGGGAATTTTAGGATCATGGGTCATATGACAATGTTGGAACTCAGGGGAATTCATCAATTAATCCTCTGACATAATCACACTAATGTATTTAATTTTTTTTTTCTAAAAGCATAATCCCCATTGATATATTTGATTACTAACTCTGAATCACCTTTCAATTTTAGGTGGTTCACTTGTATCTAGAGTTCCAATTCCAATCCTGCAATTAGAGCTTGATATGCTACCTCATAGTTGGTATCTTCTTATGATAACATAATAGAATATGGAAACACTACCATTTCTGGGGAGATAAGTATAATTCCTAACTCAAATTTTTTGAGTTTAGGTTTTTTCATTTTCTTCATTGTTGGACTTACAGAAGCACCATCAAAGTATATTTCCCGTGTTTGGGGATTATCTTGAATAGAGAAGATTTCTTCATCATGAAGTTTAGTATTCAAAGATGTATCTTCTTTAGATAGGTGTTTAGCTTGGAAGTCTGCCAAGGCTTGGCCTTTTATTTATTTATGAAACACAAACTAGATATCAAACTATTGCAAAATAACTGCCCACCATAGAAAACATCCTGTAAGCATATGATGACCGAGGAATAATTTGAGTGAGTTATTGCAAGATACCAAATGGACCTTGTGATGTTGCAGGCAGTGCCTTGTCTTTTGAACTGCAAAGATTAATTCCAGTTATCACATCTCGATACATTAATATCGAATCTCTGTGTCAAGCATAGTGTGACTAAGATAGTGAAGGCTATTTTATTCCTAGAATTATTATTTTTTGCAAGGAAGGCACCTGGTGATCACTCTAAAGGAGTTACATAAAGAATAAGTGGATTTTCTTCAATAGGTGGCATTGATTCACACTCAAATTTAACCAAGAGATGAAGGTAGAATGGTCCTTGTAGTCCAGCTTGGGTTGTCGAATCCACTGAGACCTAAAAAGATACCTAAGATGCACAACCTATGAGATGGATTGTTGGCTATGAAGTGGCCAACATGGTTTTAATTTTAGATAGTTTTAAAGATCACTAAGAAACCTAAGTGAATTCAATTTAATGAATGTGGGTGGATTTTAGGTTTATGCTCGGGATGAAGTGAATGAATTTTACTTCTTTAAACAATTTTAGGTTTTATTAAATCTTGATGAATCCATTGTGCAAAATAACGGTACCTTAATCATATTATGGTTTGATACTTACTAAAACCAATTATCAATCCCCTACATACTTAGAGAACCAAATTCATGATCTCTCCATGGTATATGGTCATTTTAGTACTTGGATATAGCTTCCTCAAACACAGTGAAGATGTAGAGTGAAAAATAAATGAAGAATGTAAGTCTTAAATTAATTATCCAATTAACAACAATTAGTTCATAAAATAACATTCAATCCATCATTTCCATCTTACTATGATCAACCCATTAATGTTTTATCCCTCCATTGAGGGTATACTCTCAATGATGGGTGGGAGATGGCTTACAAGAATTGGATTGAAGAAATTAAAACCATGGAAATAATGAGCACTCCTCCATGTGTGTGAACAAAATTCAGACCTATGTGTGAACTAATTCAACAAAAAATAGATATATCACTATGCTTTGTGAGTTTTAATGAAATAAATGGGAATAATATAAGATAAATATGTTGATTAAGAATATATAAATACCAAAAGAAACTTACATGGCAATTGAAAACATTACAACAGAACTTTGGCATAATAACATTACATCAAAACAAGAGATGTATTACCCATCACCACCACTACCTTAAATAGGAAATAAGGAAGACTTAGGCCGAGAATCAATAAATTTATGCCAAATTATTAAATTAATTTAGGCCTTAGTGTGGTGGAAAGTAGTGGATAAAAATTGATTCCCTCCCTTGAGCCGAAGTGGAGTCCAGCTTGCATCCACCAAACAGATGCATCTAAAAGACCTTCTAGATTGTGGAATTAGAGTGGGAAACAGATGAAGAAAATGGAACCTCATATGTATCCTAACCTCCTGTAAAATATGGGCCCATATGGAGTTCTGTATCGGGAGGTATGACCTGTTTAGTGAGATAACATTCTGAGCCGTAGATGCTGGACCAGATTTTGATATTCTATTTGGGACGCCTTAATACACACCATGGATGCCTAATTAGCACTAGATCCTAAATCCTGATTTTTTAATCTACATTTCTTTTACTGTCCCAAGAAATTTGGGATTCATTGGGCTTGTATTGTGGGCCTCATATTCTCATCAGTGAGCTGATGTTCAATCTGCCTTCTCCAGAATTGTTTCCTTTTATTGCTAAATATCACCAGTATCCTTTATGAATCCTCCATTGATACCTGAATGAAAAATGTTCTTATATATGTGTAGATACATTTAAAAAATATAATATTAAAATATGGATAATTACATTCTTTAAAATATGACGAATCATTGGGTCTAAATTGGTGTACATTAGGCATGAAGTGCACAAATGATTAGAATGGATGTTCAGAATTAAAATCCACTAACTTAGGCCCATAAGATCAAAAATGAACATTTAATACCATTAAAATTTAATTAAAATATGTGTTTTTATTGTCTAATCACACCCCCAACTTGATATTTTCTATTTCTGAGAAAATAATTCGAAGATTATATTTGAATTATTTTTTCAAACATATTATAACAAACAGTGTTCACAATGTAAACTACACACAAATATATCTTTATAACCTATTGAAATAATTTAAATCAAGATAAATTTAAAAGTATATCCCAATTCCAATCCCATTCCTTTTATCAAATCCATCATTATACTTCATCTAACTCAATTAGGTGAAATGATGTATTGTGAATCACAATAGATATGGGGGTTCATTTTCATTCAAGGGGGAAATCATGGAAGAGCTAGGTGGAATCACATTGAATCCTAATATGACTATTCATCATTCTTTTCTTTTTAATTTTTTTGCAATGTTTCCATATTAATTGATATTTAAGTTAATCAAATTAACCCATATAGGAAGACATTTCCGATGACTCCCAGGTTCAAAGGCCTTAGGGCACCAAGTGAAGCCCGTATACTCGGGAATTATCTGGAGTTAACTTGATCAAAAACATTTTCATATTACCACAAATAGATATATAGTAAAAAAATTAGGGCTAGAAAAATCTGCATTCACGATCTGCAAGTGTTAAAAGCCTCACATTTTATTAATCCATTGCTCTACAGGCAAATTTTTATTTTATTTTATTTATTTTATTTTTATTTTTTGGAATACTCATATTACTCATAAAAATAAAACTAGCCTATTATATTTATTATGGGACCCCAAGAATTCAAATTAGTACCCCATAGTCTAGAGGATGTGCATTGTGGCATTTTCGATTTAATAGATGAAAATAAAAATGATGAAAATTCTCATTGAACAACCAAACTTCCAAAATCAATGCTTGTAATCATAATCAGGAATTAAATTACGAGTTAAGGAAATAAAAATTATTTTCTATGTAGTTTTAATGTGAGAAAATATGTTATTATATGAATGATAATGGAATTTTACTTCTTTTTTTCTCATTTTTTTAACAAATATTTTGTTTCCACAGCCCCCAACTTAGAATGAAATTTTCCCAAGTTTCGAAAAAATAATATAGAGGAGAAAGCGGGTGGGGGTAATGAGTTGGAAAGGGAATAGAACAAGTTCACCTGGGGGCTTAATAATGATTATTGTGGTGCTCCAAAATCACTCTTTGTTCTCATGGGATATGTAGGCACCTCTTTGATTGAATATGTATCACCAAAAAATAGTCCATGAACCATACAAACAAGGAAAAACTAATAAAAACTGACAACACAAAAAATTATTTAATACCATGTCACGTCATTTTTATCGTTTTACTTTTTCTTAAATCAACTGATGATACATTGTCTTGTTTTTAATTTCTGGGTAAGATAGTACTCAAGGATCACACCACATGACACAGATGAATATGGTGCTCCCATTTCATGCCCATCCACACTCATAAGAGAATAACATGTCAACAGTCTAAGGTAGATTTTTTTTATGAAAATGATCCACTAATCCTATTTGAAATATAAAGTTGATTAAAACAACAAAATGATTGGAAACTTGAAATCCATGGGTTTCCTCCCATGCAACGCTTTGTTTAACATCGTTAACTGGACATAGACCCCTAATTGATTAATTATTTTTGTCATCTAAGGTAGGATCACACAGTTCTTCATAAACTTCATGTTTTTTTAATGGTTTTAATCTATGACCATTAACATTAAATGTTTGACCATTGGTGGGATCTTGAATGTCAACAACCCCATGGGGGTACACCTTATGCACTATGTATGGACCTGAAAATTTAGAACTCAAATTTCC
Organism: Viscum album; assembly: GCA_963277665.1. NCBI lineage: Eukaryota > Viridiplantae > Streptophyta > Magnoliopsida > Santalales > Viscaceae > Viscum > Viscum album. Next base: position 1,679,768,845 of record OY728135.1, read on the forward strand.
TAGGTGTAAATGAAGTTTAAAACTATACAAAAGAATAGGTTTTCCCAGTACAATGTGTTTGGTTTTAAGATTTCGAGATTGGTAGGCTTGTACTTTATCTTTATTGATCCATGAATTTTCATAATCCTCCATCCTAAGTTTCTCAAATTCATTGAGATCTAATTTTCTTTTTTTCCCGACCAATAATAGGTCATAATTCATTTTCATAATTGCCCAAAAAGCCTTATATTCAATCTCCACTGGAAAATGGAATGATTTACCATAAACCAACCTATATGGGGACATTCCTAAAATGGTTTTATATGCCTTTCGATAGGCCCAAAGAGCAAATAAGAGTTTGCTCGACCAATCTTTCCTAGATTGATTTATAGTTTTCTCATGAATTTTTTTGATTTCTCAATTAGCTAACTCATCTTGACCATTGTTCTGTGGGTGGTAAGTAGTGGACACTTTGTAAGAAATTCCATACTTTTCCATGAGTGTTGAAAATGGACGATTAAAAAAATGAGTTCCACGATCACTAATGATAGACCTAGGAATTCCAAATCTAGAGAAAATGTTTTTTTTAAGAATCTAATAACAGTTTGATGATCATTGGATTTTGTGGGAATGACCTCAACCCATTTTTAGACATAATCAATTGCTAAGAGAATGTAAAGATATCCCCTAGAGCTTGGGATGGGACCCATGAAATCGATTCCCCAGCAGTCAAATATTTCAAATACTATGATGGGATTGAGTGACATTTGATTCATTTTTTGATGGACCCTACTTGTTGACACTTAGGAAAGCTTTGAAAAATGTGTAAAAGTCCCATGAGAGGGTGGGATAGAAGATACCACACCGAATAACCTTAGAAGAAGTTTTCTTAGAGGAAAAGTGACCACCAGATGCCTCACTATGACAGAATTTAAGGATGGACTCTTGTTCTAATTCTGGGACACACATCCTAAAGACTTGGTCAGGGAAGAACTTATAGAGGTATGGATCATCAAACATACTGTTCCTAACATCATAAATAAATTTCCATTGAGCTTGAGTCCCTAAGAATTTTGGGATGACTCTTGTAACTAAAAAGCTGGCTTTGTCGACATACCAAGGGCAGTCACTCAAAGAGTACATGTGTTCATCAGGAAATGAATCAGACACAGAAAGGTGATTTGGGTTGTCTTTTAATTCAATCCTATAGAGATGATCAGCTACAACATTTTCATCACCATTTTATCCTTGATTGTGAGGTCAAATTCTTGTAAGAGAAGGACCCAACTAATCAGTCTTGCCTTGGCATCTTATTTTTGGAAGAGGTATTTTAGTGCAGAATGGTCAGTGAACACAATGATGGGGATCCTAAGAGATAGGACCTAAAATTAACTAAGGCAAACACAATTGCAAGTAACTCATTTTCAGTGGTGGTGTAGTTGATTTGGGAATCATTTAAGGATTTTCATTCATAAGAAATAAAATAATGAGTTTTATCACAACGTTGTCCTAATACAGCCCCTACAACCAAGTCACTAGAATCACACATAAGTTCAAAAGGGAGGTTCCAATTTGAATATTTCATAATGGAAGGAGAGGTGAGAGAGGATTTTAGGGTTGAGAATGAACCCTCGTAGCTTTCTGTCCATAAAAATGAAGCATCTTTCACCAATAGAGCACAAAGTGGTCGATAAATAGAGATGAAATACGAAATGAACCTTCTATAGAATCCAACATGTCCTAAGAAATACCTCACTTCCTTGATAGTTTTGGGTGATGGAAGGTTACAAATTATGTCAACCTTGGATTTATCAACTTCAATTTCCCAACCTGAGACTAGATGGACAAGGAATAGTCCCTCTTTAACCATGAAATGACATTTTTCCCAGTTTAGGACCAGATTCTTTTCTTCAAATCTTGAAAATACTCTCTCCACATTCCTTAGGCATCCCTCAAATGTATCCCTAAACACAGAGAAGTCATCCATGAAGACTTCAAGAAAATACCCTACCATGTCCGAGAAGATTCCCATCATGCACCACTAGAAGGTTCTAGGGGCATTGCATAACCCGAAGTGCATGTTTTTGAAAGCAATGGTGCCAAATGGACAAGTGAATGTAGTATTCCCTTGATCCTCTAGGAAGACCTCAATTTGATTGTACCTCGAGTACCCATCTAAGAAATAATAGAACGCATGGCCTTTCTCTCTTTTAAGGACTTGGTCAATGAATTGTAAAGGGAAATGGTCCTTATAGGTGAATGGTTTTAGCTTCCTATAGTCAATGCAGACCCCCAATCCACTACTCACCCTAGTTGGAAGAATCTATCCATCCTTATTGGTTATCACTATGAGTCCTTCTTTCCTCGGAACCACTTAGATTGGGCTCACCCACTCACTCTCAGATATGGGATAGATGATACCTGCTTTTATCAATTTCAAAAGTTCCTTCCTTACTACCTCCATGAGATTAGGATTGAGTCTCGGTTGAGGTTGATGACATGGCTTCGAATCAGATTCCAGAATAATCCTATGAGTCCTGATAAGTGTGCTAATCCCAGGAATATCAGACAGGTTCCAACCAATGTCTTTCTTATGTTTCCTAAGGACATCTAGAAGCATCCTCTCAGGATTGGATTCAAGAGAAGAAGAAATGACAATAAGATGTGTTTTATTGTCCCCTAGGAAAGCATAATTGAGTGTAGTAGGAAGTTCCTTCAATTAAAGATCAGGTTGGTTCAGAATATTAGTAGAAGATTGGGACATTAGATCGAGATCAATTTTGTTTCCTATAGTTTTAGATAATTTTGATTCCCCAAATGTAGAAGTTTCAGCTACTAGATTGGCTTGATCAGATTTAGGGAAGGAAGATGATGTGGTCTCCATAAAAGTGGTTTCCTGAAAGGTTTTAGTAATTGTTGGACCTAAGACATCATCATAAGATCAATTTGAAAATAATTCAAGGAAAGGAGAAAAACATCCTCCATGTGAACAAAGGGAATCAATATCATCCTAGCATAAACATCCATCAAATATCCCTTGTTGTTATTTGGATTCATTATCAATGCTTCCTATCATGTTTACTTCATGACTGTCCTCGTCATCCCCTATTTGTGAGCTTTCATTATAGATGTTTAAGTCTAGAATCATGTTTCCAAATGTGATGGTCATGTTCCCATTTCGGACTCAGATAACATAGTTGATTTTTGTGAGGAAGGGACGACCAAGGATGATTGGGGTTTGTTCCTTGTTTCCTAAGTTTGGATGGTTGTTAAGGACAATGAAGTCAGCAGGGTAGATGATGTTTTCAACCTTTACCAGAATGTCTTTTAAAATCCCCTTTGGAACCCTAATGCTATGATCAGCAAGTTGAAGTGTGACAAATGTGAGTTGGAGCTCTTCTAGGACTAACTGGTAGTACACAACATAGGGTATGAGATTGACATTAGCACCTAGGTCACACAAGGCCTTGACAACTTTTCTCTATCCTAGTTCAACATTGATGTAAGGGAAACTCGAGTCATTCATCATTAATGGAAGGGTTCCTTGGATTGTTGTGCTAACATTTGCTGCTAGAAGGACTTGGTTATTATATGTGAATTTCCTTTTAAATGTGCAGAGAGCTTTTAGGTATTTTGACTATGCAGGAATGGTTTGAATAACATCTATGAGTGGAATGTTCATCATGACTTGTGAGAATATTTCCCTCAATGTTTCACTCAATTCAGGCTTGGTTTTACCCCTCATGCGTTGAGGAAATGGTGCAGGTTGTGTGTTTGTTTGTTGAAGGGTTGTTTCATTCACATTTTCATCATGTTTTTTAGTTTGATCATTTGGTTCATTTTAATTTTCATCCAAGGTTGAATCTTTATATGGGTTCTGAATGAGTTGTTTAGGTTTCTCAATTGATTTCCCACTTCTTAAAACAGACTCATCCTTTATTTGTTCACGAGTTGTTTGTGTGCAACTTGACTCTCCCTTTAATGTTTGTTGTGTAAAGGCTTGTGTATACATGAATGACTTTCCAGTTTTGATGGTTTTAAGTTCTTGTTTAAGGGAATAGAATTCTGAGTTCACTTTTCCCATTTGTTTGCACAGTTGTTCTAGTAGGCTTTGTGGAACAGTTTGGGTTGGTGCTTGAGAAGATTGGTTTATCCCAGGGGGATATTTTGGAGGTGGGATGGTCTGTTGAAAATGGACTGGTGGTTGTTGGTATTGAATAGGTTGGGTTTGGAACTGGTTATGGGTTTGGTAGTTCATATGGGGGTAAGTATTTTGTCCCTGTGGTTGTCTAGGTTGTTGGTTATCTTTCCAGCGGAAGCCTAGGTGGTCATTATACCTTGGGTTGATGTTGTTTTGGTATTGAGTCTTTTAAAAGTTCAAAGCATTTACTTCCACTAGGGGTCCTCCTAAAAGAACCTCCTTGATGGATGGAATGGTTGGGCAGTTTTCTATATTATCGTCAGGTTTGTCACAAATTGTGCAAACAAGGTCTACAGTTTGGATTTCATGGACTTTCCTAAGGTCTATCTCTTCAACCTTCCTAGAAAGTGCTGTGAGTTTGGCCCTAAGGATTTCCTCTTCCCTAAGTGTATGAATTCCAGTAGTTCTTTGTGGATTTTTAGAATAAGGTGAAGTTCCCCATGTTTGTTTTTATTTAGCAAGGCTTTCTAGATACTCGTAAGCATCATTTGGGGCTTTGTTTTTAAAAGGTTCCATTACACATCTTGTTAATGAATTGTTTATTCCCCAAACCCAACCCTTCATAGAAAATTCAAACTTGTTCTAATTGAAAGTCCATGGTGAGTTACCATGTTGAGTGTGTCTTTGAATCTATCCCATGTTTCATAGAATGACTCTCCCTCTTTTTCAAAAAAGTTTTGGATTCTCTTTTTAAGTGAAATTGTTTTGTGGTTGGGAAAGTATTTTTTGTAGAATTTTATTTGTAATTGGTACCAAGAGTTGATGGATGATGGTCTCAAATTGTTTAACCAATTTTTATCTTAATCCTTTAAAGAAAAAGGAAATAGCCTCATATTAGCAAATTCTAGTTGATGTGGGGGACACATGGTTTCTACAATGTCATTGAACTCCTTAACGTGAAGGTAGGGCATCTCGGAATACATTCCATGAAATGTGGGAAGGTGGTTAAGATATGGGGTTTAAATATGTAATTGGTATCTCATAGGGAATTTTGTCTAATGCATTAGAGAGAATTGGTCCAAGCTGGAGTGAGTTAGTCATTCATGGGTTGATCGACTACATTTCGTTGGTTTGGAGCTTCTTGATTTTGGTTTCACATTTCATTTCCCCTAGGATTTACAATTTGATTTCATGGAAGAACTTTCATTAGAATTGATTAAATTTTTGATTCTGTAGTATTAAAAAGATTATTATATAATGGAAACAATCCCCTAGGTTCACTTGACTCCCCTATCCTAGGAACTTCCACACCAACTAGTCTGTTTGAATTATCACGGGTGTAGGTAGACATGCTCCAAAAGGAGAAAAATGAGAAAGGGACAAGATCAGAGATCTTGGGTAAGAATAGAAGAATGGGGGTGAGTAAAGATGATTTTGGTCTAAGGTACTTATTTGGTCCCTGGCAACGGCACCAAAATTTGATTCACTCTCAAATTTACCCAAGAGATGAAGGTAGAACAATCCTTATAGTCTATCTTGGGTTGTTGAATCCACTGAGACCTAATAAGATACCTAAGATGTACAACCTATGAGTTGGATTTTTGGCTATGAATTAGCCAACTTGGTTTTGATTTTAGATTGTTTTAAAGAAAACATATAAACCTAAGTGAATTCAATTTAATGAAAATGGGTTGATTTTAGGATTATGCATGGGATAAATTGAATGAATTTTATTTCTTTAAACAATTTTTGGTTTTATTAATTCTTGATGAATCCATTGTTCAAAATAACACTAACTTCAAACTTTTTTTTTGTTTTATGCTAACTAAATTTAATTACTAATCCCATACACACATAGAGAACCAAATTCATGATCTCTCCAAGGTATATGGTCATTTTAGTACTTGGATTTAGCTTCCTCAAACACAGTCAAGATGATGAGTGGAAATAAATGAAGAATGGAAGTCTTGAATTAATTATCCAATTAACACAAATTAGTTCATAAATTAACATTAAATACAAACTTTTCATCTTCCTACGATCAACCTATTAAAGGGTTAGCTCTCCATTGATGGTATACTCTCAATGGTCGTTAGGAGATGGCTTATAAGAATTCGATTGAAAAATTAAAACCGCGGTAATAACAAGCACTCCTCCGTGTGTGTGAACGAAATTCACACCTATGTGTGAACTAATTCAACACAACATAGAGATATAAATATGTTTTGTGAGTTTTAATGAAAGAAACGTGAATAATGTAAGAGAAATATGTTTACCAAAAACGTAGAAATACAAAAAGAAACATACATTGCAATTGAAAACATTACAACGAAACTTTGGCATAATAACATTACATCAAAACAAGATATGTCTTCCCCATCACCACCAATGACATAAATAAGAAATTGAGGAGACTTAGGCCTATAAACAATAAATGTTTTCTCAATTATTAAATTAATTTAGGCCTTAGGGTGGTGGAAAGTAGTGGATAAAAATTGAGTCCCTCTTTCAACCCAAAGTGGAAGCCAGCTTGCATCCAACAAACAGACATGTCGAAACAGCCTTCTAGATGGCCGGGTTATAGTAGTCCATATAAAAAGAAAATGGATACCCAGATGTTTCCTAACCTCCTGTAAAATTTGGGTCAATTTCTAGTTGTGTATCGGGAGTTATGGGTGCATTAGTGGGATAACATTCTGGGCCGCTGATTCTGGCCTAGATTTTGATATTCTAATTGGGCCTCTTTAATAACCACAATGGAGGCCAAATTAGCACTAGATTCAAAATAATGATTTGTTAATCGACATGTAGTCTAGTGTTCCATGAAATTTTGGATTCATTGGGCTTGTATTATGGTCCCCACATTCTCATCAGTGGGATGGTATCCAATATTTCTTCTCCAGAATTGTTTCTTTTTATCGCAAAATATCACCTTCATCCTTTATGAATCCACCATTGATCCTTTAATGAAAAATGTTCATATTCATTTTTTATCCATTTCTCAAAATATAAAATTAAAATATGAATAATTACATTCCTTATAATCAGATGAATCATTGGACCTAAATTGGTGTACATTAGTCATGAAGTGCACAAATGATTAGAATGGATGTACAAAATTAAAATACACTAAATAAGGACCATAAGATCAAAAATGAAAATTTAATACCATTAAAATGTAATTAAAATATGTGTTTTTATTATCTAATCATGCATTAAAACTAGTGTACTTAATAGATATTTCTTGTGGGTATCAAATTCCTCTTGGTAGTCTTCAGTCCATTGATAAGTAACTCCCTTCTTCATTAATCTAGTGAAGGGTAAACACTTTCCTCCCAAATTATAGATAAAGTGTTTAATATATCCAAGTTTCTTTAAAGTCCTCTTAAATTCTTCAAATTTTTAGAAGGTTTCATTCCAATGATTACTTTATCTTCTCAGGATCAACTTAGATGCCATGATGGCGTACAACGAAGCTAAGGAATTTTCACGATGTAACCCTGAAGGCACATTTCATGGGATCCATCTTCAAATTATGTTGCTGAAGTTTACTGAATATGGTATCCAGATAAATCAAGTTATCAGAATGTTGTCTGAATTTAACAACTAAATCATCCACATAAAATTCGAAATTTTTTCCTACGATGGGTTTGAAGGTATGTTGCATGGCACGTTGATATGTTGTACTAGAATTCTTTAAGCCAAATGGCATTACCCAATAGCAAACCACACCATTAGGGGATATAAAGGCTATAGAATTATCATCCTATGGGGCTATTCTGTTTTGATTTTACCCAAAGCAACCATCCATGAATGAGAGAGCTTCATAGTCGGCTATTGCATCAATAAAAAGTGCTCCAATCGGAACTGGAAAGTCAAATTTGGGACAATACCTGTTAAGATCTCTGAAATCAAGGAAATATATGATTTTCACATTCTCCATTTTCACTAGGAAAATTTTGGATAGATATTTGGGATATTTCACCTCTTGAAAATGTTAGATTTGATGAGCTTGTTGACTTCAACTTCAATTTTGGAGGTGTGTGTTAGGTGTGTTCTTCTTGCTGCCTGGTTAAATATTTGATGCTTTTTTGGGTAACAAAAATAATGAGTGGCCACATCAGGATTAAGGCTTGGAATTTCTATATAGGTCCAAGAAAATATATATCTATATTGCTTTATAAATTAAGTATACATCTCCCACTCTTCAAAAATCATGTACGCAGTAATTAGAGTAGGATGTGGATCTTCTTTTGTACCCAGATTTAATTCTCTGAGCTCATCCACTATGGTGGATATTCCTTCCTCAAATGTTGGAGGATAATCCTTGAGATATTATTATTCTTCTTACTTAGGTATCACTTCTTATGTTTCTTCTTACAGAGTAGGTGATGAAGGAAAACATTCAGATCTAGGGTAGGAGTCAGTATTTGAACTTTCGGAAGAGGAGGCAACCATTTCTATCCCTAACAATTATAAAGGGTCTTCCAGGTGCATTGAAGAGAAGATGATGGTTTGGAAATAAAAATCTTTTTCTTCCTTTATTACTATGAAAACTTCTTCTAGCCTGATGTATGAAGAAATTACTTTCTAATGTTCTATGGATAAAATGAATACATCTCCATTTATGATTTCAGCACTACTTGGTAGATCAACAATTTCTCCCATGCCTTTAGACTTGATCATCACAATTAACATTATGGAATTCAATGGATGAATGATTGGATTTGGGTCTATCCCTTCAATTTTATTGATAAGAAATACATAATCTATACTCATATGTTTGAAGGGGTTTGTCGGGATTTTTTCCAAACCATTCAAAGCATTGATTCTTGTTATATCTTTTGCTGTGAACCTCATTCCCTTTGTTTGATAGAATTCTAAATCAATATAATGAGATTAAAATGTATTTAATGGGGCCTTTTCACCATAAAATTTCCCAATTTTACCATTGAAGAAGTACTTTAAACATCGGTGGTATGAAGAATGAATAATCACATGTTGATGTAGCCAAGGCCTTCCAAGCAGAACATTGACAGCTGTGCCCTGTCAGATAACCATGAAATCTAAATTAGATACAAGATCACAAAACTATGTTTTGATTGTAATCTCACCTAGAGGATCGAGTTCATTATTTTCATAACCTTGGAACATCAATGTGAAAGAATATAAGAAAGATTCATGGAGAGACAATCGACGAAGTGTACGGATGGGAATGAGGTTGACTCCTAAGACAATATCAATAAAGTCTCGTCAGATGCCTATATAATTAACCTTACAAAATAACTACAAGGGAATGATGTGTCTATGTACAACATCATCCTTATCTTCATTCATGAAACATATGATTTCATGACATTATGCCAGATTTTTCTCTATACAGTTAACCTCATCAACATAAACATATATTTCAAACTCTTGAGGACCTGAAAAAGTCTCAATAAGTTATTCTCAAAGATATTTGGACAAATTAAAGGAATCTAGAATTGATAACTTGGCTGGTACTTGGGCTAGCTATTTCAAAATATCATAATTTTGATCCAAAGGTCTGCAATTTCCAGCATAGAGATGTGGTTTTTCAGGTGCCTTGGAAGTTTATGCTTCTGATATAGGTGTACCATGTGTCGGGGAAGAAGCTAGAAATAATTATGCTTTTGGTAAATTAGATTGACTGGTTCAATCTATTTTTTGAGATATTAATGGTGTAACATCTAATTAGTCTTTCACAATAATCTTGTTTAGACCAATCCTGTCATGTGTGGGAGAATTTCATTGTTCTTTCTGAAACCACTGAAGGTATCCCCCAAGAGTTTCTACCACATAAATGGTTTGATCAAGGGTAGATTAAAAATAATGGTTTCTAGAATATCCACATCTTCCCCTATATACTCAAACATGGATTCTTCCCCTGGTCTCTCAATCAGTTGTAGGGAATTCAGGTTCATCATAACCAAGATGATCATTTGCATAGGGGTCTGTTATGTGAATAATGTTAATGGAACAGAAGATCAATTCTTCATCTAATGAATATTCTCCTTAATAGGTCGGTTCTGGTTGTGCCGTTTGGTGGGGTGGTGCCGATGATTTTGAGATAGATGGTATGAAATATGCCAAATTCAAGGATAAAATTGTCCATCACATGAGCTCGTCTACTTCTGACTGCTCTTTATCTTTCTGATCAAGTCACTTCTTTGACGATTGAACATTGGAGGACTGATCTTTTGATGAATATGACTTTGATGTAGCAGAATTGGTAGAAGACACAATCATTTATTCCAACGATGTTCATAGAAGTTAATGAGTTAGGTTGATCATTTTCCTTACCATCCCATCATCATACTTCTATGCATTTTTTGTTTTGACTTCATTCCATTTTCCTTCGTTCGTTGGATCAGTTTTAGTAACACATGCTACTTAGGCTGATGAACTTTTTAGTTTCACTTGTCTAGAGTTTAACATTTTAATCAGGAGGTCATTGCAAAAAAAACACTCCTAAATGGGATTCCCTAATATTTTATGAAAGTGGAAATAATTCAGGAGATCTTCATTCACTTCTTTGTTTGGTTTCTTTGTCCTTGGAAACTGAACCAAATTGTTTTCCAAGCTGAAATGAAGTAACCAAGAACCTGTTCATTACAAAAAATAAAAAAAAATTCTTTTTAACTCCTCAAATTGTATCTGACATTGATCTTTTTAATCACCTTAATGATTAGGTAATTATTTCTAATGCTCAGGAGGTTGAGTCCTTCAGTATGATGAAGGTTTTGAAGTAGAAGCAGGTACAAGTGATTTTATGAGTGTGATTGTAGCAACCTCTTATTACTCTATTCTCCTTCCTAGAGTTGATGGGATGACACGAGATTTATCTTTGGCTTCCAAAATGTAATCCTCCACTTGTTGAGTGATTTAATCAAGGTATTGAAACCCTTATGAGCATTTCACATGGATTATTGGTGTTCATAACTCATCACATATATTATCCACCAAATTGTCAGCAACTCTTCTTGAGGGAGTGGTATATTCAAGGAATATGTTAATCCCTTCCATCAAGAAATGGATTTTGAAAATCTTTCACTATACCTTTGTTTTCAATTTTATGATAAAAAACTGTTGTTTTTTTCATCATTGAGTTGAATTGGAGAAGTAATTTCTGACTGAGGTTTTCCCATCCAGTAATTGATCGAGATTGAAAACTTATATACCAAACAAGGTTGTCCCCAATAATGATTGCATAAAACATCTTAGTTTTACAGCTTCTTTTTGTTTATGGGTACCCATCATGGGATCACAACGAGAAAAAAATGTGTTAAGTGCTGCTCTAGATCTCCTGTTGAATTAAATATTGGAAATATGGTATTCAAAAAGTTTGGTGGGGGAGGGAACGGATCTACTACTTCAGGGTAAGCTTTCTTTTCTGGTTGTACTAGTGCACACCATTCTTTTATAGCTTCCCATAAAGTTGTTAATGCCTCTACTGTATTCATAATAATTTGGGGAATATCTGGATGAGATGGAACCTATACCGGTAAAGCAGTTGGAGCATGAACTGGAGCTATGACTAGAAAAACCACTGGTGGTGGTGCTGGTGATATTTGTGTTGGATAACCCATGGGGATATGCCTATAAGGATTTGTCTGATCCTATCCTGGTTGTGTACCCAATGGAGGAAATTTATTATCTGTATCTGTAGTTTCAATAAATCCCCTTTGCTGGGGAGGTCCTATAGAATGTGAAAGTTGAGGATCTTCTTGTGGATCATGTTTGGTAAAAATTATCCTTTCAATTAACTCTACATTGTGTCTTTTAAACCCCTTCATCTCATCTTCTTGCTGGGAAAATCTTTCTTCATGTGAAAAAGATTGACCTTCTCCAGTGGAAAAGTGATAGATAATTAGACCTTTACCTTTCACCTTTTTAGATACCTTTTGATGGGGAGGGAGTTGGTTCCTTGATGCAATACCTAGATTCTAGGAAAGGCTCTAATTTTGGGTATGCACACCTCATTCATTTGCTTTAGTGTGTACCATATTATGAATAAGAACTTCATCCTATGACTCCCTTGAACTGGTCTCATTTTACAGAGGATCTTATGAAATTTTATTAATGACATTTACTAACACATAATGCATTAAATTTTCTTATCAGTATCTTTGTATGATCATCTCCTTCTATGTCCTCCATGAGACTTTATTCCCCTATGTACCAAATTCCTAGGAACTATTTGATGGAAAGTAACCTAAAGGGAATTCTTGGATAGTTATGTTGTGCATTCACTTTGTGGAGTCTTCCCTAATTGGGAGAAAATATACTTCCACTGAGGAGGGGATTGTAGATGTGAAAAATCCCCCAGTCTTGCGGGTTGGGGATGTTCCTGTTCTTCTTCTTCAAACCTTAAAACATTGTTTATTAAATTCTAAGGTTGAGTTAAAAAAGTCTCGAGCCCTGTAGGCTGGGGTGGATCTATAATAGCTATGAATGATATTAACACAACTTCTCTTCTGATATTACAAATTCTGGTCCAAACATTGGATGGATGCATTATCTGACAACAACTTAAGTCACATGTTATGGAATACCATTGTGTTATTTCAGACATTTTTGAAATATTATGGAATAAATCCTTTAAGCAGGAGGCCTACTTAATGTTATCAGATGTTTGATGCAAAATAAATCAACAACTTTCTCTCTTTGGGCCTAACTTTGACGACATTTAGTCAAGGCCTTATCTTGAGCGTATCTTTGATTACACAAAAAATCTGTTGATTGTGGATGACCATGGGAAATAAAATTTCAAGGGACCACTTTTGGTGAGATTTTGATGATTTTGGAGTTCATTGAAATGAAATTCTCGATGTGCACCCGATCCTCAGATATGAACACTAGATGTGGTATCATTAATTAATTGGTGTAACCTCTTTAGTTCATCGAGGCTTGCACGCTGAAGGGTTCCCTTATACTTTTCAACCTTTTGATGTTGAGAAACCAAGAGGGATTCCAAGTCTATTTGGTGTTGTATCACTTCTATTACCTAAACATGACTTTGATATTCATCACATGGTAATAATTTGGATTTTATATGACGATGAGTCTTCCATAATTCGAGGTAGATATCATGAATGAAATATTCTTCCATAAATTATCAAATGTTGTATTGGGAGGTTTCCAAAGGCTATAACATGACCGTTATTTCACCCTTAGCCAGTTGTCTTCTGATATTCAACAAATCCTCATCATATTTTTCTAGAGGTATCTCAACTTGATCCAACTAGATTGTAGGCTTCTCAATTGTTTTATCATAAAAATATGATCAATTGTTTTTTTATCTCTATATTAGAAGACAAATGAACCAAGGGAGGTTCAATGAATGAATGTCGCCTTGTTCTAGTTGGGAATGTATTTCACCTATTAAAAAAAGGAATCAGATGTGACATACCTTATGTTGGAAAGTACCTCGAGAAAAGAGGTATTTCTCTATACTAAATTATCAATTAGTGAATTTTCTTGACAATGAGAAACACTATTGCGGAGAGAAATTTCACAGAAAATTACATCACGAGGAGGACCAACATGGTGGATTATAGTAAGGGATAAATCCTCTTCCTCATTAGTCTTCAGGGCACATGGAGGGTTAATGTGGCAGCCATCCAGAGGTAGGTTCTCCAGATTGACTAAATTTTCATGAAGAAATCCTTCATGATTAAGTGTCTGATGGGGAATTTCAGAATTACCACTACTACTCCCATAATTTGGTAATGGGATTGTAGGATCTTGAGTTCCAATAGATAAATATTTGAGGGCTTCATGTACTGCAACATTAAGAAGAGAGAGATCGCAGATTGACTCATGATTTTCCAACTAGGTTTGGTGAGACTTATTCTTTGATGCCCTTTTACATGTAGTTGGGGTCACCTGCTGGGAGAAGTTGTTATCATGGGTAGGTGTATGTTCCTTCCATAGAGTGGTTGTTATAATAGACTGATTATTTTCAATCGGAAAGGGTGTATGTTCCCGATCCGGTTTTCTATATGATATAGGGGAGTATGCCCCATAACCCTCCTAGATTGGAACAAAGGTGTGTATCTACTCCGGGATGGTATGCCGATGAGTCATCCCTGGTGTGGAGTCAGAATTATGTGTTTGTCCCCATGGTACTACTAATGTTTCTGTTATGATATTCTGGAAATCTTCCAGAATATGGGCAGGAAGTTGTGTCTCCCATTTCACCATGGTAAAATGGGTTTGGTGACTTCAAAAGTTGGAATAGAAATATAAAACCATTGTATATCTAGATTAGTTGTATGTGCCTACTCTTTTCCTCACTTTCCTATAAGTGGATACTGACAGTACTCATGTATGTGGGAAGAGAGTTGAGTCCACCTTATGTTTTTCATTGGAGATTTCTGACTAACTTCACCAGGTTCTACCAAATGAGGCTGATGGAATGATTGATGAATGCTGGTAGGTGTATGTGCCTTATGGATGTTTTCCTCCAAGTATGGTTGAAACACATCTTTAAATGATGACAGACAAGACTGCTGGTAGGATTGGTGAGTGCAGGCAGGTGTATATTCCTTGTTACCAGTTGCCACCATATTTGATTAGTGGGATTCCTTGAATGTATCCAGGTGAGTCTATTGACTATATGATAGTTTGTAAGAATATGTGTGTGCCTAATTTTGGTACTCTAATAGGTTTAAACGGTGGGATTGGTTGGACGCCGCTAGAAAAGTCTTCTGGATGGCAGAACTCGGGTGGACGAGTGCGTGTGCCTATTTATTGTTTGCCACCAAGTTAGGTTAATGGATTTCTATGGAGGAGGAAATGGTAAGAACCTAATCCTTATTGGCCATATGTTTTCCTCGAGGGTTTTTCTTGCATGATCGAGTCTGAAGGACCTGGTCCAAACAACCGAAAGCAACACCCCCATCATGTTGAGGGTTCACTGTCAAAAGATCCTTTTGGCCGTGATTATTGGTGGGAGCCCTCAGAAATGATCCTTGTGTCTTTGATTTGAGGCCATGAGTGACCAATTTATCCACCTCTTTATAGTATGGTAGGGACTGGTTATTGAATTCTAGGGATAAGGACTCGAAATGGTTGAAGATGGTGGTTGGAATCGTCTACTTCTTGACCACCGGTCGTCGATGACCATGCGATCAAGGGTTGTTGTAAACTTGGAGAGCCTATTGGGCAGACTCCAATATTGGGAAAGTACCATGTTGATGGTATTCCCATACCAATACATTTGAGACCCATCGTTGAAGATGCTAAGTTTGTGATGACGTCCTTCTGGCAGATAAGGATCCATCTTGAGCAATGACAAGGGCATTCATGGGTGCAAACTCGAAAGATTCCATTTGGAGTAAAGGGAGTTATGAGAAAACTTAGAAACACCACACTATATTAAAGAAACATATTTTAGATGGAAACATGCATGATTGATTCCATTGTCTAGAATTAATTTATCAATTGATAGGGGCCTGATACATGGTTAATACTATCAACTTGGTTAAGGATTCACATCGGTTTCACCATTTTTTGTTTCATCTCCATCATAGCGCATGTTTTGGTTAAGAATCACTACTACTGGGTGGTTTGAATTAGATTTATTTATGGAACCGAAAACATCCAACGATTCTTTATCAAAAGGGAATTGCTTTTGAAAGACATGCATTTGTTGGGTTTGGGCCTACGATACATAAGAACATACATTTGTCGAGAGGATGGGAGGTCTCACTCATCACACCCTTTTGGGGGGAATTATTTCCTACTATGGGACTCTCTTATAGATTTAAGATATTTCTTGTGAATACTTATTAATTTACCAAGTATAACATAGGTTTCCCTTGAAATTTGCAATCAATTATTACCATGTGTGAAATTTAGAATCATCCATATTTATTTGAGGTTATTCATTAATGGAGACAACCATATTTATTCAAGGTTATACATCAATGGTATCCTCTTATATACTATTTAGATATTCTTTTAACCGTTGTTAGGATAATACTATTTTTTATGCCACTTAGTGGGGCACTATGGAATTTAATGTCATCCAGGGAGACAAAAGTTTTTTTTGATGTCGGGATCGTACCCATAAATGGGATACCTACATATCCTTGTAAAAGGAATCAGAGCCCTCATAGTTCGATGCTACTTAATGGGACACATAATAGCTTTTAAGGTCATGTGATAAGGACCTAACAACATAGTTTAATGTCATGTGGTAAGGACATATAAGCATAAGGTTCTTAGTCAAAGCCTGGTGTGGGAATTATGCCTAAGCTGCCCAAGGAACTTGGAAAATATATAAGTTTCCATGTTATATTAGACCTTATTTGGAATATGGCCTAATAAGAATAGTGTTGATTTGAAGTGTTGTGTTTGAACCTCAGGGAGGCTTCCTATGTATCCCACTTGGATGGGAATCAAAGCCCACATAGTTCAATGAGTCTCATTGGGGAGTGTAGTCCTTTGAGAGAAATGAGTTTCAGCTTAATTTTTGAAAATGATTCCTTGGTGATTTTGGAGTTTAATTTTGGAGTTACTCTTGAGGAGGATGCCAATCTATGGATGAAATGAGATGGAGCTCAAGCCTTAGGAAGGCTACCTACTTATTCCAATTATGGTGAGAATCATAGTTCTCGTAGTATATTCTGAGTGGATTGTGTGGATGTTGGGATCATCACAATACTCTAAGACCACATGTATCATGCTTGGTGTGAGGAACAATAAGATGTGAAATATTCAAAAAACCACAAACACTCTCTTCCACTCATGGAATATGGTGGGCCTACAAATAAATAAGCTGAGGTGATGGTGGGAGAGGGCATAGAGTGATGAACCTTCCAATGTGGATGACATTAGAGGTCATACGGCCCAATTATCAGAAGATTAGGGACTTACCTTAGTGGGAGTGCACTGATTGAATCCTAGGAGAGGATGGAGACTTATCATTTTTTGTAATGGAAAATAAAGTGTGACCCTCGCTCATCTTATTAGGAACCATAGGCTCTGAATCTTAGAGTTGAGAAGGGGAGGTCAGAGTCCCATTCCCAAAATACAAGATAGGGAACTTACCAACATTATCTCTATGGTAAGGATCCATTCGACTATAGATATAAAAACCTAAAAAAATCACAAGGATCCTGAATCACTTATAAGATGAATGCTGGAAACGTCCGACTGTACATATACAAACCCAAATAGTAGACACGCTGATGTGCCCTTCCCAAAGGATTGATAAGTCGTGAGGTTTTGGTGGATGCTTCAACTTAGTCTAAATTAGACAAGGGAACCAAGGAAGGAGATACCCATCCATTTGTGCTTTTGAAGAGGGTTTACAAGATGATTCATAGGCCCCATGTACAGCTAAGAAGTGTAGCTATACTGCATAGGTATTCTGCGTAGGTACACTGTGTAGGTATATTATGTAGTTGTGCCACACAGGTCTTAGCGAGGACTGAAAAAAGTTCTTAACATAGGAGAACCAATCCAATGAATGTTTTAAACATTGAAAGGATTTAAAAAATTATTATCCCATCTAATTCTCTCTTCTCTAGTGTTTTTAGGGAGCTACCTGAGAAAACTGGAGGGATATGAGAGAAAGAGCTATGCAATGGGAGCTTCAAGAGTTCTTACAACTTATTCAGTTATCAAATGAGAAGACTAAGGGTCCTATTTATAGCTAAGGAGAGGGGATGATCGAAAGAAGTTCATCATTATAGGTTAATTGCAAAGCTTTTCTACAATTCTCCTCCGCAAAGGTGTATAAAAAACATCTTGGCACATAGCTTTGTCGCATATCTCCTCTGTACAGGTCTGTCATGTAGCTCCTCTGCACAGGCCTGTCGCATAACTCCTTCATGTAGGTCCCATTCAATTTTTATGCCTTTTGATTCTGGTATAATCATCTTGAGACTTTTAAATACTTTAAGGACGTCTTCACAATATTGTTTTTCTTACTAAGGAGTGTCAACACCTACCGATGCATCAAGGGCCTATAGTGGGCCCATCCATCACTTAATAACTCCAACAAATTCTATGTTAGGACCTAGACCCCAGTTTCCTTGAGTCAATGACTTATATTAATATATTTTCTTGATTAAAATAAAGTCTTATCCTAAAGGTTTGAATATTTTAGTTGTTTTGTAAAACAAGATACAAACATAAGTTCAACATTACAACTTGCAATGAAATACATAAAATCAATTTTATTGGAATCATCTATGACTCATAGATTATCCCTGAAATTCATTCATAATATTTATCTTCACAATATGTGGAAAATAAAACATAAGAAATGGGGGAGCTCAGATGCTCAGAAAGGTTAAGTAATATAAAAAAAGTTATCATATAAATGAACACTAGGCATGGTGAGAAACTAAAAACACATGCCATTAAAAAATATACTAGACCATCATAAGACATGAATGAAATATGAATAAATAGAGCCATATAAATAATCTTACGAGAATTAAACTTAAAAATTGATATTATACTAGTTGAATAATCACATGATTTATCAATTACTAATAACATAATGAGGGAATGCATAATGTCGAACATCAGAAACATATAGCCAAGACCTCAACTAAGACGTCTAAAAAACTAGGGTAAGGACTCGGCCAAAAACCAATTCTGTTTTATATCATGTGACCTAATGATGAATTTAGGGGATATAGAAGGCCCCAAATTTCACTTTTTAAGTCCAATAAATTCTTCATATTAATGGGGCTAAATATAAACAACATGAACATATCAATAATTTTACACAATCTAAACACATAAACACTAACCATTCTGAGTAATATGGTGAATGGTATCAAGATATCACATCCTCATTCAAACTGATCATAAACCATTTAATACAATATGGTATATGATAATAATAATATATTAACCTCAATAAGGAAAAAAAATTCAATATATGTTATGACATAAACCAAAATACTCTAATAGAGTCAACAAGTAAATTTTGGGAAAAATACACTTTTACTTTGAAAAGAAGTGTTCTTTTGGAAAAAACCATTTAATAAAACCATAAATAAAATTTGGTAATTATTCCATTATTAAAATAGTGGTTTTAGAAAAATAATTGTTTCATAAAATAGATTATATAGTGCACTTGAAAATAGCTAATAATTTGAGAAGTTTACTTGAATTAGGATTGTTTATTGTGAAAAATTGAGAATGATCATTATAAAATATTTAAATCCCCATATAATAAAAAATGATTATAATTGGTACACATGTATATAAAACTCACACATAATATATTAGGAGTACATAATCATAATTAATAATTTAATTGGGATTAAGAGAGACAAAGAGTAACATGAAAGAAAATGGAGGTTCAGGTTGAAAACCCTTACATTATGTCTGAATGAGTTATGCACTTGACCTTAATGTCCGAGATAATCAGATAACATAAATTAATAAATTAATTTGGAACCTTATCTAAACTTATTTTATTTATTATAATTTTATTAAGTAAATTTATGGAATTTTTTATGATTTATAAGATACAATTTTAATTGCTCGGGAGTATTCGATTCCTTAGTTTTCATGATCAATATACTTGTATATAAGTATGTAAGTTCATGTAAAATTGGTATAATTCTCCCTAATTGAATTTTTATGATACTAATAAGAAAATAGATGATTAAATGGTGATATAATTATTATTTTTATATGGTATGAGGATGAGTTATTAGATAGAACATTAGTGATAATCATTTAGATTATTTTGGTGATATTTTGATTATCATGAACTAGTTTTGTCATATGAATTTGTATTATGTATATATACTAGTTTGAGAACATTAAATAATACATAATAAAAATTTTATAATTTTATTAAACAATAAAAATGTTTTCATGACTAGTATTCAAGGATAAATTGAAGAATGATGGTTCGTTGTCCACGAAGGTTGTAAATCGGCACATCCCGGATGATTATTTCATTTTTAAAATAAGAGATAGAGAGAGAGGGTAAGGATATGGATAATGGTGCTTCAATTAACACGATATAATTAAAGTATATAAATGATACTATATTTATCATGATCATTTTTACATAGGAGGTGAGGATAGGATAATAAATGAAAGGAGCTTTAAATGAAAATAAAAGAAAAAGGAAGTGGATGCTACCTCTTGAATACACCTCCTTGAAAATATTCTTAAGGGAAGAGGATTTGGTCTTTTTGAAAGAACAACAAATCCAAGACATGGGGAGGGACTAGGGAAGTGTATTTGGCATAACTTAGTTAATGCTCAAATCTTTAGAGGTGTGAGAGGAAGAGGGGGTGAGGGGTAGTATTTATAGTTGAGGAGAGGATGGTTTTCCATTATTTTAATAATTATTTTATTATTTTGGATCAATACTATGAATATTCCGGATTTATGTGACCCTAAATAGTAAATCGTGTATGAGAATTCAGAAAATGTCCATTTACATCATCCATGACTCAAGAATGATGCATAAGTTCATTAATTTATCATATTTTGTAAATTATCAAATTTTCTAAATCACAAAAAATTCAAATTTTTCATAAAAAACCTAAAACAGAACCCTAACCATTTTTCAACATTTAGAATTTAAAAAGGAACTCCATTTTATCAAAATCATTTTCTAAATATGATAAATTTAATTTTTAATTAAAATCATCATTTACTCTAAAAATATATTTATTAAAATTAAATCTTCTTTTATAACACCTTAAAACTTAACTAATTTCTCATTAAATTATCCTAAAATCATAGGGAAAAAAGTATTGAATTAGAAATATATTTTATTTAAATTAATTATATTTTAAATCTGTTTATTAATTAAATTTTTTAGTCAAATAATTATTACTCAAAAAATACTAGCACTTAATTATTAATTTTTAAAATATGCACTCTCATTTATAAGTGGCCTAAATTTTATTTATACTTACATGGGTGAGATTACTATTTTTAAGGTTCATATTACTATTCATAAGGGTCAAATTACTATTCACTAAAAATAGAATTTGAACCTATTAGACTCTAAATACATTACTAATCACGGCCGTGTATATCGGTTTTTCGAAATTCAAAAAAAAAGAAAAAAAATATGTTTAAAAATTAGTTTATAATAAAACATATGCAGTTTTTCTTGCATTATCATCAATATTAAATTTATTGGTAAAACCTAGAGGTGTTTCATTCTTCCCCCTTATAAATATTTTTTCCTCTAAATTTCCAAAATGTTACCTCATAAAAATATTTGGGTAGGTGTTCATAATATGTTCCTTAGGCACCCATGTTGCCTCTTTAATTTTATGATTTTTTCAAAGTACCTTTTCCAACCAAGTTGTTTAATTCCTCAACACTAGTTCTTTAGTGTCCAAAATTCAGATAGGCTCTTCACAGTAAGATAAGTCAGGTTCCAATTCAATTCCTTTAGAAGTTAGTACATGTGTTGGTTCTGGTATGTACTTTTTCAACAATGAGACATTGAACAAATTGAGAACCCTAAAAAGGATAGGCGGAATTTCCAAATAATAATACACAACTTCAATTCTCCTAAGAATATCCAAATGACCAATGTATATAGGGCTCAATTTCCCTTTCTTCCCAAATCTTATAACACCATTCCATGGAGATACATTTAAGAAAACATAATCTCCCACTTGAAATTAAAAAACCTTCTTTTGATTATCAGTATAGCCCTTTTTCCTCCTTTGAGATGCTTTGATATGGGTTTGAATAGTATTTATCTTTTTCGTTGTTTCCTCCAAAAGCTATGGTCCCACAAGCTTCCTTTCACCAAATTTAACCCAACATGTCGGTACATGAAATCCCTTTCTGTACAATGCTTCATATGGTGCCATTTTAATACATGAATAGGAATTATTATTTTAGCAAAACTCTACTAAAGGTAAATACTGATCCCACATACCTTGGAATTCAAGTGAACATAGTATCAACATGTCTTCAAATGTTTGGATCGTCCTTTCTGATTTTTTGTCAGTGTGATGGTAACAAGTAGTACTCAAATAAAGTTATATATCAATTTTTTTTTGAATATTTTTCCATAATTTTGATGTGAATCATAGATCATGATCAGAAAAATTGAGATAGGTTCTCTATGAAGCCTCACAACTTCATTGATATATAGTCATGTAGGGTGCTGTAGTGGAAAATCCTCCCTTATAGAGAGGAAATGTGCATATTTCAAAAGTCAATAAAAAATTACCCATATTTCATTATTCTTTCTTGAATTTTTGGGTGATCTAGTAAAAAAATGGTTTTTTCATCCCATTTCCATGTAAGAATAGGTAGAGGTTTCTTGACTTCTATAATATGTTTTCGTTCATCATTTACTTGTTGACATACTAAACATCCTGATACATAATCGGTAATTTCCCATTTCATGTTGTCCCACCATAATTTTTCCTTCAAATCACTATAAATATTAGTAATATCAGGGAGTATAGAGAAATTAGATATGTGGGAATCATCTAAAAACTCCCTTTTCAACTCGGGTAAAGAGGGAACACATAGCCTCTTCCCAAATTTTAAAAATCTATCCTCATTGATGAAGTCAGCCAACATCCCATCATTCAAAACATTATTTTTCTTTTGAAGATTCTCATCATCAGACTGATAAGTTTTAATCCTTTATAATAAATATAGTTAGGCAACCAATTGAAAAAGTAATCATGTTTCACCTTCTTTGATAATTTACATATCCATATTTACTAGATCCATGAAAATAGGATCCTTCTAAAATATCATTATGTTTTGAACTCCAGGACCCTTCATGATCAATGCATCAACTACCTTTTTTTTCATTTCTCAGGTGGTTGTGTATCTAATAAGATTAATACTTGAGTAGCTTGAGACATCTCATTTTCCTCATGTTGGGTTATTTCTTTGAGAAGATATATTTTTATTTTCTTGTGATCTGTATACATCTCACATATTTCTCTATGGAGATACTGTCTTCATATATTTAGAGAAAAGAACACAACCGCTAACTCGATATATTGAGTTGGATACTTCTGTTCATGAATTTTTAACTGGCTTGATGGATAGGTAACAAATCCATCATTAGGAATAAGTACACATCCAAGTTTTCTTTGATGCATCACTATAAATAAAAAATCCACCATTTCTTGATGGTAGAGTCAAGATTGGATCATTTAAAGAACCTGATTTTTCACTCAGGTATGGATCCTTTAATTTTTGGTCTAAATATTTAATTTAGACCTAATATGGATGCCTAATGAGTTAGTAAAGGGTCTGAGGGTCTCCAGGGATTGTTCGAAGCCCGAAAACCATCTTTTTGGGAAAAAAAATTTGGCGCACAGTTTAGAGTAAACCGTGCTGAAATTCTGCATTGTTTTCCTCACCATGTGGATTGGGTTTTTTTTATGATAGAGCCACCTCGCATGGTAAGTTCATGGTCGTAGAGCCTAACTATGCAAATTCCACTTTTTCCTAGGTACCCATGCATAGCTTGTGCATAGTTTGATCAAACCATGCAAAGGCTGTTATTTTGGGCAGAACCGGCTTGCATGGTTTTCACACGGTTTAAAAACCATGTAGACAAAGCATGTATAGGAAAAAATTCTGGGTAAAATGTCCAAAATTTCCTTAATGATATATTTACTTCCCACTTATTTTCTAATGTGAGAACCAGCAGGATTAATCCATTTTCCTCTCATTTTGGAGCTTTTTTGAAGGCTAAAGCTAGGGATCAAGAGATTTCCTTCGTCTGACATCTCATCGAGATTCCATTCATCACATTGGATGTGCAACAGTAAGTACTTGAGTCCTCTTTAGCTGTTCTTCTTCTCTCTTGATCTTGACCTAGATATCTTCATGTGAGTTTTTTTCACCTTTTCTTAGATCTACTCCGATCCGGGGATGATCAAGGGCCAATAATGAAGTAGGGGAATCATACATGCCTAAGTCGGGTGGTATATAACTCATCCTTAAAGATCATTGATTTAGGACTATTTGTGTGGGGTCCATCGATTTCATCGGAAGTCGATTATATATTTACATACCATGATTATACTTTTTTTAAATCATATGGTTATACTCTTTTTAAATATGTGATTAGTTTTTAGCAATTACACTCACAACTCAATCCACCCAATGTTGAAGGTTATTCCATATTTGGGTTCGTAGTGTTTCAGCATGTTTGATTCACTGTTCGGGTGTGCCTTTTCCTGAACTTCATAAAGGTGACACATCCTATAATAAATGGATTGCTATTAATGAGAATTTATTAATAGATTGTACCATGTATGCTCACCACTTGAACTACCAAAGTAAAGTGATTCAAATTTATTATTAAATGAAAAATGTGAAATGGAATGTATACTAAGTATATAACTTGGCCTTATCAAATGAGTTTGAATAAAGGTTACATGTCCATAGCACCCCTTTCCATTTTGATGGAAGGTAGCGGAGTGAACCTCAATAATTTAATTTTCCTTAAAGGTTAATTAAGACTTGATTAAATGGTTGCAAATCTACTTGGACTATACACACTAATTCAAGACAAGTCTTGAACCTAATGAATGATTACATGATTACAATATCAAATAGGAACGGATTGAATTGATGTCACCTTGGATTCTGAGAGGAGAATACCTTGGGTATCAAGAACCCCATTCTGATTAAAGGATGTGGTTTTATTATGTTGATACCCACCTAGACTCCGATTCTTGTCTATTCCTCGGATTCCTAGTATACTACCGTAGGGTCCTTTACATTATTACATTATACCTCAGATACACTCCTTAGATCCATCATTGACTAGTAGGTTCCATGGTGAAAGCCCATAGGGCCATGTTCTTAATTAGCCCTATTTTACCTTGGTTGATTGCCTTGGACTCGGTAAGCACCGTATTATGGAATGACTCAAATTACGCTTCTTGGATTACAATCTTACCCCTTATCTAGACTCATATTCTATAGAGTTAGCCTTCCTCGATATCTACGTTACCTTGGTTATTATCCTTGAACTCCCTCAGTGAATTTCTTTGTCAGGTTTCTTGCTATGTCTTAGGACCTTTACTACTTATAATATCACAATTTGATGTCAGTGCTAGCTATGCCTCACATTACCTATTAACATTAAATGGTAATTACTTAGTTAATTAATTGGTTACATGTTCAGACACTTACCGAGGGATGAAGCAGGTACTTGGGTATTTAGTTATATTGTGCTTATTACATTACTTTATATATGAATGTCTTCACACTGCTATATATATTCCATTTCATAGGATAGAGGTTATAGACACCATAGGTGGTGGCCCACTAAGATTTATCTCAAACCCTCTCCAGACTCCATTTGGTTCTCGGAGTATATTACATGGTTTCATGTGTCGATAAAGGGAAGAATAAAGATTCAAACACTTGATTGGTTGTTGTTAGGATGAAGCAAGATAGTATATGACCTAGTAGGATCTATGGATGCTTGGAGTAGCCTTTTTTTCTTTTACATTGTGGAACATGTTATTCCTATTGTATTGTATCCATGTTTTCCAGTTTTCTAGTGACATGAAATTACATCATCATTGTTTTAGTTGATATAGTTATTATTATTCTAGTTTATCTATTACATTAGTTTTCTTCTTCTATTTAATTATGTTTCATACACTTTTCACTATTCAATTATATTCCTTCCATTATTCTAAACTCTGTTAATGAGGGCATAGTCTCTCCATGGACAAAGCCTAGGCCCTCCTGACTAGTCGATATCCTATGGCATTTGGGGAGATGCACTTGATGCCATGTGGCCCATCAGGCTCGGGGAAACAATTAACTGGCATCCAAGTCTAGGACATCACAAATTGGTATCAGAGGTGGTTTCTTTATTTGATTTACTAAATGGAGACAATAGATTGGAGAATAGGAATGGTTGGTACTTTGTCATAAGACATGCTTGGGCATCACGAACCCATGTTTGGGGTAAAACCAAGTTGGATAAATTATAATTGGTCTTCTAAGTTTGCCTATTATAGTTGATATAATTTCACCATTGGGTGATGCACATGTTTTCTGGTGTGGTTGATTATTACTATGTTTGAGAATTTATTTCATCCTTAGCCCGATGATATGAGGGAAAGAATCAATGTTACATGCATCATTATAGGAACCTAGAGTTCACATGTCATGCATATTTCCATGCCATATAGGTGCATTTCATAGCTCTACATTGATTGATATGCTTGTGATTATTGAGTGATGTTGTAATAGTTTAATTGTATTTGTATTAATTTGGCTGTGATTGAGTGATTTCCTATCTCAATTCATGAGGTGTGTGGTCCCTCATTGGATGGGATGAGTAATTTATCGAGTTATGTGATTATGCTATAAGTAAGTGGGTGTTGTTTTTGGTGATTGATGTATGGGAACTAATTCATCAGAAATGGCTATCCATTATAATGTGAATCCTGAAATCAAAAAATAATTGGTTTCATATCCTTATCTTGCCTTTTCATGCCTATGAAAGGTAAAGGAGTGAACCTAGAAATTAACTACAAAATGTCATGAAACTAATACTTGGGAACTTACTGTTACCTGGCTGTCTAAGTGGGTAGTTTGGGTAGTATGCCTTTGGTAGTAAGTTTTCTTACGTTTAGTTTCAACTAGTGATGCTATATCATTTAATTTAAACTTGTTTTGAGGGGTGTGGTTGGTATTTGTAGACCAATGCCGCATGACGTCCTTGTTCCGTTCACCAAGAAGGTGGTGAAGACCATGCTCCAGACATGGTGGGACCTGAGCCGCCAATCATTCATGTGGAGTTCCACGTGAGGAGCTGCCTACTATACTTGATCTGGACATTGATATCCATGTTGGTGATAGTTTCCTATGTCTGATGCAGTCCGTGATTGGTGCTCCATTGGTTGCACCTACGATGGATGATCTGACCCGTGAGTTCCAGCAGTAGCATCCTCCTACATTTTTAGGGGATGTTGGCTCTCAAGCTATTGAGTCTTGGGTAGATGCCATGTTCTCTATCTTTGAGCATATGGAATTGTCTACAGTGCAGAGAGTCAAGATTTCAACATACATGCTTTGGGATTCGGCCAAGTGTTGGTGGAATGTGGTTACCCAAGCTAGTCGTCATCTGGTCATGTTATGGGTTGATTTCTAGATTGTCTTCCAGGATTAGTTATTTCCTATGGCACTAAGAGATGATAGAACCAGAGAGTTCATGCATCTTGAGTAGGGTTCTATGTCATTTGTGTAATATCCAGCATGTTTCACTGATTTACAGTTCTTTGATCTGCTTCTAGCTGGTGATGAGCTTTCACGTGCTAGATGTTTTGAGGATGGGTTCCAATACACCATCCAAACTCAGGCGAATTTCTTTTTCCACTCTATCTTTTCTGAAATAGTTGACCCGGACTATATCACTGAGCATAACCTGGGGGAATACATGAGTACCAGGTTTAATGTATCAGTGCCGTATCAGGCCAGTAGTTCTTCCGGTGGCAGAAAAAATCCCCTTGAGGTTTCTTTTCAGGGCAGTGGAAGCCAGAGTATCCAGTTTGATATCTCTATGGTGTGTCATCAGTGTGGAAGACTAGTGAATAAGAAGCCCTGATGTGACAGAGACCCTATAGAGTGTCATGCTTATGGTCGTATGGGTCATCTTCAGCATTTTTGTAGGACCTTTCCACCAGTTTCTAGTGGAAAAGGATAAGCAACCACTCCACTGGCATGAGCGTGTTCTTTTGGGCCACATCAGGTGTGGAGTTGAAATAGCACTGATAGGTCCGGCTGAGGAGGAGTTCATGGTTGTGGTAGGCCAACCCCTAATCACCTGTATCACTTGAAGAGAAATCATGATTATGGTAGTCCATCTGTTGCATAGGGATGTGGATGAGGTCTGTTTCATGCTTTACAACTGATACCCGAGGTTCAGGCCGTGAGACCATCTATAGTACGAGGTACTATTCTAGTATCCTCCACTATTGTCTCTACTTTGTTTGATATAGGTGCTTCAAACTCTGTTATATCTATATCTATCATGGAAAGTATCAAACTAAAGAAACAATATCCTTATGGTGGAATGACCCTCCATACACTGTTGAGAATATGGAAGGAGGGCATGCACCAGTGGAGGGATTTTCCCCTTGATGTAGGTAGTTTCCATTTATTGTGGAATCTTTTTGTTCTCAAGATTATGGGATTTGAGGTCATTATTGAGATAGACTAGTTAGTCCACTATCATGCCTTTGTACACTACTCTCACTGCAGGGTATTTTTTACATCACCAGGAGGCAACAATTATCTTTTGAAAGGTGAGTGGGGTGTCCAAGAAGGGAAAGATTTACCAAAGCATCATGGGTAGGTGAATCAAACACCTAGGTTGAAAATATTTTCATGGAGGATCAGGGTTCACTTCAAATTGATTTCCCTCAAGTAGTTGATCATTTCAAGTATGTCTTTCTTGATGAATTTTCGGGATTACCTCATAAGAGAGAGGTTTAGTTTTCAATAGATCTTGTTCTGGGAGCATCTCCAATGTCCATTTCTCCATAATAGATGACATGTACTGAGCTTTAGGAGCTCAAGCGACCGACAAAGGACCTAGAGGTCAAAGGATTTATATGACCTAGTACATCCTCTTGTGGTTCACCCATGCTTTGTTTCCTTGAAATCATATGGAAGCTTACATCTATGCGTGGATTACATAAGGTTGAACCAGATTACAGTCAAGAATCAGTATCAAATTCCTCTAATTATTGATCTCTTTGATCAGATCCGAGGACAAAAGGTCTTCTCTAAGATCGAACTGAGACTGAGTTATCATCAGGTGTGAGTCACACCATCAGACATACCTCATACAGATTTCCGTAGTACGTATGGTTTGTATGAGTATCATGTTATGTTGTTCAATCTTACGAACACACATACCATTTTCATTGATTTTATTAATAGGGTTTTCCACCCGTATTTGGACTCTTTTATTTTGGTCTTTATTGAAAATATATTGGTGTATTCTCGAACTCAAAATAACCATGCCAAACATCTTGAGATCATTATGAGAACTCTGAGAGAGAATCATAATTTTGGAGAGATTGCTAAGTGAAAATTTTGGATCAACATGGTCCTCTTCTTGGGTCATATTATTTTAGAATTAGAAGTACCTGTTGACCCTAAAAAGGTTAGTGTGGTAGTTTCCTGGGAGCAGCCCGAGAACATGTTTGATATCAGCGGTTTCATTTGATCATTGGATATTACAAGAGTTTCATAAAGTACTTATCACATTTTGATTCACATCTTACTAGAATTACAAAGAAGGGTGTTATGTTCCTATGGTAAGAAGCATGTGAGAAATCCTTTCAGGAAATGAAAGGGAGGCTGATATCAACACTGATTTTTATTCTTCCAGAACCAGGTAAAGGTTATACCCTCTTCTGTGATGAATTAGGCATTGGCCCAGGAGCAGTGTTTATAAAGGAAGACAAAGTCACTGTGTACGGATCTTGGCATTTGAGGCCTCATCATGGGAATTACCCAACACATGACCTTGATCTAGCAATAGTTGCCCATGCCTTACATTGCTAGAGACACTATTTGTTGGGAGGGCACTTTGTGGTGTATATAGATCACAAGAGCCTCAGGTATATCTTTTCTCAGCATGACTTGAACCTCAGACAATAGAGATGGGATGAGTATATACAATCCTTTGATTTTGAGCTTGCCTATACGCCTGGAATGGGCAATGTGGTCCATGATGCACTAATTTAGAGAAATAAAATGCATACTATACATGAAACTAGTTATGAATGGATGTTAATGGACCTATTTTATGAACTTCATCTAGAGTTTCATGATTGTCACGGGTATTCTTACCTCTCAGCCATAATAGATACATCTTCCATCCTTGAGAAGGTAAAGAGTATGAAGTTTTCAAATCCCGAAGGTTTGGTTATCCATGAGTGTATATTAAGGGATAAACTACCTCCAGATTGGTATGTGGATAGAGATGACATACTATGTCTATGTGGACATATCTGGGTTCCTACAAATATGAAAGAGGAGTTTATAAAAGATTCCCATGCTTCTCAGTGGGCAGTTCATCTAAGAATCTCGAAGATGTATAGTGTTATGCAATGCCAATAATGGTGGCTTGGAATGAAACATCAGATTGTAAGCTTCATCACTAGGTGTTCCACCTATCAGTATGTGAAGTTGGAGCACTAGAGGCATGCAGGCTTGATACAACAACTTCCAGTCATAGAATGGAAATGTGAAGATGTTGCTATGGATTTTGTAGTTGTCTTACCTAGTTCGTTGAGGGGTAGAGATGATATCTGGGTAGTCATTGACCAACTAATGCAATCATCCCACTTAATTCTTATATGAAGGGACTTTCTTAGTTGATGAGCTGGGAATATTGTATGTCTGTAAGATAATATGACTACTTGGGGTCCCATGTAGAATCAATTCAAGTAGGGATGCTCGTTTCACTTCATGGTTTTGGAAATGTTTGCAAAAAGCTATGGAAAATCAGATGCTTATAAGAACATATTTTTACCCACAGACTAATGGAAAATAAGAATGGACAATCCAGGTTATAGAGGATATTCTCTGAGCATGTGTCTTTAATTTTGGTGGTTCTTAGGAGAATCATATTCCTCTCATCAAGTTCTCTTATAATAATAGTTTTTAGGAAATTATTTAGATATATCCTTTTGAGGTCTTATATGGTAGGCCATGTTGTTCACCCTTATGCTAGCTAGAGGAAGGTGAGGTAGCCCTACTAGGTCCTCATCTTGTTTAGGAGACTTTTGAACATGTTCAGCTAATCAGAAGTCATATGACTACTTCTCAGTCTAGAAAAAAACCTTATGTTGATCTCCATCAATGAACTCTTGACTTTGAAGTTGGGGATTGTGTTTTTTTCAGGTATCGCCCAAGCTAGGGCATAGAAGGTTTATGAAGTAGGGAAAGTTGTCACCTCATTATGTAGGGCCATTCAAGATTCTAGAGAGAGTCAATCCAGTAGACTATATGTTACTATTACCTCCGATGTACCATGCCATTCATGATATCTTTCATGTCTCACAAGTTCGCCAATATCATGATGAACCATCTCATACCTTTGATCCTTACGAAGTCGAGATAGAGGCTGATGCTATATTTAGGGAATATCCTTTACACATCGTTGACTAAAGAATGAAGGCTCTCTGAGGTAATTCGATCCCCCTCGTATGGGTGCTATGATAGTCAAACCAAGCACATGATGATACTAGTGAGAGGGAATCCGACGTACATTCCCAATGTCCAGAGTTTTTCTCAAATACTGTTTCTTTACCCTTAGAAGGAGAACTTAGAGCGAGTTCTTATAAGGGGGAAATGCTATAAGAACCAGGTTTTTCACATAAGTATGGATCCTTTAATTTTTAGTCCACATCTTTAATTTGGACCTAATATGGATGCCTATTGAGTTAGAAAAGGTTTTGAGGGTGTCTAGCACTTGTTCGGAGCCGCGAACCCATATTTTTGGGAAAACTGGCTTGGCTCACGGTATAGAGTAAATCATGCCGAAATTCCGCACAGTTTTTCTAACTGTGTGGATTGTGTTTTTCTAGATAGATCTACCTCACACGATTAGCACCTAGCCATGCAGCCTAACCAAGTGAATTCCACTTTTTTTCAGGTACCCGTGCATTTGCGCACGGTTTGGTCAAACCGGGCAGATGATGTTATATAGGACAGAACCGTCGATCACAGTTTGAAAAACCGTGCGAACAA
Organism: Viscum album; assembly: GCA_963277665.1. Classification (NCBI taxonomy): domain Eukaryota; kingdom Viridiplantae; phylum Streptophyta; class Magnoliopsida; order Santalales; family Viscaceae; genus Viscum; species Viscum album. Next base: position 1,679,800,733 of record OY728135.1, read on the forward strand.
ATGGTTCAACATGCTAAAATTTTGGGTAAAATTTCCAAAATTTCCATAATGATATATTTAATCCCCTTTTCTTCCCTAATCCGAGAACCAGTAAGATTAATCCCTTTTCCTATCATTTTGGATCTTTTTTACGGCCAAAACTAGGGATCAAGAGATCTCCATCGTCTGACATCTGATCGAGCTTCCTTTCAAAATGTTGGATGCACAAGGGTAATTACTCGAGTCCTCTTTATCAATTATTGTTCTCGTTTGAACTCGACATAGATATCATTATGTGAGCATTTTCACATTTTCTTAGATCTACTTTGATCCGAGGTAAATCAAGGGCCGATATTGGAGGAGGAGAGTTGTACAAGCCTAAGGTGGGTCATCTATAACTCATCCCTAAAGTTTTTTTATTTTGGAATATTCATGTGGGGTCCATCGATTTCATCGGAAGTTGTTTCTTGAATTTACATGCCATTATTATACTTGTTAAAAATGTATGGTTATGATCTTTCCAAATATGTGATTAGTTGTTAGTGGTTACACCCACAACTCAAGCTTCCCCATGATTAAGGTTATACCATATTTGGTTTTTAATATTTCAGCATGTTTGATCCACTGTTCGGGTGTGTCTTTGTTGGACCTTCCTAAAGGTGATCCTTGTAGAGACCCGTATCTTGACGTACATGGACATTACATTACATTTGCGGAATACTTAGTACATAAAAAAAACACACACACAAAGATCGTAATAGTTTAGTGTCTTTGGAAACTCGGAACGTAATCTTCTAATCGTGGTGAAAGATCTTCAATATCTCCCATAAAGATCTTCCCTTTTTTTACCTAAAACCTTTCTTTATATCCTGGGGAAAAGAAAACATAAAAGGGTGAGCTCAAATGCTCAGTAAGGGTAAACAAAAGAAATATCAATCACATCATATACATAAGAACATAGCTTTTGGAAATCTTAACCTGCAAAAGAGCTCATAATATCATAACATGGGATAAATCATAGAAGTGACAATGAGATCCCCATAATCATAACATAAAACTTGAAACTTTGTGGCATGCACACATAATCATGGAAAATCATTTCTTGTTAGTCATGACTCATTGCCAAGACTATCTTAGTGGACAAAGTCCCTTTCTGAACCGAGTTCACTCCTCGTTTCAGTCCTGTATCACTGAACCGAAATAACCTTCCGTTCCAGCCATGTCTATCTCATGAGATATAAAATCTTTACCCAATGAATTGGAGGGAGATATAGGTCCCACCCATCTTATAATGAATCCTTTCTTATGTGTGCCACATAATCATAAACCATACATCATAGTGTAACCCATGTAATAAAAATGGGATTCTTAAACAACATGACATCATAAAACAATTAATATAAGATAAAGGAATCCATAAAAGTATTTCCATCACAACATAATAAAATCCATGTAATAATAGGGATAAAAACAGAACCCTTTTATTATCTTAGATGGAAAATAATTTTGATAAAATACTTGAATTTCATTCTTGAGGAAAATATCCTTTCTACTTCAAAAACACTTTTCCTTTCTTAACATGTCATACAATTTTAAACTAAAAGAAGTTGAATAAAAATAAACTTGAATACTTGTAAGGGAAGATTCTTGGAAATAATGTTTTAGAAATCCATTCATGCCGTATAAGTTAAAAAAAACATTCTTCTCGTACTATTGTCGGAAAAGTCAAAAAGTACCTCGTACGAAAAACGACAAAAGATTCCTTTCATATCCTTTACTAAAAACTCACCGAAGGGTAAAATTTGATTTAAGAAATTGTAGGTGGATGTAAATAATATTACATATTGAGGAAACATGGATGTGGATGATAAAATACACCCCAGTAAATACCAAAGTATAAACAAATTCAGATAAAAATGAGATTGTGATATTTCCCTTACCTTAGGTCCGATTTGCTTTGTACGTGTCTGAAGCTCCTGTATAATGGTTTAAATAATGTCATTGACTTATTACAGAATCATATTCATTGTTATGATATCATATATGGTTCACTTATGACATTATATTACCCGTTCTTTTGTAAACTCCATGTTAAAGAAGCGTTTTGGGTAAAATCGTTTCATTTATCGTAGGTGTTTTGACTTGTTGTTCTTGACATTATTATTACTTATATCATAATTTACTTAATTCCAGAATATAAAATATGATTTATATATCATATATATTTAGTATATATATATATATAATAGATAGATAAATTAAATGAAAAACACCGTTCATGGAGACGGTAGTCCGTACGTACGCATGAACGCTGTTTTCCTTTCCTTATTGTCTTGAATGGAAGTAAGTTGATGACATACATTCATATATATATACATAAATCCAGTAGCTTTATAATGTCATATATTTCATTATTATTTCTTATATATACTTTATAATCATTCTTAAATGGTTAACATGGAGAATGAATCTCATCGCGTCGTGGAGACGGTAGTCCGTACGTACGCACGAGCGATGATATCATTTCCATAAATATTGAATTGAATTGGAGTGGATTATACAATATATCAGAATCAATATGATGTTGTAATAACTATGTATAGTTATTCTTTACACCATTATACCCATCCATGTAAGGTGGTGGTGTAAAATAGATTACACCATGGCGTGGAGACGGTATTCCGTACGTACGCACGCGCGGTGATTTCTTTTTCCGTAGGATGGATAGATGGTGAAATAGGATTGTTTGATACTTATAATAGAATATCAGTATATGATTGATACTGATGTTATTACTTCATAATGAAACAACCTAAGAAGAAGAAGTGGAAGAAGAAATAAAGATGAAAGAATTGGTAACGGTAATTACCTCTTCTTTGAAGCGCCTCTTTGAGACCTCCTCTTAGGGCACTAAAATTGGTCTTTGAGGAAGAACAGAACCTTTAGGATGTTTCTAGGGAATTTTAGAAGAGATTTTGGCAGCGGTTGGCCGAGCTTGAGTGCTCAAATTGGTGTGAGGAGGAGGGGGAGGAGGTGTCCTTTTATAAGGGAGGAGAGGGGCACCTTAGGAATATCTCAAAATATTATTTTATATTAAAGTCAAAATCGGTTTATAATGGTTCCAAAGGGTCTTATTTCGAAGCTAAAGTGGGGATGGGTCAAGATCCTATCAACCAATAATATTTAGACAAGTTTAGGGTATTATTTTAACCTTATCAATTAGATTTAACTCTAAGTTAAATAATTTAACTTTTACCGTGTCTTTTTGTTTTCTTTCACTATATGGTTAATACACTTACTATAACATGCCAAACGAACCCAAAATTGTTTATTATTAATATATATATCCTTATCTAAGTCATTTGGCCGAACCTTAGATTTTTAGTAATAAAATAACAATTAATAATATAATATTTGATTTAAAAACTATTTTGTGTCAATTTTGACACTATTTGATATATGATTTTTGTGAAAGTCATAACAGAATTATATGTTCGAACCAAGTTAATTAAATCAACACTAATATATCATAGTAACCTAGAAAAGTAGTGTAATTCATAAAAAGTCTCAAATTATATTTAGTTTGGTGTTTATAACATCAATTATGTCAATATTTTATTAATAAGATAATTACTGCATCATCTTTGTGTCATAAATAAATTAACTTATTTGATGTTTAAAAATTACAAATAAAATACCATTTTGTGGGAAATCTTTTTATCTTTCTAATGAATATTTACAATCTAATTTATCTTATGTATAACACTATATTAAAAATGTTTTAGTAAATAAATTTTGATTTTAACTCTTTTAACTCTTCTTTGAATTAAATAATAATAAATGTCCTAATCTAATCCAAGTGGGCCTAAATGATAATATTTTACACTTAAGGTTGTTTTTGGTCGAGATACACTTGTCCAATAGAATTAGGACATGTGTTAGGGTAATATTAATATCATTCTTACCCTTAATTATCCTATTTACTTTTAACCGTGGTAAATAAAAGTAAAAAGTTACTATTCACCAAAAATTATTTTCATCTCATTGAACCAAATTTTACTTACTGACATCAACCGTGTCTCTCGGATTTTTGAAATTCCATTCACAGAAGCGGTAAAATTAAGTTTTATGAAAAATTCAGTTTTTTAACTACCACTTAGTAGTTTCACTATTCATCAAAAATTGATGTTTTTCAGAACAATGCCAAAATTTCATCCTAAGCTATATTTCATATTCCGAATTCAAAAATGAAGTCTATTTTACCAAATTCATAACATAAAAGTTTCATTAATTAATTTTATAATTAAATCCCGCTGTTAAAACAAATAGCGTGTTTTTAAGAAACAATATCTATCAAAAGATTGACACTTGATTATGTCTGGTTTAAATGTGAAATTACATCCAATGACCAACATTGTATTAAATTGTAAAAATCTATTCTAAATATACTTTAAAACCACTCAAATTAATGATTTATCACTATTAATTATTTCGATTAAAAAAGTTGTTTTTAATTATAATTTAGTAATTTTCACTATTCATCAGAATATGAAAGTTATCCGAAAAGTACCAAAATTTAACCTTAGGCTAAATTCGATACTCCGAATCCAAAAATGAAGTCCATTTTGAGAGCTAAAATTTCTAAAATTTAAAAAGTGGTTATTACTATTCATAACGGCTAGTTTTAATAATATTTTAATAGCATATCATTGTTTCGTGAAACTCAGTATTACGTACTACACACGCTATCGAGGAAGGTTGCGATTGCGTGTAATGCAAGGAAAGTCAAGGACGCGTTTTGTGCAAGCTCTTTTTGGTGTAGCGTACAACACAAGACATTAGTGAAATAAAAAAGAATATTTTTCATAAAATCTCGGGCTGTTACATTCTACCCCCCTTAAAATGAATTTCTCCCTCGAAATTCGCCGGGATTATAAATGGTTTACTATTCGAAAGTTTCTTTAATAGAAACCCACATCGTAAAAAGGAATACCAAAACTTGGCTTTAAAAACTAAATTATGAAATGTAACGATTACCCAAATAAAGTAATCACTGGGTTTCCACATAGGTGAAAATATGGATATGGAAGAGAAATCTAACCATCATGTTCTGATGGAGAGTGGTAGAGAACATGGCTATGGAAAAGCCAGTAATCACAAATCCATAAATTTGTGACGATCTAAGGTACCATCTGATTCATCAGGTATAAGATCACTAGGACAACATTTTTGGTTTTCAAGATCATTTCCCTAAAGTTGAAAATTTGAATTAGAATAAATACTTACTTTATTTTGGTACAATATCACTGTTGTTCGTGCCTTGAACAATTTACACTTCATCTCTTAAATAAATGAAGTTGAATTTGTTATTCGTGAAGTGTTAGCAGATCATGTGATAGAATGACGGGTCATTCCATCTGTCTCAAACAAAAGGTAAGCAAAAGTTATTAAATATACATAAGTCATTCTATTGTGAGATTAATCATATATGGTTCCTAAAATGGACTTATACTTCATATATCATACTTCTTAAAACTAGATTCTACTAAACAGGGACTTCCTGTAGGTCAGTGGTAGGCGGGAAAGGCCAGTCGCACTTCGGTTGTGGGTTCGATTCCTACAGCCTTGTCTGAAGCGATGGGATGTCGCCCGTCCTGCAGGTTGTCCTTTTTCTAAAACTACGTTACTATAACATCCCATCAATAATATCGAAAATCTTCTATCCTTAAACAATATTAACTTATGTCCAACATAACCCAGTCTAATCTTTAGGCTTATACATAATACTGCAGTCCACTCTCATAATATAGTGACAACGATTACCAGAGATTTAATACTGTCGTTGATCCCCACATATCATAAGATATGTCTTGTTGGTAACATTCCAAACATTCAAAGTCCTTAATCGTGTATTCTCTTGAATACCTTAGTGAAAACATGAATGCAGTTAAAAGTTAACACTTTCCACATACCAAAATCCTCAAAATTCTATATACTCAAACCATGATATCACTTAGTCCTTATATCAATCATGAGCTCATGAATACTATTAAACATTTCATTTTCTCGTTTTCCCTTCATTATGCGCATATCATCTTATTTCCAAAAAATATCTCAATCACTTTGAATACCTCATCAAAAAAATATTGCAATACTCAATGATACAACATTATTTTGGAATCCCATTACATAAACACTTAATCATTCCACCACATCGTTTTCACATTCAACATCGCCAATAGTGATCGCATATGACTTCCCTTTGTACTTTGCCTTCAGTGGTTGCTCATGTTGATCATCACTAACCCTTGGATTAGGGCATTTGTTGGCATAATGCCCCATTTCCTTGCACTTGAAGCATTGAAGTGTTGGTGGTGCGTTCTCTGCAGTGTTTGCTTTATTCACATCATTAGAATTCCTTTTTCCATTACTTTGACACTCAGCTGCTCGATGACCATCTTTTCCACACTTAAAACATTTTCTAGTCCCTTTAAGACAATATCCACCATGCTTCTTTCCACACTTTGAGCATAAGGAAACATTCATATTTTTTTCACCATTATTATGAGATTTCTCCTTGAACTCCATCTTTCGTTTCTTGTCAAAACCATGAGATGGATATGTAACACCAACTTCCATTTCTACCTTGATATCACAACGCACAATTTCTTCATAGCTACTGAAGTCTCTTATAGCTAATGCCCTTCGAAGACTTGGTTTTAGGCCACTGAAAAATCGATCAACTTTACTTTCAGGTTGGATGATAATGCCAGATGCATACCTTGAAAGTATTGTAAAATTTGCTTCGTATATACCAACAGATTCATCATCCTTTTGCTTTAGTTCAAGAAACTCCTTCTCCATCTTTGTTCGAAGAATACGAGGGAAGTACTTACTGAAAAATAAGTTCTTGAACTCGTCCCATTCCATGGACTCAATTTCATCTCTTTGCCTTGTATTCTTGATAAGATTCCACCATTGATCAGCTTCACCTTCCAAACGATATACTGCTAAGATGAATTTATCATGTTCAGAACATTGAAGAACTAAAAATATCTTTTCAGTGGTACTGATCCATTGTTCAGCAACAAGTGGATCAGAAGACCCACTGAAAGAAGGTGGACGTTGCCTCATGAAGGACTCAATAGAATATTGTTCCCTTCTTTGCTCATTTGGAAGTCCAGAATGATTCATAGCTTGTGTAAGTATAGCAATAAGATTTTTCACTCCATCTCCCAAAACATTTGTTTGTTCAGGAGGACAATCATTGCATTGTCCATTGCATTGATCAACACGGTTCCTTCGGGTTCCAGCCATCGTCTAAAACCCAAAAAGAATTGTGTGAGAGGCAAAAATCATGCTAGGGAAAACAACATAATAAAGTGGGAGTACCTTCAATATCTAACATCTTAGGTTTAATTCTATGATCGTTAGCGTAATTCTAGTACTATAACCTATACGTATACTTAACCTTAGGGACATACCAAGACATACCTTAGAAATATCTCTAGGGATCTCACTAAAGTTCTCGCATCCTAGTTTCCAAAGGTTGACTAAACCTTTCCTCTAATACCAACTGTAGAGACCCGTATCTTGACGTACATGTACATTACATTACATTTTCGGAATACTTAGTACATAAAAAAAACACACACACAAGGATCGTAATAGTTTAGTGTCTTTGGAAACTCGGAACGTAATCTTCTAATCGTGGTGAAAGATCTTCAATATCTCCCATAAAGATCTTCCCTTTTTTTACCTAAAACCTTTCTTTATATCCTGGGGAAAAGAAAACATAAAAGGGTGAGCTCAAATGCTCAGTAAGGGTAAACAAAAGAAATATCAATCACATCATATACATAAGAACATAGCTTTTGGAAATCTTAACCTGCAAAAGAGCTCATAATATCATAACATGGGATAAATCATAGAAGTGAAAATGAGATCCCCATAATCATAACATAAAACTTGAAACTTTGTGGCATGCACACATAATCATGGAAAATCATTTCTTGTTAGTCATGACTCATTGCTAAGACTATCTTAGGGGAAAAAGTCCCTTTCTGAACCGAGTTCACTCCTCGTTTCAGTCCTGTATCACTGAACCGAAATAACCTTCCGTTCCAGCCATGTCTATCTCATGAGATATAAAATCTTTACCCAATGCATTGGAGGGAGATATAGGTCCCACCCATCTTATAATGAATCCTTTCTTATGTGTGCCACATAATCATAAACCATACATCATAGTGTAACCCATGTAATAAAAATGGGATTCTTAAACAACATGACATCATAAAACAATTCATATAAGATAAAGGAATTCATAAAAGTATTTCCATCACAACATAATCAAATCCATGTAATAATAGGGATAAAAACAGAACCCTTTTATTATCTTAGATGGAAAATAATTTTGATAAAATACTTGAACTTCATTCTTGAGGAAAATATCCTTTTTACTTCAAAAACACTTTTCCTTTCTTAACATGTCATACAATTTTAAACTAAAAGAAGTTGATTAAAAATAAACTTGAATACTTGTAAGGGAAGCTTCTTGGAAATAATGTTTTAGAAATCCATTCATTCCATATAAGTTAAAAAAAACATTCTTCTCGTACTATTGTCGGAAAAGTCAAAAAGTACCTCGTATGAAAAACGACAAAAGATTCCTTTCATATCCTTTACTAAAAACTCACCGAAGGGTAAAATTTGATTTAAGAAATTGTATGTGGATGTAAATAATATTACATATTGAGGAAACATGGATGTGGATGATAAAATACACCCCAGTAAATACCAAAGTATAAACAATCTCGGATAAAAATGAGATTGTGATATTTCCCTTACCTTAGGTCCGATTTGCTTTATACGTGTCCGAAGCTCCTGTATAATGGTTTAAATAATGTAATTGACTTATTACAGAATCATATTCATTGTTATGATATCATATATGGTTCACTTATGACATTATATTACCCGTTCTTTTGTAAACTCCATGTTAAAGAAGCGTTTTGGGTAAAATCGTTTCATTTATCGTAGGTGTTTTGACTTGTTGTTCTTGACATTATTATTACTTATATCATAATTTACTTACTTCCAGAATATAAAATATGATTTATATATCATATATATTTAGTATATATATATATATAATAGATAGATAAATTAAATGAAAAACACCGTTCATGGAGACGGTAGTCCGTACGTACGCATGAACGCTGTTTTCCTTTCCTTATTGTCTTGAATGGAAGTAAGTTGATGACATAAATACATGTATATATACATAAATACAGTAGCTTTATAATGTCATATATTTCATTATTATTTCTTATATATACTTTATAATCATTCTTAAATGGTTAACATGGAGAATGAATCTCATCGCGTCGTGGAGACGGTAGTCCGTACGTACGCACGAGCGATGATATCATTTCCATAAATATTGAATTGAATTGGAGTGGATTATACAATATATCAGAATCAATATGATGTTGTAATAACTATGTATAGTTATTATTTACACCATTATACCCATCCATGTAAGGTGGTGGTGGAAAATAGATTACACCACGGCGTGGAGACGGTATTCCGTACGTACGCACGCGCGGTGATTTCTTTTTCCGTAGGATGGATAGATGGTGAAATAGGGTTGTTTCATACTTATAATAGCATATCATTATATGAGTGATACTGATGTTATTACTTCATAATGAAACAACCTAAGAAGAAGAAGTGGAAGAAGAAATAAAGATGAAAGAATTGGTAACGGTAATTACCTCTTCTTTGAAGCGCCTCTTTGAGACCTCCTCTTAGGGAACTAAAATTGGTCTTTGAGGAAGACCAGAACCTTTAGGATGTTTCTAGGGAAGTTTAGAAGATATTTTGGCAGGGGTTGGACGATCTTTAGTGCTCAAATTGGTGTGAGGAGGAGGGGGAGGAGGTGTCCTTTTATAAGGGAGGAGAGGGGCACCTTAGGAATATCTCAAAATATTATTTTATATTAAAGTCAAAATCGGTTTATAATGGTTCCAAAGGGTCTTATTTCGAAGCTAAAGTGGGTATGGGTCAAAATCCTATCAACCAATAAGATTTAGACAAGTTTAGGGTATTATTTTAACCTTATCAATTAGATTTAACTCTAAGTTAAATAATTTAACTTTTACCGTGTCTTTTTGTTTTCTTTCACTATATGGTTAATACACTTACTATAACATGACAAACGAACCCCAAATTGTTTATTATTAATATATATATCCTTATCTAAGTCATTTGGCCGAACCTTAGATTTTTAGTAATAAAATAACAATTAATAATATAATATTTGATTTAAAAAGTATTTTGTGTCAATTTTGACACTATTTGATATATGATTTTTGTGAAAGTCATAACAGAATTATATGTTCGAACCAAGTTGATTAAATCAACACTAATATATCATAGTAACCTATAAAATTAGTGTAATTCATAAAAAGTCTCAAATTATATTTAGTTTGGTGTTTATAACATCAATTATGTCAATATTTCATTAATAAGATAATTACTGCATCATCTTTGTGTCATAAATAAATTAACTTATTTGATGTCTAAAAATTAAAAATAAAATACCATTTTGTGGGAAATATTTTTATCTTTCTAATGAATATTTACAATCGAATTTATCTTATGTATAACACTATATTAAAAATGTTTTAGTAAATAAAATTTGATTTTAACTCTTTTAACTCTTCTTTGAATTAAATAATAATAAATGTCCTAATCTAATCCAAGTGGTCCTAAATGATAATATTTTACACTTAAGGTTGTTTTTGGTCGAGATACACTTGTCCAATAGAATTAGGACATGTGTTAGGGTAATATTAATATCATTCTTACCCTTAATTATCCTATTTACTTTTAACCGTGGTAAATAAAAGTAAAAAGTTACTATTCACCAAAAATTATTTTCATCTCATTGAACCACATTTTACTTACTGACATCAACCGTGTCTCTCAGATTTTTGAAATTCCATTCACAGAAGTGGTAAAATTAAGTTTTATGAAAAATTCAGTTTTTTAACTACCACTTAGTAGTTTCACTATTCATCAAAAATTGATGTTTTTCAGAACAATGCCAAAATTTCATCCTAAGCTATATTTCATATTCCGAATTCAAAAATGAAGTCTATTTTACCAAATTCATAACATAAAAGTTGCATTAATTAATTTTATAATTAAATCCCGCTGTTAAAACAAATAGCGTGTTTTTAAGAAACAATATCTATCAAAAGATTGACACTTGATTATGTCTGGTTTAATTGTGAAATTACATCCAATTACCAACATTGTATTAAATTGTAAAAATATATTCTAAATATACTTTAAAACCACTCAAATTAATGATTTATCACTATTAATTATTTTGATTAAAAAAGTTGTTTTTAATTATAATTTAGTAATTTTCACTATTCATCAGAATATGAAAGTTATCCGAAAAGTACCAAAATTTCACCTTAGGCTAAATTCGATACTCCGAATCCAAAAATGAAGTCCATTTTGAGAGCTAAAATTTCTAAAATTTTAAAAGTGGTTATTACTATTCATAACGGCTAGTTTTAATAATATTTTAATAGCATATCATTGTTTCGTGAAACTCAGTATTACGTACTACACACGCTATCGAGGAAGGTTGCGATTGCGTGTAATGCAAGGAAAGTCAAGGATGCGATTTTTGCAAGCTCTTTTTGGTGTAGCGTACAACACAAGACATTAGTGAAATAAAAAAGAATATTTTTCATAAAATCTCGGGCTGTTACAATCCTTCCTATCATAAATGGATTTTTTTAATGAGAGTTTCATAATGGAATTTACCATGTATGCTCACCACTTGGCCCACCTAAGGTAAGTTCTTCAAATTGATTATTAAATATGAAATGTGAAATTGAAAGTATACTAAGTATATAACTTGGCCTTATCAAATGAGTTTGAATAAAGGTTACATGTACATATCACCCCTTTCCATATTAATGGAAGGTAGTGGTGTGAACCTCAATAATTGAATATGAATTAATGGTTAATTTAGACTTGGTTAAATGTTTTCAATGCCACTTGGCCTATCCAAAATAATGAAAGGAAAGGAATGAACCTAACAAATGATTAAATTATTACAATATCAAATAGGAATGGACTGACTCAAGCTCACCATGGATTCTAAGAGGAGAATACCTCAGGTCTCAGGACCCCCATTTCGATTCAAGGATGTAGTTTACTTAGGTTGATAAGCACCTAGAATTTGCTTCTTTTCTATTCCTAGGATTCCTGGTATACTACCATAGGGTCCTTACATTATTACATGATACCTTAGATATACTCCTTGGACCCAACATTGACTAGTAGGTTCTATGGAGAAAGCCCATAGGGACCTGTTCTTTCTTAGCCCTGTTTTACCTTGGTCGATCACCTTGGACTTAGTAGGTGCCTTATTGTGGAATACCTTGGAATACACACCTTGGATTACACACTTACCCCTTATCTAGACTCATATACTATTGAGTTAGAGTTCCGTGAGTTCCACTTTACCTTGGTTATTACCATGGAACTCCCTCACCAGATATCTTTGTCTGGATTTCTTATTAATTCTTGGGACCTTCACTACTTATACTATCACAAGGTGATATCGTTGCTTGATATTCCTCACATGACCTATTATATTTTAATGGTAATTAAATAATTAATGAAATGGCTACATGTTTAGACACCAACCATGAGATGACTAAAGTACATGGGTTTTTCTTTACATTATACTGCTTGCTTTAATTTATCTATGCATGTCTGAAAACTGCTATATTTCATTACACGGGCCATGGGTTATAGACACCATTGGTGGTGGCCCACTAATATTTATCTTACACCCTCTACAGGCGTCGTTTGGTACCCATAGTGGATTATAGGGTTGTAGGTATTGATAATGGTAATCATACTACTTCAAACACATTATTTCTTACTATTAGGATGGAACTTGATAGTAGACGACCGAGTTGGATCTTGGGATGCTTGGAGTATCCTTTATTTTCTTTTACTTTGTGGAACATGTTATGCCTATTGTATTGTATCCATGTTATTAAATTTTCTAGTGACATGACATTACATCATCATTGTTTCAGTTGATATAGTTATTGTTAGTCAAGTTTATATATTGCATCCGTTTTCTTCCACTATTTAATTGCGTTGCTTCCACTATTCAATAATCATTTATATTCCTTCTACTATGCTTCACTCTACTAATAATGGAATAGTCTCCCCATGGACACACCCTAGGCCATTTTTGCTAGTCTATAGCCTCTGGCATTTGGAGAGATGCACTTGAGGACATGTGGCCCATTGGGATTGGGCAACCCGTTTAGTGGCATCTAGGTCTGGGACGTCAGAATCATTCACAAAACACTTCTTCAATTCATCAAAACATTCTTCATAGTCTTTTGTCCATAAAAACATAACCCCTTTCCAAGTAATCTTGGTTAATAGGTTATCTAATCGAGTGATGTTCTAAACAAAATGCTAATAATAACCAGCTAAACCAAAAAAACTATATACCTTGGATTTGTTCATTAGAGTAACCCATTCCTGAACTACCATTTTCATTGAAGTATAAACTTAATTCCATCCTTAGAGACAATATGGTGATGAAAAGAAAATATTTGAATCTAGAATTCACACATTCTAAACTTCTTATATAACTCATTTCTTCAAATAGTCTTCATAATAATGTGTAAGGGATTCTCATGTTCTTAATAGGTTTTGGAGTATAGCAATATATCATCAATAAATACCACAAAAAGACATCAAGACATTCCTTGAAAAAACTAGTAATTATATCCATGAAAATAAAGGCTGCATTATTCATTCCAAAAGGCATTATTATAAACTCATAATTCCCTTACCTAGTTTGAAATTATGTATTTAGAATATATTCCTTCCTTACATGCGAGTGATGATATCCATATCGAAGGAAAAATGTGAAAAATATTGGGCTCCATGAAGCTAATCAAATAAATCATCAATGTGAGGATGAGGATACCTGTTATTTATCATAATAGAATTGATCTCCCTATATTCAATCCACAACCTCATAGATCCATATTTCTTCTTGAAAAAAAGAACATGATATCCCCATAGAGAAAAAATTGGGAGAATAAATACCTTATCACTAAATTCCACTAGTTGTTTCTTCATCAATACTAATTTTACTATGTCCATTCTATAATGGGTATTTGATATAGGCCTTTCACTAGGAATTTGATCAATAGAAAACTTGGTTTTCTGATCTGGAGGATGTCTAGGTAAATTATCTAGGAATACATCAATGTATTCTTTCAGAACAGGTACATCCTCAATTTGAAAATTTCTTTCTTCAACCATAGATATGGTTTTATCTTCCTCCCCAAGAATTTAATTCAGTTGGGTGACTGGAGGTGGATCTAGAAAATAATCAAATGATGAGGTCTCCGCTCTAAAGATGAGTCATTATACATAATTCTGAATGATTATTACTTCTTTATTCTTGCAATAGATTTTCACATCATAACTTGAAATATAATTCATACCATGAATTATTTTAAAGTAAATCATGAGTATGATGATAAGGTCGTCAACTAAAGCATGTTTATGTGTCATAAGGGGGACTGATCGACACATATTTGTTGCAATGATACTTCCATTAAGAGTTTTGGATGAAAACTCCATTATTAAATCAAATTATAATTTTCTAATTCTCATGGAAAACTAGGAATATATAAAATAATGTGACGGTCTAGAATCAAATAAAGCATTAGACAATTTTGAGAAAATGATTAAATTACCTGCCACCACATCATTAGGAACTTCAAATTTAGCAGTTGTGATTGCATAAGATTAGTCTTTGTCCCTTGGCCTACTGTAGGGAATGTTTACCTGATTCGTAGGACAATCATTGGAATAATTTCAATATCTTTACAATTGCTGCATTGACCATTGGTGGCTTCTTTAATTCCATTAAAATCATGTGATTGGTTTCCTCTTTCTCTACATATGTAACAAAAAAATTTCATTTTAGGTAGGATCTAAGGTGTTTCTTTCAACAAGTATCACATGTTTGGAAACTAACGATTTTATTCTTCCCATTCTCAATTATTTTCTCCATCACCCTACTATTCCTTTGATTTCCTTTAAAGTCATAATACTTAGATAATTCTTTCCAAATCTTGATTGCACATGATAGTATATATTCATAAGATGATAATGTTTACGAAACCAGTTCCCTTTTGATGAATGTTTTTAAACCATTAAAGAATTGATAAATATTTCTCCTCAAATTATGTATATAGTTCACGACATTCCTTTCTAGACCTGTAAAATTAGCTTCATAATTTGCAACATTTTCATCCTCTTTCTGTTTCAAACTCATGAATTTCCTATCAATATATTCTCACTTTTCTTGAGGATTTTTCTAAGAATATTTCCATAGAGTCCCTCCTTTCCATTTCATCCATTTCTTCCTCATCCTTTGTTTTTTGAATTAATGATACACACTGATCTACATCTTCTGATAGATGATAAACTAACATGATAACCTTATCCCTTTCGTTATATCCCATATTGAGAAATATCTTCTCTAAGGAACTTATCCACTGCTTCTCTATGACTGAGTTTGTAGTCCCATTGAATGATGGAGGTTGTTGTCTCATAAAGCATTCTAACATTACTCCTCCATGTTGTGGATCATGATGCTCTATACAGGTAAGGTTATTATTCATAACCTGAGTTAGCGATACTAGTATAGTTATAAGTTCCTCAATACCAGTCGCAACTTCAGAACCAAAATCATTATTTCTCATAGGAGAAAAATCCATAGATGGGAAATGTGCATTCATGTGGTTTCCATTATTTGCACTAGGAACCATTTCTAAACAATGGTATACACTAAATTTGGTTATGAATCATAATGTATAATTTCAAACTTGAAAGCACTTAATATAAATTGAAATTATGTTCATATCTAATTTCATAATCATAATCATGGTTTCTTTAAGGATGCTTTTACATCTAAATCCATCATAATGGATTGAAGGGAATATTTGAATTATCCAAATAATATACTCCATGATTGTAAAATCAGGTGCGTAGTAAGGCCCATTGTTAAGTACCAAGTTACCCTAAGTCAAGCCCAGAACACCTTTTCAGCGTTTTTACTCCTAGGTACATCTGTGACAGAACCACATCCACTTGTACTATCTAGACAGGGATGTATTTTCTATGAATATCCACATAATATATTCCCTAACAAAATTATAGTATGTTATTTTTTGCATATCCACAATTTCTACCTTAGGTATTTGTTCCCTAATCTATGTTTTATATATCTACTTTCTCATGTTTCTACTAAACCTCCTCTCATGACAACTATAAGGACCCATACCCCAATTGCATATGACTAGAGACTTATATTAATACATTGGCATGATTACAAGAAATTTTTATCCCAAAGGAATGAATAGTTTAATAGTTTTGAAAAAAAAGATACAAACATTTGGTCAACATTATAACATGAAATGAAATACATTATAACAATTACATTGGAAGCATCTATGACTCCTATATTATCCTTGAAAGTCATTCCTAACATTCATCTTCACAATCTGTAGAAAATAAAACATAAGAAAATGGTGAGCTCATATGCTCAATAAGGGTAAGTAATACAATGTAAGTTATTGTAAATATAAACACTAGGCATAATGATCAACTAAAAATACATGCCTTTAAAAATATACTTGATCAAAACACAGAAATAATGAAAGTTGATTAAATAAGGCCCTATAAATAATCATAAGAGAATTAAACTTAACAATGGATATTATAATCATCAAATAATCACATGGTTTATAAATTAATAATACCATATATGGGAATGAAAAATGCCAGACATCTAAAAAATATTATCAAGGCCATGGCAAAGATGTCTAAAAATAATAGGGTAAGGCCTTAGCCAAAACCCAATTTTGTTTTGTCTCATAATATCTACCAATACATCAAGGGGTTATAGTGGTCCCCAATATTCACATTCTATGTGCAATGCATTCCTCATTTTAAAGGGACAAACATAAACAACATGAACATAAGAAATAACTTCCCCTAATTTGACCACATAAACACTAACCATTCTGAGTAGTATGGTGAATGGTATCAAGATAGAACATCCACAATCAAACTGATTATAAACCATTTAATACAATATCATATATGATAAAAATAATATGTTAACCCAAATAAGACCTAAAATTCAATAGGTTTTTAAATAAATAAAATACTATAATAGAGTCATCAAGGAATTTTTTAGAGAAATACACTTTTACTTTGAAAGGAAGAGTTCTTTTGGAAAAATAATTTCATAAATCCATAAATGAAATATGTTAGGTTTTCCATGATGAAATGAGTAGTTTTATAAAACTACTTTTTTCTTAAAATATATTTTATAGTGCACATGAAAATAGGTAATAATTTGAGAAGTTCCTTTGAATCGGGATTTATTATCAAGAAAAATTGAGAAATATCTTTATAAAACATTTAAATCCCCATAAAATATAGAAGGATTATAATTTCTACACATATATAGAACATTAAAACCGAATTTATGAGATGTAAAAAAAGAATAATTAATAATTTAATTGGGGTTAAGAGATACAAAGAGTAACCTGATAGAGTATAGAGGTTTTGGTAGAAAACCCTTATCGTATGTCTGAATGAGTTCTGCACTTTCCCTTAACGTTATAGATAATAAAATTAATACATTAAATTAATTATTTTAGAACCTTATATAAATTTATTTTATTTAGTATAATTTTATTACGTTCATTTATGGAATTTTGGATGAGTTATAAGATAAAATTTTATTGCCCGAGAGTGTCTGATTCCTTTGTTTTCTTGATCGGTATACTTGTATATGAGTATGGAGGTTAATGAGGAATTGGTATAATTATACAAAATTAAATTCATATGATAATAATGAACATATAGAATATTAAATGGTGGTATAATTCATTTTTTTATATGATATGATGATGAGTTATTTGATAGAACATTAATGATAATCATTTAGGTTATTTTGGTGATGTTTCGATTATCACAAACTTGTTTTGTTGTATGAATTAATATAATGTTTATATACTTGTTCAGAACATTAAATATTACATAATACAAATTTTATATTATAGTTCTACCATAAAAAAGGTTTTATGAGAAGAATTGAAGGAGAAATTGAATAACGAAGGTTTGTTGTCCATGAAGGTTGTAAATCAGTACCTCCCAGATGATGATTTCGTTTTCAAAATAAAACAGAGAGAGAGTAAAGAGATTGATGATAGTGTAATATACCAGGTAAATAAAGAATATGAAATTTTCATATTTAGTAATATTTTAGGAATTAAATATCAATTTTATATTAAATAGGATTCTATGTTCGATATCATACTCAACACGCAACAACAGATTTCTCCAAAATCTTACATTGCACACAATGTTGAGTTATACCGAAAAATAATATAATAATAATATTATTTTTAATGGTAGTTAATGCCTAGACATTGTATTGGTGAGAATTAAAAGAACTAACCATATTATGTTTAACCATTTTTTTAATTTTTTTACATTTATCCAATAAAATTTAAAGGCTTAAAATGAGAATGAATTCAATTTTATGCATAAATACTATAATATTTTTAAAAGGTAATTTTACCACCATTTAATGGTGAACCCCTTTTAAATATAGTTTTGGTCACTTATATATGTTTAATTTGACAAAATAAACTTCTTCTATAGAATCAGTATATTAAAATTTACTTTGGTTAAAGTTTTGGTATTTTTCTGATGTAGTTCAATTTTTAATGAATTGTGAAAAATACTGCATTTTAAGTCAAAACTGTTTTTCATATGAATTATTTATATGGTTATATTATATTTTTAAATGGTTTTAAAGTTTAATTGGATTATATTTTTACCATTTAATCCAATTTTGGTCATTGGAAGCAATTTCACTTTGAAATTGGACATAAACACATGTCAATCTTTTTTGTAGTTTTTTACATCATAAAAACATGATTTCTTGTTTTGACAACAGAAATTAATTTTAAATTAATTAATGAAACTTATAGGATTTTAATTTGGTAAAATGGAAATCAATTTTTAATTATGAATGTCAAAATTATATTTGTGTGAATTTTTGGTCTTTTTCAGAAAATGTTAAATTTTTGATGAATAGTGAAAAACACTACATAATAGTTAAAAACTGAATTTTTCATTTAAATTAAATTTTATCACTTATGTGAATTTAATTTAATTAATCCTACATAAATGGTTGTAATTATTAAATAAAATTTGTTTTAATAGAATGAAAATTATTTTTGGTGAATGTTAACTTTTGATTTTTAAGTTATATAAGGTAATTCAAGGTAAAAATAATATTATAATAAAATAAAATTACCTTAACACTTGTCCTAACCTTATTGGATGAGTCGTAGACTAACAATAAAATACTTGGGTAAAACCTTTTGCATTTGGATGCCACTTGGGTAAAATAATTACATTAATAACTTTTTATTTAACGTAAAAATAAAAATATCATAAACATGTACAGTTTTGATAAAAAAATTAATTTGGGGGTATATAATTAATATATTTGACTATAAATAGTAATTAGAAATATGAAAATATTTCCTACATCATGGTAATTTATTTATAATTTTTAGACATCATGTAAATAAATTTATATTATACACAATGACAATGTAATGATTACCCAATTAATGAATGTTTTAAATAAAAGATATTATAACTATTAAAATAAATTTATCTTGAAACTTTTTATTCCATACACGAATTTTATGGAAGAATATAACTTGTTATATTTGAATTAGTGAAGTTTATTCTCATATTTATCATGTTGTTATGGATTTATAAAAAATCATGATATGAATAGTAAAAAAATTGACTGACTGAAAATTCATTTTTTGATTTTTGAAAAACACTTTTTGGTTAAGTGAGAAACCACCATTAAAAATAAATTTGAGGCTACATGAGAACCAAAATAACACTACAAGGATCCATTTATTGGCTGAACAAAGAACCATGTACAGGACCAAACCTGCTCAAAACACCACAAAAACATGCACAATCATCACATTGAGGCTTAGTGAGAACCGAACAAGAAAAAACAAACAAAAAACCCACAACGGAACAGAAATAATCAAATTAAAATCAAGATCCTCCAATTCCAGAAACACCATAATTAGATCCAACAAAACCATCCCAATTTTCCAAATAATCCTTTGAACCATTCCATAGTTTGAATATACCAGAAGACGTGGTGAAATTTAAATAAGTTAACAAAGGGTTAAATAAAAAAGATAAAGATTAAAAAATCTCCAAAACCAGTCCAATTATTATTGAATGATTTTATATCGACTTATATTTATCTTATATTTGAATTTAATGAGTTTTGGTCCTTTTGAAACCAAAATAATTTTATAATAAAATAATACTTCCAAACTTTCCTAAAGAGCCCCTCCTCCCTCTTATAAAAGGACACCACCTATAACCCATTAATCTCACATATAAATCCACTTGGATCATCCAAAATCTGACCAAATAATCTCAAAACATCCCTCTATTCCTTATAGAAGCCTTTCTCTAGGCATAAGGTAATTCAAGAGAGCCCTTTGGCTCAAATCAAAAGAAGTTACCCGATTTAAAGACAACATCTTCTCTTATGTTCTTTTCTTTTATTTTCCTTCTCCAACCCCATAAACTCTATTTTTTCTATTATGTTTTAAGAAACAAAATATATTAAAAATACTGGGTTTTTTTATTAGTATTATTCAAACTACACTTCCACACACCTCCATATAATGGATACGAACATACTGTTTATGTGGACGATGAACTACTACCTCATGAAACGATGATTGTTCAATTATCTCCTACCACCACTCATGGTGGCCATTATGATGGCACTGTATTTATATGTGATATATATTATATTTATATTGTATATATTCTTCAGTATTTTTTATTTATAGAATACCTTTATGGTTTCCAGAATGGGTAAATACGACAATTTCATTTGAGGAAGTGCATACTACCACCCCTTCAATGTAATATGACCCGTTCATACCATACATGGAATATATAAAGGATGGGGCTAATGAAATTATGTAATGTATATAAAATATGATATTATACTAGAATAATAATATACCTTTGTATCATTTGGTTTTAATTCCTTTAAAAATGAAAAAAATGAAATGAAAGTAGCGTTCATGCATACATACGACTTACCGTCTCCATGAACAATTCATTTAATTTTCATATATCCAAATGATATGGAATATTATAAATACATATATACTGGATATATATGATATATATGATATCTAAATCATGAATATAATTCTAGAGATAATTTAATTTTTACCACATGGACAATTTGTGATTATAACAAGTTCATTTTTTACTCATGTCTGGAACATTAAAAAAAATGTGCGATAAAAACTCAAATAATTAAATAATTGTTATTTAAAGGTAATAAGTGATATAAAAGTTATAATAAACGTGAAAAAGTTTCTTTAACAAGTAGAAATTAACTTAAGTTTATTATTCATGAAATTAAAGAACAAATGAGTCAAGTCATACACGAGGTAAGAGAACCTTTCACCCTCCTCTTATAGTCAATGATTTCTTTTATGTTATGTATTTTAATTTAAATTTTCTTATGTTGGGACATGTTCTTCTATATCGTTATTGCTTTAAATTTTATTTCCAAGTGATGAGATACCCTATTCTCTCCCATTAACCCATTTTATGAATTTTGATGTGATGCTTTTAGGCTGCCGAATTTTTGTAAGGGAACTTCTTATCCCAATTTCAATTCTTTGGGATAAAGTTATACTTTATGATAATGTCATGGAATGAATATGTGTGGATTAACTATGATTGTTTTACACTTAATATCCACTTATATTGGGTTTATTTATATTTTTCACACAAAATTATGTCATTGATTTATCCTTAATCTACGGTACAATATTTGTAAGAAACTTCATCTCAATATACTTTAATTGATGAATAATTTTTTTTATACATGACTTTACATTATATGGTTTATAAACCCATTTGACTTTTAATTTAATTATAAGCGAATATTTTCACTTTGAATCATTTTACTAAATGAAAAAAATGAATGTTTCTTTTTAACGTATGCGGTGACAACAACCTTTCCACCACTGCGAGCATTATTTGATATTTGTATTCCTTAACAAGATGTAATGTTTTAAAATGGAAAGTAAATACCATATAATTTTTATGTATTTTGGTATTGAAATTTTTTTTGATAATGGATTGATTATGTCGATATATTGAAATGTTATATTGTGATTGCAATGTGGAAATGTTATCTTTCTTTTATGCTTGTTCATGTGTTATGATTTTGTTATGGTTCTTGGGAATTGTTTACACATACAGGTGGTTCAGTGATAAACCTAAGGTGGGTGAGCTTGAGATAGATCTCCAATGCATTGGGTAACATGACATAGGTAAATGTTACTGTTTCTCCTAAGAGATTTAGGGAATATACCGTGATGGTTATTCCAAACATAACTCCCTATGTAGCTATGAAAGCTACAATGTATGTATGTTTTGGATGTCACATGTTACCTTTATGACTTATTATTTCTATGTGTTATTCATAATTCTTTTGATTTTTGGAGGTATGTTAAAGAGAATATGATCTATGATTGAAAAGTATGATCTTTTTGATTTATATATATTCATGGAATAAGGTTTTTTTTCCTTCTTATGTATCCATTAATGAGATTTTTATTATCATCCCATATTTTGAAATGTTTTCCATAGGATGTAAAGATGAATAGGGTCAAGGATGTGATCAAGGAAAAGTCATGCTGTCTAAAACATAGAACTAGACATGTTTCTTTTTTAAGATTTTTTTTATGAAAAAATGGATACTGAGTAGAAGTGTATACAAGTAATATTCAAGTTGTTATGTATAAGTTATGGCTTAATTCACTAAAACTCTAAACCTGAAAATATACTCAATGTGAATTATTAACTTAATTCAAGATTATTTAATGTTTAATGTTGTGGATTTACAGTTTGTATCAGAGGTCGGTTTAGATAACAATAGAGTTTAGGGTGTAAATTAAGCATAAGTGACATAACCATAATGGTTAGAATATTAGAAAGATTCATAGTTATTTTCGAAATATGGAATGAGTTTAATATAACAGGAATAAGTATATCTTAGTGTTTACCATCCTCATAAGATATTATATGATGATTTTACTGATATACTCAGACTGACCTTTTTGGTTTTAGTAAATGGCTGGATCTAGCAGGAACCAAAGTAACAATGGATGTGTAGAAAACTGTGATGGTTTTATGAATAAGCAACTGAATGAATTGGGAGCTCAATTAGAACTATTATGGTTATTCTCAACCAACTATTTGGAGTCATGATTGACCACTTGAACCATATTGATTTTTCTAAGGAATCATATATGCGAAAAGAAAATCCAAATGGATGTTCCGGTAATAATAATAAAGGTATGTATATTAAAAAACCTATATGTTAAGGATGTGGAAAAAACACCTATGAAAATGCTTCAAAGGGACGGGAAGATGCTATAGATGTGGTAATAAAGGTCATAAAGCAATAACATGCCTTGGAAAAAGGAAGCATCCAGTTGACTCCATAAAAGGGAATGAAGTTCTTTCCGAAGGATTAATTGAATGTTTTAAATGTGGTGTGCATGGCCATTATAAAAATAGATGTCCTACAAAGAAGGTTCGCAAATGGGATCAGCAGGATTGTACAAATATAGTTTTACCAATTTCTAATGACATTCCAATTGAAGATGAGGAAACTAAAAATTACCTATGAATGGTATGGTTTATTTCATAGATCATGTTTTGACATTACTGAAATCTTATAACATTATTCATGATTTTTTTGAATGAAGGAAGTATAAAAGAATAAGATGGAATAACATAGATAAGGATAATGACGAATGTTTGATGACTAATATGTCTAAATTTTAGGAATTGAAGAGTTATATTGGATCTATGGATGATGATATGTTTAATTTTATTAATGATAAGGTTACTTTGGATAATTTTTTATAATATGTGTAACCCTGATGTTTTATATGTGAAAATTTTATTCAAAGAAGAATTATCTTTTTTTGGTGAATATAGTTATAAAGAACCATTTGAGTTTATATGATCCTTGAATTTGAGGCAATTATAGGTTATTACTTATTGGGTTGAAAATGCTAAGTATGAGATAACAATTTTTGTTAAAATATGTTATGGTTATCTTCGAGGAATTTATCCTTTTTTGGGGAATGTTATAAAATTATATAGTTTTTGAAAAAGGACAACACACAGACCATGTGACAACCCATCACTTCAGACAAAGCTGCGAGAATCGAACCACAACCAAAGTACGGTTGTGATTTATTGCCTACCACTGGACTATGTAAAGTCCCTGGTTAGTATGACTTATTATTTTTAGTTGAATGATTTTATTGATAAGGAGTAAGTTGATTTGGGATCTTATGTTTTATCAAATGTATATCCTTAGTATAAGAAAATGATTTGGGGATTAGGTGATAAAGGTTATTTTGGAAAACGTTTTCTCTTTTGGGAACACTATATTCTCAAGGAAAACCAAACACTATGGGATCTATTTTGTGGAGTAATGATTGAAATTTTATTATGAAGGAATCTATGTTTTTATTGTGAAAATATAGCGATTTGTATTATTTATGGAAATGATTAAACTATCAGAAAATATGTGATTAGTTTAATTACACTTCAATATGAGACTTTAAGAGTAGATTATGTTATTTGGAGATAAATTTTAACATTTTTGCGGAAGACTTTGTGATCAAATCCTTATGAAATTTTGGGTTTAAAACTTAGTTTGGATTATTTTGAATAATTTTAAGGACAATTGTTTATTAAATGGTCTTTGTTGAAATTTGTGTTTTGTTTGTTGAATTTTGGAGATTAAGAGTTGTATTTTTTTAAAGGATTATCATTTGTGGGTATTATCTTATCTTTTACTAACCACTTTTGGTTTTATTTAATGTCTGAAGACAAGGGAACTATATAGTTCATCTTTTATGGATTATGTGATTCTCTAAAAGTTAATTCTAGTGCTTCTGGTGTGACCAATTCATCTTTGAAACTTCTTATCCACTGAATAAGGCTAATATTAATTTTCAATATATCTAATATTCATGTGAATTATTATTCATAAACACCATTTTAGTTCATTTTACACTTTGACCAATATTTTATATTATAATTATAATTACTTCTTAAAATGCACTATTACATGGTACATTTTTTAGCATCATTTAAATTACCAAATGATATTGCTTTTATTTTCATATTTAATTTTTAGGGTTTTCATTTAATTGGTAAAAATTCATAATTTTGGATTACTTGAAGATTTATATTGGAGGACCACCAAAGTTGGCCTTGAACAAACAACATTTTGGGTGAAGTGAAATAGATAACATCCCAATAAAACTATTTTATCAGCCAATATACAAGCCCTATATTTCGGAAAATTGATCTAAACATAGATTACATAATGGGGAATATTTCATTAAACAATGGACAATGCTAATTTGGATTTTTGAATGGAGTTCTAGGAGGCCCAAGTTGGAGATAAAATTATGGGCCAGATTCTGCGGCCGAGAAATATAGCCCACCAATTTAATAATATATCGACAACCACAAATTCATTTGGGAAGAAAGTTTACAGAGAGATAGGAGAAATCTAGAGATTCATGTTCTATTTCTAGTTCCCACTCAAATTCGGCCATCTAGATGTTCATTCGGGTGCCTCTGTTTGGTGGATGAAAGTTGGATGCCACTTCGGGTCAAGGATAAAGAGGTCCACTCTCTCATACTTTCCACCACCTTAGGCCTACCATACTCAAGTGGGATACTTTTTAATGTTTGGATATATACCCAAGACTCTTTAAATTTTTATTTAATATAGTTTTGGTGGAGGAGTTTATCATCTTTAAGCTTTGTTTTCATTGTAATGTTATTTTTCCGATTTGTCTTTGTAACGTTCTTCTTTCGCATGCAAGTTGTTCGAATTAACTTAGTTCTTAGTAAAATTTCTTCCTATCCACTTATTCTATTTTTTTATATATCAAATTGATAAATTTTTATTAAGGTTTTAATTTATTCACACCAAACCTTGTGAAATTATCACACAATGGTGGAGTGATCATTATTTCCATGTCTTTTTTTACATCTCTAATTCCTCCCTCATGAGTCTACATCCCACTTCCATTGAAACCATAGAATCAATGGAGGGTTAAACCACTTATGGGTTGATCCAAGGGAGTATAAAGGGGATATATTTATTGTTATTTATCACTCAATTAATTTCTAATCACTTCTTTTAACTGAGAATTTTGTTTGAAGATCTTTAATGCCCTTCATCCTTGTTGAATTTAGGGCTACACAATTCAAGTGCTAATACGAACCCTTACCTCGAAGTGCTGAAAACATTGATCATTCAAGTGTATAAGTGATTATTATTAAATTTTGTAGGTATTAAACTAGTATGTGATGATGTTGTTTGATAATATTAAATAAACCCATCTCAAATATAATAAATTAAAATATGTGAAAAAGGAATGCATCTAATCCACCCCAAGTGATAACCTAGGATCAAATAATTCTTTTAAATTGAATTATTTTAAGTATATTAGCATTCAATTAAACCCATATAATATTAACCCAATTTTTCCACTTCATATCAAAAAACAATCCATAGAATGTACATTTGTGTAGGTTACTTCTAATGTCTCTGAGGATTCGACCACCCAAGCTAAACTACAAGCGACCGCTTAACCCTAAAATCTTGGGTAAATTTGGGAGAGACCAAATTTTGGAACCATTTTCAAGGAACCAAGTAATTCATATCAAAACTCATTCTATTCTCCCCCATTTATTATTTTCTCATCCAAATTCTATTATCTTTTCCCTTTCTCATTTTTTTCTTTTAGCGCATATCTGCCTACACCTGTGACCAATCAAACTGTCTAGTTAGGGTAGATAGTACTGGGGTTGCGGAGTCAAGTACACCAGGGTAACTCTTTACATTAGATCCTAATCTTCATAATACTCTAGAGTCAAAAATTTATCCCATTTTAATAAAATCTCGTCAAAGAAACCAACTCATAAACCCGGGTGGGAACCAAAATGGAAATCCAAATGAGGTAGACCCAAACATGGGGAATGCAGTCGATCAAACCTTGAATGACTACCTAAAACCTACATGGAACAATGAAACCTCTTTAATTAGGCATGTTTCTCTAGTATAACCCCACTATGATTTCAAATCTCATGTCTTAAACCACCTTCCCACCTTCTGTGGGATGGAGTCGGAAATGCCATACCTTCATGTCAAAGAGTTCAACGACATTGTTGAAACCATGTGCCCACCACATCAACCTGAGTTAGATAATACGAGGATCTTTCCTTTATCACATAATGATTGAGAAAAGAATTGGTTAAAAAATCTGAGACCTACATCAATATAATCCTTAGACCAATTGCAATGATAATTTTATAAAAAATAATTTCCCCTTCACAAACAGTTGAACTTAAAAATAGCATCCAATTTTTTTTGAAAAAGAAGGGGAGTAATTTTATGAAACATGGGAAAGGTTCAATGACACACTCAACATGGTACCTCACTATGGATTTTCTATCCTAGAACAAGTTTGAATTTTCTATGAATGGTTTGGCCTGGGGAACAAACAATTCATTAACAAGATGTGCAATGGGACCTTTAAAAACATAGCCCCAAATTATTCTTACGAGTATCTAGAAGGACGGGCTGAACAAAACCAAACATGGAAGAAATCACCTTACCATGAGAAGACACCCAAATTTGGTGGAATTCACACACTTAGAGTGGTGGAAAGCCTTAGGGAGAAACTTACTGCACTCACTAGGAAGGTTGAGGAGATCTATCTTAGGAAGGTCTATGAAATTCAAATTGTTGACCCTATTTTCACAA
The DNA here is from genome assembly GCA_963277665.1 of Viscum album. NCBI lineage: Eukaryota > Viridiplantae > Streptophyta > Magnoliopsida > Santalales > Viscaceae > Viscum > Viscum album. The sequence goes on from OY728135.1 coordinate 1,679,828,850, forward strand.
TTTGTGACAAACATGACTACAAGACCAAAAACTACCCAACCGTCCCTTATATTAAATATGTTCTTCTAGGAAGACAACCTAATGAAGTCAATGCCCTAAACTTTCAAAAGCCCCAATACCAAAAGACATTCACCCCAAGGTATAATGACCACCCAGGCTTCTGCTGGAAAGATAACCAATAACCTAGCCAATCATAAGGACCAAACCTCTACCCTACACAAAATTTCTAAAACCATAACCAATTCCAACCAAAAACATCCCAATACCAACATCCTTCTATCCAATACCAAAAACCCATCCAACAACCAATGCAACAACCAATCCGACCACCAAAGTATCCTCCTGGGATAAACAAACTAGCACAAGCCCCTACTCAATCTGTCCCTCTACCAATCCTTGAACAGTTGAGTAAAAAAACGAAGAAAATGAACTTAGAAGTCTCATCCCTTAAATATGAACTAGAAACCATTAAAACTTGGAAGGAACCCATGCCTACTCAGGAAGTACCATTATCAAATTTAAGGGGAGAATCCAATTACACACAAAACTCTCATGAATAACTCAAAGTAGTAACTATTTTAAGAAGTGGGAAATCAATTGAGAAACCTGAAAAAGCCATTCCAGAACCATTAAAATCTTCAAAAACACATGAAAATGATGAAGAAACACCCATATATTCTGAAAAACTCAATGATAATGAGAAGGAACTACAACCACACTAAACAATCAAACAACCTACTCACTTCCCTCAATGCATGAGAGGAAAATCTAAATTGGAACTAAATGAAACTTTGAGGGAAATATTATCTCAGGTTAAGTTGAAAATCCCCCTCCTAAATGTAATCCAACCCATTCCTGCCTACTCAAAGTACCTTAAGGTCATGTTAACTTTTAAAAGTAATTTTCACATTAAAACCAATTCCTTTTGGCTACTAATGTGAGTACCACCATTCAAGGGACCATTCCTCCAATGTTGAAAGATCCAGGATGTCTATACATCAATGTTGAGATAGGAGAGAACAAAGTTGTCAAAGAACATTGTGATCTGGGAGCCAGTGTAACCTCATTCCTTATGACATTTCTTGTTAGTTAGGGCTCGAATAATTATAACCCACATCTATCACTCTTCATCTTGCTGATCATATTTTTCGAGTTCCTAAGGGAATCTTAAAGGATGTTTTGGTGAAAGTTGAAAATTTCCTTTACCCAACTGACTTTATTGTAGTTTAAAATCCCCCAAGCATAGGTCCAAGGGAGAAAACCCCCATCATCCTTGGTCGTCCCTTCTTAGCACAATCAACTCAGTCATCCGATTCCTAAATGGGGTCATGATAATAACCTTCAAGAACATGAGTCTAGACTTGAACATCTACAATGAAAAATCATAAATTGGGGATGATGAAGAGATCCATGAGGGTATTTGGATTGGTAGTGTGGATAGTGAACTCGAGGAACATCAAGAAATTACTGAAGGATGTTTAATTCATGAATAGATTGATTTTATTTGTTCACATGTGGGAAATTTGTCTCCTTGGATTGAATCTCTTTCACAGAGCTCTATTGATTATTTTATAGAATCACCAATCAATGATTCCATGGGTGAAATCAATAAAATTGAGTCCATAACTATTCATGACACTACTCTGGCTAATTTAGCTGATGAAAATTCTATTCACAAGGAACCAATTCCATCAAGAAATCTGAATAAAGAAACTAAGTTCAATACAAAGTCTCATCCTTTCTTGGAAAGTGATAACCAATATGATCTCAAATTTAAGGTATTAACTTCATCACTAAAGTATGTTTTCTTATGGGACAATCAAACCATTCCTGTTGTCATTTATTCGTCCATAGAATCTAATCAAAAGATGATGCTTCTAGATGTAATAATAAAGCATAAGAAAGCAATTGGATGGACCCTTTCTGATATTCCTAGGATTTTCCCACTCATTGGAACTCATAGTATTGTTCTTGAATATGAATCCAAAACATGTTTTCAACCTCAACGGAGACTCAATCCAAATCTTATGGATGTGGTAAGGAAAGAACTTCTTATGTTAGTGAAAGTGGGTATCATCTACCCCATTGCTGAGAGTGAGTGAGTAAGTCCAATTCAAGTTGTCCCAAAGAAAGATGGAATTACTATGATCACCAATGAGGAAAGTGACCATCTTCCCACAAGGGTAAGTAGTGGACGAAGAGTCTGTATTAACTATAGGAAGCTCAACTCTTGTATCAAGAAATACCATTTCCCCTACCCTTTAATGATCAATTCCTTGAGCGAGTGACGGGTCATCAATTCTATTACTTCCCAGATGGATTCTCAGGGTATAATAAAATCGACGTCTCCTTAGAGGATCAAGTAAAAACAACCTTCACTTGTCCATTCATCACTTTTTCCTTCAAGCACATTCCCTTTAGGTTATGTAATTCCCCTGGTACCTTCTAGCAGTGCATGATGGGAATCTTCTCGGATATGGGGGGGGGGGGTATTTTTTAGAGTTCTTCATGGATGACTTCTCCATATTTGGGGATAATTTTGAGGGATGCCTTCTGAAAGTTGAATGGGTTTTGTCAAGATGCGAGGATAAGAATCTCATCCTAAATTGGAAAAAATCCCATTTCACGGTAAATGAAGGACTTTTCCAAGGCCATCTGGTATCTGTTAGAGAGATTGAAGTGATAAATCTACGGTCGACTTTATTCATCACCTTCCCTCTACTAAAACTATTAAGGAAGTGAGGTCATTATTAGGACATGCTGGTTTCTATAGAAGGTTCATTAGTAATTTCAGCTCTATTTCTTGACCACTTTATGATATATTGGTGAATGATGCTCCATTTTTATGGATAAAAAGCTGCGAGGAATCATTCTCTAAACTCAATTCATCTCTTATCTCTCTACCTATCAGGGAATCTCTAAATTGGAAACTGCCTTTTGAGCTCATGTGTGATGATAGTGACTTCGTTGTAGGAGCGGTATTAGGACAACATTGTGAGAAACCTCCATGTGTTATTAATTATGCAATAAAATCATTAAATTATGGACAAATAAACTACACCACCACTGAGAAAGAGTTTCTTTTTTTGTCTTTTCCTTAGATAAGACCTGGTCCTATCTCTTAGGATCACCCATAATTGTCTTCACCAACCATTCATCCATAAAATATCTTTTCCAAAAACAAGATGCAAAGGCTAGATTTATTAGGTGGGTCCTTATTCTTCAAGAGTTCAATTTAACCATTAAGGATAAAAAGGGTGTTGAAAATTGTTTCACTGATCACCTCTCTAGGATGGGATTTAAAGACAACTCACATAACCTTTCTGTGTTTGATTCATTTCCCGATGAGCACCTTTATTTTGTGAGAGATTTTCTGTGGTATGATGACATAGAAAACCATTTGGTGCCAGGTGACATTCCAAAATTCTTAGGGACCCAAGTTAAGAAGAAATAATTTTTTGATGTTAAACACTATGTGTTTGATGATCCGTACCTCTTCAAGTTCTGTCTAGATCAAATCATTAGGATATGTGTTCCAGAGTCTGAGCAAGAGTCCATTATGAAATTTTTTAATGGGGAGGCACGTGGAGTCCACATTTCTATAAAAAAACCACTGAAAAGTTCCTCTAAATTGGTTTCTACTGGCCTAACGTCACTAAGGATTATTTCAATTCTATAAAAGTTGTACACAGTGTTAGTAAGTATGATCCATTACCAAAAGGAATCAAATTCCCCTCACTCCCATTCTGGTTATTGAAAAATTTGATTGTTGGGGAATTTATTTCATGGGACCCTTCTCAAACTCTAGGGGATACCTATACATCCTCTTAACAATTGATTATGTCTCAAAATGGGTTGATTCCACTCCCACCATGTCCAATGACCATCATGTTGTGATATGATATCTGGAAGAGCATAAATTTTCTCAATTTGGAATTCTTAGGGCTATAATAAGTGACCGAGGAACCCATTTCTTCAAACTACCATTCTCTTCACTCATGTCTAAGTATGTGATTTCTCATAAAGTTTCCATTACATCCATCCTCAAACCAATGGATAAGCTGAGTTAGAAAATATGGAGATTAAGCCAATTCTTAAAAAAACCGTCAACCCCTCTAGAAAATATTGGTCTGAAAAACTATTGGATTCCCTTTGGTCATATCGTACAGCATTCAAAACCATCCTAGGAATGTCACCATATAGGTTGGTGTATGGAAAAGCATTCCATTTACCTTTTGAAAATGAGCATATGACATTTTGGGAAATCAAAAAAATAAATTTCGACATTTCTTTGGCTAAAGCAAAGAGAAAATTAGATCTTAATGAACTTGGGGAACTTAGGATGAAGTCTTATGAAAATTCAAGGATAAATAAATCTATAGTTCAAACTTACCAATCTAGGAATCTAAATGTTTAACACTTTGAACCGGGAGAATTCATGCTCCTGTATAGTTTGAATCTTCATTTACACCCAGGAAAGTTAAGGTCTAGATGGTTAGGTCCATTCATAGTTCATCAGGTGTACCCCCATGGGGTAGTAGAGATTCAAAATCCCATAAGTGGTCACATTTTCAAGGTCAATGGTCATAGGTTAAAACCATTAATTGAATCATTAAATAAAATAGAAACAGAGTTTGATTTAACTGCGCCAACCTATGAACCGGGAAAAAATTGATAGATTTAGGATCCATGTCAGGATAATGACGTTAAAAAAAGTGATGCACATGAGGCAACCCATGGTTCTAATGTTTCCAATATTTTTGAATCACCTTTATTTTTCAAATAGGATTAATGAATCATTTTGATATTAAAAAAATTAGACTATTGACATGTTCTTCTTTTATGAGTATGGATGGGTATGAAAGGGGAGCGCCATATTCATCCGTGTCACGTGGTGTGATCCTTGAGTAATATCTTACCCAGAAATTAAAAAAGGACAATGTATCATCAGTTTATTTAATTTTTATGTGTTTGTAGGTTAATAATAATAATAATAATAATAAAATTAAAAGGACACGTCGTAGGTCATGGGGAAAACCCCGTCACAACTAGTGAAGCCACGAGGACTCAAACCCGGGACCGAAGGGAGACAGGGGCACACGCTTACCACTGACCTATGGCTTATAGTTCTTCCATATTCTATAATTTTGGTATATATACTTATATTTTACTTTTTTTATTATATTAATAAATATATATATCTATATATATAGTTCTGTTTTGTTTTTTTCTTTTTTTCACTATGGAACTCTACAAGTGACATGGATATCAATGGAATAAATTGGAGCATCAAGAACATCAATTTCAACCACCATGTGACTTCATTCCACGATCCTAATATTTCAAATTTATTTAAGAACTCCTCTCATCTACCTTTAACACCTTCTAAATTTTATTTTCATAAAACAGTAGGGATAGTGTTATTCTAACTGGGGGGGTGAAAAGAATCAAAAAAATATATAATAATTAATTTTGTGTGAAAAATAGTGTGGAAGGAAAATTTCCTTTCAACCTGAACATGATAACAAACATTGCACAATTTGAAACTGAATATCAAATAATTTATCATTCCCTAATTCTAATTTTAATCAATGTATAATTTCATGATAATATATTTTGGATTGTGTGGTTGTCTAATGTGAAATTTCATCGTTTATATTTTCATCCAAATAAAAAAAGAGATCACAAAGAACATCTTTTGGATAGTGGGGTATTAGTTTGAGTTCATGGTGTCCCCAAAATAAATATCATAGGTTTTGTGATAATTTTGGGTTTAATATGAGTATTTAATAAAAAACAAAAACAAAAACAATAAATTTGCTCGTAGAGTAATGAAATGACCTAATGTGTGGCTTTCAGCACTTAGGGATTGTGACTCCAGAGTTTTATGGCCCAAAGTTAGTAATTGCATCTATATTTGTGGTAATTTGACTTTTTTTTGACTGATTTAAATTGAGATGGTGCCCAAGTATGTGGGCTTCACTTGGTTCCCTAAGGTCTTTAAGCCTGGGAGTCATAGGCCATGTCTCACTACATGGGTTGACTCTTTTGAGTGTAATTTCAATTACCATGTAAATATTTCAAAAAAAGATGAACACTCATATTAATATTGAAATGTGATTCCACCTAACACTTCTGTCATTTCTCCATTGAATAAAGATTGTCCCCCATGTTTATTATGATACACAACACATCCACATACTTAATTGTTATTGGATGAAATATGATGATGAATTTGAACAAAGTAATGGTCTTGGGATTGGGATATGCTTATGAAACTATCTTGTATAAAAATACTTTTATGGGTTTCATAGTTGTTAGATATAGGGATTTTTCGTGATCATTGTTTTTTAAAATGTTTTTGGAAAAGGGAATTCAAATATCACATTTTTGAGATATATTTTTCCCGGGACTAGAAAAACTCAAGTTGGGGGGTGTGATTAGAAACTGAATGAGGATAATATTAATTTTTAATATTTATAATATTGATTTTCATTATTATTCACAGACACCATTTTAGTTCATTTTACACTTTGAACATTATTTCATATTATAATTGTAATTCCTTCTTAAAATGCACTCTTACATGGTACATTTTTATCATCATTTAATGTTCCCAATGATCTTGATTTTATTTTAATATTTAATTTTAAGGCTTCTCATTACATTGGTAACAATTAATAATTTTGGAGTACTTGAAGATTCATATTGGAAGACCACTAATGTTGGCATTGAACAAACAACATTCTGGGTGATGTGCACTGGACTACAGCCCAATAAAACTATTGTAGAGGCCAATATCCAAGCCCAATAATTCTGAAAATTTAATTGTAGATAGAGAAAATAATTGGGAACATTTAATTATATTGTGTAAAAAGATAATTCTGATTTTTGAATGGGGTTCTAGGTGGCCTTAGCTAGAGATAAAATTATGGGCCAGATTCTGCGTCCTAGAAAAACAGCCTACAAATTTAATCATATATCGACAACCACAACATAATTTGGGCTGAAATTTTACAGGAATATATAAGACATCCTTAGATTAATTTTTTTATTATATGGAACACTCATATCCGGCCATATAGAAGTACATTTCGGTTCCTCTATTTAGTGGATGAAAGTTGGATTCCACTTTGGATCAAAGATAAAGAAGTCCACTCTCCCTTACTTTCCACCACCTTAGGCCTACCATACTCTCCTTTGTACTATTGGGATATCTATCCAAGCCTATTGAAATGCCTATTGAAGTCAGTGGTGGTGGGGGAGTTTATCATCTTTGGGATTTGTTTTCATTGTAATGTTATTAGGCCGATTTGTCTTTGTAACATTTTTTTTTCTCATGTATGTTGTTGGAATCACCATAGTTCTTAATAAAATTTCTTCCTTTCATCTTATTGTGTTTTTATCTATATCAATTTTATTCCATTACCTTAAGGAGTTAATTTATTCACACCATACCTTGTGAAATTGTCACACAATAGTGGAGTGATTGTTATTTTATTGTCTTTATTTTACTTTTCTAATTCCTCCCTCATGAGTCTACTTTCCGCTTCGTTTGAATCCATAGAATCAATGGAGGGATAACCCAATTATGGGTTTATCCAAGGTAGTAGAAATGGGTTGTATTGTATTTTATTTATCACTCCATTAATTTCTAATCACTTCTTTTAATTGATAATTTTTTTAAAGATATTTAAACTCTTTCTTCCTTGTTGAATTTAAGGGCACACACTTCATGTGCTAATATGAACCATTACCTTGAAGTGATTAAAACTATTATCCTTCAAGTGCATAGGTGATTAGTATTAAAGTGTTTATTTATTAAACTAGTAAGTGATGATGTTTTTTGATGTTCTTAAATAAACCCATCTCAAATATAAGAAATTGAAATAGTTGAAAAAGGAATGAATCTAATCCACCCCAAGTAATATCCTAGGCTAAAATCCTTATTTTTAAATTTAATTAAATTAAGTATATTAGCTTTCACTTAAACCCATATAATATCAACACAAGTTGGCTACTTCATAGTAAAAAAACAATCCATAGAATGTACATGTATGTAGATTTCTTCTTAGGTCTCTGAGGATTCAACAACTGAAGCTAAACTACAAGAAACCACATAACCCTAAATTCGTGGGTAAATTTGGGTAAGACCAAATACTCATAATTTAGATAAAAGATGAGTTTTTGGTAGAACCTTATTAAAGGATGAAACTCTACTTGAAAAGTAAGTATATTTCCTTATGTATTTATTCAATCTCATAAATAAATTCTACAACTTTAGTAAATGAAACTTAAAAAAAACATTGTCCATTTACTTTTCCTACTGGGAAACCAAAGAACATTTAACCTATCACAAGTTTGTGGTTTTCTGGTGGTTAACTTTCTCCAAATCATGTTTTATATCACTCTTCATCAGAACATGATACTTAGTTTCTCCTCCATATCCATGTTTTCCTATATGGAATTCAAGTACGAGTTATCTCAGGTGACCTTTGAACTTCACATTATTTATTTTAAAGTGACATTTGTATTGACACTTTTTCTAATTTTGGGCCTTCAATGATGTTTCCAAGCCCATTTTTAAAATTACGAAGACGCAATACCTAAAAGGGGGGAAGGATGTAACATTCCAGGTAAATAAAGAATATGAAATTTTCATATTTATTAATATTTATAAATTAAATATTAATTTTACCTTATAGGGGATGATATGTCCAATAGATTACTCAGAAAGAAAAAACATATTTTTCTGAAATCTTACGTTTCACACAATGTTGAGTTATACCGAAAAATAAAATAATAATATTTTTATTTTAAATGGCAGTTAACACCTAGCCATTGTATTATTGGTGGGAATGAACAGAACTAACTATATTATGATTAAAAATGTTTTTTAAATGTTTTTACATTTATCCAATAAAATTTAGAGGCCTAAAACTAGAATAAATCCAATTTTATGCATAAATAGTCTAATATTTTTAAAAGGTTGTTTTATATCTTTTTGATTGAAAACCCATTTTAAATCTAGTTTTTGTCACTTTTATATGTTTCATTTGATAAAATAAACTTCTTATTTATAATCATGATATCAAAATTTACTTTGGTAAATTTTATAGTATTTTTATGATAAAGTTCATTTTTAATGAATAGTGAAAAATACTGCATTTTATGTCAAAATTGTCTTTTCAACTGATTTATTTATTTGGATAGATTATCTTTTTAAATATTTTTAAAGTGTAATTTTATTATATTTTCACCATTTAATCCAATTTTTTTCATTTGACATAATTTCACTTTTAAATTGTACATAAGAACATGTCAATATATCTTCAGATTTTACTTCCTAAAAACACGCTTTTTAGTTTTGAGAGTAGAAATTAATTTTAAATTAATTAATGAAAATTATATAACATTAATTTGGTAAAATAGACATCATTTTTGAATTTAGAATATCAAATTTATCTTTGGGTGAATTTTTGGTATTTTTCTGAAAAAGTTCAATTTTTTATGAATAGTGAAAAACACTGCATAGCAGTTTAAAAATTGACTTTTTCATTTAAATAAAATTTTACTAATTATGTGAATTGAATTAAAAAAATCCTACATACATGGTTTTAATAATTAAGTAAAATTTAGTTCAATAAGATGAAAATAATTTTGGGTGAATAGTAACTTTTGATTTTTATTTACAGTAGTTAAAGGTAAATATGGTAATTCAAGGAAACAATAATATTATAATAAAATAAAATTTATTTAACACTTATCATAACCTTATTAAATGATTCAGGCCGACCAATAAAATCCTTGGTTAGAACTTTTGGCCTTTGGAAGCCACTTGGGTAAGATAATTACATTAATAACCATTTATTTAAAGTAAAAATAAAAATATCATAAACATGTATTGTATTTATAAAACAATTTTAATGTAGGGTTTCCTAATAGATATATTTTACTATAAATAGAAATTATAAATAAAAAAATATTTTCTACATCATGTAATTTTATTTATAATTTTTAGACATCAAATAAATAAATTTATTAATGACACAATGATTATGTAATGATTACCTAATTAATGAATGTTTTAAACAAACAAGATTACAAATATTAAAATAAATTTATTTTGAAGCTTTTTATACCATCCACGAATTTTATGGATGATCCTGACTTTTTAGATTTTAATTAATGAAGTTTTTTTTGAAAATTGATTATGTTGTTATGGATTTATAAAAATTCATGATATAAATAGTATAAAAATTTACATAAATGAGTTTTTCAATACATTAATATTTTATTAAATGATAAAATAGTCCTAAATACCTATTATTCGTCCAAATGACTTATATTAAGTTAAAATTTTAATTAATGATCCATTTTAGGTAACTTGTAATTTTAAATTAAATATATTAAACATATAGTATGTATATACAAGAAGACATGGTAAAAGTTAAATACGATAACAAAGGGTTAAATAAAAATGATAAAGATTAAAAAATATCCAAAACCCTTCCAATTCTTAATTGAAAAATTTATTTTGACTTATATTAATCTTATATTATAATTTAATGAGTTTGGACCTTTTGAAACAGAAAATCATTTTTTTATAAAATAATACTTTCAAACATTCCAAAAGAGCACATCCTCCCTCTTATAACAGGACACCACCTATTACCCATTACTCACACCTCTAAAGACCCTTGGATCATCCAAACTATGATGAAATAATCTCACAACATCTCTCTTTTCCTTATATAATCCTTCTCTTAGGCATAAGGTAATTCAAGAGATCCCTTTGGCACAAATAAAAAAAAGTTACCTGATTTGAAGGTAACATCTTCTCTCAAGTACTTTTCTTTTTATTTTCCTTCAACAACCCCTTAAACTCTTCTTATTCCATTTTTTTTATAAAAAAAGTATCTTAAAAATAATATGATGTTTTTATGATAATTATTAAAACTACACTTCTACACACCATTATCTAATGGATACGATCATACTGTTTCTGTGGACTATGAACTACTGCCTCACAAAATAATGATTGTACAATTATCTCCTACCACCACTCATGGTGTTAATTATACTGGAACATAATTTATATGTGATATATACTATATTTATATTGTCTCTATGCTTTTTTATTTCACATTAATATCATATCTTTATGGTTTCCATAATGGGTAAATACGATAATTTCATTTGAGGAAGTGCGGACTACCGCCCCCTCAAAGTGATATGACTCATTCATACCATACATGTAATGTATAAATTATGGTGTTAATGAACTTATTTAACATATATAAAATATGATATTATACTCGAATAATATATATATATATCATGTTGTTTTATTTCCTTTAAAAATGAAAAAAAATGAAATGAAAGCAACATTCATGCGTACGTACGACTTACTATCTCCGTAAACAGTGCATTTCATTTTCATATATCCAAATTATATGGAATATTTTAAATAAATATATAATCGAAATATATGATATATAAGATATCTAAATCATGAATATCATTTTGGAGATAATGTAAATTTTACCACATGGATAATTTGTGATTATAACAAGTTCATTTTTTGTTCAAGTTCTGAACATCGACAAAATATCTGATATGAACTCAAATAATTAACTAATTGTTTTAGAAAGGTAATAAGTTATATAAAATGAATAATAATCTTTAAAAAGTTTCCAAATAAAGTATAAATTAACATACATTTATTATTTAGGAAATTAAATAATGAACGAGTCAAGTCAGACACAAGGTAAGGGAACCTTTCACCCTTCTCTTTTAGTCAATGATTTATTTTATGTTATGTCTAACAAGTTACATTTTCTTATATTCAGATATGTTATTCTATATCCTTATATATACATATTTTATTTCTAAGTAATGAGAGACCCTTTTCTCTCTCATAAACTCATTTTCTGAATTTTTAAGTGACGCCATTAGGCTGCTGAATTTTTGTAAGGGAACTTCTTAATCCAATTTCAATTTTGTGGGTTAAACATTTACTTCCGGATTATGTCGTGCTATAAATATATGTGAATTTCCTATGATTTCTTTACACTTAATATCCACTTACATTTTGTGTATTAATATTTTTCGCGCATAATTATGTCATTGATTTATCCTTAATCAAATGGTACAATATTTGTAAGGGACTTCATCTCAATCTCCTTTCACTGAGGCATACATTTATTTATACATTACATTCCTTTATACAATTTATAAACCCCATTTAATTTTAATTTTATTCAAAAAGAAACTTTTCTTTATGATTCATTTTACTAAAGTACAAAAAATAATGTTTCTTTTTAACATTTGCGGCGATAATAACCTTTCCGCCGCCGCAATCATTATTTAATATTTGTCTTCCTTAACAAGCCGTAATGTTTTTGAAAGGAAAATAAATACCACATACTCTTTTTATGAATTTTGGTATTGAAAATGGGATTGTGAATGGATTGATTATGTCAATATATTGAAATGTTATATTGTTATTTTAATGTGGAAATGTTATCTTTCCTTTATGGCTGTTCATGTTTTATGATTATGTTATGGTTCTTGGGAATTGTTTACACATACAGGTGGTTCTATGAAAAAACTTGGGTGGTTGAACCCGATAAATCTCTCCAATTAATTGGGTAATTTGATAGAGGAAAAATTTACTATTTTTTCTAAGAGATTTAGGGAATATACAGCGATGGGTATTCCAAACGTAACTTCATATGTACCTGTGAAATCTACAATGTAAGTATGTTATGGATGCCACAAGTTACCTTTATGATTTATGATTTCTATGTGTTATTTATAAATCTTATTATTTCATGAGGTATGTTAAAAATAATATGATCTATTATTGAAAAGTACAATCTCTTTTATTTTTATGCATTCATGGAAAAATGTTTTCTTTCCTTCTCTATGTATCCCTTGTTGAGAATTTTATGCCCATCCCATGTTTTTGAAATGTTTTCCACAGGACGTAAAGATAAGTAGGGTCAAGGTTAAGATCAATGAAATGTCATGCTATCTAAAATATGGAACTAGACATGTTTCTTTTATTAAATTTTTTATTTTATGAAAAAATGGATACCGAGTAGAAGGGTCTACATGAAATATTCAAGTTTTTATGTATATGTTATGACCGAATTCTCTAAATATCTAAATATGAAAAGATCCTCAATGTGAATTATTAACTTAATTGAATATTATGTAATGTTAAAGGTTGGGTACTTATATATAGTTAATCCATTAATATAATACAATTCCAATAGATAAATAATACTCGAGTTATCATGATAATTTGGAAAAAGTATGTGAGGAGAGGATAATAAATAAAAGGAACTTGAAATGAAAATAAAAGAAAAAGGAAGTGTATTTTACCCCTTGAATACACCTCCTTGAGAATCTTCTTAAGGGAAGAGGTTTTTGAATTTTGGTAAGACAAAGAGATCTTGGATGTGGGGAGGGAATAGGGAATAGTGTTTTTAATAACTTAGGCAAGGCTCAAAGCTTTAAAGGTGTTAGAGGAAGAGGGGGTGAGGGGAAGTATTTATTGTAGAGAAGAAGATATTTTTCAATTCTTTTAATCATTATTTTGTTATTTTGGCCCAATACTATGAATATTATTGATTATTTTGACCCTAAATAGTAATAAGTGAATTTTTGTTCGAACCAATGTCCATTTACATCATCCATGACTCAAGCATGAAGAAAAAAATTCATTTACTGAGAATATTTCATAAATTATCGAATTTCACTATTCACAAAAAATTCATGTATTTTAGAAAAACCCAAAAACGTCACCATAACCATTTTTCTATGTGTAGAATTCAAAAATTATCTCAATTTTATCAAAATAATTTTATAAATTTGATAAATTTAATTTTTAATTAACATGATCATTTACACTTAAAATTTAGTTTTTAAAATTAAAACCAATTTTATTACACCCTAAAAATTAACTAATGTCTCATTAAATTATCCTAAAATCATAGAAAAACAAAATATATATTTAGGAATTTATTTTAGAAAAACGAATTTTATTTTAAATAAATTTATTAATTTAATATTTTTGTTAAATATTTGTTACTCACAAAAATACCAATAGTTAATTATTTATTTTTAAAATATTCACTCTCATATATAAAGTGCCTAAATTTTATTTATAATTTCATGGGTGAGTTTAATATTTATATGGGTCGTATTACTATTCATAAGGGTAAATTAATATTCCAAAAAATGTAAGTTGATCTTATCAGACACTAAATACCTTACTGATCATAATCGTGTATGTATGTTTTTTGAAATTCAAAACATAGATGCAGAAAAATTATGTTTAACAGCTAGGTTATAATAACAAATACACAATGTTTCATGCATTAAATTATATATTAAATTTATTTGTAAAACCTTGGGGTGTTACATTATATATATGAACAGGGTGAGACACAAACAACATAAACATTCATATTGAAAAACTAGCATATGAAATGTACATACTTTAACAAAAAAACATGAATGGTATCAAAATAACACATCCACACTCACGATGATCATAAACACTTCCATAAAATATGATAGATGGTATCATAATAGTTAAACCTCAATAAAGTACATGATTCAAAAAAATGATTTTTACATAGATTAAGATACTTATAAATGAGGCCATTTGAAATTGTTTTGAGGGAAATAATCATTAAACATTCCAAAGTGTCTCATACAACTTTGAAACATTTAAATCATAATACCTATGAAGGAGTACCATCAAATGAAACATATAATATCATGAGAATTTTAAGATTTATGATATGATATATAAGATGGTTCTATATACACCATACATAAGGAATAAGTTGGAAATAAGGGATATATCTCACATAGGTAAAAGTGAGATGAGAAAACTCTTAACTTACGTTTCCTTTGGTAGAACGTTCTTTAGCCTCATCTTATTTAGAAAAATTCCTTCAATATCTTATTAAGTGATATAGTTTAGGTCATTTTAAAGTATAAGAACCTCTATATATTAATTACATTGTTGATAAGAGAAATGGGTTGGGGTAAGTTGAGCTAGATGGCTCAAATCGGTGTGATGAAGTTAGGGAGGAGATGCCCTTTTATAATTAAGGTAAGGGGAACTTTTGGAATTCCCCAAAATATTAAAATTTAATATATCTATTATGGATATAATGACGTCAAAATTGAAAATAAAGGAATAGGGTGATAAATTTATGACAATATCATACCACCTATGTAATTATTATATATTTTTATAATTTTAAAATAATTTAATAAAATATTAATTCAATAAAATATCATTATTTATAAATTTTATATTTTTCATTAAATTTTACTTTAAATACATAAATAAAAGGTGGGAATTAGAATCTAATTCTTTAAAAAATCGTTAATATGTCATATAGATAGAGAATTTGGTTTATATATATCAAAATTAATATTATTAAAATTAATTATTTTTGTTTATCTTTACTAAATGAATAATGTTTTAGCACTGAGGAGGAATTTAAAGTAATTATATAGTTTTTAAAATTTTAAATAAATGTATATAATGAAACTAATTTCATTAAGATCAAAATAGACATTTATGTTCGTCCAAATCTTTATTTTTTCCTTATGTGGACACATAAAAGATATTAAATACAAAGTGGGTGATATTCTGTAACAATCACTTATTTAAATAATAAATGAATAATTATTATGTAAAATTATCCATTAAACAATTCCAATTACATACTATGGTGATAAGGGTATAATATTTTTCACCTAATAATTTTTTGACATGTTTTGGTCATGGTTATACCTTATATTTTGGGTTTAACCCCCTTTTAACCATATTAACTCTTATCGTGTAAACATGTGTTTTTACTCTTTATGGGTTAATATATTTTATATAAAATGAAAAAAGATCTATAAACATATCATTGGTGAGATCTAAAACATTATCGCCATTTGTTGGTCAATTTAATGATTTTTATGAATTTTTAATCATTTAATAAAATTTTATCTATTTTAAAATATCGTTATTGGGAATTTTGGATCTATTCATTTGTTTGACCTTTAATATATATATATATATATATATATAATATAACATCAAACCAAAACCTTTAATTCATCCCTAACATGTAAATGTATTCCATAAAATTCATGTACGATATTAATTATGTCAAACTAAATTTATTGTAATATTTGTGGTAACATTTATTTGGCATGTCCATTAATTAAATAGTTACTGCATCTTCATTGTGAAAGCCTTTAATTAAATTATTTATTTACTAAAAAATAAGTTATCATGTTGAAGATAAAAAATTTAGATTTAATGTTACTATTTTTGTTCAAGATATATTCTGAATAACCACATATCAAAATGTAATACTTATTAAAAACATTATTATGTCATATTGGGCTTTCTTTAGAAAAAATATTAAAAAAAATTTAAAGTAAAACAAGTGGCTCCAATAGGCCATAAAATTGTCACAATGAATATTTTTGATAAAAATAACTAATCTGATAAAGCTTTTACATGTTTTTATATCCAAATTGAAATGTAATACTTATTAAAAACATTATTATGTCATATTGCAATGTTTTTATATCCAAATTGAATGTAAAATTCATTCCAATGACCTAAATTAGATTAAATGACAAAATTTTGATCTAATTATAATATTAGACCATTTAAAAACAAAATTCAACACTATAAATTATCTAGATGAAAAATATGGTTTGAATTAAAATACAGTATTTTTCCTTATTCAACAAAACATAAAACTTATCAGAATAATTCAAAAAATTAAAGAAAAGTGAATTTTAATATTTATATTTAAATAATGAAGTTTATTTTGTGAAATAGAATTTAGAAAAATATCAAAAACTAGATTTAAGTAAAGTTCTCCATTAAAAGGTTGTAAAACTATCTTTTTATAAAAATACATATTTTATTTGTCAAATTGAATTGGTTCTTATATATTGTCTACAAAACACATATGATGAATGTTAAAAATTATATTGAATATATAATATAATAAATTTAGTTAATATTAATAGAAAATTTTGATTTGTTTATTTTATTGGCACAAAAATAACTTGTTCTCTTTTTAATAGTAATTATAAAAACATTTCCTTTATATTAAATTGGGTTTTATATTTATTTATAATTAATTGGTAAACAATGAATTCAATAATATATTTTCATATGTTATTTAATCCTATTAATAACCACCAATTTAACGGCATTGATATAATTTATTTTTAAATAATAATATTAATTGTATACCATGGATCTTTTAAGCTCAGTGTTACATACAACATAAGCTATCAAAGTGATTATATTAAAAAAGATACATAACATGGTGTTACACTTTGTAACACTTTTCTAATGGAGATGGACAAAATATCAAGGGAAATGACCAAATCCACCATACCAAAATAACCATAAAACAAATTGAATAGATAACATCAGATGATTTATGTTAAAATGAATAATTAATAAATGGATAGTATGAATTAATAAATGAATATTAAAAATTTTCAAAACAATAGATAAGTTATTATATAGATTAAAAATAAACGTATTTTGATTATACAAGAATATAAAGCACAAAAAAGCAAGTTGGAATCCAAAATATGGGTTTCTCTATATTCAATCATGTTTTCTTGGGACACTATTTCCTTTATTAGATATGTTATTATGTATTTTTATATTCATAACATTCCCTACAACATATATTATTATTTATTTGTTTACATCTAAATTGAATATTCAGAACAAAATCATATTCAATTATTGATTTATTAAATATTAAAAATAAGACATTATTATGAATAATTCAAATCATAAGTTTTTAAATCCTCTTCCATTACCATATTCCTTCTAAAAAATATTTTATTTACATATTTCCAATGATAAATATTTATTATCTTACGTACCCTCCACAATATTATTTATATATATTCATATGGAAATTTTATAATTCTTTTATCCAAGATAATTTTCCTTAATTATATTTAAAATATTAAAAAAAATTCATACTAATTTCATATATTTTTTATCTTCCACCCCAAATTAATTTAACCATAACTTTATTTGTTTTTAGGGTTCCATCATTGTTATGTTTTTAATAAAATACTATATTGAATTTCATTTTTCATCTTCCAAAAACATTTTTAGTGTGACTTTCTAACATTGTCCTATGAGAATGTCGCCAAAACAAATTGAAAACTATTTTCTTATTTTTTCATCCATTTTACTCATTTTATATAGATGATACATCATGTTATACTATTTCATATAAATAATGTTTCACCCTATAAAATCAATTTTTATATGTTTATGTTGGTTAATTAAAAAATTTCTATCATTTGATCCAATTACTAAATTATTCTTATGTAATAACTCATGAAAATATTATGAATCCATTTTATTTCCATGGGTTACTCAATAATTTAAGTATGATTAATTTATTTTTGAACAAAAATATTTTATTAATCAGTATGTGATTGGAGGGTCCTTAATTAGATATCTCTCTAATATATTGGGTGAACATTTATACATCAGGAAATTACCATGGGACACAAGTAGTAATGCTTGACCCACTATTTTTTGGGATGTATATAGAAATTCCAAATATAGTATTTGATTAGAATTGGGTAGTAATTCTAAATATACTATGTCGTGATTTGTTTGGTGGATGAACATATAATATGTTAGGATTTTGAATACCAATGCTTCTTCCACATTCCAGTGTTATGTTTATCTAATCATGATTATTGTTTTATTTTCACACATTTATATGTCATGGAATATTTCATTAATTTATGATGATATATTTTTCTCTATACATACCAATAAAATGAAATATTTTTACCTATAACAACATATTATTATTTTATAATATTTTACCACTAATCTGGTATTTCTCCCATGTTTGTGATTTTCCTTGAGATTACGATCTATTATTCAATAAATCATTAATATGTCTTCCCATTGTAACACCCCATGCTTCCACGGTATTCTTCTCTATGATTAATACAATAGCGTGTGTTGTACGCAACTTCAAGTTCTAACACACGCAACAACCAATCAAACTTGCCGTTATGAATTGTAATACCCAATTTTTAAATTTTTATAAATTTTATCTTTCAAAATTGACTTCATTTTTTGGATTCAGAATATTGAAATTATCTTAGGGTGAATTTTTGGTATTTTTCTGAAAACATCCAATTTTTGATGAATAGTGAAAAAACAATAAGTTATAGTTTAAAACTGAATTTTTATTTATATAATTTATTATTTTATTTAAATTTATTTTAGGTAAAAATAGATATATAATACCAATATTAGTTTAATGTAATTCATTGGTGTCAGTTTATAATAATTTTAGATATATAAAAAAATTATAGAACTTTTCACCGTCTTTTACCCACCTCCTAGGAGAATTTTCAAATTCACATAAAACATAATTTTACCGCTTCTGTGAGTGAAATTTATAAAATCCGAGAGACACTGTTAATATCAAGGAGTAAAATTTGGTTCAATAAGATAAAAATATTTTTTTGGTGAATAATAAATTTTTACTTTTATTTACCATAGTTAAAATTAAATAGGGTAATTAAGGGTAAAAATGATATTATTATTATTACCCTGAAACATGTCCTAA
This sequence comes from Viscum album, assembly GCA_963277665.1. Classification (NCBI taxonomy): domain Eukaryota; kingdom Viridiplantae; phylum Streptophyta; class Magnoliopsida; order Santalales; family Viscaceae; genus Viscum; species Viscum album. The sequence continues at coordinate 1,679,848,538 of OY728135.1, forward strand.
TTTTATTGGATAGGTATACTTCGACGAATAAAAACTTAGGAATAAAATATTAACCTTTTTAGTCCACCTGTATTAGATTAGGACATTTATTATTATTTAATTCAAAGAAGAATTAAAAGAGTTAAAATCAATGTTTAATAACTAATTTTTTTTAATATTGGGTTATACATAAGATAAATTCGATTATAAACATTAATTATAATTATAAAAATATTTCCTACATAATGGTATTTTATTTATAATTTTTAGTCATTAAATAATTTAATTTATTTATGACACAATGATGATGCAGTAATTACCTATTTAATGAAATATTAAAATAATTGATATTATAAATAACCAAATAAATGTAATTTGATACTTTTTATGAATTACACTAATTTTCAATGTTAATATGACATATTAGGGTTGGTTATATTAATTTTTTTCGAATTTATAATGCTGTTATAAATTTAGCAAAACCAAAATACCGAATAGTGTCAAAATTGATATAAAAGAGTTTTTAAACAAGTATTATATTATTAATTGATATTATATTCCTAAAAAATATATGGTTTGGCCAAAGGAATTATATAATAATATTTGTATCATTAATGAACCACTTGGGGTTTTCTTAGAAGTATATAGTATGATTATTAACCATATAATATAAAAATACAAAGAGACATGGTAAATGTCAAACTATTTAACTAAGAGTTAAATCCAAAAGATAAAGTTAATATAGTGATCCAAACCTATCTAAAACCTATTTTTTGAGTGTTTTCCGACCCATACCCACCTTAGCCTTTAAATAATTCATTTTGGAGCCATTAGAAACCGAAAATGATTTTATTATAAAATAATATTTCTAGCTTTTCCTAAGGTGCCCCTCACCCCTCTTATAAAAGGGAACTTCCCCTTCTCTCTAATTCACATCTTCAAATCCTTTTGGCTCGGCCAAACTCTGACCAAAAACCCTTTCAAATGTCATACCTTCATCCTAGAGGCCTTCCTTTAGTCAGAAAGCCAACTTAAGGAGCCCTTTTGATCAAATCAAAAGGAAGAACCCGAAGAAGATGTAATAATTTCACCACCCTCTTTCAAGTTCATTTCTTCTTCCACTTCTTCTTTCTTTGTTATTTCCAATATAAAATAATAACTCCAGTATCTTCTATTTACTATGATTTTATTATAAATATGTTTCAGCTATATTCATTATTCTATCCATCCTTTGAATTCCATATCACCATATATGCGTACGTACTGATTACCGTCAACACGTTGTGGTGTAATTGTTATTCAATACATTTTTATTTGGATGAGTATAATAATATGTATAATTCATGTAAATAATAAATATAACATGATACTTATTCTGTATATATGATATACCATCCCATTATATATTATTTTAATATCAAAATAATGATATTGTCGCTCGTGCGTACGTACAGATTACCGTCTCCACGAACGCGATGAGATTCATTCCCCATCGTATCCATTCAAGACTAATTTTCATTTGATGATTAAAAATAATGTTTAATGACTTGATATCATTATAGATATGAATAAGATACATACCATCCATAAAAAACATTACTAACATAACAAATAATATAAAGGGAAATGAATCCGTTAACACCAAAAACGATGACAATACTAAGATATTATTAAAAAAACAATGTTAAAAGATCCTATATGATATCATATTAATGTATATTATTCTTGTATAATTTAATAACAATTATTTCACCACTATACAAGAGGTTAATCTACCCTCGACCAAGGAAAAGGACAAGGTAAGGGTTAATTTCACAATCTTATTATTATCCGAGGTTGTTTTTACGTAAGTGTCTACTGGGACCTCATTATCATCCACATCCAGTTTTATTAAAAATGTATTTCAAAAAATTCTTACTATTTTATAGACTATGGGTGAAAGTAATTTATAACCTTGTTTGACATTTTATTAAATGTTTATAAAGGAATCTTTCTGTCGTTTTCCAAATAATTTCCTTTTTAACCTTTTCGAAAAAATTTAGGTAAGAATGTCTTTTTTAACATATACGATAGGTGTGGTTGTTTTCCATGGTTATAAAATCGTCGAAGATTCCCTTACTAGCTTATAAGAATATTCTCAAAGTAAATGTTTTCTTTTATAATTATGTGACTTTTAAATGATTTCAAAAAAGAGATATGTCTCTCAAATAATTTTGATTTCATCTATGTCAACATCCTTTGATGGATTTAAATCTTATTTGAAGTTGATTTCTTATGATACAAACCTTCCACATTATATTGAAGGTTTTATTGACATTTTTGACTATGGATGTGTTATTTTTATACCATTAATGGTTTATGGAGATTATTGACATTTTGTATGCTAGTTTTAATACGAATGTTTATGTTATGTTTAAACCTGTTAATATGAGGAATGCATTGGACTTAGTAAGTGATAGGTAGAGCCTACTATAGCTCCTCAATGAATCAGTAGGTCTCATGAGATAAACTATTTTATTGACATAAGGCCTTGAAAAAATCTTATTTGTAGTCTTGGCACAAGGCCTTGACTATGTGGTTATGATAGTCTGGTATTTTGCATTCCATCATTATAAAAGTGGCTATTGATATTGTATGTGATTATTTGACTAGTAGAATATCCATGTGAATAAGTAAATGGAATTATTTCATTTCATTTTATCCATATTATACTGAAGTTCAAGTTTAAAAGGCTTTTGTTTTCATTATACATTGCCTTACATGTTTATGCTCATTTATGAAAGTTTCTGCTATATTGTTATCCTTACTGAGAATCTGAGCTCACCCCTTTCTGTGTTTTATTTTTCCCAAGATGTGAAGAAGTATTTTATGAATGACCTGCAGGGATAGTATGAGGGGATATGAGTGTGGACTATGGAGACTATGTTGTTTTAGTTTTCACTTTCTAATGTAATGTAAGACATATGAATGTATCTAGTGTCTCTAAGGCTACAAAACTAATCGGTATTTCAAGACTTGATCTTTTATAATCATGCCAATGTTATGTAATAATGCACCGAATTTGGGTAACTAGGGTCGGTGCGCTATAATTGGTATCAGATGAAGTTTAGTACAAACCTTGGAAGCTAGATTTAGATCAACTCTGATTAGAGCACATAGACCTAAGATGGACTTTGAGGATTAGTATTGAAGAACTTCCTAGAATTTTGGTATTGTAGAGATTTTGTGAGTTTTACGAGCAATACATACCTGTCTGGATATAAGCAGGTAGAGGCAGCTCTAGCACAAATGTACTTAGGGGTAAAACCTGAAAACCCCACTTTGAGCTAGACTCGAACGGGAACTGGTGCATGACAATGGGCCTTACTGCACTCTTGATTATGACACTCCTAGGGGATATGCTTAGGATAATTCTCATTTTATTTAGAAACCATTATGAAGGGTTTATGAGTCTATACTTTCTCAAAGAAAACATTTTTATGATTATGGATTATATCCATAAACTGTTCAATTTATGTTAAGTGTTTTACAAGTTTGGATTTATTTATTACGATTCATAAACTAATCTAGTGTATACTATTGTTTAGAAATGGTGCCTAGTGGAAGGAATGGAAACCATATCAATGCACACACTCCACATAGGTATTTCCCTCCTGCTCAAGATAATTATAGTGGAGCTGGTGATGCAACTGGTGCTGATCAGCTAATCACTATAGTAGGACAACTCACTCAGGTTATGAATAATAACCTCACCCATATGGAGCACCCTGATCCACAACGTGGAGGATCAATGTTAGATCGCTTCATGAGGACAAAACCACCGACATTAAATGGGGGTACAAATCCACTAGTAGATGAGAAATGGATAAATTCCATGGTGAAAATATTCCATGCCTTGGGGAGTAGCTAAAGGGAAAAAGTTGTCAAGGCGGTTTACCGCCTCACTGAAGATGTTGATCAATGGTGGTCATTGATTCAAAACATGAAGGAAGATGATGAAGTATCAAATATGGAATGGAGTTAGTTTAAAGGTATTTTCACAGAAAAATACTTTCCTCGTGACCATCGATTGGATATGGAATGAAAATTTCTATGTTTGAGGAAAAAGGAGGATGAGAATGTTGCAAAGTATGAGTCTGACTTTACAAGGATAGAAAGGCATGCTGCAGATTATATACATAACCCAAGAATTAATATTGATCATTTATTTGATGGGTTAAAACCATTTCTCTGTCGAGAATTAGTCTCACAATCCTTATCATCATACGAAGATATTGTCTCATGTACTATCAAGACAGAAAAAGAATTCTCTAAGTCTTACAACTTTAAAGAAAAGTAAGAGAATAATAGATCTGCTGATCACTCTAGAAATGAAAATAAGGGGAAGAAGGGAAAAGTTTAATATACATCCTATAGTAAATGTGGGAAGAAACATCCCGGTACTTTCTTGAAGGGAATGTGAGTCTGTTACAAGTGTGGTGAAAAAGGCCACCAATCTCGTGATTGAAAGGGGAAGAAGGTAGCTACCAATTTTCAATAATACAATTGAAGGTAGATAGGAAATTATGAAAATGAATGTCCTAAGTATCAGGGAAACTTGCCTCGAAAAAGGCCAAGGGATCAAGTACAAGCTGATGCGATCACTACTACGGAGGTTGAATCTACGAAAGATGTGGAAGCAGGTAATTTAATGGTTTCCTCAAGTTTATCCAATGCTTTATTTGATTCTGGATCATCGCACTGTTTCATATCTTCCTAGTTTTCTAAGAAAATTAGATATTTAAAATTTTATTTTACAAGGTATTTGACAGTCAAAACTCCTAAGGGAAGTATCATTGTTATAAAGTTCTGTGAATCAGTTCCCATTTGGTTATATAAATGTTCAGTATCTGCTGATCTCATCGGCATACCCATGATTGAATTTGATATAATCCTCAGTATGGATTAGCTTCCGGACCATGATGAAAAAATTTATTTTAAGAAGAAGGAGGTTACTATTTTTGATAACAATGATAAAGAACACCTTATCTTTAGAGCAGAATCGTCACCACCAAATTCTTATCTAGATCCACCCCAAGTAGCTAAAATAAGTTAAATTATTGGGGAGGAAGATAATAAAATAACTATGGGTGAGGAAAAGAATGTTTAAATAGAGGATGTACCTATTATGAAATAATATGTTGATGTGTTTCCAGAAAATTTACCTGGCCATCCTCCAGAATGAGAAATTGAGTTTTCCATTTATATTCCTAGATCAAGGCCCATATAGAAGACCCCTTATAGAATAGAAATTGTGGAATTAGTGGAACTAAAGAAACAACTATATGTATTTAGTAATAAGGGATTTCTTCTCCCTAGTGTTTCTCCATGGGGAGCCCCTGTTCTTTTTGTTAAGAAGAAATATGGATCTATGAGTTTGTGCATTGACTACTGGGAGGTCAATGCTATAACAATAAAGAACAAGGATCTCCTACCTCACATTGATGATTTATTTGACCAACTGCATGGACCTCAATACTTTTCAAAGATTGACCTTCAATCTGGATACCATCACTTGTGTGTGAAGAAGGAATACATTCCTAAGATAGCATTTTGAACCAAATACGAGCATTATGAGTTTACAATAATTCCTTTTGGGCTGACTAATTCTCCCTCTGTTTTCATGGATCGAATGAACATTGTTTTCAAGGAATATATTGATGAATTTTTAGCGATATTTATTGATGATATCTAAGTATAATCTAAAAGCTACTAAGATCATGAAAATAACTTGCGCATTATCTTGAAGACTCCGCGAAGACATGAATTACATGGGAAGTTTAGCAAGTGTGAATTCTGGCTTCAGGAGATTTCTTTTCTTGGCCATATTGTCTCTAAGGATGGAATTTCCGTTGATCCTTCAAAGACCAAGGCAATACAAGAATGGATAGTTCGACAAGTATAACTGAGGTACACAGTTTTATTGGTTTAGCAGGTTATTATCGACGTTTCGTCCAGAATTTTTCCCGATTGGATAACCCATTGAAAATCTCACACGTAAAAGGGTTAATTTGTTTGGACAAAAGATTATGAAGAATGTTTTGAATAACTGAAGATTATATTAGGCAATTCTCCTATATTGACTCTACCATCGGGGAATGATGGGTCCGTTATTCATAGTGATGCATCGAAGAAAGGACATGGTTGTGTCCTTATACAGAATGAAAGGGTTATTGCCTATGAATCATCAAAGCTGAATATTCATGAGAAAAACTATCATATTCATGATCTTGAGTTAGCAGCTATAATCTTTTCTTTGATGATTTGGAGACACTATCTCTATTGTGAAAAATGTGAGATTTATACTAATCACAAGAGTTTGAAGTATATTTTCTCACAGAAATAACTCAACATGAGGCAAAGGAGATGTGTTTAACTACTCAAAGATTATGATTTCACAATACACTACCACACGGGGAAGGAAAATAATGTAGAAGATGCTTTGAGTAGAAATTATCATGGAGTTTTGAACAAGATGAGAATTGAAAGGTATCCTATTTTCATGGATTTAGAAAAAATGGATATGGGAAACACCATGGAAGGTGAAACATCAATAATTTTTCAAATGTTTGCCAAACCATCTTTACTAGAAAGGATAAAAAGTTCTCAGACTGATGATGAAGTGTTTCAAAAGAATATTAAAGCTGTGAATGATCAGAGATTGAGTGACTCTTTGTATGAAGATGGAATTTTAAAATTTGGGAAGATACTTTGTGTTCCCGATACACTTGATCTAAAAAGGAAATTGTTGGATGATTCTCATAGTTCCAATTTCTATATACACTCTAGGAGCACCAAGATGTATAGAGATTTGAAGGAACATTTTTTGCAGGACAACAAGAAGAGGGAGATTGCTGATTTTGTGTCAAGATGTTTGGTTTGTCAACAAGTAAATGCTAGAAGAAAATATCCTGGAGGAGTCATGCAACCTTTTCCCATACCTGAGTGGAAATGGGATAATATCATGATGGACTTTTTCATGGGACTACCAAAGACTCTTAGAAAGAATGATGCAATATGGGTCATTGTTGATCATCTTACCAAGTCAGCACATTTTCTTGCTATAAGAGAAGATTTACCACTTGAACTTCTAGCAAGACTATATATTAATGAACCAGTGAGACTTAATGGAGTACCCCTATTGATTATTTCTGATTGTGATCCACATTTTACTTCAAGATTCATGAAAAGTTTTTAGAAATCCCTGGATACTGAACCTCATTTGAGCACTGCCTACCACCCTCAAACAGATAGAAAATCAGAACGAACTATTCAAACCTTAGAAGACATGTTGAGATCCTGCTCACATGACTTTCAGGGTATGTGGGATCAATATTTACCTTTGGTAGAATTGTTCTATAATAATAGCTTCCATTCAAGTATTCAGATGGAACCATATGGAGCATTATATGGAAAAAGATGTCACACACCAACTTGTTGGAATGATATTGGTGAAAGAAAACTTGTAGACTCATAACTTGTTGAGAAAATGATGGAAAAGGTGAAGGTAATCCAAACCAACATCAAAGAAGCTCAAAGTAGGCAGAAGAGCTATGCCGATAACCGAAGGAATGAATTAGAATGTCAGGTATGTGATCATGTTTTTTTGAAGGTATCTCCATGGAAGGGAGTTATACATTTCAGTAAGAAAGGTAAATTGAGTCGCGTGTACATAGAACCTTTCGAAATTCTAGATCGAATTGGGGTTGTAGATTATCGTTTGGGAATACTGTCAAATCTCTCCAAAGTTCACGATGTGTTCCACGTATCACTGTTGAGAAAATACATGCCTTACCCAATGCATGTACTCACATATGAGGAATTAGAACAGGAACCTGATCTGTCTTATTGTGAAGAGATTGTCAAGATTCTTGATACAAGAGAACAAGTGCGGAGAAACCAGACGACTCTCCTGGTGAAAGTTCAATGGAGAAACCATAAGATGGAATAGGCAACGTGGGAACCTGAGGAACTTATGATGAAGAACCACCAAAGTCTTTTTATGCAGTAATATTTTAAAATTTAGAGGATGAAATTATTTTAAGGATGGGAGAATGTAACACCCCAAGCTTCCATGGTACGCTTCTCTTTGATTAATACAATAGCGTGTGTTGTACGCAAGTTCGAGTTCTAACACACACCACAACCAATCAAACTAGCCATTATGAATTGTAATACCCAATTTTTGAACTTTTATAAATTTTATCTCTCAAAATGGACTTCATTTTTTGATTCAGAATATTGAAATTAGCCTAGGGTGAATTTTTGGTATTTTGGTGAAAACTTTCAATTTTTGATGAATAGTGAAAAAACACTGAGTTATAGTTTAAAACTGAATTTTTATTTAAATAATTATTTATTTTATTTAAATTTATTTTAGGTAAAAATATATACATAATACCTATATAATTTCAATGTAATTAATTGGAGTAAGTTTACAATAATTCTAGATATATAAAAATTTTATAGAACTTTTTACTGTCTTTTACCCACCTCCTAGGAAAATTTACAAATTCACATAAAACATAATTTTATCGCTTTTGTGAGTGGAATTTAGAAAATACAAGAGACATAGTTAATATCAAGGAGTAAAATGTGGTTCAATAAGATAAATATTTTTTTGGTGAATAGTAACTTTTTACTTTTATTTACCACAGTTAAAATCAAATAGGGTAATTAAGGGTAAAATGATATTATTATTATTACCCTAAAACATGTCCTAATTTGATTGGATAAGTATAATTCGACCAAAAAAAACTGAGGAATAAAATATGAACCTCTTTGGTCCACTTGGATTAGATTAGGACATTTATTATTATTTAATTCGAAGAAGAGTTAAAAGAATTAAAATCAATGTTTAATAACTAAAACATTTTTAATATTGGGTTATAAATAAGATAAATTTGATTATAAATATTCTTTAGAAAGATAAAATGATTTACTACATAATCGTATTTTATTTATAATTTTTAGACATTAAATAATTTAATTTATTTATGACACAATGATGATGCCGTAATTACCGAATTAATGAAAGATTAAAATAATTGGTATTATAAATATCCAAATAAATGTAATTTGAGACTTTGTATAAATTACACTAATTTTCTAGGTTAATATGACATATTAGGGTTGGTTAGATTAATTTTTCTCGAAGCAATAATGCTGTTATGAATTTAGCAAAAACAAAATACCAAATAGTGTCAAAATTGACATAAAAGAGTTTTTAAAACAAATATTATATTATTAATTGATATTCTATTTATAAAAATCTAAGGTTAGGCCATCGGACTTATATACTGATAGGTGTATCTTTAATGAACCACTTAGGGTTCTCTTGGAAGTATATAGTAAGTTTATTAACCATATAATATAAAAATACAAAAAGGCATGGTAAATGTAAAACTATTTAACTAAGAGTTAAATCTAAAAGATAAAGTTAATATAGTGACCCAAACCTATATAAAACCTATTGGTTGAGTGTTTTTCGACCCATCCCCTCCTTAGACATTAAATGATCAATTTTTGAGCTACTAGAAACTTAAAATGTTTTTATTATAAAATAATATTTCTAGCTTTTCCTAAGGTGCCCCTCACCCATCTTATAAAAGGTCACTCCCCTTCCCTCTAATTCACACCGTAAAAGCCTTTTGGCTCGGCTAAACTCTACCCAAAAACTCTCTAAAATGTCCTACATTCATCTTAGAGGCCTTACTTTAATCAGAAATCCATCTTAAGGAGCCCGTTTGATCAAATCAAAAGGATGAACCTGAAGAAGAGGTAATAATTTCACCGCCCTCTTTCAAGTTCTTTTCTTCTTCCACTTCTTCTTTGTTTGTTATTTCCATTCTAAAATAATAAATCCAGTATCTTCTACATACTATGATGTTATTATAAATATTGTTCAACCATATTCATTATTCTATCCATCCTTTGAATGTCATGTCACCATACAAGTGTACGTATGGATTACCGTCTCCACATTGTGGTGTAATTGTTATTCAATACATTATTATTTGGATTGGTATAATAACGATGTGTAATTCATGTAAATAATATATATAACAGGATAGTGATTCTGAATATATGATATACCATCTAATTATATATTATTTTAATATCAAAAGAATGATATTGTCGCTCGTGCATACGTACGGATTACCGTATCCAAGAACGCGCTGACATTCATTCCCCATCGTATCCATTCAAGACAAATTTTCACATGATGATTAAAAATAATGTTTAAAGACTTGATATAATTCTGGATATTAATAAGATACATCCCATCTAGAACAATTATTATTCTTATAACAAATAATATAAAGTAAAACGAATCCATTAACACCCGAAATGACGGTAATACTAAGATATTATTAACAAAACAATGTTAAAAATCATATATGATATCATATTAATGTATATGATTATTTTATAATTTAATAACAAATATTTCACCATTATACATGAGGTTAAACTACCCTCGACCATGAAAAAGTACAAGGTAAGGGTTAATTTCACAATCTCTTTATTATCCGAGGTTGTTTTTACATAAGTGTCTACTAGGTCCTCTTTATCAACCACATCCATGTTTCTTAAAAATGTATTTCAAAACATTCTTACTATTTTATACACTATGGGTTAAAGTAATTTATACCCTTGTTTGACTTTTTATAAGATGTTTATAAAGGAATCTTTTCATCGTTTTCCAAGCAAGGTCATTTTTATCATTTTCGACAAAATTATGGTAAAAATGTATTTTGTAACTTATACGGCGGGTGCGGCTATTTTACAACGTTATAAAATATTTTAATCTTCCCTTAAAAGATTATAATAATATATTCAAAGTAAATTTTATCTTTTATAATTATGTGACTTTTAAATGATTTAAAAAAAAGATATATTTTTCTCAAATAGTTTTGATTTTATCTATGTCAACATCCTTTGATGGATTTTAAGCTTATTTGAAGTTGATTTATTATGATACAAAACATCCACATTTTATTGAAGGTTTTGTGATATGTTTTAATGTGGATGTGTTATTTCTATATCATTCATGGTTTATGGAGAAAGTATTGACATTTCGTATGCTCGTTTTAATACGAATATTTATGTTATGTTTAAACCTATTCATATGAGGAGTGAATTGGACTTAGTAAGTGATGGGTGGAGCCCTCTATAGCTCCTCGATGCATCGGTAGGTCTCTTGAGACAAACTAGTGTCTTGGCATAAGTCCGTGACAAAATGTTATTTGCAGTCTTGGCACAAGCCCTTGACTATGTGGTTATGATAGTCTGGCATTATGCATTCTATCATTATGAAAGTGGTTATTGATATTGCATGTGATTATTCGACTAGTATAATATCCATGTGAATAAGTAAATGGAATTATTTCATTTTATTTTTTCCATATTATTCTAAAGTTCAAGTTTAAAAGGATTTTGTTTTATTTATACATTTCCTTAAATGTTAATGCTCATTTATGAATGTTTCCGCTATATTGTTATCCTTACTGAGCATCTAAGCTCACCCCTTTCTATGTTTTATTTTTCCTAGGATGTTAAGAAGTATTTTATGACTTAACTTCAAGGATAGTATGAGGGGATATGAGTGTGGACTATGGAGACTATGTTGTTGTAGTTTTTCACTTTATGATTTAATGTAAGACTTATGAATGTATCTATTGTCTCCAAAGCTATTAAATTAATCAGTCTTTTGAGACTTGATATTTTGTCATCATGCCAATGTTATGTAATAATGCACCAACTCTGTGTAACTGGGGTCGGGGTGTTACACCCATGATGAATAATTTGTGCTCACAACATTCTAAATCTTTCAAAATTCTCAAAAAAATTATATGCAAGGTTATGAAAACTAGAAAATAATTTTTGTAGAATTATATTGGTGGAGTTTAATTATTATTTTGTAATTATATTTTTATGAAATAAATCTATAAAGATACTAAATCTTTTGATTCTTGGATTTTGGTTTTTGTATGACATGTAAGGTTCAATTATATAATATGAGGATAAAAATATTTATTTCATTATGGGGGCACATTATTTAGTGTATGGGTGGTTTTATCAATTTTGGGGGATTTTGTTATTATATATAAGAGAACAAACAAGTTGAATCTAAGGTTGAATATAATTTTTGATTAGTTGAAATGACGGTATCATAGATTAACATATCTTAGGAAAACAATTCATATTACCTTTTAAATTATATTTTATTAATATATTATTATTTATTAATTTTGTTAAATATTTTTGTTTTAATAAATGGATAAAACATTAGGGGAACAAATTAATCTCAAATTTTATAATGAAGTGAATGAAATAATGAGAAAAAATATGATAGTAGATGGTGTGAAAACCTGCATGGATATGAAATCAAAGGTTATGAGTAGTAGCCTAAATCATGTAGATATCCTAGCTGAGGTAATGAATAAGAAACTATCTATTGATTCATTCCATAAATAATGGACAACACATATTGTCATATTTTTATGATGTACTTATTGGTGAATAATATATCAACATGAAAAAATTATATTCTTATATTAAATGACTTGACCCTGAAAGTTCATATTGGTTATTTATCATTTAGATGGTCAAGATTCCCAATTGGGATATTAATTAAGAACATGAATAAAATAGAAGAAATTTTATCTATTGAATGGGATTATTTTATGAAAATATTTTTTAATGAATATTAACCTCAAATGAATCTCATTATGTTAGAGTTGGAATTTCATAACATTATATAAAATATAGAGTAATCAATTTGATCCTATGAAGAAAACATAATTAGATAGGAAATGTATAACATTGGTTTTTTTTTGTTTCCGAAATATAAATGGAGTGTTTCTTTAGTGTCTTAAAACCATGTCTCAAAAAATAATTACCTATAAGGAACAATGTTACTTATAAAGAAATTGTTTATGTGATCATGGCGTTGAAATAGTAATGGGATATTATTTTTATTGTTTTGGATTTAGAGATAAGAAATAGATAACAGTTTTTTTAGAAATTTAAATGATAAAAACAAAGAGGAAATAAAATTCAATAACTTATATGTCCAAATGTATGAACAATCACCCAAGGATCTGACACAAAGGAAAATTTATATTCTCTATATGTTGTAGAGCATGCCATTGAGCATGAAATTATTGAAGAAATTTGGATATCATAATTAAAAAATTAAGTGAGAATAATGTAACAATTAATGCATCACCCATAATTCAATTCTATAAATATATGGTCTTAAAGAATTATGAAAACCAATTCACCGTTTCATAGGCTAATATGAACAATTTACATATAAAACCCAAAATACAAATGGATAAAGGAAAAAACTATGCAATCATTACCACTGAGGTTGATCATGATAACGTAGAGGTGAAAGGTCAACTTTTTTTCCCCTCAAGTAATGGAAACCAACTTATTAAATTATTTGTCTTTGAATTCCATCATATCTTAAAATTTTGAAAATATTATTGAATCAGTGATAAAATATTATATTTTGATATATAAATAAAAACTATTTTAATTCTATTTGATATATATAACTATTATTTGATTGAGTTATGTGGTAGGACACTTCATACAAAACTATTTGTTCTCCCTATGGTATAATTTGATGTGATTATAGGCATGCATTCGATCTAAATACATAGTTAATATATAAATTTTCATGATAGGGAAATTTTATTTAACTTCAAAAATAATATAATAATCAAATAATAATTCAAAGATGATTATGAAATATTAGTTTAAATAAATTCCCTAACATGTGTCATGATACCCAATAATGATTTATATTTTTATCAAATGGTTAGTGAGAAACACAATGTTAAAGACATGATAATTTTATGGGAATATTTTGAGGTATTTCCATAGGAGATTATTAGTGAACCCACAATAGAAGAGGTTGACTTTCTAATTATGTGTGTACTTGGTTCTATGACAATAAAGAAGAATCAATATATGATGGAGGTCATTGAATATGAGTAATTAAAGAATAAACATCAAGTGAATTTAGAAAAGGTTTATATATGCCCATGTTCTTTTCTATTTGGTGAACTAGTCCACATTATTAAAAATGAAAAATGGTTAACTATATTTTTCATTTATTATCTTGATAATAATAAGATCATGATCAATAAAAAGTATATCATATCATCTATTAATGGGGTTTAGATCAATTAAGAGGGAATCAATGATTTTATAATGTGGATATTTATTATGGATGTTATTAACTAAGATTGATGGGGGAAGATACACCCAAACATAGACAATATGAATTCACAGTGATGGATTGTAGCTATATTGTAATGTCCCGGATCTAGGTGCCACTCAACGAGTGCCCCGAACCCGGTTCGCCACATGAACCCAAGTGCATTTCCCCAAATGCCAGAGGTTGCCGACTAGCAGCGAGGGCCCAGGTCTGATAATGGGGAAACTATGCCCTCATTTGTCAAAGTGTAGCACAGTGGAATACGAAAGAAAACATACAAAAAATAGTAGAAGCAGTAAACCATGCACAATGGAATAAACAAGTGCAGTAGATATAACCAACTGTATATAAATAATGATGCAACATGTCTCAAGTTCTAAGAAAACAACCAGAACATGTTATACATCAATACAGTACAAAAAAATGCAGAGTACAGCAAAACAAATACAAACAACTGGAAGCGGCATCGCGAGCCTAGGCTTGGTCCCATGCCCTCCTGCTCCTCAGCAACAGTCAAGTACCTGTATAGGGACTCTTGACCCTATATACACCTGCAGAAATGTAATCTGTTTGAGACGAAAAGAATTGGCCAAACAGGGTGTGAGAAATATTTCTCAATAGGCACCCACCAAAGTCCTATGCCCAACTGCGTATAAGCATGCATCAACAGTGTGCATTAGTAAAATACTAAAAGGTAAGTAATACTCAAAAGTAACTAATTACCAGTTATATTACCATTTTATTATCCATTTAATCCATTAAATATTAGAAATCACCACAATGCATTTCTACGTAAAGAATCCACGTCCTCAGACAAGTAAACCCCTACCCTCAGGTAAGGAGTATCCAACACAAGAATCCGCCCTCAGGAATAACTGAATTTTCACTCAGGTGTGGGTAGTGTCACCCTCAGGCACATAGTCTATCTCCCTCAGGCACGAAAGAAGTTTCCCTCAGGCCGAAATAACTACTGCCCTCAGGCAAAATAGTGCAGCGCCCACAGGCTAATCACAACAACGCCCTCAGGCTAAACAGGTAACCGGGCCATGACCAACATGTCATTATGCAGTAATAAAGAAATTACTCTCGAGGAAATTCTACAATTACTACTTTAAAGGCATACCCTCGGGTATCCTGGCCAAACAGCTAAACAGTGGAACACATCCCTGGGGTGGTTCCAGATCCAAGTAACGATCCCAACCAGCATTTTAATATCAAAATTAATCACGTATTAAATTCTAGGTGGTTATTATTGCAACAGCCTCAGCCGCACAACACCCCAACATGGGTTGTGGCCCAAAAACGCACAAAACGCATGACAATTGGAAAAATTAACACCAAGCCACCTACCTTATACACCAACGAGCACTATACTCGAACACAGATTCCAGAAACCCCCAATTATGTCGTAGATCTGACGGAGAAGAAAACTATATTAACCTCAAATAACTCCCGTTAGGAGAATAATTGGTAAGCAATACGCTAGGAGAAGAGAGGGCTTACCAGCAGGGTTCCAACGAGATCGTCCGAGGAGGAAACGGATTCCCGATGCGCGCCCGATGGATCTTCGAAGGTTCGACCTCCTACTTTGGCTCCAAAATGGCTCAAACGCCTCCTCTACAAAATGAGGAGGCTACTGCATGTTTTAAACTGAAAAAACAAACTACACGGCTTGTACTTTCAAGAACACGGCATGTACATTCCAATTTTTAAACTGTTCACTTGGTGGATTCCCGCCAGCATGACACTATTCATCTGCCGACATGAGTACACGACATGTACTCACAACTATACGGCGTGTACTATCGCCCAGCTGGCGGCTGCTCCACTGCCTTACTGTTCTGGCCTCCCGACTGACTACATGGCGTGTAAAGGACCCATACATGGCATGTAGTCAGTTCTTACACCCTTCATCGCCGACATGGCCACACGCCCTATGTACTCATCCTACATGGCCAAGAGTACACGACGTGTGGACAAAGTACACGACATATACTTTCAAAATATATGATTTTCCCCCATTTTCCATATTATCTCAAAAAAACATAAGGAAAAGAGAAAGAAGAAACCCGTACCTCAAAAATAAGAACCGGGTTCTTACAAACTTCCCCCCTTTAAGAATTCATCCTCGAATTTCCCTTCCAAGGGTGGAGAAGATATAGCCGTGAACAAATCCAGCCACTGAGCATGTAAATCGGTCTCCCACTCCCAGGTTTCATCCTGCACTCGGCCATGCTGCCATAGCACCTGTACCAGAGGAATTGACCAGCCTTGGAGGACCTTCTTGCTCCTGTCAACGATACGAGTCAGATGCTCCTCAAAGGACGCGTCCATCTGAAGCTCAACCTCCTCGGGCTGAAGGATGTGAGATGGGTCTGAATGATAGCAGCATAACTGAGATACATGGAAGACGTCGCGCATGTCTCGATACCGCTGCGGTAACTGCAATCGATAGGCAACCAGCCTAACTCTATCCAGAATCTCAAATGGCCCCACATACCTCGGTGAAAGTTTACCCTATCTCCTGATCCATCTGTGTCCCAGCCTCGGTAAAACACGAAGGAAAACCTGATCCCCAACCACGAACCCCAAAGGTCATCTACGGCAATCAACATAAGATTTCTGACGAGACTGCGCTGTAGCCATCCTCTTCCAAATCAACTCGACCTACTCAGTAGTCTCCTACATGAGCTGTAACCCTAGTAAAGTTGCCTCACCTACCTATAACCAGCACAAAGGTGATCGGCATGGCCTACCATATAAAGCCTCGTATAGTGCTATCTCAATAGTTTCCTGAAAACTGTTATTATAGGCAAAGTCGACTAGGGGTATGTGCTTCTCCCAAGATCCCCCAAAGTCTACGACGCATGTACGCAGTATGTCCTAAAGCACCTATATCGTACGCTCTGACTGGCCATCGGTCTGAGGGTGGTAATTTGTGCTCAGAAGCACCTGTGTACCCAGTGCCCTCTGAAAAATCTGCTAGAAACGAGACGTAAAACGGGCATCCCTATCTGAAACGATAGAACAAGGGACCCCATGAAGTCGTACGATCTCTCGAATATATAACATCCCGTGCTCATCAAAACCTAAGGTCTCCTTGATCGGAAAAAGGTGAGCTACCTTCATGAGTCTTTCCACAACAACCCACACGAAAGTATTTCCTCGAGGTGACCTTGGCAACCCCATCACGAAATCCATCGCGACATCATCCCATTTCCACTCTAGAATTGGTAACTACTGTAACAGTATGGCTGGCCTCTGATGCTCTGCCTTCACCTGATGACAGGTGGAACACCTCCTAAGAAAACCAGCTATATCTCTCTTCATACCCGGCCACCAGTAATGACGTCTCAAGTCACGGTACATGTTGGTAACCACGAGATGAATTGCCCAAACTAAAGCATGAAACTCCTGCATCAGCTCCTCGCATATATCCCCTAGAACCCATACTCGTACATGGAAACGCAGAACCTCGTCATCGCCTATCATCCAACCAAAAAGAGGGTCCTCATTTTCCATCGACTCCCATAGAACTAGGCCTTCCGGATCAGATAGTTGTCTCATCCTCACTCTATCTCGGAGGGTAGAAGTCACAGCTAAAGATGAAAGATAAGTTTTCCCCTGACTGTCGTGCACCTCCAAATGAATCTCAGAGAACAAAGCCATAAACTACCATTCACTACTGGCCTCCTGCACTGCCTGTATCTGAGTCTTCCTGCTCAGTGCATTTGCTATTGCATTACCTTTACCAGGTGTGTAGGAAAGCTCAAAATCAAAGGACTGTAGGTACTTGAACCACCTTCTCTGCCTCAGATTCAAGTCACTCTGAGTAAAGATATACTTGAGGCTTTTGTGGTTGGTGAAAACTACAAAATGATCTCCCAATAGATAATGCCCCAACAGCACAACGCATGCACAACTGCAGCCAACTCGACATCATGCGTCGGGTAATTCCTCTCATGTGGCCTCAACTGTCGAGACCCATACACAACTACTCGATCGCCCTGCATCAACACTTCTCCCAACCCAATACTTGATGCATCACAGTAAACTTTATAGCTCTTCCCCTGATCTGGAAGTATCAGGACTGGTGCTGATGTCATCCTTCCTTTCAGATCCTGAAAGGTTGTTTCGCAAGCTTCTGACCAAATGAACTTAACACCCTTCTTATTCAAACCCATCAATGCCGCTGATAAGAAGGATAAGTCCTCTATGAAGATTCTGTAGTAACCAACCAGCCCTAAGAAACTTTGTATCTCAAACACATTCTTAGGCTGCTCCCAGGAAACTACTGCTCTCACCTTCTCTGGGTCTACTGAAACTCCTGCCTCTGAGTTGATATGACCTAGGAAGTGAATCTGGTCCATCCAAAAGTGGCACTTTGAGAGCTTAGCATACAGTCGATGCTCTCTTAGTGCACTCAATACGATCTCAAGATGGATGGCATGGTCGTGTCGAGTGTGAGAGTACACCAAGATATCGTCCACGAATACTACCACAAAAGAATCCAGATAAGGATGGAACACATGATTCATCAGATCCATGAAAAATACTGCTGTGTTCATGAGTCCGAACGGCATAACTGTATACTCGTATAGACCATACCTACTCCTGAAAGTTGTGAGAGGAATATCAGATGGTCTAACGTGGAGCTGACGATATCCTGATCTCAAATCAATATTTGAGAACACTCATTCTCCACGAATTTGATCAAAAAGATCAGCAATACTTGGCAAGGGATATCAGTTCATAACCGTCAACTGGTTCAGCTTCCGATAATCCACACAGAGTCTAAGGGTACCGTCCGCCTTCTTCGCAAAAAGGACCGGCGAACCCCAAGGAGAAGTACTGGGTCAGATAAAAACCTTCGCCTGTAACTCCTCTAACTGCCTCTTGAGCTCTTGCAACTCAGGCGTAGACATCCTATAAAGAAGAATGGACACCAGTGCTACCCCTGGCACAATATTGATAGATAAATCCACCTCTTGCTCTAGAGGAAGACCTGGAAAATTCATCCGGGAAGACATCCCTGAAAAGATCAACCACTAGAGGGAAATCCGTCTGACAAGTCCCCTAATCATCCAGATATAAGCTCACAATCTGGGTTGTGACTCCACCTCTCACATGATGCTCTGGTCCAACTCGACTCTCCTGAACATCCCACTCGCCCTCGTACAGAAACTCTCTGCCCTCTGGTGACGTGAAATGCACCTTGCGACGATAGCAGTCTACAAAGGCTCATACAGGAACCAACCAGTCCATCCTGAGAATGACATCATAAGATGCCATCTCTAAGACATAGAGGTCCAAAAGGAAGTGACACCCACCAACCTCAAGGGGGAACTCCTTGAACTAATGCACACCAGCCGTTCTAGTCCCCAACAGAGTGTCTGGCATCATAACAGTAGAAGAAGAAAAAACACAGAGCCCAAGGATCTACACAATGGGAACAGATATGAATCTATGTGTAGCACCCATATCGAAAAGTACTGAAGATAAGGCAGAAGCTACTAGAATAGTACCTATGACTGTAGAAGGTCTGGGATCCTGCTCCTACTGGGTCTGTTGCACTCCATATGCCTGCCCAGTGCCGTGGCCCTGTGACATAGCCAGACTACCCTGAGCTGTCCCGCCCTGCTGCCTCTGAGATCTTGGTGTCTGGCAACCACAACCACGACCACCATCTCTTCCTGCAGGTCCTGACGTATTCCAGTTCCCTGACTGGTAAGAAGCTACTGGTCCTTCTCCCACTCGTGGAGTCTACACAGAACCCCTCTCACTAGCCACTTGTTGAAACGCCCTGCAAAAGCGCTGCAGATAACTCATCTTGCCGCATGATCAGCACTCTACTGGATCGCGTGGACACTGTGGTCTCTTGTGCCCCTCTCTACCACACTGGTAGCACCTGACCGGGACACCGGAAGAAGCTTCCTGGTTGGTACTTCCGCCCTGAGATAAGTTCATTTGTCTCTTCCTCTTTCCTGAAAAAATAGTACCAGTAACTACTAAACCGCCCTAGCCCAGACCACTAGATTCCCACAGGTTCCTCTCTGTAATCAGCACCTGGTTCACAATAGCATGTACAATAGGCAACCTGAAAACATTCACCAGTGCTCAGATGTCATAACGAAGACCATCTTCGAAGCACCTGGCTCTCAACATCTCATCACCCACCAGCATGGGTGCAAAGAGCTGAAGCTCTGTAAAATGACTAGAGTAATCCATCACTGACATAGCGCCCTGCTGTAGATTCATGAACTCTCGAGCTCTATCTAGCCTCAGTGTCTCCAGGAAAAAAAGTCATAGAAGACTGCCTGAAAATCTTCCCACGCCATGTCCTTGTGATGCTCTGACTGGGTGCTAACATCCCACCACCTCTTGGCGGAATAACTTAGCATATAAGTCGCAAGCTTGACCCTCCGCCCTGGAGGTGTCTCAAGATGCTCGAAAATAGTCTGCATCGATCTTAGCCAAGACTTCGTAGCCTGTGGTCTGCCATCCCTTGAAAACGTAGGCAGATGCTGCTGCTGAAAGATACATATCAGCTTGGCCATAGATGTGGCAGCCATTGGTGCTCCCTGAAAGGTCTACATAAACCGCAATAAGCCTTCATGGAACTGCTCCTCTGCGCCTGTGTCCGGTATGGTAGTTGGTGTCGTACCTAGCTCTGTTAGAGGATCAACTAGTAGCCCATGGCCCACCATCTCTGGATTATTCTCCTTCCCGCTCTCCTGGAGAACAACGCGTGGTCGTCTAGGCGGCATGACACTACAAGGTCAAAAATGTGCCTTAGAACAAGATTATTAAAGACTGAAAATGAAGAAACCCAAAAGGAACAAGAAAAGAAGGAATTTTTAAATTTGAAAATCAAGACTACACGGCATGTACAATGATTGCATGGTGTGTACTTGACTTCCCTTCCCAGCCCGAGTCCTTCCACATGGATCCCGTTGAACAAAAACTACATGGCGTGTATGGTGTTATTTTCCAACTGCCCGTGTCATTTGTGACACGGCAGACTACTCGGCTTGACACTACATGGCGTGTTACACCCACACACGGTGTGGACGCCATCCCGTTTTCTAGCCACACAGTTAACACCACACGGTCTGTCCTTAGACAAGACTACACGGCGTGTCCCACAGGTACACGGCGTGTTCAAGGAGGGGTGACACCGACCCGTGTTGTTAGGTACACGGCCAAGTCCCCACGACACACTACACAACGTGTTCATCTTTGACACGATGTGTTCTATATAAGAGTTCACCATCCCTTGTAGTTAGTTACATGACCGGGTCCCCAGGTCAGACTACACGGCGTGTTTCATAGTGGACACGGCGTGTATGTCTCAAGGTCTCCTTCGTCCATATTGTCTGTCACACGGGTGGACTCCGGGTCAATACTACAAGGCGTGTACAAAAGCTACATGGCGTGTTCCCTCAACTCATTTTTTTTCCCGTGTCCCCACCCACATGGTCTATGAGACAGGAAGAAACTACACGACGTGTACTTAGGGTACACGGCGTGTACTCAAAAAGTTTATTTTTTTCTTCCCGAACAGAAGGCCATAGACGGCGTGTTCATGGTTTTACATGGCTTGTATACTAGGTTTCTAGACAGTATGCCTCAGAAACTTCTCTGGAACCCAGAAAATATTGAAAAACATAACCTAAGTGTCAAATTCCGACCCGTGATGGCCCATACTCCCCACGAATCAAAGTTTGACATCTTATCTATGTTACAACAAAATAAACAGTCAATGATCTGCCGAATTCCGGTAAATGGGGGCTCATACTCCCCAAAAACCAAAGTTTGGCATCCATTCTATAAATAGGATCACACAACATACCCTATCACATAGCAGATATTTTTTCAGAGCAGCTATCACAACAGCATGCTTCTCTAGCACAACAACTATCACAACAACATGCACTTTCTGATGGACCTACATGGCATGGAACTATGCATGGAATGTGATTTCTAGCGTGTGCCTATATGATTCAAGAGATGGAATACCCTCATCTCATCGGTTTGCAACTAAAATAGAACCCATCAATAAAATATAACAGCATAATCACAGGTGCGTCACCCAACGGTGAAATCAAACCAACTCTAAACTATAAAATTAGTAAAATTGCAATACACACTACGGGAAAAATGGGTATTTGCGACGGGTTATTTGCGACGAGGGTATTTACCCGTCACAAATAGTTAGGCTTTTGCGACGGGATTGCTTTCCCCGTCGCAAATAGTTTTCCCGCGGTGCGCGCCAAATCACGGGAAAACTATTTGCGACGGGAATATCCCCCCATCGCAAATAACCGGCGGCGGTAAAAGGTATTTGCGACGGGAATATTCCCCCGTCGCAAAAAGTATGTCGGCAGGTGGTTATTTGCGACGGGTCCCGTCGCAAATAACTATTTACCGGTTGACCGTAATAAATGTTGGCTAAGGTATTTGCGACGGACACCGTCGCAAAAAATACTTTTTGCGACGGGATACCCGTCGCAAATAATCTAACCTATAAATACCCCCATCCGTTTTTTTCATTTCATTGTCATTCCTTATCTTCTCCTTCTCTCAAAATTATCTTTTTGGAGTTCAATTTTTTTCCAGTTTAATTTTTTTCTTCGTAGCTGATATTAAAGTTTTGAAGAACGATCAGAGCAGATCAATTTTCAAGGTCTTTATGTTCATTTTAATTTTTTATTTATTTTTAATTTTTTATTAGTTTCAAATATTATTAATTAGTTGTAATTTAATTATGTTTACATTGTTTTATTACTTAATAAATTTAAATTATTAGTATTGTTTATAGTTAATGGTAATTAGGAATAATTAGTAATAATTTTTAATAATTAAGAATAAATATTAATAATTAGTAATAAATACCAATAATTAGGAATAATAACATTATTACATTATTAGTTTATTTTATTATTAATATTAAAATAATATAATTTTTTATATATATACAATTCTTTTTTCATCTGTGTGTTTGCTGTCTTCACATGTATTATTTGTATGTGGAGATAGAAAACGCACAGATGAAAGAAGAATTGTATATAAATTAAAAAATTATATTATTTTAATATTAATAATAAAATATATTAATAATGTTATTATTTGTAATTATTGGTAATTATTTCTAATTATTGATAATTATTCATTTAATTACTAATAATTAGGAACAATTATCAATAATTATCAATAATTAAGAATAATTAGTAATAATTATCAATAATTAGTAATAATTACCAATAATTAGTAATAATTACCAATAAGTAGTAATAATTACCAATAAGTAGTAATAATTACCAATAATTAGTAATAATTACCAATAATTAGTAATAATTACCAATAATTTGTAATAATTACCAATAATTACCAATAATTAACAATAATTAGTAATAATTACCAATAATTACCAATAATTACCAATAATTACCAATAATTAGTAATAATTAGGAATAATTGGTAATAATTAGTAATAATTAGTAATAATTAGTACTGATTAGGAATAATTAGGAATAATTAGGAATAATTAGGAATAATTAGGAAAAATTAGGAAAAATTAGGAAAAATTAGGAATAATTAGGAATAATTAGGAATAATTAGGAATAATTAGGAATAATTAGGAATAATTGTCAATAATTGTCAATATTTAGTAATAATTAGTAATAATTAGGAATAATTAGGAACAATTATCAATAATTATCAATAATTAAGAATAATTAGGAATAATTAGGAATAATTATCAATAATTCTCTATAATTAGTAGTAATTAGTAATAATTAGTAAGAATTAGAAATAATTAGGAACAATTATCAATAATTATCAATAATTAAGAATAATTAGTAATAATTAGGAACAATTATCAATAATTATCAATAATTAAGAATAATTTGTAATAATTAGTAATAATTGTCAATAATTACCAATAATTACAAATAATTAGGAATAATTAGGAATAATTAGGAATAATTAGGAATAATTAGGAATAATTAGGAATAATTAGGAATAATTAGTAATAATTAGGAATAATTAGTAATAATTAGTAATAATTAGTAATAATTAGTAATAATTAGGAATAATTAGGAATAATTAGGAATAATTAGTAATAATTAGGAATAATTATTAGTAATTATTTATAATTATTTATAATTATTTCTAATTATTTATAATTACCAATAATTACCAATAATTACCAATAATTACCAATAATTACCAATAATTACCAATATTTACCAATAGTTACCAATAGTTACCAATTGTTACCAATAATTACCAATAATTACCAATAATTACCAATAATTACCAATAATTACCAATAATTACAAATAATTACCAATAATTACCAATAATTACCAATAATTAGCAATAATTAACAATAATTAACAATAATTACCAATAATTACCAATAATTACCAATAATTTGCAATAATTACCAATAATTTGCAATAATTACCAATAATTAGTATTAATTAGGAATAATTAACAATAATTAGGAATAATTAACAATAATTAGGAATAATTACCAATAATTACCAATAATTAGGAATAATTAGGAATAATTAGGAATAATTAGGAATAATTAGGAATAATTAGGAATAATTAGGAATAATTAGTAATAATTAGGAATAATTAGGAATAATTAGTAATAATTAGTAATAATTAGGAATAATTAGGAACAATTAGTAACAATTAGTAGTAATTATTAGTAATTATTAGTAATTATTTATAATTATTTCTAATTATTTATAATTATTTATAATTACCAATAATTACCAATAATTACCAATAATTACCAATAATTACCAATAATTACCAATAATTACCAATAATTACTAATAATTATCAATAATTACCAATAATTACCAATAATTACCAATAATTACCAATAATTACCAATAATTACCAATAATTACCAATAATTACCAATAATTACCAATAATTAACAATAATTACCAATAATTACCAATAATTACCAATAATTACCAATAATTAGTATTAATTAGGAATAATTAAGAATAATTAGTAATAATTACCAATAATTAAAAATAATTAGTAATAATTAACAATAATTATTAATAATTACCAATAATTACCAATATTTAGTAATAATTAACAATAATTGCCAATAATTAACAATAATTGCCAATAAATGCCAATAAATGCCAATAATTCCAATAATTGCCAATAATTACCAATAATTTCCAATAATTACCAATAATTAGTAATAATTACGAATAATTAGTAATAATTACAAATAATTAGTAATAATTACGAATAATTAGTAATAATTACCAATAATTATCAATAATTACCAATAATTATCAATAATTACCAATAATTATCAATAATTACTAATAATTATCAATAATTACTAATAATTATCAATAATTACTAATAATTAGCAATAATTACTAATAATTAGCAATAATTAGTAATAATTAGCAATAATTACTAATAATTAGTAATAATTAGTAATAATTAGTAATAATTAGGAATAATTAGTAATAATTAGGAATAATTAGTAATAATTAGTAATAATTAGTAATAATTAGGAATAATTAGTATTAATTAGGAATAATTAGTAATAATTACCAATAATTAGTAATAATTAGTATTAATTACCAATAATTAGTATTAATTACCAATAATTAGTATTAATTACCAATAATTAGTATTAATTACCAATAATTATTATTAATTACCAATAATTAGTATTAATTACCAATAATTAGTATTAATTACCAATAATTAGTATTAATTACCAATAATCACCAATAATTACCAATAATCACCAATAATTACCAATAATCACCAATATTTTCCAATAATTACCAATCTTTTCCAATATTTTCCAATAATTACCAATAATTACCAATATTTTCTAATAATTACCAATAATTACCAATATTTCCCAATAATTACCAATATTTACCAATAATTACCAATATTTACCAATAATTAGGAATAATTACCAAAAATTATGAATAACTACCAATAATTTGGAATAACTACCAATAATTTGGAATAATTACCAATAATTTGGAATAATTACCAATAATTTGAAATAATTACCAATAATTAGGAATAATTACCTTATTACATTATTTGTATATTTTATTATTAATATTAAAATAATATAATTTTCTATATTATATACAATTCTCTTTTCTTCGGTGTTTTTTCTGTCTCCACATGTAATATTGGCATTCTTTTTCAAAATTATCAACCTACTCGCCAATGGAGAGGTGAAAGTGAATGTAAATATTACATGTGGAGACAGAATATGAAACACACAGATGAAAGGAGAATTGTATATAATATAGAAAATTATATTATTTTAATATTAATAATAAAATATACTAATAATGTAATGATGTTATTATTATATAATTAATATTTATGAAAAAAATTATATTAGTATTATTAAAAAAATAAAAAATCAATATAATATTAAAATTATCAATATTTGTAACAGGTTTTGCTTTATTCTCAATATATTCAATCCTTGCTTGTGTTTTTTCTAACAAATTATTCAAAACCAGTAATGCTTTTATATTTTATAGAAAAATATGGAACAACGAGGTCGTCAATAGTCATTATTAGATGACCGCATATGGATAAATCAACGTAGAAATCCAAATGGTTCTGGTTTAAATCCAGTATATATAGAGGGTGTGGAGATTTTTTTATCATTTGCGGCATCAAATCCAGAATTTGTTTCAGAAGGAAAGATAAAATGCCCTTGTAGAAAATGTGCATTGAGAACGTTTGACACGTTTGACAAAGTGGGGGAACATCTCTTGCGTTTTGGTTTTCAAGCAGATTATGTTTTTTGGTATCAACACGGTGAACGTAGTTCCAGAGCAGGTGATACCAACTTGATTCCGAATCCATCCCAGTTTCAAGATTTAGTACATGATGTTGCAGGTTCATCTGTTCAACATACAGAAACTCCGGCTGATATAGCTTCAAATCCTGAGTTGGGACCGTCTGAATTTTATGAGTTATTGAAGTCTGCTGAGGATGCATTATATCCTGGCTACAAGATGAGCAAATTAGAAGCAGTTTCAAAATTTATGGCTATCAAATCAGATAACGGAATGTCAAACACCTGTTTTGACCAGATATTTTCTTTGCTGAAAACACTGTTACCCGAAGGAAATGTTTTACCTGCAAATTACTATGAAAGTAAGAGGTTGGTTCGAAATTTGGGACTTACTTGTCAGAAGATTCATGCATGTTCAAATGACTGCATTTTATATTCTGGGGAAAATGAGTCGTTGGATAGTTGTCCCACATGTGGGAAACTGAGATATAAAGAAGGAAAACACGGGAAGTCTGGTTAGATTCCTATAAAACAGTTGAGATATTTTCAGCTTACATCCAGACTTCAGCGTTTATTCATGTCTAAGAATACATCGACAATGATGTCATGGCATAAAGAGAATAGTTCAACCGATAAAAGCTTGAATCATCCAGCCGATGGTGATTCATGGAAACATTTTGATAGAGTGCATCCATCCTTTGCTTTAGAATCTAGAAATGTTCGACTGGGCCTTTCCACTGATGTTTTCTGTCCGTTTGAATCTTATGGTAGTCAATATTCATGTTGGCCTATTTTTTTAACTCCGTACAATTTACCTCCATGGATGTTGATGAAGGAGCCATATATCTTTTTAACTTTACTAATTCCAGGACATCCGAAGAAAAATATTGATGTTTATTTGAAGCCATTGATTGATGAATTAAATTTATTGTGGAGTACTGGTGTCAGTACATATGATGTTGCAACGAAACAGAATTTCATACTGAGAGCAGCATTGATGTGGACAATAAGTGACTTCCCGGCTTATGGGATGTTATCTGGCTGGAGTACACATGGTCAGAAATCATGTCCTTACTGTATGGGAGAGAACAAAGCATTTATGCTCATTCATGGAAAGAAACCTTGTTATTTTGACTGTCATCGCAGATTTCTTCCAGCTGATCATCCTTTTCACAGAAACAGATTTCATTTCAGAAAAGGAACAGCTGAAAGGGATGGACCTCCAAAAATTGACAAACAGTTGTGTGTATTGAGTAACCCACCTTCCAAACTTGTTAAAACTTATAATGCATATGTGGTGAATGGATTTCGATTCCACACACATGCATATGGGGAATCGAAAAAAACAATGAACAGTAGAGTTAGCTTGAGAGGATCTAATCATCGAGAAAATGAAGTTGACTTTTATGGCATACTTGATGAAATCATTGAACTCTGTTATCTTGGACAACATTACATAACCATGTTCAAATGTCGGTGGTTGGATACAGAGAGAGGCGTGCGTGTTCATCCGACTCATGGAATCATCGATATTAAATGTAAAAGTGTTCTCGCAGTAAATGAACCATTCTTATTGGCTCAACAGGCATATCAAGTTTATTATGCAAAGTACTGTGCAACATCAAGAGACTTGACTGATTGGTGGAGTGTAATAAAAATCAAAATTCGAGACAATCAGTTTAGTCAAAGTGAATGTGCTTTCACTGATGTGCAAAGAATTGAAGTTTTTCAAGAGAGTACTCAAAATCAATCTTTTTTACAAAGAGACATGAGTATCGATGACGACACCCCACATTTAAGAGTCGGTGATGACGATGATGTTAATGATGTCACATATGAATTTGAAATGGTAAGAGATGAAGCAACTGTAACTCGAATGGATATCGATGATGTTGAGGAGGAATATGAAGATGACATTGACATATATGAAGATGATGATGAAGATGAACACTGATAGAATTTCATGGTATTTATATACAATCATAATATGTATATATGTATATATAATAGTAATTATCAATTATTTTCTAACATTAACATTTTCTGTTTCAGATGGATGACGCCACATTTCGTGCGTTGGCGGATGCTGACCTGACTTTTGATGCGGATGAGTTGCTGACAGATGACCCTCAGCCTGCAGGCGCTCCAGGGAGTACGCGGAGGGGGAGCGGTCTTGCACGATTGATGATTCCTGACCCCGTCCCCGAGCGACGTCCACGTCTTGGGTTTGATCCACGCACACGGAGGTGTGATAACCTGTGTGATAACATGTGGATTTGACTAAAATTTCATTAATCTATTCACATAATAAATGTTTATTATTTTTTCAGTTTTCCGCATATAGCAGTCGGACAGGGCAGCGCTATTTTGCGCAACTATTTCTCTCAGTTGTGGACCACATGGGAGCAGATTCCCATTGATGTGCAGCAGGCCATGTTCGACCATTGGTTGGTACGTACATAAATAAATAATTTTTATTTTGAAAATTATTTCATTTCTAACTTGATATTTTGATTTATTTGTAGGGTTTATGGTATCCGATTGAGGATACCATGCGTGACGCCATCCACGAGGCATGGGAGGTGGCCATGCGTGATCGTCTTCGTCAGTTTTTGCACAATTTAAGAAAAACTGCGATGAAGAAAGCAGGAGTGTCAGATTTTGAGGAGTCATGTAGAGCACACCGACCAGAGTATATTTCATCCCATGCATGGGATGGATTATGTGCGCACTGGTTGAGTGGTGTCTTTCAGAGGAGATCATCGGTGGGGAGGCAGAATCGGGGGAGACAGGAGGTGACTCATCGAGCTGGGAGTCGTTCTTTCAGTACTCATAGACAGCATCTGGTACGTACATTATTTATAAATATTTTATATAACTATAAATATTAACAGTTTATTTTTTATTCTTATAGGCTGTCGAGCACCCCGATATTACAGAGTACGACGTATATCGGAGGATGTATAGTGATCCTGCTACTGGGGAGCTCAGAGGTGATCGTCAGCATCACATCGTGGTCAGTATTATTTGTTTTCAAGTTTAAAAATTAACTGCATATAATATATTCACAATTTTAATTTTAAATTGCAACTATAGGAGTCATATGAGGCCGCAGCGGCACAGGCCCGACATGAGAGTCAGGCCGAGTCATCAGATCAGACCACTTCCCGTCAGTTTGATGAGGCGGCATGGATGCAGGCCACCCAGTATGCCTTCGAGAAGGTCCGGGTAGTTGGTATCGGCTCTCGACTGACTCCCGGAGATTATTATGGCAGTGCTGCGATGTCGGCATCCAGCTCGAGAGGAGCTCATGCATCTTCTTCTACACAGTATGAGGATCAGTTGCGATCTCAGACTGCACAGATAGAGAGTCTCCGACAGGAGCAGGAGCAGATGCGTCAGCAGCTTGAGGAGGAGCGTCGACGCCAGCAGCAGCTGTACGAGGAGCAGACGAGTCGGTGGCAGCAGCAGCATCAGGAGCAGATGGAGTACATGCGCCGACTCACTCATGCTTTAGGGATGGAGTTTCCTCCACCACCATCTACAGATCCCCCACCTCCCCCTTCCCCCCCTCCTTCAGATTAGAGTTTGTATTTCTGTTATAAAATTTGTGAAATCATTTTTTTTTCTATTCGTAGTTTCTGTCTCATTATAAAATATTAATAATATTATATTTTTAAATAACAAT
The DNA here is from genome assembly GCA_963277665.1 of Viscum album. Taxonomy (NCBI): domain Eukaryota; kingdom Viridiplantae; phylum Streptophyta; class Magnoliopsida; order Santalales; family Viscaceae; genus Viscum; species Viscum album. Next base: position 1,679,879,324 of record OY728135.1, read on the forward strand.
ATTAATATGAATAATAATATTATTTATATTTTATAATATTAAATTTTATATATATATTAAAATTTTATATATATATTAAAATTTTATAATATTAAAATTTAATTATTTTTTTTGTAATACTTGAATTATTTTAATATTTGAATGTAAAATAATTCTATTATTTTTATATTAATTAATATAACTTATTAATATTTTTTTTATTTATAAATTATAATTGTAATATTATTATATTAATTAAATCATTTATTAATATTCTATTATTTTTTATTTTTGAATTATAATTATACTATTATTATAGTAATTAAAATAATTTATTATTTTCATTTCTAAATTATAATTCTATTATTATATTAATTAAAATAATTTATTAATAATTTATTTTTTTTATTTTTTTTATAGTATTTGCGACGAGATACTATGCCCGTCGCAAATACTAGTATTATTAATAGTTTTTTTTAAAAAAATAGTATTTGCGACGGGATACTACTCCCGTCGCAAATACTAGTATTATTAATTTTTTTTTTATTTTTTTAAAAAATAGTTTTTGCGACGGAACCGTTGCAAAAGTGATTGCGACGGGTCCCATCGCAAAAACTATTTTAAAAGTTTTTTACAAAAATACGGAATACTATTTGCGACGGGGAGAATGTCCATCGCAAAAAAAGGCTTTAGCGACGGGCCCGTCGCAAATAAGTGTAGTTGCGACGGAGTTTTCATCCCGTCACAAATAGCCCGTCGCAAATACCTTGTTTTTCTAGTAGTGACAAGTTTAATTAGATTTTCCCCATACACGGGTTAGATACACCCGGACACAACTTATTACCAACTACCGTTCATTCTATCCCTGCCTATGACTCCAAATAGTAATTCAAAGAAAAGAACCTCTTCTGATACCACTTTGAAACGTCTCGGCTCCTGGTGCCACTCAATGGGTGCCCCGAACCCGGTTCGCTACGTGACCTCAAGAGCATTTCCCCAAACACCACAGGCTGCCGACTAGCAGTGAGGGCCCAGGTCTGATAGTGGGGAAACTATACCCTCATTTGTCAATGTGTAGCGCAGTGGAATATGAAAGAAAACATACAACAAACATCGGAAGCAGTAAACCATGCACAACGGAATAAAAAACTGCAGTAGATATAACCAACTGTATATAAATAATGATGAAACATGTCTCAAGTTATAAGAAAACAGCCCGACCATGTTATACATCAATACAGTAAAACAAAATGCAGAGTACAGCAAAACTAAGTAAAACAACTGGCAACAGCATCGTGAGCCTAGGCTCGGTCCCATGCCCTCCAACTCCTCAGCAACAGTCAAGTACCTGTATAGGGAATCTTGCCCCTATCTACACCTGCATAAATGTAATCTGTTTGGGCTGAAAATCATGGCCCAAGAAGGGTGTGAGAAATATATCACACTAGGCACCCACCAAAGGCCTGTGCCCAACTGCGTGCAAGCATGCATCAATAGTGTGTAGTAGTAAAATGCAAAATGGTAAGCAGTAATCAAAAGTAAATAATTACCAGTTATATTTCCATTTTATTATCCATTTAATCCATTAAATATTAGAAATAACCACAGTGAATTTCTAAGTAAACAATCTACGTTCTTAGACATGTAATCCCCTACCCTCAAGTAAAGAGTATCCAACACAAGAATCAGCCCTCATGCATAACAAAATTTTCCCTCAGGCGTAGGTAGTGTCGCCCTTAGGCACAGAGTCTATCGCCCTCAGGCATGGAAGAAGTTTCCCTCAGGCGGAAATAACTACTGCCCTCAGGCTAAATAGTGCAGCGCCCACAGGCTAATCACAACAACGCCCTCATGTTAAACAGGTATCCGGGTCATGCCCAACATGTCATTATGCAGTAAACAAACAATTCATCTCGAGGAAATTCTACAATTACAACATTAAAAGAATACCCTAGGGTATCCTAGACAAATGGCTAAATAGTGGAACACACCCCTGGGGTGGTTCCAGATCCAAGCAATGATCCCAACCAGCATTTTAATATCACAATTAATCACTAATTCAATTCTTGGTGGTTATTATAGCAACGAACTCTGCTGCCCGACACCCCAACATGGGTTCGTGGCACAAAAACGCACAAAACACACGACAATTGGAAAAATTAACACCAAGACACCTACCTTATACGCGAACGAGCACTATACTCGAACGCCGGTTCCTGAAATTCCCAATTACGACGTAGATCTGACGAAGAAGAAAAGTCTCTTAACCTCAAATAACTCCCATTATGAGAATAATTGGTAAGAAACACGCTAGGAGAAGAGAGGGCTTAACCGTATGGTTCCAACAAGATTGTCCGAGGCGGAAATGGATTCCCGACGTGCGCCCAGCGGATCTCTGAAGGTTTGGCCTCCTCTTTTGGGTCCAAAACGGCTCAAATGCCTCCTCTGCCAAATGCGGAGGCTACAGCCTATTTTAAGCCAAAAAAACTACACGGTGTGTACTCTCAAGTACACGGCGTGTAAGTTCCAATTTTTAAATTGTTCACTTGGTGGATTCCCGCCAGCGTGGCACTGTTCATTTGCCGAGATGAGTACACGACATGTACTCATGACTACACGGCGTGTACTGTCGCCCAGATGGCAGCTGCTCCACCGCCTTACTGTTCTGGCCTTCCGACTGACTACACAGTGTGTAAAGGACCCATACACGGAACGTAGTCGGTTCCTACACCCTTCATCACCGACATGGCCACACGCCCTATGTACTCGTCCTACAGGGCCATGAGTACAGGGTGTGTGGACAAAGTACACGACGTGTACTTTCGAAATCTAATATTTTTCCCTATTTTCCATATTTTCTCAAAAACACTTAAGGAAAAGAGAAAGAAGAAACTCGTACCTCAAAAATAAGAACCGGGTTCTTACATATATAATTTCAAAACACATCACCTTGGATCTATTTATAGTTTATTTTGAGATTATTTCAAAAATTTAGTTGTAGTCCTTATTGATTATATTCTCATATATTTCAATAGAAAGGTAGAACATGAAGTAAATTTTATGATTTTTATAATGAGTTTATGAATTTATTATTTTCATATAAAATTTGAGAAGTGTTAATTATTAGGATAAACTATATTCATATTTGGTTATTAAAAGAGAGGGTATATCTTTGGATCTTTTCATGTAAGAGTTTCATGAATAATGGTATAAAAAACATCTTTAAACATGATCATTAATTTTAATAGATTATTTTGATAATATTTAACCATTAAGAGAAATTTATAATAGTTTACAAATCATTTAGACTAGTTAGAATGAATGAATTAAAGACTCTATATATAAAATATTATGAAGAAAGTTTTAGGAATCATATGTAGTGGTTTGTAACTGTATTGTTTCATGGATACCCAAATATATAGAATGATTTTTTATATATATTGATCCTATATATAAGTGATTAGGATGTGAAATTTTGAGAAAATAAATGGGGATAACTTAATACTCATTTAAAAAACAGGCCCATTTGAAAAATTACTCAACTCCCGTTCTAGAGTTAACAGTAGAAATTTTTACATTATAGATTTTTATGAATTATCTATATAGAGGGGATTATTATATATATAATAATTATAATATCACAAAGTATATATTCACAAATAATAATTCACTAGAGATGATGCATAGAGTTAATCAAGGACTGTGATTTCTTAATACATTTCCATCGTGGGAGTGAAAAAAGACAAACAATTATTAAAGTAGAACATTACTATGAATATAATCCATGATTATTTTTAATGACACCTAATATTAATGGATATGAGAAGAATAGACATAGAACTCATAATAAAGGGAATTAATCCTATATTACCCAATTGATTTCTCAATCGTACATCTATATAAAGATTATGGTGTTATAAAAGGATAACATGACGCTATCGAATAAGGTAGATAATATTCCAAGTTTCATCATAGATGGGACAAAAATTTATAATTCATGAAATAATTATTTTTTACCACATTGAAAATATAAATGGATAAGTTATTGGATGATTCACGTAGATCAACATTCTCTTTTCACCGAAGAATAAATAAATTTTATAATTATATTATGGAGATATTTTCTGGGATAACATGAGTGGGGTGCTTGTAATGTACATATATTTGTACTTATTATACATGAAATTCAAGACTAATCATCATAAGTATATGTGGATATAATAATCATTATCCATACATATATGCAAATAAGAGAACATTAACATGATTCTCCATATAGGTTTTAACAATACCTCTAAAGGAAATAATTCCATTTGGGTAATATTTGATCCAATCAAAAATACGAGATGATTTATTTCCATTCGAGAGGAATTCTTGAATATCCCTAAAGAGTTATGAAGATGATATTCATTTTTTTAATATAATGAAAATTAACATTGTCTTGAAGAAGGAAAAGTGGTTTCCATTATACATGAAAATGAATATCCATTCCTATATTTATGATGAAATCTAGAAGACTTGGATACTTGAAGAAATCCTTTAAAACTGTTGATTGTAGAGCTGGTTCTTCTGTTAATGAACACTGAAAAAATTATAAAAGGAACTACATAAAATATATTACTAGTGAAGGATGATTGTAAAATACAGTTAAATTGGCATATAAACAAGATAACCATTAAATATATACCTGGAAGACAATAACAGTTTTAATGTTTCATAGAGATATAGATAATTTTTTAGGAAACCATGACTATGTTAGTGAGTGTATTGGATAATAAAATTAGTGTGGAAATAGTCTTTGAAGAATATATATATTTGTTTTTTATTGGATGAAAATAATAAGGAAAAAATCAAAATTATAATACTCTACATTTAATATTTAGATATTATAAATTCTATAGAATCTATTTAAGGAGTTTAGAAATACTTGAATAATTCTCATGATGATTTGAGGACTATCTAAGATGATATGAAGTAGTTTAATGATTTATTTATTTTCTTTAATGAGGAAAATAATTCAATTGAAGGAAATCGTTAAAAATATGATTGCATCGATTCACATCATTGGACACACAAAAAATAGGTTACACCATATCAAATACATATTAGAATCATATTAATAAAGAGATTATCAACTATATAATCATTGTTAGAGTGACTAATCATGTTTTCAAAAACACATATCTGAATCTAAAAGTGGGGATCTAGATAATGTTTTAAAATATACTTAAATGGTTCTACCTCTGAGTCACTAATATAAGGGAATCCATAAAAACATTTCGTGGTCAATGTATCGGGTTACAGAGTTATAGATATATGTATGTAAATCCATATAAGAAGATCCAGATTGGGATCTCAATTTAAGGATTCTCCAAATATAAGGATAACATTATTCAAAAATTCTAGTATAAAAAATATAATGTTTCCAGAATTTATATTCTCAAGAAAAAAATTAATTTGGATAGCATTGAATATTTTTTTCTTTTTTATGATCATGAATTTAATTTAATAAACTTTTTAATATTGATAAGATGAATATGAGATATTATAAAAGGATAGGAATTTATCTTTTTTGAGATAAGAAATTTTAAATTTAAAAAATATGTAAATGTAAACGTCAAGGTTCATATATTAGTATCCATTGATTTAAATATAAAAAAAAGATTATTCATTCATGCTATGTAAGAGAAAGAATAATTGAGGTGTTATATGATATTCATAAAATCTAAAAAAAGTTTTTAATGAGTTCCCTAGTATCTCCAATCACACTAGAGAATAATTTTATATGCATGTTGAGGTTTTATTCCATAAGTTAGGTGGCTATGTTCATTCACATAGCCAAGGGAATATCCTTTGATGATTTTCATGCATCCAAATGAGAGTTAATTAGTACTATCATTCATGGATAGAAAATCAACTTCCATGTTTTAATATATCTATGTGTTCCCAAAAAACTATATCCTGGATAATCAGTATCCTTCGTGTCATGATGTCATAGGTGAAGGACTATTGACTTTTGTGATTTTTAGGTAGAATATTGGCCATCATAGTAGTCTCTGTTTCAATAAATGATGTAATGATATTTTGTTTTCTTCATATATGAATACCAATGAGTGTGTATTTATCTTTTTATTTATGGGAATTACCTCTCCAATAGTATTCATTTAATTCCAATAGAATAGATTACCTTTAGTCAAGTATTATTTCTTTTCCATTCACACTTCCTTGATCACATAAACAATATATATTCAGTTTCACCCATAATGTTAGGATAGTCTTGTTCACCCATCATTCATGGGGGATGCTATAATTACACCTATTAATTTTTTATATGACTTTTAAATATAAGGATTCAGGTCCTTATTATTGAACAGGATGGATAATTGTGCTATAAAATATCATGCTTCAACATAATTTTTTTAAAATATGAGCTATTTTTATTGAACTATGCATCATTTCAAGCCTCCCAAATTACCAAGAATCCTTTTAATATAAAAATAATATTCTCAAATAACTTAAATGAATGGAGATGTTCTATATCGCAGCTCCTATAATGTTACGTGCTATCTTCTACAGGATGTGATCCCACTCCCCCACTAAGAACAGTTGGTGAATTTTCTCCCCTTTTGGGTGTGTGCAACATGATCATTTAGAAGTTGTATGAACGCCTTTCCTCCATATATCCTCTAATGTGGGACATTTAGGGCTACAAATTCTATAAAAAATAAATCATTATAAAATCAGTAATAAATTTCATCATAAATTGCATGTCCATGAGATTGCTTATAACTGTATAGGAGTGATTTTTTGAAAGTTGGTTATCTTAAAACTCCCTAAGGTGGAACATATAAATATATTATTCCACGATAGTATATATGATTTCAAGAATATTATTTTGATTATTATTTAAGATAAATCTATAATAATTTTATGTTTATAGGAATTTTGTAAGGATATATCTAGAACTAGGTATATTGGGAATTAATGTGGGAGTCTAGAAAAGTTTCCAAACCATAAATTGGTGTCACCTCTCCAAAATACCGATATACATTTATCATTTATGTGGGGTTTAAATCCCTGAATGTTACATCATATACAGTTCCCATTCCCTCCCTAATATGTGCCTATATACCTAACTTATTTATCATGTATTTTTTATCACCAAAGAGTTTTCCTTTCTATCAAATCCCATGTTATCTAATATTTTAATGAATTCATGTGTTCTTACTCATTTTTTAAATTAATTAAACCTTATTAAATATTTTTGGATATCCATTACCATCTATTCCATTAGATCACCCCTTCTTAAAGGGAGACTAAAATAAATCCATTCATGATGTTTTCAATTTTCTAAAAAAATATTTGGTAAATTTTATTATGGAGATGATAAAAATGGGAATAGATAAGAGAAAAAATTTTCTAATGTTATTTTACTAACAAAATATTGGAAATTATTATTCTAGATTATGATTTGTGATGTTATTTTTTTACTTTCCATCTCTATGTGGAACTAGAATTTTTCTGGAAGCTTGGGGATATATTAAGTAAATGATTATAATGGATGGATAGTTAATTCTAAAAAATGTCTCAATGTTTTTGGATTTCTAAGGAGTGAACATAAAATATAGTGGTAGAAAATATCATTATAGATAAAGTTGATAATACTTATATGATGGTTTTGGATGATAAACTAGATGTTTTTTAAAATAAATTGACCAAGTTATAAGTTATTATTCATGAATATTATGAGGAATTTGAGGAATCTATGTAGAGATAGGTGGAAATTATATTATTGGGTGTCGAGACATCCCTAGATATATTTTTTTATCTTCATAAAATGGTGAATGTTTTAGAACTAGTGGGATACCTATTTAAAGAACTAAAATTCGATGTTATTCTTGTTCACTTGTGTAATATAGTGAAGAACTAACAATTATATTATGGAGATCTAGTGAAGGATGATAACTTCTCTAACCTAATTTTAAATAGATGATAATAACTATGATAAAATATATTTGAATTAGTGAATAAATGATAACAACAAGGAGTATGTTTACCACATAATTTATCTCCCTTGAAAAAACATACATTCCAAACTTAACTACTTTTCATGAAATTTATGTTATGTATGTGATTAGAAAATAAAAATATATCATAATACATCATAAAATTTGATAGAGTTTCAATACCAATGGGGTTTAAAAGATAAAATAAAAATTATAATAATGTAGATGATTTTGAAAAACTTGATTCACAACCCATCTTAGGTGTTAGCACCACTCCTCGAGATTTGTTTGTAAAAGTATAAAGGTACCCTCTTATATGATCTAAACATTTATTCTAAGATATTTTTACCCGTATACATGATTTTTGGAATGAAATATAATATCCCTAAATAGAATAACATGTATTCATTCACGTCAGAAAATATTTAGAGGCTCTAGGTGATATATTGAATAAAAGGAACAATATTTATGCTAAGAAGCTATGAAATAAAGCTAAAAAAGAGAATTAATCACCATTTCCAAATGTTATTCATAATGTTATGTGTCATGATATGTTTTATTGATGATTAGTCCAATTATTATACTAGTAGAAACAGTGAATAATATTAATTCAACTAATAAATCAATGACCAATATTCTAATATAAAATATAGTTTTAAGAAAATACTTATTCATGTTGTAAAATATATATTTCACTAAATCAATGGGATATGGTATACAAATTAACAAATAGAAAAGGAAGAATAATCAATACAAGATGTGTTATCTAATAATTAAAGAAGTTTCTACACTCTCACAATACTACTGAAGGATATGGGAGAAACTATATCACATTTTTGAAAAATAAATTATATAAATTATAATTATTTTAGAATAATTGTTTAGATATATATTTGTTAAGAACAATTTTCAAGGAAGTGATCATTTTATATTAGAAACTAGATAACTTATTTGTAGATGTTAGATTTCCAGAGCGTACAGTTAAAGCTAAAAAAATCAGAGAGCTAGTTTATTTTATACATGATAAAGGTAAAATTCATGATGATCAAATTTAGATATTGAGGAGAAAATAGAATGTTTGGTTATGGTTTATTTATTTTGAGGAGAAAAATCTTAATATGAATTGCATTTTACTGTTTTTCCAAATTGGGAAATATGGAATTTTCTAATAATGAATTTTCCCATGCTACAGAGAAGGGATATTCATCCACTAAATAATAGGAAAGTGGTATTATTTATAATAATATTAAAATAAATGGATATATGTTATCGAAATCCTTTGGAGAAAAACCCACCTAATGTCCGATGAAAAAGTTTACCGATCACTTAGATAAATCAGTTTCTAATTAATCTATTTTAATTAGGTGTAAATATATATTATAAAAACATTAAAAATATTAAAGGAGAAGAGTGATAAAAAAATTCCCCATATCATCAAATTTTATTTTTAGAATGTTGAAAAAGAACATTTCCCTAGAAAGATCCCAAAATGGGTTAAAATAGTTCAAAGATAGAAAACCTATAAATCGTTCCAGAATAATTAAAAATTTAAAATAATAATTATTGCAATCCACTACAATTGAATATAAATACTATGTTTTTTTCCTTGTAATACTTTGAAATATTTGTAAATATATTTCCATATTAGTGTGCTGAGACAACATGCAATTATGAGGCTTGGTGTTCCCAGAATTAATTTTATAAATATATTAAATATATTTTATATTTTCTAGGCATGATTAATTAATGAAAATGGGATAAATCTTTAATGGTTTCTTTTATAAGATATCTAGGACCACTGTTAGGTCTAGAACACGTCGTTTTCCCTAGGAGAGAAAGAAAATGAGTTGTAGAGGGATGACCTGATGCCTCATTCATTGGCGGTGCATTTAAGTTAGAGAATAATTTAATTAATTATTTTAATAATAAAAAATTGACCTAATTAAAATTTCTATGAATAGTTTATTTTGGGGATTTGGCTAGCACTGGTCTCATAATTCCTAGAATTCAGTTGCGAGAGCTATCTCTTTCTCTTCTACTAGCGATGAAGGATGAACCAATGATTGAAGGTGAATCGAAGCGAAACGAACACAATAACTTCCCTTGAATTCATTTGTGAAAAATTTATTTAATAATGAATGATCCAAACAATAGGTAGAAATCATCTTTTAGTGTTTTTGTCCCTTAGATTAAAAGTTTGAGTATATTTTTAATTATTCATCAACATATGTCACTCTCTACCCCAATTGTTTATCGCAATGAATTGAAATTATATCACAGCTTTTTATTAATAAATGGTTTCTAACCCTAGAGTAAATTCTTGATTGATGGACAATAAATCTTAGAAAATGATCATAAAAAACATTTTTCCTAAAGATTTTTATTTCTCGGTTCTTCTCACTCATCACCATTGTAACCCTGTGGTTCTAGGTTTGATAGTTTTTGGGCATCCTGAGCATGATTGGGTGCCTAGATTTGCCACAGATCAACAAATCATCAAAGGTGTTGTGAGCTGAGCATTGATCTGGAAATCTTTTGAGGTGGGGACCACTGATCTGGTGATTAATCTTTGATATTGTGATGAACATAAGAAAAACTGTCTGTATAAGGATCGACCAAACCCTTGTCAATGAAAGTGGCCAAATTGGAGCTTGTGATGAAGGTAATCTATGTTCTTCGGCCACATCTGAAGATTTCATTTCAACATTAGGCAATACGAGGGGTGGTTGAAGTAGATTTGAAGCGGTGGATCATATTTTAGAATTCTAGAAAAATCATGACTACTCGCTGTGTACAATGAATAATACATGACATGTAGTAACCTTCTAATGGTAGTGCTAGGGTTTCAAACCCATAAGGTTTACATGATATATAATTCCTTGAAACACCATGTAAACACATACTTGTGTGAATGGGCCATGCGATGGACTAAACAACCATAGATACACCATGTGCAAAGTAAATAGACACGTGCTGGCCACACAAGTGGCATCCCGTGTGAATCCACATGGCTTGTACCAAAGTACATGGACACGGGGTATGAGTATACAAACATGACCACATGACATGATCTAGTCCCTGGAAAGGTGGGGCACACCATGTATTCAACCCACACGACATGTACTCCTACATGGATGGGACCCATGTACCGACCAAAGACATGTCTAGGGAGTGATAACGGACCACATTCCATGTGGGTCCCCTCATATGCTATGTACTACTTGAGATCTTCTGAGTGATCTTCAAACGTTTGTATATCCTTCATTTGAACTTAGATTTTGGACCGAGGGATGCCTATATTGAGTGTTTTTCTCCATATAATGTGATGGTTTCCTTGAAAGAGGCTTTTGATATACAATTTATAATTTTATTTTTTTGGAACATGCTGAGGTGAAACCTGATGATAGCAGCAATCATACAGAATCACCAGAGCAGTAATAAGCTAACCATCTAGTTGGGTAGGGCAGTGGCATTCCCCAATTTATGTTTTGGGATTAACCTTAGGTTGGGTTGGGATGTGGAATTATTTGATGATATTTCCATGTTACCCTCTAATAGGAATAGGTAGTGAATTTCCTCGATGTTCTGGGTTTACCCTCCAACTGGGCCGGGTAGTGTCATTCCCCAATAACATCTTCCAGAAATAACCCTCTAGTCGAGTTGGGCAGTGTGTTTTCCCATAACGACTCACTAGGATTCCCTCCAGTAGGAATTGGATGTGACATTCCATGGTGACCTTCCTTAGTAGTTCCCTCTAGCTGGGTTGGGTAGTGGTGTTCCTCGGTGACTACCAGAGAAATACCCTCCTATCATATCAGGGAACATATTCCTCTCAAAAAACATGTAACCCCTCAACTATGTGGAACACTGATGAGGCATGATTTGACGTTCCATTGGACTAACAAGAAATAGGGACACTTTACCCACTTAGACATGTTCCTATGAAATAACCTAAAACTTTGTGGGTGAGTCAGTTTATTCAAAAGAAGACAGTATCAAGGTGTTGTTATTGAGTCCCTTAGAATCGTGTGTTATGGGAAGACACAAGAGATGGTAGAAATCATAGACAGACATACCTTGAAACTTTTGTCTACTCATCTTCTTGGGAAGAGTTGTGAGATGGAGATCCCTGTACTCTCTCATTTGAGCTTCTTTGACTGAGTGTATATATATATATATCCTATATATGTAAGAACTTCTTGGGTTTGGGTTACTCTCCTTCCAGGAGAGGTGAAGACATGCTGGGTATGCAATGTGTTTTACGTATCTATTTTCTCATGGGTGGATGAGTATACTCACCTACTATCGATAGTGAAGACTCAATGATAAGTTCATCTAATCACTGTCTCGATCTCTTTGTTTTTGGATGAGTTTACTTTCACTCCCTTGTCTAGTTGAGCAATACTCTTTTACCATACCTTGTTCTATCTACAAATTTTATCTTCACTTGTATCCCTTACTACCCCATTCATCCTTTTTGGGGAATTCTACTGGGTATTAATATACTCACCCCTACATAAAATTTTCTAAATATATGTCATGTCTTTTTCAGATGGTGGACAGGTTTATCGTGACTTTAAGAGATCTTAGGCATACAAACTTTTTAGACCGCATACGTTGGTCATAGATTGGGATACAAAATATGGACTCTCAGTTGGTTATTATTTTTTTTTCTGTTGGGATGTATTTTTGGGTGGACATGTATTTTAACCTTTTCATTATAGTTTAGACTATTGTACTTCACACTGTTTTGAGGTCCATGCTTAGATTTTTTATTTATATCTATGTTTCAAATTTTATTCCTTTACCTATACACTTTTTCATTTATTTTTATTTGTGTGTGTATAGGTATTAAGGAAAAGGCCTCCTGAAGTTAGTTGTGCCATCAGAGCTTGTCTCCACCCTCAAGTCTATGGAGGCGGGTTTGAGGTAGTTGTGGCTCAACCCCGGGCTTGGTTCGGGTCATGAAAGAATTTTATCAAAGGATGTTTATTTCTTGGAATGTTTTTCTATAGTTTCTCCATAAGATGATTTTTGGGTTTTGGGAAATAGTTTCAAAGTGTATTGAGTGTGGCTCTAATGCTAGGGAGTCCATTAATGGTGTAGTGTCCAACATATCCATTTACCCAGACCCTGACTACCTGGTTGACAATTGCGCACCTTAAGACATTTATTGTAGGGATCAATGGTAAATGAATCACATAGGATTGAGTATTTAACTTTTGTTCTTGAGTCACCTCCCTTTTTTTGTTGAAATATATATATATATTCTCACCTGATTCTGTGTACTACATGATAACTTTCAAGATGCCTCAACAACGATAGGCATCCAGGATACGAGCACTATTTCATAATGAAGACCCTATATGAAACAAGGCCCCAATTAAGGGACAATCGAATGAACCCCCTCCTCCAAGTGGTAATGAAGAATAACCACTACAGGTTGAGTATTATATTATCCTAAGAGAGAAGGCTAAGGATGTGTGTAATTTGAGTGCACTTTGTGAGTTCCAGCATCACATACCGCTGAGGTTTCAGGACGATCTAGATCCCCAGGGAGAAGAGGATTGGCTAGATTTGGTGGTCGATATCATCTGTCTTATCCGAACACCAATGGATTAGATGGAAATTTATTAATCTAGTCATTTACATCAAGAATATGGGAATTAGTGGAGCCTTGTTTCAAAAATGCATGATGAGTTGATACTCTCATGGGATGACTTCCACTTATAGTTTTGTGAGGAGTACTACCCCTCCTACTTACACTCTATTCAGATTCAAGATCTTCTGGACCTTCAGTAGGGAGGGATTAAAATGGATGAGTATATGGATAGGTTTTCAGAACATATGCGCTACTCTATCAACATGAAAAAATATGGATACTTCCGAGAATAGAAGTTTGAGCAAGGAATCAGCAGAGAGATTCGAGCCAGCATGGTGCCATTGTGTATCCCCACCTATGTTGAGGTGCAGGAGCAAGAACTATTGACAGATAGAATTCTATGAGAGGGATGATAGATGGTTGGAGCATGTAGTAAGAGTAATATGGATGAGTCATATACAATAACTGGTAGGTGCTAGTGGTCTCAAAATAGGATACCATTCCGTGAGTAGGTTCAGAGATGTGGTAATATAGTAAAGGGGTATCCCATTTCAATAGGGTAGCTCAGGGAGGGCCGGTGCTATGCCTGTGTTGGGTGAGGTCACATGGAACAAGAATACCTCACCAGAGGTACTGATCATCCTAGTAAGATAGTATATAGATCACTATTGAAGAGATATCATCATGATCAGGGATTTCCCAGGTGGGGATAGGGTGATCCCTAGTGAGGTGAAGCTGGCAGAGGAGTAGGAGGGACTGTAGGTGGGGGACGAAACAATGAGTTCCTCCGACCACCACCACTAGGAAAACAATGCTAGGATCATGGAGTTGGTGGTTGGAGTTATGGAAAACTGCATTCTCTGGATGATTATAATCTTGCAACACATGATATGATTCAATGTTTGGTCTGTGTTTATTTTATTCTTACCTTAGTATCAGTAAAAACTAGTTATAGTCATTCCTTTATCTCGATACTCCTATTGTGAGAGGTAGAGATCCTAGTAGAGATTCTATCCCAACTGTTTCCTCTTCAGTTTCCTACACATAATGCTTCATCATTATCTTTCATCTCCCTGTAGTGCAAGATATCTCTTGGAGGAGAGAGGTTCATGTGGGACCTTTTGGTCATCTTGATAAAACCCCACAATGTCATCTTGGACAATGGATTAGATTTATATGGTTTTAGCCCATATTGACTATCACCATAGTCTAGTCAGATGCCTATGCAAGGATAAGATGAGGTTCTCCTTTTTTTTGTGTGAATGGCCTTTTAACAGGACAATAAAATGCTTTGAGTTGGAGATTGAAACCAATTACCCCTCAGTTAAAAAGTGTAACCCTTGGTGTAACAGACACTCTTGGCATCTGGGTTCCTTCAGTTTCGAAGGATTATATTGATGTATTTCCCAAGGATGTTACAGGACAACCTCAGAGGTGGGAGATTGATTTTTTCATTGACTTGTTACCAGAGACTACCCTGATAACTTTTTCCTCATATAATATGGAACCTACTGATGTATAGGAGTTTTGGTTGCAATTAGAGGACCTTAATGATAATTATTTCATAAAAATAGTGTGTACCCTTGGGAAGCTTCAATTATATTTTTGAAGAAAGTAAATGGGAGCTTATGATTTCGCATGGATTTTCATCACCTGAACCATGCCACAATAAAGAATATGTACCCTTTACCTAGGATTGATTATCTATTTGATAATTTGTGAGGTAAGAGATGGTTCTCTAAGATTGATCTCATACCTAACTACCACTAGTTGAGAGGTTTTGTGTATGATATTTTAATGTTGTCTTTCTGATGTCTCTATAGACACTACAATTTCCTTACGATGCCCTTTGGTTTAAAAAATCCCCTTATCATATTTATGGAATTAATGAATAAGATATTCCAACCTTACATGGACCAATCCATTATTGTCTTCATCGATGAAATACTAATCAACTCTTCAATAGAGGAGGATCACGCAGAGGACTTGAGGATGGTTCTTGATTTTCTATGAGAGCACCAGATTTAAAGAAATATCTCAAAATTTCTATTCTGGATAAAAGAGGTTCACTTTCCCAGGCATGTCATTTCTGAATAAATTTTATTCATCGATCCAGTAATGATCGAAGTCATTATTTCTTGGGAATCACCCATGAATATTTCATAGGTGTGGAGGTTACATGGCTTTGTAGTGTACTCTAAGAGGTTTGTGGACCACTTTTCTAGAATCACAACCCCTTTAACTACCCTAATAAATAAGTGAAAACCATTTATTGGGTATAATATTTACCATAAGGCCTTTTAGGAATTGAGGATGGGTCTGGAAAGTTCTCCAGTGTTGATACTACCATAGGAAGATATTGATTTTTTAATGTATTATGATGCATCATGATCTGTGCTTGGTTCCATTTTGATGCAATGGCATACAATCATTATGTATGGGTAGAGGCAGTTGATTCCCATTGAAAAAACTATGAAACTCATGACCAATAGTTAGTATTGGAAGTATTCACCATTAGTATTTAGAGATACTACCTTCTGGGAGAGTACTTTTTGGTTTATTCAGACCACCAGGTGCTCAGGTACCTCTTCACATAGAGAGACCATAACATGAGATAATGACACTGGTTGAAGTTATTGTAGGACTATGACTTTAAGAAATTATATAACCTAAGAAATATAAACATTGTAAAATATTCCCTTAGTTGGAAGTCCCAGACAAGATTATTGAAGGAATCGTTGGAGCAGTTAGCTTCCTTGCGGTTAACCCTAGTGGAGTAGGAGGGTACAAATTTTCTACAATCGATGGTATTTACTCATTGTCTCATCCATCATGTGATTGATTCTAATATAGGTGACATTGAATGCAAGATTTTTCGTGATCATATATCCATAGGTGAAACACTTGATGGATATTTTTATGGATGGAATCACGAGATCTTGTTCTGGGGGGGGGGATTGGTTCTAGTCAAGATGCAGGATGAAGTGATGTGGTAGTTACAAACTTCTCCATTTATGTTAACATCTCTATGTGGGTAATATGTATAGGGAATATTCAGTGGTAGTTTTGATGGTCTAACATGATATGAATCATAGCTAAGTTCATCTCATGGTACCCTGCATAACATTTGGGGAAATCTGAACACCATGTTCTAACAGGTTTTTTAAAGCCTCTTGAGATCTCTAATTGTATATGGGACAACATATACATAAGCCTAATCACATGGATTCCATGAAAAAGGAAAATCCATGAGGCTATATGGTTGAATGTTTACTAACTTATGAAGTATGAACACTTCCTTGCTATCAGGGAGTAGAGTTCATTGGAGAGTTTGGGGAAGTTTCGTAACACCCCAAGCTTCCATGGTACGCTTCTCTTTGAATAATGCAGTAGCGTGTGTTGTACGCAACTTCGAGTTCTAAAACACACCGCAACCAATCAAACTAGCCGTTACGAATAGTAATACCCACTTTTTGAAGTTTTATACATTTTATCTTTCATAATTGACTTAATTTTTGGATTCGAAATATTGAAATTATCTTAGGGTGATTTTTTGGTACTTTTCAGATAACTATCATATTTTGATGAATAGTGAAAATTACTAAATTTTAATTAAAACCAACTTTTTTAATCGAAATAATTAATAGTGATAAATTATGAATTTGAGTGATTTTAGAGTATAATTAGATTATATTTTTTCCATTTAATCAAATGTTGGTCATTGGACGTAATTCCACATTTAAACTGTACATAATCAAGTGCCAATCTTTTGATAATTATTATCTCTTAAAAACACGCTTTTTTGTTTTAACAACGGGAATTAATTTTAAATTAATTTCTTCCACTTCTGTGTTATTAATTTAGAAAAATGGATTCAATATTTATAATCAGGATGTCCAAATTATGTAAATAGTTAACTTTTATTTTTAGACATTTTGAATAATTACTTCAGTAAATATTTTATTTACCATCGTTAAAGGATAAATCCGGTAAATAAGGGTAAATAAATAATATTATAATAGTAATAAATTACCCTAAAACGTGTCCTAACCCTATTGGTTGATATATATACGACCATGGGAATCTTTTGGTCGATTTTGGGACCCCATGTATCCACTTGTATGTGACAATGACTCTTTATATTAATTAAGTTAATGTAACTACAAAAATGAATTAAGCATATATCTTTTAGAAAAAAAATTTTTACCTAGGGTTATATATGTTATATTTTCGACTATAAATATTAATTATAAATATAAAAATATTTACAACATAATGGTATTTTATTTATAATTTTTAGACATTGAATAATTAAATTTATTTATGACACAATAATGATGCAGTATTTTCTTTATTAATAAAAGAATAAAATAATTAGTATTAGAAATGTTAAAATAAATATAATTTAATGTTTTGATGCCATCCACGAATTTTATAAGTACATATGATATGTTAGGATTTCTTAAATGATTTTTTTTAGAATTAATAAAGTTTTTATGACTTTAACAGAAATAAATTATTAAATATTGTCAAAATTGACATAAATGAGCTGTTTAAAAAAAATATTATATTATTAATTGATATTCTATTCCTAAAAATCTAAGGTTCGGCCAAAGGACTTATATCATGATATGTGTATCATTAATGTAAAACTTGTGGGTCTCTTGGAAATTTATAAAAAGTTTATTTACTATATAATATAAAAAATACAAAGTGACACGGTAAGTGTCAAACTAATTAACTAAGAGTTAAAACTAAAAGATAAGGTTAATATAGTGAACCAAACCTATCTAAAATCTATTTAATTAAAGGATATCAACCCATACCCACATTAGAATTTTAATAATCCACTTTTGAGACATTATAAACCGAATATGAATTTATTATAAATTAATACCTTAAATTTTTCCTAAAGAGCCCGTCCTCCCCCTTATAAAAGGACACCACTTCTAACCAATTATTCATACCTTAAAAGCATTTTGGTTCTGCTAACCCCTACCAAATTATCCTATAAACTTCCCTCACTTCAACCTAGAGGTCTTCCTTTTTTCATAAACCCATTCTAAGGAGCCCTTTTGATCAAATCAAAAGGAAGAACCTGAAGAATAGGTAATGTTTTCACCACCCTCTTTCAAGTTCATTTCTTCTTCAACTTCTTATTTCTTTGTTATTTCCATTCTAAAATAATAACTCAATTATATTCTATATAATGTGATTTTATTATAAATATGGTACAACCATATTCAGTATTCTATCCATCCTTTGAATGACATGTCACCATACGTGCGTATGTACGGTTTACCGTCTCCACATCATGGTGTAATTGTTATTCAATACATTATTATTTGGATTTGTATAATAATGACATGTATTTGATGTAAATAATAAATATAACATGATAAGGATTATTTATATATTATATAATATCCAATTATATATTATTTTAATATCAAAAAAATGATATTTTCACTCATGCGTATGTACGGATTACCGTCTCCACGACGCGATAGGCTTCATTTCCAAGTTCACCATTCATCGACGATTATAAAAATATATATTACTAATAAGTATGTAATATATGACATAATAATTCTACTAGAGATATATATATTTATATATATATATATATAAGTATTTATGTACTTACATATATCTTATTCACTTACTTCCATTCAATACTATATGAAAACGGAAACATCGTTTAGCCATACGTAAGGACTACCGTCTCCATAAACAGTGTTTTATATTTCATATATATGTAAAATATACATATTTATATTATAAATATATATGATATATAAAGCATGTTTTATTTTCTAGAAGTATTAAAATCATGATCTAAGTGATACAATCAAGAGTAACAAGTTAAAACATGTATGATAAAGAAAGCGATTATTACCGGAGATATTAATATAACATGGAAATTATTATTAAATGGGCAGTATAGATTCATAAATGAATAATGCATGACATAATAAAAATTAATATGGTTCTCATATATTTTAATAACATACTATAGTCTTCATACAAGAGGTTAAACGTACCCTTGACTAAAGAAAAGTGCAAGGTAAGGGGTTTCCACTCACTCCTTATTCCCGTGAGGTTCGTGCCATATTCCACTATTACCTTTTGTGTTCTGTATGTACTGCCCATAATTGTATTCTTTGTGTAATAAAATTTAATTTATGTGTATTTACCTATTAATTGTATGATATCTCTTTCATGGGGTGTATATTTCGTAAGTTACCAAATTGGTAAGGATTTAGTTCACAATCTCTTCATTATCCAAGATTGTTTATAAGTGATTATCTACTAGGACATCTTTATCATCCACATCCATGTTTCTTAAAAATGTATTTCAAAACATTCTTAATATTTCACAGAATATGGGTTAAAGTCATTTATACCCTTGTTTGAATTTTTATAAGATTTTTATAAAGGAATCTTTCTGTGGTTTTCCTAACAAGGTCCTTTTTAACCTTTTAGACAAAATTTAGGTAATAATGTCTTTTTTTAACTTATATGGCAGGTGCGGCTATTTTCCACCGTCATAAAATTGTCGAATCTTCCCTTACAAGCTTATAAGAATATTTTCAAAGTAAATGTTTTCTTTTATAATTATGTGACTCTTAAATGATTTCAAAAAAAGAGATATTCCTCTCAAACAGTTTTGATTTAATCTATGTCAACATCATTTTAAATGTTTCAAAGAGTTATTCTTATAATACATTCTCATTAATGTCCATGTTTTCAAAATGGATTGAAGGATTTATTTAAAACGACATGAATTTTTTAAAATTTTAATTACTTTAAAATGTTTCAAAGTGGTATGGGACACTTTGATTCAAAAATGTATTTAAATGTCTTCCTTTCTAAATTGTGTGACTTTTAAATGTTTTCATGAAAAGGGATATTTCAATCAAAGCATTTTACAAATAATTTCCATCTATGTCAAATCCTTTAATGTATTTTAAACTTGTTTTGAAGTTGATTTATTATTATACAAAACTTTCATATTGTATTGAAGGTTTTGTGTTATTTTTGACTATGGATGTGTTATTTTTATACCATTCATGGTTTATGGTTAAAGTATTTCCATTTGGTATCCCAGTTCTTATATGAATGTTTATGTTATGTTTCAAAATTTTAATATGAGTATTGTATTGGACATAGTACGTGACGGGTGGAGCCAGCTATAGCTCCTCGATGCATCGGTAGGTCTCATGAGACAACTAGATGTGGAATTGGCCAAGGTATTTTCCCAATTTGATTTATGGTTTTGGCTGAGGCCATAATCATTTTTAGACATCTTGGATGAGGCCTTGACAAAATGTTTTGAGAATGTATGGCATTATACATTCCTTCATTATGGAAATAATATTGATGGTTCATGTGGTAATTTTACTAGGAGAATACCCATGATTATGTTTTATTATGGAATTATTTACTCAGCTCATATTCTTTCCATAAAAGTATTCATTTTTATTATTGGTAAAGGCATACAGATTCAATTATTCACCATGCTTAATATTTATGTCATTTTCCACTGTATTTCTTACCGTTACTGAGAGTTTGATCTCAACCCCTTTTTATGTTTTTTCCCAGGATTCCATAAAGTGTATTATGATTGATATGTAGGGTTAAGATAAAGGGATTAATGGCATTCTCAACAAACTATTTATTCTACTTTTTTATGTTTGAAATTGTAATGTAATGTTAATGTATGTAACCTATTTTCCAAGACTGCTAAACTGATCGGTCCTTTGAGACTCGATTCCTTGTAATCATGCCAATGTATTAAAATAATGCACCGACTCTGGGTAACTGGGGTAGGGGAATTAAAGTCAGTATCATAGGAAGTTTATCAATAACCTTGGAAACTAGATTTAGATAAACTCTGATTAGAGCATATAGCCCTAAGATATACATTGAGGATTAGAATAGAAGATCTTAGTAGAATTCTGGTATTGTAGATATTTTGTGAGTGTTCCAAGAAATACATCCCTGTCTGGATACGAGAAAGTAGAGGCGGCTTTGGCACAGATGTACCTAGGGGTAAAACTCGAAAACAATGCTTTGAGCTAGACTCAAACGGGAACTGGTGCACGACAACGGGCCTTGCTGCACTCTTGGTTACGACACTCCCGGGGGATATGCTTAGGATAATTCTCATTTTTTTATTTAGAAACCATTATGAAGAGTTTATGAGTATATACTTCCTAAAAGAAAATATTTTTATGATTATGGATTATATCAATAAAATTTTCAATTTACGTTAGGTATTTTACAAGTTTGGATTTATTCATTGCAATTCATAAACCGACCTAGTGTATGCCATTGTTTAGAAATGGCACCCAGTAGATGGAATGAGATCTCCAGCAATACGCATGATCCAAAGAGTAATAAGGATCACATATTTCATGGTCTTAATCCGGAATATAGAAGGGATATAGTCTCCCACTTATTATCATCATATGGAGAAATAATATCAAGTGTTGATAAAATAAGTAAAGAATTCTCGGAGTCCTATGGATTGGAAGGGAAGATAGAGAAGAAAAGGATGGTATAGAGAAGGACAAATAAAGGGAATAAGGTAAAGAAAGTGTTTCCTATATGTGATAACTGTGGTGAGAAATAGCACGGAACTTGCCTGAAGGTAATGGGAGTTTGTTATAAGTGTGGAGAAAAAGGACACCAAGTTCGTGACTGCAAGGGTCAGAAAAAGGTTTCAAATGTACAATGCTTCATCTATAAAGAGTTGGTACACTAAACGAACCAATGTCCAAATCATCAGAGTATTCCCCAAATGATGCTATTGGAAAATAATCATGTTATGATACTACCTTAGATGAAGAAGAATGACTAGTGTTCTTATGTTGTCATTTTAGGATTATTTAATTTGAGTGTTGTATCAACAATATGCTAGTTATATGAATTATGGAGATAAATAAGGATTGTACTACAGAACTATTTTATTAAGGATTTGAGATTATATGGTTCTAAGAAAGGTGACTTAAACAGTAAGCTACACTATTGGTAAAATAAATGGTTGATGGAAAGGTAATCCTTAATATGGTCCCGATAATGAGGTAGTGATTTTGGAATAAGATATGGTTGATTTTAATTAATTATATCATATATTCTTGACTACCTTAAAACTGATTAATTATTTTCCATTGTTGGAGTTTACAACATTTTTGGATAGAAGGAGTATATCCAGTATTCTATAAATAATAAGGGAGCATGAATGTAATCAATAAGGTTTAATGGTAATTCAGGATGTTATAGTGTTGTAAAAGAATACATGATGAAGGTGTTCACATGTTATTACGTAGAAAAAAGGATCTTAATTGTGTTTACATTCCTTATAAATCTTGGACTGCGAGTTTAGACGGATGTATTTTGGATAATTCTAGTTTGAGATTATTTTTGGATTACTATAAAAAGGACAACCCGGAGGTCGGGCGGGAACCCCTCGCGTCTGACAAGGCTGCGAGACATGAACCAGCAACTAAAGGGTGACAAGGTTGTATCCCCTACCACTGGCCCACATGATGTACTGGATTGAATAATGTAGTATTTTTTTAAAAACATTCTTGTAGATGTATTATAAATTCATTTTTTAACCCTATACGAATAGGATAAATAGAATATTATTTTTAAGTTTTATTATCTTTCAGAGTGAAAGATGAGTTTGTGGTAGAAATTAGTTAAAATATTGGACTATACTTGTCAAGTATATATTTTTCTTCTTCTCTTATTCGATGAAAAAATTAATTCTTGTACTTTAGTGAATGTATCTTAAAACCAAAAATGTGTTATTCTAGTACCATATGTTTTGTTGAACTGATGGTATTTTAAATCATCATACATTGATGAATTTATGGCCCTCAATTTTAAACTTTTTTGTTATTTATGTAACATCCCAAGTAAGTAATGAATAATATATTTTCTTATCTATGTCTATTTATGAATTAGATAGTGTTTTAGAGTCTTAAAATGAGAATAAATCCAATCTTAAGCATGGAATACACTAATATTTTTAAAAGATTGTTTTATTGCCTTTTGATGGAAAACCATTTTTAAATCACACTTTTGACAATTTTATAAGCTCTATTTGTCAAAATAAACTTATTCTTTATGATTGGGACATTTAAATTTACTTTGGATAAATTTTTGGTATTTTTCTGACAATGTTCACTTTTTTAATAAATAGTGAAAAATACTGCATTTTACATCAAAACTGCATTTTCATCTAATTTAATTATATGGTTAGATTATCTTTTTAATTGGTCATAACGTGTAATTAGAATATATTTTTACCATTTAATCCAATGGTGGTCATTATTATTTATTTCACTTTGGAATTGGGAATAAACAAGTGCCAAACTTTTCATAGATATTGTTTCAAAAAAACCTGCTATTTGTTTTGACAACGAGAATTTTTTTTAAATTAATTATCGCTATTTCTATGTTTGGAATTGGGTAAAATGGATTCCATATTTGGAATCAGAAATTCCAAATTATGTAATTAAGACTCTTTTGTTTTTGGATATTATGAATAGTAAGGATGATAATTATCTTTAATTATCTTGATTAATTATTAAGCAGGTAGTTAAGGATAATAAAATAATATCATAATAACAAAAAATGACCCCAACATGTGTCTTAATGCTACTGGTTGTTTCATGTCTCATCATGGGATGCCTTGTGTGAAACTTTGGGACCCCATGGAATCACGTTTGGGTGATAGTGACACTTTATCATTTTATTTTTAAAGAAAAGAGAATATCACTAAAGAATATATCACCCGAGTAAAACTTTTTAATTTTTTCTACATATAGGATATCTTAAACTATAAATAGTAATTGTAAATCTAAAAATATTTCCTACATCATAGTATTTTTTTTATAATTTTTAGACATTAAATTAATTAAATTATTTATGACATCATGATGATGCAGCGATTAACTCATTAATGAACGATTTAAATAAAATGAAAAGATAATGTAAAATCTAAGACTTAAACTTGTAAAGGACCTATTGGATGAGTATATATCGAACCCTTATCACCATATCATCTAAATATATCATTTTGGGACCTTTAAAATCCGAAACTGATTTTGATATAAAGTAACATTTTATAACTTTCCAAGAGTGCCCCTCCTCTCCTCTTATAGAAGTCCCCCCTACTCTACCTCTTTAAAAAAACTTCTCAAGCCATTTTCCTAGCCAAGATCTGATCATTTTATCTCCCCACATACCTCTATTCATCCTAGAATCCTTACCTTAGGCATAAATCTCTTCAAGAAAGCATTTTGGTTCAAACTAAGAGGAGTTCCCTGATTTAAAGGTAATGTCTTCACTTGTGTTCTTTTGTTTTATTTTGCTTCTACACCCCCTAAAATATTTTTATTAATTTATTTTCAAACAAAAACAGTATCTTCAATATACTAGGAATTTTTCATAATAAATATTCGAGCTACACTTACACACACCTACAACTAATGGTTAATGAGTATATTGTTTCCGTGGATGGAGAATTTATACCTCACAAAACGATGATGGTTCAATATTTTTCTAACACGTTCAAAGGTGGCCATTAAGATGTCACTATATTTATATATAATATATAATATGTTTATGTTTTCCTTAAGATTCTTTATCTTTCATTTATGACATACTTTTATGGTTTCCATTATGGGTAAACACGATATCTTCATTTTAGGAAGTGCGGACTACTGCCCCCTCAAAGTGATTTGATTCATTAATGCCATATGTGGGACATATAAAGGATGGAGTTAATGATATTATATATGATTTTATATTGGAATTATAATATACCTTTATAACACTATGATTCCATTCCATAAAATACGAAATAGAAATAAAAGTAGCGTTCATGCGTACGTAAGGCTTACCGTCTCCATGAACGGTGCATTTCACATCTTACCTCTAAATGTTATGTAATATTATGCATGTATATACTGGATATATATGATATATATGATACCTACATCATGAATATAATTCTGGTGATAATGGATATTTTACCACATGAACAACTTGTAATTATAAGGAGTTTATTTTTGACTCAAGTACCAATGATCGACAAAACGACCGTTATTAACATAAATAATTACATAGTGTTCATAACATGGTAATTAGTGATATAAAAGGAATGATGAACTTGAAAAAGTTTATTAAGCAAGTATAAATTAACTCATGTTTATTATTAAGGAGATTAAAGAATGACTGAGTCAAGTCGGATACGAGGTAAGGGACTTCGTCTCAATCTCCTTTCATTGAGGAATATTTTGTTTCATACACAACTTTCTTTTATACAGTGTATAAGCCCCGTTGAATTTAAATTTTATTCAAAAGGAATCTTTTTATACGAAGCGTTTTACTAAACGACCAAAGGGAATGTTTTTGTCATACGTATGCGGCGATAACGACTTCTCCACCACCGTGACCATTATTTGAGTTTCAGCATCCTCTACAAGCCATAACATTTTTTAAATGAAAAATAAATACCATGTTTTAATTTTCTTTTATTTTGGTATTGAAAATGGTTTTGATAATGTTTTTATTATATCAATGTGCTTTATTGATATCTTGTGATTGAAATGTGGAAATGTTATGTTTCCTTTATGCATGTTTTATGTGATACAATTATGTTATTCTTCTTGGGAATTGTTTTGGAAGATGGGTGGTTCCGTGATAAACTAAGGGTGGGTGAGCCTGATATAGCTCTCCAATGCATTGGGTAACACGAAGGGGTAAATACTAAGTTTTCTCCGATGGGATCTAGGAATTATACTGTGATGGGTATTCCAAACATAACCATGAGGGTTACTCCCTACGTTAGAATGTTATAAATGCCTCAAGTTACCTTTATGTCTTATGTTTTCTATGAGTTATTCATAAATCTTATGATTTCATGAGGTATGTTAAAGTGCTTATTTTTTATGAGTAAAGTATAATTTCATTGATTCATATGAATACATGGAATAATGTTTTCATTCCATACTTTTATATCCCTTACTGAGCTTTTTATGCTCATCCCATGTTTTTGAAATGTTTTTTACAGGTCAAGGGAAAAGTACATGATGTGATGATAGTGTCGAGGAAGTTTCAAAAATGAATCCATGTTTTATTTTAAATATGTCTCCTTTAATGGGAAAAAATGAATACTGTCTTTTATGTAACCACCTTGTTCAAATGTGGAATGTAATGCATGTTTTATGATTTAATTCTCTAAAACTCTAAACCTGTAAAGATCCTCAATGTGAATTCTTATAATAACTCAAGATTAAGTAATGTTTAAGGCCGAGGCCTTATTATTGGTATCAAAGGTCGGTTTAGATAAATTTAGGAGTTATAATTCTATTAAATTATTATACAAAAATATTCTTTTATGGTCAAATTGAAATGTTATAGAATTTAAAGATTACCATGTTGCTTCATCTAAGACATGCTTGTTCAGAATGGTTTTCCACAGAGGAAACAGGGAAGCAGTGCTATGAAGGCATACAGAAGGAAATGACCTTCCGAATCAGCATCCTGAGATGGTAAGAATTTGAACTGAATAGTTTTTTGTAGTAATGGCGCAGTTGAATCAAGTGATAAATGGTTGTGGTATCCATGTAAGAGATCAGCCAGATCAACCGTAGAGGAACATGTCAGTGGTGGAACATTTCATGAGGCAACATCCCCCATCATTCAGAGAATCATCTGACCCTATGCTAGCTGAAAGGTGGATTAAATATTTGGATAAGATTTTCGATGTCATGGGGTGTTCAGAAAATCAAAACGTTAGACTTGCTATTTACCGTTTGGAGGGTGATGCAGATCAGTGGTGGTCGATGGTTAAAAATATCAGGGAAATTGATGAGATTGATGCTCTCGACTGAGATGAATTCAAAGGTATGTTTCTTGATAAGTATTTTCCTAAAGTTGTTCGACTTAGGATGGAAAAACAATTCTTGGAAATGAGGCAAGAGGATGACTCAGTGGCTTTTTATGAGGAAAGGTTCACTCGATTGGCAAGGTATTCTCCAAATTTTATCCGAGACCTTGATAGTAAAATCAACCGTTTTTACTCAAGATTAAAGCCAAAATATCGAAGGGAATTGGCATCTTGTGAGTTTAAAAGTTATGAAAAGCTTGTTCGATGTTCTGAGAAGGTGGAAATGGAGTTTTCTGATGATCAAGTGTTCAATAACAACCAACAGAAGAAAAGACCGAGGTTGCATGAGAAAGGAGAAAATTCTTCAAAAAGGTATGATGGTAAGAAAACTACGTTTCCAGTTTGTGATAAATGTGGTAAAAAGTATGCTAGGGAATGCCTTATGAATTTTGGAAAGTGCTACCTATGTGGTAAGATGGGACATAAGGCTCGTGATTTCACTGAAAAAGATAAAGGTGATGGTAAGACCAAATTTTATTTACAGTTAGTGAAATGTTTCAAGTGCAATGAGATGGGTCACTATGCAAACGAGTGTCCGAAAAAGAGCTCGAGTGATGGGAATCAGTTAGACTACAAGCAAAAAGGGGTGGTGAAATCATTTTCAACTACTTCAGCAGATGTTGGGCCATCAAATGAAGTGGTATCAGGTACTTTGTTTTTTCTGATTATGCCAGTGTGTTGTTTGATTTAGGGTCTACACATTCTTTCATCTCTGAAAATTTTTCTAGTAAATTGGGAATAGCATCTCAAGAAATGACTCCTAAACTTGTGGTGAAAACACCTGGGGGAAATGTTGAGGTAAAAATAATTTATAAGAATATTACTATCCTTATCCGTGGAAAGAACCTACTTGCAAACCTTATTGTTTTACCTCTAGTAAATTTTGATATTATTCAGGGTATGGAATGGATCTCTATTTACCATGCTAAGATTAACTATAGAGATAAAGAAGTTTCTTTTCAGAAAGACTTTCAATTTGTGTACAAGAATGAACCCTTATAGTTGATAACATATCAAGAGGCTGAGAAACTTGTAAAATATGGAAACGAATGTTACCTTTCACATATTGTTGAAAACAAAGGATCCATTCAGATTAATGATGTGCCATTGGTAAATGAGTATCCTGATGTTTTTCCTGATGAGTTTCCTGGATTAATACCAGATCTGGAAGTTGAATTTACTGTTGACTTAGTTCCGGATGTTAAGCAAATTTCAAAACCCCTTTATCAAATAGCTCAAATTGAACTTTTAGAGTTGAAGGAGGAATTGCAAGATATATTAGAGAAAGGTTTCATTCGACCTAGAAGATCACCATGGGGTGATCCTGTCTTATTTGTTAAAAAGAAAGATGGTTCTATGAGACTTTGCATTGATTATAGAGCATTGAATAACATCACTATTAAGAAAAAATTTCCATTGCCTCATATCTATGATTTGTTTGATCATCTCCAGGGAGCTCTGTATTTTTTAAAGATTGACCTGTGATCGGGGTACCATCTGTTGAAGGTAAAGGAAGAAGATGTTCTGAAGACCACGGTTTATACATGATATGGCCATTATGAATTTCTAGTTATGACTTTTGGACTAACCAATGCACCTGTTGTATTCATGGACCTTATGAATAGAATTTTCCATGAGTTCTTGGATAAGTTTTTGGTTGGTTTCATTGATGATATTTTGGTGTTTTCTAAATGTAAAGAGGAACATGAAAGTCATTTAAGGGTTATTTTGAAAACCTTAAAAGAAAGGAAATTGAATGGGAAATTCAGTAAGTGTGAGTTTTTGTTGAAAAAATTTATTTCTTGGTCACATTGTTTCTAAATATGGGATAACTGTTCATCCTGCAAAAACAATGCTTGTGGAAGAATGGCCAAGACCCACAAATGTAACTGAGATTCGTAGTTTTCTTGGTTTGGTAGGATATTACCGAAGGTTTTTTAGAAATTTTTCCCAGTTATCTAGTCCAATGACTAAGCTAACTTGGAAGGTTGTTAAGTTTATTTGGAAAAAAGAATGTGATGATTGTTTTCAGGAACTGAAAAGAAGATTGGTGAATGCTCCAGTTTTGGAACTACCTTCTAGGAATAGGGAGTTTGTTATCTACAATGGTGCTTCATTAAAAGGAATTGGTTGCTTCCTAATGCAGAATGATCAGGTAATTTCTTACACTTCACATCAGTTGAAAACTAATGAGGTAAATTACCCTACACATGATTTGGAATTAGCTGCTATTGTTTTTGCTTTAAAAATTTGGAGGCATCATTTTTATGGAGTAAAGGGTGAAATATATACCAATCACAAAAGTTTAAAGTATATATTCACTCAGAAAGAATTGAACATGAGATAGAGGAGATGACTAGAATTAATCAAGGATTATGGTTATACAATTCATTACCATCCGAGAAAAGCAAATAAAGTGGCTGATGATTTGAGTCGAAAAAGTAATGATTCATTAACAACGTTGCGTTTGGAATGTAATCCTTTGGTTAAGGGTTTGATGAACTTTGGTATAGAAGTTGTTGGTGCAGGATTTCCTTCTGTTTTGTTTCAGGTATCAGTGATATATTCTCTATCAGACAGAATTAAGCAAGCACAGAAGCAACACATTGAGTTGCAGAAAAAGGTAGACCTGGTTCAGAAAGGTAAGTTGCTTGAATTCAACATTGATAATGATTGTGTTGTGAGATTTGGGAAGAGATTGTGTGTGTTGTGTGATTCACAGTTGAAGAGAGAGTTGTTTTGTGAAGCTCATAGTTCTCCATTTTCAGTTCATCCAGGAAGTACTAATATGTATAGAGTTCTTTGGGAGTATTACTGGTGGGAAAGAATGAAAAGAGATATTGGTGATTTTACTATGAAGTGTTTTACTTGTCAACAGGTTAAAGCAGAGCATCATTTACCGAAAGGGATTCTTCAGCCATTACCAGTACGAGAGTGGAAATGTGAGAATATATCTATGGACTTCATTGTGGGATTGCCGAAGACACCTCGAGGTAATAATGCAATCTGGGTTATTGTTGATCGCTTGACTAAATCTACTCATTTCCTTGATCTACGAGATACTTTTTCCCTAGATCAACTTTATCATCTGTATCTTAAATAGATAGTAAGATAACATGGGTTTCCCCTCTCCATTGTATCTGATCGTGATCTCAGGTTTACTTATAACTTTTGGAAAGGCCTTCAGAAGTCGTTGGGTACTGAATTAAATTTTAGTATAGCTTTTCATCCTCAATCAGATGGGCAGTCTGAATGAACAATTCAGACTTTGGAGGATATGCTACATGCTTGTTCGATGGATTATCAGGGATATTGGGACCAACATCTTTCTTTGGATGAGTTTTCTTATAATAATAGTTTTCATTCCAGTAGACAGATGGAACCATTTGAGGCATTAAATGGGAAGCGGTGTCGAACTCCAGCTTTTTGGGATGAAGTAGGTGAAAGGAAGTTGATGGGAACGGAATTGGTAGAAGAGTTGGCAGAAAATGTTCATATGATATAGAGACACATGAGAACAGCTCAGAGTATGAAGAAAAGTTATGTGGACAATAGGAGGAAGGATCTCTCTTTTGAGGTAGGTGGTCATGTTTTTCTCAAAGTTTCACCATGGGAAAGTGTGATGAGATTTTGTAAGAAAAGAAAGCTAAGTCCAAGGTTCATTGGACCATATAAAATTTTGTAGAGAGTCATATCAGTTGCATGCTGAGTGGATTTACCTCCGAGTATATCTCAGGTACACAATGTTTTTCATGTTTCAATGTTAAGAAAGTAAATGCCAGATCCATCTCATGTTTTGAGCCTAGAGGTAGTTCAGCTGGAAGAGAATCTATCTTATGAGGAACAACCGGTCCAGATTCTTGACCACAGGGAGCAAGTGTTGTGGAATAAAGTGATTAATCAGGTAACAATTTTTTTGGAAAAACCACATGATTGAAGAGGCAACATGGGAATCTGAAAATGCAATGAGGGATAAATACCCCCACTTATTCAATAAGTAAAAAAATTACGGGGAATCAAATTTCAAAAGGGGTGAAGGATGAAACATTCCAAGTAATGAATAATAGATTTTCCTATCTATTTCTATTTATTAATTAGATAGTGTTTTAGAGGCTTAAAATGAGAATAAATCCAATCTTAATCATGGAATACACTAATATTTTTAAAAGATTGTTTTACTACCTTTTGATGGAAAACCATTTTTAAATCAACCTTTTAAAAATTTTATAAGCTCTATTTGTCAAAATAAAATTATTCTTTATGATTGGGACATTTAAATTTATTTTGTATAAATTTTTGGTATTTTTCTGACAATGTTCAATTTTTTAATGAATAGTGAAAAATACTGCATTTTACATCATAACTGATTTTTCATCTAATTTAATTATATGGTTATATTATCTTTTTTATTGGTCTTAAAGTGTAATTAGAATATATTGTTACCATTTAATCCAATGGTGGTCATTATAATTAATTTCACTTTGGAATTGGGTATAAACAAGTGCCAAACTTTTCATAGATATTATTTCAAAAAAACCCGCTATTTGTTTTGACAGCGGGAATTATGTTAAAATTAATTATTGAAATTTCTATGTTTGGAATTTGGTAAAATGGATTCCTTATTTGGAATCAGAAGGTCCAAATTATTTAATTAAGATTCTTTTGTTTTTTGGACATTATGAATAGTAATGACGGTAATTATCGTTAATTATCTTGATTAATTAGTAATCAGGTAGTTAAGGATAATAAAATAATATCATAAATAAAAAAAATGACCCGAACATGTGTCCTAATGATACTGTTTGTGTCATGGACGACCATGGGATGTCTTGTTCCAATCTTTGGGACCCCATGGAATCACTTTTGGGTGATAGTGACACTTTATCTTTTTATTTTTAAAGAAAGGAGAATATCACTAAAGAATGTATCAGCTGAGTAAAACATTTTTAATTTTGTCTACATAAATTATCTCTTAGACTGTAAATAGTAATTGGAAATATAGAAATATTTCCTACATCATAGAATTTGTTTTATAATTTTTATACATTAAATTAATTAAATTATTTATGACATCATGATGATGCAACAATTACCTCATTAATGAACGATTTAAATTAAATGAAATGATAATGTAAAATCTAAGATGTACACTTGTCAGAGACCTATTATATGAGTATATCTATAACCCTTATCACCTTATCCTCTAAATATATCAATGTGGGACCTTTAAAATCTGAAACTCATTTTGATATAAAGTAACATTTTATAACTTTCCAAGAGTGCCCCTCCTCTTGTCTTATAAAAGGCCCCCACCTCTACCTATTTACACACACTTATCAAGACATTTTCTCAGCCAAGATCCACTCCTTTTATCTCCCACATACCTCTATTCATCCTAGAATCCTAAACATAGGCATAATGATCTTCAAAAAACAAATTTGGTTCAAACTAAGTGGAGTTACCTGATTTAAAGGTAATGTCTTCACTTGTGTTCTTTTGTTTTATTTTTCTTCTCAAACACCCTAAACTCTTTTTATTAATTTATTTTGTAAAAACACCAGTATCTCCAATATATTGGGATGTTGTTATAATAATTATTTGAGCTACACTTACACACACCTACATCTTATGGTTAAAGAGCATACTATTTCCGTGGATGGAGAATTTCTGCCTCGCGAAACGATGATTGCTCAATATTCTTCTAACACCTTCAAAGGTGGCCATTAAGATGTAACTATATTTATATATGATACATAATATGTTTATGTTTTCCTTAATATTCTATATTTTTCATTTATGGAATACCTTTATGGTTTCCGTTATGGGTAAACACAATATCTTCATTTTAGGAAGTGCGGACTACCGCCCCCTCTATGGGATTTGATTCGTTAATGCCATATATGGGACGTATAAAGGATGGAGTTAATGATATTATATATGATATTATACTGGAATTATAATATACCTTTATAACATTATGATTCCATTCCATAAAATACGAAATAGAAATAAAAGTAGCGTTCATGCGTACGTACGGCTTACCGTCTCCATGAACGGTGCATTTCATTTCTTACCTCTAAATGTTATGTAATATTATGCATGTATATACTGGATATATATGATATATATGATATCTATATCATGAATATAATTATGGATATAATGGATATTTTACCACATGAACAACTTGTAATTATAAGGGGTTTATTTTTGACTCAAGTACCAATGATCGACAAAATGACCGTTATTAACTTAAATAATTACATAGTGTTAATAACATGGTAATAAGTGATATAAAAGGAATTATGAACTTGAAAAAAGTTCTTAATCAAATATAAATTAACTCAAGTTTATTATTCAGGAGATTAAAGAATGATCGAGTCAAGTCAGATACGAGGTAAGGGACTTCGTCTGAATCTTCTTTCTTTGAGGCATATTTTGTTTTATACACAACTTTCTTTTATAAGGTATATAAACCCCGTTGACTTTTACTTTTATTCAAAAGGAATATTTTTATACAAATAATTTTACTAAACTACAAAAGGGAATGTTTTTGTCGTATGTATGCGGCGACAATGACTTCTCTGCCGCCGTGACCATTATTTGAGTTTCAGCTTCCTCTACAATCCATAATTTTTTTAAATGAAAAATAAATACCATGTTTTACTTTTCTTTAATTTTGGTATTGAAAATGGTTTTGATAATTTTTTTTATTATATAAATGTTTTTTATTGATATCTTGTGATTGAAATGTGGAAATGTTATGTTTCCTTTATGCATGTTTTATGTGATATGATTATGTTATGGTTCTTGGGCATTGTTTATGAAGACGGGTGGTTACGTGATAAACTAAGGGCGGATGAGCCCGATATAGTTCTCCAATGCATTGGGTAACATGAATGGGTAAATGCTAAGGTTTCTCCAAAGAGATTTAGGGAATACACTGTGATGGGTATTCCAAACGTAACCATGAGGGTTGCTCCCTACATAAGAATGTTATGAATGCCTCAAGTTACCTTTATGTCTTATGTTTTCAATGAGTTATTCATAAATCTTATGATTTCATGTGGTATGTTAAAGTGCTTCTGTTTTATGAGTAAAGTATGATTTCATTGATTCATATGAATACATGGACAAATGTTTCCATACCGTACTTTTATATACCTTACTGAGCTTTTTATACTCATCCTAAGTTTTTGAAATGTTTTTCACAGGTCAAGGGAAAAGTACATGATGTGATGATAGTGTCGAGGAAGTGTCAAGAAAGAATCCATGTTTTATTTTAAATATGTATCCTTTGATGGGAAAAAATGAATATTATCTTTTATGTAACCACCTTGTTCAAATGTGGAATTTAATGCATGTTTTATGATCTAATTCTCTAAAACTCTAAACCTGAAAACATCCTCAATGTGCATTCTTGTAATAAGTCAAGATTAAGTAATGTTTAAGGATGGTGACTTATAATTGATGACCTCAATCACTACCTATTAATATTTACGTTTTCCCTCCAACTATATGTCTCTAATTTACACCAATGTTCTCCTAATTGAGATCATAATTTGGTGGTGACCCTTTCATTTCCCTTTTCCTCTTATTAAGACTAAATTTTATAAACATAATTTCTGATGTGGGTTTTCCCAAAGGTATTTTCTATTTTCAGCCTTTTATTTTTGAAAAATAATTTCAAATTGCGAGGACACAATTTATTGAAGGAGGGGAGAATGTAACACCCCAAGATTCCATGGTATGCTTCTCTTTGAGTAATGCAGTAGCGTGTGTTGTACACAACTTCGAGTTCTAACACACACCATAACCAATCAAACTAGCCGTTATGAATAGTAATACCCAGTTTTTAAAATTTTATAAATTTTATCTTTCAAAATGGAATTCATTTTTGGATTCAAAATATTAAAATTATCTTAGGGTGAAATTTTGGAACTTTTCGGATAACTTTCATATTTTGATGAATAGTGAAAAGTACTAAATTTTAATTAAAAACAACTTTTTTAATCGAAATAATTAATAGTGATAAATTATTAATTTGGGTGATTTTAGAGTATAATTAGATTATATTTTTACCATTTAATCCAATGCTGGTAATTTGATGTAATTCCACATTTAAACTGGACATAAGCAAGTGCCAATCTTTTGATAGTTATTATCTCTTTGAAACACGCTTTTTGTTTTAACAATGAGAATTAATTTTAAATTAATTTCTGCCACTTCTGTTAATGAATTTAGAAAAATGGATTCCATATTTAGAATCAGGAGGTATAAATTGTGTGAATAGTTAACTTTTAATTTTAGACATTTTGAATAATTATTTCGGTAAATATTTTATTTACCATCCTTCAAGGGTAAATCAGGTAAATAAGGGTAAAAAAATAATATTATAATAGTAATAAATTACCCTAAAACGTGTCCTAACCCTATTGGCCAATACATATCTGACCATGGGAATCTTTGGGTCGATTTTTGGACCCCATGGATCCACTTGTAAGTGATAATGACACTTTATATTAATTAAGTTAAAGTAACTACAAAAATGACTTAAGCATATATCTTTTAGAAAAAAAAAATTTAAATAGGGTTATATATGTTATATTTTAGACTCTAAATATTAATTAGAAATCTATAAATATTTACTACATAATGTTATTTTATTTATAATTTTTAGACATTGAATAATAAAATTTATTTATGACACAATAATGATGCAGTATTTTCATTGTTAATGAAAGAATCAAATAATTTGTATTATAAATGTTAAAATAAATATAATTTAAATTTTTGATTCAATAAACGAATTTTATTGGTAAATATGACATTTTGGGATTGCTTAAATGAATTTGGTTCTAATTAATAAAGTTTTTTGGACTTTAACAAAAATAAATTATTAAATATTGTCAAAATTGACATAAATGAGTTGTTTAAAACAAATATTATATTATTAATTGATATTCTATTCCTAAAAATCTAATGATTGGCCAAAGGGGTTATATAATGATAGGTGTATCATTAATGGACAACTTGTGGGTCGATAAGAAGTTTATAGTATGTTTATTGACTATATAATATAAAAATACAAAGTGACATGGTAAGTGTCAAACTAATTAACTAAGAGTTAAAACTAAAATATAAGTTTAATATAGTGAACCAAACCTATCTAAAATCTATTGGATGAAAGGATTTAGACCCATACCCATTTTATAATTTGAATAATACACTTTGGATCCATTATTAACGGAATATGAATTTATTATAAATTAGTACTTTAAGTTTTTCCAAAAGAGCCCCTCCTCCCCCTTATAAAAGGACACCACTTCTAACCAATTATTCATACCTTCAATGCCTTTTGGTTCGGCTAAACCCTACCCAATTATCCTCTCAACTTACCTCACTTCAACATAGAGGACTTCCTTTATTCAGAAAGCCAACCTAATGAGCCCTTTTGATCAAATCCAAAGGAAGAACCCGAAGAAGAGGTAATGTTTTCACCACACTCTTTCAAGTTCCTTTCTTCTTCAACTTCTTCTTTATTTGTTATTTCCATTATAAAATAATAAATAAAGTATATTCTATATACTGTGATGTTATTAAAAATTTGGTACAACCATATTCAGTATTCTATCCATCCTTTGAATGACATTTCACCATATGTTTGTACGTACGGCTTACCGTCTCCACGTCGTGGTGTAATTGTTATTCAATACATTATTATTTGGATGGGTATAATAATGATGTGTATTTGATGTAAATAATAAATATAACATGTTAATGATTCTTTATATATGATATACCATCCAGTTATATATTATTATAATATCAAAAGAATGATATTTTCGCTTGTACGTACGTACGGATTACCGTCTCCACAACGCGATGAGCTTCATTTCCAAGTACACCATTCATCGACAATTATAAAAATATATATTACTAATAAGTATGTAATATATGACATAATAATTCTACTGGAGATATATATATTTTTATATATAAGTATTTATTTACTTACATATATCTTATTCACTTACATCCGTTCAATACTATATGAAAACAGAAACAACGTTTATGGGTACGTACGGACTACCATCTCCATAAACGGTGCCTTCCATTTCATATATATGTCTATTATACATATTTATATTCTAAATATATATGATATATAAACCATTTTTTATATTCTATAAGTATTTGAATCATGATCTAATTGATACAATCAAGAGTAACAAGTTAAAACATGTACGATAAAGAAAGCGATTATTACCCGAGTTATTAATATAACATGGAAGTTTTTATTAAATGGTTAGTATAAAGTAATAAATTCATAATGTATGATATCATAAATATTAATATGGTTCTGGTATAATTTAATAACATACTATAGTCTTCATACAAGAGGTTAAACGTACCCCCTACTAAAGTAAAGTGCAAGGTAAGAGATTTTCATCTCACTCCTTATTCCCGTGAGATTCAGACCATATTGCCACTATTACCTTTTGTGTGGTGTATGTACTACCCGTAATTGTATTCTTTGTGTAATATACTTTAATTTATGTGTATTTACATATTAATTGTATGATATCTCTTTCATGGTGTGTATGTTTCGTAAGTTACCAAATTGGTAAGGTTTTATTTCACAATCTCTTCATTATTCGAGATTGTTTATACGTAATTATCTACTGGGACCTCTTTATCATCCACATCCATGTTTATTAAAAATGTATTTCAAAACATTTTTAATATTTTATAGAATATGGGTTAAATTCATTTATACCATTTTTTGACTTTTTATAATATGTTTATAAAGGAATCTTTCCGTCGTTTTCCAAACAAGGTCCTTTTTAACATTTTCGCCAAAATTAAGGTAAGAATGTCTTTTTTTTTAAATTATACGGCAGATGCGGCTATTTTCCGCCATTATAAAATTATTGAAGATTCCCTTAAAAGCTTATAAGAATATTTTCAAAGTAAATGTTTTCTTTTATAATTATTTGACTCTTAAATGATTTAAAAAAAAGAGATATTACTCTCAAATAGTTTTGATTTCATCTATGTCAACATCATTTTAAATGTTTTAATGATTTATTCTTCTAAACCATTCTCATTAATGTCCATTTTTGCAAAATGGTTTCAAGGATTTATTTAAAAGGACATGAATGTTTTAAAATGTTAATTACTTTAAAATGTTTCAAAGTGGTATGGGACACTTTGATTCAAAAATGTCTTTAAATGTCTTCCTTTCTAAATTGTTTGACTTTTAAATGTTTTCATGAAAAGGGATATTTAAATCAAAGAGTTTTACAAATAATTTCCATCTATGTCCAATCCTTTAATGGATTTTAAACTTGTTTTGAAGTTGATTTATTATGATACAAAACTTCCATATTGTATTGCAGGTTTTGTGATATGTTTGACTGTGGATGTGTTATTTTTATACCATTCATTGTTTATGGTTAAAGTATTAACATTTTGTATCCTAGTTCTTATACTAATGTTTATGTTATGTTTCAACATTTTTATATGAGGAATGAATTAGACATAGTAAGTGATGGGTGGAGCCTGCTATAGCTCCTCGATGCATTGGTATGTCTCATGAGACAACTAGACGTGGAATTGGCCGAGGTCTTTTCCCAATTTGATTTATGGTTTTGGCCGAGGACTTAATCATTTTTAGACGTCTTGGTTGAGGCCTTGAAAAAATGTCATAGAATGTTTGGCATTATAAATTCCCTCATTATGGAAATAATATTGATGGTTCATGTGGTCATTCGACTAGGAGAATACCCATGATTATGTTTTATTATGGAATTATTTACTCAGCTCATATTCTGGGCATAAAAGTATTCATGTTTATTATTGGTAAAGGCATGCAGTTTCAATTATTCACCATGCTCAATATTTATGTTATTTTCCACTGTATTATTTACCCTTACTAATCATTTGAGGTCACCCCTTTCTATGTTTTATTTTTCCCAGGATTATAAGAAGTGTATTATGATTGATGTGCAGGGTTAAGCTAAAGAGATTAATGGAATTCTCAAGGAACTATTTTTGTTGCATTTTATGTTTGAAATTGTAATGTAATGTTAATGTATGTAGTCTATTTTCCAAGACTGCTAAACCGACCAGTCCTTCGGGACTCGATTCCTTGTAATCATGCCAATGTATTACAATAATGAACTGACTCTGGGTAATTGGGGTCAGGGCGTTACAAGTTTTACATATGAGAAATCTTCCTCTTTCATGGGGTTCCTTCGACACCAGTATTTGATCATGATGTACAGTTTATGTAACAATTTTGGAGACTCCTGTAGGAGGAATTTGGGACCCGAATATGAATGAGTACAACCTTTAACACCCCATATTTATGGGTAGACTGATCACACTATCCCGATGCTGGAGGATATGATGAGGGCTTATGTGTTGGATTTTAGTCGGAGTTGGGGTGATCACCTACCCTTAGTATAGTTTCCATACAATAACATCTTCCACATTAACATCAACATGAATCCTTTTGAGGAAGAATATTGGAGACCATAAAGGTCACCCTTATACTGGACAAAGATTGGTGAGTCATCTCTTGTGGGTCCAAAGTTGGTGCAGGAGACAATGGAGAAATTGTTGGTCATATGGGAATGGATGAGGATGACCCAAAGAAGATAAAAATCCTATGTAGATCACCGTTTTCGGCCCTTGGAGGTCAACCAAGGAGACGATGTTTTCTTTTAGGTCTCCTCTTGATGAGAAATGTTCAGGTTCGTCTAGGGAGGCAATCTATCCTTGACGTTCATCAGGCCATGAAAGATTATTTAGAGGGTTGGTGAGGTTGCATACTGCCTCGCCCTACCCTCGAAACTTGAGGGGGTTCACGACATCTTCTATGTGTTGAATATAATTAAATCCATGAATCACCCTATGCAAATCATTTACAAGGGAATGTTGGAACTTGAGGATAGAGCCACATTTATAGAGCACCTAGTGGTGATCGATGATTGACCAAAGTAAACCTTTTGAGGATGTACCATCCATTTGGTTCCATTGTTTTGGTAGCACAGACACATGTAGGAGAGTTCCTAGGAGAAGGATATCCTAATGTGGGATAATTATCTTGAGTTTTTTGCTTAGTTTTTTCTTTTAGAGGATTAGAATCTTGAAGTAGGGAGTGATTTAGACACCTTATTTTTGACTTCTTTGACTTTGAAATATTAATAAATATATTTTTAAAGATAACCACTGAGATGAAATATGATTCTGAAGCATGGTGTTCCCATAATTAATTTTATTAAAATATTAAATATATATAATATTGTACATGCACGTTTAATTAACGAAATGGGATAACTCTTTAAAATTTGATCATATCAGAAATCTAAGACCATGGTCGGGTTCAGAATGTAGAGTTTGTTGTAGGTACAACATTAAATGAGTTAGCATGGGATAATCGGATGCCTCACTCATTTTCGGTGGATTTTAGTTAATTAATTAATTAATTAATTAATTAATGGACTAATAAAACTTTGACCAAATTAACCAATTATAAACAGGTCTTTAGGTGGACTAGGATAGTTTTGGCCTCATAATTCCTAGAATTCTATATCTAGAGATCTCTCTTCCTCAACCATTGGCGATGAATGAAAAAACTATGATTCGAGGCATATCAAAGCGCAACGAACACATTGAATTCCCCCAAATTCAATGGAAATAACATTCTTCAACAATAAATGACCCAAAGAAGAGGTTTGAATCATATTTTGGTGTTTTAATATCTAAATTAAATGTTTGTGTAGATTCCTATATATTCATCGATCTGAGCCCCTCCCCGGACCCTTTATTTATCCAAAAGAACATATATTGGATCATCTCTTTTACTTAATGAATTGTTTCTAACCCTGGAGAATGTTCATGATCATTAGAATAGAATGACTGGCTAACAATCATGAAAACCTTTATTCATAGTGATTTTTTTCTTCCACCATTATTCACGTTCTTCTTCGTTAGAACCCAACGGTTCTTGGTTCTATAGTTTTCGGGCGTCTTGAGCTCGATCGAGTGGCCATATTTACAACAGATCAATGAATCGTCAATGGTTTTATGATCCAAGCATGGATATGGAATGGTTGTGAGGAGTGGATGACTGATCCAATGACTAATATTATAAATCATGACTTACAATGGTGTGGTGGTGTGAGAAATGATCGACCAAATCCTCATCAATGTATGAGGAAGAATCATGGTGAATAATGAAAGGAATCCATTTTCTTAAGCCAAATCCAACGATTTTGGATCAGCATCAGGTGATTAAAAATGTGTTTGAAGCATATTTTAATTGGAGGATTGAATCTGAGACTTTTTAAAAAATTATGACTGCATGCCCTATACAATGAAGAACACATGGGGTGTATTACCCTTCCAACAGAGATGCGACAGTTTGGGAACCCATAAATATGTCATGTCTTGTACTTCCTTGAAACTCAATGTAAACACCTCCTCAGTTGAATGAGTCATCTAATGGAATACATGACCAAGGACACACCATGCACAAACTACATAGATGTGGTTTGGCCACATAGGTGACATCCCATGTGAACTCACACTATGTACCAATGTACATAGATACGGGGTCCAATTACATTGACACTACCACATGACATGTCCCAGTCCCCAGATTGGCGGGATATGCCATGTAGTCAAACTAAAAAACGTGGACCCTAACATTTATGGGACCCATGAACCAACCAGAGACATGGATAGGGAGTGAGGAGGGGCCACATGCTTTGTGGGTCCCCTCACACACCATGCACTACTTGATCTCTTTCGAGTGATCTTAAAATGTTCAGATCTACTTCATTTGAAAATGAATTTTGGGCCACAAGATATCTTTAATAAGTTTTTTCTACATAGAAAGAGATGGTTCCCTAGAAATAAGCTTTTGAGATATGATGTGAAATTTTCTGGGTATGGAAATTGATATGGTGATACCCGATGACAGTAGTAATCATAAAGAATCACCAATGTTGTTTCGAGCTTACCCTCTATATGGGTTTGGTAGTGGTGTTACCTGATGTTAGTTTCAGGATTACCTTCTAGGTGGTTTGGGTCATGGAATTTCCCTAATGATCTTTCTAATTTACCCTACAATAGGACTGGTAGTGGAGTTCATCGACGCTTTAGGCTTACCCTCCAGTCGTTCTGGATAATGGCATTCCCTGATGATATCTTTCTAGTGTAACCCTCTAACAAGGCTAGGAAGTGGTTTTTTTCTAAAGACTCGTAGGTCTTACCCTCTAGTAGGACTGGGAAATGGCATTCCCCAGTGACCTTCTTGAGTGGTACACTCCAAGAAGGATGGGTAGTGGTGTTCCTCAATGACTACCAAAGTAGGACCCTTATGTCAGACCAGGTCATGGGATCCTCTCCAAAATCTGGTACCCCTTCAACTATGTGGCATACTGACAAGGCATGGTTTGACATACATTTAGGTAAATGAGAAAGAGGGATTCATTCCCCATAGAGACACATTCCTGTGACGAGACCTAAAAATATCCAGGAAAGTTAGTTCCACCCAAAGCAGATAAAATCAATGTGTGTTGATTGAGTCCCTTAGACTTGCATGTCCTTCTCTATCTCTTGAGATGTTGGCCATCATATATGGACTTACCTTGGAACTTTTGTATACTCATATTCTTTGGATGATTTGTGAGATGGACATCTCCTTACTATGTCATTTGGATTCTTTATTGGAGCACACAGACACACACACACATATCCTGTATAAATATCCAATTCTTTGGTTTTGGTTACTATCCTTACAAGAGAGGTGAATATGTGTGGTGTATGCCACATTCCTTCTATTCCTAGCTTCTCATGGTTGGATGAGTCTAATCCCTATTATAATTATATAAAACTTGATGATAAGTTCATCATCTCACTGTTTTGAGATCCTTGTGTTTATATGAGTTTACTTTCACTCTTTTGTTTGGTTGATCTATACTATTTTACCGTACCTTATTATATCTACTTCTTCCCTATTCATTTTTATCTATTACTTCCCCTTTACCATTTTGGGGCCTTCTGTTGGGTATGTATATACTCACCCCTACATAGGATTTTCCCAACACATGTCATGTCTTTTACAGACGAAAGGTAGGTCTATTGTGAATTTAGAGGATCTTAAGGATAATAACTGCTTCACTGAATACGATGGTCATAGATTGGGATATTTGAGTTATAATGTCAATTTTACAATATTTTTCATTTTTTTAGGTTGGGACATATTTCTGGGTTGGCGTGTATTTTTCATTTTTCATTCTAGTTTACAGTACCACACTTTTCTCTGTTTAGAGGTCCAAGATTATTTTATCAATTTATTGCAATATTGAATCTTTTATTATTTTCCCTATTCAATTTTTCATTGTGTTGGTTTTGTATGTGTACAAGTATTTTGGAAAAGGTCTCCCTGAGTTAGTTATACCTTCGATGATTTTCACCACCCCTAGCCTATGATGGTAGGAATGGGGTAGTTATGGCTTGATCCCCAGCTTGGGTAGTGCCATGAAATTTAAAACTGGAGGTTTATATAGATGATCAATGAGTGATGGAAATATTTTTCAATTTATAGAAATTATAGAGTTCTATAAAAAAGTGGGATAAAAAATTATGT
This sequence comes from Viscum album, assembly GCA_963277665.1. Taxonomy (NCBI): domain Eukaryota; kingdom Viridiplantae; phylum Streptophyta; class Magnoliopsida; order Santalales; family Viscaceae; genus Viscum; species Viscum album. The sequence continues at coordinate 1,679,923,549 of OY728135.1, forward strand.
CCAAAATAAAACATCTTGACTAATGAAGGATACAGAAAAAAGAAGGAATCAACCCAAAGGGAATATATTAGAATCCCTAGAATGTTTCTTCATCAATTGTTTTAATATTGGCCATTATTATGAAGAGTGTTGGTATATACGAATCTAGTACAAAAATTATACTGATGTGAAGATATTTCCACAATATCAGGCGAAAAAGAAATGAATGCCTGTAAGGTATTACTTGGGATAGAAACTAGTTATGAAGGATATTGAACATAGTACATGAAAGAAGTCAATGATAAATGCTAATATGGGAGTCACACTTGATATAATAATGTTCTTTTATTATGGTAGGAAATTATACACTATTCCACATCGAAAGATAGACATGAATGTCAAATATAATAAAATTAAGCTTTAATATGTAAAATAAAAAAAATCTTGAAAGAGATAGTGAAATATGACTTGTTCTTGACACTCATAAAATGTTTCAGAAAATATATCGATAAAATTTAACTCTACAGTATATGATGTTTTTCATGGAAATTGAAATAATTAGGGACACATGGCTATTAGATATATTACTATATTTAATATAAACAAATGAAGAAATAAGAAAATAACTTATGACTTTTATTAGTAAAATTACAACCACTAGAAAAGATTCAACACACTAAAATATGAAAAATGTATTCTGAAATAATTTCTCATCATATGGCCTAAGTAGTCGAAAATGGAAAGTAAGTTTAAATGAGATGAGAAAAATACATATTCCTTATTTTTTAATGTTGATACTACTATTTAATATAATAAGAAAGGTGAATTAAAAAATAAGTACATACATACATGTGATATTTAGATCAATAAATCCATAGAAAATGTAATCACAAATAGGCCCTCAATTTTAGATCTTCATGGAAATGGGTTTTTGGGTTGGGAGAAAACTCTCAATTGTATATCTCTCATTATAGAGATGATGTAATCAAAAATTATTCCCATAACTATATTTTTCCACTATATAAATTTATATATTTAAGGTGATGTTTCAAATGAGGAACATAGTCAATGTGTTAATTTCCTGATTCTTGAAAATATTATCCATTAGGAAATATCTCTATTTATATTCATCTCATAATTTGTATTAGGTTATAGTTGATATTGTAAAAGAATGGAAAAACTATAGTGAAGTATATATATCATTCCATGAATATGATTAATAAAAATTGGTGAAGCTATCATGTTTTTAAGAATTATAATTAAATACGGAATTATAGATATCTTTGAAGAACAATGATTCTAAAGGCATGATTTTACGTATACCATCAATATATTAACACATTTAAATATTATTATCAAGATGGGGTGACTATTAATCAAAATGGGGGAGAAATAAAAATCACTAGAATTTTTTTGATATTTCTATTCATGTTGAGTGTAGGTTCATAACATTTTTAGAAAATCAGGTTGAATATCCCCTAAGAGATGAAATTTTAGTCCAAAAACATTTTGAATAATTTATGGATATATTTTTTGTATAAATTAAACTATTTTTTTCTATACTAGTATATATAATGTATAGAGAGAAATTATTGGTTTTTTGTAAATTATTAATATTAAAAGTTCTTTCACAATTATCTATTATAAATGATAGATTCTATCAATAAAGGTACATAGCATGGAAAGAGGGAAATGAAAAGTGGATAAGATGTTACATTGATCTAATAATACCTTCCCATAAAATTAATGATATCAATAAGGAGAATAATAATAATTTTAATCCAACCATATTGTATTATTAAGGGGTAGAATACCTTTCCTCCCGTTTCATTTATTATAAGTAAGTGGAGTATATATCCATTGAATTCATGGGAACATTAGTATTAAAAATAACTACAGTGTTGGTGATTTAACTACACTATGGATTTGAGAATATGATATTTAATTTTAAGTAAATATAATGGGGTTTCAATTAGTTTTAATAAAATATCCATGGATTCTACATTTAATTAAATTTACAGACCCCACATTATGTTGACAAAGGATGTTAGAAGAATTAGTTTCTTGAAGGCATCCTATGACATCACATATTTTTAATACACATAAATTCATGATTTATTTCATAAAGGTACATGTAATAATATGAAAAAATATAGTGATTCATTGTATCATTGGGAAATTAGGTTCCTACTATAATGACTTGAAAAATAAATTTCTTGAAAATTTTGAAAACATCCATAATATTCTCCTCATATTCCCTCATTCTTCTAAAATTACACTGGAAAACCTGGGGATGTACATTATAAAGGAGTGACCTATAAATACTAATAAGGAAATAAAAGTATATTATGAGGTAAATGAGTACATGTAATCCATGATTAAAATTAAGGTAACATAAGTTGATTGAGAAATATAATTTTGAAAAATGGGTAAGGATATTAAATTATAGCCTAGAGGGAACATTGGAATGGGGAAACAATATAAAACATGACAACATAAACATTACACAAGGATATCAACTAAGAAATAATAGCATATTATGTATAGGATAAACTCCCTCACACCATAAATGACATATCATTAGAATAAAATATTACCAAATGAATCTGAGGGGTATATAATAATAAGCCCACCTATCACTTTCATATCATTTACATGTACAATTATTCCACATATATCATAAAACATATGTATTTTATTTATCAATATTAATCCCATGATTATGGATTGAGAGGTAAAAACAATAAGTTCACTAATACAAAACAAATACCTACATCTTGTTGAATTCCATTGGATGGAAATGGGAATGGGTATTTAGTATACAATAGTTTATCATGAAACATCACAGGATAATCTCTACATCACAAATGATGTATATAAATAATCATAGAAGGGTTTCATGAGTGTGAAATGGGTGTCCCATGACTCTTAAAACATATGTACAATAATATTGATATTTAAGAATATAATCTAACATGACCAATTGAGAAAAAAGTATAAGATAACAAAGGTGCATGAATAAAGTAGAGAATTAGATGATCCTTTACCCTGAGAGGGGACTTCTAAAATATTGGGAGGATATTATTAAGTGATTGGGGGAACATTTATAGGTATATAGAAAGGTAATGATAGATTACTTTCATTATCCATGAGTTTTTAGTAAAGTGGAATTGGTGTTTTGTTGGGTTATATATTAAAACATAAGATAATTATTTATTAATTTCCAAGCATAGGTTTTGGACACTATTTGAAAAAGTAATCCAAATCCCAAACATACCTTGGTTTTTTTTCATTGGTTTCTAACAAAGTGAATTGTTTTAAAATATTTTCAATTTTTTTATAATCAATATCAATAAAATAATTCATGTTGTAATTTATTGTTAGGTCATGATTGCAAAGAATAGATTTTAGAAACATAAAATACAATATTTTTTATGGAGGATTAAATGGGTTGATAAAATCACTAAAAAATTTAGAAAAATAATTATTTTAAAATTTAAATATTAATTTGGTCACCAATACCTTTTTTGGAATTTATTAAATGAGGTTTTTTTTATTTTGATATCATAATAAATAACATTAATTTTACTGTATTTTATTTTTACCCGAATATTTGACTGTATCAGAAAATTAAGAAAAAAATAACCTTGAATACTCTGAACATTTTAATTTCACAAAATGAAGTTTATTTTATTAAAATAATTCCTTAAATATTATATTTTAACAATTTAAATTAAATATCCACATTTATTGAAAAATACATTTTTTACTCTAATATTTTTCTAATTCTTATAAATTTACAATTCAATTCATATAGTAATATCATTAATTATATTTAATAAATATATTTTATTAAAATATTATTTATTTAAAATCGTCATAAATTCATCAAAAATATTCTTGATGGAAATTAAATATATCCCAAAAATAATCATTATGTTTCATTGTGTGATAATATTGTTATTTTTTCAAATAAATTATTTAATAATATAAAAAGTAATATTTAAAAGGGAAATATAAAATCAATGATAAATTAATGGGAAATATAAAAAATCATATTTTTAGGATGCAGATACATAACCTTTTAATATAATAGTGACTTCCCTAAGGGTAAGGTGTTTGATGTTGAAAATTTCCTTGGGTGTTTCAACATACATGGATTGAGTCATGATCATGAGGCACCTGATTTTCCCCGAAAAATGGCCTTGTTCATGGTTTAGTTGTCGAATCTTGTAATGGGATTGATCAAAGTAAAACCATATGGATTCTATCTTCCTTAGATGCTATGGAAAATGGGTTTTTTGGGTACGATCATACTAGAAAAGTCCATCACTTCTTCTATCTATGTCAACCGGACTTTATCAAAACAACTGTATATATAATATTAATTTGACCACTATTAAATGACTATATTATCAATTATTATGATGCTTAATGATCCTTTTAATCCAATATACTATAACTATCAAAAATAACCATTGAAGTGCATATGTTTTCTATAAAATTACTACATGATAATTAATTTATTCATTCAAAAAGTGGGAATTTGATTTATAAATCTTCGAGTCATTACAATATTCTCTATTAAACAAATTTAACCCTCAAAATACTCATCACACACATTAAAATAGTTGATTTTAATTTTGTTTCATCACCTATTTTTGTTCCCATGTTTCTTCATCGAACTAGTTGTTCACCCACATAACTTTGACAAGTTGGGTTTTCTTGTTTTATACCAATTTTTCTCTATGATCTAACATATTCACTGGAAAATCCTCATGCGACTCTTTGGATCTTCATTACTTCTGAACCCCATATTTTGGATTGGGTAATAGGTTGCATCCTTTATTCGTTAATAATAAAAAGTCAACTTTCAGTCACTAGACACTCCTCATATAAAAATCATTATTCAACATTACCACATGAATGTTTGTAACATTTGAGGTTTTTATTATGTACTTACAATAGAGGGATACACGAAACACATCATTTATATGACAGAGGTTATGATTGGTAGTTGATAAACCACTTATCTGATGCAATCATGGATCTCAAAGTTACTGATTTATCAAGGAATAAGATTTACCCTCATCTCAAACTGCATGAAATTCTTCCGTGGAAATATATGAATGCTCCATTTTTGTTAAAATTCAATATATAGGTTACATAAATGATTTAATTCATAGATATTCTATTAGAATGGTTCGTATTTTAAACAATTATGAATTTTTTATACCATATATGTCATATATCAGACAAGATCATGTCCCACCAGCATCTATATGAAAATTTATTCTCTACATGTCGGATTCTTACAACTCTTACCATAAATAATATAATATAATGACATTTGTATTATATATTTTTAAACTTTTGTTATATAATAACCCCACTAGGTGAATGTGTCATTCACACAATATTATTAAATCCATTGAACCCAATATTAGCATGTACCCTATAGTTTTAATGGTTTCTTTAGAATTGTCATCCAATATAGGGTGATAAGTAGTGTTGATGCTCAACTCTCTATATAACTCTAGATTATGGATTACCCAAAACAAAGAGGTAAAAATTATATCTTGATCTAATATAATAGAGAGTGAAAATCCATTCAGTATTAAAAATTACCTTATGTATATGTTATAGAGTTATTTAGGTGACAAATCATACTTGATTATAATGAAATGGGCTGACTTGGTAATATGATCAAATAGAACCAAGATAGCATTATTGCATTTATGTATCCAAGGAATTATACGATGATATCCTGGGTTATTTTTTCCTATTTCCATACAAGTTGGGAAATTTTTGCATCATAGCATTAGACTTATATAATTACTCATTTACTACTTAGCATATGAATCATTGGGACACAAACTCAGTAATCCCCCTTTATGTGTCATCCCCCCAGATGATTTTCTATATATATATATATATATCATTGTTATTCCTTGATGAATATAAAATGAAAAACTATGTGAATCATCCAAAACATACTTCATTAGTTCTCATTTTTAATTGACGCATATATGGGTTCCAAAAATTACAACTCTAAATTTAGTAATGTTGAACTCCAAAATATTTACTACCTTATTATTTAGAAACTCATCATCCTTTTGATACTCCATGATCATCTATAGAATGGACTGTTGGGTTGTTATTTAATCAAGGTAGGATGTGATCCTTTTATTATTCACAAATCTATCAGTTAATATTCATGATGATTATATCCCTTGAAATAATCATCATGGATAAATTTATTGGATCCTTTCTACTCATAGAATTTTCTACTTTGTTTTCTTTCCCATAAGGGTAATTAATTGAAAATCACAATCCTTGATCAGATCTAAGTTCCATCATTAGTGAATATTAATCCCCTCCTGGGTGAATATATACAAGAAAATTTTATAGTCCATAAATATGTGAAATTTTCTTCTATATATATAATATCAGTAAATATTCAATTTGAATGACACTTATTATAATTATAGATCATAATTTTGTTAAATCTACTCATTTATCATTAATTTTCTAAAATAATTGTCCATTAATTGGTCATCATACATGAGTACACAACCAAATTCCTTCTTGGACACATCACTGTATATAAAAAAACCATCCCCACTAGTCAGTAATATTTTTATAGGTTTAGATATTATTCTATTAAGAAACACTATAATGATTTCTTTTTATTCATCTATTCAAAAAAACTTGACTCCCATCTAGTTAGGATTGGTTGGTGGGATTGAAAATTGTGTAATATTTCTCAATAATTGATTATAATAATTAGATCATCCAAGGAAACTAAGGATTTCTATTACATATATTGGTCTATACAATCCTTATATTCCCTCTACTTTTATGGATCCACATATATATATCCCTTTATTGGTGATAATATTCCATATGAATTTTACTTGGTCTAGGTTTAAGTTTTATTGATAGCGTGACCACTCATTTAGGATAGAGACTGTGAAATTATTCAAAAAACATGTGAAGATTTTACCATACAACAGGAATGTCATAAAGGATTATCTTTTCCTTAATATAAGTCAATTGAGAAGGATACAATTACTCATAAGGTAATAATATCAATCCATGATATGATTATACAACTAGAGATTTATTATCCTAATTACACATTTATAGAATTGAAGGGTGATTTGATATATATGGTTAATTCCTACACCCAGTAATTTATATTGGATTTATAAAATTAATGGTAATCCACACCTAAAAAATAATTGAATTGAACTAATGGGTTAATGATACGTTTTTAAGATAATTCCCATAAACATCAATATGTGAAATAATAATCAAAGAATTTTTTCCCTCAATGATGTCAAATCATATGGGTGGTGATTTTATGTTCTTACAAAATATATGAGTTATTATAATATGGAATGAATTGAAATAAAAAAATACTAAAAAAATATAGAGTAGAATTTATGATAAATCTTTTCACTATGTTCCTTTTATGAATAGGACATACCTTATTACCTTGGTCATAGAGATTATTTTTGGTCATCTTGCATTATATCCCTCGAAAAAGAACAATAATTTAGATAATGCCCAAATTCACAATATTTATGACATAGATCTATTAATGGTATCCTAACATTGAAATTTATTTCAATCGACTATGTTAACTGAACTCATAAATTTTATAACGAAATTAGATAATTTTTTTCAATTTTTTTAACATATTAAACATATTCAAGTTCCATTTTAAAATTCCATGTTATGCCTCTTTCCATATTTTTGACATGTAGTAAATTGATTGTTCATTACTTTATCACATTTAGTAGATGAACTTCCAGGATTTTTTGTAATACTCTTCAATTTCATGTATAGAAATTAAACTATGTTCTTGTATTTAATCATTATTTGTTATAGCAGGTTTGGCGTAATCACGAAAAATCTTAATTTAGCTCTCATTATGTTAGGATTTTCATTTTGATAGTCATCAAATTTTTACTCACATTCTTTTGACTTCATTCATTATATTTCCAACCATTGAATAGTAATATAGGGAAAATCATGGGTGATAAATCTTTTAAATAATTCATTACATAAATGGAAAACAATGAACATTAAAGTGATAACTCATAAATTCCATGTATTCATTATGTTTTGAATTTATAGTATTCAATATATGTTAACCATGATCTATTTCCAAAAATAAAATTTTATGGGACTTTTTTTACTTTCAAAATAAATCATATGGATCTTGTGAATTTACCATAGCATATCCGTAGGGAGTGTCATGAAAGGTGTGAAACAAGGCCTCTTTTCATGCACCAAGTGAAGACAATAATATAATGGAACAATTTTATTTTAGTACTAGTATTTTCCATGAAGAACATGTTCATGGTGGATTAAAATAATGAAGGCAAAGAACATTTGACCAAGTAATACTACTACAAGTAGTGGGTATAGATCCCAAGGTGGAAAATAAATTGCATGGTCCTAGTTTTCTACCCTTTAATCCATGATATTTTAAACCTTATTACCCTCATGTTAGGTATAACAAAATTTCGCATCTAGATGGAGAATCCATTTTAACTTTCAGATGAGATAAGTGTTGAACTATAGACTTCAGAACTTATCCTGAAACACCCCATGAATTACCATCGAGTCAATTTCAATAGATTCTAGTAAGATTATATTTTCATGAAAAATCTCCAAACCCTACAACATTGAATTGGTCTTTACCGTAAGTGAGTCTCCCTTCCCAATTCCATTACAAAAAGCTTGAAATAATGCCCCTTTTCATTTGTGAACCCTCTCCCCCATTATAACACAAGAGATATAGGAACCATCCACATTTTGTTTCATGGAACTGGTGGGTGGACTCTACCACACCCACCTTCCCTATTGTATAGTGTTTAAAAGGGTAGATAAAATAGATTTTCCAACCATGAATTTCCTCTATGAAGGCGACCCATCACAATGCTTGATTGGTGTAACCAGGTCTGCTATAATAATTTTAGTCTTAACCTCCATAACCTGATGCATGTTGGGGAGGTATGTGTGCTGACATTGATTTATCTTCCTCCAGATAGTCCTATAGCCCACCATGTGATGATCCATTTTAGATTAATACAATTTTTTTTAGTTATCACCTCTTGGTACCTTTGAGAAAGATCCACATAAACATGTAGTATCCATAGAGGGATATATTTTTTTTGAAACCACATACTATATTCTTTAAAAAATTAGGTATTTTTTACTATGATTATACTTATCCCTAAGGAATTTACTAGAGTTTTCTAATCCCCATCCAATGAATAACTAGACCTATATTTGATACTGACTATCACATAGCATATTCTAATAAACATTAAAAAATGATTTATTAAAAAAGGGTGAAAAAATTAAAATCCCAAAATATTTTGATGCTAGGTGTGACTGGGAAATTAAATAAAGTGAATAAACACTTGAAATTTGAATAAAATTAGTTTATTAAAAATTTCCCATACATGATCTTAAAGTTTGATCATTATTCTAAAATTGAACAAGATAACCTAAGGACATACATAAGAAATGGATGAGCTATAAGTCTTAGTAAGGGAATAATAAAATAATATTATGAGGTAATGCAGTGAATTTGATCCATGAGGTATATAAAGGTAATAATAGAGGGGTGAGAATAAGAATCATGAACAAAAAGGCATGATGTAACATGATACCGTACAAGAAACATAAAAATGTGGAAACAAAATAAAACAAGACATAATAAACATAATTAATGGATAAAAACCAAGAAATCATAACATAGTATTAATAGGATAACCTCCCACACACCAAAAATGGAATTTAAAGAGATTTTGACATTTCCCAATTCATTGGAGGGATATATAATTTCATCCCAACCCATCACATTCATATCTTGTATTTGAATAACAGTGACATATATATCATATAACATAAGTATTTAATTCATCAATATTAATCCTAAATTTATGAAGTGTGATATACATACATAGATTTCCCGAATCATAAAAGGATAGGTAAATATAGGTAAATACCATTGAGTATAAATGGGTGTGGGTGTTCACTACACAATTTTTTGGCATTAAAAATCAAAGGATCACTTCAACATTATAACGGTGGAATATAAAGTTTCATAGAAAGGAATAATGATAATTAAATAGGTCCATCATCAATTTTATATCATAAATAAGGAAAAATTGATATTTTATAACAAAATACAAGATGAAAAATCAAGAATTCAAATTCATATGACAAATAACATGCTTTAATAAAGATTCAATGGAGATGATCCCTTTCCCATAGAGGTAATATCTAAAATATCAAGAGAAAATTCATATAAGGTTGAGATTTGAATGAAAGGAATCTATAATGGTAGATAATTTTCTTAATTTAAGGGTTTTTGGGGAATATTAATTTTAAATTGGGTGGTTTTTAAAGAAAATGAGGGGTTAATTTTATACTAATTTCTGGAAGTGTGTTTTAGACTCTATATGAAAATATAATCATAAAAAAGAACCTAACAAAGAATTTTCAAAATATTTTCTACCAAATTAATGTTTTTTTCATTATATTAAATTTTTATGAACAGATATCAATAATGTAATACCCTTGTTGATATATAATTTTTTCATGTTTTTAATGAATTTATTTTAAAACACTTAAATATAATATATGTTTTGGAGGATTCATTATGGGTTTATAAAAAAAATAAAATAAATTTAAAAACAATATTTTAATGGTTAAATATATATTCAGTCTTGGATAAATTTTTCGGTGTATATTACACCAATTTTTTGTATTTATGACGTCATAATACATACTCTATATCTATACCATATTTATTTTTTTACACAAAGATTTTAATTTTTCTGAAAATTATGAAAAAATAACCAATGGATAATTATAATGAAGTGATTTCAAAAATAATATTTTTTGATCAAATTAATTCTATAAAAATTAGAATATACAATTTTAAATGAAAAATCTCTATTTATTAAGAATTACAAATTTTTATAGAATAATAGTTTTCTAAACCTTATAAAAATTACATTTATATTCACAAAATTAGAATATGAATCATATATAATAATTACTATTTAATAATAATATTTCATTTAAATATAATTTGTTTCATGAATTATTAAATTTAGAAAATTGTGTGTCTCGATTGAAAGTATAGGTTTCCTAAAAAATACACTTTGTGTTTCATCGTATCATAATCTATTTTCTAAAAACTTCGTTATTTAATCATATAGAATGTAATATTAAAAAAGGATTAATATATTCATTTTTTAATTAAAAAAAATAAAAAAAATAATATTTTTAGGGTCTAGATACAAATATCTTTATTATAGATATTAATTACATAAATGAAAGGTATATAATGGTGAAATTTTTATGGGACTGTGTGGTATACATTGATCGGGCCATAATCTCAATGAGAAGAGACTTATTCTATATAAGATTTATTACCTTTATTAGTTTTTCAATCTTGTATTGGGATTGATCAAGGAAAAATTATAGTGATTTAAAATCCCTTAGAATCTCCTATAAATGGGCTTCGTAGGGTATCAACCAACTTGTCGAGTTCTTCACTTATTCCATCTGTGTCAATTCTAATTTATAATAACCATTATATATACTAATAAAAAAATCATTGTTAAATGTCTATATTAAAAAAAATTTGTGATTCGTATTGGGAATTTAAATCCAACATATATAATAATAAAAAAATATTGACTTGATAATTCATTTATTTATACAAAAAAGATTTTCATTTAAAAAAGTTTGGTTCATTACACATACATTAACCTAATGACTAAATAATTATTCATCATGAAAATGAGTAGTTTTAATTTGCGTCCAAATAAATATCAGCAAAATGGTAGATGTGATAGCTTAGTAGAAAACATGGATAAGTTAGACGGTTAATTGGATAACCTGTACAACTAAAAGATCAAAATAGGTTCAATGTTTCGAATAGATTTAGATAATGATAGAAGGAACTATCCCTATATAACTGATCATATTGGATACTAAAATCAACGAGGAAAAAAATATTATATTAAAAGATAGAAATTATTATTTGAAAGATAGAAATGGTAAGACATAAGATTTATCTAAATAATTTTTCTTTTTTGTAGTTAGATGATGCATTTTACTTTGAAGTTACATTAAAAGTTTGGAATTATTTTAATAAATACCTTGATTATTTTAGGACGATAAAGGATGATTTTAAGTAGATTAATGATGATTTAGTTTCATTTTAAGTGTATTTAAATTCATTTTAATGAAATATAGAAAAGCCATCATGTTCAAATTCATGTTAGTGGATTAATGTACGCAATTCAATAGAAGATTCATCTATTTCAACGGATTCTTAACTGAATTGTTAGCATAAGAGTCATATTTTAAGTGTTTGGAACTATATATATGAATTAATTTAAATATATTTCTTGATGTAAGAGGATCAAAATCATGTATGTGAATCTATTTAATGGGATCCATGTATGAGACACTGACATAAGGGAATTTTCATAATAATTTTGTAGTCAATGTATCGGTACCCACTGTCGGATATTAAAATAAAGAGATCCACATAAGGGGATCCATATTGTATTCTTAACATATGTGTCCTCTCCATATAAGGATAATCACATCCTTATTTTCTATAATAAAATAAATAAATTTTTTATACTTTTTATTATGAATATAAAAATGAATTTGGATAATAGAGACGATATTCATTCACGTAAAAAAACATAAATCTTATTAGATCCATTATTGATGATTGATAATGAAAATAAGAGTTTAAAAATAAGTCTTGGAATTTATTTAACCTAATATGAGAAATTATATATTTCATAAATAAATAAATAATTTTTGAAGCGTATAATGGTGAACTTCTATGATTTAAATATCACAAAACAATTATTCATGATGTGAATACTCAAAAAATAAATGAGATTCTAATTGGTATTTTTAGACTCATACTAGTGTTAGTATAATGTTATTGATATTCTCTCATTCCAAAATTATAATTATATCATGATACATGTTGAGTGGACATGTTCTAAGTTATGTAGTTATCTGATTTTCATACTTGAATGAAAAGTGGGTGTTTATTATATTATTAGCGATATATTCTATGAAGAAGAAAAATATAACTAATTTAAAAATTTACAAGATTTTCTCAATATGAATGAAAATTAATGAAATAAAAAAATGTTGGTTCTTTCATTTTGTTGGAGATAGTAATTAGAATACAAAAATAATGGGGATTCTGGGGATGTTCTAGTTAATATGATATATTTTATTTCATGTAAACTATGATATTTTTTATATTATAAATATGAAAAAAGTTCCCAATAATCAATTTATCCTGATATATAAAAATTATAACATCTTGAGACAATTAGGTATGACAACATGGTTGAATTTGTGGTTATCATTGTGCTAGTAAGATGAGAGAGAAGAAGTCCTCTTTTGGAATTAGTTGAAGTGATCTTGAGCATGTTCTGAATAAATAGCCATATTGATATCACTAAATATAAGGATAAGGATAATGTTCTTCCATATCAAAATATAGACCATGATACACTCATTTATAATGAATATTGAGAAAATAGGACAAAAAATAATAAGGAGAATATTTTAAATGGTTTTCAGGAAGATAGAAAGAGAATACATGAGACATTATTTATTTACGCACTAAGTAGAATTTATAGGATATATTTCTTGAAGAATAATTGATATGAATTTCAAACATGAAAGAGTTAATATATAAAATAAATTGGCAATATAATTCCTTATACATTGATTTAACAATTCTCTAGTGACAGTTTCTATAGACGAACGTAAAGCTATACAGTAAACCAAATACTCTGTTGCAGGATATTGTTCTCTTTTTATTACATGTCATTAAATGTCTCTTTGGTGAGATATAAATAGATAATATTATTGGATATAATGATATAACTATAAATATTTATATATATTCTTCAAATGATAAAATATTGAGAATTGGTGTAATACTAATATAAGTAAGAGTATCAATATGTTTTCCATTCTCACTTGATTGATATGGTAAAAAAATCCCCAATGTAACATCATGAGTGGGTGTAGGATGATACCACTCCTACGAAAATTTTAATTTGATGATATAATTTATTTTAAAAAATCAAATACTCTGTGAAAACTATATCATAGGAATTATGATTATCACATGACGTATAAACCGAGTAAAACTACATGTGTCATACATTAATTCATTATTAATCATTGATTGTGGTTTATTTTAATTGTTAAATACCAAAATATTGAAATAAATATTTATAGTAATTAAAATATCAAACCCTAATGGTTTTATATTATGACAGATAAACTGTAATGTTTTAAAATATTTGGAAACAATTAATTCAAACCCCATCTCATGTGATTACACCCCTTTAATGGATATAAATTTTACACTCATTCAACTTTCTGTGATATAAATTAAGGAAGTTATAAGCCTTCATGGATTATCAATTTCAATTATATTAGATAAAGAATTAAGATTTACATATTCATTTTGGGGAAGTATGCAACATGAATCTGATAGAGAGGATACAATTAGCATGGCTTATTATCCTCAAATAGATGGTCAATCTGAAATGTCCATTTATATTATTGAATATATACTTATATATTACATTATGTATTTTTAAATTAATATAGTATTGATATTCTACTTTGTAAGGGTTCTAAAATAACAATACATTTCACCAAAACCACCAAATGGAACTATATATGTCTTCATATTGGATGGAATTCAAGAATCCATCATGTTAAGATGAATTTATAGAAAGAATTTATTCCATACAAGATCATAATTAAGAAATTACACAGAGGTTTTAAAATATTGATTGATATATAATGGAAACAAAAAAATTATAGAAGATTTATACTGATAATATTTGGAAATATATGAAACTTAAAACCAATTATAAATAATATATTAGAATTTTATCATGAAATATGGTTATGAGATTCCTGAATAATAGAATTTTATTCCATAGATACATCATATGAACAAAACTCAGTGGTTTTGTAGATTGAAGTTAATATCTATTATACCATAGAGATAATGTACTATGAAATATGTCCAATAATCTAGTTATAGATCAATGGATAAGTCATATTTTTGAGGAAGCAATATATTAACCAAAAAATGTGAGGTAAAATTATTTCCATCTACTTTTATTTGAGTAATCAAATTTTGTATATGATATTTTTTAAGGGGGTGTAACAACCACAAATTATACTAGTAATTTATATTTATATAATAATAATACACTTGATATATTTTATTACATGAAACATTTAATTAGGGGAAAACATTATTTTAAATAATTAATGTGTAAAAATGGATAAAAAATTTCAGGATAGATGATTGTAATATAATTAGAGAAATAAATAAAATAAATAAGACCACAAGTAAAAAATAAAAACATGATTGAAATATTCACAATAATGAAGACCCATAAAGATCCTACCAATAAAAATAACTATAGTAATAATAAGAAATATTATTGATACTATTATAATCATGATAAATAATTGATGAAAAATGATAAATTATTTTAGAGATGCATGAAATTCATTATATAAGAATAAGAAAATGAAATATGTTCGACATTGGGTAATTTCTATTTATGAATATTTATAATTATGATTAATTAATCATTATAACCATTAAGGCTCATGGAAATTGAAGATATATTAAATATATTTATCATTTATGATTAGTGAATATTCAATCTAAATCAACTAGGATAGAAATTAATGTTCGGTGAAATCACTAAAAGATTAATATTTTTTAACCCTCACCCACATTAATGGACAATCATTGAACAAATTAAGACTAGTGATTATGATTATTTAATGAATGATTATGTATCTAGAGATAAAGTTGGTAATTAAAAAATAAATAATATTTTTAATAAATTTATTAATTTTAGATACTATATTATTTTAAAATTCCATTTTTATTTAAATACTAAAACTCATATATTTATAATATGAATTTGTCTAAAAGGTTTTCATATTAATAATTTGGATTTAAAAATTTGTTGAGAATGTATAAAATATTATTAAAAATAGTATAATATGGTCAAAATGGTGAAATATAATAAAATACAGTAAATATGCTATCATATATATGAAGGATCACTAAATTCAATAAATTTAATGTTATTGGCTTAATATTTGAACTATCAATTACAGAGAAACCTTCTGTAAATTAGTGAGGAACTTTGGGTTTTGCTGATCTCTTAAAAACATAGAATTATTTAAATTAAAAAAATAAATCCATTGGTTTTCCTCTCATTGCATATATAATTATCTAACCTTTCCTCATATCTCAAACCACACATATCTTCTTGTTTAGTCTTGAATCCCTACCCAAACTCCCTGTATTAAAATCTTCACCAATTTTGTGTATTTTCTCATATCCGCCCAATGTCATAGGGTTTCCAATAATCCCTTGGAACTAATTTTATATGGAAAATACAAAAAATGAATTGAAATGTTTTTAATCCTTTATTTCAAAGTGGTACTTTAGGAGAAGATTTGACTATTGAATGTAAGTTTTATCTTCTCCTAAATCATTTTCTTCATATTTTTTATCTACATATTCTTAAATATAATTTAGGATATTAATAAAATGTAATTTAATTAATTATTATTATACAATTGTTATATTAAAATTATTATACAACATATTCTTACCCTTTCTTTCATTATAACACATTCTTTACTTAGGTCGATTTTACTGCCTCTATAAACAATGCTACAACACTTCCAAAATATCTGATTAGGAAATAAAAATCACCAGATATATATGGAAATAATATTAAATTGAATATATTTGAAAAACATTTAAGGGTAAAAAATATGTAATTATACTCATTATTGAAATGAATTCTTTTATTGGTTCAACTATCATCAAATAGGAAGAAAATTACATCTATTAATTAAGAAATGCTAAAATGACACACATAAAATAATAATGGGTATCAAAAAATATAAAAAACATAAATATATTAATTATACGTCCTTTATAGAGGGGATAAACACATGATAAATAATTAATGATCAAAATAAAAATTATTAATTAATTATGAAACAAACATGACAATTAACAGCTGCATGTTTATTTTGTCATTTAACGATTAATAAATGGGTAATAAAAAATATAAGTGAATAGTATTAAGAAATAAATATATAAGTATTTTCTTGATATTGATGAATTATATACTAAGGCTTATTATATGAGATATTACAAAACATCTGAGTGATTATAAATCCAATATAAGTGTTTCTCTTATCTTAAACATGTTTTATTAAGATATAATTTTTTCTATTAACTATATTTGTAAATGTTAGTTACATTAATCTAGATATATATATTAATTTTCCATTATCCATTTTTTATTTAAACAAAACTTTCATATCAATATCATCTTAGTTGATTGATTTCATACAACTTAAAAATAAATTCTTATTAGGAATGATACAAATCTTTTGTATTAGTTGTTTATTTTATATTTCCATTTTATTTAATTCCCCAAATGTTCTCATTTTTTATTTTTATAACTAAATATATATTCTATAATATAACATTCATATTTATTATTACATATATTTTATTATAAATTATAATTCGTTTATAGATTTGGATTTTCATTAAAATTGTTAAAAAAGAACAAAAAATTATTCATTCTACTTATGTATATTTTTTTAGTCCAATCCATTTTTATTAATATTTAATATTTTTTATTTCAATATATCTATTATTTATATGATTGTAATTAAAATGATACCTTTTAGGTCATTTTACTTCTTTTCATAAATATTCACTATAAGGAATCTGACCTATACCAACGCATCTGTACCAACGGTTTGCAAAAACTGTTGGTGTAGGTCCCCTTTCCCAACGGTTTGCAAAAACTATTGGTGTAGGTCCCCTTTCCCAACGGTTTGGAAAAACCATTGGGAAAATCCAACTTTGAGGCCACTTTTACAAACGGGTTGGTCGAACCATTGGGGAAGGGCATATATTTCCCAACGGTTTGACCAAATCATTGGAAAAACCCACTTTGAGGCCACTTTTTCCAACGGTTTGGCCAAACCGTTAGGAAAGGGTATGGCTTTCCCAACGGTTTGGCCAAACCGTTGGGAAAATTTCCCCTTTGAGGCCACTTTTTACAATGGTTTGGACAAACAAATGGGAAAGGGAATGGATTTCCCAACGGTTTGGCCAAACCATTGGGAAAATCCCCCTTTGAGGCCACTTTTCCCAACGGTTTGGCCAAATCGCTGGGAAAGCCATACCCTTTCCCAATTGTTTGGCCAAACCATTGGGAAAAGACCACTTTGAGGCCAATTTTCCCAATTGTTTGGAAAAACCATTGGGAAAGGGTGGGTACCTATCCCAATGGTTCTCTAAACCATGAGGAAAGGCCTATCCGAATGATTTTGAGAACCATTAGGATAAGTAATTTTAATTTTTATGATTTCTTTTATCGAATATCATCAAATAAATCAATATATAAATTACATATATATATATATATATCTAAATATATTCACAAAGGTAATTGTAAGATAGTGGTAAAGTCTTTGATATATAACCGAGAGTTTATGGGTTCAAACCTCAACTGTAACTTTTTATTAATACACCTTTACCAACGGGTTGTGCTACCGTTGGGTGATTTGTCATGGGGATAGACCTATCCCAATGGTTTGGAAAAAAACATTTGTAAAGACCTATCCCAACGGTTTGAAAACCGTTTGGAAAGACCTATACCAAAGTTTCTCAGACTGTTGGGATGGGTATTTCCCAAAGGTTTTCCCTAAAGCGTTCGGATAGGTCTATCCCCACGCCAAATCACAAAACGGTTTCCCAAACCATTAGTATAGGCTATACCAATGGTTTGGGGACCTATACCAAAAGTTCCAAACCAATGGTGTAGGTAATATTTCCCTTAGTGATTTTTAAATTGATTTTTAATTCTATTTTACAGCAATGTTACCAAATCATAATGAAAACTCTTTTTATATTTTTTCTTACATTATCTTCTTTTTTTGAAATAAGATAAATCATAAATGAATAATTTATATAATTAATGTTTAGATTAAAAAACATTTTTTCATATAGGTATTTTATGTGATTAAAATTTTACTATCAAATGATCCAATTCATTAGATAATCTTACATGTTACCTCATTATCATGTTATGTATCCATTCTAATTCTATGGATTATATAAAGAAAGCAACTCCAGTAACATGGGGATGGTGTATAATTTTTTATAATAGATATATAAAGTGGTTCAAATCAGAATAGACTGATCAATTTAATAGATTTAGATAATGATATACATACATGGTTCCCATTTTATATTGGTAAATAAAATAAAAATCACAGTAATGTAAAACATTTTCTATCCATGACCTCATTACATGAAATCATCTTCATATCATGGGAAATTAAAACAAAATATGGGTTACCTAAATTAATTTTTACGGCCTATATAAAGTACAATGTATCAAGAAATAATATGAAGTAATAAATATGCAAAGTTAAATAACTTTACAAACATTCCACATAATCAATAACTTAAATATCATAAATTCATAAGATATAATCAATATAAAAATGTAAATAACAAAAAAAATATCATTTAATCTATAAAATGATAATGAAATGCATATAGATATAATATAAATGAAAAAAATATCATGGATAATAATAATGACTAAGTTATTTATGAGTAAAATGATTAATTATTGGATTCCATGATCGCATGAATGGTGATACCTCTACTATCAAGGCATTTTAAAAGAAATTTTAAAATTACTTGTAAAAAACCTTAATTTGACCAACTTATTTTTATCATGAGATATTTCGATGAATTTATTGGCT
Organism: Viscum album; assembly: GCA_963277665.1. Taxonomy (NCBI): domain Eukaryota; kingdom Viridiplantae; phylum Streptophyta; class Magnoliopsida; order Santalales; family Viscaceae; genus Viscum; species Viscum album. The sequence goes on from OY728135.1 coordinate 1,679,943,490, forward strand.
ATATATAACTAGGTCACACCCATATATGCATTTCTATCACAATCCCCATATATAAAATGATATATTTAATTCATAAAAAATATTACTTATCAAAACATTTTAATATCATGTAAGGAAAACATATTAATAATAATTTCATAGAAAATAATTTAATATGAAATGTAGAGTACCTTATAAAAAATGATATAAATTTTATGAAATAATAATAATAAATGATAAAATGAATATGTTAAAGGAAATTATTGAGGATAATTATGGATAAATTGTATGATTCCTTCGATGAGATTAAATAAAATCCCATAAGAAAGTAAGATAGTAAAATAGCATGTTACCTGTTCAGTAACTTTTAAATTATAACCCCTTGAATGAATAAAATATAAATTAATCATTAAAAATAACTAATAAATAGGTATTGACGTTAAATGAATAAATTGGTAGTATATAGACCACATAAAATTATAGAAGTTCTTATTAGAAAACATGTCTCAGTGAAATGGAAATTGTGATGAAATCCCTTTCCTCACTCTTTAACTTAGTTGGATGTTATTTTACATCCTATATAGTAATTTATAGAAGACATTAATTTAATAAAAATATTAATGATATCATTTATGATCTATTGATATCAGTTTAACACAGGTTGGTTAATATATTTTCATTATCTTTGTTATTGGAAGTGTTACTTGCCTTTCCTCATTCGTGTTTTGTAATGAAAGATGACATTATTTTAAATAGGATATAATTACATCATATTTAGAATGATATTATGTTTATAATTTTTTTTATTAAATATATATATTTTTACAAAAAATCTTGAAAATTTGATATATAATATGTTTTTCATCGCTTTATGGATACGATAGGACATGCATACGCTCAAGCGATGATATAATTCCATTAACTTATGAAATTTTAAAGAAGTTTATGATATTTTTATTTTAAATAATTTATATCATATCATATATATCACATATATTTATTATATTTAACCTTATTTCCATCCATGTAATGAATAAATGAAAATTGAATCAAATCACTTCACGTTACGGTAGTCCTTCGTACACACAAGAAATTTCATCAAGTTACAAACAGATTAGAAATTAAGAATATATAAATGATATTATAAATCATGAATTATATTTATATCATTAATATTATATATATATGTGCAAAAAAATCCATCATTAAATCCATTCGTGAGAGGTGTCGATTTAAAATGTTTTACATCGGTTCACGTGATGATAATATATCATACACATGATCGATGATTCCATTTCCAATATTTTGGATATGATATGGATATATGTTTATAAAAATAAAATAATAACATCCTATTATATGGGATATATTTGTGTAATTATATTGTATGTGTTAATACATAATTGAATGTTGTAAATGTTGAAATAAAAATTAAAGGTCTTTATTAACCTGATTGCCTTTTCATAGGGAAACCACATTTGGATGTTCTATTAAGTACCCTTAGGATGGAATTTTATGAATACCATAAGCTCTATAAAGTGAATAATGTTTTTTGGGATGTATTTTTGTATTTTTTTCGATCCAATGGGCTTGAGTGGTGTGAATAAGTGAGGCGAGTGATCCCCTTTTTAATTGAGGAAAATTTTCATATATATAAATACACAAAAAATAAATAAGGGGAAGTAACGTTCACACCATATTCCAAAAAAATTTATATATAATAAACTTTAGGGAAGTTATATTCTATAAAATCCTACACCACATAAAAATAAAAAAAGTTCAAACATGTTCTTCTTATATCCTTTATGATTACTTACTTTTACCATTTTAGTAATCCCCATGGTAACTTGATATTATCCAAGGTAATTAATAATTTATATATAAAATAAAATTATCCTTTGTTGATAATTTATAACCAAGGGTTATAAATATTAAATAAAACATTATCAACTAAAAATTATGTATGTCTTGAAAATTAATTTTAGTTCAGTCGTATGTAAGGCGCAAAACCTCGTTTTAACATTAACAACCATAATTAATTGTTAATGCCTTTAAAAATCATTATGGACAAAAATTAATTTTAAATAATTATATTTTTATTAAATACAGTGATTAAAAAATGAAATTATTCTCATTAAATTATCCTCACATAACTAGAAAATTTTAATTTAATGTAAAACTTCAATTCGTGTCGAAAAATGCTTTTACATGCAATGGAATTTTTTAAAAGTATGATGATATTATATTAAATATATAGATATTAACGATAATTTTAAGTATATAAATAATTATATTAAAATATATATTATATAAATTTAATATAAATAATTACACATTTTATTGTATTTAAATGAATTATAATCGATAGACATTAGGCCATCTTAAACAAATTTAGTTTTATGAAAAAAATATTTTCTTGAAAAATATACACTTTTACAATAAATTTTCTTATTTTAATTTATATAATATTGAAGGTAAATAATTTTTTTGTTAGAAATATTGTTGATCATGATTATAAATAAAAAAACTAATAGTTTATTACTACATTTTCAATTATTTATAGAAGCTTATTTCTAAGGGAAATTTAAAAAAATTATTTATTAGATTATTTTGAACATAAAAGTTCACAAATGTTATTAATTCTATTAAATTAAAATTTTTGTTAAATGGAATATTTAAATGTAAATTTTATTATTCTTTCATTAAAATAAAATTTTCACTTACTAAAATTGAGGCTCTAGGATGTGTGTAACACAAGCTATTGCAGAGAATCAATTTTTTGAAAAGTAAATTTATTATAAAGTCACAGGGAATTACATTCTACCATCCTAAAAAAATTTCATCCTTTATATTTTTTGGATATTATCTATTAAAAAATGAGGGTATCTCTTCCTCATTACATCCTCGAGTTCCCATGTTGCATCCTTCATTTTATGATTTCTTCTAAGTACCATTACCAGTTTATTCATCTAATTCATAAATAAATTCACTTTGGTGAGAACATGAATTAGTTAATCCATGTATATCCAAGATAATGATATATTGAACACAAAATTTACTTTATAAAGACTTAGAGGCATTTCCAAATAATTATCTAGAGCTTCTACTCATTCCAAAATTTAGAAGAGTCTAATAAACTGGTTTCTTATTTTTCCCTTCTTATCGAAACTTATGGCACCCTTCTATGGAGATAAATTCCTGAAATCATGACCCAACACATGAAATATAAAAATATTCATTAGATTATAAACATAAATATTTCACTTTAATTCTACTTTTTTAATATGAAATTGAATAGTCATTATCATTGTTGATGTCACATCAGATTGTTCTTGGCCTATAAGTTTCCTTTCTGAGCTTCATCCCAACAATTTGGAGTATGAAATTTCATTCCATATAATTCTTCATATAACAAAATTTGAATAATTTAATAGAAATTATTTTTATTATAAACCTATACCAAAGGTATATAATGATACAACAAACAATTAAATTTTGGTGAGCATGACCTCAACATGTATTCTAATGTTTGAATTCTATTTTCGGACTATCCATCATTTTGACGATAATAGGTATTCCTTAAATATTACTCAGTCTTAGGATCCTTATGAATAAATTTAAATTTTTTTGATTTATATCAAGGAAAATTATCAGACACAATTGAAAGAGGCACCATATAATGTATTACACAATCAATAATATAGATCCATGAATATAACTACCCCAACTACAATAAACCATAGATGAATCCAAATTTATTACATTATCACAGAAATAAGGGGTAAAATCCCAATGAACTAATCAATTTAGAAGTTTTAGAGAGCTAGATACATAAATAATAACAATTTTACTTTAGGAATAAAATAATCACGTCCAAATAAAATTCATAATATCTTTGAAAGTCATTCAAAGGATTCATTATCATAACCTCAAGAATGGGAACAAAATATATTTGAGCTTAAATTCACAGTAAGGGTAACATTCAATGGACAATATCATCAATCCTTACAGCATAATAAATATGGGAAGGTAAATAAATGAACACACATTAAATTTAATCACTAACATGAATATCATAATCTGATATGGAATATTCAACATGGTAAGGCAAATAAAATAAAAACATGAAATTTAATCAATAAACTATGAATGAAATGCATCCAAAGATAATATTATATGATAATCATGTGGATAATAATAATAGTAATTTAATTTTCAATTACGTAAATGAGTAATTATTGGATTTCATGATCTCATGCATCATGATACATATATTGTCATGTTATTTCACAGGAAAGTTTAGTCAACTATATAAAATCCCATTTGATTTGGGAAATTGACATGTATCATAAGTCGTGTCAATGCATCGAGGGGTTATGAATAACTAGGCGCCAACCATAACTACATTTAAAAATAATTCTTTAGATATTGAATAAACCATTTAATTAATGTTTAATAATAATTATCAAAAAATATAAACATTTCTTTATGAATATATATTTATCAATAATTCGAATGTTAGTTAAATAACATTTATTATAAACATTGTATGTATGTGTGGTATACAATTTTGGAAATATTTAAATCCATGAAACAATGAATATATATAACCATGAATTGAATCATTAAAAATAATGAATAAATCAATGGGGAAGTATATACACCATGATGAAGTTAATAGGTTCATATTAACAAAAATGACTCAATGTAATGGAAATTGACACAAAATACCTCTTAATGATCATATTATCAAAGTTAGAATTTTTTAATGAATAGGTTATGTGTATAAAATGAAAATCCACATAGAGTAAGTTTAGAAATAACATAAGTTAATAAAAAGTAATTATAAACAAAATATTATAATATAAAAGGAAAACGAAGAAGTAATATAACCCATTAAAGACAAATTGAGTAATGAAATTCATCTCCTCTTGGTATATTTCATTTCAAATACCCTTTAAGGAAATAATTAACATTCCAACATAAAATAAAATAAATTATTAACGAATCATTATATTTCCTGTCAGAGGCTCAGTATGCACATTAAATAAATGAAATTAGGTGCAAAACATTTCAAAATGCCTCAATGTAGAAAAATTGAGACAAAGTCAATTACCTCACTATTTTTATTAGTTGAATGTGATTTATCATCATGTATAATACTTTTAATAATGTTATTAATTTATAATATTATAATTGTCATATTGATAATATCATATATAACCCTCTCATGACATTTTACTCCCTTTTGTTGATAATATTTCATTATTTTATTTTTTTCAGGTATTAATTACCTTGTTTTATAATAAGTTTTTTGTAATGAAAGTACTAGTTTAGGGGAATGGGATATAAATAAATAATCTCTTAAATTATAATAAATTTATAAAAATAATATTTACTCATTAGACACATTAGTATTACCATTCTGGAATGTAGGGAATGAAAAATGAATCACTTCGCTTTGTGGAGACGGTAGGTCGTATATATGCAGAAGAGATGATATAATTCTCTTAATGGGTGATTGGGTGATGAAGTGATATATATATATATATAATTTCATGAACTAATATAATCTCATATATATCATATATTTTCATTAATTTTATCATTATTAAATTCAATGTAATGTGTAAGTAAAAAATGATTCACATTGCTTCTCGAGGTGGTTGTCCAACATACACATGAGAGAAATTATCCTATTCTAAAATGAAAGGAAAGAAAAAAATATATATGTGATATTGAAATTATAGAAAAAATATATACCATAATTATTTTATATAAGAATTAATTCCATCATTATATCTAATCTTGGGATTTGTTTAGGAGAAATGAGTTACATTTATTTTCAAGGAAGAATTATGTTGTACACATGACTGAGAAATTAATTTTCCCATTTGATGGACGTGAATGTGGATTATAACACCCCAGACTAGTATCACTAAAAAGAAACTGATCCTCATAGGTCACAAGGTATCAATCCCACCACCCAATATGCCATAGGTTGCCGACTAGCAGTGAGAGCCCAAGGTGGTATAGTGGGAAGACTATACCCTCATAATCAAAGTATCACAGTGGTGTAAAAAATGGTTTAATATATAAATAATAGTACCTAATAATATTAAAAGATAAATCATGAAAATTATAATAAAAAATAGTCATCAGTAGAAATATCATGTACCGTATACAAAATGATGTATTGTCATGTATCAAAACAACAAGAAACATAATGTATGGATGCAAGAACATGTATATATATGTTTATCAAATAAACTAAAATTTAAAAAAAATACTATATCCATATAGAATCAGGAGCTGTAGTTTGGTTCTATACTCCCACAAACTCATGATACAATAAATCAAGAATCGACAACAAGGCAATTTCCTTATCCTCTACCTGCATCCAAGAAGTTTTTTCATGTACCAATATGGTTCCCAAATATATTGTGAGATATACTCACAAGACCACCAGAAATAGTGTATACTCAAATATAGAATGGCAATATAAATTTTACTATGTGTTGGTATAATAATAACCAGCGATGTAAAATGTATACTATAATAACCATGTTGGACAAGGATCCTAATGGGATGTTAGGCTGACCATACCCACTTCGAACTATGTTGGAAATGTCTTCAAACCCTTTATATCATGTATATATCATTTTAAAGATATTCATTTGAAAATATATACACACCCTGACGTGGACCTATGGATTAGTGACCAGGCATCCATATTTTTTATCAATATGTTATGAGTCTTAGATCTATAAACAAAATATCATAATAACAATAATTAAGATAAAAGGGTATGAGGTGATTCTAGATAATCCTTGACCTAGGGGTAAATCCAACTTAATGTAATAAATTTTATAGTCTTTCTATAAGGTTCTAAGTGTAATTGAAGTAGTACACCAAGTGCATTCCACTGTGAGAAACTCTTACTGGTTCTATGGAGCTCATCCATAGTAATCCTAGGTGAATAATTAATGGTCCCAATAGTGTCAATCCATGGAACTCTTTTTCTATTGAATTCAACCTAAATCCAATGCTTTTATCCATATAATTATAATATTAGATTATAAATGAGTGAATCAATAGTAAAAATACAAGGCATTCATGTAATAAGACAAAGAATGGATTTCATGGTGGGTATTTTCAATGGAAATTAGATCAATGAATTAGGGTGGCCTCCCCCAAGTTCTCAAGGAATTCCCACAAGAATTTTAAGAAATATCATGTCTAATAAATATAATAAAAATAAATAGATACATAAGAAAGGCACTAATTATTGGAATATAAAGTGTAGCATTTTTCATGTTATAATCATGCAAATTTATAAATCCACTTAAATTCATATTATGACCATTCATTAATTGATGATAAGGTTTAGGGGTCTATAATAATAGAAACCATATTTTTGAACATGAAGTGCATCATTGACCATTGATAATCATGCCGAATTTGTACTTCCATTTAATTTATAACATTACCATTCATTTCTTTATGACATGTTTTAAGGGTGGAAGGGTAACACTGTCCATGTGTAATTTATTTAAATCAACTAACTCAATTTAGAAATTAATTATCAATTCAGTATTCTAGGTAAATGTAATATCCACGATACACCACTATAATTTATCCATTTCTATTAATGATATCACATTTTTGAATTTGAACGAAATATATTAATGGGTGTTTTGGTTATAAAACCAAGGATTTAAAAAAAATCATAAAATGGCGGATCCTAAATGGGTGGAACAAATTGAGTTCGATGAATACCAACATTATTATGTGTGTAAATGGTCCATTTGGTTCCAAAATAGGTCAACCATTTAAAGGAATAATAATTTAGGGGAAATGGTTGGTGAAACCCCTATGCAACATAACAAAAAAAAACTATAGAGATCATCAAATTTTGGGACAATTTTTTTCCACCCACCTTATTACTTTTGTGTGAAACTTGACCAATATTATCATATAGTTTGGTCCTGATCAAAGGTAATCAGAAAAATAGAAAAACACACTCAAATAGGCATAAGGTCTCACACAAAAATAACTCTATCAATGAATGTTTGAATGATGAATAGAGAAAATTTAATGGATAGAATGCATGTATTCAACCGATGAGTTGGATGATAAGTGAATCAGAGTTTGGATAAAATAATTACATGAAATCCAAGGCTAAGTATAGAGGATGATCTTCCAACTTGTGTGCAGCCTACTATGCATATAGAGGAAAAAGGGGGATGGTGGTTCATAAAAATGGTGAGGTTTAAAAATATAAATCTTCACGATTGTTAAGGTTATCATGTTTTGGAAACATGGGTTTTCATACCATTCACCAACCATGTTGCTTGAACTATTCATAAAAAACCCTTTCATAGACCATGCAGGTGGTTGGTTGAATCACATACACTAGTGTGTTGGGAGATGTCTATTGTGACATCCCCAATCACACAAGATATGTATATAGATATACAAACTGTTTTAATCCCATTAATACCATATTTGTTCTACAATAGCACTCATCATGATTTTTCTAAACTGTGCGACCTCAATTTCACCATTTGGGAATACTGTGCTATGGGTAAATTTCCCCCAAAACATAGAGTTATGGGACCCAAACATTCCCTAGAAACTCATGATTATAACCATATTCAATAGGTAACCTTTATAAGGATAAAAAATAACATAAACCAGCAAATAAAGAGTTCATAACAAAAAATAAAAACTATTATCTTACTTCATACTGCATTTATGAAAAATATTCATCGATTTTCTCTTCCGAAAGTGGAAAGAAATCTACTAAGAAAAAATCTGGCCACTGAGAATGAATATTTTCCTATAAATCCCAATTATTATCTTCAACTCTACTATGATTCTACATTAGTCATAATAGAGGGACTAACCCACCACCGAGATACTTCGTGATCTGGTCCACAATAAGGATATGATGCATTTCAAATGACCCTTATTCCTCTAGCTCAACTTTATTTTTCTAAACCACATTAAAATGGTTTTAATAGTACCTAAGATGTTGTGAATCATGAAGGAAATGTCAATATCTTGGATTCTTTTAGGTAACTAAAAATGATAGTCTAACAACCTGACTCTATTTACAATGTCAAAAGGTTTGACTAAATGAGGTGAATGATTCCATTTCCATCTAGACCGTTGATGTCCATGTATAGTTGAAACACTCAAGAATACCTAATCCCTAACCCCAAAAACTATAGGTTGTTGATGAAGAGTGGAAACATGTCTCTTCCTATACTGGTCCATAGATATCTGCATCTTGATTTGATAAACATGCATTGAAGTCTCTTAAATGGGATGAGGTCCAAGAAGTGCTGCCTCCCCTTCCTCTAACTAGCATAAAGGTGATTTAATGTAATGTCATATAAGTCAAAATCAGTCTATAAATGTATTGTATTTGTAAGGATGTTTTTATAACAGGACTATAAAAGATGTAAATGTTTCTTCCAAGAACCTCATGAATCAATCACACATTCTTGAATCATTTCCTATTGAACTGGTATCATCCACTTATACTGCCCGTCAATCTGAGGGTTCAATTTTGTACTCAAAAGTAAAAATTTACTTAAGGATTTCTCTAACCTGTGCTAGAACTATGAATTAAAATTATTGTCTGTTCCTAATAGAATAGTATGTGGGAATCCATTAAGTCATATAATCTACCAAAAATATATCATTCCATGATCATTAATAGGAGAACCCTCATTTATAAGTGAAAAAGAAAGTGACTGTTTTGTGCCTATTGATGGTCACCCATAATAAATTTTTTCTTAGAGGGGATCTCGATATTCCAGTCACAACGTACATGGTGACATCTTACCATTAGAACTTTGGAATAGGAAACTACAACAAAAGTTGGGATGATTTCTGATGTTATAACTTGACTTGATGATAGGAGAAACACTTAATAACAATTCAATCTATGCCCATTTTCTTTCTCAGCCACCAGTGTTTGTAGTGTATGTCCTGATACATCTTGGTAAGGTTGAGGTTTAAATACCAAGAATAAGCATGAATCTATCACATAAATTCATCCTAGATGTTTCTAGGAACCCAAATGCATCCATGAATTCACATGACATCATCCAAATCTATGATTTATCCTATTAGTGGATTCTCTATTGAAATACTCTCAGTTTCGAATAATCCCTAAATATATTATAATTTCCTCATCTCCACTATCTCTGAAAGTGAATAGGTCACTAATAAAGTAGTAAGGGTAGTATATGGTGATGGTATGGTATCTCTAAATGCATATCATAGAATTGCACTATCATCTACCATTCACTACTAGCCTCCTACATTACAGGAATATGATTTTTTTTATTTAGGGAATCTACCACAGTATTTCTATTTGTTGTAATATAGGAAACATCATCATAAAAAACAAATTTTATTCAATCCAGCTCATCTTTGTGAGATTTATCTCATACTGTGAATTGATATACAAGAGTCTTTTGTGATCTATATACACTACAACATACTCTACCAAAAAATAATGCATCCAACAACTCAGGGCGTAAAATATTACTTCCATCTTGAGGCAATGAGTTGGGTAATTATACTCATGTGGTCTTAACTGATGATACCCATACACCAAGACTCAATCTTCTTGAATCATAACATCTCCAATACTAATTCTTGATGCATCGCAATAAACCGTATATATTATTCTCATCTATAGAAGAATCAGGATAAGCATCAAAGTTTGTACATCTTTCAGCTTCTAGAAGTATTTCTCATAAGCTTCTGACCATATTAATTTCACACCCATCATAGTCATTCCAATAATAGGTGATTATAGGCATTAAAATTCATGAATAAATCACCTATCATAGATATCTAGTCCCAAATAACATCTTATGTTAATGATATTACAAGAATAATACCATGATACAATGACAATAACCTTCAATAGATCAATTGAGAATCATATCTCTAACATGATGGGACCCATGAAGTGAAACATATCAATAAAAAGTTGCATTTAATGATATTTGTAAATTTTTGGTGCTATCAAAGTTTATTCAGTACGTTCTCTTGATTTTTTAGATGGTTGTGTTGAGTGAATGAATACACAAAAATTTCATTCATGAATACTACCAAAAATGAATCTGAATATCGGTGAAAAATATGATTCACTAGATCCATGAAAACATCTAGCATATTTGTGAGATTAAAAAGAATAATATGGTACTTATAATGTCAATAGCTACTATGAAATACAGTAGAAGTAATTCCTAATGCTTTACCTCATACCTGATGATATCTTTACCTCAAATCAATCTTCAAGAAAACTCTTTCTCTTTAGTGCTAGAAAAAGTGTTCTTATATTGTCATAAGTGGACAATGTTTCTTAAATGTAAGAAAGTTAAATAAATGGTAATCCATGAAAACCACGAGTTTATTATTCCCCTTCTCAGAGAGAAGGATATATGAACCCCAAGGTTATGAACTGAGTCTTATAAAACCCTTATATTACATGTCTATTACCTACCTCTTGACCTACTGAAGTGTAGTATTATCCATCTTGAAAAGTTGAATGGATATTGATGATAATATTGACACTAGAATTATAGAGAACTCTACCTCTCTTTTTCTTTCTCAATAGGTAGTCTAAACTAATTTTCATTGAATATATACATGAAATTAACTAATATTGGAGTAAAATTATCCTGATGTATTCCCTAATCAAACATATAAAGCCTATAAATCTAGGACGTCACTCTAACCATCCCATGATCCACCAGTATACATCTTCTTTACCATAAATCCCACTCACCCTTGTGAATATATCTACCACCCTTTGGTGGTGTAAATGAAACCCTACAATAATAATAGTCCACATACGTGTGATAAAGGAAAAACTAGAAAATCCTGATAATGAAATAGAAACCCTTCATCTCGAGGATAATGAGCTCCCATATCAAATGATAATTATCTACATCAAAGATAAATTCTTTTCAATGGTGAAAAATCTCTAATATAATTACCTATGGATTATCAAGTGTAATTAATCAAGATAAATACTTTATCACAAGATGAGGGAATTCTATAGTAGTTATAGTGATAAAAAAATTAAAATCAATTGTATAAAAAAATTCAGAGGCTAGATTAGATGATACTAAGATTTTACATCTAACTATAGATGGTTTGGAACCCTGCTCCTCTACTATGGGCTTCACTAAATACATATGTCCTGATACATGGCCTATGTCAACAACTTGACTACAAATAGTGGGTCCACTCAACCAGAGTTATGCATTCTGAGTCATACCTCCTGGGCCACATTCCCCTCCTCATCATGTATATCCATTTATAGTCCAACATTCATCTTGATGCATAGTTTCTAATCCTACTTAGGATGGAATATCTGGTACATATTCTCTCTCACTAGGAACTAATGGGAATGTCATATAGAATATCTAAATATTATCATCCAAGTACATTCCCAACACTCAAATTTTTCTTGAGCACTCTGAGGATTTACATTATTGGGCATACCCCACTAACAGAATATAGATAAGCTATTAGACCGTTTATGTTGGCTTCCACTGATTTGTCCAAAATCATCTAGATGAGTTTACTTCCATTGGTAAACCACTACTCTTTCTCGAAACCAAACCATCATGTTATGTACTATCATTTTCCCTTAAATGTTTCTCTAAAATAACATCTTTGTTCAAAATTCAATAGAAAATAGTTAAATAGAATACATTTACCCGAGTCCCAATGGCATACCTCATCCCATCCTCAAATAATCTCTCTCTTGAAAGCTCATCAGAATCTATGTATGGTGAAAATAACTTATTATTAAAATATAATGATGAATAATCCATAAATTATAGGGATCCCTATTCAATATTCAGGAACTCTCTATCTCTAACGTCTCTTAGCATCTAAAGGAAAAAATATTGCATAAACCATCCTAAATAATTCTACATACCATGTCTCGATGCTGGTGTTCAAGATTAACAACATCTCAAACAATGCACGGAAGAACCCCTAATAACTTAACTAGTGAGATTTACCATCTTTTATGGATAAATTTCTAGGTGATCAAAGATAGATAACATGGATTCTAGTAATGTCTCAATAGTATGTGGACCTCCATCCCCCAAAAATTTTGGCGGATACTACTGATAAAAATATAATGTTATCTCTTCCATCATAGGAGAAGGTTTTGTAGATCCATTAATATTCCGCATAATGTATATTAATCCCTCTTGAAATTGGGAATTGTTTCCCTTGTCCGATATTACATGAGGATCCTTAGGTGTTAATACTAGAGGTTCTACTGTTGGCTCAGGGCCCACCATCTCTGGAGCATGGCCACCGCTACCTTCCTAGTACTTGGCTCAAACATTTATGGTGTCATGTCCCTAAAATTTACAATAAAATATACTAGATAAAATTGAACATGATAACATCACACGTATAAGAATATGATATGTACATGACTTTTTATGTAAGAGTCACACTATACTGCATGCTCATAAAGCTATGTCTGGGTGTCATATAAGGCCATGATAAAATGAAAGAGATACATCCTACTCCCCAATAATATATTCAGGTATTGGTCAAGTTCCCTATTTTATATCTAGGTTTTGGTATACAATGTATTAATTTCATTCTATATAGAAAAACTCAATTTTTTCAAATTTCTACATTTTTAATGACAATTATTAACATTTTCACATATAGTTTGAAAGTTTTCATACATTTAATTATGTATATCTATATGTATATATACAATGTTCCAGTTTGGTGTGCCCATCATTCTAAAGTTATATTTTTCTACACATTTTAAATTTCAAATGGTACTAGATGTAACTTTGATGGGACTTTTATGATGTTTTAATTTGATAAATAACCATTCCCAATTTATAAAGGTCGAACAACTACGTAAATTCATATTTTAGTACATATAATTTACAAAAAAAATTTCATCACATATAATGAATGGATTATGGATCAAACTCAATATAATTGGCTAATTAATGTTCCACCATCATGATATATGGGAATACGCTATTTATGTTGATGCAAGCACTTTATTAATTCCAATTATTTATCCCCACAAGAAACATAAGAACAATCTCATATATGATTTTAAAGGAATAAAGAAAATGAAATCACTATACCTAGAGTAAGTAAATGCTGCATGAAATAATTCATGATATATAAATCCACAAGTTTCTATAATGATGTATGAGACAATATAACCTTACCGTACTAGCCCATGGGTAAAAATGTATTAAAAAATAATAATCAAATCATAAATAGATGTGCTTCACACATTGGTGAAATCAGTTCAACTGTAACAAGCATAATCTTGAACACCATATCCCATCATAAAATTTTTTGTCCATTCCCCCATATGTCTCTAGGTTACTCTTGGGCATAGGATCATTACCAAATTTTGAAACATCACAATCTCATGTCAAACAACACAAATAATTATTCAAAAGGAAAAGAAAGTTCTTATTCCAATTTGTAATTTCCCGGGCCTAGTTCACCAATATGTAATTGAACATGGTTGTCCATAGGGACTCAAGGTCACATACCATTATTCTATAGGGTATTGAATAACAGTGGGGGTCCAAGGTAGAATATCAAGTTGAATACACCCTCATAATTATAGTAACACAATTGTAACATAAATGGATTAATAGTGGAATCTTAATACCAATAGTCAATAAAAGATAAATCATCAGGATTATAAAAATAAATAGTCATCACTAGAAATATTTAGTACCATATACAAAGTGATGTAATGTCTTGTCTAAAAAAACAAACTAGAAACATGGTTAAAGGAACCGATATATACAGGTATATAAGAAAAACCAAAAATACCAAAGGACTATCTCTAGATATAATCATGAGCCATGTCTTGGTCATGTGATCCCCCACTCCAATCATATAATAAATCAAGCATCGATAACCTGGATCCTTCCCCCAACCCTACATGAATCCATGAGGTCTATCTGGTGGCTTATCAGTATCCCAAATTGGGTGTGATATATAATCAGTAGGACACCACCAATGGTTTATTCAAATAGTCATCATATTAATATAAATGTAATAGTGTGTAGGTATAATAATTATATGTGATTTCAAATTCATAAATTAACAACCATGTTAGACCAGGATCCACAAGGGATACTAGGTTGACCATACATCTTTTAGACTCAGTGATAAATTTCTTTGAACTTATACCATCAGGTATAGATATGAATACATTAGGAAATCATATTGATTGATATTATTTCATTGGCATAAACCCATGACATAGTTCATAGAAGTATAAATAGTATACCAATATGTCATGCGTCTTAGATCACCAAACATAGAATTATAATAAATAAAATATAAATAAAAGGATCGGATGTGATAACACAATATCTATGACCTCAGGGGTCAAGCCAACTCATAGTAATAACTCATTCATTCTAGCTATAACACTCTGACTGTAATCTAGATATAAAAGTGTCTAATCGAGTCTGTGAAGCTCATCAACAGTAAACTTGGGCTAAGAATGATAGGAATAAATAGGATAAATACATGGGGCATCATGTTTATGGGAATCATGGTGATTCCAAGGATTTTATCCATGGAATTCTAATATCGATATATGAAATGAGTAAATCGTTAGTACAATTCCAAGATATTATCATAATAAGAAAAGGCCCTGATTTCTTGGTGTGAATATCTCATGGAAATAAAATCAATGAATTTGGTTGGCGTCCTTTGAGTTCTCAAGTAATTCCTTTGGGAATCTAAGGGGATCCCTAGTCTGACCAATACTAAATAGGAAAGAGTTCCATAACTAACATACCGTGTATGCGAATATGAATTGTAACATTTTACATGTAATAGTCATTCCAATTTACTACTCCCATTTAATTCAATAAATACCATTCTATTTTTCATGACATGGTAAATGGTATATACTAATTGGAAGAAGGTATATGTTCATGAAGTGTAACATTGCTCATGTCACAATCATTACAATTTAATGCGTCCACTTAATTTATATCATTTAGTTTCATTTATTGATGTCATTTTATAATTATGGAATGGAATCATTGGCCATGTGAATCCAATTTAATGAGTCCATATAGAAATGTAATTATCAAATCAACAAGTTGGGTATGTTCTTTAATAATACTACATGGCTAAAATTTATCCATTTACTTTAATGATATCACAATTTCAAATTTCAAACCAAAACACACTAATTTGTGTTTCGGTTATCAATTCATAGAGATCAAATGGTAATATAATTGGAACACCTAAAGGGGTGGATCACATTGATTTTAATGATATCCTATGTCATTAGGGATAAAAAAGAGTCATTACGTTCTAAAATAGGGCATCATATTCAATGAAGATTAATTTTAAAGGAAAATTATGTTGAAAATAGAAAGATATATGACATAAAAATATATACACATAAATATATTGAGGGAAATGACATACACTACCTACCATATGACTATGGAGGAACACTCATAAAGTATCAACCTTTTGGATTGGTCAATATTAGAATAAAATTGATAAATAGAAAAAAAATCCCTGAAATTAGGACATGTGATCTAAAACTATATTAACTATATCATATATCATATAAACTATTAATGTAGCCTAAGTAATGCAGATATTAATGGTACACATCCAATGATATAGATGAAAAGCGATAAGATTCTGAGTGGAAGAGTTACTTTAAATCATAGGATGGGTGTTAAGGAGGATCTCTAAATTTGTGAGGGGACTCTTTTGCATGGAGAGGAATGAAAGAGAGGGGGTTCATAAAAGTGAGGATGGCAAAAATTTATTTATTACCACTTTTTAATAGGCATAGGGTTTTACTACATTTTTTTATAAAAGTAATGCTGTTAGTAGAGTTTGAACTGTCCAAGAACATCCCATCTCATGATGTTAGTAGAGTTTGAACAGTCCAAGAACATCCCCTCTCATGGTAGATGTGCATATTTTGTCCAACCATATGCACCCCATATGAAAGGAACTATTTTATAGAAACCTAAGAGTTTTACATATAACATTACATGATTTTAATCCTAATTATACATCATATTACAATCCAAGGATCGTAAAGTCTTGTGTCTTGGAAGACTAGGTACATAAAACTGAAAACATGGAACTAAATAAAACATTTCATTATTTAATATTAAAATTTAGCTCCTAACTTCCATTGAGCCCTTACATATGTATATGATACCCTGAGGATCACATGAACGAAGGGATGAGCTAAAATCCTAATAAAGGAATAAACATAAGAATAAGGCTTAAGCATAAGGGTTATAGATCATGACATAATGATATAAAATGGCATATATAATCACAACATATATACATGGGATCATATAAATATGAATTCATAGTAATGTGGTAGTGACATAAATCATGTATTTAGCATGATTCTAGACACATTGAACAAAGAGGACTAACATTTACCCAATGCATTTGAGCACTATCTGGGTACACCAATCTCAACATGTTCATGAATATGCATTCCACATATAAAATAATATATAAACAATCATAAACATAAGGGCACCCATGGAATGAAATGGGTGTCATAATCATGTCAGAAAACATAATGAAAGGGCCTATCATAAAAGTGTCCATTAAATAAAGGAATTAGAACATACATGGAAATTAATAATGTAAAATAGGCATATATAATGGTATGTTATGTCAAATATAAGTGAAAACATGTAAAAAGAGTATGTAATATTTTTTAGCATTAAAACATTTCGGTGCAGTTTTAAGGAAAATAGTAATAAGAATTTAAAATAAAAAACAGTATAAGATCTTGTAAAAAAGTAGAAGTGATCCAAAAGTGTTTTCATAATAAAAAACTTGTTTTATAAATACAATGGTGGATTAAAACATATGGTAGAGTGAACTTTTAATTGGATACGAATTCAGGATGATCCCTTAAAATGAGTTTGCTTAACGGGAAGTATTGAGGAGAGAATCACTTAAAATAATGAATACCCCCAAAAAAGAATGGATAATGGATATTGATACATGAATTTTTTACATATAAGGTGAAATTATAATATGTACATAAATAGAATATACAATTTAATTTGGGTAAAAATAGAGTAAGAATAACCCGATGGAATAATGGAAGTTCGGGTAGAATCCCTAATGAAATATCGACATGGTATCAGGTGTACTTAGGAGGGTATAATGAGAGAAAAATGTGTTTCAAATATTTCATAAATCATGATGGAAGTATGGGGAAGGTGTGATATCATACGACATAATTATTAATTTCACACAAAAGGACATAACATAGAGGATATTCTTGAATAAAAGTGAAATAGGGAGGATCCCTTACCTTAAGTCTGATAGAGTTCTTATCATGATATTTATGACCTGAATAATCAAATTATATTCAGTAATTAATAATTATAGAATCTAAAATAAATTTTATTGATTTATTTTAACCTTAAATAAGTTCATACATGTCCTTTTTGATGAGTTAAGAGGTTCAATTTCATTGTTTGGGAGCGTTTTCTTCCTTGGTTGTAATGACTGGTTCACTTATGTTCACGTTCGGGTTAACAGGTATGATGAAAGTGGTTGTAAATAATTTAAGTTACATGTAATTAGTGAAAATACATAATATTACATGGTTATAAAATCCATTTGGTTATTTTTATTTAAGGTGAATCATTATATAAAACATTAATGATAAACACCTGGATTAATTTGGTTATTTTGTTCACAATTAACTTGATTTGTATTATTATTCTATACCATGTGTAAAAAAGGATTCCAGATCCTAACATAAGATAAAATACAAATATAATAGTATGTTTCAACCAAAAAAATGGTTTCAGGACTATAATTGAATATGGTAATAGAAATTGATAATCCATCATCCTTGAATGTGATAAATTAACACATCTCAGACGATGTTTTCATTTCTTTCATATAAATGAATTGGAAAGAAAAGATGATAATGAATTTTCCTATTAGAATAAAAATATTCCAGTACATGTATGGTAGTTTATTTTTCATACCATTTGGGTGAAGGTAGGTAAGGAAAGAAAAAATAAAATAAAATAACTTGAATGAAAATAAATTAATTTGAAAGAGGAATTTACCTCTTAAGTCTATCTCCTTTGAGAGCCTCAAAAGGGGAGATAATTTTGTCTTTTGGGGATAAAAAAGGATACTAGATGTGTGGGAGGATCTTGGGGAGGTATTTGGGTAGAATTTAGGTAATTAAGAATGCTTTAGAGTAGTGATGTGAAGAGGGGGGTGCAGGTGGTTATTATAGTGGAGGGGAGGAGGGTTTTCTTAATATTTTAATCATAAGAATATTATTTTTCCATAAGACAAGAAATAATAATTATTATTGTGAAAAAATGTAATATGTTCATGTGAGTTCGAACCAATGGCCATTTACATCATCCATGACTGAAACATGATGCAGAAATTTAGGTTTTAGCATTTATCGTGAATTATCATATTTTACTATTCATAAACAATTCATGTTTTTTTGAAAAATACCAAAACATTACCCTAAATATTTTTCAATGTTTAAGATAAAATAATAAATTCAAATTTTTAAAAATAATTTTATAAACATAATTAATTAAATTTTTAATTAAAATTCCAATTTACTTGAAAAATACAGATTTTAAAACTATAACTAATTTTATAATGTTTAAAAAATTATATATGGTCTTATAAAATTTTCTCAAAAACCAGAAGAAATAAAATTAATAATTTATGAACACATTTTCAAAATATTCATTTTCTTTTATGTTAATTAATTAATTATGACTTACCAAAAGACCAATACTTTTACTATGGTCATATTATAACTTATAAGAATCCTAAATTTTATTTATACATTCATGGGTGAGGTTACTATTTTTTAAATGATTTATTATTAATAAGGGTCATATTAATATTCATAAGGGTAAAATTAGTATTCATAAGGGTCAGTTACATTTCAATAAAAATTAGGTTTGTCTTATCGGACTCCAAACATCTTACTGATCACAACCGTGTATGTCAAAATTTAAAAATTTAAATCACAAAATTGACAATATTATGTTTAAAGTTAACAAAGTAATTATTAGTTAATTTTTTTGTGATTTCATGTGATTATATGACATAATTATGAGAATGTAATTTCAATTAATAAAACATTGGGATGTTACATTATTCCCACCTTATGTAATTTCACCCTTGAAATTCCTTTTTGCATTCTAAGCCTTAAACAGGTGAAGGTACTTTTCCTTCATTTTCTCCACCAGTTCTAATATTTCCTCCTCATACTTATGATCCCCCATAGTACTTTGACAAGGTTAGTAGTCTTGTTTCATTTCAATTTATCTCTATGATCCAAGATCTTCACTGGCTGCTCCTCGTAAGAATGATCATCATCCAACTGTACCACCTCTGATGAGAGTACATGTGAAGGATCTGATATGTACTTACTTAAGAGGGATACATGGAAGACATTGTGAACATTAGACATGGTAGGTGGAAGTTATATTTAATAGGCCACATCTACTAAATGATCAAGGATCTTGAAGGGTTCGATGTACCTGGGACTTATCTATCCTTTCTGTAATGACCAGCATTTTGAATCGGACTGAAACCTGAAGGAATTTGAACCTTTTGATTACTAAATGGGCCATTTTTAAGACTGAGCATCGAAACAGAATTCTGAGAGTGGGAACACTTTATTGTTTTGGTTTTGGGATTGGGAGAAGGCCCGTGAAGTTTCCTTAGTGTCTAGACGGGTCTCGGGTGCTTCAATCCTGAGAGAGAGGCTGGTTTTTAAAAGGCAGAGGAAGGCACACTGGCTGTGCATGGTTTGACCAAACCATATGGACCATTGCAGGAAAACCATGCAGCCTTATTCAAGTGGGTAGTGGATTGCGCACGGGATGCACACGGTTTCCCAAACTGTGTGCCTAGCTCGTGCGAGGGATCTCTCTTAGAAAGCGGGTGCCACACGGTTTGCGCATGGTTTGGAAAACTGTGCAGATCAAACCGTGTGGGCCGGTTTGTTTAAAGAATTTGATTACATTTAAAATAAAATAAAATAAAAACTTAAAAAAATCCCTCTTTCACTTCTTATCTCTCCAGACCTGCATGCAGCACCCAGGGAGCTACCCCTTTGAGCCGCGCGACGCCCTCCTACTACGACCTCCTCCTTCCTCTGTTTTCTTTGGATTTTCTCTTGGTTTCTTCTCCGATCCTCCGTGATAAGTTCCCTCCTTCCCTATCCTCTTTTTTTCTGACCGGATATTGTCCTCTCCATTGACCCACAGGATTCATCCGAACCCTAGGTATTGGGGGTTTCTTAATTTCTGTTTTTCCTTCGTTCTAGGGTAGTACTGATGTTGTCTCGGGACCCTTGGGATCCAGTTTCAACATCCTCCACCGAAGGCGAGGCATATTTGGGCGGTTTCGGTTTCCAGCTTTGGTTCGAGGTGAGATTTTGTTACTATTTTGGTTCTGCATCACCAAGAATGGTTCCTTAAGTGTTTTAAGGATCCTTGTATTTATTTGTTAGTGCATTGAAGGTTTTGGCATGGTTTCGAGTCGCCAAAGTCAAGGCGACTTTCCTGTGTAGGAATAGGTCGTATGTGAAATCACATATGCCTCATGGGGGAGAAACATATGATCTAAGTTAGAAAGTGTCAAGATTCGGAGTGGATGGATGGATCCACCATGAGGTAGGGTCCCTCTCCTTGCCTATTTATTTAAAGTAAAGTAGTAAAGAGTTATTTCTTCATGGTCTTAGTATTTGTATTCTGCAAGTTAGTCTTGAGTAAATGCTTCTGTGAAAACAATGTGAATTACAAGAATAATATTACAATGGTTGCCTACTAACTAAACTCACGATTTAATAATAAAACCCCTCAATCAGAGGTGCACTATCTTCAAGATAAAAAGTAGTGATAGAATTTTTAGGCTTTCCTGCTGGATTGTTGTGGTGCCTCTTTGATGCTTTGTATGTGAACATGCTTTTTTGAGACAAAGGGAATGAAATGGGTATGATACTTGTGTTTGGTTCAATTTTCCATTCTAGGAAAATTGACTAAGATGGAAACCTTAATGGGATGACTTAAGACTAAATGACATGTTACTTCTAGAAGGTATCAAAGGGTTAATGAATGATAAATGTATCCTTTAAGAAGGAATGGTGAAACTAGGAAGGGGCAGACTAGGGTGGTATGACCACGCCTTGGGATAATGTAATGAGCACGACTTTTGTTAGTAACATGAATATGTGAATGTCTTTTTTTAGATACTTAAGATTGGTTTCCTTAAGTATGAACATGAATGTGTTCACTTATGTGTATTTGGTATGATTCTTTGAATTCTTGTGTGGTAATTCCATAAGCAGTATACTATAGACATGGTTTTATTGTGAGTGCGCACATGCAGATGCCACTTAATGAATGATAATAAAGGAGAGTGTATGCTAGTGTGATAGTACGTGTCTGGAAGGGAGGCATTCCTACCCCTTTCCAGTTGACTTCTGTTGATGATTACATGTCTAGATGGGAACCAGTTATACCCCATGCCAGTATTATGAATGTGACGGATGTGAAGTAGTTATACACCATGCTGATTGAATGAATGTGATGAAAGAGAGGCATTCTTACCCCTTTCCAGATGGATTTTAAGGATGAGAGGAATTCTTACCTCGTGCCCGCTAATCTCGATTTATGGAAGGGAGGCATTCTTAACCCTTTCCAGTTGACCTATAGGGGTGGGAGGCATTCTTAACTCGTGCCCACAAATTCTCTTATTAATGGGTGGGAGGCATTCATACCCCACACCATCTATGATCTAAATGCATTTATATATATATATATAGTGACATGACCAGGTTACTATACCAGCAACGAGCCGAAACATGTGTAAATGTCTGGTGTCCCTTGGGAACTTGGACGGGTTCTATTTACTTATGTAATTCTTCTTACTTATTTCTCCATACCAGCTCACTGTGTAATCATTATACACTGTCTGGATTGGGTATCACACCGGTGGTGCTGGACTACTGAGATTTATATCTCACACCCTTCTCAGGCCGCCATTGCACTGGGGTACCAGGGTAGACCTTCTTGTTTGCAGGACCTGGGTTGTGTGATGTGCTGTTTGTACCTGAGGAGTTAGGAGCAAAGGACCAAGAGGGAGCTTGGGATGCTCAGGGGATCACCGTCAGGCTTGGCTGTCCTGTCTTTTTGTATTGTTTGTAAAGCATTCAGTAATGTTTCATGCTTTCATAACTATACCATCATCTATACATGCAAGCATTATAGACTGGCATTTTCCACCTTGTATAAAATGGTTATTACCTATCTTTTTCTTCAACCTTTTAATTGGTTACTGCTTCTGCTATTGAATGTTATTTACTCTAATAATAGCTCTGTGTTACTCTGATATGAGGGTATAGTCTCCCCACTATCACCTTCAGAGACCCTCGCTACAAGTCGGTAGCCTCTGGCGTACGAGGAGATGCGCTTGAGGCCATGTGACCCACCGGTCCGGCCACCGGTTCGATGGTTAGCTGGGCCGGGATGTTACAAAGTGGAATCATAGGATATTTATTTTCTTTTTTTCTTACTATTTTTGGTTGGTAGACAGAAGATTAGGAAAGTGTCGGTGCTTGGGTAATAGCCTGCTTGTGACTGATCACCCCACGTAGGAGAAATGACCAAGTGGCCAGGACTGGGAATTGTTGTTCATGTTGGTTGGTATTACATTAGATATGGTTTCACCTTGAGTGATTGTTTTATTTCCGCTTCTTATGGTTTATGAAATTCCTAGAATTTTACCCTTGGCCTGATATGGCAAGAAAGCTGCATTTCATGCATCATATTAGGAACATAGGAAATTAACATGCCATGCATAGTGCCATGCCATGTAGCTGCATTAGTAATTTCCTGCTGATCAGATTTTTTGCATTGATTAATATTCCATTCTTCTTTGATATAACCTGTTTTCTGTTTACTTCTTTCGATAACATGCTAGTTAAGTTTTAACATGTGAATGTTTGCATGGGATAAAATAGATTGGTTGCGATTATGACGGAAACCAATTTTCGATTTTAAGGTATATGGGAACCATACAACCGGGAAGGGGTAACCCGTATACTAAAACCATTCTGAGCATGATGTAAATAGGTTTGTAGGAATATTGATAAAAATTTAAAGTTTTGGAAATTAAAATACTAAAGTAAATTTTTTGATTAAAAAGGGGAGCTAAATGCCAATTTATAAAGTTTATGGTCGCTTTATAGGTTGGTAGATGGCCACCCATATACTTGGGCCATTGAATGTGATCATGTCAAATTCTGGATTGGAATCTGGTTTTGATAAAAAGGGGAGTCAATTTTCAATCCTTGAAGTGTATGGGCACTTGATGAATTGGGAAATGGAAACCCGTATTAAATGTAAAGGCTTGCTGTATTGTGAAATGATTAAATGGAAAATGTTGCCTAATTTTGAAATTATACTGTTTTGGCTAAATGTTAAATGTGAAACTAGGCCCTAGTAGTACAGTTGGAGAGTGTTGTATGAGATAACCCGGTTTGGGGTGTTGAAAAAAACTGACCAATTCCTTTGGGGTTGCTTTTTGAAGAACCCAGGATGGATAAAATGGGACCCTCATAGGTTTCCCTTTTGTTTATATGGTGTTGTTTTTCACAATTGATTGATAAATATGGGATGTCTGTGAATGTTTGATGTCCTTAAAAGGATGTTTTTTTGAAACTTGCCTATTTTCCTGATGCGTGGTTGAAGTTTTTAAATGGTTAGAGTTTAAATGGGGTATAATGTTAAGGTCTTGGTAATGGAAACGGTGGTGGTGTGTTGAAAACCTAGTTTAAGGGGTAGTTTTGAGTTTCTCTTTGAGTTTCCTTGGAACGGGACCGTAGGTGTTTCCCGTGGGTGTTGTTTCCTTAGCGGTGTTTTAATGATTGGCTTTTGAGCATAGCGACTTTGTTTCCCATGAACCGGCGTTAGAGTCGATGTTTGATCTCTGTAAGGGGCTAGCCGATGGTTGGTAGCACCCTTAGCGTGTTAATTCCTTTCTTGTACCATGAGTTTTTTGATGTGAGGTGTTGTTCGGGTGCCGTTGTCACTTTTTGGACTCTTGTTTTTCTAATGACACCCTTGTTCGGATGGGTGGTCGTTGGGTTTTGACTTTCGTTGCGGCTTTGGGTCATCTCCTCATTAGAGTGGCCCGATATTAAATAATTGTTTCATCCCAATGTTTGGGATGGCTTTCTAATGACTTGTGTGTTTTGGAACGCTTGTTTACTTATTTTGGATCTTCTTCGTTTGTTTGGTGATGTGATTCTAGCAGAGGAGTGTCACACGATCGTTTGTAGTGTTTGTGTACTAGCGCATTTGTGCTTGGCTAGGTTATCACCTTTCCCTTCGACAACAAGGACACTCCTAAGGTTGGGAGCACGTCGCATTGAATCTGGTAAATGTGTCCTTTAATGTGGAATGGATTATTCTTGGAATGCCTTTGGAAATGGGTTGGTCAATGTCTGAATGCCTTAAGTCATGCGGGTTTAAAACGTGTGGATGTGTCGGCAGGTGAAGTTGAGTTCCTTCCTTGAAGGTGACTAGTTAAGGTTCGACTATTCATCCTTCCAGTAGTCTAGTATGATTAACTGGAATCCGTTCAAACCTATTGTTTTATTCTGTTTAGCAACAAACATGTCCCCTATCTTGTCCTCATATTAGATGCACTAATAGATAATCGACCTTATCTGTGCTAATTATTTGAAGTAGTTGGGATTGATCAGATGGTTCTCTTTCAGTGTTGCACGTGGGAAGCGTGGATTCTTGAATGGTTTTATCTTGGGAACATCATCGGATGTCGGGTGTAGGCTTTGGTGAACGTGTTTGTGCTAAACGTAAGGTGCCTTGGAGAAAGGCTTTGTGGTTCTGTTTGAAATACATCGGCTGTTTAGGCCGAGCGTTCTTGTAAATAGTCAGTCAGAGATGGCTTGACTCAAGGTTTCTGTTTAATGTCTACGGTCGGTGACATACCATTCTATGGAACATTGTCAGGTAGAGGCGAGTGCGGTTTGTGTCGGCCGGTGCCTAATATGAACAACCGACTTGACTTGGGCCTTGAGGTCGATAGAGAATCAACTGTTTGATCTGTTTCAAATCACACTAGGAGCATTATGGGAATGCTTGGGGCGTGCTTTGAAAGTTAATTCCAATGGTGGTCTAAACCATAGTTTGGAGTTGGTTTCTTAACATTAAAAATATAAGGTGGGAAGTACCTATGGCTGGATGCTCGGAGAGACAATGAAGGGTGCGTGTCTCTGGGTAAATGGGCTTGGGAAGATCCGTTTTGGTGTTTCGTTTGGGAAACGAGCGGTGGCTCGAGTTTTGGTGACTTAAGCGCTATAGAGTTTAATGGATACTTAAGGGTGTGTTGGATGTTTGTGAACGCAACGTGATCATTTGAACGATGCTTCACAGACCTTTTAGGTTGGTTGATGTGTACGTTGTTCCTGAAGGCTTCTCAGGGATGAGAAGTTCTAAGGTGTGAAGGTTGTAAAGACCGGCATTTTGAATCGGAATGAAACCCTAAGGAATTTGAACTTTTTGATTATTGAACAGTCCATTTTCAAGACTGAGCTTGAAAACGGAATTCCAGGAGTGGGAACACTTTGTTGTTTTGGTTTTGGGCTTGGGAGAAGGCCCGCGAAGTTTCCTTAGTGTAATGACGGGTCTCGGGAGCTTCGGTCCCAAGAGAGAGGCTGGTTTTTAAAAGGCAGAGGAAGGTGCATGGGCTGTGCATGGTTTGACCAAACTGTGTGGGCCATTGCAGGGAAACCGTGCGGTCTTATTCCAGGGGGAAGTGGATTGCGCACAGGCTACACACGGTTTCCCAAACCGTGCACCTAGCCCGTGTGAGGGATCTCTCTTAGTCAGAGGGCACCGAATGGTTTGCACACGGTTTGGAAAACCGTGCGAATCAAACCGTGCATGCTAGTCTATTTAAAGAATTTGATTAAATTTAAAATAAAATAAAAGAAAAATTTTAAAACAAAAACCTCCCTCACTTCCTCTCTCGCCAGACCATCACGCAGCACCCCGGGAGCTCCACCTTTGAGCCGCGAGACTCGCTCCTCCTGTGACCTCTTCCTTCCTCCGTTTTCTTTGAATTTCTCTTGGTTTCTTCTCCGATCCTCCATTGTAAGTTCCATAATTCCCTCTCCTATTGTTTTCCGGCCTGATTTTGGAATCCCCGTTGACCCGTGGGATTCAGCCAAACCCTAGGTATTGGGGGTTTCTTAATTTATGTTTTTCCTTCATTTTAGGGTTGTAATAAGGTTGTATCGGGACCCTTGGGTTCGAGTTTCGACATTCGCCACTGAAGGTGAGGTGGATTTGGGCGGTTTTGGTTGCAAGATTTGGTTCGAGGTGAGGTTTTTGTTACTCTTTTGGTTTTGCAGCACCTAGAATGGTTCCTTAAGTGTTTTAAGGTTCCTTGTCTTTATTTTTTAGTGTGTTGAAGGTTTTGGCGTGGTTTTGAGTCACCAAAGTCAAGGCGACTCGTCTATGTAGGCATAGGTCATATGTGAAATCACATATGCATCGTGGGAGAGAAGCAACAGCTCTTAGTTAGAAAGTGTCAAGAGCTGGAGTGGACGGATGGATCCACCTTGTGGTAGGGTCCCTCTCCTTGCCTTTTAATTTAAATTAATGTAGGAAAGAGTTATTTATGCATGGTCTTAGTATTTGAATTTTCCAAGTTATTCTTGAGTAAATTCTTCTGTGAAAACAGTGTGAATTCAAGAAATAAGATAAAAATGGTTGCCTACTAACTAAACTCATGATTTAATAATAAAACCCCTCAATCAGACGTGCACTGTCTTCAAGATAAATAGTATTGATAGAATTTTTAAGCTTTCCTGCAAGATTGTTATGGCGCCTCTTTGATGCTTTGTATGTGAACTTTCTTTGTTGAGACAATGGGAATGAAATGGCTTTGATACATGTGTTTGGGTCAATTTTCCATGTTATTAAAATTGAGTATGATGGTAACCTTATTTGGATGACATAAGACTAAATGACGTGTTACCTATAGAAGGTATCAAAGGGTTAAAGAATGATAAACGTATCCTTTAAGATGGAATGATGAAACTAGGAAAGAGAAGACTATGGTGGTACGAAAACGCCTTGGGGTAAAATAATGAGCACAACTTATATTAGTAACATGAATATGTAAATGTCTTGTTTTAGATACTTAAGATGGGTTTTCTGAAGTATGAACATTAATGTGTTTGCTTATGTGTATGTGGTATGATTCTTTGAAGGCTCATGAGGTAATTCCATAAGCATTATACTAGAGAAATGGTTGTATTATGAGTGCACACATGTGGATTCCACATAATGAATGATAAAAAAGGTGAGTGCATGCTAGTGTGACAGTACATGTCTGGAAGGGAGGCATTATTACCCCTGGACAATTGACTTCTATTGATGATTACATGTCTGGATGGGAAGCAGTTATACCCCATGCCAGTTGAATGAATGTGATGAAAGGGAGGAATTCTTACCCATTTCCAGTTGACTTATAGGGATGGTAGACATTCTTACTTCGTGCCTGCTAATCACAATTTATGGAAGGGGGCATTCATACCCCTTTCCAGTTGACCTATAGGGACAAGAGGCATTCTTACCTCGTGCCGACAAATTCTATTATTAATGGGTGGGAGGCATTCTTATCCCATGCCATCTATGATCTAAATGCATATATATATATATATATATATATGGTGACATGACTAGTTAAGTTTACTGGAAATGAGCCGAAGCAGGTATACCCGTCAGGTGTCCCTTGGGAACTTGGACGAGTGTTATTTACTTATGTAATTCTACTTACTTATATCTCCATACCTGCTCACAGTGTAATCATTATACACTGTCTAGATTGGGTTTGACACCGGTGGTTCTGGCCTACTAATATTTATATCTCACACACTACTCGAGCAGCCATTGCACTGGGGTACCTGAGTCGACCTTCTTGTTTGCAGGACCCAGGTTGTGTGTTGTGCTGTTTGTACCTGAGGAGTTAGGATCAAAGGACCAAGCAGGATCTTGGGATGCTCAAGGGATCTCCGTCGGGCTTGGATGTCCTTTCTTTTTTTATTGTTTGTAAATAAAGTTGTATTGTTTCATGTTTTCATAACTGTACCGTCATCTGTACATGCACGCATTGTAGACTGGCATTTTCTGCCTTTTATAAAATGGTTATTACCTATCTTTTGATTCTGCCTTTCAATTGGTTACTACTTCCGCTATTGAATGTTATTTACTATCATAATACCGTTGTGTTACTTTGATATTAGGGTATAGTCTCCCCACTATCACCTTCCGAGACCCTCACTACTAGTCGGCAGCCTCTGGCGTACGGGGAGACGCGCTTGAGGCCATGTTACCCACCAGTCCGGTCACCAGTTTGATGGTAAACCGGGCCGGGACGTTACACTTTCTTTCAAAATTTCATGACCTTCTTCCATAGAGATATGCAGAGAAATACCATGTCTCCAACTTTTAATTCAAGGTCTCATCAAAAATTTTCTTCATAACTATTTTGACAAATTTGGGCTACCTTGATGTGATGCTTAATAGTTTTAACCTTATCTATCATTTCATCGAGTATTTCGGGTCATAACATCCAATTCTCATTGACTTCATCCCAACACACCGGTGTTCTGCACCATTTCTCCTAATCGGTTTCGTATGGTGTAATTCGGATACTCAAGTGTAAACTATTATTGTAGGAGAATTAAACCAGTGGAAGATGTTGGTACCATCCTCCTTTGAAGGCCATAGAACATGATCTCAACATATCTTGTAGTGTCTAAAAGCGTGCTCAGATTGGCCATTAATTTGAGGATGATAGACTGTACTGATGTTTAGTCCAATTCTTAGAGCATGTTAAAGACATTTCAAGAAGCTCAAGGTGAATATCAGATCTTGATCAGTTACAATAGTTAGTGGTACTCCATGCAACCTTAACACCTCTTTGATATATATTTGTGAATGATGATCCAGTGAGATGTCCTCTCAAATAGCAATAAAGTGAGTTGTCTTTGTAAGATGATCCACAATGTCCCATATAGCATTGTTTCCTCTTGTTGTCCTTGGAATTGTACTGAAAAGGTCCATGGTTATGTTCTCCCACTTCCATGTTGGTATGGGTAATGGCTGCTTCATCCCCTTAAATTTTTTCATTTAATCCTTCACTTTCTGACATACTAGGAACTTTGATATATACTTAGTAATCTCCTTCTTCATATTTTCCTACCAAAATTTCTCTCAGAGATCTCGATACATCTTTGTGATCACTGGGTTAATAGAAAAGTTTAAGCTTTGTGTGTCATTCAAAATATCCTTCTTTATATATGGACCAAATGACACACATAATCTTGAACAAAATTTTAAAACTCATCCCCATCAATCATGAACATAGAGCATTTCCCACTGTTAACGGCTTCCACCCTTTTATAAATTTCCACAAATTTTCTTTGAACATCCTTTATTTTATCCACGATGGATGGTTAAACAATATTTTGAGAATGGATTGATGATGTTCCAACCTTAATGATTCCCATTTCCATCCTCTACAAATATAAGAAGATCAAATCCTTTTCAGTTCTCATCATTGATAAAGATGCATGATTTTTTCCACTTAGAGTATCTCCCACCTTGTTTTCCTTATCGGGATGGTAATGGATTGAGCGGTCATAATCCTTGATGAGATCTATCCATATTCACTAGAATATATTAATATATTTTTGTGTGAATATATATTTGAGACTCTTCTAATCAATATATATCTCACAATTCTCCCCATAGAGATAATGCTTCAAGATTTTTAATGCAAAGATGACAACTACCTACTCCAGATCATGCATATGTTAGTTTTTCTCATGGAGTTTGTCTCCCTTGAGGAGTAGGCTATAACTTTATCATTTTTCATCAGCACACATCCTAACCCCTTCTTTGAAGCTTCACTATACACCAAAAAGAGTTATCCACTTATAGAGAGTGTGAGTACTGGCGTGGTGATTAACATCTTTTTCCACTCCTTAAAGTAGTATTCACATTATTGAGTCTAGAAAAAAATTACACCCTTCAGTGTTAGCATGGTCATTGGGTATGAAAATCATGAAAAGTTCTTGAAAAATCATTTTTAATACCCAGATAGACCTAGAATATTGCAGATCTCCATTAGAGATGTTGGCCTAGGCCACTCTTCAATCACCTTTGTCTTGGAAGGGTACACAATTATCCCTTTTCTGGTGATAACATGCCCCAAGAATGATACTTCATCCATATAGAAATCACATTTACTATACTTTTCATACATATTCTCCATTTTCCATGTATTTAAGATATTATTCAAATGCTCCTCATGTTCCTCCATGCTCTTGGAGTATATCAAAATATCATCAATAAAGACTACCACAAAATTTTTCAATCTAATCTATAAATACTCTATTCATAAAATCCATGAAAATTGTAGGATAATTGGTGAGTCTGAAGGGAATAACTATGAACTCATAGTTTTCATACATTGTTCAAAAGTCTGTTTTGGGAACATCTTCCTTCATCACCATTAATTGGTGATATTCTAACTGAAGGTCCACCTAAGAGAAATTACTGCCCCACGAAGCTGATCGAAAAAGTCATTTATCCGTGGTAGGGAATACTTGTTCTTTATCATGATTTTATTGAGATCATGATAATCAATGCAGAGTCACATTTATCCATCCTTCTTCTTGAAAAATAGGACTGGATAACCCCATGGTGAAGCACTCAAGTGTATAAAACCCTTGTCCAGATTCTCCTGTAACTGCTTATTCAGCTCTTCCAGCTCTATGGTGGAAATTCTTTAAGGTGTATTTGATATTGGTAGAGATATATGAATATATTCAATTGAGAAATGAATATCTCAACCAAGAGGAAAAACAAAAAACTCTTCAGGGAATACATCAATGTAATACCTCACAATGGGCATGTATTCAAGCATGATTCTCTACTTTGTCTCTATAATTTGAGCTAGAAATTATTTCTCACAAGGAATTAATATCCAAAATTGAAAAAATTATTCTAAAGGAGATCCATCTTCCTCATTACACTTGTAAAGAATTGGAGGATTCTTCAGTATGTGAAGAGTAATCTCCCTTTCCTGACAGTTGATGCTAGATTTGTATAAAGATTTCTAATCCATGCCCAAGATAACATCGAACCCCACTAAAGGAAGTATGATGAGATTTTCTAGGAGGTTTAGTCCACAAATATTAACCCAAGAGGAGTTATAGACCATGGATGCAATAATATCCCCATTACCAGTTCTCACAGATAACTCTTCCTCTAAATTTTGATGTGGTGTCTGAATAGTTCTACTAAAATTTCAAGATATGAAAGAATGTGTAGAACCAGAGTAAAATAGTACATTCTATATTCTTAAATGAATAACTATCATACCTTTCAACACATTTCTTTTATTATACACCTCAGCAGTAGTGATAAAATAATTACTTCATTGTTTCCTTGGTGGTTGTTTTTGATTTCCTCTAATAACCCTCAACTTAAGGGAATTTTTCGCATAATTCCCTATGTTCATTATAGTTTTAAAACAACACCACTTGTTGAGAATTTATCTGAACCTTCCTTTATTGATCTACATTATTGAGATTCTTCGTACCCGATTAGTCATAGTTTAGCTAGATGCACCAACATTCCACATTGAAAGCAATTCCTGGTTCCCTTTAGACAGTTCCTAAGATGCTTCTCCCCAAACTTTTTACACGTATGATGATCAATATTCTTTCCATCATGAAATTTATTTGTTGGACTGCCCAAATTAGATTCAATTTTACTCTTCTAATCACTGGGCCCATGATACTAATAAGAGTCTTTGATCTCCATTTCATCCTTAAGGGCACAACATACAATATCCTCATTGCTGTTGAAGTCTTGAATTGCCATCAATTTTCATATACTCTACTTTAGTCCACTAAATAAGTAATTCACATTGCTTTAATTTTTCATGAGAAATCTAGAGGAGTACTTTTCAAGCCTTGTGAAGTTTTCTTCATATTCCCTGATGGACTAATCTTCCTTCTTCCTGAGTCTGAGGAACTTTCATTCCATCATGAGATGGAGGGTTAATGGAAAATATATATTGATAAACATTTTCTTGAATTCATCTAATTCCTTAGAATAAATTTCTTCCTAGGGATTTGTATTCTGGATTAGTTTCCTCGAAATGATCATATTCCCTATCAAAATGATAGACCACCAGCACAACTTTCTCTTCTTATGGGCATTGGAGGATAGAGAATATCTACTCAATGGAGTTAATCCAATGTTCTGCAAGGAGGTGATTAGAAGATCCATTAAAAATCGGAGGCCTTTTCTACATGAACGATTCAATGGAAACTTACTCTTTCCTTGGGGTAAGAGGGTGTTCCACATGATTAAAGTTATTATTCATAACTTCAGCCAGATGAGCAAGTACTGTTAAGATGTTTTGAGAACCTATTCCCATCATATCAAGCATATATTTTGGAAAATCTTCATATTACTTGTCACATTGACTATTAGAATGCATTCTTCTATTTTCCTCAATTAACTAAGGAAAATAACATACATTTAGAGGACTTGAATACATAACTATTGAGCATAAAAAGGAAGCATTTAACATATGTGGATAAACATGTAAATGAGAGATATATCCAAAGTTGTGATTCCCTATGTTTCAATATAGGTTATCCTTGATATATTTATAAACATTATTCTTATGGGATTTTTTATTCCCTTAATAATTGGTTTTACTACGATCATGAATTTACCAAATCATATCCCCTAGGATTGTCAAACCAAGAGTACAGTAAGGCCCATTTTCGTGCACTAGATCCCATTAGAGTATAGCTTAAAGTGGAATATTCATGTTTTACCCCTCGATATATCTATTGAAAATCCACATATACCTATTTGTATCTATATAGGGATGTATTTTCTTGGTAAACCACTTACTCTATACTTACCAAAATTTAGGGGTGTTTTCTTATACATAGTCTCATACTTAAGGTTCTTAGTAAAGTTCATTATTCTTAATTTCAGAAATAACTAAACCATCCTATGATACCTACTATAGTGACCCTATCCATTTACATATAACATTATATGATTTTAAGTGTTATTATACATCAGATTACAAGATAAGGATCATATGTCTAGTGTCCTGAAATACTAGGTGCATAAAATAGAAAACATGGAACTAAATAAAACATTTCATCATTTAATCTTAAAATTGAACTCCTAAATTCCATAAAGCCCTTACATCTGTATAGGGTACCCTGGGTATCACATGAATGAATGGATGAGACAAAATCCTAGAAATGGAATAAATGTAAGAATAAGGCTTTAAGATAAGGGTTTGAGATCATGATATAATGATATAAAATGGCATATAGAATCATAACATATAAAAATGGGATCATATAAACATGAATTTATAGTAATTTATAAGAAACATAAATCACGACTTTAGCACGATTCAGGGCTCGTTGCATATAGAGAAGCACAAGTCATGGTTATCCCCTAAGACCGTTGCACATAGTAGCACGAGTCAAGGATAACCACCAAGACCATTGCAAATAACATCTCATGAGACTAAACTTTTCCCAATAAATTGGAGAGATATCTGGGTGCATAGATATTAACATGTTTATGAATATGTTTTCCACATATAAAATCATACATGAACAAT
Organism: Viscum album; assembly: GCA_963277665.1. Classification (NCBI taxonomy): domain Eukaryota; kingdom Viridiplantae; phylum Streptophyta; class Magnoliopsida; order Santalales; family Viscaceae; genus Viscum; species Viscum album. The sequence goes on from OY728135.1 coordinate 1,679,978,350, forward strand.
TATAAACATAAGGGCACCCGTGGAAAGAAATGGGTATCATAATCACGACATAAAACCTAATGATTGGGTGTATTATAAAAGTGTCCAAGAAATAATGTAATTAGAACATACATGGACATTATTATGTTAAAATAGGCATATATCATGTTTAGTGATGTCAAACATAAGTGACAACATGTAAAAAGCGTATTTAAGATTTTTTAGCATTAAAATATTTTAGTACAGTTTTAAGGAAAAGACTAACAATATTTTAAAATAGAATAGGGAATAATATTGTGTACAAAACTAGAAGTGATAAAAGAGGGTATTCATAATAAAAAAATTTCTTTTATAAAAACAATGGTGGATTAAAACATATGATATAGTGAATTTGGAATTGGGTATTGATTCGGGAGGTTCCCTTAAAATGGGTTTGCTTAACGAGAAGTATTGAGGATGGAATCACATAAAAGCATGTATATCCCCAAAAGAAAATGGATAATGGATCTTGATACATGATTTTAAACATATAAAGATTAATGATAATATTTATATAAACATGACATATGATTTAAATTGGGTACAAAGAGAGTAATAATAACCTGATGGAATAATGCTGGTTTGGGTAGAAACCCTTACAGAATATCTGTATGGTATCAGGTGTAATTAAGAGTGCCTAATGAGAGAGAAATGGGATTAAAATATTTTATACATAATGAGGGAAGTATAGGTAGGGTGTAAAATCATACCTCATAATTATTAATTATATATAAAAGGACAAGACATAGAGGATATTCTTGAATAAAAGTGAAATAGAGAGGATCCCTTACCATAAGTCCAATGGTGTTCTTCGCTTGATCTTAATAAACTAAATAATAAAATTAGGTCCATTAATTGATATTTAAAGAATTAAAAATACATTCTATTGATTTAGTAGAAACATAGTAATTTTATCCATGTTCGTTTTGACAAGTTGAGAGGTTCAATTTCATTATTTGGGAGCATTTGCTTCCTTGGTTTTAATAACCAGTTCACTTAGATTAATGTTCCGATAAACATGTATGATGAAAGTGGTTGCATAGAATATAATTCACCTGAAATTAGTGAGAATCCAAAATATTGAATGGTTATAAAATTTATTTGGTTATTTTTAGTGAAGGTGAATCATTATAAAAAATATTAATGATAAAGAGTTGGATTAATTTGGTGTTTTTTCTCACAATTAACTTGTTTTGTATTATTATTTTACATCATGTGTGAAAATTTATTGTAGAACATCCAATAAGATAAAATAAATATTTAATATTCAGTTTCATACATAAAAATGGTTTCATTACCAAAATTGAATATGGTAATAGAAATTGATTAACAGTCATCCTTTAATGCGATAAATTAACACATCTCGAACAGTGTTTTTGTTTATTTCGTATAAATGAAGGGGAAAGGAGAGATGATAATGAATTGTCCCATTAGAATAAAAACATTCTATTAAATTTATTGTACATGATTTTTCATTCCATTTTGGTTATGGTATGTGAGGAAAGAAAAAAGAAAAGAAAAGAACATGAAAGTAAATAAAAGAATTGGAAAGAGGAATTTACATCTTCAACTTATCTACTTTGAGAGAATTTTAAGGGGAGAGGATTTGGTATTTTTAGGGGAAAAAGGGTTTTTGGACGTGGGGGGGATATTTCAGAGATATTTGGGAAGAATTTATGTATGTAACAAGGTATTAGAGGAGTGAAGAGAAGAGGGTAGTGTGGGAGGTTTTTATAGTGGAGGGGAGGAGGGTTTTGTAAATATTTTAATCATCAGTTTATTATTTTTCCATAATACAAGAAATATTAATGATTCTTGTGACACAAAATATAAATATATGCATGTAATTTCTAAAAAATTGACATTTCCATCTTCCATGACTCAAGCATGATGCATAAATTTAGGTTTTAGCATTTATCGTGAATTATCGTATTTTACTTTTCATCAAAATATCAAATATTTTAGGAAAATTCCAAGAATATACCCTAACCATTTTTCAACGTGTATAATGAAATAATGAATTAAAATTTTCAAAAATAATTTTCTAAATATAATTAATTTACTTTTAAATTAAAATCATAATTTACATGAAAAATATAGACTTTAAATCTATAACTGATTTTATAATGTTTTCACAAATTACATAAGTTCTTATAAAATTATCTTAAAACCAAAAGACATAAAATTGATAATAAATGAGAAAAATTTATAAAAATAATTTTTCTTTTAAATTAATTAATGTTTATTAATTATTCATGACTTACAAAAATAACAATACATTTACCATGGTCAGATTATCACTTATAAGATGCCTAAATTTTAGTTATACATTCATGGGTGAGGTTACTATTATTTTAGACGATTTAATATTCTTAAGGGTTATATTTCTATTCATAAGTGTAACATTACTATTCATAAGGGTTATTTTCTATTAACAAAAAATTATGTTTGTCTTATCAGACTCCAAACATCTTACTCATCACAACCGTGTATGCCAGATTTTCAAAATTTAAATCATTAAAGTGACAATATTATGTTTAAAGGTCATATATTACATAGTAGTTCATTGTATTGTGATTTCATGTGACTATATGACATAATTAAAAGAAGATAAATTCCATTGATAAATCATTGGGTCATTACAATTTGGGGTGACACCCCTCTTTATTGAGCTGGTCACACAATTAGACAAACCCTTAACATCCCATGAACACCCTCTTCTGCCCTCTCTAGCACCCTTCATATTTTTACAAACAATGTGACCTAAGGTGAAATATTAGAATATTCATGAAACTAGTCTATTTCCTTCAAAAAATAGTGTTTTGAGCTTATAACCAACATTGGACACCCCTGATACATTCCTTATACCATATGGCACATTTATTAGGATTAAAAGGAAATATAAAGAACAAATTAAATGGTTTGTAACTCATGGAAAAAATAATGGTGTTAAATGAACAAATATTATTCCATAATCATAATAACATCTCATTATATGATGGATACCCGTTTTATTTTATTTTATTTGTTAAGATATACTAAAATCTGGAAAAATAAGAATGAAAATGAAATTTATTTTTTATGATAATTACGATATCTTAGATAAAACTCCTTTGTATCTCCTCTTATATACTATGGGGATGATTTTTTGAGAGGACTAGAAGCACTAAAATATATCTGCAGATGTTGGGGAAATATTTCTTCTGGGTATTCTCAAGCTAACGGGTGTTGGGTGGTGTGAAAAAGTGATAGTATGGAGTTCCCTTTTATAACTGGGGAAAGGGGACCACTGTAGAAATTACTTGGTAATTACCCAAAATAATGTAAAATGATAAAATCATTCACATTCCAAAAGCTCAAAAATAACTATAGGTTCAATTTTGTGATGGAATAAGGATGAAATAGTGACACATAATCAGATTATGATTAGCTGGTAGGTCATTTTTGTCAACTATATTTTTAGTTTAACCCTTGGGTAGACTAACTTTCATATTAATTATAGTAAATAATTTTTATTGTTTTCAATATTAAATTTTGAAAAACTTATTTTAATATTGTTAGACTATAAAAATTATTTTGATTGCAATTTTGTAATCCATTTTCTCTAATTCAATTCATATATTTGGAATAATCATTTTTAAAATTATACCTAAATAAGTGATGAAAAGGAGGGGGTTTCAAATAGAAAATTATCATAATTATGGAATATTTTAATACCATAATTCAATATAAAATTGATTTCAATTACCTTAATTTGATTGATAATAATATTATTGAAATAATTATTATTAGAACTAATTAAAAATACAATTTATCTTTTTAGACAATTTAAATGATAATGTAGTTTTCAAATAAAAATCAATATCTTTCATTATTCTTTATAAAATGAAACATTTTAGAAAAATATCAAAAAATATCCCCAATATTATTTTTATATGATTACTTCAAAAATGGATTTAAAATTATCAAATAATTTTTTTAAAAGGGTCAAAAATTACTTTTATCATAATTGTGCAAGAAGAGAAGAACCAATTTTCTTTAAAAAAAAATAATTTTCTAGGAAACAATTCATTTTCTTTAACTTTTATATATATATAATCTATAGATATACATTTAATTTACTTAATAAATGTATATAACATATAATAAAACTATTATTTTCCTATAAAATGATTATTATTTTATATCTAATTTATAGATATTCATTTAATTTATTTTATAAATTTATATACCATATAATTTTTATAATTTTTTTAGAACTATTAAAACCTTACAACATAATGGCTATGTTATAATGGTCATTTATAAATAATATTTCCATAGATTATTTTCATTTATGCTCGAATTTACATGAATTGAAAATTACCAATGGGATTAAATTTATTTTCAAGGAAATAATTTATAAATTATTGAGTCATTACATTCTTCCCTCCAACAAAAATTTCCCCTTAATGTTTTTTGGACATTAACTTCTAAAAAGTTTATAGATTTTCTTCTTCATAACATCCTCTAGTTCCCATGTTACTTCCTTAATTTTTCTATTTCTGAAATGTACCTTTACCAGATGAGTCGCCTGATTACTCAATACTTTATCTCTAGTATCATGAATATAGATACCTTCATCATAGTATGAAATATAATGATACAATTAAATTTCATTTTAGGTGAGAAAATTCATTCTGTCTGGAATATACTTCCTTAAAAATCATATATGAAACACATCGTGTACTTTTGAGGGACATGGTGGTATTTACAAATGATATGAAAAATATCCAATTATTTCAAGGATTTTAAAGGGTCCATTTCACCTATGGATCTTATTTCTTTTATTATCACACCATCAAATTCAATTTGATAGTGATACATTCATGGAAACATAATATCTTACCTAGAATTCCAAATATTTCCTCTAGTTAGCGACATAACTCTTTTTCCTAATTTGAGATACTTTAATGTGATCATGAATCTCCTTTACAATTTTTATATCTACATCATGTTTTGGGCCTATGAGTTTCCATTTAACATCTTCACCCCAATATGTTGGAGTACGATATGAATTTCAATATAAATATTCATGCATAACAATTTTAATACACCAATTTAAACTATTGTAATAGGAATGATCTACCAAAGGTAAATACTAAATCCATATACTGTGAAAGTCTTGTGGTAATGACTTAAAAATATCTTATATTTTCCCATTTTCCATTCAGTATTTCCATCATTTTGTAGATGGTAGGAAGTGATCAAATAATGCTCAATATCAAAATAATTTTTAATACTCTTCTATAATTTCGATGTAAAATGGGTTTCATGACCAGTCACAATCAAAAGATGTGATACATGAAGTTATGAACATAATTAATATAGTGATTTACATGGTTGTCAAGTGGTAAATAATCTATTATTGTAAAAAAATGTTTAGATTTAGATATAAAATCAATGATAATAGATATTCCATCAATCTTTATAGTATTATTTTGTATTCATGTGAAAAAGTCTATTGTAATGTTATTATATTTTAATAATTGAATTAGGAGAGGTTCTATGAATCCTCTAGGATGATGCATCATACATTATGTCATTTAAAAAACAAGCGTCTAGAAATATAATCAGTAACACTCCATATTGTGATATCCCAACAAAAATGGTCCCTCAATTCCCAAAAACATATTTTCACTAACATGGTGTATAAGGAAATTCAAGATATGAGAATCATCCAACAAATCATTTTTAAAAATAGGTATACATAGAACACATAATCACTTTCCCAATTTTAAAACATAATTATCACTAAAATTTCTTCTAATTTTCTATCAATAATATCATTAATTCTCTTTTGAAATTTTTGATCATATTATAGAGAATGTTTTATCTTTTTTAGTAAATATATATTCATAATCGTTTTAAAAATGTGTGATATCTATTTATCATTAATAATTAAAATATCCATATTTAATTAATCTATGTACTTATGATCTCCCTCAATCCATATTTGGGAAATAACTCCATTATCTTTATTACTCAGTTCATCATCTACCTTATTTGATTTCCCCATGTGGTAGTGTATTGTGAAATCGTAATCCTTGGGTAGCTCAAGCCATCTTCTTGGTATCATATTGATCTCTTTCTATTAGAATATATATTTGAGGAATTTATGATCATTTCATATATCAGGTCTTTCACCATAGAGATAATGTATCTATATCATCAATGAAAATATCTCAACTTCTAACACAAGATCCTGGGTTGGATAGTTTTATTCGTGGGTCATAATTTTTTTTGATTAGCATGACTTTTCATTTTCAATTTTCATTATAGAACGACCATTTACCTTCTTCGTTGCATCAAAATATATCATAAACCCATAATTTATAGAAGGTAGAGTTAAAATAAAAGCATTGAACAATGTCTTATTTAGTTCATCAATTTTGTTTTCATATTCCTTTGTAAAAAATGATATATAACCTTTTTGTGTAATTATAATTAACAATTTAACTAACCAGGAACAATGAATAAGGAATCCCATATTGTAATATACCAAAATAATGAAACATTGTACCTATGTTATGATTGTTGGTGTAAGCCATTCGCTGAATGCCTTTTTATTTTCATGGTCAAACGAGATTCCATCTTTGGAGATGATATAGCCACTAAATAAATATCCATAAAGCTTGGTATCACACTTACTAAATTTTCCATATAACTCTTTCCTTTTATGAGTCTCAAGATGGATCTAAAAGGTATTATTATGGTCCTTGTGTCATTTATAATGCCCCAAAATATCCTCAATGAATACCATTAAAAATAATCATAATATTCCTTGAATACTCTATTAATTTTTTTCTATAAAAATAGAGGGTTAATTTTCCAATACAAATGGAATTATAGTGAACTCAAAATTTACATACCTCATCCAAAATGCTATCTTGAAATGGCATTATTCTTTAATCGAAATTGATGATAATCCAAATGAAGGTTAATAACCGAAACATATTGGGCTATGTGATGTTTATCAAATAAGTTATAAAGGAGAGGAATATAGTACATGTTCTTTATTACAACAGAATTAATTTCTTATAATAAATTTATTTTATCATGGATCCATATTTCTTATGACCAACATGAATAAGGGATTCCCATTTTAATAAAATGCAGATAAAAAATACCTTGTCACAAAAATCATATAGTTTTTTATTCAACAAAAATAATTCAACAATGGCCATTTTGATGATAGTATTTGATATTAGTATTTTATCTTTTATTAAATAAATGGGAAACTCAACTTCACAATATGGTGGATTTTAGGTAATTCCACTATAAATACATCATTTTATTCCCATACAATAGGTACATCCTCAATTTTAATGCTACCATATCTACTATAATATTTTTTTCCTCTTTTTACCCATGAATCTCATTGACTATATCTATTAGGGGTAATTATTGACATTTCTCAAATGATGATTTATCTTCTCTAAAGATAAATAATTCCGCATCTTCAAGACGAATCATAATGTCCTTCTTGTAATAATTTTTTGTATCATATTTTTAAAGTTTTTCAATACAAAGGATTATATCTAATTCAACCATAGATATGATAAAAGGTTCTATAAATAAATCACATATATTTTATATAATGAGGACTTACTAACAAATCATTATTGTAGTGAGACTTTCACTATGAGTTTTAACTAAAAACTAATTTATTATTGTTATTGGGAAATACATGAATTTCTTGGGAAAAATGAAGATATTAAATATTATGATGTTCTAAAATAATCAATATTTGAATCTTTGATTAATGTATCATCCCCAAATCTATGGGTACTTCCACCTTAGTAATAATGAATTAATAATCTTGGAATTATCTCTTTTTTATGTTATGTGGTAGATTCCCTTAATGATTTGGGATTTAATTTGAATAATTACATATCTCCATAGAGTTGAAACACATAATTGTAGTTCATTCATTATTCCCCTTTCATTATTTATATATATAGACCTTATCACCACACTTATATAAAACTCACAAGACTATTAAACGTTTCCCAGGATTATTATTTTCATATTTCTCACAAGGTGCAAATTGCTTCATTATATTCTACATCATAGACACATTCCCTTTATCCTGGATCTCATTTGACCTCTTCTTTTCATATTTTCCCTCAGTAATGTTTGGTTTAGAGAATTTATTTTCTAATTTCAGAGTAGATAATTGTTTTCATCATATAACAAAAATTATGGGTAAACAACTCACTTTATATACTTTTCTTATTACTTACACAGAAATTGTCAATTCTACACTTTGTGTTTTTTTATTAACATTAAACTATATTGGGATATCCTTATAAATTTGTCCTCATATTCAATAACACATTCATATTCCTTTTGTTTTAATATGAGGAAAATTCTCTTCATTCTAGTTTAAATGTCACGAGGGAAATATTTATTGCATAATGTATCCTTAAAATCATTCCATTACAAGAGTTATATTTTATCTTCATCCCTAGTATTCTAGATCAATGACCACCATTGATCTACATCAACATTGAGACAATACAATATAAGTGTAACCTTTTCTATTTCATCACATCTTAATGACATAAATATCTTCTCAAGACACTCAACTCATTTCTCATTTACCATTGGATTATTAGTTTCACTAAATTATGGGGCCTTCTATACCAAAAAGTGGGTTAGCAAATAGAATCTCATTTTGGAATAGGATTATCCATTTGAGAAAGGTTATTTTCTTCATAACATGATTAATATACCTTATATATACATAATTTTCTAAATTCCGACATCATTTTTATTGGATTCCCCATTTAGGAAATATCTACGCTTTCTGTGAGTATTGATACCCTTCTTCCTTCTATGAATTATTCCTAAACAATTTCATATACTTGATTAGATCATAATATTAACAATATTAAATAGTAATTTATAGTTATAAATATATTATAACACATATCAAAAATTAAAATTTATGTATTTTTAATAAAAAAATCATAATCCTGGTTTCTTGGGGGGTAAATTCATTTTCAAATAATTCATAACAATTTGTAAAAATAATTAATTATCCTAAGAATATTCCCTAGGAGTTTCAAACCTGGTTTGGGGTAAGGTATATTTACATTCACTAGTTAATAATCACCTCAATACCAATGTGACATTTTTTGAGTTATTACCGTAAGGTACCTCTATGATAGAACCATGTAAAATTTAATTATCTAGCCATTGGTGAATTTCTTGGAAAAACCACCTAATATTTTTATTATCAAAACATTATGATATTCTTATATACATATTCTAAAATTTTATCATATGGTTGTTTTCTTTTATATATGATTTCTGCTATCTAGTTTCCATTGTTTCTAATACACTACCTCTAATATCAAAAATAACAACCCTTACATTTATAACTAAGATCCAGTGAAAAAATTATTGTATTGGAAGAGATACATGGGATAAAATCCAAAATAAATGATCAATTATCAGTTATAGAGAACTAGATCCATACATGATACACTTTTTAAATTTGGAAACTAAATTAAAACATAAAAAAGACATTTATTAGCATCCTTTAAATTCATTCAAATGATTCATTTTTATAAATTAGGGAAAGGAAAAAAATTAAGTGTGATATGAAGTGATCAGTGAGGGTTGCAAACAGTAGAGGCTATCATAATTCACTAAATAATTGTCAATGTGAAAACCAAAATAACTCAACACACATGAAAATTAATAATTTACATTAATTTCATAATTGGGAAATCCATAATTAGTATTTAAAGGTAAATAACAAAAAACATGTTCCATTTAATCAATCAACTGATAATGAAATCCATCCTAAGATAATATCATAGTGTATATCTCATTGATAATAATAATAAATGAATTCCTAGTGAAAGAAATATTTAATTATTTTATTTCATGATATGAAGAATCTAGATGCCTCTATTTTCATGCCCTTTTGACATATAGTTTAAAACTACTAGGTACAAACTCATTTTATTTGGAAAACTTCTTTTTCTCATAGGAATTGTCGATGAATCAGGGACTATCTATAGCAGGGCCCCACCCATAACCACATTTCCAACTAATTCTACATATATCAAATAATAAATTTTATTAATGAATAATATTTATTGTAAAAAATAACTAAATTGAATAAATAATGTGAATTTTTTCAATATGTCCTCAATTAAAAAAATAACACTGAATGTGAACTCTATATGTAACAATGGTATGCAGTTTATGCAGTATTAATATTCATGATAAAAAAATATCTATAACATTGAATTCAAACATTATCCTTTTTGAATTAATTTTTAATCATGTTAAGTACAACAAAGGGGAAGTATATAAAAAACATTAATGGTTATAGGTTTATATTAATAAAAACTCCACAGTGAAATATAAATTGAGAAGAAATACCTTACAGATGATCATAATATTGATGTGGGAAAAAATAAATGAAAAGATTATTTTTATGCAATTTAATTCCATATAAAATAATTGGAAATAAAAAATAAGATAATGAAATGTAATTATACACATAATACTTGAATATCAATGGAAAATGAAGAGGTAATATAACCCAATAAAAAGAAATAGGGTTATTTAATTCATTATCGCTTAATAAATTTAATATAAAAACACCAAGGATGAAATAATTCAAATTAAAACATAAAATAACTTGAAATATTATTTAATAATGATACAATATTTCATATGGTTTGTATATACACAATATTAATGAAATTGGGTACATAACTATTCAATGTTCCTGAATGATGGGAAAATGATATGAAGTCCACTACCTCATGATTTCCTTTAGTTTTACATGATTTAAGAAAACATATAATGTACTTAAGTGAGTTATTAATTCATTATTGAACCATAATATTATTTATAATATCATATATGATCTTATTATAACATTTTACCACCATTTTTGGTAATAATATTTCATTATTTTCATTATTTTGGGTGTTAACTGCCTTTTTTATCATGGGTGTTTTGTAATGAATGTCCACATTAATTTGCATAGGGTATAGATCCATCATATCCTGAATGATAATAATATTATAAATATCATATTTACTCATTATATATGTTATTATAACCATTCATGAAATATGTGTATGGAAAATGAATCGCATTGTTTCATTGAGATAGTAGGCTGTTTGTAAGCTTGAGCGATGATATCAGTACCTTAACGGGTTAAATGGTAAGAAATTGGGTGATAAATTAAATATACATAGTAAATATAATCTTATATATATCTAATATATTCTTTAATTTTATAATTATGACATTTTATGTCAATCATAATTGAAAAACGATTCACACCGCTTTTGGAGGCAGTAGTCTGCCGTACCCCTGAGCAATGTTTTCATATTTTAATAAAAATGAAAAGTAAGAGTGTATATATGATAATATAATTATAGATGAATATTTATATCATAAATATTATATATCAATATTAATTTCCACTATTATATCCAACCTTTATATGTTTTTATGGAAAACTTTTTACATCAATTCTTAGGGGAGAAGTTCATCATTGGCATGATCGATGATTTTTGTTTCCCATTTGATAGATTCATTAATGGGAAAATATTTTTATAAAAACAAAACCACATCTAATTTTATGGGAGAAACAGGTTTATTATATAATATTTTTTAGGAAATAATTTAATGTGTAAAAAAGAAATAAAATAAATGATCTTTGTGAAGACAATTAATTTCATTAAGAGAAACCTCTTTTGGAACGCCTCTTAAGGACCTTAGGATAGTCTTTTGGGAGGACCATAAACTCTAATATAATTATAAAATTTTGGGAGATTTTTTTGGGTATTTTGGATCCAATGGATCTTCCAGTAATTAAGAAGTGAGGAGAGTGAGTTCCCATTTAAATGTGGGGAAATGGGACCTCCATAAAAATTTCTAGAATATTTCTCAAAAAAATCCAATATGATAAAGTCATTAAATTTCTAAAAGATTATAATTAGCCTTAGTATCAATTTTGGGATAGAATAATAAGGAAATATGTTCGTAAAATACTATTTTCACATGTTGGTAGGGGATTTTTAACCCTCGACTTCTTATTTTATCCCCCTAGTAAACCCATTCTTACTATAACCGTGATAATTAATTTTTATTATTTCCACCATTCTTTTTTCTCAAAAAAATAATTTGACCTTATTAGGTAATATAAAATATTTTTATTCCAAATAATAAATATATATTTCTAAATTCAATTCATAATAGTGTAATAATCAAATTAAAAATTATACCAAGAGACACGAAGAAGGACGGGTTGTCAAAGAGACAATTCTCATAATTATTGATTGTTTTCATATCAAAAATTCATTATCAAAATGATTAAAATGAACTAAATTTTATTTCTAATTAAATTATTTATTTAATTTTATATTAAAAATAATTTAAAATATAATTTAAAATTTTAATTATTTTAAATGAAAAGGAGGTTTTGAAATAAAAATCATTAATTTTCACTATTAATAGAAAAATGAAACCTTGCATAAAAATCCCAAGAATTTACCCTAAAATAACATTCAAATTATTATCTAAAAATTATAGTACAATTTATTAAATTAGTTTTCAAAAATATTCATAAAATAATATTATCATAAGCATGAAAGAATTGATGAAACCATCTTCTTTAATAAAATAGTTTTATAGGAAACCATTATTTTTTATATAAAATGCTTCTTATTTTATTTTAAATCTAAAGATATCCAATTTATTTATTTTATATATGTATATAAAATATTATTTTCATAATTTAGGTATTGGTATTAATATAATTAAATTTAAAGGCTATGATATAAAACTAATTTTAAATAATATGTAAATAATGTATTTTCATTTAAACCTGGTGTTGTATGCAACGTAGGCCATCAAAGAAATTGAATTTAATTAAGACGATATATTTTTTAATGTATTTTGGTGTTACATTTCAATAATAAAATGGGGTAAATTTTCTCTTATAATATGTAAAAGTGAGAATTTGGTACGTCGATCAACAATAACACATATATCATCATTCTATCTTAGAGTATTTTGTAATCTAGTGATGATTTCTATATTAATGTCATCCCTTTTTCATTAAAAAATTTGGAAGAGGATTTATGAATACATTATTATTTTTCTCTCAACCTTTCCTTATTGATAAATTAATCACATTGATACACAATTATAAATTTTCCTCTTCAGGTAATCCCACAAAACAATTTCCCTCAAATCCCTATAAATGATGGTGCTACTAGGATGTATAGAGAAGTTCAAACTATGAGCATCATCCAATAATTAAATATTCAGCATAAGTATATATGGGACATATAATCTATTTCAAAAATATCTAATACCACATTTATAAATGAATCCTTCTAACTTCCCATCATTTATAACATTATTTTTCTTTTAAAACCTCTCTTTATAAGATTAAGAACCGTTTTACAATTCGAATAAAAATGGCTTCATAAACATTCGAAACACGAGTGAGGTATTTCCTTCCATAATAATTCCACAATATAAATTTACTCAATCCATGAAAATAGGACCCCCTTGAATCCTTATTTTGGTTATAACTCCATGATCATTTATTCTCAATTCATCTAATACCTTATTTTCCTTCACATAGTGGTAGTGTTTTTATAAATCAAAGTACTTGAGTAGATAAATCCATCATTGTTTCTGCTTATTGAATACTTTTATATCTCACAACTTTTATCATAGAGAAATCATCTCCATATCCCTCTAAAAAGTGATTATAGCTTTCAAATCAAGAACATGATTTAGATAGTTACATTCACATGTCTTACATTTCTTTGATGAATATGAAATAAAATTATCAATATGTGTTATATTATTCATATAGGATTTCATTTAGAAATGATATATGTGGTGGATGTAAAAATTTCTTAAATGGTGAAGTGTATTCTTTAATGATAAAAAATTCTACATATTTATCAAGAAATATAATTTTCTTACTCTAGAAATAAAATTTTTCATCATATTTTTAAATCCAATCCAAACCAAAGATTGTATAGAAGTCAATCAAAGGTATTATAATATATTCTATAAAAATGTAGACTAATATGTCTAATGGGGACTTCATGATACATCCTTGTTACATTTATACTTCCACTATGTGTTTTGGAAGAGAAATACCATCGTAAGGTTATATAGAAATATCTATATTTTATAGTAAAAAATATAATATATAAAACAATTTGAGGATCTAGAATGAAATAGAGAATTATAATAAATTTATGCATTGATTAAAGTACAAGACACATTGTCATTGTGTACTTCCACCTCAAATGTGGTGATCATATAATCCTGGACTTTCCTCCTTAACCTCTTAAGTATTAAGTTCCATTGATGATTTAGACATTCATTTGAATAATTCACTATTTCATCATAGCTACAACACAAGATGGATGTTTTTTCTTTTCTCCATTTTCATTTTATATCCCAATGTACCTTATTTCCAATCTTATAAAAAAATTTCATTCCATTCAATAATTTTACAAGATGATTAAATCTAAAATTTTCATAAGATGGAAATTGATATTTTCTATTATTAATATTATTTTATATATTCCATTTTTCTTGGTTCTCAGATGACCTATTATTCTATTTATTTCCCTTAAAAATAAGATCTTGAAAAATACATCTCCATTATAATGGTACAAAAAAATTTCATCATATGTTGAAAATGATTATGAGACCTATACCATTTGGAGACTTTTCTTATTCCCTTAAACAATATGTTAAATCATTAATTTTTATTACATATATAATCTATAACATATCTAGATATCCTTGTAAGGGTAGATTCTTTATCAATAACACTTTATTACTAATTATTCTTTTAATTAATGAACTTTATATTCATTTAAATTAGATTCCCTTGAAGGATTTTTTTAATATTATCTCTTCAGGATCAATCCATTACGTGCATTATATTTCTACTTCCTCTAATGTATCCCAGATCAAGAAACATCATTTATCCTAATGTACTTTTAAAAAACACATTATAGGTATAACATTTCCTTTTTCATCACTTATCAAGGACAAAAATATATTCTCAAGAGTCTTAATCCATTTCTATTAAACCATAGGATTATTTGTACCACTAAATTATGTAGTATTTGGTTGGTTGAAGTAACCTAGAATCATATAATCACACTATGGAACAAAATTATTTTCCATCCTAAAAATGTTATATATCATAACTTGACTTGTAAGCCGAAATATGTAGTTTATCGTCTTTGTCCTAAAACCACCTATATTTTCTTGTTCTATAGAGAAATATCTACATAGTCCAAGACTATTGATACAATTATTTATTTAATGTTCCATTTATAAAAAATCTCTTATTCTAGATATTCTCATAAAATTGTAAAATTTAAATTATATTGTATAATTTTAAATATGATGTAACACATAAAAGATTATAAATGTATGCATTTTTGATATCATAATCATAAAAAATGTTTCATTTTGGGAATCTTTATTTTAAAATCATTCTAAATTGATTGTAAAAAAATGATAATTATAAAAAGAATATACCCCATGTGTGTCAAAATTGGTGTGCAGTAAGGCCTATTTTCATGCACTTGGTAATTCTTGAGTTATTCCCAATGCACCTTTATCAGTGTTATTACCCCTAGTAAAATCATTCTTAGAGCCACAAAAATTTGTATTATCTAAAGAAGGATTTATTTCTACTAAGATCACATAATCACATCTTTTCCAAATCATTGGGATTTTATTCAATACTTTTCCTCAATGTATACAATAGGGTGATGTTCCATAATCAATTTTTTCATTAATCTAGTTTCCAACGATTTTTCTAATCCTCTATTTGATACCAAATACAATGACCATGAGTCCAGTAACAGAAGCCTTTTAGAACCCCTGGTTTCATGTAAGTAACCCTTTATTTATGTATTTTATGTATATGAAGTGTTTGGGTGGTGATTGGGAGGTTTTGGAGACCTTTTGGAATGGTTTTGGGTATTTTATATTGGTACACATTTTGAGAAAGGTTTGTGTAATCCATATAACTACAATAGAAAACTATTCACAACGAGACATAGGCTATGTAATAGGTGCACATGCAAACAGATTGGTTTTAAAAACTGTGTGGCTGCCTAGGAGAAACCGTGCAAAGTGGGACAAATGTCTTTTGAATCGTTGTCGTATGATTTTTCTAACTATGTGAGGAAAATATGTGTGGTCTTCTTTAA
This sequence comes from Viscum album, assembly GCA_963277665.1. Classification (NCBI taxonomy): domain Eukaryota; kingdom Viridiplantae; phylum Streptophyta; class Magnoliopsida; order Santalales; family Viscaceae; genus Viscum; species Viscum album. The sequence goes on from OY728135.1 coordinate 1,679,994,663, forward strand.
GGCATAGATTGGTTCATGGTTAGCACACTATTTTCTTAACTGTGTGACTAACCATGCATGGTTTAAAAAGTTCATCAATAAAATTGTAGATCTGGGTGAGGATTATTTTTTAGCCCTTATATTTTGCTCCATTTCTTTTTCACTCAAATATTCTTCGTAAAAAAGGCTTATTAACCATTCAACATTGAATTTTAAGTGATCTATAATAATTTATTTATGTGTTGAAGCCTGGTTCTCATGGTAATTCAAAATTTATGGTATATATTTATGGGTTTTTATAGATCTACTTCCCAATCTATCTTGGTTTCATAGATATAGTTATGATGTTGATATTTTTATAGGTTTTTTAAGGAAAATCATTATTAAATTTGGCATTTTTGGTAATAGTTTATGAGATCAAAGTTCGGTTGTTAGAGATTCAGCCCAGATTGATTTTTGTTTTAGTGTCATTCTTCATTTTCACCATAAATCCCGAGGTAGGTGGCTTCAATAACTACACATATTTCTATAACTATAATGATTACTTTAAAATACGATGTTTTTTGTAAAATTGAATGTGAAATTTTTGGAAATTGATTGATAGAAACCATCTTTGGTAGTGGTTTATGATATTGTGAAAAATTGGGTCTTTTAGAGAAGGTTAGTTTGATAAAATGATTCTAAATAGATTATTATAATATGGATATTGGTTTATCATGCATGGAATAGTATTTTAAATAAAAGGATGGTTTTATAGTAATGGGTTTTTTAGAGAAATGGTTTTAATAAAAGGGTTGGTTTTATTGAAATGGTTTGTTGTTATGGGTTTTAATAAATGTGTGGTTTTATTGAAATTAATGATTATTTTGAATTTTATTTATTGTAATGTAGTTAGATTAAATGGTTATGAATTTATGTAATGGGTTGGATAATAGTTGTGAAAATACTACCATAAAAAGGCTGAAGTATGAATGTGAAGTTCAACTATCAATTGTAACTCCAATCTTGCGTGATTGTGTGAGTGGATGTGTGTTTGTAGTTGGATATGTGTGTCGAGATATGTTAATGAAATTTTATATGCCAAAAAGGAATGTGAAATGGGGTTTTGTGTGTTTTTTGGTTGATTTTATGGAAATGTATTTATTTGAGAAAATGTTTTAATATGGAATTGTTTGGATCTATTATAAGTTTTAGAGCTATTTTAAATGAGTTTTATATAAATTGTTTCATATAAATGGGATTCCCTATTCTATACCAGTGGTGTGAGCATAGAATTCAATTGGAAAAAACCTACTGAGTTTTATCACACACCACTACATTGGCATGTTGGTTCTTTTATAGATTTTGTTTATCAAGAAAAAAAGTAAAGATAAAGAATTAAACTTCTTTAGTGGTTCTTCTTGATATTTTGGTGGTAATGTGGAGTTTAATCATGGTGTATGTTGTGATCATGGAGACATGTCACGGAGTCCTTGAGTTTTATTGATCTTGTGTTGCATTGTGTCCTTCAATATTAGTTGTATTCTACTTTGGTACTGGATTTTAGTTTGGTTTTGATATCAATCATATTGTTATAAGTTGTTTACATTATTATAATGCACCATGTAGTAGCTTTCTGGTTATGGCATGTTTGGTTAAGTTTCTTTATTTTGAAATGGAAAATATTCTCTCATCTATTAATGAGGCCCTTGAAATTTATTTCAATCATTTGGAATCTTGGAGATTTCTCTAATGTCCCAGTAGAAATTCCACCTCAACTCCAGATAATGAAGAGGAGAGGGAAGTTGAAAGTGGTATCATCTCATTTGGAACTTAAATAATAAGAGGTCATCAGTTCTTCCATCCTTGGAGTTGAAATTCATTTGGGTTTATTCATAATTTTGGGATGGTAAAATGAGTACAATTTTCAGGACATGAAATTTTGAGCATAAAAAGATGTAGCAAACCATTTTGTACAGAACATAAAGTTACAAGGATGTTGTGTACATAAGTGTTTTGAAGACACTTGTAGGATTTGGAATCTCATTATCATGGATTTATCCAATGATAACAGCATGTCATGCATTATAAAAATGGATTCCAACACGTATTTCATTCTTCATTATGAGTAATTATTTATGATTTGTGTAAATTTGTTGATTTTTGAAAAATGTTGAAATTTTTTTCAAATGAAATATTTGAAAAAGTGAATAGTTGAGGTATTTTTAAAATAGTTCTATTTTCAAAATCAATTTTAATTTTTTACAAAAATGGTTCAATATAGAATTTTTGCATTTTAGAAATAAATTTTGTGATAGATGATGTAGAAGAATTTGAAATTGTTAAGATGTATGTTTCTATATAGTCAAACATAAGGAGTTTGTCATGTTTATTGAGAACGGAACTCGATAGATGTTATAGAAAACAACAGGAGGAAGATGATGAGATTGTGGTTACACCTGAGACATAGGTGAATCGATATCTAGTTCAAAGTATAGTCCATGATTTTCAAGATGTGGATACCAGGAAAAGGATGGATGAACCAAGGTAAGTGGATCTTTATATTCCATTCTAGAAGCAGAATCCACCCATTATTCGATGTGATTTGGAACCAGAAAAGGTGGAGGTGTGGCTAAATAGGGTGAATCAAATCTTTGATTTCCTTGGGACACTGACAGAGCTAAATGTGAAGTTGGTGATGTATATTCTAGAGTATGTTGCACACCAATTGTGGGATTTAATAGTTTAGGATAAATTAGAATAGGTTCTTCCATGGAAGGATTTTGAATAAATTTTTAACAAATAACTATATCCTCATTCATTTAGAATCACTAGAACAATGGCCTTATTTAGCTTAAAATAGGAGATCCTCATAGTGATAGAATACATTGATAAATATTTTAATTTAGAGCACTTTTTACATGAAGTTTCCACAAGTGCATCCTTGAAGGAACTCATCTTTGAATTGGTGACGAGGTATGAAGTTTTCTTAAACATTATCATTATCTATATAAGTGATTATACTCTGATGGTCGATAGAGAAACTATATAATAAAATGACATCTCAATAGATACGGGGGGAGGAAATATGTTGACTCATATGGGAAATTGTGGGATATTTTTGTAGGGGAATTAGGAGAGGAGGGACACCAATTTCCAAGGTGGGAGTATGACTTAGATTTAGATGGCTAGATTGGTAAATGTTCCCCAATGACCAAAGATAAAGAAAATATATTTCCAATGTGGTTATCCACGTCACATTAAGAGATAATGTCTGCAACCACATAGAACATGCCACAATTTCAATAATATAGGGCATCTTCAGCGCTATTGTTATAGTTCACCAATATTGTGTGTCTAGGACAATTCTCATGTGTTCCAGGTATTGTATGCTCTTATGGGATGAGGGTATTAGAGCACCTCTCCTAAATATAACAGAGAAAGCGATGGTGATTCCAGAAGTAACATGACTCCTCATCGAGGGATATTTCAATATATCAATTGGGAAAGACGTGCAGAAACTAAGATATAATATGGTGCTGAGTGGGTTATTGTTGATGATCAATCTGGACCATTGATGGTGTGAGGTATGATTATTTTTAATTCTACCCTCATGCAATATTTTTTTGATATGGGTGCATATAGTTCCTTTATTTCTTCTCATGTTGTTTATTTTCTAAGATAAATGTTTTGATTATTCATTTGGTGTTGAAACAAAAAACTCCTCTTGGTCAAATAGAATATCAAGCCTTTAGGTACAGAGCATATTCTGTAAATATGGATGGAACCGAGACGATATGGGATTATCTATGCTATAGATGGATGTTTAAGATATAATATTCTTTATTAATTGGTATAAAAGTATCAAACCTCACATCAGCTATTATACCCATCAAGTTAGTTTCATGATTGAGAATGGCATCAATCATCTCTTTATAGGAGACTAAAATTTAAAAGCAGTTGCAATGAGCTTCTGGCACAAGAATTCAGAATGATATCATACCATTTTTTGGATTTTACATTAGTATTGAGGGAAGAGATCAATGATAGTATTTTTACAGTGGTTATTGATAGGTTTCCTGATGTATTTCATGAATATTTCTCACGGTTTACACCCATAAGATATGTGGAATTTATGATTGATCTCTAACCAAGGAACAATCCTATCTTACTTATATATTATCTAATGGAACAAAAAAATTAAGGTAAATGAATATCAAGTTAGAATATGTGGAATGAAAAGGGTTTATTTGTCCTAGAACGTCTTAATGGGCAGCATCAGTTTTGTTTATCCAAAAGGTGGATGTAACAATTTGTTTATATATAGATTATTAAAAGCTCAAAAAAGTTACGATAAAGAACATGTATACACTTCCAGACATTGATGATATTTAAGATCAATTCAGGGGAGCTCAGTGGTTCTATAAGATTGAATTATGACCAGAATATCACCAATATAATGTTTTGAGGGAGGATATTCTGAAAATAGCTTTCAAATGTAGATATAACCATTACGATCATGTGGTGATGCATTTTAGTCTAATGAATATTCCATCAGTCATTATGGAACTGATTAATTGGATATTTCAGAGATACATACATTCTTTTATGGAGGTATTTTTTATGACATATTGGTGTACCCAAGTATGTGTTCTATCATGAGAAACACTTGGATAGAGTGTTAGTAATCTTATGGGATCATCATTTTTAAGCCAAAGTACCAAAGTGTGAATTTTGGATACAAGAGGTATGTTTTCTTGGCCATTTAATCTATCTAAAAAGTATTTTTGTGGGTCCAAAAATATAGAAGTTTTTATCTCTTGGAAACCACCAAATAATGTCTTTGAGAGAAACAATTTCTTTAGTCGAGCATGTTATTACCAATTCTTCGTTTGTTATTTTTCATGACTAGAGTAACTAATAAAAACTTTTATGAGGAATAATGTTACATTACAATGGGACAATGAATTTTAGAAGCCTTTTCAAAATATTTATGTTCACCTTACATCAACACCAATCTTGTTTTTTCCTAAATTAGTACAAGGGTACATGGTGTATTTTGATGTCTTCAGATTAGGGTTGGGATGCATTCTCATGAAAGGAAACCATGGTGTTGTGTATAGTCAATGATGTTTTGAGTGCATGAGAGTTACTATCCAATAGATGATTTTGAGTTAGTTGTCATAGTCTATGATTTTAATACTTGTCATCATTACCTTTTTGCTGATAAATTTATTGTGTTTATGGAACATAAGAACTTGAAACATATTTTTTTACAAGGGTATTTCAACCTAAGATATAGAATGTTAGTGTATTATCTAATTTTTTTACTTTGAATTAATTTATACACTGGGTAAATGAAATACGGTGGCATATGCATTAAGTAAGAATTCCTTTGCTGATTTGTCAAAGGCTTCAGACCAGTGGCGGTTGTTGCTGATCATAGCTGACATGCACATGGAATGTAAAGACTAATGTGATGTTTTGCTTTTCATTCTAGTTTTTTAGTTCCTAATATGGAAAACATGGTTATAAAGGCACAACAGTATGATGTGGAATTTATGGATATGAGGTCAAAACTCAATGGGGGGAGACCATTAAGGGATTGAATCCAAATGAGAGTTTACTGTTGTGGTCTGAAAATCGGATGGTCATACCTATGGCTTATTAGGAAAAAATTCTTCATTGTGACAAATATTCAAAACAGGTTGTTCATACTAGAATAAAAAAGATGTATAAATCATGGAATTATTGTTCTGGTGGGCCGATATGAAAATAAATGTGGATGAGTTCTTTTGGATATGCTTAACATGTCAGAATATTAAGGTAGAACATCAGTGACCAGAAGTTATGTTGTTTTCATTACATATCCAAGTCTAAAAATATGAGTAAATATCTATGGGTTTTCTAATAGGCCACCCATGAATGGTTATGAAACATGATTCCATATGGGTGATTGTGTATAGGCTTTCAAAATCAGCTAATTTCATCCGTATTTTTGAATATCATATAGTGGATGGATTTTCAAGAATCTACATCGAAGAAATGGAAAAAAGGGGTGGCATACATGTTTTGATACTGTCAGATAGAGATATGAGGTTTACATCTCATTTTTGGAAATCCATATAGAAATACCTTAGGAAAAAATTGACTATGAGTATGATGTATCATCCTCAGATGGATGGGAAATCTGAATGGATGATTCAAACATTGGATGTCATGATTTTGGATTGTGTAATGGAGCTTAGTGGACCATGGGAAGATCATATACCATTGGTGGAGTTATCATATATCAATAACTATCAATCCTCAATAAATATGGCTTATTTTGAAGCATATTATGGGTGTCCTTATCATTCTAAACTTTTTTGGGTGCAAATAGGTGATACTTCACTGGTATGGTTTAACCTTTTACAAGAAACAATTTAGAAGATTAATTTAATTAGGAAATGAATAGATATGGGTTTTAGTTATCAAAAACCATATACAGATCATCACTGATATCCATTTTAGTTTGCGGTAACTCATCATGTGTTCTTTAGGATCTCTACAAGTCTTGGGGATCGTCATTTTGGAGTGTAGGTAAAGATATCTCCGTGTAACATAGTACCTTTTGAGATACAATAACATGTTGGTGAGGTGGAATATGTGTTTCCTTTTCTACCAAGATTAGTGTTCTTTAAAATATGTTTCATGTATCTTAGTTGTAAAATTACTACCATGATCTTGGCCATGTGATTCAATGGGATCGTCTTGACCTTGAGTCAGATTCTTCATGCGTTCACATGCAATGAAGATTGTGGATAGGAAATAGAATGTCTTAAAAGGGGAAAAATCAGCCTAGTGTTGTTTTTATATAAACATGGTCAGATTATAAAGGAGATTGGGGAACATGGGAAGGAGATGAGAGTGAAATTTCTTGTACTCTTTCAGATCAATGATGGTTTCCCACTTTATAGGGATATAAAGGCCAATTGTGGGGAGATTATAGAACCCCTAGTTTCAATTATATAACACGTAATTTATTTATTTTATGTATATAATGTTTTTGGGTGTGGTTTTGGAGGGTTCGGAGATCTATCAGAATGTTTATGGGGCTTTTCTATAGCTTCACAGTTTGAGAATGGTTTGTGAAAACTATGCTACTCTTAGTAGAAACTATGAACAGTGACACATGGGATAAGTGTAATGCACACGTTCTGGCACACAATTTTTCCAAATCATTCGACTGTTGATGATAAACTGTGAAAATAGGGACAGTGAACTTTTTCAGGGTTGGCACATGGTTTGTCTAACCATGCTATCCAATCATGTGAGGTCCTCCTTAAGGAAGAGGTTGGTGCATGTTTAAGGCACTATTTTCCTAATCATGCAACTAACCATGCATGGTTTAAAAACAAGAACATTAAATTTTGGATCTAGGTTAGGATTAGCCATTAATCCCTTATTTTTGGTCTATTTTGTCCCTAACTAAACAATTCTTCCTCGAAAAGTCTGTAGAACCCTTCCTCAACAAATTGGAAGTGATATGGAGGCGTTTCTTGGTGTGTTGAAGCTCTGTTCTCATGGAAAGTCATCATTTATGGTAGTTATTCCCGGTTTTTAATAGATCTACTTCCCCCTATATTGGTTTCCTAGATATAGTTCTACTATTTATAGATCTAAGATTTTTTATACTAATGGTGACTATATATGGCCTTGTTGATGAATGCAGAATAGATCTAAGTTTGTGTTTTGGAGACTCATCCAGGTATCATAGGCATTTTAGTTTCATTCTATATTTTCTCTAAAAAGTCGGAGGCAGGTGGCTTCACAATCAACTCCTACTACTTGAACTAGAAGGATTAATTTTAAATTGATTGTTTTTCATGAAATTTAATGGGAAATATTTGTGAAATCGATTTAGGGAAATATTTTTCATGGGTGGTTTATGGTATTTTGTAAATTGGGTGTTTCAGAAAAGGTGAGTTTGATAAAATGATTTTAAATAGAATATTTTAAAATTATTATTTGGTTTTGATACATAGAAAATTATTTACAATAAAAGGTTGGTTTCATTTTAATGGTTAGTTATAAAAAGGGTTTTCAATAAATGGTTTGGTTTTATTGAAATGGTATGTTGTTATGGTTTTCAATATAATTGAGGTTTTATGGAAATGATTGAATTGTCTTGGAAACGTTTTTATTGGAATGTGGTTGGTTTAAATCGTTATGCATGGATAGAATGTGATGGATAATGGTCATTAAAGTACCACCATAAGAAGGATGGAGTATGGACATGATTCTCCACCATTAATATTAACACCAATAATGTGTTTTTTTGTGAGTGGTTGTGTGTATATAGTTTCATGTGTGTGTGGAGATATGTGGAATGAAATGGGTTATGTCAAAAAGGAATGTGAAATGGGTTTTTTATGTTTTTTTGGTATCTTTCCATGGAAATTGGATTATTTGAGAAAACTATTTTTTTATAGAATTTTTTGTCCTTCTTATAAGTTGTAGAACTATTTTGAATGGTTTTATATAAATTGTTTTATATAAATGTGCTAACATGTTCTATCCAACTATGGTGAGTAGGTATGTCATTTTGAGAAAACCTACTAATTTTCATTACTCTCCAATGAATTGGCACATTGGGGCTTTTGTAGATGTTGTTTATCATGAAAAAAGTAAAGGTGAAGAAGCACAATTATTTAGTGTTGCTTAATGATATTTTGGGAAGTAATATGAAGATGGATAATAGAGTATTTTTAGAGGTTGGACAAGTGTCTTGTAGTCTATATGTTTTATTAAACTATTCTTCAACTATGTACTTTGATATTAGTTTTCTTCCATTGTGGTACATGGTTGTATTTTTTTTTATATAAATGGAATTTTACGATTTGTTTACATTGTTATCTTACATCATGTAGTGGTTTTAGGTTATGTCATCTTTAGTTGAGTTGTTATATTTTCAAATGGAAAATCATTAATCATATTTTAATGAGACACATAGCATTTTTTTCAGCCTTTGGGATCTTAGAGAGGTCACTTAAGTCCACATGGTTTCTACCCACCTTCTTATGTCAATGACAATGAGAGATATGTTACAGGGCTAATGAATACTTTATTATACTATCATAGATAGGGGTAAAATCCTAATGGAATGATTAGTTTAATAGTTTTGGATAACCAAATACACACATGATACCCATTATATAAAGGTACATAAAATACATAACATTGACTGGAAAACATTTTATATCCTTTAACTCATTCCATGAATTCTTTTTTTCCTTTTACTTTATAAAATAAAATAAAATATATGTGATCTCAGATAATTAGTAATTGTTATGTACCAGAAAACATACTATGAATCAATATGAAATAATCAATATAAAAAGAAAAAAATAACTAAATGAAATACATCTATATATAAGATGATCTATATTGACTATATTTATAGTAATAATCATTTAATGGATTTAAATTAGTATAATTATATATATAATATATAAATTTAATATAAATAATTCATTATTAATGATTGTTTTATGGATAGAAAATATGTATTTTTAAACAAAAACATTTTCTTTGATATTAAAAAATTTTCAAAAAATATTTTTACCTCTAATGGATCGTACATTTAGTTATGTAAAATTTATAGATTATAAATATTAAATTGAAAATATGATCATACATTATTATAGGTAAAATTTGGAATAATAGTAACATATATTTTTAATTTTTCAAAGAATCATATTTCTGTGGGATATTTTCAAAATAATATTCCATATTTAGTTTTATAATGTAAGTTCAGAACTAATACTAATACATGAAAATTATATTTTTTCCATGTAATATTGTAATTTTCATTATATTATAGATTTATTAAGATATAATTTTCTTTTAATATAATTGAGGCTCAACGTTGTGTGAATCACAAGCTATCAAAGAGATTAAATTTATATCAATGTAAATATTTCCTAAATTGTAGGGGTGTTATAAGTTAATAAAGAGTTGATGTATAATTGATTTAATTTCGATCATATATGTATTGTTTATAAATATTTTATAGTTTAAAAAATTTATATATTCCTCCAATTCATTGGGTAGTGATTTATACCTCATGAGATCAATATAGGATGTGAGTAGAATACATGATATAATATTTTATGGGACCCATATTGAAATTAACAACCCTAAATTATATGATACATTTGGAGTGATTAGTGATTTAATATTTTTCAATTGTCTTGGTTGTTAACCTTCATATATGATATGATTTACTATGATCATTCTTAAACAAAATTCTGAAGTTATGTTCCCATTGATCCTGATATTTACCTTATTTTTTACATTCATATTCCATTTTATTTATAATGATTTCATAAAGATACATTTTTATTTGTATGTTCCTTTTATTTTAAGTGTCTTTCTATGTGGTCACTTGTTCTAATTCACTGATCTTTTTATGTTAATTATGGTCATGTTTTACTACAAGTTTTTGATCTAATAATACATGAATAATGGATATAATTTTTCATTGATATGAGTTATATTTCACCTCTTTATTACATTTCTCAATTTACATTGAAAATTATAATCCAAAATATGTTAAGGATGAAATCATATATATAGATTTATATGGGGGATATTGAATAGTTATTATCTAGTATGATAGTTATGTAACAAATATCGAATGACACTAAAATATTTGTTAATTGAAGTGTGTTTAAACTATGTGATGTACTATTTAATTATATAAATAAATATAATATGTATAACATGATTATGTCAATTAAATTTCATAAGTTAGTGGTATATTGTATTCATATAATTACAAAAAATACTACGTTCGATTGGATTTGGGTACAACAAGACACTTTCTTTCCCAAATGACTATAAATTGTATATAAAATAATATGAAGACCTATCATAATTTTCTAATTGTGGGAATTAATGGTATAAGTTGAATGAAATATACCATGTTTGTTCATATAATATTACAAGCACACAATCTCATGATATATCAATTTGTTATCTTCCTCTGATTTTATATTTGAAACAACTATTTAAAAATTCATATGATATAAAAATATATCTTATATGAGAAAATATCCAATGAAATAATTTTTCGTCCATCTAAGTCACCACAATGTTGGAAATTTTATCAATAAATTCCAGTATGTAGAGATTAATTTTGAAATACTATAACTGCAATAAGAATAGATGTATTAAATCTATATCTGTTTCTCGATAAGAAATATAGTTTGTGGACAGTTATGATGATATTTAACAAATTTACAAAATAAATTTATAGAAAGATGAAATATTTTATATTTAGATTTATTATTTATAGACCATATCATCAATGAAATGATTTTCAAGTTTACTTTTATACATAAATTGATGACTTAAGACTATAACTGGAGGATGGTATTAATGAATTTCCTTTTTATAAAATCAATTTTTTTAAATTTACATACTATGATAATTTTTATTGTAAACAATTTTAAATAGATATAGATTTGAATAAATATATTTATATGAGAATTAATGAATTTTCAAATTTGGATAGATGAAAAATTATATCAATATCAACCACAGGTGTCAAAACTTTTCATGGGTAATCCTTGTTTTTTGGTTTAGATCATTGTTCTAAATGATTAAAAAATACATTAAAAGATCAAAAGTATTTGATAATGTTGCAAATAAATTTTCAAATAATAAATATATTGGGTCTTTGAAAACATTAATCTTGGTCTTTCTGAGTATAAATGGCTTGTGGGAGGTAAATTTAATTTTAAAAAATATAGCAATAAATGAAAATGGAAAATTGAAAACAACACATTTTGATACTATGATGAAATAAAAAGAGAAACTCAATCAAAATTAAAATTGTTATATAAATTCTGATTTAGTTATTAAGTACAGTACATAATGAATGTTTTAAATTTGTGAACATTATTTTTATCCTGATAGAATGATTCAATGTGTAGAATAAATGATAAATAATAAAAAAATATGATAAGAAATTTGGAAGTATCACATGTGGTTCCCCAACATCTCCACCCCTCTAATTGAGGGATATATCTTATTGGATCATATATTTATTTTTAATAGAGGTAAAAATAAATAAATTTCCATTTATTTTTATGGATATAATAATAATCTATATTCTCATCCTTTTTTGTAGAAATAAATACATACCACGTTCAAATTATTTTTTTTAAAAATAGAGAGAAACCAAAATCATTTACTTTTTTGTAGTGATTAAAATATAATAATTGTAGAAGGTGTGATTATAATATAATATTTCCTTTACACAAATATATATCAATTATGATCCCACAAAAATCTTGAATAATTGAACACATTTTGAACGAGACAGATAGAAACAAAGGTGATAGCCTTTGTGAATTTAAATTAGGGAATGCCATTTAAGGGTTTTCATTGAGATCACTAAATATTAAGTATTGATTTTTGTATAGAAATGTTGGATGATAAATTTTCATTTCCAAGAAATCCATGTTATCCTTTTATATAAAATAAATGGGTTTTATGCTTCTACAATTTAATGATGGATTTTAAGATGAATTAGACCATATTTAGATCATTTTTAGAACATTAATTATTATCAAGAAGTCCTTATCTTGATGCCACCAAATACCTGGTAGCCTCCATCAGGTATCTGGTGGACCACTAAGATATCAATTTTAATGTAATTCCTCAAAATGATAGTTGTTTTCCCTCCACTATTAAACATTGTACTCTTAAAGGATGATGATTTTATGGTACATACAACCAGATACCTGGTGGAACTACACAATCTAATTGGTGCGATATATTGTCAACTAATTTAATAAGTGAAACCTCCACCACCTTTAAAGCACACCAAATTGTTTTCCAACATTAAACCATGTTCTAAAAAACATGTTATAATATATATTCAATCCTTTAATAAGATCATCACATCCTACTAAATGAATATAAAATATTTATAATTGACACTCTGGTGTCTGTTAAATAGAAACTTTAATAACTTAAATGATAATTTTGGAAAAATATAAGAGGGTTTGTGTTCATAAAAACACCATGAAAGAGTGATAGATATAGAAATCATTCTCATTTTGATGATCACAAATAAAAAACATAAAATGTCATATTACCTGCAATATCACATGAATTTACATGTAATTTTATATTAAGGGAATTTTTATATTTTAAAATAATTTTGTACTGTTTTATTTTTAGTAAAAATAATAATATTATTTAATAAAATAATTCATAGTTATAATTTAATATTCCAATTATAACAAATTATTTATTTTTTTCTATGAAATAATATTTTATTTATAAGAATATATTTGTTTTCAATGAATATAAATTTCCTTTTAGAAAATTTATAATAAATTATATGAATAACATAATATTTGTAAATAATTTTTTTTAAAACTACTTATTATTATTTTAAAAAATATATATTTTCTAAAAAAATGTTTTAAAATTATATAAATTATTTGGTTAGTTAAATATTTGTTTGAAATAACTTATATTTAGTACTGAATTCATTATATTATTATATGTATTTATTTATAAAAAGAAAAATCCAAGTATATTATTTGAGAGAAAATAATTCTAGGTGTACATATTAAACTAATAAAGTATGTATTATATGTATAATTGAGTATTCTATTTTAGTTATTTTAACTAAACTATAAATTAGATATAATAATTGGCATACCATTGCAAGCTAGACTAACAAGCTCAAGCCTAAAAATGTGGGGAAAAGCTCATCCTATACCTAAGAACCAGTCTGGCCTTCCTGAATGGTGGTAGGTAAGAATATAGAGCCTAAATGGTAGGTTGGTTAGGTGAATAACACCTTTAGAAAGCACTCAAATGTGCATATGGGTTACCTGGTTGACCTTGCGGAATAGACCATGGTGGGTCGGTGTGAGTGTTGTTTCTTAGTGTTTATCCCCCAGTACCTTGACCCATCCATCATTTAAGGGAGCTTGATATTAATTTAAGTGTATGAATGTATGAATGATCAATATTGGATTACTTGGGAGGGACACTGTACACCCCATTAATGAGTTCTACTTGTATCATGTCCATCAAATCTATTTTATCCAAGTTATCTGATTGTCTAAACATTATCTTCTACCTCACACTAGTTTTTTAAAACATTGATTTTGTCTTCTCCTTCTACCTCTTTATTCCACTATCTTCATCCATAGTGATATTATAACCCATCGTGAAGCCACACCATTCCTCCATTATCACAATCATTTAGTAATAAAATCTTAATCTTCAAAACCACTAATCATACTCCTGAGAACCTCTTTCCCTTCACAATCTAGTCGTATCTCTTTTGTTTTTCTTAATTTGATCCACAGTAATAAAATTCATGAATTAATGATCAATTTGTGGCATGATCAATCTAGATATATGAATATATGAAATGTCAAAAATAATATAAAGTTTTAACTTGTATGATGTAAATTTCATAAAGAAGTCTCATTGGAATATTTTGGAATGAGAGATATATTTATTATGGAATTTAAGATCATCTAATTTTTTATATTTTTTAATTCAATAGGATTTTCTAGTTTCATCATTAATATATATTTATTTACAATAATCTCCGTCATAACTAATTATTGTTTATCAGTACCTTACCCTTTCTATGAAATCCCATGAAATAATAACTCTATGATGCATCAGAATTAGATTTTTGGAGGATGTTAAATTGGTTAAATCATAACCAATATCCTAAGTTTCGTATTTTATGTGAATTAATTTGTAACTGGGGTCTCTTTGAGTCCCCCATTTCAAAAAATGATAAAATAATCAGGTTTATTCTTATTATTAAAACATGAATGAATAGTTAAATACACGATATATAAATCCATTATTACTATTTAGAAAACCTTATGAACAAATATCTCTCTCTTCACCTATTCCATACCTTCCAGTATCTGTAGTGCATGGACAGCCTCAATTATTTTTGTTTCTAGATTCAAGGTAATGGTTATTTTATCTCAAAAGATATTTTTTAAGAAAAAAATATGTTTTCTATAATAATTTTATTAATCAAAACAATTTTGAGGGAATAAATTTGTAAAACCCATGTTTACAATTGTAAAGGGAATTTATTTCGGATAAAACCACTAATTTTCATTTTATAAAAAACTATTTCACAGTTATTCTCAAAAATCCCTTATTATATAGGATCTGTTTTATTCGATATTTGAATCCCTTTTGAAGAATACATTACTTTAAGAATTTTTTTTAAAATATACAACTGAGTTCTATAGTTTTAAATGTTTTTTTTTCAAGAAATATTCTTCAAAATAGTGAATTCCATGCTTCATTTAAAGTATAACCATTCAATATAATTTTTTTTCTACATTCCTTGTATGCATTTTCAATCACACGAATAAGTTATATTCATCCATTACATGAATTATTATTTATATTACTTTTACTTAAAGTTATGATTTATACTAACATTTATGGTGTTCTCTTAAGGGATGATTATGCTAAATATTATGTTTCATAAAAAAAATCTCATCCATAAAACTATTTATGTAGTTTTTATAGGATTTGTTTAATGGAATAAGAATTTGAATGAAAATAATTTTCATAAATGTTTAATTTCATAAAATTTGGCACTTGGGTATCAAATGAATTGATGAAGAATTGGGTGATCCCATGACCTCATGGAGAGGTTGTCTTAAATGTTATAAAATTAGTGTCCTCGCGGTTTTCTTAAGGTTTTTCATGTATCATTATATTCTATAAATTAATTATTATGTTTAATGACAATTTTATTATTTTTTCAAAGATAAATCCTAGTATAGTCAAAGGGTTATTATATTCAAAAATAATTTTTTTATCAATGTGATATTTATTTTTAGAAGTTTTTAATAGTATTTCCTATGGTTTTATATTCAAACGAATAATTTCATATATTTGAAAATTTTTATTATATCAAATGAATAATATTTGATATGAAGATATGTGTTTTAAAAGGTTTTTTGTCGAAGATTTTTTTTTTCATATTTATAAAAGGATTTTAACTGTGTTTTTATAACCCATTACTAAGAAATTTTATGGTCACTATAAATATTAAAATTATATTTTTAGGATAGGTATATGTTATAAAGTCTATTGGATTCATTTAATAAACTAGACCAAGTGAAAGAAATTAGTTTTTTATAGAATATTTTAAAACATATTTTATGTTTTCATGTTTTTCCTAACCCTAAAAACCCAAGAAAAAAAGATCCTTAGTCACATAATGGATTTTATACTTTTTAGTTATATTTTATAAAAAATTAAAAACTTTTTTTAGCATAGGATTTGAGTGTGAGGATATCAGGCCATCAAATTCAGAATAAAATGAATGAGTAAGAAAACTGTAGATATTTTAAGGATTTCAGGATTGATTAATAGTTAGAGGTTATCTTTTGAGAATGTAAGAAAATTAGATTTAAATTGAATCAAAATAATATAGATCACTATTTTCCTAAATTTGGAGAAGTATGAAATTTAATTTTCTTAGGTCGAAAGAATTAATTTTAAGGGAATAATTCTTTTAGGGGTGGGGGATGTAACATCTCATGAATTTAAGAATAATATTTTAATGGATTGTTTATATTTTAAAAAAATTAATGTATGTTTTATTTTTATAAATAAAAATAACTTTCAATGATAAAGGTTATTTTGGGTTTAAAATTAATGTTTAAATTAGAAATTTTTTTCTATGAAATATAATTTTTAATGACAATATATTTATTTGTTTTATTAAATTTGTATAAAATAACATTATGAAAATTATTATTAACTTATAGTTATATGTGAATAATTTTAATGATATTGGAAGAAATTAATTTAATATGATTTGTTTAACATTTTAAATTGTAACCATACAATTTAAAAATAATAAAAATGACATGGTTAGAGAAATAATGATTTTTAATAACCTAAATAAATTAATGTAGTCATTGTAATGTCTAGGGTATTTTTTTATATAAAAATAGAAGCAAATATATTATTTGTGAAAAATTAATTCTAGGCATACATTTTAAATAAATATTGTATGAATTATTTGTATAATTTAGTATTCACTGAATTTATTTTTAATATATTAAAAAATTATAAATTTTTAAATATGGTAAACTATTTCTTGAAGTCTTGTCTAGTAGAAGTATACACATGTGGGGAGAAGGCTCAACCTAAGAATGGGAACTAGCCTAGAAACCCCTCCTAGAAGTAGGGAAGAACCGAGAACCTATACAGCGGGATGGGTAGGTGCATAACACCCATAAGGTTCCCCCGAAGGTGTGAATGGGTTTCCGGAGTGGACCTCATGGCGTAGCCCATGGTAGGTGGGTGTGTGAGTGGTGTATCCAGGAGATGATAAGACAATGCCTTAGAACATCCTTCATTTTATAGTAGTGGATATAAATAAATATAGATCAATGGATGAATTATCCCTGTTGGATCACGGGAGTAGAACATTGTTTGTCCATTTAAATGTTTTCTTATATAATCATCATCTGATCTATTTTATCCTATCCATCCGATTGGCCAAATATCATCTTCAACCCTAGACCAATTTATAAACCGTTTTACATTGTCTTATTCTTCATTCTCTAGATGCCACTATCTTTGTCCATAGTATGCTTATTTTCTATCTCACAACCATCTAATCCATCATTATCATCTTCCTTTTCTGAAACAATATCAATCTTCAAAACAACTAAACCTACATCATAAATCCTCTCGTAAAATTTTATCTAGCATATTATGTTTTATTATTCTTACTTTATTCCAAAGTAATTAAACTAATGTTCCAATATTGACATCATGGTAGATCAAGATGAAAATTTTTACATATTAAATGTAAATAATGTTGGTGGGAATTGAATTGATTAAAGGAAAATTCATAAGGAAACATAATCTACACTCTCAATAATGAGTTAAATAAATATATATATATGTAAATGTAAGACCATTTTTAGTTCATTTTAAAAAAATTATTCTTTATAATTTTCTAGTTTCATGAACATAAATGAATATATATATATATATATATTAATATCTATAAATAATAAAGGTACATTTATTATTCTAAAACATTCTCCACAAGTATACAAAGAATTAAATCATTAAAGATTCAAAAAAATATTTTTTTGGATGTTAATTGGATGAAATACAAATAATGATATTGATTTTGGTATTTTACGTGACTTAAAATTCAATTGGGATCACATTGAACCACCAACTATGTTAAATGATAAAATAAATATGTTTTTTCATTATTTTAATAAAAATAATGTGTTTATATATATATATATATATATTTCCCTTTTTATACTATTGCAAACCACATGACTGATGATATCTCTCCTCCCATGTTGCATAAATTCTAGTACTAGTTGGGTAGACAGTTCCTAATTTTATTTTACTTTATAGACACAATTTTAGTGTGATTTAATTTGAAAATTCTATTTTTTGTATGAAATAACTATATTTTTCATATGATGAATTTTATTTTTTCAAATGCCTTTATATATAGTATGAAATTTCTAAAACCCATATTTTATAATTTCAAATTCAAATTATTTTTTACAAAACCACTCTTTCTTGTTTGGGAAAATTCAATTGCAAATCTATTCTCTAAACATAATAATTAAATGGGAGGTTTTTTATTTAATCTTCAAATAAATTTTCATGAATAACCGATTATAACAATTTTCATTAAAAAATTTAATGGCAGTATATAGGTGCTAAAAATATTATTTTATGATTGGAATATTCTTCAAAATTGTTAATTCTATTCATGATTGAAGTTATGTCCATACACTATAGTGACTGAAAATTATTCTGTTAATTATGAAAACACTTTTTAGGAAAAGGTGAAAAACCATAAATGACCTCACCACATCACCAATTCACCGCATCAGCCCATGAAAACATACAATCACAATGGATAAAATCCTTTCAAGATTTCAAACTGACAAACCATCAATGTTGGAGCCGAATAAACCAAGAAAGGTTGAGTTACCATGAACAATGGGAAACAAACATCAGGAGAGCTGAAAAAACCTCAGATCCGGTCTCCTCAAATGCCCATCGATGCAACCGTCCACACCAGCCCAAATCCACAAACTCGTCGGTGAACTCCAGTCGGATTCCACCCAACCCTCCAGCAGGATTCTGTCCAAATCCATAAGGAATGGTTTGATCCCAATACCTCAATGGGACGTTTTCCGAAATTTGATACTTTTAGTGACCTCCTGGGTTTCTTCTAGTTTTCTAAGTAAAATTATATTCCCTAAAAATGGATTATTTTAAAAAAATAGTGTTTTAATGGATAAATCCATGTTATTTTTAAGGGTTATTATATTTGGAATACAAAATTATTTTCAATGTGACATGTATATTCAAAAATTTTGAGCTTTATTTATTATGGATTTTTTATCCCTAATTTTATATTTTATAATATATATTTATTATATCAAGTGTTTTGGTTATAAAGAGAAATGATTTAAATGGAATGATTTTTAAAAAATATTTTCAATGTAAAATTTCCTTGAATTTATAAAAGGATATAAAAAATGGATTAAAAAACCTTTAATCTGAAATGTTATGCTAACCATACATTTTAAAATGATTTTTTTACTAGCTCAATTGATGTTCCAATGGTTTTTGGTCTCCTTTAAGGGGATAGATCTAGTAAAGTTAGTTATTAGTTTAAATAATCTTTTAAAAATTATTATATGTTGTTTGGTTTTGTCTAATCCTGAAAAATGGATACTGAAAATTTCCTTAGTTGTGTAGAGTAATGTTTATTTTCCATTTGCTTCTCATAAAATAACGTTCAACATATTTTTAACACTCGATTAGGGAGTACAAGTCTCAGTATTTCAAAATAAGAGTAACTTAAGAGTCCCACAAAAATTTAATGTAGTTCATGAAATCATAGATTAATATATTCCAAATTCTTAAGAGATAAACCAATATATCCTAATAAAATTATAAACATATCCCTTTTTAAATGGAACAAAATATTCCCCCTTTGACCCAAAAGCATCTCACCCATTGCGTATATCATAATGGAAATATGTAATGGAAATGAGAATTCTACCAAAAGTGATTAATTGAAAAAACATTAAATAAATTATAAAAACAATAATAAATTAAATTTAATGATTTTTAAAGATGTAAAAAACATGATTATAGGAAATGTTATGTATATCATAGAAGATTTATTTAATATATAACATTGGGATTCACAATATCTTAAAATTGATGAAATTAAATTCAAGAAAAATCAAAAGATAAATATCAAGAATTAGAAATGATTTCATATATTTTTTTAAATGAACTTTGGAAAAAAAGAAGTATATTTTTTATAATTTCCCTGAGGAATAAAGAAAGAAAGAAAGAATAATTAAAATTTAAACATACCGTCCCCATTTTATTGAAATAAGTCATATACGAGAGATAAAGAGGGGGGTGATCATGAAATATAGTTCAATATATAAATAAAATTAATGAAATTGAAAATTTTTCCCCATATAGATCATTCCGAAAAATTATTAAAAATGAAAAAGTTGAGATCCCCCTCTAATAGGGAATTAACCAACGAGCTAATAGTGGAATGAGCCAATGAATTTTTTCTAGAGATGAAAAGTCATTTTATTGAGAATTAACCTTACGATATATTAATGAATATCAATTTATATATATTAAAAAAATAAAAAATAAAGATAAATTTGGTACTCTAAGGGTCTAGAAATGTAATATAGTAAATATTTTGGAGGAATATAATCTAGGGTCCATTAAGATTTTCAAATAAGGATGATGGTTCCCAAATTTTTTAGAATGAAACTTTATTTGAGAAATTTTTAAAGAAAGATTAATGTGTTTTGGTCTTTATACCTATTATTTTTTTCATTTAATTAATAAATTAATGTCTTAGTTTTATAGAAATAATCAAAAATATTATTTTGTGAAATTAATTTCACAAAAATAAAAATTTTAAATGAGCTCTCCTTATTGAGAAAACAAAACCTTCTTTACTTATTTTATAAAATTTTGAACCATGAATCAAGATATGAATTGTATCACCATGGTTTAATTTATAATAAAATAAATGTGTACATTTATTTTTAATATGAAAACATGAATATATATATGGGTTTCTCATTTGAAAAACAAAACATATTTTTATTTTGAATGAATATTATTTTTATTAAAATTTATTTTTTCATTGGGATTTTTTTATTTAACTGAATGGTTATTTTATTTTTAAAGAAGATATTTACAAAAAAATTTAATATAATATTACTACTATAAAGAGAAATAATTACATGATTAATGAGTGGATGAAAAATAATTTGACAGAAAGTGAGTTATAGGATAATGAACATATTTAGAAACCTCACTATGATCCTTGATGAATTTAGAAAATTCATCGCATGATTTATATATTGAAAGAGAATAATCTATACTAATACATGTCGTAATTTTATGATCCATTTTACATTTCTTCATTTTATTAAACATTTTCCCCAAGGGATAATCTAGCTTAATGAGACCCCTCTTTTTTCAACCATAACAAGATACTTTTGAAACATCAATTTTCTATTTCTTTTTTTTCTCAGTGGAAACATTACATATTATTGTTCATTTTAGAAAATTTATAGGTCAAGAATTTAGTTGCATATACCTTTTTTGATTACTTTCCATCATAAGTAGCTTTAATATAAATTTTTATTTTACATTCATTGGATTTTTTGATTTGATGGTATCTTCATTATTATTTCACATATCATAAGATATTTTATTAGTACTTCTAGAATATAATTTTCGATTTTGTACACATCTATAATATAAAAAACACATAGATTAAAATATCATTGCAATACCATATGTACTTTAAATGGAAAAGTTTCATTAGAAAAATCATCTCAAATAGATTTTTGACTATTTAAAATATTAGTAAAATGGGTAAAACTATCATAAATATATTAATTAGAATGCATAAAAAATATTTTAATATATTTCTTAAACATATACACTCTATTTTATTTAAAAGTTTTCATTACTTTTCATATGGATTTTATGATTTTTTATATTTAATGATTTATTCTCCAAGAAGAAATAATATTAAATTCTTTTTTATTAATACCATAATTAAGAAAATTTATAGATTTACCAATATATTTATAGGCTATAATATCATGAGTGGACCATTTTATTTTTCATTTATTTTTAGATATTTATATATGCATAACCATTTTACTTAAATGATAACGTATTCTACAAAGAAAGGTAGACTTATGATTTTTTTTTAAAAAGTGTAATTAGAAACATTAATGAATGGAGCTCATAAGAATGAATGTTGTTTAGGGTTATTTTGAAAATTTTAATTATAGTTTAAAAACCAAATATTGAAATTGATTAGGATATTGAAAATGAAAAAAAATTATTGAGAAAAACCTAAATATATTTTTTGACCCTTTTAAAAATTAAAGAAATAAATGAAATAAAAAAAATTAAAAATAATCTAATTTTATTTTGTTCAAGAAGAAATATTTAAATTTGGCTATCATTAAAAAATTAATTTCAAAGATGATGAGGTGAGATATAATATTGGATAATGAACATATTTTATTTATTTATAACACGAATCATGAAAGGAAAATGAAATGTGAAAAATAAATGAGATAGAAAATAAAATTGGATAAGGAGTTTGGTAATAGAATAATTGGTATCCCTATATCTTTCACACTTGAATTGATATATATCTATCATTTCACCAACCCATAATTTTTAATGGATATAGAAATAATCCTAATTCCCTTTATTTTTTGGATATATCATGAAACTTAGTTTTATTTTTTATTTAATATAAATATAAAAAATAAACATCCATTTTATTTTAATGGAAACTGAAAGAAACCATATTTCTATACTAGTTGATAGATATAGAAGAATATAAATGGGTTAAGGATAGGTGTGAAGATAATATTTTCATAGATAAAATTTATTATAGTTATGGTATCATATATATGTACAAAAATTAAAAAATATAAGATAAAGATAGATATAGAGATACATAAACAATGGATGGAGCCTTTGAAATATGGAAATGAAAAATTCCTCAATGAGAGAGCTCTTAGAGATCAGTATAGATTCAGTATTTATTCAAGGAGAGAATTTTGGGATGATCAAGTATCATTTCAATGAAACCTAAAATCATATTCTAGATTAATAAAAAATCATGAGAAAATTCTATAATTAACCAAGGGAATTGAAGTAATAGATTACCACATTCAATGACTTTTAGGGCCACATTAAAAACCATATCAAAGTAAAACCCTCTATTCCACCATATACCTAGTGTTAGGTGGACCACATGGATTTCACTTTTATAGGAATTACCCAAACCAGGTATATGGTGAACATCAACTAGTGAGTTGGCGGATTGGTGAAGGGTAAGGCCACTCTTATCTATACCATTGGATAACTAGTGGCGTAATGTCACGAACCCCTCCCCACAAAGTGTACCCCTCCTGGGAAAAAATGTGAGAGGGGAGATAATGACCCCTGAGTCCCACCTCCAGTAGGCCCCGGGTTGGCGACTAGCACCGAGGGTATAGTAAATACACAAATGGGAGGCATTACCCTCTAAGACAACACATGCGGAAGAGAGAGATAAGATAGACACCAAACAACTCAAACTGAAATATAAAATAAACCCAAGTACATATATGAAATGCCATGAAAAAGTAATACAACTGAAAGGGGAAAACTACAAGTACCCAAAGAAAAGAAAAAAAGCAGTGACCACAAGCCCGAATTGCTCCTGCAACCACAAGCTAGTAGTAACCAACTTGATCTCCAACCAGATCCAAGTGACCTGAAAAATAGTTTATATATACATAGGGTGAGTATAACAGTATACTCATTAGGATCCTCCCCAAAGCCTCTCGTGTAAAAGTTAAGAAAGCATGCTAAAGCACAGTGAACAACAAGTGAAACTAATTCATCACCTAACCAGGTGTACTGAGTTCCCAACCTCACCATGGCTACTCCCACCAAGTAACACATACAAGTATATAACATATAGTAAAGAATATCAAGGGTAAACCACTACTACATCTCCACTGGTTTTCCTCTTTTCCCCAACGACATACATCCTATGCATCTCTCTCCAATGGCTTGCCCGTATACACCTAGGCTAAGCTCCACAATCTGCACCATGTGCACCACAAAGGCTTGATCGTAGACACCCGGTGTAACATCTCAAGTAAGTAATGAATAATATATATTTTTATCTATGTCTATTTATGAATTAGATAGTTTTTTAGAGGCTTAAAATGAGAATAAATCCAATCTTAAACATGAAATACACTAATATTTTTTAAAGATTGTTTTACTGCCTTTTGATGGAAAACCATTTTAAAATCAACCTTTTGAAAATTTTATAATATCTAATTGTCAAAATAAACATATTATTTATGATTGGGACATTGAAATTTACATTGGATAAATTTTTTTTATTTTTCTGACAATGTTCATTTTTTAATGAATAGTGAAAAATACTGTATTTTACATCAAAATTGGTTTTTTATCTAATTTAATTATATGGTTAGATTATCTTTTTAATTTGTATTAAAGTGTAATCTGAATATATTTTTACCATTTAATCCAATGGTGGTCATTAGGATTAATTTCACTTTGTAATTGGGCATAAACTAATGTCAAACTTTTCATAGATATTGTTTCAAAAAAACCCGCTATTTGTTTTGACAACGGGAATTATTTTTTAAAATAAATTATTGCAATTTATGTGTTTAGAATTTGGTAAAATAGATTACATATTTGGAATTAGAAGGTAAAAATTATGTAATCAATACCCTTTTTTGGACATTATGAATAGTAACAACGGTAATTATCTTTAATTATCTTGATTAATGGGTAATCGGGTAGTTAAGGATAATAAAATAATATCATAATAATACAAAATGACACCAAAATGTGTCCTAATGCTACTGGTTGTCTCATGGACGACCATGGGATGCCTTGTTCCAAACTTGGGGACCCCATGGAATCAATTTTGTGTGAAAGTGACTTTTTATCTTTTTATTGTTAAAGAAAGTTAAATATAAAAAAGAATGTATCACCTAAGTAAACCATTTTTAATTTTGTCTAAATAAATGATATTTTGGGATGAAAATATTCATTGGAAATATAATAATATTTCCTACATCATAGTATTTTTTTCATAATTTTTAGACATTAAATAAATTAATGTATTTATGACATCATGACGATGCAACGATTACCTCATTATTTAATGATTTAAATAAAATAAAAAGATAATGTACATTCTAAGGCCTACACTTGTCAAAGACCTATTGGATGAGTATATTTAGAACTCTTATCACCTTATCCTAGAAATACATCAATGTGGGAACTTTAAAATCCGAAACTCATTTGAAAATAAAGTAACATTTTGTAACTTTCCAAGAGTGCCCCTCCTCTCCTCTTATAAAAGGCCCCCACCTCTACCTCCTTACCCACACCTCTCAAGCCTTTGTCTCAGAAAAACCCTGCTCACTTTGTCTCTCCACATCCCTATATTACTCCTAGAAGCCTCACTTTGGGCAGAAGTCTTCCCAAGGAAGTCTTTGTGCTCAAATCAAAAAGAGTTACCTCATTCAAAGGTAGTGTCTTCTCTTGTGTTCTTATGTTTCATTTTGCTTCTCCAACCCCCTAAACTCTTTTTATTCATTGCTTTTGTAACAAATACAGTATATTCAATATTCTATTATGTTTTTATAAGACTCATTTGAGCTACACTTACACACACCTACATCTAATGGTTAAAGAACATACTGTTTCTGTAGATGGCGAATTTCTGCCTCACGAAACGATGATTGTTCAATATTCTTCTAACACCTTCAAAGGTGGCCATTAATATATAACTATATTTATATATGATATATAATATGTTTATTGTTTCCTTAATATTCCGTATTTTTTATTTATGGCAAAATTTTATGGCTTCCATTATGGTTATACGCAATATCTTCCTTTTAGGATGTGTGGACTACCGCCCCCTCAAAGTGATTTGATTCGTTAATACCATATGTGTTACGTATAAAGGATAGATTTAATGATATTATATATTATACCATACTGTAATTACAATACTATTATGTATCATTGTGTTTTAATTCCATTAAAGTATGAGATATAAATGAAAGTAGTGTTCATGCGTACGTACGGCTTACCGTCTCCATGAACGGTGCATTTCATTTCTTATCCCCAAATGTAATGTACTATTATAAGCACATATATATAATGGATATATATGATTTATGATACTTCTAAATGATTAATATAATTCGGGAATTAAAATATACATATCTCTTATTTATTTTTAATTCCATTAATATGACACATAAATGAAAGTAGCGTTCATGCGTACGTACGACTTACCGTCTCCATGAATGGTGCATTTTATTTCTTACCTCTAAATGATTATGTAATATTATAAATGATTGTATATACTGGATATATATTATATGTATGGAATCTACATCAAGAATATCATTTTTGAGATAATGGATTTTTGACTACGTGAACAACTTGTAAATATAAGAAGTTCATTTTTGACTAAGTGCCAATGATCGTTAAAACGACTGTTATAAACTTAAATAATAACATAGTGTTCATGACATGGTAATAAATGATATAAAAGGAATAATGAACTTGAAAAAGGTTCTTAAGAAAGTAGAAATTAACTCATGTTTGTTATTCAGTATATTAAAGAATGATCAAGTCAAGTCGGATATGAGGTAAGGGACTTTGTCTCAATCTCCATTCATTGAGGCATATTTTTTTTATACACAACTTTCTTTTATACGGTGTATAAACCCCTTTGACTTTTATGCTTATTCAAAAGGAATCTTTTTTTATATGAAGCGTTTACTAAATGACAAAAGGAATGTTTTTTTTCGTACGTATGCGGCGATAACGACTTTTCTGCCGCCGTGACCATTATTTGAGTTTTTGCTTCCTCTACAAGACATAACCTTTTTTGAATGAAAAATAAATCCCATGTTTTAATTTTCTTTTATTTTGGTATTGAAAATGGTTTTTATAATGTTTTTATATCAATGTGTTGTGTTGATATCTTTTGATTGAAAAGTGGAAATGTTATGTTTCCTTTATACAAGTTTTGTGTGATACGATTATGTTATGGTTCTTGGGTATTGTTATGAAGATGGGTGGTTCTGTGATAAACTAAGGGCGGGTGAGCCCGATATAGCTCTCCAATGCATTGGGTAACACGAAGGAGTTAAAAATTAAGGTTTCTCCGAAGAGATTTAGGGAATATACTGTGATGGGTATTCCAAAAGTAACCAAGAGTGTTACTCCCTATGTAAAAATGTTATGATTACCTCAAGTTACCTTTATGTATTATGATTTCTATGATTTATTCATGATTTGTTGAGGTATGTTAATGTGATTATGTTTTATGAGTAAAGTATGATTTCATACATGGACTAATGTTTTCACTTCATACATTTATATCCCTTACTGATCTTTTTATGTTCATCCCAAGTTTTTGAAATGTTTTTCACAGGTCAAGGGAAAGGTACATGATGTGATGATAGTTTCAATGAAGTGTTAAGAAAGAATCCATGTTTTATTTTAAATATGTTTCTGTTGATGGGAAAAATGAGTACTATCTTTTATGTAACCACTATGTTTAAATGTGGAATGTAATGTAGGTTTTATGATCTAATTCTCTAAAACACTAAACCTGAAAAGATCCTCAACGTGTATTCTTAAAGTAACTAAAGATTAAGTAACGTTTAAGGCTGAGGCCTTATAGTTGGTATCAGTGGTCGGTTTAGACAACTTTAGGAGTTAGAAAATTGTTAAATTATAAATTAATTTATGGTATGATTGAAATGATATAGCATATGAAGATTACCATGTTGCTTCATCTAAGACATGTTTGTTCAGAATGGTTTTCCATAGAGGAAACAGGGAAGCAGTGCTAGGAAGGTATACAGAAGGAAATAACCTTCGGAATAAGTATCCTGAGATGGTCAGAATCAGAACTAAATAGTTTGTTGTAGTGATGGATCAGTTGAATCAGGTGAAAAATGTTGGTTGTTTTTATTAATGATATTTTTGGTGTTTTTTAAAAGTAAATAGGAGCATGAAATACATTTAAGAGTTATTTTTCAAACCTTAAAAGAAAATAAATTGTATGGGAAATTCAGCAAGTGTGAGTTTTGGTTGCAACAAATTTCTTTCCTTGGTCGCATTGTTTCTAAAGATGGGATAACTGTTGATCCTGCAAAAAACAAAGGTTGTTGAAGAATGGACAAGACCCACAAATGTAACTGAGATTCTTAGCTTCCTTGGTTTGGCGGGCTATTACCAAAGGTTTGTTAGAAATTTTTCACGGTTATCAAGTCCAATGACTATGCTAACTTGAAAGGGTGTTAAGATTATCGGGACGAAATAATGTGATGATTGTTTTCAGGAAGTGAAAAGAAGATTGGTGAATGATCTAGTTTTGGCACTACCTTCCAGGAATGGGGAGTTTGTTATCAACAATGATGATTCATTGAAAGGACTTGGTTTTGTCCTAATGCAGAATGATCAGGTAATTTTTTATGCTTCACATCAGTTGAAAACTCATGAGGTAAATTACCCTACACATGATTTGGAATTGGCTCCTGTTGTTTTTGCTTTAAAAATTTGGAGGCATAATTTGTATGGAGTAAAGTGTGAAATATATACCGATCACAAAAGTTTAAAGTATATATTCACTCAAAAATAATTGAACATGATAAAGAAGAGATGGCTATAATTAATCAAGGATTATGATTGTACAATTCATTACCATCCAGGAAAAGAAAATAAAATGGATGATGATTTGAGTCGAAAAAGTAATACTTTATTAACAATGTTGCATTTGGAACGTGATCCCTTGGTTAAAGATTTGATGAACTTTGGAATAGAAGTTGTTGGTGCAGGATGTTCTTCTATTTTGTTTCAGGTATCAGTGAAATCTTCTCTATCATACAGAATCAAGCAAGCACAGAAGCAAGATAGTGAGTTGCAGAAAAAGGTAGAGCTGGTTCAGAAGGGTATGTTTCCTGAATTCAACATTGATAATGATTGTGTTTTGAGATTTGTGAAGAGATTGTGTGTGCCTTGTGATTCACAGTTAAAGAGAAAGTTGTTATGTGAAGCTCATAGTTCCCCGTTTTTAGTTCATCCTGGCAGTACTAAGATATATATAGATCTGTGGGAGTATTACTGGTGGGATTGAATGAAAAGAGATATTGCTGATTTTACAGTGAAGTGTTTGACTTCTCAACAAGTTAAAGCAGAGCGACAATTACCAAAAGGGATGCTTCATCCTTTACCAGTGCTAGAGTGGAAATGGGAAAATATATCCATGGACTTTGTTGTGGGATTACCGAAGACATCTCGAGGTAATAATGCAATCTGGGTTATTGTTGATCGCTTGACATAAATCTGATCATTTCCTTCCTATTCGGGATACTTTCTATCTAGATCAAATATCTTGATTGTATCTTAATGATATAGTCAGGTTGCATGGAGTTCCCCTATCCATTGTATCTGATCGTGATCCCGAGTTTACTTCTAACTTTTTGAAAGGCCTTCAGAAGTCGGTGGGTACTGAATTAAATTTTAGTACAACATTTCATCCTCAATCAAATAGGCAATCAGAACCGAACAATTTAGACTTTGGAAGATATGATACATGCTTGTTCAATGGATTATCAAGGAAGTTGGGACCAACATCTTTCTTTGGTTGAGTTTTCATATAATAACAGTTTTCATTCCAGTATACAAATGGCACCATTTGAGGCGTTATATGGGAAGTGGTGTCGAACTCCAGCTTTTTGGGATGAAGTGGGTGAAAGGAAGTTGATGGGACAAGAAGTGGTAGAAGAGTTGGTAGAAAAAGTTCAGCTGATACAAAAACACATGAGAACAGCTTAAAGCAGGCAGAAGAGTTATGCAGACAACAGGAGGAAGGATCTCTCTTTCGAGGTAGGTGATCATGTTTTTCTCAAAGTATCACCATGGAACAGTGTGATGCGATTTGGTAAGAAAGGAAAGCTGAGTCCAAGGTTCATTGGACCATATGAAATTCTGGAGAGAGTTGGATCAGTTGCGTACCGAGTGGATTTACCTCCGAGTTTATCTCAGGTACCCAATGTTTTTCATGTTTCGATGTTGAGAAAGTATATGCCAGATCCATCTCATGTTTTGAGTCCAAAGGTGGTTCAGCTGGAAGAGAATCTATCTTATGAGGAACAACCGGTCCAGATTCATGATCACAAGTATCAGGTGTTGCGGAATAAGGTGATTAATCATGTAATGTTTTGTGGAAAAACCACATGAGTGAAGAGGCAACATGGGAATCTGAAAATGCTATGAGGGATAAATACCCCCACTTATTCGATAAATAAATAAATTTCAGGGATGAAATTTTCTAAAAGGGGGAAGTATATAACATCCCAAGTAAGTAATGAATAATAGATATTTTTATCTATGTCTATTTATGAATTAGATATTGTTTTAGAGGCTTAAAATGAGAATAAATCCAATCTTAGGCATGGAATACACTAATATTTTTAAAAGATTGTTTTACTGCCTTTTGATGGAAAACCATTTTTAAATCAAACCTTTGACAATTTTATAATCTCTAATTGTAAAAATAAACATATTCTTTATGATTGGGACATTGAAATTTACATTGTATAAATTTTTGGTATTTTTCTGACAATGTTCATTTTTTAATGAATAGTTAAAAATACTGCATTTACATCAAAATTTCTTTTTCATATAATTTAACTGTATGGTTAGAATTTTTTTAATTGGTATTAATGTGTAATATGAATATATTTTTATCATTTAATCTATTGGTGGTCATTAGGATTAATTTCACTTTGGAATTGGGCATAAACTAATGTCAAACTTTTCATAGATATTGTTTCAAAAAAACCCGCTATTTGTTTTCACAACGAGAATTATTTTTTTAAATAAATTATTGAAATTTCTGTGTTTGGAATTTGGTAAAATTTATTACATATTTGGAATCAGAAGGTCCAAATTATGTAATCAAGACTATTTTGTTTTTGTACATTATGAATAGTAAGGACGGTAATTATCTTTAATTGTCTTGATTAATTAGTAATCGGGTAGTTAAGGATAATTAAATAATATCATAATAATAAAAAATGACACCAACATCTGTCCTAATTCTACTGGTAATCTCATGACTGACCATGGGATGCCTTGTGCGAAACTTGGGGACCCCATGGAATCAATTTTGTGTGAAACTGACCTTTTATCTTTTTATTGTTAAAGAAAGATAAATATAACAAAGAATGTATCACCTGAGTAAAACATTTTTAATTTTGTCTACATAAATGCTAGTTTGTACTATATGTATTAATTGGAAAGCTAAAAATATTTTCTACATCATATTATTTCTTTTCATAATTTTTAGAAATTAAAAAAATTAAATTATTTATGACATCATGATGATGCAGCGATTACCTCATTATTTAAAGATTTAAATAAAATAAAAAGATAATGTACAATCTAAGGCCTACACTTGTCAAAGACCAATTGGATGAGTATATATTTAGAACCCTTATCACCTTATCCTCTAAATACATCAATGTGGGACCTTTAAAATCCGAAACTCATTTGAAAATAAAGTAACATTTTGTAACTTTCCAAGAGTGCCCCTCCTCTCCTCTTATAAAAGGCCCCCACCTCTACCTCCTTACCCATACCTCTCAAGCCTTTGGCTTGGCCAACCCCTGCTAATTTTGTCTCTCCACATCCCTCTATTACTCCTAGAAGCCTCACTTTGGGCAGAAGTCTTCTCAAGGAATCCTTTGAGCTCAAATCAAAAAGAGTTACCCTATTTAAAGGTAGTGTCTTCTCTTGTGTTCTTATGTTTTATTTTGCTTCTCCAACCCCCTAAACTCTTTTTATTCATTTATTTTGTAACAACTCCAGTATCTTAAATATACTAGGCTGTTTTTATAAGAAGAATTCGAGCTACACTTACACACACCAACATCTAATGGTTAAAGAACATACTATTTCTGTGGATGGCGAATTTCTGCCTCACGAAACGATGATTGTTCAATATTCTTCTAAAACATTCAAAAGTGGCCATTAAGATGCCAATATATTTATATATGATATATAAAATGTTATGTTTTCCTTAATCTTCTGTATTTTTCATTTATGTCATACCTTTATGGCTTCCATTATGGGTATACACGATATCTTCATTTTAGGAAGTGCGGATTACCGCCCCCTCAAAGTGATTTGATTCGTTAATACCATATGTGGTACGTATAAAGGATATATTTAATGATATTATATATGATACCATACTGTAATTATAATACTGTTATGTATCATTATGTTTTAATTTCATTAAAGAATGAGATATAAATGAAAGTAGCGTTCATGCGTACGTACGGCTTACCGTCTCTATAAACGGTGCATTTCATTTCTTATCCCCAAATGTAATGTACTATTATAAGTACATATATAAAATGGATATATAAGATTTATGTTACATCTAAATGATGAATATAATTCTGGAATTAAAATATATGTATCTCTCATTTAGTTTTAATTCCATTAATATGACATAGAAATGAAAGTAGCGTTCATGCATACGTACGGCTTACCGTCTCCATGAACGGTGCATTTCATTTATTACATCTAAATGATTATGTAATATTATAAATGCATGTATATACTGGATATATATGATATATATGGCATCTACATCATGAATATCACTCTTGAGATAATGGATATTTGACCACGTGAACAACTTGTAAATATAAGAAGTTCATTTTTGACTCAAGTACCAATGATCGATAAAATGACCATTATAAACTTAAATAATAACATAGTGTTCATGAAATGGTAATAAATTATATAAAAGGAATAATGAACTTGAAAAAGGTTCTTAAGAAAGTAGAAATTAACTCAAGTTTATTATTCAGGAGATTAAAGAATGATCAAGTCAAGTCGGATACGAGGTAAGGGACTTCGTCTCAATCTCCATTCATTGAGGCATATTTTGTTTTATACACAACTTTCTTTTATACGGTGTATAAACCCCTTTGAATTTTATGCTTATTCAAAATAAATCTTGTTTTTATACGAAGCGTTTACTAAATAACAAAAGATTTTTTTTTCGTACGTTTGCAGTGACAGCGACTTCTCTTCCTCCGTGACCATTATTTGAGTTTCAGCTTCCTCTACAAGCCATAACCTTTTTTGAATGAAAAATAAATCCAAGGTTTTAATTTTCTTTTATTTTGGTATTGAAAATGGTTTTCATAATGTTCTTATATCAATGTGTTGTATTGATATCTTTTGATTGAAAAGTGGAAATGTTATGTTTCCTTTATGCATGTTTTATGTGATATGATTATGTTATGGTTCTTGGGCATTGTTATAAAGAAGGGTGGTTCCGTGATAAACTAAAGGCGGGTGAGCACGATATAGCTCTCCAATGCATTGGGTAACACAAAGGAGTTAAACGTTAAGGTTTCCCCAAAGAGATTTAGGGAATATGCTGTGATGGGTATTCCAAATGTAACCAAGAGGGTAACTCCCTACATAAGAATGTTATGAATGCCTCAAGTTACCTTTATGTATTATGATTTCTACGATTTATTCATGATTTGATGAGGTATGTTAACGTGATAATGTTTTATGAGTAAATTATGATTTCATACATGGACTAATGTTTTCACTTCATACTTTTATATCCCTTACTAAGCTTTTTATGCTCATCCCAAGTTTTTGAAATGTTTTTCACAGGTCAAGGGAAAGGTACATGATGTGATGGTAGTGTCAATGAAGTGTCAAGAAATAATCCATGTTTTATTTTAAATATGTTTCCGTTGATGGGAAAAATGAGTACTATCTTTTTGTAACCACTATGTTTAAATGTGGAATGTAATGCATGTTTTATGATCTAATTCTCTAAAACTCTAAACCTGAAATGATTCTCAACGTGTATTCTTGAAGTAACTCATATTAAGTAATGTTTAAGGCTGGGGCCTTATACCTGGGCTAATCACTACACCATCCTCCAAACCAAAAGTAACCAGGTAGTTTCCGAGAGCCACCACAGCTCACATAATGTGTATCATATGTCGGGTATTATACCTCAAGCCATCACAACCCATATGCCGAGTAAGGATCCTAAAGCCATCACAACCTATACACGTTACACCTATAGTAGTCCATAGGATACTATATCCAAAATATATGTGTGTGAATAACCACATGCTATTACAGCCCTCTACATGCATATATGGGAAAAACTAACCACTGTGCCTACCAGCAGAAAGATCTACCAAGAGAAGAGAGCGGGGTCAAAGGGGGTAGTCAGCCATTCAACCTCCCATCAGAATGTTGGGGAAAACACCCCCCTAGGGATCAAAATCCGCGAGGTGTCAGTTTCCGTTACTGATAGGGTGGAGTAGCGTATAGAAACATTATACATACAGAATATATATATCTCACAACCACACTATGGGCATAACCTAGTCTTAGACACAACTGCAGCTAACGTCTCTTGGACTCCGGGCTTCCACTTCTAAGACTAGGTATCCTATAAGCACACAACCAGTTAAATAACTTCATTAGGTTACTTCATTCCCTTTTTCATCAATTCCACTTTAAGTTAATTAATTATTTGCACATTAATTAACCATGCACCAAACTACATTAAACTTCGTTGGCATACACCAAGGGTCCACTTTCCCCTTTTCAAATTACCACCTCATCATTATGTTCCAGCAAATTCCAACCCCCTGGGTTAACACAATTTATTCAATATTTCATTACAGAAATTACTTTCCCATAATCCCAGGCATTCTAGAAAAGCATCCTATGCTACTAAACACATAGAGGCTCAACATGGTGAGTAGATATGCTACCCGTCGAGTCTTTTCCGCCTATAGAAAGAGCATAGACCCATTATCCCTCGAGAGGCTAAACACGGAAAGCACGTGACATACCCCACGTGTCTTCACCTCCTTCGAAAGGTGGGAAAGAAAGACTAGCTGCCTTGAGCAGTGGGGAAAAGTAAAGAAAATAAACAACCAAACAAAATCACCAACATCCAGCCATCACATCCATCCCATACCATCATCCTTGGTGTCCTCCCCGACACCCATATGGATAAACCGATGCATCTCGCCACTCTAGGTGCCATATGCTGCCACAACCACAAACCCTCCCTACCTCTACATATAACAACAGCCATCTAGGCTTAGATCATAGCACAAGAATCAAGAAAAAAACATCACATCCAATGGGCTCTTGTCCCTTTAATAAGGAATCCAGCCTTCATACAAAATGAGCACTCATGGCTCCAAACCACAAGGTATTCGGCCTTACAAGAAAGAGGGTAACTCAGAACCCTATCAGGCCTTATATTTTATCAACCAACAAGTTCTTAAATACCTCATGAATTAACAGATTTAATTCATAGGGTCCAAATTCCAGGAAACCTATTCTGTAAGCTATAACAAATGATTTAGCACGATTACCATGCCAATTTGATTAACATAAAAATTAGAAAAAATACAACAACAGCAAAAACTAGATTCATTTACAGGCCTCTTTATCTTTATCCAATTAATTTTCAATTATTTTCACCTTTATGTTCTATATCAACTTCCATCAAGAACAAACAACTAAGAAAAGCAAGCATAGATATCACACTATCTAGCAAAACAAGAGGCAGTTACATACGAGCGATAAAATTTTCTTTATCTGGTTCAAATATTCAATTTGGTCAATATCATTGTGATCCAAAAGGATAAATCATGCTAACTCTATGATTTCACATAAAAAATTAAAGAATCCATGAATCCCCTACCTCAAATAGTTCCTCACGTTCTTTATCCACACAACGGGTCATGATCCTCCTCTCGCGACAACTGCATCCACCTGAGGATGCCACAGTATGTTTAAACCAACCAAACCCCAAGAAAAACCCATTAGAAGCATGAAGATTACATGCTACTATTGAAAGAAGAACAATAGAAGATGATCCCTAAAGGAACGATGATAAACATACCTTATATCAAAAAATTATCGACATAGCTTGGTTGAATCCAAAACAGAGCGAAACCAATCGGAGGAGCATGGTTTGAATGTGAAACTTATACAGGAAGGATTGATAGGTTCTAGAATCTCATATCCTAGAGAAAAGAGGAACAATAAGAGAGAATGATATCTTGTACCTTTTGAAGATTTAATGAGGCGATGGTTTAAGGTCTGCTTAATTCTCCATTAAAAATGGATCGCATTAACCCACGCAGTTTTACCAAGTAAAAACATCCCTGCCTTATGAATAATTAATATAACATTTATGGCCTTTTAATCGGCCTTAAGAGTCCTTAAAATAAGGCTTTAAATTTATTTTACGTCCAAGGAAACGTCAAAGGGGGAAAAACTGTAAGAATATGGAAACACTGTTCACCCACCGTTACTGTACATGAAACCGATCTATGAGACCGATCTGTCAGACAGATCTGTGAGACCAATCTGTCAGACCGTTCTGTCAGACTGCTCTGTCAGACCATTCTGTCAGACCAATCTGTGAGACCGATCTCTGAGACAGATCTGTCAAATCGATCTGTCATACCGATCTGTGAGACCGATCTGTGAGACCGATCTGTGAGACCGATCTGTGAGACCGATCTATGAGACTGATCTGTGAGACCGATCTGTTAGAGTGATCTCGGAGAAAGATCTGTGAGACCGATCTGTCAGACCGATCTGTGAGACCGATCTGTGAGACCAATCTGTGAGACCGATCTGTCAGACCTATCATTTAGACTGGTCTGTGAGACCGTTCTGTGAGACCGATCTCTGAGACCGATCTCTCAGACCGATCTGTCAGACCGATCTATGAGACCGATCTCTGAAACCGATCTGTGAGACCAATTTGTGAGACCGATCTGTGAGACCGATCTATGAGACCAATCTGTCAGACCAATCTGTGAGACTGATCTGTCAGTCCAATCTATCAGACCGATCTGTTAGACCAATCGGTGAGACCAATTTGTGAGACTGATCTGTTACTGTTAATAAAACTAGAAACACTATTCACAGAACTGGAAAATTGGCAAGGTGTTGGGGATAAGTCACCTTGACCTCCCGGAACACCTCCAACAACATAGTTTCACAAAGTAATGGACCGAAGAGGTCCGAGCCATTACATCAGATACCTCTCAAAACATTCTCAACCTCGAGAATTTAAAACCAACCTAATGAAAAGAGGGGTCCGACAAACCACCCCGTAAGATACCTCTCAAGGGAAAACCACCCTGATTTCTTTTGAAGCTGGGACAAAACCACGACATCCGAGAGCAAGGGGAAAAAATCCATATCCAAACAATTCAAGCATAACATCACATCAAAGGTACATAAAAGAAAGGATCAAATGAAACTGAGCACAACGACTTAAAACAGCTCTGGGTACTGAACACGCATCTGTGGCTCACATTCCCAAGTACTCCCCTCCATGCCACTGTGTCGCCACAAGACACGAAATAAGGGAATAAAATGCTCACACAACACCTTCTCCTTTTGGTCTTGGATCTCCACAGGTCGATCCTCGAAGGTTGCATCATCATCAACATCGATCTCTCCCCAATCGATGATGTGAGAGTCATCATGAAGGTAACAGCGGAGTTGTGATACATAGAAAACATCATATACCCGACTCATCTGTGGGGAATGTTCCACTTGATATTCCACAACTCTAACACAAGCTAACACCTCAAAAGGCCCAAAAAACTGAGGAGAAAGCTTACTTCTACGACCAAACCTTCACTACTGACGACAGAGAGTCACCTTCAGAAACACATGATCCCCAACATTAAACTCCAAGGGTCTCCTCCTTTGATCAGCATATTATTTATGATGATCTTGTGCTGTTTTCATCCTCTCATGAAACACCTGAACCATCTCTGTTGTATTTTTCACTAGTTCCGGTCCAAGAATTTTTGACTCTCCGACCCTAGTCCAGCACAACGGAGAACGGTAAGGCTGTCCATACAAGGCTTCAAATGGCACCATACCGATAGTGGAGTGAATACTGTTATTATAAGCAAACTCCACCCATGGTAAGTGCCTCATCCATGAACCGCCAAAGTCAAGAACACAAGAGCGCAACATGTCTTCAAGAGTCTGGATGGTTCCCTCTGTCTGACCATCCATTTGAGGATGAAAAGCACTTCTAAGGCACAGTTGAGAACCAAAAGCATGCTGGAGACCTCTCTACACCCTGTAGGAAAAACAAGGATCTCGATCAGAAATGATCGTCCAAGGGACTCCATGAAGTCTCACCACCTCATCTAGATACTGCCTCAACAAAACTTCCACTGAGCTTGACTATGTGATTTCTATGAAGTGGGACGATTTTGTTAAACGATCCACTACCACCCAAATAGCATCATGTCCTCCCGGAGCTCGAGGTAAACCTGTAACAATGTCCATTGAGATGTCCTCCAACTTCCACTGAGGAATCTCTAATGGATGGAGAAGACCACCAGGAACACGGTGTTCGGCCATCACCTTCTGGAAGACTAAACATCGACACACAAACTCCGCAACCGCACGATTAAGACCAGGCCACCAAAACCGACTCCTCAATGATCGGTACATCTTTGCCACACCGGGATGTACCTCTAAGGGAAAACTATGGAACTCTCGAAGAACCATCTTGCGTATCACCAAGGGAACAAAAAGACTACCATGATATAACACTCGGTGTTGTTCATCCTACGACCAACCATCAGGGGCCTCACCACAAACAACTCTATCTCTCCAAACTTCCACCTGTAGATCATCCAACTGGGAATCTTCCACCTTCTGCACTAGGGATGACTGTACCGTCATATGGAAAAGACAACCTCTACCCCCAAATTCTCCCATATCAAGATGTAAAGATAACAGTTCCTCCATTACTCTCCAGGAATCACCAGATTCATGCACAACATCACTACATGAATTTCATCTCATTGCATCAGCTACAACATTCCCTTTTCTAGGTGTATGTGATATTTCGAAGTTGTATTCCTGCAAGAACTCCATCCATCGATGTTGTCTCAAGTTTAAGTCATGATGGGAGAAAACATACCTCAAACTCTTATTATTGGTGAAAACCACAAAGCGCTCACCAATGAGGTAATGTCTCCAAAACTTTAGCCCAAACACCACGACTACCAACTCAAGATCATGGGTGGCATAGTTGCGTTCATGGGGACGCAACTTCCAAGACCCATAAGAAACAACTAACCTCTGCTGCATGAGAACACAGCCTATACCCAGATGTGAAGCATCACGGAAAACATCAAACTGGACTCCCTCACCTGGAAGACAAAGAACGAGAGCACTTACTAACTTCTCCATTAGATACTCAAAAGCATCATAACACTAATCAGTCCATACGATGGCCTGATCCTTCCTGGTCAGAGCTGTTAGAGGAGTCACAACCCGTGATAAATTGGCTACGAACCTCCTATAGTATCATGAAAGACCATGGAAACTTCGCACCTCTAAATTTGTCTTGGGGGATGCCCAAGACACAACTACTTCTATCATCGATGGATCCACAACTAATCCTTGATGGGACACAACATTCCCCGAAACTCACCCTTCGAAAACTTCCCAAACAACTGATGTTGGTGATGAACTCCCAAAATGGCTCGTAGATGCTCTGCATGTTCCTCTTCAGATGTGGAGTACATAAGGATGTCATTGATAAAAACTACCACAAAATTTTCCAGGAATTCACAGAACACAACATTCACCAATTCCATGAACACAGCTGGAGAATTCTTCACCCCAAACGACATTACAACGAACTCATAATGCCCATGACGACAACAGAAAGCATTATTCCAGATATCCTCATCATTTACACGCATTTGAAGATATCCTGACCACAAGTCAATCTTTGAGAACCAACTTGAACCCTTTAGTTGACTGAATAAGTCATAAATCCGCAGAAGAGGATAGCAATTCTTTATTGTCACTTTGTTTAAGCGATGATAATCGATGCACAACCACAAACTGTCGTCAGCCTTCTTCACAAACAAAACTGGTGCACCCCATGGTGACACACTTGGCTGAACAAAACCACACTGCAATAGACCATCAAGCTTTATACGTAGCTCTCATAACTTAGAAGGGTCCATCCTATACAGAGACATAGAGATAGGAGACGCTCCTGGTTGTAGCTCGATTTCAAAATCGATCTCTCGTAGAGGGGGTAATGCTAAAACCCTATAGGAAAGACATCAAGGTACTTCTCTACGACCCTAGGAAAAGCCAACTACTGAACCTTTGAAGAACTCAGCATCATCTCAGTCATCATGGATGAGAAGGATGGAACTCATCTATGACCAATCTGGGGATCTCACTCACCAAAAAACACTACTTGCTCTCCATCTGCATCAAAGAAAATGATCTTCTTCTTGTAGAAATCCATGATAGGCTGCACTGAATACAACCAATAAATGCCAAGGATGTCATCATATGGTTGTATTCGTAAACATTGGAAATCTCTCTAAGAGCGGTGTTTCCCCAACACTAGCTCAAAGTCTCTACATACTTCAAACAAGCTAGTTCGACCTCCAACTGGCGTAGTCAATGCCAAGGGCACTGGAATCCTCTCTACCTCAAGTCCCAAACCATGGAAAAGGGTAGGAGATATGAAGGAGTGTGCCACTCCTGAATCAAAAAAAGGCATACACCAAGGTAGAAAACAAGAAAAGGGTACCTCGAACGACATCTCGATCTCTTGGAGATGGCAATGCTAGAGCATAAAGCTGACCACGACCTCTCTAACCCATGCTGATGACCACCACCATGGATACGCTCTGCTCTCTGAGGACGAGGAGCATCATGGGGCTATCCTATGCTTTCCCCATATACCCTATGGTGATCTGAAGCTGGTGCAACCTGCTGCTGCTGACTCGCCTGGAATTTCCTCAATGGAGGAACCTGGAGCAGAGCGCCCGGTGCACGATGACTGTTCTGAAAAGTCAGGCACTCCCGCTGCTGATGACCATGACCACCACAAGAAAAACAAGCAGATGATCCCTTGGAATATTCCTGAGAGTTTATGCCTCCAGAGAAATGACATGGGAAGGGCTGGGACCTACCCCCAGGAGAACGGAAACTCTTCTGCCCTGAAAACTGGGAACCCCAGACCACAACTCTACTTCGTGAGGAATCATGACGGTTTCCCTCTCCTGACGATCTGGTCCTGGACAAAGTCCTCTCAACAACCTCTCCCTCTCCAGCACCTCAAGATATGTCTTCAGCATAAATGGGGTGACCTGGAGCTAGATATATGGACGCAAAGCCTCCTCGAAATGCCTCACCCCGACCTCCTCATCTGGTAACAAGTTTGATGAATATTGTAGAAGGATCCTGAAATGGATTCCAAACTCTCAAACACTAGAGATCCCCTGTCTAAGGGTAAGAAGCTCCTGAAAACTAGATGTCTTCTCGGTAGAAGAAAGGAACTCAACTCTGAACTTGTCTCGAAACTCCTCCCATGAGATCGCTGACTCCTCACGATCCCTGAGGAACAAGATCCACCACTACCTCGCTGCTCCACACATTATCGTCACAACCAAGGACACACAGTGCTCTTTCCAAGCATGAATTGAACTGAAGCCGATCTCGACCTCCTCTAACCAGTCTTCCATGACTACATCTGAAATGGATCCCTCGTATTTCTACAGACTCTGGCACTGAAACTCTCGGAGTGTCTTCCTCCAAGTGACGTCGTCGTCAACCTTTACCCGGTGGAGATCGGCTGGAACGACCTACTGTACATTTTCTGCGCAAACCTGACGAGGACGTTGACCTGGAGCCATACCTGCAAAAGAAAAAACCATTAGAGCTCCAAATCCTGGATTATGGAACACTCAACATTAATTAATTTATTTTTTTCTATTGTTCATTTTAGGTTATCCTATCCCATGGTCTACCCATTCAAACACAGGTGCAAAGAAGAATGATCCATGATCCTTTCCTAGG
Organism: Viscum album; assembly: GCA_963277665.1. NCBI lineage: Eukaryota > Viridiplantae > Streptophyta > Magnoliopsida > Santalales > Viscaceae > Viscum > Viscum album. The sequence goes on from OY728135.1 coordinate 1,680,036,837, forward strand.
TCTCTACCCTAAAACCAGTATCACCTTATTTAGTAGCCATCGTAAACTTAAAGGTCCATGCAACAGATCATAGGGGGCCCTAAACTCCTATGCCTCTACCGATCTCCAGTGTTTACCCCAATTTCTAAACACGAATTACATCGTTGCCCTAGAAACCCATACAACCTCACCTGTGCCTAACTCTTATCTCCATTCTATCCCACAACCAGACCTCTGATACCACTATGTCATGACCCCCTCCCCACAATGTGTACCCCTCCTGGGCCGGCAATGTGAGAAGGGAGATAATGACCCCCGAGTCCCACCTCCAGTAGTCCCTGGGTTGGTGACTAGCATCGAGGGTATAGTAAACACACAAATGGGATGCACTACCCTCTAAGAGAACACATGCGGAAGAGAGAGATAAGATAGAAACCAACCAACTCCAACTGAAATATAAAAGAAACCTAAGTACATATATGAAATTCCATGAAAAAGTACTACAACTGAAAGGGGAAAAATATAAGTACCCAAAGAAAAGAAAAACAGCAGCGACCACAAGCCCGAACAGCTCCAAAAACCACACGATAGTAGTAACCAGCTTGATCTCCAACCTACTCCAAGTGACCTGAAAAACAGTTTATATATAAATTGTGTGAGAATAAGGATATACTCAGTAGGATCCTCCCCAAATCCTCTCGTGCAAAATTAAAGAATGCATGCTAAAGCACAGTGAACAACAAGTGAAACTAACTTGTCACCTAAACAGGTATACTAATTTCCCAACCTCACCATGGCTACTCTCACCAAGTAACGCATAAAAGAATATAGCATATAGTAAAGAATATCAAAAGTACCCTGCTACTACTTCCCCACTAGTTTTCCTCTTTTCCCCAACAATATATGTCAAGTGCATCTCTCTCCAAAGGCTTTCCCGTATACACCTGGTCAAAGCTCCACAATCTACACCACGTGCACCACAAAGGATTGCCCGCAGACACCTGGGCTAAGCACTACACCATCCTCGCAACCAAAATTAACCAGGTAGTTTCCAGGAGCCACCAAAGCTCACATAACATGTATCATACGTCAGGTATTATGCCTCAATCCATCACAGCCCATACACTAAGTAAGGATCCTCAAGCCATCACAGCCTATACACATTACACATAAAATAGTCCATATGATACTATATCCAGAATATATGTGTGTGAATAACCATAAGACATTACATCCCTCTACACACATATATGGGAAAAACTAACCACTGTGCCTACCATCACAAAGATCTTCCAAGAGAAGAGAGCGGGGTCAAAGGGCGTAGTCATCCATTCAACCTCCCATCAGAATGTTGGGGAAAACACCCCCAGGGCTCAGAATCCTTGGGGTGTCAGTTTCCCTTACTAACAGGGTGGAGTCACATAGAGAAACAAAAAATGTACAAAATATATATATCTCAAAACCACACTATGGTCATAACCTAGTCTTAGACACAACTGTATCTAACGTCTCTTGCACTCTGGGCTGCCACTTGTAAGACTATTTATCCTATAATCACACAACTAGTTAAAGAACTTCATTAGGTTACTTCATTCCCTATTTCATCAATTCCAATTAACGTTAATTAATTCTTTGCACATTAATTAACCATGCACAAAACCACATTAAACATAATTGGCATACAACAAGGGTCCACTTTCCCGTTTTCAAATTACCACCTCATCATTATGTTCCAGCAAATTCCAACCCCATGGGTTAACACCATTTAATCAATCTTTCATTAAAGAAATTACTTTCCCATATTCTGAGGCATTCTAGAAAAGCAGCCTATGAAACTAAACACAAAGGGTCTCAACACGGAGAGTAGATATGCTACCTGTCGAGTCTTTGCCGCCTATAGAAAGAGCATAGACCCATTCTAACTTGAGAGGCTAAACACGGAAAGCACATGGCATACCCCGCGTGTCTTTGCCTCCTTCAGAAGGTGGGTAAGCAAGACCAGCTACCTTGTGAAGTGGGGAAAAGTAAAGCAGATAAACAACCAAGCAAAACCACCAGTATCCAGCTATCACATCCATCCCATACCATCATCCATGGTGTCCTCCCCGACACCCATATGCATAAACCGATTCATCTCGCCACTCTAGGCGCCATCCACTGCCACAACCACAAAGCCACCCTGCCTCCACATATCACAATAGCCATTCGGGCTCACATCATAGCACAAGCAGTAGGAAAAAAACATCACATCAAATGGGCTCTTGGCCCTTTAACAAGGCATCCAGCCTTCATACAAAATGAGCACTCATGGATCACAACCACAAGGCATTCGGCCTTACAAAAAAGAGGGTAACTCAGAACCCTATTAGGAATTATCTTTTATCAACCAACCAGTTATTTAATCCCTCTTGAATTAACAGATTTAATTCGTAGGTTCCAAATTCCAGGAAACCTATTCAGTAAGCTATCACAAAAGATTTAACATGATTACTATTCCAATTTGATTAACATAAAAATAAGAACAACTACAACAAAGACAAAAATATGATTCATTTACATGCCTCTTTATCTTTATTAAATTAATTATCAATTATTTTCGGATTTATGTTCTTTATCAATTTCCATCAAGAATAAACATCTACGAAAAGAAAGCTTAGATATCACACTATCTAGCAAAACATGAGGCAGTAACATACAAGCGATATCAATTTCTTTATCCGGTTCAAATATTAAATTAGGTCAATTTAATTTTTATCCAGTGGTCTAAATCATACTAACTCTAATATTTCACATAAAAAATTAGAGAAGCCATGAATCCCTTACCTCAAACAGTTCCACACATTCTTTATCCACACAACAGGTCATGATCCTCGTCTCGCGACAAACTGCATCCACCCAAGGATTCCACAATACATCCGCACCAACTAAACCCCATGAAAACCCCATTAGAAGCATGGAGATTACATGCTTATATGGAAAGGAGAACAAGATAAGATGATCCCCGAAGGAACGATGATAAACATACCTTATATCGAAAAATGATCGACATAGCTTGGTTGCATCCAAAACAGAGTGAAATAAATCGGAGGAGTATGGTTTGATTATGAAACTCCTATGGGATGGATTGAAAGGTTATAGAATCTCATAGCCGAGAAAATAGATTAAGAACAAGGGAGAATGATATCTTGTCCCTTTTGAAGATTTAATGAAGTGACAGTTTAAGATCCACTTAATTCTCCATTAAAAACGGATCGCATTAACCCACGTGGTATGACCAAGTAAAAACATCCTGGACTTAGGAATAATTAATATAACATTTATGGACTTTGAATAATCCTTAAGAGTCCTTAAAATATGGCTTTAAATGTATTTTACGTCAATGGAAACGTCAAAAGGGGAAAACTGTAGGAATCTGGAAACACTGTTCACCCACCGTTACTGTACATGAAACCGATCTGTGGGACAGATCTGTGAGACCGATATGTCATAACGATCTATGAGACTGATCTGTCAGACCGATCTGTCAGAACAATATGTCAGACCGATCTGTGAGACCGATCTGTGAGACCGATCTCTGAGACCGATCTCTGAGACCGATATGTTAGACCAATCTGTCAGACTGATTTGTGAGACCGATCTGTGAGACCGATCTATGAGACCGATCTATGAGAATGATCTTTGAGACCGCTCTGGGAGACCGATCTATGAGACCGATCTGTCAGACCGATTTGTGAGAGCGATCTGTCAGACCGATCTATGAGACCGATCTGTCAGACCGACCTGTCAGACCGATCTGTGAGACCGATCTGTGAGACCGATCTGTGAGACCGATCTGTGAGACCGATATGTGAGACCGATTTGTGAGACCGATCAGTCAGACCGATCTGTGAGACCGATCTGTGAGACTGATCTGTCAGACCGATCCGTTAGACCGATCGGTCAGACCGATCTATGAGACCAATCTGTTACTGTTCATAAAACTGGAAACACTCTTCACAGAACTGGAAAATTGGAAATGTTTTGGGGATAAGTCACCTTGAAATCCCGAAACACCTCCAACACTATATTTTCACAAAGTAATGGACTGGAGAGTTCTGGGCCATTACACACAACAAAAACAAATTGGTGAGTCCTACTACAACATGCTTAAAAAATTGGATCCTCAAATCATTTAACATCTCTGAAATGTTCTTCCAACTTTATTCTATGTTTTAAAAAATGATATACGAAATTTTCAATAATTTTAAATGATTATTAGGGGATCTTTAATGACAAAAAATTGTTTTTAAAAGATACTTCAAAGACAATGAAATATAAAATAAAATACCCTAATTAAAAAAATTAATAAAATATATGAGTGGTTGTGATCATGAAAGCAAAATAATATAAATAGGTACAACATTTTTTACATTTGGAAATAAAAAATATATAAATGTGATAGAAATAAATCAAAGAAAAAATATTTTTTTGAGCTATAATTTTATATATTTTTTGAATTCAAACATAACATCGATGTGATATATATTGAGATGAATATTTATAGTTGTTTGATTAGAAAATTATAAGATATTAATGGAAATACTATGTATGTATTGAAATAGAATTTATTTATTTAGTTGATAGTAATATGTTTCGAGTTAGAAACAACACATAAAATAAATTGAAAACACATACCAACCATTTTCTATAAATTATATAATTGAGATAAAATGAGTTTTTATAGTTTTTACATGGTATTAAAATGTTTCACATTTAATCATTGAAGGTTAAAAAAATATCCACAAAATATTTATCATTAATCAGAATAAAATATCTTTTTTTTATGTTTTGATGAAATGAATATTGTCAGTTTCACTACATCGAATATTACATATTTGGACATAACCCCACTAAATTCCCTAAATTCCTAGTAGATAAGATGAGTGATTCCACCATAATATGATCTTAAATTATCCATGAGATTGAGAGAATCATGGATAATACAAAACACCATAAATTTAATTCATTTAACAAAAAATACATGTTATTTAAATAAATCCTCTAATAAATTACATATAACATTAATTAAATCAAATACCTTTATGTATGCGATGTTATTTCCAAAAAATATCAAAAAAAAAATATCTAATATTGGAAGCCCCTAAAACACCAACTCTACAAAATCTATCCACCTCAGAACAATGAGATAATAAATTATTTCATAATATACAACTCTATATACTGAATTTTTTAAAAAATTATATATTAAAAAGTGGTGATCATATATGTAAACTAAATTAGATCCTACCTAAAACCTCATATGACATGTTAGAATAAAAATACTAATTTGTAATTAAATAAACTATGAAATCGACTCATTAGAAATACCTGGCCAACTAACACCCATCATCGAAAAGGCTCATTCACCCAAAACAACACAAGAATAAGTTAACATAATAAAAATATATATATGTATGATGTTACCCCTCATCCACATCCTTACTAAGCTAGTAACTCTTAAACCTCATTGAGTTCTGTCATGGTGCCACTATCCCTTTAATAATTACGAAACCATGAACCACATCATAGTATCACAAGCATTACCACATATCCTTTAGCATAATCCATATACCACAACCACACCACTTCAACTTCATTAAACCCCATCATGATTGATTATATACTAATTATGGACATCAATATCATACCCACCTACTTCAATGTATTCCCTCTCCATGTACCAACATTATAACCTTGTAACCTCAATCCTTCAGAGTGTGTAATATGTCTAAAAAAGAGGGTGTGAAGGGGTATTTGACATCCATATATAGTTTCTCAATTTTAGATGTTAGGGAAATCTCTTATAACCAAAATAATTTAATAAGTATTAATTATGTTACCTAGAATGAGTTGTAGTGAATAAAAAAGAACCTAAACTATAAGGAATACAATGTAACACATTATTCCAACATAGTTTTTAAAATACAAAGTTACGACACTACTATTATAGCCTATAATATCATTCATAAAAAATAATGCCACCATAAACCAACAAACAACCAACAAAATCAGAAGCACATAATAATTACACAATAGTGACATAACCTTCCATATAAAATCATCTTCATACCATTTTAGAATATTCACATATGTGTCATTTTATATAAAACTATTACAATATCATTTTCTATCCATATAAATATTCATTAACCACATTTTAATTCAATAAATTCAAATTTTATGAAATTAATTCCACATTAAAATATTTATATAGTTTTATTATTATTGTTCTGATGACATATTCCACTACCTAATTAGTAAATCCCACCAAAACATTATTAGGAACATAAAAGTAAACTTCCAATTTATTCATTAAATATTGTAGTGTAAATAATATTATTATGCTATTCAGGTAGATCATTTTGTTTAATCTGTATCTATAAATATTATTGAGAAATTGTTATAAAAAATTTAACATACAAATACATCAACAATAACTATGTCAAAAAAATATTTATAATATTATTTCAACATTTTCCATAATATCATATTTTCATTCCCATAATAAAAATACTGAGATACATAATCAACACAAAAAAACATTATTTAATTCTACACATTAAACCAACCATACAAAAAATACTCTATGCATAATAAATTACATTTACTAATATAGTTAAAGAATTAATAAACATTAATCAACTAAAATTATTCATACTTTGATACTCAATGATGAATTTATTCTTGGAAAAATAAAAAATATTAATTTTAAATTTTCCAATTACACTTTCAATTATTATATTAAAATATTTAATCTATTATTAATGGGATAAAGTATACTGGTAATAAAAATGAAGATATAAAATCACCATGTTTATTAATATCAAAAATAAATAATATTAAAATTATATCATATAAATAAAGTAAAATAAAAGTGAATCACTTTTCCATTTCAATATACCTTAATTTATTTTATTATCTTTTTTTGGATAATTGAATCCATATATATATATATATATAATATAACATCATGATAATTCCAAATTAATCCATTTATATAATCAGATCATTTTCAAATCATGTACAATCAATTAAGCTTCATCAATTTACGCACAAGGATATGAATTATAATTGTGATCAAATTAAAATATAAATTCCAATAGATACCCAAAACAATTTATAAAACAACAATATCTATACTGATATTCACTAAATACCATCAATACAAAAGAAACAAAACCATTCATGATTATTTGAGAATGAAGAAACATGGAATAAGAGAACAAAATTAAATAATGAGTACCTTGGGTCAATAAAATATATATCGAACAAATCCAATGATTAGAATAAACCAAAAGAAGACCATTGTTCCCAAAATATGATTCAAAGATTCATAATTTTTTAATATATCTAAATTAAAATAAAGGGAAGCTGATAATACACCTAAATTTATAACTAAAAATTAAGGACACAAAATCATGGTGAAACCCAAGAAATCACAAAAAATGCAGATCAAATATGAGAACCTTGACATGATCTATAATTATTTCCAACCTTTAATTATACTAACAGATATTTAAAATTAATTTAATCGAGGGAGATCATGGAAAAATGATGAAAATAAGATCAAAATTATCAAGCCTTCACAAATTAATGTAAAATCTTAATACATCTTCTTTAAACCTGATTATACCCAAATAAAACCAACATCACCAAACCCATCACCATGATGAAATAAAACTGACTAGTGAGAAAAATAATATAAATATATAAAAACCTGATGCTATAAAATAGATATCTAAAGCCTAATTTTTCAATCCTTGGGATAAATATTGTCCAAACCATCAAGAGGGATTCTAAAATTTCATAGTTGAACCACCATGTTGCAACATGAAGCCTTATTCCAAAATTAATAAATACACTCCAAAAGAAATCCAACCCACCTCCCATGATGTTAAAGAAGCCAAATTATATAATAACATAACCCATCATGGTGTGATCTCCCACAAAAAATTTAATTTATGCTACATTCCTTTGTTAATCACACTAGCCTTTCAAAAAACCTCTCAAACACCTATAACACCCCAAACCCACAAAGTATAAGACACAAATAAATTTATACATTTACACAACTAGTCCAATTCATAACTACTACCATCACAGTGTGTTACTTTTTAAATTCTATTTTAAACATAATGACACTTTAAAATTAATTAGGAAATTATGATAGTGATGTTGAAAATATATATCCTCTACTTGAAATATAATTTACACCATTATATTTTGATTTTATGGTATATTTAAAGGATTATTATGTATGGTAAATAATGTTATTTGGAAACATACTCGTATAGTAAATATTTTCTTTTTGAATGGTATATACAAAATTTAAATGGGAAGATCAAATATCCATATTTCCAATAGAAAGTACATACAAAAAATACATTTTTGGGGAGATAGTTGAGTTCTATATGGACTACATGTCCAAAATAGGGAATATCATATTCTTATAACTCATCATGAGGGATTCAATATTAGAATAAATGGTATCTATGTCATAAATATTAAATTTCGTGATACATGGAATAAAACATCAGATGCCTTTATATCTCATCGATAACAAGGATGGTTTTCTAGAATATATATAAGACCACATTTTTATTTATAGAAACAATTTTATCGGATGAATAAATATATATTGAAATTTAATGACCATAAAAACATTTTTTTTGTTTATGGCGAATGCGACCACTAATTCGGCTATGTTAGAAACAATGAGTTGTTTTGAGGGGGGACCGTGTTTGAATGTGAAAACATTTTTTCTGTATGACATTAATAATTACGGATTTTATAAAAAATGATTTTAGAATGAATTCAAAATTCATAAGAGAAAATTAATGGATTTAAATCAAGAAACACATATTTTGAGTGAAAATAAAATACCAATTCCTAAATTAATTACATATAATAGAGTAATTGAAGTTATATGGTAGATTCATTATATAAAAATCAATACATTTGTATAAGAGGAAATTGGTTGAGGGTATAAATAGTGTATAAAGTGCATTTATATTTTCATCATTTGATATGAATAAATTCAGGTACACACATGAACCTCTTATTTTGGAAACAGATGGAAATAAAAATTTTCTATTTTTGATCAATTAACTAATTAGTAATATATCACATTGAAATGAAAAAATAGTATATTGTTGATGAAAATTTTGATTATGTTGAAAAAATAAATGACATACCAAAATCCCTGATAATATTGTCAAAGGATATTAATAACCACAAAAAATACATTATTAATTTCACATATAAAAATCACAAAGATGGATTATAGAAAAAACATCCATTGGAAATCTCTTAATAGTGAAGGTACTATATTACTACTTTCATTTTTACAATTCTGATTCAAAAAATGTTTCACATAGTATTTTTGTTAGAATTATTATTTCATTTGACAATTATATAAAATATAATTAATTACTTTTCTAATAATTAAAATTTATTTATATGTATAGGTTAATTTTATTTCTAGACATATATCATTTTTATGTTACATTAGCTTATTTTTTCTCTTTCTATATCATTTCATGTGTCATAATTTCTTCAATATAATTATATATTAATAATATAGTAAAAATAATAAAATTATTTCAATTTTATTGTCAATTATTATAATTTCCTAATTTTTATTTAATTGTATATGTCCAAACATTTAATTAAATTTATTTAATTATATTTTTAGTTAGTTTTTTCAAATATTTTTTTACAACATCATGTTTGATCCTACTATTCATTCATTAAGATATTTTCGGAGCCTCTCAATTCTCATGTTGTGGATTATACATAGTAACCATTTCTTTTCAAAGGTATATGAGCTTACTTATAAGGTTAGTCAACGTGTTTGTACATATTTACAAATATTATTAGCTTACCATGTAAAGGACAACAACAACCCATTAATTTCGATGAAAATTGAATTATTATGGATCTTTATGTGAAAACATTTTAGATTTCTCAGGATTAAAAATCTATTTTAAAATATTATTTTAATTTACGTTTAGCGGAATTTATACTAGAATACATCAAATCAGATATGAGAGTTCATAATGGTATATGAAATTTATTAATTTATTTTTTTTAACAAGTATTAAAAAAATATAGGCATTCAATTTTATTTTTTCTCTTTGTCATATAAAATCTGATTAAATAATAGAAAATATGTCAGGCTAAGATTATTTATATTTAATTAAAATATATTGAGGGATTTTAAATTAACATTTTCCAAATGATTTCATTTTTGGGAAAGAAAAAATGAATATCCATGTTAATGTTATGGTTTTTTTATTAATATACCTCAATGAATTTTCTTGAAAGACAAAATAATAATTTTTTTATTAAGTGTAATTTCAACTATGTAAATTGAAAATTATAATGATTTGAAATATAATATTATTTGTTAATTTTTTATTATATAATTGCTTCTAAGGAGCTCTAATACTGAGATCTGGGTAAATAACATATACACTCATTCATTATCTCTAGGCAGATATGTGTTTCACTAAGATCAATGAATATAGATATATTTAATAAATTTATATATGAGAAATCATGATTTATAGTGATTGAAACCTTTATCCCTCAAATATCCATTGAAAAAGGAAAAGGGATTAGATGATAAAAAATAGAAATATATTTTGTAATAGTTGATGACTATTTTTAAAGAGATTATAAGAATAAATTTATAATTTATACCAAATATTAATAAGTATATAACATGAAATTAATTTCCATATCTTCATTATCGGATGATATTAATGAAATGGTAACATCGAGGATCTTTATATAGGAGGGTAGAAAAGATATATTGGAAACATTTTTTGGAACGGTTGAACACTCAAGTAACATATGAGAATACAAGGTGGGTGTCTATATTAAAAAATGGTTGGTTATCATTGTAATTTTTTGAGAGAGGGCCAATATAAGGGTGAATTATAATGTTTAAAAAAGAGTTTGGGAGTTTGGAGAGTCAAATGGGTATTGGTTAGAACAACTATGTATCTTATATTTGTCCGCATACAGAAATAGAATCATTTTACATATCTCACCCCTTGACCTCATCCATGGTTGACCATCTACTATGGGATATATGATGAGGATACACAATATCATGTTATCATATATTATATCATAAAATATATTAGTGATACCTTAAATCATCTATAGATGGATTCAAATCAAATAAGGGTAATGGTATATGATATTATAGATGCATTGGGAAGATTTTCATTCTTTAGGGATGAATTTATAATATTATAGTGTCTAGTTATCTTCCCACAATGATTTTAATTCTCAACATATATATAAAAATTTGTGAATTGGTGAGTATCAAAAGAAATAACTAATTATTTTTTCTTTAATAATAGTTTTCATCAATAGAGATTATCAAAATTTGTTTTTGTTTTAATTTTGAATGATTTTTAGAAAGTGAATTATTATTTATTAAAATTTTGAAAATGATATTACCCTAATAAACATACACATATATGAAACAATTTTACTTGATTATAAATTATAACTCACAAATAAATCCCAAGAATAGTGACCAAAGGTTTAGTTTCCTTTATGATTAGTTTCACAAAAATTTTATGTTACTAAATAGTTGGAATTTCCTACATAATATACATAAAACATTATTACCATGTAGACATATCATGGTACATGACAATAACATAATGATACCATACCAAAAAATAATGATAACCATGGAACTAAATCATTAATCACATCATAAGGATGTGGATTAATATTGGAATTTGGTACATGTATAATTATTGATATCCATAACATAAGTTAAGGTTATCTATCAATGAAATCATAATAAAGTATATAAGTATAACCCAAACATGTACATTGATAACATAGTGGATTATATATCCTCACATATCACATACGTGTTATTTAATGAGATATAAAATTTAAAAAATTAATTATTGAGATATATAATTTCATCCCAACTACTTCTATAATGATATAAGAATATATATGTGTGTGTGTGTGTGTTCCATATTTACATGGAAATATTTATAATTCTATCACAATATTATTTACCATAGAAAAAAATAGACAAAATAATTTTTTTCAAGATATAATAATAAATCATCCTGAGAATTATAGTGGATGAATCCCTGAAATTATATTCCTAGATAAACATAATAAATAATAAATTAGTATATCATAAATATAAAAAGACATATATTATAACCTATTCAGGGAAAAATAAGAAATGATACAAAAATTTACAATAAATACCCTTTATATTAAAATATTTTTAATTTAAAAATAGATGGATTATTAATAAATTTTATAATATTAGAAGGATAAAGGATTTTTTTTCAAAACAATCATTGTATAATTAAACATTAAATGGATTCATTGAAATGAATGTTTAATAAACCACTGTGATAAATATTCCTTCTAAATTTCTTAAAATAAGTGTGAGAGAGAATTATTATATTCTTTACATTATAAAAAAGGAAAATAATTTCAAAAATCCATCATAAATCAGAAAAATAAAGGAGGTGATATATAATATATATATATATACATATATATAATTATAAATAACATGGTCTTTGAAGATAAAAATTCTAACTACAAATAGAGAAAAAAATATTTTCCCCTTACATACATTATAATGGATGAAACATGAATCAATAAAAATAGATAAGAATAAAAATTTAAATCCCATGAAATTGAATGAAAATTAAATTTTTATTTCAAAAGAAAAATTGAGGAAAAAAGTGGAGAAAATTATTCAAGAAATTAACCAGATCAATACAACATGGAACTGCCCCTCCCTAGTAACTACATCATCATGTTAATCCTCCACTTCACACGACCTCTTAGCAAGCTATCCTGTGAAAGGTTTCACATGCCTGGTACTGATGGAAAATCCATACACTCTCCTTCATCCAAATATGAATAGCCATGTATAGATGGAAGCTTCCTACTCTATAACCTCATCTGGAGAGGATCCTTGTTGGGTGAATGTTTCTTCCACAATCAAAATGTAGAAAAAACCAAATACAAAAAACTACCTCATATCCCACCCATTATAGATTTCAGAAACCACCACTGAGAAAAAACCAAAAAACCAAATCCAAAAATTCATAAAAAATTCATCGAAGCAATCATCACCATTGATTTCCTAGAACTAGTCACTCGAACTCACATCCCAAAGAACCATGAAGACCACCGCGATGCTCCTCCTTGGAGAGAATGAAGGAATATTTAAACTGGAGTAGAGAACAAAAAAAATGTAATAAAAAACACCAGTAATGAGATGACCTGGATTCCAATCACATAGGAAAACCAAACGCATCCCAATTCACACCATATCCAAATCAAAGAGAACTGAAACCCTCATATAATTGAAGACTGTCATTGGATATCACACCATGTCATAAGAAAATCACTGGATCAAAGGATGAACATGAAGTTGATCTCATTCCATCATAGAAACTTAACCCTCATAGAAGAAAGAAACCCCATGACAAGTTCCACATAAAACAAGATCTGAACCAACCCCATGTTCATTTCATGAAAAGTCAACTATGGATTAAAATTAAAAAAATAATAAAATTATTATTTTTGATAATATTAGCAATCATAGGAGGTTTCTAAAAATGTTAAATTATAGTGCTACTACTCTGAAATCATAAGACTAATATTTTAATTATTAATGTAACATTTTACCATTATTTATTTTACTAGAGTCATGCATAAGTAAGTTGATGAAAATAGAAATTCATAACTATTTTATGTGTCTGAACTGATCCAAATAAGAAAATTCTATAATTCAATGATTGAGTAAGGATATGGAGTTATAGAAGTGCCCTTAGATTTGGAGAATCTAATATCCTTTTTTTTCAATATTTTGTATGTTAAAGTGTCTTAAAAAATGGTGATATATTAAACCATTAATAATTGGTAAGGAAGAATAGGTTTTCTACAAATTTAAATTAATTGAAACGAATAATAGATTTTTTAATTAGAGATATGGTTTTTAATAAAAGGTAAAAGGTTTCTGGAGTATAATTCATTATATCAAACAATTACAACAAGTTGAAAATTTAAAATATTTTATTTTTGTTTTTTGATATAAAATTTGTAAATGACATCTTGAGTTGTTGTTATGTAAATTTTTTATATCATATTTAATGTAATTTAGAGATAATGGTAATGTTGATGGCTTGATCTACAGAGTTCATATAAATTTGGTTGAGGAAATAAGTGTGAAAATAATTTAGAAAATGTTTTGAGAAGTTTTATGAATTCATAGATCCATTAAAACATGTTCTTAATTTATATTATAAATTCTATATTTTGGAGTAATAGTTTAAATTTGGATAGGTATTGAAATTATAGGGATATATTTGTTCAAAATTAAATTCAGAGAAATATATGAAGCTTTGTATAACAATGATAATTTTATATCATATAAGAAGGATTTTGTATGAATTTTCATATTTTATAACATATTAAAGGAATCTAATTATACATGAACTGTTTTAAAATTGATATTAATGATTCTAAAATTGAAGGAATGAAGGTTTTATATGGCTTTAAAAGGAGATCACAAGACGTAGTTTAATTTATGTTGAATTATTAGATTTTCATAAGACTACTCAAGGAATTATTAAGGATTCCCAATTCATAAAAAATAAGAAGTTAACCAAAAAATATATAAGGTCATGGAATTGAAAAATTTCCAAAGTCATTTGAAATGAAGGTTATTTATTTGTAAGATATCAAAATCCTTACAAAATGTGTTCTTATTCACACCTATGGCTTCATCACTTTGTAAATTCTGGAAGTGTTGTAGTTTTAAATGATGTAAAGCCACAACATCAATGATCTGGTGTAGTGCTAAATGAGAAAGGGATTTTGCACCTTTCTTGATTTATGTCCCTGATATAAAATCAAGTAAAAAATCATAAGACTAGGACGATGGTTGAAATATTTGAACATTATTTGGTAAATATATGTAATTGGTAGATACTATATATATATATATATATGAGATTTTATAGTGTTGTGTTTCTAAGAGGGTAAATAGGTTAGAGCGATGGTAAATGAATTGGAATTCTCTAGTTTTAAACTTTTTTACATTGGTAATAAAAAAAATATTCTTGTTTGTATTAAGATGGATTGGACAGTAAGAGAAAACGTAGATAACGTTACATGAACAAGGGAAAGAATCATAGTCATTAATATAGTTTTTTTAAATAATACATTAATCATAATTATTATTTACACTCTTTATGTGGGTCTAGATATATAAAAGTTGATTGTTTTCTAGGTTAATTGAGAAACATTTATTTAGAGAGTTTCACTACATGATAAAATTGTTATAGGAGGTTACCTATATGGGACTGTAGTAAAGGATTCAAGATATCACATAAATTTCTAGGAGGGTTTGGTTATGGTGAAGTAAATGATAAAGGACATGATATTATACAATTTTACTATAGTTTTATTTTTTTTACTATATAAATTCATCCAAAAATGATATGAATTTCATTATAATTATAAAAGAAGAGTCTCATGGTCCCAAATTAAATATTTCTAGATAAAATGGTCATAGAGAAGATTTATTATGGTTTCTACTCAAATTCTGAATTAATGACCACCCAACAATTTTTATTTATCTACACACACATGTTAATAATTATAAGATAAGTATAAAAATTTAATCCAATACTATAACCAGATGGTTGTATCCAAAGGATACACATATAATTAAATTTTAGTATTTTTTTAATGAAGTCGATTAAGAATTTTATGGAACTTCGAATTTCAAATTGGTTTATGTGGCTAAAGGTGTTCGCAATATAGAAACTTTTATACAAAGAATATTACAATGGTATTTTTTTCAAAAAATATCACTATTATGGAATGTGAATATTTAATAGAATGTTAATTTAAAACTAGAGTGTTGTAAATCTACACACCTTTGTAATAATAATATTATTTTGTGTTAATATGATGTTTCATATATAAAGGCTATAATAGAAGTTAGTGTGGCTATATATCATGTTTTCTAATAGTTGTACAATTCACTAAATACTAATAATGATGAAATAAAAAACTACATCATATCTAGGGCTAATGGTTGAGAATATTAATATTTAGATAATTTTTAGGTATTTAATGATGAATAAGGGTGTACCATTTTATGGAATATTAAATTAAGAAAAGAAATAGATGCTACATTAATAATATTTCCAATGAATATACTCTATATAGATTAGACGGATATAATATAAGTATTATTTGAGGGGTACTAAATTACACCTATTATTCTAATGATCATCCTTTTGAGTTTAAAAATTATTTTAGAATGGTTGAAAATGGTAAACAAGTTAGTCTAGATTACATATTAAATATAGTATGTAAATACTAAAAATATTTGTATCGATAGAATCACTAGGTTATTTAATAGTATTTTAAAAGATAAGCTAATTCCTGATGAATTGATGTATAATTATCTTGTACCTATATATAAATCGAGAGGATGAATTTTAGGTTGTTGGAATAATAAGTGAATTAAGATTATTAGTCATAACATGAAACTGTGTGATATTGTGATTGAATATAATTTTGAAGGGAAAATTAAATTTCAAATATGAAAATGAATTTATGTCTATACATTCAACAATGGAATAAATTAATTTTTTTAGAGGTCTCAAAGAGTATTATAGATACAAATACTAATATTTATTATAGTATTCACTGATTTGAAAAAGGAATGTGTAAATGTTCTTAGAAACGTTTTTTGGAAGGATCTTAAATGAAATGGGATGTAGGTGATGTATATAAAAATCATCTAATATATATATATATAAATGGATCTTGACTCACTTACAACTCAACTAGGTGAAATTATTGACTTCCATGTCTTAATAGGAACACTTTAATGTTTAAATTAAATCCCATTCCTCATTTAATAGGAAATAGTTGAAAATAAAAAGTATATTGAAGATGAGAGACCTAATTACATAATATTTGAAAATGGCATATTTAACATTATTGTATCTAAATAGAATATCAATTTAATGTAAGATCTTCTGAGAGATACTTTGGAAATAATAGTATTTTATCCTAATAGTGATAATACAAAATATATAGAGTTTCATTTTAGAAGAGGATTGTCTAGTAATGTTACCGATTTGATATTGGGAGACTAATTTATTTTTAATGCTGATTTTTTTCAAAAATTAGCCTCATTTATGGAAAGTTATGCACATAATAATGCATATGTCTCTAATGAGATTAAAATTGGATGGATAAGTACAATAATTTATTCTTACGTGATTCGTGATTATAAAATTCTATTAGAAGTTTAGGTTCAAATTTATTATATTTTTATTTGACCAATTATTCTATATTTTAGGGAGTAGTTTCCTCTAATAAAGCATACTGAACATAAATAAGGGTTGAAAAAAATAAAATTTTTATTATGAACATGTGAACATACTATAATGGATATGATTAAAAATTAATGTGTTTTAGAGAAAATTACAGATCCTCAAATTGATAAAAAAAATTATTGATACAAGTTTATGATTTATTGGACATGTTTGAAGAAGACCTAAGTATACATCAGTTAATATGGTAATTAATTACAAATTTACTTTTTAAAAGAGATAGAGGTAGGTATAAATGAATCCTTAAACAAATAAATTAGTTTGATCTTTTTATAAATGTTTTCATTGAGAATATAGTCTTTAATATAACTAATTTTAAATTTTCTATATAAATATATAACCCCAATAAATTGGGTTTAATGAATATTTTGTGTTATTATTATTGTTTTAGTTGTTTTAGAATGAAAATTTTGATTTTTCTATATTTAATATATAAATAATAAATTTAATTTTTTTGACACTAGATAAACTATTCATGTTAGTAAATATCACTTAAAGCTAGACACATATTTTATTTACATAAAAAAAATTTAAGATATATTCTTTATCCCATGGGGAAGATGATCAAATCAAAAATAATAATCTTACAAATGCTCTTAAATTATGAAATTTACTTTCTAGAATTTAATTATTATGATGAAAATGGAATCACATTTGAAGATTTGGATTTTTTTCATGGATCTCAAAATATCATGATATTAAATTTATCCTTGTTCCATGCATGAGATGAGGTTTTAATGAGAAGCAAAAGGTGAATATTACAACCCTATATTATTTGAATTATTAAATGAGAAATTTATAAGTTCGTTATTGTATTCTGAATTCAATATAAAATAAAGTTTTTCCAGATATATTATTAATGTTATTATATATCATAAAGTGAAATATGATTCAATACAAATGAGATGTGTAGAAGGAAAAAAATAATCTCAACTATTTTTTATATTTTCAATCAGAAACATTTAAGATTTCATTGTTTATAATGAAGGATAAGTGAATTTCATATAATAATATTAAAATTTATAAATACATGGAAGAATCAATTGATTTTGTTACTTCCATATATATAATGTTGGGTTTTGAGGAATATGGAGATGACCATGTCAAAAATAAAGAATATGAATTCTGAAATGATTCAAAAATGAGAAGAAAAACAAAATGAATATAGTTTTTTTCATTTTTTTGGATAAGAAATTGAAAATGAAAAAGTTGGATCAACCCATGTGTATCATTGAAAAAAGATGAAATGGGAATTTTTTTAGGAGAATGTGTATGTGAAAGGATATATTATATAAATGTATTTCTATTTTTTTAATATGAAAATCACCTGATATAAACAGATTTTCAGCTATGTTGACAAATAAAGATAATACTAATAAAAAAGGAGAGTGGGATGTAAAAATTTGGTGTAACTATGTTTGATGGGAGAACTAGAGCTCTCAATGAAGCTATAAAAGAGTTAAAAATGGAGAAAAATAATATGTCTCTTAATAAATATGATGATTGAGAATTCAATATAGGTTGTTTTTTAGTTCAGAAGATGGATACTCATTCATATTCAATAATGAGAATGTATTTTGGTTAACAATGAAAAAAATGATAGGAGACCAACACGTTCAGTTGTTGAGATATAGAAAATTATGAATAAGAGAACAAGTTTAGTCTGAATACAATCAATTACCTGGAACTAGACATATAATGTGATTTTGTTTTCAACGAATTGAAATATGAGTGGAGTGGGGAACACATATAGATTCTAAATGAACTAGAAGTGCTATTTTGTTCCAATGTCGGAGTTCCATGAGTATTTTTTGATGGTTTCCAGGATATTGTAGTCTCTATGGTTAGGGTAATGATTATATTTTTTTCTTATAGTTATATCCATATAAAGCTTTTTGATATACATTAACAGGAGGAAAAAAGCTAAGCATACTAGCCAGTGTGATACTAGTCTAAAATTTGCGGGATGAATTATAAAGATACATTCACTTATTTAATACATTAGCAACATTAGGCCAATATAATATGGTTAAACCAATTTCATTATAATCTATATACACCAATTATAAATGTTAAAAATACTATAGTAGAGAATATATGTTTCAACTAGATTTGAACACGTCGAGGATAATGTTTCTCACATCGGGGCCAAGACATGAAAAAATAATGTGTTTGATTTTTTTTATATTCTAAATTAAATATTGATTCAAAATATTGGAAAAATATGAAAATATATATTTTTTAATAACATTAGATAGATGAGATGAATACAAAAGTGGTGGAAATGATATAAAATAAGTAATTATATTGTTTTAAAATATTTTCCCACTTGA
Source organism: Viscum album (assembly GCA_963277665.1). Classification (NCBI taxonomy): domain Eukaryota; kingdom Viridiplantae; phylum Streptophyta; class Magnoliopsida; order Santalales; family Viscaceae; genus Viscum; species Viscum album. The sequence goes on from OY728135.1 coordinate 1,680,056,629, forward strand.
TTCATTGTCCATCTTAGACGTATCTACACTATCCTATATGTAATTTCAATCATATTACAGAAAAATCACTTCAAAATAAGAATAATGAAATTATATGAAGTATATAAGAATGGAAACTCATATTTCATATTGACTGGGATGGGAAGATATGTGACAATGTTAGAGAAAAATAGATTACTTAGATGTATAGAAGTACATCTTATTGAAATGTATTCTTTCCTATGGAAGTAAATGAGACTACTTAAAGTGAAAAAGATACAAAAAAGTAATGTTTATAAGAGAAAATTTTGGATAGGATTGGATAGGAAAACAAATAGGGTGTTTGGTTTGGAATGGGAAGACAATGTGTCCATTTAATTATGAGTTTGATAGCCATATTTGAAAATATTCATTCCTTAATTATTAAGAAAGTTATTTTTCACGTGGAAGGTGTCAAATAAGTGTAATAAAGAAAAAAGGGTCCTGATTAACAACATTATAGATTTTTTAATTTTTTTTAAATGTTTATATATTATTTTACACATATATGATTTCTGTCATTTTTATTATTTACTTACGTAAACTACAGTTCGCATTAATTTTCTTCCAAATAAAAGATGTTGATTCTATTTTTAAATTTAAATATCATAATTAAAATTATAAAACAAATTTTATCAAATAAAATATTTTAATATATGAAAACTTTTTTTTAAATAAACATTCATAATACTATAGAAAATAATTTCACTTGAATGAAAATTATTTCTCGTAAAATGATTGATTATATATTATTCATTATCATTCAAAAACTATATAATATTTATTATACATATTGAATATAATATTTTTAATAAATTATAAATTTCTAATAGGGAATTATCTTCTGATTATAATTATTTAAATTTTTACATTGGTCTTATGTATTCTGCACGTTCATTTGTCTCTCAAAAACCGTTATTCTTAATCTTTTATTTATCTCTAAAATTATCTATTAAATTTTTATAAATTTAATTCTTTCAATACATAAACTAGATTTTTTGATTTTAATAGGATATCAAAAGCATGAATACTTAAATATTATATTTCCTATTTAATTATTTAATGTATTCCACTTGTAATTTTCATAATTTTCTTCCTAAATAGTGTTCTTGTAATACTAAAATTAGGATAAACATTTTCTATAATATTACACATATATGATATATAGAATTATTCGTTTTTTATAGTATTTCATGTTGGAAATGTGTTCTAACACTTTAAAAATTCTATAAGAGTATTAATATAAAAATCTAAGGTGTTATAGTGATTTCCGTATGATGTCTCTAGAGACCTCTACCGATAGGTATTTTTTGTATTTCAAATTTAATTGAACTGGGGGCGAGAAATGCCTTTATCCATAATTTTTACATCTATGAGAGACCATTTTTGTTAGTAATAAATTTTTAATTGATTTTTTATTATTGGAATTATATTATTTAATGAATAATGATATTCTTTTATGGTACTCTTAGATTTATGTTTGGTTTATCAAAGAAACAATGTTTTAATCTAGTCATTAATTAAACCCTTTGAATATTTTGGTAATGATCCAATTTTTCAAAAGGATTTATCAATATTTTTCATCCTTATAAGCCCTAATATCTTGATTACCTTCCATAAACTTTTCTTCAAAATAATTAACATCTGATTATTTAGAAACAATATTTTGGCAAGCTTTTAATTTATCCCCACCTAATTTACTGCCATATGATTTAAATCATCAGAAATAATTATTAGTTTCTTCTTTTAATCATAAAACAATTCATAAAAAATGATTATTTAATTAATATTGTTATAAATTAAGTGATATATATTAATGGTAAATAATATTTTGTGAACAAAATTACTATAAAAAATGGGATTTCCTATGAAACACGAATTATTCACTTAGGAACTTATATTAAATTATTCATCAATATTAAAACACCAATAGGTTTAACTAATTCTCTCATTAATATAGAAATCATATGTTATACATCAATAAATTTCTCAAAAAAATACAATGATATTTCAATAATATATATATTGTATTTCATAATGTTAATTATGGAGATGTTATGTGCATATGGGAGAAGAGAGTGAGGAGATGGAGGTGATACTAGTAGAATGGTTGTTTAGTGAATTATTATATGGGTGAATGAAAATACATTTTGGAGAATGGGGAATCCCTCATAAAGTGAATAGAAAATGGGGGAACTGATTTGATCTAAATAAATACATGATCTATTAGTAATTTTTCATAAAATAGGGGTTGGAGTACCTTGACAATCTATATTCCATCATATTTTGTTTTGTATAAATAACCATTTTATATGAATAAATCAAAAACATACTTCCTAACGTATTACATTTTTATTTTGGGTATTTTTTTGTTGTATTCATTGATAAAATGTTCCTTGATGAGTTATAATATCATCAAATTCACATTTTATATACAATTTTTTGAAAAGAAAAAACCCATACTCCCTTATGGAAGAATAAAATGATCATAACCAAGAGAATCACCCAAAAAAAAATTTGGAATAGAAACATAATAATTAAAAATAATAATTATTTTACATGGACTCCCTTTTCTCACCAAAGAACCAGCCTCAGTATTCCCTTCCCTCCAGGTGTATCTAACACCCATTCAATGATTAATCAAAATTTTCCATTTCCTCAACATATAGATAAACACCCATGGAGGGTAAAACATTCTATGAAGGTGTCTAACCAAAATATTATAATTTTAATTACATCTATGATATTAATGGTAAAAGTCCAACACTACGAGGGTCCTATGATCATATCCCTTTTATCTTCTTTGACAGAGTTTTATAGACCATAATAAGATCTCAAACCCCAGACCAGAGATACTTGATCAATACTCATGAGTCCCTTCTTCCTCCCATAACAACTAAAACACATAAACCATCCACATTCATTTTTATCTACATTTTTGTATGGAGTTTTGTGGGGATATATGGTAATGGTGTTTTAATGAGGTTGAAAAAAATCATTATATGTAGTTAAGATATGACCAAAAAATTCATGTGTTACCATTACATAGGAAAAACATTAACCATTGTGATAAGAATAAAAACAGAGTCATTTAGTCGTGCCTTGATGATTCTGACTTCTGAATTGATTAAATATTATTCAAGGAAGGGATTAATGGATATAAAAAGGATCACACCATAAATGTTTATAAGAGAATTTTTATTTTGATTTAAGAATGAGTTACTCTTATGGGAAATATATGTTATCGTGCTGTTTGTTGAGTGGCATTGTAGATGTATTTTTTCCACTCTGAAAAATTTTATGAGGTTTTTATGATGAGTAAACTACACAATGAATATTATCATGGGAGAATCTTGTATCATGTTGGAATATGATCTATGTTTTATTACTCTGAATTTTCTATGTACACACCACATTATATCAAGATATGAGGTATTCAATGACATAATACTCACTACATGCTGCAATGAGTCTATCATCAGTAGATGTTCCTGATACTATTCTAGAAATAAAAAATATGTCCAATAGTAGCCGACCAGTCATGCCATGATGAATGTCAAATACACTCCAAGATATTTGGTATTTTTCCATTAATTTCTTTAATATCTCTGGGTTATTCTTGAAAAGGTTTTTTCATCACACAAAATGTGTGATTTATATAAATAAACAGGAATCTATTTTGAGTTAAATGTCATGAATAATGGAGAGATTTAGAGTGATACAACCACCCACCTTAGTGAGAATTCCAAAGTTTTTTTTGAAATACATTAAGCATAACAACAACAGTTCATAAAAAATCCAAATTTTTATAGCACTTGATGTTTTTCCTGGTTCAGAAATATATAGAACTACCAAATGGGTATATTGTAGTCAAAACGTGATATATGATTTTTCCCCAGTCATGTTTAAAATTAAACACAAATAAATAATTCATATGAATTATGAAAATATAAAAATAAAGTGTTGATTTATAATTATATAATGTTGTTTGAATAATAAGTATATTGAAAAGTATATAGTGTCTGTTAAATGAAACAATGAAATAGAAAATAATATAATAAATATATTTATAATAAATTTTTGGGGTTCCAGATAAAAATATAGAATCCACTAAAAGATATTATATAAAATCTAATTATATTCAATGAAACCCATTTCATTTAACTAATATTTTTAAAGGATCAATATACCTAATCATATGTATTCTATTTCCACACCTAAAAATTCTATGAAAATATATCTATTAGAAGGTTCCAAATTAAAAAACCTAAAATTCATCAATTACAAGCTCACTGGTTATATCAACCATTCCTCCTCATACATGGATATTATATTTTTATATAAATATACCTTACATTACACATACACACACTATAGATTATAATAGTTCAGTTCCTTTAAAAAAATGTAACATAATCTTATTAATTCATGAAATATCTTCAAGGTCTCACACACAGATCCACCATTTAGTAATATTACTTAAAATGATTCTTCATAAACTAGGAAAAAAATAAGAAAGGGATTGATTTAATTATTGGTATGGGTAAACAAGGGAGATATATTAGAATAACATGATCATAAGGGTATGAGAACATAAGGATAACATTGCAACCCCATACCATGCATTTTAATGATCATAATCACAAGTCATAGAATAACGATTGGTAGTTCCATAGACAAGAATAAAAATGGAAAACAAAAATAGGATCCATGGGATTATAACAATTGTATAATACATATACTTTTTTAATACACAGAAGAATAAAAAAAATTATGTCAAGCCTACCGAAAAAGACATTTATGACATTATAGGCTTAGGAAAATCACCTAAGAACCTATTTCTAGTTTCGGATAACCACTCATGTACCCTATTATTGGTTAATTGGATAACCACCCATGTATGGTCTTGTGTTAAAAACCCATGTATCATTTTATCTTTTGGAACATTTATCATTACCCAATGCATTTGAAAAAGATATAGGTCCCACCCTTCACATAATTAAAGTCAAACATATGTATGCAATAATATTATAAAACATTCCTCAAATCATATCCCACTTAATGGAATGGGTTTCATAAAAAAAATCATATCTTAACCTATTGGAATAAGATATGTTTTATGATCATTTCATCTTCTCAAAAATGAATAATCCATGGGAAAAGAAATGGGTTTCAGAGTCATTTTCTCAGGGTATAAGATGTGGAAGAGAAATGGGTTTCATAAATATTATTTCATCAAAATCTATTCAGATAAATATAAATAATGGTATTCTTGGTTTATATCCATGACAAATCATATGTTACATTAAAATATTACATCATAAATGGAAAATTATTTTTAAAGATAAAATATATGGAATATTTCATGATGGAGATAACTTTTCTTCGAAAATCACTTTTTAAACATAAAATATTTTGGAACTATTTTTTATTGCAAATAAACATGAAAACTTTTGAAATAGTCTATATAAATATTTTTAAAACATTTTTTGATGAAAATACCCTTTCCTGTTTGATTTTTTTAAACATAAGACATTTTTCAAATCCTTTTCACATTAAAATGATTTAAAAAAAATAACTGAACACATCGTGAAAAAAATTCATTGAAAATATATCTGAAATATTATAATGGAATCCTGAAATAATTGGGTAGTGATGATAGTAGGAGATTTTTGTTTATTTCATTCATATTAAAAATATAGTTTCTTTTTACATTTTTTGTAAAATAAAAGTGGGTATTTTCTTTGAAAATGTCCTGATGAATTCATTTCAAACATTTTTTAAAAATTTAAACATTGGTAATATTTTATTTAATAAATAATTTTAAAAAATCATAATTTTTTTGAAACATTTTTATAAAACATGGTTTTCTAAGAAAAAGAGTTTTTGACTGAAAAGATGGTTTTTCCTAAAAAATTATTTTTGAACACATGAGTATACAAGGAGAGGAAAATGAAGGGAGAATGTCTCCCCTTGTGAAATTATCAGAGGAGAATAAAATTCATTATTTTCTTGGAAATATATTGTAATATTTCATATTAGAATCATAATCATGAGAAATCCAGATAAAGGATGAGATTATAACATAAAATTCATTCAATTTTTCATAATCTAAATCATAATCCCCTTGGAATAATGAAACCAAATTAATATTTTGAAATCAAGGTAATTTATAAATTCATCATATTTCACATTAATTCGTTTTTTTATAAACATTATAATGAATATAGATTGACAAAAAATCATATATCTCAAAGAAGGAAAATTATAACAAAAATCCATTACCGCTTTTGTAATATTTTTAATTATAAGACCCCATAAATAATAAAATATAACAAAACGTACAATAATTTAAAAATAAATAAATTAATAAAATAACATGTCAATGGGGAAGTATATACACCACACATAATAAATGAGTAGTGAATTTTCATGTCTAAAAAAAGAGATATTTAAAATCCCTTACCTTAAGTCTTGACTTATATCATACACATTAAAACCTATTGTATATGAAATATAATGATATTATAAATTTATTGATGGATAATATTTATACATATCATCAAATATATCAATTTATTATGACCTTTTATTACCCATTTATTAACAATTCTATGTTAATGTTATATTTCTAGTAATAACCACTTTGTTTTACACATATGTTTTGATTTATTATTTTTTGTCATTATAACTTGACCATGATGAAATAACATCCAAAATTATAACCATCATATAAATATCACACACACACACACATATATATATATATATGATATATAATTATTTGGATTAATCCAAAAAAATTAGTGATAGTAAATGAAATTCACTGTTTTAGGAGACAATAGGCCATATGCACCCTTGAACACAATTTCTATTATATTTTTTAATGAAATTAAGATAGGAAAATTATATATTACTATTATAGAATAATTTTTATTTCCTATATATTTCATATTTTAATTAAACATATTCTTAATACCTTCCATGTAAACCGTGGAAAAATTACTTTGCTTCACGAGGTGGTAGTCCGCTATACACAAGATCTACGAAATCATATTCCCACAAAATAGAGAGTATGAAGGTATAAATGGTATAATATACGCAGAATAATTAAAATATCATAAATCTAATATATAAATAATAAATAAAACATTATTACCCACCATGAGAGTTTATAATAGAAAAATGAATGAAATCTATTCTAGAGGTGGTAGTTAGTCTTACACACGAACGATGATTTCAAAACACATTTGATGCATGTAGAGAAGGTTATAGGTAATGATATTAACAAAAATGAATATCATTATATGTTAAATAATTAATTTATTATATCATCATGGTAGAATAATTATTAAATGGGTTTTATGAAGAAACAAAATTAAAACTATCGTTGACTAACGTTATATCTTCTTCGGGTATCCTGTTTAAGTTTGTATCAAAAGCATTCCTAGGATAAATTTATGTAAAATATAAGGATTATAGGATGTGAGGAGATTTTTCAGAAGTTTATTTTTTATTATATAAGAAAAATAAAAAGGGTTTTAATGTGGAAATAATGGAGGACCAGGAGTGTCATTTTATATGTGAGGTGACATGCACAGAAGTAATGATTTGAGAAGTGGAAGTGTACCAAGATTTTACCATGAAAAAAGAATCAAAAATAGATAATTTAATAACCTTAGACATTAAAATGGTGAAATATAGAAATAAAATATACTTTAGACATGTTTATATGTCATTTTAAACATTATCATTTAAGTTTATCACAAACAAACACATTGTTACCTAAACCACATTAAATATTTTTTTTTCTATTTTTAGTATTAATTTTAGAAACAAATTTGTATTATGTTATTATATAATCTATGTTTTAATTATTCCAAATATATAATACAATTTTCCATGTTCCATTCAAATAAGTGTAAAATTCTAATTTAAAATTAAACCCATAGATATTGTGAGAAAGTGGGTTATTAAAGTGAATACTTTCAAAGGTTTACAATGTTTTAATGTCAAAATAAAAAAAAATACAATGGCATAAATTAGTTTAATATAAATATAATTAAACTAATTTAACTTTAAAACTAATTTAATATATAATTTTAAAATTTATATAATTTATATTAAATGGTGGTTTTAACTAAATTTTTTGTATTTTTTACTTTTCCTCAAAAATTTAATTTTTTTAGAAATTTTTAAACAATTTACGATAATATAATTTTGAAATAATGATTCAAAATTTGAATTAATTTTATCAATATAATCATATAAAACTTTAAAAATAATATTCAAAGAAAATCTCACTGATATGATGAAAAATCAGGTTTTTGAAAAGTGTATTTTTTAAGACCATGATGATTTAATATTAAATCTATGTTTAATAATAATTTTTTAAAAATATTAATTAAAATTTAATAATATATAATCTATAAATTTAACTTAAAAAATACCTCATTTAGGATTATTTCAGTTAATTTAAATAGTCAAAAGATATAAATTTAAAAATAGTTTTCAGAAAAAACCTTCATTTAAACCCAAAAAAAAATTAAACTAAAAATAAACATATAAGGTAACCTTGGGTTTATTAGGAATATACTTTTCTATATTTTCATATATAATACCACATGAGGTATTATGTCACTATAGTGTCTGTTATACAAATAGATTTTATATTGGATGGATCGTCCTTACACTTGGATTGGTTTTTTTCTTTATATCTATCATGTATTCCCATAGGTTATAGCCCAAATGGTGTGCTTTTTCATTTATAATCAGTTTGTCACATGATGAAATTTTTATTTTCATTTTCTCAAATTCATATCTTATTGTGTATTAATTTTTTCTTCTAATTTTTTATACTGTACATATTAATATATTTTTTCAGTTCGGTATACTTTTATATAAAAAATTAATGAATTATAAAAGGTATAACATTATCATAATCATCTTAAAGATGTATTTGTTTTCAAGATAGAACCAATGAATTTTATATATTATAAATTTTACATATTATTTTTTGTTTTCCTAAAAGTATTTTTTCTCGCACCTTACTTTTTTCCATGGGTGGGTGTAGAAGTTGTTTTACATGACATATGTAAAGGGAAGGGAATTCTGTGTAATGTTGATTTCTATTGTTTTTTAATCTCCACATTGGGATGTTTTAGTGGTGAAAAATGGTCAAATTGGGAATTTTTTTGACTCATCATGTTTTATCTTTCTTGTTTGTCTTGATTTGATTTACATTGTATGTCTCCTTAATATGTTATCTTTCTTCCTCATTGTACACTACTGGTTTTCCTTTTTCATGTGTTTATGAGTTGTATTTTTTAATATTTATTTTACATTACTATATAGTGGTACATCTGGGGTTACATTACTAGTTGAGTCAGACATGTTCATTACATGAATAATTTTAAATTTCTTTATATATGTAATTATTTATGTTATTTATTTGGTATTATTGTTGTGGTATTAGAGCTTATTATCAAATGATCAATTCATATAATTATTTTTACTATCTTGTAGTAACTATTTTACTTTTAGTAAATTTATATTGATATGAGGAATAATATATTATCCTATTCTAAATGAAATCATTTACTAAAAGTCTAATTTAGATTTTTATTCATGAAAAATTCATCAGCGTGAATATTAGTTGTTGTCTAGGTGAATAAATTCTTGAAACAAAATAAAAATATGATTTTTTAAAGAATATAAAGAAATATATTAATTATATTACCTTTTATTCTCCATATTTATGGTAAAATTATTCCTTAAATAAATAAAGAGGAAGAAAAATTTATCTACTATAGAGGTAAAATATCAGAGAGTCCTTTAAAATTACAAATCGAATAATGATGAATTTATTATTTTAGAAATATTTAAAAAATGATAAGTTTCCTTATCCTTGAATATTCATCTTTAAAATTAAAATATGTTTACATTTATTAAAAAGTAATTATACTACACTTATCTATATATAATCTTCCACTACTTGATTTTTATTTTAATTTTTTTAAAACTTTTCCTTCAGACAAAAGATAATATTTGGAGGCTTTTATTTATATAAGGGGGTAGAATGTAACACTGTAATAATATTTTACAATGTATATTCAATAAATAATAAAATATTTGATAGTGTGTGGTATAAAAAACACCATTAATAAATGAATCAAAATACACTAAATAAATATTATTATTTTAGTATGAATTTTATAATATAGTCATTAGTCTAGTGGTTTTTAATAGTATTAGTCATATTATGTAATATATGTAGAAATTATTTCCTAAATAGAATGAATAATCATTCATCCACTGATGATAAATTGATTAGAAATTAAAATAATATATTTTGTAGTTAAATGGTATATATTTATTTAAACCATCATTATGTATGAAATCTATTTTTCAGTATAATATATTAAACTAAAAAAATTATATATTATATAATTAATATAGTGGACTATATGTATAATAAAGATAAATTACTTTTGTATAATTATTTTTATTATAAATAGAATAATTATGAGGTCATTTATGCTTTAAAATTACATTTTTCACAAATTGGGTTTTATTGTTTTTATGCATGAATATTAAAATTAATTTATGCCACTTTTAAAAATTTATTTAAATCAGATTTATATTCAGCAAAAAAAATAAGCATACCTTTATTTATTTGGATTTTTCCTGAAAGTTTTTATTTTTTAGTGAATAAGAAAATATATTCATTATTTCCTAAACAATCATTATTATTTTAAATCAATTAATTTAAATGTCTCATTATATTTTGGATTTTTTTTAAATATACAATAATATTCATTTATTAAAAATATATATAATTAATTCCATATTAATGATCATTATATTTTATTTTGGTATAGGATCATTTTTAATCATAAAAATCATTTTTCATTAAACGATCATCCACTGTATTTTGAGAATATATTTTAATATTTATTTCTATGACATATAAAAAATAAATCATAAATTTTTTATTTCAAATTTTGAATTATTATTGTGATATTTTTTTAAAATTGCATTTAATGTTTTCTCATAATGATTGGAAATCATCATAAAATGTGTCATTGTAATAATGTGTAAGACATGTTAATTATGGATGAAAATAATTGATAATATCAAAAAATATAAAATTTTATTTTATTTTATGGAATGACTTCAAAAATGATCACCATATCATCAAAAGTTTATTGAAATTATTCTACATAGACTCTTATAAAAAATTAATAATATTTAAATGTTATGAATAATTACATGTTTTCCATTCCACAAACATATAAAAGAGTATCACCTCTCCTCCCAAAATCACACTTCATGATACATTTATCTAAACCAAGACACACCAAAATAACTTCCCAACTCTCCTCCTGATGTCTCAGAGGCTATAGTCTCACAAAAATACTATTGTAGAATGATTAAGTGTAATCCCAATGCGATTTTCCAAATAAGTGGTATAATTATTAACCAAGTTGTTGAATATTATTTCTTATACATCCTTCAAAACCATCATAGAAAGAATGTAATAAAAATATAAGTGTCTCTAATATACTAACATATTATTATTAATATTATTTTAAACCCTTTTTCATCTTCTTTTGCATCTTATGGGAAATGTCAACATCGATTGTGCATACTTATAGAGTACCACCTGTAAGATATTGTGTATTTAATTTTCAATCTACATTTCACATATATGGTTATAATGATAGAATTAATGAATATATAATATTTTTATAAAATTATTATGACCCTAAAAATATGATATATTACTTTTCCACTTACCATTAATTATTTAGAAATTTAAAATGTCGCTCGAGCATATGTATGGACTACCACATCCGTGGAGCGATATGATTCATTTTATATTTTAATATTTTCAACTATGGATAAAAACTTATTTTCAATTTATGAAAATTATAATTATTCGATTATTAATATTTTTTAAATTATATAAATATTTTCCCTTTTACCATTGTTATCCAACAATTTTTTTTATGAATTTAATATCTTCAAAAGGACCCTCATAAACATAAAAACTATATTAACTAAATAAAACACTAAAATAAATGATAACAAATTAATAATAACAAGTTATTGAAATTTAAAAATGTTTATTAGAAATTATAAAACAAATATAATTTTATTATTAAAAACTGTAAAATACATACATGGAAATTTTTGAGAAGGGGTAAGGGATATATCATCTCAATTTACTTTCTATGATACTTTCCCTGTTTTTACCACACGTTTTCTTTTTTAGTTTATAAAATACTATATTAATATATATTATCGTTCATTTATATAAATTTATGAGTTTTATAAATTCCTTTCATGTGCTATCCTTTGATGTTATTATAATTAAAATATTACAAAAGTGGTAATGAATATTTCATTAAAACATTGTTTTAAATGTTTAAAACTCTTTTTCCTCTATAAACATGTTTTTAAAAATATTTTAGTGTTTTTTAGGATCATTTAAAAAACGTTTTATTTTTAATCTACTTATTAATTTATATTCACTCATTTGAAAGAAATATTTTCTGTATTTTCTCTTAGGAAAATTTTTATTATTTTATTTACAAAACAATATAAATAATGTCTTTATAGTGTATGTTACATGAATTAAATTTACAATGTCTTGACCATTACTATTCCTAAATTAACCACTTCAATTTTTCATGGCTTTTCAAGGAAAATTATATTTCCCATTCTTCATAGATATTTTCTTTTTAAGAGTCGTCATTGTAAAATGATTTTTATCCTTAACTATAAATAAATACCAAAATTAAATTCTCATATGTATTAAAAAATATCATTATATATTATATTTTAAATACATGAATTTAAATGATTTTTAATAATTATATTTTTTTGGATAGTTAATACATTAACTATTGAGCTCGATATAACTTGATAGTGCATGGTCCGGATATACTAAAACAATGTATTTGGTAAGGTGATAGGGTTACAAAGATTTAAATTTCACCGAATGGATATATTGTAACTGACCATATATGTCATTAAATTGTAATGTTTCATTTAATGATGAATGTGTGGATAATTTAACCATACATGTACATGAATTTTTAGTTCTTGTTTTGGTTTAAAATAAATTATTTTGATTTCACAAGGAATGGAATGCTTATGAAATTATATTGGAGAATTTTTTGTTATTTTAGGATTTTTTAGGATTTATATTGTTTTATAAATTAATACTATTGATTACAATTCATTCCATGATACTTAAAAATTGTTTTATAAAACATTAGGCTTTAAATCCCATTTAATTAATATGTAAATGATTATTTGAGAAGAAAATTTTAATGTAAAAAGGGAAAACATAATTAGGGGATTTATAGAATTTAAAATTTCCTAATAAGTTTCCTTTATTTATATATCCCTTATTAATATTTTTTCCCAGCCCATGATTTCAAATGTTTTTCACATGACCTAAATATCAATAGGGACTATTATAATGTCCTGATACAAATAAACTAATTTTCCATTGAAAAAATAATGTGTGTCGTAAATTTTATAGACATGTGAATATAAGTACCCATTTATGTGGAAAAAAATTCCCAATATGGACAATTCCCCTTCATTATTTATTTGTTTTCATAATTATAAAAAACTCTAAACCAAAAATATTCATGATATATAAATTATTGATACACTTGTTATATATCTTTTTTTATCTTGTGGGGAAATATAAATAATTCAATATGATTGGATTATTTTGACTACCTAAATGAGATTGGGAAGATCCATGGTGTGTCCCTAATAGGTATAGGGGTTATATAAATTATATATTCCATTTTGAGGGGTTTTATAGAAAGAATGTACTTTAAAAAAATTAGATATATAGGAACTGAAATTAATAAAAAATTAACAGATCATTTAGTTTGAATTAATATGAGAAAACAAAAGAAATTACATAAATAATTTAAATGTAATGGAATTTATTAAGATCACATGAATATATTAAAAGTATGTATATATTCATCTTATTTATCTAATATGATAATAGTGATGGTTTTAAAATAATAATTATTTATAAACACCATAAGATGTTTAGTTTACCACACATGGTTTGTGATTCATCAGGTTTTATAAAGTATTATGAGAAAAACATTAGGATAAAAATGACTAATATAAGATAAAATGTTATCTTACTATTTGTTGAAATGTTATGGAATGTGATTCCTTCCCACAAGTGATGCTTTTAAAAAATATCATTCCACTCAAGAAAATTCTTCAAACTTATAAAATAAAATATATTATATGGGTACAATAGTTTTTTATTAAATATTACTACCATGGGGAATTAAGTCTTAATATCTTAAATAGAAAATAGTTTGTGTTGTTCATTATCCTGATATTTTGAGAAGAATATAGTGATGAAGAGGTCAGTGGAATTGTATCTGTACTTGTATAAGTAAATTGATAATGAACAATAAATTATATTTAAAGTTAATTTTACATAATATAAGGATTATTTTAGGATGTATGATTGTATTTAAAACATTAAATAGGTAATTTTATATAACATTGAAAGTAGATATCATTATTTACTAATGAATTATACCAATATATGGTTAATGTTTTCATACCATAAAATAATATTGATTTTTAAACATGTGTTGATAATGGAAAATGTAATGAGTCACATTTAGTTAAGAAAAAAGTGGATATCACCAGATCTATATGCCACTAAAGATATAAATTATGCTATTTTTTAAAATATATACTTATTGTTTTCCAATATATCTCATCTAATCATTAGTTTTAATGATTAAAAATGTAATGACCCAAACATTTATAAATAAAATCCCTTTTGTGATCGAACTAAATGCCCTATTATGGTTAAAGCAAACATATTCACTTATTTGGTTTCATTTTATCATATCATATTTAAAATACCACTAAAAATCATAACCATTTATATTGTAGTCATTGAATAGTTATAATATGATTAGTATAAATATAGGGGTTTGATAAATACAACAAAAAAATGATAATGGATGTTTGGTCCTCGACTGGTCGGATTTTACCATATGACTGTGATTAATCAGACATTCCATGAAAAATATAATTAATAATATTTCCATTGATCATGACCAAAATGAGTTCTTATAAATAAATCTTGAGAGAAACTCTTTGTGGGATATGTTCAGGCACATCGAGATGACGTCCCAAACTATATAAATCAAACCACCCCATGTAAATGTCACCGTCATACACCTTACCACTAGGGAAATTTCTGGTGTAGAAATGGATATGTATTAAGAACCTAATAATATTAATATATATAATTTCTAAAATAATAAATATATTTATATATTACTATTGTTTCTTTCTAAATAATTTGGATTTTTTACGATGAAACACAATTTGTAATTTTTTGTAATATGAAATTTCATGTAAGGTGTTTCTTTTTATAGAATTAAAGAGTTTTAAAAATAAATTACATTTTAATAAAATTATAAAATTAAATAATATCTATTAAATAGAAATGACAATATAATTTTTATGAAGTCAAATATAGATTTTAAGGATTTGAAAACTGTTATGTTTAAAGAAACAAACATTTCTCAATAAATGTTGATTCTTATTATAGATATAATATTAAAATATCTATAAAATTATTTTAATAATATAAATATTTTTCTTTAAATCAGAACATAGAAATTATCCAGCATTTATTTTTTCACAATTATTTGGTTGATCCGATTTTTTTGATAAAAATTAATCACTATATAAATATACAGTTCATATTATGAAATCTTATTGACCAAAATGTGATGTCATAAATGATATAAAATCTATCCATGAACAAATATATGTTTTCCCATTAAAATAGTTTTAATTTTAGGTTATTTTTTAATTTCATAAATCTTTTTGGATTCCTCCAAAACGAAAATTATATTTTATGGTTCTAAAATCAATTCTTAATAAACATGACTTACTTCCACATCACCAATTGTAATATTTTATTTGTTTATTCCATTAGATCATAAAATAAATGAAACCACTACATGTTTTTATAATGTAAGGTAAAATATTATTGTATGGTTTTGGTTTTTGATTTATTTTTTATATAGACTCAAAAATATATGTTTAGGAAATAATAAAGAAATCCTCCCAATTTGGCCTTATAAAAAGACCCAAGACCCCATTCCTCTTCACTAAATATCATTATATAATTTTCTTACTCTTTTTCCCCTCTCTATACTTATCTAAAGGCCCCCAAATATTTCATTAATCTCCTCCCAAGCTTTTTGAATAACCTCTCTCAAGGAATGTGGTCTCTTTCTCTCTTTTTCAATTCGAGCACCTTCTTTGTATTTGGAATTTTAAATCACAATTGGATATGTTTTAATGAATTTATAAAGATCTCTATATAATCCCATTTATTTCCAAATAATTATAGTTCACATATCCCCTCTTATTATAAAATTTACCTAACTCATTACAATGTCGAAATTTAGTAAGGGATCTCTCTCTCTCTCTTTTCTTTTTCAATTAAAGAACATTCTATATATTTATCTATTTAAATCTAAATTGGTTTTGTATTTAGGGATTTATAAAGATACCTCAAATTTAATATTTATTTATCATATAACCCGTCTCATTATAACATTTTCCTAATCCATTACTATGCCAAAATTTAGTAAGGGGTCCTCTCTTTCTCATCATTATTCAAGAACCTTATTTATGAAATACACTTTTCTTCTAATTATTATTGATTTTATATTCTTTTACACATCCCTAATAATTATATTATAATTTAAAAGTGATAATTGACACCTTTAACTTCTATTAGGACCTTCCATGATTCATAATGTAACCTATTATGCTAGTAAAATTATCATGTGGTTTTTTAATTTTAGGTTTTAATTCAATCACTATCCATTTAATATTCCAATTAATTCTAGAATTTTATTTTTGGATTATATTCCTATATATACCTCATACATTTCTTTGAATTCCATGTGGTGAGAGACCTATATTTCTCCCATTAAACCATTTTATGGATCTTTAATTATAGCCATTATACTGCTGAAATTTCAATTCTAGGTTCCATGTCGAATATTTGTGAGGTTTATACCCATACCCATTTCCACTAAATGATATTCAACTAATTCTACCAATAATTAATTTATTATGGAATCTCATTTTTATAACCCTCAATCCTTAAATATTGGATTGATTGTATTTAAATGTTTTCTTATGTTATATTATCTTTTTTTTATACTTATGCATGTACATGATGAGATGACGATGGGTGTTCCCATATAGAGCTCCAATGCATTGGGTAATATTTTAGTCTCATGGTATTACATGTATGGTTTATCAAAGGTTATCCTTAAAACATTGTGCTATGATTTATTGGTGGTTATCCATGACTTATGCTTATTTTGTCATGTTTAATGTTTTTTCTACATTCCCATGTTTCCTTTATGTTTCCATTCAATATCATTCCTCAATGTTCATGTTTGTGATCCTCAACACTTTAATGTCCCATTGAAATGATTATTTCTTAATAAGTAATACTTTATTCATATTAAATTATTATTAGTTATTTTCATTGATTTATATATCACCCATTTCTTACATATTTCACCAGTTTATCCCATAGTAATTTAAGAATGATGTAATATTATGATCGTATTAAGGAAATTTTCGGTAATGTTAATGTACCACTTGTTATGTTATTATATAACATACCTAATTTCCCAAATACACTAGATGTTTTAATCTAATAGGTTTTATTATTTGTAATAAATATGAATTGATGTGTAATAATGAAATGGGTTATCATAGTTGGTATTAGAGGAATGTTTAGTAATATTTGGGATCGGGATTACAAAACATTAAAGAAATATTTTGGGATAACCCTATACATAAGAATACCTATAAATATTTTATAAGTATAACTTAATTAGTTTGCAATAAAATATACCCCCTATGGATACAACAAGTGGATGTGGCTCTGGCATAAATGAAACAAGGGGTAACGCCCAAAAAACACTATATTGAGCTATACTCAATCGATAAATGGTGAATGATAACGGGCCTTGCCACACAATTGGTTTGACACTCCTAGGGGATGTTATTTTTTAAATTTTAAATCCTATTATGAACCATTATTAAGAAAACATAAATTCACATAAAAGACTATATTGGGAAATAGACCTTGGATGATATATATTGATGCCCATAAATTCACATGTTTATGAGTAATGATATTTCAAACGTATACATTTAATTTTATCAGATTCTAAATTTTGTGTTTAATAGATTAAAAGTACGCAACCCAAATTTTCACATTATTCTAGAAAATTTCCAGAAATATAAGGAACTGTGTAAATACCCAATGAGAGGGGAAATGTGATAAGTTCCCAAGCGTGTTATCCAAAAATATGGGAGCTCAAGTAATATCTCTTGTGATTATGCTGATCAGCTATCAAAAATCATGATTAAAAACTACAATATAGTTGAATATATAATTATGCCAAATAAAAGGAGGATTTATCCTCAAAAAAGGTCATCAGAGAAAGGTTATAAGGGAAATATGTCCTAATTTTCTTTGTATAAAAAACGTTGTAGATGCACCTAGGGGAATTCCATAATGGGAATGGGAGATGTTTTTAGTGTTGAATGATTTGGAATAAAGTATCCAATTACCATTTTAAAAAAGAATAATGTAATGGACGGGAATAAAGTTGAATATAAGGTACCGTATATAGTTCAATATTGTAAATGTGGAGATTTTGGGAATTATCCAAGCTAATTCCATATTCTAAGGCTGGACAAGCATGATGAGAATCAAAAGTCTCCCTAACTAATGGAACAATTGAATCCCTGTGGTGATATGGATCAAGATGAATGAATTATATATGACCTCTTCATTAGAATTTTTTTGACATTTTTTATTTTAATTCATTATATATTAGCATATCTTGTAATTATTTTATGATCATTGAGTCACCACTTGAAATTATTTGATATGATTAAGGAAAACGTCAATAATAGTTATATAACATGTTTAAGTTTGATTGAATTTAATTCTTAAGAATCTTATCTGTATCCCTTTGGTGGAATTTTATGTCATCCTAGTTATGGAATGGTTTTCCTTTTATAAATCAAAAATATATTGTTGGGATAAGGAATTCACCCCCTTTACCTTGAATCAACCTTTGATTAGATAAAAATAAAACGCTGAGGATGAATATTATTTTGTATCATTGTCACGACCTGACCTAAGCCAGGGATCGATCAGTGACTACCCCATGTCCACCACTATAGGACAGAGGTTGGAGATAAGCGTCGAAGGCATAAATAAACTCAGAGAGTACTTTAGCTAAAGTACATATACACACGCACCAAAAACACATCAATGCAAAAATGAAAAGGTATACAAAGCTAAAACTAATATGCATGCATATATCAATCCCAAACCAGAGTACAGAATAATTACTGAATAAAAAAGTGAAAAACAAGTTCCCACCAAAAGAAAACTTTAATAGAGCCTGACTAGCTCAGAAGTAGGGGATCACATTTAAAATTAACTACGAGAAAGATACTTGGCCCAGCTCTAGTAAACACCTATGTAGATCTAGCTTGCTATACACTGCCTACTTTAGGGCCTTCAGGGACTTTGGAAAAATGTATGTGTTCTTCATAATACACAAAATATATATGAGAAAATCATGTGTTTTTGTGAGTATAAGACTACTCAATAAGCACCAAAAAACCCAAAATAAAAGGGAGAGACTAAAAGGTGATAGTCCACTCGAACTAGTTAGAGGGAACCCCATTGAGAGAGAAACTCCATCACAAATCATCCATAGTTGTATATAACTAGTCAGCTAAGTCAAAGAAGAATCCCCAACAAGAGATTAAAGAAAAAGACACTATCCCACATCTCAACCCAATAATAGAGTGAAGGTAAACTCATCCAAACTGACAGATATTGACACAGTGAGAAGATAAACTTCTTATTGATTATTCACTTTCTATAGAAGGATAGTGGACTAATAAAACCATGAAAAACTTGTTAATGAAAGAAAGTGGCATACCACACACATATTCACCTCCAAAAAAGGAGAGTAAACAATGGTACAATATGGGAACTGATGTTGTATGTATTCTCATTACTCAAGGGGTGTTAACCTAGAATATGAAAATATCACAAGGGCTCCCAAACATCACCCAGGTATACTCATATCAGACTTCAAGTTTCATGAGGTTTTGACCTCACAGCCAGAAATCATATTATATTTGAGGCTCTAAATTTAAACACAAAACTAAGAGAACACACCCCACAAGATCTTCCATCCCATATGAAACCCATAAAATAGATACATTTCATTGGTAATAGATCTACCATTTCTAATGATACGCCCAAGAGAACATGTTACATCAGATTCAACTGATATGGTCTATCTCTATTTCCCAGCACTAGAGGTTTTTCAATCTCTAACCTATACCATGTGCAAGGCTCAAGAAACCAGGTGGAGAGGCCTACTCCTCACCACTACCCTGCTATTATAGGAGCACCACTCTAAATCATGAACCACATGCATCTTCTCTATGAGAGGGAACAGAGAGATCCACACCTCGCCATTGCCCCATAGTCAAGGGATTTGTTCTCCTTAGTAACATGTGAAACCTCTATCGCTCCTGTATGGAGTAAACCACACCTCAGTCTATCGAGGGATAATTGAATCATTACCATGAATTCAAAATATCAAGTGAAGGGGACCTCTCCTTGGAACCATGCTCAAATGCCGAGGGAGCTCCAACTCTAATGGATGACTTGTTCCCCACTAAAACTCAGATATAGAGGAGTACTACTCCATATGTGAGTACATACACCCTAGAATGATAGGGGAGTAATACTCAGAGGAAGTAAGACCCACACCCTAGTACAATAGTGTAGTACAACTATATATATTAAGGACTCTCACCCTAACATGGTTGAGGAGTACCACTATATTCCTCTTGGACCCACACCCTGGAACAACAGGGGAGTACTGACTATGAAAACTGGTTTACTATGGTGTACCTGTTGTAACACCCCAAGCTTCTACGGTACGCTTCTCTTTGAATAATGTGATAGCGTGTGCTGTACGCAACACCGAGTTCTAACACACCATAACTAATCAAACTAGCTGTTATGAATAGTAATACCTAATTTTTGAAATTATATATATTTTATATTTCAAAATGGACTTCATTTTTGTATGAAGAATATCGAATTTAGCCTAAGGTGAAATTTTGGTACTTTTCGGATAACCTTAATATTTTGATGAATAGTGAAAATTACTAAATTTTAATTAAAAACAAATTTTTTAATCGAAATGATTTATATTGATAAATTATGAATTTTAGTGGTTTTAAAGTATATTTAGAATATATTTTTACCATTTAATTCAATGTTTGTCATTAGACATAATTTTACAATTAATCCGGACATAAACAAGTGTCAATCTTTTGATAGTTATTGTCTCTTAAAAACACGCTTTTTGTTTTAACAACGGGAATTAATTGTAAATTAATATCTGCCAATTATGTGTTTTGAATTTAGAAAAATGGATTCCATATTTGGAATCAGGATTTTCAAATTGTGTAAATAGGTAAATTTTATTTTTAGACATTTTGAATAATTAATGCGGTAAATATTTTATTTACAATGGTTAAGGGTAAATCCGGTAAATAAGGGTTACAAAATAATATTATAATAATAAACAATTACCCTAAAACGTGTCCTAAACTTATTGGTTGATACATGTTCGACCATGGTCATCTTTGGGTCGATTTTGGGACCCCATGGAGCCACTTGTAGGTGATAGGGACACTTAATTTTTATTAAGTTAAAATAAGTACAAAAATGACATAAGCATATATCTTTTAGAAAAACAATTTTTATATAGGGTTATATATATTGTATTTTCTACTATAAATATTCGTTAGAAACATAAAACGATTTCCTACATAATTATAGTTTATTTGTAATTTTTAGAGATAACATAATTTAATTTATTTATGACACCATGATGATGCAGTAATTACCATAATAGTGAAAAATTAAAATAATTAATATTATAAATACGAAAATAAATACAATTGGAGACTTTTAATGAATTAAAATAATTTTATAGGATAATATGACATATTAGGATTGATTTAATTATATTTTTTTGAATTAATCATTCCGTTATAAGTTTCACAAAAATCAACTATTGAATAGTGTCAAAATTGACATAAAAGAGTTTTTAAAACAAATATTATATTAGTAATTGATATTAAATTCCTAAAAATATAAGGTTTGGAAACGATACTTATATAATGATATGTGTATCATTAGTGGACCACTTGGGGGTCTCTTGGATGTATATAGTAAGTTTATTAACCATATAATATAAAAATACAAAGAGACATTGTAAAAGTGAAAATAATTAACTTAGAGTTAATACTTAAAGATAAGGTTAATATAGTAACCGAAACCTGACTAAATTCTATTGGTTGAATAGTTTTCGACCTATCCCCACCTTAAAATTTATATAATCAACTATGGAGCAATTAGAAACCGAATATGAATTTATTATAAATTAATATTTCTAGCTTTTCCAAAGGTGCCCCTCACCCCTCTTATAAAAGGGCCCTCCTCCTTCTCATTTCTTCACACCTTGAAAGCCTTTTGGTTCGGAAAAACTCTGCCCAAATACTCTCAAAACATAACTCAATACAACCTAGAGGCCTTAGTTTGATCAGAAAGCCAACCTAAGGAGCCCTTTTGATCAAATCAAAAGGAAGAACCCGAAGAAGAGGTAATGTTTTCACCACCCATTTTCCAAGTTCCTTTCATCTTCCACTTCTTCTTCCTTTGTTGTTACCATTATAAAATAATAACTCCAGTATCATATATATACTGTGATGTTATTATAAATATGGTACAACCTTATTTATTATTCTATCCACCCTTTGAATAACATGTCACCATACGTGCGTACGTACGGCTTACCTTCTCCACGTCGTGGTGTAATTATTATTCAATATATTATTATTTGGATGAGTATAATAATGATGTGTAACTCATAGTAAATAATAAATATAACATGTTAATGATTCTGTATATATGATATACCATCCATTTATATGTTATTTTAATATCAAAAGAATGATATTGTCGCTCGTGCGTACGTACGGACTACCGTCTCCACGAATGCGATGGGATTCATTCTTCATCGTATCCATTCAAGTATAATTAACATTTGATGATTTAAAAATAATGTTTAAGGACTTGATATCATTCTGTATATGAATAATATACAACCTATCCATGACAAACATGTCTTATGTAACAAAACATATAAAAGAAAATGAGTAAGTTAACACCCGAAACGACGATAATACTAAGATATTATTAACAAAGCAATGTTAAAAGATCATATATGATATCATATGAATGTATATGATTCTTTTATAATTTAATAACAATTATTTCACCATTATACAGGAGGTTAACCTACCCCAACCAAGGAAAAGTACAAGGTAAGGGTTATTTCACAATCTATTCATTATCAGAGGTTGTTTATACGTAATAATCTACTGGGATCTCTTTATCATCCACATCCATGTTTCTTAAAAATGTATTTCAAAACATTTTTACTATTTAAAAGAATATGGGTTAAATTCATTTATACCCTTGTTTGACTTTTTATAAGAGTTTTATAAATGAATCTTTCCGTCGTTTTCCAAACAAGGTGCTTTTAACCTTTTTGACAGAATTAAGGTAAGAATGTTTTTTTAACTTATACGGCGGGTGCGGTTATTTTCTGCCGTTATAAAATCGTCGAAGCTTACCTTACAAGCTTATGAGAATATTTTCAAAGAAAATGTTTTATTTTATAAATATATGACTCTTAAATGATTTCAAAAATAGAAAGAGATATTTCTCTAAAAAGAGTTTTGATTTCATCTATGTCAACATCCTTTGATGGATTTTACGCTTATTTAAAGTTGATTTATTATGATACAAAACTTCTATATTATATTGAAGGTTTTGTGATATGTTTGACCGTGGATGTGCTATTTTTATACCATTCATAGTTAATGGGGAAAGTATTGACATTTCGTATGCTAGTTTTAATACGAATGTTTATGTTATGTTTAAACCTTTTCCTTTGGGAATGCATTGGACTTAATATGTGATGGGTGGAGCCCGCTATAGCTCCTGGATGCATCGGTAGGTCTCATGAGACAAACTAGTGTCTTGGCACAAGGCCTTGACAAAATATTATTTGTAGTCTTGGCATGAGGCCTTGGCTCTATGGTTATGATAGTCTCACATTATGCATTCCATCATTATGAAAGTGGTTATTGATATTGCATGTGATTATACGATTAGTAGAATATCCATGTGAATAAGTAAATGGCATTATTTCATTTTATTTTTGCCATACTATGTTTATGTTCAAGTTTAAAAGGATTTTATTTTAGTTATACATTGCCTTAAATATTTATTCTTATTTATGAATGTTTCTACTATATTGTTATCCATATTGGGCATTTGAGCTCACCCCTTTTCTATGTTTTATTTTTCCCAGGATGTGAAGAAGTAAATTATGAATGACCTGCAGGGATATTATGTGGGGATATGAATGTGGAATATGGAGACAATATGTTGTTGTAGTAGTTTTTCACTTTATGATGTAATGTAAAACTTTATGAATATATCTAGTGTTTCCAAGGCTACTAAACCAATCGGTCTTTCAAGATTTGATCTTTCCTGTGATCATGCCAATGTTATGTAATAATGCACCTACTCTAGGTAATTGGGGTCGGGGTGTTACAGTTGGTATCAGAGGAAGTTTAGTACAAACCTTGGAAGCTAGATTTAGACAAACTCTGATTAGAGAACGTAGACCTAAGATAAACGTTGAGGATTAGTATATAAGAACTTCCTAGAATTTTGGTATTGTAGAGAATTTGTGAGTTTTCCAAGAAATACATCCCTGTCTGGATACGAGAAGGTAGAGGTGGCTCTGGCACATATGTACATAGGGGTAAAACCCGAAAACACCGCTTTGAGCTAGACTCGAACGGGAACTGATGCACGACAATGGGCCTTGCTGCACTCTTGGTTACGACACTCCTGGGGGATATGCTTAGCATAACTCTCATTTTCTTTACAAATCATTATGAAGGGTTTATGAGTATATACTTCCTTAAAGAAAACATTCTAATGATTATGGATTACATCCATAAATAGTTCAATTTATGTTATGTGTTTTATAAGTATGGGATTATGTATTTTGATTCACAAACTGATCTAGTTTATTCCATTGTTTAGAAATGGCGCCTAGTGGAAGAAATGGAAACTGTATGAATGCATGCACTCCATGTAGGGATTTCCCTCCTGCTCAAGATAATTATAGTGGAGCTGGTGATGCAACTGGTGCTGATCAGCTAATCACCATACTGGGACAACTCACTCAGGTTATGAATAATAACCTTCCCTGTATGGAGCACCCTGATCTGCAGCATGGAGGATCAATGCTAGATCGATTCATGAGGCAACAACCACCAACGTTCAATGGGAGTACAAATCCCTTAGTAGATGAGCAATGGATATTTTCCCTAGAGAAAATATTTCAGGCTTTGGGGAGTAGTGAAAGGGAAAAAGTTATCATGGCAGTTTACCGCCTCACTGGAGTTGCTGATCAATGGTGGTCATTGATTCAAAATACGAAGGAAGATGATGAAGTATCAAATATGGAATGGAGGGAGTTCAAAGATCTATTTTTAGAAAAATACTTTCCTCGCGACCATCGAGCGGATATGGAAAGACAATTTCTGAGTCTGAGACAGAAGGAGGATGAGAATGTCGCAAAGTATGAGGCTAACATTACAAGGTTAGCAAGGTATGCTGGAGATTATATACATAACCCAAGAAGTAAGATTGATCATTTCTTTAATGGGTTAAAACCATTTCTCCGTCGAGCATTAGTCTCAAAATCCTTTTCATCGTACGAAGACATTGTCTCATGTGCTATCAAGACCGAAAAGGAATTCTCTATGTCTTATGACTTTAAAGAAAAGAAAGAGAAGAAGAGACCTGTTGATCAATTTGGGAATGGAAATAATGGGAATATGGGAAAGGTTGAATATCCATCCTGTGGTAAATGTGGTAAGAAACACCCCGGTACTTTCTTGAAGGGAACGAGAGTCTTTTACAAGTGTGGTGAAAAAGGCCACCAAGCTCGTGATTGCAAGGGGAAGAAGGAAGCTACCAATGTTCAGTGCTACAATTTCAGGGAGATGGGGCATTATGCAAATGAATGTCCTAAGCATTAGGAGAACTTACCTTAGAAAAGGCAAAGGGATTAAGGCCAAGCTTATGCTATCACTACTGCTGAGGTAGAAGCTCCGAAAGACGTGGTGGCAGGTAATTTAATGGTTTCCTCAAGTTTAGAAAATGCATTATTTGATTCTGGATCATCGCATTGTTTCATATCTTCCCAGTTTTCTAAGAAAATTAGATATTTCCAATTTGATTTAACAAGGGAGTTGTCAGTTAAAACTCCTAAGGGAAGTATAATTGCGACAAAGTTTTGTGAATCAGTCCCCATTAGAGCAAATTAATGTTCTTTATCTGCTGATCTTGTCGTCATACCTATGATTGAGTTTGATATAATCCTCGGTATGGACTGGCTTTCAGACTATGATGTGAAGATTTATTGTAAGAAGAAAGAGGTTACGATTCTTGATGATGATGATAAGGAACACCTTATCTTTAGAGCAGAATCATCACCACCTAATTCTTATTTAGATCCACCCCCAGTAGCTCAACTAAATTCAATTATTGGGGAGGAAGAGAATGAAATAACTATGGGTGAGGAAGGGAATATTCAAATATAGGATGTACCTATTGTGAAAGAATTTTAGATGTATTTCCGGAAGATTTACCTGGACATCCTCTAGAACGAGAAGTTGAGTTTTCCATTGATTTAATTCCTAGATCAAGGCCTATATCGAAGACCCTTTATAGAATGGCCACTGTAGAATTAGTCGAACTAAAGAAACAACTAGAGGAATTGAGTAATAAAGGATTTATTTGCCCTAGTGTTTCTCTATGGGGAACAACTGTTATTTTTGTTAAAAAGAAAGATGGATCTATGAGGTTATGTATCGACTATAGGGAGATCAATGCTATAAAAATAAAGAACAAGTATCCCCTACCATGCATTGATGATTTATTTGACCAACTGCATGGAGCTCAATACTTTTCAAAGATTGACCTTTGATCTGGATACCATCAGTTGTGTGTGAAGAAGGAAGACATTCCGAAGATAGCATTTCGAACCTGGTACGGGCATTATGAGTTTACTATAATGCCTTTTGGATTGACTAATGCACCCTATGTATTCATGGATCTGATGAATAGAGTTTTCAAGGAGTATCTCGATGAATTTGTGTTGGTATTTATTGATGATATCTTGGTATACTCCAAAAGCTACAAAGATCATGAAAATCACTTGCGCATTATCTTGAAGACTCTGAGAAGGCATGAATTATATGTGAAGTTTAGCAAGTGTGAATTCTGGCTTCAAGAGATTTCTTTTCTTGGCCATATTGTCTCTAAAGATGGAATCTATGTTGATCCTTCTAAGACCAAGGAAATCCAAGAATGGCCAGCACCTACGAGTATAACTGAGGTATGTAGTTATATTGGTTTAGCAGGTTATTATCGATGTTTCGTCCAGAATTTTGCCTGATTGGCTAACCCATTAACAAATCTCACAAGTAAAGGGGTTAAATTTGTTTGGAAAAAAGAGTGTGAAGAATGTGTCGAAGAACTAAAGAGAAGATTAGTCAATGCTCCTATATTGAATCTACCATCCGGGAATGATGGGTTTGTTATTTATAGTGATGCATCGAAGAAAGGACTTGGTTGTTTCCTTATGCAGAATGATAGGGTTATTGCCTATGCATCACGACAGTTGAAAATTCATGAACAAAACTATCCTACTCATGATCTCGAGTTAGCAGTTGTGATCTTTTCTTTGAAGATATGGAGGCACTACCTCTATGGTGAAAAATGTGAGATTTATACTGATCACAAGAGTTTGAAGTATATTTTCTCACAAAAATAACTCAACATGAGGAAAAGGAGATGGCTTGAATTGCTCAAGGATTATGATTGTACGATACACTACCACCCGGGGAAGGAAAACAAGGTGGAAGATGCTTTGAGAAGAAAAGATCATGGAGTTTTTAACAATATGACAATTGAAAGGGATCCAATTTTCATGGATCTAGTGAAGATGGACATGGGAATAACCAGGGAAGGAGAAACATCAATGATTTTTCAAATGGTTTCAAAACCATCATTACTAGAAAGGATTAATAGTTCTCAGACTGATGATGAAGAATTTCAAAAGAAGATTAAAGATGTGAATGATGGGAGGCTAAGAGACATTGTGTATGAAGATGGAATTTTGAAATTCGGGAAGAGACTTTGTGTTCCCGATATACCTGATCTAAAAAGGGAATTACTGGATGATGCTCATAGTTCCAATTTCTCTATAAACCCTGGGAGCACCAAAATGTATAGCGATTTGAAGGAACATTTTTGGTGGGACAATATGAAGAGGGAGATTGCTGATTTTGTGTCAAGATGTATGGTTTGTTAACAAGTGAAAGCTGGAAGGCAACACCCTGGAGGAGTCATGAAACCTCTTCCCATACCAGAGTGGAAATGGGACAATATTAAGTTGGACTTTGTCATGGGGCTACCAAATACTCCTAGAAGGAATGATGCAATATGGGTTATTGTTGATCGTCTTACCATGTCAGCATATTTTCTTGCTATAAGAGAAGATCTACCACTAGAACATCTAGCAAGACTATATATTAATGAAGATGTGAGACTTCATGGAGTACCCCTATCAATTGTTTCTGATCGTGATCCCCGTTTTACTTCAAGATTCTGGAAGAGTCTTCAGAAATCCCTGGATACTGAAGTTCATTTGAGCACTGCCTACCACCCTCAGACAGAAAGATAATCAGAACAGACTATTCAAACCTTAGAAGACATGTTGAGTTCCTGCTCACTTGACTTTCAGGGTATGTGGGATCAGTATTTACCTCTGGTAGAATTTTCCTATAACAATAGCTTCCATTCGAGTATTCAGATGGAACCATATGAAGCGTTATATGGAAAGAGATGTCGCACACCAACCTGTTGGGATGACGTTGGTGAAATAAAACTTGTAGGTATAGAACTGGTGGAGGAAACAATGGAAAAGGTGACGGTAATCCAAAATCACATCAAAGCAGCTCAATGTAGGGAGAAGAGCTATGCCGATAATCGAAGGAAGGATTTGGAATTTCAAGTCGGTGATCATGATTTCCTGAAGGTATCTCCATGTAAGGGAGTCATAAGTTTTGGTAAGAAAGGTAAATTGAGTCCCAGGTACATCGGACCTTTCGAAATTCTAGAACGAATTGGGGTTGTAGCTTACCGATTGGCAATGCCGCCAAGTCTCTACAAAGTTCACGATGTGTTCCACATATCTCTGTTGAGGAAATACATGCCTGACCCAACGCATATACTCACCTATAAGGAGTTAGAACTGGAACCCGATCTGTCTTATTGTGAAGATCCCGTCAGGATTCTTGATACGAGATAACAAGTACTGAGAAACCGGACGACGCGTCCGGTAAAAGTTTTGTGGAGAAACCATAAGATGGAAGAGGCAACGTGGGAACCCGAGGAACTTATGATGAATAACCACCCGAGTCTTTTCATGTGATAAGTATTCTAGAAATTTTGAGGATGAAATTATTTGAAGGAGGGGATAATGTAACACTCCAAGCTTCTACGGTACGCTTCTCTTTGAATAATGTGATAGCGTGTGTTGTACGCAACACCGAGTTCTAACACACCATAACTAATCAAACTAGCCATTATGAATAGTAATACATATTTTTTGAAATTACATATATTTTATATTTCAAAATGGACTTCATTTTTCGATGCGGAATATCGAATTTAGCCTAAGGTGAAATTTTGGTACTTTTCGGATAACTTTAACATTTTGATGAATAGTAAAAATTACTAAATTTTAATTAAAAACATCTTTTTTAATCGAAATAATTTATATTGATAAATTATGAATTTGAGTGGTTTTAAAGCATATTTAGAATATATTTTAACAATTTAATTCAATGTTGTTCATTGGACATAATTTTACAATTAAACCGGACATAAACAAGTGTCAATCTTTTGATAGTTGATATCTCTTAAAAACACGCTTTTTGTTTTAACAACGGGAATTAATTTTTAATTAATTTCTGCCACTTCTGTTTTTTGAATTTAGAAAAATGGGTTCCATATTTGGAATCAGGATTTTCAAATTGTATAAATAGGTAACTTTTATTTTTAGACATTTTGAATAATTACTGCGGTAAATATTTTATTTACCATGATTATGGGTAAATCCGGTAAATAAGGGTTAACAAATAATATTATAATAATAACAAATTACCCTAAAACGTGTCCTAACATTATTGGTTGATACATGTTCGACCATGGGCATCTGTGGGTAGATTTTGGGACCCCATGGAGCCACTTGTAGGTGATAGGGACACTTAATTTTAATTAAGTTAAAATAAGTACAAAAATTATATAAGCATATATCCTTTAGAAAAAAAATTTTTATATAGGGTTATATATATTGGATTTTCGAATATAAATATTAGTTAGAAAGCTAAAAATATTTCCTACATAATGATATTTTATTTGTAATTTTTAGAGATTACATAATGTAATTTATGTATGACACAATGATGATGTAGTAATTACCATAATAGTGAAAAATTAAAATAATTGATATTATAAATACCCAAATAAATATAATTTGAGACTTTTAATGAATTAAAATAATTTTCTAGGATAATATGACATATTAGTATTGATTTAATTAACTTTTTTTGAATTAATCATTCTGTTATAAGTTTCAAAAAAATAAACTATTCAATAGTGTCAAAATTGACATAAAAGAGTTTTTAAAACAAATATTATATTATTAATTGATATTAAATTCCCAAAAATCTAAGGATAGGCCAAGAGACTTATATAATTATATTTGTATCATTAATGGACCACTTGGGTGTATCTTGGATGTATATAGTATTGTTAGTAACCATATAATATAAAAATACAAAGAGACATTGTAAAAGTGAAACTAATTAACTTAGAGTTACTACTTAATTATAAGGTTAATATAGTGACCCAAAACTGTCTAAATTCTATTGGTTGAATGGTTTTGCGACCTATACCCACCTTAACATTTAAATAATAAACTTTAGAGCCATTAGAAACCTAATATAAATTTATTATAAATTAATATTTCTATCTTTTCCAAAGGTTCCCCTCACCCCTCTTATAATAAGGCACTCCTCCTACTCATTTCTTCACATCTTCAAAGCCTTTTGGTTCGGCAAAACTCTTCCCAAATACTCTCCCAACTTCCCTAACTACAACCTAGAGGGCTTAGTTTGATCAGAAATCCAACCTAAGGATCCTTTTTGATCAAATCAAAAGGAAGAACCCGAAGAAGAGGTAATGTTTTCACCACCCATTTTCCAAGTTCCTTTCTTCTTCCACTTCTTCTTTATTTGTTGTTACCATTATAAAATAATAAATCCAGTATCATATATATATTGTGATGTTATTATAAATATGATAAAACCATATTCAGTATTATATACACCCCTTGAATAACATGTCACCATACGTGCATACTTACGATTTACCGTCTCCACGTCGTGGTGTAATTGTTATTCAATATATTATTATTTGGATGGGTATAATAATGATGTGTAACTCATGTAAATAATAAATATAACATGTTAATGATTCTTTATACATGATATAACATCCAATATATATTATTTTAATATCAAAAGAATGATATTGTCGCTCGTGCGTACGTACGGACTACCGTCTCCACGAACGCGATGAGATTCATTCTCCATCGTATCCATTCAAGTATAATTATCATTTGATGATTTAAAAATAATGTTTAAGGACTTTATATCATTCTGTATATGAATAATATACAACCTATCCATGAAAAACATGGCTTATGTAAAAAACATATAAAAGAAAACGAGTAAGTTAACACCTGAAATGACGATAATACTAAGATATTATTAACAAAGTAATGTTAAAAGATCATATATGATATCATATGAATTTATACAATTCTTGTATAATTTAATAACAATTATTAAACCATTATAAAGGAGGTTAACCTACCCCAACCAAGAAAAAGTATAAGGTAAGGGTTATTTCACAATCTCTTCATTATCCGAGGTTGTTTATACGTAATAATCTACTAGGATCTCTTTATCATCCACATCCATGTTTCTTAAAAATGTATTTCAAAACATTTTTACTATTTAAAAGAATATGGGTTAAAGTCATTTATAACCTTGTTTTACTTCTTATAAGAGTTTTATAAAGGAATCTTTCCGTCGTTTTCCAAACAAGGTGCTTTTAACCTTTTCGACAGAATTAAGGTAAGGATGTTTTTTTTAACTTATACGGCAGGTGCGGTTATTTTCCGCCGTTATAAAATCATCGAAGCTTCCCTTACAAGATTATAAGAATATTTTCAAATAAAATGTTTTATTTTATAAATATATGGCTCTTAAATGATTTCAAAAATAGAAAGAGATATTTCTCTAAAAAGAGTTTTGATTTCACGTTGTCAACATCCTTTGATTTATTTTACGCTTATTTGATGTTGATTTATTATGATACAAAACTTCTATATTGTATTGAAGGTTTTGTGATATGTTTGACTGTGGATGTGCTATTT
Source organism: Viscum album (assembly GCA_963277665.1). Lineage (NCBI taxonomy): Eukaryota > Viridiplantae > Streptophyta > Magnoliopsida > Santalales > Viscaceae > Viscum > Viscum album. The sequence continues at coordinate 1,680,089,565 of OY728135.1, forward strand.
TTATACCATTCGTAGTTTATGTTGAAAGTATTGACATTTTGTATGCTAGTTTTAATATGAATGTTTATGTTATGTTTAAACCTTTTCATATGGGAATGCATTGGACTTAATATGTGATGGGTGGATCCCACTATAGCTCCTCGATGCATCGGTAGGTCTCATGAGACAAAATAATGTCTTGGCACAAGGCCTTGACAAAATCTTATTTGTAGTCTTGGCACGAGGCCTTGGCTATGTGGTTATGATAGTCTGGCATTATGCATTCCATCATTATGAAAGTGGTTATTGATATTGCATGTGATTATTCGATTAGTAGAATATCCATGTGAATAAGTAAATGACATTATTTCATTTTATTTTTCCGTACTATGTTTATGTTCAAGTTTAAAAGGCTTTTTTTTAGTTACACATTGCCTTAAATATTTATTCTTATTTAGGAAAGTTTCTGCTATATTGTTATCCTTACTGGGCATTTGAGCTCACCCCTTTTCTATGTTTTATTTTTCCCAGGAAGTGAAGAAGTAAATTATGAATGACCTGTAGGGATATTATGTGGGGATATGAATGTGGAATATGGAGACAATATGTTTTTGTAGTAGTTTTTCACTTTATGATGTAATGTAAAACTTTATGAATATATCTAGTGTTTCCAAGGCTACTAAACCAATCAGTCTTTCGAGATTTCATCTTTCTTGTGATCATGCCACTGTTATGTAATAATGCACCGACTCTAGGTAACTGGGGTCGGGGCGTTGCACCTGTACCCTGGTACGACATGGTTGTATCCACCCCAGGCTAGAGGACCCTCTCCCTAGCATGGAATTGGAGCACCGAATCTTTCGTAACATCATTAATGGAAGACCCACACCTTGGATAGATATAGGAGTTATGAATCAACTGATAGAGGACCTGTACCCTATCCTGGTATGAGTGTACCCACTCTACATATATGTCACATATAGAGGAAATGTTTGCTGACACGGTAGGTGAGTACTGACTCCACAGATAGATGATCCTCACCCTAGTCCAACATGGCAGTTCTTACTCTATCAGACCAACAAATGTTGAGGGTATGTGCCTTGTCATGATAAGGGAGCGTTATCCAACTCTATGAACAATACAGGGATCCTGTTCCCTAATCCATTTTGGGAGAACCAATATTTCAGAAATTTATTCGATGATGAAAAACATATCATGTGTCTACTCTGAACAGATAAGAATAAGAAACTCAATCACCACACCTTGATATTATCCTCTTTGGTCGGCACTGACTTGCTCGCACTGTTTTTGGTTGTGTCACAAGGATGTGTCTTGGTGGAGAAAGTGCCCATGTTCCTTGTGATTCAAAGGCTATTACAAATCATGTATCATCCCAAAGATCTACCCGTAGGTAAAAGAACCCATGCCCATGACATTCAGAGTCTCGTCTCTACTAAAGAAAAGAGGTGAGGGAAGCCCGCACACAGATGCCACAGGGGACTACATGACCTATTGTCTCTCTTCAAGGACAGTACCGATTTCTAGCATCTATCAAGTGACACTAATAGAAGAGACATACTTATCACACATCATGTAGTAACACCATATTTGGTAGGGGAGAACCACTCTACCAGTCTAAAGAGTCCATGTGACCGACATCTTAATGTCAAAGTGGAAGATATCGACCCTAACGTCAACCTAGTGATTTACCCTTGTCACTGCCAACAATTTTCACCACTACAAAATATTCTTGATTAAAAAGCACAACCACATACCTCATATTCAAAAATATATTCCTCCATCATATTCTATGTGGACAGAACTTAGGATAGGATACTCATAATCCTGAATTTATGTTACAAAGAAGGAGATATGGAAGGCGTAATATCTGAAGGAGATCCACTAGGAGTACATGGCATGCACTGGAGAACACATGCCCTGTCAAACTTCCTGAGCACTATTCTATGTATTTATCCTACACAGTTTCCAAACTGTGTAGGGGTACATGGTGTGTTCTTCTTAAACCAGCCCTTGCCCATGTAGTTTACCCAAGTCCATGTACAAGACCTTGTGTCTATGTACATTGACTGTGTGTTAGTACCCGACCATGTGTTTTCACACAGCTTCCCAAGCCAGGTCCCATAGCCCCACAGATTGGGGAAATACACAATGTGTTACCCCGGTACATGGTGTGTAGTCCCCAATGTTCTTCTTCACCAAACAAGAAGGTCCACCTGATGTGTGTAACTAAAAAAACTCCATGTAGACAATAATTCTAGTCATGAATTACTTGTAAAAAAACTTGTTTCACCACGATTCAAACCAAAATTCATAGTTCTACCGAGAAAGGATCTACAAAAATTTAAATTGGGATATATAACGTTATAATAATGAAAAATGAATTGGATTAGGACTAAAAATAGAAACCACATACCTCAAGGGTAAAAATCAAATATTATGTAGAAGAACAGTGTCCAGATTGGTCTGGTTCTTGATCTGGTGATGAAATGCTTTAGAAATAGAGATAGAAAACACATTTCTTCAATGATTCAATGTTAGTTCCATTATTATACAAATTAAACAATAGGATTGAAAAGTATTTGCAACTCTTTTGGGTTTGGTCACACCAAAATGAGGGGAGGGGTGAGTATTTGGTTAGGTTTTTATTTAATTAATTAAATTCTCAATTAATTAATTAAAACACCATTTAATACCCCATACAGAACTCCTGACGTGGACAAATTTTTGTTGTTATTAGGGTAAAAATAATGTTATGGACTCAACCACATCCTGGGAAATGTTATACAAGACTCTGGGTGGGAGTTATTCAACTTTACAAGAGAAAAAGTGTGCACACGACTAAATATATTTAATATTTTTAAAATCACCACACTGAAGATCTCGAGGCCCCAAATTCCTATTCTGACTCTCACCTAGTTTCGTAAATATTCTTGAAAATATTCCAAATCCATACTTATAAAAACTACGATCTCTAAATAAATACCTCATTCAATTATATTCGTCCTCAAAAAGCAAAAGTCCAGGCACATAGAGAAAAAACTAAGTTCAACTACCGGGACTCCCATGCCAACAAGCTATCTAAGGGTTCCTACTATACTTTTAAGCATGATAATAAATGAAATTCCAAATACAAAACACTCCCACATATCGCTTCTACCAATACAACACCATGAAGTAAAGGTTCCCATGTCTCCTCATCTGTGATAGGTGAGATTGCACAAAGAACCATGGTCCATCTGTAGTCATGGGGTCTAGAGGTACACCACCTCACAAACCTGACATAGATGCTGATGAATACTTATAGTTTACATACACCCATGGATGAATTGTCACATGACCTCCTCAAGCATCTTGCATTCAAGGATGATGTTGAGAACACAAGGGTTCCAAAAAAACAGAGAGTTGGTCCAACTCATCACACATTAAGAATATAGACATGGAAAGAATGTGGAATACCCTGTATGTCTTTTCCCCTCTTGGAAGGTGAGTAACCCCATCCAGAAGCACCGCCACAACCACTGGTGAAATCCTAGCTATGTAATAATGGTAGGCAACAAATACATACCATGTAAACAACAAAGGCTTTAACTCTTCAATTATGGAACATTTCTAAGAAATTCTATCCACTACTCAAATATTCCATGAAAACCCATGTTATAGAGACTCATCCACCACACATCAATTCTATCTTCTTTTGGTGACACTAACACGTTTGCACAGTTTTAGCCACATCATAGAAATTCATCTTGGTGGGGGAAGGACCCTTCTTTCTTGTGAATTCGAAGCTACATAAAACTACACCAACATAGGGTTCTACCAACACCCAATTTCACCCTTGTATAAACCTCAAGCAAGAAGCAGGAAAAAATAGAACCCACAAAAGTGTATAACAATTTCTACTAGAAAAAGGTATAAAGTACACAAGGCATGACTCTATTCATCCTCATATATTCGGAGTCAATGGCCTTTATTCCCTGAAGCTATCCTCACCTGCATCCTCTAGCTCTCTAAGCCAAGGATTGTCCATCTCTTACCACTATCCAAAAATCATCCTCCTCCACCGGCATCTCATTGAACCCCCTTCTCTATGTGTTTCCTCTGTCAAGACGACCCATCCTATACCCCCTATCAGTATCATGGATGGTTGGACAGTCTCTAGAAAGATTCCTTCAGCCATCACAAGCATAACACCACCTCAATAATGGTCGAACTGATCCTTGGCACTACTCATGTGAAACAATCCCATGACCCTGAGTATGGTCATGGGTATGCCTCTCACACCCTGATCTTATCACTTGTTATTTTCCTACAATTTCAGATGCCTCAACCTTGTGACTACCACCTTATGCCACATTCACTTGTTCCTCTAATAGGAATGACTATACTACCATAGTTCTCTCTACTACTCCATCATAGGTGGGAGTGCCCCATGGAATCAAGTAAGCCCTTATCTCTCAGTTTAATCCGTACTCAAAGGCATGTGCTCTGAAAAATTAATCTTGAACTATATCCATGGAGTATCATGATAGGTCTTTAAACCTTCCCTAAATCTCTTCTACAATCATGTTTCCATTTTGAAGCTACAAAAGCTTCTGGATACGTACTAATATCAGTGTGGTTGTATAGAACTCGTCCCAGAAAGGTTTCTCAAAGTATACCGAAGTGAGCATAGTCTCGTCATTGGACTATGTCACTAAACTCCACCATCGCCATTCCAAACCATGGAAAATTCTCTCTACGAGGACTACCATATAATAAGAATATTCCCTTACTATGAAGAAAACTCACTTGACTTCCTCAAGAGATTCATATGCTTCCCAGGGATCTGGATCACTTCAAAACATCTGAGTTCACTACCTCTAGAACTTTTTCATTGCACTCAGCCTTTGCACATCCCCGTCTTGAACTACTGACATAACCAACTGATCAATAGGTGGTGGAACTACCAGGGGACCACCCAGAGGTAACGCGTCCGAATCTGTGCCCAACATTGAAACCTCATCATGGGGAGGACTTTCATTATTATCACCCCATAGAATCCTATCTGGATGTCAATCTAAGGGAATCATTAAATTAGATAAAGACACACCATGGTAAAAGAGTATATTTGGGGAGTTAAATCAATAAGGACAAGGAAATAAATTTCAAAACACAGTCCTATATAATGCATGTACCATTTATTTTATCAAAAGACAGTGTCCAAGTATACTATGTAAAAAAAGGTTATCAGAGTCCTAGTGAATGGATACTTCAGCTACCTCAGCAACACTAGAACCTAAGGACTGAGAGTCAAAATTTATACATCATTACACTTTCTCAATGCAACCCAAACCATGCTCATGACATTGCAGTCCATAGCTAAATTGAAATTATCTGATTCCACTCTTTCATGACCTGAGCTAAGCCAGGGATTGATCTACGACTACCCCAATACCTCCTCCAAAGGATATGGGTTTTAGATAAGATCTGAAGGAATAAGTAAAATCTAGGAGGCCTTTAACTAATGTACATTTACACACATGCCCTCAAATACATCAATGTAATAGTGTAGATATATAAAAAATTGAAATGGAAATGCATGCATAAATTACTCCCAAACCATTGTATAGTATAAGTACTAAAGTAAAAAGGGAAAAAAGTTTCCCACAAAAAGTTAAATGAAAAATTATCTACCCTACTCAGAAAGAGGGGATCACTGCCAAAAGTAACTTCCGAAAAGCTACTCAACCCAGCTTCTGTAAAAACCTTCTTGGATCATTCTCGTTAAGCTCCACCTGCCTCACATACTCCATGGACTCAATCAAAAGGTATGTGGTGTAAAAAATAAACAAAACATATATGGGAAAATATTGTGCAAGCATAATTATAAGAATACTGAATAGACACCCCAAAAATACAAAAGAGAAGGGAGATATTGAAAGAAAACAGGTCACTCGACCTAGCCAGAGGAAACCCCATTGAGAGTGAAAATCTATCGCAAATCATCCCCTATTTTACATGAGTAGTCAGCAAAGTCAAATAAGAATCCCCAATAATAGTGTAAGGAAAGGTCTTCATCCCACACTTGAACTGAAAAAGAGTGTGAACGTAAGCTTTTCTTGTAAAGACCTGGAAATTCCATGTATATTTTTAATTATATGGGAATTTAAAAAGTCTGGAAAAATTGGCGGTGTGTGATTTTGAGGCCTAGAGTGCCCAGAATAGATTTTTGAAATTTTTTTCGGGTAAGTTCTGTAAATGTACAAGCGGGTTTTTTTAACTTTTAAACTGGTGCTCGGAATTGAAATCCAATGACACCATTAAACTCGCAGCGCCGATATTTTCTTAAGGAGACGTTTACCTCAACCGTAGTAGGTCGAGGGTGAAAGATATTTTTTCACTTTTTCGTGGAAAAAAAATAATCTTGTATTTCATTTTTGTTGAAACCTCCCATTTGAATGTTATGGATGTGGGGACCACCAAGCCTAAAACCCCCAATTTTGAATTTAATGGCTGGGACCACCTGAACCCTTTAAATGGGGGAGAAACCTCTCAACTCCCAATTAATTCATTACACATATTAAATTAAGCCAATTAATTGAGCCAATTAATTATGCCAACGTGGTACAATTAATTGTGACAAAAATTAAATTGATAGAATTTAATTCAAATTATATTGGCAAATCATTTCTTTGGGAGGATTGGTTGGCAAAGGAGAAGGGGAGAATTTGTGGAATATCTTCTCCAATGAAGAATACACCCTCCCTCTTCAATGAAGAACTTATACTCCAAATGAAGAATTCCATATCCATCAATGAACATTTTTCGAAGCCAAGAAAGAGGACGACACATGAGCCCGACTTCAGAAACATCTTGTGGAGGCGATGATTGTTGGAACCCTCTTCGCCTTCACCGTTTTTCATCCCCAAAACCCTTGAAAAACTGATGTCCGTCCTTCCGCCATCATCGACGTCATTAGACCTATGCGGTAGGGTTTGATGTTTTAAATTCCCCCCTTACCCATTCTTGACAATTCTTTGTGATTCAAGAAATATTTGAGCAGCTTTGTACCATTATAATAGGGGGGTGCATGCCAAACGAACATGGCCCAACCACTCTGCAAATCATTGAGTAATTTTTTTGTGCTCTTTGTGATGGTGGAGGATGGTGACCGATGCTGGAAATTGGAACCGGTGGGACATAAGAGTGGCATCTGACCGCACGACGGGGATCGAGGTGCATGACCGTGCCACACAGAAAGGGCGACTGGCCATCTGGCCCGCCGCGATGGAGCACCGCACCGCAGCCACCCCGCCACACCTTGGCTGCCCCGCCACACCGTGGCCTCCCCGCACCATAGGCTGGCCAAGCCAGGCCGTGAGGCTAGGCCGCACCGTAGGATGGGTCATGCTGCAGGCCGGGCGAGATCCATCTGGTCTGGTTGGGTCGGTCTGACCGGGTTAGATCAAACCCCGACTAGTTTCGACCCTATACATTCTTCCGACAATATTTTGAGCTTCAGGCGTCTGTTTGACAAATCTTCTTTGGCACTGAAAACTTTGGAGTGACACAGTCCTTTTGGTATACCCCACTTGAGGATTGGATGAGTTTGGGGTACGGTTGGGTTGGATCAAGAACGAATCCATTTGGGCCCTCAAAACTAAAAGGATAATAACTTACAAACCAGGTGTTTGATTGATGCACCGTCTGTTGTGTTGATACCCCTATGACATGGCTATCCTTTGGGATACTTATTCATGGGACTTCATCGTAGTTAGAGTATAAATGAGTAGTTTGGGGAGTGGACTCTCCCGGAAATGAGAAAACATAATGTGGGTACCCTGTAGCTAGATCTGATGATGTACTAGGATCCTATGTGGGTCTGATGATGTACTAGGATCCTGTGTGGTTGTGATGATGTTCTAGGATTATATGTGGGTCTGCCAATGTACTAGGATCTTGTGTGGGTTTGGCGGAGTACTAGGATCTTGTGTGGGTATGACGCTATACTATGATCCTATGTGGGTGTGACAGAGTACAAGGATCCTGTGTGGGTCTGACGGAGTACCCGTATCATGTGTGGGTCTGAAGGAGTACTAGGATCTTGTGTGGGTCTGAAGGAGTACTATGATCCTGTGTGGGTCTGACGATGTACTAGGATCCTGGGTGGGTCTGACTGAGTACTAGGATCATGTGTGGGTCTGACGATGTACTAAGATCTTGTGTGGGTCTGATGGAGTACTAGGATACTGTGTTGGTTTGATGATGTAATGGGATCCTGTGTGGTGTGATGGAGTACTGGGATCCTCTGTGGGTCTGACGATGTACTAATATCTTATGTGTGTTTGACAGTGCACAAGATCCTATGTGGCTCTGACGATGTACTATGGTTCTATGTGGGTCTGTAATTTGGGATCCTTCGTGGGTCTTCCTCCTAATAGAGTAAGATGATCCAGTAGTTACATCTTGTAATCTCTACTATTGTACTTAGAATAAAACCAACTGTCAGCTGAGTTCATACCTTTATGGTACTTTCCTTCATGGTAATACCTTTGTGGTATTCTTCTATGTGGTGTGACAATGTGGTACATACCTTTGTGGTATTCCATCCTTTGTGGAATAGTTGATCTTTGGGCTTTTGGGTTGGACCATGTATTTCCTCATGATTGAGATGGGTATAATTGATAACATAGGTACATGTATAAGTATATACCTAAGTAGGGTTTTCAGTTGATTTTAGGCTTGGTGGTTTATCCTTTGTGAATTTTGTGAGACCTTGAGGGTCTCGGGGTCCCTACTGAGTATCATTATACTCACCCCTACACAGGTTATTCCTGCACCTTGTTGTGTTTGATGTAGACGAAGGAAAATGATGATTGAGGCTGAGGCTACCGGGACTAGACGGTGCAAGAGGTGGACCATACGGCGTGTCAGTACGCCGAGGAGATAGGCGGACGTGGAGTGTTGAGGAGGTGATCTATACCTTCCCTTTTGGAAGGAACCTCAGAGGATTTCCCAATAGTTGTCTTTCTATTTCTTTAGTTGTATTGTATTTCAGTGGTACTTGTACCTTTACTGTTGGGCTTGTATTCCGGCCCCTCTTACTTTCAGCACTCTTTTGGCTATATAGTTTACTTGTGTTCATATCTCACTCTTTTCTTGGTTGAGTGTGTTTATAGGATATAAAGGCAATGCCTTCCTAGTTTTAGGGGATATGCCTTTCGATGCTAGTCACCATCCCCTGGCCTATAGAAGGCGGGCTTGGGGTAGTCACTGCATGGGCCCCGAGGGACGGGTCGTGAAAAATTAGTATCAGAGGGTGGTTCTACCATAGAACATTGGACTCTGATCTTATTTCTAATAGAAATTGTGTTATGTGTAGTGAGTGTGGTTATTTGTTTAGGGAATCAAGTGTTGTTGTGGCGACTGACGTATCCATACACCAAGACCCTGTCTTATAATTTCCGACTCAGTGCACAAAAACATGGATTGCATGTGTGTTTTCAAGATTTTTCTTTGTGATATATTTTAGAAGTCTCACCAGATATAAATTTATGACCGTGCCACACCTATTTTTTATCAGGATGCCTCCATGTGACAGCCAGCTAGGGTTCCTGGTATAGTCTGCACTAATAGCCCGTCGAACGATGAGGCCTCTGTGCAGGTCCCCCTTCCAGTAGAGGTACCAGTGGAGGCACCAATGGTACCATTACCCATTGGTCCACCGATACCACCTGCCCTAGTATCAGAGGGTGCACGCTACATGAGAGCATTGCCCGAGTTCCAGCGCTAGAGGCCACCCAGGTTCAAGGGAGTGACAGACCCACATGCTTCTAAGGATTGGTTGGAGGCCGTAGTGAGAGTCTTCCAACTAGTAGGGATACCAGCTGATCTCATGATGATATTTGTCACCAGTCTTCTACAGGCAGCAACAAACAGATGGTAGAGCTTGATGCTCCAGGTTCATGACGAGGTGACACTTCTCTGGATAGACTTTGAGTTCCTATTTTAGGCAGATTTTTTCCTAGCGACTCTTCGTGCTGTGCGCATACATGAACTTCTTCATCTGCAGCAGGGCAACATGACTATGGCTTAGTACTTAGCAAGGTTCACTGAACTCTCACACAAATCCACTGATATTGCACAGGACCCATTCGTCAGGCACTACTGGAAAACAAGTCTTTACAAACAGTTCAAAACCATTGGTAAAGGATGGATAACCATTCGTATAATATATACCAATGGTTATCCAAACCGTGGGGAAGTAAGGCATAGCGAAAGAAATATTCCATTATTTTTGTGGAAAACTGTTGGAATATCTTAGGATATCCAACTGATACCAATGGTTTTACATAACCATTGGTATAAATTTTTCATCAACGGTTTGAAACCGTTGGTAAAGAGTTGGTATAAAACTCCCTATGACAATGGTTGTAACATGTTGGCATAGGCCATGCTGGTATAAACTCCCTATGCTAATGGTTTACAACTGTTGGCATAGGCCATGCTGGGAAATTGCAGTAGTAGGCTGCTCTGAGCTGTTGTTGTGAGTGGTGAGCTGCTGCTATCCAGGCCTCTTTGAGTGATTTCCAGGCCTATATTTCCAGGCATAAATTGAATACATACATTTAATGAAAACATATACAATGAAAAACATAATTTTAAATCAATTATCTTTCACCTTTGAGAAACTATAAACATATATAAGGAAAACATAACTCATAAGGAAATTATAAACATACATAATTGATTTATAATTCAATTATGAGAGACAATTACATGTGAAATCCAAAATTCAATTCATAATTGAATACTGAATTGAATACATACATAATTTAATTATAAATTATGAATACAATACATAAAAAACTGAATACATAATTATATGTTTTATAGATAATTAAGAATACATACAAAATTTCATTTTGTATAACAAATACACGATTGAATAAAGAAATTAGAAGCTAATAACCCCAAAATAAAGAAATGGATAAATGAATTCAACCAAACACAAATATAATGTCTCGTGGTTTGGGGAGGGTGTCTTTGAAATTAGTGGTGATGATAATGGGTGTGTATCAATGAGATTATGTGGCTTAGGGAATGCATTTTTCCTTGGCATAATAATTGACATGTGTTTTAGAATAGGGGTAGGAGTCCTCACATGAGAAGTGGATTGTGTGAGGCTGGACGATGGATCCTTGTGCTCAAGTATCAACTCAATCCGAATACGTTTGGTCGGTTTTCTGTATTCCAGTTATTTTTACTTAAAATGATGTCCATTTTAAACAAAAGACATACACTTTGAGTGATACGGGCCACACTGTGCCTCAGATTGAGGCGGGGTTGACTCGTACATGTCACAAATGACCCATGGATCATTGTACTGAAGTGTCAATAGAATCCAAATGCGGCCGGTTTTCCGTATGATAGTTGTTGTTTTTAATTAGAATGTTGCCCATTTAAAATAATAGTGAGACACTTTGAGTGGTACCAGCCACACCATTACATTTATTGAGGCAAAGTTGACTCATACATGTCACAAATGACCCATGGATTGTTGTGCTAAAGTATCAACAGAATCCGAAAACCTTTGGTCAGTTTTCCATATGTCAGTTGTTGTTTTCACTTAAAATGATGTCCATTTCAAATAAAAGTGAGACACTTGGAGTGGTACTAGCCAAACTGTGCCTTGGATTGAGGCGCGGTTGACTTGTACACACCAAAATTGACTTAAGGATTGTTGTGCTAAAGCATCAACACAATCAGAATATGTTTGTTAAGTTTTCCATATGCCTGTTGTTTTTAAATAAAACATTGTCAATTTTAAACAAAAATCATACATTTCAAGTGATACCCGCCACACCATGCCTCATATTGAGGCTGGGTTGACTCGTACACATCACAAATGGCCCATTTATCATTTTTTTAAAGTATCAATAGAATCTGAATTCGTTTGGATGGTTTTTCATATGACATTTGTTGTTTTCACTTAAAATTTTGTCCATTTCAAATAAAAGTGAGACACTTTAAGTGGTATCGGCCAAACTGTGCCTTGGATTGAGGCGCGGTTAACTCGTATGCATCACAAATGACTTATGGATCGTTATGGTAATGTTTCAACACAATCAGAATACATTTGGTCGGTTTTCCATATAGTTGTTGTTTTTACTTAAAATAGTGTCCATTTTAAACAAAATCATACACTTCAAGTGATACCCACCACACCGTGCCTCAGATTGGATCGGGGTTGACTGGTATACATCACAAATGACCCATGGATCGTTTTCCTGAAGTATCAAAAGAATCCGAATGTGTTTGGTCGGTTTTCTGTATGCCAGTTATTGTTTTCACTTAAAATGTTGTTCATTTCAAATAGATGTGAGAAAATTTGATTGGTACCGGCCAAACCATACCTCGAATTGAGGCGCGGTTTACTCTTACATGTCACAAATGACCCATGTATTGTTGTGCTAAAGTATCAACATAATCATAATGCGTTTGGTCAGTTTTCTATATGGCTATTGTTTTTACTTAAAACAGTGTCCATTTCAAACAAAAGTGCGAGACTTTGAGTGGTACCGGCCACACCGTGCCTCAGATTGAGGCTGGGTTGACTCGTACACAACAAAAATGACCCATGGATCATTTTTCTAAAGTATCAACAGAATCTAGATGCATTTGGTCGGGTTTCCATATGCCAGTTGTTGTTTTCACTAAAAATGTTGTCCATTTCATATAAAGTGAGACACTTTGAGTGGTACCGGTGAAACCATGCCTCATATTGAGGCGAGGTTGAATCATAGACGTCAAAAATGACCCATGGATATTTTTTATAATGTATCAACAGAATCAGAATACATTTGGTCAGTTTTCCATATGTCTGTTATTTTTACTTAAAATAGTGTCCATTTTAAACAAAAGACAGAAACATTGAGTGATACCCACCACACCATGCCTTGGATTGAGTCGGGTTTGACTCGTATATGTCAAAAATGACCCATGGATCATTTTCATAATGTATCAACAGAATCCTAATGTGTTTGGTTTGTTTTCCATATTCCGGTTGTTGTTTTCACTTAAAATATTGTCAATTTCAAATAAAAGTGAGACACTTTGCATGATACCGGCCAAACTGTGCCTCAGATTGAGGCTCAATTGACTCGTACATGTCACAAATGACCTATGGATCGTTTTTCTAAAGTATCAACACAATTAAAATACATTTGGTCAGGTTTTCGTATGGATTTTGTTTTTACTTAAAATATTGTTCATTTTAAACAAAAGATAGACACTTCGAGTGATACCCACCACACCATGCCTCATATTGAGTCGAGGATGACTCGTACAAATCAAAAATGACCCATGGATCGTTTTCCTGAAGTATCAACAGAATCCTAATGTGTTTGGTCATTTTTCTGTATGCTAGTTGTTGTTTTCACTTAAAATGTTGTTCATTTCTAATAAAAGTGAGACACTTTGAGTGGTACCGGCCAAACCATGCCTCAGATTGAGGTGAGGTTGACTCATACATGTCAAAAATTACCTATGGATTATTGTACTGAAGTATCAACACAATCAGAGTACATTTGGTCGGCTATCTGTATGGATGTTGTTTTTACATAAAACAGTGTCCATATTAAACAAAATACAGACACTTCGAGTGATACCCACCACACCGTGCCTCGGATTGAGTCTATTTTTACACGTAAAATTCACAAATGACCCATGGATCATTGTACTGTAGTATCAAATGAATCTGAATGCATTTGGACAGTTTTTCGATATGCTTAGTTTTCACTTAAAATGTTGTCCATTTCCAATAAAAGTGAAACACTTTGAGTGGTACCGGCCAAACTGTGGCTCGGATTGAGGCGCAGTTGACTCATTCACGTTACAAATGACCCATGGATTACTATTCTAAAGTATCAACACAATTAGAATAATTTTGGTCAGTTTTCTCTATGGCTGCTATTTTTACTTAAAATAGTGTCTATTTTAAAGAAAAGGCAGACACTTTGAGTGATACCCGCCACACCGTGACTCATATTGAGTTGGGGTTGACTCGTAAACATCACAAATGACCAATGGATCGTTTTCCTAATGTATCAATAGAATACGAATATGTTTGGTCGGTTTTGTGTATGCCAGTTGTTGTTTTCACTTAAAATGGTGTCCATTTCTAATAAAAGTGAGACACATTGAGTGGTACCGGCCAAAACGTGCCTCATATTGAGGCATGGTTAACTCGTACACATCACAAATGACCCATGGATCGTTGTGATAAAGTATCAACACAATTAGAATACGTTTGGTCAGTTTTCCATATGTATGTTGTTTTTAATTAAAATAGTGTCCATTTTAAACAAAAGATAGAAACTTCGAGTGATAACTGCCACACTGTGACACAAATTGGGTCGGGGTTGACTAGTACACGTCACAAATGACCCATGGATCATTTTCCTAAAGTATCCATAGAATCCGAATATGTTTGGTTGGTTTTCTGTATGCCAATTTTTGTTTTCACTTAAAATGTTGTCCATTTCAAATAAAAGTGAGACACATTGAGTGGTACTGGCCAAACCATGCCTCAAATTGTGGCTTAGTTGACTCGTACCTATCACAAATAACCTATGGATCGATGTTATAAGGTATCAACACAATCAGAATAAATTTAGTCGGTTTTCCATATGTCTATTGTATTTACTTAAAACATTGTCCATTTTAAACAAAAGGCAGAAAATTCAAGTGATACCCACCACATCGTGCCTCAGACTGAGTCAATGTTGAATCATACACGTCACAAATTACTGATGGATAATTTTCCTGAAGTAACAATAGAATAGGAATTTTTTTGGTCATTTTTCTGTATTCCAGTTGTTGTTTTCACTTAAAATATTGTCCATTTCAAATAAAATTGAGACACTTTGTGTGGTACCAGCCAAATCGTGCCTCAGATTGAGGCACCGTTGACTCATACATGCCACAAATGACCTATGTATAGTTGTGATAAAGTATCAACCAAATCAGAATACATTTTCTCGGTTATCCGTATGGATGTTGTTTTTACTTAAAACAATGTCCATTTTAGACAAAAGACAAACACTTCAAGTGATACCTGCCACACCATGCCTCAGATTGAGTCGGGGTTGACTCGTACATGTCACAAATAACCTATGGATCATTTTCCAGAAGTATCAGAAGAATCCGAATGTGTTTGTTCAGTTTTCCATATGCTAGTTGTTTTTTTGACTTAAAATGTTGTCCATTTCAAATAAAAGTGATACATTTTGAGTGGTACTAGCCAAACTGTAGCTCAGATTGAGGTTTGGTTGACTCGTACATGTTAAATATGACCCATGGATTGTAATTATAACGTATCAACACAATCAGAATATGTTTGGTTGGTTTTTTGTATGGCTATTGTTTTTATTTAAAATAGTGTCCATTTTAAACAAAGGACATACACTTCAAGTTATACCCGCCACACCGTGCCTCGGATTGAGTCGGGGTTGACTCGTACACTTCAAAAATGACCCATGTATCATTGTCATGAAGTATCAATAGAGTCCGAATGTGTTTTTTCAGTTTTCCATATGCCAGTTGTTGTTTTCACTTCAAATGTTGTCCATTTCGAATAAAAGTGAGACACTTTGAGTGGTACAGGCCAAACCGTGCCTTGGATTGAGGTGAGGTTGACTCGTAGATGTCACAAATGACACATTGATCGTTGTGATAAAGTGTCAACACAATCATAATATGTTTGGTCAGTTTTTTTATGGAATTTGTTTTTACGTAAAACAGTGTTCATTTTAAACAAAAGACATACACTTCATGTGATACTTGCCACACCGTGCCTCAGATTGAGTCGGGGTTGACTCTTACATGACACAAATGAAGCATGGATCATTGTATTGAAGTATCAATAGAATCCGAATGCGTTTGGTTGGTTTTATGTATGCCAGTTGTTATTTTCACTTAAAATGTTGTCGATTTCAAATAAAAGTGAGACACTTTGAGTGGTACTGGCCAAATTGTGCCTTGTATTGAGGAAAAGTTGACTTGTACGCATCACAAATGACCCATGGATCATTGTTCTAAAGTATCAACATAATCAGAATACGTTTGGTTAGTTTTCCATATGGATTCTATTTTTCCATAAAACAGTGTCCATTTTAAACAAAAGACAGACACTTCGAGTGATACATGCCACAACATACCCCATATTGAGTCAGGGTTGACTCGTACATGTCACAAATGACCCATGGATCATTTTCCTAATGTATCAACAGAATCTGGATGCATTTGATTGGTTTTACTTATGCCAGTTGTTGATTTCACAAAAAATATTGTCCATTACAAATAAAAGTGAGACACATTGAGTGGTACTGGCCAAACTGTGATTCGTATTGATGTGCGGTTGATGACTCATACACATCTAAAATGACTAGAATGAATATTTTGGGATTATATAGTGTAGGATATGTTTCACAAAGGTCTTACCACAGTTTCATTCAATAAGATATTTTGCCAGATTTTTATCATGAAACTTTACACGTGTAAAATACTTGGGATTTTCTGATGTTGGAGAAAGTGAAGCGTACCCTTCTAGAGTTCTCCAACCACTTTGTTGAGTTGGTAAATCTTGCACTTGATCATTTCAAAAATGATTACATAAAATCTTGTAGTCTTCATATGGGACTAAGGAAAAATGTTTGGTTGATATTAGTTCTTTTTAGCCTTCCAACCTTCCTAGTGGCATTGGATAATGTTTATTTTTCTAATGAAGACATATTTGGAAGACTAGACATGGGAGGATCTTTAGTGGATGCAATAATTATTCAAAGTTATTATTCTGGTTATAAATGGAAGTAAAAAAGTATCCAGTATTTGGAAAAAAATAAAGAGTTATACTGAATTCAAAAATATCCATACCAGAGTGAAAAACCAGGTTAAAAAATAAAGAGTTATACAGAATTCAAAAATGTAATGGATCAATCAACCCCTGGTCACCATCACCACTATCATCATTAGCCTCATCCTCGCTGCTATCTCTGTCCTCATCTTCATCCTCGTCATCGTCCCCATGCTCATCCTTGGCCCCATCCTCACCCTCGGCCCTATCCTTGCCAGTGGCCCCATCCTCACCCTCGTCCTTATCCTCTTCCTCGCCCTCATCCTCTTCCACATTCTCATCATCACTAGGAACATAATAAACTCGACAACCACTAGAACTACCACATGGTGCATTGGATAATGCAGCCATCGATGACATATATGTCTGAAAAGCCACACTGGCCTCTGGTGGAAGTGATGAAGATAAAGCATTGATCAGTTTCATAAATTCTTTCTCCTTCATTCGAACCTATTCTTCCAACTCTTTGACCCTTTTATCTGATTGTCTTTCATTCTATTTGACATGTTCCAACTCAGTGGTACTATAATGGAAACTTGGAGAGTACCAATACCTCATTGGGACTATATTATTACCAGGTCGGCAATGTACTCGACCAGAGTGCTCATCTCCCAAAACCTGATATAAATGATCATGTGGCCCTAAATTGTTAGGATCCTGGGTATCAAGGGACTCTAAAGCACCCTGTTAAAAATATTAATAGATTATTAAATTTCAATATAGATATTAAACATTGAAATAAATAAATTAAAACTTACAATCTTATCATGTTCTGGTTCATTAACCGCAGTTCCATCTTTTATCCTTCTACTCGAGAAAAACAATTTTACTCGAGGGATACATCCTTAAATATTCAATTCGTGCTTCTATAATGACATTGAAACAATATAAAGTGCAAGTATATTCATATATTAAATATTCAATAAATCATATAATTTAAGTAGGAAACAATAAAAAGGGAAAGTCCTAAAGAAAAATTATAAACAACTATATCCTACCAGCTGCCTCTCATGATCTGGCATAGTAGTGCGCCCCAAAGTGTGGAGGTATTGCTTTGAATTAATGTTTTTTTCAGAAGATTCCTAAATAATGTTTAATAATAAATAAGATAATATTGATGCAAAATATGAAAACTATCATTTAAATACCTCAAATGGGATTAATACCTTAAATTTGGAAGTAGCCCAATGGGTAATCATTTGGAGATATTTCTCTATCATCCAGTCATCCACGATAGGTATTTTCTCCAAATCCATGCCCACTCTATCACAAAATCCAACATACAACTCATACTTATAATCTCTCCAAAGCTCTCCTAGCTCTTTTAAATGCGTTGGTCACGCACCTTTTCCATCAGGGAAGTTAAACCGAAGCTGACTCCCAATAGATAATTTCATATAAATACAAATAAATACTACATTAAATACAATATATTTTTTACACATATTTGTCCCCATGCATTATCCTTGACTTCGCGTGGTAGATGTCTTAAAGGGAGAGGGATAACCGGAATGATGTCGGAGTATTTGGCTAGTGCCTCCAAAAAATCCCAACATTCCTACCCAGATTTATCAATAATCTATCAATCATCATTGTAGTCAACCATAAACTATGTCTGGTGGTTCCATACTGCATGCAAGCAAGTACGCCCCCTCCCCCGCCTCCTAGTAGTAGATGAATCTGTTATTAAAGAAAAAAAATTCTGTACAAGTTATAATAAAAAGAAATTATGGAATAAAAATTTGTTAGAGTTATATAAATATACATGTGGTAGTCAGATCAATGGGAGTAACTAGATGTGCAGAAGATGAAGGAATATCCTCTACAGGTGGAGTGTCCCTTAGTGTACACTTCTCATCCACATACTTTGTCGGAGCAGGAGTCGAAGATGGTGGAATATAATAGCTCGGAGATAATGAAACAGAAGAAAATGATGATGGAACAGATGTCTGGCCAACTTGTAGTGTAAACATCGGAGGCCTAAATATCCTATGTGTCCCTAAAGACACACTAGGATCCAAATGGGGCATAGAAGATATGTCTATGGTAGGGGCATAGTCCAATCAGGTGTGACCGCTGGATCGTATAACTCTCGCACCATGATCCCCCGTACCACCGGCCTCAGTACTGAGACCACTAGATGATCGTGTAACTCTGACACCACCCCTCCTACCACCACCCTCTGTACTGGGAGCAATATCAGGCTCCTCGTTGGATATATCTCATCTAGGGGGTGGATCCTGAAAAAAAAATTAACACAAAAGTAAACACAATATATTATATTTTATTGAAATATATATTTGAAATAAAATACTCACAACATGGATGAGTGGAGGAACGCCCATCTGTGTCATGCGACGATTATTTTTTGTCATCTTTTTCCACTGCCTCTCTTCAATGGGTTTCATTTCCTACAATGAAAACAAATATGGAATTAATTAGAAACAAATAAATAACGTGTAACCAAAAAAATATAGAAAAACCATTCTGATAAAAAAACATAAATAAACATAAAATTAATGGTGTTTTGAAGGTAAGTACAAGGATACAAACTCTAAATGATGTAGGTTAAACATGTAGGTGAGAACACAACTGTATGATTCTATATATTTCCCACCACAACATCGGTTTCATAATAAACTCTGACAATTGAGCTATTGGAGTCATCATAATTAATAAACAGATTGCTTTCAACTGCAGTAGGGATAGTGTCAACTTCATCATCACCACCATCAAAAACATTTGTGGGATTTACTTCAATAATTACACCGAATTTAGAATGATGATGATCTTTGACATAAAAAACTTATTTCACCATTGATGCTAATACATATGGTTCATCGGTGGAAAGAGTGCAAGTCATGTCAATAACATGAAATCCACAATCATTAATAAAGGTTCCTGGCCTCATCATTGAATCAAACCATTGACATTTCATCATCTTGACTCAACCATGTGAGTAATAATCCAAAATTATTATTTTCTCCACGACTCCATAATAAGCTACATTTTTAGAATGAGGTATATTATCCGATGAACTGGCATAATAGTCTGTTGTGGTAGTTAGCATAACACCATCATGTTGTGTTCTCATTTTTCTTACTCGTTTAGTGATAATAAATTTGTATCCATTGACCACAAGTGATTTACAAGAACGAACCATGGTATTATGACCAAAATCCAAAGCTCTTATTTCCTTAGAAACAGAGTGTGGAGGCATACTCGATACCTAAAATATAAAAAAATAGTAAACTTAATTAAATATTATTTTTATTTAGTTATTGAAAAAATATTTTTACCTTCAATTTTAACCATGCAGAAAACCCTTTTCTATGAAAAGTCTATTTCCTTCTCAAAGATAAAGAATGGTGCTTTCTATATATCAATTATTTATGTTCCCTATAGATAAAAATAATAATAGTTTAACAAATATTTAAAATTAAAAGAGATAAGATAATAGATACATGTACAATTTACTTACTTGATATACTCATTGAACAAATCACAAATGAAAAACATTGTGCGATGTGCCATCTCTTGCTCTTCAAGGATTAATTTCATCAATGTATATGATCTTGGAATTCCTACTGTCTGAGGAAGTGATGGAAAATTGGGTTCAATTTTCTCATATTGTTCTTCTTCATTTCTCATTGGTCTTTTTATTCTCCTAGTAAGATTAAACAAATACATTGAGTAGAAATCCATACATTCTTGATCCAATTAACAATTCACAAAAGAACCTTCGCGATAATTCCTATTTTGAACATATGATTTCAATGTGTACATGTTTATTTTAGTTGGATACATCAAACGGAAAGCAACGGGTCCTACAAGAAGTATTTTTGTTTGAAGATGGATAGTTAGATGCAACATGCGTGTAAAAATGATGGAGGGAATATTTTCTCTAACTCACACAAAATTAATGGTGACTTTTCCAACAGTTTTTTCAAGAAGGATGTGGACAACTTCTTAGCACAAAGATCTCTAAACAAATAGCACAACCAAATAACTGAGACTCTTAAATTATTGGACAAGCGATGATGGATTGATATTGGAATCAACTCATGCAAAAGGACGTGATAATCATGAGTCTTCAAATATTTAAACTTTAAATCTTTTCTATTGACCCGTTTTGATAAATTTCATGAATATCCATTAAGAACATTAATAGTCTCTAGCACTTCCAGAAATTGATTTTTTCAGCAGGTTTCATCACATAAGAAGCACATGGAACTTTCAATTTATTTTCACTGATACAGATAGGATGCAATTCTGGTATGATCCTCCAATCTACCAAGTCACGTCGAGATCAGAAATCATCTTTTTTCTTCCCATTTACATTTAGAGGAATCTAAAGCAACATTTCACATATATTTTTTTCAATGTGCATTATGTCTAAGCAATGATGTAACAAGTGTGTTAACCAATACGAAAACTCAAATAATATACTCTTCTTCTTCCAATTGGAACATGTATCATTGGAAGCATTTTTCCTCTTTCTAGATTTCATTACTCCCTTCTCAAATGAATAACTAAAATCATTCAATTCATTAAGCACATCAGTTACAGACATACGCTGATGTGGATCATCAGTCTCCATGGTATTGTCAAATATTAGACGATTGTTTCTATATGGATGGTTCATTGGAAAGAATCGTCGATGTCCCATAAAACTAAAACAACGATGATATTTCAGTCTTCTCGATCGATTATTCTTCATACTAATAGGACATGACAATTTTCCTTTTGTGCAGTATCCAGACATCATTGCATAAGAAGGAAAATCATTGATCGTCCACATAAGCGCAACAAACATCTGAAATATGTCTTTTGAACATGCATCGTATGTGGGTACACCCACATTACAAAGAAGTTTCAACTATTTTATTAAAGGTTGCATGTATACATCTATATCATTGATGAGATCAAAAGGGCCAGATATTAGTATACTAAAGAATGTGTAAGGCTTTTTCATACACAACCATGGGGGAAAGTTATAAATGTGTATGAAAACCAGCCATGTGTTTTGCGAAGTAAGCATCTGCCCAAATGTACTAAAACCGTCACATGAAAGACCTAGTCTCACATTACACACATCGGCTTCAAATTCAGAATATCGAACATCAAATCATTTCCATGAAAATCCATCTGTAGGGTGAACCAACTCTTCATTATTATTTTTTCTCTCGGTATTATGCCATCACATTTTTACTGATATTTCATCAGTCATGAAAAGGTTCTGTAATATGGGGATCAATGGAAAGTGTCACATTACTTTCTATGGCACATGGGATGGTGTTCCATCATCTTTTGGATTCCATCGGAAGGTTCCATATTTGATACAATCATTTCTCTCAGCAGGTTCCTCCCAAAATAAGATGCAATCATTCGGGAAAGCATGAATTTATTTTTTCGAGAATCCAAGTTCATCAACTAACTTCCAAGCCATATAGTGGTTTGAGGGAATATCTAAATCATCTGGAAGTAATTCCTTGAAGAAGGTAAGAATGTAATCAATTTCAGTATTTTAAATACCATACACAGTTTTCCCACGAAACAATCGGATTAAAAATTCCAACTTTTTCATTTTACCACATTACCGATATACTGGATTCGTCGTACCATCATTCAATTTTTTCACCCTATCAACATCATCATTTTCATTGGATGCATCATGTGTGCTTGTTTGGAAATCTTGTTGGATGGACATCATTTCCTTCTCATGATGCCAAATAAATGGAAACCGATCATATATCAAACTCTCCAATTCAGTCCTATCATTTGGATCATCAACGTTTTGAGATTCCATTTTCTCTCCATTGTGATACCACACATAATAGTTTGTTTGGAAACCATATTTGGATATATGATAGATAACTGTGTCACGACTCAACCAAGGTCTTCCAACACAATTAGAACATGGGAAGTGTATGTGACCGCTATCTAAAGCCTTGTAAAATGAGAAATCTAAAAAGCTGTTCAAATTATTTTGAAAATCAGTTGAAATCCCATCAGTTTCATATATCGTACTTCTATCCATTCTGTAAAAAAATTTCAATAAGTCAATTAAAATAAATTCAATAATATTGAAGTTCAATCAAAAAAATATTTAGTTAAATGAGAATGGTTTACTTTAAATAAAAGTATAACTGACACATTACTCTATATGAGAATCATATTAAGAAATACAACAAAATACAGTGTATATAAGGAAACAAGATATAGAAATTCTAATACCTATATTTAAGGATTTCCTAATAAGATATTGGAAGTGGATCAAGGAATACCTAATTTTTAAGGGTCTAGTTGGGAGTACATGAGTTTTATACTTTAACTTCTTCTGGGAAATCAGGATGAGGAGTAGGATGAGGATCACATCAAAAGAAGTTATGGCCTCATCAAGTTTCACCTTAACCATGGATTATAGGATCCTTGGTTTGGGGCCACAAATCATAGGTTGGTATGGTGTATTCATTGAATCGTGTCCCAATTGATTTTGGAGAGGGACCTTCAATAGTTATAGGTATGGATTTTATTAGAAACACCTATAAAAAGGATATCCAAGAATTGTGACATCCCAAACCCGGATGCCACTAATTAGTGACCCAAACCTAGATAGAAAATCATTGGAGTGGGACCTTCAAGTTCTATTGGGTTTTATATCACATACGAATAATGATTTTTGGGTAGTCTGGGGTCAAGGGAGGTGGGTGGTGGGATGTATGGGGTCGAGGGAGGAGGGTGGGTGGGGGGGCTATATGGGTTCCAGGAAAGGAGGGGGGGGGGGGCTGTTTTGGGTTCAGAATGGTAGGTGGGGGGCTGTATGGGGTCGAAGGAGGAGGGGGGGGGGGCAATCTAGGTTCCAGGAAGGAGGTTGGGGGCTATCTGGGGACTAGGGAGGAGGGTGGGGGCTGTCCAAGGTCCAAGAAGGAGGGAGGTTGTCG
Organism: Viscum album; assembly: GCA_963277665.1. Lineage (NCBI taxonomy): Eukaryota > Viridiplantae > Streptophyta > Magnoliopsida > Santalales > Viscaceae > Viscum > Viscum album. The sequence goes on from OY728135.1 coordinate 1,680,113,403, forward strand.
TCGGTCTAAGAAGGAGGGGGGTTTTCCTGGGTGGACATCAAAACATTGAATGGGGTTCCACACTATAGTTCTGAGATTATATTATCCAAAAAACAAATATTCCACCTGTAAACATGACAACTTTGAATTGGTTCCTACTGTAATTTCATGTCATTTAAGGGATATGTGTTTTTTTAAAGCCTGTACATTACAGCGAAGTTCGTGAAAGATGGTTTTTTTCCCAAATGTGTATGGAATTTTGTAACAAGGATGATTTCTTCCATTTAACCAATGTTATAGTTTACATTTAGGATGAATTCTTGCATTTATCCAGTTTTCTAGTTTATTTTTAGGTGAGGTGAGTGAGAAACCATGTTAGGCATGTCATTAGAACATGGGTTCTTCCATTTAACCATGTAGTCTTGAATTTCAGGGATGAAAGTGTTTTGACTGAGCTAATTACTACATACTCTATCATATGGCCAACACATCATGTGGGAAAACCCATGAAACAAATCCATGTGTAAATGGGACGTTTTCAACACCCCATTTGGAAAAAAATACTTTTCACCATAATGGATTGTCCATGTATATTTACATGGCTAACCAAGTCATGTACTGTGTGTACATTCCCAGGACACTATATTATCATAGACACCATATCAACCGTTATACACACCATGTGAACCCTTATACCATATCTTCATTATTACAACCATTAATAACAACTTATTAAACAACATCACTTGTAAAAGATAATCATATTAAACATAAATCAATAATAATATGGGATATATCATATAAAATGTAGTCATACTATCTTACATCCTAAATGACCACCCACAACCATGATTAATGACCACAAAGCTCCCCTTTCGGCCATATCAAAAGTGAAAACAAAAACACATAGTTGCAGAAAACAAATTCATTTGTGTGAAGAATAATAATCCCATGGTCCTCTTGATATTTGAACCACGCAATCATGATTTTTGAGATGAACTTGTATCCATGAAACCATATGAGAAGCACAATTTAATACATGTGTTTTTCTGATTTTCCCAAGCATTTTGAGGAACCCCAAATCAGTGAAAATGTTCATTGTGTTTTAAAAAGGTGATTGAATAACTCATGTATGATGTTGAAGGTAGAATGATTAATGGTTATATTAGGAGAACACATATTCATTAATATTTTGAATTTGACATTTGTGAATTAGTTTCATGATGAAGGAAGAAGTATTACATGGGAAAAGAAGAGGTCCCACTGTGAGTTCCCTTTGTAGATAATTTATTCATAAAGAACATTGTATTGTATGATTAATTATTTATTATTTCTTTTGTGATGAATAATTAGGGACCACATACTATTTTTCAATGTTCAAGAAGATACTCCATATTTTCTATTGTGCAAAGGATAAGTTAACAGTGTATCATTATATATATATATATTTTTTTTTTGATAGAAACATGATACATACTTGTTATGTAATACACATAGTGTACAAAAATTAAGATGAATGAGATCTTCATGTTTGACATGATCTTAATTAAAGGAGTGATTTTCATGAAATACTATGAATAAATATTACAAACAATTTCTTATGAGTTCATATACATGAAGTTGTAATATTTGAATCATTGAGATTAAAAAAACTATGAATCTTTAAAATTAGAAAACATGAAAGAGACACCATTCCCTTATAAATGTATATGTGTAATGAAAAAATTAACTGGATAATGTGTACACTAATGTAGTGATTTGAGTACACAATTCATGGATATAGTGATTTGAGTACACAATTCATGGAGCAGTGAATCATAAAAATTTCCAAAATCCCTAGAAATAGGGAATAATAATATCCTTGAGAATAGAAGGATATCCTTGAGAAGATGTGGAAGGATATCCTTGAGAATAGGTGGAAGGAGTCCAACATGGAAGCTGATCGGATAGAAGAGGTTCACTTGTGTTGGGGCTTCTCAAGGGCTTCTAGAAGTCGAGCAGCGCTTTTGGGAGTATTGCAATCTACTTCTGGAATCGAGGGGGGGGGGGAGTCACCTGACTTAGTTGAATTTGAGGGTTTATTATCCCAACGGTTATTAAAAACCATTGGGAAAACAATGATTTCCCAATGGGTTCATCAAACAGTTGGGATGACTCCATCAAAATCCATCTTTGCCAACAGTTTATGCAAACTGTTGGTAAAGAACACCTATACCAATGGTTCAAAAGAACCATTGGTATAAATGTGTGGAAAAAAGAATAATTTCCAATAGTGAGGGCCCATAACTTCAAGCAGGGACTTATGAATGAGATCTGGCCTTCGATGATTTCTCTTAGCATCCCGACATTGGCGTGGGTGTTAGAGTGAGCCTTCTTAGTGGAGAGTATTCTTGCTGAGCAGTCACCAACATCGAGACCCACCAACAAACATCATGTATAAGAGTCTTCTGCAGTTGGAAGTAGAAAAACTTCATAGAGGTCAAAGAGGACTAGACCCATAGGTGAGTGACTGCATGACTCAGGATCAGTTGTTAGGGGCACCGGAGAGAGAGTCAGTCATCCAAGGAACATGCAGTGTTTCACATGCAGCCGCCAGGGTCACATGGCACGTGACCCTATGAACCATTATATGGATGATCAGCAGACAGTCGGGGGCTGCCTAGGAAAAGATAGAGGTTCGATCGATGAGGTCCTCATGGAGAAGGAAGAAGTGGCAGAGGTGTTGGATGTGCAACTGGTGGTGGGTGACGATTCGAGATGTTACCTCCACCACCACCAAGAGGTCCACCCCGACTGTAGGGATCAAGTGGACAGGGGCGAGCTTAGATCTAGATAGATGAGGCCGATAATCATGGAGCTCTAGATATGATACAAGGTACGATCAGTGTTTACTCTACCTTAGTTGTAGTACTTATAGACACAGGTTCCAGTTTTTCTTTTATTTCCACTGCCCTCATTCAGAGTTTGGAGAATCTAACAAAGCCGTTGGCCTAATCCTTATAGCTAGAGACTCTTACGGGAGAGGATTCGGTGATTACCCATTGGTTTCGGTAGTGTGATATTACTATAGGAGGCAAGAGCTTCTTTTGGGATCTCCTAGTAGCGGCGTCGAGGCCTTATGACACCATCCTGGGTATGGCCTGGTTATCTACGGTCCATGCTCAGATTGACTGTATTAGGCGCAATGTGCAGTGTGTCATCATGGATGGGACCAGGTTCACCTTCACCGATGATAAGGGAGCCTTTGCATCCTAGGGTGGACTTACCCAGAGGAGAGTGTAGCTGATCCCTCATCAGTTGGCTAGCCTTACCCTCAGAGCAGTTGATGTGGAGAGTGTGAGCTAGCCTGTAGTGGTGGACCAGTACTCATATGACTTCCCTGATGACGTTCTGGGTCTACCTACTCATAGAGAGGTGGACTTTTACATTAACTTGTACCCCGATATGACATCGATATCTACATTAGTGTATCCGATGGCTCCTATGGAGCTTCCTGAGCTGCGGGTACAGCTAGAGGACTTACAGGGGAAGAGATTCATTTGGACTAGTCTTTCTCCATGGGCAACCCTGATTTTGTTCTCCAAGAAGGTGGATGGGAGCTTGAGGCTATGTGTAGACTATTGGAACCTGAACTAGGTGACCGTGAAGAACAATTACCCACTCCCAAGGATTGAAAACCACTTTGATCAGGTGAAGGGAGCATGATGGTTCGTGAAGATAGATCTCAGGTCAGGCTATCACCATCTCAGAGTGTGAGACGCGGATGTACAAAAGACAAATTTTAGATGTTGGTATGGTCAATATGAGTTCTTGGTTATGCATTTTGGTGTAACCAATGCCCCATCAGTGTCATGGGACTCATGAATATGATCTTTAATCCATACCTTGATCTCTTTGTGGTGGTATTCATTTATGACATTCTGATCTACTCATCTACTGTGGAGGAGCATGCCTATCACTTGCAGGTAGTTCTGGACACAATCCGAGAGCACTAGCTTTATGGTAATCTCTCAAAGTTCCAGGTCTGGATCCGAGAAGTTCACATTCTGGTACATGTCATCTCAGAGGCTAGAGATGAAGTGGATTTAGTGAAGATTTATGCGGTACTTTCTTGGGATCCGCCCAGGGGTGTGATGAAGGTATAGAGTTTCCTAGGTTGGGCTGGATACTACCAGAGGATTGTTCCAGATTTCTCCAGAGTTGTAGCATCTCAATCAGCATTGGAGACGAAAGGGAAACCCTTCGTTTGGTCGGAGAGATGCCAACAGAGTTGTTAGGAGCTAAGGAAGGGGATGACTAATGACCATATCTTGAGGCTTCCAGAGGAGGGAGTAGGGTATGTAGTCTACTGCGACGCATCAGGAACCATGCTCAGATGTTTCTTGATGTAGGAGAGAGAAGTGATCGTGTATGGTTCTCAACAGCTGAGATAACATGAATAGAACTACACTACCCATGACCTAGAGTTAGAAGCATTGGTCTTCTCCTTAAATATGTGGTGGCATTACTTTATGGGTGAGTGTTTTACAGACTACTCGGATCACAAGAGTGTCAAGTATATCTTCTATCAGAAGGACCTGAACCTGAGACAATGTTGTTGGCTTGAGTTCTTCCAGGACTATGACTTTGAGACAGTCTATACTCCTGGGAAGGGGAATGTTGTAGCAGATGCACTCAGTAGGAGATCTGGTATACAGCTACTAGGTGAGGCGACAAAGTAGCTGGCCTCTTTGTAGATATCATTTGTGGATCGAGACGGAGAAGTTTTTCTTCAGTATCTTACAATCACTCCCCCACTTCTTCAGCAAGTAAGGGAGGCATAGCGTGGGGACACTGACTGTAAGGCTCAGTTTTCTCAGATATCCACAAGACATGCACCTGATGGATTTTATGAAGGTGGGGAGCACATCATTTTCTTCAGAGGATATACCATGGTACCTGTGTCACTTATAGAGGAACTGTTGACGGAGTTCCACACATCCCCTCTAGCGGTACAGCCACGAGTGGCAAATATGTACTAGGACATCTGACGACAACACTGGTGGTCGAGAATAAAGAAATCATTAGTGGAGTTTTTCTCTCGGTGCATCACTTCTTAGAAAATGAAGGCGGAGCATTAGGTACCAGCAGGCTTGGTTCAGCCTTTAGAGGTACCAGAGTGTAAGTGGGATGAGATATCCATGGACTTCATGAAATGATTTCCACATATATCCAGGGGTCATGATTCTATCTGGGTGATCGTCATCCGACCCACCATGTCGTCCCACTTCCAAATGATCAGAGACCAGGGTTCGATAGAGATCTTGGGATACCTCTATGTGTAGGAGATTGTTCAGCTAAATGGGGTACCCTCAAAGATTGTCTTCGATTGTGAAGCACGGTTTACTTTCTGGCTATGGAAGGGGTTGTAGGAGGCTTTCTGGATGCAGCTTCATTTGAGAACCTCCTTCCATCCTCAGACGGATGGCCAGACTAAGTGGACTATTCATACCCTCGAGGAAATTCTATGTGATTGCATTCTCGGCTTCAGTCACAGCTGGGAGGATCACTTTCCATTGGTGGAGTTTGCATACAACAAAAGCTATCACTCCACCATTGGGATGTCACCTTTCGAGGCTTTGTACGGATGACCTTGCAGATCGCCATTGTGATGGACTTTCCTAGGGGTGTCTGCACTAGTGGGACCAGAGATGGTACATAGACCTCAGGAGTTTGAGGATGGTGACCACCTCTTCTTACGGTTCTCCCCCAATGAGGTTTGCAAAGGTTTGGACGGGGAGGCAATTTATCTTCGAGGTTCATCAGAGCCTTCTAGGTCCTCAGCAGAGTTGGCGAGGTGGCTTACAACTTAGCACTTCCCCCTTAGTTGCACCGGGTGCACGACGTCTTCCACATATCCCAACTGAGGAGATATGTGCATGAACCTCCCCATATCATCAACCACGGTGAGATATACATCTAAGATGGGGGGAAATTTTTATAGGTTCCAATATAGATTGAGGATCGACATGAGCGGGTCCTTCGTGGGTGGCTGATACCTCTGTTGCGTGATCGCTGGCAGCACGGAAACCTCTAGAAGATCACATGGAAGTGGGAGGCTCAGATACATGCTCAGTACCACTTCTTGTATCCTTAGTTTGAGTTTTGGATTACCGGGAAGTGAAGACCTAAGGTGGGGAGAATGTAAAGAATTGGGAATTCCATGTAATTATTATTAATTATATGGGAATTTTACGAGTCCGTAAAAATTGATGGTGCAAGATTCTGAGGCCTGGAGTGCCTGAAAGAAATTTCTGAACTTTTTTTTGGGTACGTTTAGTAAACGTATGATCAGGTTTTTCTAACTTTTAAACCGGTGCTTGGAATTGAAATTCAAGGACACCGTTGAACTTGTTTCACTGGTATTCGCTTAAGGATACCTTTATCTCAACCGTAGTAGGTCGAGGGTAAAAGATAGTTTTTCATTTTTTTGTTGTAATAAAAATAAAATAAAATAATCTTCTATTTAATTTTTGTTGAAACCTACAATATGAATGTTATGGAGGTGGGGACCACCAATCCTAAAACCCCCAATTTTGAATTTAATAGCGGGGACCACCTGAACCCTCTTAAAGGGGGAGAAACCTCACAACTCCCAAATAATTCATTACTCCTATTAAATTGAGCCAATTAATTGAGCCTACTAATTATGACAGCGTGGTATAATTAAATGTGCCAACAATTAAATTGATGGATTTCAATTCAAATTATATTGGCACCTCATTTCTTTGTGAGGATTGGTTGGAAAATGTGAAGGGGGGAATTTGTGGAAGATCTTCTCCAATGAAGAACACACCCTTCCTCTTCAACGAAGAACATCTCCTCCAAATGAAGAATGCCATCTCTATCAAAGAACGTTCTTCAGAGCCAAGAAAGAGGAGGACACACGAGCCGGAATTCGGAAGCGTGTTGCGGAGCTGAAGATTCTTTGAACTCTCTTTGCCTTCACAATTTTTAATCTCACGACACATCGAAGAACCTACATCCATCCTTCCATCCTCATCAACATAAACAAACCTCCGAGGGAGGGTTTGATGTTTTAAATTTCCCCCTTACTCATTCTTGAGAATTCTTCGTGATTCAAGAAATATCTGAGCCGCCTGGTACCATTCTAATGTGGGGGGGGGGGAAACAAACATGGCCCAACCACTATACAAATATTTGTGTAATTTTTTTTTGCGGTCTTCGTGATGGAGGAGGACAGTGACCGGTGTCGGCGATTAGCACTAGTAGGACACAAGAGCGGTGGCCGGCTGCACAAAGGGGACGGGGGCGCACGTCCGCACCGACCGACAAGGAAGGGCCATGGATTGTGCTGGGGCGATGAAGGGATTATGGCAAACTGAGACGGCCGCCGGAACAATGCGGTACATGACCGCAGCGTGCGGAGAGGATGGCTAGCCATCCGGCCGGCCGTGGCGGACCGTCACACCGCGACCGACCCGCAACACCGCAGCAGCCCAACCGCACCCCGGTCGCCTCAATGCACCGCGCGCTGCCCAATGGGCCTGGCTGCATTGTGGGCCGAGTCATGCTAAGGGTCGGTCCAGGTCAGGCTGGGTCGATCCGGTCGGGTCGGAGCAGACCCAGACCAATTTCGACCCTATACGTTCTTCCGACTATATCTTGAGCTTCGAGCATCCGTTTGACGAACCGTCTATAGTGCCAGAAACCTTGGAGAGATATGGTACTTTTTATATACCCCACTTGAGGTTTGGATGAATTTGGGGTATGGTCGGGTTGGATGAAGGATGAATCCAACCGGGGCATCAGGACTAAAAGGCTAATAATTTACAAACCAAGTGCTCGATTGACGCACCGTCTGTTGTGTTGAGACCCCTATGATATGGAGATACATTGGGATACTTATTCACGGGACTTTAGGGAAGTTGGATTATGGACCATTAGATTTAGGAGAGGAATCTCCTGGAGATGAGCATGCTTAGTGTGAGTACCGTATAACTATCTCTGACGATGTACTAGGATCTTATGTGGGTGTGACGATGTACCAGGATCCTGTGTGGCTGTGATGATGTACTAGGATCCTGTTTGGGTCTGAAAATGTAATAGGATCCTGTATGGGTCTGATGGAGTATTAGGATCCTGTGTGGGTCTGACGATATACTAGGATCCTGTGTGGGTCTAACAGAGTACTAGGATCCTTTGTGGGTCTGACGATGTACTAGGATCATGGGTGGGTCTGACGATGCACTAGGATCATGTGTGGGTATGAAGGATTACTAGGATCTTGTGTGGGTCTGACGATGTACTAGGATCCTATGTGGGTCTTACGGAGTACTAGGATCCTATGTGGGTCTGACGATGTACTAGGATCCTGTGTGGGTCTGACGGTGTACTAGGATCCTGTGTGGGTCTGACGATGTACTAGGATCCTGTGTGGGTCTGTAATTTGGGTTCCTTCATGGGTCTACCTCTTAACAGGGGAGTATCGACTATTCCATCTATTTTACTATGGAGGACCATCACCCTAGTGTGATAGGGGGGGGGGGGGTACTAACATCGTGCTAGAGGAATCGCTCCATGGCACGGTAGGGTTGTACTAACTTTGTCCGAACAACAGGTTGAGAGGACCCACACCTTTGAACGACATGGGAGTTATAACTGAAATGATTGAGTACCCCTACCCTATCCAAGAATGGGAGTACCCACTCTATCTATACATCACATATGGAGGACCCGCACCATGAAATATTGGGGGCATATCGACACCATGGATAGAAGAAGCATACCCAAGTCCTACATGGGAGTTCTTACTCTATCTGTCCAATCATATGGAGGGATTCAACCATGGAATGACATGGGATCACTGTTCAACATTACAAATGATATGGGGTACCCACACACTAAACAATTAGATAAGTACCAATAGTTAAAAAATTCCATCGACCATGCCCAACATCTTATGAATTTATCCTATACACACAAGTTTATAGAACTCAATCACCACACCTTAATACTATCTGCTTTGGCCATTACTGACTCACCTGTACTATTTTATGTCATTTCACAAGGTTATATCTTGGTGGGGATATAATTTTCCTTCCTTGTTAGTCCTAGACTATGCCAAACCACGTCTCGTCCCAAATAACTACCCATAGGTAATGTAACTAATTCCAATGTCATGGGGAGTCCCATATCTACTAAATGAAATAGATGTGGGAAACCAGCGCCCAGATGGCATTAGGGAGTACCAGCCATAGTTTCTCTCTTCAAGGACCCTACCAATTTTCATAATTGGTCATGTGCCTCTAAGATGAGGGTCATACTAATCACACTTCTTGTAGTAAAAACTTCATGGGTAGGGGACATACACCTTGTTCCAATAGGGGAGAACCACTCTACTAGTATAAAAAGTCCATGGGACCCACATCTAATGTTTAAGGGGAAGGTACCAACCCTAACGTCAACCCATTGATTCTCTCTAATAACTACGCAATATTTATACTACTAAAAAATCATCTTGATCTAAATGTTCTGCCTCATACCTTGTATTCCGAAACAGATGCCACCATCACATTCTACACGTAAAAGCACTAAATGTAGGCTACTCATAATCCTGAATCCGAGTCCATAGAAGGATATACAAAAGGAAGATGATCTCTAAGAGATCAAATAAGAGTACATAGTGTGCACTGGAACACACACGATGTTTGATCCCACCTGGGAACTTGGCCATGTATCTGTTCTACATGATTTTCAACCCATGAAGGTGTACACAATGTGTATAGAGTGTACATGATGTGTGATTCCTCACCTGAACCCTAGCCATGTAGTTTACCCATGTCCGTGTACTAAACCCCATATCTTTATACTTTTGATATGTGTTAGTAACCAACCATGTGTTTTGAAATGACTTCCAAAACCATTTCCCATAGCCACATGGATTGGGGCACTAAACATCCTATAACCCTGGTAGACGACATGTAGTCCCCAAAGTACATCTTCCCTGAATAAGAAGGGAAACACAACATGTGTCACTGTACTAAATTCCACGTACATGGAAATTCTTGTCAGTAATTTAACTTCAAAATGCCAGTTTAACCCCAATTCAACCCAAAATTCATAGATATACCTAGTAGGGATCAACAAATTTTTTTATTGAGCTCTAAAACCATAGAACAATGAAAAACTAATGGGTTCGGGACTAAAAATCAGAACTACCTACCTCGAAAGTGAAACACCAAATCTTTGGATTAATAACAGTACCCATATCACTCTAGTTCTTATTCTGATGAATATCTTCTTAAAAAATAGATATTGATGACACCTTTTATCAATTATTCGACATTAGTTTCATTCATTTACAATGTGGATAAGGGGTGAGAATGTGGGGTGTTTCTTATTTGGGGTTGGGTGGAAAGATGTGAGTTGAGGGGTGATGATTCAGTTAGGTTTTTAATTAAATAATGAAATTATCATTTAATTAATTAAACCACAACTTAATTACCCATCCAAAACTACCGACATGGACAAATTGATGTTTCACTTAGGGTAAACACATCGTTCTAAACTCAACCATGACTTTAGAAATATACTCCAAGACTCTGGGTGATTTCTATTCCTAATTTCAAGAGAACCTACATGCATGTGTCAATATATACGTGATATTTTTAAAATAAAGATGTTGAGGCTCTCCTATCCCTAGATTCCTATTCTAACTCGGCACCCAGCATCAGAAATATTCTTGAAAATATTCCAAAGTCTAATAGGTGAAAACTCTAGTCTCTACATTATCATCTAAATAAATTATATTATTTTCACAAAATCAAGATTATCTATCTTCAGTTATTTTGACTAAGGAAAATATAATCATTGAATACATTAAAATTGAGATGGAATAAGATGATGTGATTATTGAAGAATTTATAGGTCTCACTCCAAAATTATTTACTAAGTTCATAATAATTTATATACCCAGACAAATAAACATTACTTTGGAAATCCATCATAACTAATGTGATATCTATAGACCCTTAATAAACAAATGCAATTAAAGGATGTACATGACCAACTAATTTGATGAAAATCCATATTTTCCTTGAATATGTTGTGCTCTATCATCATTTTGTGAGACATTTTTCATTATTTTCAAACCCTATAACCTTGTTGTCATAAATCGGTTTAATGGTTTCTTTGGAATATTGAACTTAATGAGTTTTCAAGGAGTTGAAAAAATAGGCTTATCACTTTACATGTACTTACGCTACCCACAAGTGGGGAACTCTTCATGGTATATAGTGATTCTATTTAGAAGCATTTGGGATGTGTATTAATCCATATTGAAAAAGTGATAACATATAACTCAATGAAATTGAATGTTCAGGAATAAAACTACCCAATGAATGACCTATAGATGAATACATTAATATTCACATTTAAAACCATTAATCATTATCTATTTATGAAACATTTGGAAATATACACCGACCATATGATACTCAAATATATATTCTCATAGAGAGAATTGAAAATTAAATAGTAAGTTTGTTTGTAGCTGATTAGAGACTATAACTATTCAATACAAATCCACCCTAGTAAATAAAATAATGTAGACAATAATCTATGTAGAATAGATATGGAAATTTTATCATTGATGATAATTGAGAAGGATATGATATTCTAAGACATGAAAATGATGTACATGGGAATCATAAATGGGGGAACATCCTCAATCCTTTCAAAAATGATTTCACAACTATACCATCATGGGATGATAATGTATGATCAAATAGATAATGTTGAAATTCATAAGAAGGTGGAAGATAAAAGTAAAGAGAAATATTTGGTGATAAAAATTAATAAAGAAGTATTTGAATGATTTAGGTCACAACTATTTGTACCATACAATTATTATTTAATGAATGAGGTATTTCATGATGAAAAAATATTGACCTCCTCTATCCATACATGGAAAAAGGTACATTAAGATCACTAATAGAAATTTTGGTGGGACAATTTGTAGAAGGATATCATAGAATATACGTCAAGGTATATTTTATATCAGTAAGGGATGGGTTAAAGGAAAAAATACAAGAGGATGATGCAACAATTACTCACACCAAGATGGAGTTTGGAAATAAAAACCTTGTAAATTTACAATAGTATTATGTAGAAATCAAGTGGATATAATATTACTTGGGTTTTAGTGGATCATCATTCAATGATTTCCCACTTAATTTCAATCAAAGAGTACTTCCCAGTAGATCAATAGTCAAGGTTATAAATTAAAGAAGTGGTGAGTCTTCATGGAATAACACTATCAATTGTATCTAATCACAACCCAAACCAAGTACAACGAACCACCCCATGAAAAAATTATCATCATGAACCATACTGTTAGGTGATAATGCTGTGTAATAAATTGATATGTATGATGACCATAATAATAATAATATTTATATTATATATAATAATGAATATATTTACTTCTTATTATTGATACTTTGTAAATAATTTTGATTTAGATACGATAAAACAAAATTCATATTTTTGTGTAAAAATAAAAATTAATCAAGTTATTCCTTTTTTATGAATTAATTAATTTAAATAATAAATTATATTTTAATAAAATAATAATATTTTAAAAAAATTATTAAATAAAAATTTAAATATAATTTTTATGAAGTCAAATATTTTTTTTCAGTATTTGAAAACTGTTATAACTGAAGAAACTAACATTTGTCAATAATTGTCTGTTACTGTTGAATATATAAAATTCATATATATATATGAACTATTAAAAAAATAAATATTATTTTTGAGATCATAAAATTTGAATTATCCAATAGTGAATTTTTCATAGTTTTCTGAGTGAGTTATATTTTCAGTTAAAATTTTAATACGGTATAAATATACTATATTTAATAAGACATCATGATGAAACAAAATTCATGTAAGAAATGATATAAAATGAATCTACGATCAAATATATTTTTCCATATAAAATAAAGTGATTTTAGGCTATTGGGTTAATTTAATCAAGACTTTATGAATCCCTGAAAACCAATATTTTATTTTGTGGTTTTGAAATCAATTATTTATAAACATGAATCACTTCAACATCACCAAGTGTAATATTTTATTATGTTCGATACATGGAATAAAAAATAAATAAAACCAATTATATTTGGAAATAACCATGAGAAAAAACCATAGGTAGGTTTTTTTGGTTTTTGATTACTTTATTATATAAGGTCCAGAACCTATTTTTGGGAAATAATAAAGATATCCCCTATCTTCTCCTATATAAACCCTCCTAATTTCCAATTAAAATTTCCAAAAAAACTAGTATCAAATCCTTACTATTACATACCATATCTATATTCTTATAAAATTTCCCCCATGTTCTCACAAATCTCCTCCCATGATTTTGGAATCACTCTAAAAAGATAAGGAACCTCTATCTTATTTTCAATTCAAGCACCTTATTTGTATTTAGCCTTTTCAATATTAATTGGTTATGATTTGATGAATTTATAAAGATCCATATACTATCCAATTTATTTCCTAAAAATAGAATATCATGTATCCCCAGTCGTTATAGATTTACTATGACGAAATTTATTAATGGATATCTCCCTCTTCATATCAATTAAAGCACCTTCTTTGAATTTATCCTCTGGAATCTCAATTATTTATTTTTTTGTGAAATTAAAAATTCCCCCATAAATAAAAATTTATCTATCAATAATGGGATATGATATATCTCCTCTCATTATATAATTTACCTAAGCTGTTATTAGGCCGAAATTTAGTAAGGGGTGCTCTATTTCTCCTCTATATTCAATCACCCTATCTATGTACTGCACATTGTATTACAATTATTTTTTATTACAAATTACTTTTAAAATATAAATTAAATTCATTTTTATTTTAATGTTTTTATTGAACCCTTTCACTCTCACTAATGCCTTAAACGATTTATAATGTACCCTCCATTATGTTGTTGAAACTATCCAACAATTTTTCTATACCTCATTTTTGTTCAACAATTCTCCCTATCATAATCCTATTAATTCCAAAATTATCAAGTTGGATTAAATTATTACATATGCCGCATACTTTATTTTTTATAATCCATGTGATGCAAGTACCATTTCGCTCTCACTGAACCAATTTATGAATCTTTAAGTACTGTCGTTATGCTGCCAAAATGTCACTGTGATTTTCAATGTCAAACATTTTTGTGGAATATACCCATATCCATTTACAATAAATGTTATTCACCTAGTTGGGACTATACATAGAAGATTTGGTACTCTCCTGTGTTTAAATCACAATCAATAATCATTAGATAAAATGTGATGGAATATTTTCTTATGTTATATGAATTATATGTCAGACATATTCATGTACATGATATGACTATTTTGAGTGCATCCATATTTCACCCCAATGCATTGGGAAATATTTTATCCCCATTAGATGCCATTTATGGTTCATGGGAGTTTATTCTAATAATATTATGAAATTATTTCTTTATGGTTAACCTTTACATTTTATTTGATGTCATGTTTTCATTTTTTTTCTGCATTCCCATGTTGCCTTTATGTTATCTTGCTATATCATTACTCATTGTTCATGATTATTAATTTTAATTTCCCTTATTGAGAATTATATATCACACCATTATTATTTATGTCCCCAGGTTAACTAATTAATTTTTAATAACATATGAATATTTTGACAATTTTAAGAAATTTTTTAATAATACTGATGTACCCCTTGTTTTATTTTGATATTTAATGTACCTAATTATCCAAAAATACTAAATTTTTAAATCTTATAGTTTCTATTATGTTTTATAAATCATGAATTAAGGGGGAATTGATGGGAAGGAAGCCTTCTCCTTTGGAAATTCCCTATCCCTAATGTCGTGAAACCATGATCCCCCATCTCGATCGGAGGGGGGAGGCCTGCAATCTCATGGACGAGATAAGGCCTTCATACCATTGACAAATCCTGAGTTTCTTCCTTCTTTCCCAAGGATTAAAAACTCTCCAAAAGCCCCTGATCTTTTCCTAGGAGTGCCTCAACTTGGTATTTCATCGACGGAGCTTAATGGTGCAACAGATATCTGCAACCTTACATTGGTGGCTCAGTTTCATCATCATCGCCCTTCAGTTGATGATTTTGATCACTTTATCTTCAATTCATGGGATCTTCAAGAGCGTGCGGTAGTCAGCTTACTTGATAGGAAGCATCTGATGATCTGGTTTAAGACGGAAGACTACCTAATTACTTCTTGGTCTCGTTCCCCTCGAAGATACAATTTAGATTCCTTTCTTCTTCTTCGATGGAGTTTGGACTTCCGCATGAGACGTAACCACTCGACGATGGCGATTTGGGTGATTCTTCCTGGTCTCACTCTCTCCTTTCAAAATCCCTATATTTTGTGTTCCATTAGAAATTTGATCGGCCAATACCTATGCCCTGATCGTCGGACGGAGGTTGTGTGTCATCCCATTTTTCCATTGAATTGTGTAGAAGTTGATGTCGTGAGGTCTCCTGTCAATTGGGTTTGGATTAAATATGGGAAGAAGTTTCGGTGGAAGTAGGATGTCAAATTTGAGTCTTGGATGTCATTTTGTGTTGCATGTGGTCGTCTTGGACATGGTGATTCAATTTGTCGAATTAAAGGTCTGGTTGGGGCTTCATCGGGGGTTTTGAGAATGGGTAGTGCAGGTTCTATCCCATCTGGTTCAGCCTCACTGGTGGTGAAGGAGCCATCTAGGAGTATTGAGTCACAACACGATGAGGGCGCTCAAGATCTGGTGACATCCTCTACACATGCAACGCATGATTCTTGGGTTGCTGTGTCTTAGGCTGTGGGGAGCTCTGGTACTGACTCCAAAATGAAGGGGAATTCTCTGAAGGAGGTGCAAGAAAGGCCACATGACCCAACTATTAGGCATATTTTTGAACAATTAAAGAGTGAACTTGGTATTCCTAATGCAATAACAATGGATAAGCAAGATTCTTGTGACCGACGGAAGGTGTTTGTGACTGAACAACAGATGGACTCAGCTATTTCTGAACTAAGGGCAGTGGATGTCTTTGTGGAGGAGTAGACAGAGCATGAAGATTTTGCTGGAGGAATGTCAATCATGGTCTCCACTGGCAATCGTTTTCTGGAATTGGATCAAGAAGAGGAAGATGATACAAGGCAAGAGGATGGCCTGCTGTAGGCTGATCTCTCCTCTAAGGGTGCTGAAATTTCAAATACTGTTATGAAGGATGTTGTGGAGTAGCCATAATGTCTTTCCATGATTTAGTATAACAGTCAAAATCAGCAAGAACAGGGATTGCAATATAATGAAGTGAAAATCTTAGGAAAGTGGGGTGATATTTCTGATAACGAAAAGGGAAATGAGAATGGTATGGTTCTGATTTCTTATAGTGATGTGGTTCATAGTGTGGGGATGAAGATTTCTGGTAATTAGGATTCTATGACTACGCCATGGCGGAAGTTGTGGAAAGATTACTCCTCTCTTCCAAGGCCGGTGCTTACCAGATCTTCAGTTGTGAAGGAAGGTGGTGTTATTCTATCTTCAAAGGAATTGTTTTCTCTAGAAAATTTCAATCTAAGAAGGAAATATTCCAAGGTCCTCAAGAATTATGAAAGCTATGAGAGGGAAACTGCTACTGCAGAAGATGAGATCTATAGTGGATGTGGGGATGGGTGTGATTTTTATGATTTGTAGTTATCTTTTCTCTCCTACTGTACTTGGTTGACGTTTTCTTTTTTTATTAATAAATGGTAAGAGGTTTACCTCTTAATGAAATTTCTTGGTGAATTAATGTGTAATAAAGAAAAGTGTTGTGATAAAAAATACTCTCAACATTTTGTCTAAACATTTTCTAGAATTTTGAAAACCAATGTATTTAATATTTTGAATTTTTTTAAGGTTTTAAATTTTATCTGAGGGTTTATCTTAGTTATAGAGACTTAAATTCAAGGTATTATGATAACAAATTATGGTAATTTTTTATATGACTGAAATTTTAGAAAATAACATTTTTAATAAATTGTGAAGTCTTATAATCAACCCAATCTTTACAAGAATGACTTATGATCAATAAAATACATAAGGGTAGAATGAATTCATATGATTATTTCATATTATAAATTATTAGTTTGATAGTGAATCATTAGGATAACAATAAATCTTAGTGATAATGAATTTATTATGATCATTAAGTATTACATCAATGACTTACAATTAATGGTTTATAGAAAATATCATACCGGAGTTTTGAAATCAATTTTATAATTCATGAAATTGAAAAGTATAACTATGAATATTCATGGATATAATGGATATAAAAATAAATATTTCACTAAAAATCCATATTTTTTCATGAAAGAGCATCGTGATCCTATCCCCCATCACAATTATTCTTCTTCACACCTTAAATAATATTCATAAACCTATCCAGATCCATAATACAAATGGTATTTTATAAAATTTATTTTTTATGTTTTCCATATTTATAATTATATTATGTTTGATGAAAATGTTAGTGAATTCCATTTTTTTCATATTTTCCCATTTTATGGTGTCCTTATCCTCTTCTTCTATGTTTTGTATATTAGTTTTACACCTGATTACAAATTTAAATTTCATTTTTTTCATATATTCATATAGTTCAATACTATATACTGAAATATTCAATAGCATACATCATTTATATTATTTCTACATTTAATCTCAAAAAATTGTAGAAGAAAATAAAAAGAACAAAAAAAATTCCCACAATTCATATTTTTAAAATTTAAATCCTCATCATTTTAAAATATTCTAATTTTATTTTTTTTATTTTTGAAAATCCATAAAATGTTATGTTTAATGTTTTATTGGTCTTTGGGTCATCAAATAGTGGAAGTGTTTTTATGTACTAATGTTCTTCCAACATATCCCATATTATCCTACATTTTAATGATCAAAAACAACTTCAACATTATATATAATATTTTGGGTTAAAATTTGAAGATCCATTTTTTTATGTTCTAAATTTTTTTATAAGGTGTTACATTTGGAATTAAGGTTTCCTCTAAATTTTGATGGATTATATTATAGGAATATGAATTCCTAAATATTTATAGTAAATAGTTATAGTAATTTAAATTCTATGGAAAATTATGATCTTAAAAAACAACCTCAATTCCAGGAAATCTTATGATCAAATGATGATTTATATTCAAGACTTATGAGCATCAAAATAAATTTAGATGGAATGAAGTATTATGATGAATTTCACCACAAAATCATAAAAATAATAATAAATAATTATGATATCAACAAATTGTTATAATTAATAATATATTATAATCATAAATGCTAACATAAAATATGCATGCTCAAGCTCCAAAAAATATGTTCAAGTAGTGTTTTATATTTTGAAGGATTATGATATTGATGAATCTCAATATTAAGTACCATTGTACAATATTAATATATTTTATTATGGTTTATAAAAATTTTATTAATATCATATTATATTAAGAAAATTAATTCCATACTTTATTTCTTATCAAAATTATACCTATCTAAATAAAGAAATTTTTAAGTAATTATTTTAGGTTTTTATAAGTGGATTAAGGAATTTTTTTTAGTGTCAAGGAAACCCTATCAAAACTAAAAGTGCATATGTATTTAACCATCTATATTTATTAATATTTAGAGATAAATATAAAAAATATGGGTACATGAGAGTATAATGGGCACTGACACTAGTAGTTATATGAAATGGGTGGTAGGGGGAAAATAGGACACCAAAAACCTCTTATAGTGTAGGCACTAGCCTATGAGCGAGGAATTATAGGTCATACTATATTTTGGGTTATTTGATAAAATTACATTGATCGATTTAATCTGTTTCTATATACCCAAAATAAAAAATACTTCTTTCATTTTTTGAATAAATGTTTACTTCGACACCAACATTTAACAATTGAAATTACTTATAGAAAGAGAAATGTTTCAATGAAGACAAAAGATGCACCAACAAAATACAAAGTTATTGATATTTCTATAGGAATTAAAATGAAAATATAAAGAAAATTAATTTTTGAGTATTTTTTTCATTTATCCTGAAACATTGAATAAAAATGTATTCAAAATGGAAGAACTGTGGTGCATAAAAAGTTGTTTTTTGTGTGATCAAAAAACAAATAAAAAAGTGAACATATATTATATTTTTAATGATATTTGTCTTTAAATATAGGGAAAAAATTATTATAGTCTGTTGTTGTAGTTATATCTCTAACGTCCCAAAAATTAAGAATTTGTAAAATTTATGTTGTGTTCAACAACCACAGTTATATGTTACACCCTAAATAAAAAATCTAGA
Source organism: Viscum album (assembly GCA_963277665.1). Lineage (NCBI taxonomy): Eukaryota > Viridiplantae > Streptophyta > Magnoliopsida > Santalales > Viscaceae > Viscum > Viscum album. Next base: position 1,680,132,795 of record OY728135.1, read on the forward strand.
ATATAAAATAATAAATTTTTTAATTAATATATAATAAAAAAATATTGTAAATCATTGAATGTTATAATATTTAAAATATAAATAAATAAAATTTATTATAATTAAAAAGGATTGTTAGGACTCGACCTTATAAATTACATTTCAAGCATTGATACTGTTAAATATGGACCATTTTTAAACAAAATCTTATTTCATCAAAATGATATATTGGAAAAATAACATACCCAAGGACCACATAGGAATATATTTATAGAGTGTCTTTTCATTACTATTACATAACACCACTTATGATATCCTTAGAATATTAAACCCACTATAGAGAGGTTTTCATATACTTTACTAAGTCTTCAAAATCTCCCACACATTTATTAACATATGAATCCTTTCTGGACTCAAAAAATTCATCATCATTCTTCATAACATTTTTGAAATAGAAAAATATATGGATGAGCTGAAATGATCAGTAAGGATTGTTTCTGACACTTTCGTCGGGGCGCGCGCATCTGTCTCTGAGGACGCACTACTGTTACCCCGCATTCCCACTTTCCAATGGTGGGCGGAATTCACTCCTTATTCAGGGACGTATTCTCCTTGATCGAAATGGGATGATGGGATGTCAGTTCTTCCTTCCGTGGATTCCTCCTCAGAACTCGTCACCTAGTCCAGGTCTCCCTCATAGATTTAATACGTTGTTCTTGAATCTCATTCCTGGTGCCATATCTTCATAGACGCCGATTAATTACACTACTCCTGTCAAGACATTCCATGGGATCTTGACATGGTAGAGACCTTTGGTTGGAGTAGATGACAACATCAGGCATGTCAGGGCATATCTAGGTGCATGGACTTTGGGGAACATGTATTATTCCTCATAAAAGGGCATCTCAAGAGTGCATAACCCGAGGCATGCCACGTCGAATGCAGGGAATCATATTCCATAGGCATTTCCCTAAGGTTTTCCTCAGCTTCCCGTGTTTAACACAGGGTACACCACGAGTTTAATGTCTTTCGGATACTGTTACACCATAGGCGGGTCTTCCGAGGTTTTCCTCTGGCATCTCATGGTTAACACGAGGTAGGCCGTGATTTTAACATCTTAAGGAGAAGGAATGCGAGTGATCTAAACGTCCCATAGATATGGATCATATTGGTACATCCCAAGGACAGAACGCCCCAAAGATGGATGGATCAGAATGCCCAATGAGGACGGATCCGAGTTGGTGCGCCCCATGGAGGGGAGATGTGACACCGTAAATGGATGATTTGAACACCACTGAGGGCGGACCAGGGATAGTGAACCGCAGGATGGGGGACACCATGGTTTACCATTGGCTGGGATTGAACATTAGGGAGGTTTTCTACGTACCCTGTGTAGACAACTGGGATCGAAACCCACGTAGTTTGAAGGGGTGATGAATCGGGGTGTACACATAGGACAACGACCTGGAGACATGCTAGGGCTTACGCGTGGATAGCGGCCTAAGTACTGCTAGGAGCAGTGAAGAAATGGATGACATGATCCCAACAGGATGTGGTGGCCTGGGTAAGAATCAGGATGGATGATGGGTGGATGAATGAAGTGCAGGGAGAATGAAATGGAACCATCACAAGGGAGACAGTGAAGTTGGTCTTGAACCTCAAAGAGACATCCTACGTATCCCTGTGGCAAGGAATCAATGTCCGCATAGTTCGGTGGGATGATGGGACACCTGAGGAGGCAGCCCATGAGAATGGACGCATGTATGTGACCTAGAGGAAGTGGAGCCTCTGGGCTGGGGAATGACTTTCCCGAGACACATAGGCTCGAGGGAGAGATCAGGATGAGACATGAGTGATGGGCATGAGCCTCAGGGAGGCTTATTTTGTATCCCCATGGAAGGGAATCAAAGTCTGCGTAGTTCATATGGATACATTTTAACATCATTCGGGATGGGGGTGAACTGACGTGAAGGGGGTCAGAACGACTGAGTGATGGGCTTGAACCTCGTGGAGGCTTCCAACATACCATGCCTTGACATGGATCAAAGGCCACGTAGTTCAGATGATGGGTGTGTCAGAGGACCAATGTGAAGATGGAACTTGGTCCAATGGGTATTGGGATTGAACCTTATGAGGCTTACTACGTACCATGCCTTAACATGGATCAATGTACTCATAGTTCAGGTGTGTCACAATGGCTTACCGCTGGACCGGAATGTAGTTTAACGTCATGCGGAACGGGGGCGTGTCAGAGAACCAACGTGAATGAAGACCTTGGACTAGGCAGATGGTGGGCTTGAACCTCGTGAGGTTTCCTACATATAATGCCTTGACATGGATCAAAGTCCTCGTAGTTCGAAGGGGATGTGGGTGTCGGTGAACCGACATGGAGAAGGACCTTGGTCCGATGAATGATGGGAGGACCGACGTGGAGATGGACCTTGGTCTGATGGGTGTTGGGCTTGAACCTGGGGGAGGCTTCCTACCTACCATGCCTTGACATGGATCAAAGTCCTCGTAGTTCATAAGATGGGTGCGTCAGAGGACCGACGTGAAGATGGACCTTGGTCAGATGGGTGTTGGGCTTGAACCTCGTGAGGATTCCTACATACCATGCCATAACATGGATCAAAGACCTCTTAGTTCGGATTGCTTCATCAGCGAACCGAAATGAAGGTGAACCTGGGGGGTCCACTGGTGGTGGGCTTGAACCTCATGAGGCTTCCTACGTACCATGCCTTGACATGGATAAACGCCCATGTAGTTCAGGTTAGTCACAATGGCTTACCGCTGGACTTGAATGCAGTTTAACGTCGTGCGGGACGAGGGTGATCCCTAACGTGAATAAATGATGGGAGGCGTGCTTGAACCTCATGGAGGCTTCCTACGTACCATGCCTTGACATGGATCAAAGACCTCGTAGTTCAAAAGAGACATACAGTTTAATATCATGCGGGACAACATATAGTTTAACGTCATGCTGGATGGGGGCATACAGTTTAACGTCATGCTGGACAAGGTCATACAATTTAACATCATGATGGATGAGGGAATACAGTTTAACATCATTTTAGACGAGGGCATACAGTTTAATGTCATGCTGGATGAGGTAATTTCCATGGTCGATGCTTACTCTAAGCCCACGTGATTCATGCTCGGTGTGAGAAACAAGAGGCGGCAGAGACCTGACGATCACGTCACGAAGGGTGCGTCCATGAGAAGCGAAGAGTGGCTTACGCGTTAAGCGGCCCATGGTGCTGGGACTTAATCCTAGATGGAGGCCCAAGGAAAAAGATGATGATTGTTTCGGGCTTGGGCCTTGAAGAGGCTTCCTACGTATCCCCGTGGTAGGGAATCAAAGTCCTCGTAGTTCTTCTGATGATGGCTTACTGCTGATTGGGGGTTTCAACGGCTTACCGCTGGATTGTGTCACAACATCCTAACGCTGAATGGGGTTTCAATGGCTTACCACTGATTAAGGATGTCAACGGCTTACCTCTGAATGGGGTGATGATAGTGGATGGGTCTTACGCAAGGAAGCTGCCCGGGTACCGCTATGGAGCGGCAATGGTGAATGTGTCTTACGCAAGGAATCTGCCCAGGTGCCGCTATGGAGCAGCAATCGTGGATGGGGCTTACGATAGGAAGATTCCCGAGTGCCGCTATGGAGAGGCACTGGTGAATGGGGCTTACGCAAGAATGATGCCCAGGAGACGCTATGGAGCAGCAATGGTGAATGGGGCTTATGCAAGGAAGCTTCCCGGGTGCCGCTATGGAGGGGCACTGGTGAATGGGGCTTACGCAAAGAAGTTTCCCGTAATGTCTTCCTGATGTCTGGCCATGAGGGCATCCCAACCCACTGGTGGATTGAGGCCTTCACCTATGCGCTAGTGCACAAGTGGGATAATTCCAAGGGGTGTCGGAATCATGCAACTATAATCATGGCATTAGGCATGTTATGCTTGGAGCAGAAGGCATCTCTTGTTTTAGTGCAAGAGGCATCCTATGATTGGCACATAGGGTGTACTATAGTTTATAGTCTTGTAGATAGGACTATTGGTATCTTATTCTTGGAGGACAAGGAATCGCTTACTTGGAGCAAGAGGCATCCTATGTTTGGAGCATAGGGTGTACTAAAATTTATAGTCTTGTAGATAGGACTATTAGCATCTCATGCTAGGAGCATGAGGCATCTCTTGTATTAAGCCAGTGGCATCCTATGATTTGAACATAGGGATTGCTAAAGTTTAAAGTCATGTAAAGATGATATTGGCATCTCATGCTAGGAGCATGAGGCATCTCTTTTATTAAGAAAGAGGCATCCTATGATTTGAAAATAGGGCTTACTACAGTTTATAGTCTTGTAGATAGGACTATTGGAATCTCAGGCTTAGAGCAGAAGACATCTCTTATTTGGAGCAAGAGGCATCCTATGTTTGGAACAAAGGGTGCACTACAATTTATAGACTTATAGATAGGACTATTAGAATCTCATGCTAGGAGCATGAGGAATCTCTTGTATTAAGCAAGATGCATCCTATGATTTGAACATAGGGATTGCTACAGTTTAAAGTCATGTAGAGATGACTATTGGCATCTCATGCTAGGAGCATGAGGCATCTCTAGTATTAATCAAGAGGCATCCTATGATTTGAAAATAGGGCTTACTAAAGTTTATAGTCTTGTAGATAGGACTATTTTCATCTCATGATTGGAGCATGATGCATCTCTTATTTGGAGGAAGAGGCATCCTGTAATGGGCACATAGGGTGTACTACAGTTTATAGCCTTGTAGATAAGACTATTGGAATCTCATGCTAGGAGCATAAGGCATATCTTATTTGGAGAAATAGGTATCCTATGTTAGGAACATAGGGATTACTATAGTTTAAAGTCATGTAGATAGGACTGTTAGCATCTCATTCTTGGAGCATAAGTCATCTCTTATTTGGAGCAAGAGGCATCATATGTTTGTCACATAGGGTGTACTTCAGTTTATAGTCGTATAGAGAGGACTGCTGGCTTCTTATACTAGGAGAATAAGGCATATCTTTTTTGGAAAAAGAGGCATCCTATGTTTGGAACATAGGGTGAACTACAGTTTACAGTCATCTAGAAAGTACTATTGGCATCTCATGCTTGGAGCATAAGGCACCTCTTAAATTGAGTAAGAGGAATCCTATATTTTCCATATAGGGTTAACTACAGTTTAGAGTCATGTAGCTAGAACTATTAGGCATAAGGATCCTAGGAATGGATGGTGTTGGGTCTTACGCAAGGGCGGCCCTTTTTGGTTCAACCTGGCATAAGAGCCAAGTGATGAGGTTTGGATGAGTTACTTGAGGAATGGTTCGACTCAAGGTACTCGTGGAATTGAAGATGAGAACGTCACCTCATGACATAGGAAACGAACCAAGAGGACTACGCCAACTCAAGGTATTTCATAGGGAACAGAGGAGTCTCTCAAATCATGGTATTCCACGGGTGGAAGGTGGGTGCGCATAAGCGTGCAATAGAAATTCCCGACGTCCCAGCCCAAAAAGTTCGCGGTGTGACTCTCCACTTTTTATGGGGGTATGTGATGGTAGTGAAGGGACTGACCAGGAGGGCCAGGACAGCAGCCCGACACTGAGCCCGAGCGGGGGTGGGGGGTGCAGCCCCTGCGGTATGGACTGGTTGGTGCGAAGGTAGGATCTTCACGAAGGATAGGTGGCTCACGGAGCAAAGTCCTCTCGCGGAGCAAGGGTGGCTTGTAGAAAAAAGGGATCTCGCAGAGAAAAGGGTGCTCGCGAAGCATAGACTCGCGGAGCAGCATCACAGAGCTGAGAATCGCGGAGCACAGGCTCTCAGAGCATGGTCTCACGGATCAAGGTCTCACGGAGCAGTGACACGGAGGAAGCTGCTCGCGGAGCAGGGGATCGCGGAGCCACTTTGTGAAGGAAAGCAGAGCTCCGCATACCGGGAGCTTGGCCGCCCAAGGGGCGGAGTGGTCATGGCCATCCTAGAGGAGGGGGGAGAGCTGGGTATTTATAGGTAGGGGCACCGTGAAGTAGAGAACGTGCGGCGCGAAGAAGGAGCTTGCTCCGCTGCGGGTCGCGTATGTCAACCGGGTTCGCTGAGAGTTACCACCTCCTCTACTTCAGGGTGGGTTCGCGAACATCAAGGAGTTCGCGGAGAGTTACCGCCTCCTATTCTTCGTGGTGGGTCTTCTCGGTGTGTCGCAGACATCAGAAGGATTCACGGAGCATCTCGCCTCATTACTTCGCGGTGGCGCTCTACGATCACCGAGGGGGCTTTGCGAATGGGCTTCACGAACCATTTTTCCATCCCAACTTCAAATGTCCATACCTCATAATCTGTAGATCTGTTCGTGCCCTATGGGATACCAAATCAAAGCTTGAGAAAAGGTATACGATCTTGGATCATTTATGGAAGCACTTGTAAAATTTTGGGGACTCGTTTTCCAGGGTCTACAAGGATAAATATAGGAGTTAACAATTGGATGTCATTAGTGAGACTAAGATGATCATAAAGTTATGATGACATAATCAATGTACATGATCCTTATATAAAATAATTCATACCCATTAATAATAATATAATTAATCATGAAAGATTTAATAAAGCTTAAAAATGAAATATTCCTAAGAGTTAATAATCATTAGTCATGTGATGTCAATTGTGATTAAAGGAAACATTTATAGCCCATAGAATTTATAATGATTTTTTTGGTATATTGAAACATTATGTTCTTTGAATCCTTACAGAAACCACAAAAATTAGAATAATAATACATATATCTTCTATTATAATTCAAATTATTATATAATCAGTAACAAGTCCTTTGGAGCGCTATCTGGGAGAACTCATATTATAGCCTACATTTTGTGCACAAACTTATATCTAAGTTCACCCATAATATAAATTGTTTTAGGCCCACCCAAGAACTATAATGAATCTCTCCCAGTCATAAAAATTTACAAGAGCCATAAATAAAGTACATAGTTCTTTAATTTCATCATAAAACTCATAGGACCAACCAATATTCCTTTCATAACATGACTAACCCATGGAAATGAAACATGTTCTATTAAAATATTATTGAAAATAAATAATAAATGTAGATATTAAATTATGTAGGTATTAATAAAAAATAACCTCAATGGAGTTTAAGAAACATTAAGGGGTTTTTAATTGATGAATGAAAATACTGTCTATATGCTTAATAAAAAATTGAGGAAAATAAACTTTTCCATTCTAAAATCAATTATTTTAAAAAAACTAAATAATTATAAATGGATATGTTTTATATAAAAATAAAAAATAAAAAATTAAATGAATATTCAAATAAAGGTTTAGTAATGATAGTAGGAAAATATATTCTTGATATAAATAAAAAAATAAACATTATTTTATAACTTTTTGTAAATGGATTCAAAATTGAACCATGGGGAAAAAGATGAGATATTTCATTTTAAATATATTATAAATTGGTATCAAAGAAAAAGTGAGATAAATTCTAGAAAACATTTATTCTTATAAAATAACACTTTCCAAAACATCTCAGAAAACATGGATATGGATGGGAATGATTCTTGATCAATAAAAGTTACAAGATTAGTATCACATACAAATGAATTTATATAAGTTTATTCAATAAATAATAGAGGAAATGGAATAATAAACATGTAAATACCATTTATAACTAATAGAAAATAAAATAAATTTAATTGAAGAAAATATGATATTATGATTTCCCCACAAGGAATTGTGATGATAAGAAATGATGAAAAGAATGACGATTGTAACATAAAACCTTTTCCACATTGGTAGCTTTTCAATCATAATCCCCATGAAAGAAGAAAATCAAACGAAAAGAAAATTTAAACAAAATATATTGTCTTTAGTGTATAAAATGTAAAAGGAATAGTGCATGCATCCTATAAGAGATATTTAGTGAATAACAATACAATGTCTTTTTGTGAATGTAAAGTGAGTTGAAATACCATGCAACATTGGTTATCTTTAGATAAAAACCCCATTATCTAAATAAACATATAATGATTTTTGAATCTCAATAAAATTCATGAATATAATCATGAAATTATTTCATGGTTATTATATACATAATAAAATATAAATAATTACTGAATATTGTATATGTCTCACATAAATAACGTTACAATGGTAAAGTCTTACCACAAGTACAAACATGATATATTTTACCATTAAAACTATTATAATAAAATAAATTAAATTATTTATGTAAAAATAACATTTTCTACATATAATATCTTTTAATTAATCCAATAATTTATTTTATTTTGATGTAATATTTAATTTCATAAATAATTAAGATGATATATAGTGTTTTGAGGATGTTTGGTCCATAATTATAAAACAACTTCAGTGTGATGACCACAATAAAAGGGTTATTTTATATATCATATTAAAAATATTAATTAGTAAATAATTATAATCTATACACATCAATTATTATTTTTATAAAAATTCTGGAAATATGTGTATGAAACATGAACTACATTTCAATCAGGGAGATGATGTGATGTTTTTACAAATGAAAAACATTTCCATTTTTCAAGGATTGTTTTGGAAAGAAGATATGTATTTTTAATTATTTAAATAATTATAATAATATCATAAATAGCATATTAAATCCTTGAATACACTTATATATATCTTCCATATGATGTGGTGAATAAAAATAAATAACATCTCTTCATGGAGGTGTTAGTCCAAACATATTCATGAACGATATTATAGTATTTCTCTAAATGGAAACAATAGGATGTAAAGGATATATTATGGATTAATAATGAAAAATATTTCATTATTATAATATATTTACATGAACTCAATCATTATAAAAACACATTTGATAAGGTAATGGAAAATGAATTACCTAGGTTCATGAGGTGGTAGTCTTTTGTACACTTAAAAAATGGTTTAATTTATCAATTTAGGGATGTGGAGGTGGATATAGGTAGATAAATGAAAAAAAATAAAACTTTGGTATATTTAATATTTTTTTATTATTATATAATAATGGTTAGGGAAGAATTTATGTACTTGTAATAAGAAATAAAATAGAATTGCTCAGTTGTAATGAATACATTTTCTTTGTAAAACCACCTTTTATTAACACATTTTGATCACTAATGAGGGTATTATTCCTTAGATAAGGACAATATAATTTCAGGATGAATTTTAGAAAGTTATATGGGTTTATCATGGAAGAAAAAATGAGTTCTGATGTTTTATGTAATAGGATGAAGATATTCCCCTTTTAATATTAGTGAGGGTCTCTTGACATTTCTCAAAAAATTAATTTAGTAAAAATTAATTTTCAATTTAAAATGGCTCCAAACTAATTTAGTTTTAATATAGAAAGATTATGGATAGAAATAATATAATTTAATATAAATTATACATTTTTTAACACATTTTTACCCTTATCATTTTGTTTGAACCCTTCATAAAACCCCTTTAACAATTACCATGACAACATGGATATTTATTGGTTAAGGGTCAAGATAATTACTATAAATGGAAGAAAATATCAAAAAATGGATCATTATTGACATTTTGAACCACATAATTTAAATTTTTTGGAATAATGTATTTTTTTTGTTTTTATATCATTTAAAAAATATAATTTATCATAAAATATCATTCATGTCTATTTTTTGAACTATTGATTACATTGACTCTAATCGAATTATGAAAATTAGTTAAATTTAAACCAATTATTTTATAATATATCTAACATTTCATTTTTATTAATAAAATTCATGTATCATATTAATTATCTCATATTATATTTCTTTTAATATTATTAATTTCATTTTTTTCATTTTTTTCTATTAAATTAAATAATTACTGCATCAGCATTATATATGAATTTATGGGACTTCATTCATTAACAAAAATTAAAAATAAATAAACTAGATAAATATTATTTTTCCGTTAAAATTAATATCAATAACCAAACATTTATTCTATTTAATCATATTATATAAATATTAATGTTGTAAAAAATAAGTGTGTGATATTGTTTACTTTTCATTAAATTAATTATTTTCATGGTTATACCCATTGAAAATACAAAAATTACAAATAACAAAATAATGGATCTTTATTGAAGAAATAGATAAATACACAAAACTTTTGGAGGTTTCTAATGTCATTATATCTTTTTATAATTTTATATTAACTTTAATTACACGGTTTACCATTTACCATTGTAACAAAAATTATTAAGGTTACTATTCATATTGACCGAAAATAAAATGGGCATATTTAAATAACTTGGAGATACTGATTCCAAATATGTAATATTTTATTTATAATTTAGAACCTATAAATTTAAAATTTTAATTTAAAATCAAATTATAAATACATGATGAATATTGGTTTTTTAGATAAATGAAATTTTAAAATATAAAATGTTATTATAATAATTTTAGTTTTAAAATGTATTTTGAAAAACATATTTTGTATAACATTAAATTATAATTAACAAATTATATAATAATACTGATAAAAAAATTAAATTAACTTTGTAAATACTAAAAATTAAAATACAATTTTTAATAAAAAATAGTATTTTCACTATTTAGTTAAAAATAAATCTTTTCTAATAATTATCAATAATTTGTTATATGAAAATTCAGAAATTATGAAATTTAAATATATATATATATATATATATTAAAATTTTAAAATTTTAATTTTAATATGCATAAAAATAATGATAACAGATTTTTGAAGAAAACATATTTCTGAAGTAAAAATAATAACTTTACTAAAAATCGAGTTCTTATTGGAAAAAATTAATTAATACATTGGAAATGTGTAAGATCAATATAGATTTTAAATTATGTGGTTCATAATATTCATTTCCACCAGTTTAACGACTATGTTATAAATAATAATATTTCTTTTTTCGTTAAAGCCCAGTGTTGCATATCTTGTTAAATATCGAACATAGTCATCCCTTCTAAAATGAACAAAACATCATATAAAGAAAAAAAGACATTAAATTCCACAATTAAAAATAAATACCCAATGTACAACATAGATAATTTAATAAATAACTCTCATTAAATTTATTTATAAATATTTATAGATATCCTTAAAACCGAAAAATTAGATGTATTAGATCACATAGTCTTCCAACATGTATTTAACATTTACATCCAATTAACATGATTCACTCTAATTATTTCTATATGAAAATGTAACTAGTCTAATAAAATTGTATCCAAGATATTCTAATCATTTATATAAATCACTAAAAGAAATATAAATTTTCATTAAAATCATATATTCTTATAAATGATAATTCAAAATTTATTCCTCAAATAAAATATCATAATATAATGTTTATCTCAATCATATCTGGTTCCCAAAATAATGATCTTCATTATAAATAACATTGATAACATAATCTATTATTCACTTATAAATCTCAGGGTTATCTATAAAATTAAACATATATTCCAAAAAAACATATCCTATATTTTTTAGATTGATTAAAGAAATAGAAAAATTAGTATACTAACCAGGACATTACATCGGCCAGTGGTAAGGGATGAACACTTTTCTCCCTTTAGATTTGGGTTTATTCCCTAATGTATTTTTGGATGTGTAGGCTTAACTCCATGCGGGAAAAGTTTCATTTTCTAGAATTATATTAATATAATTATTATATCATTCCAAAAAATATGATATTGATCATAAAAAATATCATTAATCATCAATAATCATATTAACCCTTACGGATAACAATACATGTAATTTCATGTCAATGAAATGAAATAACCATTCTTCCTCAAATAAATATTTCACATTTTAAACATAAAGGTTTAATATAACTCAAAAATAAATGTATCTCTTTGTTCTTCCATCACATAAAACATCAAAAGTTTACTACTTTTTATGATCATCCATAAATAATAATCTATGAAACCCAATATGTAGAAACCTCAATAAATCATTAATTTTCAAAATCCTTAAACTGTGGTTTTCTATCTTATTCATTTATACATCCATCATACAAAAGGAAATATGAATCATGTTCTAATATTGTTGAATATCAAATCATAGGCCACGGTATAGTCAACACCTTTCATATTTCATTTTCATGTTCCTCATATTTAATAGTTGTGGAATTAAAAATTTCAAAACATTCATCTATATGTTCTTGTTGATCCCTTTCTTATGATATCCCCCAAGGACATCAATTTTCATAATAAAAATTCCCTTGTATAGAGAACATTCAATTGATTCTTATTTTTGAACATCTTTTCCCTTCAATGAGTATATTTAATTATTTTTCCCCTTTCAAGTTTATTGCTTTATGACCTTCTTTACCACATATAAATCATATGAATTTTCTATGTAGATGATTTCTTAGGTTCTTATTTGAATATTCATGACACATAAGTTGTTGAATATTTTTACCTTTAGGATCATTATAACATGAACATACATGGATATTTACTTATCTTTTATTTTTTGAGATTGGAAACTCAAATAGGTTTATTTTTTTTACAATACCTCCTAATATCTAATTGAGAATAACAGTAAGAGTGCTCACTAAATATCCATTTCCATTTGGGTTCTCATAAAGAAAACCTCATCATTTTCTATTACATCCATATATATTTTGGTTAATTATAGGTCCAACCATTTACTAAAACAAAGGAGGTTAGTATGAGTATATCAATAATATAATAATAAACCATCTTATTATGATGTTAAACACTATGATGTCCATAACTGTGGTATCTTTAAACAAAATCTATTTATCTAAATGACCATAATTCCCCATTATAAAATCTATATTGTGGTTATATACAAAATTTAAATTATATTAAAATAACATACTAACCACTAATGTTATATGAACCATGCTCTAATACTAACTACAAGTACATATCTTTATGTCTTATATTTATCATATTGATACTGATAAATGTGGCCCATTTTTTCAATCTAATATTACAATGTCAAAAAGAAATATTGGATCACTTACATACCCTATGATCCCTTAGTTTTATAGATTTAGTGATTTAGATCAAGACTATTTCATGACAACACTCACTAATTCTTGATATAATTATTCCCACTATACCTATATTTTCATATTCCATATTATTTCTTCAGCATTACCCATAAATTTAACAACATATAAAAACTCTTCAGAATCAAAACATTTATCATCATTCTTATAAATATAGGGGAAAAGAATCAAAATAAGGATGAGTAAAGATTCATTTCAATGTTAAACATAGTAATTAATAATGAAATGTCATAAGTTAGAGTAAGATGATAATAATGGTAAATTGACATAATCTAAGTGCATTAGAATAACATAAAATTATCCATACCCATAAATCTATACATCATAAATAATGGAAAATTTCATAATCATTTAACAATGTTAGTTTCCATAAGAATAAATCATCATGTCCCATGTTATATCAATCTTGATGAAAGGAATCATTTATAGCCTTCAAAAAGTATAATGAAAACATGTTGGTATCTTCTAAAATTATCTTCATAGACCTTTATATAATCCTTAAATATTTGAATAACCATATTACATAGATCAAATAATATTATTGATATAATATTTTCATTAATAAATTCATTAGAGTTTTATATAGGTGGACCCCTCATATAAGAAATATTGGACTCACCTGATGCTATCCGGAATCAGCCATCATGTAAGTGATATCGGGATCACATGTGACCTATAATTTGGCTCAAACCATCATATAAAAATTCCCTAAATTAATTTATAATTTAAATAGAGCTTTCATTTCCCCATAACCACGTAAAAACAACCATTATTAGGTCAATAAATTTATTAACCCATAAAAAATAAATAGGTTACCTAAAAATATAATTGAAATAATCATTATCATTCTAGATAATGAATGAGGATGGTATAAATACAAAATAATACCATTTTATTATAATTTACCTTAATGTTTGTGGAAATTTATGAATGGAAATACCATTAAAATATTATTAAATACATTTTTAGGAAAACAACCTTTTCCACATTGAAATAACTTGTTTTAAAAAATTTATGAAATTGTTAATGAAAATATTTTCATTGAAAATAAACATTTAATAATTTAAAGGTGGATTTAAATGAAATAGTATATATGATGGAGGTACACTCAATTCTTTTTTTAAATGATAAAAAAAATTATTTTAAATGTTTTGGTAAAGATAGTCAAAAGTGATGCATTTGAAAAATGTGGACAAATTTCTTTTTAAGTCCTTTTAAATGAAGTTTAGATACCAAGTTAAATTGATTTAACATGTCATTTTATTAATAAAAGAAAAAATTTTAAATAATTTTATAAAACATTAATAGGTAAGATAATGATTCTATATCTAAAAGAAGATACCATATCAATATCACAAATAAATGGATTTCTTGATGTTTCTTTAATGTATAAGGTAGACAATTGAAAATAAACATGTAAACCACATTCATATGTAGGGGAAAATAAAATATATGTGGTTCCTGAAAAAGAGATCATATCATTCCACCCATAAAAGTGTAACAACCCACGTACTTATAAATTTTTTTATTCATTCAAGTATTAAATATTTAAATTCAATATAATTTTATAATGAGATAATTGATATTTATAGAGATTAAAACATTTATACTGATGGAATAGTAACTAGAACATAAGAATATTAACATGACCATTATGAATTTTAATTTGGCCAATCGATTATTAACCTCACCTATGATAATATATATAAAATTTATGTATCATATTAGTATAATCATGGTATAGTTATATCATGTAATTAATAAATAAATTTTTTGGAAACTATAAATAAGGTGTTTTGAATTTTTTTGAGTCATAAAAAATTAATTCCAATTTCATAATTAATTTAATGTTTTAAAAGAAAACATTTTTTCATAAAATAGACTCCTAAATTATTATTTTGTTTTCTTATAGTTATTAGAGAATTATAGGAGACATTAATTAATTTTCCAAGCAATTATAAAATTAGTTAAAATTTTGAAATTGATATTTTTCGAAGAAATTATTATTTTATTTAAAAATTAAATATATCATATTTATAAAATTATTTTCAAAAATTTATTTTATTTTGGAATTCTAGAAATCAATATTGGTTATGGTGACTTTTTTGGATTTTTCTAAAATACAAGAATATTTGGTGAATTGTGAAACACGATAATTTAAAAAATAAAGTAAATTAATTAATCATTGAGCGATGGATAATTTTCTACCGAGGTAATCACCCTAGTTAAAAACTCACATGAACTAATTAAATTTTTTTGTCATAATAAGAAACACTTTTTCTTTTCTAGAGGAAAATAAAAAAATAATAATTAAAATAATGGAAAACCCCACCTTTCCTACAATATAAATACCACCCCTCACTCCCTCTTCTCCTTACAGCTATCAAGCTTTTATATTTGTAGAATTTCTAACCAAGATTCTTCCCAAGCCTATTCCCCACGTCCAAGACCAGTTGGTCTCACCAAAAGTCAAAAACCAATGGCCTTGAGGAGGTTCTCACAGAAGAGAATTGAAGAGGTAAAAATCCACTTTCATTTTTATTTTATTTTATTTTCAACTCATTTTATTTTCTTATACTCTATTCAATTAACCTTATCCCAGAGGTATGAAAAATCTAGTATCTTATATATACTTTAATTTTATCATCTTTATTGAAAAATTCATCATCATACTTTTTCTCCTCCCCCTTTTACTCTTAAATTAAAAACATCGTCCGTGAAATGTCAAATTACCGAAAATGTGGATAATGTGTTTTATATTTCTATTAATTCCTTTATGCCTAGTCATAAATATATTTTAATGGTTTATAAATGTTTTAAATATTTTTATATAACCTCTGTTATGTTCTGGAATTAACAAATATGCATAGTATTGAATTATATAAAGAAACTAGTTTGTGATTATCGAAGAACTGCCAAAATGATCTAAGTGAATATCATTAATGTTTTATCTAATGGATCATCCTCATATATGAAAACAAAATTATAAATGAGATACTTTAAAGTTATGAAAACATGTAAATACCATTTTATTACACTTTTATAATTTCTCTTCTATTCGAAAAAGAAAGTCCATTTCAAACTGACTATAAAAACCATTTAAAGAATGCACCCAAGACAATGAAAATAACAAAACATTACATATATATGGGTTGAAATATGTTATAAGAATATAATATAGGTAATTATGAATATTAATATGGTTCTATAATATATTAATAACACTCGTTAAACTATTATACTTTATTTTTTAACACATTTGATGTAAGACGAACCCGAGGTAAGGGAATTATAAACCCAATTTCCATTCTTTGGGTTAACTTTATACTTCATTAATTATGTGTTACTAAGATTATTTGTGTAATTAATTTTGTTTATATTGTTTTATATTTTGTGTATTTATATTTTATATACATATTACATTCATTATATTAATTCTCATTTCAATTATATGATATTTTTAAGGGGCTTTCCTTTCAAAATCCTCTTAAATATATCTTTACTAAATTCCAAAAAAAGGTTTATTTTATATAAGAAATGATCAGGTTATCCCATTTTCATGATTCCTTATTACTATAATGTTTCTTTTATAAGTTTTCATAGTTATTTTTGATGTATATGTTTTCATTTTTATGTGAAGATTTTTTATATTTTAAATGGGATTTTTACTAAAAGGGTATTTTGATATGTGAATATGTTTTACTTATGGGTTTAAATGAGTTATCAAGACTTTTATTCATTATATATTCCATTTTAATTTTTTTTATGTTGGTTTGAGCCCACTTTATATCAGGAAATGAGTGTTTGATACCCATATAGAACAAGATATGTTGGGTTGATCCCCTTACATCTCAAGATATGGCAGGTGATCCCCATTATATCTCTCCAATGCATTGGGTATTCAGGAGATGGATGTTGACCGAATGGTTATTCCATGTGTAAGGGTGAATGTAATAGTGATATTATAAATATGATCCAAGTAAACTGAATGATATTTTTATTCATACTAATGAGTTGTTAAGAAATGGATTTTATTGGGTTTTATGTTATAAGGTGACTAACGATTTCTTTATTTATATCCCTTAATGATATTTTTGTGTTCATCACATGTTTTCAAATGTATTTCACAAGTTATAAGGTTTTGTAAGGGAAAGAAGGAATTAAAGATAAATGTTATGAAGATTTTTCAAAGAAATCACATTTTATTTTAAATGCTTTATATTATGGAAGAAATGAATGTATTTTTTATAGTATCCACTATGTATACATATGGGACATTGTGTAACATCCTGCCCCATCTCATATGATTGAGAGGGAGGAGGAATGATACTTGTCCTGAAGCGACTTTACCAGGGTGCTAGTGGCTGGAATAAAATTCCAAGGGCTTCATGAATCATTGGGGAGTGATTTTTCCTTAGGATGAAATAACATAAACCAACCAAAAAATCCATCATCAACAAGCTACTTGATGCATGTAAACATAGAAACCCTAACCATATCTTTCTAAATGAAAACCAATTTGTTCCATAACTAATCCCAGAGACCAGGGAAACCTAACAAAAAAATCAGAGTAACAAGAAGAAGACTACACTAAAAGACCCCAAAGAACAAGGACACCATTCATAGCTCCACACCAATCTCCATGCTCCAATCACCACAACATCACCAACGCATCATGTCGAACCACTAGAAAAATGAGATTCTTTACCATTACTCATGTCTCAGAAGACAACAAATGTAAAAGTACCAATGTTCCAAAGAAGGGGGTGAGTACTAGTACTCACTAGGATTTACCCAAATGACTTCCCTACACACACCATTAGGATAAAACTGTTAGCACATTTATATAAAGAAGTTTATATAAAATAATAAATAGTGCAACAACTTACAACAAACCAAACACTCCTTTACCAAGACATTTCACCCAAATGACCGCATCAAAATGGAAATCCAAAAAACCATGCCACAATCCATTTCACCATTTCACATTATCACTAGAATTTCCACTTTGTAAGGCAACACACAACAAGGCAACCAAAATGGTGGAACATTCTTCTAACCCGTTCACTCCATATCCAACTAGTCATATTTCTTTCCCACTTATCCCATGATGGTTTCCCTTTTGTCCACTATCCATACAATTTTTATAGTGATAATCCATGTCCATTTCACCCAAAAAATTCTCACAAGCCATAACAATTAATCAACCCACAAGCATAAAGCACCAATACCACATGATAATCATACAGCCATTTCCAACACATGCCAATTCACTTCAATAAATGACCCATTTACTGAAAAACCCCTTTAACCAAATTTCCATGCCCAACGAAATTCGAATATACAACTTATTTTTTGAATACCACCTTTCACAAAACATTTTTAACAATAAACCACTAGTGATTTAAAAATATTCATTTTTGAAATCACACCACAAAGCCACTTTTTTTCATAATAACAATTTTTCTCAGAATCCCCCAAATCATCACCAAATGGATTTCCAAAAAGATTCCTATTTCATTATCACAATAAATTTTAAGATTTTTTTTATTGAAATAAAAATGAATAGTTCTAACTAAGTGGAGTCGAGAGAGAAGCCACCTACCTGTAGGGTTCTGGTGAAATCGACCCACAAGCAACAACCCCACAAATCTAAAAAAATTCTCCACTAACACCGCTATAGATATCCTTCCCTATCGTCAAAAAGCCTAAAAATAAACTCCCAAATCAACAAAAACCCAAGATCTACACACATTGGGTGTAGATCTAGAAAACGGAGAGAGAGGGAAGAGTGGATCAAGAGAGAACCATAAAGAACAAAGCAAGGAGACTTACTAGAGAATAATTAGCTCAACCACAATATGAAAACACTTCAATCTGCTTCCAAAACGAGTGAGTGAGAACCCATAACTTGTGATAATGAATAATCCGGAGTGATACATGAGTGGGAAGAAGTTTGGAGTGATTTAGGGAAATCTCGACAAATACCAAGTTTTTCAAAAACCCAATTTTAAGGGGTGCACAGTTATCTCACATGGTTAGACAAACCATACACCTACTGCTTCCTGAAAGGGGAATCATTCACGGAGTCCTCGCATGGTTCGAAAAATCGCGCTCAAGCCATGCGTAACCCCATTGCCCTCACGATTTCATCTCGCACGGTTTCCCCTAACTGTGCTCAAATGATGCTGCCATAAAAAGGTTTCCAAAACATATTCAAAACTATTCAAACTGTCCCATCCTCTTACCAACTCATCCTAAAAACCTTAAACACATAAAAATCATAAAATGGAAACACACATAAAACTGGGTGTGCTACATTCTCTCTACCATTGGACTTTCTGTCCTCAGAATGTATAGAACCATCACTTTTCCGAAAGAGCTTGGGCCATTGCTCGACCATCTCTTTCACCCACTCCCATGTCTCCTCCTAAATTTGACGATGTTTCCAAAAAACATGAACAAAATTGATGCCTTTACCATGAAATACTTTTTCTTTCCTATCCACAATTCACACTGGAACATGCCCCAAAGAAGCATTCGGTTCTAGCACAACATGATCCGAAAGAATCACATGGTAACGATCCAGATGATACTTTTTCAACTATGACACATAAAAACATGTGCACCACATTAAACCATGGTGGAAAATCTAAACGATAAGCCACCTATAAAATCCACTCAAGTATCTCAAAAGGCCCAATATACCTTGGAGATAACATACCCTGCTTTGCAAACCGACGATGTCCCAAACATAGGATATATTCTCAAGAACATATGATCACCCACCTTGAACGACAATAGTCATCGGTGATGGTCTGCATACTATTTATGATGAGTTTGAGATATCTCCATCCTCTTCCTAATCAACTTGATCTTCTTCATAGTCTCATTGATAAGGCTTGGTCCAATCATCGAATCTCACCCGTTTCCACCCAACATAGTGGAGAATGACACAGACACCCATAAAATGCCTAAAATAGAGTCATATGTATTGAATACAAATAACTATTATTATATTAGAACTCCAATAATGGTAAGTTCTCCTCCCATGAACCACCAAAATCCATCACACAAGCCCATAAAAAATCCTCCAAAGATTGTATCATCCACTCTGATTTCCCATTAGTGTGAGGATGATACACTACGCTCATCATCAACTATGTCCCAAGGGATTACTGCAAGGATTTCCAAAAATGAGATTTGTACCTCAGATATCTATCTGATATAATAAAAAATGTGACACCATGCCTCTTAACACCTCCCAGATAAAGATTTTGGACATATCCTCCCCCATATGAGATTCATGAATCGGGATGAAATGGGCCAACTTTGTGATCCGATCCAAAATCACCCATATGTCATCATGCTTCCAGACCATTATTGGGAGACCCATCACAAAATACATTGTTATTTGTTCCCATTTCCACACTTGGAAAGGTGAAGACTACAACATTAATGTTGGCCACTGATGCTCTACCTTGATTTGCTGACAAGTCAAGAATCTCAAAACAAACTCTGCAACTTTTCTTTTCATACCAGCCCGCAAAAACTATGATTTCAATGAATTTTACATTTTCTGAATTCCATGATTAGAAACCCACTTGTAATGATGATAATCCCATAGATGTTCCTCTTGATAATCCATGGGTTCCACCATCAGATTCCAAAAACACAATACTAAATTCCCATTAAGTTCCCATCCCTCAATGGTCCCCCCACCATTGAGTTTTGACCTCATCACTATACACTCAAAATCATATTCCTATGCCACTTTCACCAAACCAACCATGTTAGGAACAAAGGAAACAAAAAAGAAGACCACTCTGTCACCTTGGTCCTCACATTCCAACTACGTGTTGGCTATGTCGAACATCAACTTCCACTAATCTAACGCCTTTTTCACCACCTGAGCATATGATTTCCTAATTAATGCATCCTCCACAGAATTTACTTTACCCGATGTGTACATTAAGTTGAAATCAAATATATAGAGATATTCCATCCATCTCATTTGCCTCATGTTTAAATCTCTTTGTGATAAAATATGTTTTAAATTGTTATAATCTGTAAACACAGTCAATTTCTCACTGAAGAGATAATGGTGCCACATTATTAAAGCAGGAACCACTATTGCCAACTCCAAATCATGTGATGGATATTTTTTCTTATGTAACCTCGACTAGCATGATCCATATAAAACTAGATGATTCCCTTGCTTGAGAAAACACCCCAACCCTAATCCCGATGGGTCACAATACACGATGTACATGTTCCATAGTTTAGGATAAACCATGATTGGTGATGATGTAATATGACCCTTTAGCTCTTCAAAAAACTTCTAACACTACACATCCCATTGAAATTGGATATTATTCTTTTTTTAATAATGTCATCAGTGAGTCCAATCAAAAGAAATCCTAGAAAAAATGGCGATAATTGCCAACTAGATCAAGGAATCTCTGTATCTTAAAAAATTTCTTTAGCAGTTGCCATGAGGTAACCACATAAATCATTTTTGGATCAACTGAAACACCTATCTCAGAAATGACATGGCCATGGAAATGAACCTCTCGTATCCAAAAGTAACAATTTGACAATTTCACATACAACCGATGATCCCTCAAGACCCCCAACACTATCTCCATGTGCTTCTCATTCTCTACCCTTTTCCTTTAATACACCAGTATATCATTCACAAATACTACCAAAACAGTATCTAGATATCTCTTAAATATCTAATTCATCAATTCCATAAACACTCTTGGTGCATTCATTAGACCAAAGGTCATAACCACATACTCATTATGGCCATATCTACTTCTAAAATTTGTTTTTGGGATATCCTCCACCTTTACCAGCAATTGATGATATCCTAACCTCATGTCAATATTGGGGAAACATTGAGCTCCCCTCAACTTGTCAAACAATTCATCAATGTGTGGAAGTGGATATCAGTTCTTTATCATAACCAGATTATGCTTACGATAATCAACACTGAGCCGCAGAGTTCCATCGGCCTTTTTAACAAACAAAACTTCTGATTTCCATAAGGACATGCTAGGCTAGATGAACCCTTTGTTCTCTATATCTTCCAACTTGACATTTAATTCCCACAATTTTTCTAGTAACATTCCGTAAGACGGGTGTGAGATAGGACTAGTCCTAAGAAAGAGATCAATTGTAAACTCTACATCTCTCACAGGTGGAAACCATGAAAATTATTCAGGAAAGACATCCATAAACTAATCCACAACCACTGGAAGAATAATCTACTCAAAACCTTCAATTGATTCCAAAAACAATGTCTCTAATTTATATGATATCTTGCCAACCACTAGTGCCAAAAATCCTGTTAAACGCTACTTCTCACTCTTCTCCCCCTAAAGAGATGTCTAACACCATCCTCCATAAAAAAACTAACCATTCTTGCATAGCAATTTATGTGGACCTTAAACATCTCCATTCAAATAATTACTAGGATTATCTCATAAGCATCCATCTCAAGCACTAAGAAATTCCATATCAATTCAATACCATCCACAACAAAACAACCCACTCTACATAAGAGGGATTGATATTCTCTTTGACCCATAAGAGTTTTTAGTTTCAAAATAAAAGGCATCATTTCCATATTTAAACCAAATAAATCAACGATGCGAGAAGAAAAAAATGAATGGGAAGCACCCATATCAAACAAATCTTTCATCAATGTTTAATTTAAAATAACTGTACCTCGCACTGTGGATGTTCCCGACTGATCATCTGTCATATCCTACTCGGCTCCAAACAACTACTTTTTTCCATGCACTGCTCTTTATTTCCCTTCTGAGGTGTCATGGTATTTCTAAAATCACCATGACCAATTTTTCTCTAATTTAGAGGGGTAAACTACTACCCCCTTCCCATCGATGCATAAGACCCTTGCGACCCTTGAGGAGTTTCTCAAACACCCAACCTAGGATTATTATAGAAATTCCACTAAAGATTCCCCATATACTTAAAATTATGACATTATTGAGTTTGTGTTGTACAATCCCACTTGATGTTCCCTAAAGAGCCACACAAAAAACATATCGCCTTACTGAGAGGCTTTAGAGGAAGGTTCACAAATCCTACTGTTGGATTCAATGTCATACTCCAACCCTAGAAATAAGTTTCTCTCTATCGCTCGAACCCAGTGTTAGAGTTCCCATTATTTACCATGTGTACCAATATACTTCTCCAGCCTGTAGTCCCCTAAAATCCCACGAAACCACCATCGCTCTATTTACCACCTCTTTGTAATAATTTATACATAACCCAACTATCCTGCAAAGAATTTCCTCTCTCAACCCATCTTCAAAAATTCACTTCTTCAATGATGTACTACCCACCAAATCATGGTAAAACTACACTATGTTTATAAACGTAGCCCCATATTATGTTACTGGAATGTACCCTTGCATGAAACTAAAGAAATATGTTGTATTCAGAATTCTAAAAGTATGAGGGTAGAATTGTTTATTAAACAACACCTCAAAACCCTCCAATGTCACTCCTTGGTCTGTCCCAACTTCGACTGCCAGCTTCCACCACCTAATGGTGAGATCTTCCAACATGTGTGTGGTTAAATTTACTTTCAGCTTTGCCAGTGTTCCCATGATGTCAAATATCTTATTCATTCTGTTCAGCCACGGTTCAGCCCTTTCCGGATCCAAATCACCCCTAAACATGGGTGGATTCTGCCTTTGAAACTACAACTCATGATCCACAAGATTTGGTTCGTCCCTTTTATTCCCATTTCCCACTACTTGGAAATCATTCACTATACTCCGCACTAGCTGGTGCTTCAACTGAGGCTCAGGTGCAACCACTTTTTCAGCAGCTTCCTTCAGTTGGTCTCAATGACTCTTACCCAGTTCCATTTCGGTCAATACAAAAAAAACCATAAGTCCCACTCCCTTAATAAGAAGGGGTATATAATTTTCAAATTCAATTACATAAAACTATCACAACCCTGATTTCCAAAAGTTCACATTTCCCATATTACACTATTTTGGAAAGTCCACCTTGTTTTCAAAATCATCACAATTTCAAAATACCACAGGTTTCCAGGTTTCAAATCCTTCTATTTTCAAGCCCAATTCAGATTTTCCAAAATAAACACATTCATACAACAACATAAATCATTATACCCCAATGAAATATGCATCCTAGTTGGAAGTCATTTCTACGATTCATTCCAGGATCATATTATTCACTACACCCATGAAATTGAGATATCCAATGCCTATAAGTGTCTCGAAACACTTATGGACCCAAATCCCTGGTAAATTGAAGTTCAACATAAAATGGTTAGCTACATTGTTTTGTGCTATGCATTCAATGTTGCAACAATCCTACTGTAACGCCCCGACTCCAGAATCCAGGAGTCGGTGCATTATTATAATACATTTGAATGATTACAATGAATCATGTCCCAATTATAAAGAAGAATTTTATTTTGTCGAAATGAATATTCAAAAGGGTTAAATATTGGATTTAAAAAGGGTTCTCCATTAAAAGGTGGTAAAATTGATTTTTTTAAAAAAAATACATTTTTTATCTAAAAAATTGAATTTTTTCTTATAATATGTATAAGAAACACATAATACATAAATTAAAATTATATGGAGTATATAAAAACCAAAATCTAGTTAATAATTTTCATAACTGCTTTTGAACGGCTAGTTTGGTAATTCATGGTGCGCTTGAACTTAGTGTTGCATGTAGCGCAAGATATTGAATTTAAAGAAAATACCTTACTATGAAATCTTGGGGTGTTAAATTCTCCCATCCTTTAATAAATTGTGTCCTCTCAATTTGAGATTGTTCTTTGAAAATAAAAGGTTAAAAAAAGAAAAATAATTTTGTGGAAAACCCACATCTGAAATTAGGTTAAAAACATTTAGTCTTAATAAGAGGGAAAATGAGATGAAAAAGTCACCACTAAATTATGATATCTATTAAGAGAACATTGGTGGAAATTAGAGACACATAATTGGAGGAAAAACACTAATATATATAGGGAGTGGTTAAGGTCATCAATCATAAACAAGTGTAAAATTGAGGGCCTCAAAGCCATCAATATATAATGATTTAAAATATCATCGGTTCAACCAAACATAAAGCATTCATATAACACATTTTTGGTTTTATAATCCCTTACCTAAAGTTTAATAATTAATTTATTCATACAATAAGAAAACAAAAATATACTTGACTAGTAGAGTTTCATCCTTTACCTAATTCTTACCACAAAGTCATCTTTCACTCCAAATGATGAGTACTAAAGATGAATTAGTCACACCTGAAGTGCTAGAATAAACATATTGAGAATCACATAATCCATAATGGATGAACTATATATTTCCATTTTATTTATATATTAACCAAAACCAATATGGTTAGTAAAAGATCAGATGATCCACAAAAAGGATAATACCTAAGATAAAGAAATACTGATCTTAATTTCCAAAATTAAACCAACAATACCAAAAGTTTAATAAATACCATTCCATAAAAAAATTTCCATAAAATATTTTAATATAATCCAAACTAATATTGAAACCTAAAACTTAGAAGAATTTTCTTACATAGTTTTCCATGTTAAATTGTATCTCCAAATAATATCAACTACTCTTAAAGTCACATAATTCAAAGTAATTAACATAATCACATATTCTCTATGATGGGTTAATTATTTACATAAATAACCCAAATCACTATAAATCCACAATAAACACATAGGTAAAAAACACCTTTAATCTTCAAATGAAATCATATAGTATTCTATTTTCCTTAGGCATATAGTTTTCCCAATAGAGCGAACGTCTTCCAAAATAACATTTATCACTTAATCACCAAATCATTTTCCGATACTAAGGATATCAATTTGATAAGACATAAGATCCCAAATCAACTTATTATTGATCAAGAAAATCATTTAACTAAATATAATTAGTCACACTAACCAAGGACTTCACATAGTCCAGTGGTAGGTGATAAATCCCAATCGCACTATGGTTGTGGGTTCGATTCCCGCAACTTTTTCCAACGTGATGGGTTGTCACATGGTCTATGTGTTGTTCTTTTTCCAAAACTATATAATTTTATAATATTCCCAAAAATGAGATAGATTCCTTCAAATAACTATAACATAATTTCATCATAAATTTTATCTCATACCTTTTATTTTCAATTAAAAATTTAATAAATTTTAATTTCCTCAAACTCAATGATCATATAAAACCAAAGGGTAATTTGTAACTATATCCATAAGAGAAAAGATAATTCTTCCTCAAATATCATTTTCACATGACAAACTGCTAGGTTACAAATACAAGATAAAAGAATTCCAAAGTAATCCCATCAACGTAGAGCACTAATACTTTTTAAAAAGTTCTCCATCAATTTATTTCAAAATAGCATCTTCCTTGACCAAGAGGATATCCTATAGAATATGGCATTCACTCGAGTAATGGACATGTCCCCTACATTTACGGAAAATGACTGTAAATGGATTCTTTATACCATTTTTATTTTCTTCTATAGTACTCTTCATTTTTCCTCGACAATTCATTACTTTATGTCCTTCTTTCCCACACATAAATCATTTCAATTTTCCATTAAGACACCTTCCTAGGTGCCTCCTTAAAAATTTCCTACATGACGGAAAATGAGCTTTCTTTTCTCCATGGTATTCACTATTGGAGCTCTTATCATTCACCACTTTTATATTTCTTGTTGATTCTGGGAGTTATTTAATATATATGTTGTTGATCATATTTTTTGAAAACTGACTCGGCACGAACACGATATATTTTATGCCTATCAACATTCCATTTTGTTTCTCATTTCCACCACCGTTCAAACCCAGTACATCATGCTCAATGTTACTATGACTTCCTTGGAATCCATCCATTGACTAAAATCTGAAAGCATTGTGTGAGTAAAAATATTCATCAAATCATTTAGAGAGTATCATGACACCTTATTTTTAATTTAAAACACCTTAGGATTAAACAAGGTCATTTATTCTCATCTAATATTAAAATCTATCAAATCGGTTTTTAACGAGACTGTAAGTTATCCTAATAATCTCCCCAGGGAGTGTTGTAACCATGAGTGTAGTAAGGCATGTTTTTATGTAACAAGCTACCCTGGGTCAAGCCTGAAACTCTTTGTTGAAGTTTTCACTCCTAGGTACATCTGTGCCAGATCCGCCTCTACCTGCTCGTATGCAGAAATGGATACACTGTTTGGAAAATACACAAAATCTATACATTACCAAGATTCTAGGAAGTTTTTCTATAATAATCCTCTAAATCTATCTTATGGTAATATGCTCTAATCAGAGTTTATCTAAATCTAGTTTCCAAGGTTTGTATTAAACTTCCTCTGATACAAACTATAACGCCCCGACCCTAGAATACAGAAGCCGGTGCATTAATTTAATGCATAGGAATGATTATAAGGAATCATGTACCGATTCTAAAAAAGAATTTTATTTTTTCAAAATGAATATGTAAAAGGGTCAAATATTGGATTTAAAAAGGGTTCTCCATTAAAAGGTGGTAAAATTGATTTTTTTAGAAATACATTTTTTATCTGAAACATTGAATTTGTTCTTATAATATGTCTAAGAAACTCATTATACATAAGTTAATATTATATCGAGTATATAAAATCCAAAATCCAGTAAATACTATTCATAACCGCTTTTGAACAGCTAGTTTGGTAAGTCGTGGTGTGCTCGAACTCGGTGTTGCGTGTAGCAAAATCTATTGAATTTAAATAAAATAACTTACTATGAAATCTTGGGGTGTTACCCCTATGCCATTCTACCATCCCGACTTGAGGAATAGGCTATGAATGAATGTAAATGCCAAGACCAATAATCAACTCTAAAGGACCAAAAAACTTCTCTTGGTTGAAATCCAAGGATCGAATAAACAGATACTACATGTAACATCCCGCCCAATCGCATTGGCTTGAGAGGGTAGAGGAATGATACTTGGCCTTAAGTGAAAATCCTAGGGTGCCAATGGCTAGAAATAAATACCAAGCACATAAAGAATCATTGGAGATGATTTTAACTTTAGATGAAATATCATTAAACAACCCAACAATCCATCATCAACAATCTACATGATGTAGGTTAACATAGAAACCCAAACCATATCCATCCAAAAAACAAAAAATTTGATTCAAAACCAATCCCAATGAGTAATGCATATTAACCAAAAATCAGAGTATGAAGAAGAATAAAACACTTCAAGACCCCTTAGAACTTGGAAACCAGTCATAGCTTCACACCAAGCTCCATGCTCCAAGAACCACAACACCACCAAAGCATCATGTCGAACTGCTAGCAAAATGAGATGCTTTACCCTTACCTCTTTCCTAGAATAAGACATATGAAAAAGCACCTAACTGCCAAGGTAGGGGGTGAGTAATAATACTCTGTAGGATTTTCATAAATGACTTCCCTATACACTCCAATAGGATAAAATTGTTAGCACATTTATATAAAGCAGTTTATACAAAACAATAAATAGTGAAAGAACTTACAACAAGCCAAACACTCCTTTACAAAGCCATTTCACTTAAATTCCTAAATCAAATAGGAAATATGAACAAAAAATCCACATGACATTTCACTACTTAAAATTAGTAGAAGAATTTCCACCTTGTAAGAAACACACAACAAGGTCACCCAAACAGTAGAGCTTCCATCCAACCCGTTCACTCCATTTCCAACTAGTGGTACCTCCCACCCACATATCCCTTGATGGTGGCCCTTCCATCCAATATCTATCCCCCTTTTATAGTGGTACCCCCCTCCCACTTCACCCACAAAATTCACAAAATCCATAAAACTTAATCAACCAACGAGCATAAATCACCCAGGCCACATGATATGCACACAACCATTTCCAACACATGACAATTCAATTCAATAAATCACCCATTTATTGAAAACACTATTGAAAAAACATTCCATGCCCATCCAAATTTCAATAAAAAACCTCTTTATTGAATACAAAATTTCGAAAAAAAATCACAATCAACCACTAGCAATTTTTTAAATCAACATTTTAAAAATCACACAACAAAGCCCATTTTTGCAACAATAACCCATTTTTCTCAAAGTCCCCCAAATCATCAAATAATGGATTTCCTACAAGATTTTCACATCTTTATCACAATTAATTTCAATACAAACACATTTATTTTAATCATAATCACTAGTTCTAACCAATTGGAGTTGAGAGAGAATCCACCTTCCTTTAGGGTTTGTATGAAATCGACACACATGCAATGACACCACAAATCATGAAAAACAATCCACCAACACTTCTCTAGATCTCTTTCTCTATCATAATAAATCTTTAAAATCAACACACAAATAAAAAAACACTAGATCTACACCCAACAGGTGTAGATCTAAAAAACTGAGAGAGTGGGAAGAGTATATCTACAGAAAACCATAGAGAACTAAGAAAGGAGATTTTTCAGAGAATAATCATCTCAAACACACCAGAAAACCCTTCATCTTGCTTCTAAAACGAGCGGGAGAGCACCACTAACCCTTAAGAACCAAAAATACTAAGTGAGGATCGAGTAGGAGGATGTTTGTAGTGATTTAGGGCAATCCCGACTAATCCCGTATTAAAAACAATTATGGGTCGAATGGTTAGCTCACATAGTTAGAAAAATTATGTTCTAATCATGTGCCTACAGCTCCCTCAAAGGGGCATCTTTCATGTCCTCCTCACAAGGTTATAAAAACCGTACTCAATCCTTTCATAACCCCACTACCCACACGGTTTCGTCTCACATGGTTTCCCCTAACCATGCTCAAACTGTACATCCTTAAAAAGGTTTCCAATAATTATTCCAAACAAATAAAATCCCTTCCAACTTTTTCCCAACTCATTCCAAACACATTAAACACATTAGAAGGCATAAAAAGGCCACAAACGTCAATCCGGGGTTGTTGCATGTTGTGTATATATTATGTCTTAATTCTGTAAATCTATAAACCTAAATATATCCTCAATGTGAAAGAATTGATTTTTTTACTAAAACTCAAGATTATTTAATGTTTTAAGGATGATTCCGTATAGTTGGTATCAGAGGCAGGTTTAGATAACTTTAGTGGTAGGATGATGTTAATAGAATACTATAAATGAATTTTAAGTTATGGTTAATTTAAAATGGTATAGTATTTGAATATTACCAGTTATTTTTCATTTAGGATAGGTCTGTTCAGAATGGTTTTTCAATTTATAAATAGAGAATCTAAAGAAGAAATGCACCGATAGGATGATATATATTCAAATCTATAGCCAAGATTAGTGGTAATTAGAACCAAGAAGTTTGTGATAGTAATAACTCAGTTGCCATAGTTAATAAATGGTGGTGGTATTCATCCAAGAGGAGAACCTAGTCTACCATGAATGAACATGTATTTTTTGGAGCATTTCATGAGGCAACATCCCCCATTATTCAGTGGATCATCTGACCTGGTGGTAACAAAAATGATGGATCAATGCTCTGGACAAAATATTTGAAGTCATGGGATGTTCAAAATGCCAAAGGTAACCCCATTCACATATCATTTTGAAGGTGAAATTGATCAATAATGGTATGTGACTAAGAATACCAGAGAAAAATATGATCTTAAAACATTGGAATGGGATGATTTCAAGATTCCTTTTTGGAAATTGTTTTCTCAAAATGGTCATCTCAAAATGGAGAAAATATTATTTAAACTAAAGCATAAATTTTATTATTCCTGGTACATTATGAAACCAATTTTATAAATATTCTTTATATATAATAGATTTTAATTAGGAAAATGATAGGAATATTAATATATTTTTCTCTAGTTTGAAACCATTTTTATGAAGATATTTTTCTCCATGAGATTTTAAAATCAATGATAATTTTTTTATTGTGATGAAAAGGATGAGATGGGGTTCAGTGACATGTATGTGCCTCATGATGAAAAAAATAAGAAGAAGTTAGGTTGGATGGCATTGGGGAATATTTCATTAAATAAATTAGAATGTATGAAAATAAATTTCCCTTATAGTCAAAAGTGTGGTAAAAAACATCATAGAGAATGTATTTTAAATTCTGGGAAGTGTTACTGATGTGGAATGTTTGGGAACATGTTTTGAGAGTTCAAGGAAAATTATCTGAAAATTAATGAGAATCCTAAAATGATATTCTTTGACTGTAAGAAATTAAGTCATTTTGTTGATATCTGTCAAAAGTTATTCAATCAAAGGGGAAGTCAATAATATTTGAAGAATAAGTGTGAGGAAAAATCAATTTCAACTACTTAAGTAGATTTTGATACATAAAACTATGTTTTATTAGGTACATTGCTTAGTAATTTCAAATATATAAAAGTGTTGTTTGATTCAGGGTCAACACATTCCATCATTTTAGAAAATTTTCTATTAAATTTTAGAATTACACATCATGAAATGAATCTAGAACTCATGGTAAAAATATCTTGAGGAAATATTGAGGCACAAATAAATTAAAAGAAACTTTATATCATTTTTATGGATTGAGTCTACCTGGAAACCATGTTGTAATACCTATAGTAGAGTTTGATGTTATTTTGTGTATAGAATATCTTTCTAATTATCATGCTAAGATTGATTTTATAGATAAAAAAGTTTCTGTCAGAAAGAGTTTTAGTTTGTGTACAATAATTAACCCATACCACTAATAAAATTCCAAGATGCTGATAAATTGTTAAAATATAGAAATGCAATTGAAGTTTAACATATTGTTAAAAAATAAGAAAACTCTTTAGAATAATGATTTCATAGTGGTAAATTATTATATTGATTTTTTTCCTGGTGATTTTTATTTTGTTTATCTTAACTGATAGGTTGGATATACCGTTGACTCAGTTACAAAGGCTATGCCAATTTCTAACACCCCGAATCGAATAGATGAAATTGAACTTTTAGAGTTGAAAAAGAAGTTACATGAATTATTATATAAAGGCTTTTTCGACCTATAAATTCACCATGGGGTGATATGTTCATGTTTTTTAAAAATAAATATGGTTCAATGAGACTTTTCTTATATTATATATCACGGAATACAATCATTGTTATGAACAAGTATCTTTTAACTCATATCGATGATGTTTATGATAATCTCTAAGGAGAATAATATTTTTCAAAGGTTGACCAAAGGTTGGGGTACCATCAGTTGAATGTAAAATAAGTATACATTCCAAAGACCACATTTCATAATAGATATCAGAATTATGAATTTATAGTTATTTCATTTGTGTGAACTAATTCACATTATGTATTCATAGATCTTATGAATAGAATATTGAATGAGTTTTTGGATATGTTTTTTTTTTGTTTATTGATGAAATTTTGGAATATTATAAATATAAATAGGAGAATGAATGATAAATAAGAGTTGTTTTACCAATATTTAATGAAAATAAGCTGTATGGAAAATTCAAAACGTGAAAATTTTGGGTGAAAAAAATTCCATTCTCTAGTCACATTATTTCAAAAGCTGGCATAATTTTTTATTCCACTAAAACAAATGTTTTTGAAGAATGGAAAAACCCACAAATATGACTGAGATTTGTTTTTTTCTTGGGATGGAAAGCTATTAATTGA
The DNA here is from genome assembly GCA_963277665.1 of Viscum album. NCBI lineage: Eukaryota > Viridiplantae > Streptophyta > Magnoliopsida > Santalales > Viscaceae > Viscum > Viscum album. The sequence continues at coordinate 1,680,165,582 of OY728135.1, forward strand.
GGTTTGTTGAAAATTTTTCTTGGTTATCTAGGCCACTGACTGTGTTAACTTTAAAATGTGTTATGTTTTTCTAGAAAAAATAATGTGATTATTGTTGTCAATAATTCAAAAAAATATTGTTGAATGATGAAGTTTTGTCCCTTGCTTCAAAAAATTCAGAATTTTTTATCTGCATTGATGCTTTGTTGAAAATACTTGGTTGTTTCCTAATGTATAATGATCAGGTAATTGCTTACGCTTCAAATCAATTAAAATCTCATTTATTAAATTACGCTATATAAGATTTTGAATTAGATTCTATTGTTTTTGAATTAAAATTTGAAATATATATTGACCATAAAAGTATGGTGTATATATGTACTTATAAGGAATTGAACATGATACAAATAATATGGTTGCAAATAATCATGGATTATGTTTTCATGGTTCATTACCATCCTGGAAAATAAAATAAAGTGTCCGATTCTTTTAGTAAAAAAATAATGCATCATTAAACATGTTACATTTGTAACATGACCCATTGGTTAATTACTGATGAATATAGGCTTGGATATTATTGGTGTAGCAAATTACTCTACTTTTTTTTATGTGTCAATGCAGTCATATCTCTCAGAAAAAATTTATCAAGTGTATAAGGAAAATGGTGAGTTATATAAAATAGTAATTTTTTTAAAGAAATGTAAGTTTCCTCAATATAATGTTGATAGAAATTGTTTTTTGAGATTCAAAAAAAGATTATGTGTGCCTTATGATTTTCATCTAAAAAATTAATTGTTGTATGAAACTCATAATGCTCCTTTTTTAGTTCATCATGGTATCTCAAAGATGTATAGATACATTCGAGATTATTTTTGGTGGGATGGAATGAAAAATATACTATTGATTTTACCATGAAATGTTTGACTTGTCAATAGGATAATGTATAGCGGCAGTTACCGAATGAGACAATTTAGTCTTTTCAAGTGCCATAGTGGGAATGGAAAAATATTTCCTTGGACTTCATGGCAGGACTACCAAAGACTTCTTGAGGAAAAAATTTTATATTGGTAATTCTTGACCAACTAACTAAATCAACACTTTTCCTTTCGATTCGAGATACTATGTCTTTGGAGGAGCTTTCTCAGTTGTACCTCAAAAATATTGCTAGGTTTCAAGGACCTCCACTCTCTATTGTATCTTACCATGATCCCAGGTTTATTTATAAATTTTTTAAAGTCCTTAATAGGTCATTGGAAATATAATTAAATTTTAGCATAGCCTTTCATCCTTAATCTGATGGATAGACCCAGAAAACAATTCTGAAATTGGAGGATATTCATTGCGCTTATTCAATGGACTATCTGGAAAGTTGGGATCAACATTTTTCATTAGTTTTTTCATATAATAACAATTTCAATTCTAGTATACATATGGATCTTTTTGAATCCTTATATGGGAGGTGGTGTCAAACTCTATAATTTTGGGACGATGTTAGGGAAATGCAGTTGATGGGACCATAATTAGTAGATTAATTATCCAATATTTTTAAGATAATTCAGTAACACATGAGGATAACTCAGAGAAGGAAGGAAAGTTATGCAGATAATAGGTGGAAAAACCCTTCATTGGAGGTTAGTGAGCTTTTTTTCCTTAAAATCCCTCCCTAAAAAGTTTTATGTGTTTTGGTAAGATAGTAAAGACAGGTCCACAATTCATCATACCTTTTGAAAGGTTCCCTATCGAGTTGATCTGTATATGATTTTATCACAGGTACTCAATGTTATTCATGTTTTTATGTTGATAATGTATGTGCCAGATCTATCTCATATTTTGAGCCCAGAAGTAGTTCTGTTGGAAAAGTACATTTCTTAAGAAGAAATTACTATTCAAATTCTTGGTCATTGAAAGAAAGTATTATAGAATAAAGTAATCCACTAGGTTACAGTTTTTGGAGGAAACACATGGTTAAGGAAGCAACATGGGAATTATATAATGCTATGAGGGAAATGTATCCTCACATATTTAATAATTGATTAAAAATAGTGAGGAAACAATTTCTAGAAGGTGGGGATAATTTAACAACCCATGAACTTATAAAATAATTTGTTTTCTTTCTATAATTAAATATTTAAATTTATTATAAATTTATAATGAAATAATTGATATTTATAGAAATTAAAGAATTTATAATGATGGAATAGTAACTTGCCCATTGGAATAGTAACATAACCATTTGGAATAGTAATTAGGCCAATAGATTAGTAACATCACCTTTGAGAATATAAATAAAATTTATGTATCATATAAGTAAAAACATGGAATATTTATATCATGGAATTAGTAAAAAATGTTTTGGAAATTATAAATTTGGTGTTGGCATTTTTCTGAGTCATGAATATTTATATAAAATTTGATAATTAATTTAATGATATGAAATAAAATATTTTTTCATAAAATAGATTCATAAATAATTATCTTATTATATTATCGTTAGAAGATAATTTTATGATACATTGATTCATTTTTCAAGGTTTTATAAAATAAGTTGTTGTTTTAAAATTGTTATTTTTTGAATAAACTATGATTTTCTTTGAAAATTAACTTTATCCTATTTATAAAATTATTTTTTAAAAAAATTAGATCATTTTTGAATTCTACATGTCAAAAAAAATTTGCATTTATTTTTGGGATTTTTCTAAAATAATTGAATTTTTGGTGAATACTGAAATATAATAATTACAGAATAAGAAATATATATGAATTATTGAGTCATGGATGATGTTTCACTAAGGTAATCACACTTGGTTCAAACTCACAAGCACTAATTAGTATTTTTGGTCACAATAAGAAACACTATTGTTTGTTTTGAGCTAAATAATACAATAATGGAAAAAACCTCCCTCTCGTCAACTATTAATACTACCACTAACTTCTTCTCCTCACAACTATAAATATTTAACAGTTTTCCAATTTATTCCCAAGATTATTTTAAAGCCTCTTACCCACGTAAAATAACTTATGTTCTCACCTAAAGTCCAAAACCATGTGCCTTAAGGAGGTTCTTGAGGAATAAAATTCAAGAGGTAAAGATCCTCTTTCATTTTTTTTATTTTCTTTTCAACTCCTTTTTTTCTTATAATATCATCACCTCATCTTATATAAAAGAAATTAAAAATACATTATCTTATATAGAATTCAATTTTATTATGTTTATGGGAAAAATTATCATCATACTGTTTCTCCGCTCCCTTTTATTCTAAAAATAAAAACATCATATGTGATGTGTCAAATTACAGACATCTTGGATGATGTGTTTTTAATTTCCATTACCGACTTCATGTATGGTCACAAATCCATTTTAAAGGTTGAAAATGATTTTAAATATTATTAAATAACCTCTTTTATGTTTTTTTAATTAAAATATAAACTTAAATTGAATTATATAAAGAAACTTGTTTGTGATTATTGAAGAACTGCCAAAATGATCAAAAATAATATTAATAGTTTTTTATCTCATTAATCATCCTAATACATGAAAAAATTATAAATGATATAATTTAAACGTTTTGAAACATGTATATACCATTTCACCCCACTTCTGGAGTTTCTCTTCCATTCGACAAGAAAATCCATTACGAACTGACCACGGAAACCATATAACGAATGCACCTAAAACAATGGAAATCACAAAATATTACATATAAATAGGTTGAAATATGTTATGATAATATCAAATAAGTAATTATAAATATGAATATGAATATGTAATGTATTATTAACACACTTTAAACCATTATATATGATTTTTGATCACATATTATGTAAGACAAACCAATGGTAAGGGAATTATAAACCCAATTTACATTCTTTGTGTAAAACTTCTACATCATTAATTATGTGGTACTATGATTATTTGTGTAATTATTTTTTTATATTATGATTTATTTTATGCATTTCTTGTGTGTACATATATTCTTTTCATTCAATTAATTCTAACTTCAAATATATGTAATTTTAAGGGACTTTCTTTTCAAAATCCTTTTAAATGTCTCTTTACAAAATTAAAAAAAAATTGTTTCCTATATATATCGTATGAGTGGGTTATCCCATTTTAATGATTCATTATTACTGAAATTATTCCTCTATATTTTTTCATATTTATTTTTGAATTATATTTTCTCATTATTATGTTAATGGTTTTAATATTTTAAAAGTGATATTTACTAAAAGGTTATTCTCATTTGTGAATGTGTTTTGATAATGGGTTTAAATTAGTAATCAAGAGTTTTATTCATGATATGTTTCTTGTACATTTTTTAATGCTAGGTTGATCCCATTATAGCTCACGACTTGATTTTTTTATCCCCATTATAGCTCAGGATATGTTGGGTTGAGCCCAGTATAGTTCAAGATATGATAGGTGAGCCCCATTATTGCTCTCCAATGCATTGGGTACTTCGAAGATGGAAGTTGTACAAATGGTTATTCCTTGTGTAAAAGTTACTGCAGGAGTGATATGGTAAATATGTTCCAAGGAAACAACAAGTTGTTACTATGAATGGTAATGAGTTCGTATTAAATGGGTTTTATTGGTTTTTATGTTATCACTTGACTAATTATTTATTTCCTTATATCCTTTACTATGATTTTTGTGCCCGTTTATGTTTTCAAATGTTTTTCATAGGTTATAAAATGTGAAAGATAAATAAGTAATTAAAGTTAATTTTCATGAATATTTTTTTAAGAAATCATTTTTTATTTTAAATGTTTTATATTTATGAAGAAATGGATGTTGTTTTGGTAGTATCCACTCTATATAAATGTGGGATGTTATGTATGAATTATTTCATAATTATTTAAATAAATAATCATAAAAAGATAGTCAATGTGAAATAAAGTAATTTTTTACTAAAATATGATATTATGTAATGTTTTACGGCTGGGTCCTTATATAAAGAACCATGAACAAAAGAAATCCTGAAAAAATAAGAATGTGACATAAATTATTTTCCACATTGGTATCCTTTCAACTATATTTCCTATGATTGAATAACATAAAATGAAATATAAAATATAATGTATAATTTAGTATTAATGATATAAAATGTAAAAGGGAAGTATATGTAGTATATTTTAGTAGCTATGAGCATAATAGTAAGGTTGTGAAACTTTTTCTAGAAAAGTCAATAAGATTATGTGATTGTCTTTAAGAAATTCCATTGAGAAACCAATGCATATCCATATATCCTTCGATATGTCAGAAAAAAAATTAGATCATGTTAGGGAGACAATTAAGATGTTTCACGAATATTTCTTGGGATATAATAACCTTTTCCATTAGATATATCAGGGAAGCCTCAGTGTGTATGACGAAATCAGTGGGAAAATTTGACATACCCCAAATTAGGTAAGCCTCAAAGTTTAATCCCTAATCAAAATAAACTATGAGAAATATGATTCTAGATATAACCTAGATATGTAGTATTCCTTCCTAAGGCCCTATATCAAATAGGGATCCTCTTCAGTGTAAGACTCTCTATGTATCTGACATTCCAATAATCAAGAACCAATCTCTCCCATGGGATGATCATTCTTCCTCATTCACAAATGGATTGGGAAGTCAACTTCAATATGAGAAATGCAACTCTTTACCTAAACGGTATATGTACAATGACTTATTAAGTATGGAGATCTATATTAAACATCTAAAGAAATATCTTAACACATAATTCCCACATCCATTTGTAGTGAGAGTAATTAATCTCTATCCCTTATTTCTAACACCAAGCATGACTAAACTGGTCTTAGGTATTCATAATGGTCATATCATTCTCTTCATGAATCATTACTTGTTATGAAAACCTTAGTGTATAAGTTCCAATCAGTTTCATGATATAGCTACTCATGTATATAAGCATCAACCTTAGGGGAAGTCTCAAAGGAATGATCAAACTAAAATGAATATAATTCCTTCCACATATAGGATAAATGGGATTAATCCCTATGGTTTGAGATCAATACTCAGTGCTTATGTTCTTGTATTTAAGTCCTATTTTGATGATAAAATTACATGGTTTTAATGATCTATGTGTGTTTTCATTCTTGTAATAAATACGATATGTTGGATGAATCATAAAGGTTCAATCACATCATCAAAATATTAATTTATTTTATGGATAGAAGTAAAATTTTGATTGCTTTGTTATATGGATTTAAAATATAAGCCTCTACCCACTAACATGAACTAAATAAATAACCTAAGATTCATATAGAATGAATCATTAATAGAGCTCACTTTTTTTCATGGAAGTATTAAACTCTCTAACCTTTTTTTTGGTAATGGGTCTCATACCAATATTATGAAGAGATTATTGATCATGTCTTACAAATATAAGAGAGTCCTGGTGTAGGAAGAATTCCCCCAAAATGGTGTGATGATCTCGATCACTCATCCTCTCAACCAATGTGAGATCCAAATCATCGTTGTTTCTGAAACCCCAAAAGAACACCTTCTATTTGAAAGAAGGTCTATACTAATTTATCGATTTGGGATATTTTGAGAGTTTATATTAGAGATAAAAATTATAAATCTAACATTAATTATTTTATAAGAAAATTAACCCCCACAATCAAAACATCAGTCTAATCCATCCACATCCTCAGAAGAATAATTAATTATACAAAATTAATTTTTTTAGAAATGTATTCATGAATATTTCTGGTTTGTGTTTAAATATAATGATATTAATTTTTTAGTTCCACTTTTCATTGAAAATATGCTTCAAATTACTCGATAAAATTATTTTAAACAATAAACATAATGGAATATAAGATAAATGTTAAAATATATTTCTGTAATGATTTCTAAAATTAAAGTAACTTTTAAAATAAATATGTAATAACATTTAGATATGATTAATTTTCTTATGATTTTATTTTTTATTGTATAATTATTTCCATGATTAGATTTAATATTTTTTTGAGTTTTTCATTATATTAATTTGATTTTAGATATTTTTTTATAATCATTAGGATTTTATTATATAAAAATATTTATTTGTGGTCTTTTGGTGTGTAATACCTTCTTTTTTTGGAATCCATTTCTATTGAGATGGTCAAAATTTAACTTCCTTGACAATATATGAAATTACATGATGTATTTTAAATACATAAAATGAATAATAATATGTTTTAAAATACTATTCATACTATAATTCACTATAATAAAATAAAACTATTATATTTTGAAATTTATTATAAAATTTCAGATTTATATATTTAATCAAAAATATTATCACACACATCCACACATATTCATAATAATATATTTACAAAAAAATATTTTATTACCTTGCATATCAATGTATATAGATATTTATTCATAACTACTATTTATTTATTTATTCATTGTGAAATATGAATACCAATGAATTAAATATTATTTATATGAATTAAAAATGGAATGATGTCATTCATATAAATAAATATTATCAGGATGAGGGTAATGAGTTCATCAGGATTTCTATAATGTGTTCATGTGAACCTTCTTAAATAATTATCTATGTTTATGTTTTTGTTATTCAAGATAAATATGTCCATAAAAGTTTGAAGAACACATGATCTTTCAAAAAAATGATTAATGTTTTAGTTGGTCAACTAAACATTGGAATGAACTGATTTTATCTATTGATGTGGATAACACTAAGTATTATGGATCATATTGTTGGAATACATGTGTATACGATGATGGATATAATATTGATGAAATGAATATGGACTTTGAAGAATACATTCATGGACATCCAAATATGTCTTAGAAGTTAATGTGTAATGTCAAGATTATATTGTATTCTAATTGTAACAAATATACAACATTTTTAACCATTATGAAATTAAATAATTTTTAATTAGGAAGTGGATGGAGAGACTCTAGGTATATTGAACTACTTTCCCTCATTAAACGATATTCAATCAGAAGTTAATAACATTCTTCATTGAACATATGATTCTAAAAATTATATGTTCTATGTGTATAATATCTAAATTATTATATGCCAATTTAAATGGGTGTAGGTTTTTATGAGGATCATGCCTCACATTTGGCAACCCCAATGTGTGAAGAGACTCAATATATCAAATTTTAGCCATATACTTCTAAAGTCATATGGTTTCAAATCATTCCATGGTTATGATACCAATATGTATGTGAGGTGATATCAAGAAAATTGACATTTCACGAAAATAAATAAATTAATAACGGAAGATAACATCACTCCGAACAATTTACATACTAGAATAAAATTTTTAAAGCATATCCTATATTTGGAAATTAGATAAGAAAACTCAATCTTGTGTTATATATTATTGAAATAAATCATTCTGCTGTAAAAATTAGAACTCATTTGAATTACCTATTTTTTTAAATTATGAATTCCAACTATGGTTATTAATTAAGGTAAAATATTTTATGTTGTATCATCTTATATTAAGACCAAAAAAACTAGGTAATGGTATTTACATTTTTTAGCTCATTTGATTGATAATATGAAATTAATTTGGTTGTTAGGTGTTAGAATTTATGATCCTCATAGGAATAATTTTTTTTTGCTAAAGTTCATATTGTATGGGATGATTAATGAATTTTCTACATATTAAATGTTTCATTATATAGCGTTAAATTAATTCAAATATGTCTAATTTATGATGATGGTGGAAATTTCATTTGATTGAAATGTTTATTATGGACTATCATTATATGAAATTACAAATTTTACCTTAGCAACATAAATACCAATCATATAAAACATCTTTTGATGAGACTTCTAAATTATGTAGATAAATAACTCCACAAATCGGTGTCCATAGTTAGAGAGATTATAGGATATTTTCACCTATTTTTGTAAATTATTTTTAAAAACGTATCTAAACAACATATAAAAAGTGATTATTTTTTCTTTAATAATTGTGAGAAAAAAATTTCACATACCACCCATTTCCTTAGTTTCATACATGTAAAAAATTTATGTGTTAGTGTAAATGAATCCTTACCTAACGAACCCAACAAAAAAATGTGCACTCTAGGATAGGTTAGACATGATTTCCATGAGAATATAGGATGATTTTATTCCAATAAAGGCTAAAATGAAGAAATTTCTTCCCCTAGTGTATTACATTCCTCCCAATAATGATAGATTTACTTTGTTCAACATTTTATAATTTTCAATGTTTCTATATTTGTAAACATGAAATATTATGTCTGTCATATCAATGAATGATTTGAAGTAAAAGAGTGTAAAATCACATGGATTTTTATCTTTTTATTAACAAATTAAGTCAATTATATTTCAAATTAATTATAAAAAAAATGGGACAAAATAGCCATGATATGATTATTTTTAAATGATATATACAATAAAGTTATATACCTCATAAACATTCCAACTATGGAAAAAGAAATTACTACCATATTTTGTGAATTGGAGAATTTATTTTACTATCAATTATTCACTATTATTTTTCACATTATCTTTCACCTAGTAAGAGATATATGACTACATTATCTTTTACATTACATATGGATATTTCCCAAAAAATAATATATGAAAATTTTGAATGGTTATGACAAAATTTAAGTTGACCATGAGATTTTCTTACAAATTAATATATTTTTTAAGATTTAAATGAAGGTTTTCCTAAGTATCTATCTAATATGGGTGACATTGGCCACCAAAAAAATATTTTTAGTGATTACATTATGGGTGATATAATTCTTGGAAGACACGTTGGTATAATTACCATTATAGAAAGTTATAGTGTGATAACCTTTACATTTTAAATAACATCATCGAAGTTGTTTCATATTTTAAAACCCAACATGCAGTCCTTAAGGATTATAATCCAATGATATCTAATTTTTTTATTAAATACTCATAATAAATAGTTTCTAAATTATTTTTGGGAGTATATTTTATGGATTTATCCCTAAATTAAAATTCAAATTCAAAAATGACATTGATGGAATATCACAGGACTAAAGGTACATTTATTATCTTACAATTGTTATGTACATATAATTTATTAAGTTTGTTTCATGTAATTAGTTGAACAAAATACAATGAAAAATATTGGAGTTATTAATGTGATAGAACTGGTGAATGTATGTAGTACTAATAAATTAAAAAATTTTGTTAATATTCCTTGATTTTGCATCATAGATTTTTTTGGAAGTGGGAGTTTGATTATAAAACATTTCAACTGAAACTTTTTCAATGAAAATTGGTTGATAACAAGAGATTAGTGAACATATAAATAAAATAATCCATGTAGTTGTTAGGATTCGTAACATAGATTTGGATTTTTTGAAAGATATTTTTTATAAAACCCTCCCTAAAAAATGCTTTTGTTGTTCCAAATTAGTTCACCCTTATTTTACCAGTGAACATCATGTTTTGAAATACCATTAACCCAATGGTGAGCCTCTAAATAGAGGATTTTTTTATTTGGTTAAATATGGGGAAATATAAATATATTATAGGTCCCTTGACTATTTCTAAATTCATAGAAATTTTTTTAACACTACACATGTTGAGAATAAGGATGAATGCGATTTTCCTCATTTTTTGGGCTAGGAAATTGATTAACAGAGAACATATATTAATTCCATCAAATATGATACAAATAATTGTTATAATCATCATGGATATGAGGCTGTTTATGACAATCTAAAATTTAGTTCTAAAAAAGTAAATAATCCATTTGTGAACTCAAACGGGTTTATCACTCCACCCCTGAGAAATACCAGGAAGAGTGTTGTTTACTCTAAATTGGAAATAACCATTTTCACTCAATCATCTAGTTTAAATTTCATGTATTCCAACATTCAATATAAAAAAGTCATGAAAATAATGGATGATTTTGGTGGGTTAAATATCATGTAGGGTTATGATAACCAAATCACAACAGAAGTGGTTGAGCCAGATTCCTATTTTTTTCAGAAATGATCTTTTCAACAATGTTGTTCACCATATGATGAATTAATATTAGTTCAAGGATGACCTAGGGGAGGAAATAGATAATTATATGGAGGAAAAATATTACATAATGTTAGATATTTACCTAGATAGATAACTCACAGTGGAGGTTTATATTTGAATCAATAAATGAATGTTCACCATGATGGAAAATGAGATTAAATAAAATACAGATTTTGAATTTAGGGATATAAAATATAGGTGTTTTATTTTAAAAATCTAAGATCAGGATTAAAATTATTTCCATGTTTAATTCAGGTATATTTTTTCAATTTTATATGCTGGGAATTTTGATTGTTTTGGATTTTTTATCGCATTCTAGTTTTTACTATACAGGCCTTATTTATAGTGAATCTAATTTACATGTTGACTGATTCATTAAAATTAAAATATTAATATATGGTGTTGTTTGTCACATGACTGACTAATCTCCATATCCTACAGTTGAAAACTAATACATGTTACCAATGATACTTTTATATGCATCACTTTCTAGAGGTTTTGATTTGTGGCTGCAAACATTCTCTTGTTTTCCAGGTAAAATTTCTTTGAATATTTGAAATAAGTTATTTTCTCATTTGATATGTTGATAAATATTATAATATATGAGAGAATGTATGAAGTTGTTGGATTTTAGTAAAGGAATAGTGCTTTAGAATATATAGTTGGGGTCTCTAGAACACATTAATGTTGTCATCTCTCTTGGGTATGCTGATGTACGGAGTTCATCATGCTCTTAAAAAATTCTATCTATGGAATAAAGCTAAGAATAGATGATGTTGATTTATGAAAAAAAATGAAAAGTACTTTTATATTTTACATTAGGATGAACCTAAATAGTTTAATAATCTATTAGTTGTTGCTATATGGATTTGATTGTGTTATTTTACTTTAGTACTTTTAGCCTATTAACACACAAGTTTTTGTTTAATATCATGCTTTCATCAGGTATATTTACCAGTGGAATTATTTTCAATTGTGTTTATGGAATTTTAGGATTTTCATATTGATCGTTTCATGCTGTTAAACATATAAAGGCTGAATCTCTGAATTTTCCAGTAATTAGAAATAATTGTCTATGTTTTCAAACCTAATTAACAAGTGTGATCAGTAGGGTATTTGCAGAGTTTCTAGGAATTCATAACTACGATTAGGATGAATTTATCTCCCTATTGGTGATTTCATTTCATGAACAAAAAAGGGTGAAATTGTTTTTGAGGCCTAAATATTGAATCCAAAGGATGAATAACAATTCATGAATGTCCAAATTCATAATTTTTGAATGGATACATTTTGATATGAAGCTAAAAGATGCATAACCATTCAAGTGATTATCCCTTGTCTTCATCACAATTTTATGCATGTTATCATGATGGTGTGTTACAAATTTCAATTTTTATATGGTGTAATATCATTACATCATATGTATAAACTATATTTTTTATATTATTAATAAAAATTTTAGGTGTATTGATTAAGAGACTAACCCATGTTCCAATTTTATTTAAATTGTGTGTAGATAAAATCATTGAATTTGGATCATGAAGGAGAATTTTAGTAAGGAAGGGTACATCAAAAAATCATTCATAATGATATCACAACCATTGAAAATATTTTTTTCTCAAATTCAATAAACATCAATTGTTCACATGATTTTTTATAAATAAAAAGTACTAAAAGGTAAAATGAAATTTTTATTAAAGATGGCCCTTTCACAGAAAAATTAAAAATATATCATGATAGACATAATTTATGTTAGAGGAGACCACAATTAAGATATTTTGATGAATTATTGAGGGGATAAAACCATTTATACATTAAAAATTATTTTTTCATTAATATGCTAAGGTTTTTTTAATATAAACTATTTATCCTAATAATATTATGTGTTTACTACAAAATTTACTTATTAAATTAAATTTTGAATAAATTACTCAAATACAAAATTCTGTACATATTCATCCAAAAAAATCTATGGATAAACATATTAACAATTTTCAAAATTAGGAAATGATAGATAATGAAAAAAATAGGGTTTAAAAAAGATAAGTTTATAATATCATTTATTTTTAATAAAATTATAATGGTGAGAATTAAAGGCCTAAAATTAAAGACTAAATGGAATGAAAGTGAAGATCTTGTTTAAATTAATAGGCCCATTTTCAATCGGTACATTAGGGGAACTACTCAAATGAAAAATCAGATTGATGTAGATATATAGCATAGTGTTATCCCTTTATTGAAGAAAATATTTTTGGAAGACATTTGGGTAAAATTATGATATATTTTCCCTATTTTACCCGAATATAATAAAATAATGAATCATTGAAGTACTATCCATTATCCCTTTTAGAGTATATTTATGTTGATTTAATATTGAATTAAATTTAGATTAATTTTCACTATAATGGATCATAGATCCTTTTATATACTACTTAGGAATAATCATCATAGGGATGTTGTGGGGAATTTCAACCCCTACCCACCAGATATATATTCATGCATGAAAATCCCTCAAACGTAGAGTTATTTTATTAGTCACAATGAGTGAAGTAAACTTTTGGATTGGGTGATTACATTATTTTTATAATTTTAAATATACATGTTGGCGGTTGTATAAAATTGGTGATGAATTTGAATATCAGTCCAATATATGATGAATTTTATACCCAAAGGTTTTTGGGGATGGAAATTTAGTTGTTGATGTTTAAATACCTCGATAGATAGATTTAAAATGTATACTAGAAATCACATGATTGAATGTTATGATCTTCATTTTTGAAAATGATATTCTTTGGCTAAGATATTCCGTTGACATCAAAAAATACATTTAATTTCTTAAAGTGCAATAAGTTTAATGGGGAGATTGAATATATGTTCTTATCGTTTGAAAATAAAGTTACATTGTACTATAAAAATCATTTAAATGTTCTTGTGGTTCGAGGATATTGAGATCTATGTTGAAATTTTTGGGATTATATTTATAAGTGATCAAATTTTTTTATCATGGATGGAGTACCATTAAAGATGCAATAAAGTCATTTTGGAGAAATATGGATTTTGGAGTTTCATTGGACAATAGAAAAGTCACTGAACATAACACGTCCTTTAATAACTATAAGACTATATCGTATGGCTTTATGAAGTTCTTAAGACATTAGTATATGACTTCATATAGATTATATGACTTTTATAGAGTCTCTGACATTAATTCCAAAACAAAATTGAAAAGAAATTATGTATGAGATTTATGGTAGAGTTTCAAAATTTGATAGATTGTATATATATTAGTTTAATGGGGGTAAAATAACACTCAAAAACATATCCACATCACACAAATAGGTTGAAATGGAAGTCCATATCCCCCCCACGGGATAGCCCACCCATCAATATTTGTTTATTTTGAACGTGGCTCATAGGCCCAGTGGGCATGAATCCTAATATATGGCTTGAAATCCCAATGTAGTGTCACGCCTACATAATCTTACATACATCATGTCTACATCATCACCATCCAACAACATTCTTGCATAACCTCCATCATAGTACAATAATAGTACATACACCCAACTAGTATTGATACCTAGATCTCTTGGATTCATGGTATGATTCATTACCACTTGAGTACATGCTCATTGGAAAACATGTTTTGGATTATATTCCATCACTATATGTATTGAGCCAATTTTGTGACATTATTACATCTATTTGACTTCAAAAAACAATTGTCTTCTATTTGTAGTATATCATATGAATTTTATTTTATGACATAACATAGAAAATGAGAGTCCATATGACTCCATTATATATCTTTTACATCATCATATCAAATTTTTCATGTTCTAAGTCATCAATGATTTAATGTATAACTTCATAAGATGCTATTGTATGAATCTGGAAATGCATACTTCATATTAACATAAAATCCATATAAAAGTGAATGTTCAACTACACACATGTATAATGAAAATTAAAAGAGTTAGTTTTTATTCCCATGTATTAGATTTATATCTTTTAATGATGTTTTCAGACCATGGAAAATATTATAGTTTGTTTCAATTTGGAAAAGGATGCCCCCATATTATTTTTCTGATTCTCATATGATTGTTCTTCATTGTATGATGTTAAACATGGTATAATTTTGTAAATTTCATTTAGCTCATATAATTTGTAAAATTGAGTTATCTAATTATATATGAATAATAAATTTTGATGATTTTTTAAATATTATTCATGGATATAAAATTAAAACAAAATTTTAATATTGTGAATTAATGTATATAATTAATTATATGTTTTTCTTCAACCTTGGGGACCGAATATAAATGTAAAATGAGAAATTTAAATGAGTATACAAATAAATGTAACTGGAGACTTATATAAATCTGACTCATAAAATCATAATATTGTGTAAGGGTTTGTTTTGAGCTCCTTGACTTCTGTAAAGCTAATCCCTAGGGTTCAATGATCTATATAACGGTCATCATAACCTATTTAGGGGAAAGGATTAAAACCCAAAGGATGGGAAAATAGTGTTTGAGATTAAAATTCATATATTATATAGTATAAATATTATTGGGTTAATGTTGAAATTATTCCTAAATATCTTGAACAATATGAAGCTTTCAATATACATGATCTAAGCTTGAGTTTCTAATATTCACGAAAGTGATAAGAATATAAAATCATAATTTTTTTTTGAAAATTAAACTTCTCTAAATCAATATTATTATATTCTAAATATTAATGGAGATAAATATATATAAAATATAAATCCTTTAATTATATATTATGTCTTTTTTAAAGAGGTACGTTTCAGAAGACAATAAATAATAGGAAACATGAGTTTTGATATGATTTTTATTGCTAGAAGAACTCTCCATGTTCCAATCAATTACTTAATTCCAAAAACTATGTTCCACAATGAAAACTAATGTTTTTAATATATGTATATTGTTTTGAAATGTAAAATACATTTTTTAGATAATTATATTATTTTTAAATTGATATTTCAATATTATGAGTTAAAATATATTCATCCATGTGAGATATAATAAATTAGGGCATTGTGAGAAACATTTGAGTTGAAAAATTAGTGCATGAAATAATTTGGCAAACTAAAAATTGGTATTCCATGATAGTTCCTATGGACGGTATTGATAATATCCTATTATAATTAAATTAATAGATACTTATTACTATGTTGAAATTTAATTCTAACAAATTTATCCACATCTGTATGAGAAATTCGAGTAGAAAGATATAGAAAATAATGATTGAACCACATCTTGTAAAATATTTCTATACTAGTGAACTGGGAACTAGTGTTGTTATAAAAAACATGAACACTTGAAGAAGAATTAGAAGTAGTATTGGTATAATCTACTATATGACATGGTTAAAGGAAAAATATATTTCAAACCATTACTGATGAGATTCTAAAAACTAGGATTCAAATAATGTTAAGCAGAAGAGTTGAGTGAGTGATCCAACACTATTGGTCAATGATTATCATGGAAGAATAATAAGGAAAGAGGATATTAGAGATAAATTAAAACAATTTTTTAGGTTATTATGAAATTTTTCATTAAATTCATAATCTTGAAAAGTGATTGATAACTCCAAGAAAATTGGTATAGAAGGTCTGTGAAGTTTTGATGCAAGTGGAGACTGAGTGACATGAATCATTTATAAAGAACAACTGTTTTTTGATCACAATGATTTGACAGGAATGAGATATACTCTATGATTATTTTCTATCACTTTAGTGAATGGTGATTGAATTCAATGAATCTTCATGGATGATAACACTTCCCTATATAATTTGGGAAGCTATTGAACAAGCGCAACCCTGGGTGTGTAGGTACTAAATTGTGTCATACTGTGATTTTAGTTAGAAGTTGGTTGTATGGAAGTACTTTGGTAAGAAGGAAATATAGAACACTATCATATTTAGTGTTGGTGTGAGAAACATTGAAATATTTTATCCATGTATTGATCATTGTAGGAAACAATTATTTTTGAGAGAAAAAATCATGGAAGGTTGTAGGCCATTAAGAGAAACATCGTAAAAATATATCAGGCCTAAATTTTTATTTTCTTCTATTTTATGCATTCTGTGATTTCATAGTTGAACATTAAGTATATACATATAAATTAATTAGAAATGGAGGATAAATTCCCAAGGGTATGTTTGAAGATAGTTTCGAATTTGGACAAATATAAGAAACACATAATTCACCCCCTTTCCCATTGAAGTGTCAACACAAATCATATTAGGAATTTTAATTAATATTAGAATAATTTTATCCTATAATTGGAAATATTTTTTATGAAAGAATAATTTTAATTAGGATTTTTGATGTAAATATTTGATAAAATTTTTGTTCCTTAGTTGTAAAGATCCTAGTCTAATCCTATTTCTATAGGTGTTAATGTACCTACCAAGACCTTCATAAAATAATAATAATAATAATAACAATTCTACAAAAATTAAGAAATAACTCATAATAGAAAGAGGAACAACCAATAGTGATTAGTTATTGTGTTATGAGTTATATCAAACATGGTGTGAGAGATTCATCAGATGAAGATAGTTTGTCTGGTAAATAATTTTAAGAATTCAAAAATAATAAATAAGATTGTATTTTTATTATGAAATTAATTAGAATCATTAAATTATCCCAATTTTAGAAAAATCACATGAAATTTAAATATTAATGTAATATAAAAAATGAATTAATTGTTGGAATAATAGGTTTATGCGATAGAAGATTAATTTGAAAAAAAGTCTGAAAAATCCATTACACTCTAATGAATGCTTAATAAAAGCGATGAATCAGTTACAATTTACTATAGAGGTGTTTATTTCAAAGGCGATGAATTAAAAATTGATTTCTATGAGGATATTTTTATTGAATAACATTTCTACTTATTTGAGAGGCTATATATAATTTCCATGAATCTCAAATTACCAATAATATAAATTAATGTAATGAGGTAAAATAATTGGGATGTTCCATAGTGGATGTAAGCAAGATTTATAATGAAATGAAATGGAAAATGAAGAGTCAATGGGAGGAAATTTTTATTTCATTTTGGATATATATGAATAATATTACATTGAGGTGTCTACATCTAGAGTAAAATATAGAACATTTAGAATCGTTATAAGTCATACCGTCCCAACTAGATAAGTATAAAGCTGTTTCTAGAAAAAAACAACTATTAGAAAAAAATTCAAAAAAAGAATATACTAGTGAAAAATTGTGTCTGAGATCCTCTTGATATTTATATACTATTTTCTCATTAATTAAGGAAATTAATAACCCCTATCATTCCGATATTGATATATCTATTTTCAATGAATAAATAGTATAGAAGAAAAAATATAAAATACTATGTGAATAAAAATATTGATAAACACACCAAACCATCATGGGTGGATGAGGGAATTTTCACAAAAACATGCCCCCAATATGGGTCTAAAGAAATAATGAAATTTTATCCAAAGAGTATTATATAAATTATATATGGGATATTATAAATCAATATTGAAATATTTTTTTAGGAAAATTTTGTGATGTTTCTGTTCTGGAATCATGGACAAAGAGTTCTTGTATAATGGTTTAATGTAAAGAAGTTGTAGATTTCTAGGGGTTAGGGGGAGAAAAATGAAATTGAAAACAATCCCATTGAACTCGAATTATAGAAACTAATTATTATATCTAATAGGAAAACAGATTAATCAATTGATAACATATATTAATATTGAATGATTTATAGCCACATATACGATGAATAATGGTATGTTATGACTAGATACAATCCTTACGATGACTATATAAGAAGAAAAATTAATCAGGAAACATTTGACAATGATAAGTGAGTCTACCATGATGAAAAATGATAAGGTAACTAATAATATGTTATAAAAATCCATATAAACTTTTCCCATGAGGGGTGACTTGATGATGAAAGAAATAGTTTTTTATGGAACAATATTATCAGACACTCTCCTAGAAAATTAATTACAACTCCAATATGAAAACTATATTTTTTTAAGTGGGTGGTAAAAGAACCATTGATTTATTGTTCTAAAGTTGTTGATATGAAGACGGGGTGAAAAAAATGAAAATAGAATAATATATATATATATATATAGTTTATTACTATATAGTCTGAATAGCTAAAAAAGAAATTATTTTAGCCGAAGATGAAATTTTTTAAATCATATTCATTCAGAAGTGAAGAAGGCATTTTGAAATATGATCAAACCAGAAAAGGAATAAAAGATTATGTTACCCCAAAATGAAAAATCTTTATTATCCAATATTTGATCAAGGATGAATATGATAATACACTTTATTCAAAATTATAAAAATCTTCCTCGATTGTAAAACAAGACTTAACATAATTTCATCAAATAAAGAGATATTGATGATTCTCCATACTCGCCCAGATTTTTGATTTTAAAGAGGGGATTTAAGGTAATGAAATAAGATAAAAATCAATCCCATTTGACAGAAATTTTATATGGGATTATTTTAAATTTGTTGTAATGTTTCAAGTAGTACTATAACTACTTGGTTATTATTGTTTGAAGAATCCATCCATGGTGATAAATCATTGAGAGATTCCCCTGATAGGGATCAAGTAAATATGTAAAGATTTCATGATAAATATATAATTTTTAAATCAATATAGACTTTGTTCAACCCCTAAAAATTTAATTTTTAAGGATTAAATGTTTCATAATGATATAATTATAAATCCCCTTTACAATTTAAATATATATTTACTCTCATATTTATAAAACTCATCGACAATATTTGTTTCCATGTTATGAACTATGCTTCTCTACAATATTTTTTCCATGTGGAATTAAATTGATTAACAAATGAATCATTTCACTGAATGATGTTTCTTAATAATTCTCTTAAAAGGAATGGATATAATCCCAAAATAAATGGGGTGAATATTTAATATACAGATCCTAATGTGAGAATATGTGTGTATTTAAATTTTATGTGACTAACCTTGCAATAAGGTGAAAAAAATATTTCCCCAATACTTCATTTATTGTTTGTAAGGGTAATACAGAAACATTCACTAGTGGTGTAAGTATGGTATTAAAAACAAATACAAAGGTGAGTATTGAAGTTATATTTTTGATTCATTGATATAATTGTCACGTTTTTTTTCAATTTACTTATTCGAGGTGATTCAATGTTCTTATTGAAAAAGGATAATGGATTGAATAATCCACCCATCATATGGAGAATGTGTTTCCCATACCTGGTAGGAATGGAATTATAGTTATTTTAGTAGAAATACATGGTTAGATATATTTATTTTATAGGACATACAACTATAAATTTATTTCAATGATCCTTTTAAACGAATATAAATGTATCGATTAAGATGTGACAGTTTCTTATATATCACCACATAATTACTGAGAGCTTAGAAAGCTACTTATATACATTAAAAATTTTATGACTAAAACTCCTCTCTCCATGAACTTTCTCATTTAATCCCATGTCCCTCTTGTAACTCCTTGGTTTCTACCCCATCCCAATATAAGTTCTTCCCCATAAAGATCACTTATCAAAATAATGATAGCTCCCAGAAGAAAACACATGTTTATTCAATGTTCTTTGTCCCCACTCAATAAAAATCTATGAAAATTATCAGGAGGGCACCTATGTTAACACTAAATTAGTGAAAAATAATTTTTTGTTGAGTTATAATTATGTATGATCGCATAAATAATGGTGTACCTTACTAACTATTTTATTAAAAATTTTATTTTGATGTCACACTTTTCCAAAGGTACTACACCCCCCCCCCCGAAATGAAAAATCCCCTGATTGATGACAACGCACATCAAATACAAGAATTGTGACTACACTTTTAGTTTGGTGTTGGATCTGATTCCACTAGTCTTAGAAAAACCTCTTTGGACCATGAAACTATCCATATTTCCCCATGGGTCTCTAATAAGAAAATTTATTACATCCAAGAAAACCACAAGCTATTGACCATCAAGGTCACTTTTCAGAAAAATTAAATCCCCCACATTCCAACACATGTTATTTCATTATTCTTTTTCTTAACTCAGACAATCCGTTAGAAAAATCCTAGGAGGTCACCCATCCTGGCGTTACTATAGGTTTACAATGCATAATTTTTGAGTTTTATTATGGTAGGATCTAGAAAAGTGAAGAGTACATTCTTTATAATAAACCTTTTCATTATTACACATCAATTCAATATTAATTAATAAAAATACATATATTAACACCTTGAATATCGATATGCCTACTATCTTTGGGAAATAATGTTTTTTACATAAAAAATAAAATTGGTAAAAATGGGAATTATTGAAAACTTCATTAAAATTCTCATAATTTTCTATCATTCTGAAAACTGAATTGGATAACCTGGGGAAATATATAAGAAAGTGGTGAGATATTAATCATAGTAAGGGAATAAATAAATCATAGAATGAAGGAAGTATTAAATTTTATACAAAATGAATTTAAAATATATAGAAAAGGGATGATAATCATAAATATTAATAATGAGGCATGATATAATAAGATTATAATGGTAACATTATAAGGCCCTAGACTTAAAAGTTACATAATCTTGAGTTAAATCAAGAATTCACATTGAATATATTTTTAGGTTTAAAGTTTTATAGAATTAGTTTATTATCAATACATATCATCCTATAATCATACTAGAGGATACTATCAAAATAGTATCCCTTTTTACCCCTAAAAGAACCCATTCAAAAATAAAACAGGATTTCTTTTCATGGAAAAAATCTTTCTGACTTCTTCTTTTCTTATACACATCCTTGTACAATGTGAAAACTTATTAAACACATGTGATGAGAATAAAAACCTAGTTAGATAAACTATGGAATTAAAACAGTAATCCATTAATATTTATAAACCTATGGATTCATAAGAATCATGAAAACTCCACAGTAGTCATAAATAATAAATGTAACTTGTGGCATTCATATCATACATAAATTGTAGCTTTAACGCCCATATAGAGAGTAACCTTCATGGTTAGATTTGGAATACCCCTCATAGTATATTCAATAATTATATTAGGAGAAACTTTAATTTTTACCTCCATCACATTACCCAATGCATTGGAGAGATATTATGGGTTCACCCGCCCTCGGTTTATCATGGAACCACTTGTATACATAATAAATTCCCATGAACCAAAATATAATCACAACACATGAACAAGCATAAAGGAAAAATAATATTAACACATTGCAATCATAAGAAATCATTTCAAGATTTTGATATAATAAATCCATACTCAAAACCATTTTCAATACCAAAATACCTAAACAAGAAATATGGTATTTACTTTTCTTCTTGACAAAATTACAACTTGTAGATGAATCCAAATACCAAATAATGGTAATGACAACAGTAAGGTTGTGGTCACATCATACGTTACAAAACATTCTTTTTGTCATTTAGTAAAGCAATTTATTGAAAAAGATTCGTCTTGAAAACTATTGAATGAAAGTAAAATAAAAATGGTTTTAGTATAAATCATATAAAAGAATGTGGTTTATATTAACAAAATATGCATTAATAAAAGGAGATTGAATTGAACTCCCTTAACTCAAATCTAACATGTCTCATTCGTTCATTAATTTTTTAAATAATAAACATAGGATAATTTATAATTTCTTCATAAACATTTCTACATTTATCATTAATTTTATATCACTTATTATTATGTTATAATTATTAGTTTATTATTTCAGTTCATACCGGACGTTTTGTCGATGTTTGGTACATGAGCCAAAAATAAAATTGTTTTGATGAAATTTGTACACTTATTGATAATTCTGATATCTATAGAATGATATTCATGATTTAAATATAATATATATCCAATATATGTATTTATAAGAGTTTATAACATTCGGAGATAAATAATGAAATGAACCATTCATGGATACTGTAGGTCGTACGTATGTATCAACGCTACTTTCTCTAATTTTTCCTACAAAAGAAATGAAAAATAAATGATACATAGTTATATTATCTTTATAGTATAATATATATATATATATATATATTATATTTTTTATAATGTCATTAGCTACATATTTTCTATGATACATGTATGGAATGAATGATTCATATCTCTTTGTTGGGGTGGTAGTTCAAATTTCCTCAAATGAAATTATCGTATTTATACATTATGTAAAGTATAAAGGTAATTTATAAATTAAAATAAAGAAGAATTGAGACAATATTAATATAATATATATCATATATAAATTATTTTTTATCATAATGGCCTCCATGATAGGTTTTAGGAGAACATTGAACAATCATCATTTTGTGAGGCAATACTTCGCTGAACACCGAAAAAATATATTCTATATCAATTATATAGAAGTATGTGTAAATTTTGGTCTAAAAATTAGTATAAAAACACCATATTATATTGAGGACACTTTTTTGTTATAATATAATGTAATAAAAAGCGGTTATGCTGTTAGAGAAGAAATATAAATGAATAGAGCTTGAGAGAAGGGGTTACCTCTAAATCGGGTAACTCCTTTAGATTTGAGAAAAAAAAATGATTTATTGAGTTTCCTTATACCTAAGGTATGGATTATAGGGGAAAGTTAGGGATTTTGTGAGATTATTTTAGTATAATTTGGATGAACCAAGGTTCTTGAGAGGTGTGAGTAAGTGGGTAGAGGTGGTGTCCTTTTAAAAGGGGAGGAGAGGCACTTTAGTAATATCTTGAAATATTATTTTATTATAAATTTTGATTCGAATTATAATAGATCCAAAGTGAAGTATTTAGAGTACAAGACAAGTATGGTTCAAAATAATCTCATCCAATAGGTTTTATACAAGTTTAGGTAACAAATTTATTATTATCATTTGGGTTTAACCCTTAGTTAAATAAATTAACCCTTACCTTATCTTCCAGTATATTTACACTATATGGTTAATATTGTTACTATAAAATATCAATAAAACTTAAGGAGGATAATTAAAAGTATTTATAACATTATATAATTCATTTGGATGCATATTCGATTTTTATAACTATTATATCATTTAATAAAATAGTATTTGTTTTAAAAACTCATTTATGTCAATTTTGACGCTATTTTGTAATTGATTTTGGTTAAATCCATAAAAAATTGATTCATTCGAAAAAATAAATTAGCTAAAATATAAAATCTCATAATAATCCATAAAAAAATTTATGACATCAAAATTTGTTAAATTAAATTTACTTTAATATTTTTAATATCATTTATTTGAATCATTCATTAATAAGGTAATCATTGCATCATCATTATGTCATAAATAAATTTATTTACATAAAAAATAAAAATTATAAATAAAATACCATGATGTAGGAAGCAGTTTTATATTTATAATTAATATTTATAGTCAAATACATCAGTTATATAAACCTATATTAAAATAGTTTTAGTAAAAAGATACATGTTTATGTTGTATTTCTCTTAACTTTAAATAAATTAATATAACATGTAATTATCACACTCAAGTGGCCCAAAAATGCCAAAAGTACTACCTGAGGATTTTTTTGTCTCCAATGACTCATTTAATAATATTAGGACATGTGTTATGGTAGTTTTATATTAATATAATAGTATTTTACCCTTATTTACCTAATTTACCCTTTAACCATGGTAAATAAAAATAATAACTGATGTTACTATTTATAATGTACAAAAAAGGTACCTATTTACATAATTTGGAAATTATGATTCCAAATATGGAATCCATTTTTCCAAATTCAAAACCTAGAAGTTTCATTAACTAATTTAAAATTAATTCCCATTTTAAAAACTAGATAACGAGTTTTTAAGAAGTAAAACCTTTCAAAAGATTGACATGTGTTTATGTCCAATTTAAATGTCAAATTACATCTACTAACCATAATTGTATTAAATTATAAAATACTAATCCAATTACACTTCTAAATTAATTATTAGGATAAATTAATTCTTTTTTAAATTAGATGAAAAGACAGTTTGGAATTAAAATGATGTATTTTTCACTATTCATTAAAACATGAATTTGATCAGAAAAATACCAAAATTTCATCCTATATAAATTTTGACATCCCAATTCCAACTAAAAAGTTTATTTTTTCAAATATAACATATAAATGTGACCAAAAAAATTTTAATAAGGGTTCTCCATCAAAAGGCGGTAAAACAACCTATTAAAAATATTGGAGTATTTTTTGCTTAAAATTGGATTCATTCTCATTTTAAGCCTCTAAAATTTATTAGATAAATGTAAAAAACATTTAAAAAACATGCATAATAATATTTTAGTTAGTTTTTTTTCATTCCCACCAATAAATATTCTTGGAATTAATTACAATTTAATTAAATAATAATAATATTGTATCATTTTTCAGTATAACTCAAAGTTTTGTGCAACATAAGATTTTAGAGAGACCCATTGTTGTGTGTTTAGTACGCTATAAAGAAAACTATCTCATTAACATAAAATTAATATCTATTTAATAAATATAAATGAAAATTTATTATTCTATAAATACTTGTGATGTTACATCCTTCTCGCCTTTTGGAAGATATCTTCATGCAATTTTTTTACTTATCAAAATAAGTGAGGGTATTTCTCCCACATAACATTTTCATATTCCCATGTTTCTTCATTGACCATATGATTTTTTGAAAAACATTGATTTAATAAATCAACTTATTCTGAAAAAATTTATCTCTATGTTTAAGAATCTGTACTTACTATTTCTGATAAGAAACATTATCTTCCAACTGAACTACCTCTAGACTCCAAACATGAGATGGATCTGAAAAATACTTTCTCAACATAGAAGAATAAAAAACATTTTATACCTGGAATAAACATGGAGGTAAATCTCCCCTCTAACAACTTATCCAATATTCTCCAAGATTTCATAGGGTCTAATGAACCATGGACTCAACATTCCCTTCTTAACAAAACACATCACACTTTTTCATGGAGAATATTTGAAAAAAACATGATCCCCTACCTCTAATGAAAGATCATTCCTCAGGTTATCGACATAATGTTTCTTCCCCCTTTGAGATTTCCTAATGTGTTTGCAAATAAACTCAACTTTTTCTACCATCTCTTCTACCAATTCTGGTCCCATCAATTTCCTTTCACCTACATTATCCAAAAAATCTAGAGATTGACCCTGCTTTCAATATAATGCATAAAATGGTACCATCTGAAGAGTGGAATTAAAATTTTAATATAAGGGAAATCAACCAAAGAATATTTTGATCCCATATTCCTTTTTAATATATTGATCAAGCACGTAGAATATTCTCCAAGGTCAGAATTATTTATTCTTTCTTCCCATATAATTGGGGATGAAAAGATGTAATGAAATTTAATTCAGTTTTGGATGACCTCTGAAGGCCTTTCCAAAAGTTAAATGTGAATCTAGGATCATGATTAGATATAATGGATCAGGGAAGCCCATGTAACATGACTATATCATTAATATACAATCGATAAATTTAACCTTGGAAATATTTTCCTTGAATAGGAATAGAAGAGTATATATATTCAATATATCAACAATAAGAAAAATATCATTGTTACTTAAAAAAGTATTTGGTAATCCCACTATAAAGTCTATGGATATATTTTCCAATTTCCACTCTAGTACTGCAAAAGGATGAAGAATCCCTTTTGGTTACTACCTCTTATCTTTAACCTATTGAAAAGTAAAAAACATCACAGTAATGTAAGTAATATCTATTTTCATTCCATCCCACCAGTAATACTCCCAATGATCCATGTATATCTAGAACTACCAGGATGAACTGAAAATGAAGAACTATGATCTTTACATAACAACTCTTTCTTAAAATAGTATATCACAAGGAAAAAATAATCTCTTCCCAATCCTCAAAACATAGTCTTTATCAATGTTAAATTCATGTAACTTACCCTTCTAAACCAATTCAATCATATTCTGCAACTCATTGTCTTCCTTCTAAATTTTCTTAATTCAATCTAATAGAGACGACTTCACTAAAACATGAAACAAAATAGTTGAATTTCCATCACCAAATAACTTCCATGCCAAAGATAATCTTATCATTAATCAAAGGGTCATGTTTCAACCGTAACTTGGTTAATGTAGCATTACTTTTTTGATTCAAATAAACAATCACTTTGTTTTCTTTTTCAGTATGGTAATGAATTGTGCAATCATAATCCATGATTCATTCCATACATCTTATATATCTCATATTCTATTATTTCTGAGTAAATATATACTTCAATATTTTATGACCAATATATATTTCACATTTTACTTCATACAGATGATGCCTCCAATGTTTTAAATCAAAAAAAAAATAGAAGCTAATTCCAGATAATGTGTAGGGTAATTTAACTCAAGAGTTTTCAACTAACATGAAGAATAAGAAATTAAACGATCATTATATATTAGGACACAACCAAGTTATTTCAATGAAAAAATCACTATAGATAACAAATTCACCATTCCTAGAAGGAAGGGAAAAAAACTGGAGTTTTCACCATGATTATTTTCAATTCCCGAAGACATTCATCACATTCTTTTGTTTCAATGAACATAACACCTTTTCGAGTTAACATAGTCAGTGGGATAGATAATTGTGCCAAATTTTTAAAAAACATCTGATAATAACCTACTAAACCGAGAAAACTATGATTCTCAGTTACATTTGTGGGACTTGTCCATTCTATAACAACTTTGGTTTTAAAAGGATCAACAGTTATGCCATCATTAGAAACAATGTGACCAATGAATGAAATTTGATGTAACTAGAACTCACACTTTCTGATTTTCCCATACATTTTCTTTTCATTTATGGTTTGAAAGACAACCCTTAAATTACATTATTAATCCTATTTACTTTTATAATATACCAAAATATCATCAATAAAAAAACCACAAACTTATCTAAGAACTCATGGAGTATTCTATTCCTAAGATCCATGAATATAGTTGGTGGATTAGTTATCCCAGATGGCATACCAAAAAATTCATAATGGAAATATCTAGTACGAAACATAGTCTTCAGAATGTCTGATTCCTTTAAATTCAACTGATTGTACCCCGACCTCATGGTAACCTTCAAAAAAACACCAAGATCCCTATTGTTGATCAAAAAAATCATTAATATGAGGTAAAGAATAATTTTTTCTAAAAGTTATATTATTTAATGATCTATAATCAATTCAAAGTCTCATTGAACCATATTTCTTTTAAAAAAATGATAGGATAACCCCATGGTGTTGTGCTAGGTTAAATGTATCCCTTATCTAATAACCTCGACAATTGCTTCATTAACACTAAAAGTTAAATTTTAGTCATTCGATAAAGGGTTTTTGAAATTTTCATAGCATCAGGAACTAATTCAAGAATAAATTCAACTTCTTGATTAGGTATAATACTAGGAAAATCCATAAGAAAAAACATCATGATACTCATTTACCACTGGAACATCATTAATATGACCACATCCTTTGCTTTCAATAATATGTGGAAGGTAAAATTCCTTTCCATCTTTTAATAGTTTCTCAATTTCTTCATAGGTTTTCAATAGTAAGGGTTCATTCTAATACAAAAACTGAATGTACTTCTAAAAATAAATGTTTTTATCTCTATATTCAATATTTTTATGGTCAGGAAAAATTAAATCCTTACCCAGAATAACATAAAACTCTACTAGAGGAAAAACTATAAGTATTGTATGAAGATTCATTCCACAAAAAAGGATGTGAATATTCTTATAATTTCTTATTTTTTCCTAAATCTTCTCCCAGCTATTTTAACCATAAGTTCTGGATTCGTTTCTTGAGATGAAATTTCCAATTGATAAGAGTATTTCTTATAAATGAAAGAATGTGTAGACTCAAAGTCAAACAACACACTGACATAATCAGAATAAACAAATAATATTACTGATACCACTTCATTTGATGGGCTAACATTTTCTGAATTGGTTGCAAAGGATTTCACAACAACTTTATGCTTATAGTCCGACTCCTTCCCACCATTCAAATTCTTTATCGAACACTCATTTGCATAATGTCTCATCTTATTACATTTAAAACATTTCATAAACTTTACATCCGATTTTCAATGACAAATATCTTTTGTAGTGAAGTTACGAGCCTTATGTCCCAATTTACCAAACTAGAAGCACTTACCATAATTCAAAATTCATTCCTCGGTGTGCTTTTTAGCAAAATTTTCACAAATTGTAAACATAATTTTAATTCCATGAGACCTTCTTGGAATAAATTTCCCATTTGTCCTGCCATCTCAACCTCTTATTCTGCTTATTTTCAAAGAACACATGGTCATTGATAAACTCCATTTCAACCTTCTCCCAACGTCGAACAAGTTTTTCATAACTTTTGAACTCACATGAAGCCAATGACCTTCAATACTTTGGAATAAATCTCGAGTAAAAATGATTGGTTTTACTATCAATATCTTGTAGGAAATTTTGAGCACACATTACCAGTCGAGTGAATTTTTCTTCATAAGAATCCACTGAGTCATCCTCTAACCTGAATTCCAAGAATTGTCTTCCATCCTAATTCAAATAGTATTACGAGAAATATTTCTCAGTAAACATACCTTTGAATTCATCCTAGTAAAGAGCATAAATCTCCTCATTATCCCTGCTATTCTTAACCATCAACCACTACTGATCGACTTCACCTCTAAAATGGTAAACAAAAAGAACAACCTTTTGATTTCATAAACACCCCATGGAATTAAAAATATTTTCTAGTGTTTTAATCCACACTTCATCTATAACATGGTTAGACGATCCTATGAATGATGGAGGGAGTTTCCTCATGAAATGCTCCACTGCCAACATGTTCCTCTATTCTTGATCTGGCGGATCTCACTCATGGATACCACCTCTATTTACACTGAGTCAATTGTGTTGTTACTACAAAAAAAAATTCAGTTCTGATTCTGACCATCTCAGGTTACTGATTTGGAAGGTTTTTTCCCTCTAGGTGTCTTCCCAACACAGCTTCCCTATTTCCTATATAGAAAACCATTCTGAATAGACATATCTTAGATGACCCAACACGGTAGTCTTCAAATTCTATTTCAATTTGACTATAAAGTAAACATAATTTTTGGTTATTCTATAAATAATATAATGGCCTTTAAATTTATCAGAACTGACCTCTGATACCAACTATAAGTCCACATCCTTAATGTTTTCATAATCCTAATTTCAATCAAGAATTCATAATGAGGATCTTTTCTGGTTTAGAATTTTAGAAAATTAGGCAATTATTAATACTTATCATCCCATAATCATACAAGATAATTCTATTATAACAATATCCATTTCATCCCACTAAAAGAAAAACTTTTAAAAATAAAACATGATTTATTTTATTGAAAAAAATATTCTTGATTTATTCATTTCTCTTAGTCATCCGTATACCATGTTATAACATTTTAAGCACTTTGTATGAGCATAAAAACTCAGTATGGGAGAAAATATGGAAAGAAAACCATCATCCATGAGTATTTATAAACCCATGAATTCTTTAGAATCATGAAAATTTCATATCAATCATAAATCATAAATGTAACTTGTGGCATTCATATCATACTTAAATTATATATTTCAATGCTACATAGAGAGTAACCTTTATGGTTACATTTGGAATACCCATCATAGTATATTCCCTAAATCTCTTAACAGAAACCTTAACGTTTACTTTTGTCACATTACCCAATGCATTGGGGTTCTATCTCAGGCTTACACACCCTCAGCTTTGTAAGAGTTGGTGTCCTAGAATGAACTGGTTGTACTTTGATTACATGGATATTTCATGTATTTAAATATTAAACATTTTATTAATAATTTTCATTGTTCTATATGACTATAATGTAATAATGTCCTATAGTATTTGTTGCATAGATAAGGTTATGGAAGTTCCCCAATATAATGAGAACCTTGAAATGCAATAAAAATATACATAAATATTGTTCTATGGTTGGATGACATACTATTATGGGACACATAGCACGTAGATCATCAGGGGTGAGTACTCGTAAGAAGATGAGACTCTCTCCTTTGTAGTTCACACTTGGTAATCTCCAAGATATGAGATTATAAAAACAGACTAGCCAGTAGTAATTCCACATGTTTTGGTGTCATAAGATGTTTCTATATGAAATCATGTGTAATGAATCTTGTACTATCATTAGTAGGTTTCATGACTCACGCACTTTGATTTACTGACAAAAATTGTCACACAGATAGTTGGTGGGGAGTAGGGTACGTTAGGTGCATCACGAGTGGCATGTTATTAATGGATAAGTCGAGGAAGGATTTTTAACTTCCATTTTTTGAAGTTAATATCTTGTCCCTCAGGTTGAAATAGAATCTTCATGTGAAATTCCATGGAAATGGTGTAACGAAGAGTTTATTTCAGGTAGTCAAAGAATGAAGTGTCAATCACAAAGGCTGATGACACTGTCATGAAACTAGCTTGATGAGATATTAACACAAAGGGATTATATTACACAGTGAGCATTCATATTTAGATGTCATTATTGTCAAATTACATTCATTCTATTGGGTTAATTGACCCATTTCTATACAGTAATCTTGGACTTTAGACAAGCCCGCCTAATCCTAATGAGAAAGAATCCTAGAGGGTCACACACTAAGTGTTTTCGGTGGTCTTGGTTAAATTCAATTTTAATTTAATTAATGAAATAAATATTATTCTCAAGCCCATGGAATAATTTTATTAAATTTAAGATGATCACATAAATTAAAAAATATTCATTTATTTATTTTATAAAACATCTAATAAATATTTATTTAATAGTTTGTAAATAAAATATATATTTATGAGAAGAAATTATTTATTTATTTATCTGGGTGATCAATAAATTGAAGTGGAGTTCGAGCCGACCAAGGTTGGTTCGGTAGTACAATAATTATTTTCAAGATGGTAAATAATTATTATTTGTCACAAGGTAAAATAATAATGACGCTGCTATTATTTTGTGACATGGAATTTTATTCATAATTCAGTTTTCCGCATGTTGGCGCACCATAAATAATGACGTGATATTATTATTATGAGAGTGGTTTTTATCTAAGTTCATGAATGTATTTAATTTTTGTTAAGAAATTAAAAATTTTAATTGAAGTTCCATGCATATAAATAGACAAGTACGTCTATTGTGCCATAGCAAACACACATACGCTTAGTGAATTGATAATTGTTGAGATAAACAATTTCTCTCACAAATCCCTTCCCACCCCTCTCAAGAACGAGAGATTTTCTTCAAGGCAGAAGAACAATCTATCAATAATGACCAACATGAGACACTCGCTTCGTTGTGCTAGCACTCAGAGAACGAGTTGTGTCGATCGGAGGCCATTAGAGAACGTGTGGATCATCGCTAGAGGGATTCTAGTTTTGATTGCTTCAAATGCAACAAGATAATCTGGAAGGGTCATTCTGTATGATCAACATCATCAAAGACGAAAATACCGAAGATCCATCTGTTGTTTTCTTTATGAAATTAATTACATTAATTATAAACATGATGTGAAAGATCCTCTCCAAAGGTTTCAGGCATCTTCCTAATTTTTCTAAATATTTGATTCTATTTCATGGAGACTGGAATTCATCTTTGTTTTGATCCCAGAATAATCATTGATCGTGGTAAAAATTAAATTTGGGTTCTGGCCCAGCCGCGCTTCTACTGCATCCAGAACCTACAAGTTGTATCAGAGGGGTTACATCATAGTTTATAACTATTTAAATATTTTGTTGATGATTTATGCATTTAGTAATTTAGTTGTTTCAATTCAATGTAATTGTTCGGTAAATATGAGTCTTGGGATATGTTCCGCCTCTTCCATTTCTCGTTCACATTACAGAAACGATATTTTCATTTAATTTTGATTAAAATAAAATAGAGGATCTCCTCCAGATGTGTGAAAGCATCATGTCCATACAACACCAGAATGCATGGTGTGTATTTGGTATTATACGTCGTGTAGTCAAGATTCAATGCATCAGACCGGTTTACCAAACCCAAATGTGTGTTAGAGTCTTTCTAAGTCTTAAATGATTCCAATTGACACAACATGTAGTTCCTTTGGGTTCGGGTTAGACCATGTAACCCATACACGGCTTGCCTGATTGGAAACCATGTAACGTTGATACTATAGGGTGTGTGTACCATTGAATATGCCATGTACTCTGAAGACTTCCAAAGTACTTCTACATGCCATGTCCCCAATTGTGTACTTCGGATGGACGGTTAATCATAGTAAACATCATGTAGTTAGAACTACACACCGTGTACTCTTCTAAATTACGCAGATTCATTAAAATTTATTATTATATTATAAAAACCCTTGAGATGTGTACCACAGTGCAGGCGTAAATCTAAGGCAAAACACGTGATAGGTGTTTTATATATATTTGTTTAATTTAACATCTTCATAATGTTCATTTCTACTCATTGGGAAGTTATGAACGAGAATTCACCAGGTTTCTTCCACAGTACAAGTTACGTTCAAATATAATTTTGAATGAATTTATTTGTTTAAAAATATGATGGATGATAATCTCAAGGAAATTCAAAAAAGGATTTAAGATAAAAGGGTGGATTAATTAAAGATGATAATTAATTTATTAGAGACGGATTTATCTTAAATAAGAATGATTAAAGAATTGAATTCTTTTTTTATTTATGCATAAATATCATTACTTGTATGGATGATCATGAGATATAACAAGACCATTGTTTGTGGATGATTTCATTTATTTTATTTATTTAAATTAAATTTGTTGACCTACGAGCCTTCTCCTCATTTATATGTAGGGTCTACAAGCGCAAATTTTTTTATGTAAAACCCCTTTTTTACCACTCACCTTCATGTGAGTTTAAAAAGAGGCATATGTAATGGGTGGAAATCCCAAGCTAGTGGAGGTTTTTCATGCTAGAGCCAAGACAAAACAAATCCCAGGAGATACAGAGGTGGATTGGTGGAAAGCTATAAACACGAACTGAAAAGGATCAAGATGTTTCTCCCCTAGGTTAGTGTTAGTTTATCAACCGCTATAGAAACTATCCATTAGAAAATATCATGATAATGCCTTATATTTTATTCCTATCAGTTGCATGGTTTATCATTATGGATGTGTTTTCATGATCACATAATTAATGAATTAAACAAACATGTAAGATGGAACGAAAATAAACCATACTTATGAGTAAATATTATCAATACAAGGTTAATCACTTAATTATGTTCCACTTAATATTAACAAGAATGTGTTAATGATAATAATAAATTCATAGATAAGAGATAAAAATCCCTCAAATAAAAAATTATGTCAGACGATGCCTTCTGTTACTTGATTAAGGGGAAAACTCAATAAAACTATGTGTTTGACCAACCCGTGTTGGGACACTTACTTTTATACAGGAAGCCCTCATGAAAGGTTTCAGATTGAATTAACCATATTAAATCAAGAGGAGTAGCCCTTGATAGACATGGTTTAATATTGGAGGTAAGAGTTGAGGAAATCCATAAGTCATGATTTCAGGATCGGGGTGTCCACTAAATAGATCAAGGAGCTACAAGCCTATAGTTGGAAAAAACATGCCTACCTAAATACCTTCTAATAGCTTGACTAACCCTTTTTTCATTTTTGAGAAAGGGAATATAGATCCTTTCCACTATAATGTCATGGAAACTAGACATTCTGAGTTCAATAGTGAGGGCCATTGGTACATGATAAAATAGTGGGAGACATAATAATTTATTATATCTCATAAAATGTAATTAATAAGGTACTAATGATATTATCATTTAATTGCAGAATAAAAATGACAAGCTCGTCAACCACACTATCCAGGCAATCAATTATGGATAAAGACAACATCCTCACTGGCAGTCACTTCCAGGAATGGTTTAGATGCCTTCGGGTTATCCTACGCCATGAACGGAAGTCTTATGCACTAGATTCAGCTTTACCATATCCACCTACCAAAGAGGTGAGTGATGATGATTTCATGGTCTATGAGAAGCAAATGAACGATGCGGTATACATTCAATATTTGATGCTATCATTAATGTCTATTGAGAACATGATGTCTCATGAAAACATGGGTTCTTATAGCATGCTCGAGCACCTCTATGGTCTTTACCAGGAGAGTGCAAGACATGAAAGGTTTGAGATATCTAAGGAACTATTTCTGGGTATGCTTGGAGAAGCTTCCCCAGATGGGCCTCTTGTATTCAGTTCATTGGCTACATTGACCGCCTGGAGGTTCTAGGGTTTAAACTCCCCAAAGAACTGGGCACCGATCTCATTCTCGCTTCACTCCCTCAGAGATTCTATAAAATTGTTGTCAATTTCTATTTGAACAACATTGATAAGTCTCTATTTGATCTTCTTATCCTCATTCACCAAGTGGACAAAGATATGAAGAGTGAAAAGACTTATGTCCTTGTGGTGAATAAGAGGAAAGGGAATGTGAAGAGATTCAATACCAAAGATTATTCACGACCTTCCAAGAAAAGGAAGATCAATGGGGAGGCAAGGGTACAAGAGGCTGTTTGTTTGGAATGTGGCTTGAAAGGCCACTGGAAGAAGAACTACACCCAGCCTAAGAAGAAAGGGGAATCTTCATGTGCATTTTTTACAGAATGCAATCTATTTGTTAAAAAAAAATTGGGTAATAGATATAGTTTGTGGTTATCACATATGTATCCAAATATAAGAACCATGTAGATTCAGGAATACTGACCGGGGGGAGGTAGATCTATGAGCATCCAATAGATCTAGACTTGAAGTTGTAACTATCGGGGACTACCACCTCACGTTGCCAACTGGGATGATATTGGTGTTAAAGGGTTGTAATTATGTTCCATCTGTTACTAAAAACATTATTTCTGTATCTGGATTAGATACAGATGGATTTCTTTTCAAGTTAGGATAATAATGTTGGTTATTTTACAAAGAATGATTTTTTTGGTAGGGAAATTTTTTTCAACAGTCTTTACGTGTTGGATTACACAAAGAAAGTAATGGAAATCGATAACAAAGATACTCTACAAGGCTCATACCACACCCAACTTTGTCATTAATGACTAAGTTATGTAAACAAGAAACACTTGAAAATGTTACATCAAGATGGATATTTATATTCTTTCAAACTAAAACCACTTGATGTATGTCATTTATGTTTACAAGGTAGAATGACTAAAGCCCCATTTAGTGGGAATGGTGAAAGGGTTAAAGAACTTCTTGAATTGGTACATATCGATGTGTGTGGACCATTTCAAGTTGAAGAAAGGGGAGGTTAGTCATACGTCATAACTTTTACTAATGATTTTAGTAGATATGGATATATCTACTTAATGAGGTACAAGTCTGTTTCTTTTGATAAATTCAAAGAACACAAGAATGAAGTTTAGAACCAGCTTGGTAAAAATATTAAGAAACTCTACTCAGACTGAGGTGGAGAATATATTAATCCAGACATCATTGATTAAATATAGGAATTTGGGATCCTATCCCAACTCACTCCTCTATACACAATCCAATGGAATGGTGCGAGCGAAAGGACGAACCACACCATGTTGTACATAGTGAGATCAATGATGAGTCATGCATGTGTTCCATTATCCTTTTAGGGATATGAATTAAAAACATCGGCGCACATACTAAACCAAGTACCAACTAAATCAATAAATGGTATTCCATACGAGTTTTGGAGTGGAAGGAAAGCCATATAATCGAATTTACATTCATAGGGAAGATATTCCCTTGTTAAGGCCTCTTCAGGTAATAAACTTTCACCTAGAGGCACAAAGTGTACCTTTATATGATACACCATGGAAACAAGGACATATTACCTATACAACCCCTCCATAAAATGGTTATAGTGTCAAGACACACCATATTCATTGAGAGGGAGCACATCTCCAAAAGAGATAATGAGAATGAGATAGACTTCAATGAAGTTGAGGATCAAGGTACCCAAGAGTTGGTACTAGAACAGATTCCACAATACCCCGTTGAAGAAAGAACTATTACAGAGACACAAGTGTTGTGTAAGAGTACAAGAGAGGATAGAGAACTAGAATGGTTTTTTTAGTTACTGAGGATGGTGACTCATTATTAGTTGATAATAATTATCCTCTAACCTTAAAGGATGTAGTATGTGACACTGATGTTTCCAAGTGGAGAGAATCCATGAATTATGAAATGGATTCCATATACCAAAAGCATGTTTGGATTTTGGTAGATCGTCCAGTTGATGTAAAGCATGTTGGTTGCAAATGGGTATTCAAGAAGAAACTGTACTTGAATGGACAAGTCAATACCTATAAAGAACAACTTGTTGCAAAAGGGTTTAAACATCGTCAAATAATTGACTACGATGAAACCTTTTCACCAGTTGAAATGATGAAATCCATCAGAATTCTACTGGACATTGTGACATACCATGACTATGAGATATGGAAAATGGATGACAAAACAACCTTCCTTAATGGGAACCTTCAGGGAGATGCCTGCACGATACAACCTAACGGGTTTGTTACTCTAAATGATACCAATACGGTATGCAAGTTAGAGAAATCCATTTATAGATTAAATCAAGCATCTAGGTCATGGAACATTAATTTTGATGAAGCCGTAAAATAATTTGGTTTTATCAATAATGAATGTGAGCTTTGTTTCTACAAAAGGTTTAGTGGGAGTGCAACAATTTTTCTAAAACTATATGTTCATGAAATTTTACTTATTAGAAGTGAGATACCAGTATTAAAATCTATTAAGTCATGGTTGAATCAATGCTTCTCTATGAAGGACTTGGGAGAGGTAGGATATATTCTTGGGATCAAGATTATTCGTGACAGATTGAAGAGATTGTTGGGAATAAGACAAAGTACAAACAATGATAAGATACTGAAGAGATTTAGTATGGAACAATCCAAGAGGGGATTGTTGAAAACGTCACATAACATTCATCTTTCCAAGAAAATGTGTCCTCAGACCCATGAGGAATGAATGATAAGGAAAAGTACTCCATGCACATCAGTGATTGGGTTAGTCATGTATACCATGCTATGTACTAGGTTGGATGTCACATATAAATTAACTGTGGTAGGATGATATCAAGATGACCCATGTGACCACCATTGGCTGGTAGTCAAGACTATCCTAAAGTATCTGAGTTGTACTAAGGATATGTTCTAGGTTTATGGAGGAGATGAGGAACTAGTTATTAAAGGATATTCAGATGCTAGTTTCTAGATAGATCAAGATGACATGAATTTGTAAACGGGACACGTCTTCACATTGAGTGGAAGTGTAGTGAGCTAGAAGATCTCAAAGAAGAGTGTGGTCACATATTCTACATCAGAGTCCAAGTATATTGCAGCTTCTGAGGTAGCTAAAGAAGCAGTTTGGATGCGAATATTTGTCTAGGAGATGGATGTGATACCTAGGAGTAAAGATCCCATCACACTGTACCGTGATAATACTACAGCGGTGTATCTCACAAATGATCCAAGGCCACATCAGCGGATGAACTACCTACTTTGGAAGTATCATCTATTGGGGGATTTTTCTCAGAGAGGTGAAGTTTCAGTTAGTAGTATTTCCATTTAAGACAATGTGGAGGACCCCTTGACTAAAGCCTCAACTCCACAAAAAAATGTTCACTATGTGAGGTCTAGTAGACTGAAAGTCGTAGGCAGTTGGCTCTAATCCACGTGGGAGTTTGTAAGATTTGGTATCCTAGAACGAACTGGTTGTACTTTGATTACATAGATATTTAATATATTTAAATTTTAAAAATCTTATTATATATTTTTAAATATTCTTCATGATTATGATGTAATAATGTCCTAGAGTATTTGTTGAATTAATAAGGTCATGGAAGTTTCCCGCTATAATGAGAATGTGAAAATTCTATAAAAATGTCCTTAAATATAGTTCACAGTTAGATGAAATACTATGATGGGAAATGTAACATGAAGACTATCAGGTGTGAGTACTCATAAGTATATGAGAGTTCTTCTCATTTAGTTCGCACTAGGTAATCTCTAAGACACGAGATTATGAGAACAAACCCGCCAGTAGGAATTCTTCATGTTGTGATGTCATTAGATATTTATATCTGTGACTGTGTGTAATGATCCTTACACTTTAATATTTTCATTAATATATGTTACGACTCGCACACATTAATTTACTGATGAAAACTATCAAGTGTACAGTTGGTGGAAAGTAGGGTATGTTGGGTGCATCACGAGTGGCATGTTATTAGTGGATAAGTAGAGGATGGATTTTTCCCTTACATTTATGAAAGTTGATATCTCAGCCCTTCGATTGAAGTAGAACCTTTGTGTGAAATTCCATGGCCATGGTGTAATGACGAGTTTATTTTAGGTAGTCTAAGAATGGCATATCAAGCATAAATGTTTATGACACTATCATGAAACCTTTTTCATGAGATATTGAGACAAAGGGATTATATTACACAGTGAGTGTTATTATGTGGATGTCATTGTTGTGACTTTACGTTCTTTCCCTTAGGAACCTTGACCCGTTTCTACACATTTTTCTTAGAATTTAGGCAATCCCACCTAATGCGAATGAGAAAAAATACTAGAGGATAAATCACCATGTGTTTTTAGTGGTCTCGATTAAATTATATTTGAATTTAATTAATGAAATAAATATTATTCTCAAGACTGTGGAATAATTTTATTCATGTTAAGATGATCGCATAAATTAAATAAATTATATTTAATTATTTTATTGATCATTTAATAAATATTTTTTTACTAGTTTTCAAATAAAATATTTATTTAAGAGAATAAATTATTTATTTATCTATTCGAGTCTTCAACAAATGGATGTGAAGTTCGAGTAGACCAAGTCTGGCATGATAGTAAAATAATTATTTTCTAGATGGTAAAAAATTATTAGTTGGCACAAGATAAAATAATAATGACGCTGCTATTATTTTGTGAGGTGGAATTTTATTCATAATTCCTTTTTGCGCAAGTTGGCGCACCATAAATAATGTTGTGGTATTATTACTATGAGAATGGGTTTTCTCTAAGTTCATAAATGTATTTAATTTCTATTATTCAATTGAAAAATGTAACTAAAGTTCCATGCATATAAATAGACAAGTACTTATATTGTACCATAGAAAACACACCGCACCCTTGGTTAATTGATAATTGATAAGCTAAACAATTTATCTCTCAAATTCTATTCCCACCCCCCTCAAGAATAAGAGACGTTATTCAAGGCTGAAGAACAAGCTATCAAGAATGACCGACACAAGACACTCACTTTGCTGTGCTAGCACCCAGAGAATGAGCAGTGTCAACCGGAGGGTATCCGAGCACATGTGGATCACTGTTATAGGGATTCTGGATAGGATCCTTGCAAGCACAACAAGATAATCCGGAAGTGTCATTTTGGATTATCAACATCATCAACGAAGAAAAAACCAAATATCCTAGTATTATTTTCATTATGAGATTAATTAAATTAATTATAAACATGATGTGAAATATCCTCTCTAAAGGTTTTGGGCTTCTTCGTTAATTATATAAATACATGATTATATTATGTGGAGACATGCATTCATCGTCGTATTGATCCTACAATAATCATTAATCATGGTAAAAATTAATGTTGGGTGCTGGAAAAACCGTGCTACCACTGCGCCTGGAACCTAAAAGTGGTATCAGAAGGGTTAGATCATAGTTTAAAATTATTAAAATATTTCATTGATGATTTACACATTTAATAATTTAGTTTTTTCAATTCAAGTTAATAATTCAACAAATCTGAATCTTTTGTTATGTTCCTCCTCTTTCGTTTCTCATTCACCCTACAGAAACATTTTTTTTTTAATTTTGATTAAAATTAAATAGAGGATCTCATCCAGAGGTGAAAAAGTTTTCTATCCTTACAAAACCAGAACACATGGTGTGTATTTGGTAGTACACGTCATACAATCAAGATTCAGATCATTATAATGGTTCGCCAATCCAAGTCATGTGTTAGATTATTTCTATGTCTTAAATGACTCTTTGTGTTGATTAAGAACAAGTGACATGATGTTTCAGTATTACACGCCCTGTAGTCTAATGGACACGGTGTGTAGTCCTTTCTGGTTAGGGCTAGACAGTGTACCCCAGACATGGCTTTCCCGAATAGAAACTGTGTAACATAGATACTACACGGTGCATATCCCACTGAACACACTGTGTACTCGGAAGATTTCCGAAGTA
The DNA here is from genome assembly GCA_963277665.1 of Viscum album. NCBI lineage: Eukaryota > Viridiplantae > Streptophyta > Magnoliopsida > Santalales > Viscaceae > Viscum > Viscum album. The sequence goes on from OY728135.1 coordinate 1,680,207,027, forward strand.
CATCTACATGCCATGTCCCCGGGCGTGTAATTTGGATAGACAGTGAAAGCTAGTACATGCTGTGTAGTTAGAACTGCACGCTGTGTACTCATCCAAATTATGAATATTTATTAAAATTTATGATTATATTATACAAACCCTTGAGACGTATACCATAGTGAATGTGTAAAGCTAAGGCACAAAATGTGAAAGGTGTTTTATATATATGTGTTTAATTTAACATCTGTGTAATGTTCATTTCTACTCATTGGGTAGTTATGAATGGGAATTCACCAGGTTGGTTCTAATGTACATGTTACATAAAAAGATAATTTCAAATTAATTTATTTGTTTAAAATTATGATGGATGATAATCTCATGGAAATTCATAAAAGGGTTTAAGATAAAAGGATTGATTAAAAAAATATGACAATTAATTGATTCGAGTGTGATTTATCTTAATGAAGAACAATTAAATAATTGAATGACAGTTTAATTTATATGAAAATATCGTTGCATGTATGTATGATCATGAGCTAGAACAAGACCTTTTTTTGGAAGGTTTCGTTTAATTTAATTATTTAAATTAATTTTTTTGGCCTGCGAGCCTTCACCTCATTATTATGTAGGGCCTGCGTGCCCAATGTTTTTTATGTAAAACCCCTTTTTACCCCTCACCAATATGTGAGTTTAAAAAAGGAATATGCAATGGATTGAACTCCCAAGCTAGTAGCGGTAGTTCAAACTAGAACCAAGACGAAATCAATCTGAGGAGGTAGAGAGGTGGACAGGTGGAAAGCTGTAAACAAGAACCCAAAAGGTTCAAGATGTTTCTTTCCTAGGTCATTGTTATTTTATCAACTAAAAAATAAACTAACCATTAGAAAATCTCATGATCAAGCCCTTTATTTTATTTATTTCAGTTGTGTGGTTTTTCATTATGGATGAGTTTTCATGAAAACCTAATTAATGAATTAAACAAGCATGCAATATTGCACTAAAATAAACCAGAATTATGCGTAAATATTATCAAGATATGGTTAATCACTTAAGTAAGTTCCACTTAAAATTAACAATAATGTGATAATGATAATAAGTAATTAATGCATAAGAGATAAAAATATCTCAAATAAAATATTAAGTTAGAAAAAGTCGTTTGTTACTTGATTAAGGGAAAAAATCAATAAAACTATGTGATTGACTAACCCTTTTTGGGAGACATACCTTTATACAGGAATACCTTATGAAGGGATTTAGGTTGCCTTAACCATATTACATCAACAGGAGTAGCCCTTGCTAGAATTGGAGTAATATTGGAGGCAAGGGTCGAGAAAATCCATAAGTCAAGATTTCAGGATTAGGGAGTCCACTCAATAGATCAAGGAGTTGCATTCCTTCAGTTGGTAAAGAAATGCCTACCTAAATGACTTTTAATAGCTTGACCAACCCTTGTTGGGGTTATAAGAAGGGGAATATGGATCCTTGCCACTGAAATGTCATGGAAACTGGACAATATGAGTTCAATTACGAGTTCCATTGAGACTTGATTAAATTGTGGGAGACTTAATAAAAACTTATTATTACTCATAAAATATAATCAATAAAGTACTAATGATATACTATTTTAATTATATAATAATAATGACAATATTTTCAACCCCATGATCCCTGTAATCAATTCTGGATAAAGACAACATCTTCACTAGTAGTCACTTCTAGGAATGGTTTAGATGCCTTTGGGTTATCATACGCCCTAAAAAGAAGTCTTAAATGATGAAGTTAGCATTTCTTGACCTTCCTACCAAAGTGGAGAGTGATGAGGATTTTATAATCTATGAGAAACATGTGACGACCTGTCCTCGGGGCCCGTTCCGTGACTACCCCAAGCCCGCCTTCAATAGGCCAGGGGCTGGCAACTAGCACCAGGGCGTAATTCCCAGTAAAAATGGAAGGCATTGGATTTGTAAAGTAAAAAAACACCACATAGAAAGAAAGCAGAAGAAAACACTGAGTAAAAACTGGGTACAACAGTAAGTGCGGAAAAGTAAGTGGGCTAGGATACAAACCCTAACTGAATGTAAAATACAACTGAAAGGAAGTAAAACAACTGTAATGTAAATCCACTATGGCGAGCCGTCCTCTGGTACTCCCACCTGAAGGGTGGGTACAAATAGCCTCCACAGCACTTCGGGTCCAGTCGTCCGCTCCGAGTACGTCCCGCCCAGTGGTCCACCTCCAGGTACCGTCCTGCTCCGCAGGCATCAACCACGATCAGCGTTGTCCATCGTCTGCAACCAACACAACGTAGTGCGGGCATATCCCATGCAGGGGTGAGTATAAGCTACTCAGTAGGGACCCCGAGACCCCCGATGGTCTCCCAGAATCCACAAAGGATAATCCACAAAGGAAGATACAATCAGGAAGTAACATCCATCACCACTTAGGTATATGCCCATACATATACCTAAGTCATCAATTCTTGTTCGGCTCCAACATCCGATCCCAAGTACAACCCAGTCCACACAGGAAACACAACCCAATCCACACAGGAAATAATAACGTAATCCACACAGGATAACAAGTCAATCTTATAAAAGATAAGAATTGAAAGTCAAGATTCGGCTCACATAGGTATACTTCTTCGTAAGACGATAGAGATGATCCGATATTGCCACTGATTTATCTAATCTATCAGACCCACACAGGATTGATAGGTACTAACCCCCGCAATGACCCACAAAGGAAAGATAGGTAACTAACCCCCACAATGACCCACAATGGATCGATAGGTAACTGACCCCCGCAATGAACCACATAGGATCAGACACACACAGGATCTGTAGGCGCTGACCCACACATGACCCCTGAGCACTGACCCACACAGGATCTGACCCACACATGATCGGTAGCACTGATCCACATAGGATCACTGAGTGGAGTAGTCGTCGTCGTCGAATCCATGGAGGATTTCTGCATAGTCGTCATCGTCGTCACAGTCGCAGCTAGCTCTAGGGTTCCCGCACACAGCAAGCTCGGTCGGGAGGGTCCGCTCCACAAGCTGAGGGGCTGATACATTAACTGACACATAGTCCAGAGTTGATTTATCCAAATGTTCCGTATCGTCAACAGGAACTCAACGAGATAGACGGCACGTCGATCGGACGCTCGGTCTGAGAGTTATTAGCCTTTTCGTTCTAGGGGCCCGGTTGGTTTTTAAGTCAAAACCAACCCGACCGTACTCCAACTATGTCCAACCCTCGAGCGGAGTAATCCAAAAGGTCCGTCTCACTTAGAGGAATCCAACAAAGCTGACGACACGTCAATCGGACGTCCGGAACTCAAGTTATAGCGTTTCCGCTCCGAGGGCCCGGTTGGTTTCGTGTACGAACCAACCCGGCCGAACCCAAAGTACTCCAAAACCATGAGTGTAATATACCGAAATGACCGTCTCAATCCAAGGATCATATCGCAGCTAACAGTGCATCGATCGGAGGTCTGCAACCCAGGTTATGGGAAAAAGACCATGAGAGGTCCGGTATTAGGGGGTTTGGGCCCGGTCCGACCCGGCCTGATACCCTCAGGGTCGGCCAGAACTGGGTCGACCCGTCTAGGGTCCGGGTCCGGCCCGCTTGGGCGCGGCCCGGCCCAGCGCACTGGCACCAGCCTGGTGGCTCGGCCGTTTCGTCCAAGTGAAGAGGCGCGAGGGGGGCGCTGCCCCCCACTTGTTCTAACTGCGACACCACATGGGGGGCCGCTTTGTTGGCCAACCGAGGGTTACGGGCCCCCGGATTTCCCCCTCACCGGCCGGCCCGCTCCGGCCGGCCAGCTGCTGCCCCCACGGGACCGACACAGACCGGTCCCCCTACTCCGACGTCGGCGGCCTGGAACCGGCCGCAGGTCCTTGCTCCTCCGCGGCCTGGTCCGTCTGGTGCGGCTCGACGGCGCCACGCCCCTCTACTGCGGCCCCACTCCGGCCGCGGTGTCTTCGAGGTTCTTTGGCGCGGCGCGACGGCACCACGGATTATTTTTTTTCCAATGGTGCAGCGTGACGGTGTCGCGCTTCTCCGCCCTTCCTTTAACATTTCTCGCGCGGTGCTTCGGCACCGCGCAGCCTTACACGAGCCGCAACATAAATCAACCAACAAGGGGGAGGAGGGTCGTCCGTGTTTGTGCAGTCCGACCTCCTCCCGTTATTGCGATAACAGGTGGTTCAAATTGGAAGGAAGAAAGTGACAGAAGTAATCACGAAATAGAAATGCATAAAACCCCTACCTCGAGTATAGTTTGAATGGAGGTTCGTCGCGGAAACAACCATCGTGGAAGAAGACATCGCGGAAGGAGAATCGTCGTGTCATAGAGAAATGATTCTTCAATGTTGCGTCATCGATCTCTGAGGATCCGGTGTTCTTCACGTTCTTCAAGTTCTTCTTCAATGAAGAAGAATAACCTCAGGTTCCTTAGCTTTTCTCCAAACCTCCCAATGCAACAAGTTCCAACCCAAATAAAATAATTACTTCCCTTATTTTATTAACATGACTTAAGTTTGAAATTCAAAAGTTGAATTAATCCACTCAATTAATTAAATCAACTTGACTTAATAAATGTAGGGTTATGAAAGGTTAGGGAAGATGAATAGGTGGGGTTCGTGTGGGCCCACCACTCTCATAACCTCCCATGGGAAGTTGGGTGGTTACCCCAACTTCCACTCAAAGGCTAAACACTTAGAGAAAAATAAAATGTGTAGCTCAAATTTTTATTTTTAACTTCCTTAATTTTAACAACTACTCTAGTGAAAACGCAACTCCGGAAAAGGTGTTCCTAAGAAATTACCGGCACTGTAAATCCATTGGTGCCCTCGGAATTCGATTCCGTGCACCGGTTCAAAAGTTAGAAAAACCCGCTCATTCGTTCCCTGAATGTACCCGAGCTAAACTTCAGATTAAAATTCTGGGCACACCGGGCCTCAGAATCAGTGTCGTCAGAAACCGCATTCTTGTAAAATCCCAATGAAAATTAAGAAAAAATTTCCCTTGAATTTTATGGGTCTTTACATTACTCCCACTTCAGGGCTTTACGTCGCTGTAAAGGTAAATCAAAAACTAGGGGAACAAATGTGGTTACTGTGCATGCATCTGAGCCTCCCACTCCCAAGTGCTCTCTTGGAGGTTCCCGTGCTACCATCTGATGCGCACTAGAGGAATCGACTGTCCACGTAGGACCTGCTCCTATCGATCCTCGATCTCCTCTAGGACCTCTGAAAAAGTCGCCCCATCATCTATGTCCAGCTCCCCATGGTCAATGATATGTGTCGGGTCGTGCACGTATCTCCTCAGCTGAGATACATGAAAGATGTCATGCACCTGGTGCAACTGAGGTGGTAGATCCAGGCGATAATCCACCTATCCAATCCTGCTGAGGACCTATAATGGTCCGATGAAGCATGGAGACAACATTCCGCCTCGGCCAAATCCCCGTATACCACGTCGAGGTGAGACCCGCAAGAAGACGTGGTCGCCATCCTCGAACTCTAGTGGCCTCCGCCTCCTGTCAGCATAAGACTTCTGCCGGCTCTGAGTTGTCCTCATCCGCTCTTAGATGACCTGGACCTTCTCTGTCCTGGCCTGGACCATCTCTGGTCCCACAAGTGCGGACTCCCCAGGGTTTTTCCAGCACATAGGTGACCTGTACGGTCGGCCGTCCAACGTCTCGTATAGTGTCATCCCGATGGTGGAGTGGTAGTTGTTGTTGTACGCAAACTCCACCAAGGGTAGGCGGTCCTCCCAGCTGCGACAAAAGTCGAGGACACATGCGTGGAGCATGTCCTCGAGAGTCTGAATGGTCCTCTCCGTCTGACCATCTGTCTGAGAGTGAAAGGCGGTACACAGACGTAGCTGCGTCCCAAATTCCTCCTGAAACCCCTTCCAAAGCCAGGAATTAAAGCGAGCATCTCGATCTGAGAGGATAGATGATGGAAAACCATGAAGCCGCATAATCTCCTGAATGTAGAGATGTCCCAAGCTCTCCCCTGAGCCCTGCTCTCTGATGGGTAAGAAGTGAGCCGACATGGTGAGTCGGTCGACAATCACTCAAATGGATTCGTGACCTCTGGAAGTGCATGCAAGTCCAGTCACGAAGTCCATAGATATCTCATCCCACTTCCACTCCGGGACCTCCAAGCGTTGTACCAAGCCTGCTGGTACCTGGTGCTCTGTCTTCACCTTCTGGTAGGTGAGGCATCGAGAAACGAACTCTACCACAACCTTCTTCATGCCCGACCACTAGTGCTATCGTCTGAGGCCCTGGTACATATTCGACACTCCAGGATGTACCGCCAATGGGGAAGTGTGAAACTCTCTTAGCACATCCTCTCGTAAAGCAACTAGTACCAAGGTACGCCCTCTGAAAAGCACATCGTGCTCTCCTCCTAAGGAGAAACCATCAGGTGCCTATCCTGAGGATATCTGCGCACGCCGCGTCTCACAATCGGCATCCCCACGCTGTGCCTCTCTGACCTGCTGCAGTAGTGGAGAAGTGAATGTGAGAGATTGAAGAAAGGCTTCTCCATCGCTATCCATGAAAGATATCTGAAAAGCGACTAGCTTCTCTATCGCCTTCCCAAGTAGCTGGATTCCCGTCCTCCTGTTGAGAGCATCGGCTACTAAGTTCCCCTTCCCAGGAGTATAGACTATCTCAAAGTCATAGTCCTGGAGGAACTCGAGCCATCTCCGTTGTCTCAGGTTCAAGTCCTTATGCGAGAAGATGCACCTGAGACTTTGATGGTCAGAATAGACTCTAAAGAGCTCACCCATCAGATAGTGTCTCCACATATTTAGAGCAAAGACCACTGCTGCTAACACCAGGTCATGGGTAGCGTAGTTCTTCTCATGCTTCCTCAACTAACATGATCCATAGGAGATCACAACCCACTACTGCATCAGGACACATCCGAGTCTGGTCCCTGATGCATCACAGTAAACTACGTACCCTACTCCCTCCTACGGCTACCTCAAGATAGGCGCGCTGGTCAATCTCTGTATTAGCTCCTAGAAGCTCTCCTTTCATCTGTCTGACCACACAAAGGGTTTCCCCTTCTTCTTCAAAGATGAGAATGGTGCCACAACTTTGGAGAAGTCTGACACAAATCTCCGGTAGTACCCATCTAGTCCCAAGAAACTCCGCACCTCCGTCACGCTCCTTGGTGGCTCCCAAGGTAGCACTGCCTCGATCTTCACAGGATCCACCGCAACTCCCGCCTCAGAGATGACGTGTCCCAAGAAGTGGACCTCCCGTTTCAAAAAAATGACACTTCGAGAGCTTTCCATAAAGAAGGTGCTCTCAGAGTGTGTCTAGTACAACCATCAAGTGGTAGGTGTGCTCCTCCTCAGTGGTCGAGTATATCAAAATGTTGTCGATGAAGACCACGACAAATCGATCGACGTTTGGCTGAAATATCCTATTCATGAGGGCCATGAACACTTCTAGAGCATTGGTTACACCGAATGGCATAACCAAGAACTCATTGTGGCCATACCGAAATCTGAAGGCCATCTTCTGCAAGTCCTCGTCCCGAACTCTGATCTGATGATAGCCTGACCTGAGGTCTATCTTTGAGAACCATCGTGCTCCCTTGAGCTGATCGAAGAGGTCATCAATCCTCGGCAGTGAATTCTTGTTCTTCACTATCACCTAGTTTAGGCGATGATAGTCAATACAATGTCACAAGCTCCCGTCCGCCTTCTTGGCGAACAATATCGGGGAAGCCCAGGGTGAAACACTGGGTCGGATGAATCCCTTTCCATACAAGTCCTCCAACTGTACCCGTAGCTCTCGAAGCTCAGCGGGGGCCATCTGATATGCTGGAGTGGATATCGGGGCTGTCCTGGGGTACAATTCAATATAAAATTCTACCTCTCTACGAGGAGTTAGTCCTGGAACGTCGTCCGGAAAAACATCCTCATACTGATCCACCACTGTAGGAAAACCAGGACTCCGCACGTCAACTGCTCCTAGGATGAGGCTAGACAAATTATGAGTGATGGGTTGTCCTCTACTCTACGAGAGTCCATCCTGTGCTGCGAAGGCTCCCTTCTCTCCGGTGAAGATGAACCTGCTCCCATCGGTGCGTACACATCACACCTTTCGCCTAATACAGTCAATATGAGCATGGAATGTAGATAACCAATCCATGGCCAAGATGACGTTGTAAGGCCTCGACCCCACTACTAGAAGATCCTAGCCGAAGCTCTCGCCTCCTAGTGCAAGCTCACACTACCGGCACCAGTGCCTAAACATCGATTCTGCTCCCATAGGAGTCTCTAGCCGTAAGGATCGAGCCAACGGCTCTGTCGGAATCTCTGAGCTCCGAACAAGGGCAACGAATATGAAAGAATGACTCGATCCTGTGTCTATAAGAACTACAGAAAGGGTGGAATAGATATAGATAGTACCTCATATCATCTCTGGCGCGCCGTGGTCATAGGCCTCCACTGCCTGAAGCTATGCCTATCTCTGCCCGCCAGCTCCCTCTGGTCGGGGTGGATCTCTTGGTGGTGGTGGTGGTGGTAGAGCCTCAAAGCGTCGCCCACCACCTACTGCTCAGCCAGCTCCTCTGCCTCATCCTCCTGCTCCCTGCGGACTGCCACGGTCGACCCTCTGCCTCTGCCTGGGTGGTCCCTCAACCGTCTGCTGCTCCTCTGCATGGCGGGTCGGGCAGTCACGAGAAATGTGGCCCTGCCCGCCGCATGCGTAGCACTGTCTGCCTCTCGAAAAACTGGCTTTGTGATGTGTGTCCCGCACCACTGAGCTAGTGTCCTGAGGTCGTCTGCCTGAGGGTATGGTCTGCCTGGACCCATGAGTCATCTGTCGACTGCCTACTGCAGAAGACTCTGCTACGTGCCGCCCTGTGGGAGGTCTCTCTACTGATGTAGGCTCAGCAAGGAAGATCTCGATCAGAAGGGATCTCTCTAGTACCCCTGACTGTGTCGGAATACTGAGGTAGATTAGCGATTCCTTGATCTCCTACCTCAATCCCTGCTCGAAGGTCCGGGCTCGGAAGAATGGGTCACATACCATGTCCGTCAAGTAGCGCGAGAGATCGGTAAATTTCACCGAGTACTGGGCGACCGTCAAGCTGCCCTGCCACAGCTGAAGAAGCTCCTAGATGCGCACCGCCCGGAGGGTGGCTGGAACGAACTCCTAGCGGAAAAGGCTCTCAAAGTACATCCAGAGAAGAGATGCCACATCGTGCACCTGGAGCATCAAGCTCCACCATCTGCATGCTGCCGCATGCAGTAGGCTCACTGCGAGGATCAGCATGAGGTCTGCTGGTGTCCTCACTAACCTGAAAGCCCGTACAACTGCCTCCAGCCAATCCTCAATGGCCTGAGGGTCCGTCTCCCCACGGAACCTGGGCGGTTGCTGATGCTGAAACTCATGCAGTGCACTAAGGCAACGTGCATCGTCAGTGGCTAGGGCTAGTAGCATCGGTGGCTCGGCGGGTAGCGGTACCGCTGTTGCCTCTGCTGTCAAAGGGCCCTGTACCGAGGCCTTGTCGCTCGGTGGGCTGTCGTCACGCACAACTCTCGGAACCCTAGCTGGATTCCGTCATGGGTCCATCCTAAAAAGAAACAGGTGCTCCATGGTCAAACTATATACCTGGTGAGATGGCATAAAGTAATCACAAAGAAAACTTGAAACACATATGCAATCAATTTTTTCATGTATTAAGTCAAAAATCAGAAGTAAGGGTCCTGGTGTACGGATACGTCAGCCGCCGCACCAACACTAGACTCCATGGACTGATAACCACACTCAATACTCTTAACACTATTGATTCACATAGAAAAAGATCAGTGTACTGAGTTCTGCGGTAGAACCGAACTCCTCTGATACCAATTTGTCACGACCCGTCCTCAGGGCCCGTGCCGTGACTACCCCAAGCCCGCCTTCCATAGGCCAGGGGCTGGTGACTAGAACCAAGGTGTAATTATTGGTAAAAAGGGAAGACATTTCCTTTGTAAAGTAAACAAACACCACAGAGCAAGAAATCATAAGTAAACACTAAGTAAAAACTGGGTACAACAATAAGTGCGGAAAAGTAAGTGGGCTAGAATACAAACCCAAACTGAATGTAAAATACAACTGAAAGAAAGTACAACAACTGTAATGTAAAGCCACAATGGTGAGCCATGCTCTAGTACTCCCACCTGAAGGGTGGGTACAGATAGCCTCCACAGCCTCTCGGGTCCAGCCATCCACTCCGAGTACATCCTGCCTAGTGGTCCACCTCCAGGTTTCGTCCTCCTCCGCAAGCCTCAACCACGATCAGCGCTGTCCGTCGTCTGCAACCAGCAAAACATAGTGCAGGCATAGTCCGTGCAGGGGTGAGTATAAGATACTCAGTAGGGACCCCGAGACCCCCAAAGGTCTCCCATAATCCACAAAGGATAATCCACAAAGTACGATGCAATCACGAAGTAACATCTATCACCACATAGGTATATGCCCATACATATACCTAAGTCATCAATTCTCATTCGGCTCCAACATCCGAGCCCAAGTAAAACCCAGTCCACACAGGAAACACAACCCAATCCACAAAGGAAATCATAACGTAATCCACATAGGATAACAAGTCAATCTTATCGAAGATAGGAATTGAAAGTCAAGATTCAGCTCACACATGTGTACTTCTTCGTAAGACGATAGAGATGATCATATATTGCCACTGATTTATCTAAGCCATCGGACCCACATAGGATTGATAGGTACTAACCCCCTTAATGACCCACAAAGGATAAATAGGTAACTAACCCCCGAAATGACCCACAAAGAATTGATATGTAATTATCCCCCGCAATAACCCACAAAGGATCGATAGGTAACTAACCCCCACAATGACCCACACAGGATCGGACCCACACAGGATCTATAGGCGCTGGCCCACACAGGACCGCTGAGCGCTGAAACACATAGGATCTGACCCACACAGGATCGGTAGCACTGATCCACGTAGGATCGCTAAGTGTTGTAGTCGTCGCCGTCGAATCCACGGAGGATTTCTACATAGTCGTCATCGTCGTCACAGTCGCAGCCAACTCTAGGGTTTCCACACACAGCAAGCTCGTTCGGGATGGTCCGCTGCACAAGCCGAGGGTCTGATATATCAACTGACACATATTCCGAAGTTGATGTATCCAAAAGTTCTGTATCGTCAAAAAGAAATCAACGCGACAGACGACACATCGATCAGACGCCCAGTCTGAGAGTTATTGGATTTTTCGTTTCAGGGGTCCAGTTGGTTTTTATGTAAAAAACAACCCGACCATACTCCAACTGCATCCAAAACTCGAGCGGAGTAAGCCAAAAGTTCCTTCTCACTTAGAGTAATCCAACAAAGTCGACGACACGTCAATCGGACGTCCGAAACTCAAGTTATAAGCGTTTCCGCTCCGAGGGCCCGGTTGGTTTCCTGTACGAACCAACCCGGCCAAACCCAAAGTAATCCTAATCCTTGAGTGTAATATTCCGAAATGACCGTCTCCATCCAAGGATCGTATCGTAGCTGACAGTGCATCGATCGGAGTTCCGCAGCCCAAGTTATGGGCAAATGACAGTGAGAGGTCCGGTATTAGGGGGATCGGGCCCAGTCCGACCCAACCCGATACCCTCTGGGTCGGGCCGAACTGGGTCGACCTGTCCCGGGTCCAGGTGAGGCTTGCTTGGGTGCGGCCCGGCCCGGCCTGGGCATGGCCCGGCCCGGCCTGGCGCAGTCCGGCCTGGCGGTCCGGCCTGGTCGGCCGGCCCAGCGCGCTGGCGCCAGCCAGGTGGCTCGGCTGTTTTGGCCAAGCAAAGAGGCGCGGGGGGGGGGGGGGGGAACTGCCCCCCACTTGTTGTAACCTCGTACCCACATGGGGGCCACTTTTCTAGCCAAATGGGGGTTACGGACCCCCGGATTTCCCCCTGACCGGGCAGCCCGCTCCGGACAGCCGGCTGCTGCCGCCACGGGACAGGCACGGGCCGGTCCCCCTACTCTGATGCCGGCAGCCCGAAACCGGCCACTAGTCCTTGCTCCACCGCAGCCTCAGACACGGCCTGGTCCTTCCAGCTCGGCGCGACAACACCGCACCCCTCCGCCGTGGCCCCGCTCTGGCCGCGGTGTCTTCGAGGTTCCTTCGAGGTTCTTTGGTGCGGCGCGATAGCGCCGCTGATTAGTTTGTTTCCAACGGCGTGGCGTGACGACTCCATGCTTCTCCGCCATTCCTTTAACATTTCCCGCACGGTGCTTCGGCACTGCGCCGCCTTACACAAGCTGCAACATAAATCAACCAACAAGGGGGAGGAGGGTCGGTCGTGTTTGTGCGGTCCGACCTCCTCCCGTTATTGCGATAACAGGCGGTTCAAATTGGAAGGAAGAAAGTGATGGAAGTAATCACGAAATAAAAACGCATAAAACCCCTACCTCGAGTGTAGTTTGAATGGAGGTTCATCGCAGAAATAACCATTGCAGAATAAGACGTCGCGGAAGGAGAATCGTCGCGTCGTGGAGAAATGATTCGTCAGCATCGCGTCGTCGATCTCCGAGGATCTGGCATTCTTTGCGTTCTTCGCGTTCTTCATCGATGAAGAAGAATATCCTCATGTTCCTTACCTTTTCACCAAACCTCCCAATGCAACAAGTTCCAACCCAAATAAAATAAGTACTTACTTTATTTTATTAACATGACTTAAGTTTGAAATTCAAAAGTTGAATTAATCCACTCAATTAATTAACTCAACATGACATAATAAATGGAGGGTTATGGAAGGTTAGGGAAGATGAAGAGGTGGGGTTCGTGTGGGACCCACCACTCTAATAACCTCACATGGGAAGTTGGTTGGTTACCCCAACTTCCACTCAAAGGCTAAACACTTAGAGAAAAATAAAAATTGTAGCTCAAATTTTTATTTTTAACTTCCATAATTTTAACAACTACTCTCGTGAAAATGCCACTCCATAAAAGGTGTTCCTAAGCAATTACCAGCGCTGCGAATCCATTGGTGCCCTCAGAATTCAATTCTGAGAACCGGTTCGAAATTTAGAAAAACCTGCTCGTTCGTTCACTAAACGTACCCAAGCTAAACTTCGGATTAAAATTCCGGGCACACCGGGCCTCAGAATCAAGTTCCGTCAGAAACTGCATTCTTGTAAAATCAGAAAGAAAATTAAGAAAAAAATTCCCTTGAATTTTACGGGTCTTTACAAAACATATGAATGACATGGTCGACGTTCAATGATTGATGCTATCATCAATGTATAGTGAGCTAATGAAGTCTCATGAAAACATGGATGCTTATAGCATGCTCGAGCACCTCTGTAGTCTTTAAAAAAGAGAGAAAGATAGGAAAGTCTGAGATATCTAAGGAACTCTTTTAGAGTAATTTTGGAGAAGGTTCCCTAGCTGGGCCTCATGTAGTCAAGCTCATTGGATACATTGAGCACTTAGAGGTTCAAGGGTTTAAACACCCTGGATAACTAGGCATTGATCTCATTCTCACATCATTTCCTCAGAGATACCCTAAAATTTTTGTCAATTTTAATTTGAACAACATTGAGAAGTCTCTATCTAATCTTCATATACTCATTCACCAAGTGGACAAAGATATGAAGTATGGAAGTCCATCTGTCCTTATGGTGAATAAGAGGAAAGGGAAGGCAAATAGCATTAATCTAAAAGATTCTTCATGACCTTCTATGAAAAAGAAGATCAAAGGGGAGGCATGGGAAAAAGAGGTTGTTTGTTTCACATGTGTTAAGAAGAGCCACTAGAAGAAGAACTGTACCCATCCAATGAAACAAGGGGAAGCTTCAAGTGAATTTGCTATCAAATGAAATTTATCTATTTCAACAAATTAGGTGTTATATATAGCTTTTGGTGCTCACATATGTATCCAAATACATGATCCAAGTAGATTCAGGAAGATTGACCAAGGGGAGGTAGATCAATGAGCATCCAACAGAGCTAGATTTGTTGCAGTAGCTGTCGAGGACTATGAACTGACGTTACCAAATCAGATGATATTGGTCTTAATGGGTTTTTATTATGATTATTATGTTACTAAAAACATTATTTCTATATCTAGAATAGATACATATGGATTTTTTCACGTTTGAAAATGAATGTTTCTTCTTTTACAAAGATAGCATTTTTTTGGTAGGTCGCATTTATAGAATTGTCTTTACGTGTTGGATTACACAAAACTAGTAATGTAAATCGATAAAAAGATACTTCACATGACTCATACCACACCCATATTTGGCGTCAATGGCTAGGTTATGTAAATCAAAAATTATTGACAAAGTTACATCAAGATGGATATTTAGATTCTTTTGAACTAAAACCACTTGGCATATGTCATTCATGTTTAGAAGGAAAAATGAACAAATCCCCATTTATTATGAAAGGTGAAAGCGCTAAATAACTTCATGAATTGTTTCATATTGATGTGTGTGGTCCACTTCCAATTGATTCAAGGGGATGGAACTCATACTTCATAAATTTTACTAATGATTTTAGTAGATATGGATATATCTACTTAATGAGGTATAAGTCATACTCTTTTTATAAGTTCAAAGAATACAAGAATGAAGTTGAGAATCATCTTGGTAAGAAGATTAAGAAACTCTGCTCAAGACGAGGTGGAGAGTATCTTAATAATGACATAATTGATTACTTATGAGATTTTGAGATTCTATCCCAATTCACTCCTCCATCCACGGCCCAGTGGAATGGTGGGAGTGAATGGAGGAACCACACCCTATTAGAAATGGTGAGATCAATGATTAGTCATGCATGTCTTCCATTATCCTTATAGGGATATGTTTTAGAAACAATGATACACATACTAAACCAAATACCAAGTAAATCAATAAATGTTATTCCATATGAGATATGGAGTGGAAAGAAATCCATATTATTGAACTTACATGTGTGGGGAAGTGATATGTTTATTAAGGCCTATTTAATTACGAAACATTCACCCTGATGCACAAAGTGTACCTTTATAGGATACTCTAAAGAAACAAGGGGATATAACCTATACAACCACTCATAAAAAAGTTTATAGTGGAAGGACACACCATATTCCATGAGAGGGAGCACATATCCAAAAGAGATAGTGGGAGCGAGATAGACGTTGATGAAGTTGAGGCTTAAGGTACACAAGAGTTGGTACATGAACAGATTCCACAAAGCGTTGTGGAAGAAAAAAGTGCTCTAGTGACATAAGAGCTACGTAGGATTACAAGAGATGTTAGAGAGTCAGAACGTTATGGTTTTCTAGTTACCGAGGATGTTGACACATTATTAGTTGATAAAAATGATCGTCTAACCTACAAGGAAGTTGTAAGTGGGAAAGATGTTGGCAAGTGGGAAGAATCTATGAATTTTGAAATGGATTCCAGGTACCAAACCCATGTTTGGATTTTGGTAGATCCTCTAGTTGATGTAATGCCTATTGGTTGAAAATGGGTATTCAAGAAGAAACATGACAAGAAAGGACAAGTTACTGCCTATAAGGCATGACTGGTAGAAAAATGGTTTAAACAACGTCAAGTAAATGACTATAATGAACCCTTTTCAACAGTTACAATGATGAAATCCATCAGAATTCTACTTGAAATTGTGACTTACCATGACTATGAGATTTAAAAAATGGATGTAAAAATAGCCTTCCTTAATGGGAACCTTAAAAAATATTTCTACATGACACAACCTGAAGGGTTTATGAATCCAAAGGATGCCAATAAAGTATGAAAGTTACAGAAATCCATTTATCGATTAAAACAAGAATCCAGGTCATGGAACATTCAATTTGATTAATCAATAATAGAATTTGGTTTATCAATAATAAATGTGAGCCATATTTATACAATAGTTTTAGTGAGAGTGTAGTCAATTTTCTAATAGTATATGTTGATGACATATTACTTATTGGAAACGGGATACTAGTATTAAAGTCTCTTAAGGCATGGTTGAATCAATGCTTCTTCATAAAGGATTTGGGCGAGGTAGCATATATTCTTGGGATCAAGATTCATCATGATATATCCAAGATATTATTGGGACTAAGTCAAAGTACATAAATTGAAAAGATAGTGAAAATATTTCGTATGGAATAATCCAAAAGGGGATTGTTACCATGGTCACATGGAATTCATCTTTCCATGAAAATGTGTCCTCAGACACATGAGGAAAGAATGATAATGGTAGGACTCTATACGCATCAGTGATTGGCTCAATCATGTATGCCATGCTATGTTCTAGGTTGGATGTCTCCTATACATTAAGTGTGGTAGGCAGATATCATGCTGACTTAGGTGACTACCATTGAATGGCAGTCAAGAATATCCTAAAGTATCTGAGGCGCACTAAGGATATGTTCTTGGGTTATGGATGTTATGAGGAACTAGTTATTATATGATATGAAGATTCTTGTTTTTAGATTAATCAAGTTGACATGAAGTCGCAAATGGGATACATCATCACTTTTAATGGAGGTTCAATGAGATGGAAGAGCTCAAAGAAGAGTGTGGTCATTGATTCTAAAGCAGAGTCTGAGTATATCAAAGCTTCTGATGCAGCGAAAGAAGCATTTTGGATTTGAATCTTTGTCTAGGAGTTGAATGTGATACATAGCAGTAAAGATACCATCACACTATACTATGATAATTCTTTAGTGGTGGTTTTTGCAAAAGATCCAAGGTCACATTAGAAGACGAAGCACATACTTCGGAAGTATCATCTCTTGAGGGATTTTTCCCAGAGCGTTGAAGTTGTATTGATAATTATTTCCATGGAAGACAATGTGGTGGACCCCTTGACTAATGTCTTGACTCAGTAGAAACATGATCACCATGTGAGGTCTAGCGAACTGAAATTTGTAGGCAGTTGGATCTTGTTCAAGTAAGAGTTTGTAATATTTGGTGTCCTAGAACTAATTGTTTGTACTTTGATTTCATGGATAATTCATTTATTTAAATATTAAACATCTTATTACATATTTTTCATTGTTCTTTATGACTATGATGTAATAATGTCCTAGAGTATTTTTTGCATTGATAAGGTCATGGCAGTTCCCCGTGAAGATGATAACCTTGAAATGCTGTAATAATAATCTTAAATATAGTTCTACTATTGGATGACATACTATGATGGGACACATAGCATGCAGACCGTCAGGTGTGAGTACTCTTAAGCAGATGAGACTTCCTCTCATGAAGTTCGCACTTGGTAATCTCCAGGATAGGAGATTATAAGAACAGACCCGCCGAGAGAAATTCTATATGTTTTAGTGTCATTGGATATTTCTATCTACAAGCATGTCTAATGAATATTAGAATTTAATATTGTCATTAATACGTGTCACAACTCTCGCATTTTTATTTGCTGACAAAATTGCACATAGAAAGTTGGCAGGAAGTATGGTACGTTGGGTACATCACCAGTGGCATGTTATTAATGGATAATTCAGGGAAGGATTTGTCCCTTCCATTTATGGAAGTTGATATCTCAGCCCTTTGATTGGAATAGAACTGTCACGTGAAATTCCATGGCCATGTTTTAAGGATGAGTTTATTTGAGGTAGTCAAAGAACGACGTATCAACCATAAAGGTTGATGACAGTATCATGAAACCAATTTGATGAGTTATTGACACAAGGGGATTATATTACACAGTGAGAGTTCTTATGTCGATGTCATTATTGTGGCTTTACATTGTTTCTATTAGGTTCCTTGACCCATTTCTAGACAGTACCATTGGACATTAGGCAAGCCTTCCAAAACCCATTGAGAAAAAATCCTAGAGGGTCAAACACTAAATATTTTTTATGCTCTTGATTAAATTCTATTTTAATTTAATTAATGATATAAATATTATTCTCAAGACTGTGGAATAAGATTATTCAAGTTAAGATGATCATATAAATTAAATAAAATATATGTATTTATTTTGTTGACTTTTTACTATATATTTATTTACTAGTTTGTAAATAAAATATTTATTTAGAAGATTAAATTATTTATTTATTTATTCCGGTGTTCAATAAATCGAAGTGGAGTTCGAGTGGACCAATTCCAGTCTGCTAGTAAAATAATTATTTGAAAGACGATAAATAATTATTAGTAGAAACAAGTTAATATAATGATGAATCTTCTATTATTTTGTGATGTGGAATTATATTCATATTTATGTTTTACGCAAGTTGGTACACTATAAATAATGACGGGGTATTATTATTATGAGCATGGGTTTTCTCTATGTTCATGAATGTATTTAATTACTGTTATGCAATTAATTGTTGTAATTGAAGTTCCTTGCATATAAATAGACAGTTATATCTATTGTGACATAGGAAACACACAACACACTTGGTGAATTGACAATTGTGGAGATAAATAAATTGTCTCTCGAATTCTCTTCCTGCCCCTCTCAAGAATGAGAGGCATTCTTCAAGGGTGAAGAATGAGAGACCAAGAATGACTAACATAAGACACTCGCTTCGCCATGCTAGCACCTGGAGAACAAGCGATGTTGATCAGAGGGTACCATAGCATCTGTGGATCAACACTAGAGGGATTCTAGTTTGGATCCTTCCAAGAACAAAAATATTATCTGGAAGGGTCATTCTAGACGATCAACATCATCAAAAAATAAAATACCAAAGATACAAGTATTCTTTTCATTACAAAATTAATTAAATTAATTATAAACATGATGTGAAAAATATTATCTAAAGGATTCAGGCCTCTTCCTTCTTTATCTAAATCTTTGATTCTATTATGTGGAGACCGGCATTAATCATCGTATTGATCTCAGAATAATCATTGATCAAGGTAAAGAATAAAGTTGGGTGATGGCCCAGCCGCACTGCTTCTGCGCTTAAAACCTACAAGCTTATCATAGAACCACCCATATACATAATCAATTCCCCTAAACCCTAAAATAATCATAACACATGAACAATCATAAATGAAAAATAACATTTCCACATTTTAATCATAAGACATCATTTCAACAGATTGATATAATCAATCCATTTTAAATACCATTTTCAATTCCAAAATACCTAAAGAAATAATATGGTATTTACTTTTCTTTTTAAAAACATTATAGCTTGTAGAGGAATCCAAAAACCAAATAATGGCCACAATAGTGGAAAGTTCGTTGTCGTCGTGTATGTTAAAAAAATATTCCTTTTGTCATTTAGTAAAATGATTCGTAGAAAAAATTTCCTTTTTAAAACTGTAGAATGAAAATAAAATCAAATTGGTTTATTATACACCATATAAAATAAGGTGGTGTATATTATGAAAATATAACTCAATGAAAAGAGATTGAGACGAAGTCCCTTACCTCGAATTCGACTTATCTCATTCATAATTTAATTTTTGGAATAATAAACTTAGGTTAATTTATAGTTTCTTCACGACCTTTTTCAATTTTATCATTAATTTTATATCAATTATTACCATTTTATAACAATTGGTTAGTATTTGAGTTTATATTGAACGTTGTGTCGAAGTTCGACACTTGAGTGAAAAATGAAATTGGTTTGATGAAAATTGTCCATGTCATCATAATTCCATTATCTATAGAATTATATTAGTGACTTAAATATCATATATATAAAATATATATGTATTTATATGATTCCATAACATTTGGAGATAAGAAATAAAATGTACCATTCTTGGAGATGGAAGGTCGTACGTACGCTTGAACACTACATTCATTTCTATGACATATTAAAGGAATAAAAACTAAATGATACATAGGTATATAATATTTATATAATAATAATATATATATTATATATTTTATATAAGTTAATTAATTCCATCCTTTATACGTTCCATTTATTGTATGAATGAATCATATCACTTTGATGGGGCGGTAGTCCACATTTTCTCAATTGAAATTATCGTATTTACACATTATAGAAAGCATAAAGGTATGTTATAAATAAAAATTATAGAAGAATTGAGAAAATATAAAATATCATATATATCATATATAAATATAGTTTCATCATAATGGCCTCCATGAGAGGTTGTCAGATAAAATTGAACATTCATCATTTCATGAGATAGTAGTTCGCTGTACAATGAAACAATATGTTCTATTTCAATTAGATGGAGATTTGTGCACCTATAGGTATAACCATTATCATTATAACCACCTAGTATATTAAGGATACTTGTTTGTTTATAAAATAATTGAATAAAAAGTGTTTAGGGGGTTGTAGAAAGAAAATAAATCAAAGGACCTTGAGAGAATATGCTACATCTAAATCCGGTAACTCCTTTTGATTTGAGCCAAAAGGCTTCCTTGAGTTGTATTATGCCCTTGTTAAGGCATATAGAAGGAAGGGAGGGATTTTATTTGATTATTTTATAATACTTTGGACGAGTCAAGGGGCTTTAGAGGTGTGAGTAAGTGGGTAGAGGTTGTGTGCTTTTATAAGAGGGAGGAGGGGCATTTTACGAAGGTCCAGAAATATTATTTTATTATAAATTGATATTAGAATTATAATAACTCTGAAGTGATATATTTATATTATAATATGAGTATGTCTTGAAATACCTTCAGTCAATTGTTTTTCAACATGTTTAGGTAAAAAAAGTAACTTTATCATTTTCCTTTAACCCTTAGTTAAATAAATTAACTCTTACCATGCCTTCTTGAATTTTTATAGTATATGGTTAATATATTTACTATAAAATGGAAAGAGAAACACATGGGGATAATTAATGAAATTTTTAACATTATCGACTTCATTTTTACGAATCTTATAGTTTTATAACTATAATATAATTTAATAAAATAGTATTTGTTTCAGAAACTCTTTTTTGTCAATTTTGACACTATTTACAAATTTAATTTTGTTAAAAACATAAGAACTTGATTAATTCAAAAAAAATATATCCAATAAAATAAAACATGTCATAATCATACAAAAAAATCATCTATGGCATCAAAAGTTTCAAATTACATTTATTTTATTATTTATAATATCATTTATTTGAATCTTTCATTAATAATATAATCATTGCATCATCATCAAGTCATAAACAATTATCTCTTTAATGTATAAAAATTATATGTAACTCACCAAACCTAGTTACCTAGAGTTAGTGAATTATTACATATCATTGGCATGATTGCAAGAGATAAAATCCGGAAAGACCGGTCAATTTAGCAGCCTTGTAAGTACTAGATACAAACAGACATTTTACATTACATTATTAAATGAAAAACAACAACATTGGGTCTCTTTTTAACACATTCAACTCCCTTAGACTATCTATATAGGTCAGTCATAATATACTTCTTCACATCTGTGGAAAATAATTCATAGAATGAGGTGATCTCAGGTGTTTAGTAAGGTTTACAATATAGCAGAAACTTCCATAAAAAGCATAAACATTTAAGAAAATGTATAAGAGTAAAACACAATCCATTTAAACTTAAACTTCAGCATAATACAAAAAAGATAATTCAAATAATTCCACTTACTTATTCACATGGATATTCTACTATTCGAATAATCACATGTAACAATTAATTTCATAATGATGGAATGCCTAACGCCAGACATCATTACCACATAGTCAAGGCCTCGTGCCAGGAATAAAATTAAAATTTTAATCAAGATCTTGTACCAAGACACTAGTTTGTCACATGAGACCTACTTATTCATCAATGATCTATAGCAGGCTCCACCAATCACTTACTAAGTCCAATACATTCCTCATATGAAAAGGGTGAAATATAACATAAACATTCATGTTAAAACTAGCATAAGAAATGTCAATACTTTAACCATAAACCATGAATGTTATAAAAAATAACACATACATAGTAAAACATATCCCAAATCCTTTAATATAATATGTAAGATTGTATCATAACAAATCAACTGCAAACAAGTGTACAAATCCATCAAAAGATGTTGACATGGATGAAATCAAAACTATTTGAGATAAATATCTCTTTCTATTTTAAAATCATTTAAAAGTCACATTATTATAATAGAAATAATATATATTGAGAATATTTTCATAATATTATAAAGTAATATTTGAAGACGTTATAATTTCAGAAAATAGCTGCACTCACCATATAAGTTAAAAAGCATTCTTTCCTTAGTTTTGTCGAAAAGGTCATAAAGGATCTTGTCTGGAAAACGATGAAAAGATTACTTTATAAACATTTTATAAAAATTAAAAAAGGGTATAATTTAATTTAACCCATAGGCAAAGAAATAGTAAAATTATTTGAAATATGTTTTTTAAAACATAGATGTGGATTGTAACGCCCCGACCCCAGCTACCCAGAGTCGGTGCATTAATTCGTAACATTGGAATGATCACAAAAGATCAAGTCTCGAAAGACCGATTAGTTTAGTAGCCCTGGAAACACTAGATACATTCATAATTCTTTCATTACATCAAAAAGTAAACAAACTACAATAACATGGTCTTCATAGTACACAATCATATCCCTTTCTAACTACCCCTGTAGGTCATTCATAAAATACTTCTTCACATCCTGGAAAATATTAAAACATTGAAATGGGTGAGCTCAGATGCTCAGTAAGGTTAACAATATAGCGGAAGCTTTCATAAATAAACATGAACATTTAAGGCAATGTATAACTAAAACAAAAGCCTTTTAAACTTGAAATTCAACATAATATGGCAAAAGTAAAATGAGATAATTCCATTTACTTCTTCACATGGATATTCTGCTGGTCGAATAATCACATGCAATATCAATAACCACTTTCATAATGATGGAATGCATAATGCCAGACTACCATAACCACGTAGTCAAGGCCTCGTGCCAAGACCACAAATAAGATTTTGTCAAGGCCTCGTGCCAAGACACTAGTTTGTCTCATGAGACCTGCCGATGCATCGAGGAGCTATAGCGGGCTCCACCCGTCACTTATTAAGTCCAATGCATTCCCATATGAAAAGGTTTTAACATAACATAAACATTCGTATTAAAACTAGCATATGAAATGTCAATAATATCACCATAAACTATGAATGGTATAAAAATAGCACATCCATAGTCAAACATATCACAAAACCTTCAATACAATATA
This sequence comes from Viscum album, assembly GCA_963277665.1. Taxonomy (NCBI): domain Eukaryota; kingdom Viridiplantae; phylum Streptophyta; class Magnoliopsida; order Santalales; family Viscaceae; genus Viscum; species Viscum album. Next base: position 1,680,230,160 of record OY728135.1, read on the forward strand.
GAAGCTTTGTATTATAATAAATCAACTTCAAATAAGCGTAAAATCCATCAAATGATGTTGACATAGATGAAATCAAAACACTTTTTAGAGAAATATCTCTTTCTATTTTTGAAATCATTTAAGAGCCATATAAAACAAAAAAATTTCTTGAAAATATTCTTATAAGCTTGTAAGGAAAGCTTTGAAGATTTTATAACGGCGGAAAATAACCACACCCCCCGTATAAGTTAAGAAAACATTCTTACCTTAATTCTGTCAAAAAGGTTAAAAAGGACCTTGTTTTGAAAACGACGGAAAGATTCCTCTTATAAAAATTCAAAAAGGGTATAAATGACTATAACCCATATTCTTGTAAATAATAAAAATGTTTTGAAATACATTTTGAAGAAACATGGATGTGGATGATAAAGATATCCCAGTATATTATTACGTATAAACAACCTCGGATAATGAAGAGATTGTGAAATAACCCTTACCTTGCGTCCTTTCCTGACTCGACCGTTCTTTAACCTGCTGAATAATAAAATAGAGTTAATTCCTATTTACTTAAGAACCTTTTTCATTTTCATTATTCCTTTTATATCCCTTATTACAATGTTATGAACATTATGTAATTATTTAAGTTAATAACGGTCGTTTTGTCGATCTTTGGTACTTGAGTCAACAATAAACTTCTTATAATTACAAGTTGTTCATGTGGTTGAATATCCATTATATCCAGAATTATATTCATGATTTAGATGTCATATATATCTTATATATCTATTATATACATTCATTTATAATATTACGTAACATTTAGAGGTAAGAAATGAAATGCACCGTTCATGGAGACGGTAAGCCGTACGTACGCATGAACACTACTTTCTTTTCAATTTCATATTTAATGGAACAAAATCATAATGATATAAATGTATAATATAATTCCAGTATAATATATTGTATAATACCATTTACTCCATCCTTTATACATCCCACATATGGCATTAACGATTCAAATCACTTTGAGGGGGCGGTAGTCCACACTTCCTAAAATGAAATTATCGCGTTTTACCCATAATGGAAATCATAAAGTATAACATAAATGAGAAATACAGAAGGATAAGGAAAACATAAACATAATATATATATCATATATGAAAATAGTGTCATCAAAATGGCCACCATTATAGGTGTTAAAAGAATTTGAACAATCATCGTTTCGTGAGGCAGAAATTCGCCATCCACAGAAACAGTATGTTCTTTAACCATTAGATGTAGGTGTGTGTAAGTGTAGCTCGAATCCATCTTATAACAACATCCTAGTATATTGAGGATACAGGTGTTGTTACAAAGTAAATTAATAAAAAGAGTTTAGGGGGTTGGAGAAGAAAAATAAAATAAAACAACATTAGAGAAGACATTACCTCAAAATCGGGTTACTCTTTTTGATTTGAGCCAAAGGCTTCCTTGAGAAGAGTTCTGCCCAAAGTTAGGCTTCTAGGAGTAAGAGGGGGAAGTTGGGAGAGTATTTGGGCAGAGGTTGGCCGAGCCAAATGGCTTGAAAGTGTAAATGAGGTGGGAGAGGTGGGGGCCTTTTATAAGTGGAGAGGAGGGGCTCTTTTGGAAAGATTGAAATGTTACATTACTACACTATGCTTTTCGGATTCTAAAGGTCCCACACTTATATAATTCGAGTATAAGATGATAAGGGTTCGAAATATACTCATCCAATAGGTTTTTGACAAGTGTAAGCCTTGGATTTTGCATTATCTTCTCATTTTATTTAAATCGTTAAATAATGAGGTCATCGCTGCATCATAATGATGTCATAAATAATTTAATTTATTTAATGTCTAAAAATTATAAAAAAAATACTATGATGTAGGAAATCTTTTTATATTTCTAATTAATATTTATAGTCAAAATTTGGACTTGTGTAACCCCACTTAAAAAATGTTTTAGTAAAATAACTCATGTTTGTGTCAATTTAATTTTAACATTAAATAAATATATATTAATGTAATTTTCCATCTAAAGTGGCTCCATGGGATCCCCAAGCTGACCCATGGGTTTTCTTGGTCGGCCATGACTCATCAAATAGGAGTAGGACAAGTGTCATGCTCATCTCATATTATTAAAACATTATTTGTACCTTAAACTACACTAATTACCTCTAATCGCGATTAAGAACTTAAAAGTTACTATTCACCAAAAAATCATTTTAATCTCATTGAACAACATTTTACTTCTTAATGACAACCATGTATGTCGGATTTTTGAAAATCAAATCACAGAAGTGGTAATATTTCTTTCAAACGAAAAATCAGTTATTTAACTACCACTTAGTGGTTTCACTATTCATCAAAAATTGATGTTTTTTAGAACAATGCCAAAATTTCACCCTACGCTATAATTGATATTCCGAATTCAAAAATGATGTCTATTTTACAAAATTCCAAACATATAAGTTTCATTAATTAATTTTATAATTAATTCCCGATGTCACAACAAATAGCGTGTTTTTAAGAAACAATTTATATCAAAAGATTGGCAATTGTTTATGTCCAATTTCAATGTTAAATTATTTCTAATGACCACCATTGGATAAAATTGTAAAAATATATTATAATTATACTTTAAAACCACTAAATAGTATAATTTATCACTATAAATTATTTTGATTTAAAAAGTTGTTTTTAAGTATTTTTCACTATTCATAAAAAATTAGAAGTTCTCAGAAAAATACTAAAAATTCATCATAGGCTAATTTCGATATTCCGAATCCAAAAATGAATTCCATTTTGAAATATAAAATTTCTATAATTTTAAAAAGTGGTTATTACTATTCATAATGGCTACTTTGATTAGTCGCGGTGTTTTAGAACTCGAAGTTGCGTACAATGCAAGCTATTGCATTATTGAATGAGAAGCGTATCATGGAATCTCGGGGTGTTACATTCTACCCTCCTTCAATAAATTGCGTCCTCGCAATTTGAAATTTTTCTTTGAAAATAAAAGGTTGAAAAGAGAAAATACCTTTATAGAAAACCCACATCGGAAATAAGGTTAATAAATATATAACATTAAAAGAAAGCAAGATAAGTACAAAGGTCACCCGATATAGACCATTCTAGGATTCTATGAAAATATGGATATGGAAGAAAAACAAACCATCAAGGTCTGTTGGAGAGTTATAGAAAACAGGATTAGGAGAAAGTTTAACCACAAGAAAATCACAAACTTGTGATTGGTTAAACGGTCATTGAATACCCAGTTGGAAAAGTTAACCGACAACATTTTTGTTTTAAGTTACCTTTTATAATGTTGAGGAATTTATTTATAAGATTTACTAAGAACGTAAGGGAATATACATACTTGTTATGTATACTTTCATTCGTTAATAAATTTTTACCACAAACCCAACTTTTACTCCAAATGGTAACGGAACTCAAAAATATTCTATTTATCCTAATTGTATAAGGTTCAAAATGTTAACACATACCATTTAGATTAGTAAAACTATTTTGTAATAACCAGGGACTTCCTGTAGGCTAGTGGTAGGAAATAAAGGCTTGTCGCACTATGGTTGTGGGTTCGATTCCTGCAGCTTTGTCCGACGCGACAGGTTATTCCCCACCCTGCAGGTTGTCCTTTTTCCTAAAACTATAGTATTATAATATTCCAAAAATAATCTTCAGAAATTCTTTAACATTAAACAATACTATCCATGGTTCAACTTAATCCATTCCAGCCTTAATAGTTATCCAAAATACCTCCATCCAGACTTTCTCTAAAAGGTCTCTAAATTCCAAAATCAATTGTAACATCAGATTCCCCAAACAAAGAAAAGTTTCTCTTATTGTCACATACTAAAAATATGATTACATTAATCATATTAAAACCTTACTGAAATCAAAAATTACTGCAGTACAATCCATATATATATATATCACATTATTCTTATAACCAGAATATAATCCTTGAGTCCAAAAGCACAAATACATTAATTATTCCGCTTCAACTGTAGTCGCAGCATAAGATTGGACTTTATCCCTTGGCCTTTTCTGAGGTAAGTTTCCTTGACGCTTAGGACATTCATTTGAATAATGCCCTGTTTCCCTAAAATTGTAGCATTCAACTTTGACAGCTTCTTTCTTTCCCTTGCAATCACGAGCCTGGTTACCCTTTTCTCCACATTTTTAACAAACTCCCATTCCTTTTAGGCAAGTACCAGGGTGATTCTTCCCACAATTATCACATAATGGAAAATCCTTCTTTCCCTTTTTCCCCTTATCTGTCTCTTGTTCCACCGTTCTCTTCTTCTCTTGATTTACTTTGTTGTCATAAGACTTAGAGAATTCCTTTTCTGTCTTGATAGCACACGAGACAGTATCTTCGTATGATGAGAAGGATTGTGATACTAAAGCTCGACGGAGAAATGGTTTTAACCCATCAAAGAAACGATCAATATTACTCCTTGGGTTACGTATATAATCGGCAGCATGCCTCGCTAACCTTGTAAAGTTAGCCTCATACTTTGCGACACTCTCATCCTCCTTCTGCCTCAAACTCAGAAATTGCCTTTCCATATCTGCTCGATGGTCACGAGGAAAATATTTTTCTAAGAAAACCTCTTTGAAATCCCTCCATTCCATATTCGATACGTCACCATATTCCTTTTTGTTTTGAATCAGCGACCACCACTTATCGGCATCTCCAGTGAGGCGGTAAACTGCCATGACAACCTTCTCCCTTTCACTACTCCCCAAGGCATGGAATATTTTATCTAAGGAATTTATCCATTGCTCAGATACTGTAGGATTTTTACTCCCATTGAAGGTTGGTGGTTGTTTCCTCATGAAACAGTCTAGCATTGATCCTCCACGTTGCGGATCAGGGTGATCCATACGAGTAAGGTTATTATTCATAACCTGAGTGAGTTGTCCCAGTATGGTAATAAGTTGATCAGCACCAGTTGTATCTCCAGATCCACAATAATTATCTTGAGCAGGAGGGAAATCCCTACACGGAGTGCGTGCATTGATATGGTTTCCATTCCTTCCACTAGGTGCCATTTCTAAACAATGGCATAAACTAGATTAGTTTATTAATCAAAATACATAATTCCATACTTGTAAAATACTTAACATAAATTGAACTAATTATGGATATAATCCATAATTATAAAAAGAAATGTTTCCGTTGAGGAAGTATATACTCATAACCCTTCATAGTGGTTTGTAAAGAAAATGAGAATTATCCTAAGCATATCCCCCGGGAGTGTCGTAACCAAGAGTGCAGCAAGGCCCGTTGTCGTGCACCAGTTCCCGTTCGAGTCTAGCTCAAAGCGGTGTTTTCGGGTTTTACCCCTAGGTACATCTGTTCCGGAGCTGCCTCTACCTGCTCGTATCCAGACAGGGATGTATTGCTCGGAAAACTCATAACATCTCTATAATACCAAAATTCTAGGAAGTTCTTCTATACTAATCCTCAAAGTCTATCTTTGGGCTATGTTCTCTAATCAGAGTTTATCTAAATCTAGCTTCCAAGGTTAGTACTAAATTGCCTCTGATACCAACTGTAACGCCCCGACCCCAGCTACCCAGAGTCGGTGCATTACTTCGTAACATTGGCATGATCACAAAAGATCAAGTCTCGAAAGACCGATTAGTTTAGTAGCCTTGGAAACACTAGATACATTCATAAGTCTTTCATTACATCAAAAAGTAAACAAACTACAATAACATGGTCTTCATAGTCCACAATCATATCCCTTTCTGACTACCCCTGTAGTTCATTCATAAAATACATCTTCACATCCTGGAAAATATTAAAACATTGAAAGGGGTGAGCTCAGATGCTCAGTAAGGCTAACAATATAGCGGAAGCTTTCATAAATAAACATTAACATTTAAGGCAATGTATAACTAAAACAAAAGCCTTTTAAACTTGAACTTCAACATAATATGGAAAATGTAAAATGAGATAATGCCATTTACTTCTTCACATGGATATTCTGCTGGTCGAATAATCACATGCAATATCAATAACCACTTTCATAATGATGGAATTCATAATGCCAGACTATCATAACCACGTAGTCAAGGCCTCGTGCCAAGACCACAAATAAGATTTTGTCAAGGCCTCGTGCCAAGACACTAGTTTGTCTCATGAGACCTGCCGATGCATCGAGGAGCTATAGCGGGCTCCACCCGTCACTTATTAAGTCCAATGCATTCCCATATGAAAAGGTTTTAACATAACATAAACATTCGTATTAAAACTAGCATACGAAATGTCAATAATTTCACCATAAACTATGAATGGTATAAAAATAGCACATCCACAGTCAAACATATCACAAAACCTTCAATACAATATAGAAGTTTTGTATTATAATAAATCAACTTCAAATAAGCGTAAAATCCATCAAAGGATGTTGACCTAGATGAAATCAAAACACTTTTTAGAGAAATATCTCTTTCTATTTTTGAAATAATTTAAGATCCATATAAAACAAAACATTTTCTTGAAAATATTCTTATAAGCTTGTAAGGAAAGCTTTGAAGATTTTATAATGGCGGAAAATAACCGCACCCGCCGTATAATTTAAGAAAACATTCTTACCTTAATTCTGTCAAAAAGGTTAAAAAGGACCTTGTTTTGAAAACGACGGAAAGATTCCTCTTATAAAAAGTCAAAAAGGGTATAAATGACTGTAACCCATATTCTTGTAAATAATAAAAATGTTTTGAAATACATTTTGAAGAAACATGGATGTGGATGATAAAGAGATCCCAGTATATTATTACGTATAAACAACCTCGGATAATGAAGAGATTGTGAAATAACCCTTACCTTGCGTCCTTTCCTGACTCAACCGTTCTTTAACCTCCTGAATAATAAAATAGAGTTAATTACTATTTACTTAAGAACCTTTTTCATGTTCATTATTCCTTTTATATCCCTTATTACAATGTTATGAACATTATGTAATTATTTAAGTTAATAACGGTCGTTTTGTCGATCTTTGGTACTTGAGTCAACAATAAACTTCTTATAATTACAAGTTGTTCATGTGGTTGAATATCCATTATATCCAGAATTATATTCATGATTTATATGTAATATATATCTTATATATCTATTATATACATTCATTTATAATATTACGTAACATTTAGAGGTAAGAAATGAAATGCACCGTTCATGGAGACGGTAAGCCGTACGTACGCATGAACGCTACTTTCTTTTCAATTTCATATTTAATGGAACAAAATCATAATGATATAAATGTATAATATAATTACAGTATAATATAGTGTATAATACCATTTACTCCATCCTTTATACATCCCACATATGGCATTAACGATTCAAATCACTTTGAGGGGGCGGTAGTCCGCACGTCCTAAAATGAAATTATCGCGTTTTACCCATAATGGAAATCATAAAGTATAACATAAATGAGAAATAGATAAGGATAAGGAAAACATAAAAATAATATATATTTCATATATGAAAATAGTGTCATCAAAATGGACACCATTATAGGTGTTAAAAGAATTTGAACAATCATCGTTTCGTGAGGCAGAAATTCGCCATCCACAGAAACAGTATGTTCTTTAACCATTAGATGTAGGTGTGTGTAAGTGTAGCTCGAATACATCTTATAACAACATCCTAGTATATTGAGGATACTGCTGTTGTTACAAAGGAAATGAATAAAAAGAGTTTAGGGGGTTGGAGAAGAAAAATAAAACAAAACAACATTAGAGAAGACATTACCTCAAAATCGGGTAACTCTTTTTGATTTGAGCCAAAGGCTTCCTTGAGAAGAGTTCTGCCCAAAGTGAGGCTTCTAGGAGTAAGAGGGGGAAGTTGGGAGAGTATTTGGGCAGAGTTTGGCCGAGCCAAATGGCTTGAAAGTGTAAATGAGGTGGGAGAGGTGGGGGCCTTTTATAAGTGGAGAGGAGGGGCTCTTTTGGAAAGATTGAAATGTTACATTATTACACTATGCTTTTCGGATTCTAAAGGTCCCACACTTATATAATTCGAGGATAAGATGATAAGGGTTCGAAATATACTCATCCAATAGGTTTTTGACAAGTGTAATCCTTGGATATTTCATTATCTTCTCATTTTATTTAAATCGTTAAATAATGAGGTCATCGCTGCATCATAATGATGTCATAAATAATTTAATTTATTTAATGTCTAAAAATTATAAAAAAAATACTATGATGTAGGAAATCTTTTTATCTTTCTAATGAATATTTATAGTCAAAATCGGGACTTGTGTAACCCCACTTAAAAACTGTTTTAGTAAAATAACTCATGTTTGTGTCAATTTAATTTTAACATTAAATAAATATATATTAATGTCATTTTCCAACTAAAGTGGCTCCATGGGATCCCCAAGTTGACCCATGGGTTGTCTTGGTCGGCCATGACTCATCCAATAGGAGTAGGACAAGTGTCATGCTCATCTCATATTATTAAAACATTATTTGTACCTTAAACTACACTAATTACCTCTAATCGCGATTAAGAACTTAAAAGTTACTATTCACCAAAAAATTATTTTAATCTCATTGAACCACATTTTACTTCTTAATGAAAACCATGTATGTCGGATTTTTGAAAATCAAATCACAGAAGTGGTAATATTTCATTCAAACGAAAAATCAGTTATTTAACTACCACTTAGTGGTTTCACTATTCATCAAAAATTGAAGTTTTTCAGAACAATGCCAAACTTTCACCCTAAGCTATAATTGATATTCCGAATTAAAAAATGATGTATATTTTAAAAAATTCCAAAAATATAAGTTTCATTAATTAATTTTATAATTAATTCCCTCTGTCACAACAAATAGCGTGTTTTTAAGAAACAATTTATATCAAAATATTGGCAATTGTTTATGTCCAATTTCAATGTTAAATTAATTCTAATGACCACCATTGGATAAAATTGTAAAAATATATTATAATTATACTTTAAAACCACTAAATAGTATAATTTATCACTATAAATTATTTTGATTAAAAAGTTGTTTTTAAGTATTTTTCACTATTCATAAAAAATTAGAAGTTCTCAGAAAAATACTAAAAATTCATCATAGGCTAATTTCGATATTCCGAATCCAAAAATGAAGTCCATTTTGAAATATAAAATTTCTATAATTTTAAAAAGTGGTTATTACTATTCATAACGGCTACTTTGATTAGTCGCGGTGTTTTAGAACTCGAAGTTGCGTACAATGCAAGCTATTGCATTATTGAATGAGAAGCGTATCATGGAATCTCGGGGTGTTACATGGATGATAAAGAGGTCCCAGTAGATACTCATGTATAAACAACCTCGGATAATGAAGAGAATGTATAATTAACCCTTTCCTTGTACTTTTCCTTGATCAAGGGTACGTTAACCTCTTTTATAATAGTTGAATCATTTTTATTAAATTATAAAAGAAAACCATACATAAATATATTATCATATATTATCTTCTAATATTGGGTTGTTAATAATATTTTAGTCGTATAATTGTTTCGAGTGTAAACTGATTCATTTTCCTTTATATGTTTTCTTATGTAATCTTTGTTTTTATGGATACAATTTATTTCATTAATATTAAAAAATTATATTAACTTCTTAAAAATTAATTTTTAATCATGAAATGATAATTATTCTTGAATGGTTATGATGGAGAATAAATTTCATCGCGTTCATGGAGACTGTAAACTGCATATACGCACGAGCGGAAATATCATTCGATTGTTGGTGAAATCGTATATAATTGGATGGTATATCATATATACATAATCCTTAACATGTTATATTTATTATTTACATTATTTATACTCATTATTATGCCTATCCAAATAATGAAGTGTTTGAATGACAAACTACACCACAACGTGGAGACAGTAAGTCGTACGTACGCACGTATGGTGAATTGTCATTAATAGGATGGATAGAATAATGAATATGGTTGTACCATATTTATAATAACATAAAAATATTTATAAGGTTCTGGAGATATTATTTTGGTACGGAAACATCAAATAAAGAGGAAGTGGAAGAAGAAAAGAACTTTGAAAGAGATGGTGAAATTATTACCTCTTCTTCGGATGTTTCCTTTTGAGTTGATCAAAAGGGATTCTTAGATTTTAATTGTGATCAAAGTAAGGCCTCTCAGTTGAAGTGAGGTTAGTTGGGAGGATATTTTATCATGGTTTGGCCGATACAAATGGATTTTGGAGGTGTGATTTTGAGATAAGGGTAAGTACACTTTTATAATAGAGGTGAGGGTCACTTTAGGAAAAGCTTGAAATGTTATTTTATTATACAATCATATTCGGTTTATAATGGCTCCAAAATTATTTATTTCTATGATAATGTGAGGATAGGTCAATAAATTCTCATCCAATAGGTTTTAGATAGGTTTAGATCACTATATTAACCATATCCGTTAGATTTAACTCTTAGTTAAATAGTTAAACTTTTACCATGTATTCTTGTATTATTATAATAAATGGTTAATAAACATACTATAAAAAGACAAGAGAATAGAAAGTGGTTCTTGTTGATATATCTAACCTTATATATGTACTCTGGCCTAACCTTATATTCTTATTAATATTATTTCAATTAATAATATAGTATTTGTTTTGAAAACTCATTTATGTCAATTTTGACACTATTTGGTATTTTTTTGTAGAAGTCATAACAACATTATCACTTCAAAAAAAATTATATAATAAACCATAACATATAATATTATTCTAGAAAATCAGTGGAATTCATCATCAGTCTGAATTTACATTTATTTGGATATTTATAATATCAATTATTTTAAACTTTCATTAATAATGTAATTACAACATCATCATTGGGTCAAAAATAAATTTATTTATTTAAAGTCTAAAAATTATAAATAAAATACCATTATGTATGAAATAATTTTATCTTTCTAATTAATATTTATAGTTGAATTTATCTTTTGTTTACCCCTATATTGAAAATGGTTTAGCTATTAAAATTTGAATTTAACACTTTTAACTCTTCATTAAATTAAATAATAATAAATGTCCAAATGTAATCCATTGGTCCAAAATGATCATATTTTATTCCAAAGTATGATTTTTTTTGAAATAAACTTATCCAATAGAATTTGGACATGTTTTAGGGTAATTATAATATCATTTTTTACCTTTAATTACCCTATTTACTTTTTATCGTGGTAAATAAAAGTCAAAAGTTACTATTCACCAAAAAATATTTTCATCTTATTGAAATTAATTTTACTTATTGATATCAACCGTGTGTCTTGGATTTTTTAAATTCAATTAACTGATGTGGTAAAATTATGTTTTATGAAAATTTGAAAATGCGCCGAGAAGGTGGGTAAAAGACGGTAAAAAGTTAAATAAAATTATATATATAATATTATTATAAAACAACTCCAATGAATTACATTGAAAACATATAGGTATTATGTATCTGTTTTTATCTAATATAAATTTAAATAAAACAACTAATTATTTAAATAAAAAGTCTGTTTTAAACAATAATGTAGTGTTTTTCACTATTCATTAAAATTGAATGTTTTCAGAAAAATAACAAAAAATCACCCTTAGAAAATTTTGATATTCTGAATCAAAAAATGAATTATATTTGGAAAAATAATAACATAAAAACTTAAAAAAGTGGGTATTAATTTTCATAACGACTAGTTTGAATGGTCGTGGTGTGTTATAACTCGAAGTTGTGTACAACACCAACTATTGTATTATTCAAAGAGAAGCATACCGTGGAAGATTGGGGTGTTACGTTCTTCCCTCGTTCTAATAATTTTTTCCTTGAGATTTTGTGAATATTATAGCATAAAACATTTGAGTGTTTATTCATCATATGTTCCTCGGGTTCCCACGTTGCCTCTTACATCTTATGGTTTCTTCATAGAACATTCACCAGACGAGTCATCTAGTTTCTTTGCACTTGTTTCCTGGTATCAAGAATCTTGAAAGGCTCTTCACAAAAATACATGTTGGGTTCTAGTTATATTTCTTCATAGGTGAGTACATGTGTTGGGTCAAGAATGTATTTTCTTAACAGTGATACGTGGGACACATTATAAAATTTGGAGAGACATGGCGTCTTTGCCAAACGATAATCTATAACTCCAGTTCGTTATAGAATTTTGAAAGGTTTGATGTACCTGGGACTTAATTTTACCTTCTTATCGAATTGTATAAGACACTTCCATAGAGATACATTCTAGAAAACATGATCTCTTACTTGTAATTCCAAACCATTACTTCGGTTATCGGCATAGATCTTTTTCTCACTTTGAGCTGCTTCGATGTGGGTTTAGATAACCTTCACCTTTTCCATTGCTTCCCCAAAAAGTTTTGGGCCTAAAAGTTTTCTTTCACCAACATCATCCCAAAAAGTTGGTGTGCGACATCGCTTTTCATATAATTCATCATATGGTGCAATCTGAATACTTTAATGGAAGCTATTGTTATAGTAAAATTCTACCAGAGGTAAATATTGACCCCACATACCTTGAAAGTCGACTGAGAAAGAACTCAACATGTATTCTAAGGTTTGAATAGTCTGTTTTGATTGTCCATTAGTTTGAGGGTGGTAGGCAGTGCTCAAATGTAGTGTAGTATCTAAGGCCTTCTGAAGACTTTTCTAGAATCTTGATATAAAATGGGGATCACGATAAAAACAATAAATAGGGGTACTCCATGAAGTCTTAAAAATTCATTAATATATAGTCTTGCTAAACATTCAAATGTTTAATCTTCTCTTATAATAAAAAAATGTGTTGACATTGTAAGATGATCAATATTGACCCATATTTCATTATTCCTTCTAAGATTCTTTGGTATCCCCATGACAAAGTCCATCATAATATCATCCCATTTACACTCACGTATGGTAAGAGGTTGCATGACTCCTCCAGGATGTTGTCTTCTAGCCCCAACATGTTGACAAACCATATATCTTGACACATAATCAACAATCTCCCTCTTTATGTTGACCCACAAAAAATGTTCCTTCAAATCTATATACATTATAGTGCTACCAGGGTGTATAGAGAAATTAGATCTATGAGAAACATCCCACAATTCCCTTTTTAGATAAGGTATATTAGGAACAAAAATTATCTTCCCAAATTTCAAATTTCCATCTTCGTATATGAAGTAAATCAATATCCCATTATTCACAGCTTTAATTTTATTTTGAAAATCCTCATCATCAGTCTAAGAAATTTTTATCATTTCTAGTAAATTTTTATTAACAAAAATTTGAAAAAGTATTTATGTTTCACCTTCCATGATTGTTCCCATATCCATCGTTACTAGATCCATGAACATTGGATCCTTTTTAAATCTCATCTTGTTCCAAACCCCATGATCATTTCGGCTCAAAGCTTCTACCACCCTATTTGCCTTCCTCAAGTGGTAGTGTATAGTGCAATCAATAATATTTGAGTATTTCAAGACATCTTCTATCCCTCATGTTGATTTATTTCTGTGAGAAAATATACTTCAAACTCTTGTGATTGGTATATATCCCCCATTTTTCACCATAGAGATAGTGTCTTCATATCTTTAAAGAAAATATTACAGCTTCTAACTCAAGATCAAGAGTAGTATTGTTTTGTCCATGAATTTTTAGCTGTCATGATGCATTGGAAATAACCCTATCATTCGGCATAAGGACACAACCATGTCTTTTCTTTGATGCATCACTATAAATAACAAACCCATTATGTCTCGATGGTAGAGTCAATATAGAATAATTGAATAATATTTTCTTCAGTTATTCAAAACATTATTCACACACTTTTTTCAAAAAAAAATTAACCCCTTTACATGTGAGCTTGGTTAATGGGTTTTCCAATTGGGAAATATTCTGGATGAAATGCCGATAATAACCAGCTAAACCAATAAAACTGCGTACCTCAATTATACTCATCTATGATTTCCACTCTTATATTTCATTTTTCTTATAAGGATCAACAAATATTCCAACCTTAGAGACAATATGGCCAATAAAATAAATTTCTAGAATCCAGAATTCACACTTGCTAAACTTCCCATATAATTTAATTCATCTAAGGGTTTTCAGAATAGTGCGTTAGTGATTTTCAGGGTTTTTGTTTCTTTTTTAATATACCATGATATCATAAATAAATTCTAATAAAAATTCATCATGATATTCCTTGAAATATCTATTCATTAGATCCATGAAAACAGAGGGTTCATTAGTCAGTCCAAAAGGCATTACTGTAAACATGTAATTTCCATACCTAGTACGAAATGTTGTCTTCGGAATGTCTTCCTTTACACATAACTGATGATATCCATATCAAAGGTCTATCTATGAAAAATGTTGAGCTTCATAAAATTGATCTAATAAATAATCAATGTGGGGTAGGGGATACTTATTCTTTATTGTTATAGAATTGATCTCCCTCTAGTTAGAGCATAACCTCATAGATCCATTTTTCTACTCAACAAAAGGAACACGAGCTCCCCACGGAGAAACACTAGGGAAAATAAATCTTGTATTACTAAATTCCTCAAGTTGTTTCTTTAGTTCCCTTAATTCTCTAGTGGACATTCTCTAAGCGGTCTTCGATATGGTCCTTCAATCATGATTTAAATTAAAGGAAAAATCAATTTATCATTCTGGAGGATGTCTGGGTAAATCCTCTGGAAACACATCAAAAAAATCATGTACAATTAGTATGTCCTCTATTATAACATTCTATTCCTCATCCATAGTTATTTCATTCTCTTCCTCCCCAATAATTGAATTTAGTAGAGCTACTGGGGGTGTATCTAGATTAGAATCAGATGGTTATGTTTCTTCTCTAAAGATAAGGTACTCTTTATCATCATTATCGAAAATTGTAACATCATTCTTCTTACAATAAATTTTCGCATCATGGTCCAAAATCCAATCAATACAAAAGACTATATCAAATTCAATCATGGGTATGATGACGAGATTAGAAGATAAATAACATTTACATTCCCTAATGGGAACTGATTCAAAAAACATTATTACAATGATACTTCCCTTATGATTTTTGACTGAAAAATCCCTTGTTAAATAAAATTGGAAACATCTAATTTTATTAGAAACTGGGAAGATATGAAATAGTGTGATGATCCCTTATCAAATAAATCATTGGAAAAAATTGAGGAAACCATTAAATTACCGGTAGCCACGTCTTTTAGAGCTTCAACCTCAGCATTAGTTATCGCATAATCTTTTTCTTGCTCCATTGGCCTTATCTAAGGTAATTTTCCATGGTTCTTAAGAAATTCATTTTCATAATGTCCCATTTCCTTATAATTGTTGGATTCAACATTGAAAACCTCTTTATTTCCCTTGCAATCACAATTTTGGTGGCCTTTTTCACCACACTTGTAAAATATTCTTATTCCCTTCAGGAAAGTACCGAGGTGTTTATTACCACATTTACCGCAGTATAAAAATTGATCCTTTTCATTTCATCCACTTATTTCCATTTCATGAGTGTTCAATAGATCTCTTATTCTCTTTCTTTACTTTAAAGTTGTCAGACTTATAGAATTATTTTTTTCTCTTGACAGCAAATGAGAGAATATCTTCATACGATGAGAAGGATTATGAGACTAATGCTCAATAGAGAAATGTTTTTAACCCATAAAATATCCAATTAATATTACCCCTTGGGTCACGTATATAATATGTTTCATGCCTTGCTAGCCTTGTAATGTTAGCCTCATACATGGCGACATTCTCATTCTCTTTTTTCCTCCGACTCAAAAATTTTCTTTCCATATCCGCTTGATGGTCACAAATAAAGTATTTTTCTAAACAAGGATCTTTAAAATCCCTCTATTATAAATTATATACTTCTTCATCGTTATTTTTGTTTTGAATTAATGACCACCATTGATTAGCATCTCCCATGAGGTGATAAACTTCCATGATAACTTTTTCCCTTTCGCTACTCCACAAAGCATTAAATATTTTCTCTAAAAAACTTATCAGTTTATCAGCTACAAATGGATTTGTAGTCCCATTTAATGTTGGTGGTTTTTTCCTCATAAAGTTGTCTAACATTGATCCTCTATGTTGTGGATCAAGGTTCTCTATATGGGTAATGTTATTATTCATAACCTGAGTGAGTTGTCCCAGTATGGTGATAAGCTGATCTGTAACAGTTGCCTCACCATCTCCACTATAATTATCTTAAGTAGGAAGGAAATCCCTACATGGATTATGAAAATTGATATAGTATCCATTTCTTCCACTAGGTTCCATTTCTAAAAAATGATATACTCTATATTAGTTTATAATTCACACTACATACTTCCAAACTAGTAAAACACTTTCCATAAATTGAACAGTTTATGGATATAATTCATAATCATAAAAGGATTTTATATTAAGTGGTATATACTTATAAATCCTTCATAATTGTTTGTAATGAAAATGTTAATTATCCTAAGCATATCCCCCTGGAGTGTCATAACCAAGAGTGAAGCAAGGCCTGTTGTCGTGTACCCAGATATCCTAGGTCAAGCCCGAAACTTCTTGTTAGAGTTTTCACTCCTAGGTACATCTATGCCAAATCCGCCTCTACCTACTCTTATCCTGACATAGATGTATTGCTTGTAAAACTCACAGAATCTCAATATTACCAAAACTCTAAGAAGTTCTTCTATACTAATCCTCAAAGTCAATCCTAGGGTAATGTTCTCAAATCAGAGTTTTTCTAAATCAAGCTTCCAAGGTCTGTACTAAACCTACTCTGTTACTAACTATAATTCCCTGACCCTAGTTACCCATAGTTGGTGCATTATTACATAACACTGGAATGATCACAAGGGATCAAATCCCAAAATACCAATCAATTTAGTAGCCTTAAAAGTACTAGATACAAACATAAGTTTTACATTACATTTTCAAATGAAAAAAACAACATTATGTATCCTTTTAACACATTCAAGTTCTTTAGAATCTACCCACATGTCATTCATAATATACTTCTTCACATCCTGGGAAAAATAAAACATAGAAAGGGGTGTACTCAGGTGCTCTGTAAGGATAACAATATAGAAGAAACTTTTATAAATAAGCATAAACATTTAAAGAAATGTATATGACTAAAACACAAGCCTTTTAAAATTAAAATTCAGCATAATATGGAAAATATAAATCAAATAATTCCATTGGCTTATTCACATCGATATTCTACTATTCAAATAATGACATGTACTAATTAATTTCATAATGAGGGAATGCCTAGCATTGGAAATCATTACCACATAGTCAAGGCCTCGTGCCAAGACTTCAAATAAAATTTTTGTCAAGGCCTGGTTCCAAGACACTATTTTTTCATATGATACCTACCAATGCATCAAGGAGCTATAGCGGTCTCCACCCATCACTTACTAAGTCCAATGCATTCATCATATGAAAAGGTTGAAACAGAACATTAACATTCATATTAAAACTAGCATATGAAATGTTAATACTTTATCCATAAACCACGAATGGTATAAAAAATAACACATAAATAGTCCAAAATATCCAAAAAACTTTAATGTAATATGGAAGATTGTATCATAGTAAATCAACTTCAAACAAGTTTAAAAATCCATCAAAGTAGGTTGACATAGATGAAATCACAAGTATTTAAGATAAACATCTCATTCAATTTTGAAATAATTTAAAAGTCACATAATTATAAATGAAATAATTTATTTTTAAAATATTCTTATAAGCTTGTAAGGGAAGCTTTGATGATGCAATAATGGCATAAAATAGTCGCACTCACCGTATAAGTTAAAAAACATTCTTCCTTAATTTTGTTTAAAAGGATATAAAGGACCTTGTTTGGAAAATGAAAGAATGATTATGTTATAATTTTTTTATAAAAAGTCAAACAAGGGTATAATTGACTTTATACCATGGTCTAGGAAATAGTATAAAATGTTTTGAAATACATTTTTATGAAACATGGATGTGAATGATAAATATGTCCCAGTAGATACTCACGTATAAACAACATCAGATAATGAAGAGATTGTTGAATTAACCGTTAACTTATAATTTTTATTGATCGAGGTTAAGTTAACCTATAGTATAATAGTTAAATCAATGTTATTAAATTATTCAAGAACCACATAAATACCTATGTTATCATATATGATCTTCTAATATTTCTCTGTTAATAATATTTTAGTAGTATCATCGTTTCAGGTTTTAACTGATTCGTTTTCCTTTATATGTTTGGTTATGTAAGCCATGTTTGTTATGGATATGGTTTATTTTATTCATATAAATAATGATATAAAGTTGTTAATAATTATTTTTAATCATAAAATGAAAATTATTCTTTAACGTTTATGATGGGGAATGAATTTCCTCACGTTCGAGAAGACATGTAAACCGTACGTACGCATGAGAGAAAATATCATTCTATTGATGGTGAAATCACATGTAATTTGATGGTATATCATATATACATAATCCTTAACATGTTATATTTATTATTTAAATAATTATACTCATTATTATTCCCATAAAAATAATGAGGTTTTTGAATAAAAAACTACACCATGATGTGGAGACGGTAAGCCGTACGTACACATGTATGGTGACTTGTCATTCACAGGATGGATATAACAATGAATATGGTTGTACCATATTTATAATAACATAAAAATATTTATAAGGTAATGGAGTTATTATTTTGGTATGGAAACAAAAAAGAAATGGGAAGTGGAAGAAGAAAAGAACTTTGAAAGAGATGGTGAAATTATTATATCTTCTTCAGATGTTTCCTTTAGAGTTGATCAAAATGGATCCTTAGGTTGGATTTATGATAAAATTAATGCCTCTTGGATTAATTGAGGGTAGTTGAGAAGATAGTTTTGTAGGGTTTGTCTGAGAAAAATGGATTTGGAGGTGTGATTTTAAAAGAAGGGGAAGTACACTTTTATATGAGAGGTGACGGTCACTTAAGGAAAAGCTTGAAATATTATTTTATTATACAATCATATTCGGTTTATAATGGCTGAAAAATGATTTATTTCTAGGATAATGTGGGTATGGGTCGAAAACAACTTAACCAATAGGTTTTAGATAGGTTTATATCACCATATTAACCTTATATTTTAGATTAAACTCTTAGTTAAATAGTTTTACTTTTACAATATATTCTTGTAATATTATAATAAATGGTAAATAAACAAACAATAAAAATCCAAGAGAACTCCAAGTTGTTAATTATTGATATATCTAACCTTAAATAAGTCATTTGGCCAATCATTATATTTTTAGGAATATTATATCAATTAATAATATAGTATTTGTTTTATAAACTCTTTTATATCAATTTTGACACTATTTGGTATTTTGTTTTTTTGGAAGTCATAACAAATTTATGACTTCAAAAAAATTATTTAATTAACCCTTACATGTAATATTAACCTAGAAAATTTGTGCAATTCATTATAAGTCTCACTTTAAATTTATTTGGATATTTATAATAACAATTAATTTTATATTTCATTAAAAAGGTAATTACTACATCATCAATTTGTTATAAATAAATTTAAATATTTAATGTCTTAAAATTATAAATAAAATAAAATTATATAGGAAATATTTTTAGATTTATAATGAATATTTATTGTTGAATTTATCTTTTCTATAACCCTGTATTGAAAATGGTTATGTTATTAAACTTTGTGTTTAACACTTTTAACTCTTCTTTAAATAAAATAATAATAAATGTTATAATCTAATCCAAGTTGACCAAAAGGATAATATTTTATTAATAAGGTTTATTTTGGTCGAAATAAACTTATAAAATTGAATTATGACCTGTGTAAGGGTAATTATGATATCATATTTCACCTTTAATTACCCTATTTTCTTTTAACCGTGGTAAATAAAAGTCAAAAGGTAATATTAATGAAAAATAATTTTCATCATATTGAAACAAATTTTACATACTTATATCAATTGTGACTCTAGAATTTTTTAAATTAAATTCATAGAAGCGGTAAAATTACATTTTATGCAAATTTGCAAATGCGCTTCGAACGTTGGTAAAAGACGGTAAGAAGTTCAATAAAATTTAATATATATAATATTATTATAAAATAACTCCAATGAGTTAAATTAGAAAAATATAGTTATTATGTATCAATTTTTATCTAATATAAATTTTAATAAAATAAATAATCATTTAAATAAAAAGTTGGTTTTAAACAATAACGCAATGTTTTTCACTATTAATCAAAAATTGAAAGTCTTTTGAAAAATATCAGAAATCCACCCTAAGCTAATTTTGATATTTCGAATACAAAAATGAAGTTCATTTTGAAAAATAAAATTTATAAAATTTCAAAAAGTGGGTATTACTATTCAGAATGGCTATTTGGATTGGTCATGGTGTGTTAGAACTCGATGTTGCGTACAACACAATCTATTCTATTGTTCAAAGAGAAGTGTATCGTGGAATTTTGAGGTGTTACATTAAAAAAATACCATGATATATTAAATATTATTAATTTTTAATTATTATATATAGTCAAATATATTCGTTATATAACACTATATTAAAATTGTTTTAGTAAAAAGACAGATTTTTATGTTATATTTCTCTTTACTTTAAATTAATTATTATAACATGTCATTATCACAGCCAAGTTGCCCCTAAATGAAAAAAGTTCATCCTAAGGATTTTTGGTCACCCATGACTCATCCAAAAAGATCATACTTGTGTTAGGGTAGTTTTATATTATTATCATAATATTTCCCCCCCTTATTTAGCTAATTTACTCTTTACCCGTGATAAATAAAATTAATTAATGATGTAACAATTCATAATGACAAAAAATAAATGGTACCTATTTAAATAATTTGGATGATATGATTACAAATAAGAAATCCATTTTCCCAAATTCTAAACATATAAGTTGAATTATTTAATTTAAAATTAATTCCCGTTGTCAATACCAGAAAGTGGGTTTTTAATAAGTAAAAACTATCAAAAGATTAACATGTGTTTATGTCCAATTTAAATGTGAAATTACTTCCAATGACCAAAATTGGATTAAATAATAAAAAAAATCCAATTAGAATTTAAAACCCATTAAAATGATAACATAACTATATAAATAAATTAGACGCAAATTCAATTTTGAATTAAAATACAGTATTTTTCACTATTCGTTTAGATGTGAATTTCATCCGAAAAATACCAAAATTTCAATCGAGGAAAATTTTTATGTCCCTATTTTAATGAAGAATATTAAATTGTCAAATATGTCATATAAAAATTTTAAAAAATATTTTTAAAAAGTGTTCACCAAAAAAAAGTGGTAAAACAACATTTTAAAAATATTTAAGTATTTTATGCTTAACATTGGATTCATTATAATTTTTAAGCCTCTAAAATTTATTAAATAAATATAAAAACATTTAACAAACATGTGTCATCATATTTTAGTTATTTATATTCATTATCTTCAATACAATAGCTAGGCATTAACTACCATTTAAAATAATAATATTTGTGTAGTATAATTTTTTGTAGAACACAAAGTTGTGTGCAATGTAAGATTTGGGTAAAACCTTTTTTTGCGTGTTGAGTATGATATCAGAAAAAGAATCGACTTAATGTAAAATTAATATCTAATTTATAAATATAAATGAAATAGTGTTATTCTAAAAATACATGCGATGTTTCAAACAACGGAATGTGGAAACAAATTAAAAAATGAAATAATAAGCATAATTAAATGGAAAAAAAATAAATCATAACATATTATGCTTAATAAAACCTCCCATAGACCATTAATAGAATATCATGAGACTAAAACGTTACCAAATTCTTTGTAGACTTATCTGGGTGCATACATCATTATCATATCATGTACGTGCATATGTTTTCCATAAAGATCATATAACATAACAACATAGTTCATCAAATTTAATAGAAAATTTAAGGATTGATAGTTACATACATGGATGCCCCTAATAAATGAATCATATAAAAATATAGGTGAATAACATTGAATATAAATGTGTAAGGGTATACACCTCACAAATTTTTGGCATGGGAAATCAGAGTGAAATTCTGTGGCATAAGTACAGTATGTAAGCATTCATAGAATAGATAAATTAGAGAGAAATGGGTATGTGATAAAATTTAAGGCAACAATGATAGTATGATTAATATTTAAGGAAATAATAAAACATTAAAAATTTTAAATTAATAGTAATAAGGAAAGAAGTTTTATTAAAGGAACATGGCATAAAAAATCACATAAATGTTTTCACAGCATAATGGGTGTATATAATGAATCCTGTGAGGGATTAATGAGGGTAAAAGGGGTAACACTCACTTGGAAATCATATGGGTATCAATAGGTATATGTATAAAGATATCCCATTAATATAAGTTGGAATAAAAATTTCAATACATAAATAAGGTGATTTAACAATTATGAGAAAGAGAGGATCCCTTACTATATTTATACATAGTAAATTCATAGGTAAATGATATAATGAGAAAGGATAAATGATATGTAACTATTATTACATAAATTGTACTATTGATTTATAATTTTAAATTCACGAAAACCTGACTAATTGATATTCAAAAGGCTAAATACAATGAAGGTTCTTAAATTGAAAAGAATGGAGAGAGGCCCCTTACCTCAAGGGGTGGTTCTAAATGATTGGGAGGTGCTTCATGAGATCCTAGGGGAAACATTTGAGGACTCTATAAATGTTAGGGTAGATTAAATAAGTGATAAATGGTATTTTATTGAATAAGAAGTGGATAGTGGGTGGGATTAATTATTCTATATGGCCATGGTCCTAAATCATTAATATATTTCCCTTGGTGATACAGAAGTGAGTCATTTTCATAAATAAATAATTTTAAAACCATTAAATATAATATAGATTTTGGAGGATTCATAAATTATTTATATAATAAATTAAATAACATAAAAATAAAATTATTTTAAATGGAAAACATATATTATTAAGTGGATGTTTTTTATAATATATCTTAAATCACTTTTGGGATTTTATGATATCATAATACACACAGTATTTTATACCTTATTAATGTTTTATACAACAATTTGACTGTCTCATAAAATTATGAAAAGTTCAATGTAAAACAATCTTAATGATATTATTCGAAAAGTAATATTTATTTAATGAAAATATTTATCTATTTCTTTTTAATTTTTACTTTTACAACATGAATCGAAATTTTTTGTGAAATGCTAGGTTATTTACAATAAATGTTCTTAAACCCTTAAAAAATTTATTTTTCTTCATTGAAATTATATAATAACTTTTTAAATAAAAATTTTTTTATTTTCAAATTTTATTAAAATAAAATTTATTTTAAAAAGTAACGTATTCATCAAAAATGAATTTCTTAATTGGAATATCATATTACACAAAAAATAAAATTTCTATTTTATCCTATCAAAATAAAAATAATTTTAATTTAGAAATAATAATAATTAAATAAAACCATTATTATATTGTAAATAAAATATACATATTAATATTACTGGGTTCTTGATATATATCCCTTTATTACACCAACAAATTCCCCAAGAGAAAGGTACATGATGGTGAGATTATCATAAGGTGGTTCAGCATACAAAGATTGGGTCATAATAAATATGTGCTTGATATTATCTAGTAAATGGATTTTGTCATGCTATAGTTGTTGGATATCATCTAGGTCATGGCCAAGTAAATATCTCAGTGATACTATATCTGTCTAGATCTTTGATAAGTGGGATTCATAGTGTATGATCCTACTAGTGGAAGTCATTGCTTCTTTTGTCTATCTCAATTGGATTTATCATAACCCAATATTTTTTCTAATCACTATATCATAGTTAAATGGATATTTTGTCAATGGAATTGATTATTAGTTATATTTGAAATCTGATAGGATATAATAAAACCAATTAAGTGAAGTTTTTTTCTTTAACCATAATACATAATAGGGAATTTAATCTAATTAAAATGAGAATTTTATTTATAAATGTTCAATTAGTTACCATCTTCCCCCTTCAAAAATTAGTGCATTGAAATTTTCATTTCATTCCATAAAATAGATTATGCTTATTATATTTCATCACCATATCTAGTTCGCACATCACTTCATCAAACAAGTGGATTTTCTATAGCACTTTTACTAAATGCATTATCTTATTTCGTATCACATTTTTTGTATTATCTAAGATATCCATCATCGTCACCTCTTATGAATGGTCATTTTACAATGGTTCCACCTTTTAATTCAGCACATGTGAGAGTTCTAGTATGTACTTACTTAAGAGGGATACCTGGAACACATCATGTATTTGGGATATATTAGGTGGGAGTGCCAGTCTATGGGACACCGCACTGATTTGATCAAGTATCAGAAAGGGAATGAGGTATCTTGGAATAATACATAAATTCTTCCCAAATAACTTGAATTTCATACATGAAGATATATGAAGTAATTCGTTATTTGAAACCAAAATCTCTAGTTATTATCTATGATTTTATGTATAGCTCTTTTTTGACTCTGAGCAGAACTAATGTGTTTCTGAATAGTATTGACCTTTTCTAATTATTTTGAAACCATTTAAGGAACTAGTAGTTTTTTTCACCAAGTCCATCACAACATGATTTTTTTTCATATATTCCCATAAGGGGCTTCATATGGATACTTTTTTATTCAAGAGTCGAAACTATTTTTACATAAGAACATAACCAAAGGAAGATGTTTATCCTATAATATTTTATAGCCTATTGAGAAGGCTCTCAACTTTTATTAAATTTTCTAAAACATCTTCTCATATTGGGATATTAGTTTGAGGGTGATAAGACATGATATAGTCAAATAATTTTTTAGAGCATGTTAGTAAATCTTCTAGAACATTGAGGTAATTCTTAGATGTTAGAAAGATACAGTCGATAGTTGTTACACCCCAAGATTTTACGAAAAATATTCTTTTTAATTTCATTAATGTATTGTGTTATATGCTACACCAAAAGGATCCTTCACAACACGCATACCTATCTTGGATTACATTAAACGCAAGCGCGACCTTCCATGATAGTGTGTGTTGTACGCAATACAAAGTTTCGCTAAACAACGATATGCTCTTAAAAATTTATTAAAACTAGCCGTTATGAATAGTAATAACCACTTTTTGAAATTTTGTAATTTTTTTTTCAAAATGGACTTCATTTTTTGGATTAAGAATATTGAAATTATCTTAGGGTGAAATTTTGGTACTTTTCGGATAACTTTCATATTCTGATGAATAGTGGAAATTACTAAATTTTAATTAAAAACAACTTTTTTAATCAAAATAATTAATAGTGATAAATTATTAATTTTAGTGGTTTTAAAGTATATTTAGAATATATTTTTACAATTTAATACAATGATGGTCATTGGATGTAATTTCATATTTAAACCATACATAAACAAGTGTCAATCTTTTGATAGTTATTATCTCTTAAGAACACGCTATTTGTGTTGACGACGTGAATTAGTTTTTAAATTAATTAATGCAACTGATATGTTTTGAATTTGGTAAAATAGACATCATTTTTGAGTTCATAATATCAAATATAGCTTAGGCCTAATTGTTGGTATTTTTCTGGAAACTTTCATTTTTTGATGAATAGTGAAACCACTAAGCGGTAGTTAAAAAAATGAATTTTTCATAAAACTTAATTTTACCACTTCTGTGTGTGGAATTTCAAAAATCTGAGAGACACGGTTGATGTCAGTAAGTAAAATGTGGTTCAATGAGATGAAAGTAATTTTTGGTGAATAGTAACTGTTAACTTTTTTTTACCACGGTTAAAAGTAAATAGGGTAATTAAGGGTAAAAATGATATTATTATTACCCTAACACATGTCATAATTCTATTGGATAAGATTAATTCAACCAAAAACAACCTTAGGAATAAAATATGACCACTTAGGCCCACTTGGATTAGATTAGGACATTTATTATTATTTAATTCAAAGAAGAGTTAAAAGAGTTAAAATCAAAGTTTATTTACTAAAACATTTTTAATATAGGGTTATACATAAGATAAATTCGATTGTAAATATTAATTAGAAAGACAATAACATTTCCTACATCATGATATTTTATTTATAATTTTTATACATTACAATGATGATGCAGTAATTACCATAATAGTGAAAAATTAGAATAATTGATATTATAAATACCCAAATAAATATAATTTCAGACTTTTTATGAATTACACTAATTTTATAGGTTAATATGGCATGTTAGGATTGATTTAATTAACTTTGGTCGAAGTAATCATTCTGTTATAATTTTCACAAAAATCAACTATTGAGTAGTGTCAAAATTGACATAAAATAATTTTTAAAACAAATATTATATTATTGATTGTTATTTTATTCTTAAAAATCTATGGTTAAGACAATATACTTATATCATGATAGGTGTATCGTTAGTGGACCACTTGGGGGTCTCTTGGATGTATATGGTATGTTTATTAACTATATAATATAAAAATACAAAGTGTCATGGTAAATGTCAATCTAATTGACTAAGAGTTAAAACTAAAAGATAAGGTTCGTATAATGACCTAAACTTGTCTAAATTCTATTGGATGAGAGGATTTAGACCCATCCGCACCTTAGCTTAGAAATAAATCAATTTTGAGCTATTTAAAACCGAATTTTCCTTTATAATAAAACAATATTTTTAGTTATTCCAAAGGTGCCCCTCTCCTCCCTTATAAAATGGAACCTCCTCCCTCTCCTCCTCACACCAATTTGAGCCTTCAAGCTCGGCCAAACCCTGCCCATTTCACTTCCCCACTTCCCTAGAATCATCCTAGAGGTTCTTGTCTTCTTGATAGACCAACCCTAGTGCCCTAAGAGGAGGTTAATAAGAGGCGCTTCAAAGAAGAGGTAATGTCCGTTACCGATTCTTTCATCTTTATTTCTTCTTCCACTTCTTCTTATTTTGGTGTTTCATTATGAAGTAATAAAAACAGTATCACTCATATACTGATATGTTATTATAAGTATGAAACAACCCTATTTCACCATCTATCCATCCTACGGAAAAAGAAATCACCGCACGTGCGTACATACGGAATACCGTCTCCACGCCGTGGTGTAATCTATTTTCCACCACCACCTTACTTGAATGGGTATAATGGTGTAAATAATGACTATATATGACTATTTTAGAGTGATATTGATTCTGAAATAGTATACATACACTCCAATACAATTCCACGATCATAAGAACGATATCATCACTCGTGTGTACGTACGGAATACCATCTCCACGATGTGATGCGACTCGTTCTACATGATCTTCATATCATAATGATTATATAAATGAATTGAATGAATTAATATGATATATATTACACTAATACCATTCTGGAAATGAGGTATCTATAACTTAAAGAGAAGAATAAAAATTTATTCGACAAAACACGCATAAGAACAAAAAGTAATAAACACCCGAATAACAAGTAGTAATGAAATATTACTAATAAGAAGCTAAGAATATGACCATATATTATATCATAACAATAAGTATGATTCTGTAATAAGTCAATAACATTATTTAAATCATTATACAGGAAGTTCGGGCATTTACGAAGCAAATCGGACCTAAGGTAAGAGAAATATCACAATCTCATTTTTATCCGATATTGTTTATACTTTGGTATTTACTGGGGTTTATTTTATCATCCACATCCATGTTCCCTCAATATGTAATATTGTTTCCATCCACTTACAATAGTTTAAATCCAATTTTACCCTTTAGTGAGTTTTTATTGAAATATATGAAAGGAATATTTTTTCGTTTTTCGCACGAGGTACTTTTTTACTTTTCCGACAAAAGTACATGAAGAATGTTTTTTTAACATATACGACATGAATGGATTTTTAAAACATTATTTCAATGAAGCTTCCATTACATGTTTTCAAGCTTATTTTTAATCAACATATTTTAGTTTAAAATTGTATGACATGTTAAGAAATGAAAAATGTTTTTGAAGTAGAAAAGATATTTTCCTCAAGAATGGAGTTCAAGTGTTTTATGAAATTATTTTCTATCTGAGATAATATAAGGTTCTGTTTCTATCCCTATTTTTATATTGATTTGATTATATTATGATTATGTTATGATGGCATGATGTTTAAGATTACCAATTTTATTACATGGGTTATGCTATGATGTATGGTTTATGATTTTGTGGCACACATAAGAATGGTATCATTATGAGATGGGTGGGACCTATATCTCCCTCCAATGCATTGGGTAAAGATTTCAAATCTCATTAGATAGACATGGCTGGAACGGTAGGTTATATCGGTTCAGTGAAACAGGACTGAAACGAGGAGTGAACTCGGTTCAGAAATGGACTTTGTCCACTAAGATAGTCTTGGCAATGAGTCTTGACTAATAAGTAATGATTCTATATGATTATGTGTGTATGCCACAAAGTTTCATGTTTTATGTTATTATTATTGGGATTACATTTCACTACTATGATTTATCCCATGTTATGATATTATTATATCTTTTTCAGGTTATGATTTTGAAAATGTTGTGTTCTTATGAATATGATGTGATTGATTTTTCTTTTGTTTACCCTTACTGAGAATTTGAGCTCACCCTTTTATGTTTTCTTTTCCCCAGGATATAAAGAAAGGTTTTAGGTAAGAATAAAAACGGGAAGATATTTATGGGAGATGTTGAAGATCTTTCACCATGATTAGAAGATTATGTTCCGAGTTTCCAAAGACACTAAACTATTACGGTCCTTGTGGGTGTGTTTTTGTTATGTAATAAGTATTCCACAAAAGTAATGTAATGTCCTTGTACGTTAAGCTACGGGTCTCTACAGTTGGTATCAGAGGAAAGGTTTAGTCAACCATTGGAAACTAGGATGCGAAAACGTTAGTGAGATACCTAGAGATATTTCTAAGGTATGTCTTGGGATGTCCCTAAGGATAAGTATACGTATAGGATATAGTCCTAGAACTACGGTAACAATCTAAGAATTTAACCTAATATGTTATATATTTAACGTACTCCCCCTTTATTATGTTGTTTTCCCTAGCATGATTTTTTCCTCTCACACTATTCTTTTTGGGTTTTAGATGATGGCTGGAACCCGAAGGAACCGTGTTGATCAATGCAATGGAAAATGAAATGATTGTCCTCCTGAACAAACAAATGTTATGGGAGATGGAGTGCAAAATCTTATTGCTATACTTACAAAAGCTATGAATCATTCTGGACTTCCAAATGAGCAGAGAAGGGAACAATAATCTATTGAGTCCTTCAGGAGACAACGTCCACCTTCTTTCAGTGGTACTTCTGATCCACTTGTTGCTGAACAATGGATCAGTACCACTGAAAAGACATTTTCAATTCTTCAATGTTCTGAACATGATAAAGTCATCTTACCAGTATATCGTTTGGAAGGTGAAGCTGATCAATGGTGGAATCTTATAAAGAATAGGAGGAAAAGAGATAAAATTGAGTCCATGGAATGGGACAAGTTCAAGAACTTATTTTTCAATAAGTACTTCCCTCGTATTCTTCAAACAAAGATGGAGAAGGAGTTTCTTGAACTAAAGCAAAAGGATGATGAATTTGTTGGTATATACGAAGCGAATTTTACAAGGCTTGCAAGGTATGCATCTGGATTTATCATCCAACCTGAAAGTAAAGTTGATTGATTCTTCAATGTCTTAAAACCAAATCTTCAAAGGGCATTAGCTATAAGAGACTTTAGTAGCTATGAAGAAATTGTGTGTTGTGCTATCAAGGTAGAAATGGAAGTTGGTGTTACTTATCCATCTCATAGTTTTGACAAGGAACGAAATATGGAGTTCAAGGAGAAATCTCATAATAATGGTGAAAAGAAGATAAATGTTTCCTTATGCTCAATGTGTGGAAAGAAGCATGGTGGATATTGTCTTAAAGGGACAAGTAAATGTTTCAAGTGTGGTAGGAAAGGTCATCGGGAATTTGAATGACACAATGATGGGAAGAAGATGTCTAATGATGCAAACAATGGAAGGGATACTCAGAATGAACCTACTACACTTCAATGCTTCAAGTGCAAGGAAATGGGGAATTATGCTAATAAATTCCCTAATCCAAGGGTTAGTGATGATTGACATGAGCAACCACTTTAGGCAAAGGACAAAGGGAAGTCACATGCGATCACTATTGGCGATGTGGAATATGACAACAATGTGGTGGAATGATTAAATGTTTATGTAATGGGATTCCAAAATAATGTTGTATATAGTATCGTGGAATATTCAAATATTTATGTATTGGTATATTGTGGTTTTAAATGGTACCGGTAACCATGGAATGTGATTGAGATATTTTTGGAAAAAAAGATGATATGCGCATAATGAAAGGAAAACGAGAAAATGAAATGTTTGACCGTATTCATGAGCTCATGACTGAAATAAGGAGAAGGTTATATCATGGTTTGAGTATATAGAATTTTTGTATTTTGGTATGTGGAAAGAGTTAAATTTTGACTACATTCATGTTTTCACTAAGGTTCAATGGGTATTCATTCTTCAATAGAATACATGATTAAGATATTCACATGTTTGTAATTTGACCAACAAGACATATCTTATGATATATGGGGATCAACGATGGTATTAAGTATCTGGTAAACATTTTCACTATATTATGAGAGTGGACTGCAGTATTATGGATAAGCCTAAATATTGGAATGGATTATGTTGGACATAAGTTAGTATTGTTTAAGGGTAGAATTTTTTTCAATATTATTGATGGGATGTTATAGTAATATAGTTTTAGAAAAAGGACAACCTGCAGGATGGGCGACAGCCCATCGCGTCGGACAAGGCTGTGGGAATCGAACCCACAACCGAAATGCGACTGGCCTTTATCGCCTACCACTGGCCTACAAGAAGTCATTGGTTAGTAGAAACTAGTTTTATTTTATTAAGCGGTTTGATATATGAAGTATAAGTTAATTTTTGGAACCATATATGATTAATCTAACCATATGATGGACTTATAAATTTTGTTAACCTTTTGTTTGAAAGAGATGGAATGACCCATCATTCTATCACATGATCTGCTAACACATCACGAATAACAAATTCAACTTCATTTCTTTAAGGGATGAAGTGGAAATTGTTCAATTCACGAACAATAGTGAGATTGTACCAAAATCATGTAAGTATTTCTTTTAATTCATCAACTTTAGGGAAATGATCTTGAAAACCAAAAATGTTGTCCTAGTTCCCTTATATCCGATGAATCAGATGGTACCTTAGATCATCACAAATCTATAGCTTTGTGACTGTTGTCTTTTTTCATATCCATGTTCTCTACCACTCTCCATCAAAACCTGATGGTTAGATTTCTCTTCCATATCCATATTTTCACCTATGTTCTCCTACGTGGAAACCCAGTGATGAGTTAATTTGGGTAACCGTTACATTTCATACTTTAGTTTTTAAAGCCATGTTTTGGTATTCCTTTTTACGATGTGGGTTTCTATTAAAAAACATTCGAGTAGTAAACCATTTATAACCCTGACGAATTTCGAGGGCGAAATTCATTTTAAGGGGGGTACAATGTAACACCCCAAGATTATATGAAAAATATTTTTTTTAATTTCATTAATGTCTTGGGTTGTATGATACACCAAAAGGAGCTTTCACAACACGCATCCCTAACGTGTCTTGCATTACACGTAAGCGCGACCTTCCACGATAGCGTGTGTCGTACGCAATACCATGTTTCGCTAAACAACGATATGCTATTAAAATACTATTAAAACTAGCCGTTATGAATAGTAATAAACACTTTTTGAAATTATGTAATTTTTTTTTCAAAATGGACATCATTTTTTGGATTCAGAATATCGAAATTCGCTTAGGGTGAAATTTTGGTACTTTTCAGATAACTTTCATATTCTGATGAATAGTGAAAATTACTAAATTTTAATTAAAAACATCTTTTTTAATCAAAATAATTAATAGTGATAAATTATTAATTTTAGTGGTTTTAAAGTATATTTAGAATATATTTTTAGAATTTAATACAATGTTGGTCATTGGATGTAATTTCACATTTAAACCAGACATAAACAAGTGTCAATATTTTGATAGTTATTATCTCTTAAGAACACGCTATTTGTGTTGACGACGGGAATTAATTTTTAAATTAATTAATGAAACTAATATGTTTTGAATTTGGTAAAATAACCATCCTTTTTGAGTTCATAATATCAAATATAGCTTAGGCATAATTTTTGGTATTTTTCTGGAAACTTTCATTTTTTGATGAATAGTGAAACCACTAAGTTGTAGTAAAAAAATGAATTTTTCATAAAACATAATGTTACCACTTATGTGAGTGGAATTCCAAAAATCCGAGAGACACGGTTGATGTTAGTAAGTAAAATGTGGTTCAATGAGATGAAAATAATTTTTTTGTGAAAAGTAACTTTTTACTTTTTTTACCACAGTTAAAAGTAAATAAGGTAGTTAAGGGTAAAAATGATATTATTATTACCCTAACACATGTCCTAATTCTATTTTATAAGATTAATTCGACCAAAAACAACCTTAGCAATAAAATATGACCATTTAGGCCCACTTGGATTAGATTAGGACATTTATTATTATTTAATTCAAAGAAGAGTTAAAAGAGTTAAAATCAAAGTCTATTTATTAAAACATTTTTAATATAGGGTTATACATAAGATACATTTGATTGTAAATATTCATTAGAAAGCTAATAATATTTCCTAAATAATTATAGTTTCTTTATAATTTTTATACATTAAATAAATTAATTTATTTATGACACAATGATGATGCAATAATTACCATAATAGTGAAAAATTATAATAATTGATATTATAAATATCCAAATAAATATAATTTCAGACTTTTTATGAATTAAACTATTTTTCCATGTTAATAAGTCATGTTAATATTTATTTAATTAACTTTTGTCGAAGTAATCATTCTGTTATGAGTTAAAAAAAAATCAACTATTGAATAGTGTCAAAATTGACATAAAATAATTTTTAAAACAAATATTATATTATTGATTGTTATTTTATTCCTAAAAATATAATTTTCGGCCAAGATACTTATATCATGATAGGTGTATCATTAATGGACCACTTGGGGGTCGCTTGAATGTATATGGTATGTTTATTAACTATATAATATAAAAATACAAAGTGTCATGGTAAATTCCAATCTAATTAACTAAGAGTTAAAACTAAAAGATAAGGTTAGTATAAAACCCTAAACATGTCTAAATTCTATTAGATGAGAGGATTTCGACCCATCCCCACCTTAGCTTAGAAATAAATCAATTTGGAGATACTTAAAACTGAATTTGGCTTTATAATAAAATAATATTTTTAGTTATTCCAAAGGTGCCCCTCTCCTCCCTTATAAAAGGGCACCTCCTCCCTCTCCTCCTAACTCCAATTTGAGCCTTCAAGATCGGCCAAACCCTTCCCATTTCACTTTCCCACTTCCCTAGAATCATCCTAGAGGTTCTGGTCTTCTTCAAAGACCAACCCTAGTGCCCTAAGAGGAGGTTAACAAGAGGCGTTTCAAAGAAGAGGTAATGTCCGTTATCGATTCTTTCATCTTTATTTCTTCTTCCACTTCTTCTTCTTTAGTTTTTTAATTATGAAGTAATAACATCAGTATCACTCATATACTGATATGTTATTATAATTATGAAACAACCCTATTTCTCCATCTATCTGTCCTACGGAAAAAGAAATCACCGCGCGTGCATACGTACGGAATACTGTCTCCACGCCGTGGTGTAATCTATTTTCCACCACCACCTTACTTGAATGGGTATAATGGTGTAAATAATGACTATATATGACTATTATAAAGTGATATTGATTCTGAAATAGTATACATACACTCCAATACAATTCCACGATCATAGGAACGATATCACCACTCGTGCGTACGTATGGAATACCATCTCCACGATGTGATGCGACTCGTTCTACATGACCTTCATTTCATAATGATTATATAAATGAATTGACTGAATGAATATGATATATATTACACTAATACCATTCTGGAAATGAGGTATCTATAACCTAAAGAGAATAATAATAATTTATTCGACAAAACACGCATAAGAACAAAAAGTAATAAACACCCGAATAACAAGTAGTAATGAAATATTACTAATAAGAAGCTAAGAATATGACCATATATGATATCATAAAAATAAGTATGATTATAGAATAAGTCAATAACATTATTTAAATCATTATACAGGAGTTTCGGACACTTACGAAGAAAATCAGACCTAAGGTAAGGGAAATATCACAATCTCATTTTTATCCGAGATTGTTTATACTTTGGTATTTACTGGGGTGTATTTTATCATCCACATCCATGTTACCTCAATATGTAATATTTTTTCCATCCACTTACAATAGTTTAAATCCAATTTTACCCTTCGGTGAGTTTTTATTAAAAGATATGAATGGAATCTTTTGTCGTTTTTTGTACGAGGTACTTTTTTACTTTTTCGACAAAAGTACAAGAAGAATGTTTTTTTTAACTTATACGGCATGAATGGATTTTTAAAACATTATTTCCAAGAAGCTTCCTTTACAAGTTTTCAAGCTTATTTTTAATCAACATCTTTTTGTTTAAAATTGTATGACATGTTAAGAAAGGAAAAATGTTTTTGAAGTAGAAAGGATATTTTCCTCAAGAATGGAGTTCAAGTGTTTTATAAAATTATTTTCCATCTGAGATAATATAAGGTTCTGTTTCTATCCCTATTTTTACATTGATTTGATTATGTTATGATTATGTTATGATGGAATGATGTTTAAGATTCCCATTTTTATTACATGGGTTATGCTATGATGTATGGTTTATGATTTTGTGGCACACATAAGAATGGTATCATTATGAGATGGGTGGGACCTATATCTTCCTCCAATGCATTGGGTAAAGATTTCATATCTCATGAGATAGACATGGATGGAATGGTAGGTTATACCGTTTCAGTGAAACAGGACTGAAACGAGGAGTGAACTCGGTTCAGAAATGGACTTTGTCCACTAAGATAGTCTTGGGAATGAGTCTTGACTAATAAGAAATGATTCTCTATGATTATGTGTGTATGCCACAAAGTTTCATGTTTTATGTTATGATTATTGGGATTACATTTCACTACTATGATTTATCCCATGTTGTAATATTATTATCTCTTTTTTAGGTTAAGATTTCCAAAATGTTGTGTTCTTATGAATATGATGTGATTAATTTTTCTTTTTTTTACCCTTACTGAGCATTTGAGCTCACCCTTTTATGTTTTCTTTTCCCCAGGATATAAATAAAGGTTTTAGGTAAGAAAAAAAGGGATGATCTTTATGGGAGATGTTGAAGATCTTTCACCATGATTAGAATATTACCTTCTGAGTTTCCAAAGACACTAAACTATTACGGTCCTTGTGTGTGTGTTTTTGTTATGTAATAAGTATTCCGCAAAAGTAATGTAATGTACTTGTAAGTTAAGCTATGGGTCTCTACAGTTGGTATCAGAGGAAAGGTTTAGTCAACCTTTGGAAACTAGGATGCGAAAATGTTAGTGAGATCCCTAGAGATATTTCTAAGGTATGTCTAGGGATGTCTCTAAGGATAAGTATACGTATAGGATATAGTCCTAGAACTACAGTAACGATCTTAGAATTTAACCTAAGATGTTAGATATTTAAGGTACTCCCCTTTTATTATGTTGTTTTCCCTAGCATGATTTTTGCCTCTCACACTATTCTTTTTGGGTTTTAGACGATGGCTGGAACCCGAAGGAACCGTGTTGATTAATGCAATGGAAAATGAAATGATTTTTCTCCTGAACAAACAAATGG
The DNA here is from genome assembly GCA_963277665.1 of Viscum album. NCBI lineage: Eukaryota > Viridiplantae > Streptophyta > Magnoliopsida > Santalales > Viscaceae > Viscum > Viscum album. The sequence goes on from OY728135.1 coordinate 1,680,266,215, forward strand.
TATGGGAGATGGAGTGAAAAATCTTATTGCTATACTTACACAAGCTATGAATCATTCTGTACTTCCAAATGAACAGAGAAGGGAACAATATTCTATTGAGTCCTTCATGAGGCAACGTCCACCTTCTTTCAGTGGTACTTCTGATCTACTTGTTGCTAAACAATGGATCAGTACCACTGAAAATATATTTTCATTTCTTCAATGTTCTGAACATGATAAAGTCATCTTAGAAGTATATCGTTTGGAAGGTGAAGCTGATCAATGGTGAAATCTTATCAAGAATACAAGGAAAAGAGATGAAATTGAGTCCATGGAATGGGACTAGTTCAAGAACTTATTTTTCAATAAGTACTTCCCTCGTATTCTTCGAACAAAGATGGAGAATGAGTTTCTTGAACTAATGAAAAAGGATGATGAATCTGTTGGTATATACCAAGCGAATTTTACAAGGCTTGCAAGGTATGCATCTGGATTTATCATCCAACCTGAAAGTAAAGTTGATCGATTCTTCAGTGGCTTAAAACCAAATCTTCGAAGGGCATTAGCTATAAGAGGCTTCAGTAGCTATGAAGAAATTGTGCGTTGTGCTATCAAGGTAGAAATGGAAGTTGGTGTTACTTATCCATCTCATATTTTTGACAAGAAACGAAATATGGAGTTCAAGGAGAAATCTCAGAATAATGGTGAAAAGAAGATGAATGTTTCCTTATGCTCAAAGTGTGGAAAAAAGCATGGTGGAGATTGTATTAAAGGGACACGTAAATGTTTCAAGTGTGGAAAGAAAGTTCATCGGGCATTTGAATGCTGTAATGATGGGAAGAAGATGTCTAATGATGCAAACAAAGGAAGGGATACACAGAATGAACCTACTACACATCAATGCTTCAAGTGCAAGGAAATGGGGTATTATGCTAATAAATGCCCTAATCCAAGGGTTAGTGATGATCGACATGAGCAACCACTTATGGAAAAGGACAAAGGGAAGTCACATGCGATCACTATTGGCGATGTTGAATATGACAACAATGTGGTGGAATGATTAACTGTTTATGTAATGGGATTCCAAAATAATGTTTTATATATTATCGTGGAATATTAAAATATTTATGTATTGGTATATTGTGGTTTTCAATGGTACCAGTAACCATGGAATGTGATTCAGATATTTTTGGAAAAAAAGATGATATGCTCATAATGAAAGGAAAACGAGAAAATGAAATGTTTGATCGTATTCATGAGCTCATGACAGATATAAGGAGAAGGTTATATCATGGTTTGAGTATATAGATTTTTTGGATTTTGGTATGTGGAAAGAGATAACTTTTGACTGCATTCATGTTTTCACTAAGGTTCAATGGGTATTCATTCTTCAATAGAATACATGATTAAGATATTCACATGTTTGTAATTTGACCAACAAGACATATCTTATGATATATGGGGATCAACGATGGTATTAAATATCTAGTAATCATTTTCACTATATTATGAGAGTGGACTGCAGTATTATGGATAAGCCTAAAGATTGGAATGGATTATGTTGGACATAAGTTAGTATTGTTTAAGGACAGAATTTTTTTCGATATTATTGATGGGATGTTATAGTAATATAGTTTTAGAAAAAGGACAACCTGCAGGATGGGCGATAGCCCATCGCGTCAGACAAGGCTGTGGGAATAGAACCCACAACCGTAATACGACTGGCCTTTATCGCCTACCACTGGCCTACAGGAAGTCCCTGGTTAGTAGAAACTAGTTTTATTTTATTAAGCGGTATGATATATGAAGTATAATTTCATTTTTGGAACCATATACGATTAATATAACCATATGATGGACTTATAACTTTTGCTAACCTTTTGTTTGAAAGAGATGGAATGACCCATAATTCTATCACATGATCTACTAACACATCACGAATAACAAATTCAACTTTATTTCTTTAAGGGATGAAGTGGAAATTTTTCAATTCACGAACAACAGTGAGATTGTACCAAAATCATGTAATTATTTCTTTTAATTCATCAACTTTAGGGAAATGATCTTGAAAACCAAAAATGTTTTCCTAGTTCCCTTATATCTGATTAATCATATGGTACCTTAGATCATCAAAAATCTATATCTTTGTGATTGTTCACTTTTTTCATAGCCATGTTCTCTACCACTCTCCATCAAAACCTGATGGTTATATTTTTCTTCCATATCCATATTTTCACCTATGTTCTCCTACGTGGAAACCCAGTGATGAGTTAATTTGGGTAACCGTTACATTTCATACTTTTGTTTTTAAAGCCATGTTTTGGTATTCCTTTTTACGATGTGTTTTTCTATTAAAGAAACTTTTGAGCCATTTATAACCCCGACAAATTTTGAGGGCGAAATTCATTATAAGGGGGGTAGAATGTAACACCCCAAGATTTTACGAAAATTATTCTTTTTAATTTCATTAATGTCTTGTGTTGTATGCTACACCAAAAGGAGCTTTCACAACATGCATCCCTAACTTGGCTTGCATTACATGCAAGCGTGACCTTCCACGATAACGTGTGTTGTACGTAATACCAAGTTTCGCTAAACAACGATATGCTATTAAAATATTTTTAAAACTAGCCGTTATGAATAGTAATAACCACTTTTTGAAATTATGTAATTTTTTTTTCAAAATGGACTTCATTTTTCGGATTCATAATATCGAAATTATCTCAGGGTGAAATTTTGGTACTTTTCGGATAACTTTCATATTCTAATGAATAGTGAAAACTACTAAATTTTAATTAAAAACAAATTTTTTAATCCAAATAATTAATAGTGATAAATTATTAATTTTAGTGGTTTTAAATTATATTTAGAATAAATTTTTACAATTTAATACAATGTTGGTCATTGGATGTAATTTCACTTTTAAACCAGACATAAACAAGTGTCAATCTTTTGATAGTTATTATCTCTCAAGAACACGCTATTTGTGTTGACGACGAGAATTAATTTTTAAAATAATTAATGCAACTAATATATTTTGAATTTGGTAAAATAGACATAATTTTTGAGTTCATAATATCAAATATAGCTTAGGCCTAATTTTTGGCATTTTTCTGGAAACTTTCATTTTTTGATGAATAGTGAAACCACTAAGTGGTAGTTAAAAAAAATTAATTTTTCATAAAACATAATTTTACCACTTCTGTGAGTGGAATTTCAAAAATCTGAGAGACACGGTTGATTTCAGTAAGTAAAATGTGGTTCAATGAGATGAAAATAATTTTTGGTGAATAGTAACTTTTTACTTTTTTTTACCACGGTTAAAAGTAAATAGGGTAATTAAGGGTAAAAATGATATTATTATTACCCTAACACATGTCCTAATTCTATTAGATAAGATTAATTCGACCAAAAACAACCTTAGGAATAAAATATGACCATTTAGGCCCACTTGGATTATATTATGACATTTATTGTTATTTAATTCAAAGAAGAGTTAAAAGAGTTAAAATCAAAGTTTATTTACTAAAACATTTTTAATATTGGGTTATACATAAGATAAATTCGATTGTAAATATTAATTATAAAGATAATAGGATTTCCTACATAATGATATTTTATTTATAATTTTTATACAATAAATAAATTAATTAATTTATGACACAATGATGATACAGTAAATACCAAAATAGTGAAAAATTAGAATAATTGATATTATAAATACCCAAATAAATATAATTTCAGACTTTTTATGAATTACACTAATTTTATAGGTTAATATGGAATGTTATTATTGATTTAATTAACTTTGGTCGAAGTAATCATTCTGTTATGAGTTTCACAAAAAACAACTATTGAATAGTGTCAAAATTGACATAAAATTATTTTTAAAACAAATATTATATTATTGATTGTTATTTTATTCCTAAAAATCTACGTTTAGGCAAAGATACTTATATCATGATAGGTGTATCATTAATGGACCACTTGGTGGTCTCTTGGATGTATATGGAAAGTTTATTAACTATATAATATAAAAATACAAAGTGTCATGGTAAATGTCAATGTAATTAACTAAGAGTTAATACTAAAAGATAAGGTTAGCATAATTCCCTAAACTTGTCTAAATTCTATTGGATGTGAGGATTTAGACCCATACCAACCTTAGCTTCGAAATAAATCAATTTGGAGCTATTTAAAACTGAATTTTGCTTTATAATAAAATAATATTTTTAGTTATTCCAAAGGTGCCCCTCTCCTCCCTTATAAAAGGGCACCTACTCCCTCTCCTCCTCACACCAATTTGAGCCTTCAATCTCGGCCAAACCCTGCCCATTTCACTTACCCACTTCCCTAGAATCATCCTAGAGGTTCTGGTCTTCTTCAAAGACCAACCCTAGTGCCCTAAGAGGAGGTTAAGAAGAGGCGCTTCAAAGAAGAGGTAATGTTCGTTACCGATTCTGTCATCTTTATTTCTTCTTCCACTTCTTCATCTTTAGTTTTTTCATTATGAAGTAATAACATCAGTATAACTCATATACTGATATGTTATTATAAGTATGAAACAACCCTATTTCACCATCTATCCATCCTACGGAAAAAGAAATCACCGCACGTTCGTACGTACGGAATACCGTCTCCACGCCGTGGTGTAATCTATTTTCCACCACCACCATACATGAATGGGTATAATGGTGTAAATAATGACTATATATGACTATTATAAAGTGATATTGATTCTGAAATAGTATACATACACTCCAATACAATTCCACGATCATAGGAACAATATCATCACTCGTGCGTACGTACGGAATACCGTCTCCACGATGTGATGCGACTCGTTCTACATGATCTTCATTTCATAATGATTATATAAATGTATTGAATGAATGAATATGATATATATTAAACTAATACCATTCTGGAAATGAGGTATCTATAACCTAAAGATAAGAATAAGAATTTATTCGACAAAACACGCATAAGAACAAAAAGTAATAAACACCCGAATAACAAGTAGTAATGAAATATTACTAATAAGAAGCTAAGAATATGAACATATATGATATCATAAAAATAAGTATGATTCTGGAATAAGTCAATAACATTATTTAAATCATTATAAAAGAGGTTCATACACTTACAAAGCAAATCAGACCTAAGGTAAGGGAAATATCACAATCTCATTTTTATCTGAGATTGTTTATACTTTGGTATTTACTAGGGTGTATGTTATCATCCACAACCATGTTCCCTCAATATGTAATATTGTATCCATCCACTTACAATAGTTTAAATCCAATTTTACCCTTCGGTGAGTTTTTATTAAAAGATATGAAAGGAATCTTTTGTCGTTTTTTGTACAAGGTAATTTTTTACTTTTTTGACAAAAGTACGAGAAGAATGTTTTTTTAACTTATACGGCATGAATGGATTTTTAAAAAATTATTTCCAAGAAGCTTCCTTTCAAGTTTTCAAGCTTATTTTTAATCAACATCTTTTAGTTTAAAATTTTATGACATGTTAAGATAGGAAAAATGTTTTTGAAGTAGAAAGGATATTTTCCTCAAGAATGGAGTTCAAGTGTTTTATCAAATTATTTTCCATCTAAGATAATATAAGGTTCTGTTTCTATCACTATTTTTACATTGATTTGATTATGTTATGATTTTGTTATGATGGCATGATGTTTAATATTCCCATTTTTATTACATAGGTTATGCTATGATGTATGGTTTATGATTTTGTGGCACACATAAGAATGGTATCATTATGAGATGGGTGGGACCTATATCTCCCTCCAATGCATTGGGTAAAGATTTAATATCTCATGAGATAGACATGGCTGGAATGGTAGGTTATACCGGTTCAGTGAAACAGGACTGAAATGAGGAGTGAACTTGGTTCAGAAATGGACTTTGTCCACTAAGATAGTCTTGGCAATGAGTCTTGACTAATAAGAAATGATTCTCTATGATTATGTGTGTATGCCATAATGTTTCATGTGTTATGTTATGATAATTGGGATTACATTTCACTACTATGATTTATCCCATGGTATGATATTATTATCTCTTTTGCAGGTTAAGATTTCCAAAATGTTGTGTTCTTATGAATATGATGTGATTGATTTTTCTTTTGTTTACCCTTACTGAGCATTTGAGCTCACCCTTTTACATTTTCTTTTCCCCAGGATATAAAGAAAGGTTTTAGGTAAGAAAAAAAAGGGAAGATCTTTATGGGAGATGTTGAAGATATTTCACTATGAATAGAAGATTATGTTCCGAGTTTCCAAAGACACTAAACTATTACGGTCCTTGTGTGTGTGTTTCTGTTATGTAATAAGTATTCCGCAAAAGTAATGTAATTTCCTTGTACATTAAGCTACGGGTCTCTACAATAGTGGTGTTCCATGTAGCCTCACCACTTCACTAATGTATATCACTGCATGTTTATCTAGTGATAATTCCTCTCAAATTGAGATCAATTGAGTAGTCCATATAAGATGATCCACAAAAACCCATAGATCATTATTTCCTTTTGATTATTTCGAAAAACTAGTAGAAATGCATTAGGTTATGGTCTCCCACTTCTATGTTTTTATGGGTAATGGTTACACCAAAACATTGAATTATTTTCTTTCAGCCTCCACTTGATGACATACAATACACCTTTATATAAATTGTAGGGTCTTCTTCTTCATATTGTACCGTAAATATTTCTCTTAGAGATCTTGATACATACTTGTGATCCTTGGATTAATGGGGAATGTTGATCTGTGTGCATCATTAAATATCTACTTCTTTAACTGGTGATTTAATAGTACACATATTAATGAACCAAATATTTCAACTCCTTCATTAATTATATGATATTAGAATATACAATATATTGTAGATTCCACCATATTTTGAATTTCCACATCATCTCTTTTTGAATCCTTTATATTCTCTAGAAGGGATATTTGAGAAATCATTTTTTAGATGATTGAGGTTGTTTTCTATTGTATGATACCAATTTCCATCCTTTTCAATTATAACAAGATCAGATACTTCTCAATTCTCATTAATAATTAAAGTTATAGATTCTTTCTACATAGAACATATGAAACTTTATTTTTTTTTCCCATTATAGTTTTGGATTTATCATTCATAGTCCTCAATCCACTATAACCATTTTGATAATTCATATTAATACTTTTCTATGAGAATATATACTTGAAGCTCTAATAATCCTTATATATTTTAAAATTTTTCCTAAAGTTATAATGATGACAGAGTTTCAATGTGATGATTACTACTTCCAATGACAGATCATTCCTTCGTTAGTTTTTTTTTCATGAAACTTCAATTACCTTGAGGCATAGACTATCACTTTTTCATTGTACATTATTAGAAAACCTAATACCCAATTTTAAGCATTGAGGAATACCATGAAATTTTCCCCAAATGTTGTTAGTTCATGTATAGGAATATGGATAATCATCTTTTTTAACACCTATAATCACTCTAAAAATTTATTATTAAAAAAAACAAGCCTCCCTTTTGAGTTAGCTTTGTTAGTGGGTTTGAAAATTGGTATAAATTTCTAAAAAATAGCGATAGTACATAGCTAATACAAGGAAAATTTGGATTTATTTCACAATTATTTGTCATGTAATCCTTCAATTGCCTCTAATTTTTAAGGGTTTTTATATATCCAATTACCTATGATAATATTCTACAAGAATGGTACTTCCTTCTTATAGAACTCACATTTTGGTATATTTCATAAATTTTCTCCATTCATATGGTTTTTAGAATCATGTTGAGATTCTCCTAATGCTCCTAAATTCTTTATGAATATATTAGAGTATATTATATAATGGCTACCAAAAAAATTCAAGGTAATATCTAAAGACTTTAAATATCTTATACATAATGATTTATGGAGCATTAATTAGTCAAAATGGTGTTATAGTGAACGCAAAGTTCACATAACTAATATGGAATACAATATTTTCTATATCCTCATTATTCACCCATATTGACACTACATTGATCCATGATCCGACTTAAAGAAGAAACGGTCTTTACATAGTTGATTGATCAAGTCATCAATCATTGGAAGCAAATACATGTTCTTTATCGTGAACTTTTTGCGATCACTATTACCAATACAAAGGTTAATTAACTCATCATTTTTCTTGATTAGTATGACTGGTAATCCTCAAGGTGAATCACTTGGGTGTATGAAAATAATATATTTATTATCTTATAGTATATTCTTTAGCTCTTCAATTTCCACAATATTCATTTTCTATGGAGTCTTGGATATTATAAAATATATAGGTATACGCCCGATTGATAATTCAACCTCTATGACAGGAGGATTACTAGGCCATTCTTATGGAAACAAATTAATGTACTCCCTGAAAATGAGCATGTCATTAAGGATAATCATTTCCATAGACTCTAAAATTTGAGGAATATACACTTTCCTATTGAGAGAAGATATATTTGCTTGAGATATTTGTGGTAAAGAAGAATTATCCTCCTCCTTGCATTTTTACAGAATCAGATGATGATTCATGGTACGGAGAGTGATTTCATTCTCAAAGAAATTTATGATGGATCTATATAGCCAGAAGGTCCGATCCAAGCAAGCCTGGACCACAAAATTTATGATGGATCTATATAATTAAAGATAATTCATACACATAATTTCCTCAAATTAAACTAAAGTAAGTATCACAATGTTAATTCGGATGTTCATCCTAAAATTTTTGATAGGGGGTGGTTTATTTACTTGGGTTATGTAATGTCTAATTTTCCCCATGTAGGAATTTATAATATTTATATGAATATTTCAAGATCCAAGAGTTAAGATAGTGTTAGATTATGAGGCTTAGAATTCCCAAAATTCTTTTTTGAAATTTTTTAAATATATTAAACTTATTAAATATCATGTCATGTGTTGTTTTTTTAAAATTAGAATAAATCTGAAATAGAGGCATGGATCAGAATTCTAAGGGAAATATTGTGTTCAGAGCATGGGCTTTATCCTAGGAATGATATAACCTTTATTGACATGAGGTGTTTGTGAAAACGTTTTCATGGGGCACAAAATTAATTAAATAAATTAAATAAATGGTTTTTTTGAAACAAGAACATTCCTTCTCTATAAATTTATGGTCATGGGGTTCTTCCCAGGGTTGGACACTATCTTCAGGAAACCTATATAAAAAATTTAAAGCATTGGAGGTGATCATTCTTTATGAACAATGACATATCAAGATTGGATCATGGATCACGCACCAATGGAGTTTGTGGATCTTTCCAATAATGTAAATGCATGATCATTCTTAATCAATGATCAATTCAAAATCTTGTCAAGATGTTTAATTTATGGATTTATTCTCAATACTTATCACATTATAGATTTGAATCAATCAAATTATAGATTGATTGCTGGATCAATATTATTTTGTGCATGAGTTTATTTACGGGATTTGGGGTCATTAATTTAGTTTTTATCATAAATTTTATTCATATTATTTATTACATATTATGAGATTAGATAAATGTCAAAATGAATAAATGACAAGGATCATTATGCACTCTTATGTTTTATGGTTTTCTCTCCCCGTTCGAATTGTGTTCATCATTAGAAAATTTTTTGGACTAAGATTAAAAAATTACTTGGTGAATGATCATAATCCATTCGATCATTTCCACACATGATGGTTATTGTGGGTCAGAGATAGAGATTTGATGATTTTATTACTATATTCGACTACGGAATTGGATCCACTTGTAGATTGGGACCCATTTTTCATGATTGTGGAAAAGGATCAGTGATGCGTGACAACATGCATTCTCGAGCACTAGATACATCATAATTCATTCCATCAAAGTATAGTAGGTCTCATTTATCTCAAATCCATGAAATATGGCATGATTCATGGATGAATAAAGGTTTGTGAGTTCATTGATGAATACATGGGAAGATTTCCACATGTTATGTGAAAAAACATACTACACGGCTTGTAGTCCTATTAATAAATTTCAGGTATCCCCATTTGTGAGGCTTTAGGGTTTTAGTATGGAGATAAGTATCACACTTCATGTGACATATTTTATACACCTTGTGACCCTCATTCAATGTCTAGGAATGTATACAGAGTACACACATTAGAGACCATGTAATGTGACACCTCGTGTGTTCCTAGTAACACGTTGGGTAACTCATGGAGGATGGATCGTTGTATATAGGGATTAAAAGAGATAATTATCTTGTTGTACTATATGTAGTGTATATAGATTCCCACGTTGTGTACTTGGTAAGTACACTAGCATCAGAAATAGAGCATTCTAAGTACCATGTGGGCTCCTACATGTTGAGTACCATTAGGATGCGTTACGTATTGAGTAAAAGTACATGTCGTGTGTGGGTGTGAAACATAGGTTGAACCAAGATTTGTGAGAAAATATTGGTACCCCCTGGGACACATCATGAAATCTTATGAGGATAGGTTGTATTCCTATTTCTTCCTAGCTCTACTTCGCTAATAGCTTGTGTGAGCATCCCTGGACTAGTATAGGATGAGTGTTTTCCCTTAGTTTATTCCTATCAGGGTTCATATTAGAATCAAAATGTTATCATAGATTGTGATCCCACTATATTTCTTATGATTAGTGTAGTGTCGGTGAGTTCTCTTATTGTGGAGTTAGTTGACTATGACTGCTTTGACTACTAACACATCGATATTGAGAATTTATTCCTCTAAGAGGACCAGATTTATCCTCATTTTACTTTATGTTACCATAGATGGGGTTTTTTGAATTGGAGTGAAAAATCATTAGATGGGCATCGTTCCCCTATCTAGGAGGATGTTTCCAGTAGTGTTTTGTGTTCCCCCAATGAGCCATGGGCATTAAATCCCTACCAATGTATTGAGATGTGGTCATTCTAATGTTGTGTAGTATGATCAAGTGTGTGTATAAGATGAAACCTCTCTTCTTTCCCCTATTTATAGAACATTTTATATTTTCCTATATGATGAGTGTCATTAGTTTTAGTATATCTCATGGTGTGTACTCTAACATACAAGTGTTATGTGGAATATTCAAGCTATAATCCTAGGCCATCTTTATAGTTTTGATATTACCTTACTACTATCTATCTACTTTGAGTATATCTGGATGTTTTTCTATATGTCTCAAATTATTGTTGACATATACTATGAAGATATGATTACTCTTGATTCTTTTTGTTTGTTTATTTCAAGGTTTCCTGTTGGGTATTGTTTTACACACCCTTACATGGATTCTAACCACATGTGTCATGTATTATACATAAGAATGAAATTTCTTAGGAGTCCTTGGTGGAAATATAGTAGGTGTAGCTTCTTTGGGATATACATATCCATGTTTATACTAGTGTTACATCTAATATAAATTCCCTTATTATGATTTGGTTAGAATTTACCTTCCAGATTTGACTAGGATGGTATTTGGCCCCCTTTTATGCTTTCCTATGCTTTTTTCATACTTTAGTAGTGGGAATATAGATGTATGCAATCACTATTTTAAATTTTTTTATATTTAAAAATTTTATAGTCTAGGAGATTTATTTCTGAATACTGGTACTTATAGATTATCACTCCCATGTGTGTGGTATTATTTCATGGCAGTATTCACTAACCCTTTCCTATTGGATACATATCATTGGGTAGTTGCATCTTCATCCATGTCAGATCGGTTCATGATAGAATGATATTATAGAATTACCATGACAAATTTGTTATGCAATTTCTTGTGTTTAAGATCATAGTTTGGAGATTATTTTTTCTAGTTGTGAGGTTTGGTTTGGGAAATAGAGAAACCATGTTAAGGCATTTAACAGTTGGATTTCAATCCAGGGTGTCTAGTGCTGGTGCAGAAGTCAACATATATATTCACCAAGACCTTGATAACATTCTTGTTGACATATTATATGTAGACACTAGTTTCAGGACGAAAATTGGTACAATAATCATATAGGAATGGGATATGTTTTACATGTGCTTATTTATTCATCTCTTCATATATACTCATTGAATATGGTACATATTAATTATCATCAAGATGACTCTACGATGATGACCATATAGGATTCTGAGAAAGTGGTGTGATTTCAACTAGATCAGTAACGAGGTTTTTGTTTAGAGACCCACTCATGATGTGATCCCCTCTAGGTGAGTACTAAATAGTTCTACCACTAGTAGAGCAGTTTATAGATCCTTTTTAGACCAGGTAGATGATTTTCAACATGTTTATTAGTCGATATATGTAGTATGACAATATAGTGTTACATGCAGGATTGGTGTTTTACATGGGTTCCAACAATGGAGATCATTTAGGTCCCACGACAATGCATACCCTTAGATAGCAGAGGTTTGACTCAATGTAGTGGAATGGGTTTCCAATAAGAATGGATCCCGACCAATCAGATAGTTGTTCTTATGAAACATTACCTCATGGAGTAGCAATTTGATCTAAAGGTACCATTATATGACCCTACTATTCTAAGTGTGAATAATTACTTTTATAGTTAGTGATTACATAGTTTACCCAGTGACCCATACCCCCTTCCCTGATGATGGATGAATAGTGTGAGACTTATATTTAAATGTACCTCATGGATGAAACCCATATCTTATGGTGTTTCTAGTAGCGATATATATCTAGGTTTTCCTAGGGTTTCGATAAATGCTTTTTTATGGTAATGTTATGTGACTTCGAAAATTAATTTTATAGGTACAATTCCCCCATCGAGATGTTTTCTTAAGATGTGATAAGAAATCATGCAGGATAGCTAGTTCCACCCAAAGAGGATAGTTTAGAGGTGTGGTGGATGAGTTTTTATGAATTTGGAATTTAATGTTGTTAGTTTTCCAAATGTGTTATTTCATTCCATGGTGGTGGTGAGTCGGTGGGATAGGTAATGAATGAGTTATAAGTGGTGTGAGATCACGGATACTCGAGTACATTTTGAGGTACAATGCGTGTCTTTATAGCCACTGTTGTAGTTTTTAAACTATTTTATGTGCCACTCTTCCCTCAGTTTGTCACACATTTGGGACCTAGTGATACCAGGGCAGACCATTTTGCTTGAAAACTATGCTAGAAGCTTCTACAGATAGGATCAGTGATTTCAAACATATACCGATAGTGTGATCTAACATGGGAGAGAGAGAGATAGGGCCTCACATGGAGATCTATCAATAGTTGCAGCAGAACCCTATGATATTTTCTTCATTATAGAATCGTTGCATTCCATCCAAGATAGTATGATTCCTACCATAGGGTGTACCAGTTCTTCAAGTTTAATGGGATATATTTTTCTTCATTTTATAAAGAGTGATCCTAGTTGTGCATATTGTTATCATTCATAAGAGGTTACATCCATTTCTCTATCAATTGGGTAGTAATACCAAAAGATTATCATATTCAATGATATTTCTGTTATAGTGATGGTGGAGGTGTATTAGGGCATCCTTTTTGAGGATGTGTCTCATTTACCTCTCTGTTAAGAGTTTTTTTTATATGTACTTTCACCAGGTATGGACTGATATATATGAAATTATATTAAATGACCCCAGGAATCTATAAGGGATGATGTTTTAGTCAAGATTTTTTAGTAAATGGGTATTGTTAAGGCCAAATGGGGTTTTCTTGGGAATCCTGGTGATGTTCTCTTTTGAGGAAGATGAGTTCTTGTTGTTGGATGTGGATTGGTGTCACGTGGAACAAGTGACATGAGGAAATGTATCTACTTTGAAAATTGTTGACCCTTTCACCCAATGGATGGTGGTAAGTGGATCTTAGAGGTTTATTTGATATTAGTTATCATTGTCTCCCGTTAGGGAGAATGATAAACTAGAAGTGGCCTCTGAAATATACTTCAACTGATTTGGGTTAGATGTGATAAGTTGTGGAGAGTTGTATTCCATAGTGTAATTGGTTGGGAGATTAAAAGAGAGGATCCTTAACAATTCATGGGTAATTTAGAATTAGTATTCATCGGTGTCATATATGGTCACCAACATTAGAGTGGGAGGATAGGAGACACAAGAGGATGGTGCTAGACATGTTGTGGGAGTGCTAGTTGTCAGGCATCTCTCAAGGAGGCAGTTCTAAAATAAAGGCTCAATTCTTGGGATATATATTCTAAAAAATGGATGTGATAGTGAACTCTATAGAGTTTGAGGTGGAATGATCTTGAGGTCCACCCAAACATTTCCATTTCATTAGATTTTGATAATTATGTTTTCTGTCTAATTTTTTCGACTGAGGTCATAGAAAAATTGACCACTTTGCAGTTCACCCATTTTGAGGTGCTAATGGTGAAGCGTACCTTTCACGATTAGTTTATACCCATTAATTTATTATATGGGATATGTTGGAAGGACATGAGAATATAAACTTGGAGATCTTTCTTGATCAGATATCCACTTGATACATTCCTGAAGAAAATTCCTAAAATGAGGGAATCAAGCCATTATTTTTTCTGGAATGGATGGTGATTCAGGTCATTATGGGAAATTATATACTTAGGATGTTGTTTTACATTAGTAGTACAACAATTGTAGGTGATGATATATTGGATCTATTGTCATTTATTGGGTAGCCTAAGGAGTTTTAGTGGGATTCTATGTTACAATCTTGTTGTTTCACCTACCTATTGTCGATGATCAGATGTGAATTTTAGAGAGTTGAGATAATTTTTCATAGAAAAGGTACTCCATAATCATGCTAATTACCTCGATGATCATCATTTGATATACTTTTTATTTCATGATGCAGTTATGGAGCGAATGTGATAATCCTTTTGGGACTCGGTTTTAGTTGGCACATGTGTTTTTCCCTATGCCAGCTGGCTAGGTAGTGTAGAACAATCAGGTTTTCTTGAACATTATTCAGAGATGAATGATGGTTTTGATCCATTTAAGGGAGGATCATCTACCGCAATTGGGGTTTTGGAACCATGATTAGTACCACTCCACCAAGAGAGTATCACTATTTTGATTCCATATTTGAGGGACCATACAATACACTATTATACTGGTCAAAACCAGTGGGTGACAGTGCTTGGGTCATACTTCTAGTGAAAGTGTTGGTTCTAAAAGGGTTTTGTTCATCCAAGGGAGGATGAGGACTATCCTATAAATTTTAGGAGTGCATTTTGGACTAATGACAGAAGCCTTTGGAGTTATAGAGTTACCAAATTTTAGCGCTTGTGTTAAGCGATCTCTAGGAATATTAGGTTCTTTTTTTAATTTCATTCCAGGTTAAAAAATTGGTGTGCCTCTTAACATATATGCTATAAAATATTTGGGTTTTCAATTCTTTCTCCACTTGTCATATCTACGGGGGTATGTTCACAAATCCTTGTATAATACAGTCTTGGGTGAGTTGGAATATAACAGTGGAGTTCCCTTTTCAAGGAGTCAATAAAATCTATAATTAGTGTTTTAAATTCCATTTATGGGTGAGTTTGTTTCCTTGGGTTCATGTTTTTAGATTGCATAAGGAAAAATTTAGATATATCAGGGGATTTGTAGAAATAGTATAGATTTCATTCTCCCTTCCTTTTCATATTTTTTTTATTTTCGTTGATGAAAATCCTTAAAAAAGGAATAATTTAATGTCCCCGTTTTTTCATGAAATAATTTTTAATATTTCTAAGAATAATTATGGTGCCAGACACTGAGAATGAATGATATTTTGAGTCTCAATGTTCCTGAAATAATTTTTTTATATATGTTAAATATGTTAAATATCACCCTCTTTAAGTTTTCTATAAAAAGTTGTAAAAACAATAAAAGGAGGCCTAAATCAGATATTTCATGCAACCATTGAGTTCCTAGAATGTATTTTACCCTAGGAATGAAATAACGTTTTCATCATGAGATGTTTGTGAAATAGTTTTCACATGAGAGAAATTAATAAAATTAATTAATTCAATGATATTGTATACTTTATTTTCCACAATAACCATCCATATCTTTATATTCATGGCTAGGGGTTTTGTCCCAGGGTTGGGTGCTAAGCCCTAGAAACCAAGATGAACATTAGAGAGCATTGGATGGGAAAAGTTTTAAATAACAATAATGGATCGATATCAGATAAATGATCATGCACCAATGGAGTATATGAATCATTCCAATAGTGGAAATGTAGAATCATTCTTCATCAATGATCAATCTAGACTCAATGTTGGATGTTTTATTTATATATTTATCCTTATATTTATCCCAATAATAATTAAACTAAATCAACACTTGGATTGAATCACCGATCATTTATTTTTGATGAACAAGTTTATTTGTGTCATTCAAGGATAATAATTTAGGCTGTTGTTTTTTATTTCTATATCACTTCATTAATATTTTCTGTGATAAAGGATCAAGATGGAAATGAACAAAGGTCAAGGTTTGTTCTTCATTATTTTGTTTTATGGTATTATCTCCCAATTCTACATGTGTTCTTCCTTAGAAAATATATTGACCTACAATTTAAAAAATACTCTATGAATGATCATTACACATTAGATCATTGATACAAGGAGTCATTTCCATAGTTTATAGATTGAAAATTGATGATGTGATTATTAGAGATGACTACTGCAGTGGATCCATTCTTAATGAGTGTGGTATAAGGTTTCGTGATCCGCAATGATGATTGTTTTTTCATGTAGGATATGGATGTATTATGTCCATTAATAGCACTGAGGTCTGGTTAACCTCATATTAGTGGCATAAAACTAGATTAATGGAGGAATCAGTTGTTTCAAGGTCATGGTTGATGATACATGAAGCCTTCTATAGGTTTAGTGAAAAATAAGACTACACGACAAATAGTCTAAGGAAAACTTGTTGTGGAGCCTCTTTTGTATGGGATAGGGTTTCAACATGAAGATAAGTATAACATGATATGTGACATGTGTCACATACCATGTGACACTCATATGGTGTCTCTTATTTTATATGGAGTATGCACCTTAGAGTCCATGTAGTGTGACACGCCTTGGGATCCTAGTCACGTGTATTTTACTCATGGAAGAAGGATAGACATGTATAAAGAGTACATTACTAAGAGATTTTGTGGACCTACATGAAATTTAAAGTGATCCACATTCCATTCACTTGGGAAAGTAAATGGTAACAGGTGAGATAGCACACCGAGTGTCAGGACGACTCAAGCACAT
Source organism: Viscum album (assembly GCA_963277665.1). Taxonomy (NCBI): domain Eukaryota; kingdom Viridiplantae; phylum Streptophyta; class Magnoliopsida; order Santalales; family Viscaceae; genus Viscum; species Viscum album. Next base: position 1,680,283,429 of record OY728135.1, read on the forward strand.
TGTGTACCATTAGGTCATGCATTGTATCAGAGAAAAGTACATTCCATGAGTGAGTGTCTGACATGGGAAGAACTAGTCTTAGTGAAACATGTCATGTACACACAATTACAAAATGTGCAGTCATTTGAGGATAGGTTGGATTACTCTTTGTTCTTAGATCATCTTTTTTGAGAACATCTATGAGGTTCCATGGACCAATATCAGTTGAGTCTGTTCCCTTGGTCTATTCCTATGAGGTTTTGATGTGTCATCATGTTCCTATCCTATAGGGTGGTACCGATGTTTCTTCCCTTGATTAGTTTAGTGTGGGAGGGTTCCCTTATTATGGAGTGAGTTTAGTCAAACCTCGAAAACTACTGATTTAGCATCATGGAGAATATATCCCTCCGAGAGGCCTAGATAAATCCTCATTTCCCTTTGTGTTACCTTATATGTGGTTGTTGGAATTGGAATGACCATGTTTTACCTCGGAATCAATCCCATATCTAGGTGGATGTTTCTAGTAGTGTCTGATGTCCCTCAAATGAGCCCTAGGCACTGACCCCCTATATGTGTCTCCTGATCTATACATCCTGATGAGGTGTAGTTTGAATGAGTTTCCATCTTTAATGAACCCTCTCAACATTCCTCTGTGTATATTCCTAATGAGAATGGCCTATAGAATGCATGTAGTTAGTAGAATTATATCTATTGGAGTTTATTCTCCTTGACTAGGATTATATGGATCTTTCGAGAAGGAATATTATGATTGATTTATAGTTTGGATCTTACCTTGAGATTATGTCTCTACTGTGTGTATATTAGGATTTTTTTGTATGTTTCAATTTATGATTAACATATATTATGATAAGATCCCTATGATTGAGGTTTTATTGTTACAATACAGTATCATATTGGGTATTTTTATACCCACCACTGCATGATCTCTTCCCACATGTTTTATGTATTCTATAGACAATAGACCTTTTTGTTTAGTACATGGTGGACTAGAAATAGGTGGAGCTACATTGGGATAAACAGACCAAGGTGTATACTAGTGTTACATTTGATATCAGTCACCTCAATCTGAGTCGGTCGGACATTACTCTATAGATTTTTTTGGGCCTGCATTTTCCCCCTTTTTTATTTCTTCCAATATTTTTTCCATACTATGTTATGGGTATTATACTTGTATACACGAATTGATTTCAGTTATTTTACATTTCAACATTGTGTGGGAATGGAGATGTGTGGGTTAATATTGGAATTCCAGGATAATTCCTCTCATGTGTGTTAAATATCTTCTTCACACTAGTCGACATCCCATAGCCTATTAGAGGTTGGATTGGGGTTGTTCAATCATATGCCTCACTAGGTCAGTGAATGAGATGATTCAATAGTTACACCATTTTCCATTTTCATTGGTATCTCAACATCCAAGGTTTATGGTGGTGTTGGAATAGTTATTGTAAAAAAAGTATATGAAATAATTAATAGGACTAGAATAAGTAATTATTTTCTCTATGGTTGAATGAATAACTAATGTACCCACCACCACATCATTTTCTGGATAAACCTCAATGGTAGTGGTTGAATAAGATCACCCTTTCCACCCTAGTGGTTGTATACATTGATTACCTCTGAAAACCCACGTCTTAGGGAAGTGTTTTTCATAGAATTATTTTACATGCAATTTAATCATTATACAATAGGGTGAGGTTTTATAGGATAATTACACCTTTCTATTATATTGGTTTGTTTATACCTTCAGAAATTGTTTTCAAGGTTCCATCCTTCCAGCACTTAATGAATTTACTCACCCCTGGGAAGTTTCTGTGGTGATTTCTTCCATAGTTTTTGTAACACCCCAAGATTTCATAGTGTGTTATTTCTTCAAAATAATTCAATAACTTGCACTACAAGCGACAGCGAGTTCAATCTCACCATGACATACCAAACAAGCGGTTCAAAAGAGGTTATGAATAGTATTAACTAAATTTTAAACTTTATATAATCCTTATAATTTTAGAATCCATATTATATGTTTCTTAGACATAATGTAAGAACAAATTCATTTTCAGTATTGCACTTTTATCAACTTTTAATAGTGAACCCTTTTTAAATACAATATTTTAAACTTTTTGACTAAATGGTGATGTCAAAAAATTTAAAATGAAACATCCCAAGCTTCCACATTACGCTTTCCTTTGAATAATACAGTAGCGTGTGTTGTATGCAACTTCGAGTTCTAACACACACCACAACCAATCAAACTAGCCGTTATGAATAGTCATACCTACTTTTTGAAATTATATATATTTTATATTTCAAAATGGACTTCATTTTTGGATTCCAAATATCTAATTTATCCTAGGGTGAAATTTTGGAACTTTTCGGATAACATTAATATTTTGATGAATAGTGAAAATTAATAAATTTTAATTAAAAACAACTTTTTCAATAAAAATAATTAATATTGATAAATTATGAATATGAGTGGTTTTAAAATATATTTAGAATATATTTTTACCATTTAAAACAATGTTGGTCATTAGACATAATTTTACAATTAAACCAGACATAAACAAGTGTCAATCTTTTGATAGTTATTATCTCTTAAAAACATGCTTTTTATTTTAACAACGGGAATTAATTTTAAATTAATTTCTGCCACTTCTGTGTTTTGAATTTGGAAAAATGGATTCCATATATGGAATCAGGATGTTCAAATTTTGTAAATAGGTAACTTTTATTTTTAGACATTTTGAATAATTACTGCGGTAAATATTTTATTTACCATGGTTAAGGGTAAATCCGGTAAATAAGGGTTAAGAAATAATATTATAATAATACTAAATTACCCTAAAACGTGTCCTAGACTTATTTTTTGATACATGTTCGACCATAGGCATCGTTGGGTTGATTTTGGGACCCCATGGAGCCACTTGTAGGTGATAGGGACACATAATTTTAAATAAGTTAAAATAAGTATAAAAATGACATAAGCATATATCTTTTAGAAAACCAATTTTTACATAGGGTTATATATGTTGGATTTTAGACTATAAATATTAATTAGAAATATAAACAGATTTCCTACATAATGATAGTTTATTTATAATTTTTAGACGTTAAATAATTTAATTTATCTGTAACACAATGATGATGCAGTAATTACCATAATAGTGAAAAATTAAAATAATTAATGTTATAAATACACAAATAAATATAATTTGAGACTTTTTATGAATTAAACTAATTCTATAAGTTAATATGACATGTTAGGAATGATTTAAGTAAATATTTTCGAAGTAATAATTCTGTTATGAGTTTCAAAAAAAATCAACTATTGAATAGTGTCAAAATTGACATAAAAGAGGTTTTAAAACAAATATTATATTATTAATTGATATTAAATTCCTAAAAATATAAGGTTCGGCAAAACAATTTATATCATGATATGTGTATCATTAATGGACAACTTGGGGGTCTCTTGGATGTATATAGTATGTTTATTAACCATATAATATAAAAATACAAAGAGACATTGTAAAAGTGAAACTAATTAACTTAGAGTTAATACTTAAAGATAAGGTTAATATAAGTACACAAACCTGCCTAAATTCTATTGGTTGAGTTTTTTTCGACCCATACCCATCTTAAAATCTAAATAATAAACTTTGGAGCCATTAGAAACCGAATATGAATTTATTATAAATTAATATTTATAGCTTTTCCAAAGGTTCCCCTCACCCCTCTTATAAAAGGGCACTCCTCCTTCTCATTTCTTCACACCTTCAAAGCCTTTCGGTTTGGCCAAAATCTGCCCAAATACTCTCCCAACTTCCCTCACTATAACCTAGAGGCCTTAGTTCGATCATAAATCCAACCCAAGGAGCCCTTTTGATCAAATCAAAAGGAAGAACCCGAAGAAGAGGTAATGATTTCACCACCCTTTTCCAAGTTCCTTTCTTCTTCCACATCTTCTTTCTTTATTATTATCATTATAAAATAATAACTCCAGTATCTTATATATACTGTGATGTTATTATAAATATGGTATAACCATATTCAGTATTCTATCCACCCTTTTAATAACATGTCACCATACGTGCGTACGTACGACTTACCGTCTCCACGTCGTGGTGTAATTGTTATTCAATATATTATTATTTGGATGGGTATAATAATGATGTGTAACTCATGTAAATAATAAATATAACATGATAATGATTCTGTATATATGACATACTATCAAATTATATATTATTTTAATATCAAAAGAATGATATTGTCGCTTGTGCGTACGTGCGGACTACCGTCTCCACAAACGCGATGAGATTCATTCTCCATCGTATCCATTCAAGTATAATTATCATTTTATGATTTAAAAATGATTTTTAAGGACTTGATATCATTATGGATATGAATAATATACAACCTATCCATGGCTTATATAACAAAACATATAAAAGAAAATGAGTAAGTTAACACCCGAAACGACGATAATTCTAAGATATTATTAACAAAGCAATGTTAAAAGATCATATATGATATCATATTAATGTATATGATTATTGAATAATTTAATAACAATTATTTCACCATTATACAGGAGGTTAACCTACCCCAACCAAGAAAAAGTACAAGGTAAGGTTTTATTTCACAATCTCTTCATTATCTGAGGTTGTTTATACGTAATTATCTACTGAGATCTATTTATCATCCACATCCACATTTCTTAAAAATGAATTTCAAAACATTTTTACTATTTACTAGAATATGGGTTAAAGTCATTTATACCCTTGTTTTACTTTTTATAAGAGGCTTATAAAGGAATCTTTCCGTCGTTTTCCAAACAAGGTTCTTTTTTAACCTTTTTGACAAAATTAAGGTAAGAATGTTTTTTTAACTTATAAGGCGAGTGTGACTATTTACCGCCATTATAAAATTGTCAAGCTTACCTTAAAATCTTACAAGGATATTTTCAAATTAAATGTTTTATTTTATAATTATGTGACTTTTAAATGATTTCAAAATTAATATTTGAAGAATTTCAGAAAGGTACTCTTTATCAAAATCATAATTTTAAATGTTTTAAAGATTTATCATTCTAAATCTTTTTAATTAATGTCCATGTCTTCAAAATGGTTTTTAAGGATTTATTTATATGGACATGAATGTTTTTAAAATTTTAATTCCTTTCAAAAGTTTCAAAGTGGTATGGGACACTTTGATTCAAAAATCTCTTTTTAATTACTTCCTTTATAAATGTGTGACTTTTAAATGATTTCAACAGAAAAGGGGAGATATTTCTCTCAAATAGTTTTGATTTCATCTGTGTCAACATCCTATGATGGATTTTATGATTATATGAAGTTGATTTATTATGATACAAAAGTTCCATAATTTATTGAAGGTTTTGTGATATGTTTGACTGTGAATGTGTTATTTTTATACCATTCATAGTTTATGGAGAAAGCATTGACATTTCGTATGCTAGTTTTAATACGAATGTTTATGTTATGTTTAAACCTCTTCATATGGGAATGCATTGGACTTAGTAAGTGACGGGTGGAGCCCGCTATAGCTCATCGATGCATCGGTAGGTCTCATGAGACAAACAAGTGTCTTGGCACAAGGCCTTGGAAAAATCTTATTTGTAGTCTTGGCACGAGGCCTTGGCTATGTGGTTATGATAGTCTGGCATTATGCATTCCATCATTATGAAAGTGGTTATTGATATTTCATGTGATTATTCGATTAGTAGAATATCTATGTGAATAAGTAAATGGAATTATTTCATTTTATTTTTTCCATGCTATGTTGAAGTTCATGTTTAAAAGCCTTTTGTTTTAGTTATACATTGCCTTAAACGTTTATGCTTATTTTCGAAAGTTTCTTCTATATTTTTATCCTTACTGGGCATTTCAGCTCACCCCTTTTCTGTGTTTTATTTTTCCCAGGATGTGAAGAAGTAATTTATGAATGACATGCAGGGATAGTATGTGGGGATATGAGTGTGAACTATGAAGAAAATATGTTGTTGTAGTTTTCATTTTTATGATGTAATGTAAGACTTTATGAATATATCTAGTGCTTCCAAGGCTACTAAACCAATCAGTCTTTTGGGATTTGATCTTTCTTGTGATCATGCCAATGTTATGTAATAATGCACTGAATCTGGGTAACTGGGGTCGGGGCGTTATAGTTGGTATCAGAGGCAATTTAGTACAAACCTTGGAAGCTAGATTTAGATTAACTCTGATTAGATCATGTAGACCTAAGATGATCTTTGAGGATTAGTATAGAAGAACATCCTAGAATTTTGGTATTATAGATATTTTGTGAGTTTTCCGAGCAATACATCCCTGTCTAGATATGAGCAGGTAGAGGCGGCTTTGGCATAGATGTACCTAGGGGTAAAACCCAAAAACACCGCTTTGAGCTATACTCGAACGAGAACTGGTGCACGACAATGGGCCTTGCTGCACTCTTGGTTACGACACTCCCGGGGGATATGATTAGGAGAATTCTCATTTTCTTTACAAACCATTATGAAGGGTTTATGAGTATATACTTCCTCAAAAGAGATATTTTTATGATTATGGATTATATCCATAAACTATTTAATTTATGTTATGTGTTTTACAAGTTTGGGATTAGGTATTGTTATTCATAAACTAATATAGTGTATGACATTTTTTAGAAATGGCGCCCAGTAGAGGGAATGAGAACTCCAGCAATGCACATGATCCAAAGAGAAAGAAGGATCATATCTTTCATAGTCTTAAGCCAGAATTTATAAGAGAAATAGTCTCCCATGTATTATCATCATATGAAGAAATAATATCACGTGTTGATAAGATAAGTAAATAGTTTACTGAGTCCTATGGCTTTGATGGGAATAAAGAGAAGAAAAGGATGGAAGAGAGAATGATGGGTAAAGGGAAGAGGGAAAAGAAGAATTTTCCCATATGTGATAACTGTGGGAAGAAACACCCTGGAACTTTCCTGAAAGGAATGGGAGTTTGTTATAAGTGTGGAGGAAAGGGGAACAAAGTATGTGACTATAAGGGTAAGAAAATGGTTTCGAATGTAGAATGCTTAATTTGCAAGGAGTTTGGACACTACGCGAACCTATGTCCCAATCATCAGACTATGCCACAAATGATGCTATTGGATAATAATCAAGTTATGATACTACCATAGATGAAAAGGAATGATTATAGTTCTTTTGTTGATTATGTCATTTGAGTGTTGTATCAACAATGTACTTGTTATAATAATTATAGAGTATATAAGGATTGTACTGCAGTACTATTTCATTATGGATTTGAGATTGTGTGGAACAAAGAAAGGTGACTCAATAGCAGGTTATTTTTTTTGGAAAACATATGGTTGAGAGAAAGATAAACCATAATATGGTTCTGATACCAAGGTAGTGATTTTAGAATAATACATGATTTTTTTGGATAAATTATATTGGATATTCTTGACTACCTTGAAAATGGTTAATTATTTGTATATTCCATAATTGTTGGGGTTTACAACATTTTTAGATTGAAGGAGTATATCTATTATTCTATAAGGAATAAGGGATCATGAATGTAATCAATAAGGTTTTATGATAATTCAGGATGTTGTAGTGTTTTAAAAGAATACATGATGAAGGTGATCACATGTTATTACGCGAAAAAAAAGGATCTTCATTGTGTTTACCTTCCTTATAAATTTTGGACTGATGTATTTTGGATAGTTCTAGTTTGGATTATTTTGGATTGCCATAAAAGGACAACCCGGAGGGCGGGCGGCAACCCGTCGCATCCGGCAAGGCCGCGAGAATTGAAACCACAACCGAAGGGCGACAAGGGTGTATCACCTACCACTGACCCACGTGATGTTCTGGATTAAATAATGTAGTTTTTTTAAAATATCTGGTAGATGAATTATAAATTCGTTTTTTTGGAACCCTATACGAATAGGATAAATAGAATATATTTTTTTCATTCTATTATCTTTTAGAGTGATATATGAGTTTGTGGTAGAAATTAGTTAAAGGATGGAACTCTACTTGTCAATATTATATTTTTCTTCTTCTCTTATTCTATGAAGAAATTAATTCTTATACTATATTTAAGGAATCCTAAAACCAAAAATGTGTTATCCTAATACCCTATGTTTTGTTGAACCGATGGTATTTCAAATCATCATAGATTGATGAATTTAAGGACCTCAATTTTACACTTGTTTGTGATTGATGAACTCAATCACTACCTATAAATATTTATGTTTTTCCTCCAATTATATGTCTCTAATTTCCACCAATGTTTTCCTAATAGAGATAATAATTTGGTGGTGACCCTTTCATTTATCTTTTCCTCATATTAAGACTAAATTTTAGTAACCTAATTTCCGATGTGGGTTTTCCCACAAAGATATTTTCTATTTTCAACCTTTTATTTTCGAAGAAAAATTTCAAATTGCGAGGATGCAATTTATTGAAGGAGGGGAGAATGTAACACCCCAAGATTTCATAGTGTGTTATTTCTTCAAAATAATTCAATTACTTGCACTACACGCGACACCGAGTTCAATCGCACGATGACTTACCAAACAAGCCGTTTAAAAGAGGTTATGAATAGTATTAACTAAATTTTAAACTTTATATAATCCTTATAATTTTAGAATCCATATTATAAGTTTCTTAGACATAATGTAAGAACAAATTCATTTTCAGTATTGCACTTTTATCAACTTTTTATAGTGAACCCTTTTTAAATACAATATTTTAAACTTTTTGACTAAATGGGGACGTCAAAAAATATAAAATGAAACATCCCAAGCTTCCACGGTATGCTTTCCTTTGAATAATATAGTAGCGTGTGTTGTACTCAACTTCGAGTTCTAACACACACCACAACCAATCAAACTAGCCGTTATGAATAGTAATACTTAATTTTTGAAATTATATATATTTTATATTTTAAAATGGACTTCATTTTTGGATTCTAAATATCTAATTTATCCTAGGGTGAAATTTTGGAACTTTTCGGATAACTTTAATATTTTGATGAATAGTGAAAATTAATAAATTTTAATTAAAAACAACTTTTTTTAATCAAAATAATTAATATTGATAAATTATGAATTTGAGTGGTTTTAAAATATATTTAGAATATATTTTTACCATTTAATATAATTTTGGTCATTGGAAATAATTTTACAATTAAACCAGACATAAACAAGTGTCAATCTTTTGATAGTTATTATCTCTTAAAAACACGTTTTTTGTTTTAACAACGGGAATTAATTTTATATTAATTTCTGCCACTTCTATGTTTTGAATTTAGAAAAATGGATTCCATATTTGGAATCAGGATGTTCAAATTGTTTAAATAGGTAACTTTTATTTTTAGACATTTTGAATAATTACTACGGTAAATATTTTATTTACCATGGTTAAGGGTAAATCCGGTATATTAGGGTTAAGAAATAATATTATAATAATACTAAATTACCCTAAAACGTGTCCTAGAATTATTGGTTGATACATGTTCTACCATAGGCATCGTTGGGTCGATTTTGGGACCCCATGGAGCCACTTGTAGGTGATAGGGACACGTGATTTTAATTAAGTTAAAATAAGTACAAAAATGACATAAGCATATATCTTTTAGAAAAACAGTTTTTACATAGGGTTATATATGTTTTATTTTCGACTATAAATATTAATTAGAAATCTAATAATATTGTCTACCTAATTATATTTTATTTATAATTTTTAGACTTCATATAATTTAATTTATTTGTAACACAATAATGATGGAGTAATTACCATAATAGTGAAAAATTAAAATAATTGATGTTATAAATACACAAATAAATATAATTTGAGACTTTTTATGCATTACACTAATTTTATAAGATAATATGACATTTTAGGAATGATTTAATTAAATTGTTTCGAAGTAATAATTCTGTTATGAGTTTCACAAAAATAAACCATTGAATAGTGTCAAAATTGACATAAAAGAGTTTTTAAAACAAATATTATATTATTAATTGATATTAAATTACTAAATATCTATGGTTCGGCCAAGAGATTTATTTCATGATAGGTGTATCATTAATGGACTACTTGGGGGGTCTCTTTGATTTATATAGTATGTTTATTAACCATATAATATAAAAATACAAAGATACATTGTAAAAGTGAAACTAATTAACTTAGAGTTAATACTTAAAGATAAGTTTAATATAAGTACCCAAACCTGTATAAATTCTATTGGTTGAGTTGTTTTAGACCCACCCCTACCTTATAATTTAAATAATCAACTTTGGAGCCATTAGAAACCGAATATGAAGTTATTATAAATTAATATTTCTAGCTTTTCCAAAGGTCCCCCTCATCCCTATTATAAAAGGGAATTCCTCCTTATCATTTCTTCATATCATCAAAGACATTTGGTTAGGCCAAACTATGCCCAAATACTCTCCCAACTTCCCTCACTACAACCTAGAGGCCTTAGTTTGATCATAAATCCAACCTAAGGAGACCTTTTGATCAAATCAAAAGGAAGAACCCGAAGAAGAGGTAATGATTTCACCACCCTTTTCCAAGTTCCTTTCTTTTTCCACTTCTTCTTTCTTTATTATTACCATTATAAAATAATAACTCCAGTATCTTATATATACTATGATGTTATTATAAATATGGTATAACCATATTCATTATTCTATCCACCCTTTTAATAACATGTCACCATACGTGCGTACGTACGGCTTACCGTCTCCACGTCGTGGTGTAATTGTTATTCAATATATTATTATTTGAATGGGTTTAATAATGACGTGTAACTCATGTAAATAATAAATATAACATGATAATGATTCTGTATATATTACATACTATCAAATTATATATTATTTTAATATCAAAAGAATGATATTGTCGCTCGTGCGTACGTATGGACTACCGTCTCCACGAACGCGATGAGATTCATTCTCCATCGTATCCATTCAAGTATAATTATCATTTTCTGATTTAAAAATGATGTTTAAGGACTTGATATCATTCTGGATATGAATAATATACAACCTATCCATGGCTTATCTAACAAAACATATAATAGAAAATGAGTAAGTTAACACCCGAAACGACGATAATTCTTAGATATTATTAACAAAGCAATGTTAAAAGATCATATATGATATCATATTAACGTATATGATTATTGAATAATTTAATAACAATTATTTCAACATTATACAGGAGGTTAACCTAACCCAACCAAGGAAAAGTACAAGTTAAGGGTTTATTTCACAATCTCTTCATTATCCGAGGTTTTTTATACGTAATTATCTACTGGGATCTATTTATCATCCACATCCACGTTTCTTAAAAATGAATTTCAAAATTTTATTACTATTTACTAGAATATGGGTTAAAGTCATTTATACACTTGTTTGACTTTTTATAAGAGGTTTATAATGGAATCTTTCCGTCGTTTTCCAAACAAGGTTCTTTTTAACCTTTTCGACAAAATTAAGGTAAAAATGTTTTTTTAACTTATACAGCGGGTGTGGCTATTTACCGCCATTATAAAATTGTCAAGATTACCTTACAAGATTAAAAGGATATTTTCAAAGTAAATGTTTTATTTTATTATTATGTGACTTTTAAATGATTTCAAAATGAATATTCTAAGAATTTTGGAAAGGTACTCTTTATCAAAATCAGAATTTTAAATGTTTTAAAGATTTATCATTCTAAATCTTTTTAATTAATGTCCATGTCTTCAAAATGGTTTTTATGGATTTATTTATATGGACATGAATGTTTTTAAAATTTTAATTCCTTTCAAAAGATTCATAGTGGTATGGGACACTTTGATTCAAAAATCTCTTTTTAATTACTTCCTTTATAAATGTGTGACTTTTAAATGATTTCAAAAGAAAAGGGGAGATATTTCTCTCAAATAGTTTTGAGTTTATCTATGTCAACATCCATTGATGGATTTTATGATTATATGAAGTTTATTTATTATGATACAAAAGTTCCATAATGTATTGAAGGTTTTGTGATATGTTTGACTGTGAATGTGTTATTTTTATACCATTCATGGTTTATGGAGAAAGCATTGACATTTCATATGCTAGTTTTAATACGAATGTTTATGTTATGTTTAAACCTTTTCATATGGAAATGCATTGTACTTAGTAAGTGACTGGTGGAGCCCGCTATAACTCCTCGATGCACCGGTAGGTCTCATGAGACAAACTAGTGTCTTGGCACAAGGCCTTGGAAAAATATTATTTGTAGTCTTGGCACGAGGAATTGGCTATGTGGTTATGATAGTCTGGCATTATGCATTCCATCATTATGAAAGTGGTTATTGATTTTGCTTGTGATTATTCGATTAGTAGAATATTCATGTGAATAAGTAAACGACATTATTTCATTTTATTTTTTCCATGCTATGTTGAAGTTCATGTTTAAAAGCCATTTTTTTTAGTTATACATTGCCTAAAATGTTAATGCTTATTTTGGAAAGTTTCCTCTATATTGTTATCCTTACTAGGAATTTCATCTCACCCCTTTTCTATGTTTTATTTTTCCCATGATGTGAAGAAGTAATTTATGAATGACCTGCAGGGATAGTATGTGAGGATATGAGTGTGAACTATGAAGAAGATATGTTGTTGTAGTTTTCATTTTTATGATGTAATGTAAGACTTTATAAATATATCTAGTGCTTCCAAGGATACTAAACCAATCGGTATTTCGAGATTTGATCTTTCTTGTGATCATGCTAATGTTATGTAATAATGCACCAACTCTGGGTAACTGGGGTCGGGGCATTACAGTTTTGAAAAGTGGGATGTTGATATTTCTTATCACCGTTATATTTCTCTATTTCACTACCACTAGAATTAAATTTTAATTTCCAATTATTATCCCTATGACACATTTGAGATTCACTAATATCCATTTCAACTTTGTGTTCATATCCTATCATTTTCTCATATCTATTTAAGTCACAAATCATGTGGTATTTTCATAGACTATATTTTATCACACCAAAAAAGCAACCCAATATTTATTCAGATGTAATAACATAGACTTTGGCATATTATGAATGTATTGTGAGGTTTTTCTCATATTCCATGTTGGATTCTTCATATTTTTTCTGGAGTAAATTAAAATCCCTTTCTGTTTTATATTGGAGAGTGGGAGGAAAATTTTTTGAAATTTTTTCCCCAAATTTCCTTCCCCCACATCTCTTTGATCTCATCCTCTAGATACATATTCTTTATCAAATTACAACATTGATTATATTCTCACTCTATATTGAAAACATATATTATAACCTTCTCATGGACATAAAATTGAATTATAGACAATACATTTTCAATAGAGTGGATCCATTATTCCACGAGTAAGGGATAAGACGATGCATTGAATGTCGGAGGACTTAATAACATAAATTTCTCAATTTCACCTTGTTTCTTCAAATGGGGTTTTTTAATTCTTCTTGATTCATGTATCCATCTAGAACCTAATTCAACATAGTGAGTATTGTCAAAATTTCCTTATTCCTACTCCCATCAGGTTGGGCATCTCTTTTGCGAAGTCATCACATTTTTATCACATTTATTGTTTACATGATTCCCCCTATTTTTAGAAACTCTCTAAAATATATGGAAAATTTTGTATGAGTGAATTTGAAATAATAAATAATAAAATTGGAAACCAATATCATTAAATAGATAATTTAAAAATGAAATTTATTCCTTATCAAATGAATTTCTAGGCTTAAATCTAAGTAATCTGTGATCTATTTCCTAACATATAATGTGGTAGAATTTTTCCTACTTAATAGTTTATTGTGGTGATCTTATACATTTAACCAATAATATGCACTAGGATTTTCAATCCATGTGTACATCGAGGCCCCTTTTTGTACACTAGTTCCTGATCGAGTCTAGCTCAGTATAGTTTTTTCAGTTTTTACTGCTATGTACATATCTGCTAGATCTACATCAACTTGTGTTATATAGAAATGGATATATATTCTTAGAAACCACTTATACTATAATTTGACAGATTTTAGGGATTTCTTATTATGTTTATTGTTACACCTAAATTTTTCTACTATTTTTTTAACCTGAATCCCAAAAATAACTAAACCTCCCTTTGATACCAATGATGAAAACCCTAGACTTTATTAATCCATAATTCAAATTTTATTAAGTATGAATAATATTAATAAAAACAAGATGATTTTTAATTATACTGTACTTGGAATATTATGAACATCAAATATAAACTTAAGATTGTGTTACATCGGCAGCATTGAAAAATTCTTTAACATGAACATAATTGTTCATCATTCTGAGAACAACATATTATTACCTAGGGACATATTTAAGAAATGGTTGAGTAATAAGTCCCATCATGGGAATAAACAAATCAAAACATGAAGGATGTATTAAAATTAAGACAATATGTATTTCAATGGGACATAAAAGTTGTAATAATAATGAATATGAACAATGGGGAATGATATATAATGATAACATAAACGGAATGTGGGAATATGGAAACAAATTTGAGGATGACAACAAAATAATAAGTCAAAGATAACTACCAATACATCATAACATAATATTATTACGACAACCCTCATGAACCAGACCTGGTATTTGATGAGACTAAAACATTACCAAATGCATTGGATCAATATCATTACTCACCCATCATAATCAAATCATGTATATCCATAATGGTGCCATATATATCATATAACATAAGAACAGATTTCATCAAATTTAATCCTTAATTAAGTATTTTGGGTAACATATATATAATTAAAAAATAATTCAAGGATATTTACATCTATGTGAATATCTTTGAGTATAAATGGGTATAAGTATACACCTCATAAATATTCATTTTAGAGAATTGCAGTGACAATTTGATAGTGTAAAGAAAGTACATAAAGATTAATAAAATGGTTAAATGAGATATAAAGGGGTATCTATTCCCAAGGAATACAAATTGATAGTATTAGTGATATATAATATCATAACATATCATTAAAATTTCATAATTAATAGACATAAGACATGGAGGGTTATTAAATAAAGACTTTTCATGGAAAATCACTGGAAATTCATGTAACAAGCTGGCGGTAAACCATGATTCATTTTATGGATTAATGTGATGAATAGGGTCACTCCTAACTTATATATAATAATTTAAGTAATATGGTTTTTTAATTGGATATAACATCTTTATCAATTAGAATATAAAGTGTAATACATAAATATTTTTCTTAAATAAAGAAGAGAAATAAAGGATCCATTACTAAATTTTGACATTGTAAAAGCTCAGGTAAATGTTATAATGAGAGGGTATAAATAATATCACATTATTTTGAAATAAATTAGATAGTATATTTATCTTTATAAATATATGAAAAATTTACCATTTTATATTCAAAATGTTATATACAAAAATGAGTTGGAATTGAAAAGAAGAGGTAGAGGTCCCTTACGATGATGAGGTGATTCCAAAAGCAATGGAGGTGATTATGGAAAGATTGCGTAATGATGGGAGGACTCTACGGATGGGATGAATGAGTGATGGTTTTATACATGGTTTTTTAGTTAACATTAATGGGATAATGGGGGTATTTATACAAAAAAATAGGGGAGTTGTTTATTATTTCCAAAACATAGATTTTGGACTCTATATAATAATGTAATAAAAACTGTAAACCATATAATGGTTTTTAAATGGTTTCTATCTAATATGAGTGTTTTAGATTATTTTATATGTCCATGGTCTGAACTAATTTAAATATTAACCTTGGTGATTACAGAATTGAGTTATGTTTATAAAGAAATGATTTTAAAACCATAATTTATAATATCAGTTTTACATATTTCATAATCGATTTATAAAATAAATTAAATAACCAAAAAATAATAATTTTACAGGGGAAAATTAAATTTTTTCATGGAAACCATATATATATTCTATTAAATCAATTTGGTTTCTTATAATGTCATTACACACACCATATTTTATTCCATATTTTAATTTTTACCTAGAAATTTTATTGTCTAGTTAAATAAAGAAAAATCCACCACCGGCTTACTTTAACATGCTTATTAAAAAATATTTGTTTTTTCAAAATAATGATCTTTATTTTTTTAATTTCCATATTTAAAATAATAATATTACTTTATTGAGACATTATTGATTTTTTACAATAATAGTTTTCGAACCCTTATAAATTTTACATTTGACATCCAAAAATTATATTATCATTTATATTTAGTAATAGTTATTTAATTGAATTATTTTATAGAAATGAATTTTTTTTTAAATTTATGATGCAATCAAAAATTATTGTCTTAATTAGAATAAAATATTATACAAAAACACAATTTGTGTTTTTTTGTATAAATATCAGAATCATTTATGAACTAGAAACAATAAGAGGTAAATATAACCATTATTAAACATATTAAGATTATCATTATTTTGATACATAAACCTTTATTACACCATAAAACACCTTGAGGGTGAGATGTGTGATGGTGAGATTTTCCAGGGGTGGTTGAGAGTACATAGTTTGGGTCATGATCTCAATGATAATGAACATCTATCATAAATTATTTCTCACTTGATTTAGTTATTGGTTATTATACTGGGTCTGGTCAAGGAGACAACCTAGTTACATTATTTCCCTTAGAGGTATGATAACTGGGTTTCATAGAGTATGATTCTAATGGTTGGTTAAATTTCTTCTTTTTTCCATGTCAATTGGATTTCTCATAATCATATATCTATATTATTCATAAGATCAATGTTCAACGACTAATTTTTTATGGTAATGATCCCTAGTGGTATTTTGAATCATATTGGATATAATAAAACTTAATTAGTGTATTTTTTTTCTATATTAATAATTCATATTACATTATTTAATTTAATCACTAATGATATTATATATATTAGACTTTTATTAATTACATTATTAACCTGGGATGTAACATTTATCCTTTAGGTTTAAATATTTTCTTTTTGTTATTGAATATTGTTATTTAATTTATTAAAAGATACTTGTACTATGTTGGAAAACAATACAAAGGTTAATATAGTTCAAGTATTCTGTGATATGTGTTCTTTGTTTTTAGATTATGATTAGATGTGATTTGATGTGTTTGGGAATGGATGGAGACACTTTGAAGAATCCCAAAATTCATTATTATAATGGAATTAAGCATATGGCATTAAAAATGGATTATCAATTATTTATGGATCATGTAACTTACTTTTTTGTCTTTGATCCAATCATATGACATCATTTCCATTGTTTTACTTCAAAATCCAAACTATGAACATCATATTAAGTCTTTTGAGTGCATTATATGACTTTATATGAGGTAATTAAATGGAAAAAAGAACAAGTGAATAACCTCATCAAATGATTTATAAACCATATAATGACTTTAGGAACATCATAATTATTGAGAAATTGAACATAATACATCAAAATATACCGACATATGAATTTATAAATTGGGATGTCTTATGAATTACCAAGCCATAAAAATGGAAAATTCACCTACGAATAGATAAATAGAAAATTTATAGAGTATGTTTTTCTAAAGATATAAGTGATTTGTAGCATTATATTAAATTTTGAGATATTTTATGATCTATTTTATAACATTTTGGAAAATTATGAGTCTATAGGATATATTTGAAGTTGGTATAATACATTTTCTTTGTATAACGTTTTAATTGAATAAATTTTTAAAATAGCATTTTTATCATACATTATAAAAAATTGAGTTATCTATATTTATATTTTGAAAGAGGAAATAAATTATGATGATTCATGTACTAATCCATATGGATTAATAAAAAAACTACGAATAATGTGTAATCCATGCACCAAATTATTGAGAAGATGATATTCAAAATGGAGGGGGAAAGATAAAGGAAATGTTATAAGGTATGGAAAGGTAATTGGATACCTATGTAATGATTACTCATAATATCTAAAGTCTACATTAGGGTCACCTATGAATTATATAAGTAGTGTGAAGGTATTATATTATTCTATGAGAGTTAAATAATGGATATATATACATATATAAGGATAACATTAAATAAATCTAAAGGATCCATTAAATTAATTATATTCTCCATAAATATTATTATGAAGAGTAAATTAAAATGGTATGATGCTAAATTTTTTCCTAAGTGTCAAAAAAATAACGATTTAAATATCCTTGATGTAAGAATGTTTTATTTATATTCATGAAAGTGGAGAAGAAGATAAAATCATGATGTAATTTCTATAAATTTAGACATATTAAATTAATATTATTAGATTTTCAAGAATAATACGGATGAAGATCCATCGATGCTTGACCAATTCATCAAATCCTATTTCATATATGAATTTTTATGTGAGAGGATATAAATAATAATGGGAAGATATTTTTTGAGATGTCAAATGATTCAAGAAGAATATTTTATTCCTCTATTTACTTTATTAAACAATAATTGGAATTCGATGTTGTAACACCCCAGACAAAATTTTGACTAAAATAATAATAAGTATGATAACATACTTACCAAATAACCTTGTGATTTTAGAAACACAAGATATATTATAAAAATATTATTATTAAAAATTTTAAGAGACATTAAATTGGAATATATTAGTTATAGTAATGAAAATAAAAAATATATTTATAGGGTGAAACTCAAAAAAAATATTCATTGATTCTTTATAAATTAGAACTCAACTTTTATGAGTGGAAATTATAATTAAATTCTTCCACATTTTAAAAATTAAATTTATAAAACTTGATTTATTTTTGAAACAATCAAATAAAAATTGATTTCTGGTTAATTTTTTTTGAAATTATTAAAATAATGATTTTTCCACTGACTAGTAAAAAATATCAATTTTTCAAATAATCTCATTTATTTTCATTAAATAATGTAATATAAAAGTCCCATTACATTATGGATTGGGTACTAAAGTGATATATGATCCATTTTATTTTGAATAATATAAATAATTTCATTTCAATATATAACATTCATGGTTTTGATCAATGTTAATTTTTATAAATAAGTAATTATTTTTCAAAAAAATAATCCTTTTCAATGTATTTTACAAAATTATATCAAAATTTATTTATTCTACTTATACTGATTGATTACCGAAAAATAGATACCATATTTTTAATCATGGGGAAAAAATTTGGTACGTAGAAAACTTTTTATTTTTTGGGCATTATGAATAATAACTATGGTAAATATTTATCTCATTGATAAGGGTAAAATGGGTAAAACATGATTAAAACTATTTCATAAGGTCTCAAAATGAACCAAAATTTTGAAATTATTTGTTTTTATGGTATACATTTTACCATTAACATTAAATATTTTAATATATATCATTTCGGTTCCATTTTCTTTTCATAATGACTTTTATATTATTTCGAGTGAAGAAATTTAAAAAATGTCAATATATTGATTTTAATATCATTTAAATATTGAAATTTGAATAAGAAAATATTATTAATGAATCTAAAAATATTATTTTGGAAAATATTAATTAATTTTTATATTTTAATTATTTATTAATTTTTAGTAATTGTATAATTACCTTTAAATCATACATGAGGCTGAAAATTTACTTATTCAAGCCTTACAAATATCAAAGAAAATGATATTAAAAATATTAAATGTAATTTTTTGGCATCATTTATTCTATCATAAAAATTTTATAGTTAAAAATACTGTATAAATTTTAGTAAAATATTTTCTATTCTATATCATTTAATATATTTACGTCTTTAAATTTGAATTTTATGATTTGTGTCTTAAATTTCATTAATAATATTTTATGAAAAAAAAATATTTTTTTAAATTTTTTAAAATTAATAAAAAAATGAAATAATAATAATATGGAGATAAATGGTTGGAAATTTAAAACCTCATCCATTTATATCCCAATTTTAACCATATAATTAAAATTATATCCTATAAATATTGAGAATTTTGTTACCGCAGTTTTGATTATAAATAGTTAACGAAAGGTATGCACTAAAACATAAGTGTAAAGATAACATAAAAACATTATTAAACATCAAACTTTGCTTTATTTTGACATTATCATTATAATATAACAATATTAGTCATTTTGGATCCATTTCCCCTGAAAAATAATTAATAATATTTTAAAACATTGAAAACAATATTATTTTTCCACGCACAAAAATTATAAAAGGATACATATTATTCCCCTTGTTTACAAGACATTGAGCCATCCATATCTTGTAAAACCAACCCAATTCACTTGTAAACTTCCATATAAACATGTTTAATGTGTTTTTATTCTTCGATTTCTAATACAATTTTCTTTATGAAGAGATCTAATTGAAGTCTATTGAAAAAAGAGGTAATCATCATTACAGACTCTTTAAAATTTATTTATTCTTCAATTTTTTATAAATGTAATTTACCATTACAAAAATAATAACATAAATATTATCAATATAATTATATTTTATTATTATTTCCAAAAAAATATTTTTTATCCTATGTAACCGAAAAAATTGATAGTTCATACATACGACTTACCATCTCTATATACTGGTGCAATAAATTTTTAATCACCATTTAAATTGTATGGTTATAAATATAGAAAAAAATTATTATATATTATATTTATGATATAATTATTCTTCTATAATTGTAATATCATATAATATTAATGATCTTCCAATCTGTTGGAAAATGATAACACAGATCGTGTATACGTGTGCACTGTGAACTCTACGAAGTGATGCGATTAGTGGTTCGTTTCTACATGAAATGCGTAGTAATAAGGATATATATAAAAATATCATATAAATGATAAAATTATTTTTATAAAAAGATGGTTTTCTTTTTATATTTTTTCCAATTCATCGAAAAATGAAAACAACATTCACACCTACGCAGGACCTACCATCTCCATGAAGAATTTAATTTATTTATCTACATCTCCCATTTTTGAATGGATATATATATATATATATATATATATTTCAATAATGAATAATTTTGATATTTATATCATTTTTATCATTATAAAGATGATGGTACTGTGAACAATGTAAAAGGACTAGAACAACCGAACTGAACTTCTAATGAAAAACCAAACATTTAATACCCTAAAACAATGATATTAATAATTAATTATTAATAATTTTTTTAAAATATTATAAATGGATAAAATTTGATTTTATAGGTATGTAAGTTATTATGGTATAGATTTATAATATATTTAAATTTATTATAATGGAGTTTATAGAACTTTTGATGTATTATAAACATGAGGTAATGGATTTTCATTTCAACATTATTTATATGAGATACATTCCATATTACCCCATGTTTAATTTATGTGGTGTTTATAATGAACTTTAATTTAATTTTTAATTATTCTCATGAAATTATTAGGATTTAAAAATCAATTTATGGTTCTCTATTTTAAAATATTTTTATACAGACATAACCAGTGTTGTAATGGTTTACCAACTGAAACTGTTTTGTGACATATGTTATAATAAGAACCTATATTCAATTATGTGGTTAACATAAATCAAAATTAACATGTTATATCATTAATATCATTATTTTCATGATATCTATTTTTTTTATTTGATATTATTCTTTCTTGGAGATTATGATTAAAACGTTTCCAATACCGTAAGAGGTTTATGTTTCAATATAATTATAATTGTTATTGTTTATGCTTGAATTTACATTGTGTAAATTTTGTGATACTTATCTAGTAAGTACATTTATTTATTATTTTAAATTATTTATTTCAATATAAAACATGTTTTCCTTTTATTTTCCTCACATTATGTACTCAAGAGAACTAACATTTGTATTTTATGAGAACAAATGTGGTTTTATGATTCAATCAGGATTATTATTTATCTTTGTCAATATTTTATGTAAAATTATTCTAGGAATTTTTTTATACTCAATTATAAACATTTAATATAAAATTTTAACATTTTTTACCTTTAAAAAATGGTTTAAATAGAACTTTATTTCCACTTTCTAAATGAAGTATTTTTAAAATTATATAAGAAATATGAATGGATCTTTCTTTTAATGTGAAATAAATAAAACAAATTTCTACTATCATGGATAATAAATTCTTTGAAGCATCTATTACATATTCTAGGGTATTTTTAATGAATCTAATTTCCATTTTTTTAGGTTATTATATTTGAAATGATTGATTCAAAAATAGAAAGTGTACTTTCATCATCAAATATACCAACATATCTTTAAAATGATATATCATTTAAGATTTCATCATTTTATATTAAAAAATAATTTATTGATATATGATCCAAATATATCATCTTTTTATAATTTTTGTGGTTTTATGATCATGATTATGAGATGTTTATCATACCCATTTATGTTTTAGTGGTTATGCTATAAGGAATTCTTAAAATGTCAGTGAAACATATTTTCTTCCTCAATGTTATGACATAGAATGATTGTTATGTGATAATTTGATGAAAATTTGAATGGATTATGATTATGTGAAGGGTGGGACAAGAATTATATATCTAACTAATGCATTATTTAATAGGGAATATATCAGCAGATAATGAGTATTGGAATATAGTGTGAAACCAATTCTGTAAGTGACTTTTTTCCTCTATAATAGTCTTGGGAGTAAACCTCCTCTATGGATGTGATGTAATGATGAGTGAACCCAATCCATAATTATAGAATTTCAATTTATCCTTGAATAAGGAAATGATATTATATGATTATTTTTATCGCATAAATTCATATCAAATGTTGATATTATTCTTTAATGGATTAAGTATTTGATTCCTTTTCTATTCATATTTTTGGAACAACCAATATTAGTGCCATGAATAAATATTATGATCTATGATATACTATGTATGGTTTCAAAATGTTAAAATATTTTTATCATTCCCTTATTATCATTAAATCATTAAGTGGTCAATGATATATTTGTTGTTTACCCTCAATACAAATATGAGATCAAATATTCATAAGTTTTCTTTCCCCAAGACGTAAATAATTGTTTTATATAATATATGTATAAGATGGATTCCAATTATGAAGAACATAGTAGAAGATAATTTATTTCTCTCATAATAATTTTTATTTTCATACATGTTTCCAAAGAAACTAAACATTCATTTTTCTAGTGTGGATTGTAATATTTCATAGTATATATTCAATATTATGATATAATATTTATATATGAAAAGTATGGTTAACAAAAAATTCTATTAGAGAAGGGTTGAGTCATTATTTGGAGATTATAATTAGATAAAACTGGTGAAAACAGTATGGATATTTCTATGATAACATACAAAATTAAATGGCATGGACTCAAACATTACACAAGCTAGTGAATTTATACTAAGAGTTACTTTTATTAATTCATATAGGTAATTTTGGTTTAGACTTTGAGTAAATTAAGTAACAAAACACACATAAAAACCACTATAATAATGGCCTAGCCCTTTCAATCCATTACTCTATGGAAAATAATGTGTTTGAGGAGTCCTGGGAAGTCATAGAGATATTTTCAACACTTTTAAAAATTCATAGTTTTCCATATTTCCCAATAATGCCTTGTCCCAAAAGTGTGTCACACTTGAAGTGACTCGCTAACGGTGTCTCACCCTAGCAGTTCCCCATTTGTAGTACCTCGCTGATGGTATCTCACATTGGTGATACCTCATTCTTGGTGGTAGGTCACCCTGGTAGTGTCTCGCATGGCAGTGTATCATGCCTGGTGGTAGGTCACCCTAGCAGTGTCTCGTCTGGCAGTGCCTCATCTAGTGGTGTCTTGCCCAGGTGATTCATGGATCATTAGTGCCTCATCTGAAGGTTCCTGGTACCGTGTGATAGGTAGCTCATCTGGTGTCTCATTTTGTGGTGCCTTGTCTGGAGGTGTCTCACCCATGCAGCCACTCAACCAGTAGTGCCTCATAAGGCGGTGCCTCCTGCTTGACGGTAGGTCACCCTAGAGGTCTCTTATCTAGTGGTTCTTCATCTAGCAGTGTCTATCCTAGAGGTTTCTCTGCTAGTGGTGACTCACTTTCAGTGGAAGGTTATACATCCTGATGGTGCCCCACTTCCAATGGATCCTCTTTTGCAACGATTTTTCATTTTTAGTACCAGTATTTTGTTTTACTAGTACTAAGAATTTTTTGATGGGAATTGGTGTCAATTGCTAAATTGATTTATTTCAATTCCATTAATATGGTTTTAAAATACCATTATTTTTCAATGTGTCTAGAGTCTTTGAAATGGTCAAACCACATGATCCTGGTCAAATCCTCTTTTAATGGAAATATTAAATAGTATCTAATTCATGTTGAATCATATCTGATCTTCCAAAAGTTGAGATACCCTACCCTTCATCTATATCATCCCCTTTTTATAGAGACTAGACATCCCAAAAGTCTTCTTACTTGGATATTTTTCCTGAGTTTCATTAATGATTACCTAGAGAGTCATCGGTTGTACGTGCACCCCTATTTTTTTTGTACAACCTGGAATTGTCGATCGTTCTGATTCTATGTAGGCTTTAATTTGTCTTTGTAAAATTTTTATCATGCAGGATGAGTATATATATCTTTTCCAGAATGAAGATATTTGATTCTGAATTAATGAATATAATTGAATTTGTTTATGAATCTATATACAAGGGTTAGGTAAAAGTGACGCATGTTGTTTTCATATGTTTGATTGCGTTAATTTTTGTGCTTTTTTGGGAAAACTACCCACTAAAAATCATGTCTGTTGAGGTTCCATGTTTTTTCACTGGATGGTATTTGGAATGCATTTTTGTTTGATTATTATTGAATGAATATATATAAAATTATGTAAACCATGTATAATCGACTAATAAATGGATGCCCCATGATCAGACATTTTTTGTGATAACCCCAAAATTAACAATGGGAATTAAATAATAGATGCCTTATAAAATATGGAGATGTGTCTTACCATGGTAAGTGAGGTGATGTGATGTGTGTAATTTTTGTGGTTTGTGTGTATGGGGGAAATGGATGACATGTGGTAGTATTGTGTGGATTGTATCGGTTTGGTATTATTATTCTACAAACCTGCTGAATTGGTCATGCTCTAATGTATTTATGGTTGTGGTTGTGAGTTGGGGGTTGGTTTTGTTAATACGATGAATAGAGAAGATGAACATGAAAAATGAATATAATGTGTGTGTGGATAATTGTCAAGAGTCTTCTCATTATAACATTCATAAAGATTCACCCCCTATCTAAAGGTTTCGGTATGATGTGTCATTAATGTAAAGTGCATTAATTTACCATGGATCTTCACCTCTGGAATGACTATTACTATGTATCTTGATGTGTATCATGCACGATAGCTTCCTAGGTAATGAAGGAGTGAATAAATATTTGTTCAATAAAGTTTTTATTGGACTGGGTTGGTTTTGTTAATGGAATGGAATTTATTTAATGAATTTGTTGAAAACTTTGAAACAAGGTTTGTGGCTTGATCTGTGGTGTTGTCCATTTTGAGGTAGTAGGAAATGTGCCATTGTTTTGAGTTGATGGTTTTAATGAGAACCCATCAGTTGGTATTTAGTGATTGGTATTAAAATTGTATAAACATATATTTTCCATTTAATTTTAATATGCACCACACCCATGTTCAGAACTTTGTGACGAACACACGCATCATCATTTGGGGGTGTTTTTTCAGCATTTGGTGTGGAGTATGGATAGTTGGGTACCCTCCTTTTTTCAGCTCTATCTTACAATCGAGTTAGGTATAGAATAAGGTGTGATGGATGAAGGTCTGTTAGTACTTTAGACAAAAGATGAGATAACTGAGGTGTTAGAAAAAGAGGTGGTTTGTTTCCATGGTGTCTTTGAGGTTAGATGTGGGGTTATGTGTTGTGAGGACCATGTGTGTGTGTGCGGGATGTACTGTGAGTCCCTGGTGTGTGTGGGCATGATGGGATGTGGTATAATGAATGGATAGAAGTTCTAGGATGTACGATGTCAGGAGAGAGCAACATACCAGTGGGAATGTGGTGCGGGGTACCCAATCATGGATGTGAATTATATCATATTATACTACTTCACTTGAATTACATAGTGAGTGTGCCTTGTCAAGGTTAGGTTTGGTTAGTATAGCTACATAGGTTCTTTTGGATTCACCTTTTTCAAAAAGGGGTATTAGTATTCTACTTCCACTTGTGTATGAGAGACTTTGGTTTTCTTACTGTGTATATATGTATGCACAACATATGTATATAAAAGTATTTTCAGGTTTCTAGGAGGATTTTGCAGACTGTGTTGGACCTTACTAGCATGGATCCCAGAGAGTTTCTTAATCACTACTTAACATTACTTTTGGGTATTTACCTTCGAGACTTTATTGTATTTGTATATGTTCTATTTATACATGCATGGGATATGGTTTGGGTTTATCTTTTATATTTGTCTTGCAGTTGTTTTGGATTATTTATTCAATCTTCTTCTTTTGTTTTTTATAAAGGGAAACACCTCCCATATTTTGAGATCAGTACACCCTTGGTTAAAGTCTCCAACCTGGGCCCCACTAGAGGTGGGAATCAGGCAGTCATTATCTCCCTTTATTCATTTCTATCCCATGAAGAGTATCTTTGGAGGGAAGGGGTAAGGATAGAGTAGTATAAGAGGTGATGGTTCAGAGATATGATGGAGTTTGGAGTTGTGAACAGTGAAGATTGAATGGGTTGGTATGGAAATAGTTCTAGTTGTCCTTAATGCATGAAATATCCTAGCGATACTAGCTACAACAAGAGATTTCAGGCCCCCCATGATCGAGTGCATAGAATCTAAACCTACTTAATGGCCAAGTGAGATAGACATTCTTATAGGGTAGAGACCAAGGAATGGTAAATGCATTATAATGAATTGTCTTCTTATTTGAATTGGGCTGTTTTTGAAAGTCTAAAATGGATGAAATATATAAAATATATTAAAATAAATATTAGTTAAAATTGCATACTACTAAGGCTTAGAAAATCCTTGATTTCATTTCATATATGGCTCTTGGTCATGTTCCGCCTGTGGCTCAGACAATTGAAGTTCAGTTGTCCAAAATAGTTTATCGCTATAAGGTTGGTTCAGTTGAGTAAGAGGATTAGTAGTAGAAAATATTGAATTATTTCCACTTATAGGATTTGGGGGAATAAAAGGGAATTGTTTTAGATGTGGATATAGGGATCTGGAAAGAGGAACTTGGGATCACTTTTAGTTTGATTCAATCCCTGATGGGGTACTGGGCCTCTTTGGTAGTCATTCTAATGTGGGGTGTTTCATGCCAATGGTTGATGTTGTATCTGGGTGAGAAAAATGAGATGATTGTTTTGTGGGTTTAATTCAAGAAATATTTATGGGTATAGTTCCTTTCATCGAACATGAAGTCTGGTAAGAGGCATGAGATACACTCCCTCCACTAGAGGAGTATGTATTTGCATGATATTGGAAATAATTTCAAGGAAATTTTGTGTTTTTCCCAAATAATTTTCTAGATGAGGATTCTTGTGAGATACATATTAAGGTGTCACTACATCCCTTTATCTAGTATTTTTTAACACAGTAATGTTTCTAACATATTTGGATGCTCTTAATAAGGTAGAGGTGATTGAGCAGATGCACTCATGAGGAGGTCTACTACGAGAGGGGATCCATCAGAGTTCATTGAGAGGTCGAGTTTCTAGTTACAGATCAAAGGCACCAGAACCATAAAAGTTTTTACCGATAGGTATTATACCTTACAAGATTCATTTTATACCTTTTTTTACATTGATTTTTGGTCATTCCCTAGAACCATTGCACTGCTGTGTTTTGGTTATGGGGTTTGTGGTCATCAACCGAGCCAGTTCCTAGTATTTCCTCACGATCAGTTTGGTGTATGTGGGAAGGTTTATGAATAACCTAAATAAAAAATTCAAATGAGACTGTTTTATCTATAGGGGTAGTAGGGTTTCACTCCACTGATGGGATATGGAGCTTGTAGAGGATGAATTCAGGATATTCCTCATGTTCAGGGAATGTAACCTTAGTTTGGTCGTAAAGGCGATTTTCAGTTGAGAGGTGGAGGAGTTGTACATTGTCAATTTTACACCATTGAATCAACAGTTCTATTATGGCTAAAGATCATCTCTAATGACCCTCATTTTTCATACATTAAAATTACATAACATTTTTTGAATTCTTAAGACATTATACAAACAGACACCCAAAGACCATACTAGTCTAGTGACTTTTGAAAAATAGAAACATAAACACTGATACAAATCCAATATACTCAATTTCTTAGTAGGTTCTTCTTGAATATAACCCACCTTAGACACATGAAACATAATACATATCTTCATAATTGAGGGAAGGAAAAAACGGGTGATCTCAAATTCTCATTTTAGGTAAAAAAAGGGAGATATGTAAGCATAATAATTATCATAGGGGTATGATAACTTAATCATGAATATAAAAGATCATACCCTACATATCAAAGATTATATACATGGATCATGGAATAAATCTTGGCCATTCATCAGACATGAATCATAAAGAAATAAACAACATAATTCCTGAAAGAATAACATAGGACTAAAACATAGAATTTGGGTAGACACATATGCATATAATATGATTTCCATAGTATCCAAGTCATCTTTTTTAAGACCATGTTGGTAGTCATGGTTCACTCCCCTGGCAATCTTAATAGCATGAGTTCACTCCTCATACTGTCTTGGTAGTAATTGTTTACTCCAATGGACATCTTAGTAGTCATAGTTTATTCCCAAGACCGTATTAGTCTATCTCAAGAGATATAAATTTTTACCTAATATATTGTCCGGAGATTTACCCCACCCATCTCATAATTAAATCATATAAACATGTGCCAAAATATCATAAAAAATCTTATCATAACCCATGAAATGAAATCATAATTATTAACATTTAATCATATCATAAATTATGGAATGATATAGGTTTCATAATCATTTCATCATAACGATAACCTGTGAAAAGAAGCGGGTTTCAAAATTATATAACCCGTGAAAGAGAAAATGGGTGTCATTAACATCTTGTAATCAAACATAATCCATTTTGAGAAATATTATGAATGGAAAAAATGAATAATTTTCCTAGAAAGGAATCAGTAACACCAATGGATTTTATCATATATGGAAAATAACTTTAAAGATATTTTGAAAACTTTTCTTATGGAAAATAATATTTCTAAATTGAAAAATACTTTTTAAAAAATAAAACCTTTTTATAACCTTTTTCTTTGAAAATAGATTTTAAAACATATAAAGAAAGATTATAAAATAATAAAAAAATTAAAGTCACTTTTCATTGAAAAATTGACTTAAAATATCTTTTGGAAACATTTGGGAAAACATGGTTTTTGAATAGAATAGATTTCAAACCAGAGAGAGAGACAATAATATTTTACTTAAAAAATATCTTAATTACTAAAGAGGGAAAATGGTACTAATACATGGATATATATTGAATAAAAATTTTAAAAGAAAAATAATTAGTTTTATTTAGATATGGATTTTAATATATCATCAAATTAAGAATAAACATAAACAATCTTGAAAAAAGGATGAGATATTCTCAATAAATTCTTATAACATGATAACATGAGATCATAATCTCCATACAAGAAATGTAAATTAAATAATGTTTAAATTTCATGAAAATAAGGATGTTCATCATATAAAATATAAAATTTAAGTATATACATATATAAAAATAATATAGGTGCATAACAAAACATGAGTCTTGAAGAAGGAAAATTTAGAAAAAACTATTTTACCAATTTAGTAACTTTTGTAACATAAAACCCATTAAAACAATATTATTAAATGTGTATGTGAATACCAATAAATTTAAGTATAAATTGCATATAAAACAATAATGGGTAGTACATCAACCACCAAATGGAAACAGTGGCGAGCATATCATGTATTTCTCTGAAATAAAAATTGAGATTCGACCCCCATACCTTGTATCTTGACTCTTGCCGTACTTATTGAAATGACTAGTATAATTACTATAAATTTATTGTACCTATTTTAAATAACCATGTTATTTTATCTTTTACCAAATATGGTTTTATTATGATCTTATTTTACTCACTTTTCAACCATCATATGTTAAAGTTTCAGTTTAGATAACATATACTTCATTCTTCATATGTAACTTAATTTGTTATATCGTTGGTCCTTATATTTATATTCTTATTATAAAATGTAAAACATGATATAAATAAAATTTATATTAATTATATATTAATTATAATAATTTACAGACCTTATAAGTAAAAAATTTAACACACCGTTCATGGAGACAGTAAGCTTTACGTATACATGAACGTTGTTTCCATTTTTGTTGTCCTATTGAATGAATGATGATAAATGTTTTATGTATATATATATATCATTTTTCTAGAAGAATTGTTTTATAATATATATCATATAATGTTACTAAAACAATCTTGAATAAATTCCATGTAGTGTTTGAACTAATCACATCGCTTTGAGGGGTGGTAGTCCACAAATTCTCAAATGAAATTATTCTATTATCAAGAAATGGAATGTAAAAATGATATGTGTTGTAAAAGTAATACATAAGAATAAAGATATAATAAATATAATATATTACATATATAAACATATTTAACATCATAATTTTCACCACGAAAGGTGGTAAGTATAATTAAAGAGTCATTGTTTAGTGAGCTGATAGTTCACTGTACCCATAAATAGTATGTTTGTTACCCATTAAATTGAGGTGTGTGTAAGTGTACATTGAACCCATTTCATAAAAAATCCAATTATATTGAGTAGACTAGTGTTATTATACAATAATGGAATAAATATAATGGAGGCATGGATAAATAAAATAAAATAAAGGACTTGAGAGATGATGTTACCTCTTAAGCAGGTCACTCATTTTGGTTTGTGTAAAATGATTTATTGGATTGCCTTCTTCCCATGGGAAGGATTATTATAGGAACATAGGGATGTTGTGAAGTATATTGGGAATATTTTTTCTGAGTATAAGATGTTTGATAGGTGTGAATAAGTGGCATAGGTTGTATCCTTTTGTAGGGATGGAAAATGACTCATGTGGAATTTTGAAAACAACTTTGTTGTACACATGTTTTACCTAAAAGATGTCATAACAAACCAACCTAAATAAATATTGGAGGTTTTATTGCCAAATAATTTCAATACAATGGGTTTAAAAAAATATATATTTCATTTGGGCCCCTAATATTAATGTTTAGTCTTTAATTAGGATTAATTTGACCTTAATCATTGTGATTAATTTTAATCACCTTTACTAATATTTTTGGTAAAATTATGTTATTAATTTTAGAATCTAAAAATTATACTCATTATAATTGTGCATTCTAGTTTTTCAATATTCAATTCACAGAAGTAGATGATTTAATATTAATGCTAATCCCACATACGATATTAATTAACGAGGTTTTAATGTAGAAATTTTTTCAAAAGATTGCTAAGTTTTTATATTCAATTTCAAATTAAAATAGTGTATAATGACCTAAATTGTATTAATATATGTATAATTTATCTAATTTTAACTTAAAACAAATTTAATTTAGAATTTTACAATAGTAATTGTTTGAAGGAAAAGGTAGTCACTAACTAAAATGAAGTATTTCTCATTATTCATCAAAAAATGAAATTTCCTAGAAAAATCCAAAAAATTCACCATAAGATAATTTTGGATAAATAAAATCAAAAAATATGTTTATTTTATCAAATTCAATTTCCAAATTTGTCTAAAATTAATTTTATGATACTTCATATAAGGACATTAATAGCAGCTCATTCGAGAAAACAATATTTTTATACCTAAATGGATTTTACCAAAAATCATATATTTCATTGTCAATATGTTTTATTTATATAAAATAATTATAAAAAAATTTAATTAGTTATTAAATTTCATATAACAAATTTTAATGGCTCAATTATTGTTATCTTGTTTAATTAATTATAAAAATAAAACGATGCTTCATAGAAACATCGTGGTTCGGTGTAGCATACATCAGGTCGATAATCCATATAACCTATGCCAAGATCATGTCCCATGTTATGCACCCCAGGCTGATGTTCCACATAACATACACTGATTTGGTTCCCTTTAATGTACTTCAACTTGGTTCTATGTGAAAGGAATGTTTTACTTAGTTCATTGAATTAAATAAATGAAATTTTAATTTATTAAAGTAAAAGGTCAACAAAAACTTGGGGTGTTACATCATTAAAGGTGTGAATAGTTTCTTAATAACCTATTTTGTGTCTTTTTTGATTCAAGAGAATTTCAATCATTTGTTTCAAGAGCATTTCACTCATTTGATTCACCTGATCTAGCCAATGGTCTAGGACTAGACATAAAGATGCTTCTCGTTCCCCTAGTGTTGAGTACTCTAGTCGATGGCCATACTAGCTTGTTTGATGTGTGTCGGGGGGTGTATACTAATGATGGGACCGCATCAGTCCCATGGGAGATCCTTAATTACTAAATAAGAATCCATATGATGTCATCCTCAACATCGACTAATTGAATTACGTACATGTTGTTATTTAATTCGTCCAATGGAGAGTCGTGTTTTTGGATGTGGATGGTCAGCGTGTGGTTTTTTTGGTGAGAAAAGTTTTCAGGTGGGTAGTCAGTGTGTAATGTCTGTTATTTCAATTTTGGATGAGTTATCAGGGGAATTAGTGGACGTTGGTTTGGTTGAGATTTCCAAGGTCGTTTGGGAGTTCCTTGATTTTTTTCTTGAATAGGTTGTGATGTTAACCCATCGAAGTGTTATTGAGTTCAAGATAGAATTGAAGCCCCATGATTATCTAGTTTTGATGGCTCATTATTTGAAGACAACTTATTATTTTTTGGAGTTGAGGATTCAGATAGATAATATGATGAGAAGGGTTTTATCTGGGCCAGTGTGTCATCATGGTGTGTTTCAATGTTGTTCATAAAAGAAGGTGCAGGGTGGTCTATGGTTGTTTATTATCTAACGATGGTTAAATCAGGTGATTGTAAACAATAATCACCCTCTTCTCAGGATAGACAATATTTTTTACGAGATAAGATGGGAGATTTGGTTTTATATGATTGTTCTATGGTCTGGATATCCCCAGCTGAGGGTGATGGATAATGATATCATGGAGGCTGCTTTCAGATTAAGTTATGGGAAATTCAAGACTATAGTCATTCAATTTGGCATTACGAATACACCATATTTATTCATGGGCCTTATGAAATACATGTTTTGTGTTTTTTTAAATTGTTTCTTCATCGTATTCATCAATAATATCTTAGTCTACCTGGACATAATGTAGGAGCACACTGAGCATATCAGAACTATCTTTCATATTCTTATACACCACCAACTCTCTATGAAGTTGTCCAGGTCTATTTTCTGGAAATGATAGGTGTATTTACTTAGGCATGTGGTGTCTCCTCAGGGTGTGGCAGTATACCCATCAATGGATGAAGCAATGTTTTCTTGAGAAGAACCCAATAATGTGGAAGAGGTTAGTAGTTATCTTGGAGTCATTGGTTATTATCAGAGGTTCGTACCTAATTTATCTCGAGTGACATCTTTATTGACATATTTGACTATGAAAGACCAAGATTTTTTGTTGAGTTATTAGTTTCAGGAAATATTTGATTACCCGAAGGGGAATTTATTCAATGCTCCAGTTATTTGGTTTCTTATGTATGGGGTAATGTTAGAGGTGTTTTGTGATTCTTTACATCTAGGATTTGGATGTGTTCTGATGTAGCCGAA
The DNA here is from genome assembly GCA_963277665.1 of Viscum album. NCBI lineage: Eukaryota > Viridiplantae > Streptophyta > Magnoliopsida > Santalales > Viscaceae > Viscum > Viscum album. The sequence goes on from OY728135.1 coordinate 1,680,317,420, forward strand.
GGAAGTAATCTCTTATGGTTCTACGAAATTACACCCTCATGAATTTAGGTATGCCACCCTAGATCTATAGCTAGTAGCAGTTGTGGTTTTGCTGAGGTTATGGAGTAATTTCTCCATTAGGAAGCACATTTTGGTCTTCACAGATCATAAAAGCATGAGGTATAACTTTTTGTAGCGTGATTATAACTTGTGGAAGTGGAGGTGGACGTAGTTTCTTCAAGGATTATGATTTCAGATCTTATACACCTAATGAATGGGGGATTTAGTGGTGGATTATTTTAGAATAATTTCTCCGAAGGTCTTTGTTTTGGAATCTGTGTATGCTTAGAGAGTAATAGAGGATTTGGAAGCCTTTCACTTAGATGTAGGGGTAGATTGATTTAGTTTCGATTTATTTCAGATAGTGGTGAAATCTTCTCTGATGCAGCAAGTGGAGGAGTCTTAGTGGGGAGACACGAAGGCATAAGTGAAGCATGATCATGCTAGCCATGGTGATGCTCTAGAGGGGTGGTCGAAGGATGGTCGAAACTAGATGTTGTTTCAAGGAATGTTTTTTGTTCTGTAGGTGATGCATGATGCAGTCCTTCATGAGTTTCATAGCTCACCATTGGCTGTACACCCAAAAGTTTTAAAGATAATCCATGTATTAAGGATGCAGTTTTGTTGGCCTGGGAAAAGATGGGAAGTGGATGATTATTTCATAAAGTTCTAGGATTTTCATTTGTTAAAAGTATAGCACTATGTTATTGGTGGTTTGTTTCAACCTTTGGAAGCTACAGGGTGGAAATGGGATGATATCTCTTTGTATTTCATCATATGGTTTACTATATATTAGGGAGGTTTTGATGCTTTCATGGTGATCATGGATTGATCGAAGAAATCATTTCACTTATTAGTAATAAAGGATTCAGTTGTAGTGAATTATTTGGTTATGAAGTACATGGATGATGTAGTATAGTTACAAATGGTTATGAGGCCCATTATTTGGTATTATGAGTAATGGTTTACCTCCTGAGTCTGGATGGGATTACAACCTACTTTTAGAACTCAGTTATTCTTCAACACTACTTTCCACCCTCAGACAGATAGAAAAATGGAACGAATTGTCTATAAGTTGGAGGATATTCTATGAGAATGCATTATGTAATTTGGTGGATCTTGGGTATGAAACATTCCCTTAGTGGATTTTTCTATAACAATATATATCACTCTTCCATTGGCATGGCCCCTTTTGAGGCTTTTCATGACAGATCGTTTCGTTCTCCCTTGTGCTAGATGGAGGATGTGGAGATATATGTTTTTTGGTCCAGATGTTATGGAGGGAATGGAAGAAAATTTTTCTCTTGTTCATGATAGGATGAAAGAAGTGAAAGAGTCGAAGAAACCTTATACTGATTACAGGAGGAGGCCCTTGGAGTTTGAGGTTGGGGACCATGTGTTTTTGATGTTTTCTCTTCATTGTGGGAAGAAAAGGTTTAGTAGGGGGAGTAATATCTATCCTAGTATTTATGGGAGATTTTAGGTGTTTGGGTGAGTTAGTGAGGTGTCATATCAGTTGGTATTTCCACTGTGGTTAGAGAGGATCTGTGATATATTTGACATCTCTAAGATTCATTGGTATCAGCATGATGACACCAATTTCATTGAATGCGTTGAGTTAAATATCGAGGATTAAGTGAAATTTTTGAAGTGTTCAGTAGAGATATAGGATCACCGATTAAAGGTGATATATAGATGGACCATTCTTTAGTTTCATGTGTTGTGTAGGGATGGTAACCAAGGGGATAGTACTTTGAACTGAGAGATGAAAATTCATGCCCAATACCTGGAGTTGTTTTGATATTTTCTTTTTTATATTTTTCTTTATGATTTTATGTTTGAACCATTTTTATTAAGAGAAGATTTTTTTTCCCTTATTTTGTGATGCGTGATAAAGTTCAGACATATGAAAAGTGTAGGACCTGATTTCAAGTTAAGAATCATTATCTAAGATGCGATTAAACCCATGTAGGTGAGTCAATGACACCAGATCATATATTATCATTACATGGATGCTGAAATTACTTGATTCTTTTGTTTTTATGGTGTATATTGTTTTGTTGTGAAATTTTTTTATGGTCGTTCGATTGAACATATGAAAAAGCATGAGGACAAGGATTTGTTAGCAGATGTCAGTGGAGTTGTTCTTGGGTGTAAAGGTTTCCACTCCAAATTTTGAATAACATTATTTGGTTTATCAGTGAATGTTGATGTGTTTAGTTGATATATGTGTTTCTTGTGTGATTTGATCCTTTAGTAGTATATCAATGGATGGGTTTTTAGACCCTTACTCTCTTCCAATTAGGGTTAGTTTTGAATTATCGAGGTAGAGAATTGTTTGAGAGGTATTTGATTTATTGTCTTAGACTATTCTTGTCTATTACATTGTGGGAAATATGGTGTTTTACATGATCTGGGAATTCATTATGATGTTTTTCAACACATTGAATATTTTATAGTTTTTCAAGTCTCCCAATAGAGCCTCATCCCAACAGTGTCTCATGCTCGTGGTGTCTCACCCCGGTGGTTCCACTCTGGTGTCATCTCACTTATTGTATCTTACACTAGCAGTTCCTTTTTCATAGTGGAAGGTCACCCAGGTGGTGTCTCTTTTGGTGATAACTCGTGCCTGGTGGTATGTTACCATGGTGGTGTCTTTTATAGAGGTGCCTTGTTTGGCAGTGTCTCACACTAGAGGTCACTCCAACAGTGGTTCCTCTTCTGGGGGAGTCTTCTTCCTAGTGTTAGGTCACCCATGAAGTGTCTCAACTAGATGTTCCTCATCTGGTTGTGTCTCACCCTGGTGGTTGCTGGACTAGCGATTATTCGTTTGGCCATGCCTTATACATAATAGTAGGTTACCCTGGAAGTGTCTCCTCTATTGGTAACTCATACATAGGTTTCTCTCCTAGAGTTTCCTATCATGGATGCGACTCATTAACAGTGATAGGCTATTTATCTTTATGATGCCTCACTTCCAACGATTCCTATTTTCCAAAAATTTTCCATTGCAACTACAAGTGTCTGGTTTTCTCAGTTTTACAACATTTATGATTATAGTTGGCCTTAATGTATAAATTGATGGATTTTAGATTCATATAAAAATATTTTAATTATATATATATTTCCCTAAGGTTTCAGAGTCATTGAAATGGTCAACTTTCTTGGTATTGGCCAGATCCTCTTTTAGTGGAATTATTAAATTGTATCTAATTACCGTTAAATCAGATCTAATCTTCTAAATATGAGATACCCTACCCTTATTCCATACCTTCTCCATTATCTTGAGAGTGGACGTCCCCAATACCATATTCATTGGATATTTTTCCTTAGTTTAGTTTTGTATTCCCTAGAGAGTCACCAACTATATGCACTCCCATGTTTTTGGTGTAACCATGAATTGCCAATCATTCTTCTTCTAAGTAGAATTTCCTTCATCTTTGAGGGTTATAAATCATGATGGATGGGTATATATATTTTTTCACTTATGAATATATGTAATTATTGATTAATAATTATAATCAAATTTTTTTAGGAATCAATATATAGGGGTAAAGGAAAAGTGATGCATGATCTTACTTTATGATAGATTTCGTTAATTTTTTGATTTGTATGGGATAACTACCCACTGAAAATCATGGTCATTAGGGGACCTTGTTTTCACACTATATGGTCTATAGAATTCATATTGTTGGGATCATTTATGAAAGATTATATATAAATGTTAGTTAATCATGTATATTCACCTAATAAATGGATGCCCCAGAATCATTCAGTTTCTGTGATAACCACAATATTAATAAGTGGAATTAAATAAGGGATACCGTATTAAATAAGAAAATGTTTTTCCATGGTTGGTGATTTGATGTGATGTCTATAATTGAAGTGGTATGTTTGCATTGTAGATGTGGTTGTACATTGGGGTTGTGATGGGTGTGGTGTTATTATACAATAGGGCTGCAGAATTGGTTGTGTTGTAATGTGTTGTTGGGTGTGGTTGTGGGTTGTGGGTTGGTTCTATAAATATGATGAACTAGACATATGAGTTTTAAAAAGGATAGTAGTGTTTTTTGGGGTAATCACTCAGAGTATTTTCATTAATAATATTCAGAAATCTTCACCCCACATCTAGATGTTGTGCTATGACGTGTCATTAATGTGAAGTGTATTAATTTTTCATGGATCTTCACCTCCCAAATGATTTCTATTGTGTATCATGATGTGTGATGTGAATTAAATATTCCCAGGTAATGATGGAATGAATTAATATTTGATTAATTAATATTGGAATGGTTTGAGTTTGTTTGGTTAATAGAAATATATTGGTTTAATGATTTGGTTGGAAAATTTGAAATGGGTTTTGTCTCATGATGTGTGTGGTGTTGTGAATTTAGATGTCGCAGAAAAGGTGACAGAGTTGTGAGTTGATGGTTTTTCTAAGAACCAATAGGTTGGTATTGAATGTTTGATATGATACATGAATATATTTTTATTTTCCTTATGATTTAAATATTCACCCCACCCATGTTGACCACTATGTGATGAACACCCACATCGTCATGTAGGGGTGTTCTTCTAAAAATTCAATGAGGAGTATAGATGGGTGGGTACCCTATATGTCTCCTCTCTCTCTCTTCTATGTGAGGTTGGTATGGCACATGTTGTGATGGATGGAGGTCTGTTAGTGCTTTAGATGGGTGATGTGATAGCCCTGCTATTTTTGGGTGAGGTGGTCTACTTCCAAAGTGTCTTGAAGATTAAATGTGATGTAATTTTCTAGGATACCTAGGTGTGTATGGGACGTATGTACTGTGAGGCCCAGGTGTGTGCAGACGAGATGTGTTGTGAGGCCCAAGTGTGTACAGGTTTGATGTGATGTGTTATACAGAAGGGATAATAGCTCCAGGACGTATGACATTGGGAGAGAGCTGCATACCAGTGGTAAAGTGCTTCAGGGTACCATATCATCAATGTTATTTATTGCACATTATATTACATGACTTGTGTTACATGGTGAGTGTGCCTTGGTGAGGTTTGGTTTAGTTAGTATACCTACTTAGGTGCTGTTTTGATTTACGTTTTTCTCACAGAGGCATTAGTATTATTCTTTCAGATGTGCATGAGATACTTTTTTTATTGATTATACTCGTATGGTCATCCAACATATATAAAACTATTTCTAGGTTCTTAAGAGGATTTTTTGAACAATGTTGGACCTTACTAGATTAGATCCATAACAGTTTCTGAGTCTCTGCTTTAGCATTACTTTTGGGTATTAACCATAGAGAATTTATTGTATTTTTTTAGTTCTATTTAAACATGCATGGGGGATATTTTGGTTTTCTCTTTTATGTGATGTCTTGGAGTTATTATGGATGATTCATTCAATCTCCCAATCATGTTTCTTATAAAAGGAAATTCCTCCCATATTGTTTGACCACTACACCCATGGTGCTAGTCTCCAACTCAAGGCTTACTAGAGGCGGGAATCGAGGGTCATTATCTCCCTTTCTTCATTTCGATCCCAGGAGGGGATCTTTGGAGGCAGGGGTCGTGACACATACATCCCAAGTGGAAACTTCTACTCAACATCTATTTTTTCCAAAACACATCTATCCAAATATAACATATTTTCTTTTCATGATGCATCCCCATGATTTTTATCTTCACCTCTTATTTTCCATTACCCATTTTTGAAATACATGAAAAACATTTTAAAACTGTGTTATGGGAAAAAATAATACTACGAGACATAAAAAGAAGAAAATTTTTAGTGTAGTGAAAATTGGGAAATCCAATGAAAAGCATACATTATCTCAGTATTCATTGAATAATTAAAATAAATCATCTACACATGAAAAACACACACATTGTTTTCTCAACTATAACCATTAATACTCATAAAACAAAATAAAATCACTTTTTTTTTTAAAAAAGAATCACATTCATTACATATTTTAATCCTAGATCATAAATAACTGGAGACCTATTAAATCTATAGGAAAAAACCATTGTTAACTCCCTACACAATTATAAAAAATACAACGTACATTTTCCAATTCATTCAAGAGCAATAATTGTTCTCACCGGTCATTTAAGTCATATCGGGATCACCCATGATCTATAATAAGAATCACCTCATTGTATATATTCTATCTGGTTCACCTATTTCATATAATAATCTTGTACCATATAATGAATAAACTAATTTTTATTTAACATTTTCATCCTAAAACCCTTTGAAGAATTCTTTTGAACCCAATTGGAATATGATATTTGATAACAAAATTCCATTTTATTTTAAAAACACATTTTCAACACTAAAAACTATGACATAATAATTATTTTTATTAAAATAAGTGAAGGCCACAAGACTAACATAGAAAATCAAGGATGTAAAAAATAATGGAGTCATAGCGCATTCCCTTAGACCATGTCCATCCCTTCTAGTGGGAAATCACCTAAGTTGAATAAACAAGTGAAAGAAGTACCTAGCATGGAATTTGCTGCAAGAAAGTAAGACACTTTTTTATCTTCATGCTATGTTTGGAGAACATCCATGTTATTGAGTATGTAGACCTTGCACTCCCATTTGGCATAATTTATATTCCATGGAATGTCGCACCAACTAGTCACAGAGGTGTGGATAATCTTGGAGTCCATCTCAGTAGCAGCAAGAAAAAGGTTGTGGTGGTTACATAACTCTATACCTATCTAAGCCTCCCATGAATCACCTTAAAGACATTCACCAGGTTCAAAAAAATAAATCTAAGAAATAATGAAACTACATTTAGTGCTACAAACCATCCCACCTCCACACTTGCAACCCATAGCACTTGAGCCATCAGATTTAAATTTATAGCCCTACCGGTGAGGGTGCCATCGAACCCAGTTCCCCTAGGGAGAGACGAGAATGAGTGGTAGGGCATGCCTCAGCATGAAAACATGAAAAGATGGGGTGTCTTACCATAATCTAGAAATATGATAAAGTTCTAGTAACATGCACCTAATTCTATACTCCAATTTATGCTACATGCATTATGTGTTCTCAAACTGAGCTTGGTTTCTTGCCTTCCTTATCACCTATAATCTCGTCGAGAAAACCAAAGATCTGCGATTGGTCTCAGCATTGTTGGACTCTTTTCCTTGAAACTATATGGATAAGAATGATTTGTAATATAATAGTTGGTAGTAGATCCCTGTGAACTGACTAAATCCTAACAAAGAAATTGGAGCCCAATCTCTTTTGAAAAATTAGTGAGACATAGATTTTTCAACTTGTGTCTTGCAATAGGAGCACTGCGACACCATGGGATACTTTATTATTTGATTCTTTCAATGGTGGGGAGAGAATTATTACGGATACTCCATACCAAAAATTTGAGCTTGGATGGATGATCATTGATCCAAAGGGAGACAACCCTGTTGTCTTCCTTCGATGGATTGAAATGAATCCGATTAAAGTCTCTCCCTGAGAAAGTGCTGGGTGATGAACCCAAAAAAACAACACAATTTTAAAGGAAATTTTTTTCATTGAAATTATCTTCCTATAAATTTAAATTTATATTCAAATAGGTGATTATTATTGATGTCCATAAAATCTTATCATGCTATAAATTTTAAAAACATTTCTTTTGTACATTCACTAAAAGTCAAGAAGTACCTCATTTAGAAAATGAAGAAAAAGATTCCCTTAAAAATATTTTTAAACAAATAAAACATGGGTAAAAATGATGTTAAAAAATAATAGGTTAATATTAAAATAAATCATTAATTATTTTTAAAATATACATATTGTTTAAAATGTGTGTTTTAGGAAACATTAAAATATGATTTTTAAAAGAGTGTCCCTTACTTAGAGCCTGACTTCTCATATATGTTCTTTATATTCACGGATATAAACATAGGAATATTTATATATATTTAAGAAAATTTCATAAATTTATTATTATTTTTATATCACTTATTACATTTTTATATACAATTAATTAGTCATTTATGTTCACGTCAGATGTTTTTGATTATATTCGGTACATATGTTAGAAATGAATTTTGTAGAAAGGAAATAGGCTTAGTGGTCATCATAAAATCACCTACAGAATAATAATAATGATATAATTAACATTTTTATACATCAGTTATACTTTTAAATCCTACTATTTAATATAGCCATGAAAAATGTATAGCGTTACAAACACGAAGACATTAGGTCATATGTACACATGAGTATTGTTCTCATTTTTAAATGATCAATATGGAAAGAATTTTTAAATTAATATTTCATTATAGAATAATAATAATATCACAAATATAATATTAATTTTTTAAATATACATATATATCATCAAATGTATGTTTTGATGAATAATGAATTATATCTCTTTGTGGTTGTGGTAGTCCACATGTACACATGAACAACATTACCAATTATTATTGAATGAAAAGAAAATTACATAAATGATATATTATATTTTTTGAATTATTAATATATAATAAATATAATATATAAATATAAATTCCATCATCATAATCCATTAGTGAGGGGTGGTTATGGAAAATTAATTACAAGAGTTCGTGAGGTGGTAGTTCAATGTAAACATGATTGATGCATTAGATTCCCATTTTATGGAAGAGGACGTGGATATAGGTTTCGAAATTAAAATAACAAAACATTACTATATTAATATTATGGTGTTATTATTTAACCTTTTTTATGTTTTTAAGGATATGCGTGAATGAATAAAACAATAACATGTTGTCAAAAACTATACATCTTCTTTGGAAATTCTCCTTTGATTAACTCAATAATCCCTATACATTTGGTGTTATTTCTAAAACATTCCTCTAGAATTAGAGGAGGGATTTTATGATGTTTTATTTTCATGTATTCAGTGATTCATAATAAATGATAAGAATAGGTTCTCTTTTATAAGAGATGGGAGTGACATTATTGAATTTCTCAAAAATACTTAAATAGTATATATTTATTTTCAATTTCCACAAGTCTACTACAATACTTCTTTAAAAAATAAGATTATAATGTGTTGAATAAACATCATAAAAAAATAATAAATAATTTGAATACGTTTTTAACTTTATCTTTTAATTTTAACTTCTTATTAAAACCATTAACATTTAACATAAAAATAACGACTTTCACTATTTGAGGGTAATTATACTTTCTATTAAGATCAAGAAAAAAAGAAAAAATTAAAAAAATTAATTAAATATACCCCTGTGATTTCATGGTAATCTATAAAATTAGTGTATCAATTTAAATATGTCAAATTATATTGCTTTTAATATTTTTTTTTATTTTTATAATAATTGAACTATTACAACATCACTGTCGTATATGCATTTAAGGTGCTTATTTATTTAATAAAATTTTAAACCAAAATAAAATATTTAACATAAATCATGTATATTTAATATGATATTTTTTAACTAAACATATCCTCTAGTTAACAAAATTCTAAAAATATAATATTTATTATAAATAAGTGTGTGACATTTTTTTCTTTTCTTCCTAAAAATGATATAAATTGTGTATTTATATAAAAATAAAAAAACTCATATATTAAAATATTTCATGATTATGGTTGAAATTTACTCATTTTATAGGGCCATTTAATAATCCTTACCATTTTATTTCTAGCTTCAATTACCTGGTTTACCATTTTACTAGGTTATAGATAATTATTTTGGTTACTATTTATATTGATAAAAAAGGAGTTGTCTATTTACCAAAATTATTACCACTGATACAAAATATGGAATCCAATTTTTCATATTATAAACACTGTATTGGTAAAATTTAATTTATATTTAAAATGGAAAAATTCAATGAAAACATGCTTCCTATAAAAATTTCATTTTTAAGTATATAATGTTTTTATAATAAATTCAAGTATAAAATTAATTTTAAAACCCACAAGTAGATTATTATAAAAATAATTAATTATTAAAACTAATCCAAAATATAATTTTATTTTATAATTACTTTAAAATAAAATTCATTGTTCAATAATAAATATTATTCTTCTCTATTTAATGAAAAATCAAACTTTCAAGGAAGTTAAATAAATGCCAACATAAAATAATTTTGAAATGTGGAATTCATAAATAAATTTCATTTTTTGACATAATTTTTCTAAACTATTCAAAGACTAATTACAATCATACATAAAAAGAATGAAATCACATTATTAATGAAAATGAATTTTTGAAAAATAAAATGACTTTACGAAAAAATGGTTCTTACTTACATATAATTAATTAATAAATTATAAATGAGTAGTAAAATAAAATATATATATATATATATATATATATATATTATAATTTGGTTAATATTTTTAATTCCCTTCAATTAACAACTTGGTAGTAATGTTCAAATTTAAAATATGCTACTTTTTTGTTTGTTTAAGTTTGGTGTAGTGTATATTTTATTCTATTAAACATAGTATTTCTTATCAAAATAAAATTATATTACATTATTCTCCATACCATTAAGAAATTACGTAATAGAAATTTTATCTTAGGCATGATAACCATGGATTACTTTAAAAAAAAACCTTTTTTGAAAAGCCACATCATAAAAGGTGTCAATAATCTTCCTCTTCATAAGATATAATAGGGTGTATCTAAGTTACCAGGAAGGAAAAAATATTGGGTTTACATGTGGTAAAACATTTATTAGAATTAAAACATGGAATTATAAGAAATTAATTACTACCATGGATAGATAAAGGGTGATATATAGGGTATTCATGAGAGAGTTAATCATCAATAAATCATTAATATGTGATAGATTAAAAAATCATTTTTTTCTGAGTATGAAAAATAAATATAGAATATTTTTATTTCAAAATTATTTTTTAAAAATATAAGGAATTATTATACTTACTTGACTAATAACATAATGAAATACATTTAACAGGAAGTTAAAATTTCATCAATTAATCAATTCCCACAATAATCTCAACTTTTTCAATAAACAATGAGTATTAAAGATATATGTTTCTGGCATAATGCACTAGAATCAACTTATAAAGATCCTAAGATACAAAAAATAATATAAATATATTCCTTTTCTATTTAATAATTAAATAAATCCCAGATGGTTAGCACCAAGTAAGATAATTCTTAAAAGTAATAAACCATTAAATGGAGGAAAACCACTTTAATCTGAAAATTTCAACTATTATACCAAAAGTTCATAATATTCCATTCTGAAAAACTACTATCCAAAAAATTCTAAAAAAATTTAAAATATTTTATCATGTAGTCTTCCTTGATTAATTTAATATTTATCTTAAAATTACATAAATCACCCTTAAATTCTCTTTTTAAAAATTATATGTCCAAAACATATAATCTCTAATATATGCTAATAATTTCCATAAATAGCCTAAATCACTATAAAGGCAAATTAAAACCATATATTCTTCCAAAATATAATTAAAACACTACTCCTATTATAAAATCTCACAGTATTATGTTTATTTTACTCCTATAATTCCCCCCAAAATTACAGTGAACTTCTTCCAGAATAAATTTAATCCTATAATCACTATATCAATTTCCAATATCATGGTTATCTATTCAATAATACTTATGTACCCAAAATGAAAACAAATCATGACATGTCATATCATTATTTATGAATAACAATGTCATACTAATTAGGGCATCATGTATGCTAGTGGTAGATAGTTCACCTTTGTCACCCTTTTGTTGTAGGTTCAAGTCACACATCCTTTATAGATATGGAGGTTTTAACCTAGCTTTCAGGTTTCCATTTTTCTAAAATATAAACCTTAAAAAATTCCAATAAATTTAATAAAGTCTAAAAAATATCGAATATATTCAAAATTATAGAAATTTATTATCCACAAAGTTTCCCACATTCCATGCATTTTTCAAAAACAAATGTAATATAGAATAATAATTGGAAAATCAATTTTTATTTAAAACCTAAAGGTTTTCCATAAAATTAAATATATTTCTAAAATTTAAAAGAGAATTATTCCTCAAATAATTTTTTCACATGATAAATTTCTGGGTAATATATACATCAATCATATATCAAAACTCAATAAAAGACTCAATGTAATCCCATAATCAAAACTTTAATAATGGTTTCAAAATTATGAGAATCATTATTACCACCACTGAATCAAAAATCAGAAATTTATAAATATTAATAATTTATCATTCTTCATAATCCATTAACAATAAATTTCCAAATTTTTCCTTAATACTTCTTTACTACAAAAAAATATGAATAATGTACAATGATTTGAAAATTTATAATTATAAAACATTAAACACTACATTCCATTCATATATAGTTTTTACATTCATAATCTTAAACTATAATGGAATTAGGTATTTATATATTTCTATATGGTCATTCTTACTGGTGTCATTAATTATCCTTATCCTTAGGACATCAATTTTCATAATTACCAATCTCCCCACACATAAAATTTTCAATTTATAGCTAGGCAAAGACTTCTTTCCCCTTCATGTAATTAACTGAAAACTTCATTTTCCCATGGTATATTATTACATTATGACCTCCTTTACCACATATAATATATCATCCCATAATTTTAATAAATTTTCCTCGGTTATTTTTTTAATATTCATGACACATAGGTCATTGAATATAGTTACCTTTATGATCATTATCACTTAATCTTATAGGGGAATTCATTCCTCTCATATATAATGCGTTATGAATGCCAAAAAGGTTGTCAATTTAATAATTAATCTTGATATATGGTTATGAATTAACACATTATTTCTCATTATAACTCTCATTCCATTTAGTTCCTCTTTTGGGAAATCATCATATTTTATTTCAAGTCCATTGTTACTTTTGATCCTACTGGATCTAGACATTTAATAAAACCAAAAATGTTAGAGAGATAATATAAATAAAATCATAATATACAATATTATGAGTAGGATAAGCACAATGATATCCTTATTCATGTTATATCAATATTTATTATCTAATGTAATTATTTTAATACCAAACATACTAACCATTATAACTATATAGGACTTGTAAATTATTCTAAAATAACATATTCGCAACTAATGTTACCTTAACCATGATCATATATAAAATTTAAGTACATGGTTTTATGAATCACATAATCTTGTGTCCTTATAATCTAATTCGCTTTATATTTTTCTTAAAGATATTTCAGGTTTAGTGTTTTATATAATTATGTCATAAGTCCTAAAATACAAATCCATACATTATAAGAGGATACTTCTAATCAGTATCAATTTATGATATAAGAAGTATTTTTTTCATGAAACATATTTCAAATTTTTTTCACAACCTCTTTATTTCCCTTACCCCACCCTAATCCATGTAAAATGAATTTTAAAAATGTGGGATGAGTAGAAAAAGTTTTGTAAGGGACATAAAAAAGTAGAAAAACCTTAGTTTATTGAAGGAAATGAAATCCCAGGAATTTTTTACCTTTATATCAATTTCATTATGTAAATTAAATAAATCATTTACAAATGAAAAACACATACTCTTTTTTCACAAAATAAAACCACTAAAACTCATATTAAGAAAATAAATTCTGTTTTTGTAAACACATGACATCACATTCATAACCCATTTTAAAATTGTGTATAAAATTTTTATAGCCTAGTTAAATCAATATAAGAAACAGTTGGGAGACTTCCTATATTCCTCAAAATATATGTTATAATACCCAATGAATTATAGAACTATAATGGGGCTCACCCTTTGAATAAAGTATATCTGGCTACCCTATTTTTCAAGAGCTATAATGCAGCTCAACCATTTGAATAAGATATATCAGGCACACCCATGAGATATAATGGGTCTCATCCAATTTTATAATCCTTTTTTAGCTACCCTATTTTTTTTATAATTCTCATGCACCACATCATGAATTAGAAATTTTATTCTTTCATATTTTCATAGTAAAACCCTTTGTAAAGAAAACATCAAATAGATATGAAAAATTCTTTCTTATATTGAAATGCAATTTTCTTTTAATAATCCATTTTCCAAACCATATTACTCATTAAAATGGAATGTGGGTTTCTATTTTAATAACATGTCATTAGAAATATTCCTTTGAAATATTATAATTTCACTTTGAGTAAAATGGAAGGATTTCATCTTAGATGGAAAATGATTTTGAAAGAACACTTGAAAATTTTATTATGGAAATTATCCTATACATTTTGAAAAAAAAATTAAAAATAACATTTCAATTTAAAATGAAAAAGTTTATTTGTTATATACAATTACATAATCATTTATTTTCATATCAAATGTTTTTTACTATATTTGACTCATATGTCAAAAATGAATTCGGTATGGTGAAAATGGTTAAAGAGGTAATTATTTAATATTATATAGAATAAATATCATAAAATAATTATCATTTCATACCCAAAATATACTTTTAAATATATCCATTAAATTTGGATATGAAAAATGAACCATGTTACAGTCGTGAAGATGGTTGGTCATACACATGCTTTATGAATGTTTCCATTTTTAAAAAATTAATATGGAAAGAGAGTACATATTATTTTATATTTATATAATTATAATAGTATCATAAATATGAAATTATTTCTTTAAATATACTTATATATATCATCTATTTGATTTGGTGAATAAAAATTAATCATGTCACCACGTAGTGGTTGTAGTTCACATGTACACATGAATGATGTTATAATGTTTCGAGGAATTGAATGGTAAGTAGGTAAATGAGATATTTTTTTAGAATGATACATTTATCATTAATATCATATATAAACTTTAATATCCTCATTTTAATCCATCAATGATAGATAGTGATGGAAAAAGAATTACATTGATTCGTGAGGCTGTAGTTCATCGTCCACACAAATAATGGTTTCTCTTCCCATTTGATGGTAGAGGATATGGATATATATTTTTAAATTAACATATAAACTCCATATTATATTTATGATATTTGTTATATTATATATTAATGGTAAAATAATATTGTATATTGGTGGGAGAAGAAATAAATCTAAAACACACAATTAAAAACTAAACCTCTTCATCGGAATGTCTCCACATATTAAAACATTTGGCCCTATATGGTTGGATTTATTGATAATAAAAGTCATCTATAATGATTGTAAAGATTATAGGATGGTATTTGTGCTTCTAATAGTTTAAAAATGGTTATTTAAGAGTTACAAATTGAGATGATGTGGTTCCCATTTATAAAAAAGGGTATGGGAACTCATTAAATTTGATAATATGTTACTTAATATAATTTTATTTTCAATTCCAAATAGATTTAAAAATTATTTTTAACTAATATAGGGAAATTATGGTTTTATATAAACTCAAACAATAAAAATATACATGTTTTGGCTATATTTTTACCCATATCGTTTTGTTTTAACCTCTCATTAACCCCTTACACATTTATCATATAAATAAGGATTTTCAAACATCAATGGTCATTATAGTTACTATTAATTGTTAAAAGACACATATATAGACTATGGTTGATATTATATTTCATATACTAGTCAGACCTAAAAATATATGTGATTTTTAAATATTATATTATTTTTTAAAATAATAATTATTTTTAAATACCATTAATGTAAATTTGTAAAACTATTGACTACATTGTTTTAAATATCAATAAAAGAAAATTAAAATTCAATATATTTATTATGTTATATCGAAAATATGTCTTGATAATCTAGAAAAATTAATGGAATGGATTAATTATCTCATATTATATTTATTTTAATATGTTTAATATAGTTTCTTTTACTTTTCCATGAATTTATTTAGTATAACATTGGCGATGCCTAGTAATTTATGGAACTTATTTCTTAATAAAAATTTACTAATAAATTTAAATGGGGAAGATAGTTATTTTATATTTGAAAAGACTGTTTTTAAATAAAAATATACTTTGTTTTAATATTTGAAAAACATGTTATAGTTATTAAAAAAAGGATTCTAGCATATTTTACTTTTCATGAATAAAATATTAGAAAATATTTTTTGACATAAAAATTAAAGAAAATTACATATAACCAAATATTGGGTGATTATAGAAAAAACGAAAAAATATAGTAAAATTGATACATGTTTTAGGGTTATTTTATATTTCTTTAAATTTTATTTTTAACATTAATTACCTGATTGACCTTTTTATTGTGGTACCAAAAAATTATCTGGTTTCTGTTCACATTAACAAAATATAAAAGGAAACTTTTTAAAAAATATGGTTTAATTTATTCCAAATATGGAATAATTTTTTCAAAATTAAAAGCATAGATGTATAAAATTTTAATTTAATATTAAACCATCAATTAAAAAAAAATAGTTTATCCTAAAAATCCATTTATTATTGATATATTTTTATATAAAAAAAATCTTGTATAAAATTAATTTTAAAAAACATAATTGGATTATTATTAGTAAAAATTAAATCATTAAATTTTATAACTAATAATAAATATAATTGGATTTTATACATACATTAAAGGAAAATTAATTTTCCATTAAATATCATAATATTTCACTATTCAATGAAAAATAAATCATTTTAGAAAATTAAAAAACCATCCTAAAATAAATATGACCACCTAAATTGAAAATTTTATATCATTTTTTCAGATCAATTTTTTTTAAATTTTCAAAAAATAATTATAATATTCACTCATAAAAAGAAATAAACTACATTTATAATTTTAATATTCAGTTATAAATGAATGAACCATTACATATATTTCATAATTCAGTTAATACTATTCCATCATACATATTTAATGGCTAGACTATAAATTTTATATTTAAATAATAATAATTCATGATTCATTTAAAATCAGTGTTGTGTATCTTGTAAACTATTAAAGATAGTCTTTTCTTTTTAAATATCATGATATCACACTAAAGTATGGGTAAGAAAGTGATAACGTGGTTTACATAGTAATGCATCCCTTACTAAATAACACAAGTTGATGTGGATTCTACATAGATTAATCTAGGTTTAATAACACACAAAAGAGTGGGTTGAGTATATATCACCAATATATGTTGTCCATGTTGAGTCTTCCATTACGGTACACAAGGGTTGACACTCCCATAAGATATTAATGTGTTTAAAAATATTTTATTTATCAATTAATATGAAGGATTTGAATAGATTATGATAATGAATAATGTATTTTAAAGAAAAGATTTATTTTATTTAAATAAAAGTGTGATTTAACACCCCATGCTTCCACGGTATGCTTCCCTTCGAATAATATAGTAGCGTGTGTTGTACACAACTTCGAGTTCTAACACACACCACAACCAATCAAACTAGCCGTTATGAATAGTAATAACCAAATTTTGAAATTTTATAAATTTTATCTCTCAAAATGGAATTCATTTTTTGATTCAGAATATTGAAATTATCTTAGGGCAAAATTTTGGAACTTTTCGGATAACTTTTATATTTTTATAAATAGTGAAAATTACTAAATTTTAATTAAAAACAACTTTTTTAATCAAAATAATTAACAGTGATAAATTATGAATTTGACTGGTTTTAAAGTATATTTAGAATATATTTTTACCATTTAATACAATCTTGTTCATTTGAAGTAATTTCACATTTAAACCGGACATAAACAACTGTCAATATTTTGATAGTTATTATCTCTTAAAAACACGCTTTTTGTTTTAACAACGGGAATTAATTTTAAATTAATTTCTTCCACTTATGTGTTTTGAATTTTGAAATATGGATTCCATATTTGGAATTAGGATCTCCAAATTATGTAAATTGGTAACTTTTATTTTTAGACATTTTTAATAATTACTTTGGTAAATTTTTTATTTACCATGGTTAAAGGGAAAATCTGGTAAATAAGGGTAAAAAAATAATATTATAAAAATAATAAATTACCCTAAACCATGTCCTAACCTTATTAGTTGATACATTTCCTACCATGACCATTTTTGGGTCGATTTTCGGACCCCATGGAGCCACTAGTAGGTGATAAGGACACATTATATTAATTAAGTTAAAATAAATACAAAAATGACATAAACATATATCTTTTAGAAAAAAAATATTGCATAGGGTTATATATGGTGGATTTTCGACTATAAATAATCATTAGAAAGATAAAAATATTTAATACATAATGGTATTTTATTTATAATTTTTATACATTTAATAATTAAATTTATTTATGACACAACAATGATGTAGTAATTACCTTATTAGTGAAATATTAAAATAAGTGATATTATAAATACCCAAATAAATATAATTTGATACTTTTAATGAAATAAACGAATTTTATAGGTTAATATGACATGTTATTATTGATTTAATTAACTTTTTTTGAAGTAATCTTGCTTTTATTATTTTCACAAAAATCAAATACCAAATAGTGTCAAAATTGACATAAAAGGGTTTTTAAAACAAATATTATATTATTAATTGATATGAAATTCCTAAAAAATCTAAGGTTCGTCCAGAGGACTTGTACCATGATAGGTGTATCATTAATGGGCCACTTGGGGGTCTCGTGGAGGTATATACTAAGTTTATTAACTATATAATATAAAAATACAAAATGACACGGTAAGTGTCAAACTAATTAACCAAGAGTTAAAACTAAAAGATATGGTTAATATAATGACCCAAAACACCTCTATAATATATTGTTTGAAAGTATTTCGACCCATACTCACATTAGACTTTGAATAATACACTTTTTAACCATTAGAAACCGAATATTAATTTATTATAAATTAATACTTTAAGTTATTCCTAAAGAGCCCCTCCTCCCTCTTATAAAAGGACACCACTTCTACCCATTATTCACACCTTCAAAGCCTTTTGGTTCGACCAAACCCTGCCCAAATATTCTCTCAAATTCCTTAACTTCAACCTAGAGGCCTTATTTTGATCAGAAAACAAACCTAATGAGTCCTTTTGATCAAATAAAAAAGAAGAACCCGAAGAAGAGGTAATGTTTTCACCACCCTTTTTCATGTTCCTTTCTTCTTCAACTTCTTCTTCCTTTGTTATTTTCTTTCTAAAATAATAACTCCAGTATCTTCTATATACTGTGATATTATTATAAATATGGTACAACCATATTAAGTATTATATTTATCCTTTGAATGACATGTCACTATACGTGCGTACGTACGGCTTACCGTCTCCACGTCGTGGTGTAATAGTTATTCAAAATATTATTATTTGGATGTGTATAATAATGATGTGTAATTCATGTAAATAATAAATATAACATGATATTGATTATATATATATATTATATAATATCCAATTATATATTATTTTAATATCAAAAGAATGATATTGTCGCTCGTGCGTACGTACGGACTACGGTCTCCACGAACGCGATGAGATTCATTCCTTGTCTTATCAATTCAAGTCTAATTATCATTTGATGATTAAAATTTTTTTTAAGGACTTGATATCATTCTTTATATGAATAATATACAACTTATCCATAACAAACATGGCTTATGTAATGAAACATATAAAAGAAAACGAGTAAGTTAACCCCCGAAACGACGATAATACCAAGATATTATTAACAATGAAATATTAAAATATAATATGTGATATCATATTAATGTATATGATTCTTGTCTAGTTCAATAAAAATTATTTCACCATTATACAGGAGGTTAATCTTACCCTAACCAAGGAAAATTTTAAGGTAAGGGTTTATTTCACAATCTCTTCATTATCCGACGTTGTTTATACGTAATTATCTACTGGGACCTCTTTATCATCCACATCCATGTTTCTTAAAAATGTATTTCAAAACATTCTTACTATTTTACAGAATATGGTTTAAAGTCATTTATACCCTTTTTGACTTTTTATAATAAGTTTATAAAGGAATATTTACGTCATTTTCCAAACAAGGTCCTTTTTAACCTTTTTGACAAAATTAAGGTAAGAATGTATTTTCTTAAGTTATATGGCGGGTGTGGATATTTTCTGCCATTAAAAAATCATCGAAGCTTCCCTTACAAGCATATAAGAATATTTTCAAAGTAAATGATTTATTTTATAATTATGTGACTTTTAAATGATTTAAAAAAAGATATATTTCTCTCAAATAGATTTGATTTCATCTATGTCACCATCATTTAATAGATTTTAAGCTTATTTGAAGTTTATTATTATGATACAAAACTTCCATATTGTATTGAATTTTTTGTGATATGTTTGAATGTGGATGTGTTATTTTTATACCATTCATTTTCTATGGAGAAAGAATTGACATTTCATATGCTATTTTTAATACGAATGTTTATGTTATGTTTAAACCTGTTCATATGAGGAATGTATTGGACTTATTAAGTGACGGGTGGAGCCCTCTATAGCTCCTCGATGCATCGGTAGGTCTCATGAGGAAAACTAGTGTCTTCGCACAAGGCCTTGACAAAATCTTATTTGTAGTCTTGGCCCAAGGCCGTGACTATGTGGTTATGATAGTATCGAATTATGCATTCCATCATAATGAAAGTGGTAATTGATATTTCATGTGATTATTCAACTAGTAGAATATCCATGTGAATAAGTAAATTGAATTATTTTATTTTATCTTTTCCATATTATACTGAAGTTCAAGTTTAAAAGGCTTTTGATTTTGTTATACATTTCCTTAAATGTTTATGCTTATTTATGAAAGTTTCTGCTATATTGTTATCCTTACTAAGCATCTGAGCTCACCCCTTTCAATGTTTTACTTTTCCCAGAATATGAAGAAGTAATTTATGAATGACCTATAGGGATAGAATGAAGGGATATGAAGACAAGTTTTTGTTGTATTACTTTTCACCTTTTGATGTAATGTAAACATAATGAATGTGTCTAGTTATTCCAAGGCTACTAAACTAATAAGTATTTCGAGACTTGATCTTTTGTGATCATTCCAATATTATGTAATAATGCACCGACTCTGGGTAACTGGGGCCGGAGCGTTACAGTTGGTATCATAGGAAGTTTAGTATAAACCTTTGAAGCTAGATTTAGATAATCCTTGATTAGAGCACATAGCCCTAAGATATAATTTGAGGATAAGTATAGAATAACTTCCTAGAATTTTGGTATTGTAGAGATTTTGTGAGTTTTCCAATAAATACATCCCTTTCTTGATACGAGAAGGTATAGGCGGCTCTGGCACAGACGTAACTAGGGGTAAAACCAGAAAACACCGCTTTGAGCTAGACTCCAACGGTAATTGGTGCACGACAACGGTCCATACTGCACTCTTGGTTACGACACTCCCGGGGGATATGCTTAGGATGATTCTCATTTTCATTACAAACCATTATGAAGGGTTATGAGTATATACTTCCTCAAAGAAAACTTTTTTTTTAAGATTATGGATTATATCCATAAACATTTGAATTTATGTTAAGTGTTTTAGAAGTATGGAATTATGTATTTTGATTCATAAACTGATTTATTTTATGCCATTGTTTATAAATGGAGCCTAGTGGAAGAAATGGATACTGTATCAATGCATGCACTCCATGTTGGGATTTCCCCCCTGCTCAAGATAATAAAAGTGGAGCTGGTGATACAGCTGGTGCTGATCAGCTTATCACTATACTGGGAAAACTCACTCAGGTTATGAATAATAACATTACCCATATGGAGAACCCTGATCCACAACTTGGAGGATTAATGTTAGATCACTTCATGAGGAAGAAAACCCAAAAATTCAATGGGAGTACAAATCCATTAGTAGCTGATCAATGGATAAGTTCCCTAGAGAAAATATTTCAGGCTTTGGGGAGTAGTGAAAGGTAAAAAGTTGTCATGACAGTTTATCGCCGCACTGGAGATGTTGATCAATGGTGGTCATTGATTCAAAACATGAAAGAAGATTATGAAGTATCCAATACAGAATGGAGGGAGTTCAAAGATCTTTTTTTAGAAAAATACCTTGCTCGTGACCATCGAGCAGATATGGAAAGGCAATTTCTGAGTCTGAGACAAGAGGAGGATGAGAATGTCGTAAAGTATGAGGCTAACTTTACAAGGTTAGCAAGGTATTTTAGAGATTATATACGCAACCCAAGAAGTAAGATTGATCATTTCTTTGATGGGTTAAAACCATTTCTCCGTCGATTATTAGTCTCACAATCCTTACCGTTGTACGAAGACGTTGTCTCATGTGCTATCAAGACAAAAAAAGAATTCTCTAAGTCTTATGACTTTAAAGAAAAGTAAGAGAAGAAGAGATCTAATGATCAATCTGGGAATAAAAATAAGGGGAATAAGGGAAAAGTTGAATATCCATCCTACAGTAAATGTGGGAAGAAACACCATAATACTTTCTTGAAGGGAATGTGAGTCTATTAAAAGTGTGGTGAAAAAGGCCACCAAGATCATGATTGAAAGGGGAAGAAAGAAGCTCCAAATTTCCAATGATACAATTGCAGGGAGATGGGACATTATGCAAATGAATGTCCTAGGCGTCAAGGAAACTTACCTCAGAAAAGGCCAAGGGATCAAGGCCAAGCTTATGCAATCTCTACTGCTGAGGTTGAAGCCCCGAAAGACGTGGTGGCAGGTAATTTAATGGTTTCCTCAAGTTTAGAAAATTCATTATTTGATTTTGGATCATCACATTGTTTCATATCTTCCCAGTTTTATAAGAAAATTAAATATTTCCAATTTGATTTAACAAGGGAGTTGTCAGTTAAAACTCATAAGTGAAGTATCATTGCAACAATTTTTTGTGAATCAGTCCCCATTAGAGCACATAAATGTTCTTTATCTACTAATCTCATTATCAAACCTATGATTGAGTTTGATATAATCCTCGGTATGGATTGGATTTCGAACCATGATGCGAAGATTTATTGTAAGAAGAAGGAGGTTATAATTTTTGATGATGATGATAAGGAACACCTTATCTTTAGAGCAGAATCATCACCACCTAATTATTATCTAGATCCACCCCCAGTAGATCAACTAAATTCAATTATCAGGGAGGAAGAGAATGAAATAACTGTCAGTGAGGAAAGGAATGTTCAAATAGAGGATGTACCTATTGTGAAAGAATATGTAGATGTGTTTCCGAAAGTTTTACCCAGACATCCTCCAGAACGAGAAGTTGATTTTTCCATTGATTTATTTCTTGGATCAAGGCCTATATCGAATACCCCTTCAAGAATGGCCACTGTGGAAATAGTTGAACTAAAGAAACAACTAGTGGAATTAAGTAATAAGGGATTTATTCGCCCTAGTGTTTATCCTTGGGGATCCCCTGTTCATTTTGTTAAAAAGAAAGATAGATCTATGAGGTTATGTATTGACTACAAGGGAATCAATGCTATAACAATAAAGAACAAGTATCCTCTACCTCGCATTGATGATTTATTTGACAAACTGCATGGAGCTCAATAATTTTCAAAGATTTACCTTCGATCTGGAAACCATAATTTGTGTGTGAAGAAGTAAGACATTATGAAGACCGCATTTCGAACCAGGTGCGGGCATTACGAGTTTACAGTAATGCATTTTGGGCGGACTAATGCACCATCTTTATTCATGGATCTAATGAATTGAGTTTTCAAGGAATATATAAATGATTTTATGGTTGTATTTATTGATGATATCTTGGTATACTCCAAAAGATACTAAGATCATGAAAATCACTTGCGCATTATCCTGAAGACTCTGAGAAGACATGAATTATATGGGATGTTTAGCAAGTGTGAATTCTGGCTTCAGGATATTTCTTTTCTTGGCCATATTGTCTCTAAAGATGGAATCTCTGTTCATCCTTCTAATACCAAGGCAATCCAAGAATGGCCTGCACTGATGAGTATAACTGAGGTACACAGTTTTATTGGTTTAGCTGGTTATTATCGACATTTCATCCAGAATTTTCCCCGATTGGGTAACCCATTAACAAAGCTCACACGTAAAGGGGTTAAATTTGTTTGGACAAAAGAGTGTGAAGAATGTTTTGAAGAACTGAAGAAAAGATTAGTCAATGCTCTTATATTGACACTACCATCCGGGAATGATGGGTTCATTATTTATAGTGATGCATCAAAGAAAGGACTTGGTTGTGTCCTTATGTAGATTGATAGGGTTATTTCCCATGCATCACGACATTTGAAAATTCATGAGAAAAACTGTCCTACTCATGATCTCGAGTTAGCAGCTGTGATCATTGCTTTGAAGATATAGAGACACTACCTCTATGGTGAAAAATGTGAGATTAATACTGATCAAAAGAGTTTGAAGTATATTTTCTCACAAAAAAAACTCAACATGAGGCAAAGGAGATGGCTTTAATTACTTAAGGATTATGATTGAAAAATACAATACCACCCAGGGAAGGCAAATAAGTTGGTATATGCTTTGAGCGGAAAAGATCATGGAGTTTTGAATAATATGATAATTGAAAGAGATCTAATTTTCATGGATCTAGTGAAGATGGACATGGGAATAACCATGGAAGGTGAAACATCAAGGCTTTTTCAAATAGTTACCAAACCATCTTTACTATAAAGGATAAAGAGTTCTTAGACTGCTAATGAAGAGTTTCAAAAAAAAAGATTAAAGCTATGAATGATGGGAGATTGAATGACTTTGTGTATAAAGATGGAATTTTGAAGTTTGGGAAGAGACTTTGTGTTCCCAACATACCTGATCTAAAAAGGGAGTTTTTGGATGATGATCATAGTTCCAACTTCTCTATACACCATGGTAGCACAAAAATATATAGAGATTTGAACGAACATTTTTGGTGGGACAACATGAAGAGGGAGATTGCTGATTTTTTGTAATATGTATGGTTTGTCAACAAGTGAAAGCTGGAAGTCAACAACTTGGAGGCGTCATTCAACCTCTTCCCATGCCTGAGTGGAAATGGGATAATATCACAATGGAATTTTTCATGGGACTACCAAAGACTCCTAGAAGGAACGATGCAATATGGGTCATTGTTGATCATCTTACCAATTCAGCACATTTTCTTGCTATAAGAGAAGATCTACCACTTCAACGCCTATAAAGACTATATATTAATGAAGTTGTGAGACTTCATGGAGTACCCCTATCGATTGTTTCGGATCGTGATCCCATTTTACATCAAGATTCTAGAAATGTGTTCAGAAGGACATGGATACTGAACTTCAATTGAGCATTGCTTACCACCCTCAAACAGATGGACAATCAGAACGGACTATTAAAACCTTAGAAGACATGTTGAGATCGTGCTAACTTGACTTTCAGGGTATGTGGGATCAATATTTACCTCTGGTGGAATTTTCCTATAACAATAGTTTCCATTCAAGTATTCGGATGGCGCCATATGAAGCGTTGTACGGAAAGAGATGTCGCACACCAACCTGTTGGGATGAATTTGGTGAAAGAAAACTTGTAGGCCCAGAACTGGTGGAGGAAACAATAGAAAAGGTAAAGTTAATCCAAAACCACATCAAAGTAGCTCAAATTAGGCAAAAGAACTATGCTAACAACTGAAGGAAGGATTCGGAATTTCAGGTAGGAGATCATGTTTTCTTGAAGGTATCTCCATAGAAGGGAGTTATACATTTCGGCAAGAAAGGTAAATTGAGTCCCAGGTACATTGGACCTTTTGAAATTCTAGAACGAATTGGGGCTGTAGCTTACCATTTGGAAATGCTGCCAAGTCTCTCCAAAGTTCACGATGTGTTCCACGTATCACTGTTGAGGAAATACATGCCTAACCCAACGCATGTACTCACCTATGAGGAGTTAGAACTGGAAACTGATATGTCTTATTGTTAAGAGCCCATCAGGATTCTTGATACAAGAGAACAAGTGCTGAGAAACCGAACGACTCATCTGGTAAAAGTTCTATGGAGAAACCATAAGATGGAAGAGGCAACGTGGGAACCCGAGGAACTTATGATGAAGAACCACCAGAGCCTTTTCATGCAGTATTATTCGAGAAATTTCGAGGAAGAAATTATTTGAAGGAGGGGAGAATGTAACTCCCCAAGCTTCCATGGTATGCTTCCCTTTGAATAATATAGTAGTGTGTGTTGTCAGCAACTTCGAGTTCTAACACACACCACAACCAATCAAACTAGACGTTATGAATAGTAATACCCACTTTTTGAAATTTTAATAATTACATCTCCAAAAATGGACTTCATTTTTGGATTCGGATTATCGAAATTATCCTAGGGTAAAATTTTGGAACTTTTCGGATAACTTTTATATTTTGATGAATACTGAAAATTACTAAATTTTAATTAAAAACAACTTTTTAAATAAAAATAACTAATAGTGATAAATTATGAATTTGAGTGGTTTTAAATTATATTTAGAATATATTTTTACCATTTAATAAAATTTTGTTCATTGGACATAATTTCACATTTAAACCGGACATAAACAACTGTCAATCTTTTGATAGTTATTATCTCCTAAAAACACGCTTTTTGTTTTAACAACTAGAATTAAATTTAAATTAATTTCAGCCACTTCTGTGTTTTGAATTTAGAAATATGGATTCAATATTTGGAATCAGGATTTCAAAATTATGTAAATAGGTAACTTTTAGTTTGATACATTTTGAATAATTACTTCGGTAAATATTTTTTTTAACCATGGTTAAAGGGTAAATCCGGTAAATAAGGGTAAAAAATATTATTATAATAATAATAAATTACCCTAAAACGTGTCTTAACCTTATTTTTTGATACATTTTCGACCATGGGCATCTTGGAGTCGATTTTTGGACCCCATGGAGCCACTTGTAGGTGATAAGGACACTTTATATTAATTAAGTTAAAATAAATACAAAAATGATATAAGCATATATATTTTAGAAAAATATTTTTTACATAGGGTCATATAAGTTTTATTTTCAACTATAAATATTCATTAGAAATCTAAAAATATTTCATACATAATGGTATTTTATTTATAATTTTTACACATTTAATAATTAAATTTATTTATGATACAATGATGATGCAGTAATTACCTTATTGGTGAAATATTAAAATAAGTGGTATTATAAACACCCAAATAAATATAATTTGATACTTTTAATGAACTAAACGAATTTTATAGGTTAATATGACATATTATTAATGATTTAATTAACTTTTCTCTAAGTAATCAAGCTGTTATAATTTTCACAAAAATCAAATACCAAATAGTGTCATAATTGACGTAAAAGTGTTTAAAAAAAATATTATATTATTAATTGATATTAAATTCCTAAAAATATAAGGCTCGGCCAAAAAACATGAATCATGATAGGTGTATCATTAGTGGACCACATGGGGGTCTCTTGGAGGTATGTTGTAAGTTTATTAACTATATAATATAAAAATACCAAGTGACATGGTAAGTGTCAAACTAATTAACCAAGAGTTAAAACTAAAAGATAAGGTTAATATAATGACCCAACCCTGTATAAAATCTATTTTTTGAAATTATTTAGACCCATAAACACATTAAATTTTTAATAATCCACTTTTAAGACATTATAAACCGAATATTAATTATTATAAATTAATAATTTAAGTTATTCCTAAAGAGCCCATCCTTCCTCTTATAAAAGGACACCACTTCTATCCAATTATCCACACCTTCAAAGCCTTTTGGTTCGGACAATACCTACCCAAATATTCTCTCAACTTCCGTCACATCAACCT
Organism: Viscum album; assembly: GCA_963277665.1. Classification (NCBI taxonomy): domain Eukaryota; kingdom Viridiplantae; phylum Streptophyta; class Magnoliopsida; order Santalales; family Viscaceae; genus Viscum; species Viscum album. Next base: position 1,680,345,219 of record OY728135.1, read on the forward strand.
AGAGGCCTTAGATTGATCAGAAAGCCAACCTAAGGAGTCCTTTTGATCAAATCAAAAGGAAGAACCCGAAGAAGATGTAATGTTTTCACCACCCTTTTTCATCTTCCTTTCTTCTTCAACTTCATCTTCCATTGTTATTTACTTTCTAAAATAATAACTCCAGTATCTTCTATATACTATGATATTATTATAAATATGGTACAACCATATTCAGTATTATATCCATCCTTTGAATTACATGTCACCATACGGGCGTACGTACGGCTTACCGTCTCCACGCCGTGGTGTAATTGTTATTCAAAATATCATTATTTGGATGAGTATAATAATGATGATTAATTCATGTAAATAGTAAATATAACATGATATTTATTCTGTATATATGATATAATATCAAATTATATATTATTTTAATATCAAAATAATGATATTGTCTCTCATGCGTACGTATGGACTACCGTCTCCACGAACGTGATGAGATTCATTCCCCGTCTTATCCATTCAATTTTAATTCTCATTTGATGATTAACAATAATTTTTAAGGACTTTATATCATTCTTTATATGAATAAGATACAACCTATCCACAACAAACATGGCTTATGTAACAAAACATATAAAATAAAATGAGTAAGTTAACACCTGAAACGACGATAATACCAAGATATTATTAACAAAGAAATGTTAAAATATCATATGTGATATCATATTAATGTATATTATTATTGTACAGTTTAATAGAAATTATTTCACCATTATACAGGAGTTTAATCTACCCCCAACTAAGTAAAAGTACAAGGTAAGGGTTTATTTCACAATCTCTTCATTATCCGAGGTTGTTTATACATAATTATCTACTGGGACCTCTTTATCATCCACATCCATGTTTCTTAAAAATGTATTTCAAAACATTCTTACTATTTTACAGAATATGGTTTAAAGTCATTTATACCCTTTTTTGACTTTTTATAAGAAGTTTATAAAGGAATCTTTACGTCAATTTCCAAACAAGGTCCTTTTTAACCTTTTCGACAAAATTAAGGTAAGAATGTCTTTTTTTAACTTATACGGTGGGTGTAGATATTTTCCGCTGTTACAAAATCATTGAAGCTTCCCTTACAATATTATTAAAATATTTTCAGCGTAAATGTTTTATTTTATAATTATGTGACTTTTATAAGATTTATAAAAAAGATATATATCTCTCAAATAGTTTTGATTTCATCTATGTGAACATCCTACAATAGATTTTAAGCATATTTGAAGTTTATTATTATGATACAAAACTTCCATATTGTATTGAAGGTTTTGTGATATTTTTGACTGTGGATGTGTTATTTTTATACCATTCTTGGTTTGTGGAGAAATTATTTACATTTCGTATGTTATTTTTAATACGAATGTTTATGTTATGTTTAAACCTGTTCATATGAGGAACGTATTGGACTTATTAAGTGAAAGATAGAGCCCGCTATAACTCCTCGATGCATCAGTAGGTCTCATGAGGAAAACTAGTTTCTTGGAATAAGGCCTTGAAAAAATCTTATTTGTAGTCTTGGCACAAGGCCTTGACTATGTGGTTATGATAGTCTGGCATTATGCATTCCATCATTATGAATGTGGTTAATGATATTGAATCTAATTATTCAACTAGTAGAATATCCATGTGAATAAGTAATGGAATTATTTCATTTTATCTTTTCCATATTTTACTGAAGTTCATGTTTGAAAGGATTTTGTTTTATTTATACATTTTTTTAAATTTTTATGCTAATTTATGAATGTTTCTGCTGTATTGTTATCCTTTCTGAGCATCTGAGATCACCTCTTTCAATGTTTTACTTTTCCCAGGACATGAAGAAGTAATTAATGAATGACCTGCGGGGATAAAGTGAAGGTATATGAAGACAAGTTTTTGTTGTAGTATTTTTCACCTTATGATGTAATGTAAATATTATGAATGTATCCAGTTATTCTAAGGCTACTAAACTAATCGGTCTTTCGAGACATGATCATTTGTGATCATGACAATATTATGTAATAATGCACTGACTCTAGGGAACTGGGGTCGGGGCGTTACATGTACGGATTTAGATATTATATCGATGATTTTTTCATGATAATTATTAATATTTCTCACTCAAGGATTTTTTTAGTAAGTGGACAGATAACTAAGGAAACATGTTATCAATTAATTTGATGGGCAAGTGAATGATTTTCCTCATGTCTATCCAAATGAAATGTTATATGAAAGGCAAAACCATTGGATTATTCATAATCAGGAATAGCAATATAATATGAACAAATTCAACATGGGTGAGTATTCTAACACACCTACTATGAGAAAAAATGAGTTTAATTGAAATTTAATTATTAAGAACCATGTGAAGGAATGAATTAAACAATCAAATTGTCAAGAATTTCATAGGAGGAAATTTCAGAAATGCCTTAATGGATCACCAAAATCATTTCCTTGTGGAGAAAGATGACATCAAGAAATAAGCTACTCAATAAATGTTTAGTGGATTAAATATCATGGGAACTCTCTTTAAGGTTATGTGAATAAAGTATTAGAAATATTTTATGCTATATAGATGATGTAGAGGAATAAATTATTAACATATAAGTTATATGAATAATTTTTGTAGTTACCCTTAAAATAAAATAAACTTTTTTGAAATTGAGGAAATTTCATATATTATTTATTATTATTATTATAAAAAAGAATTTTTATGGAAGAAAATAAATATTTGCTATAATTTTTTAATATAACTAGAAAAAATTATGTATCTATATTTTCAATATTCAAAATTATTATGTATTGGTATTTATTGATGTTATTTTGATATCCATGGATTGTTATACTGATATTTAATGTAATGATATTGAATGGAAGGGTTATAAAATATGAATTATTAAAATTTGTGCATAAAGTTATTGATATCCTTAGAGGATAGTATGTTATTTTATGTTTATGTAAATGTGGGTGATTATAATTTTAGAAAATTATTTGAATACAGTAAAGGGATTATTATTTTAGTTTATGGGATTTCATTTGGGGGGAAATGATTGAGTTAACTTGTTGAACCATATACAATTTTATTGTTGATTTATAATAATTAAAAAATTATTATTATTAATATAATATATAATCAAGGTATTCATAGTAATGACCTCAACCCTAGAAACTAGGATCATGTGCCTTTATTACATTTTTGTAATATTAAAGGAATAACATCCTGAATTACTTTTTAGTTTTTTATTCTTGGTAAAATATATACATATATGATTCCCATATTACATCTAAAAATAAAAATTACACAATATTTTTTCAAGAATAACATTATTCTATATTGAATATCCTTGAATAAAAATCAAAGAAGAATTCATGGATTCTTATTAAATTAAATAAAATAAAGGTTAACTCAAATTATCATTAAGGGTTCAGTACATTAGAAGATATCAAGAATCTGTAAGCATAATAAACACAGAATGGTAAGAAACTGAACACACAATCCTTTTAAACAAAATGACTATAATAATAAATATGTAAAGATAAATGACAGAAATATAATTCCATTTTATCAATATCATGAATATCATAATTGTATAAGGAACAATCAATTTGGAAAGGTAAATAACTACAACCACATTCCTTTTAATGAATAAAATGAGAATCAAATGCACCCAGAGAAAATATAATTGTGAAAATATCATTGATAATAATAAAATAATTCCCAATGACAAAAATTATAATTCATTGGAAATAATTTTCTCAGTCAAAAAATAACTCTACCGTTATAACCTTTCATAAGATAGTTTAAAACTACATGTAAAAATACATTTAATTTGGCTGAATCATATGTCTCTTAAGAGCTATTGATGCCTTAACACACTATATTATTATGGTATCACCTATGAAGGTATGCCTAAGGAATTACATATATATTTAATAATTTATTTAATTCAGGAAAAAATATTCCATATCATAGAAAAAAATTTATTTATTAAAGGATAATTATTTTTTTTTATTACCCATGTTAATTAAACTAAATTCATAGTAAAAACCATATATAAAATTGAAATATGGTTTATGAAATAATCATATCCATTATAAAACAATATGGGTATTTAAGATAAATTTAATTTCCAATGAAAAATTATCATAACTATGTGAATATATCAATAGAAATTTAACAATCATAAAATAATGTGAGATTTAAAAAAAAATTACCACTTTGTAATTTTCAAGTCGAATCCCCTAAGATGAAATAATTAAAATTGAAATATAAAATACAATAAATTATTAATATATCAGGATATTACATTCCAAAGGGGCAGTGTATACACCATATAAAGAAAATTAGGTTCATTCCATTTCAATATGCCACAGTGATGGGAAATTAAAACAATGTCCCTTACCTCGCGCTTCCTTTTGGATAAACATTATTTAACATAAATTATAGTGGGTTTTAACAATTTTTTAACTTAAACCAGGCCTATATTAATATTTATGATTTCATATATGATCCTTTTATATAATTGTATCCCCTATTAATTAATAATATTTCATTGTTTTAATTGTTTCAAGTGTTAATTTCTTTATTTTCTCATGTGTGCATTATCCTGAATTTTCAGGTTCATGTTCATATTATATAGTTTTATCACCATTAGAATAATAATTAGGAAATAATTTTAATATTTAATCATTGATTTTGTTTTTCATATAATTCATTAAATATGATATTGATAAATGAAGTATGTTATGATAATGGAGATGGTAGGCCATATATACGCATGAGTAGCATTTCCATTTTTAATGAACATTTTTGAATAGAGGTATGTAATATTTTATCATCATATAATGATACTAATATCATAAATTCAAAATTAATTCTTTTTATATACTTATATATATACATCATTCTTGTAGTGTTGTGAAGAAATTAGAGGCACATCAAAAATGTAGGTGGTAGTCCACAAGTATATAAATGATGATATCATCATTCAATGAGTAAAAATGTAAGAAAAAAATGATATATTATATTTTACTAATGATAAATATAAAAATAATATCATAATTATTTTATTTATATAACATATCTTCATTATCATATTTCTTATTAACATCCATGTAGTGTTAGAAAAATATGAATCACATTCGTTCGTGAGGCGTTAGTCTGCCATACACACGAGGGTCATTATCATATCCCATCCGGAATGGAAAGATATATATATATATATGTATATATATAAGATATCAGGACTAAATATATGCAATTTTTTAATAAATTTCATACACATACTTAATATCCATCATCATTCCAAACTTTGAAAGGTGTTAATGAAGACATGTCACATTGATTCCATATGCGGTAGTTCTCCATACACACACAAAATTTTATTACTTCCCTTTTGGTAGAAGAGAAGATGAACATATGTAATTTACAAAAAAAATCTCCCTATATGGGATTCATTGGTTTTATTATATAATCATAAATTAATATGATTTTAAGTAGTTGGATGAAGAAATAAAATAAATTCATTGTTAAAAAATTTACCACATCTCAAGCAACCTTTTTAGGATTACATGTAAAGCATTCCTATAATTTCTTTATGACCTAAAAATTGATTCTTAGATTAGGATATAAAAGATGGTATTTGATTTGGGTAGGTAATTTGTAATCCAAAAGGGCCTGAATTTGTGCATATTAGAGGATTTGTTTTAGCCATTTATAAGTGAGGGGAGCCGCACATATGAAATATTTTGTAAGAAAAATATGTACATATGGTTTCACTTTTAAAAAATATAGAAGATATATTATTCTAGATATATAGAAATGATAATTTCTAAAGGAATCTATAAAATATTTTTTAGACAGGTTTTTAGGTTATTTGGACTCTTATCTTTTTGTTTAACCCCGAGAAAACTAATTGTTCATATAAACCCAGTATTTAATTTTTACCTTTATCACTATAAATTTTCGTAAAAATTTAATTGGAAATTATTATAAAATATAAATTATTATGTTCACAAATATGGAATCCATTCTTATAATTTTAGTTCATGAAGGTGGTATAATTAAATTAAAAATTATACTTGAAGATGCAATGAATAAGTGAGTTTTCATAGAGAAAATTATCATATGTATAGAAGGATTTAATATAAAACTTTAACCTGAATTTTATTAAAATGAACTAAATTTGTTAAATTGAAATATTATTGAGATAATTTCACATTACAACCAATTAAAATTATAATTTAACCATTTAAATTATTTAACAAAATTGGAAAAATTTCAATAAAAATATGTATTTCTCAAAATTTAATGAATAATGAAACATTTATGAAAACTCATAGAATAGAGACTTAAGATAATTTAGATATAAAGATTTAAAAAATTAGGTTCATTTAATTGGATAACTTTTCAAAAATTGCTATAAATTAATTTTAATTTAAGATCACAAAGCATGAAAAAACCGTCTGGTAGAAAAAATAAAACTTTTCAAAAAAAAGTTTGGTTTCTTTTTAATTATTTTGGTTTTATTTATAATAAATGGTTAACTAATGATTTTTATTACATTGTAAAAACATTTAACTTTTAATATATATATATATTACTATTCATAACCTCTAATTTAATGTTTATGTTATAATAATATACCATATTACATTTCATTTAGTCTTGGGGATGCATGTTCCATAAGCTATCGATGAGATTAAATTTAATGAAATATATTTCTTATATTTTTAAATCAAAGTGGTGCATGTCTAATACACTATCGAATATAATCTTAATATTTTACAACTAATGGGTGTTACATTCCCCCTACCATAATTTAAATTCAACCACACAATTTGATATTGTGCTTATATATTAAGGGATTTATATTTTAAAATCCATTTATTCCAAACCATGCCATAGAAAGGATTCATGAAATATACTATTAATAAGTGTGAAAGGTAAGTTCAAAATTCATATGGAATAACACATAACTATGTCTCTATGGAGGAAATCGTTATTGAATATGAATATATGGACATGGAATAAAAGCATAAATAACTATAAATAGCGATTGAGGTAATTTAATACAATAATGTAAATGATCAATGGAAAGTTAATGACCTCAAAAACAGAAATCTGTGATGATATAAAAGTCTATTTAATTCAATAGATATGTAGGTAATAGGGTATTATTTTGGTTTAAAGAACATTTTACTAATGTCAAGTATTTCATTTATTTTGTGTCAATATAAGGAAATATTCATACATGATACATTTCTATTTCCTAAGAACAATTTCTTCTTTTGGTTGTTCTTCTATCCATTTTGAATTCATAAATTAGTCTATGAAATGAATACTCAATGGCGAGGTTTTTATATCTGAAGTAGTAAAATTAAATTTTAATAGATCATAATATCTATAAAAGAGTGAAATATATTTCTTTTTATCTCTAACTATTTTCAGAAAACAATATTGATAGCACAAGTAATCTAATAGATGACACTAATCTCTAAAACATAATGGTAACACCACTAGTTTATCATTAATATTTGTTCATAAAATCATTTAAATTATAAAATAATTATATTAACCATATCACCGTGTAGGAAAATGGTAGGAGTTGATCCTTTTTTTCCTTTGGTTATGGGGTCAATACACGCTTCCTAGTGGAATGATCCTTATTTTCCTTTTGCCAATACTATATTAATATATTTCTTATAATATTTGTCATGAAATAGGCCAAGTCGCCATCCGACCCAGCACCCGACCCGGTCTACGGCAAGGCCTGAAGGGTGTTCAAGATCCCCACGGGCTGGCACAAGTACCTTGGTATCAAAAATGAAACTTGGGAATTATTTACCCAAATAAATAAATATAGAACAATAAGAAAGATGAATAAATTTAAAACTAATGTCAACAACCAAACATGCCCTTAAACTATGGTCAGAATTAAAGTTTACAACTTGAACTAAAAACCCAAAGGGGATGAAAATAACGAAAAAACTAAAAGGCACTAACTCAAACCTCTGTGCGACATGAGGAGTCACATCCCCAAGCCATGTCCACCAAAACCAACATGAGGGTGCCACTGACAACCTGCACCACCCATGCTATGCTTGATGCCTCAACCTAGAAAGGAAAAGAAACATGATCTAAATTCACCCAAAGGTGTATGTAGGGTGTGAGCTAAAAACCCAGTAGAATTCCATAGAGAAAAGGATCCACAAATAATTATTAAATGACTAATAGATTTGAAATTTAACGGAATTTTAATATATAAATGCTTAAACAATTTAAATGAAACCATTTTTAAGGAAAACTACTCTAAAGGAAAACAACTTAAATTAATACACACAGACACACACACACTCACACACACTTTCATGGTAATCCTAATGTCACACCGTGTGCCAACGATGAGCGCAAAGCAAAAGAGGAGCACAGTACATGGGAGTGGCCCAAAAGATAATAGCAAAAAGTGGGTCCCTAGAACATCGCATCTCAGTGAACAATCGTATAGAAACAGAAAAATATACATTCTTGTGCACAAGACACCAGAAGGGAAACACATCCATAACCTAGTGTTCTCCAAAAATCATCCAAAAGATTAGTTAGTGTTGTAGTCGTCAATCCAGCTAAGTGAAACCAGGTTGATTCCACTTCCATGTCACTAGCACACTAGTCCTAGTCTGCCAACCTAGTACCCTGGCATCCCATTTGTTCTCAAGTAGTTATAGTTCATGCCACATGTCATAATCATATACTCAAACCAAACAAGACACTACAGATGCCAAAATCACCATTTACATACACAAAGGCCATAAAAAAATAATATTACACAAACTAAAAATATTCCAAAACCAAATCTGCATCACTTACACAACCAATTTAAATGACTACACAGTCAATGAAATCACCTTCATCATCAAACACACCATTAAATGAATTTATTAAACAATTTCCACACATGTCGCATGAATTTATGCACTGAAAACATTTACAAAATTAAACCCAAACAATTTTTCACCCTTAAAAATTATTTAATAAAAAAATTCAAATTTTCATAAATAAAATTTAAAGGGAAAAACACTACTTTACACACTAGACTGACCCAAACCCCTCTTAAAAGAACAAATTCACACAATGTAACCTCCAGAACATAAACTGATTAACCCATGAAATTAAAGAATCCACCCATACAGTTGAAAATATCATCACCATAGTTAAACAACCCACCAGATAAACTTGATAGCCTTTTTTTAAGTACACCACATGACTAAAACACTAAAAACCCACTCAAATACTCATTTAAGATCGATCACATACAGATGCTACACCAAAACACCAATTTCACCCTTATCACTTCTTAAAAAAATAACTGCATAAATTAAAAAAGAATAATAATTTACCAAAGATGAGATTTCAGCAGTAGGTACATGTATTATGAAAAAACACTATTAAACAATTTTAAGGTATTTCAAACATCAATGAAAATAAAATTTTCACCACATACATTAATTAAATAACAGTCTAAAAAATTAAACTCACAAATTAATTAATGAAATAATATTTGGACATGGAACCACCTACCATTATGTAGAAACCTTTGAGATTTTGGTGCATAATGATCGTCGCAGGCCAATCGCACCTCAAGCAACACAACTAAACCATAAAATCAAATAATCAGATCAAATACACCATAAATGAACCAACACAAAATTTAAACCCCAAAAAAACCTATGCAAGGTGTGAAGAGGATACCGGGGGGAAGGTGCATGCACTGGAGGAGGTCAGGATGCTGACAAGGAGGTCCGGCCGTAAAAGGGTGTGCGACGGTCTCAAACCAAAAGGGAGGGTGTTGGACATCGGGATCGCCATAGGGCAGTAGTTAGCCAGCTAGGGTTTGAGGGTAGGGTGCGGTGTAGCTCGGTGTGAGGCAGATGTTCCGGTGTGTCACGGATCACCAGAGAGAAATGGGCATTAGGGGTTGTCTTGCTGGAAGCGAGGAGGGGAGGGCGGCACGCTGGTTTGAGGTAAGTGGGGCAGCGCACACAGTAGGTTCGTGGAGGACTGACATCGGGTTGTAGGGCAGCACAGGTTCCATGCAACGCTGACAGCAAGGCGGAGACATAATTCAGTGGTGGTCGGTCCTGTGAGGAGGATGGAAGGGAGTGCCAAGGTGATAGGGTTCAGAGGAGGGGCGGCGTGAACCAGGGGGATAAAGGGGGAGGGCTTGTGCGAGACAAAAAAGAGGGGGGGTAGAGATAAGAGAAAAAAAGAAAAAATAAATAAAATTGAAATAAAATTTAAAATAAATACTCAACCAACTTAAAATAAAAAAATAGATATCATAATAAAAACAAGACAGTGAAATTAATAATTTTATAATAATATTTATGATTTAATAAAAATAATAACCTAATTAAAACATTAATGAAGGTAATAATAACAATTATAATAATCTTAATATCATCATCATCATCATCATCATCATCATCATCATCATCATCATCTTCATTATTAAAATAGTTCCGAAATAATTTTGTATTTTCTCTCTTTTTTTGCATTCACTTTCATGTTCATCCAGTTAATTTATTAACTAACAATGCACCAGGAAGGCCACACCGTGTTTTGGTGAATCCACACAGCTTTGACCAGGCCATGTGTGTGCGTCAGACATTACCAAGCGAAAAACACTTGTTTATCAGCAAAAGCACAAAAATTTCATTCGGGCTCAGGCTGCACATCAACAGAACAAATTTAAATCCAGAATATATATATATATATATATATATATATATATATAATTACGGATGTCCAGGTGTAGAAATTCTCCCCACCATAACACTTTCTGCCCCTAGAAGGTCCCAAAAGACTATGTCAACCAAGGGTTCCAAGCGAGACCACAAACACACTTAAAATAAAACCTCAATCACCCAACTACTGAGCTTTCTAAACACCCATTACCTGAAATTTCAAAAATAACAAAAACCAGAATCACCAAGAAAAATAACCAAAAACAAGGAATTCACCTCCAAATGAAACTACAACATGGAACACCCTGAACCCTAACTTAGGGATCACCAATTCCACTTGAGATCTCCAAGAATACTCATCCAACGACCCACTATCTGAGTTAACCAATTAGTATGGTCGTGGTCAGGCGGAGCAGGGTAAGGGTTTTCCCTGCCAAGCGCACATTGAAGACAATGTTTCTCCACAAGTTTCTCCTATGGTGGTCTCCCCACTATATTTGGATTCTTTTCAAATGTTGGTTCTCCAAAAAAAATGTCTCACAAACCCATAAAAACCTTTAACACTTTCTTGACCCTCCAAGAACCCTATGATAAACCAAACCAACACAAGAGGGGATGCTGATGAGACCCACACTGGGTCTCCCCACCATTTTAAAATTTCCTAACACCACAAAACCTCTGTGGGAATTCCTAATTTACTTTGAGAAATACTGACTGAACTTTTCATCATGAACCCACCAATACAAGCGGATTACACGGAAATTTCCCACAGTTAACACACTCCACCATAAGAGATAGATTTGATAGCGGAAACTCCTAACCTAATGGGAAAATGGATAGGTGTGCTTTAAGTCCATAAGACAAAATCATATCCTAGACGAGTACAATTCTGATCTCTAACTGACCACAAGAAGGTTCCTGGAGCATTCTCGCAGGCTTTACATGAATACAAATTCTTCAGACCACATTAAGGCCCAAAAGAAACTCCCATAAATTAAGACTTCAACAGTGAGGCAGGCTTCATGCCCTTCACAACAATAATGATGCCTTTAGAGGTGATACCACGATAGGGATGTTTATGTTGTCCCCATTCCATCACTGTGGACCTAAGTCAAATCAAGCCCATCCCATGTCTGACGATTTTTTGACTGCGTGTAAGCTTCGCCTCGAGAGCTATGGATGAGGCCCTGATGTCTGATGCATCTATCGCCTCACAATCATAAGCTGACCACCTCGGATTAGAACTTCCTCCATTGTAAAAGCAACCTACACGCTTCTCCTCGTGCTCCAAGTTTCCACTTCATCTACTTATCAACTGAGAATAATGGTGAACAACAAAGAGCGCCTGACTGACCACACTAGTATTAGGGAATTGAGCGGTTTTTCAAATGCACGACACAAACTGATGAAATAGTCACTCCAAGAACATGTGCCTTTGGTCTACACTCCTAGTTGGATGAGGAACATTCACTTACCACAGTATGAACAAGATCAACATCTATTATGAACATTAAACTGATTTTTCCGCACAACCTTCAGGGTACATGAGACATGCTCATCAGAAAGGTCAACACACCTCCATCTCCTCTTGTTGATTGGTCGAGCGCCTAAAAAATCCACCAATTTCTCTTGACTTCAATTACTTAGGTAAGACCACAGGATGAAGTTAGATATAAGGATCACTCAATACATCCTTATCCACAACAAGAATGGAATGATCACCGTTCATTGGTTTAATCCCGCTCCACCAGATGTACTCGAGAAAACTTACACGCACACATCTTTGGGGGTTCCTCTAAAGAAAGAGACACTTGAAACTTTCCCAAAGCATTAAACGATATCCAAATAACCTTTGGGTCTAGAAATAGTTGACAAAAGTGAGTAGAACCCAACTTCACCACTCCACTGGGAGTCTGGGCTGAGCTAAGAACTGAAAGACCTACTGGAAACCCATGAGACCTTTCTAGGGGGAATATCACAAACAATAAGTACAAAAAAACCTTCCACAAATCCAAACACATCACAAAACAAACATCTGAATACCAGAAAAAAATCCATCAATTTCAATTTAAAACATCATTTTATTCTTAAATAAAAACATACACTTGAAAAACCAAGCACCATACAATAAAAAACAACAACTCTTTTGAGATCATCTCTTTCACTCCAGACTCAAAACCATTTTCCAATTTCAAAAAACATTTAGGCATAGAAACCCATTTTAGAGGAAAAACCACTTTTCATCAAATAAGAAGGAGCCTTAAAAATCAATCACTCACCACCGATATTCCATGATGCCTCACAAATATGCATTTTTGTGCAACTCAGGAATCCATCCAAATCATTCACCATTGTCCATTATTCACATCCACATGCACATGCGATCACCTGTAGAAATATCACTGGACAAAACAAGACTCTTCCATTTTCAAAACAAAACATTCTTAATATTCCGTAAATTGATTTTTCCAAAACCATTTCAAAAATTTAATGTAAAGTTCAAAAATTATTTCCATTTCTAAAACAACTCACTTAAATTTCAAATAACCCAATACATTATTTCAGGAATTTAATTTCAACAAACCAAAAAAAAACAATTTCTATAAGAAATGCACCATAAAAATCAATCCAAACACACGCGAAAATAAAATAAAAGAAACCCCAAGGTCCACTTTCCTTTTAAATGAAAACACTTTCACACCAACCCAAAACGAAAGCAAGACAACACAAATATTAAGCCACCCAGATGGAGGACTAGTGGTTGTGTCTAACCCAGCTATATTTTTTTACAGACCATGCCCTAGGCAATCACTAACCACTAAGAGTGTCGAACCGTAGTCTCGGAAATCACATGGGTCGCTACACCGTGTGAGACCGTGCAAAGTACCGTTTTTCTCCTACTACCATCCCCCATCGATACAGACCAAAGCCAAAAACATAAATATAATACTACCCCTGGTTACTTGAGGATTGTAATGAGAATGAGTTCATGATGCTCTTCTCACACCTACCACTTGAGTATTGATATCCCTATCTCTGATCTACCATACGCACTAAATAACAAGAACAAACCCCCTTTAATACTATTTTGTCATGAACCAGGGTGGGTCTCTATCCGACCCAGCACCCGACCCTGTCCGTAGTAAGGTCCAAAGTGCGTTCCCAATCCCCACGGGCTGGCATAAGTGCCCAGGTATAAAAAATGAAACTTGGGAACAATTTACCTGAATAAATAAATATAACACAATCAGAAAGATGAAGAAATTTAAAACTAAAGTCATTAACCAAACATGCCCTTTAACTAGGGTAAAAATTAAAGTTTATAACTTGACATAAAAAACCAAAGGGGATGAAAATAAATGATAAACTAAAAGGAACAAACTCAAACCTCAATGCGACATGAGGATTCATATCCCCAAGCCACATCTACTAAACCGACAGGAGGGTGCCACTGACAACCTGAACCACCCATGATATGCTCGATGCCTCATCCTAGAATGGAAATGAAATAGGATCTACATCCACCCAAAGGTGTATGTAGTGTGTGAGCTAAAACCCCAGTATAATGCCACCGAGAAAAGGTTCCATGCATAATTATTAAATAGAAAATACATTTTCATTTTAGTGGAATAAAAATAAATATGTTCTTAAACCATTTAAATGAAAAATAGTGTTTAATGAAAAAAACATTAAAGGAAAACAATTTTAATTAACACACACACAAACACACAATTTCTTGGTAATCCTAACATCACACCATGTGCTGTCGGTGAGTGTAAATCAAAAGAGGAGAACAGTATATGGGAGAGGCTACAAAGATACTAGCGAGAAGTGGGACCCTAGAACACCACATCTCAGTGAACAATGGTATTGAAACACAACAATATATGTTCTCGTTCACACAAAAATAGTAGGGGAAAACCTCCATAACCAAGTGGTCTCCAAAAATCATCCAATAGTTTAGTTAGTGTTGTAGTTGTAAATCCAAATAAGTGAAACCAGGACAATTCCACATCTGTGTCACTAGAAAACTAGTCCTAGTCCACCCACCTACTATCTAGGATTCCCGTTTGTGCTCAAGTAGTTCAGAGTTCATTTCAAATGTCATAATCATATACTCAAACCAAATAAGACACTACACACACCAAAATCTCCATTTTCTCACCAAAAATCCATAATAATAATAATACACACACTAAAAATATTCCAAAAACAAATCTGCATCACTTACATAACAAATTAAAATGACTGCACAAACAAGGAAATCACATCCATCATCAAAAACACCATTAAAAGAATTTATTAAATAGTTTCCACACTTGTAACATGACTTTAAGAACCAAGAACATTTACACAATTTAACCCAAATAAATTTTTCCCTTATTAATTATTTAGTAAATAATTACAAATTTTTATAAAAAAAATTGAAAGAGAAAAACACCACTTTAAACACTAGACTAACCCAAAACACTCTTCCATGACCACACGCACACAACGTCACCTCTGGAACACAAACAACATTACACATGCAATTCAATAAGCCACCCACACAGTTGCAAAGACTATCAGTATAGCTAAACAACCCACCAGAAAAACTTTCTAGCCTTTTTTAAGTATGTCGCATGACTAAAACACCACAAACCCACTCAAATATTCATTTAAGATCAAAATCATACCGAAACTACACCAAAACCCAATTTTACCCTTTTCACTTCCAAAAAAATAACTGCACAAATTAAAAAACTAATAATTGACCCGAGATGAGATTTTTGTGGCACATACATGTATTATGATGAAACACTACTAAACAATTTCAAGGCATGTAAAACATCAATGAAAATAAACTTCACCCCACACACATTAATTAAATAACACTCTAAACAAATTAAACTCACAAATGAATAAATCAAATAATAATTGGACGTGGAACAACCTATGGTTATGTAGAAACCTTTTTTATTTTGGCGCATAATGTCTGTCGTATGCCAATCACACCTCAAGAAACACAACTAAATCAGAAAATCAAATAATCAGATCAAATACACCATAAATGAACCAACACAAAATCCAAACCCCAAAAAACCTTTATGCATGGCGGGAAGAGGATATCGGGGGGAAGGCGTGTGTGCCGGATGAGGTTGGGACAACAGTGAGGAGGTCCGGCCGTCGAAGGGTGGGTGATGGTCTCAAACTAGAAGGGATGGTGCCAGATAGTGGGATCATTGTAGGGTTGAATTGATCCTTCTATGTTTTGATGGTTAGGTGTGGTTTGCTTCGGTGTGGGGAAGAGGGTTCGGTGTGCCATGGCTTGTTGGAGAGAATAGGGCATCAGGGGTTGTCTTTCCGGAAGAGAGGAGGGGAGGGAGGTGCACCAATTTGTGGGAAGTGGGGTAGCACACATGGCAGGTCTAGAGAGGACTGGCACCGGGTTGCAGGGCAGCACAAGTTCCATGCGATGTCGATAGCAAGGTGGCGACGCAATTCGGTGGTGGCCAGTCCGGTGAGAAGAATGGAAGGGAGTGTCGAGGTGATAGGGTTTGGAGAAGGCAGCGGCGCGAACCATGGGTATAAAGGGGGGGGGGGGGGGTCTTGTACAAGATGAGGGAGAGAGGGGTAGGGGTAGAGAGTATAAAAAAAAGATAAAATAAATAAAAATATGAAATAAAAATTAAAATAAATACTCATCAAGCTTAAAAAAATAAAAATCATAATAAAAACAACAAAGTGACGTTAATAATTTTATAATAATGTTAAATATTTAATAAAAACAATAACCTAATTAAAACATTAATGAAGGTAATAATAATAATAATAATAATAATAATAATAATCTTAATATCCACATCATCGTCATCATCATCATCATTATTAAAACAGTTCCAAAATAATTTTTTTCTCTTTTTGTGCATTGCCTTTTATGTTCATCAAGTTAATTTATTAATTAACAGTGCACCGGATAGGCCGCATGGTGTTGTGGTGAGGCCACACGGCTTTGACCAAGCCCTGCATGTGCATCAGACATTACAAAGTCAAAACACCTGTTTATCAGCAAAAGCACAAAAATTTCATTCTAGCTCAGCCCGCACCTTAGAAGAACAAATTTAAATCAATAATATACATATACATATACATATATATATATATATATATAATTACCAATGTATGAGTGTGACATTATTCATAAAGTTTAATAACCCAAAATTACATCCAAATAAAATATAAGATAAAACCTAATGGTTAGCCATTACTTCAACCTTATTCCCACTAAATGTTAGGTTACCATTCATTAAATACTTTTTCACTAAAATATATACTATACTAAGGGGTTATATTGACAAAAATGATTTCCAAGATTATTATTAATCATGTTATATTCATTCCACAAAAATATTAAAAGGATTTAATTATGAATTTAAATCTACAATAAAACTTAAATCCATAGTTCCATGATGGTATCCCTAACTCTTATGTTAAATATGACATATATGTTTCTAAAATTTAACAGAATCCTGAAATATTTCTTGATTATTATAACCAATATAGAACTGGTAAAATTAATTCAATAATAAAATTCAGTAATCCTAGAAAATAAATATATCATATATTTTATTATTAAATATGTAGAACATTGTTGTATGGGATAACCATTAGAATAAGTAATTGACTCTAATAATGGCTAGGTTCCTCATAATTAATATAATAGAGTATAAATGGATCCCTAGGATGAGATTCATTTCCATCAATAGTAATATTAATTTTTTCATTTAAATTAATTTATTTATTCCATTATTTTCCACACAAAATGATTTTTTATATTCCTTTAATACACATTCATTATTGTCTCAGTCGAAATTTATCACATGATGAAAATCAATCCTTCTTTTCCCAATTGTCTCCACCACATAAGCTGTTATAAAACGCTGTCCTTCTATTATTTACTGAGTTCATGAAGTTGTTAAGGTATAAGTTATTAATCATTTCTAGATAATAGTTTATAAATAATCATGACACATTTCTCCCATGTCATCATCCCATTTGGTTCCTCACAGTAACCATATTTTCCTTCATATTCAATGTTAACATTATTCATTCATGTTCAACCATTGACTAAAACCTTAAAGTGTGGTTCTAGAAATAATAATTATAGTGGAAAAAACTTGTAATAATTTAATAGTATATTTAAATCTTGAAAAATATTTGTAATCCAAGATATAGTTGGTTTTTCTTAAGATATTTATAGTCACTCTCTATTGAAAACCATTAGCATATTTTTTAAATAAAATGTCAACTGTCCTAAGTGTATCATGTAATGGCCCAGAATTATATCCATGAAACATCCATTTTTATAATATTCATATAATATAAATCACATAAAATCATATAAACAATACAAAAAATACTTTATAAATTAATAATGAAATAAATAAGATTCCTTCTTCGGAGAATAAGGAACTTATACCAATAGAATAGTATCTTGACCATTAGATAAGTTATATGACCGTTATGTATAGTTAACTGACCAATATAATATTAAACTAACTTATTAAAATATAAATAAAATTTTGGTATCATATTAATGAAAATATCATATAATTATATCATAGTATAAGTAAATAATGTTTTTTAAAATGATAAATTAAGTTTTTTATTATTATAAAGCAGACATGTTTGTTTACAATTTCAATATTAATATAATGATTTAAAAGAAAATTTATTTTTATAAAATATATTTTTAGATTAATATTTTGTTATATTATTATTATATTATAATTTTACGAGGTGTTAATCATTTTTTAAAGTGTTATAAAATGAGTTATTATTTTTAATTTGTCAGTTTTTTGAGGAAATTTTCTTTTTATTTTAAAATTAATTTTTACATATATATAAAAAAATTCATAAAATAGAGTTCATTTTTTAATTATACACATCAAAAAATAGTTCCGGTGATTTTTGTTCTGTTTTCTAAAATAGTTAATTTATTAGTGAATAGAAAAATACATTATTTTACTGTATATATATATTATAGGTTAAATACACTATTACTTGAGTCGTTACTGATATAATCAAAATAAACTAGAACTATTAATATTTATTTTAATATTTTTAGTGATGATTATTATCACTATCTATATTATTGAGCCAAAATAATAATCTAATTAATAAAATATTCAAAAACCACTTCTCCTCCACTATAAATACCACCCCTCACCACCTCTTTTCCTCACACCTATAAAGAACTGAAGATTTTCCAAATTCTTCCCAAAAAACATCCAATGTCGCTCCCCCATGTATAGTATCCTTTTTTCTCAACAAAATACTGAACTTCTCTAAGGATGTTCTCAAGGAGGAGAAATTCAAGAGGTAAAACCCTCTTCCGTTCTCTTTTAAATTCTTCTATTTTTCTGTTATTTTCATTTTCTATCCTCAAATACCTATATAAAATTGACATGATCACTCAAATATGTTTTATATAATAATAATTTATTTTTTTAGTGGAATAACCCATCATATTTTCTCTTCCCCTCTCTTTTTGTACTAAAAATGAAAACATCATCTATGATTAGTTCATTTAACACATTTAAGGATGAAAATTTTTCAATCTACATTACCTCCTTCCTGGATAGTCATAAAACCATTTTTAGTTTTAAAAAATATTTTAATATAGGTATTTCATCATATTAAATTATTTGAAACCATTATATTAGCATGGTATTAATTAACAAAACAAAACTAGGTCACATTGAAAAAAATTCCAAAATAATCTAAACAGATATGATTAACATTTTTTATAATTAATCATCCTAACATAAAAATATGAATTGAAAGACAATTTAATAACAAATAAGTTCATTAATAACATATAATTTTAAATTTGGACAACTATACTCATTTTAAAGGATTTTCCATACATGTATACGAGTAAACCGATCCTAAAAACTAAGGAAATGAACACTCTCGATTGATAAAATTTTACTTTATAACTCATCAAAAAGGCCATAAACAAACGTAATAAAATTAAAATATATAAAATTAATGTATAAAAGGTTCTTAATTAGATGATTAATTTTTGGATTTAATCCTCTTATATAGTGCATTAAGTTCAAGTGAAGAACACTTTCAGACATAAGGTAAGAGATTTTTTCCAAACCTCAATTTTTCTTTGAGTTATGATTTCTCTCTCTTTAACCCAATATAATTTTTAATTATTACCATTTAACCCTCTTAAATTATATATTTATGTTCCAATTACAATTTTTTAAATTAATTCTCATTTTTTTGATGGGGAAATACATTTTTTTAATAAGGTTCCCTTCCCAATTCTTCCTGATTAGTGTGCCTGATAAAAACAAACTTACCGATTTATTACCCATTTTCATGTGCACTCCATTAAGACACATTTGTTTTTTTTTCAAATCACTAAATTGACCAAGAATAACTATCTTTGTTCATTTCTAGTAATATAAAAGTATATCTGACTTTTCCATTTTTAAGAGCCTTCAAAATTTTCCCTTGAATCACACTAAAGTGGCTCATTTTTAAAGTTTCATAAAAAACATTATTACATATTTTCACTTAATTCTAACATCACTTAACATGATATTTTCTTATTTTCCCTCATTAATTTCCATTTATCATTTAAATACATTCATTCATGGACACCATTATGATATTATATTTTGGTTTACCTTTTGACATGATTATGATACACAATTCATTCCATGGGTAACCCTTATGTTTATATTTGATTCCTTATGTATAATTCTTAATGTAGATCACATATTCATGAACATGTTATGATGGGTGAACCCAAATACCACTCCAATTAAATTGGTAATGCTTGGTCTCATGATACATCATGTGAAATGGACTTTACGTTTCCCTTAACTCATGCAAACCATGTGTAATGGTCTTGGTGGTTAGTATTGACTCATGTTCCTCCATGTAAATTGGTATTGGTGGTTAGATTTTAATCATTATTATTTCATGTTGTATGATGTTTCAACATTTCAATGATTCCATGATTACATGAATTTATGTTTTATATGTTATGCTTCAATTTTTTATTCTTGTTTCATGACTTTTTTTCTTCATGTATTTCCTTTTAACCCATTTTATATGCTTTATTCCAATTTTCATTTCCTTATTAGGATTTTATTTTATCCATTTTCTCTTGTATTCCCTAGGTTACCCTATCAAAATTTTTAGATCTCAATGAGAGTTAGGACCTCTCTATGTTGTTTAGATTAATGATGTTTTCATTTTGGTTTCATGTTTTCTGTTTTATGTACCCAATCTATCAAGGAAACTAGAATTTATGATTATATATTTGTATTTAATGATTAATTATGGTTAAAATCATTTTATAATATTTTTAAAAGGCTAGTTATTTTATAGTTGGTATTAGAGGATGGTCTAGTTATTTTTAGGGATTATAAATCAAGCAGTATAGTAAGAACCAAATGGATAATTCAATGAAAATGGATAACCATGACTGAAACATAGGGAATCACAAGTTAGGATATGATTGGAATTTAAAATTTTATCCATGTATGTAAAAAATTTCCTTTTTTATTCTTATAAGATAAATATTCTATCTCCCTAATTGTAATTGTTTTTCATAGTTAATTGATTGAAATATATGTAAATGTTCCAACAATCAATTTGATTAGAAATTTTATTATTTTCATAATAATATTTCAAATATTATGGGAAAGGGTGGTCATAAATTCCTGACAGTACTTGCTCAACTAGATCATGTTATTAATAATAAAATCAATTTCATTGAATGCCCTCTTTCGCCTAAGAGATATATTTTTTCTGATTACTTCATGAATCAAAGGCTTGACATGTTTAGTGTATCTTCCAATCCCATACTCACAGAATAATGGATTAAGACCATGGAGAATACAATTCCTGTCCTCAAGTGCATGGAAGAAGATAAAGTAGTGTTGGAGTTTTATCTATTTGAGGGATAAGCTTATCAGTGGTGGTAACTAATCCAAAGACACAAAGTCTACAAATGAAATTGATTCCATGGATTGGGGTTAATTCAAGAAAACAAAATCAATAAATATTTTTTCATAACACTCCATCTAAATATAAAAATGGATTTATTTATACCAAAGTAGAAGGAAGACGAGTCTATCTGGTCATATAACAAAAAAATGACAAGGATTGCACGATAATTTATAACCTTTTCATAAACATTAAAATAATGCTGGAACACATATTTAGTGGATTAATGATGATTATATGAAAAGAATTTGAGTTTCGATTCATTGATAACTGTAAGGATATTTTTTTTGTGCACTGAAGGTTGAAATAGAGATTTGGGACTCTTAGTGGTCTCATGGGCCTATGAATAAAAGGAAAATAGTGTTTTATATGGGAGGATCAATAGATATGTCACGAACCAACTCAAGTCGACCCTAAACCGGACACCCGGGTCACCTGAGTCGGCCCGCGACATGGCCTCAAGCGCGTCTCCCCTTATGCCAGAGGTTGCCGACTAGCGGCGAGGGTGTAAGGTCAGTCAGGGGGGAGACTATACCCTCTTATCAAAGTGGAGCAAAGGGACCAAAAAAAACAGCAACGGAAGTAGTGTAAATAATAATAAGAAAGCAGCGGAAAACATTTTTTATTTATAAGGTTTGAATAAAATTGGCGAACGGCAGTTTATATAATAGATACATGCATGACATGCTAATGATACAATGGAAGCATTAAATCACGCGACATACTTACACATCAATGCAGAAGTAAATGAACAAAAGTATCAAGCCCCGAAGGCGATCTCCATGAGCATCCCGAGCCCCAACTCGGTCATTAGCTACAAACTCCAAGTACAAGAAACAACAACAACAAGGTCCTGCAACCAAATGGAATCTACTCGGGTACCCGAGTGCAATGGTGGCCCGAGTAGGGTGTGAGATATATATCTCAGTAGGCCGGAACCACCAAGGTCTATCCCACTCTAGATTATGAAATATAATTAAACAAAGTGCTGGTATTTTCGAACAATAACGACACAACACCAACAATAAAGGACCGTCCAGGTTCCAAAAAGGACACCTGACGGCAATACCTGCTTCGGCCCATAGCCTGGATAAGAACCTGTTTAAAACAACACAAGTAAATTTGGTTCAAGCATAAAAACACTTTTTATCATTTTTCTCACTTACTCTATTTATTCACTTATCATTTCAACTCAGACTGGAAATCCACTCATTCTTATCCTTCTTTATTTGATCACATTTCACTTGGGTTTTAATCACATCTCTTGTTCCTTTCATAAATCATTATTATCATTCGCTTGGTGTCAAGCACCATTGGGGAGGAATGCCATGTCCAAACCCAGATTTTAAGTCGATCTAGAATGCCATGTCTAGGACCCAAAATCTCATTCGGTGTAGATCGTCATGTCTACCACCCTATATCACAAGCTTGGATAACCATTGGGGAGGAACTCCATGTCCAAACCCAGATTTTATGTCGATCTAAAACACCATGTCTAGGACCCAAAATCTCACTCATTTATCACATAATTAATCAATCGACACAGTTCTCATTTCAAAATTAATTCTTCACATTTAATTATCCAAATCAGATCTTAACTTTTTATAATCAATTCTCATAATTAATTATCCTTGTCCAACATTCTAGAACTTGCATGAGCAATAGAAGGTAAGAAAAATCATATGGCATCAACATGCCTCTATGTTAGGTGATTAATGACATTAAATGGTACAAGCTAACAAACTTGCTCAAGAAAGATGTTCGATTCAAACTATTACATTAAATTTATAACATAAAGAACAAGGAAAAAGGGGCATTTAGGCGAGGCACACCCAAAGGGGTGGCCAAGAGGCAAGGAGAGTACCTAGGGTGGTCTTTACCATAAACGATGGCCACAACGGGCATGAGCGAACCACCCAAGCATTTCAATAATAAATAAAGAGGCATTGCCGGAAGGTTGCGACAAGAGACACATGACGTGGCATGACATAAGTGCCGAAGTAAAGGGAAGAGGGTAAACACCCTACCCTAAAAGTTCTAATTACATGTTAATCCATGAACTTAAGAGGCGTCATGGCTCGTTTATTATTTCTCAAGAAGAAACGTCATTTGAGGTAACCAGTAAGGTACGAGTACAAGCATGTCATTTATCAAGTATAATGTCAAGCATAAAGAGTCATAAGACTTTTAAGCAAGCAATCACAAAAAAGGAAGACTACTACTACACATTTATTTTGAAGGCAACTCACCTCCATTGGAGGTTTTTTATTAGAAAATATGTCATTACTTCATCAAACAATTCATTTAGAGATATTTATCATTTACTTTAAAACTCATTCAACACTTAACAAAGTTAAGAATCCAAACAGTAAGGAAGGAAATCATGAAATTCTATTGCTACATTTTTAGATTGAAGGCAGCGCACCTCGAAAGAGGGGTTTATTATTAAATCGTTAGTTTAGTGACAAAGCAACCACTTTTATCTTATTCCTGCAATTCACACAATTTGCATAGAAGCATTTAATCGGAACTAAACTTGCATAATTAAAATTCTAGGTGCAATATTAAACTCACTATTA
Source organism: Viscum album (assembly GCA_963277665.1). Lineage (NCBI taxonomy): Eukaryota > Viridiplantae > Streptophyta > Magnoliopsida > Santalales > Viscaceae > Viscum > Viscum album. Next base: position 1,680,369,575 of record OY728135.1, read on the forward strand.
CTTTACTTAAATTAAAAGGGCAAGGAGAGGGACCCTACCTCAAGGTGGATCCATCCGTCCACTCCGGCTCTTGGCACTTTCTAACTAAAGCTACCGCAGCTGCTCCCCCATGAGGCATATGTGATTTCACATACGTATAAGGACACCTAGCCTCTATGCACACGCTCCGTATGGCCATGAGCATGCGCAAGAGGATCCTTACACATATGCTTATACACATAAGCCTGTCTCCGATCACCTGCACAAGCACTTTTTATATATGTAATGGGGACAACTAGCCCCGTACGTGTGTATATTCGCTTCCATGGAAAAATATACGCACGTCGGGGGAACCCACGTACATATAAATACGTACCTATGCCTGCGCAGATGAGTCGCCTAAACTTCGGCAACCCGAAATCATACCGAAACCTCCAACACACTATAAGACAACCACTACGAACCTTAAGACACAAAGATAAACCAATTTAGGCCCGGCAAGACCAACCAGAAATAATAAACCCTTACCTCAGGTGTTGGCGAAAAACCACAATGAAGGCGAACACACACCGCGAGCTCAACGCACTGCCAACATCAAGTCGGGGCTCATAAACATCAAAAGCCCCAAATTTAACAAGTGAAAAACAAAGGGAAGGGTTAAAACCTCTTCCCGAAACCATTCCGATGATCCGAACCCCCCCCCCCCCCCGAACCGCTTCGCCTTCGGCGGCGGTTGCCGGAACGCGCGCCAAGGAGTCCCAACGGACCTTCCGCGTCGACCTAGAACAAGAGCAAGACGAATACCGGATCACTTCTAAGCCCTAGGGTTTGGCCGCACCTCATCGGGCGCCGATTAGGTCGAAAAGAAGCCGGAAACAGGGATGAGAAGGGAGAGAAGGACTCACTGTGATGATTCGGAGAGTGAAATCGCCAAAAACCGTACGAAAACGGGGAATGAGGCAGCACTGTGGAGGGGGGGGGGTCGCGCGCGCGGCTAAGGGGAGAGGAGGGGGTGTGCGGGGGTCCTGGCCGAGAGAAGGGGAGGGAGGTGTTAATTTTATGTTTAATTTAATTTATTTTTATTTTATTTGAAAATTAATCAAAAAACCCAAAACACACCCAAGCACACGGTTTGACCCGCACCATCTGAAAAACCGTGCACAGCCCGCGCGCCTGCTACTAGATACATGGATACCCCTCACGGCTGACCCGCACGGTTGAACCTACCGCGCGCAGTCCGAGATCACCGCTTAAGACGGCTCCAGAACTCGGGACCTCGTTTCGAAGCTCGGTTTTAAAACCGACCCGCTGATAAAAGAAAAAGTTCAAAAACCTTCGAATTGTATCCGCTAAAAAAATACGGTTCGTTACAAACTACCCACCAAAAAAACTTCTCGTCCCCGAGAAGCCTTCGGAAAACCACGAAAACATCACCTGACTCACAAGGGTCGTGAAGTTGCATTCAACTAGTTGTATTGTGTTCCCAACGCCCAATGCACCTTTAAGAATTTTCTAAGAAGACTGCACTTAAGCCTTTACTACTCGAGCCAACGCTCAAGTTACAACAGAAACATCAAAGTAGAGCTTATATATGAGGCCATTATAGGGACCTCAACCCATGAAAACGGTCGAATCATGATCGACCAACTAAAATTGGTCACGCAAGATTTCCTCGAAAGACATCGCCAACCCGAAAAACACACTCGCCCTTAAACCGACGACATGCTTCTAAAACTGTTCCGTTATTAACCACGCGTATATCGAAGTCCTTACACGACCTTCGGTGATATTCTCAAGCCATCACAAGACTATTATACAAATATCGTGCCTCAACACAAAGCGTAACTCCAAGAAACCGTGCATCACACGCACAACCAGAGAGAGATCATGAAACAAACCAACAACTTTTAAACTTTAGCGTGGCGTACAACCGACACTATCTTGGTGTATCCAAGACGACGTCAAGATGGGGGGCTTGCTCGTCTCATCCAGCAGAGTACACTAAGATTAAACAAAGGTCGCTGAGAAGATCAATCGGACCAAACTCTGATGCCTATACCACCTGAGGCATTCGTATTCGTCGAATCTTAACCACTGAAACTCTTCCCACACTAACAGTGTTTCTAAAGCGTTGCGCACACTTCCAAACATATCAAAGTCGTGCTGCCAAGCAAGCACCAACATGAAAACAGAAACTCATGCGACACTACCCACCTTAGGAGTGTCCATGTCGTCGCAAGAACTAGACGCTCACCGGTGCGCTATTTTTGATACACTTTAACGCACGGGTGACGTCATTCGAACTACGATCACCACATCATAAGCTCACACCAAGAATAAGGAAAATCAAGCTCTAAGGGTACTACCTAGCACGGGCGAGTCCCTTACGAAGCACACACGTCGACCCTAACTCTTTGTCACACAAAACAAGGATTACTAGGCTCAAAAACCCCTTTCCATTTTATCCATTTCATTAATTCATTTCAACCTTTAATCATTGGAAAGAAGATTTTAAAAGACCCACAAGTACTATTTCACAACAATGTACTTGGTTTTCAAACAACGCCCCACGGGCAAAACAGGCAAGTTGTAACAAACTTCCTCTTCAACATTTAACATTTAAACTTTAGCAGCCATCTTTTAAAAAGTTTGAAAACACGATTTACCCTTTTCCCAATTATAAGGTGCCCATACACCTTATAATGGAAAATTGGCTCCGTCGTAATCACAACGAACAATTTCAGCCAAAGCAACCAAGCCCTTACCAGCAAACTAACAAGCCACTACAAAAAACTAACACAAAGCAACAAGCTGAAATCACTAAAACATGCTATAACACAGACCATGACACACAAGAAAGATAGAAAACATGACATATTATCACCCAAACACGTTAATTATCACCGAAACATGCTTTCTAAAGAGGCATGAAAAATAAATCCAGGCATGACATATTTTCAAGGCACACAATCAAAATCAGTAGGCATCCTACTAATGCAACTACATGGCATGGAACATATGCATGACATGTGAATCTCTAAGTTTCTAATATGATGCATGCAATTCAATTTCCTGGCCATATCGGGCCAAGGAATATTTTTCAAAACCTTTTCATAAACAAATAAGCAGTGGAAAGTATGACATTCACCCAAGGTGAAATCACAACAACAGTAACAGCAAACAACATGAACATCAATTCCCAGCCCTGGCCACTTGGTCATTTCCCGTACATGGGGTGATCAGTCCCAAGCACGGCTATGAACCCAAGCGCCGACACATTCCTAGTCTCCTATCTACCATCCCCGAAACAGTAAGACAAAGGAAAAAAAATTAACACTGGACCTCTGATACCATTTTGTCACGAACCAACTCATGTCGACCCTAAACTGGACACCCGGGTCACCTGAGTCAGCCCGTGACATGGCCTCAAGCGCGTCTCCTCTTACGCCAGAGGTTTCCGACTAGCGGTGAGGGTGTAAGGTCAGTCAGGGGGGGACTATACCCTCTTATCAAAGTGGAGAAAAGGGACCAAAAAAATAGCAACGGAAGTAGTGTAAAAAATAATAAGAAAGCAACGTAAAACATTTTTCATTTATAAGGTTTGAATAAAATTGGCGAACGACAGTTTATATAAGAGATACATGCATGACATGCTAATGATACAATGGAAGCATTAAATCACGCGACATACTTACACATAAATGCAGAAGTAAATGACCAAAAGTATCAAGCCCCGAAGGCGATCTCCATGAGCATCCCGTGTCACGACCCGTCCCCGGGGCCCGTGTCGTGACTACCCCAAGCCCGCCTTCCATAGGCCAGGGGCTGGTGACTAGCACCAAGGCATAAATCCCAACAAAAAGGGAAGGCATTGCCTTTGAAAAGAAAACAAGTACCACAGAGTAAGCAAGCGGAAAAGTAAACACTAAGTAAAAACTGTACAAGCTGTGCTGAAAGAAAAAGGGGCTGGAAATACAAGCCCAACTGTAAAGTACAACTGAAAGGAAAAACAGCAACTGAAAGGAAAAACTGCAGCGTCGAGCCGTCCTCTGGAAGTCCCACCTGATGGGTGGGTACAGATAGCCTCCACTGCTCCTCGGGTCCACCTAACCGCTCCGAGTACGTCCTGCCCAGTGGTCCACCTCCAGGTACTGTCCTGCTCCGCACGCCTCCTCCACGATCAGCGCTGTCCGTCGTCTGCAACCAACACCACGAAGTGCGGGCAAAGCCCGTGCATGGGTGAGTATAAGCTACTCAGTAGGGACCCCGAGACCCCCGAAGGTCTCCCGAAATCCACAAAGGATAAATCACGAAGAAGAGATACAATCACGAAGTAACATCTGACACGGCTTAGGTATATGCCCATACATATACCTAAGTCATCATTTCCCCGATCGGCTCCAACGTCCGAGCCCTAGCACAACCCAGTCCACACAGGAAAGCAAAACGCATACCCACGCAGGATATAACAACACAATCCACAAAGGAGAGTAAACAGTAAATCCACACAGGATAGCTCAACACAGTCCACAAATGAGAGAAACACAAGATTCAGCTCACACAGGTATACATCTTCGGATGATGATAAAGATGATCACTGAACCATCTAAGTCGTCGGACCCACGAAGGATCGATAGGTACTAACCTCGCAGTGACCCACACAGGATCAGACCCACACAGGATCGGGCCCACGCAGGACCTGTAGGAGTTGGCTCACACAGAACCGCTGAGTGTAGACCCACACAGGATCGGACCCACACAGGATCGGGCCCACGCAGGACATGTAGGAGTTGGCTCACACAGAACCGCTGAGTGTAGAACCACACAGGATCGGACCCACACAGGATCGGGCCCACACAGGACCGGGCCCACGCAGGACCTGTAGCACTGATCCACGTAGGATCGCTGAGTGCAGTAGTCGTCGCAGTCCGCTGAGGATATCTGCACAGTTGTCGCCGCAGTCCACTGAGGATCTCTGCACGGTCGTCGTCGTAGTCCACGGAGGATCTCTGCACAGTCGTCGCTGTCGAGGGAGCAGTCGCAGCCAGCACTAGGGTTCTCGCACACAGCAAGCTCGTTCGGGAGGCTCCGCTCCACGAGCCGAGAGGCTGATACATCGACTGTCAAGAAGTCCGAAGTTGATGTATCCAAAGGTTCCGTATCGACAATAGGAACTCAACGTCGCAGACGGCGCGTCAATCGGACGCCCGGTCTGAGAGATATTGGCATTTTCGTCCCAGGGGCCCGGTTGGTTTTTAAGGAAAAACCAACCCAACCGCACTCCACATGCGTCCGAACCTCGGGCGGAGTATGCCAAAAGATCCGTCTCACTTAGAGGAATTCAACAAAGCTTACGGCACGTCAATCGGACGTCCGTAGCTCAAGATATGAGTGTTTCCGCTCCGAGGGCCCGGTTGGTCTCGTGTACGAACCAACCTGGCCGAACTCAAAGTATTCCGAAACCTTGAGTGCGATATACCAAAATGACCGTCTCCATCCAAGGATCGCGTTGCCGCTGACAGCGAGTTGTTTGGAGGCACGTAGCTCACGTTACGGCCGTTTGAAAGAAAACGTCCGAAGAAGGGGGGTACGGGCCCGGGCCGACCCGGCCCGACCCCCCCTGGGTCGGCCCAAACCGGGTCGACCCGGGTCCGACCCGGTTGGCCCGGCATGGCCCGGCCAGGGCTGGTCCCGCTCGGCCGGCTCGGCTCGGCCGAGCGGCAAGCGCCGCAGGCGTTGACCCGCGGCCTGAGGAAAACCGCAGCCCGCGTGGGCCGCGCTGGTGAACCGCGGACACGGCTCTGCCGTGTCCCGCCTGGGTGAACTGGACCCACGCGGCCGTGGGTCCGTTGCCCGCCGCCGCCGCGGCTTCAGCCGCGGCGGCCTCGTTTGGCGGCGCGCCGGGGTGCCGCCGGCAGCTTCCGCGGGCCGCCGGCGTCGCTCCGGTGGCCCGTTTTCCTTCGCGTCTGCGTCGTTGCTCCTCCCGGGATCCGTTCTTTACTGCGGGATCGTCAAACATCCGCTGCGGCACGTTCCATCGTCGTCCGTCAAATCCGAACAAAACGAAGAACGGCGGAGGGTCGTCGGGCCGTGTTCGTTTGGCCCGCACCCTCCGCGTTAGAGATAAACAACCGGAAGAAATTTATTCCACACAGGAAACAACAATTTTTAATAAGATTAAAAATTGTTCACAAAAACGGTTCTCTAATTTCTTTAAGAAACATTGACGGGAATAAATTAAAAAGGGGTAATTCCCATAATAAATCCCTACCTCGTCGATCGTCGCGCGCGGGCGTTCTTCGCGGAAAAGCTCGTCGCGGAAGAGAGGGATCGTCGCGTCATCGCGGGGAGGCGTCGCGTCGTCGCGGAATCCGGTGTTGAGTCGGTGAACTCAACGCACCATGAAACAGAAGATTTAATTTAATTAATTAAATCCGTGTTTCTGGTTAAGAACCATGAAGGAGATAAAAAGGAAGGTCTGAGACTCTTACCTCAAGAAGTCGATCGAAGATCCGTCGCGGAGGAAGAGACGTCGCAGAAGAACGTTGTCGGCGATGCCGATCAAGGTGTCGCGTCGTCGATTTCCGGGTTCGGCGTTCTTTGCGTTCTTCGCGTTCTTCACGTTCTTCGCGAGGGAGAAGAAGAAACAAGGATCCTCTCAAATCTTCTCAAAAGATTTTGGGTTGGTCTTATTTTATTAATATGCCAACACACGAAAACAGGTTATGAAACGATTGAATTAATTCGTTGAATTAATTCAACGAAAGAAACAGGACATTTAATTCATGAAAGAAACAGCCCATTTAATTCACGAAATAAACCGCCCAATTACATGGTCTGTTAAGAATTTTGAAAACGCGTCAGTTGACTTTCATTAGGACGGGTTTTCACGGGTGCGTTTCTTAGCAGAAAGAAACGGCGGGGCTCGTGTGGGCCCCACCTCACAAATATCCTACCGAGGGGGTAGGATATTTCTGGATAGCATCCTATCCAGTTCAACTTATTTTAAGCCGCCTTTAAGTGGTTTCATGTGGCTTCCAAGTGGCTTAAGTGAAATAAAATAAAGTTGTCGCAAAATAATTTTATTTCTTAACTTTAAGCCCGAAAATTAAAAACCACACCCGAGCAAACGCAACTCCGGAAGAGGCGTTTCTAAGCGAAAACCGGCGCTGCGATTTCATTGGTGCCCTCAGAATTCGATTCTGGGCACCGGTTCAAAAGTTAGAAAAACTCGCTCGCCCGTTCACTGAACGTACCTGAGCCAATCTTCGTAAAATGATTCTGGGCACACCGGGCCTCGGAATCAGGTGCCGTCAGAAACTGCGCTCTTGTAAAATTCCAAAAAAAATTAAGAAAAAAAATTTCCTTGAAATTTACGGGTCTCTACATTACCCCCACCTCAGGACTTTACGTCCTCGTAAAGATACATCAAAAACTAGGGAAACAAATGTGGGTACTGAGCACGCATCTGAGCCTCCCGCTCCCAGGTGCTCTCCTGGAGGTTCCCGTGCTGCCATCTGTTTCACACAAGAGGAATCGATCGCCCACGTAGGACCCGCTCCTGTCGATCCTCTATCTCCACTGGAACCTCCTCAAAAGTCTCTCCATCATCCACGTCTAGCTCCCCATAGTCAATGATGTGCGTCGGGTCGTGCACGTATCTCCTCAGCTGGGATACGTGGAAGACGTCGTGCACCCGGTGCAACTGAGGTGGCAGAGCCAGACTATAAGCCACCTCGCCAACCCTACCGAGGACCTGGAAGGGTCCGATGAAGCGTGGAGACAACTTGCTGCCTCGGCCAAATCTCCTCAAACCACATCGAGGTGAGACCCGCAAGAAGACGTGGTCGCCATCCTCGAACTCTAGTGGCCTCCGCCACCTGTCAGCATATGACTTCTGCCGGCTCTGTGCTATCCTCATCCGCTCCTGGATGACCTGGACCTTCTCTGTCATGGCCCGGACCATCTCTGGTCCCACAAGTGCTGACTCTCCAGGGTCTGTCCAGCACAAAGGAGATCTGCAAGGCCTGTCGTACAACGCCTTGTAGGGTGCCATCCCGATGGTGGAGTGGTAGCTGTTGTTGTACTCAAACTCTACCAAGGGTAGGTGGTCCTCCCAGCTCCCACCAAAGTTGAGGACACATGCGCGGAGCATGTCCTCGAGAGTCTGAATGGTCCTCTCCGTCTGACCATCCGTCTGAGGGTGAAAGGCGGTGCTCAGACGTAGTCGCGTCCCGAACGCCTCCTGCAACCCCTTCCAATGCCGGGAAGTAAAACGAGTGTCCCAATCGGAGATGATGGTCAATGGCACACCGTGAAGTCGTACAATCTCCTGAACGTAGAGACGCCCCAAGATCTCCACTGATCCCTGCTCTCGGATGGGCAAGAAGTGTGCCGACTTGGTGAGTTGGTCAACAATCACCCAAATGGAATCGTGACCTCTGCAAGTGCGTGGAAGTCCAGTCACGAAGTCCATAGATATCCAGTCCAACTTCCATTCCGGGACCTCCAAGGGCTGTACCAAACCTGCTGGTACCTGATGCTCTGCCTTCACCTGCTGCCAGGTGAGGCACCGTGAAACGAACTCTGCCACATCCTTCTTCATGCCCGGCCACCAGTGCTGTCGTCTGAGATCCTGGTACATTTTCGCCACTCCAGGATGTACCGCCAAAGGAGAAGTGTGATACACTCTCATCACCTCCTCTCGTAAAGCGACTGGTACCAAGGTACGTCCTCTGAAAAGGACATCGTGCTCTGCTCCAAGGGAGAAACTATCAGGTGCCTGTTCCGAGGATATATGTGCACGTCGTGTCTCACAGTCAACGTCCCCATGTTGTGCCTCTCTGACCCACTGAAGAAGTGGAGGAGAGACTGTGAGAGACTGAAGGAAGGCTGCTCCGTCCCTATCCACGAAGGATATCTGCAAAGCAGCTAGCTGCTCTGTCGCCTCCTCAAGTAGCTGGATGCCCGTCCTCCTGATGAGGGCATCAGCCACCACGTTCCCATTTCCAGGAGTATAGACTATCTCAAAGTCATAGTCCTGGAGGAACTCGAGCCATCGCCGCTGTCTCAGGTTCAGGTCCTTCTGAGAGAAGATGTACCTGAGACTCTGGTGGTCAGAAAAGACGGTGAAGCGCTCGCCCATCAGATAGTGTCGCCATGTCTTCAGGGCAAAGACCACTGCTACCAACTCCAAGTCATGGGTAGCGTAGTTCTGCTCATGAGGCCTCAACTGACGTGATCCGTAGGCAATCATGGCCCGCTCTTGCATCAGGACACACCCGAGTCCGGTCCCTGATGCATCGCAGTAGACTACGTATCCAACTCCCTCCTCAGGCAACCTCAAGATAGGTGTGCTGGTCAACCTCTGCCTCAGCTCCTGGAAGCTCTTATGACATCTGTATGACCACACGAAGGGTTTCCCCTTCTTCGTCAACGCTGAGAGTGGGGCCGCAACTCTAGAGAAGTCCGGCACAATCTCCGATAGTATCCGGCTAGGCCCAAGAAACTCCGCACCGCTGTCACGCTCTTGGGTGGCTCCCAAGCTAGCACTGCCTCGATTTTCGCGGGATCCACTGCAACTCCCACCTCAGAAATGACGTGCCCCATGAGGTGGACCTCATGTAACCAGAACTGACACTTCGAGTGCTTTCCATAAAGCTGGTGCTCTCGGAGTGTGTCTAGTACAACACGCAGGTGGTAGGCGTGCTCCTCCTCCGTCGTCGAGTACACCAAAATGTCGTCGATGAAGACCACGACAAATCGATCGAGGTATGGCTAGAAGATCCTGTTCATGAGGCTCATGAACACTGCTGGAGCGTTGGTCACGCCGAAAGGCATAACCAAGAACTCGTAGTGTCCATACCGACACCTGAAGGACGTCTTCTGCAGATCCTCGTCTCGAACTCTAAGCTGATGATAGCCTGACCTGAGGTCTATCTTCGAGAACCACCGTGCTCCCTTGAGCTGGTCGAAGAGGTCATCAATCATGGGTAGCGGAATGTTGTTCTTCACTGTCACCTGATTCAGGCGACGATAATCGATACACAGTCGCAAGCTCCCGTCCGCCTTCTTGGCGAACAAAATCGGGGAAGCCCAGGGTAAAACACTGGGTTGGATGAACCCCTTTCCCTGCAAGTCCTACAACTGTACCCGCATCTCTCGAAGCTTAGCGGGGGCCATCCGATATGCTGGAGTGGATATCGGGGCTGTCCCGGGGTACAGGTCAATATAAAAGTCTACCTCTCTGCGAGGAGGTAGTCCTGGAACGTCGTCAGGAAAGACGTCCGCGTACTGATCCACCACTGTAGGAAAACTGGGACTCCGCACGTCAACTGCTCCCAGGATGAGGCTAGCCAACTGATGAGTGATGGGCTGAACTCTCCTCTCCGTGAGTCCATCCTGTGCTGCTAAGGCTCCCTTCTCGCCGGTGAAGGTGAACCTGCTCCCGTCGGCGCGCACACATCGCACCTTGCGCCTAATGCAGTCAATCTGAGCATGGACCGTAGATAACCAATCCATGCCCAAGATGACGTCGTAAGGCCTCGACGCCACTACAAGAAGATCCCAGCCAAAGCTCTCGCCTCCTAGAGTAAGCTCACACTGTCGGCACCAGTGCGTAATCGTCGAGTCTGCTCCCGTAGGAGTCTCTAGCCGTAAGGATCGTGCCAACGGCTCTGTCGGAATCTCCGAGCTCCGAACAAGGGCAGTGGCTATAAAAGAGTGACTCGCTCCTATGTCTATCAGAACTGCAGCAAGGGTGGAATAGACACAGATCGTACCTCGAATCATCTCTGGCGCGCCGTGGTCGTAGGCCTCTGCTGCCTGGAGCTGAGCCTGTCTCTACCCGCCAGCTCCCTGTGGTCGGGGCGGGCCTCCTGGCGGTGGTGGTGGCAGAGCCTCAAAGCGTCGCCCACCACCTGCTGCTCGGCCAGATCCTCTGCCTCGTCCACCTCCTCCCTACGGACCGCCACTGTCGACCCTCTACCTCTGCCTGGGTGGTCCCTCCACCGTCTGCTGACCCTCGGTACGACGGGTCGGGCAGTCACGAGCCATGTGGCCCTGCCCGCCGCACTCGTAGCACTGCCTGCCTCTTGGAAGACTGGCTCCAGGCTGGGTGCCCTGAACTGCTGAGCCAGTGTCCCGAGGTCGCTTTCCGGAAGGTCTGGTCCGCCAGGAACCCTGAGTCATCCGCCGGCTACCAGCTGCCGAAGACTCCGCTATCTGCCGCCCTGCGGTGGGTCTCGCTGTGGACTCAGCCAGGAAGCTCTCGATCAGGAGGGCTCGCTCCAGTACTCCTGCCTGGGTCGATATGCTGAGGAAGATCAGCGATGCCCTGATCTCGTGTCGCAAACCCTGGTCGAAGGTCCGGGCCCGGAAGAAGGGGTCTCGTACCATGTCTGTCGAGTACCGAGAAAGGTCGGTGAACCTCGCCGCGTACTGAGCGACCGTCAAGCTGCCCTGTCGCAGCTGAAGAAGCTCCTGGATTCGCACCGCACAGAGGGTGGTCGGGACGAACTCTGAGCGGAAGAGGCTCTTGATGTCCGTCCAGATGAGGGTGGCCTCATCGTGTACCTGGAGCATCAGGCTCCACCAGCGTCCGGCTGCTGCGTGCAGTAGGCTCGCTGCGAGGATCACCATGAGGTCTGCTGGTGTCCTCACTGGCCTGAAAACTCGGACGACCGCCTCCATCCAGTCCTCGGCTGCCTGGGGGTCCGACTCCCCACGGAACCTGGGTGGTCGCTGGCGCTGGAACTCGTGCAGAGCTCCGAGGCGTCGTGCGTCGTCAGCTGCCAGTGCTGGAAGCATCGGGGGCTCGGTGGGTAAAGGTACCGCTGGTGCCTCTGCTGTCAACGGGCCCTGTACCGAGGCCTCGTCGCTCGGCGGGCTGTCGTCGCGCCCTACTCTAGGAACCCTGTCTGGCTGCTGTCGTCGTGCCATCCTGAAAAGGAAACATGTGCACCATGGTCAGAACAGTATACCTGGTGAGCTGACACAAGTAATCACAAAGAAAACTTGAAACACACATGCAATCAATGTTTTCGTGCATTAAGTCGGAAGTCAGAAGTCAGGGTCCTTGTGTGTGGATACGTCAGCCGCCGCACCAACACTGGACTCCCTGGACTGATAACCACACTCAATACGCTAAACACTATTGCTTCACATAGAAGAAAGATCAGAGTCTGCGGTAGAACCGACCGCCTCTGATACCAATTTGTCACGACCCGTCCTCTGGGCCCGTGCCGTGACTACCCCAAGCCCGCCTTCCATAGGCCAGGGGCTGGCGACTAGCACCAAGGCGTAAATCCCAACAAAAAGGGAAGGCATTGCCTTTGAAAAGTAAACAAGCACCACAGAGTAATCAAGCGGAAAAGTAAACACTAAGTAAAAACTGTACAAGCTGTGCTGAAAGAAAAAGGGGCCAGAAATACAAGCCCAACTGTAAAGTACAACTGAAAGGAAAAACAACAACTGAAAGGAAAAACTGCAGCGTCGAGCCTTCCTCTGGAAGTCCCACCTGAAGGGTGGGTACAGATAGCCTCCACTGCTCCTCGGGTCCACCTAACCGCTCCGAGTACGTCCCGCCCAGTGGTCCACCTCCAGGTACTGTCCTGCTCCGCACGCCTCCTCCACGATCAGCGCTGTCCGTCGTCTGCAACCAACACCACGAAGTGCGGGCATAGCCCGTGCAGGGGTGAGTATAAGCTACTCAGTAGGGACCCCGAGACCCCCGAAGGTCTCCCGAAATCCACAAAGGATAAATCACGAAGAAGAGATACAATCACGAAGTAACATCTGACACGGCTTAGGTATATGCCCATACATATACCTAAGTCATCATTTCCCCGATCGGCTCCAACGTCCGAGCCCTAGCACAACCCAGTCCACACAGGAAAGAAAAACGGATACCCACACAGGATAGAACAACACAATCCACAAAGGAGAGTAAACAGTAAATCCACACAGGATAGCTCAACACAATCCACAAAGGAGAGAAACACAAGATTCAGCTCACACAGGTATACATCTTCGGATGACGATAAAGATGATCACTGAACCATCTAAGTCGTCGGACCCACGAAGGATCGGTAGGTACTAACCTCGCAGTGACCCACACAGGATCGGACCCACACAGGATCGGGCCCACGCAGGACCTGTAAGAGTTGGGTCACACAGAACCGCTGAGTGTAGACCCACACAGGATCGGACCCACACAGGATCGGCCCCACACAGGACCTGTAGGAGTTGGCTCACACAGAACCGCTGAGTGTAGACCCACACAGGATCGGACCCACACAGGATCGGGCCCACACAGGACCGGGCCCACGTAGGACCTGTAGCACTGATCCACGTAGGATCGCTGAGTGCAGTAGTCGTCGCAGTCCGCTGAGGATCTCTGCACAGTCGTTGCCGTCGAGAGAGCAGTCGCAGCCAGCACTAGGGTTCCCGCACACAGCAAGCTCGTTCGGGAGGGTCCGCTCCACGAGCTGAGAGGCTGATACATCAACTCTCACGAAGTCCGAAGTTGATGTATCCAAAAGTTCCGTATCGACAACAGGAACTCAACGTCGCAGACGCCGCGTCAATCGGACGCCCGGTCTGAGAGATATTGGCATTTTCGTCCCAGGGGCCCGGTTGATTTTTAAGGCAAAACCAACCCAACCTCACTCCACCTACGTCCGAACCTCGAACGGAGTATTCCAAAAGATCCGTCTCACTTAGAGGAATTCAAGAAAGCTGACGGCACGTCAATCGGACGTCCGTAGCTCAAGATATGAGCGTTTCCGCTCCGAGGGCTCGGTTGGTCTCGTGTACGAACCAACCTGGCCGAACTCAAATTATTCCGAAACCTTGAGTGCGATATACCGAAACGACCGTCTCGATCCAAGGATCGTGTTGCTGCTGACGGCGAGTCGTTTGGAGGCACGTAGCTCAAGTTACGGGCGTTTGAACGAAAACGTCCGAAGAAGGGGGGTACGGGCCCGGGCCGACCCGGTTGGCCCGGCCCTGCCCGGCCAAGGCCGGTCCGGCTTGGCCGGCTCGGCTCGGCCGAGCGGCAGGCGCCGCGGGCGTTGACTGGCGGCCTGAGGAAAACCACGGTCCGCGTGGGCCGCGCTGGTGAACCGCGAACGCGGCTCTGCCGCGTCCCGCCTGGGCGAACCGGACCTGCGCCGCCGGCAGCTTCCGCGGGCCGCCGGCGTCGCTCCGGTGGCCCGTTTTCCTTCCCGTCTGCGTCGTTGCTCCTCCCGGGATCCGTTCTTTACTGCGGGATCGTCAAACATCCGTTGCGGCACGTTCCGTCGTCGTCTGTCAAATCCGCACAAAACGAAGAACGGTGGAGGGTCGTCGGGCCGTGTTCATTTTGCCCGCACCCTCCGCGTTAGAGATAAACAACCGGAAGAAATTTATTACACACAGGAAACAACAATTTTTAATAAGATTAAAAATTGTTCACAAAAATGGTTCTCTAATTTCATTAAGAAACATTGACGGGAATAAATTAAAAGGGGGTAATTCCCATAATAAATCCCTACCTCGTCGATCGTCGCGCGCGGGCGTTTTTCGCGGAAAAGCTCGTCGCGGAAGAGAGGGATCGTCGCGTCGTCGCGGGGAGGCGTCGCGTTGTCGCGGAATCCGGTGTTGAGTCGGCGAACTCAATGCACCATGAAACCGCAGATTTAATTTAATTAATTAAATCCGTGTTTCTGGTTAAGAACCATGAAGGAGATAAAAAGGAAGGTCTGAGACTCTTACCTCAAGAAGCCGATCGAAGATCCGTCGCGGAGGAAGAGACGTCGCAGAAGAACGTTGTCGGCGATGCAGATCAAGGTATCGCGTCGTCAATTTCCAGGTTCGGCGTTCTTCGCGTTCTTCGCGTTCTTCGCGAGGGAGAAGAAGAAACAAGGATCCTCTCAAATCTTCTCAAAAGATTTTGGGTTGGACTTATTGTATTAATATGCCAACACACGAAAACAGGTTAAGAAACGATTGAATTAATTCGTTGAATTAATTCAATGAAAGAAACAGGCCATTTAATTCACGAAAGAAACAACACATTTAATTCACGAAATAAACCGCCCAATTAAATGGTCTGTTAAGAATTTAGAAAACGCGTCAGTTGACTTTCATTAGGACGGGTTTTCATGGGTGCCTTTCTTAGCGGAAAGAAACGGCGGGGCTCGTGCGGGACCCACCTCACAAATATCCTACCAAGGGGGTAGGATATTTCTGGATAGCATCCTATCCAGTTCAACTCAGTTTAAGCCGCCTTTAAGTGGCTTCACGTGGCTTCCAAGTGGCTTAAGTAAAATAAAATAAAGTTGTCGCAAAATAATTTTATTTTTTAACTTTAAGCCCGAAAATTAAAAACCACACCCGAGCAAACGCAACTCCGGAAGAGACGTTTCTAAGAGAAAACTGGCGCTGCGATTTCATTGGTGCCCTCAGAATTTGATTCCGGGCACCGGTTCAAAAGTTAGAAAAACCCGCTCGCCCGTTCACTGAACGTACCCGGGCCAATCTTCGGAAAATGATTCCGGGAACACCGGGCCTCGGAATCAGGTGCCGTCAGAAACTGCGCTCTTGAAAAATTCCAAAGAAAATTAAGAAAAAAAAATTCCTTGAAATTTACGGGTCTTTACATCCCGAGCCCCAACTCGGTCCTTAGCTACTAACTCCAAGTACAAGAAACCGCAACAACAAGGTCCTGCAACCAAATGGAATCTACTCGGGTACCCCAGTGCAATGGCGGCCCAAGTAGGGTGTGAGATATATATCTCAGTATGCCGGAACCACCGGGGTCTAGCCCACTCTAGACCATGAAATATAATTAAACAAAGTGCTGGTATTTTCGAAAAATAATGACACAACACCAAAAATAGAGGCCCGTCCAGGTTCCAAAAAGGACACCTGACGGCAATACCTGATTCGGCCCATAGCCGGGATAAGAACCTGTTTAAAACAACACATGTAAATTTGGTTCAAGCATAAAAACAATTTTTATCATTTTTCTCGCTTACTCTATTTATTCACTTATCATTTCAACTCAGACCGGAAATCCACTCATTCTTATCCTTCTTTATTTGATCACATTTCACTTGGGTTTTAATCACATCTCTTGTTCCTTTCATAAATCATTATTATCATTCGTTTGGTGTCAAGAACCATTGGGGAGGAACGCCATGTCCAAACCCAGATTTTAAGTCGATCTAGAACGCCATGTCTAGGACCCAAAATCTCATTCGGTGTAGATCGTCATGTCTAACACCCTATATCACAAGCTTAGATAACCATTGGGGAGGAACGCCTTGTCCAAACCCAGATTTTAAGTCGATCTAAACGCCATGTCTAGGACCCAAAATCTCATTCATTTATCACTTAATTAATCAATCGACACAGTTCTCATTTCATAATTAATTCTTCACATTTAATTATCTAAATCAGATCTCAACTTTTTGTAATCAATTCTCATAATTAATTATCCTTGTTCAACATTCTGGAACTTGCACGAGTAATAGAAGGTAAGAAAAAGCATATGGAATCAACATGACTCTATGTTAGGTGATTAATGACATTAAATGGTACAAGCTAACATACTTTCTCAATCAAGACGTTCGATTCAAACTATTACATTAAATTTATAACATAAAGAACAAGGAAAAAGGGCCATTTAGGCGAGGCACACCAAAAGGGGTGGCCAAGAGGTAAGGCGAGTACATAGGGTGGGATTTACCATAAACGATGGCCACAATGGGTATGAGAGAACCACCCAAGAATTTCAATAATAAATAAAGAGGCATTTCCAGAAGGTTGCGACAAGAGACACAAGACGTGGCATGACATAAGCGCCGAAGTAAAGGGAAGAGGGTAAACACCCTACCCTAAAAGTTCTAATTACATGTTAAGCCATGAACATAGGAGGCGTCATGGCTCGTTTATTATTTCTCAAGATGCATCGTCATTTGAGGTAACCAGTAAGGTACGAGTACAGGAATGTCATTTATCAAGTATAATGTCAAGCATAAAGAGTCATAAGACTTTTAAGCAAGCAATCACAAAAAAAGGAAGAATACTACTACACATTTATTTTGAAGGCAGCTCACCTCCATTGGAGGAGTTTTATTAGAAAACATGTCATTACTTCATCAAACAATTCATTTAGAGATATTTAGAATTTACTTTAAAACTCATTCAACACTTAACAAAGTTAAGAAGCCAAACAGTAAGGAAGGAAATCATGAAATTCTATTGCTACATTTTTAGATTGAAGGCAACACACCTCGAAAGAGGGGTTTTATTATTAAATCGTTAGTTTAGTGACCAAGTAACCACTTTTATCTTATTCCTTCAATTCACACGATTTTCACAGAAGCATTTAATCGGAACTAAACTAGCATAATTAAAATGCTATGTGCAATATTAAACTCACTATTACTTTACTTAAATTAAAAGGGCAAGGAGAGGGACCCTACCTCAAGGTGGATCCATCCGTCCACTCCGGATCTTGGCGCTTTCTAACTAAAGCTGTTGCAGCTGCTCCCCCACGAGGCATATGTGATTTCACAAACGTATAAAAACACCTAGCCTCTATGCACACGCTCCGCATGGCCATGAGTGTGCGTAAGAGGATCCTTACACATATTCTTATACACATAAGCCTATCTCTGCTCACCTGCACAGGCACTTTTTATATATGTAATGGGGACAACTAGCCCCGTACGTGTGTATATTCGCTTCCATGGACAAATATACGCACGCCGGGGGAACCCACGTACAGATAAATACGTACCTATGCCTGCGCAGATGAGTCGCCTAAACTCCGGCAACCCGAAATCATACCAAAACCTCCAACTCACTATAAGACAACCACTACGAACCTTAAGGCACAAAGATAAACCAATTTAGGCCAGGCAAAACCAACCAGAAATAATAAACCCTTACCTCAGGTGTTGGCGACAAACCAAAACGAAGGCGAACCCACACCGCGAGCTAAACGCACTGCCAACATCAATTCGGGGCTCATAAACACCAAAAGCCCCAAATTTAACAAGTGCAAAACAAAGGGAAAGGTGAAAACCTCACCCCAAAACCATTCTGACGATCCGAAACCCCCCCCCCCCCCGAACCGCTTAGCCTTCAGCGGCGGTTGCCGGAACGCGCGCCAAGGAGTCCCAACGGACCTTCCGCGCCGACCTAGAACAAGAGCAAGACGAAAAACCGGATCACCTCTAATCCCTAGGGTTCATCCTCACCTCACCGGGCGCCGATTAGGTCGAAACGAAGCTGGAAACAGGGAGGAGAAGGGAGAGAAGGACTCACCATGATGATTCGGAGAGTGAAATCGCCAAAAACCGGAAGAAAACGGGGAAGGAGGCAGCGCCGTGGAGGGGGGGTCGCGCGCGCGGCTAATGGGAGAGGAGGGGGTGTGCAGGGGTCCTGGCCGAGAGAAGGGGAGGGAGGTGTTTAGTTTAGGTTTAATTTATTTTATTTTTATTTTATTTGAAATTTAATCAAAAAACCCAAAACACACCCAAGCACACGGTTTGACCCGCACCGTCTGAAAAACTGTGCGCAGCCCGTGCGCCTGCTACTAGATACATGGGTACCCCACACGGCTGACCTGAACGGTTGAACCTACCACGCGCAGTCCGAGATCACCGCTTAAGACGGATCCAGAACTCGGGACCTCGTTCCAAAGCTCAGTTTTAAAAATGACCCACTGATAAAAGAAAAAGTTCAAAAACCTTCGAATTTTATCGGCTCAAAAAAAATATGGTTTGTTACAAGATAAATCCTATCTGAGAGGGAAAACCCAACATCCCACATGTCAAAATTGTGGGACTAAGAATCTTGGGAACTTTCTAATGGAAATAAGGAAATTCTTCAAATGAGGAAGAGTGTGGTATCTGGATAATAATTACCGAATGGATATGAAGAATCCCAGTAATGTTGAAGAAGAATTGAAGGTGCAAATAAGAACGCAAACTAATGTGTAGTGTTTGAACTTCATGGAACATGTTCATTATGTGAAATATTTCCATAATACATGGGTTTCTAGAGGCAATTAACAACAACAACCACCATGGTAGAAAGCAAGGGAATATTCTATCACTACTACTAGTTTGGAGCCTTAAAATGAAATGTGGTGATAGGTATGCTAGATTTCATTAAATAATAGAAAAATTACTGTTTGACTTTGATTCTACACATTCATTCATATCATTAATTATTAGTATAACTATTCAATCACCACCTAAAAATATTGAGTTTGAGTTATTTATGAGAACAACAAATGTAGAAATTATTGAATCCAATGAATATAAATCTTCCTTATTTAATGTTTTTCAACTAAACCTCCTAGAAAATATCATATTAGATCCTTTGGTCGAGTATTTTTATATAGGGCATGGATGGTCTATCTTTACACAAATCCAACATCAAATTTTCGGGAATTATAGATCACTCTTCACATCCCAAAGCATCCTCCAATTATGTACAAGTGTAAGGTGGAGGATATAACTCCTTTTGAATCGTCATCTCAAGTGTGGGTATTACTTTCATATGAGAAAGAAAGTATATCTCAAATTATTGAGATAATGGAAAGAATCATTCAAGAAGACTTTACTAGTGTGATGAAATACAGTAATGTATTCCGCAAAGAGTTTTATGGTCCTCCTTCTATACAAGAAGTTGAGATCTCAATTGACCTTATTCCTGGATCTCTACCTATATCAAAGAATATTTATAGAATGTACATCATTTATTCAGAATAACTAAAGATGAAGATATATGAGAATCTAGAAAATGGTTTCATATGCCCGAGGGCTTCACCGTGGGGTGCATTAGTGCTCTGTTAAAAAGTTGGTTTGATCAATGTGACTCTACATTGATTATAATTAGACAAATAAAATTATGATAAAGAAATATTATCCCCTTCCAGGGATAAATGACTTGTTTTATTAACTATGTGGGGCTATGTATTTCTCTATGGTTGACCATTGGTCAGGATATCACTAATTAAATGTGTATAAGGAAGATATTACCAAAAAAATCCTTTTGAACAAGTTATCAACATTATGATTTCACAGTGACAACCATCAGACTCACTAATGATCCATAAATATTTCATGGATTTAATGAATAGGGTGTAAACATATTACCTCAAAAAATTTGTGGTAGCCTTTATTGATTATATTCTTATATAATCCAAGAGAAATTAGAAACATGATGAGCATTTGAATACTATTCTAAATAATTTTTGAAGGTAGAAACAACATTTAAATTTTTTTAAATGAGATTTATGGATGAAGGAAGTATCACTATGGGTGAATGTTATCACAAGAAGACAAATATATGTAGACCCCTCTAAGACAAAGGTAATCAAAGAGTGTCCTATGACAACATCATTAATGGAGATATCAAGTTTTAGTAGTATAGTTGGGTATTACAAATTATTTTTGAATTAATTTTAATTATTTTAAAACCAAGAAAACAATATGATTCGTAAAGGAGTAAAGTTTATCTAGACAATTCAATGTGAAGTCTTATTTAAAGAGTTAAAAAATAAGTTTATCATTACCCTAGAAATTACTCTTCTAAAAAATAGAGAAATATTTATAGTATACAGTTATGATTCAAAGAATGGATTGGGATTTTTACTGATGAAAAATGATAATGTTATAGCCTACACCTCAATTATGTTTACAATTCATAAGGAAAACTCTCCCACACATGATCTGGAGTTATTATTTCTGATCTTCACATTGAAAATCTAGTAGCATTATCATAATGGGAGGAAGTTTTAAATATATACTGATCATAGGATCCTTAAATGTATATATTCACATAGAAGAATATTAATATTCACTAGTGATAATTTTTAGAGATTACTAAGGATTATGACTACTAAATACACTACCATCCTCATAAATAAAATAATATGGAAGCTTATATAAGTTCAAAGGATCATATATCTTCATTAATAATGATTATTGATAATTATCCAATCTTATTAGACATATAAAAGTGGAAATTGGAATCATTATGGGAGAAAAAACATCAAACATTTCTCAAATGATTACTCAACCCTCTCTCGAGGACCAAATAAAGGATGCTCAAAGAAATTATGATGAAACTCAGAAAATGTTGATGCTATAAGAAATGGGAAATCCATAGAATTCAAAATGGGTGAGGAAGGAGTCATGATATTTGGGTCATGACAACGTGCACCATCTAATCTAGAGATAATGAAATAGATTTTGAATGATGCACATAGATCAACCTTATCAATTTAATAGGGATCTCAAAGATGTACTGAGATCTATGAGAGAACTATTTTCAGTACAATATGAAGAAGGAGATCATTGAATATACATCAATGCTCCTGGTATTTCATCAAGTGTAGGATGAAAGTAAAATGTCTAAGGTGATGACGAAACATTTACTCATTCCAACATAGAAATGGAAAAAATCACCATATAAATTGTCACTAGACATCTAAATAAATCCAAAGGAAACAATGCTATACGGGTTGTTGTGGATCATAGTACAAAGACACATCACTTATTCACAATCATAGAGGACTTTTCACCAGGTAAACAAGCATGGATATGCATCAAAAAAGTGGTGAGAATGAATGGAGTACCACTATCGATTATATATGATCGAGATCTGAAATTTTACCCCATGTTCTAGAATAGTATTTTACATTATATAAGAACAGATCTAAACTTCTGTATGGCCTATCATCCTAAAAATGATGGGTAATATGAGTAAAATATTTAGAAATCATATTACCTATTGATAGCATGTTCTAGGAACATTAAAGGAAGTTGAGACCAACATCTTCCTCTTGACGAGTTATCTTACAAAAATAGTTTCAACTTGAGAATCCAATTGGATATATATAATGAATTTTATGGGAATATAGATAGAACACCATCATGATCGGATGATTTCGGTGAACATAAGCTGGTTGGACCTCAAATGGTCGAAGAAATGGTGGAAAAAGTGATAACCATTCTGCAGCACATCAAGGTATCCTTATGTTGATATATGAGATATGAAAATAATCATTTATGAGACCTAGATTTTATGGTTGGATACATGGTATTCCACTGTATATCTCCAAGGAATTGGATCATGAGATTTTGGAAGAAAATAAAATCAAGTCCCAAGTACATCAGCCACTAAAAAATATTTGATCCCATCCGAGGTGTGGCCTATCAGATAGCACTTCCACTTACCATGTATTAAGTACAAAATGTATTCGACATATTTCACTTAAACAATTTCAAACTAGATCCCTCACAAGTACCGAATTCATAGGTGGTATAGTTGGAAATTGATCTCTCTTATGATGATCAAGTAGTAATGATCTTAGACCATAGTGATAATATTCTGTTGAAAAAGACTACTCACATGGTTAATTTACTATGTTGGAACCATAAGTATGAAGAGGCAACATGGGAACTAAATGAAGAAATGAATAATAAGTACCGTAATCTTTTTTCCCCTTATCTTCTAAATCGAAAAATCGAGGAAAAATTTTCATGATGGAAGAATGTAACAACCCATAATTCTATCAATGAAATTCAACATATTATAATTTCTTATATAGTATAAATTACATAAAATTAAATAAATAACACAATGAAACATTATAAACAACGAATTAGTGAAAAAGAGGCTTTTTCCAAAATTAAGGAAGAAATACCAATTGAATAGTAACTTGACCTTTGGAATAGTAATATGCCCCTTATGAATAGTAATGTGACAAATAGATTATTAAACTCACTAATGAAAGTATAAATAAAATTTTTCTATATTATAAATGAAAATATGATATAATTATATCATTGTATAAGTAAATAATTATTTTGGAATTGATAAATTAAGTGTTGGTATTTTTATAAAACATAAATTATTATTTACAATTTTATAATTAATATAATGATTTAATATAAAATTAAGTATCATAAAATAGATTCATAAATTAATATTTTGTTTCCTAATGATTATAGTAAAATTTTCTATGTTCTTAATTAATTTTTCAAATTTTTATAAAAGAAGTTATAATTTTAAAACCGATCATTTTCCAATAAATAATAATTTAATTTAAAAATTAAATTTCATATACTAAGAAAATTATTTTCATAAAATGGGGACTATTTTTTAATTCTACACATCATTAAATATTTAGGGTTAATTTTTGTGATTTTTCTAAAATAATTATTTTTTTGTTGGATAGTAGAATATAGCATATTATGCTATATTTGAATTTTAAGTTAATTACACCAATCCATGATTCATTACTGATGTAATAAGAATAATATAAAAATACACTTAATTATTTTAATATGTTGTTTGATAATTTTAAACCCTACTGATAGTATTTAGCCAAACTAAAAAACAAATGAATAAAATATTAAAAAAAACATCCCTCTCCTCCACAATAATTAGCACCTCTCATATCCTATTTTCCTGACACCGCTAAAGCTTTGAAGAATGTCTAAATTCTACCCTAACATCATACCAATATTCTCTCCCATTTATAATAGAAAATGTTTCTCAACAAAATTCTAACTGCATTTCCCTGAGGAGGTTCTCAAGGGGTATGAATTCGAGAGGTAAAATCCTCTTCTATTCTGTTTTAATTTCCTCTATTTTTCTTTTATATTATTATTCTCTCCTCACCAACCCTGATCCAAGTTACATGGGAAATAATGTATATTTAATATACTATAATTTAATTTTTTTAATGTAACAATTCATCATATTTTCTCTTCCCCTCACCACTTGTACAAAGAATGAAAACATCATTTGTGATGTGTAGATTTATCGCATTCAAGGATGACAAATTTTCAATTACCATAACCGCCTTCGAGGATGGTCATAAAACCATTTTTATGTTTAAAAAATATAATAATATATGTATTAAATTATATTTAAGGTTATATAAAATTGAATATAAATTATATTAATTAATTATACACAACTAGTTTGTGGTGATAAAAAATGCCAAAATAATGTAAACAGTTATCATTAATGTTTGATTTAATGTATCATCATCACATCTAGAAAAAATTATATATAAGACCATTTAAAATTATGTATGTACATTAATAACATATAATTTAAATTATGGAAAACTATTATTATTTTAAAATATTTTACATACATGTACACAAGTAAACCCATCATGAAAACAAAGGAAAAAACACTCCCAATCGATAAAATTGTATCTTGTAACTCATAGAAAATGACATAAATAAGCATAATAAAATTATAATAAAAAATATAAATGTATAAAATGTTATAAATTAATTAAATATTGGATTTTAATTTATTATCAAGGAAATTAAGTGATATTAAAGAAAACTTTCCGATATAATGTAATGAATTCTTTCCAAACCTCTATTTTTCCCTGTGGGTTATGATTTCTGTCTCTTCATCCCAATGTAATTATCAATTCATCTTATTTAATAATCATTAATTCTAAATTTATGTTCAAAATATATCTTTCTAGATCAATTATTTTTTCTATAATGGGGGAATACATGTTTTTATAAGGTTATATTATCAATTATTTCTGATAAACAACCCCAATAATAGGAAACTTCTTGTTTTATTGCCCATTATTAAGTGCACTCCATAATATTTTTTAATCCTACTTTATTTTTCTAAAATAACACATTTTTTCATGAATATCTTTCTTAGTTCATTATAGGTTTTAAACAAAAAATTATTCTTTTTTATGTCTTAAATAGTCTTAAAAATACCTTTAAATCACACTAAAGTGTCTCATTTCTAAAGTTCCATAAAAAACTTTTTACACGTTTTCACTTAATTTTTACGTCAAATATCATGATCTATGCCTGATTTTCCTTATTAATATTCATGTACGATTTAAATCCATTCATTCATGGGCACTATTATTATATTATCATTATTAATATATTCCATCGGTTACCCTATATATATTTTAGAGTGTAATGCGAGTTAGGATCACATTATCGAGTTTAAATAAAAGTTATTTTCATTTTGGTTTCATGTTTTTGGTTTCATGTTTTTGGTTTCATGTTCATAATCCTCCAATGAAACTATAAATCATGATACATATTTTGTATTTTATAGTTATTTATATTTAAAATCATGTGGTAATATGTGTAAAAGGATTGGGTCTATATATATCCAATGGGTGTGTCAAAGAACATGCATTTTAAAGCTCATTCTACTACACCAGGTGATGATCAGGTCAAACCCCATATAACATTTTCATAGTTACAACATTTATATATAATATTTCTAGAACCATGTCCAACTTTAGTATCTAGATAATGATTTTTTGTGAATAAAAACCACATAATCTCTCCCTTAACAAAACATTATGAATCCAATCTCCACTTATCCTCAAGTATATCATAGGGATTTTCCCCAATTATAATTTTTTCTTCAATCTAGTTCAAAAGGTTTCTGATAACCATTCTCTAATATCAACTATAACAACTACAACACTAGTAACCTGGACCTAAAGTCTAAAATTATTACATTGATATAGGATGTAAGGAATTTATCTTGAAGTACCAAATTTTATTGTAGTATTGATAAATTAGGTACATATATTATTATCATATTACAATTGAAAATATGAATTAAAAATAATATTTTTTCTATGAATAATTTTATTTCCCCAAGAATATTTTATCATCCTACCCCTCCCAATTGAAATGGGAAGAGGATGTGAAATTACTATGACAAATGTGACTTTGCCATGGCATTAAATGCTATCAATAAATTTAAAGGCCTTTATAAATAGTTAAGGGATTTTTTACCGCTTAAAATAAAATAACTACACCAAGAATAAAATCTCCAAGAACCACAATTTTATTACTGATAAAAATGAAATAAAACATAGGTAATACCATCTATGACAATCCCAAACAATAATCATAACCAATGTTAGAGTACCAAGGGAAACTAAAAAAAAGTCCAATACGACCAAAGATATTACCCCTCAACTCCCAATACACTCCATGCTCCAAATCCCCAATCCAAACCCATTATATCTTGACTATGTACTATTGAAATGAGATACCTTGCCTTTACCTCTATCTTTATATATCACTTTTACAAACACACCAGACATCCCAGGTAGTAATTTAGTATAAAACATAACTGGTTTTACATCAAATAATTCAAAATTAATGCCACTAAGAGAGAAAAATTTATAACATTTAATTAAAATAGTTTCTATCAAATCCATAAATTGTTTTTCAACCTAAAAAATCCAAATAAAAAACAATTTTCTTTGGAAATAAAACAAACATTAAATTTAAGCCATTTATCAAATACATTAGCATGACCGTTACATGGTTCCAAGAATACACACTACCACAAATGCATCCCTAGGTGTAGTTACATACTCATGAAAAGTCTCTATTTTATCTACGATGTCCTCACAAGGTAACCATATACCAAGTTCAATGATGGAACAAACCACTTCCATAGGGTCACATCAATGAATATGAATACACGACAACCAAGTCAGCCAAATCCCCTACCAAATAATCCATTTAAAGAAATTTTAAAAAAATCCTTAAATTGGAAAATTTTCAATCAAACCATTACAATGAAACAATGAGAATTCATATTTTTAAATCATAATTTTAAAATCATGAAACTAAGCACTATGTGAAATAACCACGTTTCCACAATTTAATAAACCATCACTAATGAGTATTTTTAACAATAATTTAACTATTAAATTAATTAAATTTAATCAATTTGACATCAATAATTCATTTTCTATTAAGAGGCATTAATATATAATCCACCTACCACA
Source organism: Viscum album (assembly GCA_963277665.1). Lineage (NCBI taxonomy): Eukaryota > Viridiplantae > Streptophyta > Magnoliopsida > Santalales > Viscaceae > Viscum > Viscum album. The sequence continues at coordinate 1,680,396,396 of OY728135.1, forward strand.
AAAATTGAGGTGAAAATAAAAAATGGTACTAATTCATCATCAAACATGGATTGAAGCTCCAAAAAACCGCCATAAATCATGTTTCTTATCAAATATAAAATCATATCTCCACATAATTATAACCACTCATCATTAATATATACTAAATGAAGAATATAAATGTATCCAACATTGTGATCAAGAATAAAATAAGTAAAAACCGTTAAGAATGAGCACTTGCCAAAGAATCTGGTATTCAAACGAACCAAGAATCAAAAATGGTTTTCTCACAAATAAACCAGAAGAGTATCCATAGTATTTGAGTGGATAACAATTAATGTTAGTGGTTTTAGGGGAAATTTTGAGGTTTATATGAAAATCGTAATTAGATTCACCATATTCATATTTTTATTTTAGCAGTCTCCTACAAGGGAGAACATCTAGGCAAGTTGGGTGCCAGCCACAACCTCCAAACTCACATTCCATGGTTGGTTAACACCGTTAGACAAGAAATGCACAGAAATGAATAAACAATATGTTACACATTATAATGTTACTTTTGGTTGGCTACACGATTTGGGAAACCATGCACCTAGTCATGAACCTACCCAAAGCCGACTGTCTACCCACGAACGGGTTTTTAGAGGTGTTTCATGGTTTCTACTAACTATGATCAAAATATGAATCTCTAGAAAATCTAATAAAGCATTCAAAAACTCCTCAAAATCTTCCCAAACATATCCTAATAACATTATATACTTAGAATACATAAATAATGGGTGAATTTCTTGAAACTGCAGATGAAACATTCTCAACCCCATTGGCCTTTCAATTATTAGAATTATGAACAAAACCATTATCCTAAAAGAGTATAGGATATCGTTTGACCATTTAAATTTCTTTATCCGTGTTACTTTTTGAATCTCATAGTACTTATATAAAACATGCACTATACCAATGCATTTTGTCGACATGAATTTTTATTGATTATTAACTATCCATACTGAAACATTAACCAACAAAGCATATTACTCTAGATTAACATGATCCCATATGATGACATTTTATGGATCAGGCTAATAGATTTTAAATTGTGATGCATGAAACATTTTATACACTGAGCCGAAACATGGTAGAAATGCTATCTGAAATCCCAACTGATCCACTAATTTGATTATCTCAAAACGGATTATGTACTGAGGAGATAACATTCTACTCTTCCCAAAACAATAATGCCCAAGCCTTGGAGAGATTCATAATAACACATGAGCACTCAACTCAAAATACATTTGTCATTGATTATGATATGGATATGATTTCTATTGACTCCAATTTGTATCTATCCATTTCATACTAAACTAAATCTTATATTTTTTTCTTTTGAAAGGCTTTGTTCAACTAGTGAAGTCTCCCCAATTTCCACCCAAAAAGTGGATAATAACAATGACACCCATACAATTATTCAAAAGGATCCATGTGGTTCAAGGTATGATAAATTTTGTTATACCAGAACTCCATTAATGGTATGTGCTCCTCCAATGAGCCACATGAATCCATTACAAAATAACTAAGCATGTATTTCTATTTTTATACCATCCTTTTGAATTTTCCATCCATTTGAGGGTGATACGTTGTACTCAAAATCATGTAAATTCTAAGGGATTGTTATAGGGATTTCTAAAAAAATGAGATGTCAAACTCAGATCTTGTTCTGATACTATCAAAACAATTATTCCTTGAATCTTTACAACATATTGGTTATATATTTTAGTAACTCCTCCAATGCATGAGATTCGCGAATTGGGATGAAATGGGGGTGATTTTGTGAACTGGTCCACTATCACCCATATAGAATTATGTTTTAGAACCATCCTTGGTAGTTTTATTAAAAAGTCCATAGTTATCTTATACTATTTCCAAATTGGTATAGCTAAAGACTAAAACATAACAACTAGCCACTAGTGCTCTGCCTTAACCTTCTAACAAGTTAGGTATCTCAGGAAAAACTCATCCATCATTATTTTCATGACAACCCATCAAAACATTTCTTTATTTCCTTATACATAGTCTTTATTAGAAGTTGAAAACCCATCTCCAATGGGGTAATCCTGAATTAGTTGTTTGTGGAAATCTATAGGTAGGACATTCTGATCTTTAAAGCATAATACTGAACTACTCTCTAGCATCCATCCCTCCATGATATCTCTAACATTGAGTTTTGATCTCATAGAAAAACAATTATAATTATGTATATATTCCTCCTCAACCATCTCCATCAAATCAAGAACAAAATAAACTAGAATGAAAACCACAACACTACCTTGGTCTTCACATTCTATGTGCATGTTAGCTATCATTGACATCAATCCCCACTAATCTAAATCCTCATTTCTATCTGACTATATGAATTTCTACTTAATGAAACTACAGCTAAATTTCCATTACATGGTGAATACATGAAGTAAAATTAAAACATTTGTCAATACTCCATCCATATTATTTACCTCATATTCAAATCCATTTTTGAGAAAATATGTTTTAATATCTTGTGAAATGTAAATATAGTTCATTTCTCACCAAAGAGGTAATGATGAATTTTTTCAAAGAGAATGGCAGAGTATCTAATTATAGATAATGTTCTAGATAGTTATTCTATTGAAATATAACTATCATGATCCATAAAAAACAACATGATATCCCTTCAATATATAGAATCCCAACAAAGATCCCAATGCATCAAAATACTCCACATTTCCTTGTCCTAATTATAGAAATATCATGATCATAGGTGATGTAAAGAAAACATTAGGATCCTAGATATTCCTCTGACATTCTTCATTCTATTCTAATGGAGCTTTTTTCTGTTCCAAGATATCATATGTGAAGTTAGTCATGAAAATTCCCGAAAAAAGTGTTTGAAATAACAAGCCAATCCATGGAATCTATGTGTCTCCAAAATAATATTCCATGGCTTCCATGAATTCACAACCTCTATCATTTTGGGATACATAGAAACTCTTTTACCTAAGATAAAATTCACTAGGAAATTTACCTATTATTTCTAAAACTAAAACATTGATAATTTTTCATATATATAATAATTTTTCATGGTACACAACATTATCCCCAAGTGTTTCTCATGTTCATACTTTTCCCTTTAATACACTAATATGGAATCCATAATCACTATAAAAATTATCTAGATATCTTTAAAATATCAAATTCATCAATACTATAAAGGCCACTGGTGAATTTGTTATATTGAAATGCATAACCACATGCTTATAATGGCTATATCTACTTCTAAAATATATCTATGGAATGTTATCCTTTCTAACCCGCAATTGGTGCTATCTTGAATACAAGTAATATTTTGCAAACCACTAAGCGCCCCTAAATTTATTGCAAAGATCAGTAATGTGTTGAAGTGGATATTTATTATTTATCGTAATGTGGTTAATCATATGATAATATGCAAATATATAAGGTGCTCCACATACCTTTTTCACAAACAGAACTAGTGCTACAAACAACATCATACTCGGCCAATGAACCCTTTTATTTGTAGTTCTTACATCTTCACATTCAATTCCATTATTTTTGTTTGTTTTACCCAATAAGGTATAAGTGATATAGGAATTGTCTTATGTAAGAGATTAGTCATAAACTTCACTTCTCTTATTGGTGACAACCTTCAGAAATAATTGCGAAATAAAATAAAAATGATCAACAATTGATGTAAAACCACCATTTTGGATCTCATCAAATAATTCCAAAATTCAAATATTCCAACTAGTATGATATAGTTCTAATTTATAGTTCCAAAGTGCATGTTTCACTTAACATTACACTCTTGTGTTATTTAAATAGATTCTAGAAAATATAACCAGTCCCAAAACTAACACATCAGTTTTAAAAATTAATGTGACATGTAATCTTTGACAACCAATCCATATGCATGATTATGTCATAAAAAATACATCATAATCCGAGAGAATTCCTATATTAATCCATCTCCATTAATCATTACAGAACACACATTTCACATAGAGTCTCTATATTCTCTTTGGACAAGATGAGTTTCAGGATTCATAACAAAAGGGATTATCTTATAATGTAATCGCAAAGTTGAAAAACATGAGATGAAATTAATTAATGGGAAGTACCAATATAAAACAGAGATTTAAAATGTTAGAATTAAAAATAACAACACCTCTCACTATTTAAGGTTCATATTAATCATCTATGATCACTTTATTATCTTCACATTGCTTCTTACTCACTTTAATTAATTATTTATTTCCATGTTCAGGTTTTCTTTATTGAGGGTTCAAAGTATTCGTAGAATCATCATGGATATCTCACTTCTTCTTACGAGAATTAATATTCTTCTCTCATCCTATCGAATCATACGATGTTATAAAAACATGATATGAGTCCCAAGCACTCGATGTAAGAGCACTGGGGAAATAACACTGATGATTCCCCATATATTTGTAATTTTTTCATGCTCTAGGTGGTTCTATAAAATATCGTTTCATGTGATAAAAAGAACCAAATTGAATGAATCCTAGTTAACCCGTCAGTTTTGGGGGAAGATTCATAGATTTAGTAGTTTGATTATGAGTCATTCTAGTACCTTAGAAATAGTTGCACCTCTTCCACTTATTCCCATTATTTGAGTTCCCATTATTCCCCATAGGTATTAACATGCTTCCTCTACCATTACTACCAAATATGTCTCATTCCATAAACATCTCTCAACTAGACATTTCTATGTACTCCATTATACAAATCATGGAAATATTTAAGAATATATCTGTCCTTGGACCAAATTAAAAAAATGATTTGCTTCAATGAATCACATGTAGAAACTTATAGTTCACAATGTACTAAATTCATGAATTTTGAAGTGTACTTTTTCTCTATGGGGTTTTATTTCATCAAGCTAGAAAAGTATGTAGTTCCAAAAATATGGATCGTGTGAGGATAATTTTTTTTGAATAATTAATAAAAATCTTCCAATTAAATGATTTAGTCAAATTTATCCTGAAATACTAAATCTCCCAAATGGAATGATAGATCCTCCAGCATGTACATTTTTCACATGAATCTCAGCTCCGTATGTGTGCCTAGAAAATTGAATATTTTATTCGTTGTATTGAGTTAGAACTCTTCATTCAATGGTTCCCAATCACCCCAAAAGATGGGTGGATTCTTCATCTAGAACTGAAATGAACGATCATGTTTCCTCAGTTCATCTCTCTAGTTCCCTCTATATACAACTTCAAATGAATGTAGAATACTCTCAGACAACTTTTGATTCACTTGTGGATCAGGTACAACCAAAATCTCATCACCTTCCTCCAATTGGTTTTTATAACGCCTATCGGGTGCCATTTTGTATAAACAAAAAATATCATTTCATTCAATCTATAGAATTTAATTGCTGAGAAATTTCAAATTTATGACATCTCACGTGTCACAGAAAGGATCTCCAAAATTCATCATTTTTTCACTTTCAAACAATTTTTTATAATTCCCCCATGGTTTTCAAAATCAAACCATTTCCAAAATATACCTACCAATCCTTTTAAAAATGATACATTTAAAAATATTTTCAAAAGTTTTGAAATTATAATATTTTCCACCAATTCTTAAATCATTACTAAACATGAATTATTCATTCTTAGAGGGACTTAATTTTGTTCAAAGCATGTGATACTCTTCTGATTGTATAAACCCATTACTATGAGGCGACATCTCTTAGAAGATTCACAAAAAACATATGTAGCCATCTTCTTGGTAAATTTAGGATAAATATAAATAGGTTAGATACAACTCATTAAGCTCTAAATTTTAGGTTTGGATGATCATATTCCTCACTACCATCCCAAATCAAGGAGGTATCAAGAATGATTTTCTAAATCCAATATTGAAAAACAAATATCAGTTGTCCCAAAATGTATGCTAGACTGATCAAGAATGATACCATTTGTAACATCCCATACCTCCTCATTGGAATGGGAAGAGTCATTGACATTGCTATGAATTAGGTGACATCCCCAAGACACTAATTTATGGTAATAAATTTCATGTTCTTGATAAACAGTTTGGGGATGACTTACCATTTTAAAATAAAACAACCACACCAAGAACACTATATCCAGCACCAACTATTTGATACATCAGAGAAGTGTAATATTACTCATTTTATACCAAAAAAGTGATCTCAAATGATAATAATAAACCATATTATTGTAAAAATATGAATCTAATCCAAAAAACAAAAAAGGAAACCAAATGCATAACTCCACATCTCCCAGCATACTCTATGATCCAACTCCAATATCCATTCACAAAGTGTTATGAATCATCACTAATGAAATGATATTCCATTCCTCTACTTGTGTCTCAATATATCACATCTACAAATACAAAATAATTACAAATAAGGGGATGAGTATAAAACTCAGTACGTTATTCCCAAAGACTTACCAACTCACACCACTATGAAAAACAACTTAATTCATTTATATAAAATAGTTTATAGAAATTTAGAAACATTTTATATCCTATCCCAAAATAGTTCTCATACCAAAATTTTTGTAAAAAAATAGTTTTCCATAGAAATAAAACAAAAAAATTCTTTAAAAAATTTATCAAATACATTATCATTCCCATTACATGGTTCAAAAAAATCCACAGAACAACACTTGTATTCCTTGGTGATGGTTACATACTCATTAGTAATTTTAACATTGATCTCCATATTCATCACATGGTAACTATATACCATGTTACCAAATAGAACATTACCCTTCCACAGGGTCACATCAATGGAAATGAACACATACAAACCAAGTAAGGCAAATTCAATGCCAAATCAACTATTTCAATCCATTACAACAACAAATTTATTTTTTAAAAGATTTATATAAAAAAATTTCTATGAAAATAAATGAAATCATATTTTAATATAATTATTTTAAATTGATGGAATAATTTATTTTTTATAATAACCAATTTTCAACAATTTCACAAACCATCCATAAATAGGGTTTCTAAAAACCAATTCAAAAAAATTTCACGATTAAATTCAAACAGTTAAATCATTTTGAAATCAATACATCAAGTTATAATAAGAGGAGTTGAGAGTGAATACACCTACCTAAAAAATATAGTTTAAATAAAAGAAAGATTCCAATTCTTCAACTAACGTGGCTTGAAACTCCAAAAACCTTCTTAGATATTTTTTGCTGTCAATAATTAAATCATATATCAACTTGATTGAAACCAAAAATCAATAATATATCCCCAAAAGAAAATATCTCTAAATCTATGAGAGGGAAATAGAAAAATCAAATGAAATACCAATCGGATCAATCACTTGATAAGGAATATGACATCTATCAAACCCAGAATATCCAACAGATTGACCCCGGGTCAATAAGAAGGGCCTCCACATCCTTTTGGTAGAGAAGAATTCATGTCAGGGTATTTTTATGGGAACACGATGTTTAGAGGAAAATATGAATTATATCCACAATGTTTAGATATTCATTTCAATATTGAAAAATTATGTAACATCCTTAGGAAAGTTGTGCACAAACGTTTCACCTGCACCTGCCTCCAAACACCCCCACGTGGTTTTCTTGAATGGTTAGACAAGCCATACGCTAATCCTAAAAACCCATCTATTCCACTTTACATGGTTACTCATGGGTGGACATGTAGTTTAGAAACACCGTTAACCTAACCTTATGCCTAACTATATACCATTGTATCCCTTTGAATATATTCCTTAAGGTATTTCACATTTTCTGCTAACCTCTCTCAATCTTTTCACCTCTAGAAAATCCCAAAAAGTAATCCAAAACACCTCCAAAACCATCCCAAACATAACCAAATTACATTATAAAATTCTAGTACACAAATAAATGTTAAATTACCTAAAACTGGTGTTTATACACATATCTTTTCAATTCAATCATATAACACTCTATTGATTCCATGGAAAGGAAAAAAATTAGGGTGAACTAAAATGCTATGGATGTGTTAAATTAAATGGATGATATCATGAATCACTAAGAATAGTCAACATTGATAGGTATATAACTGAACAAATATGGAATTTAAATAACTTGACTATCATAATAAATATGGAAAGGTAAATGACAAAAAAAACATATAACATTTAATGAATATCATGACTATCATAACATGGTAAGTTGTAATCAATATGGAAAGGTAAATAACTGAATACACATGCCATATAAATAATAAATTGATAGTGAAATGAATCTACAAATAACATCACTGTAAAAATATAATGGATAATAATATCTAAATTCATAATGATGGAAATTATTAATGATTTTATTTCTTTTTATTAGGCACATGATACATCTAACTTGAAGACCATTCAAAAGATAGTTCACAATACTAGGTAGAAACCTGTTTTTTCAACTGTTTTATCTCACAATATATGTTGATACATCGAGTGGATATGTAATTTACAGCCTCAACCATCACTTTATTCAAAATCATTCCATATATATCAAAAAATATATTTAATAAATGAAATATTATTTATTGTCATTAAGTAGCTTTATTGATTAATGGATACAAATTTATTATTTTACCCATAGTTAATCATAGAAAACTCATAGTGAAAACAATATGAAGAAATAGTATACTATTTTGTAACTAATAATATCCATAATACAATAATATGGATATAGATGATAAAAATAAAATCTAATAAAAATAATCAAATTGGAGGGATTCATCAAGGTAATGTTAAAAATCAAAAAATATAATGAGATTGTACAATAACTTTTGACTCTTCATATTTTTTAATTCAAATACCTTGGAATAAATAATTCAAATTTAAACATAAAATAACCTGAATTATTATGGAATCATGATATTAAATGTCATAATCGAATAATATGCACCATATAAATTAAATTTTTTGTCTAAAATTTCAATATTTCTCAATGAAGGGAAATTGGGATGAAGTCCTTTTCCATACACTACATTTTGGTTCAACATGCTTTGACATCCTGTATAGTGATTTTAAAAAATTTATTAATTTATACATGGATAATATTAATATTTATAATAATATATATTATCTTCTTATAATATCTTATCACCAGTTCGTTAATAATATTTCATTATTTGGATTATTCTAACTATTAATTTCCTTGTTCATTCATTCGTTATTTGTGATGAATGTTTCAATTATTGTGCATATTATATTATTAAATCATCTCTAGAATAGTATTAACGATATAATTATAATATTTATTCAAAAATTATAATTTCATGAATAATTATGAAATACGTTTTTTATAAATGAAGTATTTTAAGATCATAGAGACGGTAGGTCGTACGTAAACATGGGTAACAATTCCATTTTCCAACGTTCATTATGGAAATGAGTTAAGAAAATTTTAATATTTATAGAATTATAATAATCTCAAAAATACGTTATTATATATATAAATATAGTTATATATTGCATCCACGTGGAGTGGTTATTAAAATAGGGTCACATTTTATTATGAAGTTGGTAGTCCAAAAATACACAAACAATGTTATCATTTTATAATGAGTGAAAATATTAGAGATAAGATGAAATATATTATACATTAATTATGAAAAATATGCAATTAATAATATATTTATTTCATTTATATCACATATATTCATTAAAATAATCTTTAATACCTTCCATTTAAATCATTATTGAAAAATTAATCACATTACTTTGTGTGGTGGAAGTCTGTTGTACACATTAGTGATGTTATCACATCCCCTAAAAAATGGAAATTATAATTTATATATGATATAATGAATCAAGATGTATAAATATGTTATCATATCATATATATATATATATATATAATTTTTATCTATCTTCATTACCAACTATGAGAGGTGTTGGTGGAAAACATGTCACTTCACTTCGCGAGACCGTATTCTGCTTGTAACATGAGAAAAGTTATCGTTTTCCATTTATGGGAGGATAATATGGGAACTAGTCATGACCCTAAAAAAATGATTTATTTTTTATATGGGGGACACCATTTCTTTTATATAAGTATTAATTAATTATATTTTAATGATCTATAAGAAGCTATAAAACTAATATGCGTAGTTAGAAATTTTACCTTTTCATAGACAATCTCTATAAGATTATACCTAAAGTATTCCCAAAATAGATTTCTAACAAAACAAAAGGAATAAACGAATTGGGTATATAAGTATGGAAGTTATTTAATCAATAATGGGATTATCAAAAACGTTTTTAAGGTTTGAACAACAGAGGACAAGTGTTAGGTCATTTTAATACTTATCATTTTAGTTTAACCCTCGGAAAACCCATTTTTACCATAACCTCAATAATTAATTATTATTATTTCCACTCTTAACTTTGATAAAAAGTTGTGTTAAACATTATAAATAATATAAATAATTATGATTCCAAATATGGAATCTATTTTTATAAATACAATTCACATAAGTGGATGAAATAAATTTCAAATTCACATGAAAATGCTGTGAAAATGGGTTTCCAGATTGAAAATTATCATAAGTATAAAAGGATTTAATATCAAATTCAATTTTTTTAGATTACATATATAGGTTAAATTTAAATATAAATGAACAAATTATAATTTAAAATTAATTTTAAATATAATTTTACGTGTAAACTATTTAAATGAAAAATAAATTTTTAATAAAAATCCATATTTTTCATTACTCATCAAAAAATGAGAGATTTAAGAAATATCCCAACACATTACCCTAATATAATTTTTATATGATAATTTAAATAAATAATGTTCATATTATAAATTATATTTTAAAAAATTGTTAAAATTTTATTTTAAATTATGAGAACAAATTTTGACTAAATCATAATTTATAAAAAAATACCATTTTTCAGAAATATTTTCATTTTCTATCATATTATTCTTTTTTATTTTTAATTAATATATTAAAAATTAATTTTTTACATATTTTTTACAAATAAATTGCATAATTTAGTTAGTACAATTTATAAATGCCATATTAATGTAAGGAATTCGGATGCGGAGCTTGACCCCCGTCGGCGATGCCCTAGCAGAGATGTTTGTGGCTCCGAACCCCTCCTCCCCAGTGGGGGGAAGGGGGAAAGGTCCTATCCCCTTGTTGAATCAATCCCTCTCCCCTTTCATGAACCCTAATTACCTTCCCCCCTTTCCTTCAATTCATCATTTCCCTAAGGTCCCTGACCTCTACAACGGCTCGCCCCAGCTCGTGCTCTCTAATAAAGGGATTAATGAGGCCTTAAATCATCACCGGTTGAAACTTTTTTCCCAATTCAGAGATCTTTGTCCCAATGTCGATTCTTTTGATCAGTTAATTTTTGATTTATGGGATCTTCAGGAGCGCATGGTGGTGGGACTCTTCGATCGATTTCACCTGATGATTCGTTTCTCCTAGGATGACGATCTGATTGCCGCCTTGTCCCAATTCCCTCATGCAATCAATGGATGAAACTATTTTTTTCTTCACTGGTCTACCAATATTATCATGAATTGTAAAATTCCCTCATCTGCGGTTTGGGTAAGCTTCCCTGATTTACCTCTTCCTTTCCATAACCCCGCAATTATCAGGATGCTAGGAAATATCATAGGTAGATTTTTGTGATCTAATAGTCGGACGTCGGTGGTATACTATCTGATTTCTCCTCGAGTATGTGTCAAGGATGATGTTTCAAAGTCCCCCAATGAGTGGCTATGGATTTTGGTTGGAGAGGAGTGTTTTTGGAATCAAAGATTTGTCTTCGAATCGTCGCCTAGTTTCTGTCTTAGATGTCATAGAATAGGGCACTCAGTATCTGACTATCATCGAAGGAGTAACATTCAGAAAGAGGTGATTGGTCTAACTGAGGGGGATGTGGTGCTGGATGAATCTATTGTGATCCATAAGGTGTGGGTTTTTTATGGTAGGGATGAGAAAGAAGAGGCACATAGGTTTGATTCGGAGATGCTGGAGTACTCAAGTGGAGCTAGGGTGCACAAACCAAAGTTAGTCTGGCCTCCAGGTCCAAGTGTGGTGGAAATCTTCTCAAGTTTGTGAGGTGACTTTGCTACTCCCCCTCGCAACAGGACTAGGGTAGGGGCGCTCTAGCTAGTGAAGTGGATGAAGGTACATGGGACACTCTCGCTACCCCGACTCAGGTTATGGGGGAGGCTGTAGGAGCTACTGAATCATATGGCTTAGTTTTTGGGATTTTGGAAGATCCAAATCACTGCACTAATGCAATGACGGTGAGGGCTGACAGTATCATGTTCTCTAAAAGGATGTCTAATTCAACGAATAAGTTGAAGAAATTTCATGGGTGGGAGAATATTTCACTTGAAAAATGTTGGCCACTGGAAACCATGAAGGACGTCAACTCAAGGGGAGTTCAATCCAGCATTTCCCTAAACAGCCGTTTTGGGAGCTTGAGCAAAGAGGGAGAGTCAGAGAAATTTTACAAGGGTTAATATGAAACTAAATTTGAGGGTGATGGATAATTTTTTTATGATAATTTCTTGGGAGGGGTGGGCAATGGATTTCATGACCAAAGACAGAAGAAAAGAAACAAAAAGAATAGGAACACAGGGAGCTCCATTGTCTCTAGAAATCTGAAACCAAAAGGGAGCAAAGGCTACTCTTATCTACCTAGACCGATGGTGATCCGGTCTGGGGAAAAAAAGGGGAAACCTAAGGATCTAGGGAGCCAATTAGTGGAGATAGTGGATGGACAGAAATTTGTGGTCTCCGAGTCGCATGAGAATGAATCCCCATAGGAAGGAGATCAGCAGGAGGAGAGGCACTTTCATACAGAGGAGGTGATACTAGTGGTGGAGGATGCTTCTTCCTGAGGACTGTAGAGTGAGGTAGGAACCAGGAAAATTCATAAAATAGGTGCAGAGGAAGTGGAGGTGCAAGTGAGTGAATCGGCCTCACCTTCCAAGGTAGGAGTGATGGGGTTGCATTTGGAGCCGGAAGTGGAGGATGTGATCAAGGAATATCCATGGGAGTTGCTATTACATTCAGAGGAGGGGATGCTAGAGAATGTGATTGGCGTCTGTGCTCTTGCTGAGGCTATAGAATGGATTCAATCAAGATTGATTCATGTTTACATGAATAAGGAACATAGTGATTGGATCGACAAATAACTCCTAATCCTAGCGAGAGGGTTCAACAACAAGAAAATAGATGAGGAGGAGTTCTTGCAATCATGGGGTAATTTGGCCTCTCATTTCGAAGGTAGTATTAGAGATGACCCTGAAAAAGAGGTAACATCTCTCTCCTAGAAATTGTTTATGGAAATAAAGTATAAAGGGTTTAAGATGGTTTTTAATAATTTTTTAATGTACTATACTGTTTGACCGCCATGTTTTACCTTCTGGTTTCCCACATTTTCCATAAAAGTTTTATTATTTATAATAAAAATATATATTTGGTGGTGCCTAAATTAACGTCTTGGTTATATCAGTATATCATATTATATTTCATTTAGACTCATATTTGTATCTTTCAAAAGCTATTAATGAGATTTTATTTAATGAAATACATATAATGGGGTGTTTTAGATTAGTTTTTTATGTATCATATGTGATCAATACAATTCTATTATTTTATTATTTTAGGGTGTTACATTTATATGTTTGGTATTTTTCGTTATGTCATACTTTATGATTTCAAGGGATCAATTAATGATTAAATCATTCAAATTATGGGTATTAAATTTATTATTATATGTGTTAGAGAAGTTTAAAGGTTGACTATTTATGGAATGCATTATTTTTATGTTTGGTGTTTCTTATTAAGATGAGATAATAATGTACCATATTTGTCCTTATTAGATAAATTTTGCTAATCATTTTTGTTTTCTTAAAATTTTTGGGAAATAATGTATGGATTTTCACTGTTTTTTTGATCATATAATCTATTAAATATAAATTTTAGTTCTTCAGGCATTGAAAAATCATCACGAATATTCATTTAATGGAATAAAATATGAATTGAAAATAAAACCATGAAATGAAATTGTGATTATGAAATGGAAATATATCATGTTTGTACATTATCTTGTATTCCTTATCTTGATAGTAATAGAAACCCTAAAATTTTGGGATAAAATATTGAAATAAAATTTTTATCATTTTAACATCATTTTTAATGAATGGATGTTATTTTCACACCTCATTGATTTATGGCATTTTCATTAACATTAAAATTTTTATGTTCTCTATTACCCTCTATTAGTCCTTGGATGTTATTTTTATCCTCCACATATAATATTTATCATCTGACCAGTGTACTCCATATCTTGGAACTTGATTATGTGTTATTTCAGGTAACCATTATATTAACCTATTCCCCCTTTCCAAGGAATTTTTATTATCCTTCTGTAAGATATATGTTGTTAATAAAGTTATTTTCATTTATTAAACCTATAATTACCGATATAAATTTTGGGGTGGAAATTTATTTAGTTTGGGGATGTAAAAAATAGAAATATATATATATTAAAATAATAAAAAGCATTGCATCTTTCATAAGATGAAGAAGGGAACATTGTTAAAACTGAGATATATTAAAAAAATTATTTAAATGTTTTATTGAAATTGAATTGGAATGTATTAATCTTTTTAACTACGTGATGAAAACTTTTTTGAAATATTCTAATCAATACAATTTTATTGATAAACATTTGAAAAATTAAAACTCATTTTTAGTGAAATATTCTTATGCTTTAAAAAATATTTTTTCAAAAATGGATTTATTTTCTTTTGGTCATGGAAGTTAAAATAAAATTTCACCAATTATAGAAATTGAATTGATAAATTTTTTACCATTTTTTAAATCATCTTATCCAATTTTTTTGGGTGGAAGTTCTCTTATTTTTCAAAAATGTTAGATTTTCTAGTGAATAGAAAAAAATACCAATTTCTCAAATCATGAAATTTATATTCAATAAACAAATTAATTTAAAATTCATATTATATTCTTAATTTAGTATTAGGGTGAAATATTATCTATTTGATTTATAATAATCTAATAAATTCCATTTTAATCATAAATCTTCCTGAAATTTTATATTTTGATTTTTATTCTAAAGAGTGTAGTTTTCTAAACATTTTATTTCATGGTGTTTTATAAATTTATATTAAATTTTATATACACCAATTCTAGAAAAATAGTCATTAAAAATGGATTCTGTATTTTAAAATTGAAGGATCATATATTTAAAATATGCCCCATTTATTTTTTTTATAATGAAAAGTAAATGTGGTAAACATTTATAACTTTTGTAATGGTAAAATGGTTAAAACATAATTAAACTATGAGACTAAATCTCAAAATATACCAAAAAAATTCCCTAATCTCATATTGTAACTCCCTATGTTTTTGAAATATTTTATTCAAATAAATTTAATCATTTAAATATTTTTTATTATACACAACATTGGGTTTATCTCAAATTACATGCAACACTATGTGTAACTTGCAAAATACCCTACAGTGAGTTTAAATGAACAGTAACACACAATAAAAGTTTGATTATTTTATATGATATTAAAACATTACTATTTTATTTGTGGGTATGAATATGATTACTTAAATTCTGAATTTATATGGTCTACACATGTATATAATGTTAATTGTATGGTGTCCAATTAATTATAAATTAAAATAAAAACAATTTGAAAAAAGTAAATATGTTTGTGAAAACTTATTTTTAAGAAAACAAACACATTTTACCTCAATAAGTTTAAAAATAATTCTTATGAAGTAATATAATTATATATATATGTGATATATTGAATCATCTATTAAACTTTCTTATTATGTGTTCTCTAGAAAATAGAAAAGAATAAATCCAATATTTCTCTTAAAAAGCATATTTTTCTAAAAAGTAGTTTTCTCACAACGTTGTGGAATTATTTTGAAAATTTTAGAAAATATATATGAAAAAATAAGATTCATTTTCTAAATTATTGTGGGAAAATTATATTATGGTGAATATTTGATATTTCTTGAGATGATTAATTTTTTGATATATAGTGATAAATACTAAATGTTCATCGAAAACTGCCTTTTAAATTAAATTATTTATAAAGTAAAGTTATTTTTAATTTTTTTTAAAATAATAATTAGATTTATTATATATCATTTAATATAATTCATATCCTTGGAATAATTTTTATAATTAATTTTGATATAAATATCTTGTAAAATTTAAATCTTATTCTCTTTAAAAACTTGCTTTCTCATTACGCCTACGAGATTAATGTTAAATTTAAATTTTACACTTCTCAAAATTGAAAATCGAAAAATGTTGTCAATATTTTACATCATAATTATTTAGTTTATTTAACATGTTCAAATTAATTTTTGACCCAAATAAATAGTTAAAATAGTTCAAATTAATTATCACACTTTAGGTAAAAATGGAATTATAATGTGTTAAACTAAAATGATCAGGATTAAAATGACCTAAAAATGTGTATAAATTATACTTAAAGGAACTATGTTTACCCTAAAATGTGTAATTATAGTAAATAGTATATTTTAGATCTTTATAGTATGGGAACAAAGTTGGTAAATCATTTTCATTTAATGATATTACAAGTCTTCTACCCACATTACTTTTAAAAGGACACCCTCGGTCCTCTCCTATTCACACATTCAAATGCTTTTGGTTTAGAAAATACCTACCCAAATATCATCCAAATTTAATTAATATAATATTATTATCCTTTTTTGTAATAATTCCAACCTTGTAATGCTTTTGGTGATAACCATAAGAGGATACTCAAAGAAGAGGTAACATTATTTAATGAGCATTTTTAGTATATTTCATCCTCCACCTCATTTAATTATTTTTATACATTGATTATATAATAAAAATAGAATCATAAATAAACTGAGACGTTATTATGTTAATTTAATTTCCTACAAACCACTCCACATTCATCAAATGCGTTATTAAATCATCACTCAAGTGAATTGAGGAAAACCACCTCACGAACTGGTGTCATTCGTTTTTCCATTACCACATATCACTTATGGGTATGATGATGCATATAATTTATATATCTGATATTTATAACATAAATATACCTATGGAGTGATTTTATAAAATATTCCTTTTTTACTCTCCATTTCTCAGGAGATACAATAGTGTTGCTTTTGTGTTTGAAACGCCACCACCTCGCAAAGCGATGTGACTCATTTTCACTAACGCTTTAAATGAAAAATAATAAGGATAAAGATATTATATATATGTGATAAAAATGAATTAATTATGATATAAATTACTTATTTATCATTCATAAAACCATATATATAATTTTATTTCATACCTTTTTACTCACTAAAATATGAAAATGTTTTTCTTGTACGTGAAAACTACTACGTTCACAAAGAGATGTGACTCTCTCTTTTAATCATCACACTACATGGGTCATATGTATAATTATTTTAAATAAATAATATGGTTTTTTGGATATTATTATAATTATTTAAAGGTAAAATATTACTAACTTACATTCCATAATGATCATTGAAAAATTGAAATGTTACTCATCTGTGTGTATGGAATATCGTTGTCATCATCTTAACATACATCACTCATCAAAATAATATTTTATGAATATAATTGAAAGTAAAATTGATGTATATATAGGATATTTATTTAATGATTATTATTCTAGATCTGAGTGAACCATGATCAAATTAAGAGGATAGAAAATTAAAAACACATCTTTTATGAAAAATAAAGTGGTTATTACACGTTACCTGGATTTAACATAGAATTGTTAATAAATGGGTAATTAAAGGAAATAAGTAAATAATATATTTTATAATATATATAATTATTTTTATTTAATATACATATAATAATATTATATTTTTTATAAAATATTGTTTAATGAGCACGATAGAAGTCAATACTAAAGGTAAGGGATTTCTAGTCTCACTTTTATTTTCTAGAGACATATGAAAATTCACTACTTATTTCTTTTGTGTGTTATATATACTAAAACTTTTACATGTTATATTATTATTCTACTTCATTTCATGATATTTAATGTTTCATTTGATGTTATTATTTATTTTGGATTAGGATTATGAAGATTATAAATGCAATACGGGATTTTAGTCTCAATTTTCATTCCTAGACATATATGTTATGTTATGAACATATCTACTTTTATGAGGATTATATAAAGAAACTATGGAATATAATATCATTAATTTATTTATTATAATGATAATTTATTTTTTATTTAATTTATTTAATTCGTGTTTATTATGATTAAATGTTAAGAAAGTTTCAATAATTTTATATTTTAATCTCATCTTTTATAAAGATTGCTCATGCTTGTGCATCTAATAATGAAATATTATTATTTTTCTCTCACAAAACTCATTTAGTGTCTCCTCGCAAGATTATATCTATAGAATCAATTTTTTCCATTTCTTTCCCTCTCTAAATGTACCAATGAGTTCAATATTAAATTTATAAGAAAAATCATCTTTATTTCTCTCTTTGGTTGAAACCCCATTTTTCATCCAAAGACATCTTTTCTAAATTTTTTATTTAATATGTATTTAACATTATTATAAAAATTAATTAACGAATTTTTTTCATGTTTTTTACTTTTTAGTAAAATTAAAGGAATATGCATGTCATTTTCTAAAAGATTCCAATTAGATTATACTGAAAATGTGAAAATGATAATGGTCTAAGACATTCACGTGATATACATTATTAACCTATTTTATCACCATTCAATGATTTCAATATTAACGAAAAAAATCAATTCTATTTTAAAAGTAAATGATTTGGAAAATGTTTTAATTTTTTAAAAAAATTGATTATCAACGAAATGTTATTTTCCACAAAAAATCTTCCAAGTGGAATCTCAAAATAGTTCTCCATGTAAGATGACATTATTTAATGTAACTAATTATTTTTTTGAGGATTTGAAAAAAAATATTCCATTATTATTATCTTAATGATATGTTTAGGTTGAAAACATGTTTAAGAAACCCATTTCTCTTCCATGGGCTATGCCATGATAAAACACTTATGAAAACCTCTTCTTTTTCCTATTGTTATACTATAATGAAATGATTAAATAATTATGAAAACTATATATTTTTCAACAGTTATGATATAATTAAATATTTATGAAACCCATTTCTTTTCATAGGTTATAATATGATTCATGTTTTATGATCTTGTGGAAGAGATATTTATTCTTTGGATTATCACATATGTGGGACCTATATCTCACACCAAGGAATGGGGTAATGATTAATGTTACATGATCTAAAACTGTACACATGAGGTTATACCAAGACAGATATAGATAAAAGGTAGGTAATCCCAAGTTTTAAATAGGTTAAATGTGAGGTTATCCCATGCCTATAAGAGGGTATACAATAATTCATATGAATCATGAAATAGGTATACTAGTGGTTATCCCAATCCAAACTTGTTATTAATATGTTGGTGGGTATCATTGACATCATATTTTGTATTCATATGTGTATGAACAACTCTATGTCTTATCTTAATGTCTTTTTATCCTAGATAATGTTCCTTAATTCACTTATGATTCACATCTTATAAACATCCAATAATTATGGTATGAATCAAGATTATGATATTTGATATGTAGCATATGTATTTCAAGTGTTATCCTCCTGTTATATTACCTTTATTATCATGTTATCAAACTCACTACCAAAAATCATGAATGATTTAAATAAAATATGACTATAAATTACATTGGAGAAACCTAAGATGTTTGAGATTAATAGAAATGTGTCATTAATTATATATCCTATATATGATTTTGGTTGATTATGTGATTTCCCACTATGATTAGTTTTTATGATACTATCATTTTTGGTTTCAATCAATGGTTGGAACTAGAATTAAAATTGTTAAAATTGAATGTGATGGAAATTTTTTTTGATTAGTATCCAAATTTTATTATGATAAGAATGGATGATATTGTGACTATCCCAAATCAAATATCAAGTAACTTGTTTAAAAATATGCACCTTAACCAACTATCCGACTCACCAAAGATAATAATGATATAGTTCTCAAAGATTTCGGGTAGTAGATACTATAATTGAAATAAGATCTAGTCTTTTATATGTTGATAATGTCGAAAGAATCCCTCAATTTAATCCCTAATAGGAACCAGTAAATGTTTTGGGTATAGAAAATAAGAAAATAAATCATGTAACTACAAATTAAATTGAAATTCTTAGTTAATTAAATGGATGAGAATAGTGTTTTTTATAAGGTATCATCGATTGTTGAATGTTTTAAATGTAGAACATATAGGAATAATGAAAATAAATTTCTTGAAGGGGTATATCATGATGATAATCCTAAAGTATGTATGATTCAAGGATTTTATATTGATGATAATTAATTTAAGATTGACATATGAAATAAATGAGATATTAAAGAATATTATATAAAATCATAGTTACATGGTTGAAAGTGAATTGGGATGATTGAATTATTTATGTATTATAATTCATGAATTATGTTATATAAATCATGAAATATATAAGTATTGTTCTACATAATATTTTCATTATGGACTTCCAATAACATGATGAATGTTAATGTTGAAAAAAATTATTTAATGGAATCGTTATATTTTTTTAAAAACCCAATATATTTGGAAAATACACCTTAGTTTTCCTAGATGTTGAGAAAATGTGGTTTGTTTTTATAAATAGAGAATTGATATGTATAATGTAAATTTGATAATATTTATGAACATTTAACTGACTAATTATTTATAGGCAATGTTTTTATGATATTATTGTTGGTGTTTATAGTATTTTTGGATTTAAGGAATATATTAAATAATATGTTGTTGTATTCATGGAGTGAGAAAACATGCGTTTTTTCATTATGTATTCATGGTAATTCAAGTTTTCGCCATATTTAATGAGAAAATATGATTTGTTTATTCACATGTTTTATATGTGAATGTTTGGAGATACTTCATATTTGTTGGGAATTAATGATGAGATGTTTTTAGAAATTTATATAGATTCCTTATATATTTTTTTATTTTAATCAATTGAAAGTGCTATAAGGTTAAAAATTTATGGAATGGTTTACATTCAATTTTGGATGAGGTTTTATACCTTAACCTGTTACATCACCATATAATGATTTATCCAAACTGAATAACCAATGCTAACCTTTTTTCTAAACTAGAGATTGAATGAATGACCTATTATTCTTTTATAGATCTTATTTCATCATTCAAAAAACCATGTCAAATTATAATAGATAATTTTTCAATTGATCAAGGAACATAGAAAAGGAATATGTTTTTCCATGGAAATATTAATATATCAAGTACATTATGATATGTTCTTAGTCTAGATTGAAATTTAATTTCCCAACAGTATGAAAAGGATCTTGGAATAAAATGATTTTATGTTATCATCATTTTTTATTATACCAATTACTTATTTCATGCCTCTTTGATTTATGGATTTTGTGTGATTAACAATATCATTACCATGATCTCTATCAATCTACATTAGAATTTGGTTGTTAGTCTTCTCTTATATATCCATCTTTTCTCTTCCCATCTATTTTATCATATTATGAAAACCTAGTATGTGTTATTCTGGATGAAATCCACATGTAACTTTCTCTTTTTCAGGTGTATGTTATGTTATCAATTTTCTAGATTTGATTTTCTATGATAGAATTTTCAAATTTTAAATATTTTCTTACCGAGAAGAATTTTGAGGGAAAAATCATTTTTAGGTGGGTAAAATGTAACATCCGATATTTTTTGAAATATTTTTTTCTATATAGATATAATATTTTCCAATTTTTTTGTTACATGACACACATTTTTTTCTTGAGTTACATTCAAAACTGAGTATCACATTCTATATATTCAATATAAAGTTTAAATGAAACATAACATACAATTAAAATGTTTTCATTTAATTTCATACTTATCACCTAACCATTGCAATAATGTGTATTAATAAAACTAAATAAATTATGATGAAATATGATCTAAATATATATTTATATAACTAATTCATTTGTGCCCAATTATTTATAAATCAAAATATACCCCACTTTAATATAGAGGAAATATTTTTTTGAAAACCTACTTTTATGGAAACAATCATATTTTACCTTAAAAAATTAAACAATAACCTTTTTCGGATTGATTTTAAATAAAAATATATATTATATATTCAATAAAATATTAAACATTCATCATATTATTTCCCTATACAAGATGAAATAATAAATCTGATTTTACTCTTAACCCCAAATTTTTTTTAAAAGGCATTTTGGTCGCCATTTTTTAGAATTATTTTTAACCTAATTTTTGAAACTATTTTAAATTATATTGGAAAACATATATTTAATTTTTAAATTTTTAGCAAAAAATTATCATGTGGTTATTTTCTTGAAAATTTTATGGAAATATTATTTTTACTAATAGTAATAAATACTAAATTTTAATTTAAACATGTTTTTTTGTTTATATTATTTAGAATGTTATGTTATTTTTCAAATGGGTTTCAAATTAAATGTTTCAAATTATTTGAATTAAAATATGATAAAAGGATTCCATATTTGGATTCATCATAATTTAAATTTTCCAATATGGTAAATATAATATGTCACCAAATTGAATAGTTAAAACAAATAATAATAATTATTGTGGTTAAGGTATAAATTGGTTTACAAGGGGTTAAAAAATGTCAAGGGTTAAAATAAACTAAAAATTATTCAAAAATATAAATTATTTCAATATTTCAACGTGATAATGTATAATTATATATAATATTAAATTTTTAAACCTTTTAGTGTGAAAAAAACGTGGGTAGACCTTTTTATTTTCAAAAAATTACAAGTGCTCCACCCACCCCACTTATAAAAGGCAGGAACATATCCTATACTCTTCCTACTATCACTCCCCAAGGGTCTGGAAAATACCTACCCAATATATTCCCAAATTTCATCCTATAATATTTTAAGTGTTTGGTTTGGAACAAATCTATGCATATAAGGATTTTCGTGCAAACCTTAAGAGTATACCCAAAAAAAGATAAATTGCTTCAACAAGTGTATTTATTTAAATTATTCCTCTACCTCAATAAATTATTGATAAATGATGATAATATAATAACATCAATATATTCCATATATTCAAATATTTTTATGTTATTTTTCTGGCTTACAATAACATCCATGTTGATCAAATGGGTGGAAAAATTGTCATTCATCTGTACGGTGAACTACCACCACATTAACCGATGCCATTCATTTTTCCATTAAAACCTCTCATGGTCGTATATGATGATGTATCTAAAGTATATATATGATATTTAAAAAAAATTTATAAAATTTTATTCATCATATCATATATAACTTTTTTTACTTTCCATTTTGTAGTGGATTTGATAACATCCCTCGTCTGTATGGTGGAATCCCGCCTCGTGAAGAGATGTTATTCATTTTAACAAGTGATTTATATAGAAAATATTAAGGATACATTTAATGTATATATTTGATGTATATTAAATGATTATTATACTCATGAAATATTTATCATCCATAAAAAATAATATTTCATTTTATTTCGTACATTTTAACTCACTAAAAGATGATAATGTCGTTGGTGTACATATGGACTATAACCTTCTTAAAGTGATGTGACACTATATTTTCATCACCAAACCACATAGATGATATGTATAATAATATATAAATAAATTATATGGTATTAAATATATTATTATAATTCTATAATGATATGATATTACTTACATCCTTTCCATAAATATGTTTAAAAAATTGAAATGTTACTAATGCATACGTATGGACTACCATATCTATGATCATAACATACAAAATATCTCAAAAAAATATTTATTTATTTTTATAAAAAGTATAATTGAGGTATAAATATTATCATTATTTTATTATTAATATTCTATATAATCTCTAACAATGACCATAGTAAATGTAATGGAAATAAGAAAACTGATCATATCTGAAAAAGTGGTTATTACGTGAAACGCGGCTTTAACATGTAAATGTTAACAAAAAGTTAATAAAATGAAATAAGTAAATCATGTATTTTATGTTATATATAGGTATGGTTCTATAATATTTTTTAAAACATTAATTTATTAAATTGGAGTTTTGAAGAAGTGTAATGGAAGTCAATACTTAAGATAATGGTTTTCTAGTCTCTCTTTTATTTTATGGAGACATATGAAAATTCACAACTTGTTTCTTTTGTTTGGTTAATATAATGACCCTATGACATGTCATACAACTAATATCTTTATATTTATTACATTTAGAGATTCATATTATGTCATTTTTTTATTGGGGCTTATGATTCATAAGATTACGAAAACAATACGAGATTTCTGTCACAATTCTCTTTCCTTCAGAAATTTGTAATGTCATACATATACATTCTTTTATGAGGTTTATATAAATACTATTTTAAATATAATATAATTAATTAATTTATTCTCATGATATTTTTTGTTTAATTTAATTTTATCCATTTATAGGGATTATTAATCAACTTTATCAATGTGGTAAGGGTTTTTTAGTTATAATCTAATTGTTTATCATGATTTATCATGATTATTCTTACAGTGATAAAATATTATGATAAATATCCCATGAAACTCAGGAATTTTATTCTCATATGGTTAAATCTATATAATAAATATTTTTTCTATATTTTCCTCTCATTAATTACTCAATAGTTTAGATTATCGTTTTTATGAAAAACTATCTTTATTTCTCTCTTTAGCCAAAAACCCCATTTTTATCCAAAACAATTTTTTCTAAAAATGTGTTCAATAATTTTTATAAAAAAATATAAAATATCTATTAATGAAAATTTAGACTTGTTTTAATTTTTTGAAATATATTTCTAAAGTAAACATTATATCATTTCCCTAAAATTTATCATTTAGTTTTTACTGAAAATGTCAAAGGAATATTTTTTTAGCATGCATGGAATGAAAACTATTTATCATTTTCATGAACTCTAAAATGATTTTATATTTTATTTATTAGTTTTTAAATGTATTTTCAATGTAATGTATTTTTAAAATATTTTAAATATTATAAATGTGATTTTCAATCCAAATTTATATTTCTTGTGAAATATTTGATGTAATATTTCATAAAAATTATCCATCTAAGATGACATCCTATGATGTAAATTATTATTTTCTAGGGATTTGATCAAAGTATACCATTAATATAAATTATATTATAGTTTTATTATCAAAAGAAGTTTATTAAACCTATTTCTCTTCCATGGTTTACATAATGCTAAAACTCTTTTGAAAACAGACAATTTTTCCATGGGTTATGCTATGATTAAATGGTTGAATTATTATGAAACCTGACTCTTTTATAAATTTTATGATATGTTTAAATGTTAATCTAACCCATTTAATTTCATGGGTTATGATATTAGGAAAATTTTTGGATCATATGGAATTTATATTCATGATTTTATTTATGATATAGGTTTGGACCTATATCTCCCTAAAAATTATTTTTTAATGATTAATATTATATGAGATCAAAGTTTTCAAGGGAGGTTATCAAAAACCATCAGAGTATGTGATATACCTGAGACTCTAGGAGGAATTGACCGAGTGAGCTTCATCAGAGAGTTTCTAGACATTAAGACTATAAGAGGGCAACACTGCGTTATCGTCCTCAATGTTTCCCTGACTAACCTAGAATATAAGGGGAATTGACCGAGTGAGCTTCTCCAAAGAGTCTTATAATTTTATATGACCAAACCAGAGGGGTTAGGTAGAATTCACAACCTAGAGGGTTGTTGGTACTTCTTGGATAGGACTAGAGGTGTTGTCTGCGAGTACTTCCCATAGGGGTTCCTGTTGTGGTTAGCTATTTTCGTCCTTTCTACTTGTTTCTCTATGGATTGATTATTGTTGTACATAATCATGTTACTGATTACTGATTACTGCCTGTTGTTTACTGTTACTATTTATTACTTACTATACTATTACCTTCCATATGATCAATGACTATTAGGTACAGATCTTACGGTGGTTGCCTATTGGGATTTTTTCTCACAACCTGTTTGGGCCATGCTTTAAGGCCCAAACAGACTATGTTGTTGCAGGTATAGGCAAGGGAAAGCACCTTTAGACGTCTGTTAGTTGATTTCTTTGGAGGAGGAGAGCATGGGACCAAGATTAGGCTTGTAATGCTGTGAAGCTATTAATCTTATCTTTTTACTTGTTTTGGTACTGTTTGTATTTCCAGCATTGTGACCTATTTTACTGTTTTCCTAGATATGTATCATGCATCATTTGATATTCACATTTGTGCTCCAGTTTTTTATTGTTTTAGTCTTCTATTTTTTATATGTGCATTCCCGTTGGATATTACTGCTTCCGCTATTGCATTTTTTGTTTATTTCTGTTGCGTACTCTACCAATGAGGGAATAGTTTCCCCACTTTCATACCCAATGCCCTTGCTGCTAGTTGGCAGCCTCTGGAATTTTAGGAAATGCGCTTGAGGATATGTGACAAACTAGTAATGGGGAGACTCTGGGTGGATTCTGGAACCGGGACATTACAAAGAGTTTGTATGAACCCGGATCTTCGTTTTAGGTATGTTTTTTCTTTTCTCGTCATTTTTGAGAAAAAGAAAACAATATGGAAATTTTAAAAACACACGCAGTGTGCATTATAAGTACACTCAATGTACTTTGATGTCGCACAAGGCCGGGTGTTGGCCATGTCCGAGCCAGACACACGATGTGTAAGGGTGATGTGGAGGCCGCATAAAGCGGAGTATGGTAAAGCTAGGTACACGTCGTGTTCCCCAGAAGTACATGCTGCTTATTTTTTTCATTAGAAGGACCGGGGTCATGCCTAATCAACAGAATTTATTTCTTCTCAATGTTCTTCGACCGGGAGCCTCACATACGGCCGGTAACGTCCTCCAATCCCCCGATCCTCCATCTATTTTCCGAATCGACCACCATCAACTGTGTTGGAACCGTAACGGTGAGCTCTTCCTTCTTCTTGAGTTTCATTTCCTAATTTTCCCTCTTTCTCAAGATATCATGGGTTGAACGTTTTTTGTGTTTTCGTATATCTACAACGTTATAAGGAGATTCAAGCCTCATGGTTCAAGTATTTTGATCACCTAACATCAAGATAGGTGGTTTTTGCATCACCATTCTAAGTCATTGAGTTTTATTTTCCAATTCCAACAATACCCAGGAACATGATATTGCGTGATTACCTTTTTACCCCTGTTGTTTTCATGCCTTGCATGTATGTTTGTGTAGAGGTAATTTGATCTTGTATGAGGACAATTTGTTGTGCTTGGATGTTTTTTCCACGCCTTTTTGTGTTTACTACCCTCTGGGTCTTTTTATCCTTTTTTTGTAATGCTTGTTTCCATGCCTTATGACCGTAGGATGGAGAAATTTTCTTGACATGCTTGTTGTTCGGTAGAATGGTTGGCCAAGTAGCTCTGTAGGTGTACTTTGGCCTTATAACATTATTATGCACTGACTGTCAAAATACCATGAGAACCTGGTGCTATAGATTATAAGGGATAGACCGAGTGAGCTTCCCAGAGAGTCTTGGAGATTATAGACTACAGTAGGGTAGTCTGAGTGAGTTTCCTTAGAGTGTATCGAACATTATAGACTACAGGGGAGAGGCCGAGTGAGATTCCCAGAGTGTCTTGGATATTATATATTATAGGAGGGTAGACCGAGTGAGATTCCATAGATAGTCTTTAGTTGTTTGAATTTACATAAAACCTTTCCAGGCTAGAGAAGTAATTGACAGAGTGGGCTTCTATAGAGAGTATGTGATAAACCTGAGACTATAAGAGGAATTGACCAAGTGAGATTCCTCAGAGTGTTTGTATTCCATGGGACTATAAGACAGTTAGACCGCGTGATCTTCCTCAGAGGGTCCCTAACTACCCTAGACTATAAAGGGAAATGACCAAGTGAGCTTCCCCAAAGAGTTTTATAATTTCTTATGACAAAGCCAGATGGGTTAGGCTAAGTGCACTGCCTAGATGGTTGTTGGTAATTCTTGGATAGGACTAGAGGGGGTGGATGTGAGTACTTCCTAGAGGGGTTCCTATTGTGGTAAGTTGTTTTCTTCATTTATAATTATTGTCCTATGGATTTATTACTTTTATACATCATCATGTTACTTCTTACTGATTACTTAATGCTATTTACTATTTCTATTTTCTCTTTACTGTACAATTATTCGCCATATGCTCGCTGAATGTTAGGCACAGATCTTCGGGTGGTTGCCTACTGGGATTTAGTCTCACACCCTTTTTGGGAATTGCGTTTGGGCCCAAACAGACTATGATGTTGTAGGTATAGACAAGGTAAAGCACCTTTAGACTTCTAGTACTTGATTTCATTGGAGCAGGAGAGCATGGGACCAATCTTTGGCTTCTGATGCTGAGGAGGTGTTTATATTTTCATTGTAATTGTTTTGGTACTGTTTGTATTTCCAGCATTGTGACCTGTTTGGATGTTTTCCTAGATATATATCATGAATCATTTCATATAAACATATTTCCTCTAGTGGTTTATTGGTTTAGTCTTGCATTGTTTAATTGTGCATTTCTATTGGATATTACTGCTTCCTCTAATGCGTGTTTTGTTTATTTCTGTTGTGTACTCTGTCAATGAGGGCATAGTTTCCCCACTATCACACCCAAGGCGCTCGAAACTAGTCAACAGCCTCTGGAATTTGGGGAAATGGGCTTCAGGCCATGTGACCAACCCAATACGAGGTTCCTCTGGGTGGATTCCGGAATCTGGTCATTACATCAATGATACTAATGTTGTAAGGGTCTTATTTTTCAACATCATCATATGTCATGTTTTCTCATGAATATGCCTTAAATGATGACATTTAATGATCTATCTCTCAATTAACATATCATTTTATTCTAATATGGTAATTTCTATAGAATACAATTTTTACAATAATTTATAATATTTCTGTATACATTATTTTAATATTTTTTAAGAATAATCCTTATTATTTATATCTTTTGGAGGAAACCATTTTTTTCTAAAATAATGTTTTCTAAAAAAATAATCATTTTTTTAAAATTATTTATATTGTTTATCACTCTAATTTTTACCCATGATTGTCATTTTGCAAAATGGCTATGTAATTTTTCAAAGAGTTTTCATTTTTATTTTATTAAAAATGTGCAATGAATATTTGTTTTAATGCGTATAACATTAAAAAATTTCCCCCATCATGAGAATTGTTTTAATGGATGATTCCCTTATAAATTATGAAGGTTATTTTCAGAGTAAATGATTTATAAATATCATTATTATTTTAAAAATAATTTTCAATGAGGAAAGGTTATTTTTAATTTGAAATGTTTTAAATTATTTTTTCATTATTAGTTTATATGGTTTTATTTTTATTTTAAAGAAATGTATTTAATACTTTTTTTGAATTATTATTTTAATATATTTTATTTTTTATAAATATTGTTTTCAATAAAATTTCAATATTATCATTTTAATTCATTCCATATTTAATATTTCATCTTTTAATGTAACTTAGGCTATATTGGGGATATTGGAAAAGGACACCATTCTTATTATTTATCTTAATTTTTAATAATCAGATGTTATTTAGGAAAAAATTTATATTTCATAGGTCATAAAATGATAAAATCATTATAAAAACCTATTATTTTTAAATGTGAAGTTCATTGACGAAATTATTAAATGAAATTGAAACATGTCTCTTTTCAATATTTTCTACCAAGATAAAAAAAATTCAAACACATATCTTTTTTGGTGTTACAAAATGATTATTGTATTATATGGTCTGGAACCCCATATGTATGTTATTAATTATGTATTGAGATGGAATTTTATCTACCTACATTTCAATGGGTGAATATTTATATCTCACATGATTCAATGGACTGAATTGTTGTTTGAAAACAGACACTTTTTCCATGGGTTATGCTATGATTAAATTGTTGAATTATTATGAAACCCGACTCTTTTATAAATTTTATGATATGATGAAATGTTAATCTAACCCATTTAATTTCATGGGTTATGATATTAGGAAAATTTTAGGATCATATGGAATTTATATTCATGATTTTATATATGATATAGGTTTGGACCTATATCTCCCTAAAAATTATTTTTCAATGATTAATATTATATGAGATCAAAGTTTTCAAGGGAGGTTATCAAAAACCATAATATGGTATATATTAGGTCATACTAAGCCCAAAAGAGTGTACATTGGAGGTCATCCCAAGACCAGTACATGTAAAAAGGTGGTTATCCCAAGCCTAACATGTTATTAATGTAATGTGGGGTAGACTTGACATAAGATTTTCTATTACTTTGTGTAGACCAAAAATATTGTCTAATTCAATTATTATTCTCTAATGTCACATTTTATATTACTTTCTTATGATTCATGTCCTATCAATTGCCAATATCTATGCCATGGATGAATATTATGATCTCTGATATGAAGGATAATTTTTTCAAATGTTATACACATTTTATAATATCATTATGCTCCTGTTATGATTATGTATCTCCATTTTTACCCTTACTAAGAATATGGAATCACCATTTCTTGTGTTTTCTTTCCCTAAGATATGATCAAAATTTATATGTATGAGTACTAAATGGGAACCTATTTATGGGATACATTGATGTTATTTCATGAATTAAGAATATTTTATTACATGTTTCCAAAGGAACTAAACTAATAAAGTCCTTGGGTGTGTTTTTATGTAATGTAATCACTATTCATTAAAAAAAGTAATATAATGTAATGAGAAGCCTCAGTTGATACATTATTTATCAAATTAATGGTTTATTTAA
Source organism: Viscum album (assembly GCA_963277665.1). Lineage (NCBI taxonomy): Eukaryota > Viridiplantae > Streptophyta > Magnoliopsida > Santalales > Viscaceae > Viscum > Viscum album. The sequence goes on from OY728135.1 coordinate 1,680,427,437, forward strand.
CCATTTGAAGCTAGGATGAAAAAAATTTAGTTATATCTCTAGAGATATTTCGTAGGATATGTCAATGGATGACCCAATATATTCGTTTAATAATGAGTCAAAGTATAGGGAAATGTCTTTGAATTTTGGAAAATGATAGGGAAAGTGGGTTCCAAGAAATTACATCCCTATCAGGACACTAAAGGTTTATGTGGATATATCATAGGGGTGCCTAGGGTAATTAACAATGAATATGGTTTATTGAGCTAGATTCAGTCATCACCAGGTGCTACATAATGAGGCTTTTTTACCCCTAGTTTCTCACTCCTATGGAATATGCTTCAGAAAATTAAAAAAAGTTATGAACCATCAAGAATTATTTAAATAAATTATTTTAATAAATGTACTAGGATAAAACTAAGTTATAAAATATTAAAAATAAGGTTTCATGATATATACATCCTATAAAGTATATTTTTCTGGTTATGTGGTCTTATAATTGATTAGTAATTCTCGAACTGTGGGTTTTGGTTTCAGTTAATGTACAAACAAGTAGAAGATGGGTTAGCATTAATTTTGATGGAAAACTTGATGATGGTCAAACAATTGTGACTATTACTAGACTAATGTATATTTTGATTATTCATATTTAGCTATCATATACCATGATTATAAATATACACTATAACCAATAATTTAACTCACCAAAGAAGAGAGTAATTGAGATTGCTGAGTGTTCAGATTTTGGATACCATGGAGGCAAGATAATTCAGTTTATTATATGTTATGAATGTTTAAAGAAGATATAATGGGAATATATTTAAGGAAGGATAATATTTATTGGGTGTGGAAAAAATGACATAAATAAAGTAACATCAAAGAGAAAATTAAAAGATCGATTAACTAAATGAATGATAATAACAGTCTCCAAAAAGTATCATGAGCTGTTTAATATTTTAAATGTGGAAAGTATGTGAATTATTCAAATTTATTCCCTAAGGGGATATCTCATGAAGAAAATTTGAAAGAATGTAAGACTAATGGTTTTTTTGTTAACAATAAATTGACTAAAACTGAAATATGAAAATAAAAAGTTATAAAGTGTTAAGATTATGAATATTGGTTAATGGATTGAGAAAGAAGTTGTAAAATTGAAGTATTAATGTATTTTAATTTTTCATTATGTTGTGCTTATGATAAACTATATAAGGATTTTTCTGTATAATATTTCCATTATGGACTTGGAAAAATATGAGAAATGTATTGATAACTAAGAAAGGTGACTTAATAGAAAGGTTTTATTTTATGGAGAACAAGTTATTTTGGGCTGGTACCCCTTAATATGTCACTAATGTTTATAATATGGTGTTTATTTTTTATAAAGATGTGATTGATATGAATAAAGTTAATTTGATAGTATTTATGACCATCAAACTAATTAATGATTTATAGACAAATTTGTTTATGTTATTATTGATGGAGTTTGAGGAATTTTTTTGATTTGGGGAAAATATTCCAAAATAAGTGGTTTTATTCAAGAGATTAGGAATCATGAATATTTTCAATATAGTATCATGGTAATTAATATTATTACCATGTTTAAAGATAATACAATATAAATTTATACATGTGATTGATATGTCAAAATTAAAAGCTAAATTATATTGTTTGAGAGTTTAATAGTAAGTAAATTTTTAAAATTTATTGTCATCATTTCTAAAGTTTTCAATTTTTATATTTGGGAAGTGTTATAAGGATAGTAATTTATGAATTTTTTTACATTTAACAATGGATGATTATTTATATATTAACATATTACCTCACTATAAGAATATTTATCTTTATTGGATAACATGTTTTAAAATTGTTTTATATATATATATATATATGGAAGCAATGAGTTATAATTATTTTAAGTATCTTATTTTGCGGTTCATACATGAAAAAAAATAATCTCTTAGAGTAAGTGATGATGTGTAAATTGATCATGGAACAACCAATTTATAAACTTGTGCATATGAACTTAAAATATATCAAATACAATTTCAAATGTTCTTCTTCTGCATGGAAAAGGAATTCCACAACCTTAAGAAAAGGATATTGAAATAATTTTTTTTTCATGTCATAATAATTTTTTTTATATAAATTACCTTTTTCATGACTCTTTGGTTTATGCCTTTTTTTCATTACCAATATCATTACCATGTTATCTATCCCTCTATATCAATATTTTTGTGTTATTATTCACTTATTTTTTCATGTTTTAGATTCCCATCAGAGTTATAATATTTTGGAAACCTCTTAAGTGTTATTGTAGATTAATTTTTTTACTACCTTTTCTCTTATTCGATAGTTGGTTTCATTAACCCTTTTTTAATGTGGGTTACTATGATGAAATTTTCAAATGTCAACCTTTTATCAACCAGTACATATTTTGAGGGTGGAATTTATTTTATGGGGGGTGTGATGTAAATCATTGATAATTAATGAATTTTTTTTAAAAATAATTTTAAAAATTTTGATATTTTTCTACAGACAACACTAAGTTTAGTTTTTATATCATTCAACATAGGGTTTATGTTTTAATACACATTACACCGAGTTTAAAAGAAACATAAAATACAATTATAATATTATTATATATTATGATAGTTATCAACTAAAAATAGGAATTGTAGTTAAGAAGGGGATAAACTAAATTACGATGATATACATTCCAAACATGTATATAAAATTTAATTCTTTCGTGATCAGTAAGATGTTAATAAAAATAATAATCATGTTAAAATAAATTAAATCCTTTTCTAGAAAACTATATTTATGCAAAAAAATGTTTTACATAAATAAATTAAAAGATATATATTTTGGAATTATTTTTAGGAAATATATATATTATATATTCAATAAAATATTTAACATTAATCTTTTGTGTTTACTATAAAATAAAAAAGGATAAATCCAGTTTTATTCTTAAAAACATATTTTTATTAAAAGTATATTTCTCTGAAATTTTCCCAATTATATTAATTTTTTTTAATTTTTGATGATAATTTATTTGAAAAAATAATGTTCATTTTTTATTTCACATTTTCATAATATCATATGATAAATGTTTGAGAATTTTATGAAAAGGTTAACTTTCTTATTGAAAGTGAAAAATACTGATTTTTAATTAAAAACTTCCAATTTTTAAATGTTTGTAAAAATATATGTTTTCTTTTAAATTAGTTTTGAATTAAAATTAGATATAAAATATTTATATTCAATAAATTAATATAATTGGAATCATTTTTAAATTTAATTTTTATATAAAAACCTCATAATATTTTGAAATTTCTCTCTTTGAAAACTAGGTTTCTCATCACATATATGAGATTAATATTAAATTATTAATTTCAAAAAATAAGAATCTAACTTGGAAAAATGGATTCCATATTTTTAATGAAATTAATTTTTACTATCTAAAATGGTCAACTTAATTTTTTTTCAAAATTAATATTGAAAATAGTAAAAATTTATTATCATGGTTAGGGTAAGCATGGGTTTCCTGGGGGACAAACTAAAATGTTAGGGGTTAAATTTACCAATAAATGAGTATAAAATATATTTTATGGCCATATTTAGACCATATCATGTATGAGTATCATTAATACTCCATTTTGTATCCTTTTTCATTATACAAACATGGGTACAATTTTTACTTTCAAAATATTACAAGTGCTCCCCTCACCTAAGTTATAAAAGCCCACCCCCAATCCTATCCACTTCACTCATTAAAACCATTTTGGATAGGCCATAACCACCACAAATACATCCCCAAATCCTATAATGTCATCAAATATTCCTTATTTTTGGATGAAGTCGAACCTTGGATGGATTTTATCCTAAACCTAAGAAGGATATGTTATGAAATGGCAACGTTCTTCAATGAGCATTTTTATTTTATTTCTTCCTCACCACATTCAATTATTATTAAAACATGATGATATATTATCCCCAAAATATTAAATATAATGAGAATTATTTATATTAAATTAATTACCTTAAACTATATCCAAAGTCATGAAACATGTTATGAAGTCATCATTCATGTGTACAACATATTACTGCCTCACGAACCGATGTCATTAATTTTTCCATTAACACCTCCCATAGTTGGTTATGATCATGGATATAAAGTATATATATTTTATTAAAAAAAATAATCTATTTGAGTAATTTTATCTTATATACATTTTTACATTACATTCTATATGTGATATTATAATATCACTCATGAGTACAACGGACTACCTCCTCACGATGCGATGTGGTTTGTTTTCACTAATGCTTTAAATGAAAAATCATAAGGATAAAGTTAATTGATATTATATATATATATGAAAAAATTATGATATTAAAAACATAATTATATTTTTCAAAATATAATATATCATTTTATTTCATACCTTTTAACTCAAAGAAATGGTGATACCACCATTCGTATACGTTTCAACAACCACCTCCATGAAGTAATTCTACTTTTTCATTTCATCGTCACACCACATAATATATATATATAATTATATTTAAATTAATACTATTGTATTTATCATAATATTTTCATTATTTAATGATAAATTATTACATTCTTCCTTTAAAAAGGGATCATTGGAAAATGGAAACGTTACTCATTCGTATGTACAGCCTACCATCTCCATCATCATAAAAAACATCATTTCATAAAATGATATTTCATGAATTTTTATAAAATTATATTTGATATATATGTTTGATAATAATTTCAATATTTTATTTCTTGATATTATGAAACAATTATCATAATAAGAGAAATTAAAACAATGAATTAAAACATATACGAAAAACAATGTTGTTATTTCCCGAAACATGACTCTAAGATAGAGTTGTTAAAAATGTGTAATAAAAGGACATAAGTTATTCATATATGTGATGATATATATATTTATTCCTCTTTAATACATGTATAGTAAAGGTATATTTATTATACATGAGGTTCTAATGAGTGTGAAGGACTTAGAGACTTAATGATAGTAATTTCTAGTATCTCTTTTATTTATAAGAGACATATTCAAATTCACCACTTTTTAATTTTTTGTGGTGTATATAATACCCCATTGAAATGATATATCATGAATGTAATTATGATAAGGATATTTGATTTTTCATTTTATATTATTATATATTTGTGATTATGATTCAATTTATTACTAAAGAGGTAAGATATTTTGGTCTCAATTATCATTCTCAGAGACGTATGTTATGCTTTTCACATACAACCCTTTATGAAGAGTATATACATCCCATTTTTAATTAAATATAATGAATTTATTAATTCAAATGATATTTTAAGATTCTTTTAATGTTATTATTTCATAGGTATTATGATTCAATGTTACCAGAGTTGTAATTGTTTTGTTTTACAAACTAATCATTTATTAGATTCCTCATGATTATGCTTCAAATGGTGAAATCATATGATCTACCTCTCAGGAAACTGATTTATTTTATTTTCATGTATGTATTTATAAGGAATATGTGTTTTACCTTCACTTTCCTCAATTTATTTAACAAATAGATCAAAAAATTATTAAGAGAAACCGTCTTTATTTCCTTGTTCTGCCAAAAACCCCTTTTCATCCAAAATAATGTTTTCTAAAAATATTTTCTTATTTCTATTAAAATTATTTAAATCATTTAGTAAATAAAATTCGACCCATGTTTTAATTTTTTTAAAAATAATTTTAATGGAATATTTATGTAGTTTTTAAAATAATTCTCGTTTAGATTTTACTAAAAATGTGAAAAGAATATTCATTATTAACATGTGTGATATGAATATTATTTATCACTGTCTTGACCACTACCATATTTCGAGATTCACTTTAATGAATATATGTTTAATTTAAATGGAATTGATTTAAAAAAATCATTTTTAAGAAAACTACTTTTAAAAATAAGTTATTTTCCTCAATAAATGTCTCATGTGATCTTTTAAATTCATTATCTATGTAATATGGCATCCTCTAATGTAACATATTCATCGATTGAGATATGAAATAAGGACACCATTATATTTAATTATCTAATTTTTTTTTGTGAAAATATTTTTATGAAACATTTTTCTCTTCCCCAGTTTATACTATGATAAAATACTTATAAATCCCACATCATTTTTAATGGGTTACACTGTGATTAAATGATTAAATGGTTATGATACCTATCTTTTTCCACATGTTATGATATTATAAAATGTTAATTAATCCCATTTCATTTCATTTATTATGATATAAGGAATTTTTTATGATTTTTTGGCACAAATCTGTATGATTTTATTTTATAGTTAGGTGGTAACTATATCTCACTACAATGAATTGGGTAATGATTAATGTTATATGATCTCAAAGGGTGCAAGATAAGATATCCCAGTCCCTAAATATGGTAAATGGGAGGTTATCCTAAGCTCGATAGATGGTATCTAAGAGTTTATCCTAATCCCAAAATAGCTTATGTGGGAGGTCATCCCAAACCTGAAGTAGGTACACTTGAGGTTATGCCAAATATAACATGAAATGAATATCTTGGTAGGTAGCCTTCACATAAGATTTTTTATAATTATTAAATTACAATAGTCTATGTATATGCCAATTTTATGCTCTAATAGAGCATTTTATTTGATTCCCATATGATTCATGTCTTATGAACTACCAATATTTATTCAATTACTCATAATTTTGAGGATTGATATGCAGGTCATAGTTTTCAAATGTTTAGATAATGTTCTCATACACAAATGTCCACGTTATGACTATGCATTGCCCTTATTTACACTTACTGAGCATCTGAGCTCACACTTTCTTCTATTTTATTTCCCTTGGTTATAATAATGGTTTTAAATAGGTTTACTAATTGGGAATATCATTTTGGGATGCATTGATTATCATTCCAAAATAACAAATATTGTATTGTATATTTCCAAAGGCACTAAACTATCATATTCCTCAAGGGAGTTTTTGTGGAATGTAATGTAAATTCATCTAAGAAGACATAATATCCATTCATGATAATTCTAATTCATTATACATTTAATTGGATAAACTCTACCATAGACATCCTAAATTTGAATATATGGAATTTTCTTTCCATTTCCCCTTGACAAGGACATTAATAATTTTTTAATTTTAAAAAAATCCAAAATGTTACTGTCTTGTTTTTAATGTATTTTACATATTAACATTGAGATAATGCTATATTAAGAATGAATATAACTATTTTTTTAATAAGATTAGTTTATTTTAAATAACATTAATTTTATAATTACTTTAAAATCCTTCGCGGGGATGACACAATGCCACTATAAGTATAGAAAAATCATTGTGAATGATTTTAAAAATAAGATATGTAATATTTTTTGGATGAATTATTTTATCAAATGAATTTTATCGTTAATAATAATTTATAATTTATGTTAAAGTAGTATCTATTTAAAATAATTTGATATCTTGAATACTTTAAAGTCAAATTAAATGAATCGTTTCATAATTTATGTTAATAAAATTATGGGGAAAATAATATTTTTATAGAACTATTTAAAAAGCATAAAAACCATTTTGAGAGAAAAATTAGGATAAAAAATCATCAAAAATGTTATCCCTTTACCATGTATTATCCAATTATTACCATATATATAAAATTATAACCCTTTAATATTGATAATATTGTTATCATAGTTAAGGATAAAAATAGTAAATGAATGGATTAAACCAAAATACAAAGGTAAAAATGAATTGAATATATTCTGAAACCACATTGGTTTGTTATATTTCATCTTTACACATATCACCATCAAATATGGGTCATCTAGGTTTAATTTTTCAAGAAAGTGACTTGATAATATTTAAGCCACTTTCAACCACTTTTGACACCTATATATGCATGTCAGGGGACATGTAGAGGAATGGATGGATGGTTTGCAATAAATACACGCAAAAATGGACCAAAAGTGAACTTAAACGTCTAGATTCATGAAGCTCCCCACTATATCCAATGTTTGGGTCTCACAAATGCCTATACGACATGGATGGTTGACCGTAACATCTATATAGAATTATCCCCTAGTCATGGATAACCCTCCACAAACCTGATATGGTATGACAGTGACCTCAATTTTTCTCCATTCATGTTTTCAGAGCCTTGCCAACCCAGAAAACTTATAAGACATCATGAAAATAACCATTCATGGTGAAACCAACACCCCTACCTCAATGGGGCCAATAAATACCCCCTTATCTTTGACAGTATTGGGAATATGGCATTTCATCTTTTGAGAAATGATCTGAATTCACAATACTCCTATGCTACATGAGTGATAGAGACTATATACGACCCAAGATATCCATCCTTTAGGAAACCACGATAGATTTATTTTTTTATAACCTAAACTCAAAGTAGAGATTCCATTCATGATATAGCATTCCCTTCATGGAAGAAGAAATACCAATGAGGCACTTCATGTTATTTGAAGAACCTACCCATTATTAATCCCAACCCATGGAAACCAAGATATTACCTCGAGGAAGTCACACTCTATTCACAAAGAGAACACCTTCATGAGACCCCTGACCTCTGAAAGGACTCTACACATCAGGATAACTTCCTCTATGAGGCCCCATGTTTCATGAATCACCTCATCTTGAAAACTCCATAGCACCTCCTTTCAACTAACACCCTTTTATGAATGTCGAGTCCTTGAGACCCCGATACCCACTTAGTACTGGTTTAGCCACACCCCAAATTCTTGTGCGACTGGTACCACCAACTATTGTGCCTACCCACATCATTCCAATTATGGATGATAAATTCATCCTATATGTTGCTTCTATGAACAGGTATCGAAATTCAAAAATATTCTAAGCATATATACCCTATTGATGGGCGTCTTGATGGAAACTCTTATATGGTAGTGGAAATTCCAAGTATTGTTTGGAGGATCATGAGTTTTCGTCAAATAATTCACAGAGGTGTAATATTTCAGGGAAACTCTTCAACTATCTTAGTTAGAAATCCTTATGAATCTTCACCCCTCATTGACATGGTCCTCCTTAAAGTGTATCCTGAACCATATCTGACCATCATGATATTAAAATGAAAATCTCTATATCCAATTCATATGACATTAAACTACATGGAAACTTTCTCAGTACATGATTTAAAACTGTATCCTTACATTGTATTATGAACACCAGATTGTTTATCTATGATCATCAGGAAATTCCACCACCTTCTACACTAGGTTACGATAGTCTACACTTGGGAAGCCTCTACGTGTATAACCTAAAAAATATTTCCTCCCATGGGGATTAGACACCCGCAATGAGTAGCTTCCATGCATAAGCCCCAAATTTACCTCTCTCCATGTGGGATGAAACACCCAAAAGGGTAGATTCTACATGTAATCCCCACACCACCCCTTATTGACACTCATACCATAAAACTAATGTTCTTAGTGCATGAAAATAAAATTCATGGATCCATCCAGTCACAAGATCATAAACTATATCATCAAAATGTTTGAGTTTTGATCATTGCCTCTATATTATGGTATATAATATTCCTACCACTTGTTCAAACATGAAAAACATCATCCCAGTGTAAAATGTTCCATCTTAGGGACTCACCCATCCACCTGACTCAATAGTACATTCTGATTTGTCTGCACAATAGTTTAAACTCATTCCTTGACCTGTATCAATAGTATAATCTGATTTTCTATCATGGGGAGAAATCTTCCCTCATTGTGACAGAACCCATCAGTCCATCTCAATAGTATATTCTGATCTATTTATATAAGATTTTAAAAATCATCCTCATTCTGTCTCAATTGGATGTTTTAATATGTAATCCTCATGTGAAATCATCATTCCTAGGAACACACCGCATTATTCCATCTCAATAAAATTTTCTTATCCATCTCCCGATGAGGTTACACTCATTTTTTGATATATCTCGACAGGACATTATGATCTCTAATACTAGTGATAAATCATCCCTCCTCGGGACACACCCCATTGATCTATCTCAATATGTCATTCGGATCCATCTCTATAAGCCATTAAACTAGTTCCTCTACCCATCTCAACATTATTTTCGAATCAGTCTCCCAAATATTTTAATCATGTGACCCTATCTACCTCAATAAGATGTTCCAATTAGTCTCTCTAGTAAGTTAAACTCACTCTATGATCCAGAATACTTACCCCATAAAGTAAATTTTGGATTCCTAAGGTAAAAAGATTCAAAAGTCATACACCCTTGGCGTCAATTACCTCATAAATGAAACAATATGACTAGGGATATTTGCCTATGATTTTTGATATGAGATGCCTCTAAAATGGAGAATAATTTAATATTTTCCAATATTCCCAATGCCCAGACAGACCTGAAAATGTCCAATGTGACTACTCATCATGATCATTGGTTGCTTCCATGTCTATACATAAGTAGTGAAATTTATTGATACCCACCTCAATATGGAACTAGGAATGGGTTCCAATATCATAAATTAATATATGTGAGAAACCCAAACTAGAAAAAATGATTCATGGGGAAATAAATGGAAGGAGGAAATACCATCCCATCATAATGTTTTGATCTAAGAGAAGACCTCTCCTATGAAAGTGAGGAAAGTCTCCCACATTTAGAAAGGGGAAATTTAGGGCATCATGGAAGTAGTGCATTTGGAACATGGTGTAAGAACGACACTATGCCCCAGTGAAAGCATCAAAAATAAAATGGTGAACCAAATGGGAAACTATTCTCTTCAACCATGTGGACTAGTAGTTTTTGGGGCTTCGATAGAATTTTATTCAACCAGATTTAAGCATAATTCATCAGGTTCTACCGAGAAAAGGGTTGGCACACCTTAAAACTCATATGTGAATTAAGGTGGTTAACAATTTTCATCCTCAATCTGTGATATCATCAATGTATATATTGTTATACTTCAATATGATTTGATGATGGTTGGGGATTGGGAACCACTTTTCCCTCTACTCGTACTGACTGTTGAATTTATATTAATTATAGGAATCAATCAATAGAAAGCTAGAAATATAGTTATTGCAGGCATTGGGATAGGAGAAACCTTGGCATGAAATTCCAATGAAACTATACTTCTTTCAAAACATCCAATTTGTCTTCAGCTTCCAACTTACCATGCCCCATGTCACCCTATGAGATCATCCAGAATAGGATGATCAACACCCATTTGTTCCATTATGAGTAGAAGGAGTTGATTCTAAATAGTTATATGAACCAATAGTATAAGTAATCATTTTCACATCATCAACCCACTACTCGCAAGGGACACACTAAAGGAATCCACCAACAATTTTAATGAATAACTGATTTGGGATTCTCTCCTAAGATAACTCTTTTGAATCGCTCCCCCATGTTGAGGAGATATGGGATGATTGATTCACACCTTCAGCGACTATCACCTAGGATTCACTTATGAGGGATCCAACTATTTATGATTAATGAATTCACCGACCAGTCATTCTGGATGAAGAGAATGTGTACATCACCCACACTCTACTAGCTTTGGTCCAACACACACAATGCAAAGATTAGAGTTAGGTTCAGGGCATCACTCGTTAATGAGCTTCTCCAATGACACTTGTGGCCCCTGAAATCACCATTGCATCCTACTAAATCCCTTGAATTAGTCAATAGGGTACACCTTTTCTAAATTGGATATGAACACCCCTAGTCACATCATAGGAAGGTTGAGTTGACTCTCTGAGTCACTATCATCACTGAAAGTCATTATGGGCCATACCGTGATAAAAAGAATTAGTGCAGAGGTCAACCCCACACCACAACTAGCCAGAACTGATGTCCTCCTCATTATATTTAATTTCAACATGGATTTCATCTCCATGTTCCCATTAGTCAGCACAGAAGTCCTCCTTATACCACTACCAACCAAAATAGAGGTCATCCCCACTCCATTACCAATAAACATGGAGTACCTCTATGTGTTAACATTAGTTAGTATGAATTTCTTCCCTATGTACCCACCGACCCAAGAGTATGTCCTCCCTACTCCTTCATCATCAAAAATGGAGGTCCTCTCCATGTATCCATCAGTAAGCATGTATGTCCTCCTCATTCCACTACCAACCAGATTGAAGGTCCTCCCCTCTTCATCCCCAACTAGTGTGGAGTCCCACCCCACATTAACATCAACTAGAATTGTGGTCCTCATTGTGATCTCAACAGCAAGAAAAGAGTATCAATCCATGAAAGATATATACCTTACCCTAAAGAACCATATGAGGATATTAGGGACAACACTTTACATTAGTGTTGGAATCCTTGGAATCATCCTTTCATCATTGCCCTCAAATATTCTGAGGTGATGAAAGAATTGACGATAGAACCTACAGAAATACTACTATAGTATAGGTAAGAAGCATGTCTATTAATTATTTTCATTTTAGAGGATTATATCCACCTGATCCCTATATCTATACACAAATACAATCAGGTGGAGGATATTTCAGATCCATTCTAGGGGTCTATACTTCATTTATCACTATCACCCCGAGTTTACATCTTATCTACCTCTACACTAGAACCTTGATAGATTTCATGGTATGGGATCATTCCTTTAGATTTTGATCATTCCACTGACCGACAAATGGAAACTTCCACCCTCTCTCATGATACTGTGGTGAGAATCCAATATTATAAAAACTAGGCCTTGAAGCTGGCCCAATCCCTAAGAGTTTTTTCTATAAGTAGGAACTATTTGACCCATTTAGTGCTCCTTTATTCGGAAGACAAGTCATAAATAAGGAATAAATTGGTAAATCCTACCATATATCAGCATGAAGAATTTAAAACATGGGCTTACCAAGAGCATGAACCTTCCTCTAAAACATAGAGCATGTGGTTGGTTCTAGTTATAGTCCAGCTATCAATTGTTTTTTGGCTACCTGCATCACCATAAATTCATATCCCAGAGTTCCTCACTGAGTTCTAGGTTGTTTTTTTCTCCTAGGAGATCTATATTTCATTTCACCACCTAAAAAATCTTCTTTTATCCCACTCAGGTATCCATGAGCATGTTGAATCCATCAACCAGTATTGGAGAAGCGTTAAAATTAAATTGATCCCAATAGCTCAGCAACCTAAAATTATGGATACCTACAAAAACCTCATCAAACATACTTCCAGTTCCTCAATATTATCTATCTAGATATTGAAGATGCATCTAAACATGTACAAATAATTGGTAGAATACAACATGTTTCTCTCCATTTAAGCCCTATCTTTGAATCGTTTTGCCTATATACTGATGATGAATGTTCTCCTCTACCTACCAAATATGTTTAATGTTCTTATCCCCAAATTTACTGAGGACTATAGGAAAAAAGACAATGATATAGGGTATGATAAGGAAAAATCTCTTCCAGGTGAGGCACAGTACCAAGTAGACTTCTTGGTGGGTTTCCTCATTCATTATAAGCAGTAGGTAATCGAATTCAGATGTCCCTCCAATGAGACGTTTCCTCCTAAACATCATAACATAGACCAATTAAATTGAAACATTGACCTCTCATATGCATATGAGTTTGTGTTGAAAGTAGAGACAAAACCCACAATATCCACCTTGCTCATGTATATCAAGTAATATTAAAGTATTACCACCAAATTCATCATCGATCAACATATAGATTATTGTAATTCCCTTGAAGACCCCATAACTCCTCTAGTTTCAAATCTGGTCCACCTTGGATAGATACCACTACTTTTTTTATGGTATCCTCTTATATCTAGTTAGAGTATAATATGGGGGATATGGAGAGCTACTAAGGTATAAGTATCCAACCCTACTAGAGCTATACAATGACACATCTCAGGATCAAGGCAATGGTGATCGCTAATTCAATGAGCCTATAAACACATTAGTGGCCATATATTGTCACCAGGTTAACTTGATTACTTCTCTTATTTATTTCCTAGAAGCTCAAGAAACATGACAGATGATGATCCCATCTAACAGAAAACCACATATGACATCAGTGGACAATTTCTAAGCTCCCCTAGAGTTCAAAAATCCATGTATCACCCTATTCAATGGGTTGGTTGGCTTATTATAGAATATAAACCACATTGCATCAATTTTTGGACATATGTTATGGATGCTAGAATAGGGGTAGGATAACCAGATCATATAATTTGTTCAGACACTAGAAATACCCATGTTCATTTCGTATAGCCAATTGACATTAAGTTTGATTTCCAGTTGGGAGATTCTTCAAAGGTAGTTCAATTTATACTTATTCAAAACCAAATAAACTAAAAATATAACTAACCTCTTCAATTACAATTATATTATTAATTAAAAAATAATAGAATTTTTTTATTAGAGGAAGGGACTCATGTATTCACATGATATGTCATCATCCAAAGATAATCTACTTACGATGTTCATGGGGAATGTTAAGAGTGAAATGGCCCCTACCCTCATCACCCAAAACTACCGAGGTGTATTCTGGGAGTTCTCTAGAAAGTAACTGCTTATGAAAGAATCCTAGTAGTAAACTCGAAAAATTTTAAATCTATTTCCACTTCTAGATCCTAGGAGAAGACCTGTAAAAAAATAAACTTCCACTACTATTCATGTAGATGTCCCCAAATAAAGTACAGTTATAAGACCATTTTCTATATGACCCTCACCAAGAAAATCCCAACCATGTGCATCATATCCTAGAAAATAACCCCCCATGCATTGCTTCTCTATGAATATCCTCCTAGAAGTGAATATGTGGATCCACTCCCTTTCAATGATTGGATCCCAGAGTTCCCTTCCCAGATAGAAGAAAACTGAACTATTCTATCAAGGATTCACGAGTCGTAGTATACAACATCTATGGACTATAGAAGGGGACCTAAAATTTCCAAAGTGTAGGAGGCCTAAGGAGGACAGATTCAGAGGACGAATTGATTGTTTCAAATACCATGGTATCCACTAACACACCATCAACGAATAGTTGATTATCAAATATTGGATGTAGGACAAAGTGTATATTGGATTTGAAAATTTGGGTGAGGTTATGGTGTAGGTGACACATGTCTCTACTGATCCTAATAGTGATAGTGAGAGATATTGTGAATGTTCACATTCTCCTAGCTATAGGACCCAAAAATATGTTGTGTTTTTGGTCCCCAAGTAAGTTACTCATTCTCATGGTTTCATTTGTGGCCATGTGAGCATGCCCACCCCTATTTTTCTTATTTTCCCCCTCCTTCCACTACACAAACATCTATATCATAGCCTTAAATATCATATAAGAGCAGTCAGCGACAGCGTGAGGAAAATCAAAGTCCCTATCTAGTTCCAAATTCATCAGACACTATTGATGATTTCATGCCCCCTAAGCTAGGATATTTTCCTAGGGTCCTCACATCCTTGGACTACCCCACTAATGATGAGAATGAGTACATGTTAGTGAATTCTACCATGTTGGTGGATCAATATACAACACCTCATAGTGACGAATTCCATGAATCCCACTCTGGAGCCTCCATCCATCATCATTGAATGAGAGGCATAGGGAACCCTCGACTCTAGAATGCTCAGGAAAATGCATCAAATTTGGTCACTCATGAAAATCATGAAAGGAATCAATTTTTTTGTAGAGCTCAACATTCAATTTCTTCCCATTGCACTCTATTAGGATCACCTCTATAGCCAACCATGATAGCTAATCGAGAAACTCAACCATGATCACCCCATAATCATCCATTCCTAACCTGAGTCAATCCTCATCCAAAATATAGTCATCTATTAGTTGATCACAGTTGGACATCTACCCATCAATAGGATATTTGTAGGAAATGTAAGACCCAATAAATTTATAAAAATACATATTTTCACCCCTTACATGTTTTGTCCCTATATAGTAAAAAAATATTCCCTTAGTGAAGAAGTATGATGTGTTGAAGAACCTAACTGTCATACCACCAAGGATTTTATTCCCTTGAGGATATTTATTTTAAAAGGAAAATTTTGAGGCCATTGAAGAATATTTGAAAATACCTCTATTTTTTTATGTAGAAGATTCTTCCATGAATATCTACTATGAGGAAGATTCCGTGAAAGATGAATTTCAAGTCGTCAGCTCGTTTTATTGTTATGTTGAAGGGTTAATCATCTTAGCGAACATAATCCAACTTTATGTTATATTTTTGTTTAATAGCAATGAAATATTACACTACCTAGTGGATATTGACTATTGGGTTATCTTAATCTTGACCCAAACTCTCCATAATATTTGATTAATAGAATCTGAACTAACTCCCTCCATCCAAAAAATCATGGTTATAATAAGAGTGAGAAGAAACCACGTGGAAACGATTGGTTGAAGAACCATTTTTGGGATTGATATCTACCACTAAATTCATCTTTGTCTCATTTGATACCACCTTGAACATTTTTTTTAGGTTGGACCTGGATTCATTTTCATCCAATGGTCCCCTCCTCAAATCAATAATTCTTCAAGTACTCCCTCAATGGTCGAGTAGGGGTACACCATGTTGAGGAGTCCCCATTTAACTATTATGAAGCCTATTATCTTGATTACAAATACTAATGGAGAGAAAGGAAGTAGGTTCATAATTATGAGGATGACCACATCAATTCATCTAATGATCTGATAACCATCATCGTTAATATGTTTGAATAATTAAAAGATGATTCATTAACCAAATTCATCTATTCGAACCAATGATTACAGACCCGTGGGTATGTTTCTTTGTTTATAAAAAGGGGGTTTTAGAGTCCATTGAAAAAATTGGCACCATAGATCACCTCATACTCCTATGTTGGACTGGCTCGGGTGATAAGAAATTTCCCTTCCCCTATGAAGTACTGAGAATCTTTCACTATGGTCACCAATCTCCAGCCTTCCCACTAGTTCTAAAGAGCATGGCTAATTCATCCGAAGTTGACTCAAAACAACTTCATTAACATAATGAATGGAACTCATTGTATGAGGCCGAGTGGAATTGGACTTATATATTTTTTAGGACATTTTCATAAAAATGGAAACCATATTCATCGATCCCATTTATATCGTAGCAAACATAGGAGATTCCCTTCGGTCGACTGTAATGAACCAATGATTCATTAATGGAAATCCCTCTTGATGTAATTAATTGGCTCCTTATGTTTATATAAATGTCAACTTCATTGGTTTTATGTTACGAATTTTTACCATTGCTAATATAGCCATTGAACAGTGATCACATGATTAGTATAAATATAGGACTTTAACAAATCCAATTTACTCAGACAAAAGAAGTGATGGCCTCATCCAGTAGAATTTCTCCATATGAAGCCCATTTGTCAGCGCTCGGAAAAGAGGTGGTGTCCTTGGGATTTTCTCTTGACCAAGCCCAAGATGAGCTTCATAATTTCAATCTTGATCGGGACCATCTATGGGAAAAGTGGAAGTTGATAGAGATTACCACTCGAGCAATGTTATCCGAGCCACCCCAAGAGTCTATCACAATCGTAAACCTCACCCTTAGGTCTTATGTGGCTATTTTAAGGGGTTATGTAACAAATATCTAGTACTATGTTCATGTATATTATTATTTTTTTGTATATAATAATGAATATACCTTCTTGTCATTATTTATACATTGTAAATAGTTTTTAAAGTACAAATAGTGTTTTTAGTTATTACTTAGTTAAGAATTGTTTTTTTAAAATTAATGGATTTTTGAATTAAATAATATTTTTTTAAAATATTATTATTATAATTTAATTAACTTTTTTAAATATAAATAAATTATAATTTTATGAATGCAATTATAATTTTTATTAAGGGTTAAAATCCATTTCTGTCAAAACCCGGGAATTTTTGAAAAATATCAGTTTTTATTTTAAAAGTGAAAATTAACATATTTAAAAAATTATTTAGATAAAATAAATGTTATTTATGGAATCAGGATGTCAAAATTATCCAACGGTGAATTTTTCATAATTTTCTGAGACAGTCAAATTTTTGGGTAACAATTAAATACCGTTTAAATATATAATGTGTTTTATGAAATCATAATGACCCAATAATGATGTAATAAAATACTATAATATTTATGTTCGGCCAATATATGTTTTACCATTAATTTAATGTGATTTTGGGTTTGTTTGATTTACTTTTCAAATCATTAATGGACCCCTCAAGACTTATTAAACACCTTGTCTTTTTAAATTAATTTCCATGGGAGTGTGACTCACCTCCACCTAAGCAACCCTATTATTTTAAGAAGTTCGGAATTTGGCCTTATAAAATATTGTTTTCCTCTTCCCTTTTCCAAAAAATATGGGCAAAAACCATGGGACTATTTGTGGTTTGGATTAATTTAATATAAGGGGTCCCAAACCTAAATAATAAAGAAGTCTCTAACCTTTCATATAAAAACCCACACAAGCTCCCACTTCCTCCTCACTCAAAGCCTTTTGAGTTCATAGAAACTCTACCCTACTCTCTCTAGAATCCTCACAAGGTGCCCCAAGCTCCCAGAGAGACTCTCACAATCCTCTCTCAGCCTTTGGAAGCACACTTTCATGTAAGGGTTTTTTCTTCCTTTCTCATTTTTGTCCAATTTTCATTAAGTTGTTTTGCCCTTTTATTTTTAATTATGAATATTGGGGTGTGGTATGAACCTCCCTCATACTTCCCTATTTATTTTTTAATGATGGTAGACCCATTTCTCTCTCATTAAATGCCTCCCATGTACACCCGTTACTATGACAAAATTTCGAAAGGAACTTCTCTCTCCTCTTTTACATTCAAGCCATACTTTTGTATCATGAATATAAATTCCATTACAATATTTGGGACATGTATCTATATGAACTACTTAATTTCCATTACATTTAAATTTGATGAGGAACCCCTTTCTCTCTCATCAACCTTTTTTATGAATTCTTATGTCACGCCGTTACGCTGCCGAAATCACACCGATTTTCTAAGCCAATTCCATTGTGTAGTGAATACCATGCCCATATCTCCATTAAGGGTATTCACCTTTATAAACATTTACTTATTGATTATAAAGTTTCATGTATGAATTCCACATTCCTTTATCATGGAATAAATGATTATGTTTTATGAATCTATGTTTTATGATTCATGTGGCACACTTATGCATGAAATGAAATGTTTAAGAAGGGTGCGCCCTTATAGCGCTCCAATGAATTGGGTAAAGTATAGTATCATGATACGTCATGTGAAATGAGTGTTGAGTCATTATAATTCAAGTGAAACAAGGGTTTACTCATGATTTATGTACAATGAGGATTTACTCATGCTCCATGTGCAATGAGCCTTGGCTCATGCTAATTCCATGTTAAGTGTTGTTGCCACATTTCCATTTATGATTATCATGCTTTATCATAACTTTATGTTCATGTTTCTATTATTCTCTATTGATATTCCTATTTCATAACATGTATTGTAATCCTCATGTTATTCCATGTGTTCTCCCTTACTGGGCTTTCACTACTGGAAAAACAGGTATTTGCGACGGGCTATTTGCGACGGGATCCCGTCGCAAATAGCCCGTTGCGGAAAACGCCGTCGCAACTAAACTTATTTGCGACGGGACCGTCGCTAAAGCCGTTTTTTGCGACGGGCATTCTGCCCGTCGCAAATAGTATTCCGTATTTTTGTAAAAAACTTTTTAAACAGTTATTGCGACGGGCCCGTCGCAAATACCTTTTGCGACGGGACCCGTCGCAAATAGTTTTTGCGACGGGCCCGTCGCAATAACGTTTTTTTTAAAATAAAAAAATTAATAATACTAGTATTTGCGACGGGAACCGGGACCCGTCGCAAATACTATTCATAGTAATTGCGACGGGACCCGTCGCAATTACTCTTTTTAAAAAAAAATAAAAAATTATTAATAATACTAGTATTTGCGACGGGCATAGTATCCCGTCGCAAATACTATAAAAAAAATAAATTATTAATAAATTATTTTAATTACTATAATAATAGTAAAATTATAATTCAAAAATAAAAATAATAGAATATTAATAAATAATTTAATTAATATAATAATATTATAATTATAATTCATAAATAAAAAAATATTAATAAGTTATTTTAATTAATATAAAAATAATAGAATTATTTTACATTCAAATATTAAAATAATTCAAGTATTACAAAAAAATAATTAAATTTTAATATTATAAAATTTTAATATATATATAAAATTTTATTATATAAATAAAATTTTAATATATATATAAAATTTAATATTATAAAATATAAATATTATTATTATTCATATTAATATTGTTATTTAAAAATATAATATTATTAATATTTTATAATGAGACAGAAACTACGAATAGAAAAAAAATATATTTTGATTTCACAAATTTTATAACAGAAATACAAACTCTAATCTGTAGGAGGGGGGGAGGTGGGGGATCTGCAGATGGTGGTGGAGGAAACTCCATCCCTAAAGCATGAGTGAGTCGGCGCATGTACTCCATCTGCTCCTGATGCTGCTGCTGCCACCGACTCGTCTGCTCCTCGTACAGCTGCTGCTGGCGTCGACGCTCCTCCTCATGCTGCTGACGTATCTGCTCCTGCTCCTGTCGGAGACTCTCTATCTGTGCAGTCTGAGATCGCAATTGCTCCTCATACTGTGTAGAAGAAGATGCACGAGCTCCCCTCGAGCTGGACGCCGACATCGCAGCACTGCCATAATAATCTCCGGGAGTCAGTCGAGAGCTGATACCAACTACCCGGCCCTTCTCGAAGGCATACTGGGTGGCCTGCATCCATGCCGCATCATCAAACTGACGGGCAGTGGTCTGATCTGATGACTCGGCCTGACTCTCAGGCCGGGCCTGTGCCGCTGCGGCCTCATATGACTCCTATAGTTGCAATTTAAAATTAAAATTGTGAATATATTATATGCAGTTAATTTTTAAACTTGAAAACAAATAATACTGACCACGATGTGATGCTGACGATCACCTCTGAGCTCCCCAGTAGCAGGATCACTATACATCCTCCGATATACGTCGTACTCTGTAATATCGGGGTGCTCGACAGCCTATAAGAATAAAAAATAAACTGTTAATATTTATAGTTATATAAAATATTTATAAATAATGTACGTACCAGATGCAGTCTATGAGTACTGAAAGAACGACTCCCAGCTCAATGAGTCACCTCCTGCCTCCCCCGATTCTGCCTCCCCACCGATGATCTCCTCTGAAAGGCACCACTCAACCAGTGCGCACATAATCCATCCCATACATGGGATGAAATGTACTCTGGTCGGTGTGCTCTACATGACTCCTCAAAATCTGACACTCCTGCTTTCTTCATCGCAGCTTTTCTTAAATTGTGCAAAAACTGACGAAGGCGATCACGCATGGCCACCTCCCATGCCTCGTGGATGGCGTCACGCATGGTATCCTCGATCGGATACCATAAACCCTACAAATAAATCAAAATATCAAGTTAGAAATGAAATAATTTTCAAAATAAAAATTATTTATTTACGTACGTACCAACCAATGGCCGAACATGGCCTGCTGCACATCAATGGGAATCTGCTCCCATGTGGTCCACGGCTGAGAGAAATAGTTGCGCAAAATAGCGCTGCCCTGTCCGACTGCTATATGCGAAAAACTGAAAAAATAATAAACATTTATTATGTGAATAGATTAATGAAATCTTAGTCAAATTCACAGGTTATTACACAGGTTATCACACCTCCGGGTGCGCGGATCAAACCCAAGACGTGGACATCGCTCGGGGACGGGGTCAGGAATCATCAATCGTGCAAGACCGCGCCCCCTCCGCGTACTCCCTGGAGCGCCTGCAGGATGAGGGTCATCTGCCAGCAACTCATCCGCATCGAAAGGCAGGTCAGCCTCCGCCAACTCACGAAATGTGGCCTCGTCCATCTGAAACAGAAAATGTTAATATTAGCAAATAATTGATAATTACTATTATATATACATATATATACATATTATGATTGTATATAAATACCATGGAATTCTATAAGTGTTCATCTTCATCATCATCTTCATATATGTCAATGTCATCTTCATATTCCTCCTCAACATCATCGATATCCATTCGAGTTGCAGTTGCTTCATCTCTTACCATTTCAAATTCATGTGTGACATCATTAACATCATCGTCATCACTGACTCTTAAATGTGGGGTGTCGTCATCGATACTCATATCTCTTTGTAAAAAAGATTGATTTTGAGTACTCTCTTGAAAAACTTCAATTCTTTGCACATCAGTGAAAGCACATTCACTTTGACTAAACTGATTGTCTCGAATTTTGATTTTTATTACACTCCACCAATCAGTCAAGTCTCTTGATGTTGCACAGTACTTTTCATAATAAACTTGATATGCCTGTTGAGCCAATAAGAATGGTTCATTTACTGCGAGAACACTTTTACATTTAATATCGATGATTCCATGAGTCGGATGAACACGCACGCCTCTCTCTGTATCCAACCACCGACATTTGAATATGGTTATGTAATGTTGTCCAAGATAACAGAGTTCAATGATTTCATCAAGTATGCCATAAAAGTCAACTTCATTTTCTCGATGATGAGATCCTCTCAAGCTAACTCCACTGTTCATTGTTTTTTTCGATTCCCCATATGCATGCGTGTGGAATCGAAATCCATTCACCACATATGCATTATAAGTTTTAACAAGTTTGGAAGGTGGGTTACTCAATACACAGAGCCGTTTGTCAATTTTATCAGCATGTCGAGACACCTGAAGATTTGTGAAATAATTATCAATATAGTAAACTATACATTGAATGAGTTTCTAAATGATAAAGAATTTATGTTACCAGTTTTTGAAACCACTGAGAGAAATTTTTCAGTCGCCGTTCTTCGAGAGCAGCTGCTGTAATTTGTGGAATTTGTTTCTTGATATGATTATCATACAACCTATAAAAACCAAAGTTATTTACTGTAACATAAATGATAGAATAAGTGATATAAACACTTACAGTACAACTGATGTCATCTCTTCACAGTTGAGCAGAACATACGTATGAGCTCTATGATGTTCATCATCTGAAAGTTTGTGTCAGCCATGTCTAATGTAAACTCTATAATTGTCCTTGCATGGTTGATCACTTCGCAAGTAATGTTGCAATCAGACAAACCAAGTCATTCCCTTCTTAACTATAAGAATTATCTCACATGAACCTTTACATAGATCATTCTTCCTTAAAAATTTGAGGGGATATCATTATTTTTCCCTTAAATTTTCAAGGAAGAATGGTCTATGTAAAGGTTCATGTGAGATGATTCTTATAGATAAGAAGGGAATGACTTGGTTTGTCTGATTGCAACATTACTTTTGAGGTGATCGACCATGCAAGGACAATTATAGAGTTTATATTGGACATGGCTGACAGAAACTTTTTATTGCGCATGACCTGACAATTAGCGACCCTTTAAGATTTGAACATGTTAAGAATAGAGCAAAATCTGTTGTAAATATTGATAATTTTAATATTTTATAAATTTTTATTATTTTAATAATATTAATATTTTTTTCATAAATATTGATAATTTAATTTTTTTTGCTAAGTGTTCTTGAGTATTCCTGAGTATTCCGGAGTATTCCTGATTATTCGTGAGTATTCGTGAGTATTCGTGATTATTCGTGAGTATTCGTGATTATTCGTGAGTATTCGTGAGTATTCGTGAGTATTCGTGAGTATTCCTGAGTATTCCTGAGTAATCCTAATTATTACTAATTATTCCTAATTATTCCTAATTATTTGCAATTATTGGTAATTATTGGCAATTATTGGTCATTATTACTAATTATTACTAATTATTGGTAATTATTACTAATTATTGGTAATTATTACTAATTATTCCTAATTAATCCTAATTATTCCTAATTAATCCTAATTAATCCTACTTATTCCTAATTATTCCTAATTATTACTAATTATTGCTAATTATTTCTAATTATTGCTAATTATTTCTAATTATTGCTAATTATTTCTAATTATTGCTAATTATTTCTAATTATTGCTAATAATTTCTAATTATTACTAATTATTTCTAATTATTACTAATTATTTCTAATTATTCGTAATTATTGCTAATTATTGGTAATTATTGTTAATTATTGGTAATTATTGCTAATTATTGGTAATTAATACTAATTATTGGTAATTAATACTAATTATTGGTAATTAATACTAATTATTGGTAATTATTACTAATTATTGGTAATTATTACTAATTATTCCTAATTAATACTAATTATTCCTAATTAATACTAATTATTCCTAATTATTCCTAATTATTCCTAATTATTGTTAATTATTCCTAATTATTACTAATTATTGTTAATTATTCCTAATTATTACTAATTATTGGTAATTAATACTAATTATTGGTAATTAATACTAATTATTGGTAATTAATACTAATTATTGGTAATTAATACTAATTATTCCTAATTAATACTAATTATTGGTAATTATTACTAATTATTCCTAATTAATACTAATTATTCCTAATTATTCCTAATTATTGTTAATTATTCCTAATTATTACTAATTATTGTTAATTATTCCTAATTATTACTAATTATTGTTAATTATTCCTAATTAATACTAATTATTGGTAATTAATACTAATTATTGGTAATTAATACTAATTATTGGTAATTAATACTAATTATTGGTAATTAATACTAATTATTCCTAATTTATACTAATTATTCCTAATTAATACTAATTATTGGTAATTATTACTAATTATTCCTAATTAATACTAATTATTCCTAATTATTACTAATTATTGTTAATTATTCCTAATTATTACTAATTATTGTTAATTATTCCTAATTAATACTAATTATTGGTAATTAATACTAATTATTGGTAATTAATACTAATTATTGGTAATTAATACTAATTATTTCTAATTAATACTAATTATTTGTAATTAATACTAATTATTCCTAATTAATACTAATTATTTGTAATTAATACTAATTATTCCTAATTAATACTAATTATTGGTAATTATTACTAATTATTCCTAATTAATACTAATTATTCCTAATTATTCCTAATTATTACTAATTATTGTTAATTATTCATAATTATTGTTAATTATTCCTAATTATTACTAATTATTGTTAATTATTCCTAATTATTACGAATTATTGGTAATTAATACTAATTATTGGTAATTAATACTAATTATTGGTAATTAATACTAATTATAGGTAATTAATACTAATTATTGTTAACTATTAGTAATTATTACTAATTATTCTTAATTATTGATAATTATTAGTAATTAAATGAATAATTATCAATAATTAGAAATAATTACCAATAATTACAAATAATAACATTATTAATATATTTTATTATTAATATTAAAATAATATAATTTTCTAATTTATATACAGTTCTTTTTTCATCTGTGCGTTTTCTATCTCCACATACAAATAATACATGTGAAGACAGCAAACACACAGATGAAAAAAGAACTGTATATATATGAAAAATTATATTATTTTAATATTAATAATAAAATAAACTAATAATGTAATAATGTTCTTATTCCTAATTATTGGTATTTATTACTAGTTATTAATATTTATTCTTAATTACTAAAAATTATTACTAATTATTCCTAATTACCATATAAACAATACTAATAATTTAAATTTATTAAGTAATAAAACAATGTAAACATAATTAAATTACAACTAATTAATAATAATAGAAACTAATAAGAAATTAAAAATAAATAAAAAATTAAAATGAAGATAAATACCTTGAAAATTGATCTGTTCTGATCGTTCTTCAAAACTTTAATATCAGCTCCGGAGAAAAAACTTAAACTGGAGAAAAACTCAACTCTAGAAATATGATTCTGAGAGAGAGAGAAGATAAGGAATGAGAATGAAATGAAAAAAACGGATGGGGGTATTTATAGGTTAGATTAGTTGCGACGGGCCCATTTGCGACGGGATTCCCGTCGCAAATAGTATTATTTGCGACGGGTCCCGTCGCAAATACCTTAGCCAACATTTATTACGGTCAACCGGTAAATAGTTATTTGCGACGGGTCCCGTCGTAAATAATCCTCTGCCGACATAGTATTTGCGACGGGGGAATATTCCCGTCGCAAATACCTTTTACCGCCGCCGGTTATTTGCGACGGGAATATTTCCCCGTCGCAAATAAGTTTCCGGCGATTTGGCGCGCATCGCGGGAAAACTATTTGCGACGGGGAAAGCAATCCCGTCGCAAAAGCCTCCTTATTTGCGACGGGGAAATACCCCCGTCGCAAATAAGTTTTTAACATGACTATTTGCGACGGGATTTATTCCCGTCACAAATAACCCGTCGCAATTGCTCATTTTTCCCGTAGTGTTTATAGCTCCCCCTTTTCTTATGCATGTCCTCAGGTTATCCCATGAATTGCTAAGTACGAGGGAATATAGTGGTCATGTAAAGGATGTTTTCAATAAAGATATTGTATTTAATGTTTTTAGTTTTTATGTAATGATCCTAAGCCCAAAATACACTAAACCTCTCTATCTTCCTTATTGTATCAAGTGAAGTTTTATGTAATAAATCATTTTTATGTTGTAATAAAAATCAGGGTTTTCATAGTTGGTATCAGAGGATTGGTTTAGTTATTTTTGGGATTAGGATTAGAAAACCCTTGTAAAGACTTAGAGACAAGACTAAGTATAATAAAAACATCCCCAAGTTTTGGTAAGTATTGAGTAAGTGGTTTATCAAGCAAATACATCTTTGTCTGGATACGAGCAGGTAGAGGCGGCTCTGGCACAGATGTATCCTAGGGGTAAAACCCGAAAACACCGCTTTGAGCTAGACTCGAACGGGAACGGGTGCACGAAAATGGGCCTTGATGCACTCTTTGTTACGACACTCCTGGGAGATATTTTTTCATAAATTCACAATCTTAGTATGAACCCTTATTAAGGGAATTAAAAAAAATGCCCCTATGAATATATGTTAGAAGGTAGATCATGAAAAGCCTAGATTAAAGCCTATAAACTCATGAGTTAAGAAAATAAAAGTTTATTTATAAGTCATAAAATTTTTTCTTTGGATTTCACTTTATGTGTTTCCCCTAAATTTCCCTTTATTCCAGCCAATGGCTGAAAATAGGAGGACTTGGGCTAACAACCGATGTGAATTTCGGTGTGATGACTGTACTAATGAGATGTCCAATCCAATAGGAGTGGGAATCGTGAAATTTGTCATGCTTCTCTCTCAAATAACTCATTTTTTTTAATAAAAACATGGGTCAAGGGGAATGTTCAACCCCCCCCCCCTAAAAAAGAACATGTCGTAATCGAGAGATTCATGAGATAAAAGGCCTCCTACTTTTAGTGGATAATATGATCCCACGATCGCTGAACAATGGTTCAACACCATTGAAAAGATATTCTCTATCCTTAAATGTTCTGAACAAGAGAAGGTTCTCCTTGTGGCTTATCGTATGATATGTGAAGCTGATCAATGGTGGACGTTGATAAAAAATATGAAGCCTTACGAGGAGATCGATGCGTTGGAATGGAAGGATTTCTGGAAGATGTTTTTAGATAAATATTTTTTGTGCACCCTTCGACTTAAGATGGAAAGGGACTTCCTTTCCCTCATGTAAAAAAATGAAGAATCTGTTGGAGCGTATGAGGAAAACTTCATAAGGCTTGCACTATACACTTCCGGATTTGTCGTTACCCCCGAATGCAATGATGACCACTCCTTTGGTGGGCTGAAGCCTAGCCTATGGAAAGCATTGGTGATCCGTGACTTCGACAGCTATGAGGAAATTCTCTGATGTGCTCTCAAGGATGAAATGGAGATTGGAGAATCACAGGGGTATCATGGGGATAAGAAGCATAAGGTGGACTTTAGTTCTGGTGGTCTGATGGATACATCCAATGGTGCTAAGAAGATCCAGCACCCCTCTTTCCAAAAGTGCGGAAAGAAGCACCCTAGAAATTGCATTAAGGGGATGAGGAAATGATTCAGATGTGGAAGAGAAGGGAACCTAGATGTTAACTATTGGCAAGAGAGACTCGCGGCTGCGACAGAGGAGAGGAACGCTCCGTTCGAACCTCAATGCGTTGTTCAATGCTACAAATGCAAAAACTGGGTCATTTTTCAAATCAGTGCCCTAATACGAGGGTTTTCGTAGGCAACCAACAACCTCCAAGGCAGCAAGGAAGAGCTTTTGCCATCAATTCGGCCGAAGTGAACCCCGACAATGAAGTGGTGACAGGTACACTAGTACTTCATTCAAGAATAGTGAACATACTTTTTTATTAAGGTTCTACGCATTCTTTTATATCTTGAATGTTTAGTAGAACAATCCTAGCACCACCACAAATCATGGAAGTGAAGATGTCGGTGAGTACGGAAAATGGGAAAATCATTGCATCCCATGAATATAAGTCCTCCCTTGTTATAATATGTGGATTGAATTTCTCGGCGAACCTCGTCATACTCCCTCTAGTGGAATTTGATATAATTCTTGGCATGGATTGGCATTCCTTATATAGAGCCAACATAAATTGTCGAGAGAGGGAAATCACACTCCATATGGAGAATCGACCCATGATTCTTTACAAGTGTAAGGAGGAAGATGAATCTACTTTAGCTCCATCATCTGAAACATGGATATTACTGCCTTATGAGCACGCATATCTGGTTCAGATGATTGAGTCCAAGGGAGAAACCATCCTTGAAGAAATGTCTATTGTGAGGGAATTTGCGAAAGTGTTTCCCGAGGAACTGCCAGGTCTTCCTCCTAGAAGAGATGCTTAATTCCCAATTGAACTTATACCCGTGGCATTACCAATATCCAAGACTCCATATATAATGGCTATTTTAGTGCTTGAAGAGCTGAAGAAACAACTACAGGAGAATCTGGATAAAGGGTTTATACGCCCAAGTGCTTAACCATGTGGTGCACCGGTCCTCTTCATCAAGAATAAGGATGGGTCAATGCGCCTTTGCATCAATTATCGTGAGCTCAACAAAATCACGATAAAGAACAAGTATCCTATCCAAAAAATTGATGACTTGTTTGATTAGCTACGTGGAGCACAATACTTCTCCAAGGTGGACTTGCGGTCGGGATATTATCAAGTATGGGTGAAGAAGGAAGATATCCCCAAGACTGCTTTTCGCACAAGATACGGGCACTAAGAATCCATAGTAACGCCTTTCGTACTCACTAATGCTCCAGCAATCTTCATGGACTTAATGAATAGAGTCTTTAGATATTAAATTGAAAAATGTGTGGTAGTCTTTATAGATGATATTCTAATATACTCCAAAAACAAGGACGATCATGAGGGGTATTTAAGAACTGTACTAGAGACTTTGCGCAAGGAGAAGCTCTATGCAAAGTATAGAAAGTGTGAGTTCTGGTTGAAGGAGGTCTCATTCTTAGGCCATATAATCACAAGCAATGTGATATCTGTGGATCCCTCCAAACCAGATGAAATTGAGGGATGGACGAGGCTAACATCGGTAACGGATATCCGTTGCTTCTTGGGGTTGGCTGGATATTATCGATGATTTGTGAGGAATTTCTCACAACTTTCCAACCCTATTACTAAGATAACTCAAAAGGGAGTAAAGTTTTCTTGGAGTGATGAATGTGAAAAAAGCTTCAAGGAGTTGAAAAGGAGGCTTATCACTGCGCCTGCGCTCACTTTACCCATAAGTGGGGAACTTTTTGTGGTATTCAATGATGCCTTAAAGAAGGTATTAGGTTGTGTGCTGATGTAGAATGATAAAGTGATATCCTATGCCTCAAGGAAGTTGAAAATCCATGAGCGAAACTATCCAACGCATGATTTGGAGTTGGCAGCGGTGATCTTTGCCTTGAAAATCTGGAGACATTATCTCTATGGGGAGAAATGTGAGATATATACTGACCACAAGAGTCTTAAATAAATATTCACACAGAAGGAGCTTAATATAGACCAGAGAAGATGGATAGAGCTCATCAAGGATTATGTCTATTCAATACATTACCACCCTGGGAAAGTGAACAAGGTGGGAGATGTCCTTAGTAGAAAGGACCTAGTGATTCTATCAATGATGAGAATTGATAAGGATCCAATCTTCTAAGACTTGATGAAGATGGACATGGGAATCATAAAGAAGGGAACCTCATCAATCCTTTGACAATTTATTGCTCAACCGTCTCTTTTGGAAAGGATAATGGATGCTCAAAAGGATGATGTGGGAATTCAGAAAAAAGTGGAAGCTATCAAAAAAGGGAAATCCTCAGAGTTTAATGTTAATGAAGAAGGAATTGTGTGATTTGGGAAAAGACTATGTTTCCATCATGTCCGGAGCTGAAGAAGGAAATTTGTATGATGCACATAGTTCAAATTTCTCTATTCACCCAGGGAGCACAATGATGTATCGAGATCTTTGAGAAAACATTTGGAGTGATAATATGAAGAAGGAGATCAATGAATATACATCAAAGTGCCTAGTGTGTCAGCAAGTGAAGGCAGAAAGGCAGAAGTTTAAGTGGATGATGCAAATATTTCCCATACCAGAATGGAAATGGGAGAACATCACCATGGACTTTTTCACCGTACTTCCAAGTACATCTAAAGGCAACAATGAAATCTGGGTTGTTGTGGATCATCTTACAAAGACTGCACACTTCATTGCTATTCGGGAGGATTTCTCTTTGGATCAACTAGC
The DNA here is from genome assembly GCA_963277665.1 of Viscum album. Lineage (NCBI taxonomy): Eukaryota > Viridiplantae > Streptophyta > Magnoliopsida > Santalales > Viscaceae > Viscum > Viscum album. The sequence continues at coordinate 1,680,458,301 of OY728135.1, forward strand.
ACAGATATATATCAGGGAAGTGGTAAGGTTGCATGGAGTACCACTATCTATTGTTTCTGACCAAGATCCAAGATTTACCTCTAAGTTTTGGAAGAGTCTTCAACATGATCTAAATACTGAACTGAACTTCAGTACAACCTATCATCCTCAAACTGATGGCCAATCCGAGTAGACAATCCAAACACTTGAGGACATGTTGAGAGAATGCTCAACAGACTTTAAAGGAGGATGGGATCAACATCTTCCTCTGGTTGATTTTTCTTATAATAACAGTTTCCACTCAAGCATCCAAATAGCACCATATGAAGTCCTGTATGGGAAAAAGTGCAGAAAACTGACATGTTGGGATGAGGTCGGTGAACGTAAGCTGCTGGGACCAGAAATGGTGGAGAATGTGAAAACTATTCAGCAGCATATCAAGGCGGCCCAGGGTCTACAGAAGAGTTATGCAGATAACCGTCGACGAGACCTTGAGTTTAATGTTGGAGACATGGTGTTTCTACGCATATCTCTGTGGAAGAGGGTCATGAGGTTTGGAAAGAAAGGTAAGTTAAGTCCGAGGTACATCGGCCCCTTCGAGATTCTTGATCTTGTTGGGGTTGTGGCCTATCGACAAGCACTTCCACCTACCATGGCCAACATACATGATGTCTTTCATGTATCCCTTTTAAGGAAGTACATACCAGACCCTTCACATGTACTCTCTTCTGAGGTAGTACAGTTGGAGGATGATCTTTCTTATGAGGAGCAACTAGTGAAGATATTAGATCGTAGAGAAAAAGTCCTATAAAATAAGACAATGCCCCTCATCAAGGTGTTGTGGAGAAACCACAAGTTTGAATAAGTGACTTGGGAATCAGAGGAAATGATGAAGCTGAGTAACCCACATCTGTTCTATTGTGGGAAAAGGAAAATTTTGAGGGAGAAATTTCTTAAGGGGAGAATATTGTAACGACCCAAAGTTTCATTAATGGAAATCCCTCTTGATCTAATTAAATGTCTCTTTATGTTTATATAAAATGTCAACTTCTTTGTTTTAATGTTAAGAATTTTGACCGTTTCTAATATATCAGTTGAACAGTGATCACATGATTAGTATAAATATAGAACTTTATCAAATCCAATTTACTCCGACAAAAGAAGTGATGGCGTCATCCAGTAGAATTGCTCCATACGAAGCACATTTGTCATAGCTCGGAAAAGTGGTGGCATCCTTGGGATTCACTCTTGACTAAGCCCAAGCTAAGCTTTATCATTTCATGCTCGAATGGGACCGTCTATGGGAAAAGTGGAAGTTGATAGAGATTACCACTCGAGCAATGTTATCTGAGCCACCCCAAGAGTCTGTCACCATCACACACCTCACCCTTATGTCATATGCGGCTGTTTTAAGGGGTTATGTAATAAATCACTAGTACTATGTTCATGTAAATTATTATTATTTTTATATAATAATGAATATACCTTCTTGTCATTATTGATACATTGTAAATAGTTTTTAAAGTACAAACAATGTTTTTCGTTATTACTTAATTAAGAATTATTTTTTTTTATTTAAAGAATTTTTAATTAAATAATATTTTAATAAAATATTATTATTATTATTAAATTAATTTTTATTAAATATGATTTATCTTATAATTTTATGAATGCAATTATAGTTTTTATTAAGGTTTGAAAGCCATTTCTGTCAAAACCCGTGAATTTTCGATAAATGTCGGTTTTTATTTTAAAAGTGAAAATTAACATATTTAGAAAATTATTTAGATAAAATAAATGTTGTTTCTGGAATCAGGATGTCGAAATTATCCAACGGCGAATCTTTCATAATTTTCTGAGACAGTCAAATTTTTGGGTAAAAATTAAATACTGTTTAAATATATAATGTGTTTTATGACATCATAATGACCAATAGTGATGTAATAAAATACTATAATCTTTATGTTCGGCCAATATATGTTTTAAAATTAAATTAATGTGATTTTGGGTTTGTTTTACTTACTTTTCAAAGCATTAATGGACCCCTCAAGACTTATTAAACACCTTATCTTTTTAAATTAATTTCCATGGGAGTGTGACTAACCTCCACATAAGAAACCCTATTATTATAAGAAGTTCGGACTTTGGACTTATAAAATATTTTTTCCCTCTTCCCTTTTCCAAAAACCATGGGCAAAAACCATGGGATGGTTTGTGGTTTGGATTAATTTAATATAAGGGGTCCCAAACCTAAATAATAAAGAATTCTCTCACCTTTCCTATATAAACCCACCCAAGCTCCCACTTCCTCCTCACCCAAATCCTTTGGAGTTCTTCCAACATCTTCCCTACTCTCTCTAGAATCCTCCCAAGGTGCCCAAAGCTCCCACGAATCCTCTCACAAGCCTATCTCTAGCCATTGGAAGCACACTTCGAAGTAAGGGTTCTTTCTTCCTTTCTCATTTTTGTCCAATTTTCTTTAAGTTGTTTTTCCCTTTTATTTTCAATTATAAATTTTGGGGTATGGTTTCACACCTCCCTAATACAACTCTATTTATTTTTGAATTATGGGATACCCTTTTCTCTCTCATTAAATGCTTCCAATGTACACCCGTTACTATACCGAAATTCCGAAAGGAACTTATCTCTCCTCTTTTACATTCAAGCAATACTTTTGTATCATGAATCTAAATTCCATTACAATTGTTGGGACATGTACCTATATTACCTCCTTACTGTCCATTACATGTAAATATGATGAGGAACCCCTTTCTCTCTCATCAACCTTTTATATGAATTATTACATCACACCGTTACACTGCCGAAATCGCACCCGTTTTCTAAGCCAATGCCATTGTGTAGTGAATACCATGCCCATTTGTCCATTAAGGGTATTCAACTTTATTCACATTTACTTATTTATTATAAATTTTCATGTATTAATTCCACATTCCTTTATCATGGAATAAATGATTATGTTTTATGAATCCATGTTTTAGGATCCATGTGGCACACTTATGCATGAAATGAAATGTTTAATAAGGGTGCACCCATATAGCGCCCCAATGCATTGGGTAAAGTATAGTATCATGATATGTCATGTGCAATGAGTGTTGAATCATGCTAATTAAAGTGAAACGAGGGTTTACACTTTCTTTATGTGCAATGAGGATTTACTCATGCTCCATGTGCAATGAGACCTGGCTCATGCTAATTCCATGTTAATTGTTGTTGAAACATTTCCATGTTATGATTATCATGCTTTATCATAGCCTTATGTTCATTTTTTTCTTATGATCTATTGATATTCCTATTTCTTAACATGTATTTTACTCCTCATGTTATTCCATGTGTACTCCCTTACTGGGCTTTATAGCTGACCCTTTTTTTATGCATGTCCACATGCTATCCCATTCAATGCTAAGTACGAGGGAATGTTGTGGTCATGTAAAGGAAGTTTTCAATAAAGATGTTGTATTTCATGTTTTATGTTTTTATGTAATGATCCTAAGACCCAAAGACACTAGACCCCTCGATCTTCTTTATTGTATCAAGTGAAGTTGTATGTAATAAATCATGTTTAAGTTGTAATAAAAAGCAGGGTTGTCATGTCGACTTTCCCGGAAGATCGAATTCCTCACACTGATTGTCCTATCCCCGAAGAGGAAGTGTACTTCAAAGAAACCCCTCCATAATTTGATGATGGTGTCTCTACCACTATTTACTAATTAACCTAGGTGAACCTTCGTATCGACGATGACCTGAGGCTGAACCTAATTAGTGAAATCATGCCTCCATAGGAGCATCCTTGGTATGTCAACTTCTTGACGAAATATCATGATATATTTTCATTCATCTATGAAGATATGCCATGGGAGAACCCTTTGGTCCCTATTCACTATCTTGGCCTCCTAGTGAGTCAACACTAGTTCAAATAGCCTATATGAATGATGCAGCCCTCCCATAGTTCCACGGTTGAGCCCAAATTTTTCTAGCTTATCATATCCAACTTTTTCAGGGAAGTATAATTCTTGGGATGTATAACCAATATCATCCTAGTCAAGAAGAAGAAGCGGAATATCAGATTCTATATCAACTTCAAGGATAATAAATTGAATTTTATGAATAATGATTCACCCCTTATAGTGATAAAGCGATTAGTTGACACAAAAGGGGGGATTAAGGTCCAATCCTTTGTGGATTGATCCTCTAGATACAATAATATCATAATGGAACTCAAGGATTAGGATTCCACAGCCTTTAGGGTTCCCCAATGGACCTTCATCTTTCAGGTGATTCAAATCAGCATTAAAAATAAAGTCAAAATTTATCAGTGATCCATGCCCCATATATTCTAGTTGATTCATGTAATAATGGTTGAATAATACTTAGAAGAATTGGTGATTAATACCCTCTAAGATTAGGATCATCTCAATTACCTTGGGAAAGTGTTCGTCTTCCTATGTTTCTTGAATTTGATAATGAACCCCTTGATGTGTGCATTTGAGGTTACCTCTAGGGAGTTTTTTTCATCATATTTATAAGACAAATAGTCATTAAGATTCATAAATATAAAATAAGGTCCAACAATTAAATGTCTCCCTCGAGCATCCTTTGGGAGTTGCGCCATTTTCAGGGCCACATAACCTATATATGCTAATTTATCACAAATGTTTTGGGAAGGTATAAACTCTTCTCAAGGATCATGAAGGAACCATTTACCAGTGGGATGAGGAGTGTCAAGCCACCCTCGAGGAATTCAACCAGCACCTAGTATATCCTCTAGTTTGGATTACACATATTTTAGGTAGTCTTATGATCCTTTATGTAACCACCTTAGAATTGACCATCATCACCCTTCAAGACTAGGAAAATTATGAGGTAAGAGTTAATAGTTTACACTATCTCAAATACATTATCCTCAAAAAAAATACAAGATAATACCATATCAGGAAGAGATTCATCAAAATGGTTTTTGAATTTCATAGGTTGAGGAATTATTTTGCAGAATCATGAGATATAGGTTATATCCTAGGTGCAAAATTTTACGTATATCCTAAAATTCTATATGTTGAAGTGACAGTTGGAACACTGGGTAGTGATCCCCTGTAATTCAACATATGGTTTATCCCACAAATGACTGTAAATGACCATGAATTTGGGGATTTCTTGTCTTCCCATCCAACCCCTAAATAACTAACCATGGATGTTGATTTCCCAGATGAGTCTATCCACATAGTCCTCCCCCATACACATAGGATAATAAATTCCAAATTAGTGTATTCCCAACATTTAGCATCTCCAAAGTGGAATTATCCTTCCAAAAATAGACGAGTGTTAATGAATCTTTTATTGGGTAGCATAGTGCATGATACACAGTGGGCATAACCTTCAGAAAACACTATATAGATGTGGTATTTATAATAATCTTCTCAATTGAATCCAAGGAGATGATATCACAAAAGTTATGAAGTAATTCCATGTTGGGTCATATGGTTCCTATCAGGTATGATGGGATATCTCTCACTAGATTTAGAGGTTCAGTGCCTTTGGACCAATATAATCTACTGATTCATCAGGTTTACCAAGTGTTTACTTATGTGATAGATACATTCCAACATTTTGAATTGACTGCCAAATGATCCTCAAACCACCATGTATTCATGACCCTTTTCAAAATGGGGACTCGATATTATGGTACCATACCCACTAGTGAAATATCGATAGTGTAGGTTCATTCTGACCACAACCAAAATTATTCACCAATTAGGAAGAAGCAACTCCACTTAATGAAGTCAAGGCATGGTCCCTAATTGTTCTCATAATCTCCCATATTCCAGGTAAAAATCCAGGTCCAACAATATTTATCACTACCATGATATAGAAAATGGTAAGATTGAGGCATTCAATAAGAGACAGTTTAATATTTTGTAGAATATAATCATCCAAAATATGAAGAGTTGGCTGGAAAAACTCTTCAACACCATATCTACCTATTGAATTATGAATTAAAATTCCACCCAGGTTACCCCATACTCCATTATATATGGGGAAGATTTTTTTTCCTAGGATTAGTTTTCCTCACTTTGAATAGCTATCTATGACTAGATGATTATAGAAATAATGGTAGATGTCCATCTATGTGAGATGAAAACCCTCACCGAAAATGGGATCTAGTCCATGAATATAGTGACTGAGGCTTAACTTGCGTGGATATTATATAATTATAGTTTAATATTCATAACATTAAAAAAATACATACATGAGGACCATAATACTTTAGTGCCTTTGGAATATTCGAACGCATTTTTCAAGTATTAAGAAAGATATCCAATAAGTGTAAATAAAGGAAATCTCAAATAATAACATGAAAATAAGTGTATGATAACATGAGAATAAAATTTAAAGATCATACATTTCATAAAAAGATCATAATCACGAGACATTTCATAAAGATAGGAATTTCATAAGACATGAATCATAATTGAAACTGGTGCATAATCCATGAAAATAAAATATAGGAGTAATAAATGGAATTTGTGGAATACAGATAAGCATAAAAAATACTATATTAGGGCTACCTACAAATACCTGCATAACATGTTAGTCTTAGGATTATAACCTTTATACCTTCTTTAAGCTTGGGATTCCCTCCTGTACAACATCCTATTTTCGGATTGGAAACTCCTCCAATTTACCCTATTCTTTTGGGCTTGGGATTACCTCACATGTACCCTATTGTTTCTATATTGGGATTCCCTACCTTGTAACCTCTTATTTAGGTCATAAGATGCATTCTTGTTTCAGGCTTGGGATGACCTCCAGTGTACCCTCTTGAGATCATAAAACATTTATCGTTACCTAATGCATTGAAGGGAGATATAGATCTCACCCATAATATAATGAAATCATATATACGTGATCCATAAGATAACAAAACATTCATCATATAATTACCCATGAAATGGAATAGATATCATTATCATTTCGTCACATCGTAACCTATGAAGAAGGGATAGGTTTCACAATAATTTCCTAAAATCGTATCCTTTTAAATTTATTGGGAATCAAAATCATATAACCTATTGAAGAGAAATGCATATCATAAACATAATTCTATAAAAACATAACCATTCATTAAAGAATATTAATAATATTAATAATCTATAACAAAGTACATCATCTTAGATGGAGAATGATTTTGGAAGATAACATCAACAATTTATTAAGTAATATATAATTTCATCGAACATCATTTTAATAAAACCATTTCAAAAATTCATTTCTTATATAAAAGTATTTAAAATTTTATTTAAAACATTTCTATAGGAAATTGTTTTTTTAACTTTAAAAAATTTAAATAATATCGAATTTTTTAGAAAATGTTCTTTGAAAACATATTGAAATATTAAAAAAATGGTTGAAGTAATTTCATAAATCCTTTTCAAGAAATATTTTTTAAAAACATATAAATAATATTTTACATAATTTAAATCATTTTCATTTTAAATATCCCTTTTTAAAACATATAATGGGTTCATTGAAAGTCATTTTAATCACTTTTTTAATGTAAAACCTTTCTGAAAGTTTCTTTATTTAAAAACCACATTAAAATAATCATATTTCTTGAATATTATGAAAAAAAATTTAAAATTTAAAATTTAATGTTACAAATGATACTTTAGGGAAATTATGTTAAGGATGGCCAAAAATTCTATAAATGTCGAACATTCCATTTGTACCATAAAATGTATAGAATGGTACCTTGGTCAGAAAATTAAAAGAGAATTCCTTTTAAACAAATTCTTTAAAAAGTTAAAACAAGGGTAAAATTTTTCATTAAACACCATAGGATAACGCTAAATCACTTTTGAAAACATTTTTATAAAACCCAGTTTTCAAAGAACATAGATTTTGAACCTGAAAGAGAAATAATGTCAGATTTTCATAAAACAAATCATACTTATTATAATCAGAAAAAAGTTGTAAAATGGTACAAATAGATGAATATATCATATATATATAGATTATAAGAAAAATAATGAGTTTTAGTGATATAAAAATCATCATATTTAATCATTGGAATTATATTTATAAACAATCTCGATAAATGATAAAATTATAACAATAAACTATTACCATTATGGTAACACTAAATCAGAATAATATGGAAATAATAATATTAAATAAAGAAAAAATTATCATTAAATGAATTATATTCATCATATAACATGTAAAAATACATTATATATGCCTCATATAAAAATATAGGTTCATAACATGGCATTGGTATCAAAGAAAGAAAATTGAGACAAAATTACTTTACCAATTTTGTAATTTTTAAACCATAAAACCCATGAAATAAATGTAATTAAATAGATATGAAAATAATAATAAATTTAAGTATATTAAACATATAATAAGTCCATGTGTAGTATAAAAACCACACAAATGAAATGAGTTTTGAACAAGGAATGTATCTCACATAAATCCAATGTGAGATGAAATTCCCTATCCTTATGTCTCGAATTTATTCACACATGTTCAATCATCCAGTACAATAAATATATGTTTATTATAAATTAGTAACAATAGCATAATATTATATTTAATACCATATATTATTTAGTTATGAATTTATATTACCCGTTTATTAACAACTCCTTGTTAATGATACGTTTAGGGTAATATCTGCTTAATATTTCATATATGTTTTGTGTAATTATTATTGATCCTCTTAAATAGATCATGATTTAGTTATTTAATGAATTTTAAAAATTGAATAAATATCATATATATTCATTATATATGTATTCATAATAATCTATATAATTTATAATTATGAAATGTAAAACACTATTCATGAAGACGGTAGGTCGTACGTACGCATGAACGATGTTTCAATTTTATTTTCATATTGAATGAATGAAGGTAAATGAAATATATGTATATATATAATAATTCCTATAACATTATTATTTAATATATATATATATATATATCATATATTTCCATGAATAATATCCTTAATAAATTCCATATAAGGTGTGAATGAATCACATCGCTTTGAGGAGGTGGTAGTGCACACTTCCCCAAAAACAATTATCGTGATTACACAAAATAGAAACCATGAAGGTATGTGTTATATAATAATTCCAGAAGAATTATTCAATCATAAATATCATATATAAAATGTAAAAATACAATTTCAATCATAATTCCCAACCACGATAGGTGTTAATGGATAAAATAAAGAACATTATTTCGTGAGGCAGTAGTTTATTGTACACTAGAATGGTAAGTTTGTTACCCATTAGATGGAAATATGTGTATGTGAAGGATAAAAAAATATAATACCAAAAGATAAATATATTTTTGATGCTATTTTGCTTTTATAATCATGTAATAAGAACAAAACATGTGGTGGAGAATGAAAATAAAATGAAAGGACCTTGAAGAAGGATGTTACTTCTTCTTTTAGGCAACTCCTTCCTCTTTGCACAAAATAGATTACTTGGATGGATTTATACACCAAGGGATCTTTATATGATTAATGGATGTATGTTTTAAAATTATTTAATCTGATATTGGGAAAGTCAAAGAGAATTGGAGGTGTGAATAAGTGGAAGTGATGAGTGCCTTTTTATAGTGGAGGAGGAGTGGCATTATTATACTTTTTTGAAATCAGAATTTCACCAATGCTTTTCCCAAGACATGTGGCACAAATAATGAAACCAATTTGATAAATGTGAGTATAGGGTCAAAATACATCTATAAAATGGATTCTATATAAGTTTCTAGGTCATTTTGGCCCATAAATGTAAGGTTTAGTCCGTTATTAAGAAAATTTTCTTCTTAATCGTTGTCAATAATTTCAATTAATTTCAATAAGCATTATTAAAAAAATATTTTGAACTTGTTTTAAATTATAAATTATTATTATTACATATCATGAATAAAATTTTCCAAATTCTAATAATATAATTGGATAAAATAAATTCAAAATTAATCTCGTAGGCTGGATGACAATTTAGGTTCTTAATGTAAAAAAGTTCAAAAGATTGCTACATTTTTATAACTAATCCAACGTTAAATTAATAAAAATGACCTAAATTGAATTTCTTGATGTATAATGGATATTATTATACTTAAAATCCTATTATAAATATAATTTTTCCTTATAAAAAATTAAATTAAAAATAAGTTTTGAATTAAGATTCAGTACTTATCACTATTCATCCAAAAATGAAACATCACAAAAAAATACCAAAAATTCACCCTAACATAATTTTTATGTTTCTATTTAAAAATATAATTTAATTTTGACATATAAAATTTATAATTTTTTGAAAATTTATATTAAAAATGCTTCTCCATTAAAAGGTAGTAAGACTAATTTTATAAAAATAGAAGTTTTTATGAGTAATAATGAGTATGTCCCTATCATATTATGAAAAAATAAATATACTGATGTAAAAAAATAATTTTATTAAATTTAAAATATTGATTTTTAATTATTATCATTCAAAAATATTAATTAATTTAATTTATTAAGATAAAATTCATTTTTGACCGTAAATGATATTTTTGTAAAAACAATCCCTTTATATTCATTTGGTTTTTATATTCATTCCTAATTAATTTGTACCCAATGAATTCAACCATGTATTTTAATATTATATTTAATTTTATTCATAACCAAAAACATAATGGATAGGTTATATCATGTTATATTAAACCATAATATTTTTAATAATATCTTATTTTTCATTAAAACTCGATCTTGTGTGTAATGTAAGCTAAACGTGGTGTTCCACATAGAGAATGATAAACATTATGTTGAGTGTAGTGAAAAATTGACTTGGTTTTTCATATAACTCAATCCTAATATAGTTCCTTAACCATACTAATTTTTGTGTTGCATGAAATAAAAAATATCAAAAAGATTAAATTAATTTGAAAAAAATATGTCACAAAATCTCATGGTGTTACATTCCACTCCCCATAAAATTAATTCTCCCTCAAAATTCATCTGAGTATAAAAGGATTTATAACTTAATGTTCCTTTAATATAATCCCACATTTTAAAAATGAATACTAAAATGTCCTTTTAAAAGGGAAATATGCGAACATGACAGTTACCCAAAGTAACTCATAACTAGGTTTCCACATGGGAGAACAATTGTGGAAAGTGAAAATACTAACTCAGTGGAAAATCATAAATATTATAGGGTAATGATTGAGGTTATCAATGGAAAATACTAGAATGATCTATGTAAATATGAGGGCCTCAGACTCATAAATATGTGATGATTTAAAAGTTCATCAGCTCAACAAACATTATGATATTAGGACAACATTATTTTCATCATTTTCATAATGTTGACTGATTATTTTATTGAAAAAGAATAAAAAGAAATATAATAACATGATATATTTATATAAAAATAATTTCATCATTTTCTTTTTCTTTTATCAATTTATCATTCAACCATTTCCTCAATAAATGGATATCCAAGAATTATCTTTGATTACTTGGGAACTAAAATAAACTTTTAGGGGATATCAAGGCCCATAAAAGAGTGATAAGTCTTACAATTTATCTTTAACTATTCTCCAATGTCTATATGGTTAAAACATTAATCTATAATCATAAAAAGTGACACTATTGGATCATCATTAATATTTATTCAAAAAATTGATTACCTAAAAATTACAATCTAAGTAGGACATCCCGCAGACTAGTGGTAAGCGCAAGACCCTTATCATCCATCAATAATGGGTTCAATACCATCATCATTCCTTTACATGATGAGTTGTCACTAGAAATATAGTTTTTTCTTTATAAAACCACATTAATATAATTTTCAGAATAAATATAATGGGAACCCTTGAAATGAGGTTAATCACTAAATGGCCTTTTAACTAAGGATTTTAATACAACCTCAATAAATATATACATCTTTCTAAGTTTAGCTTAATATTTTTCATAAATGGTTAACCTTATAACCCTTTTGAGAGATGAAAATTCAAAAAATTTGAATGAATGTCTAGAAATAAACATTACATTGATCCCTCATATATCATAAAGTAGCTCTTTATTATCACATTCCAAACATGTGAATTCCCTCATAGTATATTCTTTGGAAACATGTTAGTAACATAAATTACTGTAAATCATTTTGGAATACATGAATGATTCATTATTCCAAATATTACTATATATATACCTTATATACAATAAGTTGTAAACTTCATTAATGATAGTATAGACTAATTTTTCAACAAATCCTTTACCAGTTCTGATGTCATAAATAATATCCAATTTACTTTATCCACATCATCACCCCTTTATCCATATAAAATATAATTTTCTTATCCTTAATAACATCTTAATGGTTAACTTTCCTTAATTTAAACTTACCATTAAATCAATTTTCTAGGTCATCGATATTATATAACACATTCTTCAAAAAATAAAAATATCAACAAACAATCCTTATATAATTCATGATTCATATAAAATAATTTTTGAATTCTGAAACATATACACTTCAATCACCAGTATTTATTCTTAAACAAATACTTAGTCTTCGTAAAATTATTCCTTAATACAAATTTTCGAGAATATGAAATATTAATCATGTATTAGGGTTCCATAACCGTAATCTATTCATGAATCTTTCATTAAATTTAATAAAATGTAGAAAAATATTTTATACCTTTTACTTTTTATATGAGATCTCCTAATCATCATAAGTATATAGAATAATTGTACCACCTTTATGATTCCCTTCATAAGGTTTCCACTTAGTATAAATATTTTTGTAATGTCCATACATTCCATATCTAAAACATTCAATTTTAACTTGTTCCTTACAGTTCTTACTATAGACTGAGACCTGAAACCATAGGGGGAGAATCATTTATCATAGAAAAAGACAACATAATCCTGAAATATTACTCATATGATGTCTAAATAATGAAACTTTCTTCTTTAATCTACGAAAATATAGGTTTGTTTAGGGTTACTAATAGTCATATTCTATTTAAATCCATCATGATGGTCTAAAAATAGTTTTTGAATTACCAAAGCATATCCCCTAGTGTTTCAACCCATTTTTGAGGTAATTATTATTGTTTTGTACTATGTTATGCTCGATTCAGGACCAATGCACCTTGAAAAGTTTTTACTTCTAAGTACATCTGTTCTAAAACCAAGTCAACTTGTAATACCTTGTATGGGATATATTTCTTGGAAACAACTCAATCGACCTTATACCAAAATACCAGCACATTTTCCTAAACATTAACTCATCCTTAGACTTATCCATGGAGACACCACTAGACATATCCATAGAGTATCCCTAGGGATCTGACTAATGTTTTGTCATCCTAGATTCCAAAGGTTGACTATACCGATAATTTGATACCAAATATAGATACCCAAGATTAACATACATAGATATTACATCATTTTAGTTGAATATTCAGCACATTACCAAAATAAATTCTAAAGGACAATAATCGTATATTATATTTGGAAACTTTAAACACATTCTTCTAGTATTGTGAAATATCTTCAACGTCTTCCTTAAAGATATTTCCATTTAGTACACTTACTTAAAAAATTTCATTATAACCTATGAAAGGAAACATAATAAGGGGATAAGCTCCAATTCTCAGTACGGTTAAGTATATGAAATATGTAAGGATAACATGAAAATATGCTTTTGACAACATGAGAATAATATTTTAATATCATACCCTATATAAAAATATCATAATCATGAGAGAGTTCATAAATATTGGAAGTTCCTAAGACAAGAATGATAAGGGAAACATGTGCATAATCTGTCAAAACATAACATTATAATAAGACATGGAATTTGTGGCATAAACATAATCATAGAAAATCCTATTTCAATGCTACCTACCAAGACCTTTATAACATTTTAGGATTGGGATAATAACACACGTACATGATTTGAGCTTCGGATTACATCCCATGTACCCTTTTGTTTTCATAATCGGATGCCCTCCTGTGTAACATCTTATTTTTGGCACGTGATTCCATCTCATGAAAACTCTTGTATAATGCTTAAGATTCCCTCTTGAGTAACCTCCTATTTTGGGATTAAGAGGAACTCTTCTTCGGGGCATGGGAGGCCCACGATGTACCCTCTTGAGTCATGATACATTTATAGTTACCCAATGTGTTGGAGGGAGATATAAGTCCCACCCATCACATAATGAAATCATATATGCATGTTCCATAAGTTAAAAAAACATTCATCATATCATGACTGGTGAAATAAAATGGGTACCATTAATATCTCATCAAATCATAACATTTGGAGAATGGATTGGTTTTATAATAATTTTATCAAATCATAACACATGAAAAGAAGTGGGTTTCAATAGAATATAACATGATGAAGAGAAACAAGTATCATACAAAATATTTCATAAAGACAAAATCCATTAAAGAAAATATATGAATGGTATTCATAAACTATAACCATGTATGTCATCATAGATGTCGAATTATTATAAAATATAATATGAATCATTTATTTAGGAAAATAGCCTTTGTCCAAATATAATTGTCATAAATCCATTTATAAAATCCATTTCTTATAAAGAAGGGTTTACAGTTACATTTTAAAAATTTATTCAGGAACATATCATTTCCACTTTAAAAAACAGATAAAATTTAATGGATTTTGAAAACCTTTTTCTTTGAAATAACCCTCAAAACAAAAAAAAAGTCTTTAAAAAATTCAGATTTATTTTTATGGAAATTGGATTCTGAAAACTAATAAATAAAACTTGAAATCATTTAAATTCTTTTCATTAAAAATAACCATTTTCAAAATGTATAAAGGGATCTTTGAAAATCATTAAAAAAACTTTTAAAACATAAAATATTTTTAAAATCCATTTTATTTGAAACCCAAATTAAAGTAAATAAATTTCCATAATATCAGAAAAACAAGTTATTATTAAAATCATGCTATCTTATAAAGGAAACATTATAGAAGTAATTGTCATGATGGTGGGTATTCATGTACATGCTAAACATTCCTATTGTACAATAAAAAGTTTATAAGAGTGACTTGATTAGAAAATGAAAAGAGTATTATTTCTAAAACATTGTTAATAGGTAAAACAATGGTAAAATTTTTCATTAAAAAAATATGATAATATTATAACACTTTTTTTTTTGAAAACATGATTTTTAAAGAACACAAATTTCTTACCAAAGGAATAAATAATGTGCAATTTTTATAAAACTATTCTTCATTATATTAATTAATATTGAATTAAAAAATGGTACTAATGCATGATGATATCAATAATGACCATTAGAGATAAAAAATCATTATTTTTCATGTGATATTGATCATAATATTTCATCAATGGGAGCGTAATCATAAACAATCTCAATAAACAATGAGATTGTAGCAATAAACTATTATTGTTGTGGTAACTTTGAATCATACTATATGGAAGGAAAAACATTACATTAAGCTTAAAATTTCATTAAAGGAATTAGATTTATGATATAACATTTTAAAATGTATTATATACACCTCATAGAAAAATATATGTGCATTACATGACATGTGCCTCAAAGAAGGAAAATTAAGAAAAAATTGATTTATAGATTCGAAATCTTTTTAACCAAAAATACCTTGAAAAAAATATCATAAAATGGATATGTAAATAACCATAAAATTAAGTATAATTATCATATAATACCACCAATGGAAGTATAAACACTAAAAAAATGAATTGAGTGGTGAATAAGGCATGTGTCTCATAGAAACAAAAAAAGTGAGATGAAATTAGCTTACCTCAATTATTGACATTATTCATACATGTTCAATCATATTGTAAAATAAATTTAAGATTATTATAAATGTAATAAAAAATATTATTATATATAATAACATATATTATTTTTTTATTACATTATATTACTCATTAGTTAAGAACTTTATGTTAATATTACGTTTCGAGTAATATCTTCATTATTTTTGTATTTGTTTTTACTTGTTATTATTGAAAATCATACTGAGATCATGATTTAATTTTTTCTAGAATTTAAAAAGGGTATAAATATCATATATATTTATAATTTATTTATTTATAATAGTCCAAATAATATTGAAGTATGAAATAGAATACACCTTTCATGGAGATGGCATTCCACACATTCACATGAACATTATTTCTGTTTTATTGTTGTATATAAGGATTGAAATTAAATGAAATATATTTGTAATTGTTTAATAATTATAGTAGAATCATTATTTCATATATATCATATAAACTTAATAAATAAATCATTAGTAATTTCCATTTAAGGCATGAATGAATCACATCTCTTTGATGAGGATGTAGTTCATACTTCCCTAAACAAAATTATAGTACATACAAAAAAAGGAAATAATGAAGGTATTTGTTATATAAAAATTCAATAAGAATAAATAATTCAAAAATATAATATATGACATATAAAAATATATTGTCGATCATAATCCCTGACCATGATAGGT
The DNA here is from genome assembly GCA_963277665.1 of Viscum album. Lineage (NCBI taxonomy): Eukaryota > Viridiplantae > Streptophyta > Magnoliopsida > Santalales > Viscaceae > Viscum > Viscum album. Next base: position 1,680,474,845 of record OY728135.1, read on the forward strand.
TGTAAAGGAAAAAACAAACAACATCATTTCTTGATGCGGTAGTTCGTCATATACATGTACGATAAGTTCGTTACCCATTATAAGGAGGTGTGTATAAGTGAAGGTTTAAACCTTAAAATAAAGAAAAATATAATTATATGAAGGATAAATTTTTATCATATAATCATGGAATAATAATAACTAATGTGGGGGAGAAACAAAATAAAAGAAAAGAGCATGATGAAGGATGATACCACTTTTTTTGGGAAACACCTTTTTCTTTTCATAGAAGGGCTTCATTGGTTGGATTTCAGCCCAAAATTTATGATTAAATAATAAAGTTGAAGATATTTAGAGGTTATTTTTGCAGATTATGGGTGAAAAAATATCTTTATCGGTGTGAATAAGTTTGAGGGATGAGTGCCTTTTTATAGTGGAGGAGAAGTGGCATTCTGGTAAATTTTGGTTGGGGGAATTCAACCCATGTTTTATAATGAATCGTGGATAAAATAATGGACCCAATTCAATAGAAATGGGTGTAGGGACTAAATATAGATAAAAAATGGATTTTTGATAATTTTCTAGTTCATTTTTTCCCTTAAGTGTAAGGTTTAGTCCCTTGTTAAGATCATTTTCACTTAAGCATTGAAATTGATTTTAATTACATTCACTAAACATTTTGTCAAAAACTAAGTTGTCATTATTTGAAATTATAAATTAAACTTATTCTAAATATATATGCCATTTTTTCAAATTTAAATCACAAAATTGGCATAAATTAAATTAAAATTAATCCCACATATAAGATTACAAGGTGGGGTTTTCAAGAAACAAATCTCAAAAGGTTACTTAGTATTTATATTTAATTTCAAAGTGAAATTGATCCCAATGACCAAAATTGGATAAAATGAAGTATAATTTAAATTATTATACCTTAAACCAATTATATATATAATTTACCCATATAAATAAATTAGGAAAAAGGCAGTTTTGAATTAAAATTCAGTATTTTTCATTATTTATCAAAAAACTAAAACTTCATAGAAAAATAACAAAAATTCACCCTAACCTAATTTTTATATTCAAATTTCAAAAATTAAATTTATTTTGAAAAATAATATTTTCAAATTTTCCAAATTTTATATTTAAAATATGTTTCTTATTTAAATGTGGTAAGACAAATTTTATAAGAATATAGGTTTTTATGTGTAATATTAGGTTTCTTCCTATCTTATGCCTATAAAATATATTAGAGGAATGTAAAAAATATTTTATTTATTTTATAAAATATTTATTTCATTAATATACTTCAAAAATATTTATTAATTTAATTTGTTAGAATAAAATTCCTTTGTGAGAAAAAAAGTTTTTTTATAAAAATGATCCCTTTATATTCATTTGGTTATTATATTAATTTGGAACTAATGAATTCAACCATGTATTTTCATAAGTTCTTTTATAGTATTAAAAAATATTAACATATTGTATATTCTATATCTTACTATATTAAATAATAAATTTTTGTACAATATATTATTTTTAGGTAAAACTATGTATTGTGTGTAACATAATATATCATCGGTGTTCAATTTAGAGAAAGATAAAAATTATGTTCTGTGTAGTGAATGATAAAATTAGTGTAGTGTATAACTCATGAAATACTTAATTATTAAAAAAACAAATTATAGTGTCGAGTGAAATAAAAAATAGTAAATTATATTAAATTATATCGAAAAACATATGCCCCATAATCTTACGGAGTTACATTGCATAATCTAGAGAGGCACCGTATTAAGATAGCAAGAGAATTCAACAAGAAGGTTCATCTACACTCATTCCTCTAGGGTAAAATGAAACTAGATCTTACCATGATACTGATACATGGAATAAACCAACCAATGTTGGAGGCGAAATGGGATCGACCTTAGATCATTCATATGGTCTTTAATAATAGAGTATACTCATTGATCAGCATGAATAGAGACAATATGAAAACTCTCACTAATATAATGTTTATAAATTATTACATTGTGAGAGTATCCCTAATGGTCTATTAAAAATGACCTTACACTCTTTCCAATGGTCTTCCTAGTACAACATTAAACAATTTCTATGGGTCTAGGAAGAATGAACTAAAATAATTTAAATGGTTATGAGATTTATGAAATTTAACTGATAATAGCCGCATGGTCCATGAAACATGACCTTAATAAAATTTCAAGGTTTTATGATGTGTGAGCTTAAATTGTTTAGAATATTCTAGGTTGTTTGACCTTATAATATTTTCAATGGTTTGTGCTTCATGACCATAAACATATAGTAGTCACGTGGTCCTTACATCATGACCTTAAATTGTCTACAATGTTCCAAGATGTATGTTTATAAATTGTTTAAAATGGGCCCAATATGTTTAAACATAAACTATTTCCAACGGACATAAATTTATGATCTAAATTTGATAGTAACCACATTGTCCAAGTATTACAACATTAAACAATTTTCACTTGGTCAATTTTATGTGGCCTTAAACTATAGTAACAGTATCCTGTACACTATGACTATAAACATGGAGTCATGGTCAAAAAAATCACCATATACTATTTTCATCCCTTGTAATATGAGTTCTATTAATTAAAACTGAAAATCATGGAGTCCTTAGTGTATGACATTAAATTGTGATCCTACCCCTTATAAAACTGGGCTACCACGTATGATAAGTATGGGATGATAAAATAATTCATACCCCATATACAACTAGTATTCTTCATACGATAAGTATAAGATGGTCTAAATGCGTACGCTTTTCTAAATTGGGATTCCTCATATTATATCATTTGTAAAAAAACCATCATCCTCAGTACATGGAATTAAACTTTAGAATCACCCCATGTTATAAGAATGTGATTCCCTATGATAGTCATGGGATGCCTCAAATCCCTCTTTAGAGTGGATATCCTTCAGATCTAGCATTGTTATTATACCCTTATTCCTTTAATATCTATATGTTAATTGATTCTCATCATCATGGGATGCATATTGAAACATATACCTTCTATTTTTAGACCCACGCACAAATTAATCAACACTTTCAGCCCCTTGTCCCCATTCGCAGTCCAAACAATAAATCTTTAAACTATGTGTTGTCTCACTCAAGGTATATATATTCTGAAGGGCCTCCTTATCTCCTTTAGTGTCAGTTATTACCTCTTACATAAAAATATCTCGGATAATGGCATCTTCCTGGTCTAATCATCATGACTTTATAATATTATTACCATTCACCATGGCCATTGAATAATGAACCTTATCTATATGTTGTTGTGCTCAGGTATTTTGGTGGTACATGGGCCAACTTGAGATCCTTTCACATCAGGTTCTACCTCTTTAATTCAATACAAATTCCCAAAAAAAATTCCCCTAGTCTAAGCATCATGACTTTAAACATTTTTCCAATATTCTAAAAACGATTCTTATACACTATTTTCCATGGTCCATGTCACATGATCGTAAACTTTGTACAATTGAAATCCGGATCATTTCATGTTTCGTAGGACCTCCTTGCCTCCATTAATGTTTGGTTTTAACTCTTATTCACTACAAATCCAACCTTAAATCCACAACCTCTTCTATCTGAGCTCTATTATAACACCCCAAAAATTATATAAGAATAATATTTTATTTTATAGCATGTATGAATTAAAACACCTAATATAGAAGGGAGTATATGCTCTCAAAAATTTAAGATATATTTAAAATATTATATAAATTTTAATTAGTATATATTTTTCAATAGTGGAAACACTGATTTATCTTGCATTACACTCAAGAATGAATTTTTTTGAGATCTTGTGTTACATGGAAGACAATATTTTAATGAAAAACAATGTTTTATTAAAATATTATTATTAAAGCCAACTAGTTAAATGAATGTTGTTAAATTAGTTGTTATGAATCAGATTAACTAACATATAAAAAGTTATCATTGAATTCATCGGTTACCAATTAATTGGAAATTAATTTAATGAAACTAATTAAATATAAAGGATATGATTTTATTAAAGACTATTTTTGTAAGCCTAGTGGCATCTTATCTCAATATATTAAATCAATTAATATTAATTAATTTGAAATTTTAAATTAAAATATTATATATTCAATAATTTTTTATGAAGATAATCAAATATATTTGACAGTCGTAAGATTAGAACAAATCAACCTTTACACATAAAAAACCATATTTTCTAAAGATATTTTATCCTCGGTACAGAAAAATTTTATATAGACTAAATTTGGGAAAATTTATAAATTTTATTTATAAAAATAAATATATTTTTTGAAGAATAATTTCAAAATTATATTATTTTTATTACTTTTTCTTTTTTTGAGATGTTTCATTTTTGGTTAATAGTGAAAATACTAAATTTTAATTGATAAGTGATTTTTAGTTTAAATAATTATTAATGTAAAATTATAATATGAATTGGTTTTTAATTTGAATTATATTAATTAAAAAACTATTAATCCAATTTAATCCATTGGTATTATTTTTATATTTAATTTAGATTTAAAAAATAGAAAAAATTTGAGCATTTATATATTAAAACCAATCTTTCTACTCCCGTCTACAGGGTTAATTTTAAATTAATCTTTATAGAACCTATAATTTAAATTTTTAAAAATATAATCCATATTTGGAATAAGTATAATTTATATCTTATTTTTATTATCAAATTTGTTTTTCACTAATAATATTTGTGAAAGATATTGAAATTAATTACATCGATTAAGGTGAAATCAGTTTACTTAGTGGTTAAACATATTCATAAGGGTCCAAATGACCTTTAAACTTGTCCAAAATCTATTTTATGAAAATATAAATAGAATAAACCATTTTTATGAAAATCTTTCATTATATTAGTCACATTATGTAATGGAGACCTCTCAACAGTTTTTACCTATTGGTATTTACTAGAATTATACTCATCATTTTAAAAAAAGGAACTCACCCCCACAATTATTAACACAAATAAATCCATTTGGTCACCTAATACCTACCAAAATAACATCAAAACATCCATACCCTAATAATATATGAATACATTTTTGTATAAATCCATCCATGTAAGCCGTTTGGTGAAAACCAAAATGAGTTTTCCTATAAAGAGGTAAGGATCTTCAATAAGAACTATTGTTTTATTTCATTCTCCACTACTTAAATTATTATAATAAATTTATTATATCATAACCTAATTATATAAAATACACAAATATTTTAATATTTTTTTGGAAAAATATAAAAAATCACACACTAACAATAAAATGAGATACATGATCATCAATTGTGTGTACAACAGACTAACGCTTCATGAACAGATGCCATTCGTTCTTCCATTACAACATTTCAAGGTTGGTAATAATGGAGGATTTATATTTTATATATTATATATATTATATTTTTGATTTATTTATACTAATGTAATTATTATATAACATATAAATTATGGCTTTATATATTTTGAGAATGTGATAACATCATTCGTGGACAAGTGAACTACTACCTCCTCAAAGTGATGTGATTCATTCATGCTTTGCATGGGATGTAATAAAGATTATTTTAATAAAAATATGTGATATATATAACATAATTTGATATTGGAATGATAATATACATATATATCACTTACATTATCTTTCTTTTAATATTACATGAAAATGGAAACAATGTTCAAACGTACATACTACCTACCATCTCCATGAACAATATATTTCATTTCCTATCACAAAATTATACGGATTACACCAAATATATATATAATAAATATAAATTATATTTTCATCATCTTTTAAATTACATTTATCAAGAAATAATTATCTAATAAATGAGAACAACAAATAGCACGTCAAAACAAACTAGAAAAAAGAAAATTAAAACTCAAAATAGTATGAATAATGAAATATTATTAAGAAATAGGTGATAATATGTTATAAAAGGATCATATATGACATTATAAGTATTAATATGATTTTTTATAAGTTAATAAAAATTTATACCCACAATACATGAGGAGAATTGTTGTATGACCAAAAGGAATGTGTGAGGTAAGGGATTCTCTCTCAATTTAATTTCATTGAGGTATATTGTAATTTTATGAACCTATTATATTATATATAGTGTATATACTTCCCCCATTTTAATTTTATATCTTCAATAATTTATTCATCATGGTATTTTAAGTTTCAATTTGAATTATATCATCTTTGGTTATTTTAATTAAAATTTATCAAGTGGTAAAGAATTTTATAAAAAAATTATATTACTTCTTCACTATCATTAATATTATAAGATCATGTGTATATAGACGTCTGAATATATATTGTTATTAATAAAATTTTATATGTGAATTTATATTTATACGCATAATCAATTTGTTGTTTAATTCTCGCATCAATGTTATGATCATGTCTAAGGGTTTACCTCACAATATCATTTTATTCGGGACTTTTTACACTTGAATTTACATTGAAGTAAATTCTTTGATCATTGATTAATTAATAATTTAATTATATTATCATCAGGTTATTTGTTATTATTTTAATTTAAAAGAATGATTTTCTACAATATGTGGAATAACTTTTTTATAATTTTTTCAATAAAATCCGACTTCATATCTCCCTTCAGTCGGAAGTCTATTTTCAAACAAAACCATTTTTTAAAAAAATGTTTTGAAAGGAATATTCATATTGATTTATGAACAAGAATTATTTATAACCATTTTAAAATGAAAAGTGAAATTTATTTTTACCTTATACATAATTACCCTCCATCATTTTTTTGAATCTTTCATTACAATTTTACAAAGTTATTTTTAAAGAAAATATTTTAAAAAGTTATTTTTATATAAATGGACATTCAAAATGTTTTTCAAAATGAATAGGACATTTTCCTCAAGAAATTTGTTATGAGTTTTTATTGTATTTTAATTCATCAATGAAAACAACCATAATTCATAATCGAATTGGTATACTTTGTATCGATAAAATATTTATTCTTCCTTTGGATAACCTATGTTTATTTTGACCATGGATAATATTAACATCACTTGACTATGATCATTTTTTATTGAACATTTAATTTCCCCTAAATATCTATATCATTTATGATGAATATTATTTTTTCCTAAATGGTATTCCATTTTTCCATGCATTATTCACATTGACTGTTATTTAATTATCCCGGTAAATGTCGATAAATATTTGTATTTTACTCAATACAGATATTTTATAGTGAATTTTTTTTTCATGAATTAGGTCGATTATTAGATATATGATGAATGATTCGGACAGGTATGACATAGGTGGGGACTAGTTAATGATAAACCCTAAATGTGATGGTAGTCTTAGGGGATTATACCGTTGGCTATCCTTATAGGGGTTTTCACCCATTATTTTTTAAACTATCATATAAATTTTCTTGATAGAAAATGTATCATGTACATAGGAAAAATTGCGTCTAATAATAAAGCATCCAATTCATTCATATTTGGTTATTATTATCAATTATATTTTAACTTTTAAAAAACCTATAAATTCATTTAAAATTCATGTTATCTATTAAATGGAATGGATTTTCATTATTTACCATGGCATACTAATAATTCATTATCCAATTATTCTAATGGCATGTGTTTTTAGTTTTTTACTATTCTATATTTTTTATTCTCATCCTTCTTTTTTTGTTGATTACATGTCATGTGTGTTTAGTTATTTATCTTTCCATATTGATTATTATCATTCAATAATTATTTATTCTTATATCCTTATCCCCTATTGAGAATTTGATGTCTCTCATATTTTTTTTCTTTTAAGGAGGATTCCATGAATTGTACTAAGAATGACATGAATGTATATTCTAGATGTAATAAAGTAATTTTAAAAAGGAAATAAAATTATGTTGTAATTTATTTTATTAATTTATAATAAAATACACTTGTTTTATCTAGTTTTCCAAAACTAAGAAACTATTCTGTCATTTGGGACCTAATTTACTTTTATATTATACTAATGTAGTATTAGTAGGCACCATATATGGACTACTAGGGTAGTGGTCACTATAGTTGTTATTATAGAAAGTTTAGTATCAACATTGGAATCTATATTTAGGAAACATATAATATAAAACATAACCCTAAGATATAATTTGAGGATAAGTATGTAATAACTTCCTTTTTTTGGTAAGGTATGTATTGTGTTTCTTTTTCCTAGTAATACATCCCTATACAAATACTATTATGGGCTAATGAGTTTATGATTGAATATAAGATCATTGAATTACACGTCTTTTTATTTTTTATGGGAATGTATGAAAAGTTTTTTGAGAAATAATTCATTTACATTTTCTAAACATAAGTTTAAATTAATTGCTAAACATTGGGTTTGGTGTAAAAATAATATTATTAGACATTATAAAAAAAATATTGAATTGAAAACCATAGTAAAAAAAAGGAAATTTAATTATTTATTTCATTTCAAGGATTTCAATCATATTTTTTTAAAAATTATAGTATATATATTAATATTGCTTAGAAAAAGGAAAACCAATAATCAGGTTGATAAATCATTGAATCTAGCACAGTGGTGGGGCTTGAGCCCATGACAAAAGGATGATTACGGTTTTGTACCTACCGCTGGCACACGTGATGTCCCCGTTAAAATAACATTATTTATAGTTAAACAGTTTAACAAATAAATATCAATGATTAAATAGAAATATTACCTTATAGTGGAAGATATTAATGTATCAAACATATTGGTGTTGGAAAAAATTTATAGATAAACAGAAAATATTTTCTCTCTTTTATAGATCTTATGATCTAGTAAAAGTGAATTTTAGTGCTTTTGAAAAAACTGGTTCATTTTTTGATATTTATTTATTGAAATATTCAATGAATTAGAAATTTTTCAAAGAACAACCAATGGATGGAATTTTCATTATAGAAAATAAACATATCATGTAAGTATATTTCCTTATATTCAGAGAAAATAAAATAATCACTCAAAATTAATAAAATGATTGTGAAATCAAATTTTATCTTACCCCTTTCATTTTTATTTAATGATGGCCATATAAATCATCACATATTTATGTTTTTGATCCCCTATAATTTTCATTGATCATTAAATTGTTTGTAATCAATGACCTTAATCACTCCCTTTAATTATTTATGTTTTTCTGCTAAGTCCATGTCATCAATTTAAACCTATATTCTACTATATGGAAAACTAGTTAGGTGATGTTCCATATGACCTTTGTAATTACCATTTTCTTTTTTCAAGAGGATATTTTTACCATCCTTCCCAAGATGTGGGATTTAAATAAATTTACTTTCAAATATTTAATTTTTATTGCCATGATCAAGTTTAAATTAAGAGGACCCAATTTATTTAAGGTGGGGAGAATGTAACACCCCAAAAAATCAAAAATAATTACATCTTATTTGACAGAATATATGAAACACAACAACAAGCATGGAAAAGAATATATACTATCAAGATATTATGACATATTTAATAAATTTAATAAATTTATTCTATTTTATAACATAAAATACATGCAACACTGAGTTAGATTGTGTTATATACATGAAAAACTATATTTTATAGCTTTAGTTACATGAAAGAACGGGTTTTACCAAAAACAATATATTATTAAGATATTATTATTTAACATAATAAGATAAAAACCAGATGATAAATTCATAGTTATGAATATTATAACATAAAAAATAAAAATATATGGTTGAATTATTTGGTTATCAATTAATTATAAATGAATATAAAAACCTAATTTAATATAAACAAAATGTTTTTATAAAAAACTATTTTTTATGTTCCCAAATTAATTTTATCTGAATAAATTAAATTATGAAATATTAAAAAATTATATTAATAATATTTATATATTATATATTAAATCAATTAATTTTACATTAATTAAATATATTTTATCAGAATAATTTAAGAACAAATCCAATTATATTTATGAAATATTGAATTTTTCTAAAGATAGTTTTTCTGTAATTTAATGACACATTTCTTTTAGAAATATATATTTAAATTTTATAAATATTATTTAACAAAAAAAATATTTTTTGAAATCTAAATGTATATTTTATATTAGGGTGAATTTCTTGTCTTTTTGAGAATTTTCATTTTTTGATGAATATAGAAAAATTATAAATTTTATTTGTAAACAAACTTTTCATATAAATATTTTATAATGAAGAATTATTTAATGAGTTGGTTTAAATGTTGATTTTGTTAAATTATAAATCTATTAATCCATTTTAAAAAAATTTAATCATTTTTGTAGTTCTTTTTTATAAAATAATCCTAGTAAAACATTTAACATTTTCACTTTAAAACCCCACTTTTACATCCCTTCTATGGGATTATGCTTAAATTAATTAATGTCACGTCTATTATTTTAATTTTAAAAAAAAGGATTCTATATTTGTACTTATATTTACCTATAATTTTTAGAAAGTTAATGTTAGTTTTTTATAAAAAATAATAGTTGCTGTATTTTAAATTAATTATATCGATTAATGTGAAAATAAGTTTACTCAGTGGTTAAACTTCAATATTTTGGCACAAATGACCTAGAAACTTATACGTACCCCATTAGATGGAAATATTTCAATCATATCCTCTATGTTATTGAAAATGGGTCATTATTGGGGGCACATGAAAGTAATACCTCTAAAAATTGTTTACCTTTTGGTATTTACAAGAATGCAACTCCTCCTCAACTATAAAAGGGAACTACCCACCCCCACCCCCACTCAGTTCTTCAAAACATTTCATTACATTTGGATCAACCAAAACTAGAATAAATGACTTCCCAAATAAACTCCCCAAATATTTGAATACTCAAATGGGGAATAAATATAACTGAGGAAGTCTTTTAGTTTAAACCCAAATATGTTATCCGAAGAAGTAATGTTCTTCATTAAGCACTTTTGATTTATTTATTTATCCTCCACATTATTTATTATTATATATTTATCATAAAATAAAATATGTATGATAAATATAAAAACATGTTTATATGTTAATGTTATAACCTAAAACCTTAAACACTCACTTCAAATGGTAAAAGAAATCATCGTTCATGTGTACGGAAGACTGCAACCTCACGAACTGATGTCATTTCTTCTTCCATTACCAAATTTAATGGTTGGGAATAATTATGTATTTATATTTTATATAGGATATAGATGATATTGATTATGTTTTTATTTGTATAGAATTATTATACAACAAAAACCATTTTGTTTACCTTTTTGTGGAAATATGATAACAACATTTTTGGATGTGTGGACTATCTCCTCATAAAAGTGAATTGCTTCTTTTAGGATTTACATGGAATGTATTAAGAACAGTTTTAATAAAAATATGTGATATATATAATAGCATGTTAATATAATTTTAATGTACATACCCACAGGCACATACATATATATCATTTACATTTACTTTCTTTTAATACAATATGAAAATGGAAATAGTGTTCATGTGTACGTATAACCCATTGTCTCCATGAATGGTGTATTTAATTTCCTATCACTATTTCTTTTGGATTACTATAAATATATATATAATAAATATTTTTCATATTCATATCATGTTTTACACTATATATTATTAAATCATGATCTACGTAAGAGGACCAAGAAATAACTAGTCAAATCATACTAAAATACATGGAAATTAAAACATACAAGTTTGAAAATGATTAAATTTTGTTAATAAAACGGGTGAAAATATGTTATAAAAAGGTAATAAATGATATTATAAATATTAATCTTGTTCTTGTATAATTTAATAACATTTTTATACCACTATACTTGATTTTAATGGAATTATGACCAAAAGGAATTCGTCATGTAAGGGATTCCATCTCAATTTCATTTCATTGAGGCATATTGTAATATAATGCACCAAGTATGTTGTATACAGTGTATATAATTCCCCTTTAAAATTAAAAATAATTTATAATTCATTCTTAATTATACGATAATTTTAATTTTCATTTAATTCATTTGTGGTGATTTTAATTACATGTTTCCATGTGGTAAATAATTACATGACACAATTTCTTTTTATATGTCTATATTACTTCCTCGGTGTTATTAATATTAAAAGATCCTATGTATAATGAATATTGAATATATATTATTTTAATTACACTTTATATAAGTGTATTTATAGTTTATTGACATAACATTTTCATTTTTGGAATCTCACTTCAATATTAAGATCATTGTAAGGGTTTACTTCACACACTCTTTATATATGGAATTATTTACAATTGAAATTGTGTTGAAGTAAATTATTTGATAATTGATTTATAAACCCATTCATTCTTGTATCCTTTATTTATTCATCATTATTTTATAATTAAAATTAACATTTTTTACTCTTTGGTAAATAAAATGTTCTATAAAATGTTTTTAATAAAATAAGACTTCATTTCTCTCTTCAGTCGAAAGTATATTTTCTTATAAAAAATGTTTTATAAAAATGTTTTTAAAGTAATATTATTTTCTCTTATTGAATAGGGTACGTTTATAACCTTTTTATAATTCATATGGATTGTTATTTTTACCTTAGAAGGAATTAATAACCGTCATTTCTTTGATGATTCCTTTGCAATTTTACAAATATACCTTCAGGGAAAATATTTTTAAAAGTGATTTTCAAAGAAAATTATTTTCATGAAAATTAGAATGAATAGGATAATTATCTCAAGAATATTTTTAATGGTAATTTTTGTTTCATTTATATTCATTAACGAAAATAACTATATTCTAACTCTAATGGGTATAAACTGTATTGAAAACATACTTATTCTTCCATTTGATGGCTTATGATTATTTTGACTAAAGATAGTATTGAAATAACATCCTTGTGATCATTTTTCATTAGAAATTTCATTTCTAATAAATATCCATATCATTTATAATAGATAATATTATTGGCTAAATAGTATACCATTTTTTCATAGGGTGTTCACATAGAAAATTACACGAAATTCTAGGGAAATATTGATAAATCTATATATTTTATGCCATATGGATATTTTATAAGGATCTTTGTTCATAAATTAAATATATTATTAGATATTTGATGAAATCTTTCGACATGTATGGAATGGGTGGGGCCTGGTAAATGATGGCCTCTCTATGCATCAATTGTCTCATAGGATAAGTCTGCTGTTGAATTTTTTTTGTTTTTTTAATCAAGTATGTTTTAAAATTTCTTTTGAATGGTCCTGATGAAAAATGTATCATGTAAATTGGATACATGTTATACAATAATCAATAATTTTCTTTATTTTGATTCATTTATTGTTGTTTGTGATATTTTCATAATGAAAAAATCTATGTGTTTATTCTATTCTCAGTTTATTGATTAAGTGGCATGGATTTATTTTTTTTACCATTCCATATTGATTATTCCTTATATGGTAATTTAAATGGAATGTGCTTTCAATTATTTACCATTCCAAGTTGTCTACGTACTTCCTTCTACTTTTATAGATTACATGGAATGTGTGTACAATTATTTTACATTCCATATCAATTATTCTAAATTATTCATTGTTTATTCCAATGTATTAAACCCTTACTAAGAATTTGATCACATCCTTATTTTTTCCCTTTCCCCTTATTTCCATGAATTATAATAAGAAAGATATTCATTCATAAGCTATATGGAGTAAATTTATTATAGAAAATAAAAAAACTAATATGTGTATTCATTTGTAATACAACACTAATGTATGTATATAGCTTACCAGGAGTAATAAATGATTCTATCATTTAAGAGGTGATTTATATGTCTTTTATGTCAATATAATGGTAGTGGGTATCATGTCCTAGATTCTTGGTTTTGCATCACTACATCTAGGATTATAAACTAAGAGCATTGGTCCACACATTATGATAGTAAAATATATGAGTTCCTAACACTTTCACTGGGTTTAATTTTTCCCTAAAGTTCCAACAACCCCATTCCTCCAACTATTTCTAGAAATACATGTGGCTTGATAGAGACTTTTATGGGATACATTGTGACAACTAGACCTTCTATCTTCATGTAATGGCACAGACCTCTCCGGTCCATTACTTTTTGAAAATGTGGTGTTGGAGGTGTTCCGGGAGGTTAAGGTGACATATCCCCAACACTTTACCAAATTTCTAGTTCTATGAACAGTGTTTCCAGTTTTATGAATAGTATCAGTAGGTGAATAGTGTTTCTATCGGTGAGGTTATATCGGTGACCTCCTATCAGTAGACTTGAATAGTGTTCTCTCATTGAGGTTCTATCGGTAGACTTGAATTCTCTTTCAATTGCTGAGGTTCTATCGGTAACCTCTAACAGTGAGGTCCATCGGTGACCTTTTCTTTCCATTGCAAAATTTTGAGTTCTGTGAACAGTGTTTCCAGAACGATGAGCTCTAATGGTGACCTTTTCTTTCCTTTTCCAAATTTTGAGTTCTGTGAATAGTGTTTCTAGAATGGTGAGCTCTAACGGTGACCTTTTCTTTCCTTTGCCAAATTTTGAGTTCTGTGAACAGTGATTCCAGAACGGTGAGCTCTAACGGTGACCTATTCATTCCTTTTCCAAATTTCAAATTTGTGAACATTGTTTCCTGAACAGTGACCTTCTAAGTGTCGCCTATTCTTTCCATTTCAAAATTTCACATTTGTGGACAGTGTTTCCAGAACGGTGACCTTCTAAGTGTCACTTATTCCTTCTTTTCCAAATTTTGAGTATATGAACAGTGTTTCCAGCTTCCAATAGTTTCACCCCTTTTGACGTTTCTTTTGATATAAAATACATTTAAAGCCTTATTTTAAGGACTCTAAGGCCGATTCAAAGGCCATAAATCCTATATTAATTATTCCTAAGGCTGGGATGTATTTACTTGGTCAAACTGCGTGGGTTAATGCGATCCATTTTTAATGGAGAATTAACCGGATCTCAAACTGTCACCTCATTAAATATTCAAAAAGGAACGAGATATCATCCTCTCATATTCTTCCTCTTTGTTCTCGGCTAAGATACACTAAAACCTTTCAATCATTTCCATAGGAGTTTCACAATCAAACCCTAATCCTCTGATTGGTTCCGCTCTATTTTGGATGCAACCGAGCTGTGTCCGTCAATATTCCCTATAAGGTATGTTTTATCTTCATTCCTTTGGGTATCATCTTATAATGTTTCTCCCTTCCATATTATACAATGTAATTTCCAAGATTCTAATTGGTTTTTCTTGGTGTTGGTTGGTACTGTCGTACTGTGGCATCCTCCGGTGGATGCAGTTGTCGTGAGAGGAGGATTGTGACCTATTGTGTGTATAAAGGACGTCAAGAACTCTTCGAGGTAGGGGATTCGTTGCTTCTCTAATTGTATATGTGAAATCGAATAATTAGCTTGATTTATCCCTTTGGATCACAGTGAAATTGACCTAATTAAATACTTTAACCGGATTAAAAGAATTGGTTGATCGCATATTGTTGCTTTGTACGGTGATAACGGTTTGCCTCATGTTTTGCTAGATAGAGTGATATCTATGATTTTGTTGATTATTTTTTCATTCTTGATGGAAATTGATAATGAACGTAAAGCTGGAATTAATTGTTAATTAATTGGCTAAAGATAAAGAGGAATGTAAATGAATCTGGTTGTTGTCATTTTTGTAGTTGTTCTAATTTGTGGTTAAACAAATTAGGGAAGTAAGCATGGTTATTTAATTGTGATAGCTTACTGATTAGGTATCCCAAAATTGGAACCTATGAATAACAAATATTCTAATTCAATATGGATTAAAGAACAGATTGTGTGATAATTTCTTAAAGGGTTCTGAGTTACCCTCTTGATTTTTAAAGGATCAATAACACATTGATGTGATGTTGTGTTTTCTTGATGCTTGTGTTTTGATGTGAGACTGGATGGCTGTCGTGGTATGTGAAGGCATGGGGACTTGTGGTTGTGGTAGCAGATGATGCCTAGGGTGGCGAGATGCATCAGTTTATGCACGTGGGTGTCAGGGAGGACACCAAGGATGATGGTATGGGATGGATGTGATGGATGCATGTTGGTGGTTTTGTTTGGTTATTTTTCTGCTTTACTTTTCCCCACTGTTCAAGGCAGCTGGTCTTGCTTACCCTCCATCCGAAGGAGGCCAAGACACGCGGGGTATGCCACGTGCTTTCCGTGTTTAGCCTCTCGAGGGAGAATGGTTCTATGCTCTTACTATAGGCGGAAAAGACTCGATGGGTAGTATATCTACTCACTGTGTTGAGCCCCCTTTGTGTTTAGTAGAATATGATGACTTTCAAGAATTCCTGGGAATATGGGAAAGTAATTATGTAATGATAGTTTGAATAAATGGTGATAATCCACGGGGATGGAGATACTGGAATTTAAAGGTGATGTGAATCTTAAAAGGAGCAGTTGATTTTGAATGTGATGCCAATTCAGTTTAATGTGGAATTGTTCATGGTTAATTAATGTTTAATGAATTAATTAACGTACAGTGGAACTGATAAAATGATAATGGAGTAATCTAATAAATCTCTCTAAATTTTTGTGTGCTTATAGGATACCTAGTCTTCAAAGTTGCATCCTGGAGTCTGAGAGATGTTAGCTGCAGTTGTATATATATATATTAGGTAATGCCCATAGTGTGGATGTGAGTTATATATATATTCTTTACTTTTTTTGTTTCTATAATCTACTCCACCCTGTCAGTAAGGGCAACTGACACCCTAGGGATTCTGAGCCTAGAGGGTGTTTTCTCCAACATTCTGATGGGAGGTTGGATGGATGACTACCCCCTTTAGCCCTGCTCTCTTCTCTTGGTAGATACTAGTGCCTTTGGCACAGTGGTTTGTTTTCCCCATATATGTCTGTAGAGGGATGTAATGGCTTGTGGTTATTTCACACACATATATTCTGGATATAGTATCCTATGGGCTACTATAGGTGTAACGTGTATAGGATATGATGGCTTGAGGATCCTTACTCGGCATATGGGCTGTGATGGCTTGAGGTATAATACCCGACGTATGATACATGTTATACGAGCTGTGGTGGCTCCCGGAAACTACCTGGTTACTTTTGGTTGTGAGGATGGTGTGGTGCTTCACCCAGGTGTCTGCGGGCAAGTCTTTGTGGTGCACGTGGACATATTGTGGAGCTTAGCCCATGTTTATATGGGAAAGACTTTGGAGAAAGATGCACAGGACGTATGTCGTTGGGGCAAAGTGGCGAACCAGTGGGGAAGTAGTAGCGGGTTACCCTTGATATTTTTCATTATATGATATATTCTTGTATGTGTTACTTGGAGAGAGTGTCCATGGTGAGGTTGGGAACTTAGTATACCTGTTTAGGTGATGAGTTAGTTTCACTTGATGTTCACTGGGCTTTAGCATTCTTTCTTTACTTTTACACGAGAGGCTTGGGGAGGATCCTTCTGAGTATACTGTTATACTCACCCTATGTATATATAAACTATTTTTCAAGTCACTTGGAGCAGGTTGGAGATCAAGCTGGTTACTACTAGCTTGTGGTTGGAGGAGCTGTTCGGGCTTGTGGTCGCTGCCGTTTTACTTTCTTTTGGGTACTTTTAGTTTTCCCTTTTAGTTGTAGTACTTTTGCATGACATTTAATATATGTACTTGGGTTTCTATTATATTTCAGTTCTAAGTTGGAGTTTATTGGTGTATATCTTATCTCTCTCTTCCGCATGTGTTCTCTTAGAGGGTAATGCCTCCCATTTGTGTGTTTACAATACCCTCAGTGCTAGTCGCCAACCCGGGGCCTA
Source organism: Viscum album (assembly GCA_963277665.1). Classification (NCBI taxonomy): domain Eukaryota; kingdom Viridiplantae; phylum Streptophyta; class Magnoliopsida; order Santalales; family Viscaceae; genus Viscum; species Viscum album. The sequence goes on from OY728135.1 coordinate 1,680,492,720, forward strand.
CTAGAGGCGGGACCCGGGGGTCATTATCTTCTTTCTCACATTGCTGGCCCAGGAGGGGTACACTTTGTGGGGAGGGTGTCGCGACAGAGTGGTATCAGAGGTCTGGTTGAGGGATAGGGTGGAGTTTGAAGTTAGGCACACGTGAGGTTGCATGGGTTGGTAGGGAAAAAGTGTCATTCATGTTTATCAAGTGAGGTAAACACTAGAGACCAGGTGAGACATAAGAATTTAGGGCCCCCTATGATCTGGCGTACAGACCTTTAATATTATAATGTCTACTAAACATAGTGATACTGGTTGCAGGGTAGAGATCTAGAAAACGATCATGCATCATTTTCCTTGTGCCTGTGTTTGAATGGGTAGACCGTGGGATTGGTTAACCTAAAATTAATAAAAGAAAAAAAATAATTAATTAATGTTGAGTCTTCCATATTCCAGGCTTAGGAGGTCTAACAGTTATTATTCTACAGGTATTTCTCCAGGTCTACATCCTCGTCAGGTTTGTGCAGAAGATGTCCAGCAGGCTGTTCCAGCAGATCACCACCGGGTAGAGTTTGACGACGATGGCACTTGGAAGATGACACTTTGAGAGTTTCAGTGCCAGAGTCTACTGAAGTACGAGGGCTCCATTTCTGATGCAGTCATAGAAGACTGGTTAGAGGAGGTCGAGATAGGCTTCAGTTTGATTCGTGCTCGAAAGGAACACTGGGTGTCCTTGGTTATGACGATACTACGTGGAGCAGCAAGGCAGTGGTGGTTGTTGTTCCTCGAGGATCGTGAGGAGTCAGCGATCTCATGGGAGGAGTTTCGAGACATGTTTAGAGTGGATTTTGTTTCTTCGACTACGAAGGCGTCCAGTCGCCAGTAGCTTCTTACCCTTCAACAGGGGAGCTCCAATGTTCGAGAGTTTGGAATCCATTTCAGGAACCTTCTACGATATGCTTCAGACCTGTTACCAGATGAGGAGGTCAGGGCAAGGCATTTTGAGGAGGCTTTGCATCCATAGATCTAGCGCCAGGTCACCCCATTTATGCTAAAGACATATTTCAAGGTGTTGTCAAGGGTATAGGTTGTTGAGAGGACTTTGGCTAGGACCGGATCGTCACGAGAGGGGAATCGTCATGATTCCTCATGAAGCAAAGTTGTGGTCCCGGGATCCCAGTTTTCAGGGAAGAAGAGTTTCCGTTCACCTGGGGTAGGTCCCAACCCTTCCCATGTCATTTCTTCGGAGGCATCAACTCTCAGGCCTATGCCAAGGGATCAGGCGCTTGTTTTTCTTGTGGTGGTTGTGGTCATCAGCAGCGGGAGTGCCCGACTTTTCAGAGTAGTAATCGTGTACCGGGCGCTCCGCTCCAGGTTCCTCCGTTGAGGTCGTTCCAACCAAGGCAGTAGTAGTAGGTTGCACCAGCTTTAGATCACCATAGAGGATAGATGGAGTAGGTAGAGGACAACCCCATGACGCTCCTCGTCCTCAAAGAGAAGAGCGTGGACATGTTGATGGTCGTCATCAGGGTCAGAGAGTCCATGGAGTAGGTCATGGTCAGCTTCATGTTCTAGCGTTGCCATCCCTAGGCGAGCCAGATGTCGTTCGAGGTACCCTTTGCTTGTTTTCTACCTTGATGTATGCCTTGTTTGATTCAGGAGTGACACACTCCTTCATATCACCCACCCTTGTCCATACTTTGGGACTTGAGGTAGAGAGGCTTCCAGTTCCCCTGGCATTGACTACGCCAGTTGGAGGTCGAACTAGCTTGTTTGAAGTATGTAGAGACTGTGAGCTAGTGTTGGGGAAACACTGCTCTGGGGGAGATTTCCTATGTTTACGAATACAACCATATGATGTCATCCTCAGCATGGATTTGTTGTATTCGGTGCAGGCTATTGTGGATTTCTACAGGAAAAAGGTCGTTTTCTTTGATGCAGATGGAGGGAAAGCGTTTTTTGGTTGTGAGTGAGATCCTCGGATGGGTCATAGACGAGTTCCATATGTATCATCCATGATGTCTGAGATGATTCTATGTTCTTCAGAGGTTCAGTAGTTGGTGTTTCCTAGGGTTGTAGATGAGTACTCTGATGTCTTTCTAGAATCAGTTGTAGTGTTACCCCCTCGACGAGAGATCGAGATTGGGATCGAGCTACAGCCAGGAGAGTTTCCTATCTCTATTTCTCTGTATACGATGGCCCATTCTAAGTTACGAGAGCTACGTATACAGCTTGATGGTCTGTTACAGTGCGGTTTTGTTCCGCCAAGTGTGTCACTGTGGGGTGCACCAGTTTTGTTTATGAAAAAGGATGATGGCAGTTTGCGGTTGTGCGTCGATTATCGTCACGTAAACAAAGTGACAATAAAGAACAGTTATCCTCTCCCACGGATTGATGACTTATTCGATCAACTGAAGGGTGCAAGTTGGTTCTGAAAGATCGATTTATGGTCAGGACGTAACGCCCTGACCCCAGTTACCCAGAGTCAGTGCATTATTGCGTAACATTAGCATGATCACAAAAGATCAAGTCTCGAAAGACCAATTAGTTTAGTAGCCTTTGAAACACTAGATACATTCATAAATGTTACATTAAATCATAATGTTAAAAATCACAATAACATAGTCTCCATTGTCCACACTTCTATTCCCTTCAGACTATCCCTGTAGGTCAGTCATAAAATATTTCTTCACATCCTGGGAAAAATAAAACATTGAAAGTGGTGAGCTCAAATGCTCAGTAAGGATAACAATGTAGCAGAAGATTTCATAAAAAAACATAAACATTTAAGGTAATGTGTGACTAAAACAAAATCCTTTTAAACTTGAAATTCAACATAATATGGCAAAAGTAAAATGAGATAATGTCATTTACTTATTCACATGGATATTTTACTGGTCGAATAATCACATGAAATATCAATAACATCATTCATAATGATAGAATGCATAATTCCAGACTATCATAACCACATAGCCAAGGCCTCGTGCCAAGACCACAAATAAGATTTTGTCAAGGCCTCATGCCAAGACACTAGTTTGTCGCATGATACCTACCGATGCATCTAGGGGCTATAACAGGCTCCACCCGTCACTTATTATGTCCAATGCATTCCTCATATGAACAGGTTTAAACATATCATAAACCATAACATAATCGTATCACATAAAACATGCATAAAGGAAACATAACATTTCCACATTTCAATTAAAAGATATCAATACAACACATTGATATAATGAAAAAAATTTCAAAACCATTTTCAATACCAAAATAAAATAAAATTAAAACTTTGTAATTATTTTTCATTAAAAAAAGGTTATGGCTTGTAGAGGAAGCCAAAACTCATATAATGGTCACGGGGGCGGAGAAGTCGTTGTCACCACATACGTACAAAAAGAAAAAAATTTCTTTTTGTCATTTAGTAAAACAATTCATATAAAAATATTCCTTTTGAATAAACGTAAAATTCAAAGGGGTTTATACACCGTATAAAAGAAATTTGTGTATAAAACAAAATATGCCTCAATGAATGGAGATTGAGACAAAGTACCTTAGAAATATTATTTTTTTAAATAAAATAGATCTATTATATGTATTCACTATAAGTACACATAATGAAATTACAAATACAAGATAGGATATAATAATATCATGACATAATTTGAAATTAGGAGATTAACCCAAAGAACGGAAATTGGGTTAAGAAGTTCCCTTACCTCATGTCCGACTTGACTCAATAGTTCTTTAACCTCCTGAATAATAAACTAGAGTTAATTTATAATTTCTTAAGAACCTTTTTCAAGTTTATTATTCCTTTTATATCACTTATTACCATGTTATGAACATTATGTAAATATTTATGTTAATAACGGTTGTTTTGTCGATCATTGGTACCTGAGTCAAAAATAAACTTCTTATAATTACAAGTTGTTCATGTGGTAAAATAAAAATTATATCCAGAATTGTATTCATGATGTAGATATCATATAAATCATATATATCCAGTATATACATTCATTCATAATATTACGTAACATTTAGAGGTAAGAAATGAAATGCACCGTTCATGGAGACGGTAAGCCGTACGTACGCATGAACGCTACTTCATTTCTATTTTGTATTTAATAGAATGAAATCATAATGATATAAAAGTGTATTATAATTACAGTATAATATCATATATAATACCATTTACTCCATCCTTTATACTTCCCACATATGGAATTAACGATTCAAATCACTTTGAGGGGGAGGTAGTCCGCACTTCCTAAAATGAAATTATCACGTTTACCCATAATGGAAATCATAAAGTATGACATGAATGAGAAATACAGAAGAATAAGAAAAAAATAAACATAATATATATATCATATATGAAAATAATTTTATCAAAATGGCCACTATTAGAGGTCTTCAAAGAATATTGAACAATCATCGTTTCGTGAGGCAGTATTTCACCACCCACAGAAACAGTATGTTCTTTAAACATTAGACGAAGGTGTGTGTAAGTGTAAATAAAATACTTCTCATAAAAACATCCTAGTATATTTAACATACTGTTGGTGTTACAAAATAAAGGAATAAAAAGAGTTTAAGGTGTTGGAGAAGCAAAATAAAACAAAATAACATAAGAGAAGACATTACCTTAAAACCGGGTAACTCTTTTTGATTTGAGCCAAAGGATTCCTTGAGAAAAACTTCTGCCCAAAGTGAGGATTCTAGGAGTAAGAGATGGAAGTTGGGAGAGTATTTTCGAAGAGTTTGGCTTAGCCAAATGGCTCGAATGTGAGAATAAGGTGGTAGAGTTGGGGGCATTTTATAAGAGGAGAGGAGGGGCACTCTTGGAAAGTAATGAAATGTTACATTATTATTAAGTACTTTTCGGATTTCAAAGGTCCCAAAATTATATATTTCTAGGATAAGGTGATAAGGGATCGAAATATACCCATATAATGGGTTTTTGACAATTTTAAGTCTTAGATTTCACGTTGTCTTTTCATTTTATTTAAATCGTTAATTAATGAGGTAATCGCTGCATCATCATTGTGTCATAAAAAATATAATTTATTTAATGTCTAAAAATTATAAAAAAAATATCATGATATATGAAATCATTTTATCTTTCCAATTAATATTTATAGTCGAAAAGTAAACTTATATAACCCCATGTAATAATTGTTTTAGTAAAAAAACACATGTTTGTGACAATTTTATTTTTACTTTAAATAAAAAGTTATTATTGTCATTTTCTTACCCATGTGGCTCCATGGGGTCCCAAAGTTGACCCATGGATTGTCTTGGTCGGCCATGACTCATCCAAAAAGGGTAGGACAAGTTTAATGGTATTTTAATATTTTTATAACATCATTTTTACCTTAAATTTCACTAATTACCTTTAATCGCGGTTAATTAAACTTAAAAATTACTATTCACCAAAAAAATTATTTTAATCCCATTGAACAAAATTTTACTTCCTAATGAAAACTATGTATGTTATATTTTTTAAAATCAAATCACAGAAGTGGTAATGTTTCATTTAAACTAAAAATTAGTTTTTTAACTACCACTTAGTGGTTTCACTATTCATCAAAAATTGAAGTTTTTCAGTATAATGACAAAATTTCATCCTGAGCTATAATTGATATTCCGAATTCAAAAATGATGTCTATTTTAAAAAATTACAAACATATAATTTTCACTAATTAATTTTATAATTAATTCCCATTGTCACAACAAATAGCGTGTTTTTAGGAAACAATATACATCAAAAGATTGACAATTGATTATGTCCAATTTCAAAGTGAAATTAATTCTAATGACCAAAATTGGATAAAATGGTAAAAATATATTCTAATTGTACGTTAAAACCACTCAATAGTATAATTTATCACTATAATTTATTTTGATTAAAAAAGTTGTTTTTAAGTATTTTTCACTACTCATCAAAAATTGGAAGTTCTCAGAAAATTACAAAAAAATCAACTTAGGATAATTTTGATATTCCGAATACAAAAATGAAGTACATTTTGAAATATAAAATTTCTATAATTTTAAAAAGTGGGCATTACTATTCATAACGGCTACTTTGATTAGTCGCGGTGTGTTAGAACTTCATGTTGCGTACAATGAAAGCTATTGTATTATTGAAGGAGAAGCGTATCATGGAAGTTTGGGGTGTTACATTCTCCCCTCCTTCAATAAATTGTGTCCTCAAAATTTGAAATTGTTCATCAAAATAAAAGGCTGAAAGTAGCAAATACCTTTTTGGAAAACCCACATCGGAAATAGGGTTAATAAAAATATAACTTTAAAAGAAAGAAAGAAAAGTACAAAGGACACCCGAGATAGCCCATACTAGGATTCTATGAAAATATGGATATGGAGGAAAAACAAACCATCAAGGTCTGATGGAGAGTTGTAGAAAATAGGATTTGGAGAAAGTTAACCACAAGAAAATCACAAACTTGTGATTGGTTAAATGGTCATTGAATCCCTAGTTGGAAAAGTTAACCGACAACGTTTTTGTTTTAAGTTACCTTTCATAATGTTGAGGAATATATTTTAGAGATTTAATAAGAACGTAAGGAAATATACTTACTTGTCATGTAGGCTTTCACTCTTTAATAAATTTTTACCACGAACCCATCTTTCACTCCAATTGGTAACAGAACTCAAAAATATTTTATTTATCCTAATTGTATAATGTTCCAAATATTACCACATACCATTAAGATTAGTAAAACTATTTTTTAATAACCAGAGACTTCCTATAGGCTAGTGGTAGGTAATAAAGGCCTGTTGCACTATGGTTGTGGGTTTGATTCCTGCAGTTTTGTTCGACGTGACGGGTTATCCCCGAACCTGCAGGTTTTTCTTTTCCTAAAAATATAGTACTATAATATTCCCAAAGTAATCTTCAGAAATGTTTTAACCTTTAATAATACTATCCAATGTTCAACTTAATCCATTCCAACCTTTATAGTTATCCAAAATACCTCGGTCCAGATTTTTTCTAAAAGGTCCTTAAATTCCAAAATCAATTGTTACATTAGATTCCCCAAACAAAGTAAAGTTTCTCTTATTGTCACATACTAAAAATATGATTACCTTCATCATATTAAAACCTTAATGAAAACAACAAGTACGGCAGCACAATCCTTATATATATATATCACATTATTCTTATAACCAGAATATAATCCCTGAGTCTAAAAGAACTAATACATTAATAATTCCACTTCAACTGTAGTAACAACATAAGATTGTCGTTGATCCCTTGGATTTTTCTGAGGTAATTTTTCCTGACGCTTACGACATTCATTTTCATAATGCCCCATTTCTCTACAATTATAGCATCCAACGTTGATAGCCTCCTTCTTTCCCTTGCAATCATGAGCCTGGTGACCTTTTTCTCCACATTTATAACAAACTCCCATTCTTTTTAGGCATGTACCAGAGTGATTCTTCCCACAATTATCACATAATGGAATATCCTTCTTTCCCTTTTTCCCTTTACCTGTCTCTTGTTCCACCGTTCTCTTCTTCTCTTGCTTTACTTTATTGTCATAAGACTTAGAGAATTCCTTTTCTATCTTAATAGCACACGAGACTATATCTTCGTATATTGAGAAATATTGTGATACTAATGCTCGATGGAGAAATGGTTTTAACCCATCAAAGAAACGATCAATCTTACTTCTTGGGTTACGTATATAATCTGCAACATACCTCGATAACCTTGTAAAGTTGGCCTCATACTTTGGGACATTCTCATCCTCCTTTTGTCTCAGACTCAGAAATTGCCTTTCCATATCTGCTCTATGGTCACGAGGGAAGTATTTTCTGTGAAAAGATCTTTGAACTCTCTCCATTCCATACTTGATACTTCTTCATCTTCATTTTTATTTTTAATCAATGACCACCATTGATCAGCATCTCTAGTGAGGCGGTAAACTATCATGATAACCTTTTCCCTTTCACTACTCCCCAAGGAATGAAATATTTTCTCTAAGGATTTTATCCATTGCTCAGCAACTAATGGATTTATACCCCCATTAAATGTTGGTGGTTGTTTCCTCATGAAGCGGTATAACATTGATCCTCCACGTTGAGGATCAGGGTGCTCCATATGAGTATGGTTATTATTCATAACCTAAGTGAGTTGTCCCAGTATGGTATTATGTTGATCAGAACCAGTTGTATCTCCAGCTCCACAATAATTATCTTGAGCAGGAGGGCAATCCCTACACGGAGTGCGTGCATTGAAACGGTTTCCATTCCATCCACTAGGCGCCATTTCTAAATAATGGCATAAACTAGATTAGTTTATGAATCAAAATACATAATTCCATACTTGTAAAACACTTAACATTATTTGAACTATTTATGGATATAATACATAATCATAAAAATGTTTTCTCTGAGGAATTATATACACATAACCCTTCATAGTGGTTTGTAAAGAAAATTAGAATTATCCTAAGCATATCTCCCAGGAGTGTCGTAACCAAGAGTGCAGCAAGGCCCATTGTCGTGCACCAGTTCCTGTTCGAGTCTGGCTCAAAGTGGTGTTTTCGGGTTTTACCCCTAGGTACATCTGTGCCAGAGTCGCCTCTACCTGCTCGTATCCAGACAGGGATGTTTTGTTCATAAAACTCAAAAAATCTCTATAATACCAAAATTCTAGGATGTTCTTCTGTACTAATCCTCGACGTCTATCTTAGGGCTATGTGCTCTAATCAGAGTTTATCTAAATCTAGCTTCAAAGGTTAGTACTAAACTGCCTCTGATACTAACTGTAACGCCTCGATCTAGTTACCCAGAGTCGGTGCATTATTGTGTAACATTGGCATGATCACAAAAAATCAAGTCTCAAAATACCGATTAGTTTAGTAGCCTTGGAAACACTAGATAAATTCATTAATGTTACATTACATCATAAAGTGAAAAATCACAATAACATAGTTTCTATAGTCCACACTTCTATTCCCTTGAGACTATCCCTGTAGGTCAGTCATAAAATATTTTTTTTCACATCCTAGGAAAAATAAAACATTGAAAGGGGTGAGCTCAAATGCTCAGAAAGGATAACAATGTAGCGGAAGCTTTCATAAATAAATATAAACATTTAAGGCATTGTATGACTAAAAAAATCCTTTTAAACCTGAACTTCAACATAATATGGATAAAGTAAAATGATTTAATTCCATTTTCTTATTCACATGGATATTCTACTGGTTGAATAATCACATGCAATATCAATAACCACTTTTATAATGATGGAATGCATAATTCCAGACTATCATAACCATGTATCCAAGGCATCGTGCCAGGACTACAAATAAGATTTTGTCAAGGCCTCGGGCCAAGACACTAGTTTGTCTCATGAGACCTACCGATGCATCGAGGAGCTATAGCGGGCTCTACCAATCACTTATTAAGTCCAATGCATTCCTCATATGAATAGGTTTAAACATATCATAAACCATAACATAATCGTATCACATAAAACATGCATAAAGGAAACATAACATTTCCACATTTCAATTACAAGATATCAATACAACACATTGATATAATAAAAACATTTTCAATACCATTTTCAATACCAAAATAAAAGAAAATTAAAACTTTGTAATTATTTTTCATTAAAAAAAGGTTATGGCTTGTAGAGGAAGCCGAAACTCAAATAATGGTCATGGTGGCGGAGAAGTCATTGTCGCCGCATATATACAACAAGAAAAAAATTCCTTTTTTTGTTTACTAAAATGCTTCATATAAAAATATTCCTTTTGAATAAACGTAAAAGTCAAAGGGGTTTATACACCGTATAAAAGAAATTTGTATATAAAACAAAATATGCTTCAATGAATGGAGATTGAGACAAAGTACCTTACAAATATCATTTTTTTAAATAAAATAGATCTATTATGTGTATTCACTATATGTACACATAATGAAATTAAAAATACAAGATAGGATATAATAATATCATGACATAATTTGAAATTAGGATATTAACCCAAAGAATGGAAATTGGGTTAAGAAGTTCATTTACCTCGTGTCCGACTTGACTCGATCATTATTTAACCTCCTGAATAATAAACTTGAGTTAATTTATAATTTCTTAAGAACCTTTTTCAAGTTTATTATTCCTTTTATATCACTTATTACCATGTTATGAACATTATGTAATTATTTATGTTAATAACGGTCGTTTTATCGATCTTTGGTACCTAAGTCAAAAATAAACTTCTTATAATTACAAGTTGTTCATGTGGTAAAATATCCATTATATCCAGATTTATATTCGTTATGTAGATATCATATATATCATATATATCCAGTATATACCTTCATTCATAATATTACGTAACATTTAGAGGTAAGAAATGAAATGCACCGTTCCTGGAGACAGTAAGCCGTACGTACGCATGAACGCTACTTTCATTTCTATTTCGTATTTAATGGAATGAAATCATAATGATATAAAAGTGTATTATAATTCCAGTATAATATCATATATAATATCATTTAATCCATCCTTTATACATCCCACATATGGCATTAACGATTCAAATCACTTTGAAGGGGCGGCAGTCCGCACTTCCTAAAATGAAATTATCGCGTTTACCCATAATGTAAATCAAAAAGGTATGACATAAATGAAAAATAAAGAAGCATAAGGAAAAATTAAACATAATATATATATCATATATGAAAATAGTGTCATCAAAATGGCCACCATTATAGGTGTTAAAAGAATATTGAACAATCATCGTTTCATGAGGCAGTATTTCACCACCCACAGAAACAGTATGTTCTTTAACCATTAGACGAAGGTGTGTGTAAGTGTAAATAAAATACATCTCATAACAACATCCTAGTATATTGAATATACTTTTTTTGTTACACAATAAAAGAATAAAAAGAGTTTAAGGGGTTGTAGAAGCAAAATAAAACAAAATAACATAAGAGAAGACATTACCTTAAAATCGGGTAACTCTTTTTGATTTGAGCCAAACGATTCCTTGGGAAGAAGTCTGCCCAAAGTGAGGCTTCTAGGAGTAATAAAAGGATGTTGGGAGATTATTTGGGAAGAGGTTGGCCGAGCCAAATGGCTTGAAGGTGTGAATAAGGTGGTAGAGGTGGGGGCCTTTTATAAGAGGAGAGGAGGGGCACTCTTGGAAAGTAATGAAATGTTACATTATTATGAAGTACTTTTCGGATTTCAAAGGTCCCAAAATTATATATTTATAGGATAAGGTGACAAGGGATCGAAATATACCCATCTAAGAGGGTTTTTCACAAGTTTAAGTCTTATATTTTACATTGTCTTCTCATTTTATTTAAATCGTTAATTAATGAGGTAATTGCTGCATCATCATGCTCTCATAAAAAAATTTAATTTATTTAATGTATAAAAATGATAAAAAAAATATCATGATATAGGAAATCTTTTTATCTTTACAATTAATATTTATAGTCTAAAATTAAACTTATATAACCCCATGTAATAATTGTTTTAGTAAAACAACACATGCTTGTGACAATTTTATTTTTACTTTAAATAAAACGTTATTATGGTCATTTTCTTACCCAAGTGGCTCAATGGGGTCCCCAAGTTGACCCATGGATTGTTTTGGCAGGAAAAGACTCATCCAATAAATGTAGGACAAGTGTAAGGTTATTTTCATATTTTTACAATATCATTTTTACATTAAATTTCACTAATTACCTTTAATCGCAATTAATTAAACTCAAAAGTTACTATTCACCAAAAAATTATTTTAATCCTATTGAACCACATTTTATTTCCTAATGACAACCATATATGTCAGATTTTTGAAAATAAAATCATAGGTGTGGTAATGTTTCATTTAAACTAAAAATCAGTTTTTTAACTACCACTTAGTGGTTTCACGATTCATCAAAAAATTGAAGTTTTTCAGAATAATGCAAAAATTTCACCCTAAGCTATAATTGATATTCCGAATTCAAAAATGATGTCTATTTTAAAAAATTACAAATATATAAGTTGCATTAATTAATTTTATAATTAATTCCCGCTGTCACAACAAATAGTGTGTTTTTAAGAAATAATATATATCAAAAGATTGGCAATTGTTTATGTCCAATTTCAAAGTGAAATTAATTATAATGACCACCATTGGATAAAACTGTAAAAATTTATTCTAATTATGATTTAAAACCACTCAATAGTTTAATTTATCACTATAATTTATTTTGACCAAAAAAGTTGTTTTTAAGTATTTTTCACTATTCATAAAAAATTGGAAGTTCTCAGAAAATTACAAAAAATTCGACATAGGATAATTTTGATATTATGAATAAAAAAGGAAGTCCATTTTGAAATATAAAATTTCTATTATTTTAAAAAGTGGGCATTACTATTCATAACGGCTACTTTGATTAGTCGCGGTGTGTTAGAACTCAAAGTTGCATACAATGCAAGCTATTATATTATTGAAGGAGAAGTGTATCATGGAAGCTTGGGGTGTTACACAAGATATCATCAGATGCGTGTAAAGGATGAGGATATCTCGAAAACTGATTTCTGTTGTTTTCATGGGAATTATGAGTTCGTTGTAATGCCTTTCAGTTTGACAAATGCTCCAGCTGTGTTTATGGGATTGATGAATGTTGTGTTCCGTGAGTTCCTGGACAAGTTTGTGGTGGTTTTCATCGACGAAATCCTTGTGTACTCCACATCTGAAGAGGAGCATGTAGAGCATCTACGAGCCGTTTTGGGAGTTCTTCGCCAACATCAGCTCTTCGGGAAGTTGTCGAATTGTGAATTTTGGGCTCAAGAAGTCCGTTTCTTGGGGCATGTTGTGTCCCAACATGGAGTAGCTGTGGATCCATCGAGGATAGAAGAATTTGTGTCTTGGGAAGCCCCCAAGATAGTTTCCAAGGTGAGAAGTTTCCATGGGCTCGCAAGATACTATAAGAGATTCGTAGCCAATTTCTCATGGGTTGCGACTCCTGTAACAGCTCTGACCAGGAAGGATCAGGCATTTGTATGGACTGAGAAGTGTCAGGAAGATTTCGAGTATATAATAGAGAAGTTAGTAAGTGATCTTGTTCTTTTTCTTCTAGCTGAGGGAGTCCAGTTTGATGTTTTCTGTGATGCTTCACATCTTGGGCTAGGCTGTCCTCTCATGCAGTAGAGGTCATTTGTTTCTTATGGGTCTCGGTAGTTGCGTCCCCATGAATGCAACTATGCCACCCATGATCTTGAGTTGGCAGCTGTTGTGTTTGCTCTAAAGTGGTGGAGACATTACCTCATTGTTGAGCGCTCTGTGCTTTTCACCGATCACAAGAGTTTGAGGTATGTTTTCTCTCAGTGGGAATTGAACTTGTGACAGCGTCGGAGGATGGATTTATTGCAGGTATACGACTTCGAAATATCATATACACCAGGAAAAGGAAATGTTGTTGCTGATGCGCTGAGCCAAAAGTCAGGTAGTGATGTTGTGCAAAAATCTGGTGATTCATGGAGAGTAATGGAGGAACTGTCAGCTTTGCATCTTGATATAGAATAGGTTGGAGGTAGAGGTTGTCTTTTCCAGATGAAAGTGCAGTTGTCCCTGATACAGAAGGTGGAATAGTCCCAGTTGGGTGATCCAGATGTGGATGTTTGGAGATACATTGTTGTCTGTGGTGAGGCCCCTGATGGTTAGTCGGAGGATTCACAACACCGATTGTTGTATCATGGAAGGCTTGTTTCCCCTTGGCGATGTGCGAGACGGTTCTCTGAGAGTTCCATAGTTCGCCCTTGGCAGTACATCCTGGTGTGACAAAGATGTACCGATCCTTGAGGATTCAGTTTTTGTGGCCTGGGCTGAAGCGTGCGGTTGCAGAGTGTGTGTCTCGATTTTTAGTCTGCCAGAAGGTGAATGCCGAACACCATGTTCCTGGTGGTCTTCTCCAGCCGTTAGAGATTCCTTAGTGGAAGTGGGAGGACATCTCAATGGACTTTGATACAGGTTTACCTCGAGGTATGAGAGGACATGATGCTATATGGGTGGTAGTGGATCGTTTAACAAAATCGGCCCACTTCATAGCGATCATGGAGTCGATCTCAGTGGAAGTTTTGTCGATGCATTATCTAGAGGAGGTGTCGAGACTTCATGGAGTCCCCAGGATGATCATTTATGATCAAGATGCACGTTTTACCTCTAGGGTGTGGAGGGGTCTCCAACATGCTTTTGGTTCTCAGCTATGCCTTAACACTGCTTTTCATCCTCAAACGGATGGTCAAACAGAGCGAACCATCTAGACTCTGGAAGACATATTTCTCTCTTAAGTTCTTGACTTTGGAGGTTCTTGGATGAGGCACCTACCCTTGGTGGAGTTTTCTTAAAATAATAGTTTTCACGCCACCATTGGTATGGAGCCGTTTGAAGCCCTCTATGGTCGGCCTTACCGTTCTCCGTTGTGATGGACTGGGGTCAGAGAGTCATCAATCCTCGAACCGGAACTAGTGCAGAATACAACATAGATTATTTAGGTGATTCATGAGAGCATGAAGACGGCGCAAGATCTTCATAAATCATATGCTAATCAAAGAAGGAGACCCTTAGAGTTTAATGTTTGGGATCATGTGTTTTTGAAGGTAACTCCCCGTCGTGGGCAGCGAAGGTTTGGTCACGAAAGTAAGCTTTCTCCCCAGTTTGTTGGGCCTTTCCAGGTGTTAGCTCGTGTTGGAGTTGTGGCGTATCGAGTAGCACTTCCCCCTTAGATGAGTCGGATACATGATGTTTTCTATGTGTCTCAACTCTGTTTTTATCTTCATGATGACTCTCATGTTATCAATTGGGGAGAGATCGATGTTGATGATGATGCAAACATCAAGGAGAGACCAGTGGAGATCCAAGACTGCAAGGAGAAGGTGTTGTGTGGGCGTTCTATCCCCTTAGTTCATGTCTTGTGGCGACACAGTGGCATGGAGGAGATTAATTGGGAGCATGAGTCACAGATATGTGCTAAGTACCCAGAGTTGTTTAATTTTTAACTCTTTTCATGTAATTATGATTCCTTCATGGTTAGACCTTTCATGTTTTATTTATGAACATTTTTGGTCCTTTTGTGGCTTGCTCTCTTTTGGGAGGTATCTCAATGGGAGGTTTTTCGGACCTCGTTTCTTTTTGTTTGGTCTCTAGGTTGGTTTTGAATTCTCAAGGACGAGAATGTTTTGAGAGTTACCTGATGTAATGGACCAGACCTCTCCGGTCAATTACTTTGTGAAAATGTGGTGTTGGAGGTGATCCGGGCGGTTAAGGTGACAAATCCCCAAAACTTTTCCAATTTTCTAGTTTTTTGAATAGTGTTTCCATTTTTATGAACAATATCAGTAGGTGAACAGTGTTTCTATCGGTGAGGTTCTATCGGTGACCTTATATTGGTAGACTTGAATAGTGTTCTATCGGTGATGTTATATCGGTGACCTTCTATCGGTAAACTTGAACAGTGTTTCTATTGGTGAGGTTTTATCGGTAACCTCTAACGGTGAGGTCCATCGGTGACCTTTTCTTTCCTTTGCCAAATTTTGAGTTCTGTGAACAGTGTTTCCAGAATGGTAAGCTCTAACGGTGACCTTTTCTTTCCTTTTCCAAATTTTGAGTTCTGTGAACAATTTTTCCAGAACGGTGAGCTCTAATGGTGACCTTTTCTTTCATTTGCCAAATTTTGAGTTCTGTGAACAGTGATTCTAGAACAGTGAGTGCTAATGGTGACATATTTTTCCTTTGCCAAATTTCACGTTTGTGAATAGTGTTTCCAGAATGGTGACCTTCTAAGTGTCACCTATTCCTTCCTTTTCCAAATTTTGAGTATATGAACAGTGTTTCCATCTTCCAATAGTTTCACCCCTTTTGACTTTTCTTTTGACGTAAAATACATTTAAAGTCTTTTTTAAGGACTCTAAGGCCGATTCAAAGGCCATAAATCCAATATTAATTATTCCTAAGGCTGGGATGTATTTACTTGGTCAAACTTCATGGGTTAATGCGATCCATTTTTAATGGAGAATTAACCGGATCTTAAACCGTCACTTTATTAAATATTCAAAAAGGAACGAGATATCATACTCTCTTATTCATCCTCTTTGTTCTCGGCTAATAGACACTAGAACCTTTCAATCATTTCCGTAGAAGTTTCAAAATCAAACTCTAATCCTTCGATTGGTTTCTATTTATTTTGGATGAAACCAAGCTGTGTCGGTCAATCTTCCTTATAAGGTATGTTTTGTCATCGTCCCTTTGGGGATCATCTTATAATGTTTCTCCCTTCCATATTATACAATGTAATTTCCATGTTTCTAATGGGTTTTTCTTAGGGTTGGTTGGTACTGTCGTACCATGGCATCCTCCGGTGGATGCAGTTGTCGTGAGAGGAGGATTGTGACCCATTGTGTGGATAAAGGACGTCAATAACTCTTCGAGTTTGGAGATTTGTGGCTTGTCTAATTGTATATGTGCAATTGTATAATTATCATGATTTATCCCTTTCGATCCCAATGAAATTGACCTAATTAAATACTTGAACCGGATTAAAAGAATTGGTTTATCGCATATTGTTGCTTTGTACCGTGATAACGGTTTGCCTCATGTTTTGCAAGATAGAGTGATATCTATGATTTCATTGAATAATTGTTCATTTTTGATGGAAATTGATAATAAACGTAAAGCCAGAATTCATTGTTAATTAATTGGCTAAAGATAAAGAGGCATATAAATGAATCTGGTTGTTGCCGATGTTGTAGTTGTTCAAATTTGAGGTTAATCAAATTAGATCATTCAGAATGGTTATTTAATTGTGATAGCTGACTGATTAGGTCTCCCGTAATTGGAACCTATGAATAAAAAATCTGTTAATTCAATATGGATTAATGAACAGATTGTGTGATAATTTCTTAAAGGGTTCTGAGTTACCCTCTCGATTGTTAAAGGGTCAAGAGCCCATTAATGTGATGTTGTGTTTTCTTGCTGTTTGTGATGTGATGTGAGCCTGGATGGATTTTGTGATATGTGGAGGCATGGGGATGTGTGGTTGTGGAAACGGATGACGTCTAGGGTGGCGAGATGCATCACATTATGCATGTGGGTGTCGGGGAGGACACCAAGGATGATGGTATGTGATAGATGTGATGGCTGGATATTGGTGGTTTTATTTGGTTGTTTATCTTCTTTACTTTTCCCCACTGCTCAAGGCAGCTGGTCTTGATTACCCTCCTTCCAAAGGAGGTGAAGACACATGGGTTATGCCATGTGTTTTCTATGTTTAGCCTCTCGAGGGAGAATGGGTATATTCTCTTTCTATATGCGGAAAAGACTCGACGGGTAGTATATCTACTCACCGTGTTGAGCCCCCTTTGTGTTTAGTAGCATAGGATGCCTTTCTAGAATTCATGGGAATATGGGAAAGTAATTCCATAATGAATGTTTGATTAAATGGTGATAATCCACAGGGATGGAGATACTAGAATTTAAAGGTGATGTGGATCATAAAAGGAGTAGATGATTTTGAATGTGATGCCAATTCAGTTTAATGTAGAATTGTTCATGGTTAATTAATGTTTAAATAATTATTTAACATACAGTGGAACTGATAAAATGAGAATGGAGTAATCTAATAAAGCTCTTCAAATGTTTGTGTGCTTATAGGATACCTAGTCTTAGAAGTAGCAGCCTGGAGTCTGAGAGACGTTAGCTGCAGTTGTATCTAAGACTAGGTAATGCTCATAGTGTGGATGTGAGTTATATATATATTTTGTACTTTTTGTGTTTCTATATGCTACTCCACCCTGTCGGTAAGGGAAACTGACACCCTGGGGATTACGAGCCCGGGGGGGGGGGGTGTGTTTCCCCCAACATTCTGATGGGAGGTTGGATGGTTGACTACCCCCTTTAGCCCTTCTCTCTTCTCTTGGTAGATACTAGTGCCTTTGGCACAACGGTTAGTTTTTTTATATATGTGTGTAAGGTCTGTAATGTCTTGTGGTTCTTTCAAACACATATATTCTATATATAGTATCCTATGGACTACTATAGGTGTAACATGAATAGTCTATGATGGCTTGAGGATCTTTACTCGGTGTATGGGCTCTGATGGCTTGAGGTATAATACCTGATGTATGATAAACGTTATACGAGCTGTGGTGGATCCCAGAAACTACCTGGTTACTTTTGGTTGTGAGGATGGTGTGGTTCTTCACTCAGGTGTCTACGGGCAAGCCTTTGTGGTGCACATGGTGCATATTTTGGAGCTTAGCCCATGTTTATATGGGCAAGCCTTTGGAGAGAGATGCGTAGGACGTATGTCATTGGGGAAAAGCGGCAAACCAGTGGGGAAGTAGTAGTGGGGTACCCCTGATATTTTCCATTATATTCTATATTCCTGTATGTGTTACTTGGAGAGAGTGGCCATGGTGAGGTTGGGAACTTAGTATACCTGTTTAGGTGACGAGTTAGTTTCACTTGTTGTTCACTGGGATTTAGAATGCTTTATTTACTTTTGCACGAGAGGCTTGGGGAGGATCCTACTGAGTATACTGTTATACTCACCCTTTGTATATATAAAATATTTTTCAATTCACTAGGAGTAGGTTGGAGATCAAGCTGGTTACTACTAGCTTGTGGTTGGAGGAGCTGTTCGGGCTTGTGGTCGCTGCCGTTTTACTTTCTTTTGGGTACTTTTAGTTTTCCCATTCAGCTGTAGTAATTTTGCATGAAATTTCATATATGTACTTGGGTTTCTTTTAGATTTAAGTTCTGAGTTGGAGTTGATTGATGTCTATCTTATCTCTCTCTTTCGCATGTGTTCTCTTAGAGGGTAATGCCTCCCATTTGTGTGTTTACTATACCCTTGGTGCTAGTCGCTAACCCGGGGCCTACTGAAGGCGGGATTCGGGGGTCATTATCTTCCTTATCACATTGCTGGCCCAAGAGGGGTACACTTTGTGGGGAGGGGGTCATGACACTTCAGGTCTATCCACATATTCTCTACAAAACTATATGTTACTGATGGTATTAACACCCTAAAATTAACTTATGGGCCTCATTTTTATGTGTAAGACCCATTAAATTTCATTAACACATTATAAGGATGATATTCCTTTCATAAACCAACATGAGGAATAAAATAACAGACATATCGGTGCACAATCCCCACTAACATCCTCATCACATGATGTAAAATTGTAGCATCACCCCATATAAAACTAGGATACCTCTTAATGTGATACAGTTTACCCCGTATCAAATAAGGATACCCCATATAACAAATATAAGATGTAAAAACAAAAATATCATCAACACATGATGTTAGAGTATAGCCTTACCTCATATGGAACAAGGATGCCTCATGTCCTAATATTACATGACTCAGTATCCTCATTCAAGAGGGTAGGCCCAACTTGAATCATTTTCTACCACACCATGTATCATAACTATGTGCAGCTTGATTATCATACTCATGGGGTATGTAGTGACCCCTACATATTTAATCTTTATACTGACCCCTATTTTGACCCATTACATTGTCTATATTGACCTAGTGTATAGTTTTTCAATTCTCATGTAGAAGAGGGTCATTTTATAGCTCCTTTAATATCGAGTTGTCAGTATTTAAATCACAAAAAACCTTCTATACACACCCATACCCACTTGGGTCCATGATATAAATCCTTAAACAATCATCTACCCATGTGGTTTGATATCCATTATCAAAAGTATTAGTAATTATAGTATGAGTTGTATGAATTCAAAATAAAAAACCTAACATCCTCAGTACATGATGTTAAACTACATCCCTCCACTTTATGATGAACACATGTTTCCTCATAAGATATGTATGTGATGGTGATATGAAAAGGTATTATCCCTTATAAAACTGATATTCCACATATTATGAGTATTAGATGACCAAAAACAATACCCCATATGAAACAGGGGTGGTTAATAGTATAAGCTGATTTGATATGCTTGCATGAGAGTATATCACACCACCATCGTCGTTCTACTACCATGTTGTGTTTCAGAACTATATTTTGATTGATTTTAATTCTCATGGGATAGGTAGAGACTCATGGATACTTTATTTTGGGCCCAAACCTTCCACTAACTCACCTTGGGGTCCGTACCCTCTATGACAATATTAATTATCACATACTTGCATGTTTATATAGTTCATTTGAATGAATTTTTTAATATCTCACAGGAGACCTAAAATTCCCATTGGAATATTCCCCACTTCAACTTCATTGCTTCACACTTTCTTTAATTTGAATAATCATCATTCTCTCAATCTAAATAGTCTCCTTAATCGAATGGATTTATGCCACACTGGGTTACCTACCTTCCTAAGCTCACACCTCAAAGGATCTTCTATAATTTAAAATTGGATCCTACATTTGAAAAAATGGTTCATGGTCAATCATATATTTTTATATCATATTTAACTAACTCATGTACGGAAGATATGTTTTGAACATGTTCAATAGTTGTTCCATATACACAGGTTTCTCCCCTTCCACTATCTTGATATTATAATTCATAGTTTCCTTCTTGATATTTATCATTCCTTTACTCCCACTTTTTTCTCCCTTTAAATAAATTATAACTCCATACAACCCCTTGTTTCTCACACCAAGCATGGCTTAGAGAGGATTAAATGTTAGAATTAAGTTATCTTCAAGGAATTTTGGGGTGTGTGAGACCCCATGGTCTAATCTTCATGACTTAAATTGTGTTCATCTTGTCTCGAGAATGTTATATGTGGTGTATTGTGTCCTCATAAGGCCCCTCCATTCATGTCAAGTAACCTATTTTTGATATAGTTTATCTTCCATTTATACATACAGTATAGGTCCAAGCATCATGAACATAAACTTTTTTCAGCCGACACCTTTTGTTTTGGATAGAACATGGTATCCCATATCCTGCCTATCATATCTTGTTTCTACTCTTTCATCCTATTCTAGACACTTCAGTGTGAACACTAGTCCAAACATTATAAAAATAATCAAATATCCCATGTTCAAAAAACTATGACTTTAAATTAGGATCCTAAATCAATGTTTCAAGACTATAAACTATGTGTGAGTTCCCCATAGGATGTGTTTTGTGGTTTTTGGCCTTACCATTCCTCACTTCATCTATAGATATCGCTCTTCCGTGTTACACATATCCTATTAGGATTCTCACCCCATGGTCTAAACTCCAAAACCTGAAAATAAGATTCCTTGGTCTGAACATTATGACTTTAAACAAAGACCCTAAAACTCTTAGTCACAAGACGTTAAACTATATAAATCTATGTCCTAATCAAATGATGTTAAACAATAATATCAAACATCCGAATCTCCCAACGTTAAACTGTGTAGTAAAACAACCCTAATACATGATATTAAACTACGAGATACATATTCTTCTCCATATTATGCTAAAATTCATTCCCATAATCCTTACCATATGAAAATATACCATGTGTCTAATGTCCTCAAAGTATGATGTTAAACTATGTGTTTATCATCCTTATTGCATGATGTAGACATATTTTTTATCTTATTTCATTTCCCAAGAATCCATTTCATCCAGTTCTGGTCACACACCTCATCAGTCATGTTCTTTGTCCATCTCTTAACATCGGATATGATAAACCCCCTAGAATATTATTTTTCCATTTTTTCAGATAGATACACAGACCCGATGTGCCCAGAGACACATAGTCATAATTCCATGATGTTCGATATCCGTTTAAATATTTCATCACCTCATTGCCATGCTTCATATATCGATTTATTTTGATCCTCATCGTCCTCTATGTTCAAATGGTTCCCCCATGGCAGCAGGATCCCACACCACACTGGCTCACCTATCATCCCTAGAACACAACCAAGAGGTCTCCAGAAAAAAAAATTAAGATAGTTCCCATGTTTCAAACATAGCCAATGTTAGAGCCTCATTTTTTGTCCCCATCCTCAGAAAAAATGATAATTATTGGTTTTTGTCGAACATAGTCATTGGCTTTCCTCTTTCATCATACCACCATCATTTATATTCTATATACTGGGGATCTTGGTTAACATGCTTAATTTACACTTTGTTAAGTTATAATTCAACTCCCACGGCATTACCGCATTTGTGAACTAGATCATGTTGGAAAAAAATTAGTTATTCTAAGTTCCCCACTATCCCTCAATAGATGTATCTGTCAGGAAAATAACAATGGTGGATAAGGAATCTCAAAACTTTATTGTTTGTCATTTCTTGACCCTCTCATGTAAATGATAAATCACTTATTCTTCCATTATTTCCCACAATGTGAATGTTTCAGATGGGATTAGGTATTGATCAATTTTTGTCTAATGAATGTTATTGAGATATTAAAGTAATATTCATTGGAAAATAACATGTTCTAGTATCCCTGATTTTAAAAAAAATTATGTTATGGATAATTGTCTACATATTACAGCCTCTCCTTTAAAATATTTCCCCCAACATCTTTACCCTGATGATCGAGTGCCCGATATCATATAGAATTTGGTGAGTAGACCATGGAGTCCACCAATTATCTTCTATGATAGCCACTTATTCCATGGTTATATTTTGGAATTATTCATCCATGTTCCACATCTAGTTATGACTGGCCCACCATTCGTCGACCAGGGATTCCGCCTCCATTGACTTGGCATCATATTCCACCAATTATTCTCTCAGATAACATATGGTCTCCACATGAGTAGTAGTGATGGTTGTATACTCATGTGTCATCCCTTCTAGGTGGGTGATCTCCCCTTTAGCTCTCTGATTATCCTAGGAGCACATATCTTTTTTCTTCTACTGAGAGATATTGAACACTTTCCATAAGACATATGCCCACTCGATGAAGAACTCTCAAGAAGTTCTATAAAGGTTGTTGGATTCAACCCCATCAGTCCCAAGGAAAAATATCCAATGGAGGATATATCCCACCTGGTTTGGATGGTCAACCATTAGGGTGTAGGTGATGAAGTTTTTCATGTGCCTCGACACCTTTTGAAGAATGTACCTTTTCTCTTCAATAGTATCCAAGTGTGAATCCTATAATTCCTCAAGAAGTGTGGGGTTTTATAGAATAAATTACCATCGAATTTTAGTGTTAATATCATATACGGTAATGTATTTTGGTTGGATGAAATCTATATCATGTGGGAACTAATCCTTTCTATACCCTTTACTCACAGTGGAAGTCTCAGCTTCCTCTTGTGGAACCTCCAAATATAGATTAGCCATTGAAAACTCCTCAGTAACTTCCATTGATTGAATGATTATGGATACCTCCATTGAGGCCTCATAACCTTTATCATCCACTAATGGAAATCCTAGAATAGGTAAATCTAATGCATCCTATCAAGTTTATCCAGCTATTGGAACAATGGTCACCCCTCCATTAAATATTTGACTCCAATTTTCACCTCTAATGGTGCCTCTATGATATAATCATCTAATGATTCTCCTTTATAAAGCCTAATCATGGGAGGCATATTGACCAACTCCATCAAGGGAATGGTATCAATAGTCCCATATGGTGGAAAATTCATTGTTGGTTATACCACCCTGGTATCCCCATGTATTTTCACTGGGAGAGAAACACTAGTTGTCACTACCTTGACATTAGAAACTGATAAATCAGATGTGAATAGTGGACATTGATCCAAAAATATAGTTTTATCTTACATTTATAAATGAGTCAGTCAAAATAGAATGAAAAATATGGAGAGAAAAATGGGAAAAGAGAAGCAGGTTTACATTAATTTTACATCCCTTTGAGGATCTGATAATAGTTCTTAGGAAATATTCCAAGAAAGGGAACTCACTCAGCTGCTGCCACCTTTGTCATGGGAACCAAATTAGATGATATATGGATTCATGTGACCAAATCACCAGGGTGGGTCCCAGGATAGACCGTTCAAAGGTTCAAGCTTTCTCTCCCTCTACCTCAGGCTTATCAAATACCTACCCTATTTCTGGGCTTGGTGATCCCTGCACAAGTACATGAAGAGTTAAAGAACACTCTTAGGGGTTTTGTATCATAAAAATCACATGGGGTCAGAGTATTTACCTAGTTGATAAAATAAATTCCTTCCATAGAGAGTCTTAATAGAAGTATCTTGACCAAGACTCATCTGACTCTCCCAATAATGGAGCACGAGTAGATGGATTGTTGACTGAGAGTACTGAAGAGGAAGACATCCCAAGTAGCACCTTCACACCGGTGGTCAATGAAAACACAATGCCATGAGATTGGATTAGATTATACATCTATCTTATTTATTATGCCTCTTCATCTAAAGTCATGTGGCATCTATCTCGGGAATGACCCAGACTATTGAGGAATATTCCCTCTACGTTTAAATGCCACCACATTTCATATAGGGCATTAATATTTATGAAGATCCCCTAGGTCTACAAAATTCTTTATAGGAAACATCACTAGAGAAATCCAAAAAAAGAAAATCAATTATTCAGACTTTGAAAAAACATACTTGGGACCATACTAGAAGATTTTCCTTCCTCCCATGACATCTTTCTAAGGAGTGTTGATCCTAAAGTCTCTCATATTCGGACAACATATACATGTGTAGGGATTGGGATTTTCATCTATTAAGCTTTTTCCCTACCCACCAATCAAACCCTACATCCATGACATGCTCCAATTATAAATCACCCTTGACCACATGGTTTTTGTGACTCTCCTTCATTGGTATGCATGCTTCAATGCCTTAGTATCCGCCTAGGATATGTGATCTCCCTGTATAGATTGTAATCGTGGGTGAGTTTGTAGGTGGATATAATATGAGGCATATATTTCAACCCTTTACCATCCTAATACATAAACATGAACTGGATTTTCCATAGAATCTATCATTGGAACCCATAGAGGGCATGTTTTTACACATTCAGGTTTCACAATTGTAGGCATTGGAATAACCTCATGAACTAGTGCAGGTTGTACAACTCACATTATTCATTGATGGTGACCTTCATCACTAGTAACCTACATTAGAAACCTAGTATGTATGACTACATCTTTATGGTCCTTATTCCCTATTCAGTGTCTATCCTCATGGGAAGGGGGAATGGGTAAAATAATAAGGTATATGATATCTCAAACCTTACTAGTGCATCATCTTCCCCTAAATGAGTAGGTGACTCCTGATAATCTTTTAAATCAATAGGAAAAAATTCAAACATGGAATAGTGATGGGGTTAAAAATTTAATATACCACCTTGTGCATGTCGTCCTAACTATATAAAAAGTGAAAGGGATCACACAAATGGATCAGATTCATCCCTTGGTTGATATTGAGGGGAACCTTGTATAGATTTTCCAATACAATGATACCTTGGTTGATGAATTTCCTCATTTCCAACATGGAGATCATGATGAATGTTCTCAGTCACACACCCATGTTTTCATCCCCTATTGGGAACATCCAACCATAGATCAATGGGGTGATAAACCCATCCGTCTTAAACACTGGGGACTCAGACTTCATAATATATCCCCATATATACCAATGGATTTCACCAAAAACCTCCAATATGAGTTCTCCTTTCCCAACTAAAATTTCATAGGTCATTTGTGTTGCCTCCTGGGTATATTTTCCACTAGCTCATTCGGAAGTTATAGAGCCACTTATTGAAAGTGAAATCATTCTTCGATAGCTATTTTTTCTTTCTCTCCTAAAACAAAAAGCAGAAACTCCCTTTAAAAGGGATGGAGGATTCTCTAGGTCCTCCCAAATATTATTTTTTGTGAGAATTCCTAATAAATTCATCCTTTTATTTTTAACCCATTAATATAAAAAATATTTGACATGATGATTCGAACCTCCCTAGGGTGCATATAGAAAGTGTTGGTCCCTCTAGATGGCATGTTCAACTGCTCTAGTGTGATGTTTGGGGGGATCTAGATGTCGAATTGAGGGTCCCATGATTCCTTATAAATCCTTTCCAGATTAATATTGGCTTCAAACTCTTGTAATGACATGTATTCCCAATAAGAGCATGCCCGTTCAATTGTAAAATTGTTTCCCTGGAATAGAACCATGCTGCCTATTTTTCCCTTAAAATGGTCCCCCAAACCCTCCTTGAGAATCATATTGTCATGTGTGGGGGGGTGTAGGGTATCAAAAAATATATTACTTATGTTGATGTTGTTGAAATTGTACCAAATAATTTATATGGTGATTTATGCATGGTCCTTCAAAATGTGAACCCCAGCAGCCCGCCACCACTAGTACTATCTGGCCATGCTTCTAAACCATTTGGAAGGATCTTATCTGTTTACATTCGGGATGAATATGCCATCCCAAATCCCAAATCCATACAAAGATATCCTCTTGAAATGAAATAATCTCTATTGAATATTCATTAGCATTATAGTGATTCTTCCATGGTCTAATGAACTCTAAATACTATCCCTAATAATTTGGTTCTTGACAATCTCTTCCCAATAAGTGACAGAAGCATTGGCCCCTTTAGCGTCCATTTTTTCAATACATGGGGGTTTTTATGAGCCTTATTCATGTAGATATACATGTGAAGGATGATTCAATGAATATCATCTCATGAAATTGGAGTCCATAGATGTTTTCTTGTGTATGTAGGGTGTGCAGATCACTATTAGCAGTAGTCATTTCATTGTGGTAGTCATATTTACGAGCAATGGGGATTGAAATAAAATATTTAATATAATAGTTAAGAGCATCAAAAAAAAATAAATTTTTATTTTCATTACATGAAATACTACTGGTACCCTGATAGGAATTGTGAGATATTTATAGGCATATGGATAACTGAGTTTTGTGAACATAGTTTGTGAATGGGCTTCATGAATGAGATTTATGACAGTGCAAACAGATGGGTTTTTATTACAAATTTTTTGTGGTTTCCCCTCATAATATGATCCTAAATTCCCTTATCATATCTAATTATGAGGGGAATTATTTATGAATTCCAAAATACATGTGACACAATAGTGGTAAAGGAAGGAATGGCCTATTTCAAGAGAATTTAATCAAAATTGAAAAGCACATAAAGGAATGGATTCATGAATCTCCCCACCATAAAAAATTCATGGGGCGCACAATATTCTTGGATATATAGAGGGTTGAAAAAACCTCCAAATCATGTAAGACCACATCTTTCATGCACCCTCTGTGAACCTGCAAAGGTTTGACACTATCCATCACAGATCACTATTTAGGTTCGTGGAGCCCTACCCACTCGTAATGCTCATAATACTACGTGAAAATTGTTATTCACTATGAAACCACCACCACACCATAATGTGGTCCATAAATATTCCCTTTTGTCCAAAATTTTATGGGACATGAACTTTCAAATTCCATGAAACTATCTATGTTTCTGATATTACCAATTTCCATTAGTGAAAGTGAAAATTGATATCCCAAGGTATCCACCCTTTAGGAAACTCCCTCCAATGGATTTTTCAGAAGCTAACAACAAAGTGGAGAGGCCTTTCATGATGTAATAATCTCTTAATAGATGGATAAATCCCCTGGAGGCATTGGGGGTTTTGTGTGGAACCTACCCTTTATGATTCCCACCCCATGGTAACCAGGAAATTACCCCATGGTAGGATCACTATATTTCATGAATAATACTCCTTTTCAAGAACCATTACATATGTGTGGCCCCTTGATTTTTAGAGTCCTTCTTCTAAGAATCCCAACCCTTCATTAAGCACCTCCTATAGGCCTCTCCATGGTTCCCTTATTTAGGTGACACCACATCATAAACATCGAGTTCCCAAGGCTACCATACAAAATCAAAACCTGTTCAGCCACACCACAAATGCATATGAAACCAGTACCATCAAATACTGTGTCCATCAACATCAGTCCATGTGTGTCTTGGAAAATCGTCCTACCTGTTTATTCTATGAATATGTACCCTATGTCCTATTTCTTCTATGAATATGCATAATAACATTAGGCCTACTAATGGACACTCTATTAAGAATGTTTCAATTGCATGACCACCCAATTTTTCTTGAGTGGTGGCCACATAATCCATAGAGGAGGAATATTTGAGGGAAATTGACCCCGAGTCTTGGTGGAAAATCTTTATGAATATTCCTCTACTAATGACATGGAAAACCACAATGTCTGAGATTGCTACATATATGAACTACATGATGTAAAATTACAAAGCTCCACATACTAGTCTTATGATGTTAAACTCCAATACAATTTAATCATCACATAAAATAAAACGTTATCCTTTCCTTATTATATGAACTCATGATTCCCCATTTTGTCTAAAATATGATAAATCGACCCCCTATTTCCCTGTATGATTACCATAAGATGTGACATATATGTTCATCATGGGATTCCACCATTTTCCCCATAATGGAATGAAAACCCACACTTGGGTAGATTCCCTGTGTAATTCCAACATCGTCCTTCATCACTAGGGAATGGGACATCCATAATGGGAAGCTTCCATGCATAACCCCATCTTTTCCTCTATCTAGGTTGATGGAAACACCCACAACTTGTAGCTTCTTACATTTATTCCCTACACCATCCCTTCTTGAAACAATTTCCAGGAGACGATCATCCTTACCACGTGACGTTAAACTACATGGATTATTCCTATCATTTGACCTTAAACTACATATGTGGACTATATGGGTTTTTATACATTCCTATAAAGATAGATATAGAGGAATCATCCCAGAGGTTCAATCTCGACAAACATCATCCTGTTGGGAAATCTTCCCTCCTAAGGGAACACCCCATCGATCCATCTCAATAGGATTCTCTAATCCACATCAACAAGAATATAAACTCTTTCTTTCAACCATCTCAATATGACATTCTAATTCGTAATCTTGGTGTGAAATCATCCCTCCTAGGAACACACCACATCGATATGTCTCAACATGACATTTCTATTTCTCTTCACAAGACATTAAATTCATTCCTTGATCCTTATCAATAAGGAAGTTTGATATGTAATCCAATTGTGAAATCTTCCCTCCCAATGATTCACCCCATTGATCTCTAACAACAAGAAATTCTAATCCATATCTAAAGGATGTATAACATGGGCCTCAATTCATCTCAATATGAATTTCTAATCTATAATCATGGTGTGAAATATTCCATCATAGGGAAATACCCCAATAATCCATCTCAATAATATATTCTTACTTATCTCTATAAGATGTTAAACTCATTACTTGATCCATCTCAAATGGATGATCTGATCCTCCTCCATAAGACATTAAACATGCACCCCAATATAGAATCACTAATCTATGAAATAATTATGGTATTATTGATGTAAAAATCATCAACATACTTTCACACCATTAATTTATTACCTCAAGATCTACAGGGTATACATTGGGTTCCACAGCTAAGGTTACTCATATAATATTCCACTGAAAAGGAGAATAATTTACAAGTTCCCAATATACCTAGTGTCCAAAAATACCTATAAATTGAAAATATTTTTTCTCACTATATTCAAATGTCGATGCCCTATCGAGATGAAAGAAGTGTAATCAACTGGCGCCCACCATGAGATGGCACCGAGAATGAGTTCTACAAACATGAATTAATCTATAGGGAGACCCAGACTAGAAAATAAGATCCAAGGATGAATCCAATGAAGGAGGAACTGACATCCCATCATCACATTTTTATCAAGTAGAATACTTCACTAATGAATGTGATGAATGCTTCCCAACATTGTAATACTGGAATGGGGGATAAGGGAGCGGTACGTTACCGGCCTGGAGGATGGACATAATTGCATCCTAGTAATAGAATCGGAATCCAGTATCTAGCTCAAACGGATGCCAACCATTTCTATTCCCCACATCCCAAGAAACTGTGTAGAGGTATTGGTATTATTAAAAGACCATTTTAATGGTATATATGATGGGATCTAAACAAATACTGTTGAAGAAGAGGTAATAGACTCTACGAACTCTTTCAAAACTCTTTGTTTTTCTACCCCCTCTAAATATATTGTTCCCATCCTAAAATAGTAACTACATTATTATAAATAATATTACATTTTATTCTGATTATTAGACTAACATTATTTAACTCTTTTCTATCCTATGAAAACTGAAAACATCACTAATGCATATATATAGATTTTCATCTCCACATTGTAGTTTAATACTCTTTTAAAAAACATTTTAATTGGATGTTTATAAATCTATAACTAATGATTATATATTAAATATATGATATAAATATTCTTCAATAATCATAAAATATTGTCATTTTTATTTCCTTCTAATCTATTTGAGAAAAAACAATGCTCTCAAATTCGTGTAGAAAACCATCTTCATGAAGTTATGTGAATTTGTTTTATTACCACATTACAAAGATGGTAGAAAGAATAGATTGAAATAAATATATATTATATATATGTAATAATAATTATTCTTGAATTGTGAATTATTATTTATCTTTCTTTTATTTCATCAGTAAAAAAGTGGAAATGTTGTTTATGTGTATGCACGGTCTTCCTTCTTAGTGAACAAGATAATTCTATTTTCTGCCTATACCTTTTATGGATAACGGTAAATATATATTTATATATATATAATGATAATATTTATTATATTTATATTATTATTATTATTATTTAGATGAAAGAACCATGATCATTTTATAGAGACTTGAACTACCAAACTAAAATTCTTTGGAATAAAAAAATGCTAACCAGTAGAAATGATTATATTAATAAATAATTATTAATAAATTGGTGTTTAAATATAATAATTGTATCATATGAGATAATATAAGTATGTATATGAGTACGGTATATAAGTATAATAAATTTTAATTTATTATATAGGAATTGAGAGTTATTTTGAAGAATGTAAAACTTGGGATAAGAGATTTTAATCTGACTATTATTTCTATGAAATGAAAACCATATTCACAAGTTAATTATTTTATGTGGGGTGTAATCTACCCATAAATTTATTTTATGATTTCCCTAATTAAATTTTGAGTATATAAAAATCCATATATGGTTCTCTCTTTTATGAAATTTTGATTTACATATTATCAAAGTCGTGTGGGTTTGTCATCTAAAATTTCCTTATTTAGGATATATGTTAGGTTATTAACTTATATTAATTTATTATGGGTATGAAAATACACAATGGAATTTAATACCTTTAATCTCTTTATTTTAATTTTTTTAAATTTTTATTTAATTTTATTCCTTTGTGAGGATTATAGTTCAATAGAAATCGATGTTATAATTTATTTTCATCCCAATACCATTTTAATCGAGATATAATGTTCTTGATTTTAAATTAATTTAATTATTTTATCCTTATCAGATAAATGCATTAAATGTTTCTTAAACTCTATTTATTTATTTGAAATTAAGGTTTTATTTCATTTTACCCACATTAAATACTATAGGGACTGAAAAAAAATTTAATGAAAATCGATGATGTTTTATTATTTAGTTATTAGTATTTTTATTCCTTGTCCATATATCCAATAAAATATTTTAAAGGACGATTTTAATATTCACAAAAAATATTTAACATCATTTTTCCCATGTTATAGATTTTAAAAAATGGTATAAAAATAATCTTATGGCTTTTTCCCAATTGATGGAATTTTATCTTGTTACTAGAAGTATAAAAATGAATCTTGTTCAACATACACTGAATGAACAAAATTTCTCACCATTATGACCGATCATTTATTATAATCTTCCTTTAAATGTTTTGATAAAAAATATTTCAAACAAGATTTTTTCTTAATTTTTTTTGATTTTTTTGATTTTAAATAATTTATAAAAAATCAATAGGATGTTTTCCTCAAAAACAAATTTCAAAGTAATATATAATAGTAATTTTAATTTATAAATAAATCTTTTAATGGTACTTATACATTACATAGTATATGAATCAATGATACCATTCTTATTATCCCTCTAGATGGTATATGTTATTAATGATCAAAAAATTTTAATTCCATTTTTTTTCACGGGTTACGTGATGAAGACTTTTGGAAATTTTTGTAAAAAAACATTTCATTTCCATGGTTTATAATATATGATGTATTTTTATGGTCTTGTGACACACATATAAATGTATTATGATCATGTGAGGGTTTCTCCAAGGAATTAGGTATCCCTCTAATGTGATGGTTAATGATGGATATCTCATGAGATAACATGTACTAGAATGGGAATGAACACACTTCATAAGGGGACTTTTTCTACTGTGGGGGTATTTAGAGTGAACTACGACTATGTATATGATTGAATGGGGAGTGAATCAAATCCACTATTATATCCTTATTTGTGATCCTTGACTAAGTAAGTTATATTCTATGATTATGTTTATTCCCTAAATATATGTATTCTTCCAATTCTAGGCTCTCATGGCTCATGTTTTGTGATTATATTATGAATTATCTCATTTTATATGGCATACTTTATTTCAAGAATCAATATTTTGATATATGACATAAAATGTATGGTTTTTAAATGATATGATTATATTCTAGTACCCTTATTCTTATATTATTTTTATGTGATCAATGATATCTCTCATGTTTACACTTGCTGATAATTTTATCATACCATTTATTATATTACCTTTCTTGTAACACCCTAATATTTAGGGATTTTTTTTTCAATTTAATTTATTATTTTTTATATTTTTCATTTCATGAAACACTGAATACAAATTTTTTTATAAGAAAGAACTATTATTGACTTTAATTACTTGCAACACCATGTAAATATTGTTATACATGAAAATTTTAGATTATATTTCAATATATACAACACTATTTTTGTCTTGTGTTACAAACTATTCCATTATCATTATATATATTTCATAACATTTAATGCGTATTTTTTACCAAACAACAAAGAATTATTAATATGATTATTAAAATATTATTATAGCCATTACCTAGCTATTGAAATGGTCATTATAAAATATTAATTAAATTATGAAAATATTATTTACACATGTATATTAAATTAATCATTTGGTTATCAACTATTATAATGGAATGTAAGAACTATTTGGAAATAAAAAATATTATTCCAAGAAAACTATTTTTCAATGTGAAAACACAATTTTATCTCAATAAATCAAAAAACCACTTTTGATTCATTTTTAAAATATAATTTATATATTATATTTTCAATCAATATTATTTATATTCATCAAATATATTTCATAGGTATAAGATAATAATAATTCAAATTTTATGAATAAACAAATGTATTTTTTTTAAAGGTAATTTTACCTCCATTTATTGGAGAACCAATTTTAAATATAATTTTGACACTTTTATAAATTTTATACAAAAATATAAACATCATTGTGGTGAGTGTAATATCTAAATTTACTTTTGATAAGTTTTTGGTATTTTTTTGAGAAGTTTCATTTGATTTATGAATAGTGAAAAACACTGATTTTTATTTCCAAACTTCTTTTTAATCTAATATTACATATAGATAAATTATGTTTTAATTTGACTATAATGATTTATAATATCAATAATACATCAATTAATCTAATTAAGTCATTTTAACCATGTTAATGATGACATTAGATATAAATGTTTTTCAAACATTTTGACATTTTCTCTTTCAAAACCTACATTGTCGTCCCGTCTAGGGGACAAATATCAAATTAATTTTTTCCAATTATATGATTGGAATTTTAAAACATGGATTACATATATAGATTAATTATAATTTATAATTTCTAATAATTTTAAATTATTTATAGGCCAAAAATATTATTGAATGTGATTAAAATTAAATACATCGATTAAGAGAAAAATTAGCATAACAAATGTCTATTACCAAAACATAAGGCCCAAAATGACCTATAAAAATTTCAAAAAACTTGTTTCTTTTTATATTTTGAACATATACTCTAGTTTCTATAATTATTACCATTATTGGATCCACATTACATCAGAGAAACATGGGTTGAATTCCCTTTTCAAAAGTTTACAAGAATATTACTCCTCATCCATTATAAAAAGGCACTCACCACTCCAACTTATTCACACCTATGACGCCCATTAGCTTGCCCATAAAATGATAAAATAATTTATAAACACCGATAGCGTAGTACTATATTCCTCACTATTATATTAATGAAAACCAAGGAAGCTCGTTGGTCCCATCTAAGAGGAGCTACCCAAATAAGAGAAAACATCCTTCCTCAAGCTCCTTTGTTTTATTTTAATTCTCCACCCCTCCCCCCCAATATTTATATTAATTTAGTATATAATAAATTTATTATCCTAAATATACTTATATTTTTTATTATATTATTTATACCTACACTTACACACACTTTCATTTAATGGAAAATAAACATAAAATTCAAGTGTATGGCGAACAACCGCCTCACTAAACGACGTCGTTCATTTTTCCATTACCACCTATCATGGGTGGTAATAATGATAGAAACACTATTTTAATATATGATATATATTATATATATGATATATTTATTCTTCTTCGCATATTATATAAAAATTCTCTTATACATCACATTTTTTTAAATATGATAACATCGTTTGTGGACGTGTGGACAATCGCCTTCTAAAAGCATTGTGATTCATTCACACATTACAAAGAATGTATTATGGATGGGGTTAGATAACTTATATGATATATATGACATAATAATTTTATATAAATGATATTATATATATATATATGTCATTTAGTTTCAATGATTCAATACGATAATAAAACAAAAAAGTATTCATTTGTACATACATCCTGTTTTCTCCATGAACGGTGTATTCCATTTCATATTTATATATTTTATAAGTTATTATAAATAAATATATACTGAATTTATATGATATTTATATAATTTTTTAAATTCATTAATTTAGTAAATCCTGATCTAAGTAAGAGGAAAAAGAATAACAATCGAAATCATATACAAAAAACAAAGCAGATATTACCTGAAATGAAACAATTACATGGATTTTTTAATAACTGGGCATTATAATATCATAAAAAATAACATATGGTATTATATATAATAATATTTTTCTATTAAATGTATAATAAACTTATATTTTTTTATATGAGGGTTTAACATGTATGAAGAATGACATGTCTTAAGGTAAGGGATTTCCCTCCTCACTTTTATTTTCTCGGAGACACAAGCCATGTTCACCTCATATTTCTTAAATATTATGTGTATAAAGACAATTAATGTATACTATGATTCTTATAATTTATTATATGGGTATCTACAAATCTGTTTTATGATTTTTATTCCATGGGGTATATATTTCTGAACATACCAAATCGGTAAAGTAATTTTGTCTCAATTTTCTTTTTTGGAGAAACATAAACATTATACACCTATATAATTCTATGAGGTGTATACACTGGCCTTTTAAATTTAATATCATGAATAACCAAATTTAAATTATATTTTAGGATTCATTTAATTTAATTTCTTATATAGGGAGTATGATTTTAATTTACTAAGTGGTAAGAGTTTATTACCACAATCTCATCGTTTGTCAGGATTGTTTATGATTATGATCTCATTGATGAAAAATTATTATCCATAATTGTAGAAAAATTATAAATTATTATCTCCACAAGTTAGTGATTATATATTCATGTTTCAGTTCCATTTCTTCACTATTTTTACGTTAATATAAATAAGAAAATATTTTTAAGAAATTCTAATTTAATCTCTCTTCGGTCTGAAATTTGTGTTCATTCAAAACCATGCTTTCAAAAAATAAAATAAAAAAGGTTTTTATATTCTCTTATAGTATTTAAAATAATTTTTTACCAATTTTTTACCTTAAAAAGGGTTTTAAAATAATGGAATAATCTTGGGTTTTTTCAAATTACGTGTTTTTTAAACACTTTACGACATAAAGGGAATGTTTGGCATGTATGGATTTATATGCCATCCTGATTTTCCTTCCTTTAAATCATCCTTTTAATGTTTAAAATATTATTTTTAAGAATTTTTAGATACTATTCTTGAAATTCTTTATTTTTAGAGGTATTTTGAAAGAAAAATGTTTTTAAAAAATTTGTGATAAAAAAGATTTTTAATGGTTTTCAAATATATAATTTTATGTTATAAAAAGAATGATTTCAATGAAAATTATTGAAATTATTTCAATGATTATTTTATATGTCATCAAATTAATATTAAATTTAAATTTTTTCAATAAAAATCAATCATTCTTTCCAAATAAATTGATTTAAAAAATTCAATATTCCTTTATAAGATTTCAAGTAAATGTTTTTAAAAATTGATTTCACCCTATAATTTCATGTTTTCAAATAAATGGTTTAACAAATGTTTTCAAGAATATTATTTCATGGATTTTTTTCAAAATTTCTTCTTCTTTCTTATATATTTTTTAGGGAAACTAGTTTTGAATCTTTCTTTATATGTTTTCATGTTTATTTACAATGAATTTTTTTTGAAAATGTTTTCTGTTTGAAAATGAATTTTTCAATGTAATGAGGATATTTTAATCCAAAAATGTTTTTAAAATATATTTCAAAATAATTTAAATTTAAAATGACATCTTTTGGTGTGACTGATACCTTTCTGGGGAAATGATCTAATGGTTCCATTCATATTATTTCTATGAATGGTATTTTATGACATGATTTTTATGAAACCTATTTATATTCACAAGTTATATTTTTAGGAAACTCATTTCTCTTTATGGGTTATATGTTTATGAAACTCTTTTATTTTCATGGGTTATACTTCTATGAACTAATTATGAAACCTTTATCTTTTCTGTAGGTTATGATAGAATTATGTGTTTATGATAACCATTTAATTTCATGGGTTTTAATATGATGAATGATTACGATCTAGTGGAACACACATGTATTATTTAATTATGATATGGGTGGGACCTATACCTCCCTCCAATTAATTATGTAAATATTTATATCTAATGATATAGACATGGCTAGAACAGGGCTTGAAATCGGTTAAATAAACGACATTTTCCACCAAAATGGTCTTGGGAGTGAACTATGACGGCTAAGATGGTCATGGGAGTGAACCATTTCAATCAATTTGGTATAGGGGAGTGAAACCATACTACTAAGACGTCCATGGAAGGAATTACTTAACTAATATGGAAACAATGTTTTATTCTTATGGGTCTTCTAAATTTCCATGTATTGTTCTTATGTTATGATTTCATGGATAATACTCTTGATTCACTTATAATTCATTTCATATAAAATTCTACTATTAATTCCATGTATCATATTTCTAATATTTTATATTCATGTTATCATATTAAAATGTTATTCTCATGTTCTCATACCCTTATGTTCATGTTATGCTTCTATTTTCCCCGTATTTACCCTTACTGACCATTCAATCTCACCCCTTTCTTATCTTTTCTTTACCCATGTTATTATGAAAGTTTTATGTAGAATTATTAAAGAGAGAGATAATTTTGGGAAATATTGAAGATATTTCAACATGTTATAGTATTTTGTGACAGGTTTCTAAATACCCTAAACTATTACACTCCTCGAGAATTTAATTTTGTAATGTGCATAATATTCATCTAAACAAATGTAATAACCATGTATTTTAAGCATGGATAACTCTATTTTGTATCAAAGTAAGGGTTTAGTTAACCTTTTGAAACTAGGAAAAGAAAACATTTGTGATATTAATAGGTTTATTTATAAGGATATTTTTAGGGATATCTCTAAGGATGAGTATAATGGTTATTTAATTCATATTAAAAAATATTATAATATTGGTAAAGGATAGAGTGAGTGGTTTCATAGAAATAGATAAATGTCTAGATACTACAAGTAGATGTGGATCTGGAATAGATGTACATAGGGGTAACTCCAAAACTCTATGTTGAGCTTTACCCAATCAAAATATGGCTAAAAAAATTGGTCTTACTCCACACCTAGTTTTACACTCCCAGAGATACGCATTAGAAATCACAAAATATTTACTAACCATTATGTTTTATTTAATTATATAATGGTAATTAATAACCAAGGATAAACCTATGATGTCATCTATTAAATATTTGGTTTCAGGATCTAGACATATAATAAGATTTTTTTTCATGACTATGTGGTTTTCTACTATGCTGACTGATGATGACATTGAAATTTAAGGTTTTGGTCAATGTAGGGAAATGGAAAGAACCCAATTAACAGTGAATGTGATTTAAAACTTCCTAATTAGTAGTATAATGGTAGGATCACTGGATTAAAGGATTTTGTGATTATGCCTAATAATTTTTCATAGAACATGATAAACAAAGTATAACATATCTAATTCTCCAACTCACCAAGGAAGAGAAGAATGGAGTTATCTAAGATATCTGGTGATGGATACCATGGAAGAAATAATATTATATTTCCTTTATATCAAGAATATGGATAGTGGCACCTACGTTAATTTCTTAGGGGAAAAATAACATGTTTTTATTATGGAAAATAAGGATATATATCAAGTAACTAGAGAGGAAATTTAAAGATTATGTCTAATGCAATGTATGGGAATATTGTACTCCCTAAGACATCATGAAATTATAAATGATTTTGGTTTGCAATGAAGGGTAATTATGAAAATAATTGTCCTATGTGGAACACTCATAATAAAAACTATATAGTTTTTATGAGTTGTGGTTATATTACTGATGATGATGAGACTACATATAAAATGTAAAATAAAATATGTATTAAGTTAAAGAATGACATAGCCTTATTATGGAATAAAGATGAAGTGTATTAATAGATGTTTTTATATATTTGGATTCAAGAATTATGTTATATGAATGGTGAAATATATAATGACTGTTCATTTTATGATTTTTCATTAAGAATTTACAATAATATATTGAGTGATTCTTATGGACTATAAAAATGATTTAATAAAAATGTAATGTTTATAGAAAATACATTAATAAGGGAATTATAATCCTTAATATATAAATTATGTTAAGATAATATCATTGGATAATGATCTATTGGATATAAATAATTAAATTGGATGATATTGATTATCTTAGAACTAATTAAGGTCTTGTTGAAAATTGGTTTATGCTATCATTGATAATGTTAACATCATTATTTAGTTTATGAAATATATCCAATAAACTTTTCAATAAGAAGAAATGAACATTTTCAATAAGTGTTTGTGGTAATTTAGGTTATTACCATGTTTTAATAGAATACATGATGAAGGTATCACAAGTTTGGTATAAAACAACCAATAGACACTTTATAATTTAATGATGATTAATGATAAGTTGTTTTTGGGAAGTATAGTGACCATATTTATAATGTTTTTCACTTCCATGTTTTAGAAGGATTTTAAGGATAACCCTTTATGTTTCGGTTTATGTTAATGTATTATATCACCAAATAAGGTTTTATTCATATTTTATAACTTGTGATAACAACATTTTGTGATAAATAATGATGGAATGACCAATAATTCTTTTTATGGATTCCATGATCTGTTATTTATTCATAAATGATAATTTCACCTTAATTGCCTAGAGTAAGTTATGAAGTAGTAATTGATCAATGCATAACCAAAGGGTGATACAGTGCATATTGAATAGAATGAAATCAAGTAATTATATATTCCTTTTAATGTTCTTCAAATATAGGAAAAATGATATTGAAAAAAATGTAATTCTAGTACCTTCATTTCTGATGAATCAAATGGACCCTTAGATCATCTCATAATTTTGGCTTTGTGATCGTTAGATTTCTCCAATCCATGTTCTATATCACTCTCT
Organism: Viscum album; assembly: GCA_963277665.1. Classification (NCBI taxonomy): domain Eukaryota; kingdom Viridiplantae; phylum Streptophyta; class Magnoliopsida; order Santalales; family Viscaceae; genus Viscum; species Viscum album. Next base: position 1,680,532,597 of record OY728135.1, read on the forward strand.
ATCAGAAATGGACAGTTAGATTTCTCTTCAATGTCTATGTTTTCACATCCCACCCATGTTATCCTATTTGGAAACGTAGTTTTGTGTTACTTTGGGTAACCATTATGTTTCCAACATTCACTAATTAATGAAGTTTTACTGTTCTTTTTTATGATGTGGTTTCTAATAAAGGAACTATTACGTATTAGACCATCGATAATCCAGATGAATTTTGGGGGATAAATTTATTTTAAGGGGTGGAATTTAACACCATACTATTTTTAAAATATTATTTTTCCAATTAATTTAATCATGTTTATATTTTCCATTTCATGCAACATTTATTGTAGCTTCATTTATATGAAAGCACTGTGTTTTTATTGAATTATACACACCAAAAATTTAATATTACACTACATGAAAAACATAGATTAACGTTTGGTACATGAAACACAATTTTCAGCTTGTGTTATATATAATATCGAGTTCCTTGGATAGATAGTGTATCACACAAGGCTGAGTTCATACCAAATTACAATATACTATTATTATGATTATTAAAATATTATTATAGCCTCCGCATAGCCATTAAAAAATAAGTGATTAATAATATTAATTAAATTATGAAAAAAATGTTTAAAAATTTATATTAAGTGAATCATTTGGTCATTAATTATTATAATTAAATTTAACAACTATTAGAAAATAAATAAATTACCTTTATAAGAAAACTATATTTCATTGAACAAACAAAAGAATTATCAAGTAATTAACCTAAACGCTTCCAATTATTTTTCTCAATAAAATTTATATTTTTTATATTCAATCAATATTTTTTTACTCATACCATATCTTTGATAGGTATTCGATAATGATAAATCCAATTTTCTGAATAAAAATTTGTAGTTTTCTAAAAGGTAATTTTACTACCATTTAATGGAAAAAATTTAAATATTATTTTTAATACTTTTATAGTTTTTATTTGCAAAAAATGGAAGTGGAATATGAAAATATACCTTGGGTTAATTTATGGTATATTTCAGAGAAGTTTCATTTTTTGATGAATAATACACCCGACAGAATTTTAATTTAAAATTACTTTTTGATATAATTTATTTATACAATAAAATTTTATTTTAATTTGGTTTCAATATAAAATTAAATAAATTATAAATCACTTAATACAATTTTGTTCATTGGAACCAATTTTACAATTAAATTGTATATAAAAAAATTCAAACTTTTAGACCTTTTTCGATTTAATAACTAGCATTGTCGTCTCTTCGATGGGATTAATTTTAAATTAATGTATTCCACTACTGTGATTATAAATTTAAAAAATGGATTCTATTTTAGGAATAATTATAATTTATAATGTATAATAAGTTTAACTTGTCATTTTACGAAAATTGTTATTGAAAGTGATTAAAATTAATTATAGAGAATAGGAGAACAATTATCTTTATCAATAACAAAACCGTAATCTTAAGGCAAAAAATGAACAAAAATATTGTAAAAAACATTTTTTGTTTATATTTAGATCCTATCCTCAATTTTATCTAATTTTATCAATTATTGTATCCACATTCCAATGGAAAAACATGGGTGGAATTCCCTTTTCAAAAATCTTCAAGAATTCCACTCCTCCTTGACTATAAAAAGGCAGTCACCCATCCCATTTATTCACACCACTAAATACATTTTCCTTGCCAAAAATATGCTAAAATAGTCTCCAAAAATCCCTACCTTCATATCATTATCCTTGATTTGTTTATGTAAAAAACCATGTAATTTCATTGGTGTAAACAAAGAGGTGGCAACCTTCCTCAAGATCCTTCATTTTATTTTCATTCTGCACCCAGTAAACTCTACTTATTACCAAATTATATAGTACCCTTGGTATCTTCAATTTAATAATATGTATTTATTGTAATTTTTATACCTACAAATACACATACTTAGATCTATTGGGTAACAAACATACCATTCTTATATACGGTGAACTACCACCTCAAAAAATGATGTTGTTCATTTTTTCCTTCACTACCTCTCATTGGGGAGAATTATGATGGAAACTATGTTTCTATATTATATATATATATATAATATATGATTTATTTATTATTTTGAATTATTATATAAAACATACCATCATGGTTTCCATTTTGTATAAATACAATAACTTTGTGGGTGGACGTGTGGACTACCACCTCTTCAAAGCGATGTGATTTGTTCACACTTAAAATAGAATGTATTAGGGATGGGTTTAAAAATCATTATAAGATATATGTGACATAATATTTCTACAATAATAATATTATTTATATATATAAATATATTTCATTTAACTTTGTTTCTTTCAACATGACAACTGAATGGAAACAACGTTCATGTGTACGTACGACCTACAATCTCCATGAACAGTGTATTCTATTTCATATTTCTCTATTTTATACAGTTTTATAGATAAATATATATGGAATATATATTATATTTATATCTTGAATTGAATTCTTGTATAATTAAATCATGATCTATTTAAGACGATCAAGAATAATAATCCAAAACATATATGAAAAACAAAGCATATATAAACTAAAACGTAACATTAACATAGAGTTGTTAATAAAATGGTTAATATAAAGTCATAAAAAAATCATATATGTAATTAGTTATATTAATATGGATATTTGATATATTTTTAATAAAATTATAATTATTATATAAGAGGTTTTTATGTGTATGAAGAAAGTCAAAACTTAAGGTAAAAAGTTTCTCATAACAGTTTTATTTTCTTTGAGATACGAGCCATGTTCACTATTTATTTATTATATGTGGTGTTTATACTGCACATGGATGTTTTATATTGATAATATACTTAAATTTATGGGTATTTAAATATTGATTTTATGATATTTATTTCATTGGGTTTCTGTTTCAAAAGTTACTGAATCAGTAATTTTCTTTTTTCATAATTTTTCATCTTTGAGACACATTACTTTTTATGCACATATATTATACTAGGAGGTGCATATAATTACAATTGAAATTTTATATCATAAATTTAATTATTTCCATAATATTTTATTCATGATTTAATGTCATTTTCTTACATGGGTAGTATGATTCAAAGTTACCATGTGGTAAGAGATTATTGCAACAATCTCATCATTTAGGTGGGTTATTTAATATTATTCATTCATTGATGAAACATTATGATCCATATTTTTATAACACTCATGAATTTTATTATCTTGTAGTTATTCATAATATATTGATGTTTTAGTATCATTTTTCCATTCTTTGATACCTTAGATAATTTTGAAATTGTTTTTAAGAAAATATGAATTTATCACTCTCTTCATCAAGAAATATGTGTTCTTTAAAACCCAAGTTTTATAAAAAAAAATTAAAACAGTGTTATAATATTCTCTTATGTTATTTAAAAATATACACATTTTTTACTTTTTAAACAAAACTGTTTTTAAAAAAAGGTTCTTCCTGTCATTTTTCAACTAAGGGAATTTTCCATACTTTTTACGGTGTGAAAGGAATGTTGGGAATATATGAATTTATCTTTCATCATTACATTAATTAATTTTAGCTTCATTTGTAGGTTTTAAATATTTATGTTATGATTTTTTTTAATATTATGTAAAATAATTGTTTTTAAAGGAATTTTGAAAGGAAAAATGATTTAAAAAAATGTTTTAAGGTATAAAAAGGGTTTTGATTGATTTTCAATGGTCCATTTATATGATTTAAAAATGTTGTTTTCAAAGAAAATAATTTAAATGATTTCAAATATCCTTTAATAATTTTTTAATTTCATTTCAAGGAAAAAGGTTTTCAAAAAAATTTTAAAGATTCTTTTTCAAATAAATTGTTTTTTAAAAAAATTAACCTTCCTTCATATGTTTTCAAAGAAATTGTTTTCAAAAATGATTTCAATCATCCATTATAGGTTTTCAAAGAAATTAAAAATCAAAATATTTTAAAGATTAATCATTCAAAGATAATGTTTGTCGAAATTTTTTCATGTTTCTTTTACATGTTTCCAAGTAAAAACATTTTCTAGATTCATTTATAAGTTTTCACGTTTTCAATATTATATTTCATCTATGATGACATCTATTGGTGTTAATAATTCTTTTCTAGGGGAATGATCCAAAGATTCCATTCATAGTATTTCTCTAAATGGTTTACATTAATATGGCCTGATGTTTATAAAGCGCGTTTCTCTTTCACCGGTTATAAGTTTATGAAACTTATTTCCATTTCATGGGTTATATTTTTATGAAACCCACTTCTTTTAACTGGTTATGATTTGATGATATTATTTTAAAAAATATCTATTTTCGATAGGCTGTGATATGATTACAAGTTTGTGATATCAATTTCATTTCTTGGGTTCTGATATGAGGCATGTTTATGATCGAATTGAACACATATGTATGATTTCATTATCAGATGGGCTAGACATATATCTTCCTTCAATAAATTGGGTATTTATTTATATCTCATGGGATATTCACAAATAAAATAGGGAGTGATCTCGGTTTCATAAATCACTTTTTCCCCTAATATGGTCTTGGGAGTGAAACTTAACTACTAAGATGGTCATGGGAGTCAACCATGACTACCAATATGATATAGGTAGTGAAGCCATACTACCTAGATGGAATTGTAGTCAATTCCATGACTACAATGTAAATAATTCTATATACATCTATGTCTTCCACAATTCCATGACTCATTCCTATCCAATACTTTCCTAACTTGTGATCTTGATTACATTATGATTCATGTCTTATGAAGTTTCAATTTTTATTTCTTGTGTCTTGTTTCTAAACTTTCAAATATAAGGTATGATCCTAAAATGTTATGGTCATGTTATCGTACCTTTAGGTTCATGTTATACTTATATATTTCTTTTAATTACAATTACTGAGCATTTGATCTCACCCCACTATTATGTTTCCTTTCCCCAATTTAGGAATAAATGTTTTAAGTGGATGTATAAATGTGTAATATTATTATGGGAAATGTTGAATATCTTTCACAATGTTAAAATATTTTGTTCTAATTTCCCAAAGACACTAAACTATTACAATCCTCTAGAATGTACTTTTATAATATGAGGATTATTAATCTAAAATTATGTAATATCCATGTATGTTAAGCTTCAGTCAATACATTTCTCTAAGTTATGCAGAAAATTGTTATGTAAGATATGTCTAATAATTATACTTATTATGATGAAATTAGTGGGATATGATATAGATCTCTTATGAACATGTTTTTTGTATATACAATATTTCATAAACACCAAACCTTTATAGTATTGAAATGTATCATAATTTTATATAATGAATATTCATTTATTATGATATAACCTTTATATATAGAATATATTTTTCAGTATACCTATCACAAGATGATCTACCGTATATTATTATATAATTTTTTATAGTGAATTGTGTATTATATAGATGTAATTTTCAGCTTAAAAATAGAATCATTTTTAAATTTAACATAAAATATATTCATCCATTTTTTATTCATTAAATAATGGTATTCTGGGAATATCATTTTTGTTGAAATGGGATGAATTAAATAATGTGGGAAAATAAAATTGGGTACTACAGGATGTTTTTTTTGGATATAAGAGAGAAGGTTCTCTTGGTTTTCATTTATGGATTCATATTACGATGAGTGAAATTAAAATCATTTTAATGATGACAAATATGGAAGAGAATATTTAGGTGGGAGAAATAGAAAAGAATAATGGTGCACTAATTGTATATTTTAAGTTGACTAGTCAACTAAGATTTTGTTTTGTAGTTTAAAACAAAATAATCTTATTATAAGAAGTATAATCTCTTTCATCTTATAGAAAAGATAAATAAAGAATCAATAATTTTACTAAAGATATTATACCAAATGGTTTTCAAAGAAAATTAATTTAAAGAGATGGGTGAGCCAACATACTCTGGGGATCAATGATAGTCAAGTAAAAAAATTAAAATTGGTGGATATTAGTTAGAGATACCAACTAAAACGATGTTATTCAGAAATATTATATTGTTATTTTGTTCCTAAAAATAGATTCAGAAGTTTTGGTAAACTAGTACTGAATATCTATGAAGATGTGACATCTTGACCTAGGTTCCATATTCTAGTTCCCCGAGCAACCTTTTTACTTGACCTCATGTGCACCTCCCTATATACTAGAGGCTTACAACTAGCTATGAGGGTATGATATATCAACATGGGGATACTATACACTCTTTATTAAAGTAGCACAATAGTTGAAATAACCAATAAATAACCAATATACAATGACCAAAAAATATAATAATATAATAAACATAGTAAACTAGAATTACATAATGAACTAAAACTGAAAAAAATATCCATAACTAAATAGTTTATATGTTATGTCTAATAAGTGTCATGTTTCATAATGAAAACCCAAAATAAATTCACAGATAACTCCAAGAGAGTCCCAAAAACAAGTCTATTTCCCCCATATATTCTCTATCCATATATATCCATATACTATAGGGCCTTTCCCCGTACCATGTCCTGTAAACAAGAAGTATATTTTGGTATGGATCAAGATGCTTGGGTAGGGTGTGAGTACAAATCAGTAGGCCTCTACCAACATATTCTAAAACAATATCTAGTAAATAATAGTGTATGATGTTTTATAAGGAATAAGGAGAAAACACAAGTTAATAGTTTTCACATTCCATTATTCTTCATTTAAATACATAATTTTATAGGTTAATGAAGCTACCCAACCCATCAATACGTACCTCGTCCCATGTTGGATTTAGAACTATCATATAGTGATTCACAATTCATTATCACATGGACTTTATTTATCCATTTAATAACAAATCATATCATGGATAATCATAACAATAGTCCAATTCAAAAAATTTGGGCCTAGAAAGCCATGTATATGACACTATGGGTATTTGACGAAACCATTTATATCCCACAAACCATTTATCAAACAATCACACAAGTGGTATTTTGAAGCATGCATCTGTGTCCCACAGTATGTTTTAGTCAATCACACAAATGGTATTTAGTATCATCACTCATTATCCAACAGTCATTATCCAATGCCTGCATTTCTATCAAGAACTCCATTTCTATCACCCTATGGGTATTTAAAGCATCATCTAGTGTCCCAAAACACATTTATAAATCAATCCCATATATCACTTATATCACATTTAAAAAGTTTAATCATCATTAACCCACTCATCAAACATTCACATCAAGATATACCATTTCAATTAACAGAACAATCATGGTTCAAAAATTTCATCACATTGAATAATTTAAACAATTCATAATTTAAACCATTTATCAAAATTTATTCATATGACATATTAACCTTTCAAGGGTAAGACAAACATCCATTAATTCCGTTATATGTTAAATTTATAAGTGAAAAATTAACCAATTTTACAAAATTATTTTATTCAAAAAATCCATAATTAAAATACCCCATCATTTCCATTAACACATCATTCCATTAATTAATTAAAAACTTTATTTTTCCATTTAAACTAATTAAAAATTTCCCAAAATATATCCCATTAAATTATCACCTAGAAATTTAATTTAGTAAAATTAAATTGTAGATGCAATGTACCAATCATGAAAATTCAATTTTTATAATTGAAAAAATACAATTAAATTAAGACTATTATTTTTAATTTATACCACCAAACTCAAGATCGTTGACGAACCTTAACCAATGGAAATACCCAAATTGAAGTATAATGTTCAATTATACAATAAATATCGATATCTAGATCCAAAACCTAGATCCAAAATTGAAGAGATTATGATCTATCAAATCATAAATCTAGATTCATCACCAATAGAAGAGAACATCCCTTTAAAAGATGTTAGAATTATGGGAGATAGAGAGAGGAAACCAATCAAGATGTGATGTCTTACTTATTGAGGTATTGATCTATAAAATTGATTTTTGATTCTATAATAATATAGTTTAGATGCCCTTAGAATCAATCCCAGAGCCTCCAAAAAATGATAAAAATGGGTTAGGGTCAAGAGGGGGTGTTTTTTATATAAGATGGGGGTTTAGGAATTCTTTTAAGAATTTTTTGGGGTTTATTTTTCCAATTTCAAGATTTCCTATGTTTGAGACACTATTTTTTCTAACTATGCACCTAATCATGTGCCTCCTCCTAGGGATCACATGATTACTACTAGGAGGGATCACCATTTGAAAAACTATATGTTGATTGTGTGATTCCCCTATATTTTGGTTCTCACTGTTTACTGTCTTTGACACATGGATTGGGAAAATCATGAGCTAATTGTGGATTGGCCCAATTCCTTCTAATTTCACTAATTTCACCCAAAAACTCCTCAATGTAAAACCCGAAAAAGATACACTAAAACAATGTTAAAGTAGTACCTATAAATGATTCCAAGTAATTTACATAAATGTTCAGATCTTAAAATCTCCGCAACCTAAAATAGCTCATCCCCAATTTGTACTCCCATGCATCTCTACGATTTTTAGGTGAAAATACTAGGATACTAAGCCATAAAATACCATTATCTCTCCCATGTTTCCTCCTGAACATTCCCATGTTACCACAATAGAAAAACTATCAGTATGGTATTTCCCTACTACATGTTCTCATTACTATCCGACACATGTATTGGATTCTCCTCAAAGGATGCATCGATCTCAACCTCAACATCATACACATAGATCACACAATAAGAAACAATGTTATAATTTTAGAGTTTTGAATGATGAAAAACATCTTGCATAGCTCTAATCCTATTTGGAAGATCCCATTGGTATTCAACTAACCCAATTATGTCCAAAACCAAAAATTGTCAAAAAAAACTCAGGTGCCATATTTCTCTATCTCTGAATCCTATGGTGAATCATTTATAGAGACATCTAAAGGAATGCATTATACCCTCTTCCAAATATAGGGTCTTTCAATGTTTCTCAGATATGAATTTTTTCTAAACTGAGCCATATCCATACACTTCTAAATCAACTAAACCTATTCTGACATCGCTTGTAGGAGACTCAATACTAATATCCCTCACTCACCTTCTTCCATCCAACATTGAGATGATCTATATGGTCTACTATAAAGAGCCTCGTATTGTGTCATCTGAATAATTTCCTAGAAAATATTGTCATAGGAAAACACTATAAGTGATAGGTGATTCTCTTAAGATACACTAAATTATATAACTCATGCTCAGAGAATATCCTCAGTCACATGAATAATACGCTCCGACTACCCATTTGTTTTTTGGGTGGAATGTTGTACTCAATAAAACCTATGGACCATGTTCCTTCTTCAAGAAATATCAAAAGGGTGAGGTAAAATAATACTCATAATCTGAAACTATATTCTGTTGAACCATGTGAAAATGAAAAATATTTGGAATGAACAAGTCACCCAACTATTCAACTGAGAAAGTATATAGTATAGGAATGAAATTCACTACTTTCATTAGCTGGTCCAAAACTAGCCAAATAGTTGTATTCTTTTGAGGTGTCTTCTGAACACCCAACATATATTCAATGGTAACTGTATCCCGCATCCATTCTAGAATGGGAAATGGCTATAGTAATATACTAGATTGTTGATTCTCAGCCTTCACCTATTGATAGGTGTATTATCGTATCACAAACCCTTCAATTTCATTTTCTTATACCAAGCCACCAATACTATCTACATAGCTCATGGTACATTTTTTTCAATCTGAGATGAATCTCCCACCATGAATCAAGAAAATCATGCTTTAGCTCTTCTCACATAATTGTAGTCACAACTACATGTATCCATACATAGAGGATCTCAACCTCATATATAGTCCAATCATAAGGTGACTCCACATCATCAAGGATTTTCTCAATACCAAACATTACGGATCATCATACCACCTCTCTCTGATCCATCTCAAAATTGTAGACTCAACTGAAATTGATATGATATTCATATGATTTTTTCCATTCATAGCCACAATATGAATCTCAACTAGAAATGTTATCAGATTCCACTAAGAACAAGACTATTGGACTTCTTGATTCCGAGTTTTCCTATATAGAACATCAGCAACATTATATCCCTTCCCATGCATATATGATATCTGAAAATCAAATTTCTGCATATAATCGACCCATATCCACTTCTGGATATTCAAATCTCAATGGGATAAGATAAAATTTATCTTCACATAATTGGTATCACAATAAACATTTCACCCAACTAATAATGTTGCCAACACATCAAGCCATAAACTGAATCAGCTAATTTGATGTCGTATGTAGGGTAGATCATTTCACGTGGAATCATATATCATGACCCATAAATAACCTCATGATCTACATAAATTAACAATTCTCTAAGACTGATCTCTGATGTTCCACATTATAATGTAGACTCATCCCTCGTATAAGGCAGGATCAAGATCGGTGCAGTTTTCAAAAGCTTCTTTAACTAATAGGAGGAATTCCCACATTATCTATACCATTAAAAGTTAACTCCCATAATGATATAGTTTTAAAGTGGTTCATACAAACACGAATGCCCATGTTGAACATCCAATAACATAATTCTAACCCCTGAAAGCTACAGATATAAAAAATATTCTTGTATTTCTCCTAAGAAACAACTATTTGGTCCTTCTCTAGGTCCACTGACACAACTTCCTCTAATATGTTTGACCAAACAAATAAAACTAATCAATCTCAATTTTTTCACATAGATATCTTAGTGTATATATGATGATCTATCATTTTACTCAAGATGAGGTCAAGATATTTGGAATGATCATCATGAGTCTTATAGTACACCATAATGTCATCCAAAAACACTACATTAAATGATCTAGGTGTGGGTGGAATATTATATTCATTAAGGTCATAAAAACTACTGGTGCACTGTTTAGCTTGAATGGAATCATGAAGAACTCATATAGTCCACAACTACTTCTAAAAGAAGTATTAGGTATATTAGAAGGTCCAACTCTCAACTGATGATACCCCATTCTTATGTCAATGTTAGAGATAATACAAGCTCCTCTAAACTCGTCAAATGGATCATCATTATGGGGATGATGATATTTTTTCATAAGAGTCATCAAATTTATCTTATAGAAATCAACACATTAGAGAAAAGTTATGTATTACTTCTTAACCAACTAGATTTGAGAACCTCAAGAAGACGTTCTCGAAAGGATAAATCCCTTATCCATAAACTCTTCTAACTATATCTTTATATCTAGATGTTTTTTTGAGTCAGTTTTTACGGTGGAACTGAAACTATCTCATCTCCCAAAATGAGATAAATAGTAAAAATCACATCTCTCTCATGTGGAAGCCTTGAGAAGTGCATTGGAAACACATCATAGAACCTATCCACTAATGGTGGAAAGAAATCATTCACTACACCCGCATCACCTAGAATTATAATGGTTTATTAGGTGGTGTGATCCCCTAATTACTAATGGACTATCCCTATATATCTAGCATTGATATCCCACTCTCCATGATGAACATTTTTGCCACCTTCAATAGATGTAAAAGTCTCTTTCATGCCATAACTATCTATGGGGGCTCGATACACTATTAACTGATCCATACCAATAATTAGTAAAAATCTTAAAATAACCATAATATAAACATCCAATAGAAAATGATACTCCCCAATTTCCAAATAACACACCTTGTATAAACAATTTTTCTTCCACTGTACGCCAAACAATGTATCGATCATCATAACCCCACTCAAAAACTCCACTGCCACACTCAACCCATTCACAGGTTGTGAATATATAGAAGAATGAGAGGAACCAATATTAAATAAGGCACTATCTAGATTATAAGAAACTATCATAGTAACTATAGATATCAATTGTACATACTCACTATCGAGGATTGTAATCTAATAAACATGAAAATGCAATGCCCCTTTCCCTACTATGCAAATGAGTCTACTAAGTAGCACTACTCTACTAATAAGGGTGATATTTTCTAGAAGTACCTCATCCACTGCCTTGACCAACATGGCCAGTAAAAATATAACTACTGAGCTGATATAGTGTATCAGACCCCCTTCTTATACCTTGGTTGTAGATGTCCCATCCTACCACAATCTCAAAACTCTATCGGTGTTCTAGGAAAATTTTCATAAAAGTGACCCAACCTACATCACTGGTGATAGGTCACTCGAGTAAGGCCATGTGTGGCTGACCCTTCCCCCTATCTGTTCTACTTGTTATCACCCTATATTCATTCTTATAGTGATTCTTCCTACTCTTGGAATACATGCCTCTTTTTCATCTAGAAAAAACAACTTTTCCTCCAATAGAATCCTCTTTCATGTTCCCCTCATAAATGAGATCTTGATTCACCACATTAGAAAAAAAATCACCTGCATAATATTCACCTAGAACTTAATTTCATATTTTTTCACATCCTGAAACAATTTATCATCTTTCACCTCATCTCCTACTAACGATTGATTAAAGTGATTCAAATCCATGAAGACTCCTTCAAGAACATTCACCCATAACTCAACCTCATAAACTCTAATTACCTCTCCCTTCTCAGTGTCTTTGGATAAAAGTTTTCTTGGAACTTCTATTAAAATTCATTCCACTCTAGACAGTCTAGTTTTCCATCCCATGATTGGATTTCTCACCAAATCTTCATTGATCCTTGTAACATATAAAAAACCAACTTGACATTGTTCTCAATGGGAATGCCTAAATAGTCTGGAATCATCTGGATGGACTCAATCCAAAACACATGTGCCTTAAGTCCACCGTATTTGGTGAAATTTATAGGTTTGTATACATTAAACTCCCGCATCTTGTCAAAAATACTCTCCACAAACACTCGAACTCTATATCTGTAAACATCCAGAAGTAAGAAAATTTCTCACCTAACTTCTCTCCAACTCATTCACTTGACATTATCAATTACTCAAGTTCCATAGTTGGATGATCATTTCTAGCTATATTCTCTAGTCAACATGTCAACAAGAATCATCATGTAGAAATTTATCTAAAATTTCTAACACGCTTCTTATGACACATAAAACAACATTAACACATTTAAAAAGTGGGATTCACATAAAGGCATAACAATCCATCCTTTTTTCCCACCATATTGTCAAAACTAAGGCACTATCGCTTCCTTTGACCCTTATATCGCTAGGCCATGGTTATCCAAGGTAAGTACATTATATATAACCCATTGTTTCATTAGACACTCACTACACACAATTTTCATCATTTGATAATATTTCACTCCTACTAGGTACCTTTTTTAGTACAATTACAAAAAATTTGAAACATTTAAATTCCAAAAACTTACCCCAAATCCTATTTTCCTGTGTGTTACTAAAATGGTGCATTTCGCAATAATTCATGAGTTCCTATAATGATGTATTATTACTCAAATCTCATTCCATATCAGCCCATAAGTCAAATCATATAAAATCTTATAAATAATAATCACATCACACAATAAGTGTTTCACTCTAGGTAAAATAACATTAAATAGTAACTTCAAACATCAACGACATTTATCCTACCAAGAGTGAATGGATTTTATCCCCATGTATGGGATTTTTACTCCCATGAATGAGCTCTTAACCAATTCTTGACTCATCCTAATTATATTATACCTTTTCCAAATAATAAGATAAATGAAAATAAAAGAAAATTGGGCCTCTAATACAAAATTTTAATTTCTTGAACCGGGTTCCACATACCGATGCCCCGAGTCATTTTATTATGTGACCTCAAGCAAGCCTCAACGTGTATTAGAGGATACCGAATAGCAGTGAGGATCTGATATATAAACCAGGGAGACTATAACCTCTTTATCAATAAAGAACAATAAAAGAAATAACCAATAAATAACCCATAGACAATGACCAACCACATAAATAATACAATAACCTGAACAAATCAATATCACATGATGAAGCAGAAATAAAAACAACTTCCATATTAAAAAATACATATGTCTTTCCAAATAAGATTCAAATGTAAAAATTCATTTGTAAAATAAAGACACTAAGATATATGAGTGGGTCCCAGCACCATGTAGAGTTCTCTTATCCATGCTCCATCCCAACTCATATATCTAATATAGGGATTTTTCCATTATCCAGTCTTATAAGTATGACGTCTATTCTAGAACCAATTAGGAATACTGATTTAGGTGTGAGTAAAACTCATTAGGCTACCACCAATGGTGTCTCAAACAATATTCTGTTATTAAAATTGTATGTATTTATATATGAAATAATGTGTAAATCATAAGTAAAGAGTTATCACATTTTATTATTATTTAGTTAACTACATCATATCTTGAGTTCATGAAGACACCCAACCCATCAATACCCACTTTAGACTGTGATGGATTCTAAACTATATCACATATGGGTTTACAATTTATTGTAACACAGACTTTTATTATCCATTTAATTTCAATTCATATGATGGATAATTTGAACCATTGTCCAATGCCATCATTTTGGGCCTAAAATACCATGGATAGGACACTATGGGTATTTGAAGAATCAATCCATGTCCCACATCCAATTTATCAAACTATCACACAAGTGGAAATTTGAAGAATTAGTATTTTTCTTACACTCATTGTTAATCAATCACACAAATGGGCATTTGATGTATTAGTTTGTTCCCCCAAATACTTATCAAATGCATGTATTTGGGTCTAAAAATCCATTTCTAGCACCATGTGTGTATTTGAAGCATTATTCTATTCCCATGAACCATTTATCAATCAATAAAACATATCACATTTAATAAGGGTGACCATCATTAACCCACTCACCAACCTTTCACATCAAGGTATAACTTTTCAATTACTAAAAAATCATACCTCAACAATTTAATCACATGTACTAATACTAAAATTCACCATTTAAACCATATACAAACATTTACTCATGTAAACCATTATCCATTAAATTTTAATCCAAATATCCCCTTCCTCTTAGTTTTAGACAAATGAAAAACTCAAATATTAATCAATTACAAAATCCCATTTATTTAAACAAATACAAAAATTACAATATGCTATAACTTCCATAATCGCATAATCCTATTAATTAATTAACCAATTAATTTATCATATTCAAAAAAATTACAATTTCCCTAATTTCAACCCACTCTATTATCACATGGAAATTCAATTTTATCGAATTAAATTTGAAGTGCAATTTCTGAATCATTTAAATTCAAATTGCAAAATATAATTCATGTAATTAAATCAAGACTATGGGATTTGAAATTTAGACCATCGACTTCTTGATCGTTGATGGATTCTCACTAAAAAAATCCATGAATTGAAGTAGAATTTCCAATTTCACAACTAACAGTGAGATCTAGATCTAAAACCTAGAAGCCATATTGAATGGATTAAGATTTATCAAAACCTAGATATAGATCATTTAGAAATGGATGAAAAAATTCCATCAAAACATTTGATAAATATAGGAGTGAATGAACCAATCAACCAGGATAATATCTCTTACCAAGATATGTGTAGATCTGTAAAATGTATATTTGATTTGATAATATGGAGTTTAGAAACCCTTGTAATCAATCTGAGAGCCTCAAAATATTAGAAACTGGAATTTGGATAATCCACTATGTTTTAGGATATAATATTTAGTATCATGAATTTTGTAAATAACTTTTAGTGGTTTATTTTTTCCCATGATTGGTTTTCCCTTATGAGGGGAACAATTTTCCATTACCACACACCTAACCACGTGAATCACCTCTATTTGGGTTCTCATGGTTTGCTGGTCTGGGTGCATGATTTTGGAAAACTTTGCGCCAATTGTGCACTACCCATCTTCCTTCATGAATTCTCTAATTTCACTCTAAAACTCCCCAAATTTAAAACCAAAAAAGATACCATAAAATAAATTTAAATTCATTCCTACAAATGATCTTGAGGCATATCTCAAAATTTTAAGGATCTTAAAGAAGAGGATATGTATGTTGAGACTAAGTTTCATTTATACTTCTCAATGAATATTTGGAATTCAAAGAGTTTATTGGGAGTAGAAGGAAATATATTTTAGGATGATGTTTCAACCCTATGTTGAATGGTTATTGACTTCAATAAATTATCATGGAAGAAATTGCATTCATATACTCAGTGGGATGTTTTTTATCCTTTGTGACTCAATGTGTACAATAATAGTATGGTCTGCATCTATGATTTTAGTGGTAAGATGATTATTTGGAAGTCCTCAGAAAATAAGCGAAGAGGGAACACTATGAGACATGATAAGCATGTGGTAAACACCAAACCATTGTAGTAACTAATTTATTTTAGTAAAAAAATGATTGGGGGGGATAAAAAATCATTGAGAGAATATACCATTAATCCAAACCTTGTTAAAATATTGTTTGTATTTTTATCCTCTTTAAATTCAATGTATATCATTAATGTTTTATTGTTTAAAAATTATATAAATATATATGTATAAACAGGAAATATGTGTAAATTTCAATGTTGGAGTAATGTTCCATGATATTTTGGAATATGGAATAAAAATGAAACACCTAATTAATCCCCCCCCCCCCCACACCTACCCTCTAATGGGTCTTCAAGAATCCTACTCAGATATTCAGTGTTAATGAATCTTCTCAAATCCATTTAAATTGGTAGTATTTTATATCACATTATGTGTAGTAAACATATTGATTCAAAATTTGTAATTGTTGAAATAGTAGTGAAGGGTTAAAAATAAGTATAATGAATCAAAACCATTGTACCAATACAATTATCAAATGATGGGGCGTGATTCACATGAAAAAAAGAAATTGAATTTAAATATATAATAAATATTTTATTTTCTATTAAACTACAATGTAATTATGTTCAACTATTTATATAAATATTGATGGATCAAAATTTATTGTCACATGGATCCCATGTCATGTACTATGAACGAAGGCACATATTAATAAAAATAATAATAGTGGAATAAAAATTTACAAAACTCGTGAGTAAGTATTACCTAAAAATTATTGGTTTCATACAATAAATGTACTACATAATATTGAATGCATATTTTATTATATTTTTTATATAATTTAGGAAAAATAATATTCAAAATATGTGCGAAAAAATTACTCCTTTCGTTGGATTTGAATTAACGAAAAAAATATTGCCACATGATATATATTGGTTTTGTTATGTCACATTGAGTATATTTTGATAAAGACATCATATTAGAGGATATAATATGGAGAAAAAATACATTTCGTAAAAAATATATTCTATAAGATACAAAGTTAATTGGATGTTTGGTTTGATAGAGCCTTTTATATGAGGGGTTCAATGAGAAGAAACAACACATCGGTAACCACCATATGAGGAGTCAACCATTTTGGATATCTATTCCTCTCAAAGACATTCCTTACTCAAGGAAATCAATTTCTTCACTATTTTTTCTTCAAAGTGAACATAAAATAATTATGTATACCTTTTTGGTTGAAAACATATACTATATTAAATAGATTGTATACTATATCTACCATATCCCACCATTACCTTGTTTCAAGGGTTATTGTATAAAATATCCATGTATATATTATATATAATAAAAAGATTAAAAATATCATTTGACAATCTTGTTTCATATAGTTCTTGAGTAAAAAATTAAACTAGAGGTTCCCTGTGATAATCGGGATGATCACATAGTCAGAAATATGAGAACCCTCCTTAAAAATTTCATAATCTCTAGTTTTATGTTAATAATGTATTCTAATACATTTTAGGATCATTTAAGGATTATAGTTTTAATGAATTATGTCTCAATAGTATAATTTATTACAATGTGAACACTTCTACTTAGTTTCTATTTTTTCCACAATATAAAACTATTAAAATAAAACATAATTTCTTTTAATAATTAATCTTCACAAAATTCAATTTTTTTTCCTTTCCCTTGAATATTGATAAAACTATATGATTTTTTTTAGAAAAGCAGGATGTAAAAAAGGAGCTCCGTTAGGGACATAAAAAGATGAAATATTTTAGTCCCGTGAAAATAATTATAACCATTAAAATAACTATATATATTAGATTATATATTAAACTTATAAAATAAATAATTTCAAAACGAAAAAAAGAATACTAATTTGTTCAAGGAGAAACATTAAAACCTATAGAGAGCAATTCAGAACTATTTTAGGTAACTTAGATCATCATATTAATAAAACTCTTATAGAACCCTTACAATAAAAATAACATTAAAAACAAATTCTAATATAATTTTTAGGATAACATAATCATAACTGAATTTATTGGAGAGCTATAATGGGGATCGCCCTTTGTATAAGATATATTTTCCCCACCCATTTTCCATAATTTATAACGGGGTACAACCCTTTGTATATGTTGTAAAAGGCTCTACTGTGAGATAAAATGGGTATCAACCCATCATATAAGTTCTATAAAGATAAATTTTTTCTCATAGATAATTATAAAGTATCATATGATGAATAAAAAATTTTATGATTACAAACTTTTCATTATAAAATCCTTGAAAAATATTTTAAACCCATGCGAAAAACACATTTGGATATTAAAATACACATTTCTTTTCATACGCACATTCAATACCATGTTGCACAGAAAAATGAAAAAATGTTTTTCCATTGAATAAAACATGTAATAATTTTAGGTAAACTTACATTTAAATAATGTTTATAGTGGTGGGAAAATACATCATCACCATATATGTTAAAATAAAACATTTCTTTTGTATTTTGTAAAGAAAGATAAACATTATATAAAAAGGTTTTTAAGAATAACATTAAATGAAAGTGGAATATAAATATATTCAAGTAATTTTATTTCCAAAGAAATAATTTATAAAATATAGTTAAAAACATTCACATGTAATATATATAATTTTAAAATAAATCATTTTAATATTTAAAACATGGTTTTTAGTTAAAGTGTACATTACCTCGAGTCTGACTCATCATATAAATTATTTATCTTCCAGAATAAATTTTTTTGATAATTTATTTACATGATTAATATATTTTTTATATTTTCATTAGTAATTTTAATTCACGTATTACTATGTTATATGTAATTACTTAATCAATTAAGTTCACATCAGACATTTTGAAGATATTCAACTCATATGACAGAAATGACATTGGTAGGTTGGATAAAGTCAATGTAGTCATTATTCCATAACATTTAGAATTATAATAATAAAATAATTAAAACCATTATACAAAAATTATTAATTTAAAAACAAACAATAATTATGGTTATGAAAAATGAACTATGTTTCAACCATGAAGACAATAGGTCGAACATACATATGTGTAACGATTCCATATTTATATGATCATTATAAAAAGGAGAAACTGTTATTTTATATTTAAATAATTATAATGATATCATAAATACCATATTATTTCATTAAATATACATATACATATCATCCATTGGATTTGGTGATGAAAAACGAATCACATCACTTCATGGATGTGGTAGTCTGCATATTTGCATAAATGACATTACTGTTTTTAATGAATGGAATGGTATGAAATTAAATGATATATTTTATTTTAATAATTATAATTATTTAATGAATATAATATTTAAAAATTATGTCTATCATTAGAATTGGCTGTGAGAGATGGTGATGGAAAATGAATTACACTGGTCTACGTGGATATAGTCTATTGTGCACACGAACAATGGATTTTTTTCCCATATAATGGATTTTAGAGAATGATATAGTTTTTAAAATTCAAATAATAACATATAATAATATTTTAGATACATATTTTATTATCTCATCATGGATGAAATTTTTTTGAAGGATGTGGAAGAAAAAATAAAATGAAAATTCTTTATTATGAAGTATATATCTTCTTCAGATAACCTCCTTTTCTGAACTCCTTAATCTCTATAAGGCTTGTATTGTACCAAGAATAATAACTCTAGAATGTGGGGATGTTTGTTGATAAGATTTTTTTAACAATTGGATTATTAAAATTTCTATTAAGGTGTTATGAAATGATAATAATAGGGTCTCTTTTATAACAGAGTGGAGGGGAACTATTGGAATTTCATTAAAAATGAATTAATATAAAATAATATTGATGTCCAAATGGAAAAAATTTATATTATTATAATATATGATGTTGAATATTATAGATACTCTCATAAAAAATATTTAAAAGTATGGATCATTTTTTAAACATTATATTTTTGTTTCAACCCCTCACTAACCCTTTTCTCAGTTACCACGATAGCAATTGATTTTAGACATTAATAGTATTATTCAATACTATGAATGTAAGAAGTTTCATAAATTGACCATGGTTGAAATTTTAGATTATATTATACTCACTTTTCCAAATATATAATTTTTTTAAGAGTTTTATATTATTTAATAAAAAATAAAAAAATATTGATAATTTCAATTTCAGAAAAATTAATTTACATTGAAATTAATTGAATAAATAAAAAATGGATTACAATTAAATTTTATAATACATCTCTAAATTTCATTTTTATCTAGAAAATCCATTAATCATATCAATTATTTGAAATTATAATAATATTAACATATTTAATGTCATTTTTTTATTTTCCCATTAAGTAAATAAATATGACATCAATGTTATGTAAGAATTTATGGTAATTATTGTTTACATAAAAATTAAAATTAAATTAAATTTATTAAGTTAAATAATTTATATTTTAGATGAATATTTAGTAATAAACATATCCACCTCTTATCCAAATGTTAAAAATATTATACTTATTTAAAATAAGAGTGTGACAATTTTTCTTTTAATTAAAGAAAATATAATATAGATCATAATCAAATAAAAAATGAAAAAATACCATATAAAAGAATCATGGATGGTTATGTTAAAAATTTTCTCATCTAATAAAATTAAATCATTTTTTAAGGGTCATTTTATAGTGTTTATCATTATATTATTTAATTATCTCAATTACCCTTTAATATAGTTGTGAAAGATTGTATTCATATTGACTAAAAATAAATAAAAAATATTTTCCATATTTTGACCTCCTATTTTATAATATAGAATAAATTCTTTTCAAATGATAAATATAAGTGTTATAGTTTAATTTTAAATATTAACAATAATAATGAGATGAAAAATGATTTTAAAAAAATACATTTTAAATAATAATTGTTTTAATAATAAATTCAAAAATTAAAATTCTTATAAAAAACATAATTTTATGATTTAAAATAAAAAGGAACTCATTAAATTTAAAAAAAATCTATAATTGAATAAGACATTATAAATAAATTAGAAATAATTTTTTCATTAAAAATAACTTTTTTCTATTTTCATTGAAAAATAATTATATCTAGAACATCCTTAAAAATTAATATCATGATAATTTTTAAATAATTAATTAAAAAATAAATTCATATTTAAAAATTTATATTACATAATTTTAAAATTAAACTCTTAATTAAAATTTTGTAAGAAAAGATTTTATTAAAGAAGGTTCTTTTTTATAAAAGATTTTATAATATTTTTATAATGAATATAACTATGTAGTTTAAAAATACTAATAAATATAAAAATGATTTATTCAATAAGTATATGGGTTGTTAAATTAATTCCCCAGTTTTTATATTGTTTCCTCATAATTTTATTCACTTATTAAATAAGCGGTTATACCTTTCCATCATGGCATTTTCTGACACCCATGCTGCTTCTTCAATAATATGGTTTTTCTAAAATACCTTAACCTGGTAAATCACCAAAATTTGAAAATATTCCACTCAATGGTAAATAATCTGAATAAGATATTCTTTTTAATAAATTTTATCTTCTAACTAAAGTAATTCATGGATAAAAATATAAGATAAATATGGAAAATATTTTATTAACATCAAACTATGAAAAATGTTTTGTTCCTACGATAAAAAATGGGAAAGGGAACTTAGTTGGAAACTGATCCAATATTCTCCTAGATTTCATATGTTTTGATGGACCATGGACATCATTCCCCTTTTTACCAAAAAATATAACCATTTTTCATGTAGATATTTTATGAAATATATGATCACCTTCCTAGAAAAAAATATATTTTCCCTAATGATCAACATAATATTTCTACCATATTTTATCCATCCTATGGTCTACTCAATCAAATTTAACTTCCCTATCATTTCCTCTACCAACATTGGTCCCATCAGCTTCCTTTGTCCCACTTCAAACTAAAAATGGGGATTCCAACAACTCTTTACATATAATTCTTCAAAAGTTTTCCTCGGTACAATGGAATGGTAAATTGTATTATAAAAAAACTCAAACAATGATATATGAGGATACCAAAATCTTTGAAAATCCATTGAATAATGAAAAATAATTTCTTACAAGGTATGAATCATTCTATGGGGATATACATTATATTTAAAATAAAAATATATAATAAAATTAAGTATATACCCAATAACTTATGGATTCCTTCTGAAAAATTTGAAGAGAACCTGATATCACATTTGGATATAATAGAAACAATTTCTACATATAACGAAATTATCTCTTGGATATTCATATCATAGATCTAATCTAAATATATTTTACCTTTAATCAGAAGTAAATTCATTGATTTAGTGAATTGACCAAAAAAATCTAAACCTGATGGTTACCTTAAGATGTCATTGAAAATACAATCATGAAATTCATTGAAAAATATTCCCATTTCCACTCTATGATAAGAAAAATAATAAGAATCCCATTCATTAATTATCATTATCCTTTAACCTATAGAATAATTCAAACATTTCATTAGAAAAAAAACAATATTTTTTTTATTTCATCCTAACACTAATACTCATGATGGTCATTATACATATTAACTCTCCTATGATGAATAGAAAATAATGAACTATGTGCTTCAATTAATAATTCACTATTCAACAAGTAATCACAATATTCACACACATATTCTCTATCCAAATACTAAAAACCCTTATTTCTTTTATATTTAGTTAAGTCAATAAAAAATTATAACCAATTATTGTTTTTAAAGTATCTCAAGGTCATCAATATAATCTTGACTAAATAATTTTTATAGAGAAAAATGTAATTATACATTAAACAATATAAACGTTCCTGCAACCACAACTTATATTCCAAATTTCATTAAATCAATTACCAAAGGGTTATAATCTAGAAATAACAGGGTTAATAATGTATTATCTTTTTAACTCAAAGAATCGGTTTCATTTTTTAATTTTTTGGGATTATAATGAATCGTGTAATAAAAATCCTTTATTAGATCCAACTAATTTCTTTGTCTAATTTATTTGTTCTTTCGATGTTAATACAATATTAAAAAATTATGATCAGTATATATCTCATTGTTAAATATTAATAAATAATTCCTATATATTTTTAAAGAAATGATCATTTTATGTAATTCATGATCATGTGTAGGATAATTTAACTCATGAGGATTCAGTTTCTTTAAGTATAAAAAATTACCATACCATTCTATATCAGAACATAACCAAGTCTCACCAATTAAGCATCATCATTGATGAAAAACACTATTTTTATAAGGAAGGGAAAAAATAGATCATTCACTAATATAATTTTTAGTTCATGAAAATGGTCATCAGATTCTTCTGTCTTGATGAATTTAACTCAATTTTATATTAACATAGTCAATGGGTTGGGAAACTAAGAAATGTTTTTTAAAGACCGGATGTAATGAAATTCTAATATAAGAAATCATCAAATTGACGTGACATATTTTTGGTATTGTAAGATCATATAAAAATTTATATTTAATAGGTTTAACTACTATTCTGTCTTTAAAAATAATATTCTAATGATGACAAATGTTTTCAACCAAGATTCCCAATATCTAAATTTTCCATATAGTTTCATTTCTTTTAATGTCAGAAAAACCATACCCATTATTTTTTTATCATCCTTGTGAATTTTACAATATACTAATATATTTTCAATAAATAAAACCACAAACATATAAAATAACTCAAGGAAACCAATATTCTTATGTTCCATAAATATAACTGGGGAATTATAAAACACAAAAAGAATAACTTATAACTCAAAAAGATCATATATAGTCTAAAATTTTATAATTAGAATATCATTCTCCATCACTTTTATATGATGGTACCCCAACTTGTGTTCAATCATTGAATATTATTTCACTCCCATGATCTGATCAAACAAATCAACAATATGATTCAAGGGATACTTTTTCATAATATAGACATTATGAAAATGTATATCATCATTAAAAAGACAATTGCAGCCATAATTATTTTTAACAAACAAAACAACAGCACCCTAATGTGAATTTTTTGATGAATGAATCCTTTACCTAATTTTTTTTTCAAATTTTGTTTAAATTCCAAATTTTCTACTTAAACCGTATGATAAGTGGGTTTTGAAATAGTCATAGCAACAGTTTAGAAGTCAATATTGAACGTATCCTCCCTATAAGGTATAATTCTATGAAAATCATCAAGGAAAACATCAACACATTCATTTACCATTGAGACATCATTAATATGAATAACTTAATTGTTTTCAAAAACATTTACTATCTAAATTTTTTGGCCATATCTAATTAATTTACTATCTACTTATATAAAATGTATGAAATCATTTAATAAAACATTCTTAACATTGAAATATATCTTATATTGATAAATTGAATGACAATCCATAACCAAAATAATATCAAAATCAATTATGGGATTTTTAGTAAAATTTGTATACAATTCAATTGATAATAGGATAAATATTCAAATAAATTAAGGCTCCATTAATACATCCACATGTTGTTTTTATGAAATGTTTTTTCTTTATTTCACATGGTGATATTTATAACATACATTTAAATTTCCCACAAATCAATGAATGTGATGATCTAAAGTCAAACTAGGTATCAGAATATTTTGAATTAATGGGTAACCTACCTACCACCACATTATTTGATGGTCCAAAATCAACTATATCATTAGCTAATGATTTTAAAACACCCATATATTTCTGATTATAGTTATCTTTACAATGAGTAACTAACTTTGGAAACAAATTATAATAATTTCCCAACTCATTATAATTAAAAAATCTTATTGATAGATGCCTCTCTGTTACCCCATTCATGGATTGTCTATGACTCTTTTCTTTGTGGATATAAACCCTATGACCAAACTAACCCAATTAGTAACACTTTCTATACCATGTAATAAATTCCTGAAATTTACTTTAAACATGAAAGGAACATGTTTTTGTATTAACTATATTATTTTCAGTTACCTGTACATTTCTTGGCAACTTGACCATTTATCAATTTTTTTATCTCATTGAAAACTGTGTCGACAAGCAGTATATCAACTTTATTGAAATAATGAAATACATTATCATAGATTTTAATGTATCTTGATACCAATTCTATTTTTAAACATGGTTTTAAAATTGTGTTAAATATATTAATTTGACTATAAATGACCCAAACGAAATCTGGTACATATCTAGAAAGTCCTGAAATGTTGTCTTTATATGCACCTACTGAATCATTATATTTTTTCCTTAGTTTCGTTGATTTTTTATCCATTTTGAGTCAAATTAATTTAGGGAAATATTATTCTTCTAAAATATTCTTAAATAGTTTTGGATTAATGGCATCAAGATCATCTCTCTCTTTGTTATTCATAATCAAATTCCTCTATCGATCAGCTTCACCTTCAAAATGATAAATTTTAAGGGTTTCATTTTTATGTTCCAGACATCCAATGACATAAAATATCTTCTCTAATTAATTGATCCAACTATCTACTACCACTATATATAAGGCTCTACTAAATGATAGAGGGTGTTGTGTTATTAAATGGTCTACAACCGTCATTTTCCACTATGGTAGATCTAAATGATCTATATCATGAATAACACAAAAATTTATATCATGCATCAATTGATCCATCAATGTAACAAACTATTCTATTAAAACTCTATCAATTTTAGGATACTTACTGGGAAATATATTTTTTCTTGGTTTCTTCCAATTAAAATTTCTATGTTTCCTTGTTGAAACCCCTTCTGAATAGACATAAATTTTATGAAGAAACATGGAGATCATCAAATCCTATATATTTTCAACTAAAACATAATGATAAACCATTTGCAGGTATTCTAACAACATTATCCTAAACTATAATTCTATCTAAACATTTCCTATGATACAAACTATAAGGATTCTAAATTAATCATTTCATAATATTTAGTTTTATGTTGAAATTTCATTCTCTTATATTTAAAGATTTTTTTTTAGATATTTAAATAATTATGTCATAATAATATCATATATTTTAAATTGGAAACATGTACTACGTATCCACTTTTAATAAATAATAAAACTTTTAATGTAAAACCTGATTTCTTTTCATGATAAATATTCACAACATTTTGTATAACTTCTTTTTATCCCTTAACATTCCATATACCCTGTGATTTTTTTTAAAAAATGCAGGATTATCACAAAAAATAAAAATAAGGGGAAATAAAAGAAGAAATATATTATTCTAGTGAAAAACATTAAAACCAATAAAATATTTTCCATTATCACATTATTCATTGAGCATGTGAAATTAGTCAATTCCTCCTGAAACACACATATTTTGTTTCTCATGGAAAATCTATTAAACGCATTAAAACCAGTTGGAGAACCCTTTTTAGGAAATATAGAGAATAATATTAAAGTAATACTTATATAACTAATATAATTAATGTAACCATATGACCAATTTGAAATATAATTTTCCAAAGACATAATATTTTTACAATTTATTAGAGAGCTATAATGGGGATCACACATCTTATAAGATGTATAGGGATCACCCATGAGCTATAATGGGGATCATCCCAACATATAATGTACATCGTCCACTCTGATTTTTCATACATAATTACCAATCACCATATAACTAATAAAAATTCATTCTTTAATTTTTTTTCCTCATAAAAACATTGGAAATCATTTTTAGAACTGTGTGAAAAATACATTCTGAAATCAAAATAACCATTTCATTTCAAAATCATTTTCAATAGAAAATAAAAATAAATGGGAAATAAGTTAAATCATTGAATATAACATGAAAAAATATAAATTAATCCAAACATCAAATAAAACATATATTTATTGGAAAATTCCTTATCATGATATATGTTAAAATAGAACATTAATGTTTTATTTTATAAATAAATATAAAAATTTTGAAAAAAAACATATTCCTTTTTGAAAAGCATGGAAATATGGTGGGATAAAACTCCCATTATAATTATTTTTTTACATATAAATACATTCATGAAATAATATAAAAAACATGGACTTCGAAGATAATGATTTTGAAAAATAATAATAAGAAGAATTAAAATGAGTTTCTAAGTCAAAGTGTCACTAATCACGAGTCTGAATCATATTTTATATTCATTATCATCCAAATTAAAATAAATATGTTTATTTAATTACTTGGTTAATAAATTGAGATCATGTCGAACTTTTTTATGATACTAAATTTATATATTTTAAAAATAACT
Source organism: Viscum album (assembly GCA_963277665.1). Lineage (NCBI taxonomy): Eukaryota > Viridiplantae > Streptophyta > Magnoliopsida > Santalales > Viscaceae > Viscum > Viscum album. Next base: position 1,680,560,287 of record OY728135.1, read on the forward strand.
TTGGTGGGTTGATAATGGTCAATGTGGTCACAATCAATAATATACATAATAATAATGACCTAATTATTATTTATATAAATATATAATATATTTAAAACCAATAAAAATGTTATTTAGAAAAGTAAACTATGTTACAATCATGAAGATGGTAGGTCGTACATAGGTGTGTGTAACATCTCAATTTTCTATGATTATTATGAAAGGAATTAATTTATTATTTTATCATTAAAAATGATCATAAAATTATAAAATTAATAATATTTCATTGAAAATACTTTTATATATAATTTTTATGTAATAATGAAAAATGAATCACATCACTTCATGGTGGTTGTAGTCCACAAATACTCACAATCAACATTATCACTTCTTAGTGAATAAAATGGTAATAAATTAAACCATTTTTTACCTTTCCCAAATGATAAATATGTTATAAATATCATATATAAACATTAATTATATCATTATGACCATTCATGAGATATGGTGATGGAAAATGAATTACGTCTATCTAAGAGGTAGTACTCCATCATTCAAATGGATGATGGATCCAATTTGCATTTGATGTTTGTAAGTGATGGATATATTATATTCCATAAATAAAATAACATCCCATTTTATTATTTATACTTATGTTATTACGTTAGTATGTTTGGTTAAAATTTGAAGGAGGTGTAATAAGAAATAAAATGAAAATGCTCAGTCAATAACTATTCCTCTTTTATGGAAAACCACCACTATGTAAAAACATAATCCATATAAAGTTATTATTCCACTAAAAATATCTCTTAAATTTTAGAATTTATGTTAGGGAGATATTTTTTATTTTCTTGTATTAACAAAATAATTCAATATTTTTGAGGAAATAAGAAGAATATAATCCCTATTACAAGAGAGGGGAGGGACACTCTTAGAATTTATAAAATATCAAATTAATATCATTTAATTATGATGTCCATTTAGATCCAAATTCTAATAATTAGTATTTAAAATTTGTATCATGTGATATTAAATCCTCAAATAAAATATACATTTCATATAATAATTTTAAAAAATATTTTTATTTTAACACTTCATTAACCCTTTTCACACTTATCAAATCATTACGGTTTATTACACCTTGAGAGTTAAGAAAGTAAATATAAATAGAAAAATTGCCATAAATGAAAAATGGATGATATTTTAAACCATTCCATAATCATTTTTATGAATTTATGTTTTTTATGAATTTTATTTTATTTAATAAAATATTAATTTCATAAAATATCAAAAAATGAAAATTTTAGAAAAATTTATTTACTTTGGATTTATAACATTAATAAATCAAATAAAATTGAAATGAAATCATATAATGCATCATTAACAAGATAGTTTTCTATAAAAAATATATGGATCAAATTAATTTCTTAAAATTATACTACAAATTTATTTAATATCATTATTTTTTTATTTTAATTAATTAATTATTTAATATGTCGGTGTTATATAATCAATTATGTTAATTAATTATTCACTAAAAATTAAATATAAATCACCATGATGAATATAAATCATGTATATTTTAAATTACTATTTATAAATCAATATATATTTTTTATTCCCATGTTAAATATTTTATATATTAAAATCAAGAGTGTTCCATTTTTTACTTTTGTTTACATAAAATATTAAAAATGACACATTCACATCCATATATAAAAGGGACATATAAATTAATCTTGGATGATAAGGTATGAGATGGAATAATAAAATAAAATTAATGCAACTATTAGGGCCATTTTAATGTCCTTGTCATTTTATTATTAACATTTATTATCTGAATTACCCATTATCGTAGAACAAAAAATTAAAAAGGATACAATTCATATTGAAAAAAATAAAAGGGAACTATTTAAAAAATTTGGAACATGTATTTTAAATATTGATATCAATTTTCATTATTCAAAACACATTATTGGTAGAATTTATTTTAATATTAAACTAGAAAAACCTAAAGAAAATGGTATATAGAAGAATATCCTTTAAAATAAAAATAGTTTGTATAGTAAATTCATGTATAAAAAATATTTCAAGAAGAAATAATTTTTTTTAAAAAAATGAACTATTTAAAAATTAAAACTAATCAAAAATATAATGTGACTTTATAAATAATTTAAAATAAAATAAAAAATATCAATAAAAATAACTATTTCACTATTCACTGGAAAATAATTTTTTTTAAAATTATCAACAATTCCACATTAGATAATATTAAATTATTGATTTAAAAATTAAATATCATTTTATCATATTAAAATCCAAAATTTTGATAAATAAACTCTTGTAGGAAACCTTATAAGAATGTATTTTAATAATACTATTTATTTGTATAAAAAGAAATTATTAATATTCATATAAAGAATATAAAAATGTAATTTACAAATACTAATAAATATAATAATTATTCATTCTATCATTACATGGGTTGTTACAGAACATTCTATAAGAACATTAGTAGAATAAATAATTAATATTATAAATATACATGATGACAACATGGTCTTCCCTTTTTAAATTATTTTCTATATAAAACCATTAATAATTATTGAAAAATTGTATGAATCAATTTATGTTTTTATATATGGAAGAAAATAAGGTTAAATAGAAGGTCATGTCAAACTAGTCTATGGGATTAAGTAATAAATCAAATGGTTCTTCTAATATTACCTTTACACCAGTAAATTCTATTTTTTTGTTTACTAACAATAAAAGATAATCTGAATACAATATTAAAAGGTCAAAATATGTCTTACATTGAATTTTAAGAAACAATGGATATATATTATAATAAAAACTTGATAAGTCTGGAGTGTAAATGTTTTTCGAAAGCATGAATGGTTGGGAGCCTTGATTGGTAATATATCCATGAGGAATATATTCAAATTTTTATTTTCTAATAATTGATATACTATTATAATTATAGTTTAATACTATTGATATTTAATATAGGCATTTAAATAACTAATATATGAATGGAAAAATATTTTTAGATAAATTTGGACTCATTTTTCATCTTTTTTACTTCAACAAAATAATTTTCAAGGAGAGAATATGAAACATTAAAAAATTATGTTTTCATAGCATCTAGGTAGAAATTAATATATGACATTATATTCATGATACTTACACTTCATGGGTTAACCTCTAAAATTAAATCAAATAAAATAATATTTATTTTTATTTTGTTTCATATTCTTATTTTTTATGATGAACTAGCTGATCATTGTGATCAATTTGGATACTCTGGAGATGTATTTTCTTATCCAAAGTATTAGTATCCTAAAAATAAACCACACATGATATACAATATAAATTTTCAATAAAAAACATTGAATATTTTAAGAATAAACTTAAGTGTGTAAATTTTCTAGAATATTATAATAATAATTTCCTTATTATTATTTATTGTTTACTTAGTATCAAACTTATCTTATAAAGATATAAAAAAAAGAAAAATAATTATATGGATTACTTAAACTATATATATTCAATTCTTTATATATAATAATTTTTCAAAATAAGAAATATATTAAAAAATATTACTTATTTTAATCAATGATTCTACAATGGTTGAAAAAAAGTGATTATTATAATTGTGGCTAATACATTTTTATATTTATTATAAAGATATCATATTCCATTGACATAAAATCATCTAATGAGTGGTATTTTTTAAATAAATTACAATATCATTTAATATATTATTTAATAAATTATAGATCTATATATTTCATATACCACAATATCTATGGAAATTAGACATATTCAAAATATGAATTATATATGTTAATATACAATTGGGAATCGTACACAATGATAAAAAGTGTGCATAAATCAAGAAGAACATATATCATATCATGTTTTTCATTTTTTTTATTCTATAGGTATCATGAGGAGTTGGTTTATCTACGGATTACTTAGTTAGTTTTGTTGTAAATTTCATTAATAAAAATGGACATAGACTTGACAATCAAACTAATTTCATATTTTTAGGAATGAAACAAAATATATGTAATTTTATTGTAGAAAAATTATTGTATATTTTTGTTATGGATTTGAGATTAGGAGACCATACTATTTCAAAACTTGTTTTCATACAATATTTAGGCTCATTTACACTTTTAGTATTTGAAGACATTTAAATTTGTGTGTTAGTGTCCAGACATAAAAAATAAAAAAATATTGATATAATATCACAGTATAGTGATCTTTGAGTTATTAATGATATATTCAATTGAAAAAATCATAAAAATAAGCATTTTTTTCTTGAGATAATTAATAATAAAATTTTCAAGATATAAAACTCTTTAAAAATGAGCATCAAGGTGTTAACACCATGAAAAAACCTTTTGATTGCGGTGAAATATTAAGAAAATTATTGATAATTTATTTTTGAGGTATTGGAATCTATACTACATCAATGTCATTTATGGTTTTGTCCTGATGATTAAAACTGTACTTTTTTTAATGATAAAACTTTTTTTATCTATAAAAAACATTTATATGAAGGCATATTCTATTTTAAATATTATATAAAAGATATTTGAATTATTTATGACAATTCTAAATAGATTTCATATAAATCTAATAGGTGGTGTGCTCAAAATAAATAAATAACCAATTTCTATATACATCTTTGTCTCTAAAGAGCAGAATTGGTGTCAATCTGAAAGAAACAACATCATAATAATTTATAGGTTTATTGATTTGACCATTAATTTATTTTAAAAATATAAGAGTAGATTAAATATCAATCTGAATTACTGTTTAAAGGTTAAAATCATTCCCACTTAAGAATATTTCTTAATGTAAACTCTATGAGTATGGTGTTCATCATTGTTTCTTTTCCCTCATAAATTACTAAATCTATCATAAAAAATAGAATAAAAATTGTTACTTAATAATTAATTTAAGATGTATAAGAACTTATCTTAGGTTTATCTGACATACATTGTGGTTGTTATGATTGAAAGGGTATGTTTTAACTTTAAATGTGACGTTTTTTTAACAAAATACTTTTTAAACACTAAAAAATAAGAAAATCCACTATGATTGTCCTGATATTGTTTAAAATTGATCTGTGATTAATTTGTGATGCTTATAAATTATATGTATATCTATTATATATTCGATGTCTGTTATGATAGAAAGTATTTCTTTTCAATTCATATTCATATTGTTTTCCCAAAAAACATCATATAGTCAAAAATAAGAAAAACCACTCATACTTTCTTAATATATTTCGATAGGTTTTATTATTTCATTTATGATTTATACAATTTAACCTCATGTTCATATGTCACACAATGTGGACAGTATGATTAAAAATGTGCCACATACTCAAAATAGAGCGAAAACATTGAGAGAGTCATATTACATTCAAATATCGTTTATATTTATCTTTTTTATCATTTTTATTTATGCAATAAAATTTACCATCAATGTTTTCTATTTTTATTTAATTTTTATTAATTCAAAATTTTATCATATTTATATTTCATTTACTTCATTATATTATTTTTAAAATAATAATTTTTATAATTATACCATTGTTGTGGTCAGGTTTGGAGTGGTGTATTCAGTAGCATTTATCACAAAAGGGATCAATTCAATGAAGGTACAAGGTAATGAAAAATATAATGCCACCTACCCTACTACATTTAAAAGGGGTTTTCATTTTTTTAAATATAATTCTTGTATTAAAATGTACACATCAATGTTATTGGAATGTATTAAAATTGTTTTTAATGTAAATTTATTTAAATTTAAAATTTATTAAAAGGTAATTTATTTGAAATTAATTTTTAATATATATATTACATTGATTTAGTGAATTTTAAATATAACAGCATATTTCTATAACTGGTACATTTTATGAGTGTTATAAGTAGCACTAATAAAAGTAGATTTTATTGGGGCTACATCAAGGACTGATAAAATCTCACTTTATCTATTCTTGAAATAACCCTAATAAAATGAACTTTTCACAACATTGGAATGCATGGTGTTAATTTTTCATTTTTTCAAATCCTAGATCAGTTTTGATGAAAGGGACCATTAATATTCATTTTTAATCACTTATAAATGTTTCTACATTTAAAATCTATTCAAAAATCATTTTATATAAATGAAAAAATGTATAGCGATGAAAAAAGGTTTATATGTAGTGGTAATTCCTGACCTAGTAATGGTATGATCACTGGAGATGTGGATTATTAAAAGTAAAAACCTTATATGTGAAAATGAGTCATAATTGGTTCTTGATGTGATGCATGTATAGGGAATGATATTCTCAAGGATGGTAGAATAGAGCTGGATGGGTCTCATATGGATATATCTTTTAGGTTTAAATTTCATTCTCATGGAAATGGGATGGAATAAATGAACCCATGTTCTTCCAATGACCGACTGAATATAAACTCTTTGGAATTAACATGTTAGGGTCCATCGAGTGTGTGGATTAACATTGATGGGTGGGCGTGATCTAACCCAGCTTGGATTTATTAGGTTTCTATGTTGTATTATTTTCTCTATAAACCCTTAAATAATATTTCAAATTATTATAAATGATAATAATCTATAATTACAAAATATATAAATATTTTATTATAATTATTTAAGAATAATAACTTTAAATATAAAAATTATTGTTTCATTTAATATATATTATTATTAGTATTTTTGTCAATATTAGATGGGATAGAGGTAAACAGAAACTCATTCATCCATGAAGGTTAAATATAGACCAGGTCACACCCCCATCCATGATTGACCCACACTAGATGGATCTTATAGAATTTTTAAGTCCAAAGTCCTCATTCAAGACATGTAGAATAGACTTTATCACCATCAATTAATGGTTCATACAATTGGTAGAATGCAATAAACCCATTTACACAAATGGATATATTTATTGGTAACCCTTTTTAACATTATGATCCATCATGTCAAAAAACTACTCTGCCTCTATTACCAACCACACAGGACAACTACATCAACTAATCCCTCATAAACAACCTACAAAATAAAAATGCAACCTTTATTTACATCATCTTACACACATTTAATCATGCATGTCCCACTCATAGAAAGTATTCAAATACAATTCATATGTCATGTATCATGAACTCATCCTAGCCTCCCAACTATCCAGTTTAATTATAGTTTTAACCCCTTCCTGGTCATCTATCCACTAAGAGCTTCCACACATTCTATACTTGGTTTTCCTATTCTACATTATCCAACACATGTATAAGACACCTACATTTTTGGAGATTTTTCAGTACTCCCACAAACACAATACGCTGCTAAAAATTACCCAAAATAAAATGTTCTTTCAAGAATGATTTTGAAAGTGAAAAATAAATATTTTTTACTATGATAATGATTGATCATTATCATTATATAAAACAATAAAAAAGGGAGCCTTTCAATAAATAATATTTATATAATATTTATTTTAAAATAAATATTCATTTTCAGATAAAATTTATTAATTTATTTATCTATGTTTATTTACAAATATATAAATAATTATATTACAACTATATATTATAAATATAATGTATATGAAGAAATTTATAAATGTATGAAATATAACTCATATTTAAATATATTTTTTCTTATTATAAAATTTAAAATATAAGAATATATTTTTAATTATATGTATGAGTTTTTTATTTCATATATATAAATATATTATAAATATACGTTATAAAATATATTTATATGAGGTATATATATACAATTTTGTTAAAATTTAAAATATTTTTTCTATAAATTTAAATTTAAATATATTAATCATATTGAAATAAAAAGTTATAAAATATTTTATTTTTGTAATTTCTTCTAAAAAATTAGTAATAAATTTATATTAAAAAAATTATTTTTTTAATTTATTTAAATACATAATAAAATGAATATGTCGATAAAATTTACTTTAAATGTATTTAATTGCATTATATATATTTATAAAAATATTTTAGGCTTGCAAAATAGGTGAGATGATCCTAAACGGGTCAAGCCCGTATAGGCCTCATCCCATTTTGTATATGTGTGTTTATGAATGTTTTTATAATGAGAAAATTTTTGAAAGTCATATGTGCCTTTTATATAGGCCAGATACCAAATTTTTGTTTAAAAAAATATTGAAAATTTTAATATAAATATAAAACATAATAATTTTTTATTATAGTGTTTTTTTAATTAAATGGATAATAATTTTTTCCTTTTTTGGTAAAAAGGATTTTTTGAGCAAAAAATGATTTAACACTTAGTAATCCTAAACAAGCGAATTAATTTATTTGAATCTCTTGTTGGGACGTATAATGTCCACAACTAATTTGAGAAAACTCTTTTAAATATGGGAAAATATAGAATCAATTTCGCTAAGCTATTCATAGAGTTAATATTGTTAAAGTACCCAGAACCACAAAGAGTCTCATCCTTTCCACGTAGTACACATGATATGTAGGAATATCAATATTCATTGTGACCCCATAAATGAAAAAATAATTGTGAAATGAGGTGCTCAAAAAAATTTCTGTTTCTTGTGAGAATGTAGTGAAATGAGCCCCCCTTCCTAGAGAAGAGCTAAATCTACACCCCCGTAATAATTCCTTTTTCATTTTTGGAGATGGTATGTAAAACCATGCACTAGTAAAATTATATCATTTTTATTATGTGGTTTGATGCATAATTTTCATATACATGAAAAAGAAGATCTTTTATGAGGAAAATTAAAAATTCATAGAACCTTGAAAAATATTTTATTAATTTTCAGTGTGAGTCTTCTTTTTCACCACCTCACAACTGAATTATTATTTTTATTGAGAGGTGTTCGGCCTACCACCCTATAAATAAAAAATCCTTTCCGAATAATTATTTTATTTCTCAACCGCGTGGCATGGTGTATACTATGTGGATAACCATACATCCTATGAAAATGGTTATTTACCATGCATGTAACTACCTTTCATTTAAAATAAATATTAAAACCAAATAGGGGGAATAATTATTTATAAATAGTGTATAATACTAGAGAAGTATTCTCATAGTAATTCCCCAATAGCATATTGAGAGGGAAACCCAAAAAATGGATCCTTCATGAGAATTCCTACATGGAAAACCACAAAATATGACCTTGTTCCGAAAATGGAAGCTCAATGTGAAGTTGTCTTCTTTGCGAAGGAACATCCTCTATAATTTATTAACTAACATAGAAAAGGAAAGTATGTGGGATGGGGTATGCTTATGGTAATTTTCCCTTCTTAACTTGTTTCCCCATTTTGCAATTCATTCAAACCTATAATGAACTATCTAAATATACTTACATCCCTAATACCAAATCACAATAATTTATTCATTAATACATCAACCATGGATTCCATATTAATTCATCCTAGGGATAGGACATCCCAGCATGTCGCATATCAAGTCTTGCATTTCCATGGTAACAGAAGTCTTAAATTTGACCTCCTTAGTATACTGTATCCTAAAAATGTTAATAGTTTTCAATTATTATAGTAAGGAAGATCTTATAATTAGGGATGGTGGTGTATGTATTCTTGGGTTGAACTATGATATATTTTTCTTGAAATGTGAATATAATCTGATGAAATTATCCTATTTTAATATGTCACTTAACCTCACCTTATTATCCACATGACGTAAGGGAAATAACAAGGTCATGCCTCCTAGATTAATCTCATAGTATTTATTATGGTATATCCTATTCCATTCATACCCTTACCCTCATCCACCCGAGGATAAAAGTGATAAATCACTTTTCTAGATCATCCATGTACTGTTAGTTCTAAACCGAAGAACAATACATATGGGATTATAGGTTAGTGGTGATCATTTCATCTACACGATCAAATCAACTTTGGTCATCTTACTTAGTACAATACCCAACCATGTTATCATCCTAAAAAAGGTCCATATTCCCTACTAGAAAACTCTTCAAGGGTCCATATTCTCGATGAATCAACCATGTAGGCCTCTATAAAAGGCATAATCCCTAACTATTCTAAACATAATGGGATTTTATTGCAATCCAAATAGGATATTTAGAAATCCTCCTTGAGGTTTAAAATGGACACTAAAAACTCAACCTAATCATCTCTATAAGATATTCCTAGTAGGGTCATATCAAAAACATAGGGCCATATTCCTTCTTAGTCCCCACCAGCCCAATTCCTCATCCTCGTTAGGTCACATTTCCAAAAAGGTAAAACCAACACCTAAAAGTTTATATTCTTTTCTGGTCTTTTTTACATCATCCTTGTCACTTGAATCCCCAGTGTAGTTCATATCATAATAAAACCATATTCCATTATAAATCAACAAAAAAATATATGCTTCAGTAAAATTCACATACTAACATTTTTTAGGAATAGTTTTTCTATATTTCTTTACCACATGATATTAAACTTCACGGTTTGACCCCTGTCACATGACCCTAAAAGGTAGTTTGTGTCTTGTTAGGTGGAACCAAAATACGTGGTTTTGGATTTCTGTCACAAGAGACATAGGAAACCCCTATAACAGGTCTTATCATAGCACAAATACAACTCTAGTATGCCTAGATATTGATAAATTCTTGATATCCTAACTATCTATTGTTATAAAAGAATAAAAAAACATAAAATTTAAAAAATATGGATAACCATTGATACCAACAGATGGTTCCATAGATAGAAAACATCAGATACATATATTTGGTTGACCATAAACACATTTCTACAATTGATTGTTAATTCATATGTATGGCCAGTTCCATATTTGGAATTTTTAAATGAGTACAATAATAAATCCACAATCTATAATATTTTCCCAAAGTAGGGAATAATTCCCCCATAAAATGTGTGATGATCCAGACTTACCATCCTTCTGACTAATGTTAGTTTTCAAGTGTCATTTCTTAAGTTCCCAAATGAAGGCCTACCTTTTTTCAAAGGAAATCCATTGTTGCATCATGGATATGAGGGATTGGGGTGTTTTTAGTTCCATGAAGAAACCACATTGTAAACCAACTGGATAGGGATCCATTAACATAAATGGTGAACCTAAAATGAAGAATTTATTAAATATACTTAGAAAACTAAAAATATTTCTGAAACAATTTATTAATGATTTTTTTTGAACATCCCAGGAATTATATTATTAATCAAAATAGTTGTTTCATGCAAATTGTATACCTTTTAATTCATCATAAAATCAGAACAATGGTCCTTTAAGATAATTGATTGTGTATTCATATATTTATTGTGATGATACATTGATGTTTTTTAATTTATATATTTTATATATATACAAAATCAACCACTTTTGATAGAACTCACTAAAATTTAGATTGATTTTTATTAGATAATTCAAAATTATACTTTTTTTGCACAAGTTGAGTCCTTATCCATTCGGTGGGTCCCATCGCTAACCTAGTCTCTTCCAATATGGGTTTCGAACATAATTGTTTGGATTAATTCTTCAATTGTATAGTCCTGACCATGGAGGTTTCATGATAATCCATAAAATATATTAAAACTAGCCAAAATATTATTCAGTGATGGATGGATTCAAAAAATAAGGCCACAACCATCACTTTCTCAAATCATCATGTGGTATTTTCAACAAAATGTTATAACATGTTCCTCCCATGCATTAGGGAGGAAGATTAAGAGTTCTCTAAGGACCTTTTTTTCACACCATAAGATTCACTATGATGGGATATTTCCAAAAACATCCACCACCAACTTCTCTTGACACCAATTCCTCAGTATGATGGGGATGTCATCCTATAGACTCTGGATTAGGTCACTTAGACCTAAGTGCCCATGATATCCAATCATGGGAGTCTATCAAACAACAAAAAAGAAGCCTATATCCTTTTTTCTACTATATATTATTTCCATAATGATTTTTTTTAATCCTAATAGGAGTCCCATTAAATTACTCATGTATATTATGCCTATGAACAATGTTTGGCAGTAACTAGAGAAACCATTGGTCATGAACAGATAAAAAATAGTGGGAGAACCTATATCCATGCCATAATACAAGATTATTAATGGTACATCCCGAAAAAGAATGGATTATAAGAGTATAATTACATCTCTCTTAAGTCACAGAGTGAGCATATATTCCCATTCTAGGTACAAAAATTTCCCCTCACATCCTATAATGTTCTAATTATGGGAATATATTTATTTTAACATTCTATATGTCTTCTAAGACATATAAATTGCATCAACAATGAGCCTCGGTCATGAAAACAAACCCACCTCTATATTTGATGTCAAAAATCAACATGAAATAATGGTTCTTTAGGATAATAAGCATATTCCTACCCACATCTAGGAGATACGTTGGAAAAATCTCATGATAGATGGACAATATGATCAATAATTGGATCATATTCAAGCTAGAGATTATCATTACACTTCAACATCCACTCTAGGTAAGGAACATATCCCTTGAGAAACCATATAATCCTATAAATATATTTTGGAAGAAATAAACAATTTACCCGGGATGGATCACTTTCATGAAATTTATTATCTAGGGCATGTGACTCTAAAAACCCCATAGAGAACCTCTAAAATGAAGTCTCTCCAAATGAAATTTGAAATATAATAGTATTCCCCCAATACTAATCTCCTAAATAATGTTGTTATTGAGGCCATAAAACATCTATCAATGATGGTTGATGATCAAGGAGATTTATTATGAGATTACTAAAGAAGTGGTCATGTTTTGTAGGTCCTCATCACAATATTTCTACCATTAGCTCTTGAGTAAATACAAGAAATATTTAGCATTAATACCTCATTTATAGTTTCAAAATAACTCATCAAGAGAACCATCAATTAATGAGAAATATGAATTCCCTCTTTGTGGTATAATGGTCGTACGATAAGAAGTTTATCATCATTCCATAATGCACCCTGAAGTCCATCCCCATGGTATGCATCATAAGAACCCCTCATGTGGTCAAAAAGTCTTCCATGATAGCCCCCCCCCCAATAATAGAATTCACTATGAATATCCACCCAATAGTGAAATTGTATTACTATAAAAAGGTCATCCCACTGTCAAATCAATTATTAAGAAGCCCCCATATCATGAGGTGCCTGGGAATATTGAGCCAGTATGACATTATTCCTTATAATAAAAAATTGATATACTTTATACAACGTAATAAATCCCATGAAATGGGTCATTATTTGAACCTCCTTTGTATCAGCTACCTTCCAAATAATCAAATGATATTCCTCATAATCCTACAACTTACAACAAGGAAGATGAGAAGCATCATCTTTGGTTAGCTCAGTTGGAGTAATATTTTTTTAAAGATGAAGAATATTCATTTCCCATGAGTATGTAATCGGATAAAGGTAAAATAATGTTAATGAATTTTTATTATCCACCCCTAAATATAGAATTAAATATGAATTTTCAGAATCATGTGTTCATAACATTAAACATAACCTTTATAAAAATCCCTACCACATGAATTTAAAATTCATTCCTTGTGATGGATATATAAATCATGTGAAGGAAGTTAAATAACATCATTTACCAGTTGACATGACTTCTCTTCTAGTTACATAAAACCAGATATACAGAAAAAATTTTGGGGGTCTCTAACATGCATGTCTTCATGTGTTAAATAAGCTATGTCAGCTATTCATCGACACCCCCCCCCTAATGTTTGTATCATGTGAAGGGGAGAGAATGATGTTTTGCAATTAAACCAACACCACATTTCTAAAATAACACAAATGATGACAACATATAATTTTATCACTCTATGTTGGATATTAGTAGTTAGTTCCATTAATAAAATATGATATGCTCTGTAGGAATTGGCCCTGAACATTTCACAGAGATTTCAAGCCTGGTGGGAGATAACCATTGAAAGACTCTTGAACAATGCATCTGATAAGGTTGAGAACCATTACCTATTATAAATAAATTATCATGAAATAGTTGAAATGAGGTTAAAATCAGTTACCTCTAGTGAATATAATACAATTCACCCTTCTCTTGATAGAACAAATAATTTGATTATCAAAATTACTAATGCATTAGTTACATCCATAACAATACAGGATAAATCCTAGATAATAGGTCTTAGGGAAACCCTATCCCATAGGGATGGGGGAATTTTTACCACAACAGGACCCTTAAAGAAATCTAAATCCAGTGAAAAGTGGTCCATAAATGGATCAAGAGGAACCCTATAACACAATTCGAGGAAATGTTTTACCTCAACCTCATCCCTAATGGATATAAGCCATTTCCCATTCTGGAGGGTAACCTTAAAGTGGACACTCCTAGTTCATCTCATAGCATGACCCAACTCCCTCTTTGGGAACATGTTTGATAGAATTATCAGTAGATTCTCTATATATCACCCTTCCTCAGTTATCACTAAGCAAATCCTTGAGGGGAAGGATAATAGCCTATAGTGGTCACAGAAACATTGATCTAATAAGAGTAAAAATAATCCTAATGATAAAATATATCCTAGTATATATAACATGTGAAGTATGAATGCCTATCATTTTGGTGTAATTGAGACATCTTTAATTCATTATTCATCAATGAACATCATTAGTACCACCCATATTGGATCCATGGAACGTGATTCCAATACATGGTACTAGTATAGATATGTTTCCAACCAAAATATGGCCCTCTTAGATATGACCAAATATGGTGGAAATACTAGAAATAAGAGGCTTACTAAGAATTTGATGACTCCTTCAAATGTTTTAATGTAGACTCATCAATGAGCATCAACTGATGAAAACGTTAAATATGAGGACACATATCATCCACAACTCAAATAGACTGAACATCTTATTATTAAAGAAAAATTTTTTTTTCTGTATGAGGATGAGATAGATGAGGTAAGGAAACTTAATGCAAAATTTCTCTGAGGTAAATTCCATTTCTAGTATTTTTTTCAAGAAGAGGCTCATCTCCCTCACATAGCTAAAGTACGTCGACAAGGATAATTCATTTTGAAAAAAAAATTTAGATAGAACCTCTTATCAGTGTGGAATGTCAACAACCAATATATTTAGAACACATAAAAGAGAGATAATAAGAGTTCCTTCCATTAAGTATGCAACTAAGGTTAAGTAATATGTATCCTCATAGTCCATCCTATTCAGGTCCTCAATCACATGTATAAGTATAGCCTCCAAAACTATCCCAACCTATTATGCCCCTTATCTAGGCTCTCACTCGGCTAACCATTACACCCAAGACTTAGATTACTATTTATTCATGGGTACTCTGATTGGATATAGTAGAAGGTATATGTGAATGTCTTCAATAAGGTTAAAAAACCTTACCCTAACAGGGTTGACATAACTCTTCCCCTAGTAAATTTTGGAAATCCTACGTTTTCTATATTCAACGGTTCATGGTATTTGAAAACACATATAATACACTTTAGGTCCCTATATGGTCCCTTGATTGGAACTCTTGAGTAGTAAGATGAATATAATCTCATCTATTTCATGTAGAAGTTATAGGGACCGACATTCATATGGTATACCATTTTACCAACTAGATCAATCAATGGAAAGGAATATTTTCACTTAAAGTTTCATTATTAACTTAGATCGACAATGTATAATACAATATATCTCGACCTTTGAAATTATAAAAAAAATGAAAATGATAGGGTATTATATTTTTTTCAACATGGGAATGTGTTTGACTTGGTCTCTAAATTTAAAACACCCTCAAGAGGTATTATTAGGTCTTTTCAATGAAAGCCTTCATGATGAGTTACATAATGAATCCTAGAGTCTATATCATAGTCCAATAGTAATATCATATAATTGATCCCTCTATTATAGAACTATGAGTTTCTTGATTACCACTTTGATGAAATATATAGTGATTTTTAGATTCTCCAACCTTGTAAAATCTAAGAAACAAATTAAATTCACCCATTCTCATGTATATGAGCTAGATCTACATGGGAGAGTCCAACGTGGTTTCTCATTTTAAATGTGAACTCATATTCAAAAAACTCTCCTCCCTCCATATATACTAGACCAGTGAAAGTAACTCTATTCTAGAACCATGTATGGATTGATTCTCATCCAAATGATATTCATAGATATTTCTTGGTATCTTAACCTATAAACATGTCAAAAATAGATCAAAAAATAATATTCACATTACCATATTTATGAATTTAAAATTATTTATCAATATTTTTACTTTATAGAACTAAATATGGCTTGATTTTCATCCCAATGAGGTATGTTGTAAATCTTGAATCCTTAATATGGATATTATACATTCAAAAAACTCTAATTATACTATCCTATGTTTAAGCTAGGTCTATGTGGAAGATAATTCTTTCAATCTTGACTAACATTGGTTCAAATTCCTTCAGCATAATCCATAAATTTCCTATTAAAAAATTACCCATTGTGTGTTGGGAAACATCGATTCCCAAAAACATCCTTTTCCTATCAGTATTAAAAGTGCCCCGTATTGAAGGAATCCATTTTTAACTACGAATAATATATCCAGATGTGGTTCTGCATAATGTTTACCCTAAATGTTACTCATAAACCAGTTGAATATTGTTCCTTAAGGGGGAAATTTTTATCTATTACATTTTGATGACATTGTAGAGGATGAAATTCTTCAAACTTCTATTTATGATTACTCATTTCATGTTTTAACCATATCACCCTTTAAGATCCAAGTACCCCCAAAGTCCTAATTTATGACTTCTTTTACCTCCTTGCCCTATTTTCTGGACTGGGTTGGCATACATTTGGCCACTTCCCAAAACTATGTGGTTTATGGGATGGTGTTATCACCATAATTTAAAACAACATGGTATACCCATTTAAACTAAACTGAAACCATGTATTTTCTAAAATTCCAAACTATCCTCTGATATCCTCTTATTTCTCATATCGATCATGGATCACCTCAGCCTAGATGTTTTGATTTAATATTTTAATTTACACGATCACACCATGTTGTGATCCATGCTAGGGAATCGACATTATATCCTACATGACCTAAGACTATTTAGGGTGGCTTTCTGTGTATAGTCATTCCTTACATATGGGTAAGAAATGTGTAGGAAACCACTATTATATAACTTATCTTTATTCTTATCCAAATGATATATCTAATGACACCTAGATTTCCTTTTTTAAACCCAACCTCCAAAAAAATATAACGGACCCAAGCTTGACATACATGTACATTACATTAATTTTGAGGAATACTTAATACATAACAAAAACAAACGCCCAAAGACCGTATTAGTTTAGTTTCTTTGGAAACATGGAACATAATCTTCTAATCAAGTTGAAAGATCTTCCACATCTACCATAAAGATCTTCCCCTTTAGTTTTCTTACCTAAAACCTTTATTTTAATCCTAGGAGAAAGAAAACAAATAAATGGTGAGCTTAAATGGTCAGTAAGGGTAAGCATGAAAAAATATAAAAACATATACATTTGAACTTAAAAACATGAACATAAAGTTTAAAAATCAAAATCTTGAGTCGTGAAATAAATCATGGCATTACGTAAGGCATAGATCACAAAAAAACATTAATCATGATAATATAGAATGGGAATAAAACATGTAATTGTGGACAACCATTAAGAACATGATATGATTTCCATAGTAGCCAAGGCATTGCTTCCAAGACCATCATAGCGGACAAAGTCAATTACTAACCAGGTTTTCTTGCCATTCCATCAATATATTACTGAACCAGATTTACTTTTCATTCCAGCCATGTCTATCTCATGAGATATAAATCATTAACCAATTCATTGGAGTAAGATATAGGTCTCACTCATCTCATAATGAATGCATTCTTACGTGTGCCATAAAATAAACATAAATCATTCATCATAACCCAATGAATAAAATGTGTTTCATAAATATCATCCCATCATAACATAATCCATATAAAACAGTGGATATTATTTCATAATAAACAAAATAAAACCTTTTAAATAATTGGAAAATTATACTTGAAACATAACCATAACAAAGAATGCAACCATAGAAGGAAAATAGTTTTGATAAAACACTTGAAATGAATTCTTGAGGAAAATATCCTTTATTATTTCAAATCATTTTCATTTCTCAAAATGACATGCAATTTTAAAAGTAAATAATTTTGTTGAAAATTATCATGAAATATTTTAGAGGAAGATTTATGTAAATAAGGCGTTATGAAATCATAAAAATTCGTTCATGTTGTATAATTTAAATAAACAGTATCCTCATACTTTTGCTGGAAAAGTCAAAAAGTACCTCGTATGGTAAAGAAAAGAATGGTTTCTTCCATAACACATTATAAAAGTCAAAATGGGGTAAACAAGACATTAAACATACATGGAATAACATTAAAAACTTTATGAAAACATTTTTTATAAAACATGAACATGGATAACCCAAATAAATACTTACGAATAAACAATCTCGGATAAGAATGAGATTGGAATAATTATCCCTTACCATTTATGATAGGTGGAAGCATACATGTCATAAAATAAAGAAAATTACATGAATATGTAAATATCATATCCTTCATAATAAAAATCATAAAACATTCATGGGAAGCATAAACCCCATACAAAAGAAATCTAAGGTGATTAAGGCATATGTATCACAGAAATAAAAGTGAGACGAAATAATCCCTTACCTTAAGTCTGATTCCATCCTTATGTGCCTGAACCTCCTGTATAATGATTTAAATATTGTCATTGACTTATTCATGAATTATAGTAATTTTTATGATATCATATATGATTCACTTACGACTTTATTTTACCCGTTCATGTGTCAATTTCATGTTGAAGCAACGTTTTGGGTAATAATTATTTCACTTATCATACATGTTTGGACTTGTTGTTATTGATATTATTACTTATAACATGATTTACATACTTCTAGAATGTAAAACATGATTTATATATCATATATATATTTATTATATATATATATAGATAAATGAAATTAAATACATCATTCATGGAGACGATAGGTCGTACGTACGCATGAACATTGTATTCCTTTCCTTATTGACTTGAATAGAAGTAAGTAGATGACATATATATATATATATATATATATATATATATCCAGTAGAACTATTATGTCATATATCTCATTATTATTCATTATATATACTTTATAATCATTATTTAATGGTAAACATGGATAATTAATCTCATCGCGTCGTAGAGATGGAAATCCGTACGTACGCATGAGTGATGATATCATTCCCATAATTATTTAATGGAATTGGATAGGATTATATAATATCTAATAGTTAGTATAATGTTATAATAATTATATATAGTTGTTGTTTCCACCATTATACCCATCCAAGTAAGGTGGTGGTGGAAAAACATATTACACCATGGCATGGAGACGGTAAGTCGTACATACGCACGAACGGTGATTTCATTTTACGTAGGATGGATAGAATGTGGAATATGGTTGTTTCATATTCATAATAAAATATCAGTATAGAAGTCACACTGGAGTTATTACTTTATAATGAAACAAATCATATAGAGGAAGTAGAAGAAGAAATATGTTTGAAATAATCGGTAAAGGATATTACCTCTTCTTCAACACGCCTCTTCTAATCCTCCTCTTAGGGAACTAAATATGGTCTTTGAAGAATACTATGACCTATAGTATGTTTCTAGACAAGATGAGAAGGAAAATGGGTAGGGTTTGGCCGAGAATGAATGCTCAAAATTGACTAAAGAGAAGAGGGAGGAGGTGCCCTTTTATAAGAGAGTAGAGGGGCACTTTTGGAAACCTCCAAAATATTAATTTATAATTAAATGAAACCCCTCATAGAAACATAAAAAGTGACTAAAATTAGAATATTAGATACTATAGGGTTTTAATCTCATCAACCAATCAGATTTAGACATGTTTGTATTTTATTTTAAATATTATTATTTTGATTTATCCTTATTTAATCTATTTAATTTTATTTGTGGTAAAAATATTTTAAATTTTAAATGGTTATAAATATTTACTTGTGTGTTTTGAATTATCTATAATTGGATAATTTATGACATTTTCGACCATATAAGTTTCAATTTTTAATTTTTAAATATTTTTGTGATTTTTAAACAATTTAATAATATGTTGTGTTTATAAAATATCAATAGTGTCAATTTTGACAAAATTCATTTATTTGAATTTAAATAATATCCAAACATATTATATAGTTGAACCAAAATATTTAATAGATTAAAATCATATCATATTCATCTAGAAAATTCGTGGATCACATTAATTAGTTCATATAATATTTATTTTTGATATTTTTAAAACCAGTAATTTGATATTTCTCTTTATAAAATAATTACTACAACATTTTTGTATTATTATATAATAAACTTAATTTTTTTCATTAAAATAAAAAATAAAATACTATGATAAATATAAATATAATATATTTCATAATAATAATTTTAGTTGAAATTATCATCTAAAACACCCAACTTTAAAATTATATGTTTATTAAATTATGAAAGTGACAACTTTGACATCATTTAAAATGAAATAATATAAATTTAATAATCTCTTTTACAAGGCTCAAAATGGTCCAAAAGTTGAAACATGAATTCTTATTTTTTATATATAATCTAACAATATGTTTTTGTCATGTGTTTGTTCCTTTTGATGGGTATTATTATTTTAATAAAAACTATATTATTGATTTTTCACTAAATAAATAATTTTTGCATCACTAATGTATAAGCTATTAAGGTAATTATATATTTCTTAAAAATTAAAAATAAATGAACATGATAAATAAAGACATTTTAGATTTAAAATTAGTATTTATAATCAAATTCTTATTCTGTTTAACCTTATATTAAAAATAATTTAATTATTACAGTTCGAGTGAGACATATTTCAATATCCTTTAAATAAAAAAAATTAAAGGTCTTAATCTCATCCAAGTGGGTTCTAATTGATAAAATTTCAATACAAGTATATTTTAAGACAACATATAATCATACAATTATATTAATACAAGTGTTAGGGTAATTTTATAATATTATTTTTACCCCTAATTACCCGATTTACCTTTAACCATGGTAAATAAAATTTACCATCGTTATTATTCATAATGTCCCAAAATAAAAGTAGCCTATTAACATAATTTGGACCTACTCAATCCAAAAATGGAATCCATTTTTTTAAATTGAATACATAGAAGTTGCAGTAATTTATTTAAAATTAATCCCATTATTGAGAAAACAGGTTTTAAAAGTTAAAACATTGAAAAAGATTGAAACGTTTTTACCTAGGAGTTTAATGTAAAATTAATGCTAATGAAATAAATGATATAAAATGGTAAAAATATATTCTATTTATAAATTAAAACCATTAAACTTTATAACTTAACCATATAAATTATCTCGATTAAAAAAGTTGTTTTTCAATAAAATTTAGCATATTTTTACTATTCATCAAAATATGAAGGATATCAGAATAATGTAAAAATTTTATCCAACGTAAATTTTTAGATCCTGATTTAAAATAAGAAGTTTAATTTTTCAAATTGAACTTATAAATTTTTAAAAAATTTATATTTAAAATGGGTGCTCCATCAAAAGGAGACAAAACTACATTTTTGGAAAAATACTTCTTTTATCCGAAAAATTAATTTTATTCTCATAAATTGTTCTATAAAATATGTAAGATGAATGATAATGTTATAAAATTAAAAATGTGGTTAATACTATTCATAACAGCTAGTTCATAATAATATTATAATTTTATATTTTTGTTTAGTGAAACTCGGTATTGTGTACAACACAAGACATCGAGGACGGTCTCTTTTGCCTGTAACACAAGCCAAGTCAGGGTTTCATGAAATATTCCTTTGGTGTTGCATATAAAATAATCTAATATTATTTCATTGAACAAAATCTATATTCAGTGTTGAATTCTATCAAAAGAACCGGAAATTTTGCATAAAACAAGCAAATAATAGTGTTGTGTATACTGCAAGCTAATACGGTGTTGCGTATAGAGCAAGCTAATATTGGTGTAGCATACAACACAAGACATCAATAAGATTAAAAAGAATCTTTATAATAGAATTCCAGGGTGTTACAAAATATGTGTGTCCAAATCCTTGCAAGGAATACCAGTATGGGTTCCCCTCACTATAAAACACATGATTAGTGAAAAATACCCCCCATATATCAAATAAAATTTTTGTATGAAGATTTTCACCCTTGTTCAATGTTGTCCTAAATTCCTCCAATCATACTTATTGGATTCATCCTCTTATTCATAACCCACACTCTATTATCATAGGAAAATTTAATTCCCCGAGTCCCTCCTTGGCTATCTATGATAAGAACTTATGACATTTAATTTAACCTTTTTCTACTTTAAAAATATTCCCATATGTGGATTTATATAATTTGAGCCCTAAATTTGGAATGTAGACTAGTGGAACCTTCATTAGTAGGAGAGAATGCTTTCATTTGTATACACCTCAACCGAATCATAATGGACTCTACCTTTTGGACATAGTCCATGGAAATTCCTGGAATACCCACCCAATGTTATCATTTCTAGATATAATGCCCCCATGATTATGATGTATGATTTATTTCCTAATGTAAAAATAATATGTCTAATTGCACAAAATTGGGGATATTTTTTCTTGTAATTCATGTTCAAAGCTATTCAACCGAAAACATGAACTGTATTGGTCTATCTTTCAAGTCCTTAAACTGTTAATGGAAAGAGTTGAATGAACTATAATCTCTAAAACATGCAAAGGGAGGCCTAAGAAAATGTTGATTTTGGAGGTAAAAAAGGTCATAATTTTTTTGGGGGACCTCATTTGACCCCAGTAATAATTAAATTTTCCTTTCCAGGTCCCTTGATCTAGGAAAAATTTACATCATTGAAATCAACTATTCATGACAATTTTGTTTAAATATTAAAAAAGTTTGATACAATATTTTTCATTCTTTCAGTCAATACAACTCTGGTGATATGGTGATTGTAATGATACCTATAATAATCCGTGATCTGGGATAAATAAATGAAATGGAGTAATTATTGAAAAATATTCATAATTATGACTAATTTTTTTACGTGATAGTTGAATGATTGGGATATCTTGACATTAACCTTTTGGAACACTGTAAGATTATATGAAGTGATAGTATGATTAGAAAAAAACAATTGAAAAAAACAATGTTTTATTTCTTTTGGAAAAAACATCAATTCAGAAATGTCAACATCATTGAATCTTTCATTAATATTATTGATTAATGAAAAAATAATATAACTATAATTAACACTGAACCGATTTTTTTAACAAATCAAATAGAACTAGATATGAGGTCTTGATGGACTACTGGGGAATGGAACTTTTCCTAACATCAAATTAACCTAGTTGATGAATTTTCGTAATGAATAATTATAGATCTAGATTTTTTTTGGTGGATCGTAGTCCCATATTTATTGATGATAGTTACTTATTTACTCTGGATACAAGATCCATATTTTCTTATAACTCTAAAACATGTGAAATGAACCAATCATGAAGTTTTTCTTCCTCCCGAACTAAGGGATACAAATCAATATCATCATACTTCAGTTCTTCAAGATGAACATTTAAAAGAAAAAAATTAATAAGATCACATTCAAGAGAATCCAACTCCCTATGATAAATGAGAGCAAGTTGGATAAGGATATGAAAATTTCGGAAATCAAAACCACATATTCCAATGACAATGATGTATTAATGTTGTTTGTCAACTTTATCAATTATAATTTGAAAAGGATTATCCATAAAGATTAATAAAACATGTACCCATCCTCACTTTCACATAGCCTTATGTTTAATGAAAACATTAGGAACTAGACCCTATTCACCCACTATTGCAGGTATATAATTTGGGATAAAAGTCACTATGGATGGGATTGATCCAAATTGTGACAAAATTGTTGGAATGTACTCCATCACCACTTTCCATTAAGTTGTACGGTCGGACCAGTTATGTATGGTGTATTTTAGTGAAGTTACTGACACCATTTTAAGGGGTCCAATTTTAGTGAGCTATCCAATAGTGAAATCCATGAAATATTGGGTCTACACTACTCCCAATGGAAGGAGAACATAAAGAAAAAACTACCCCTGAATACCTATAGAATTTATACATCTGATTTAATTTTTTGGGATATCATGTTGCGTGAATTATAGGAAATAAACATGGAGAATCATGTGGCTTTTCACCCATAGAACCAGTTTCTCCATCATTATAACAGCCCAGCTTTTATTTCACACATAAACATAGTTTATAAAATAAAACTTTCACTTGATAAAACATAGAAGAATGAGAGGTATAGTGTATTTGGGTAAAAGGAACATTACATAAAAACTTAAAACATAAAATTCAACATGTTATTGAAAAATTCCTTTACATGACAACTACATTCCCTTGTACTTAGCATTGCATTGGATAATTTGAGAACATGCATAAGAAAAGGGTGAGTTATAAATCCCAGTAAGGGAATAAAAAAAGAATAACATGAATATTACAATACATTTTAGTAAAAAGTCATATAAATTGAGAGAAAGAGAAAAATAAACATAAATTCATGATAAATCATGATAATCATAACATGGATATGTGGATACAACATTTAACATGATATTACCATGACCCATGTCTCATTGCACATGGATCATGAGTAAACACTCATTTCACATGAAGCATGAGTAGACCCTCACTGAACTTGAATAAGCATGAGTCAACACTCTTTTCACATGACATATCATGATACTATACTTTACCGAATGAATTTGAGTGCTATTAGGGCACACCCTTCTTAAGAAATTCATTTCATACATAAGTGAGCAACATGGATCATATAACATGGAATCAATCAACATCATAAGTTATTCCATGATTAAGTAATTTGGAATAAATACATGAAAGTACCATTAAATATTTACATGTGAATAAAAGTGAATACCCTTGATAGAGACGTGGGTATGGTATTCACTACACAACGATCTTGTCTTGGAAAAATGCGGTGCAATTTTGGCAGCATAACAGCGTGACATAAGATTTCATAAAAATAGTTGATGAGAGAGAAATGGGTGTCTCATCATATGTACATGAAAATTTATAGTAAGGGGGTTCATATATATACATTTCCCAAAAAAATTAATGGAATGTAGATATTTAATAAAAAATAATTGCTTGAATGCAAATGAGGAGAGATAAATTCCTTACGGAATTTCGGCATTGAAATGGGTGTACATTAGAGGCATTAATGAGAGATAAATTGGATCTCTCATTAATAAAACATGAAAAAGTCAGTATGGGGAAGGTGTGAAATAATTCCCCAGCATTTATAATTGAAAATAAAAGGGCATAAAAATAGAAATAAACTTGGACATAAATAAGGATAGTTGGAATCCCTTACTTTGAATTGTGATCCCAATGGTTTGGGAGGGGATTGAGAGAGACTTATTGGGAGACTCGGGTACCTTGAGAGGATTATAGAGAAATTATGGAAGAGTTTGGATTAAATCCAAAGGCTTTGAGTAAAGAGGAAGTGGGAGCTTGGGTGGGTTTATATAGGAAAGGAGAGGTAATTCTTTATTATTTAGGTTTGATACACCACAAATTAAACTAATCAAAACCACAAACCAACCCGTTTTTTCCCATGGTTTTTTCTAAAGGGGAGTGAAAAAAATATTTTATTAGGACAATGGCCAAACGTCGTAAAATAATAGGGTTACTTATGTGGATGTGAGTCACACACTTAAGGAATATAATTAAAAAAGACAAAATGGTTTATAAGTCTTGGAGGGTTCACTAAGGATTTGTAAAATAAATCAAATAAACCTAAAATCACATTATTTTAATTTTAAAACATATATTGTCTGAAAATATTGTTTATAGTATTTTATTACATCACTACTGGGTCATTATGATGTCATAAAACACATTACATATTTAAATTGTATTTCATTTTTACCGAAAAATTTGACGGTCTCAGAAAATTATGAAAAATTCACTGTTGGATAATTTCAATGTCCTAATTCCAAAAATAATATTCATTTTATCTAAATAATTTTATAAATATATTAATTTTCACTTTTAAAATAAAAACCGACATTTATCTAAAATTCATGGGTTTTCACAAAAATAAATTTTAATCCTTAAAAAAATTACAGTTGTATTTATAAAAATTATACGTTAATTTATACTTAATAAAAAGTAATTTAATGACAATAAAATTTTATTAAAATATTATTTATTTAAAAAAATATATTAATTTATCAAAATATATTCCTTAGTTTAATATTAGCTAAAAATACTAATTGTGCTTTAAAAAATATTTACAAAGTTATAATAATAATATGAACATTTATTCTTTATTATATACCAAAATAATGTACATAATCATAGTGTTAGGGTCTTGTTGCATAACCTATTAAAAAATCCACATAAGACCTTAGGGTAAGGTGTGCGATGGTGACAAACTCTTGGGTGGCTCGGATAATATCACTCGAGTGGTAATCTCTATCAACTTACAATTCTCTTGTATGCGGTTATGCACAAACTTAACATATTAAATATCAGATTGGGATTGGTCAAAAGTGAATCCCAATGACATAACCTCCTTTCCGATCTCTGAAAAATGGGCTTCACACAGGGTAAGTCTACCAGATGAGGCGATCACTTCCTTTGTTTTAGTAAATTGGATTTGTTAGAACCCTATATTTATAATAATCACGTGATGACTATTTAACGATTATATTAGCAATGGTCACAATTATTATAGGTATTTTAAAATCCAAAACATAAAACCAAATAAGTGTATATGTTTTATATAACAATAAGAATAAATTTAAATAGACCAAGAGTAATTTTCAATAATGAATTTTTTGGGTCGTTATAATCTTCCCCCCTTAATAAATTTTTCCCTCAAATTTTCCTTTTCCCACACTAAAACAGATGTGGGTAAACCTGCTTCATCATTTCCTATGGTTCCCACATGGCCTCTTCCAACTTGTGGTTTTGGCATAATACCTTGATGAGGGGAATTGTCTTATTTTTTAGAACTTTTTCTCTACCATCTAAGATCATCACTGGGTTCTCATCGTAAAAAAGATCATCCTCTAACTATACTACCTCTGAAGAGAGTGCATGTTAATGGTATTGTATGTACTTCTTTAAGAGGGATACAAGAAAGACATCTTGTACATTGGCCATGCTAGGTGGAAGTGCTAGTCAATAGACCACAGCCCCGACACAATCAAGAATCTCAAAGGTGCTGATGTACCTAGGACATAACTTCTCTTTCTTTCCAAACCTCGTGACCTTCTTCCACAGAGATATTTATAGAAATAACATGTCTCCAACTTTGAACTCAAGGTCTCATCGATGTTTATCTACAAAACTCTTCTGTCGACTTTGGGATTCCATGATATGATGCTAAATGGTTTTCACCTTCTCCACCATTTCAAGTCCTAGAATCTTATGCTCACTGACTTCATCCCAACACACCGGTGTTCTGTACCATTTCCCATAAAGGGCTTTACATGGTGCCATTCAGATGCTCTAGTGGAAACTATTATTGTAGGATAAGTCAACCAGGGAAAGATGTTGGTCCCACCCTCCATTGAAGTCCATAGAACATGATCGTAACATATATTAAAATGCCTAAATAGTTTGATCATATTGGCCATTAGTTTGAAGATGATAGGACGAACTGAAGTTCAGTTCAGTACTTAGAGCATGTTGGAGACTTTTCCAGAACATCGAGTTAAATCTAGAATCACGGTCAGATACAATAGATAGTGGTACTCCATGCAGCCTTATCACTTCTTTGATGTAAATTTGTGCAATTTGATCAGTTGAGAAGTCCTCTAAAATCACGATAATGTGAGTTGTCTTCATAAAATGATCCAAAATGACCCATATATCATTGTTTCTTCCTGATGTCCTTGGACGTCCAGTGACGTAGTACATGGTTATGTTCTTCCACTTCCATATTTGTATGGATAGTGGTTGCATCATCCCCTTATAATTTTTCCTCTCAGCCTTCACTTACTGATATACCAGGCACTTTGATGTATATTCAATAATCTGCCTTTTCATATTTTCCAACCAAAAGTTTTTGCGGAGATCTCAATAAATTTTTGTGCTCCCTGGGTGAATAGAGAAGGCAGATCTATGTGCATCATTTCGAAGCTCCTTCTTTACCTCTGGATCAGATGGTACACATAATCGTAATCCAAATCTCACAATTCCATCCTTTTCAACCATGAACTCTGAGGATTTCCCATTTATGATAGCTTCTACCCTTTTCATAATTTCTTCATCCTTTCTTTGAGTATCCTTTATTTTATCCATGAGGGATGGTTGAGCAATCATTTGAGAAAAGATTGATGATGACCCCCCCCCCCTTAATGACTCCCATGTCCATCCTCTGAAAATCTTAAAAATATTGGATCCTTTTCAATTCTCATCATTGATAAAGATGTAGGATCCTTTATACTAAGATCATCATCCACCATGTTTACATTACAGGGATGGTAGTGGATGAAGCAGTCATAATCCTTGATCAGTTCAATCCTTCTTCATTGGCACATATTATGCTCTTTTTGTGAGAATATATATTTGAGGATCTTGTGATCAGTATATATATCACACTTCTCCCCATAGAGTTAATGCCTCCATGTTTTCAACTCAAAGAGTATAGCTGCCAAATCCAGATCAAGTGTGGGATAGTTTTGCTCATGGATTTTCAGCTACCTTGAGGCGTAGTCTATCACTTTATCATCCTACATCAACTCACAACACAATCCCTTTGTCAAAGCATCACTAAATACCACAAAAAATTCCCTACTCATGGGTAATGAGAGCAAGAGCACCATGATAAGCCTCATTTTAAACCCCTTGAAGATTTCTTCACATTCATCACTCCAAGAAAACTTGACTCCCCTCTAAGTTATCTTGGTAAGAGGGTTTGAAAATTGTGAGAAATTTCGCACAAATCGGCTATAATATCAAGCTAATGCTAAGAAGCTATGGATATCTGTTATTGATGTTGGCCTTGTTCATCCCTAAATTGTAGCTGTCTTGGAGGGATCCACTGATATCCCATTTCTTGTGATGATATGACCTAAGAATGAGACCTCCTTCAACCATAACTCACACTTACTATACTTTTCGTAGGGCTTATGATTTTTCAACTTCTCTCGTATAGTTCTTAGATTCTCTTAATAACCCTCCTTATTTTTGGAGTACATTATAATATCATCAATAAATACTACCAAAAATTTATCGAGGTAATCTATAAACATTATATTCATGAATTCTATAATGATTTTTGGAGCATTAGTGAGTCTAAAATGAATTACTATGAATTCATAGTGCCCATATCTTGTATGAAATGCAGTCTTGGAGATATCTTCCTTCTTCACCCTTACATGATAATATACTGACTGAAAATATACCTTGGAGAAGTATTGTGCTCCATGCAGCTGATCATTCAAGTCATAAATTCGTGGAAGAGGATACTTGTTCTTTTTCGTGATTTTGTTGAGCTCACGATTATCAATGCAAAGGCACATTAACTTGTCTTTCTTCTTGATGAATAGGACTGGTGCACCCCATGGTGAAGCACTTGGGCGTATAAACCCTTTATCCAGATTCTCCTATAGTTGTTTCTTCAAATCCTCAGTTCTATTACCACCATTCTATCTGGAGTCTTCGATATTGATAATGCCCCAAGTATATGTTAAATTGAGAATTCAACATCCCTTCAAGGAGGAAGACCGGGAAATTCTTCAGGAAACACTTCAACGAATTCCCTCAAAATATGTATGTCTTCAAGGATGGTTTCCTCCTTATACTCAATCATCTGAGCTAGATATGCATTTTCATAAGGCAGTAATATCCACTCTTGAGAAGATGGAACTAAAGAAGATTCATCTTCCTCCTTTCACTTGTATAGAATCGGGGGTCGATTATTCACATGGAGAGTGATTTCCCACTCCCGACAATTTATGTTGGGTATATATAGGGAATGACAATCCACGCCAAGAATTGCATAAAATTCCCCCAAATGGAGTATGACGAGATTCTCCGGGAAGTTGAATCCACCGATTATGACTGGGATGGAGTTAAATTCATGGGTTGTAGTGATTTTCTCATTGGACGTACTCATGGACATCATCACTACCATGATTTGTGGTGATGTTGGGATTATTCTACTAATCTTTAAAGATATAAAAGAATGCGTAGAACCATAATAAAAAAGTATGTTTATTATTCTTGATTGAATAAATAGCCTACCTATCACCACATTGTTCTCAAGGTTCACTTCAATAGTAGTGATGGAAAAATATTTCCCTTATTTCCTTGGATGTTTTTGGTTGCCTCCAATAACCGTTGGCTTAGGTAACTGATTTTCCAAGTGTCCAGGTTCTTTGTAGTTGAAGTAATGCACAACGTGTTGAGGTTAGAACTAAGCGTTCCTCTCCTTTGTCATTGCTGTAGGTTTTTCTTGTTGGAACTTAAGATGTAGGTTCCCTTCTCTTCCACACCTAAAGCATTTTCTCATCCCCTTCATGAAATTTCCAAGGTGCTTCTTTCCACACCTTTGGAATGTGGGGTGTTTGATTTTCTTAGCACTATTGGATTTATCCATCAGATTGCCAGAATTGAATTACACCTTACAATTATTATCCCCATGATACCCCATATATTCATTGATCTCTATTTCGACCTTGAGGGAACATCAGACAATTTCTTCATAGCTATTGAAGTCAGGGATTTCCAGGGCTTTCTACAGCTCAGGTTTCATCCCACCAAAGAAGTGTCCCACTTTGCATTCAAGGGTAATGACAAAGACAGAGGCATATCATGCAAGCCTTGTGAAGTTTTCCTCATACGATCTGATGGATTCTTCTACTTTTTTCTTGAGGGCAAGGAAGTCCCTTTGCATCTTATATCTGAGGGTGCATAGAAAATATTTTTCCAAAAACATCTTCTGGAAATCCTTTCATTCCAACTCCTCAATCTTCTAATCTAGGTTTATATTTTTGATAAATTTCCACCATTGATCGGCTTCACCCTCCATACGATAATTATCTAGGAGAACCTTCTCTTGTTTGGGACTTTAAAGGATGGAGAAGATCTTTTCAATGGAGTTGATTCATTGTTCAGTGATTGAGGGATCAGATGATCCATTAAATGTAGGAGGCCTTTTTCTCATAAAGCTCTCGATAGCAATGTTTTCATTCATGGGGGGGGGGGGGGGGGTTGAATGTTCTTCTTGACCCATGTTTCTATTAAAATCTTGAGTTAACTAAGAGAGTATCATGAAAAAGTTCACAATTCCTACTCCCATCAGATTGAGGATCTCATTAGAACAATCATCGCATTGATCTTTCCATTAGTTGTCAGTCCGAGTCCTACTATTATTGTCCATTGGCTGGAATAAAAATAATGTTAAGGTAACACATAAAGGGTAATCCAATGACAAAAATGAATGAATAATAAATTACATTTATTTCCTTAACATATGAATCTATAATCATTAATCTATGTTATCCATGATATAATTTCTATAGTGTATTCTTTTGGTTTTTTTAAATTACCTTAATAATGATTCATACTAGGATTATTAATTTACCAAAGGATATACCCCAAGAGTTTTGTAACCAAGAGTGTAGCAATGTCCATTTTTGTGTACCAGGATACCCTCGGTCCAGATCGAAACTCCTTGTTTGAGTTTTCACTCCAATATACATATATGCCAGAGCCGCCTCTACCAGCTCATATCCATACAGTGATTTATTTTCATATTAAACCACTTACTCAATAATCACGAAAACATTGGGATGTTTTTTATTATACTTGGTCTATTCACTAAGGATTCACTGGGGTTTTCTAATCCTAATCCCAAGAATAACTAAACTTATCCTCTAATAAATACTATAACTGCCCTACTTTTATTTCACACTTAAACATAGTTTAGTACATAAAACCTTCACTTGATACGACATAAAATATTGAGAGATCTACTGTCTTTGGGGCTTAGGAACATTACATAACAACTTTTAACATAAAATTAAACATCTTATTGAAAACATCCTTTACATGACCACTATATTCCCTCGTACTTAGAATTACATTGGATAAACATAGGACATGAATAATAAAATGGTGAGCTATAAATCCCAGTAAGGGAATAAACAAATCATGACATGAAGATTACAATACATGTTAGTCAATAGGAATATCAATGGATCACAATAGAATCATAAACATAAAGTCATGATAAATCCTGATAATCATATCATGTAGATGTGGAAACAACATTTAACATGATATTATCATGACTAGTGGCTCATTGCACATGGAGAATGAGTAATCCCTCATTGAACATGAAGCACGAGTAGACCCTAGTTTCACTTGAATTAGCATGAGCCAACACTCATTGCACATGACGTATCATGTTACTATACTTTACCCAATGCATTGGAATGCTATTAGGGTGCACCCTCTTTAAACATTTTATTTCATGCATAAGTGTGTCACATGGATCATATAACATGGAATCCATCAATATAATATGTTATTCCAAGATTAATGGATGTGGAATAAATACATGAATTAACCTTTTAATATTTATATGTTCATAAAGGTGAATACCCTTGATATAGATATGGATATGGTATTCACTACATAATGATATTGGCTAGGAAAAACTCGGTGCAACTTCAACAGCATAACGCTGTGACATAAGAATTCATAAAATTGTAGATGGGAGAGAAATGGGTGTATCATCATATGTTCATGAAATGGAAAGTAAGCGGGGTCATATAGATACATATCCAAAAAAAGGTAAGGGAGTTTAGATATGTAATACAAAATAATTGCTTGAATTAAAATAAAGAGAAAGAAATTCATTACTGAATTTCGGCATGGAAACATGTGTATATTAGCGGCATTAATTAGAGTGAAAGTGAACCTCTAAATATTAAAAAATGAAGAGGGAATTATGGGGGAGCTATGAAATCATACCCCAACATTCATAGTTGAAAATA
The DNA here is from genome assembly GCA_963277665.1 of Viscum album. NCBI lineage: Eukaryota > Viridiplantae > Streptophyta > Magnoliopsida > Santalales > Viscaceae > Viscum > Viscum album. The sequence continues at coordinate 1,680,593,498 of OY728135.1, forward strand.
AAATCACATAACAATATAAGGAAACTTGGACATAAATAAGGAAAGTGAGAATCCCTTACTTGGAAGTGTGATACTAAAGGCTTGGGAGGGGATTGAGAGAGACTTCTTGGGAGCTTGGGGTGCCTTTAAAGGACACTACAGAGAGGATGGAAGAGGTTGGAAGAACTCCAAAGGCTTTTAGTGAAGAGGAAGTGGGAGCTTGGGTGGGTTTATATAGGAAATGTGAGGGAATTTTTTATTATTTAGGTTTGGCACACCACACATTAAACTAATCAAAACCACAAACCAACCCATGGTTTTTTAACATGGTTTTTTCCTAAGGGGAGTGGAAAACAATATTTTATAAGTCTAATGATATAACTTTTTAACATAATAGGGTTTCTTATGTGGTGGTAAGTCATGCTGTTAAGAAAAATAATTTAAAAAGATAAAATGTTTTATAAGTCTTCGAGGGTCTACTATGGCTTTGTAAAATAAATAAAATAAACCTAAAATCACATTATTTTAATGTTAAAAGATATATTGAATGAACACAATTTTTATAGTATTTTATTTTATCACTACTAGGTCATTATGATTTCATAAAACACATAATATATTTAATTGGTATTTATTTTTTATGCAAAAAGACGATAGTCTCATAAAATTATGAAGAATTCACCAGTGGATAATTTTTACGTACTAATTCCAGAAATAATATCCATTTTATCCAAATAATTTTCTAAATATGTGAATTTTTACTCTTAAGATAAAAACCGACATTTATCAAAAATTCTGGGGTTTTGAAAAAAAAAAAGGCTTTCAAACATTAATAAAAATTACAATTTTATTCATAAAACTTATACGATAATATATATATATTATAAAAATTAATTTACTAATAATAAAATTTTATTAAAATTTTATTTAATTCTAAAAATTCATTAATCTATCAAAATAGATTTCTTAGTTGAATATTAACTAAAAATACTATTTGTGGTTTAAAAAATCTCTACAAAGTTATAGTAATAAAATGAAAGTATATTATTAATTATATAAAAAAATAATTTACATAATCATAGTGCTAGGGTCTTGTTACATAATAACTTAAAACATATACATAACACCTTAGGGCAGGGTGCTTGACGGTGAAAGACTCTTGGGGTGGCTCAGATAACATCCCTCGAGTGGTAATCTTTATCAACTTCCACTTATCTCATAGGAGGTTCCGTTCAATATTAATGTATTCAATATTTTCATGGGAATGGTCATGATCGAAGACCAATGAAACCAACTCCTTTCTGAGTTCGACAAATGGGCTTCATACGGGGAAGGTTTATGTGATGAGGCCATCACATCCTTTGTCTCAGTAAATAGGATTTGTTAAAGCCCTATATTTATACTAATTAGGTGATCACTGTTCAATGACTATATTAGCAATAGTCACAATTCATAACAGTATTTTAAAATCCAAAACATAAAACCAAATAAGTGCATACATTTTATATAACCATAAAAATACATTTAAATAAACCAAGATGAATTTTCATTCATTAATTTTTTGGGTCGTTACAAGCTTGAATTCAAGATAATATTCCACCCATGTTTTAGAATAACCCCATCATATGATGCTTGGAACATCTGCAGAAGAAAAATTAGCCTCCACGTCAGTGTCTTCACACATCATTTTCAGACATAGTTGATGGTGGAGGACTTAGTGTGATTCCCCCTTAATCTCGATGAGGGGTGAGGATGCAACCCATTGTTGGTATAAAATTGTAGTGTGAATCAATTGTTAGTGTATGGTTCACAAATATTAACTCCTTCTATCCAAATAGATGAATCCTATTTTGAAATGGGACAATGAAAGATCTTTCTTCTGATTTCCCTCCACCATTATCTATCATTATTGCAGAAGGTGAAAAATTAGGAAATAATGAAATATAGGTGGGATCAATTTTCATCTCAATAATATGATCAATTCCTAGTAATGTTGGGTGAGTATAAGAAATATATTTTTATATGGGGTGGAATAATTAATGATAAATCATCTCTATTGATTGATACTAATTCAATCGAATGTTTTCCACTACCCAACCATATGAAAATTAGAATGGTCTGGTATAGAGATGTGGGGATCTCCTAATTTTTATAAAACCCAAAAACACATGAATACGAGAAATGGTGGATACATCTAGGTTGACGAGCTGTCCATTATCCAATATGTCCTCCATTATCAAGGTGAAAACCCTAAAACTAGTATGATCATCATGAGGTGTAATTAGTTGTCCACTAAATTAAATGAAAAAATTATACCATCTCAATGTATGGATATATTTCTCAGTGAATCCTATATCCCCATGATGTATGGTGGACTACCTCAAGGGTGGACGAATATGAACATGGAACATTTCAATATTATTGAGTTAGATGAGTAATAGTACACTGAACCATTTTTCTCAGCCCACAAGCTTTTAGAAAGATATTTATCCAATCATTGAATGAAATTATTTAACTTATGTGATGGGGATGACCCAATGACTTTGCAACTAAAACAAATAGATATATAACTAATGAAGTTATTTGTTCAATATTTTCCCTTGTGTTTTCTATAAGATGGAAATCATTAAACATATTACCAAAAATGAGAATTACCCCTAATTGGTAAATATCCCAAAAATGAATTATGAACTCTCCATTCCACTGGTAAATGTATTGGTCCTCAAATTCTAATGAATTATTAATTTGGGAAATACCTCATTTGGATAATACAGTATGAAATGGGAATTTGATACTTCTTCATGTTAGTTGATATACTACATCCATTTAATAAATTCCATGAAATTCTAACACCCCCATAGTTCTTAGGCCCAATCATTAATCAGACTCCCTCTAGAAAACAAATCCTACTTTGAGATCCACCCCATATGTAATTACCACACGTGTGATTAAATATGGATGGGTAATCATGAATAGTTGAATTGAATTTTATGACATAATTATATTAGTTACTCAATGTCTATAAGGAACTATTCAAAATTAAGATACTCACTTAAGTAGATTCAAAATTGATGTGTCCAACAGAAGATATAGTCACTTTGAAATGACCTAACGACACTATAATCCATGATGACGGAGGGTTTTGATCATAATATGGAATTAGAGGATCAACATTTAGCCTTATGTTGAATATTGGTTGTTTTATGTGTATGGATATTATAGAAGCTCAGGTGGAAGAAGACACTTCAGAATACCTTCCAGGTGGATGACATGTTATCCGGAATCCACTTCAATATTGTCAACAATAGTAATTCTCCTCCCGATTAAATTCATAAATTTGAATGTAGGATTCTGTTCATGAAACGTATTACTCTAGAAAATATAATTTTCAAAAAATATCCTATCAATCAAATTTATATGTAGAAAACATGAAATTCCCAACACTATGAGAGTTTCCCATCGCAATGTGAAGAACATTATACCTTAATGTGAAGTAATTAGTTCTCGTGGATTCCAATTCATGGGTGACAAGGATTTAGTGTGAATAAAAGTACATTCAAAAAGACAAATCTATATATATGGAAGGATGGAATGAAATAAGATAAAGATTATTCATGAAGCACCTAGTAGTTCTCATGGTGAAAAAAGTGAGTCATCCTAGAACTTTTTAATAGGTGTATCTCCTTCTCCAGGTCCACATTCACCCCACAAATCATTCAACTGTTCGACTTATTCATAATGGACTCATCATCATTCCAATCAGACCCCATTCTGTTGGAAGTATTTTTCTAGGCCTAGTAATGTCCAAAAATAATCATAGAATGTACATATGAATTTGGGATCAGATAGAATAAAATTGGTAAATCTATTCATTTGAGTAAAAATTAGAAAAGTACTCTGAACTTTAGATCAGTAAGTGTTTTTTGTATTGCACACATAGTTTATTGGACCATCGCTCATAATGGAACTCCCAAAAAGGAATAAAATTTTGTGGTAGACATCATAAATTATAAGACCCCCCCAGAAATGAATTTTTATTTTTTAGGAGAAGGTGGTGAAATGATTCCCCCAAAATAGTGAACTATTAAATCAATTCCTAATGAAAAATAATCTTTATTTGTTTGTGAGGGAATGTAGTGAAATTACTCACAAAAAAAATTATTTCCTTATTCTGTTGGGGTAATATGATTACTTTTAATATCTCCACAAATAAAAATCCTTTTTGGGTGGAATTGATAATTCAATGACCCTCATAGGTTATTTTATTATTTTGTGGCATGGGGAATCCTTTTCAGTTACTAGAAAATGAATTTTTTTTTAGTGTGATATAATCTTCATATATCCTCAAAGACAACAAAATCCTATATGGACTACATTTTTATAACTCAACCACATGGTTCCAAGTACACTATGTCTCCAATTTACCATCCTAGGAAAATAGTTATTTACCATGCCCATAAATACTTGATCTTTGAATGAATGAAAAATGATGGGTGTAGATAGATATAAATTTTGTATACAATACTATAAAAAAGTAAAATTAATCCACCTAATTTATACCATGAAGGAGACCTAAAAATAAGGTCCTTCACAAAAAGACCTTTTGGTCCACCCACAAAGGGTTCTCATTCACCTACAATGTTATTTCACCAGGATATAGTCTCCATGGCATAAGAACATCCTTCATGATATCTCATCCCCTAAAGAAAGGGGTATTATGTAGAATGGGGTATCCATGGAAAATTTTTCCCATACATCCTTGCTTCCCACTTTTTACATAGCATTATTCCCCATATTGGTCTCTTCAGGAAGTTTCATAATGTCTTCACGCAACTCATACCAAAACTAGTGAGTTCCTTCATTATAAAATCCAACATGGCTACTAGATTCATTCTTTCCTAGGAAAAGACAACCCAGTATATTCCCCATCCAATCATGAATTCTTGTGGAAACAGAAGTCTCTCAATTAACATACTTGGTAGGTGATAACCTCATAATTTTTACAGTCTTTCATTCTTGTTGTAATGAGGATGAAAATATTATGGATAGTGGAATATGTCTTCATGGACTAAGTTATTACCTTTGTTTTATGAAATGTTAATAGAATCAAATTATTAGCTCCTCTTATCATTTGTATAATCTCCCTCTCCCTATATTCCACTTTTAAGAAGGGAAACCACTAGGTAATCCATCCTAGAGTATGCCCCAATTCATTCTTACAGGGTGTCCCCCTCTTTCCATATATTCACACTCATCCACCAGTAGGCGAAGGGGATCTTGTGGATTTTCAGATCATCAAATTCCTCTTTTTTCTCACACCGATAATTACTCATGCGGGATTAGTGGTTAGTAGAAATCATGTATTTATCATGATAAAAAAATTTGGATTTCGACCAAGTATATTCCCCAACCATGTTAATAGTTCCTCGTTGGTCTGTATTCCCTATGAGACAAATCTTAAAAGTTTAATATTCCTGATGAAGTAACAACTTATGCCTCTAACATAGAAATAAACCCAAGTTATTCCAAACTACATGCGAGTTTATTCCTATCCAAAAAGTATATATAGGATTCCTCCCTAAGGATGAAATAGAACACCCCAAACTAAACCACATCATATTTGGGCCATATTCCATGTAGGTTCATATCCATAACATAGGACTATACTCCTTATGATTTAACCCCCATCATCACCCTTATTAGTTCATATTCCCAGAAAGGGAAAATGCCCCTCCCATGAGGCTATATCCCTTATAGTCCTTATTAAATCATCATAATCATCCCATATCCACTTTGATGGTCATCTCAAGATTGGGAAATACACTCACATAAATCAACCACAAAGGGTCATTTTTTTGTATGTCCCACATTAATTTTTTCTATGCCCCTATTTCCTATACATCCCTACCACGTTATGATAAAAGTCACGGTCTATTAATTTTTACATGAACCTAAAAAAGAAGTATGTGTACCATTAAGTAACATCACACTATGTGGGATCTTGTTCATCTCATAAGGATTTATAAGAATCCTGTTTCACAGGACTAATCCCAGTATAAAAAAACTCTCATTTCCTTGAATTATGGAAACATCAAGATAACCTAACTACGTGTCTAAAAATAAAAATAAAAAACAAAACCAAGATGGTAAACCTCAAATAAATACATATGGTTACATTAATGGATAACCTAAGATACAAAAAAATGTTTTCCCATCAACACATTTCAATAATTAATTATTAATACAAAGGGATGATTAATTATATATTTGAAATTTAAAATAGATTCATGAATATGTCTTAAATATAAAAGTGATTACAAAATTAGGGAATAATTTACCCCAAATGGGTGTGATGAGCCTGAAGTCCCATCCCCTCAACCAGTACGAGTTCTTAAGTGTCATTGGTTATGTTATCCAGTGACCTCCAACATTTGAAAAGTAAAACCATGATATATCATGGATATTAGATCCCTAGGGAGATTGTAGTCTCGGGAATAAACCTCTTAGGAAAACAGCTAAACAATGATATGAAAACAAAAATATTTAACCAGGTGTGAAAGATTGTGCAATTATACACCCCCTCACTCCACAATCATTCACTATTTCCAATTTTCATCGATAACAACTCTCAATATATACTATTAAAAAATTATTTTTTATTTCATAATATATATATATTTAAAAAATTTAAACATTGTAGAATATAATTTTTTTTGGAATTAATTTTAATTATTTATTTTATATATATAATAAAATATTAAATATTATTTAAAATACTTCACTTTTATTCAGAATTTACTCCATTTTGGTAATTCAAAAATATATCTAAAATCGCCAACCAAGACTCCATTTTATTCGATAAATTATCCAGCATGTAATATGAACACCAAGTCATATCTTTAACCAATATCTTTTTTACTTTTGGCACCCTATGTAAGACGAGAGAAGCCCGAGCTCACACCGAACCACCCCACTTAGATAGAATTTTCTTTAATTGATTTTCGGTCCGTGTGACCTATGAAAAATCCCAGCTCAATGAAATTGATTTTTAGGAAAACTACATCTAGTAAGACCAAGGGCTATATAAAATCATCCCCACTTGGATGGAATTGTTGTTTTCAGACCATAGGTCCTAACATGATACAAACCGCATCTCATTGGAAGGTACAGTAGTATTCTGTCTCCTCCCTCCTTCGACGTCCCACCATCCACAAGATCAGTCGCACCATGAGGAATCATTTAACCATTGAGCCTACAATGCTCTAGAGATAGGGAGGAAAGGGTAGTTATAATATTTTATGGGGAAAAAAACAATCCCACTACACCTCACATATCCCACCAATTGCAAAAATTTAACCACTTTGAAGATGCTTCTAACCAAAGTAAGTTATAGTTCTCTGAAGAAGGTTAGGGAAGTGATGGTACGACATGGGACAATTAAATAACCCTAACTCTCTATTCCATAACTAATTTCTGGTAAAACTCACACACAAATGGTGATAATGTGTTCCTCTCCATCCATTATACACATTATGATGTAAAGAGTTTCATTCTCGATGAGTTAAAAAAATTGAGTGATTTTATAGGATCATATGGATGCCAAATTGGACATTTTCAATGGATATGATGTTGCACTATTTATGGATCTTCCTGATACTCAGAATTTCTCAATGCTGAATGGTATGGGTGATTCTCATCGATCTGTGGCAGAAATAGTGGTGATGATTTCTACTGAAGACTACAATTCTTGTAGACTGGTTCTTTTTGGTGCTCATGTTTAATTGTCATCTATATCTGGTGGTGTTTAATGTTCTTTAATGGTTGTATATGATGCAGCATTGAATACTATGTTTAATGTGAATACCCATGTGTTTTCTTATATTTATTATCCAAAATATGGGATTGATGGGATTTCAGTTACATGAGAGATTTTAGGTGATATCTAAGAACAATGGGATGATTCAGCTCATCATTTTCTGGAAGCATTTAAGAATTTCTCTGTTGATAGGATCCTCAGGAAAGAATCATCATCATGTGCAGAAAAAGAACATGATGCCAACTTAGAGCATCTGATTTTGGGTAAGAACACATTAATTTGTAAGGATGTTATTCCCAAATTTCATAATCCATGGTGGGTAGTGGATCTTGTTCGTAGGATCTCCTTTCATTGGGGGTCTTTATAATGGAAGTTTATTTCATTATGAATCGGTTTTTCACTTCTTGTTTCTATCAGATGATGCCAAAATCCATGTGTGATCCTTTGGTTTGTTATTATTCAAGCCAATAATGCTTAATCTTCATGACTGAATGAAGTAGTTTAATGTTTCAACAGAAAATAATGATTTTTCACATATATAGATGATGTTGCATTACCGCAACTAGATTTTATGGCATCCACAAATCTTTAATGATATTACTACTATCATTTTCATTTCTATTCATCTGGATAATGAGAAAGAGCATGTTAAGTATGGTCACTTCATGAAAATTCTGGTTAAAGTTTATTTGATTTACACTCTTATCAATAATGTGATCATCACTAATCCTAATGATGATATCAATATTAGGGTTGATTATGAAAATTATCATTAATTTTTTCAAAACTCATAATCTGTTTGTAATCTAGATGAGAAATGAATGAAGGGGAATCCTTTAATAGGATCTAGTTAAAATTGTAATGGGAATTCATATAGAATGTATGGATAGTCAGTACCTAGGTAGCCTAGGAAGTGTTTGTCGAAACATATGGATACATAGTCCTGGTATCATGGGGATACAATGTCCAACAGTAAATTTATGATGGTGAATCCGGAGCAGACAAGAACTTCACATACTATTATGCACAAACAGAAGAAGTTTTGTGTGGATGTTTCAGGCTCAATGATGGAGTAGATTTAGATTGAAAATGTTATCAGAGAGCGTGATTCTGTTAATGAGGATTTTTATGGTAGATGTACTGATTTTCCATTGGAACCTGTTCAGTATGTTGGAATTACTTGTTTAATTTTCAGGAAATTCACCGGTCGGGATGATATTTTTTAGTTTGTTCATGTTGTGTTGGTGTGTTATCCTTTTTCAATTGATGAGAGAGGTTGAATTGTTCAGTGGCTGGAGAAATAATTTATAAGAAATTTTCCACAATATTATGGGACTGGACAATCTGATGTTCAAAAGAGTGTCGATTATCTTCAAGAGATTCAAAAAAGTCTTCATCTCTATAGGAATGTATATTAAATAGAGAAATGTTTCAGATGATAAATGTGATAGGTAAAATTGTATGGTCTTCTTAAAACTATTCATCTCTAGTCTTTGAGAAATATTGATCATGTATCTTTTATGTTTTTTGTTGTACTTGACTAAGGAATGATGGACATTAGCGAAGGTCTCACTCTGGTGCCTCCAAAAAGAAGGTCGTGGAGGGATTACTCCAGCATGCCCAAGAATGTGTCTACCAGGTCATCTTTCATGGAATTAAAGATCCAACTCTCTCTATAATAGGAAAGGTCCAAGGAGAGGATTCTTGGGATCTTAAAACAAGGAAACTCACAATTAGTGTGGGAAATGACTGATGATGATCATGAGGATTTATATTATGATTATAGTCGTGATCCTATTTTTCATGACATGTAGTTCTCTTTCTAGATAAGAAAATATCCTTGTATGACCCTCTCTATCTCCATGTTTGTTTGTAATATTTTTATTTATATATAATAAATGGTTAGTAGATTTGGCTTCTCACTAGATCATTTTCATATATTTTGAAGTATTTATGAAAATTTAAAAATTGAAATTATAAATTAATGAGCTATAAAATTATTATTTTTAATTGATAATTTCTTCTCAAATATGTATGGTTTATAATATATTGATAAATCATATTAGATATTTTTTTGAATATTTTAATTGTTTAATGGTTTATAAAATAATTAATTATTTAATATTCATAGTTTATTATATATATTTTTATGAAACATTATCAACCAAAAAATATAAATACTAAATATCAACATTAAAAGGTCATTTTAAAAAAATTATTTGGTATTACTTGTGATCTAGAAATAAAATTTTATTTAAGAATCATAAGAGGTAATTTATATCATGTTACAATTCTTAACGTAAGTCCAAGATATAAATACTTTTGTATTTTATATTGTGAGTGTTTCATAAAAAATTAATTAGAGTTTTTTCAAATTAAAGAGGGACTTACTTAGAGAAATTATCAAAAATATTTTTGGAAAGTAAATAAATAGTATATTTATAAAAAAAATCAATATAAAATTGAGTTGAATTTTTTTTATATTTCTTAAAAATAAAGAAATTATGTTATGGAATATTTTTAAAAATTATAGATTGGATTTTATAATTTAACTAAGTATAATATGTTTTGGGTTAAATGATTATTTTTTTTTGAAATATTTGTAAAACATATTCCATTAATATTAAAGATTTAATATTAAGAATATATTATTCATATTACATTGCTTTATAAATGTAATGAATCATAATAAAGGGAATTGAAACATTTTTACATAGAATTATATTTTATTTTTGTAATATTTAATAAAATTTTATTTAAATATTATAAACATCATTATAAATTTGATAAACATGGAAATAATTTATACGGTGTTTATAATATTATTTATTATTATTTTTAATTAATTAAAATGAAAATTTTTAATCTATAAGGGGATTTATTTGAATGTATTTATTTTTATGTACATAAAAAAATAATTATTTTTCATTTGATCAAAGGTATAAATAAAATCTTTAAATTTTATATAATAAATTAAATTTAATAGTTCATATTCCATATATTTTCAAATATTTCACATTAAAAATTATGGAATGTCTATAATGATAGATAATTTATAAAAGGGGTGTATAATTAGATTTTATTTGTGAATTTTTCATAAAGGTTTATCCAATGTAAAAATATTTGAATGTTTAGTTTATTTGATTATTATTCCATAAATTATTCATAGTTATAAATTATATATATTTATAAGGTTCAGGCTTTTTTAACTATATATAATTTTAAAGGAGATAAAGCCTTCCAATACAAGCCAGGTACAACTCAATAAAATTTAATTATCATCTACCTCAACCTCGATATGTAATTGATTTTATTATAGTAAATTTAGTTTATTGGCCATATTTTTTTGATATTAAGAGTTATAAATATCATGAATTTAATTTTATCTAGATAAAACTCTCCTCGGGTATGGGGACTTGGGGTCAGATCACCTACTCCCATATAGGATTATGCCTTATCATGAATGGTGAATGGGGTTAGTATCTCCCACTCCTAGATTACTCATGTTGACATTATAAATCTCATATAACTCTATTATTTTAAATGAAGAGTTATTTTATATTAGGAATATAAAGAATTAAAATATGAATGTGTCAAGTTATGTTGTATTTTTTGGTGGGTAACTCATGCTTTTTGGTTGTGTAGGCAACACAATATCATTTTTTGACATATTTCTCTATAAATACCTTTTATTTCAATGAATAATTTCTTGAAATTCAAGGCCATGTTTTAATGAACGTCATTATGATATTGGAATACTATTATTTAATGTGAAGGTTATCATATAGCCACTTCTTAGTAGAGTATGCATAGTAATTACTAAATTATGAAAAATATATGGTTCACGCAATTATAAAACGAACTCATTGGTTATAAATTAATTATAAATGAAAATAAAAATCATTTTAAAGTAAAAAATGGATATTTTTCTAAAAACAAATTTTATGCATGAAATGTATTTCTATCTCAATAAATTAAATTAATCACTATCAATTGATTATTTTAATTAAATTTATATACTATCAAATGTTTTAACATTCATCGAATGTTTTTTCTTTGAATGGTATCTGAATAAATGCACTTTTATTCTTACAAATATTCATTTCTAAAAAAATGGTTTCCATTACGTTTTATGATATTATTTTAAAATGAATTTATACCAAATATATAAATTTATGAATTAAAAATAGATTCCATATTTTTAATCCGGGGGATAAAATTCAGTAAATAGGTTACTTTTATTTTTCAACATTATAAATTGTAAACATGGTAAATATTTGTCACCTTCATAAGGATAAAAAAGTAAAACAGGGTTACAACTTTTGGATAAGGATTTAAAATTATATTACCCTATCATATATCCAATTGTATGAGTTTAGTTGTTCCATTTAAATAAATTTGATCAATATATATCATTTTGGTTCCATTTTCCATTGATAATGACACTTATATTATTTAAAGTAAATAAAATTAAAAAACCTCACTCTATTAAATTTAAAAACTCTAAATTTTAATCCTAAAGATGAAAAGAGGAAATATTATAACCTAAATGTTTATTTAAAACATAGACTAAATTTTTTATCATAATATTTCTTTATATTTTTTAGTGATGAAATAATTACCTCAAGTTCTTACACAACACTGACACGGTGCTTGGGTATGTAGGTAAAAAATCATGTAAATAGATTTCAAAACTCTAAATGAAATTTTTTTTCTTATAGTTCCCCATTATTTTTTTAGAAAATATATCATATTATTTATCTGATGAAGTTTTAAATTAGAATTAAATTACTATCTTGATGTCATTAATTTCAAATTAAGTTAAAAATGTAAAAACTTCATTAATGATATGAGAAATAATATATTATTGAATTATTTAAAAATAAAAAAATCAAGATTATTAATAGGATTAGAAATAGTATAGAAATTAATTAATTTAACATTAATAAGCTAATTGTTACATTGATTTAATATAATAAACCTTTATGATTGAAAATCCAAAACTATGTTTCAGGTTAAAATTTGTTAATGAAGTGTTTAGACTAATAGATAATTCATAAATGACACCAAAACCTATTTAAATTTAATTGTACAATGTTATTTGGACTATGTAATATTTTTTAATTAATTCATGTTTATTTGAGAGAATTATACATGAAAAATTCAATAATTATATTTAAATCATTTTTTGTAATTACATGGGTGTCTTTTCCATCCCAAATAAAAGGTTGCCAAATTTGTCGTTCCATTACACCACTTTGAGTAGTCATTCATAAAAAACCCTAAAAAATTAATCTATAAAAAATATATAAACAAATTATAGGTGATGGTATTCTTAAAAGTAAATTCCAAGTGTCTTTTAGAAGCGATCTAATGGAGGCATTCTGAATAAGTGGTAATCGTCTTACCCTACCACTTAAAAATTATTTTTAATCTATATCACATAGATCTATGGAATTAATAATAAAATATTAAATTAATTATACTCAATATACATAATTTTAATTGTTATCCTAAAACAAAATTCATTCTCCCTCTTCTTTATCAAATAATATATGAATGTATCGCTTATGCTTAAGTGTGGACTCTCATCCCTAGGTAGTGATACAATTCATTTTCCATCATCATCTCATGTGTATTTATTATTAGGGGTTAAAAGTTTTTATATGAAATTTATTAAATAATTATAATTCTATAATTAAGATATCATATCTCTCCTATAACCTTCTAATCTATTGGAAAATTATAACATCATTCCTTCATACGTGTGGACTACCATGAATAGATGTGATCTATTTTTCATTTATTTATTACATGGATGGTAATAATCATTTATATAATGAATATATATGATATATATTATATAATATTCATTATTAAATATTGAATAATTATTTAATATTATTTTTTCCCATCCATCAAAAAGTGAAAACATTATTAATGCATAAGTATGGCCTAGCATCTCCAGGGTTAGTGTAATTAATTTTTATATATCTAAATTTTATAGATGAAAATAAATATAAATGTAATGAATATATATCGAATTTATATCAAGATAACAATTTTTGAAATGATAGATCCAAGATTAAATTCCTAGTACTGGAACATATGAACCAAAAATCTAATGAAAAATGAAATAGTTAACACTCAGAAATGATGATTCTATTATTGAAGGATTAGTAAATGGGTGTATAAATTTCATAAAATTAACACCCCTATATTTTTTGATATATTCTTCCTTAAATTAATATATTTTATCCTATAACATGATATATACACAACACTTTGTTTATAAATATTTTGAAAACTTTTTGAAATATTATTATGAGATAATTTTATAATTTTTGAAATCAGTATATTAAAATTATCTTCAAAAAATATTTGAAAATTTTCTGAAATGCTTTATATTTTAATTAATTGTATAATAGAACTATTTTTATCAAAAAAATTTATTTTTTTATTCCAAAAATTTAATAAATTTCAATTTTTATTAAAATGGCATCAATTTAAAATTATATCATTAATATAAAAAATATTATAATTAATTAATAATATATGGGTGGGTAAAAACATCCTAACTTCCTTTTTAAATTTTCAATTATTGTTAAATTATTATTTTTCCCGTGATACTTATTTTTAATTTTGATATTAAATATTAACCTTAAATTCTTATGCAACACTCGTAAAATATTTATTCAATGTCTTCAAAAATAAAGGAAATGTTTTTTAAAACCAGAATATTAATAATATATGGGTGGGTAATAATGTAACCTAAATTTTATTGATAAATATGATGTGTTCGGGATTTAATAACAGATTATAATTGAATTAACTCTTTTTCTTGAAATATTTAAAGTCAAAATAAATTAATAGAGTCAATAATGACCTAAAATTTATTTTATAACAAATAATATTTTATCTAATGATTTAAAATATTTAAATTTACAAGAATTGTCCAAGTGAGTGAAAAGTCGTTATAAATATCAACAATAGTCCATTTATGTATCAAAAATATTTTTTAAACATTCTTGATCACTAAATTGTAAAAAAAATGATACCACCTTAATTGTTCAAATAGTTAAGTCATATTAAAATAAAGAGATAAGGGTAAACAAATAATAAAATTTTTCAATATTTTATTTCATTAGATTAATTTTACTCATATTTATATTATATCTAAAATATATTATCATGGATTTGTTTTTTCAAGAAAAATAATTTATATTATTTTAATACATTAACTAATTATAAAAGTGTATCTCGCCCCACTTATAAAAGGGAACCCAATATCGATTTTCATTAAACCACTTTGAGCTTCCTAAAACTACCAAATCCTACCATAATATCTTCTCCACTTACCTAGAGATTTTATGTTGGTTATTTAATCCTTAAAAGACCATTAAAATGGATGTTAATAAGGGATTGAAAGGATGTCTACCAAATAAGAAATAGTTGTCTTTACCATATTGTTGGATTTTATTTATTATTTTTCATCCACTTTAGGTGTTTGAAACATCTAAAAATAATAAATGTTTTATCATAAATATATATTTAAACCTAATATTTATTATTCTACAAACTATTTCCTTCTCTTTTACATCCAATGAAAATAGAAAACATCGTTCATGTGTACGTTGGAATTATCTTTACCATGTAGCTGTGTAATTCATCTATAATCACAAAAATACATGGATGTAAATATATATAAAACTAATGAATAAATATAATATAGGTGAAATAAATTTTATTCTGGAATTATAATGTCATATCTACCATTTTACCCTCTAATCAATTGAAAAATGATAACAGTTCTCGTCCGTATGTGTGGACTGGCATCTACACAATGTGATGGGATTTTGTTTTCATTTCCACTTTACATTGATTGTAATAAGAATAAATTTCATTAATATATATGATATATATTTATATATATATGATATAATATATATATTATGATGCTGAATTATTGTTTACCATTCCATGTTTTATTATTTAAAATGTGAAAACAATGTTCATGTGTACGTACAATGAACATTATTTATGAACAATGTAGATAGTATTTCTCTATCATCGATTTACAGACTGATATATGTATAGATTTATTATGTATTATTTTTATATCATGATTAAAATTTTATATATTATGTTACCACAATATATGTATGAAAACATGGACTATAGAATCAAAATTATCAAGAAAAACGAAGAATTTATTTCCTAAAAAAATTATAATAAAATAATATTGTAAACAAATGGGTGATATGATTTTATAAATAGATCATATATGTAATTATATATATTTATATTTTCTTATTATATAATTATAATAAATATAAATTTATTATATAGGTGGTTAACAATAATTGTGTGGTAAGATGAACTTCAGGTAAGGGGTATTGTCTCAATTTTTTTTATTGATGTATGTTTTAATGTTATACACTAAATTTATTTTATATTGTAAATATAATACAAATTTTACATGATATATCATTAATTATTAATACTTTTTTATTTTAATTTTAAATTAATATTATTTTTCCCATTTAGTTTTTTAAGAAAGTAACCAAGTGGTAAGTGGTTTCCTAACTTAGTTTCCAACCATTAGGTTATACTTTGAAATCAATGAATATTCTATAACACTATTATGTGTGATGTTACCTATTATTTTGTTAATTTTTTTCAGTTTTGTTTTCATTTTCCATTTTTCATACATAATCACATAATTGATTAATTCTCACAATAATAATAAGACAATTGTAAGAGATTTCATCCCAATTTACACTCTATTGATATATATTTAGTATTATACACCTTTTAAAGTTTAAATATTGTATATACTAAAAATAATATATAATTAACATTAATATACACGTATTAATGATAATTAATGTTTAGATTCAATTTTACACATTCAATGGAATATAATTTAACTGCTACTAAATATATAAGAATTTATTTTAAAATATCTTTTGTTATAGATTACATAAATTTATTATTAAAGGAAAATTATAATATATAATTCTTAAAATCCTTCTTTTACACAATATATTTAAGTATTTTCCATGTTTCTATTCAAAAATATCCACTATTTTAAAATTGAAAGATGAAATGAAATGTTTAAATGAATATCTAACCTTTTTTCTCTGTTTAATTGGGTATATTTTTCTTCCATGTGTATATTTTTTATAAATTCATTATAAAAGTACTTTTTATAAACATGAACGACTTATGTTGAATTTTTTTCTTTCAATGATTTTTTTAAAATTTAAAATTTAAAATTTATAATGTTTTCCAAAATTTTCATTTTAATTATTATTTACAAAATTTTAATAGGAATGCTTAATTTTTTTCAAAATATTTTTTTATCTGATGTTCTTTCTTACATAACTATTTTACACTCTTAAATAATATTTTATATGTTTTCGATGTTTTTATAAAGAAAACATTTTAAGGATATCTAATTTAAATATTTTTATTAAATTAACCAAAATGAATAAATCTACTATAAAACATTTTTTGATTAATTGATGGAATCATATTATCTCTGCTTAATTTTTTGGTCATTAAATTTATCTTGATTAATTCACTATATTGTTACCACATTTCATTATTCATTAATTTTATTTTAAATATCATTATTATTTTTATCATGGATATGCACATTTCCTAAATATTATATCATTTCTATATGAAATGTTTTAATATGAAGTTTTTTATAGACTGAGGAAAATTTGATATTCTATATCATTTATTCAATATTATTATTCACTGATAAGTTAAATTGTTTGTAAATTAAATTTATCATTCAATATATGAATAAATCCTTGGAAATGTTACGATTGGTAGGGTCGAGATATGTATAGCCCCTTGATGCAATGACATGTCTCATGAGTCCAAATAGTTAAAGAAAATGTGTTTTTTGTATAGCTACCCATAGATTGAACTATTATATAACAAGTGATTGGTGGTAAGTATTATTTTATGTATAAGATCATGTTTTCCAAAATTAACCATTTCTATGCTTTAGAATTTATAAATTATTATCCATGAGATTACAACATCATGATTATCCAAGGATGCATTTATTGATCGGGTTATTTTTTAAATGTATTATACTTATAGTTATTTACTATTCCATATTGATTATTCCATATTTATTTAAGATATATTCTTTTAAACATAACCTTAACCAAGAATATGTTCTCACAAATTATTTGTTTTCTTTTACTTGGGATATGAGGATGGATAATATGAATAATATCAAGGATATGGGAATGTTTCATTTACAATGTATTTTATGTTTCCAACATAATATGGATATCATTTGTATATCTGGTACTTCAAGATTACTATACAGGTTCATCCATATTGTTGAGATCCTTTGTATCTCATGATAATATAACAATGTAATTACCATATATCAGTTACTTGTGTTTCAAGTTTCTAAAATAAATGGATCATATATGATATTGTAAGTTGGTACATGATTATTGTTGACAAATATAATAAATTTAAATTAATTTTTCACATGTTTAGGGAACTTTTGAGGAGTGTTGAACTTGAGTTAAGGGTTTTATGATACAATATCTTATTTATCACGATTAGTCTTTATAATATTTTTATGATGGTATTCTATGAATAATCCCTCATGAATATCATAACATTTCATCTCCTCTGGTTATTTCTGGAGAGCACATGTTTTCCTTCCATTTTCCTCTCTTTAATATAGTTGAGAGACATAAATAAATTTTTTATTAAAAATTGAATATAATCCACTATTTAGTCAAAAATCCATTTTTAATGTCTATGTCTTCAATGAATATTTTTCAATAATTTTTTAATACTCTCTTATGAATTCATAGAATGATTTTTACCCATGATTTAAATTTTACAAAATGGTTTTTATGGAATGATCTTTTGATTTTCTGAATGAGGTAGATTAGACCGTTTACCAAAATGGTTAAAGGAATAATTATTTTTATATATATGGCTCCAAAGAAATTTCATATTGTTATGACCACACAATAAGTTGATGCATAATGTGTCATTTTCCAGTATTTTTTAAAATAAAATGTTTTCCTTATTATTTTTTAAAATTGATTTTAAATTGAATAGGGTATTTTCCTTGATAAAAATTCCTTATATAAATTAATGAACCTTTTCATTTTTGATAAAATCCTTTGATATTGTAGATTATTTGTTGGTGATATTATCTATGGATAGAATCTCGATTGTTTCTCTATAGGGTTTATGATTATGATGATGATATTATTATGAAAACCATTTATTTTCATGGGGTTATGTTTTGATGAAATGTTAAAATGATTATAAAACTCATATACATTCCATGTTATATGATATATGGTTAATGACTTATAATATTATGGAACAAATATGAATGGATTAAGATTATGTGATGTGTGGTCTTAGAGTATATAGTTCTCCAATGCATTAGGTAAAAATGGATATCTCATTAGATAATGTGTGCTAGGTTTGGGAGTCAACTTAGAAAAGTATGGGACTATGCCACTATGATACTCATTGGAGTGAAAATTTATAAAGGATATGGTGAAATATAGAATTAACCCAATCTACTTATATAATATTTTATGTTATAATTGACTATGGATATGATTTACCATCGTTATATATATGCCACAAACATATTTCTTATGCCAATATTATGATCTCATGGAAAATGTTCTTTGATAATTTATGATTCATATCATATGAATTGTAATTATAAATCCCATGACTCGGAATTATGATATTTATATACAGGTTATGGTTATAAAAATTTCAATATATGTTCTCATACCATTTTTCTCATGTTATTTTCAAGTGATCTTTTCTATATCCCTTATTTACCTTTACTATGAATATGAGAACAACCTTTCTAATGTTTCCTTTCCCTAGGTTATGAAGAATTTTTTTATGTAAAATATTTCTAATAAGGGTTCTATTAATGGAGAACAAAGTGTGAGATGACATGTATCTCCTAGGAATATGTTGGTTATGTATCAATATTTCTGAATACACTAATATTATATGATTTTAGCATGGATTTTTTTGTTATATAATTAATATTCATCTATTATAATGTAATATCTATTGTATAAATGTTTGGGTCACTATAGTTGGTATAAGATGAAGGTTTAATTACCTTTGGATTGTATGATGAGAAATATTTTTTGATAACCCTTAGGATGATCCACTGTAAAGGAGAACATCCTATGGTATGGTAAATAATTTTGTGCAATTTTCTTATAAAACCACAATTTATATAATATACATGTTGGTATGGTTTTAGATAGATGAATATAAGCGTAAGAATCACAAAAAGAGTTGTTTTAGTATATCATGAACTCTATTCTTGTGCATAGTGAGTGAACCCTTACTGGGTACCAAGATTGATACGCATGGGAGGTATGCTTGGGATATTTCATGTTTTAATTATGAACCATTTTGAAATTAATGAGTATATTATTATAATGGATGAAATAGGATAAACATAATGTTTAATAGATTTAAATGAAGGTTTCATGATTTACATTTCATATAAATTAATTTTCAAGATTGATCACTCTTATTAAAAATTAAAGGTGGACATGATTACTATTTTAGTAATGAAAATGGATTAATGATTGAATGATAAAGTTGTGGTGGTCATTGGTATGCTCAAATATTGAATTTCCACTTATGATAATAGTTATACGAATACATTTATAACAGTAAATGTCTCAAGGAATATCAATTCTAGCATTTAATGATTATATGTTGGTTTAACAGTCAGAACCCCTAATGGCATAATGATTACATCTCAACTCTATGATTCTTACCCAATTGATGATTGTGGGACTGTGATTCCAAAAATACCTTTCATTGTATCTATTGTTAATTTGATGTTATATTAGTAATGGATTGGCCTTATTTGCATAAATTCTGCATCAATTTCCAAGGAAGGGAAGATGTATTTGATATATATAACCAAACTATGATTGTTTATCAATGAAATGATAGATATGAAATTTTCATGAAATAATATGAATTGCATGAGTTTTGGTTCCTATTAGAAATGGTTATTTTTCTATAGGGTTTGGGAGAAAGATAATATCTAATATATGCCTATTTTGAGGGAATTTTTTATGTATTTCAATTATAATTTCTTAGTATTCCACAAAAATCATAACGTTTAATTTTTAATAGAACTCACACCTAATGCTGCACTTATTCTGAAGAATCCATATAGAATATGATCTATTGAGTAATATAAATTAATTAAAAAACTGTAGGATATTCTTCTTAAAGAATGCATTCTTCCATTTTCGTCACCATCAGGTGCTCATATTATTATTTTTAAGGAAAGATGAAATGATGATACTCTATATTGCTTTCCAAAATTGAATGAGATCACTATCTAGAACATGTCTTTTATGCCTCATATTGATTTCTTTATTGATAAAATGCATATATAACATTACATTTACATTATTAACATGCATTATCTTTTTCATCAATTGATATTTAAGAAGCATGATATACCGAAGACAATAGTACGTATGAGGTATGGACACTAGGATTTTATATTGATTCCATTTGGTCAAAAAATGAACCCTCTATCATCATGTATTAAATGAATATAGTCATTAGATTTTACCTTGAATATTTTTTGATAGTATTTATAGATAATATTAATATATTTTCAAACATCAATGATAAGTACAAGGATCACTTGTGTAACACCCCGAGATTTTGAGAATTGTTTTTTTAATTAATTAAACTTTTCAATATTTTTAATTATACATGACACTATAAATAGTTATATATATATATATACATATATTTATATATGTATATATTAAAACACTATGTCAAATATTCCTTTGACACTCAATACCATCTTGGCTTGCACTACAAGCAACACCAACTTGTCTTGCGCTACAAGCAACACTGACTTAGAGTGGGATGCACACAACACTAACTTTCTAAGAAACAAATATTTTTATTGTCTCAATTGTTTAAAAAATATAGTTATAACATATCCGTTAAACGTATTAATAAATAATTTTCAAATTGTTTATTTTATATAAATAAAACTTATTGATAATGAAAGATAATATTTTTTGTAAACTCATTTTATATTAAAAATATTATTTTATGGATTGAATCAATTTTAAAAATAAAAGTAATTTTAAAAACATTACAAATTTAATTGGATAAAAAACACCATTTTTTAATATATAATTTATAAATTATCCTAAGATGAATGTTTTGGATTTTACTGAGAAACTTCATTGTTTGATGAATAATAAAAAATTCTGCTTTTTAGTTAAAAAGTGCCTTTTATCTAATAAATTATTAACACTCAATGATATTATAAATTTTTTTAAAGTAAAATTAGATTAATATTACATATATTAATAAAATTTAATTCATTGTAATAAATTTAACCTTGAAACATAATATAAAATCTTAACAAACTTTTGATCTTTTTCCTACTTTAAAACATTGTTATGTCGTCCCGTCTGTGGGATTTTCACTAATCATAATTTTGATGCTTATGTGAAGTGAATTTAAAAAATAATACAGACACCATTGTATTATGTATAATATTTATATTCTAATGAGACTATGATTAATTTTCACCAAAATGATAAGTAAAAGTGATTATAATTAATCACAACAATTAATTCCAAACAAAGCTCAATTAGGGACTAAACCATAAAATTAAGGGTCCCAATAAACTAGAAACTTGCCCAACACATATTATTTGTCCATTTTCGGCAATAAAACATAAATTATTGAGTTTTTTTATTTTTATGAATTTTTTAGGTAATAACATGTGCACACCTAATTTTGTTTCTAAAAATTCCATGTGAGTCATTTTCCCTCCCTATAAAAGGCCACCACTTTTACCCATTACTCACACCTCTAAAAACGTTTAACATCATCCAATATCTTACCAAGTGGCCTCTAAAAAATCATCCATTTTACTTTTAATCCTTTATTTGGGGAGAAACCCTTCCAATAAATTCATTTTGAACAAACTGAAAGGAGTTACCCGATTAAGAGGTGACATCTTCTCTCAAGCTCCTTTCCATTATTTTAATTCTATACCCCCTCCACTCTTGTTATTACCTTATTTATTTAAGGAAACCAGTGTCATAAATATACTAGAATGTTCTTATGAAAAGTTTTTTACCAAAAATTTACTCACATCATCATCTAATGGATTTTGAACATACTCTTTCTGTGTACGGTGAACTACTGCCACACGAAACGATAGTTGTTCATTTCTCTTTTACCACCAATCATGGAGGAAATTATGATAGAAAATCTATTTTATATGTAACATATTGTATTTATTATGTATTCAATATTATTCATTCCTTTTTAAACACACATATATTTACATTACATTTGGTGTTAATATGATAATAATGTTTAAGGAAGTTTGAACTATCTCCCCCTCAAAGCGATGTGATTTATTCACACACCACATAGAATGTATTAAATATGGGTTTAATGAATATATATGATATATATGATATAGTAATGCTAATTTTATAATTATATATATATATATATACATATTTCATTTACATACATTCTTCCAATAGGATAATGAAAACAGAAACAATTTTCATGCATACGTACGACTTACTGTCTCCATGAACTGTGTATTCCATTTCATACTTCAGTACTATATAGATTATTGTAATATACATATAATATATATAACTTATATTTGTATAATATTTTACATTCTTTCATCATGATATATGTATAAGGACAGAATATGTAAAAAATTAAGACACATGTGAAGAACGAAGAGAATATATCACCCAAAGTAAAACCTTAACATAGGATCGTTAAAAGGTGGGTAATATAAGGATATCATAAAACCATATATCGTAATAGATATAAGAATATTCTTCTATAAAATATTTATAATAAAAATATATTTATTATATATGAATATTTTATGAGTACAGAGAGAGTCAAGACACAAGGTAAGGGGAGTTTCATCTCACATTTAATTTCTGTGAGATTCTTGTTATTTTCACCACTCTTTCATTTTGTGTTATGTATGTTCTGACCATGATTTATTTTTATGTATATTTTAATTATATTTATTTGTATTCAAATATATATTCTATGATCCTTCTTTCATGGGGTTTATGTTATTAAAGTTACAAAATTAGTAAAATAGTTTCGTCTCAATTTGACTTCTTTGAGACTCAGATTTTGTTAAGCAGCTAAACTCTCTCTTAGAGGTGTATAAATTTCCATTGTACATGTTTTATGAATAATCTATATCATTTAATGATATTATATTCTTCATGTATTTTAATTTCTTACATATAGAGTTTAACCCAAGTTACCATGTTATAAGTGTTTATTAAGACAATCTTATTGCTTTTGGAGATTATTTTGGTTTATGCTACCTCTAATGAAATATTATGATACATATCTCAAAAATATTAATAATGTTATTAATAATATATTATTTCATGATATCTTCATATATTTTTACCATTTTCTAGTCATTGGTACATAATATTTTAAAGAAAGTGTTTTTAAAAAACCCCATCTTTACCCTCTCTTTAGTCGGAAATCATTGTTTTCTAAAAAGAGTTTCCAAGAATATTACACCATTCCTCTATAATATTTAAAAGAAAATTTTACCCTTTTTTCCCTTTACCAATATATTGAAGTGAATATTCTTGTCACTTTCCAAACAAGGAACTTTTCTATCCTTTTTATCATGCAAAATGAATGTTCTTCTTACCTCATACGACATGTATGGATTTACCCGTCATTGTTTGTTTGAAGATTCCTATTAATTTTTAAAAGGATAATATTTATGAAATTTTTTTAAAAGTAAGATTCAATTAAAAAGGTTTTCAAAATAATTTCAATTATTCCTTATATTTTTCTAGTTAATTTCTAATAAAATTATATTAAAATGGTTTTATGTATTAAAATTACTTTTTTGAAGAAAAAAGGTTATTTACCTTAAGAAAAGTTTTTGAAAGATATTTAAAAATTATTTTCCATCTAAGATGAAATCATTTGACGTTACTCATGAATTTCAAGGAAATTATCTAAGGGATTTTTTCATATTCATTCTTTGAATAGATTATGCTTAATATCATTTTATTTATGAATCTCATTTTCCTTTCATGGGTTACATGTTTCTAAAACCAACTTCATTTCAAGGGTTATGATTTGATGAAATGGTTATGAAACCTATCTCATTTCGATAGGTTATTATGTGATGAAATGTTAATGATGCCAATTTTATTTCATGGGTTATGATATAATGTATATAAAACCTATTATTTATATGGGTCATGATATGAAGGATGTTTTATGATCATGTTCCACATGTATGAATGATTTTGTTGTCATATAACAGGGACCTATATCTCCCTCCAATGCGTTGGTAATGATTGATGAATCATGAGTATAAATTTTTTGTGTGAACAAGATTACTTGTTCCAAATGTTATTTTTGTAACTGATTTCATGTCTATAAGTTTATGTGTGTACCTGATTATATGTTAACAATGTTAGGAGTTAACCTTATTACAGTTTACCAATGTTATGCATGGACCTGATTTCATGTGTATTAGTTTATGTAAGAACCTGATTACATGTTCACAGTGTTATTAGGAAACCTTACTACATGTTCACAAAATTATGCATGGACCTGGTTGCATGTCCATAAGTTTTTGTGTAAACCTGATTACATGTTCATAATGTTATGGTTGAACCTGATTACACGTTCAAAATGTTATTAATGGACGTTGTTTCACATTCATAATTTTATCTGTGAACCTAATTACGTGTTCACAATGTTATGCATGAACCTGATTACATGTTCAAAATTTTATGCATGGGCTTGGTTTCATATCTGTATGGTTATGCATGAACCTGATTACATGTTCACAATGTCATGCATGGACCTGATTGCATGTCCACAAGTTGATGATCAGGCCTTATTTATTGCCCTTAACTTATTGCGTGAACATATTTCCACTTATTCATGTTCAAAAAGTTATAAACCAATGTGCATACAAAAAAATCCATGTTTTATTCTTATGTTATGATTTCATGGATTATGCATTTATTTCTTTCTAATTCATGTCTTATAAACTGAAAATATTTATCCCATTACTCTTTTTTATTCCCTTTGATTTGTAGGGTTTGATTTATTAATGTTACGATCACATTATCGTACTATTATGTTCATGTTTATACTTACTTGTCTCCCTAGTTTACCCTTACTCAGCATATGAGCTCACCCCTTTCTTATGTTTTCCTCTCCCTAGGTTATAAAGAAAAGTTCTCAGTAGAGGTACTAAAGGAGGAAATCATTATAGGAGATGTTGAATATCTTTCACCAGGATAGAAGGTTTTGTTTCCATGTTTACAAAGACACTAAACTATTATGGTTCTCTAGCATGTATTTTTTATTGTACATAATATTCACTTAAAAAGATGTAATATCCATGTATATTAATCCTAGGTCCCTGCAGTTGGTATCAATGGAATGGTTTAGTCAACCTTTAGAAACTAGGATTTGAAAACCTTAGTGAGATCCCTATGTTTATTTCTATGGTTATGTCTTGGTATGTCTCTATGGTTAAGTATATTGAGGAGTTAAAGTTTAGGAAAATGTAATAGAATTTTGAGAAAGGATAGAGTGAGTGGTTTTCAAGAAATACATCTCGGTCTAGATACTATAAGTGGATTTGGATTTCTCACATATGTACTTATGGGTAAAAACTCCAAAAAGATGTTTCAGGATTAACTCTAGGTAATCTGGCACATGACAACAGGCCTTGCTACACACCTGGTTTGAAACACCTAGGGGATATGCTTTGTTAATTCACAAACTCCTCATAAACCATCATGAAGTATTTAGATACATGTTAGGTATTAATAACCTAGGATAAACCCAAGGTGTCATATATTATGAAATGTTTCATGGTTTATACATCATTTAATTAATTCTTCTCATTACAATATAGTTTTCGTCATTGATAAGTAATGCTCACACAACGATTCTAGTTTTAGTTAATAGAGGGAACCATAATGAACTTGGTTAATATTGAATTTGATGGAATATTTTCTGAGGAGCAGTCAGGTGGGATGATCACTAGAGTAAATTTTATTGTGATCATGCCAAACCAGTTTTCACGGAATATGATTAACATTGTTTACCTTAACCAACTCTCCAATTCACCAAGGAAGAGAAAAAAGGATTTATCTGTGAGTTTGGGTAACAGAGACCATGAAGAAAAGAATATTTGGTTTCCCTTGTCTCAGAAATGTGGAAAGAATCACCTAACTGAATGTCTTAGTGGAAAAAAGGTGTTTGACTATGGAAAACAAGGACATAAAGCAAGTGACTACAATGGAAAAATGAAGAGTTCATTTAGTGAAATTGTTGGGAATTTTTTCCTCCCTATGTCAACATCAAAGGTTAAGTGTTTTAAGTATGTAATAAATGGTCATTATTCTACTCAATGTACCAAAAGGAATGTTCTTGAAGAGAATAAATAATGTGGTGCAAGTAATGGTATCATTTTAGATGATGACGATATTACAGATTATATGTGAAAGAAAAAAAGGTATTATTATTACTGTAATAATGATGAAGTAATATAAGTATTTATGTATTTGGAATCCATAATTAAAAATGGTGAATTATGTAGGTATTGATCAGTTTATGTTTTTATACAGATTTACAAGAACATTTTGAACACAATGGACTAGAAAGGGTATCTCATGAAAGTTAACATTTATACAAAGGGAAGGTGAACCATAACATGTTATTTATGTTAAGATAATGTTTTATTGATAAATATATGTGAGATATGAATAAGTAAATCAGACAGTACAAATTACCTTATAACTAAGTAAGGACCTATTTAATGGTGTTTTATACTGCCACTAATGAAGTTAAAAACATTTTTAAATTTAAGGATTAAATCCAATATACTTTGGAATGAGGAAGAATTCATTCTTTACAAAAGTATTAATGGTAATTCAAGTTGTTTCCATGTTTCATGAGAATATATGATGTGGGTATTCACATGTTTGGAATGTAACAACAAAGAGATACGTTGTGTTACAAAGGGGAGTCAATGTTAAGCTTATTTTTTGACTTATTTATAATGTTTTGTATTTCCATATATCGAAAGGGTTATATGGTTAACCATGTATAGAAGAATTATTTATTTTCCTACCGTATGAGGATTTATGCATATTGGATATCATGTTATAAAAACATGGTGATAATGAAAATGGATGATAGATGGGATTGCATATCATGGAACATGTGATATGTTCATACATCAGAAATGAAAAACTAACCTTATTTTTTAATATAGAAAGAGGTTAAGTAGATCAAAAAACAATA
Organism: Viscum album; assembly: GCA_963277665.1. Classification (NCBI taxonomy): domain Eukaryota; kingdom Viridiplantae; phylum Streptophyta; class Magnoliopsida; order Santalales; family Viscaceae; genus Viscum; species Viscum album. Next base: position 1,680,621,726 of record OY728135.1, read on the forward strand.
AATGGAAATTTTATCTATAAATCATGCAGGTATATCTTTTAATTATAATTATTTAACTTTAGAAAAAAGGATCTTGAAACCAAAATTATTGTCATATACCAACGTTTTGGATGAATAAAAAGGTTCTTAAGGTCATTATAGATTTATGGCTTTACGGTTTTGAAATTTATCCTAAAATTTTTCTCTATAACTCTCCATAATATTTTTATGGTAATAATTTTTCCAATATCCATGTTTTCACTTTAAATTTAAGTTCTCCCATGTGGAAACATATTTATATTTTTCTTTGGGTAATCGTTATGGTTCCAAAATTCCATTTTTAAGGGATGTTTTAGTATTCATTTTTACAATGTGGATTTCTATAAATGAAACACTCATGTATTAAACCTTTGATATCCCAAATGAATTTGGAGGGTGAAATTCATTTTAAGGGGGGAGAATGTAATGCCCTGATATTTTGAGAATTAATTTTTGCAAATTAATTTAAATTTTTAATATTTTTCATTTCACATGACAATAAAAATAGTTATATAAATATATTAATAAACGATGTAAAATATTCCTTTCATACTTAATACCAACTTTGTTTGCACTACAAGCAATACCAACTTGGCTTGAGCTACAAGAAACAAAGAGTTAGTAGACAATGCACGCAACACTGAGTTTATACGTATCATCTCTTTTTTATTGTTATAATTATTTAAATATGATAAATATTACCTAGACATTAAACTTAATAATATATATTTTTCAAATATTTTTTTTAATATAAATAAAAAATATTTATAATTAAAGATAATATTTTTGGTAAAGTCCTTTTATGTTAAAAATGTTGTTTTATTGAATGAATCACTTTTCATTATAAATGTATTTTTATATAAATTTTGAAACCAAACTGGATAATATAAACTTCATTTTTTAATTCAAAACTTCAAAATTAGCTTAGAATGAATTTTTTAAATTTTACTAAGAAACTTCATTTTTTATGAATAGTGAATAATAATGCATTTTGTTAACTAAATTTCTGTCTATTAATTATCAAGGTTAAATGATATTAAAAAAAATGTTTTATGGTCACATGAGATGAATGTTAAATATATTAATAATATTTAATTCATTATATGAAATTTCACTTTGAAACTAAATATAAAATATTAACAAACTGTTAAACTTTTTCCTACTTTAATACCTCGTTATTTTGTCTCGTCTACAGGATTAGTACTAATATTATTTTTTCAAATTTTGTGAATTGATTTTAAAAAATCCTACATACGCCATTTTAGTCACTTTAATATTTATATTCTAATGATACCATGTTAATGTTATACAAAAATGATTAGTAAAAGTGATTAAGATTAGTCATAGTAATTAAGGCCAATTTAATCTTAATGAAAAAGTAAACCATAAAATCTACAACTCAAATGACATAGACACTAGTCAAAAACCCATTTTATATAAATATTTCATCCATACACAATATATTATTGAGTTTGGTTGGATTTTAAGACTTGTTTAGGTAAGAACATGTGAACACCTTATTTGTTTATAAAAATTTGATGTGTGTCTTTTTCCCTCCCTATAATTGGACACCACCTCTACCCATTCCTCACACATATAAAACCATATAATATTGTCAAAAATCTTCCCATATATTCCTAAAAAAATCCTACCATTGACTATGAAACATTATTTTCTTCATAAACTCTCTCAAGGAAGCATTTTGACATAAACTAAAAAGAGTTACCCGATTAAGTGGTAACATCTTCTCTAAAACTCCATTCATTTATTTTCTTTATCCACCCCATCCACTCTATTTATTCAATTATTGTGTGATGAACCCAATATCCTCCATACACTTGGATTTTTTATGAAAAGGTTCTTACCTACACTTCCACACACCTTCATCTAATGGATGTTGAACATATTGTTTCTGTGTACGGCGAACTACTCCCTCATGAAACGGTGATTGTACATTTCTCCGTTACTACAAATCATAGTGTCCATTAGAATGGGAAATCTATTTTATATGTAATATATTATATCTATTATTTATTTAATATTATGTATTTATTTTACAACACACATCTCTTTACTTTTCATTTTGTTATAATATGATAATCTTGTTTGAGGAAATGGGGACTACTGCCCCCTCAAAGCGATTTGATTCATTCACACACCACATGGAATGTATTAAGGATGGTTTTAATGAACTTATATGACATATATTACTTTTTAATTATACTCTAATAATTATATATATATACATAAATATGTATACATATTTCATTTACATACTTTCTTTCAATACAATAATAATAATGGGAACATCATTCATGTATACGTACAGCTTACCATCTCCATGAATGGGGTATTCGATTTTGTACTCCTATGTTATATATATTATTATAATAAAAAATATAATATATATACTAGATATTTATATCATGATGTAAATTATTTAATCATTATTTAATTATAAGGACCAAAAATGTAACAAATTAAGACACATGTGAAAAACAAAGTTAAAATTTCCCAATGTTAAACCTTAGCATAGGATCGTTAACAATAGTGTAATATAAGGTTATAATCAAACCATTTGTGGTTATAGATATAAGAATATTATTCTTTAAAATATTTATAATTAAATTATATTTATTATAAAAAGAATATTGTATGAGCATGGAGGGATTCAAGACACAAGGTAAGGGGAATTTCATCTCACTTTTAATTTCTATGATATTCATGTTATGTTTACCACTCTTTACATTTGTGTGGTGTAAGTAAATCCCATTATTGATTTCCATGTATGTTATAATTAAATTTATGGGTATAAAAATATCCATTCTATGGTCCTTCTTTCATGGGGTTTATGTTTCAAAAGTTACCAAATGGGTAAAACAATTTTGTCTCAATTTTCCTTTTCTGAGACTCATGTTTTTTATGCACCTAAAATCCTCCTTTTAGGTATATATATTTGCAATTTACATGATATATCATGAATATTAATATTTTAATGATATTATATTTTTCATGTAATTTAATTTCTTACATGTTTTGTATGATCCCAAGTTAACATGTTAGAGGAGTTTATTAAGACAATCTCATCGCTTTTTGAGATTGTTTAAGTTTATTCTTCCTCTGATGAAATAATATAATAAATCTCTCAATAATATTCATGATTTTACTTATAATATTTTATTTCATGATATAATAATGTATTGGTACCATTCTACTCTCTTTGGTACAAAATATAGTTATGAAACTGTTTTTAGGAAAGCCCGACTTTACCCTCTCTTCGGTTGGAAATCTATATTTTCTAAAAAGTGTTTCCAAGAATATTATACCATTACCCAATAATATATAAAAGTAATTTGTACTATTTTGGTATTTTACCAATCTATTCAAGGTAATATTCTTATTTATTTATAAATAATTCATTTTCTATCATTTTTTCCATGAAAAAAGGAATTTTTCTTTTTACCTTATACGGCATGTATGAATTTACCCACCATCATTCCATTGAGGGTTCCTTTTCATTTATAAAAGAGTAATATATAAGAAATTTTTTTAAAAGTAATTTTCAATGAAAAATATTTTCAAAATAATTTCAAGTCTACTTTATACGTTTTCAAGGTATTTTCTATGGAAATTATTTTTAAATTTTTTTATGTATTAAAAATTATTTTTTAAAGAACACAGTATATTTTCCTCAATAAATGTCTTCAAAAGATATTTAAAAAGTATTTTCCATATATTATGACATCCATTGTTTTTACTCATTAATTTATAAGAAATTATCTAAAGGTTATATTCATATTCCTTCTATTAATGGGTTATGCTTAATCTCATTATTTTTCTGAATCCTATTTCCCTTTCACAGTTTACATTTTTATAAATCCCACTTCTTTTCATGGGTTATGATTTGATGAAATAGTTATGAAACCTATCTCTTTATGATAATTTATTATGTGATGACATGTTAAAGATACCCATTTGATTTCATGGGTTATGATTTGATGTTTATAAAACCTATGTATTTTAATCTATCATGATACAATGAATGTTTTATTACCTAGTTCCACATGTATGAATGATTTTGTTATGAGATGGGTGGGACCTATATCTCACTTCAATGCATTGGGTAATGATGGATGACTCATGAGTATAAATGTTATGTGTGAACCTGATTACATGTTCACAATGTTATGCATGGACCTGATTGTATGTCCATAAGTTTATACGTGACCCTAATTATATGTTCACAATTTTATGAGTGAACCTTATTGCGTGTTCAAAATGTTATGCATGGACCTGGTTTCATTTCCATAATAAAATGTGTAAACCTGATTACATGTTCAAAATTTTATGTGTGAACCTAATTACATGTTCACAATGTTATGCATGGAGTTGGTTTCACATCCATAACTTTATGTGTGAACCTGGTTACATGTTCATAATGTTATGTGTGAACCTGATTAGATGTTCAAAATGCTATGCATGGACTTGGTTTCATGTCCATAAGTTCATGTGTGAACCTAATTACATGTTTAAAATGTTATTCATGGATATGGTTTCATGTCCATAAGTTGATGATGAAGCTTGATTTCATGTCCTTGATGTAACAAGTGAACTTGCATCTACTTATACATCTTCATGATGTTATAATCCAATGTGCATGACACAAATTTCATGTTTTATTATTATGTTAGGCATTAATGGCTCATACATTTGTTTATTTATGATTAATGTCTAATTAACTGCCAAGAATTATCTCATAACTCGTGTTTATGACCTTTGATATGTAGGGTGCGAACTCATAATGTTATGATCGTGTTAACATATTACTATGTACATGTTCATGCTTACATATCTCCCTTTTTACCCTTACTAAGAATCTGAGCTCACCACTTCCTTATGTTTCCCTTCTCTAGGTTTTGAATAATGGTTTCAGATAGATGTACTAAATGTGGAGATAGTTATATGAGATTTTGATGATCTTTCACCAAGATAGAGGATTTTGTTACCAAGTATCCAAAGACACTGAACTATTATAGTCCACTAGCATTTATTTTTGTAATGTACTGAATATTCATCTAAACAAATGTAATATCCATGTATGTTATGTATGGGTCTCTATAACATTAGGATTTTTCTAAAGACCCTATGTAAGGTTAACTTCTACTGGAAATTTACAAATTGTGAATTGTGGAAATTGAAAATATCCCTTTTGTGTCATATATTCTCACAACTGGTTATATTGAAGAATCCATCAAATAAAGAAGTTGTTGAACATTGGTTTCAACCAACAACTATGAATTGGATATACCATTATCATTATTTGGATATATATTATCAATGTTTTAATGTTAATTTCTCACTGCAGTCTAATCAACTCACCATGATACCTCAGAAGGGAGTAAAGTTCTATTAGAAATTTGAATGTGAGGAAAATTTCAAGGAACTAAAGAGAAGTTTAATCATAGAACCTATGATTTAACTACCTTATAGTAGAGAAGGTTTTGTGATATATATTAATGCATTGAAGAAGTGACTAGGATACATATTCCTATAGAATGATATTGTGATAGCATATTCTTCGTAAAAATTGAATTCTCTTAAGAAAAATTTCCCAACAAATTATTTAGGGTTAGTTATTGTAATTATTTCATTTAATATATGAATTTATTATCTTTATGAAGAAAGGTGTGATATATATACATGTCATATATCTTGAAATTTATATTTACATTGAATGAAATGAATATTCACCAAAGAAGATGCTTGGAGTTGATTAAAGATAACATAATCTACATACATTACCATCATATGTAAGCTAACATGGTGACTTATACTATAAATTGAAATGATCGTGCCATATTATCTATGATGGGGATTTTAAGGGCCTAAAAAACTGTGAAAATATTGTATGGTGGGGGACTATGCCACCACAAACCGAATCCTATATCCATAGGCTAGGGGTGAGTGACAAAAGTAGAGAATGTATAACTAGATGGGAGGACTCTGTCTAATTTTCCAGTAATCATGCACCCAACCATTTCTATACAATAGTGTAGAGGGATAATAAATAAAATTAAGTAACATCTAGAGTAAAACCGTTGATATAATAACATATAGGGAATACAATAAGAGTAATACATGAAACAACCAACATGTAAAGGGGAAAAATAAATTCCAAACCAGAAATTTTGTCCAAACCTTACAAAAAATAAAATATAAATTATGCGAGAGATTTATTCCCCTGATCTCCAAACCTGACCAATATACATCATCTATGAATCATTTTATCCCTATAATCCTCTAAAATCACCAACGACCTTTATTTTGTCTTTATAAGACATGAAACATGATGAAAAATCCCAGGGAGGCATGATTATATACATACCGAGTTAGACGCCCCAAAAAAATTAATGATTGAGAAAGAGAAAAAATGATATAAGTAATAAACTGAACCAAAAGAAATAGGTAATAAAAAACCTACAATATAGACATATGATAATAAAAGAAACCATATGAGAGATAAAGTGGGTCTCAACTCATAGCCAAGACCCAGATGATGCGTCTTCCTGCATCTCTAAATGTCCATCATTGATATCTGACATCTTGCATGTCTGTCCTAAGATGTCATGAGGAGGACCCTAACCTCTCCATTTATCTACATATTTGTGGGGGAGTATATCCAATAAAAATTATACACAAGGCCTAGTATGATATAGGGATTATACTTAGAATAATGATAAAGTAAATTATCCCTTATAAGATAGGGGATGACACTCAAAGACTGGAGGACCCATGGCCTAGCTTAATAGGGGTGTGCCACTCTATAGGTATTAGTATAGGACCATTTCCCTTATTTTTCAAGGAGATTCCACTGGATGGATATAAGACCATCATCCTAGCACCATAGAGGGATGCCACTCGATAAGAATAAATAGAGGTAATGCTCCCTATTGCTATAGGGGGTGCTACTCTTTAAAAGGAGGACCCACACAACAGTGTCATTTGGGGGGGTCCTCTCAGTTGGTAGTAGAACTACATCGATGTACCATAGGGGGTTCCAGTCAAAATAGTTCATGGATTATGGGGGACATGTTCCTTGATACAATAGGGGTATACCAAACTCAGCATCTCTTTGATGATCTTTTCTGGTCATTTCCATTGTTAATCGTCACCGGAATAAGTTTCATGCTTGATAAATTCCAAATCATATTTTGAAATCCAATATGAAGTATATGATCATGTCTTATGTGAAAAAAACTTAGGATAGGCTACTCAGGGGAGAAATTCTGAGTCCTAACAATGGTGATATAAAATGTGGAAGTTTCTCAAAAAGGGGGTACATGGTGTGTATAGGACGCACATGACATGTGGTACCACACTAAGGCCTAATAATATTCTCCTATAAACATGGCTTAGAGTCAATTTAATCATACACATAATGTAAGGGGGACCACACAGTGTGTCTTATACAAGTGTGGTCGTCTCGTCTTCCCTTGGATATGTGTTTGCTCTTCAGGCCATGTATGTGTACCTGGCCCTATACCAGGCCATGCCTAGGTACAGACACATACCCATGTTATCCCAAAGTACATGGAATAACCACCCACATGGGTTCCTAGGCTTGTGTAGTTGGAACATGTCCAGGAACCTGAGGGAGGGCAACATAGTGTGTCGGTAGAGTCATATGGTATGTGATTCTTCACTTAGCTGAAACCCTAGCTTCCTCAGAATCAAAAGAACATGCCATTTGTTCTTATGCTCTACATAGTTTGTAATCGCCTTTTTATACATTGTTTCCAAATCTCACATGTAGCATTCTGATCATCATTTAAGACTATTGATTTCTCCTTTTTCTTCCTTAAATTACATTGAGGAGTGAGTATCCAAGGTCGTTCATGCCTAATCCATTTATGGTGATAGATTCCATCCACCTGTATTCCCAAGGATCTCTTACATTGTAATTAATTAATTTCATTTCATATTCAGATCCTAGACCCACCGAGGAATTAATATCGTCCTGAAAATCATCTCGATTTATCCAAAAATCATCTCTAGGATCATCATTTTCCCATCCAACATGAATTTTGGGGTTCTGTCACACTCAAACCTACACTTTCAATGTTAAACCACAACCCCATATGCCATTAATGATTAATGTGAAGAATGGGGTGAGATATAATTAAAAAAATGAAATAACCATCATTGTCCAATTATTTTTTTCCAAAGATCACAAGATCTGTAAAACCATGAGCGTTAGATAGGAAAAAAGAAGAATAAATTTATTAAAATATATAATTTACTAAAATGGAGTCATGTGAATTGTAAAAATTTGAAAATAATAGAATAGATTATAAAATCCATCTAAAAAATGTAATCATGGGTGGAACCTTCATTTGAAGATCCCGACATCAATTTTGGATTGATCATTAGTGAAAAACATGATCACCAATCACTTAGGGACCCAAATATGTTTTTTCTACTAATATACGTCAATCAGATCATCATACATAATCCAATTTCAATTCATCAATGAAGAATAATTTGAATCTCCATTAAAATCCCCCAGGTTTTGGCAGCTGACCTTTGTGAATTTTTATAGCAGTGATAATATAGAGGAAATTTTGGTATAGTTATTAAATGAATTAATATATAATTTATTGATCCACTTAACATAACCACAAACATCTTCCTCATCTAAAATCCTAGAACAATCCATATTTAGGTATCCCTAAGGGTAAGCCACATGTTTAGGATTCAAATGTAGTCTTAGATTTATAATATGAGACTTCATTTTGGAGCTCTCCCATTATTTATATAAAGCATCATGAACATAATATTAAAATATTTAATACTGTTATAATATCAATTTTGGGCACATTGGTTCTCGAAATTTCTCAATTTTTTAGTTTATGGCATCAAAAACATTTTGTAATATATTTTAATATCTAACAATGAAAAATAGGGTCTCCATATTATTCCCTCAAAAAATTCCATCCTCTAAAAACACTATATAGACAAAAAAAAATATAGGGATTCTAACCCACATATGACTCTCTCACACCTTAGAGAAATCTTGATGGATCTCATGTTTCCCCAAAACATGAACTAATTGGGTGGTCTATCCATGAAGGTTCCTCTCGTACTGATCCTTGATCACCATAGGCTACTCCACGAAGGTGGCCACATCCTCGATGTCCAATTGATCCCAATAACTAACATTGGCAGGATCATTAAAGTAGTTGCTCAACTACAACCCATTGAAGACAACATGCACATGGTCCAGTTGTGGAGGTGGGGCTAGGAGGTACGTAATCTCACCAACCCACTGGAGGATCTTGAAAGTCCTGATGAACCTCAGTGATAGAGTGCCTCCCTAGTTGAATATATGAAATCCTTATCTTAGAGATACTCTCAAGGAAACAAGGTCTCCCTAATATGTCATCAAAGGCCTATAAAGTCTATAAGTAAAATATTTCAGTTGGAACTAGGTTTCCCTCATCCTTCCTCATACCACATAAACCTTCTTTGTCGCCATCTGCACTATCTCTATGATAAAAAGATAATTTTCATTAACCATAGACTAGTACAAGGGTGATAGAAAGGGTGAAATATATAGTACATTGAATTGTTTCATGAAGATAATATTGTGATTACTATTGTTATAAGAAAAAACCACTAAAGTATAGTGATCCTCCCAACTCAAACTGAAGACCAACACACATTCCCTATACATGGCCTCTAATACCATTATAGTTCACTCGATCTTCCCATCTATATGGGGGGGACAATATAATCATCTTAAACTGGGTCCCAAAGTAGACTTAAAACCCTCTCCAAAATCATGATGTAAACCACTTATCTGGTAGAAGACAACCAATGAAGTAACCATATGAAGTTGGATGATATATCACACCTAAAACATCCCAAAACTCTCTACTAAACTCTCCTCTCTGATGTAAAGTTAATGATCCTACATGGTAATTTATCCAATAATCACCCAAAAATATTCATATCCTCTCAGTATATATTTAATCCTCATCACTATGTACATAGATATGTAATCCCATTTCTACTCTAGAATCATAAGTGGCTGCAACAACCCTTCCAAAACATGGTCCTTACCATTTAGCTACTAAAAACTGATACAATACAAGACGAACTTAGCAGCTCTCTTCCTAATTCCATCCCACAAAAATTACCAAGAAATAATCATATAAAAATTTACAAAAATATTATGGAAAAAATTCAAAATGTTAAACTCTATCATCCCCTCCTCTCACAATGTGACCAGAACCACCATTCATCCCTATAAACGAAAAATTTTATTCCCACCTTCATAGGATCTATCTAGTGAATTTCCTGAGGATGTATGGTCACATAGGACCACATAGTCGATTTATCCCAGATGATCCTCTCTCAGAGCCTAAATAAGAAGAGGTGTAAACCCCATCGACTAAAGAAAAAATTCATCCCTCTCCTCTAGCATGGTTAGATACCAAGAACAAACTATTTGCATGCTTCCACCACCAAGTGAGAACAGTGATTACTTTAAAGGGAATCTACCACCACATTGGCAATCACAAGAGTATAGAATATATCAAATTCATAGTTTAATATGATCTATAACAAGTTCCTCTATCTCATATTCATATCTTTATAATTAATGATATACCTAAAACTCTAATGGTCTGATTAAACGATAATGCATTCTCCCAAAATATAGTTCCTCCACATCCTCAGAGTGTAGAATAACACTTCAAAATCTAGTTCATGAGAAAAATGGTTCTTTTCATGGGGTCTCAACAACCTCAAACCATGTTCTATAACATCCTACCTCTTCATAAAAAAAAATTGATTCTAAATCTAAGGTCATCAAAATACATTTTGTACTCCACACCTTCATTTGGTAGTCTCAAAATTGGAGCGCTAGTTAGCCTCATCCTATACTCCTAAAAGGCTCTATTACACTCCTTGATCCAGGTATTTGGATTCCATTTCCATGATTGGGCTTCCAATGGGGATGAAATCAGTTAAAAGTCTTTCGAAAACCTTCTATACTACTCATCCATGAAAAGAAAACTATGCACCTCCAACACACTTTTGGGTGGCTCCTAGTAAATATCTGCATCAATATTGGATGGGTGTATTAAAAATCCATTTTTTTAAATAAAATTCCCCATAATTTTATCCTCAAAACTCTTAAATAAATACATTGAGGGCATAATATAATGTTTGTAGTCTAAGACAAGTCAAGGACCATCATTAAATGCTCTGTATAATCCTCCATTAACATAGTGTAGATTAGTGTGTCATTAATGAAGAAAACCAGAAATCAATACAAATATATCTAGAAAATATATTTCATAAAATTGATAAACAGTTCATATGAATTCATTACACCAAAAGGAGACACCAAGAACTCATAGTGTTCGTATGAACATCAAAATGCAAGCTTTGGAATATTAGACTCACAAACCCTCAAATAGTGGTATCCGGACATGAGATTGATCCTTAAATCCATATCATACCTTTATGTAAATTAAATATTTCTTAAAACATTGGGAATGGGTACTCATTAAATATCTTCAAATATTTTAGTCCATGATAGTAAACTCACAACCATAATCCCGTGTACGTGTTTTTCAAAAACAAAACCAGAGATGACCAGTAGTCACCATTTATATGATTAAACTCCTCTCCCAAAGGTCCTCCAGCAACAACCACATATATTGGAGGTCATTGGGGGTCATATGATATGTAGTAAAAGATATAAATGAACTCATGGGGAGAAGTTTGATGAAGAAATACATCTCCTTCCTTGGGAGTAGTCCTGAAACACCATCAGCAAAGACAATCATTTAGTCTTCCACATTCTAAGGAATCCATAAGCCTTAAAATTCCACTACACTAAGGGAGACACTCTCCAACATGTGGTTTATGTTCTTCATCCCCCTACTAGTAAGCTTCACGCTCTCATCCACGATACCTCTCTTGCCTGTAAAGAAGAAACTATTCTCATCTATTCGTAAGAATCTAACATTGGTGTGATAATAGAAGATATTTGTTTAAAACCATAGAAAACCATTCAATACACAAGATGATGTTATAATGATTCATCATTATTTCCAATATATCCCATGATAAACTCTCCCTGCTGAGAGCTATCTCATATTACTAGTAAATAAGTGATATTGATGAATCACACCCAGTTAAAGCCATAACTGAAATCATGTGTGATAAGGTCTCAATTAGGATCTATTACTCTCAAAAAGGGTTAAAAAATGATGTAGAGACACACTATTAGATCTACATGTAAAATAATTGAGTTTAGAATAAACTTAAATCATACCTCATATTATCTCATGAGCTTCCAGACCGTAAAATTCCATAGCATGAAACATCCCACATCCCCATGTGTCAGCTTCTTAAGCATAGTGTGGGCATCCCCGTGGTGGTGGTGGAATTATCTACAAATATATCCCTCCATGAGAGGATACTCCTCCTAGATCCCTAATTTCTCCTCTTACAATTCAATCTCACTTGGGCCTTCCCTATTCATTATTGGGCCAACCCTGATAATGGAACTACCTCTGCTCGGGTGGTCTATCCACTTCTTGCCTCCCCTCCTCAGCATGTCGGGTCTTGAAATAACATGGAATGTGACCAAACCTCTCAAATTCATAACAAATCCCCTCTATATGATGACATATTACTCTACATAAACTGTGTTCACCATGTAATCATGTTCATTACCATCCATGAGGAGGTATCCTATTATGAGATACAGTCTATTGGGGATTTCTAGCTACTACAGATGACTCAACTCCATAATACCCATGTCCAACTCCAAGCGTATTGTTTCCTTATAATATGAATCTCTCCCTCACCAGCACGCACTCAATCAATCCATCATAATTAATAATAAACATGGAGACCACCTTGGCATTAACATCACTAAGGAGACCCTTTTCTAACTTCTTCACCTTGAAGTAACCATCCCAAAACATATTGAAGGAGTACCGCATATGGTTAGTGAGCCACACATAATATTTAGTAACTGATATACTACCCTTCGAAAGCTCCAAAATCACCTGAATTAAAAGTGATCATAATAATGATGGGTATTAATAATCAGAGATTTGTTGTTGGAACTCAAATCATGAGGGTTTCAACTCATAATTTATCTACGTGATAAGGATCCACTAGAACACTACTACTCCATGGAAATTACTCTCTTCCAACATAAAAAATGAATGTTCACGGTCTCCACAAGCATGAATACATGGATACCGAATCAATCCAATCATATGGGTAATTCCCCGAACCCAGAACCCCAAAGTCGGTGCATTATTACGTATCATTGGCATGATAATAAATGATCATTTCTCAAAAGAATGATTAGTTTAGTATCCTTGGAAGTACTAGATACATTCATAAGATTTACATTACATAATAAAATGGGAAACTACAACAACATTGTTCCCATAGAAAACACTGATATCCCATAGACTATCCCTGGAGTTCAGTCATAATATACTTCTTTGCATCTGGGGAAAAATAAAACATAGAAAGGTGTGAGCTTAGATGCTCAGTAAGGATAACATTATAGCGGAAACATTAATAAATAATCATAAACATTTAAGGCAATGTATAACTAAAAGAAAAGACTTTTAAACATGAACTTCAGCATAATATAGAAAAAATAAAGTGAAATAATTCCATTTACTTATTCACATGGATATTCTACTAGTCGAATAATCATATCCAATATCAATAACCACTTTCATAATGATGTAATGCATAATGTAAGACTATCATAAACACATAGTGATTGCCTTGTGCCAAGACTACAAATACTATTTTGTCAAGGCCTTGTGACAAGACACTAGTTTGTCTCATAAGACCTACCGATGTTTCAAGGAACTATAGTGGGCTCCACCCATCACTTACTAAGTCCAATGCATTCCTCATATGAAAAGTCTTAAACATAACATAAACAATTGTATTAGAACTAGCATACTAAATGTCAATACTTTATCCAAAAACCATGAATGTTATAAAAATAACACTTCCACAGTCAAAAATAACTAATTCAATACAATATGGAAGATTCTATTGTAACAGATTAACCTCAATCGAGAATAATGAAGGATATTGACATAGATGAAAATAATCATCAAAACTATTTGAGAGAAATATCACCCTTTTTCTTGAAAACATTAAAAAGTATCACTATTTATCAATAAGCCATTTAAAATGGATTTTTGAATCAAAGTGTCCCATAATACATTGAAACATTGAAAATTAATTTTAGTTTTAAAACATTAATGTCCGAATAAATAAATCCTTAAAACCATTTTTAAAATACAGACATTAATGAGAATTATTTAGAAGAATAAATCATTAAAACATTTAAATGATATTTTTGTTAGAGTTCCTAACCAAAAGCTAGACACTTGAAAACAAATAATTGAGGTAATAAAAACTTTGTAATATCATGAGAATAATGTGATCCATGATATACTATGTCAATGTACATTATATACACCATATAAAAGTGATTTGGTGTATAACAACAACGAAGTCTCAATGGAATGTAAATTGAGATGAAAACTCCTATAAAATCGTATCCTTAGGTTAAAGATAAATCAACAACATAATTATGTGTGACAAATATAAACACACTCAATATTATTGGATATTAAGTGTAAATCAATTATAGGACATTCACACACATTCTTGTAAAAATAACACCAATGAATTGGATATTTAACCCAACAAATGGAGATTGAATTAAAATTACTCTTATCAAGTTCATATCAATGACTTGAGAATTTTTCAATGGAGTGATTATGTGTATCAAAAGTATATCAATAGAAAGGGGAGTGTAAATTATGAAATAATCAAATGAATAGTGATTCCACGCATAATCTTGGAGTAAAATAATCAATGAAGTATGCGTAAAGCCGAATGAGTGGAAATTGAAATTTGAAATTCCCTTATCGATTTGTTAACTTACGAAACATACCCCATGAAAGAAGGATCATACAATGATGATGTAAATATGCATAAATTAAAGTATATTACACAATGAATTCAATCATGGGAATCACACACACCACATGCAATAAATAATTGGTGAACAATGGAAATCTCATAGAATTAAAAGTGAGATAAGAAACACCTTACTTTGTACTTTTTCCTTGGTAAAGGGTAGGTTATCCTCCTTTATAATGGTTAAATAATTGTAATTAAATTATAAAAGAATCATTTATATAAATATGATATCATATATGATCTTTTAATATTTCCTTTTTAATATTATTTTATTATTATTGTCGTTTTGGGTGTTCACTTACTTATTTTCTTTTATATGTTTTGTTACATAAGACATGTTGTTTATCCATAGGTTGTATTTTATTCATATATTGAATGATATCAGGTCCTTAAAAATTATTTTTATTCATCAGATGAAAATTATTCTTGAATGGATACGATGGGGAATGAATCTCATCGCGTTCGTGGAGACGGTAGTCCGTACGTACGCACGAGTGACAATATCATTCTTTTAATATTAAAATAATATATAATTGGATGTTGTATAATATATACAGAATAATTATCAAGTTATATTTATTATTTACATTAATTACACATAATTTTTATACCCATCCAAATAATAATGTAAATAATAACAATTACACCACGACATGGAGACGGTTAGCCGTACGTACACACGTATGGTGACATGTCATCCATGGGATGGATAGAATACTGAATATGGTTGTACCATATTTATAATAACATCACAGTATATAGAAGATACTATATTTATTATTTTATAGTGTAAATAACAATGAAAGAAGAAGTGGAAGAAGAAAATAACTTAAAAGAGGGTGGTGAAAACATTACCTCTTCTTTGGGTTCGTCCTTTTGATTTGATCAAAAGGACTCCTTAGGTTGGATTTTTGATCAAACTAAGGCCTCTAGGTTAAGTGAGGGAATTTGAGAGGATATTTGGGTAGGTTTTGGATGAGCAAAAAGGATTTTATGGTGTTAAATTGAGAGAAGGGGGGGTGCCCTTTTATAGGAGGGGTGTGGGGCACCTTAGGAAAATCTAGAAATATTATTTTTTAATAAATTTATATTCGGTTTCTAATGGATCCAAAGTGACTTATTTAGGCGATAAGGGGGGGATGGGTCAAAAACAACCCAACCAATAGGTTTTAGACAGGTTTGGGTCACTATATTAACCATATCTTTTAGTTTTAACTCTTAGTTAATTAGTTTCACATTTACCATGTCTCTTTGTATTTTTATATTATATTGTTAATAAACATACTATATACATCCAAGAAAACCCCAAGTGGTTCATTAATGATACACGTGTCATTATATAAGTCTCTTGGCAGAACCATATAATTTTAGGAATTGAATATCAATTAATAATAGAATATTTTTTTAAAAAACTCTTTTATGTCAATTTTGACACAATTTGTTATTTTGTTTTTGTTAAATTTAGGATAGCATTATTACTTCGAAAAAATTCATATACACCCCTAATATTTCATATTAACTTATAAAATTAGTTTAACTCCTAAAAATGCTCAAATTACATTTATTTGGATATTTATAACACCAATTATTTTAATATTTCATTAATTATGTAATTACTGCATCACTATTGTGTCATAAATAAATTAAATTATTTAATGTCTAAAAATTATAAATAAAATAACATTATGTATAAAATCTTTTTATATTTCTAATGAATATTTATAATTGAATTTATCTTATTTTTAACCCTATTTTTAAAATCTTTTAGTTATTAAACATTGATTTTAGCTCTTTTAACTCTTCTTTGAATTAAATAATAATAAATGTCTGAATCTAATCCAAGTGGACCAAAGAGGTTCATATTTTATTCCAAAGGTTGTTTTTGGTCGAATTATACTTATCAAATAGAGTTAGGACATGTGTTAGGGTAATAATAATATCATTTTTACCCTTTATTTCCCTATTTCCTTTTAACAGTGGTAAATAAAAATAAAAAGTTACTATTCACAAAAAATTATTTTTATCTTATTGAACAAAATTTTACTCCTTGATATTAATCGTGTCTCTTGGATTTTTGAAATTCAACTCACAGAAGCGGTAAAATTAAGTTTTATGTGAATTTACAAATTCTCCTAGGAGGTGGGTAAAAGACGGTGAAAAGTTCAATAAACTTTTATATATCTAATATTATTAAAAAATGACTCCAACAAATTAAAATGAACTTATATGGGTATTATGTATCTATTTTTACCTAAAATAAATTTAAATAAACTAAATAATTATTTAAATAAAATTTTGGTTTTAAACTGTAACTTAGTGTTTTTCACTATTCATCAAAAATTAAATGTTTTGAGAAATATACCAAAAATTCCCCCTATGAGAATTTCGATATTCTGAATACAAAAATGATTTCTATTTTACCTAATTAAAAAATTATAAGTTTAATTTATTAATTTAAAATTAATTCCGGTTGTCAAAACCAAAAGGGGTATTTTTACGAAATAATAACTATCAAAAGATTGACACTTGTTTTTGTCCAATTTCAAAGTGAAATTGCTTGAAATGGCCATAATTGGATTAAATGGTAAAAATATAATCTATTTATAATTCCAAACCATTAAAATGTATAATTTAACACTATAAATTAGTTTGATTAAAAAAATGCTTTTAGTTAAAATATAGTATTTTCACTATTCACCCAAATATGAAAGTTATCATAAAAACACCAAAATTTTATTGAAACTAAATTCTTATGTCCTGATCCCAAAGAAGAATTATATTTTGTCAATTTTAATATATATAAGTTTCAAATATTGTATTTAAAAAGTGTTCTCCATTTAAAGGCGGTAAAATTGAATTTTTTGAAAAATACTTATTTTATCTGGAAAAAAATGAATTTGTCCTTACATAATGTCTAAGAAACTCATAAAATGGATTCTAAAATTATAAGGGTTATATAATTTTCAAAAGTATGTTAATACTGATCATAACCGCTTTTGAACAACTAGTTTGGTAAGTCGTGGTGTGCTTGAACCCGATATTGCGTGTAGTGTAAGTTATTGAATTACTTTGAAGAACTAACCTACTATGAAATCGTGGGGTGTTACATTCTTCCCTCTTTCAATAAATTGTGTCCTCTCAATTTTGAAAATTGGTCTTTAGAATATAATGGAAAGTCCCACATTGGAAAAGGAGTCGATAAAACTATCACGTTAAAACAAAGAAAGAGAAGTACAAAGGTCACCCAAGATAACCCATACTAGGATTACATGTAGGAAAACATGGATATGGAAGATAAACTAAGTGTCATGTTCTGATAGAGAGGGATATAAAACATGATTAGGAGAAAGTTAACAACAAGAAATCCACAAACTTTTGATGGAACAAATGGTCATTAGTTTCAAAGTAGAAAAATTAAACTGACAACATTTTTTTTGTTTTAAGTTACATTTCTTAAAGATGAGGAATTTATTTATGAGATTGACTAAGAACAGAAAAATATATACTTACTTTTTAAGAAGAGTATCATTCATTAATAAATTTCTACCAATAACTCATTTTTTTAAACGATGAGTATTCAGGAAGCCTTGGTCACACCGGAAGAGCTAGAATAAACTTCTAGAGAATCACATGATCCACAAAGGATAAACTGTATATTTACCGTGTCTTTAGAGATTAATCAAAACCAAAACGGTTAGTACGAGATTAGATGATCCCCCAAAAGGATATTCCTTTAGATAAATAAACACTAATCTTAATTTCTAAAATTAAACCAATAATACTCCAAAGGTAAATAAATACCATTCAATAAACAATTGTCCTTAAAATCCTTTAATATAATCCATACTAATATTGAAACCCAAAACTTAGAAGAATTTTCTTATGTATTCTTCCATGTTAAATTGTATCTCTAAATGAAATAGACTACTTTTATTGTCACATACATAAAAGTAATTAACCTAATCACATATTCTCTATTATAGGATAATCATTTCCATAAATAACCCAAATCACTCTAAATACACAATAAAAACATAGATAAAAATCCACCATTAATCCTCAAATGAAATCCTATAGTTTTCTATTTTTCTTTGGCATATGGTGTTCCCAATAAAGCGAACGTCTTCCAAAATAACATTTATCACTTAATCACCAAGTCATTTTCCTAAAATAAGGGTATTCATTTGATAAGACATAATATCACAAATCAACTTATTATTGATCAATAAAATCATTTAACTATCAATAATTAGTCACACTAACTAGGGACTTCACGTAGTCTAGTGGTAGGCGATAAATCCCAATCTCACTTCCATTGTCGGTTTGATTCCCACAGCTTTTTCCGACGCGATGGGTTATCACACAGTCTGCGTGTTGTCCTTTTTTCAAAAAACATATTTTATAACATTACCAAAATGAGATAAATTCTTCAAAATAACCATAACATAATTTAACCACAAATGTTATCTCATACCTTTCATTTTTATCCCAAAATATAATAACTTATAATTACCTCAAATTCAAGGATCATATAAAACCAAATGGTTATTTATAACTATATCCAAAATAGAAAAGATAATTCTTCCTCAAATATCATTTTCACATGATAAATTGTAGGGTTAAACATATTAGATAAAATTCACCCCAAGTAATCTCAACCAAAAAGAGCACTAAAACCTTTAAGCATTTTGCAATCCATTTATTTCCACATAGGATCTTCATTAACCAAGAGGATATCTTATAGAATAGGGCATTGACATGGATGATTCCAAGGTCCCTTAAATTTATGAAAAATGACCATAATTGGAATCTTAGGATCATTTTTATTTTATTCTATAGAACTCTTCATTTTTCTTCAGCAATTATTTACTTTATGACCTTCTTTCCCACACATAATGCATTTGTTTGTTCCATTAAGACACTTTCCTAGGTGTCTCCTTCCACATTTCTGGCATGATGGAAATTGAGCTTTCTTCTCTCCATGGTCTCCATAGCTAGAGCTCTTATCATTCACTGCCTTTCTCTTCTTTGTTGAGTCTGGGAGTTAGTTAATATATATTTTTTGATCATATTTTTGGAAAAATGATTCGGCATGATGACAATATATTTTATTCCTATCCACATTCTATTTCGTTTCTTATTTCCACCACTGTTCCCAACTTGAACATCATTCTCAAAGTTACTATGACTTCCTTGGAATCTAGCCATTGACTAAAACCAGATTGCATTGTGTGAGTAATAGTAGTCATAAAATCATTTAGAGAATATCATGACACTATATTCTCAATTTGAAACACCTTAGGATTAAACAAGGTAATTTATTCTCATCTTATATTAAAATAATTCAAATCGGTTTATAAAGAAAATGTATATTATCCTAAGAATATCCCATTGGGAGTTTCATAACGAGGAGTGCAGCAACGACCATTGTCGTGCACCAGTTCCCGTTCGAGTCTAGCTCAAAGAAGTGTTTTCAGGTTTTACCCCTAGGTACATTGGTGCCAAATCCGCCTCTACCTACTCGTATCCAGACAGGGATGTATTCCTTGGAAAACTCACAAAATCACTACAATACAAAAAAATATAGGAAGTTACTCTACACTAATCCTCAATGTCTATCTTAGGGCTATGTGCTCTAATCAGAGTTTATCTAAATCTAGTTTCCATGTTTTGTACTAAACTTCCACAGATACCAACTGTAATTCCCCAACCCTAGAATCCCAAGGTCGGTGCATTATTATGTATAATTGTCATGATTATAATAGATCATGTCTCGAAATAACGATTAGTTTAGTAGCCTCGGAAGTACTAGATACATTCACAAAGATTACATTACATCATAAAATGGAAAACTACAACAACATTGTTCCCATAGACAACACTAAGATCCCATAGACTATCCCTAGAGGTCAGTCATAATATACCTCTTTGCATCCTAGGAAAAATAAAACATAGAAAGGGGTGAGCTCAGATGATCAGTAAAGATAACATTATAGCGGAAACATTCATAAATAATCACAAACATTTAAGGCAATGTATAACTAAAACAAAAGCCTTTTAAACTTGAAATTCAACATAATGTAAAAAAAATAAAATGAAATATTTCCATTTACTTATTCACATGTATATTCTAATATTTGAATAATCACATGCAATATAAATAACCACTTTCATAATGATGGAATGCATAATGCCAGACTATCAAAACCACATAGTCAAGGCCTTATGCCAAGACTACAAATACGATTATGTCAAGTCCTTGTGCCAAGACACTATTTTGTCTCATGAGACCTACCGATGCATCGAGGAGCTATAGCGGGCTCCACCCATCACTTAGTAAGTCCAATTCATTCCTTATATAAACGGGCTTAAATATAACATAAACATTCGTATTTAATCTAGAAAAAAATGTCAATACATTATCCACATACCATGAATGGTATAAAAATAGCACATCCACAGTGAAGCATAACTCATTCAATACAATATGGAAGATTTTATTGTAACATATTAACCTCAATCGAGAATAATGAAGGATATTGACATAGATAAAAATAATCAGCAAAACTATTTGAGAGAAATATCACCCTTTTTCTTGAAAACATTTTTAAGTATAACTATTTATCAAGAATCCATTTAAAATAGATTTTTGAATAAAAGTGTCCCATACCACTTTGAAAAATTGAAAATGAATTTTAATTTTAAAACATTAAGGTCCATATAAATAAATCCTTAAAACCATTTTTAAAACATGGACATTAATGAGAATGATTTCAAAGAATAAATCATTAAAACATTTAAATGATATTTTAGTTAGAGTTCCTAACCAAAATAGAGACACTGGAATACAAATAATTTAGGTAATAAAAACTTTTTAATATCATTAGAATAAAGGGATTCATGATATACAATGTCAGAGTACATTATATACACCATATAAAAATGATTTGTTGTATAACAATAAAGAAGTCTCAATGGAATGTAAATTGAGATGAAATCTCTTATAAAGATTGTTTCCTTAGGTTAAGGATAAATCAATAATAGAATTATGTGTGAAAAATATAAATACACTCAATAAGATTGAATATTCAGTGTAAATAAATCAAAGGACATTCACACATATTCTTGTAAAAACAACATCAATGAATTGGATATTTAACTCAACAAATGGAGATTGAGTTAAAATTACTCGTATAAAGTTCATATCGATGACTTGAGACTTTATCAATGAAGTGATTATGTGTATCAAAATTATATCCATAGAAAGGGGAGTGGAAATTATGACATAATAAAATGAATAGTGATTCCACACATAATCTTGGAGTAAAATAATCAATTAAGTATGCATAAAGCCGAATGAGTGGAAATTGAAATCTCAAATTCCCTTATCGATTTGGTAACTTACGAAACATACAACCATGAAAGAAGGATCATACAATTATGATGTAAATATCCATAAATTAAAGTATATTACATAATGAATATAATAATGGGAAGTACACACACAATATGTAATAAATAAGTGGTGAACAATGGAAATCTCACGGAATTAAAAGTGAGATAAGAAGCCCCTTACTTTGTACTTTTTACTTTCTCGAGGGTAGGTTAACCTTCTGTATAATGGTTAAATAATTGTTATTAAATTATAAAAGAATCATATACACAAATATGATATCATATATGATATTTTAATATTGCCTTGTTAATAATATTTTAGTATTATCGTCTTTTCAGGTGTTCACTTACTCATTTTATTTTATATGTTTTGTTACATAAGCCGTGTGTTTTATCTATAGGTTATATCTTATTCATATACATAATTATATCAATTCCTTAAACATTATTTTTAATCATAAAATGAAAATTAGTCTTGAATGAATATGATGGGGAATGAATCTCATCGCGTTCGTGGAGACGGTAGTCCATACATACGCACGAGCGACAATATCATTCTGTTGATATTAAAATAATATATAATTAGATAGTGAATCATATATACAGAATAATTATCATGTTATATTTATTATTTACATGAATTACACATCATTATTATACCCATCAAAATAATAATGTATTGAATAACAATTACACCGCGACGTGGAGACGATAAGTCGTACGTACACACGTTTGGTGACATGTCATCCATGGGATGGATAGAATACTGAATATGGATGTACCATATTTATAATAACATAATAGTATATAGAAGATCCTGGAGTTATTATTTTAGAATGGAAATAAAAAAATGGAAAGAAGAAGTGGAAGAAGAAAGGAACTTGAAAGAGGTTGGTGAAAACATTACCTCTTCTTCTGGTTCTTCCTTTTGATTTGATCAAAAGGGATCCTTTGGTTGGATTTCAAATCAAACTAAGGCCTATAGGATGAATTGAGTGAAGTTGAGAGGATATTTGGGCAGGTTTTGGCCGAGCCAAAAGGCTTTGAAGGTGTGAAATTGAGAGAAGGGCGAGTTCCCTTTTATTAGAGGGGTTAGGGGCACCTTAGGAAAATCTAGAAATATTATTTTATAATAAATTCATATTCGGTTTATAATGGCTAAAAAGTTACTTATTTAGAGGATAAGGTGATTATCGGTCGAACACCACCCAACCAATAGGTTTTAGATCAGTTTGGGTCACTATATTAACATTATCTTTTATTTTTCACTCTTAGCTAATTAGTTTCACATTTACAATGTCTCTTTGTATTTTTATATTATAGGGTTAATAAACTTACTATATACTTCTAATCGAACCCCAAGTATTAATTAACGGTACACCTATCATTATATAAGTCTCCTGGACAAACCTTAGATTTTTAGTAATTGAATATCAATTAATAATATAATATTTATTTTAAAAACTCTTTTATGACAATTTTCACACTATTTGGTGTTTTGTTTTTTTAATTCATAACATCATTATTACTTAGAAACAAATTCATATAACCAACCCTAATATGTCATATTAACATAGAAAATTAGTTTAATCCATAAAAAGTCTCAAATTACATTTATTTAGATATTTATAATATCAATTATTTTAATATTTCATTAATTATGTAATTACTACATCACTATTGTGTTATAAATAAATTAAATTATTTAATGTCTAAAAATTATAAATAAAATATATGTAGGAAATAGTGTTATATTTCTAATGAATATTTATAATCTAATTTATCGTATTGGTATCCCTATATTAAAAATGTTTTAGTTATTAAACTTTGATTTTAACTCTTTTAACTCTTCTTTGAATTAAATAATAATAAATGTCCTAATCTAAACCAAGTGGACCAAAGAGGTTCATATTTTATTCCTAAGGTTGTTTTTTGGTCGAATTATACTTATCCAATAGAATTAGGACATGTGTTATGGTAATAATAATATCATTTTTACACTTAATTACCCTATTTACTTTTAACTGTGGTCAATAAAAGTCAAAAGTTACTATTCACCAAAAATTATTTTTATCTTATTGAACCACATTTTACGCCTTGATATTAATCATGTCTCCCATATTTTTTAAATTCAACTCACAGAAGCGGTAAAATTATGTTTTATCTGAATTTACAAATTCTAATAGGAGGTGGGTAAAAGGCGGTGAAAAGTTCAATAAAATTTTATATATCGAATATTATTACAAAATGACTCCAATGAATTAAATTGAACTTATATGGGTATTATGTATCTATTTTCACCTAAAATAAATTAAAAAAATTAAATAAATATTTAAATAAAAATTATGTTTGAAACTATAACTCAGTGTTTTTCCCTATTCATCAAAAAGTAAAAGTTTTCAGAAACATACAAAAAATTCACCCAAGGATAATTTCAATATTCCGAATCCCAAAATGAAGTCTATTTTACCAAATTTAAAACATATAAGTTTCATTTATTAATATTAAATTAATTCCTGTTGTCAAAACCAAAAGGCTTATTTTTATGAAATAATAAGTATCAAAAGATTGACACTTGTTTATATCCAATTTCAAAGTGAAATTGCTTACAATGACCAGAATTGGATTAAATGGTAAAAATATAATCTATTTATACTTAAAAACCATTAAAATGTATAATTTAACACTTTAAATTATTTTGATTAATAAAAGTTGTTTTACTTAAAATAATGTATTTTTCTCTATTCACCCAAATATGAAAGTTATCAGAAAAACACCAAAAATATATTGAAACTAAATTCTAATGTCCTAATACCAATGAATAATTTCATTTTTTCATATTGAATATATAAAAGTTTCAAATATTGGATTTAAAAAGGGTTCTCCTTTAAAAGGCGGTAAAATTGAATTTTTGGACAAATACTTCTTTTATCCTAAAAAAATGAATTTGTCCTTACATTATATCTAAGAAACTCATAAAATGGATTCTAAAATGATAAGGGTTATATAAAGTTTAAAATTATGTTAATACTATTCATAACAGCTTTTGAACAGCTAGTTTGGTAAGTCATGGTGCGTTGGAACTCGATATTGCATGTAGTGTAAGTTATTGAATTACTTTGAAGAACTAACATACTATGAACTATTGGGGTGTTACAATATGTATACATGTGATCTAACTTATTATGGAAGATCAGTGGGCTCAGGAACTAGAAATCATGTAGTTCACTAGACATAAATACATCCTCAGTATTCCTATCTCGTATAGTTTTCTTTTTAATGGGTGGTTTAATTATCCCTACCTGACTAGAAGAATGATCTCATAAGATGTCACATAAAGAGCTCTCATCACTCATTGTATCATTGTGATGGTCTTTAATTGGTATCCCGGCTATCTATATTCATAGCGGCGTCTTGAAAGTAATTAGTACATATCATTATTATGTGAGAATGTATATATATATAGATAGATGACTCATATAGGAAATTCAAAAGACACAAACCTTTATGAAACATGTACCCAAGATACCAACAACCAATATCTTGTTATGCTTGGTCAATAAGTAGATATCCAAACTTGTGGTGCATTGATACATCTTTATACGCACTATATATGGGTTCTCTAGCCAGAAATACAAACTAGAGACACTGCGACACTATTTCACAAAGTTCCCAACAAAAATTTATAAGGGGAGAAAACACCAGACACTATCCTGAGGTCGAACCACCACTGATACAACTCAATAATGACTCAACCCACTGAGGTTTTCCTGGCTAGAGGAATACCAGCTTTTCCCAAGTCGTTTCCCGCCTCCATAGGTCACTAGCTAGTGAAAAGCACCATGAATACATAACTATATGTTTGATCTTTTCACATTTTACCAATATGCACAAACTCGAATGTATGTATGCTACTGTGTAGAGGAATAATAAAAATGTAAGTAAGACCTAGAGTAATACTATGCATATAAAAATGTATGAAGAATAAAATCAATGTAATATATAAAAACCCCTAATGTAATGTGGAAAAATACACTCATATACATAAATTATGTCCCGACATGACAAAAACTATGGTAGAGAAGAGATGATAGTACTTGGAACCTGGTCTCTAATATAAGCCACCATAAGCTATCTATGCACCATATATCACTGTGATCCCCTTAAATCACTATTTATATCTCTAACATATTCATAGGATATGACAAATGTAGAAAAATACCATGTAGGCGTGAGTATACACATACTAAGTAGGAATCCCTACAAACTAAAGAGGTTGGAATAGAACACACTATAGAAGTAGATAGTGCAACCAAAATAAATATGGAATTAAAACCGAAAAACATAGTTATATCCTCATAGAAGAAACCCATATCAAAGGGGAGGGAATATCCATCCCCAAACCCATCACCAAATGATGAGTCTTCCTTCTACTCAAAATGCACATTGTCGATGCCCAAAATCTCATCTATTTTTTCTAATATGTCTTGAGGAGTAATGGTAGCTCTCCACTCCCCCACAGACTATGGGAGTGCAATATCCAACAGAAATAATACCCTTTTTATTGTATGATAGGGGATTCCACTTGGAGGAATGATAGCAGACCCGTAATATAGTATGACTAGGGGATTCCATAAAAATAATGGTGACCCACACCCTTCTATGATAGGGGTTCCACTTGGTATGTATCGATACCGGAACTGTATACTTTTTTATATTAGGGTTCCACTCAAAGGAAATAGGACAAGTACCCTAGTACCATGGGTGGATGAAACTTGGTAAGAATAAATGGAGGAATCACACCCTAGTAAAGTAGGGGGATTCCCCTCTATTCATAGAGTACCTTCAACCATGTTCCATAGAGTGGCTCCACCTAGTGGGAAGATGACTCCTACCTTAGTAACATAGGGGGTTCCACTCAAGCTAGTGAAATTAGGGTGGGGGCAGATGACTTGATAAAATAGGGGGCATGATAACCCCGAACAATCTCTAATTAACTTTCCGGATAAATTTTTTCATCTTGGGTCACCTAAATATGACTAATTCTTGTAAACATCTATATAATGTCTCAAAATACACTATTAATGCTATAATATTAAAGTTCCCAGATTAGTATGAATCATTGAGAGGGTGAGGTGGTGAATTGGTTATTCCTTTAAATCATTTTACTAATTGATTATTTTCAATTAAACCACTATGGTTGGTTAAATCCTCGATCCACTCTCCTTGTGTCTCTCAGCCTTACCTCGAATGGTATAGTAAATGTAAAGGCAATGAACACAAGGATTTACAAGTTTTGGTTCAAATACCCACTCCATACTTTTTTGGTTATTCTCCCCAAAATAGATTCTCAAATATAATCCTATTATCAATTATAATGGTCAGTTTAGAGTCCCACTATATCTATCCTATATCCCACATGAAGTTATTTATACTAATTACCACAGTGTTACCAAAGTCCAACTGGTCTTCTTCGGAGTCCCATTGAAGACTTCTTTCTCCTAGATATCCCAAGATATGTTTCTTGATTCACTGTGGATGGATCTTCTGATCTTCCCTCATGAGCTTCCTAAATCACACTTGCTCATGAATCTCTTTAATAATCTTTAACAGCCTTTGGCATGGTATGCTGGCCTTTCTCAATAACTCTGATCATTATTCTGATTAGTCCACTATGCTAGAATTCTCAAGAAATTCTTTCTTCTTCTGATGAATATGGCCTCACTTGTGTGTGTGAAAATGGGTCACACATCCTCTTCAAGAATGAATGAATAATTCGGCTCAATATCAACTTTGTCTTCCTTCTTGGAATCTCAAATATTTTCAAAAGAGATACAGGATCATTATTTAATTCGGTCTTGCTTCAGTCTTAGTACTCACTCACTTCAAGCATGGATTGCAAGGTATCCAAATTTCTTTTATTGGATATCACAATTAATTATTCATCATGAATTAGTTTCATGGCATTTCCTCTTATGGTTTACACACATGAACTCACAATATTGATTCTTCCATTTAAGTTTCTTCAAGTGTTTATGTTTGTACATTCATGCATGAAAAATATTCTTCTTCTCCCTTGATTTTGTGAAAACCCCAAAGGGTATAAAATTTTTAGCACACACACTATATCTTTCTTTTCCTAACTTAATAGCACACACACTTCCTTTTCTTTTGTTTTTTGAACACATGCACTTATTACTTAGTTTAGATTTAATATAACTGTGTGTTTCATCAAACCTAAATGTTTATGATCAAGTGTGTTTTCATCTTTCATTATTCCTCCTTCACATGTGCACACACAATGAATTTTATGTTCTTTGCATATAGTTGAACTCAACCATGCATGCACCCTCCCTTTTCTTCTTCTTTCACACACAACCCAAATGGGTATAATAAGGCTGTGTGTGGGTTACCCTTCTCAAAAGTGCATGCCAATGTGTACTGACATCCTCCTCCTTCTTATTAATAGGGTAGTGTATGTGTCATGTATGAAACACCCTAAATCTTTTGTACTTATTCTTATCTCAAATAGTGAACGAGTTCGTCTCTTTCACACACATGGTTCATGTGGATCTCCATCACGGATCCAAGGAGGTTATTGGTTCTATCTTAGCAAGAGAACAACAAGGGTGCGTAGCACAGGTTGTGTGTTTATGGTTTCTTCTTCATGCATGAAGCACGATGAGGGTTCAAAGGAACTTGTTGTGTGTTCGATAGTTTCTTCAAATAGAGGGTGCAACTTCTTTCCCAAAATGGGGTGGTTTTCATTTCTTCTTCATGCAAGGGAGGCGCAACAAATTTTGATCACATGGAAAGGTTGTGAAGAAACCTTTGCTCATCCATCTCAGATAAAGAATACATATGATCTATTTTTTTAGAAACAAGGGCTCTCGTGTATGTGAATAGAAGCCTCTCTCTATATTGGGGCTTCTCTATTTATAGGCGACGTCCAATCCTTCACCACGTCAAAATATCTCGATATATTCCCTTTGTTGTTTCCCCTATGAAAAGATGAGTATCTCGGATTTTATATATTTCAAATGCAGGGTAAGATTTCCAAAATCTATAGGTTTGTTTCTCTTCAAAGAAGAATCATCATTTAATGAGAAAGCATCACGTTCAGGAATTTAAGAATTCAAGTAAGGTTTTTCTTTGATATCTCTAGTGGCATGACGTGGCCTCGCACCTTTGGTTGCTTCGGCCTCATTTGAGATCTTCGGTTACATGCATGAATGCAAATGGAATTGCATGTGTGGGCTTTGTTATGCTCAGACAATCCAGATGAGCTCCTCAATATCTCAAACAGTCACTGGAGTGATGATATGGGTGTCTGGGATCATCACTGGTTTGTAGGTGTAGCGAGGGTTACAAGATGTTGAAGATAACTCGGCTGGAGAGATCAGATGATGCTACTTCAATCCTGAACCATAGAGACCAGATAGATGGCATGGATATGTGTGATCGATGCCACGATTGATTGGATGGTGGAAAGACTATTTTTGAAGCATCAGACAGCTGAGACCTCTTCCCAAAAAATTTAGGCCGCCCCACATCGAAACGGAGATGCGGGGTGATTGCGGTTTAAGTATCATGTCCATGCATCCACACTTTATATTTCTCCGCCCCCCTCTCCCAGTGTCACCTCGCACCGGTGTTTTGCGGGTGTGCTTCTATGCCCATATTTTCTCCTTCGGTCAAGCTTCAAGCACCCACTATACACTCGCCACATGGGTTCACCACAATGGATGCACCTGCAGCCTTATACATGGCCCGAACACACCTCTTGTGGTTTGGCATCGAGGCCTCCCCTTTGGGTGCGGTAGAACCTTGGGTCCCGTATATGCCTTGGGTGGGGGCTTCAGCAGGCCTTCATGGTTGGCCCTATTTTTTTATAGAGGGATATAATAAACATTGTTATAAAACGTATAAAAATATTTAATATGCCACCTTCAAATACCAATCCCTTCCTCCTTTATTTCTTCATCATCAAACATCATCCTTCTTTTCTTTTTGGAATAACTAATCGAACAACTTTAATATTCCTCCTTTGATTCAATAATTCATGATGTATGGAATATTTCTTCATTCCTCATGCATTAAAGCCAAATTCATGGTCTTCAGTGTTGTAATGAGTGATGTGGTTTCCTTAAACAAATGTCTTGGAGTTTGAGGATCAGCTCAATCAATCGTTTTATTTTTAGACTTCATCCATTTAGATTAAATGGATGGGTCTTCAACACTTCATACACATAGTGGATATGGATGGATCTTTACTTCTTTTCTCATGAAATTGAGTATTTCATGGGCTTCTTCATGTTTTGTAACAATTTATCACCTATATACATGATTTTTAAATTAGGATCATCTCTACAATCATCTGAATTTACTTTGGAGAATGATCAAGCATTACATCCAATGTCAAATAATAATTCTACTAAGTGACATAGGAATTAGAACTACTTAACCTTTCCATTCTCTAAGTATTATTATCTTTCCAAGTACAATTCATGATCACCACTTTTATCATGATGATCACTTCAAGCAATACCTTGCTATACACATATTGAAACCTGATTGACAATTGACGCCTTATTGATATCTTATTGAAAAAAATAGAACACCATTCTCCATAATCCCACCCCTTGTTTTTTGTCAATATTACATAATCAACATTGAATGGTTCAATATGTGTGATAATATTTTCTCCCCCTTATTGGAAACCAAATGCAAAGTTGTCGTGGGGACTTTTAAAACCTTGTTCTCCACCCATTGAATAATATATTCTTAAATATTTTTAAGAGATAGGGATGATGTCACATGGTTCACTTAGCAAAGATCCTTTTATAAATCAACTCTATGTCTACTTTGGGATAACCGAGTGTATAAAACAAGCGATATATGACCATGGTTTTCAATGATGTCCATACACAACCATATATGTGAAATCAGGCTTAGAGTGTATCAATTCTTGACTTAGGGATTATAGATAATCAGATTTATCAATGAAATGATTAATCCTGCACATACTTCACCAAACATATTAAAAAGTTCTAGTGAAAAGATAAATCTCCCCCTTTCATCCCATATTTTCATCAATTAAACAAATCCACTTAATTGATATTATAAATACAATATAGAACATGGTATGAAAGTGTGATTGGAATACCTCAATTTCATCTTCATGAGATGATATGAATTTCAAGATTTATTATGACATAATCCTTGATATCATATACTTTATATTATCTCCTCCTCAAGGGGTGAAATCCCATTGATTTATAATGGTATAAAATATCATCACATATTCTTCAAGATAATCAAGTTGATAATCTTCTACTATGGAACATTTCAAGTTATTATCAAATCATGAATAATGAGTCCAACTTGTTGTTCTCCACTTTTCTCATTCAACTATCATCTTAAGAATGACTGTCATATTAAATTACCTACAATGTAAGGACACATATATAACAAAAATATATATGAATAAGATGAAACACTTGTGAGATTCTTAATTTAAGCTCTAGGGATGAGAATTTTTTCTCAACCCAAGAACTCGTTTCTTTGAAACTCTAAACTGTTTGGTACTCTTAATGCTGATGTTTCCTCTCCATTTGACATTTTTTTCTTTCTTTGTTAGTATGTACCCTTTATTTCCATTTAACTTCAACTTGTGTGGATTATTTTTCTTTACTTCTACCTATAGTGAAGTAGCTTTCACTGGTGCATGTTCTTTAATTTTTTGCATCTCCATTTGGCCTAGTAAAATAGTTATACATTTGATTGCTTGATATCTAGACTTCTCTTACCTTTTACACAATAGTTTTAAGACACTTGGGTTGTCATGTGCTGACAACCTCTCATGAAATTCTAATTTTCCTTCAAGTGGAATGACGTGTTTCCACTTTTCCTTTTCTTTAGCTAGTACTTCATCTTATTCTCTTTGCAGTTATCTAGATATATGAAATTGATTGGGACAAATAACTAAAAACTCCTTATTAATTTTTTTTGGTTTTGGAGCTTCTACATGGAATCTTCATTATCTTCAAGATTTCCTTCTTAGGAAACTTATTAATATTATCTTCAAGAATGTCTTTAGTCAATCCCATCTTCTTCTGGATTTATTCTCCTTTTAGTTTCAACTTGATTCCATTCATTATTGTGGCTTGTTTGTAGTGATCCATGGTATGTCCATTGTTTCCAAAATTGAATTGTATTTTCTTTGTTTAGATGACATTTTTGGAATCCGGATTGAACTTCTTCTTGGGAATAATTTATTTCACTATTTTCTTGACTTCATTGTATTTCTTATTCCAAATGAAAGACTTTTCAACTAATTTTACATTCTCCTATATTTTTTGTGGTATAAGATTTTTATCACCATGTTCATGAGGAATAGTAGGACTAAACTAACACTAATCCTAATTGTTACCACTTCTATTGAAATTATCATAGAAGTCTTCAAGATATTCATATATATTCTTGGTAGACAGATTCATCTTCATCTGTTTTTTCTACCATTGCCTTACATGATGCTTCATTTCTTCACATCTACTTTCCCTGAATGTAGGCCTTCTATTATTTTCTTATGTTGGTGTATTATTGTAGAAATCATTTTCCAGATGCCCAAAAATCAAGCAACACCAATAGTATCCAAAAAAATCTCTTTCTTTTTCTTATAGTATTTGTCTGGGTAGATTTAGTTCTTTGTTGTTTCTGGAATTGTCTTTATTTCTTTGGATCCTCTATTTGGGATTTATTCTTATTAATCAACCTAGTATCCATCCATGAAATTTTGATGAATGTACTAACATTTTTATCAATGTACATATTCCCAACTTTTAGCTTTGAACATGTAATTTTATATTCAACTACATTAGTAGAAATAAAAATAACGAGGTTATGGGATACATTCATCTTAGAGGATGTTTCCATTGGATTAGAGGATGATCTGATGTTCCTTTTGGAATCATATTCATCAATGTAAACTTGAGTGGAAGCAAATCTTCTTTCAATTATTTTGGAAGTTCCATATTAGAGTGATTGATGATTCTTTAATTTCACCTCCAGCTCTAAACTCATCATGTTGAGGGAGTTCTTATCATCCTCAACAGATCTCATATTGCTTTCCCAATTCCCCTTCAACATTATCATTTGATCTTCATGCATGTTTTTTAATAGTTTCAAAGTGATTTCAACCTCATTTACCTTGTATGCTCTATCTTATAGTTGATCAGCTTTTAAAATCATAGAAACATTTTGCAACTTTTCAAATACATGGAAAGATTATACAAATACTATTTAAAATAATTCATTCTCAAAAATACTTCCCAGTAATTTTTTAGTGAATTTATCATATCTTTCATTGAATAGAGATATTTTTTCTTCCTTTTCCTTCACAAGTCTTGTGAGAGTGCTGGATAGACCAACCCATTTAGCCAAATGCCTCTTCCATGGAATCATTTTTTTCTTCCAACTGTAATTTTTCATCTTGAAGAGTACTAATGCTTGCATCAATGTCTCTTGTCACTTTTATTTGGAATTTCATCAGATGATCTTTGAGTTTATTATGAATTTCACTAATTGATCTATCATCATCACAACTTGAGAAGGATTCATCATAAGAGTCATAATAATAAATGCAATTATCACATGTTTTAACTTTAAAATTACCATTAGTAGATGGTGTCTCCCCATTAACAGTAAGCTTATTATTCATCTTCCTTGCATGTTTCTTCTCTATATTACTCTGAGTCTTGGAAGATATCTCCTTTTGAGTTTGTTCACTCATCTCGTCAAATATGAACTTCATAAATGCTCCCTTAGATGTTTTATAGGTATCCTTTTCTCTGATACCAATTGAAGTGCCCTGATCGGTGTTAATCACTAAGAGGGTAAGGGGTGAATTAGTGAACCCTTTAAGTATTTTACTAATTGATTCTTTTCAATTAAGCCTTTATGGTTGGCTAAAGCCTTAATCCACTCTTCTTGTGTCTCTCATCCTTGTCTATAATGGTGTGGTAAATGTAAATGCACTGATCAAAAAAATTTACAAGGTTCAATTCAAATAGCCACTCCTTGCTGTGTTGGTTATTCTCCCCAACATGGATTCTCCACAATAATCTTATTATAAATTACAATGGTCAATACAGAGTCCCACTGTATCTCTCATGAGTCCCACACGAGGTTCTT
This sequence comes from Viscum album, assembly GCA_963277665.1. NCBI lineage: Eukaryota > Viridiplantae > Streptophyta > Magnoliopsida > Santalales > Viscaceae > Viscum > Viscum album. The sequence goes on from OY728135.1 coordinate 1,680,656,388, forward strand.
TTTACTACTTCCCATAATGTTACCAGAGTCCCACTAGCCTGCTTCAGAGTCCCACTGTATCTCTCATGAGTCCCACACGGGGTTCTTTTTACTACTTCCCACAGTGTTACATGAGTCCCAATATCCTACTTTAGAGTCCCATTGAAGAATTATTACTTCTGGATTTCACAAGATATGCTTCGTGATTCACTAAGGATGGATCTCCTGATCTTCCCTCACGAGCATGCTTAATCACACTTTCCCGTGAATCTCTTCAACAATCTTCAACAACTTTTGGTAAGGTCTGTTGGCATTACTGAATAACTCTAACCACATTTCTTATTAGTCCTCAGTGAAACAATTCTTATGAACTTATTTATTCTTCTGATGAATACCTGGCCTCACTTGTTTGTGTAAAAATGGTTCACACAACCTTTTTAAGAATGAAATAATTATTCAGATCAATATTAGCTCTTTCTGCCTTCTTGGATTTTCAAATACTATCAAATCAGATACAAGATTTTCTTTTAATTTTGTCTGGATTCACTATATGTACTCATTCACATTATTCATGGATTTCATGTCATCCAAACTTCTTGTATTGGATATTTCAATTAATAATGCTTCATGCATGAGTTCTATAGCATTTCTTCTTGTTGTTTACATAAATGCACTCACAATATTGATTATTACTTTTAAGTGTCTTCATGTGTGTATGTACATACATGCATGCTTGCACAATCTCTTTATTCTCTCTTACTTATGTGAAATCCCCACTGGGTATAAAATTTTGAGCAGACACACTTTCTGTTAATTTTTCTCACTTAATATTACACGCACATCCTTGTCTTTAGTTCTTTGAACATACAAACATATTATTTTTTTAGGTTTAATATAAGTTTGTGTTTCTTCAATCCTGACTGGTTATGATTAGGTCTGTGTTTTTCTTTCTTTCTTTCTCCTTCTTCTTCAAATCTGCACACACACAGAATTTTATTTTCTTTGTATGCACATGAACTGAACCATGCAAGCACCCTCCCTTTTCTTCTTCTTTCACACACAACTCGAATTGGTATAATAAGGGTGTGTGTGGGTTACCCATCTCAAAAGTGAAATCCAATGTGTATTTACCTCCTCTTTCTTCTTCTCAAGAGGGAAGTGTACGTGTCATGTATGAAACACCCAAAATATTGGGTTTATCTTCTTCTTCACAGACACGGTTCGCATGGATCTCAGTCATAGATCCAAAGAGTTTATTGGTTATGTCCTTGAAAGATCATAAATAGGGTGTGTAGCACCAGTTTTCTGTTTATAAATCCATATTTACACATGAAGAACGATGAGGGATTAAAGGAACCTGTCATGTATTCTAGAGTTTCTTTTCATATAGGATGTGTATTCTTTTGAAAACCAAGGTTTTTCTCATTTCTACTTTTCTCAAGGGATTCACGACACTTTTGCTTCGTATAGAAAGGTTGTGCGGAAACCTTTCCTCATCCTTCGCAAATCATAAATTAAGATGCTTTATTTTTTTGAAACAATGTCTCTCGGGTATGTGGATGGTAGCCTCTCTCAGTCTTGAGGATTTTATATTCATAATAAAGGTCCAATCCTTCACCATGTCAAAATTTCTTGATAAATTCCCTTTGAAGTTTCCCCTTTGAATAGCCGAGTATCTCAGCTTTTAAATACTTCAAACATGGGATAATATTTCTCGAATCTCTCAGATTGTTTCTATTTAACATGGAATCCTTATTTCAGGTGAAAAAATTGCGTTCATGTGTTTAAGAATTCATGAAATGATTCCCTTTGAGTTCTCGAGTGGCATGACGTTGACTCTCACCTTCATTTTCTTCGGGCTCCTTTGAGATCTTTGGTTTCATGCATGCATGAAAATGGAATTTCATGTATGGGATTCGTTATGCTCAAACGATCTAGATAAGCTCCTTAGTGGCTCAAATGATGGTCGGAGTGATGAGATAGGTGTTCAAGATTATCACGGGTTTTTAGGTGCAGTGGGGGTGGCATGAGGTTTAATATTACTCGAATGGAAAAATTGGACAACACTACTTAAATCCCAAAACACATAGATCAGATGGATGTCCTGGATGCACGTGATTGATCCCATGATTGATCGAACTATGGACAGCATTTCTGTGATGTATCAGATGGCTAAGATCATGTCCATGAATTTTAGGCCTTCCCACATCAAAACAGAGACATTGGATGCTCATGGTTTATGTATCAATTCACGATAACCACGCTTTATATTTATCATCCCCCCTCTCCTGGTGTTGCCCCGCACCGGTGTTTTGCAGGCATGCTTCTGCACCCAGCTTTTCTCCTCCGGGTGTGCTTCAAGATCCCACTCTGAATTTGTCGCACAAGTTCACCACCATGCGCACACTTTCAGGCTTATACATGTCCTACATGAACCTCTTGCGGGCTGCCTTCAAGGACTTCCCTTTGGGCGTGGTAGACCCTCATCTCTCTCATATTCCTTAGGTGAGGGCTTTATCTGTCATGCATATTTGGCCCTAATTTTTGATAGAGGGACATAAAAAGCCTTTTTTAAAAACAAATTATAACAAAAATAATATTCAACCTTTAAACACCAAGCCCTTCCTCCTTTATTTCTTCATCTTCAAACATCATCCTTCTTTTCTTTTTGGAATAACAAATCTAATATTCTCAATATTCCTCCTTTGATTCAATAATACATTATTCATGGAACATTTATTAATTCCACATGAATTAAGTCATAATGTGTGGTCTTTAATGTTGTAATGAAAGACGTGTTTTATTTAAACACATGTCTTGGAGTTTGAGTATCGGCTCAAGAAATCATCTAATTTTTAAACATCATCCATTTAAATTCAATGGATAGATCTTAAATACATCATCCACTAAGTGGCTATGGATGAATCTTTACTTATTTCCACATGAAATTGAGTATTTCATGGACTTCTTCAAGTGTTGTAACAATGTATAACCTTGATACATGATTTGGAACTTTGGATCAGCTCAGCAATTGCTGGAATTTTCTTTATAGAATGATCAAACATTACATCCAATGTCAAATAGTAATTCTCCTAAGTGATATAAACTTCGGAACAACTTCACCTTTCTCCCTTCAAAAAAACTTCACCTTTCCATTCTCTAAGAATCAATGGATTTCCAAGTATAATTCCTGATCACCACTTTGATAATGATTTTCACTTCAATCAATACCTTTCCATACACATATTGACACCTAATTAACAATTGACTCCTCATTGATATATTATTTACAACAAATGAAACACCATTATCAACCCATATCATCGTATATGGAAAACTGCTCAACATAGTCTACTGGTGGGAAAAAATTCAAGTCTAAAAAATGGGGATATGAAATGATAAAGTTTCCCAAAAGGGGATACACTACGTGTATGGGATCACATAAGGTGTGTCTTATTCACATGTGCCCAAAATGTGTTCTCGTTATTATTCTCATGTTCATAAGACAATGTTCATGTAACTGGTCATATATCTATTTGTACCCAGTTACCATCCCAAGCCCGTATACTCCTAGATTACATAGCATGTCCTCCCACACAGTGTCCTGGGAGTGTGAATTAAGAAACTTTTCTGCATTCTAGGGGATGGTAACATGATATGTGTTCCCAGCCACATGGTGTATGATCCTTATATTGGTTGAAAACATTATCCATCATGGATTCTGAAGAACATGTTTTGTGTTTCTCATCACTACACGGCTTAGAGCCTCATTTTCTATAGAAGTTCCAGAACTCTCACACAACTTCTTGATGAGAATTTTTTTATTACTAATTCCACTTGATATGTCCTTGAATCTCACTATGGAATATATAAATAAGCATGTTCACACCTGATTCGTTTCCAGTGTTCAGGTTCTGGCCAACCATATGCCTGAATGTCTCTCCCATTGCTGATGCTCACTTTTGTTTCCACTCCAGATCACATATCCATAATGTAATCAGTTTCATCCTTTGAATCATATTGATTCATGCACAAAACATATAAATAATAATCATTCGATAATACATCACTAATATGGGGTGTTTGATCAAACTTGAACATACACAGGTAATGTCAAACCATAACCTCATTTTCCCTTAGAGAAGAACACGATTAACATCGGGATAACTTCATATAAACAGAAGTATAAACATAATAGACCAAGAGTTAATGGAAAAAAGATCATAAAATTTTCAAAATCATGGTTGTTATTTAGTGAACAGAAGAATAAATTGATCGAATTTTTTTATTTTAATGGGATCATACAAGTATAAAAATATAAATAATAGATAACATTCATTCACATCATTTTAAACAAGGGAGTAAAACACAATTGATGATCCCTACAAAAATTATGGATCAATTGATGGTGAGTAACAAGTTCTACAGTGATGTATGGATCCTGCTGCGTTTTCTATCTACTGACCCACCTCAATTTGATCACCTTTCATCATCGAATTCGGAATCTACAAAGAAGAACACTTTAAATCACATCTCAATGCTCTGAGGGTTATAAAACTAACCCTTTATTATTTCTATAGAAAAAACTACATTGTGGAAATTTAGGATTGGGTATTAAATGAATTACTTTAAAATTTTAATTAATTAATCCAATTAATGTACCCATCAATGGAGGCCTCTTCTGAATGTCATGAACATACCATCTTTAGTCACGCCAAAGGTGAAACTGAATTATAGATATAACTATGGTATTATATTTATGATATAAAACTAAATTTAAGAGATAAAATGTTATTTCAAAAAAACCTTATGTGCACAAGATATTAATATATTTAACATTTTATAATATCAATTTTGGACCCACATGACCATGAAATATTAAATTGTCTTAGAACCTAGCTTCAACTCAATTTCATAATCTATTGAAAAGTCTTACATTTAAATAATAGGTTCTCTATAAGTATCATAAATGATCGAATATTTTTTATTTTTAATTGATAGACCAGGAATTCAGTAAGGAAGTGTTAAAATCACATATTTCTCTAATGAGTGGTCAAAATTAATGCATGTTTTTTATTAAAGAAATTCATATGGATGATGAAGATCTAAATAAAAATCTGATAAATGTTCCTTAATTTAACATTCATTGACATTGACAGATAGTGTTCTGAAAACATGTATGTGTCCCATCTATGAAATATTTGAATAAGGATTTTTTAGATGAAGATCATAGTTAATCATTTTGTATTCATCCTAGAACTATGAATTTATATGGAGATCTAAACAAGTTTTTGTTGTGGGAAAACATAAAGATATATATTTTCGAGTAGGTTTCTTAGTGATTGGTAAATTATCAAGTTGATTCTTGGCTATACAAATCTAATGGTATGTTACAACAATTACACTTTTTGAAATGGAAAGGGTAAAACACCACCATAGATTTTCACATCACAATCCACAAGATGTATAATTTTGATAATGATATATGACATATATTTTATCACTATAAAATTAAAAAACATTATTTCTATTAGAAAATATTCTGATATTAATCATCTTTCCTGTATATACATTAATGAATTTGTAAGGTCGCATGGAGACTTACATTCGATTATATTTTATGGAGATATGAGGATTACTGTGATGTTACGGAGAAGTATATAAAAAGATCATGATTTAGAGTTATGTTTGGATACATCTTGTAATCCTAAGAATTATGGTAAGTCTGATATAATAATCCAAAACCTGGAAGATATTATAATATTTCATCATATAGATTTCAATGGTGGCTAGGATCAATACGAGTATATAGTCATGTTATATCCCAAAAAAAATTTCCACTAAATCATTTAGATGGATCTTAATGTGGCCCTATATGGGAATAAGTTTAGAAATAAATCCTATGAAGGTGAAGTAGGATAAATAAAGCTATCGGTACCTAATATTACTAATTAAATGGATGATAATTTTAAATAAATTCAGAAGAAAATTAACATAGCTCAGATTCAATATTAAAGTTAGACTGACAATCATAAGTGTAATATGGAATAATATGTTATTGAGAAGTTAATCCTATGAATTTCTCCATCGAAAAATATTTTGTTATTTGGAAATAATGAAACGATGATCCCTAGGTATGGTGTCCCTTTTGAGATTCTTGATCAAGTAGGGATGTTATCTTATTTCATGGAGCTTCAACTGAACCTCCCTCATGTCCTTTATGTGTTCCGTATATCTACCCAGAGGATGTACATACCTGATCCATAAAAATTAAAAAATCAGATGTCATACTACTGAAACTTGTTATTTTATATGAAGGAAAATTTGTATCAAATTTGTATCATAGTGATAAATATATATGTTATAAGACTACTCGCATGGTTAAAGATCTATATTGTAATCATACATTTGGTGATGTTACTTGGGAACATATGATGTGATAAAATAGTGATATTCTATTTTTTTATATTGGAGTGATGAAATTTGAGGGAATTCATTTTTTAATTGTTATAATGAAACACACATAGATTGTTTTATTATTGTTCTATATAAATAAATTGGATTTCATTGATAGCCTTCATTACACATAACTCCAAATTTAAATAAATGGTGTTATACTATTGAAATATTTTTATTTGATATGACAGTTATCATCAGGTCGTTGGATTGGATTATATGAATAGGAATAACTAAATTATGAATAAAAAATATGGTTTATACATGTATAAAATGAAATTGTTACCTATACATTGATAATAGTGAATATAAAAATCATTGGAAAGTAAAATGAAATTGTTGTTCATCCATTACCATATATGTTTTGAATATAGTGCAGTTTGGTTCTGTTTTCCCTTGATAATGATAGTTATATTATTTAAACTAATGAAAATTTTGAAAATATCACTCTATTGACTTTATTACCCCTAAAATATTTATATATGGATAAAAAGAGGATAATTTTTTTCTAAATGTTTATTTTAAAGAAGCATTTGTTCATTTATTTTATGATTTTTATAATTTATTAATGTAATAATTAATATAAATTCATACACAACACCAAAACAGCGCTTGTGAAAGAGGTAAAAGACATATAAATGATTTTAAGAATTCTAAAAGTAATTTTTTTTTGTGAATTATAGAACGTAATAATTATATAGATTAATATAAAATTTTAAAGTTTTAAATTTTAATTCGATTAAAATATTGACTTTTTTATAGAAAAATTAAGTTAATAATTTCAAAGATTACATTAATGATATGAAAATATTTATTTTTATTTAATTACATAAAATTCATAAAAATCATGAAAGAGGAGAAGTTGTATGAAAAATGGTAAAAAATGAAATCACATGCCCATTTAGAACCAAATGTTTCCTTTTATGTAATACTAAAACCCTTGAAAACAGATAAAGTCATTATCATAGTTAATGTTAAATTGGTTAAAGATGTGGTTAACAAAAATATATTGTTTATAATGAAAAAAAACTAATAAAATTTCATTTTATGATGATATTTATACTATATTTTATTTTAAATTAATTCATTGTGATTTTAATCATTATAATTGAAAAATACATTAGTTATATTTGAGTTTTTTCTTAATTACAAGTGTATCACTTCCCTCCCATATAAAAGGACACCCGATATATATTTTAATTACAGAATATTTTGAATTATATCCTAACTAAACCATACCGAATTCTCTTATAAACAACTATATCCATGAATTATAGGTTCTATTTTTATTATAAGTCCATTGAAAAGGTCCTTAAAATTTGATTTATTCGAGGCCTACCAAAGAATAGGTAATCATTTTACCTGACCTCTTTCAATTTATTTCATCAACTACCTCCTATATATATATTTATTAATTATAAAAAAATGGATTTAATTTATAACATATACTAAAACGTTATTATGAACATGAAAATACCATTATCCAAACTATATTCCATCAAATATGAATTGAAGGTATCTCTTATGCATTCATGTGGTCTTCCACCTTCATTTTGAGATATAATTCATTTTCTATCCACATATTTCATGGATGGTTATTATGATGGTTTTAGTATTTATATTTGAAATTAATTAAATAATTATAATTATATAATTATAATATAATATATACCTTCATACCACAAAATTTGTTGGAAAACAATAATGTTGCATGTGTGTGTGGATTACCACCACCTCAAAGTGATGTGATTCATATTTCATTTAAAATTTACATGGTTGGTGATAATGATATATAATCAATTTATATGATCTTATAATTATTCTTGAATGGTGAATTATTATTTACCTTTATTTCATTCCATTCATCAAAAATTTGAAACAACATTCATGCATTTGTATGGTGTACGGTCTCTATGAATGGATTAATTCATTTATCTATCTATTCATTTTATGTATGTCCTTAAATATAAATATAAATAATATAAATGATATTAAAATCATAATTAACATTGTGGAGATAATTTAACCATGATCAATCTATAAGGAATAGAACATCTAAACTGAAATTCCCTTGAAAAACAACACTTGGAAACAATGATTATATTAATTAATTATTAAAAAATTGGTATTGAAATGTTAAAAGTGGATCATATGTCATTTTATAAGTATTTAACTGGATATTTTATTGAATTTTAATAATTTTATATTTATTGTAATGGATGTTATTGTTTTTTTTGTAAGTCAAAATTGTTGTAAGGGTTGTGTGTTACAATATCGTTATTTATCTGGTTTTTTTCTCATCAATTTTATTATGATGGAATATTATAACTTAGACATCAATAATCCCATGAATTTTCTTCTCCAGACATTATTTATAGTGATTATATGTTTTTAATTAATTCCCAACTCTTTAATAAACTTAATATACTGAAAAAATATTTATAGAAAATGAATTTATTTATATATTCAGTCAAAAGTAATTTTCCTTCCATATATATGTTTTCATTAAAATGATTTCATGATAGTTTTTTACAACTCTATTATGAATTTTTAATTTTAGTTTTTAAATCATTAATTTTTTTACGAAAAATTATAAGTAATCTTCTTATATTTTTACAAATTAAGTAGTTTGGAATATTTACTGACAATTCAAAAGAAATTATTTTTAGCATATCTGGAATTTGAAAAATTTTCATCCATCATGATCACTCAATGGTTTTAAGATTATCATACAAAAATTTCCAAAAAAAAAATCGTATAAAATGCTATCATGAAAGTTTGGTAAATCCATTGATTTTAATTAATTTATTTCAAATAAGAAAATATATATTCACTTTTTAAAAATTCAGGTGATATATTGAAGAAAACATTCATTTATGATTGTATCCATTGATGTAACATTTAATTTTCTGGGGGTATTATCCAAGGATACCATCCATATTCCTTCTTTTATGGTTTAATGATTTGAAAGATGAGATGTTTTCGAAAATTGTTTTTTTTTCATGGGTTATGTTATGATGAAATGTTTAAATGGTAATGAAACCCTTTTAATTTACATAGTAAGTGATATACTATGAAATTTTTATGATCCTATAACACACATAAGAATGGAATATGATTATGTGATATGTGGTCCCTGAATTATGTATCCCTCCATTTAATTTGGTTAGGACAGATAACTCATTATATAATAAGGAATACAATGTGGAGTGAAGAAAGATCAATAGGTTACTTTGGCCACTATAATATTATTCAGAGTGAAGTTTTACTAAGTATATGATGAATTGGGATTGAACCCAATCCACTATCATAGTCTTGGAGTTGATCCTTGAGTAATGAATTGACTTTCAATGGTTATACGCATGATAAATTCTTATTTATTATGAAAATGTTATTCTCTCATGGATCATGTTATTTTATCCATTTATGATTCATGTCTTATGAGAAATCATGATTTATTCCATGACCCAAGATTATTATCATTGATATGCAATGTACAGTTTTCAAATGTTAATATTTTGTTGTCATAAACTTATACTCATGTTATGTTTAAGAGATATTTTCTATCTCCCTTATTTTCCTTTATAGATCATCTAAGATACCCCTATATTATGTTCCATTTTCCAATGTTATGATGAAATGTTTTAAATATCATAAGTATATCAATGGTTCTTATTGTGACGAAGTATGTGTGAGATAAAGTAGATCTCTTATGAGTAATTTTTTTATGTATCTAAGTCTACAGACATAAAAAACCAACATGATTGCAGTTTGGATCATACTGTTATTTAATTAATATTCATATATGATGTTGTAATTTATATGTTTGAAATGTATAGTTCTTTATAGTTTGAAATAAACACATTAATTTTTTTCGAATACATTATGTTTTTTTGAACAGGGACTCAAAAACTAAATCATTAGATGAAATAATAAAAAAGAATAAAACATGAGAAGATAATTATTATTTATGATGTTATTGATTTTAATTTAATATACATATGATTTCAATTAAATACTAAAAATGATGGGGCTATGATCTCTAACGAAGAAAAGAAACACATAGAAGAAATATATGAATGGGGGAAGGCAACACATAAGTTACCCTCATTTTAGAAATAAACCATTAAATAATACATCTGATATCATAATCTAAACTATTATATTCTATATACCTCTCTTAGTCTAAATCGTCTTCAAATGTGATAATATAATTGGCCTATGATATCTTCCCAATAACAAGCATTGACCTAATTTCCATGGAGGACTTAAGTTATGAATGAAATATCCTTTATCTAAACTTCATTATTTCAACTAATGAGAAACCTTCATAATATTTCTTATCTTACTTAAAAATAACATTCATATTAGAGATCTCTAGTGATATAAAATCACATGTCATGTATGCCAATTTTCCCACAAATATTTTACAATTTCCACATCTCGTTTAACTCTTCCATTGTATGAGAACTAGAAATTATGGGATCAAAATATAACTTTTCATGTTGAAATGTAATATTCACATGTCCATAAGTCCCATACATCCAGGAGTCTCTTTAATACTCCCCTTGAGGGAAATTTCACCCGTGCTTACTTATTCTATAACTGCTATCATCATCAACTAATGTTTTCCACTATCTATGATTACAATTAGAAAACAAATTATCACTACCCTCATAAGTACCTAAAGTTTAATCCCTTGTAAACAATGTACCCTATTTCTACAAATCTATATTTCCCTCATAATATTCCTTAATAGTATGTCATGAACCCTCTAGTGGTCACCAAATACATCCTATTTATTTCCTATAGCTTGCATAATTTCTTGTGTAACAGCATTCCTCTGTTCATGACCTGAGATAAGATCAATGGATCCATTTGACCATGGAACTTAAGTATCTACATGAATCCAAGAAGGAACCATGCTTTAATGGACACAGTTTTCTCAAAGATCAACATGAGATTGTGCAGACTCTCTCGATTGGTCACTAGCACTAAATACATGACCATCCGGTTGATTCCCTATAAGAACCTCGCCCGAATAGATGCCATGATGACCAAATTTATCTTGATTATATGCATAATCTACTACATGAAAATAACCAGTAGTTACACTAGCCTTATTATTCATATCCAAGGATCAATTCCTCTAATAGTGTTCCCCATCATGATTAGTTAAATAATAGTACATGCATGTGGACAATTACAAATTATTACCATGGAATGAACTATGATCTTTCAATCATAACAGAATATAGTATGATTCTCACTAACAAGTCTAAGAGTTAACTCATCATCATGTGTATCCATAATCCATTTTCTTATTATCATTGAATTAAGTTCAATCCCAAAAAATGCTATGGAAAATATCACAACTATAGGTTATTTTTTATCTCAATAAATTTAAATATGGACACCAATTGATGGAGAAATGTCATATTAAATTTTACGATGAAAACATCTCCAATTTGATCTAATTAATTTACCCTTGAATTAAGCATGTGAATTTCCAATTTAGAAAGGGTTTAAACTAAAACACCAATCCTGAATATAGAGAAAACTTTTTATATGAGAAATGAAACCATGAACCTATTCCATTATCTTATGTTATTCAGTATGGAATAGAATGGTAAAAATCCATGACCCATTGGTATGCGTCATAAGTTTGTGAAGCTTCTAATATAGGATAAATAGGAAAAAATATCATCATGTTTCTACATATTGGTACCCTATGAAAGGATAAAAAATCCAATAATATAGTGATTTCATTGGAATAAATTATGGATGATCACATATGACCACATATTGACCCACAAAATGGGTCCTTTTTTTAGAATCCTTCGAAAATACACTTCCTCCAGAATTATGAATATCCTTTCTTTGACAAAAAAAAGAACTTATAATGTCAAATTCAAGTAATTTATTCCCATGATAGACTTCCCTTATGAAGGTAACTATATAATATGCATATCTATCCATACTCTGAGGGAAACCTCCAATGACGAGGTGTTCATGACATGAACCAATCCATAGTTCCATCCAACCCAACACCTGACCCAGTCCATGGCATGTCCGGAAGGGCATTCCCAATCCTCATGGGATGAAAATTAGTGCCTCTATATCAAAAATGAAACATGGGAATGATTTCACCCATGTAATTAATCAAAAACAACCAAATATAATAAATTAACCAAAACTAAACATTCATAACCAAACATCGAATGATAATTTTTAGATTGAATGATTTTATCTTTAAACAAAATCCAAAATGTGATACAACAAAAAGGCATATAATCAAACTATTCCATAAGCTCCATGTAACAAGAGGGGAATCATCCTCAAGCAACCACCACTACACCTATAAGGGAAAACCATTATCATCCCAAACCATCATCTCCAAACATCTTTCCTTTTGTTGTGTTAAACATAACCCTGTCAACTTACACCCAATGGTGTAAGTAGCATATGATCCAAAGCCTGGTCGATGCCACCCAATAAATAGATTTCCTACTATAAACATTATAAGATAAGTTAACATGAATGTTTTATAAAATAAAAACTATAAACAGTTTTATGAAAAACATTTTTACAGATTACAAACATTCATTAAAAAAATATACTTAAGGCCTACCGTATGCCGATGGATGCTACCACATCATAAGAGAGCACTAAGTCAGGGAAATCCCTATAGGATTTAACTCTAGTTGGACCATAGGGACATATTATCTCAGGGGAAAGTGGTATTGAATCCACACCAATAGTGTTCCCAGGAACAAGCCACTATAAAGAAGCAACATCAAAAATTATAGTGGTATCTAATCATCATCATGTATTTAGTTAGTGTTGTAATCATTAAACCCTCTAATTGAATCAGAGCTAAGCCTCTTCTGATTAATCTAGCATACAAGTCCTAGTTTCTTTCACCAAGATAAATAGGATTCCCTTCATGCTACATTACCATTTCACATTTCACATATGTCACCAATTTACATGCATACACAAACAAGATGAATACATACATGAAACTACCATTTCTCATAGGAAAAATCATCTTTCAATTTGATACAGACACCAAACTAACATTAAAACATTATTTTCACCACTTTAAAAATTCATTAAACATCTTTCACAATCTATAAAACTCACTTAATGGTCACAACAAGATTACACACTTGAAATACAACCAAATTCCATTAGAAAATCCACATTTAAACCTGAAACATGTCAAAAACCTTTAAAAACTCCTTTATCACCACACACATAAATCGTAGAGCATATTTAAATACTCTATAAAGCATATTAAAAACTTCAAAAAATGTTTATTTATGGAAATACAAACCTCTAGAGTAGAAACTCTCAAAAAACAATGGAAACCGAAAACTACATGCCAAGTGAACCTTAAAGAGGAAAGATCAAACCCTACACATTAAGATTAAAACATACGAATTTAGATCTTACCCTAAAATTTTCACCCAAACCACTATATATATGAACCCTCAAAGAAAGATGAAGAAATCCAAAATAGGAATAAACCAAGAAATGAAATAATTACTTGAATATTTGTGGAGAAATCACTCCAAACCCCCCACCAAAACGGAGCACCATGGGATGAAGAGGTCTATGGAGGAAGCTTCTATGGTGAAGAATCTCGAAGGGAGAGGATTTAGGGTGCTTAAGGTTAAAACATGGGTGAGAGAAAACATAATAATCCAATTTTTAATGACCTGGATAGGACAAAAGGTTTTCTGACACAGTTTTCCATACAAAGATGAAATTGAGTGCTCCTTATAGCCAAAGAAGGACGAGCCGCACTACTAGCCTGAATGGTTTACAAAGCATGTGATAACCCTCTATCCAAAATAGCATTTGATCGCATGGTTACCTTGGAATGGGCACACAATTTTCCAATCCATGGGATAAAAAAGGGGCACCTGATGTTGGCCAAAAATTTCCATTTTTCTAAAACAATACAACGAATACCAAAAATTAAAAAATATTCCACAAATAAATAGAAAAATACATAAAAATGATAACAATGTTGTGAAAATTCTCCCCACTCAGAACACATTACGTCCCCTGAAAGTCATCCCAAAGCTTGATCTAAGAATAAAAATGGATACTCTTGCTCAACCCATGACTTCTACTCCTAGGTATCATGTTCATCATCAACATGCTGCCAAAGAACATTGACTAATGAAATAGACTTCCAATGAATCACTTTCTACTGAGAATCTATAATCCATATTGGCTTCTCAAACATTGATAAATTGGGTTCTGACTCCAACTCTTCCAAATCCAACACATGAGATGGATATGGGTTATACTTCAACAATGGGGATACAGGAAATATATAATGAATTGATGTCAACTATGAATGAAAATCTAACTTATATTCCACTTTACCAACCGTATCAATGATATCGAAAGATATGAAATAGTTTGGTGTCACCTTCCCTTGCCTACCCAAATAGAAATGAGCCAAACAAGGCACCACAATCAGGAACAGCCAGTTGCCCAAAGAAAAATCTATATTTCATATTATCTGGTCAGTATCATATTTTTGAGACTTTGAACTATCAACAATTTTTTCCTAATCAACTTGACTTTCTCAGACATCTCTTTCACTAAGCTTTGTTCCACTAGTGAGCTCTTACATACCTTTTCCCAAAACAAAGGTGACTGAAATTTCTTACCATAAATAACCTCAAAAAGGATCCATTCAAATCAATGATTGGTAACTTTTATTACAAGAAAACTCAACCAGTCCCAAATGGCCATCCCACAAACTGTTGACATCCGACACAAATTTCTGAAGAATGGATTCTAAATTTTGATTCTCATATTTTGTATGACCATTTATTTTAGGATGGTATGTCATGATCAACATTAACTACTACCCCAATGCCTTTTTAAGTCCCTCCCAAAACCAAGAGTTAAAACGGGGTCCCTACCTGAAACAATTGCTGATGGCACACAATGTATCCTCATGAACTTCTGAATATACATCCAGTCCATCTCATAAACCTTCTTCGGATCCCTAATTGGAATAAAATGGGAGTATTTTTTTAGATGATCAATCACTACCCAGATATAATTCTTTCCCCAGGTTGTACAAGGAAAGCAGATAATGAAGTCAATGGTGACCTCATCCCACTTCTACGTAGGAATATGTAGTGGTAGGATCCAACCAAATGGCTTCTGGTTTTCTAGTTTTACATATTGACATGTTTAACACTGTGATAAAAAATCAACCACAACCAACCTCAAATTTGGCCACCATGAAGACTACTTGATCATTCGTCAACTCGAAGGACATGAACGAATACTCAAAATTGAAATATCTACTTCAGAAATTCGTTTTCAGAACATCCACATCTCTAACTCTGACTTGGTGACAACAAGAATGTTGTTAAACTTCAGAAAACCACCTTTCCCCCCTTAATATGGTAAGAAAGACCATCAATTCGGGGAAAATGGTACTTAATATTGATTGTTACCTTTTTTAGCTTTCAGTAATCAATACAAGATTGGAGAGATCCATTGACCTTATTTGCAATCAAAACTATGGTCTCCAAAGGTGAGACGCTCCGGAAAATTAATCCTTTATATCCAAATCATTTATTTGTCCCTTTAAATCCCTCAACTTGGTGGGGCCATATGGTATGAGGGAGGAGATATAGGATCTGTTTTCGATGCCAAATCTATAAAGAACTACACATCCAACTCTAGTGAATATCCTTAAAATCCATCTGGGAATACCTATGGAAACTAATCCACCACATAAGGTAATCAAACCTTAGTAGCACCACCATCGCCCTCCATCATGAGCAAGGATATCTGAAAAATGTGATTTTCCAATTCCGAAAGTGGAGGTTCAACACGACCTAGCCAAAGATCTCATTCACCATGAAAGACAGGGGTACTTCCTTCAGGTTCCATAAAACTTACTCAACGCATGTAGAAATTGATGTTCTCTTAAAAGAACACCATCCAATCCATACCAATGATCACATCAAAGGGGTAAATTTCCAATACTATGAAATCTCATTCTAGATCAATCCCTAACATGGTGAGTGCACAAGACGGACACCAAAAACACTTCTCTTTCTTCTTTCCCAATAATGTTACTAAGTCCATAGCATATGGCATATGATCAGTTGGTAAACCCAAATAATTCACATTATGGGAACAGGTAAATGAAACAGAAGCATCAGTATCAAAAAAACAACAACCAATGAAGATTCAATGAAAAGAGTACCTCAGACTATCGTAGGTCCCACATCGGATTCCACTAGATCTTAATCCACTACCAGATTTTTTCTCATATCATCCTGATCATGAGAATGACTACTAGAAGATGGCTCTTCAATGAATTGAATCTCCTAGAAGATGATCCATCCCTACTGCCACAACCTCAAAACCAATATCCCACTGTCTTGGATGGATCACACTAGGATGACGTCCCCCTATAAGCCATAGATACAACCACACTCTGATAAGAATGAGTGGCCATGCTAGACCTCCAAAAGATCCCAATAGTTCCACATCGATGATAATGTTTGGGAGGATATTTTCATGCAGGTCATATGTGACCTTCCTTCCCGCACTGGTGGCACACAACAGACCCCACATCATAATCCACAGATTAAGACTAATGGCAAGGGTGTCCTCAACTACAACAACCTTTCTTCCCCTACTCTTCCCACTTCTTCTTCTTCTCTGATGAACTTCCATGGACCACAGATGACACTGATCCATAGAAACTAGGATGGTTAATATGACCAATATCTACCATCATTGGCATGATATACCACCTCATCAAAGGTTTTTAGAATGAAAATGAAATGTTGAGATCTGATTTCTGGATGTAACCCCCGTTTGAACCTCTAAGACTTCAGTTTCTTTTTCGAAACGAGTTTAGGTGCACACCGAACTAGCTCAGTAAATCAATTAGCATATTCTATCATATCCTGGTCTCCATCGGTAAGGTCAATAAACTCCCAGGATCTATGTTTGGCCATGAACTAAAGAAAAAATTGCTCTAGGAAAATGACATTAATGTATTTCCAACCCAACTTCTTGTGATTTCTAGCTTACACCACAGAGTCCGACCACTTCCAACTAGAACCCTCTAACTTGAATGAGGCACATTTAACTCTAACTTCTTGAGTAGTGTTGAGGAAGTTGAACATCCACTCAATATTCTCATTACACTCTTATTCTTACAAAGGATAAGTTCTAAGTCAAAAATAAGGATTCTTGTTCTTGAGCTACACCTGCACTTCTTCATTTATAAGAACTCATTCAGCATCTCTAACCTAAGCAAGACTAGATTCTACTCCTCTCCCCAAATCTTGGGTAGCTCGAACCAAATCTTCCAATAGTATCTGATCAATTGGCGAGGGAAAACTCTCTCCAACCTCTTCACATGCTTTCACATGAATTATACGGGGAGGAATCTTTCTACAAGAAGTAATAACCATAAGAAAAAACATAAACCTAACTGTCCTAAAAATTTTCAGCAGTAACAATAAATCTCAAACACATCTACAAATCAAAAAAAATACAAGTCCATTTCAATTATAAGAAAAAACAAGAAAAAAAATCCACCTAGACATAGTTCCCTTATACATTTTGTAGCATGTACGTCTCACCTAGAGGAGAATTCAAATAAAATCTTAACATCCCACAGAGACTCAAGATCTGTCATGGGATGTGATGGCCAGGCATGCTGCTTGCAACCAGAACAATAATCCCTAACAATTATAAATCTTTTCTATCTATAATCATCCAAAATATCATGAACCACAAGATTGTAACCTTCTTTGATACCATTCTTTCATGAATAAAGACAGAGTTCCATCCAATCGAACACCTAACTCGTCTAGTGGCATGATCTTAAGGGAATTATTGATTCTCATTGGATGGAAACTAGTGCCTGGGTATTTGTAATGTGGCTGGGGAATGATTTCAGACATGTAAATAATCACAAAAAAAATAAACTATTATAAATAAACCAATACTGAGAAATCATAACCAAACATGACATAACAATTTCTAGATTCAATGTTTTCATCTTTAATAAAAAACATGCTACAAAAAAATGGGTATTACTAAACTATACCAAAACACCCATATAACATGAGGAGAATTATCCTCAAGCCACCCTCACTACACCTACAAGGGAATACCACTAGAATCTCAAAACACCATCTCAAAACATATTTCCTTTTCCTGTTCCAAACATAACCAAGTATACTTACTCCCAAAGGAATAAGTAGGGTGTGAGCCAAACCTAGTAGGATGCCACACAACAATGAGATTCAATGAAATAAAAACTATAAGACAAATTAACATGCATGTTTTATAAATTAAAAATTAGAAACAATTTTATGGAAATTACTTTTATGGAAAACATACTTGATTTCAAAAAAGTATAATCAAGGTCCTTTGTATGCTCACAGATGGCACCACATCACAAGAAAAAAATAATTAATTGAAATTGTTATAGGATCTAGCTCTAATGGGACCATAGGGACATAATATGTTGATGAAAAGTGGTATAACAACCACACCAATAGTGTTCCCAAGCACGAGCCACTAGAGAGGAGGAACATCCAAAATTATTGTGGTCCCCAATCATCATCATGTATTTAGTTAATGTTGTAATAATCAATATCACTAGATGAATCCAAGAGAATTCACTTCCGAGTAATCTAGTATACTATTCCTAGTCCTCCAACAAAGATACCTAAGATTCCCTTTGTGCTCAATTACCATTTCACATGTTACATGAGTCACTAATTCACATATGTACACAAACAAGATGAATGCGTATATTAATATACCATTCCTTATTTGAAAAATCCTCTTTAAATTTTTTACACAAACAAAAATCGCTTTAAATTACGATTCAAACCATTTTTCAATTCCTTAAACATCTTTCTCAATATATAGAACACACTTTACAATTTCAACAAGGGTACACACTTCAAATACAAGCAAATTCATTGAGAAAAAACACTTTCAAACCATACACATATAAAACCCTTTAAAAGAACCTTTATCACCACAAACATAAATCATAGAACATATTTAAACACTCCAACAATCATATCAACATCATCAAATAATGTTAACAATTGAACTCCCTACCTTAAGCGTAGAAATGCCCCAAAAGGTGGAAACAAATAATCGAATCAAAGATAACCCCAAAGAAGAAATCTCAAATGTTAAACATTAATATTAATCATTAAAAATTGAGATATAACCCAAAAAATATCACGCAACCCTCTAGAGATATGAAACCCAAAAGAAACAAGAAGAAAACCATATAAAAGAGGAAGAAACCAAGAATCGTGGGACTTACATGAAGATTCACGGAGACATAACTCTAAATCAACAACAAAAATGGAGTTCCAAGGGAGGAAGATGTCTAGGGGTGGTTACTAGGGAAAATAATCCCAAATGGGGATGATTTTGGGGGTTTAGTGTTAAAAATCAGGGAGAGAGAAAAAATAAAAATCCAATTTTCATTGACTTGGATAGGAGAGATTGTTTTCTAGCATGGTTTTTAAAAATCGGTAGCCACTGTGTGCTCCTTACGATCAAAAAAGGATCGGCCACATGGTTATCCTGCATGGTTTACAAACCCAACTCTAACCATGTGATAAAAATTTATCCAAAACTATATTTTGTCACACAATTACCTGGGAAAGCGCACACAATTTTCCAAATCGTGTGCCACCTGCAATTTACCCAAAATTTCCATTCTTCCCTAAAAATAAAAGGAAACCCCAAAGGGAAAATAACTAGATCAAAAATAAATGGACAAATACCTCAAAAAATAAAACACAAATATGACCATTCAACCTCAAAATATTTATCGCTCGATAAAAACATTGAGCTCAAGAATCCCTATTCACATTGAAAATCATTATAGATAGAGCTCTCTTGAACCATCACACCTCTACCATTCATTATTTTTTCAAAAAATAAGTGTATATTTTGATCTAATTATACATGCAACATGGTCCGATTTTACCCTCCTTTTGTATCTATATAATAACTTCGAATCACCATTTTCCATAGTAAAAATAGTGTTTGACTATGGCAAGACTTGAGCCTGAGACAGTTCCCATGGAGGGATAGGTGTGCATCCAGTATATACCACTCAACTAAAAACCCATGTGGAAATAGAAAATACTATTATTCATATTAAATTTTCTACACATTTAAAATAAAAAACCCATAAAATAATATGTGTGATAATCCTTTGATAGTGGAACATATTTTGACTAAAATTATTCAATCAGATATGTCATGTTAAAGCTAAGATCCCCTGGATTATCCTATGTATGTGAATAAAGTTTTTATTAACTCCAGATTATCATGGTGGATAGTTAATTACAAACACGATTTACACTTGATCATCCTTTAAATTATAATTCCAAGTCTTTTATTTGGTGTACTATAGTTGGGAGACCCAAATATAATTAAGTTACTGTAGGAATAGAGTTGATTATATCCATATTATGGATTTGGATAAAAAAATTTAAACACAACTATCTAATAGTCAAACCTATTATGATTGGTATGATTCCCTACCCAAGTAACATAGTCGTTGGATGAATTTAATTATAGTACATGTCCTGGTGAATTATGGATCTTGGTTCAAAAAAATTATATGACACACTGGGTCAGCAATTTTAATGGTTGAAATTTCATTAAATGTCCCTGATTAAAAGACATAAGACATGGTATTCATTGGATAAAAAGTCAAGTTTTATAAAAATATCATCATAACTAATTTACAATTTATATCAATCCTTGATATAAGAACCTTAATGTATGTAAATATTATGAATGGTTACTATAGAAAAGTTTTTCAGAAAGAGAAATGTTCTAGGAGTTACAATTGTTCCATCCTATGTAACCAAGTGCTGAAGTTGTCCAACAATAAAATTAAGATTCTTATAGAAGCATATAATGATTCATTTAAGGCTTTAAAGTCATTATATTATAATTTAATATTGGAATTATTTTCTCATGTACTCACTATGATGAGGTATTTATATTATATTCAATATGATTTTTTAGACTAAAAAATTCTTATAAGGATCATTCAGGTTACACTGACACCAAACAAGCTTTAACTAGCACTAAAAAAGTCCTTTATCAATGTAAAAAATTTCTGATAATAGAGCGGCTATTAAAGGGGGTCCCCTTTATCAGCGCTCTGAAAAGTGTTGATAAAGTATAACCTTTATCAGTGCTATTCGAAGTGTTGATAAAGGATTACCTGTTTGGGTGTGTTGTTTATATAACAGCACACCTAGAAACCTAGAAAAAATAAACATCACACAAATAGAAAACCAAAATAACCAAACCAGAAAAAAATAACTATACAAACTAACAAAAATATGCTAAAAATAACCACCCATTGTATATATAAAAGAACCACATACACGATGAAAATGATGAAAAAACAAGCAGCACACACAAATGTATAAAAAACAATGAAATATATATTTAATTAACATCATAAATAAAAAATATTCATTAATGTAATATACTAAAAAACACTTCTATATTCATTTTGAACTTTGTTTTATATAATTACATTTACAATTATCCAACAAACACTTAAAAACATTAATGTTTTCTCGCTTGATGCCTATAGTCCCCTTTAAAAAATGTCCTCTGATGGTAATAGTTGCTGAAAAAAACATCCAAACTTGAAAAAAAGGTTACCCCTATAAAAGGAAACAAATATTATGCTATTAATACTATGGAATCTAACCTTTATATTAAATAACTTTTCATTACATTTTATAAACATAGGTTCTTTGATGTCAAGTGTCTTGGAAATCTAGAACACAAAAAAAAAGAAAAAATAAAATATTCTTATAATAGAATTGGAAGAAATAAATATAATTTCATCCTAAGTACATTTTCTTCATCTCATAACCTAGACACATAAATCAAAGGAAAGGGTGATCAGAAGGCCCAGTATGGAAATCAAGGCAATTAGTTTACTTGTGATATCAATAAGAACTTGATGAAAACCACAAGACATGAGGAATGGAAATAAAGGAATATCATAATAAAAAGAACATGAATTAAAACATGAATATGTGGTTAAAAAATTTCATTTAGATATTCATGAACATATCACCAAGGTTCATTCCCAAGGTATCATAAAAACATTACCAAGGTTATTCACCATGGTATCATGAAACATGTTTTCTCAAGAGATTAATTCATTACCCAATGCATTGGAGCACTATCAGGGTGCACCTTTAATATGTATTTATTTTAATGTGAGCCACATAGATCATAATCAAACATTTCATAAACAACCTAAAAATAATCGATGAAATGGGTTTCCTGAAAAAATCGTGACGTTTAGAAAGTACATAAAAATATGATCATATTGTCATTCATAACCCATGGAAAGGGAGTGTGGGTTATATGTATGCGAATTCCAGAATCAAATTGAGAAATTTTATGTATTTATGAATACCCCTAGAAATGAAAATAGATTTGGGTATCCACATAAATAATACAAGGGAATTTTTTGAGAAAAAGAGAAAGATTTTGAGATGAAAATTCATAAGCATAACAACTACATAACATCATTTTAGAAAACATTAAAAAGAGAGGGGATAGTGGTCAACCAATCAAAAATAATTAATAACACATCATGGATACATAATAAGATCTTGGTATGGATATTTTAATGAAATACAACATGAAAAGGAAACATGAATGAAAAGAGAAGATGTAATTTCTTTTAAGAAAAATTCGGCAGCCTAACAGCGTCGCATAAAAATTCAGAAAATAAATTGATGAAAAAAGAAAGGGTCTCTCATAATTTGGACATGAAATGGATATTAATAATAATATATAAGAAAATACCCCCATATAAGAATATGTAAACTAGAATACATAACATAATGGAAATCATGACTAAAAAGTGGAGGGTGAAAGGTTCTCTTACCTTGAAGAGTATCTTCAGAAGCACAAAGGATGGGACCTTGGGGGGATTTAGGGAAACATGGGAGGACACCTTGGGAGGTAGAATGACCATATCTTCATTGAGGAGGATTTTGGAATGAAATGAAAGAGGTAATGACTTGGTATTTATAGGAAAAGTGAGGGAATATTTAATTAATTTCCTAGGGACACCTCATTGGTGGTATTTGCAAAACCATGGGTTTTCCCATGGTATTAGCCACTTGGGACACCTCATAACATATATAACTATTCAAAAGTCGACCAGATTTATAACATCATCAATGATGTCATTAACCACCCGAAACTCAAAACTGTATTATTATTATTCACTAAAAATTCAACTGTATCAGAAAAATCCTAAAAATTCACCCTAATCTCATATCGATGATCTGAATTCAAAAATGAACACCATTTTATGAAAATAATATTCTAAATTTTTGAATTTAATTTTTAAATAAAATCATTATTTATTCAAAAAACAACTCTAAAACTATAACTTATTTTGTAACTCCTTGAAATACAAATAAAGGTCCCATAAAATTATCGTATAACCATAAGACAATAGAATATAAATTTATGATTACATTTTATGAAAAAAAAAATTTATATTAAATTTTTGAATTGATTATAAAATTGTAATTAAAATATTTATGACATACAAAAACACGAATACTTATATTACGACCATTTTTTCACTTTTAAGATGTCTAAATTATATTTATACAATCATGGGTGAAGTTTCTATTTTTTTCCTTTTTACTATTCATTACTATTCATTTCTATTCATTACTATTCATAAGGGTATATTACTATTCACACTTTACTATTCAGCAAAAAATTAAGTTGATCTTATTAGAAGCTAAATCTATTTCTGGTCACAATTGTAGAAGACCATTTTCTGAAAATCATTTCACATTATTAATTATTTAATGTTTAGAAAAATATTTTAAAATACCCCTTTATCCAAAATTAATCGATAATATGGAACTTCATCCTACATTTATCCGGACATTTGAAATTCAAAAATTTAATATAATAAGAAATAAAAATTTTATTTATTCAAAAGGATTGCACAACGTAACTAAGGTCTCATTACATAGCCCCTTATAACACATGCATATGACCAAAGTGTAAGGTAAGGTGATAGAATCTTGGGGCGGGTCAGAAAACATTTCCCATGTGGTGATTTCTATCAGCTTGAACATCTCCGTTAGGCCATTCCGTTCAATCTTCACATGTTCAAGTATATCTTGGGCTTGGTCGATAGCAAAGCCTAGAGATGCTACCTCTTTCCCAAGCTCTAACAGATGGGCTTCGTACGGCCCGAGTATACTGGATGAGGTCATCGACTCTCCTTTCTGTATTAATTAACCAAGATCACTTGTATTTATAAACAATAATTATAATGTTAACAATTTATTTTCCAACGGACATATTGACAAATGGTCATATAACAGTTGAAACCCAACGATATCACTTCATTAATTAAAGGATATAGGTTGGTGGAGTATAAAATGAAATAACACACAAATTTAGGAAACAAATATTATTAAAAAGTTCAGGTCATTACACTCTTCCCCCCTTAAGAAATTTCATCCCCAAAATTTTAACTCGTACCCTAAGAAGAGAAAATGTGTGGGTACTTCTGCCCCATAGACTCCTCTGGCTCCCACATTGCTTCTTCACATTTATGGTTCCTCCACAACACCTTAACATGGTGGGTAGTCTTTTAGCGTAAAACCTTGTCTCTACGATCCAAGATCTCCATCCACTATTCCTCATAAGAGAGGTCATGTTGTAGTTGTACCACCTATTGATTTACTACATGTGAAGAGTCGAATATGTACTATTTCAAGAGGGATACGTGGAAGACATCATTAACCTATGCTTGATTTGGAGGAAGTGCAATCTGATAGGCCACTTCTCCAAAGCGATTAAGGATTTCATAGAGGTAACTGTACCAAGGGTTGAGCTTCCCTTTTTTCTCAAATCTCATGACTCTCTTCCAAGGTGAAATTTGAAGAAAGACTTTGTCACCAACATCAAACTCCAAGTTCCTTCGACGGTTGTCGACATAGCTCTTTTGCCAACTCTGAGCAGCCTTAATGTGTTGTTGGATGGAATGGACTTTTTCTATCATCTCTTGAATAAGAATAGGCCCAAGAAACATTCTTTCACCAGCTTCAGGCCAACAAGTATGATCTCTACACTGCTTACCATATATTGCGTCATAGGGTGCCATTTGAACGCTCGAGTGGAAGCTGTTGTTTTAAGAGAACTCAACTAAAAGGATATGTTGATCCCATCCACCATTCTGTTCCATTGAGCATGTTCTCAGTATATCCTTGAGTGATTGAATAGTCCTTTCAGATTAGCCATCTGTTTGGGGGTGATAGGCCGTACTGAAATTCAATTCAATGCTCAGAGCATGTTGAATACTTCTCCATAATTTTTATCTGAACCTTGGATCAGGATCATATACGATAGAAAGTGGAACTCTATGTAGCCTTACCACTTCTTTCACATAAATACTAGAATGTTGATAAAGAGAGAAATCTTCCTGAATGGAGATAAAATGGGCAGTCTTGGTGAGACGCTCCACAATAACCCATATCGTATTGTTTCCCTTGGATGTTCTTAGGAGACCTGTGATGAAGTCTATAGTGATATTTTTCCACTTCCATGCTTGTATGGGTACTGGTTGTAATACCCCTTTAAGAATTTGTCGCTCTACCTTTACTTTCTGACATACCAGGCACCTTGATGTGTAATTAGAAATATTACTTTTCATATTATCCCACTAATAATGATCACTAAGGTCCATATACATTTTTGTGCTTCCAGGATGTATAGAGAAAGTAGAGCAATAAGCTTCATCCATCATCTCCTTCTTTATTTCTGGAATAGATGTAACACATAGTCTTGTATGAAATTTTAGTACACCTTATTGATCAATATTGAACTCAGGAAAGTTTCCATCCTTCATAAGATCAAAATTCTTTTATAATAAATGATCTTCATTATGAGCATTCTTTATCTTCTCTAGTAATGATAGTTGAGAAATCATTTGGTTTAGGGTTGATGATATCTATTCCCTTATAATTCTCATGTCCAGCTTTACTAGGTATTTTATTAGAGGATATCTTTGAATCCTTATCCTAGAAATAATAGGTGGGTCTTTCCTATTTAATACATCAGCGACTTTGTTTGCTCTTCCAAGATGATAATGAATTGAACAATCATAATCTTTGAGAAGTTTCCACCATCTCTTCTACCTCATGTTCAATTCCTTTTATGTGAAAATATACTTCAAACATTGATGCTCTATGTATATATCACATTTCTCCCCATAAATATAGTTCCTCCATATCTTTAGAGAAAAAACGACCGCATCCAGCTCTAGATCACGTGTAGGATAGTTTTTCCCATGAGTCTTCAATTGTTATGATGCATAAGCAATGGATTTGTCATTTTGCATGAGGATTCACCCAAGACCTTTCATAGATTCATCACAAAAAATAATGAATCATTATCCACATGAGGATAGAGTTAACATGGGTGCAGTAACCAATCTTGTGTTCATCTCTTGGAAACGTTCCTCACACTCTTTTGTCCAGACGAACTGACCGCTTTTCGAGTTAACTTGGTTGATGGATAAGAAATTCGTGAAAAGTTCTTCACAATCCTTCTATAATATCTTGCTAAACTAGGGAATCTATGAATCTTAGTTATTGTTGTAGGTTGAGGCCACTCCCTTATAACCTTTGTCTTTGCAGGGTCACTTGTGATTCCTTCATTGGTAACAATGTGTCCCAGGAAAGCAACTTGTTGCAACTAGAATTCAAATTTTCTAAACCTTCCAAATATCCTTTCCTTCCGTAGAGTTTTCAAAATACTCCTTAGATGATCCTCATGCTCCTCAAGAATTTGTAAATATATCAGAATATCATCAATAAAACTACCACAAAGTTATCAAGGTAGTCCTTAAAAACTCTTTTCATAAAATCCATAAAAATAGAAGGTTCATTAGTTAGTCTGAAGGTCATTAAAACAAAATCATAATCCCTATATCTTGCCCAGAACAAAATTATTTGAATATGTTTTTTCTTCACTCTCAATTGATGATAAATAGATCAAAGATAAATCTAAGAGAAGAATTTTTCCCCACCAAGTGGGTCAGATAAGTCATCAATTTTTGGAAGAGGGTATTTGTTCTTCATTGGGATCTCATTCAGTTATCTATAATCAAGGCATAACCTCATCGATCAATCTTTCTTCTTCCCAAAGAGAACATGTGCTCTCCAAGGAGACACACTGGGTTGGATAAACCCCTTCTCCAAAAGATCTTGGAGTTTTTTCTTTAATTCTTTTATCCCCATATTTTTCATCCTATATGAGGTCACAAATATCGGATGAGACTCAGGTATGAGTTCAATGGAGAACTCTACCTCTCTTTCTAGGGGAGTTCTGGGTAAATCCTCAAGAAATACGCCAATGTATTCTTGGATGATGGGGATATTTTCTATCCTAAAAATCTCATTTCCTTATTTTTCATCATTGATCAACTCCATAAATAAGGATATAGGAGGTTCTTCTAGAAAAATATTATGTTGAGATATCACTCGTTGGAAGATAACTGTTTGTATTTTTTTCAATACTACTAATATTTTCATGCTTCTGTATTTGATCTTAGCATTATACATTGTGAGACAGTCCATCCCTATTATAATGTTGAATTTCAGCATGGGAATGACTACTAGATTTGCGATAATATTTTTCTCACGAAATTAAATACTATAGTTTCTAAACACTAATGATACTTGGATAATCTCACCAGGAGTCTTGACTGAAAACTCTACTTTTATAAAATTGGCGTTTGATTCTAAATTCTTTGCAAACTTGGTGGAAATAAAAGATGCGTAGAACCATAATAAATAAAGTACTTTCTATCTTTGAGATAACAACATGAGTACCTTCCACCAAATCATTTGGCACTTTATCTTTAGTCATAGTGATTGCAAAAGCATGACCTTGCTCCCTTGGCCTATGTTGAGGCTGATGGTGATTTCCCTCCACTACCCTCAAATTTGGACATTGATTGGAAAAGTGCCCATGTTTTCCAAACGTATAGCATTGGAAATCAGTTAATTCATGCAATATCTTCCATTTTCGTTAGTGTGGGGAAGTTTCAGCTTCACCTCACTACAAAAATTCCGTGTGATATGGCTATCTCTTCCACAATTGTTGCATTTCCAGCTCCCAATCAGGTAGTTCCACGAATGGTTCTTCCCACATTTATTACACGTGGGATGTTGCACTTTCTTGACTCATCTTCCCTAGTCAAAGATCCACCCTAATCTTAGCTCAATTGAATGTTTATTTTCATTGGATTTATGATACCATTACATCTCACCAAACTCTTGTTCGACTATCATCGTACTTCGCACAATCTTTTCATAGCTATCATAATCTTAGTTGGCAAGATTCTTCCACAAATGATGTCTCAGTCCACTGAAGAATTTATCAACCTTACCATTTGGATCCATGAAAAATCTAGAGGTGTAATGTGAAATCCTTTTAATGTTCACCTCATACCTTCCCACAGATTCATTCTCCTACTAATTCAGCTCAAGAAACTCCTTCTCCATTCTTGTTCTCTTTAATCTAGGGAAATACTTGCTAAAGAAGATCCCTCTGAACTCTTCCCACTCTATAGCTTCAACCTCCACTCTTTGCCTCATGTTTTTAATTAGTTCCCACCACGGATCAGATTCTCCCTCTAAGTGATATGTAGGTAGGGTGACCTTCTCTTTCTTTGAATAGTGGAGTATAGAAAATATCTTCTCGATAGTGCGGATCCACTATTCAGTAATCAATGGGTCATTAGATCCATGGAATGTTGGTGGTGGTTTATGCATAAAGGATTAAATAGAAAGTTTTTACCTTTGTGGTGATATCGGTCTCTCATCTTGATTCAAGTTATTTCCCATAACTTGAGTCAGTTGGTTCATCATTTGCATGAAATATTCCATTCCAGCTTCCATCAGAGGGTCGTTAGCGCATGGTCCATTGCGGTCACCATTTTCACCATTCCTTATATTGACCTACATTTTTTTTAAAATAAAAACTTAGGGATAAACATATTTGATTTAAGAATATTTTAACCATAAAGGATTTTATTTCTAATAACTTCATGCTTTAAAAAATTACATTTCTCTATAAATCCTACATAATGATTCATACAAAGATTATGATTAACCAAACATACCCCCTGGAAGTGTAATAACCAAGACTGTAGCAAGGGCCATTTTCATGAACCAGGATACCCCTGGTTAAGCTTGAAACTCCTTGTAAGAGTTTTCACTTCTAGGTATATCAGTTCCAGAGCCGCCTCTACCTACTCGTATCAAGAAAGGGATGTATTTTCTTGATAAACCACTTACTCAATACTCACCAAAATACCATGCAGTTTTCCTATTTTTAAACTTTTCTATAAGATTCGTCCTAAAAATTTTTATACACTAATTTCCATAAATGACTAAACTTTCCTTTGATACTAACTATGGCATCCTGCCTTTATATTACATAACTTTTCATTACATTTTACAAATAGTAGATCTTTGAAGTCTAGTGTTTTGGAAATCAGGAACATAAAACATGAAAACATAAAACAATATTATAATCCACTTGTAAGGATTCATCATAATTTCATCTAATGTATAATTTCTTCATATCATAACTTGGAGTCATACATCTGTGGAAAGGGTGAGCCAAAGGCCCAGTAAGGAAATCAAGGGAATCAGTTTACATGTGATATCAATAAGAACTTGATGAAAACCACAAGACATGAGCAATGGAAAAAGAGGCATATCATAATAAAAAACATGAATAAAAACATGAATATGTGTCTACAACATTTCATTTATACATTCATGAACATATCACCAAGTTTTATTCCCAAGGTGTCATAAAAACATTAACATGGTTATTCACCAAGGTATCGTGAAACTTGTCATCTCTAGAGATTAATTCTTTCGCAATGAAATGAAGATATATCATAAAAAACCAGTAATATGTATTTATTTTCATGTGATCCACAAATATAATAATCAAAATTTTAATAAATAACACAAATAGAATCAAAGAAATGGGTTTCATGTCAAAATTCTGACGTTTAAAAGGTACATAAAAATAAGATCATTATGTCATTTATAACCCCTGGAAAGAAAGGGAGAGTTATATGTATGTAAATTCCAGAATCATAGAGATCAATTTTTGGTATTGATGAATACCCCTAGAAATGAAAATAGTTTTGGGTATCCAAATAAATAATATAAGATAATTTCTTGAGAAAAAACAGAGAGATTTTGAGACGAAAATGTTGCAGCATAACAGCTACATAACATCATTTTTAAAAACCTTAAAAAGAGAGGGGACAAGGGTCAACCACTCATAAATAATTAATAATACAGTATGGGTACATAATAAGATATTTTTATGCATATTTTAATGACATACCACATGAAAATGAAACAAGAAAGAAAAGAGAATATGTAATTTCTTTTACAAAAAATTCGGTAGCCTAACGGTGTCGCTTAAAAATTCAGAAAATAAATTGATGAGAGTGAAAATGGTATGTAATAATTTAGAAATGAAATGGACAGTAATAATAATATATAATAATATACCCCCACGTAAAAATATGGAAACTAGAAGACATAACAAAAAGAAAATCATGACTAAAAAGAGGAGGGTGAATGGTTCCCTTAACTTGAAGAGTATCTTCGAAAGCTCGATGGTTGGGACCTTGGGGGGATTGAGGGAACCTTGGGAGAACTCCTTGGGTGGCAGAAAGACCAGATCTTAGTTGGGGAGGATATCAGAAAGAAATGAATGATGGAATGTCTTGGTATTTATAGGAAAAGTGATGGAATATTTAATCAATTTCCAAGGGAAACCTCATGGTTGGTATTTGAAAAACCATGGGCTTTCCCACTGTATTTTCCCATGGTATTGGCCACTTGGGAAAACACATAACATATCTTACAATTAAAAATTAGACCAGATTTATTTCATCATGTTAACATCATCAAGGATGTCATTAAACACAGGAAACTAAAAACTATTTTTTTACTATTCACTGAAAATTCAACTATTTCAAAAAAATCCCAAAAACTCACCATAACCTCATATCGATGCTCTGAATTCAAAACTGAAATCCATTTTATGAAAATAATTTTATAAATATTTTTAGTTTAATTTTTAAATAAAATGATTATCTATTCAAAAAAAACAAATCTAAAACTATAACTTATTTTATAACACCTTGAAAAAGTAATCAAGGTCCCATAAAATTATCGTATAACCATAAGATAATAAAGTAACAATTTATGATTACAATTTATGAATATAAATTTTTATTTTAAATTATTAAATTAATTATAAAATTGAAATTAAAATATTTATGACATAAAAATATCAATACTTATACTATGACCATTTTTTCACTTTTTAAAAGTCTAAATTATATTTATAAATTCATGGGTAAAGTTTCTATTTTTTTGGGAAATTTACTATTCATTGTTATTCATAATGTTATAATACTATTCATACCTTACTATTCACCAAAAAATTAAGTTGATCTAATTAGACACTAAATTTCTTTCTAGACACAATTGTTGAAGACCATTTTTTGAAAATCATTTCACATTATTAATTATTTAATGTTTGAAAAAATATTTTAAAATAATCCATTTTTTCAAAATTCATCAATAATATGAAAATTTATCCTTCATTTATCCAGACATTTGAAATTCACAAATTTATCATAATAAGAAATAACAATTTTATTTATACAAAAGGATTACACAGCGGTAACTAAGGTCTCGTAAAATTGACAATTATAACACCTACATAGGACCTAATTGTAAAGTGTGCTATGGTGATATAATCTTAGGTCAACTCAGACAACATTTACCGAGTGGTGATTTCTATCAGCTTGAACTTCTCCCCTAGGTAATTCTGGTCAAGCTTCACATGTTGAAGTTCAGCTGGGGCTTGGTCTAGAGCAAAGCCCAGAGATGCTACGTCCTTCCAAAGCACTGGCAGATGGGCTTCGTATGGCCCGAGTCTATTAGATGAGGCCATCTACTCTTCTTTCTATATTAATTAACCAATATCACATTTATTTTTAAACAATAATTCTAATGTTAAGAGTTTATTTTCCAACGGTCATATTGACCAACATTCATATAACCGAAAAAAACTCAATGGTATCACCTCATTAATTAAATGATATACTTTTGTGGAGTATAAAATGAAATAACACACAAATTTAGGAAACAAATATTATTAAAAAGTTCAGGTCATTACAAATACTATAAACAATTAAATCAAACATTAATATGTAAAATACATTAAAAAGTCGGTTTTTAATAAAAATGACACATTTTTCGTTATACCAGTCACATCGTGTGTCTTATTGAAGTGGAGTTGATTCATATATGTCATAAATGATTAATGGATCATTTTCCTAAAATATCAAAACAATTCGAATGCATTTTCTTAGTTTACAGTATGTAAGTTGCGTTTTTTTCTAAAATATCATTTCAAACTGAAAACACATAATTTGAGTCATACCAGTCATATCGTGCATCATTTTAATGGGATACTACTTCATACATGTCACCAAGGCTGATTTCCATAATTTTGAAGAAAATCAGAGTGTTTTTTCTTGATTTTCAGTGAGTGACATGTTTTGAGATAAAATGTCAATTTTAAATTGATATCGGGAACTTTTAGTCATACCGGTCACACTATTCATCGGATTGAGGTGGGGTTGATTCCAACACATCACAACTTACTCATGAATCATTGTACAAAGGTATCAAAACAATACAAATAATTTTGATCAGTTTTTATTATGTCAGTTGTGTTTTTTTACTTGATTTAATGACAATTTTAAATAACATGACACATTTGTAGTCATACTGGTGACATCGTGCCACAGATTGAGGCGCAGATGATTCCTATATGTCATAAATAAAATATGGATCATTTTACAAAATTATATAAACAATAGGAATACATTTTCTCACTTTTCAAAATGATAATTATGTTTTTTTACTAAAATGTCATTCCAAATGGAAAACATGAAATTTGAGTCATACTGGTCGCATCATGCATCAGTCTAACATGAGAATGCTTCATACATGTCAATAAGGACTTACGAATCATTTCGTTTAATTTTGAAGACAATAGGAGCATGTTTTTTTTCAGTGAGTGACATGTTTTGAACTAAAATGTCAGTTGTAAACTCGTAAGAGAAACTTTTATCCATAATGATTACATAGTGCATCTAATTGAGGTGGGGTTGATTCCAACACATCCAAACTAACTCACGGATCATTTTCCTAAAGTATAAAAACAATCCAAAAGCGTTTTATCAGTTTTTAGTTTGCTAGTTGTGTTTTTTAGTTGAATTAATATTAACTTTAAATAATAAGACACATTTGTAGTCATACCAGTGACACCATGCATCATATTGAGGTGTGGTTGATTCCTAAATGTCACAAATGATTGATAGATAATTTTCTTAAAGAATCAAAACAATCGAAATTCATTTCCATGGTTTTTAGTTTTTCAGTTGTGTTTACTTACTATCAAGTCATTTCAAAACAAAAACATGAAATTTGAGTCGTATCAGTCACATCGTTCATCAGTCTGACTTTAGAATACTTCATATATGTTACAAAGGACATATGAATCTTTATCCTTCATTTAAAAGACAATTAGAGCATGTTTGATTTGTTTTTAGTGGATGACATGTTTTGAACTAAAATGACAAGTTTACACTTGTAACATACACTTTTAGTCATACTGATCCCACGGTGCTTCAGATTGAGGTGGGGTTCATTCTTACACATTAAAACCAACTCATGGATTGTTTTCCTAATGTATCAAAATAATCAGAATGTGTTTTCTCATTTTTTTTGTATTTCATTTGTGTTTTTTTACTTAAATTAATGTCAATATTAAATAACAATACACATTTGGAGTCAAAATGGTGAAAACGTGATTTGGATTGATGTGAGCTTGATTCTTATATGTCAAAAATTACTGATAGATTGTTTTCCTAAAGTATCCAAACAATCAGAATGAATTTCCTTATTTTTCAGTATGTTAGTTATGTTGTTTTACTAAAATGTCATTTCATACCGAAAACATGAAATTTGAGTCATAATGATCACATCGTGCACTGTTTTGATGTGATACTGCTTCATACATGTCACAAAGGACTTAAAAATTATTGTCCTTAACTTGGATGACAATCGAAGCACATTTTTTTCAATGAGGGACATATTTTGAACTAAAATGTCAATTTTAAACACATAATAGGCAATTTTAGTCAAATTGATCACACATTGCTTCAGATTGATGTGGGGTTGATTCCTACATGTCACAACTAACATATGGATTGTAATGTTGATTTTAAATAACAAGAAACATTTAGAGTCATACTGGTGACACCGCCCAGTAGGCAGGCAATGCAGTGCATGGATGATGGGTCAGATGGAATCCTCTGCGCTAGGCGCTCCAACTTAACACTGATTGTTTGCTGATCGGGGGGAGATGCGGTGGGGGGAGGCGGAGTTGTTAGAGATCAGTCGGGTTTGTTCTTGTAGCGTTCGCAGGAGAGTTGGGGAGAGGCGATGTCGTAAAGGCTGAGGCCTAGGCACTGGCGGCAGGGCTGAGAATATGCAAACATAGGCATATCCCTTTGGTGAGGGCGGATACAGACTCCTTTCTCCTGTGCAATGCGATGATTGGAAAAGGGAGGGTTCCATGGAATATTTCTTACACTATTAGGAGATGTAAATCTCTCATGGGGACTAACATGGAGATCTCTCACACTTGGTAGGAGGGAAATATGGTGTCTAATTTTTTGGCGTCTATGACAACTCCATCTCACAGTATGATTTCTTTCATTAACTTGGGGTCTTTTCCTAGTGAGGGGATGAAGTTTGTTGTCAATGATGCTTTAGGCTTGCAGTACTATCTTCCTCCGTGATGATTTTTGTATTTGTGTTTTTCCAAATCAATAGAAATGTTAACTTTTAGTGAGTCAAAACAATCAGAATGCATTTACTCCTTTTTTAGTACGTCATTTGTATTTTTTTACTAAAATGTCATTTCAAATTGAAAACATGTTATTTGATTCATATTGATCACATCGTACGTCAGTTTGATATGATACTATGCCATATATATTGAAAAGGACTTATCAATCACTTTACTTAATTTATAAGACAATCAATGCACATTTTATTTGTTTTCAGTGAGTGACTTGTTTTGAACTAAAATCTCAATATTAAACTCATAAAAAATGTATAGTAATACTGATCGCATAGTGTGTTGTATTGGGGCGGTGTTGATTCTTACACATCACAACTGACTCAAATATTATTTTAATAAAGTATCAAATCAATTTGAATACATTTTCTCAGTTTTTTGTATGTCAGTTATGTTTTTTTCTTGAATTAATGTCAATTTTAAATAACACGACACATTTGGTGTCATAACGGTGACACTGTGCATCCGATTAAGGTGTGGTTTATTCTTAAAAATTAAAAATGACTAATAGATCATTTTCCTAATGTATAAATACAATATGAATGGATTTACTTAGTTTTCAGTATGTCAGTTGTGTTTTTTTCTTGAATGAATGTCAATTTTAAATAAAAACACATTTAGGGTCATACTAGTTACACTGTGAATCTGATTGAGGTGTGGTTGATTGCTACACATCACAAACTACTCATAGATCATTGTCTTAAAGTATTAGAACAAATTTTAAGTACATTTTTCAGATTGAAAATCAATGCATCCTTGCATTTAAAACCTAAAAAGGAGATCTGACCTGCTCAATATGCTCAATCTACCCTGTTTATAAGGATTATGGAAAAACATTTGATCCTAATACAATTGACACAGAATAACATCCTCCTTTTGAATCATATCATTAGTAAGACCAGTGAAGAGCCATCTGTCATATATTTCAAAAATCCAAATGAATATATGATATTTGGTTCATCAATTGGTCAACTAAAGAGGGTAAATACCAATGTTGTATATCTAATCTATGTTTTTTTTGGATAAGAACACTTCTTGTTGTTGAAAATGAGAAGATTGGAGTAAGATCATGTTCCCATAATGTCTCAAGATGTCAAAAAACACAAGGGATGGGGAATCCCCATCTGGATACTCATTATCTTTTGTGGTCTATCAACAACACACATACCCTATAAATGAGGACCACTAATTTCTTTTCAAAAACCAACTAACATGAAATTTATTTAGTATGAAAACAAGGAACACCAATGGACATTTTTTCAGCAGGGAGATTAGCCCATACAAATCACAACATTGCCATCAAACAAAGAGATAGATAAGGCATACAAGATTATTAAAGATGAAATTATTTTGGATGTTTACATTCTTTAATCTATTTTTGTACATTCTTTCCTTAGCTATGATTCCCATTTGTTTCTTAGCATATATATCATCATGTGAATATTAATATTTTCTATAGTCATTGTTGTAATGAAAAAATATAAATACACATAGTAATAATAAGTATTTTAAATGAAATAGTAATTATCTTCAAAAATACCTCTTCAGGGATGCTAGTTTGTTCATGGAATATGATGTATTTCATAAATTTTCAAACATAATAACCATAGTATTTATCATTTTTTTGATTTAGGCACTTCAGAAACAATGAGAAAAATAATTAATTTTTTATATGTGTTAGGATAGTGAAATCTTATTATATATAACCTAATTTTTATCCATTCATTGTGTTTTTCATGTATCTTTTCCTTTTCCCCTGGCCTCATTCCATGATGTAGACGATAGTCACACACTTACCTACATAACAAAATCCCCATTAAAAGATAATATAAATTATATAACTAGATGTTTAGTTATAAAATTTTGGATGTAGTGTATTGCAAATTGATAAATATCATCATTTTTGGTCGGTTTGTTGGATATCCAAGCATTTAATCTGAGAAATAAATCTTTGGAGAATCCAAATTGACTACAATGAGCATCCAATGCTGCCTAAAAACAAAAAAAGGAATATGTAATGAAAGAAATTAAAATATATCTGATATTATTAAATTGTATTGTTTTACCCCTACATCATGTTATTAAGAAGTGTTTTTCATATTCAATGTCTTATTAAACTATTTGAAAAGGCCTGACATTATTTCATCATCTTTCTTAGATTTTATATCTATTTGTGTTGTAGAGGTGACATGAGGACTAACGATTCCAAATTTTTGTTCATGGGGAAACCCCTTAAATGTTTTTTATATATATGCCTATGAAAAATATGAAATGTATTTAGTCATAATTAAAATAGTATATCAGCTTTTGGAAAATAGAATTATGAAAACATAACTCATGTAAACATTTACAACTAATCCACCTAACCATTCATAGTTGAGGATTTTAGTTGCACTCTCAACACCAACGAAGTCTGGATCTTCACCTACATAGATATTTGCTTGAAAAAATATTATGTGAGTACCACCATATTTAAACTTCTTATCTACATGATCCATCAATGATAATAAATTTGGATATATAATGGGGGGTTAAGGTGCTTTTGATAGAATATTTTTATCATTTGGTTGATCCTTGAGATGGTTTTGAACCGGTCTTTCATTTTACCCCTTTCTTTTGTCCTTCTATAATAACATGCATCGGTTCAAGAATTTTTGTCATAAAATGTTTAATGTTTAGCTTGAAAATTAAATTATAAATGAATGCCTAATTTTAGAAATGCTTTTTTTACAAAATGTGATGGCCATGTGAGGAATGTTATAAGGGCCTGTTCGGCCATATGAATATTTGCATCATCAATTGGAACAGGTAGCTCAGTGCTCAACCCTACGGATACTGTAATTGACACTCTAACATGACTTGTCATAATTTTTCTGTTGTGTAGAATGTCATTTTGGATATTAAACACTATATCCCTCACTAAAAGGTGATGGGTGGGAGTTGATAGATATAAATCATAGTCATTTTCACCCTGTAGAATATCAATATAGGAATGGTATCAGGGTATAGTGTATATCAGATTCAAATTTCACAGAAACAATTATTATAAAATTGGTTTCCTTAGTTATGAATTTTTTTAGTGGAATGGTTTCCCTCAAAACTAGTGGGGGTGGGGCGGGATCTTCACACGTGGGTTGTTCTTGAGTTGTTTCTTCTCATTTCCTCTCACTCGTCAAATGTTTTATCATTTATCTCAAGTATTTTAATTCTAATTCAAACATAGATAATCTTTCTATCATCTTTTTCATTTCCTAAGTTTGGTCCACCACTTGCTTTTTTCTCAAAATATGTTCGGTGTGTCTCCCCAAAACCCACAACTCTGAGGCATCCATACTTTTGTAGCTACATCATGGCCACTACAAGTATGTCTGCATCTAGTGTGGGTGTTGTTGATTCTTGTGACTATGTCAGATAGAAAATATAGGAAAATAATTAATCATTATTATGAAATATTGACTTAAAGAAACACAAATTTTTATTATTTCATACTTATATATGTTTCCCACACTTTTTATGTGTTTTCATCTATTAGTTTTCCATATTTTGTTATATGCACCTCCTTTCGTAGCACATGGCATGAGATGTAAGTGGCATTGGATTTGGACTCTTCAAGCTACATATAAACAAAAGATCATAGTTATTGTCTTGTTTAATGACACATAAAAGTATTATGGTAGCTTTAAATACATACCAAATTTTTTTCAAGTGATTCATTCCCCATCTATTCTTTTTGGTAGGGGTACACTGGTTTTGATTCTCATTGTTTATTTTCATCACTTAGCTGAAGTTTCATATATTAAACACTGTCAATAATTGTGATGAATGCATGTACCATCAAACAACATATTACCAAACACAATGTACCTGAAACTACTACTTTGCATGACATCCAGTGAACACATACCACAATTATTGGGTTATTAGGTGTGCATAAAAGAGAGGTGGATGTGGTTTTATTGTCCCTTCAACATCTTTAAGATGATTTTTAGTTAAAAGTGTGCGAAATAACCTATGAATCCTTTGAGAATCAATTAAGACATTTTATTTGTTTATGTC
This sequence comes from Viscum album, assembly GCA_963277665.1. Lineage (NCBI taxonomy): Eukaryota > Viridiplantae > Streptophyta > Magnoliopsida > Santalales > Viscaceae > Viscum > Viscum album. Next base: position 1,680,696,030 of record OY728135.1, read on the forward strand.
TTCTACTAAAAATACACTATGTAAGAGATGGTGAAGTGTAAGTCAATGTTTCAGTATTTAATTTTTAATAAATTAAAAAAATGATATCATAATGTTTCCATAATATCTCCCTGCATCAGTGGATTAATCTCATCAACAACATGGTGCCATGATGTAACATCAATTGTCACATGTTTTCGAGTGATCATTCCAATATAACTACTGAACAAGGCCTTATTGGGGTTAATATGTTGGCCTCATTTATTTTACCCAATATCATAATTTATTCCTTTCTCTTTATCCTTAATGATTATTTCTAATACCATAAAACTATGACGCTCCTATTTTTTCTGCGCCACCGTTGTTGTGTCTCCATTAATTTCCTCAGATCCACCATCATCAATATGTTCCTTCGAATTCAGAGGGCTAGCATCAGCATGTGAAAATCATGGTTGTACCTCTGCAATGGGAGCGGTAACAGGTTTAGAAACATGTTTCTTGTCTCCACTGCGAGTAACAATGGGTTGGGTAACCTGTTGTGCTTAGGGATTGGGAGAATCATCACGGGTAGAAGTCATTATCTGCAAAAGTGGATTAAAATTTAATTAGGATAACATAAAACAATAGTGAAGAAATATTAACATAAAGTAACATGATTTATATAAGAAAAAAATATTACATGATTATTGAACTCTCTTTTTTATAAAGGTTGAACGGATATGACCCCTATATCTACTATCCAAATCCCTTCATTGTGTTCTCCTATGACAGAAAAGTTTTTTCTACACATGGACCACTATGAAATGATTGCGACATCCAAATGAAAGGTTCACACTCTATTAAATTTTCATTTGAATCTTTAGTGGTTTTGGTCAATAACAGAACAATTGACTAGTTTTGGTTTATGGGATCTGGAACATAAAATACTTGTACTGCATGTTATGACATTCTAAATGGTTCTTCTTTGTACCATTCCTCACTAAAATAAAATTCACAAATCCCAAATCATCTATTTTAACAGCACTTCTATTGTCAACCCACTTGCATTAAAAAACTGTCACTTAGAAAGTCATATAATCCAAATCCCATATTTTTTGATGATGATGAAGTATGAAATGTTCACATAAATTGGATTTTTTTTCCATAGCACCAGAAACATGCATATCTTTAGCCATAAGTGTAACTCCAATATTCTGTCTAGTATTTTCTTCATCATGTTCATTAGTATAGAATGTAAAACAATTAATTACATAAGAATTATATGATAATATGTACACACTTGGTCCTCTGTCTAGAAATCGAATCCATTCTAAAATAGAGTCTAGATTTTCATCTAACTCCTTAAAAATATGGTCCTAAAAATATCCTATAAAATATTGATTATGTTTATTAGATATCCATTTTTTCATCCCTTGATGGATTTGAATGTTTAATAATTTTTTTGTGAGTTTTAACTTATAGGTCAACTTGCAAAATATTATGCAAAATATAATGATGTGCATGCTCCCAATCTGTAATATTGATTGTAACAACCTACTTTCTAGAAATTAATTCAACCACAAGTATCTCATTGTAATGATACTTTGTTAGATCAATGCTTTTCACACTGAAAATGTATTATTATAGAATTTAACATCTTCCTCAAAAATATATCTCTCTACAATACAACCCTATGACAGACTTCGATTTCTGACATACCCTTTCAAAATCTTTATAAACAGTTAAATGGGGTGCATCCATCTATAGTGCATAGGACCATGTAGACGAATCTCTCTCACCAATTGAACCATCAAATGAACCACAATATCAAATAATTCTGATGGGAAAAACATTTCCAATTCACATAATATGAAGAAATTTTCTTATTCTATAGTTGGCATTATTTCCAGGTCTATAACTTTACAACATATAACTTTGATGAAGAAATATAGCTTCGTAAATGTATGAAGAAAATTCCCGGGAAAATTGGAACGTAAGGCTATCGAAATTAGATCTTGCATCAAAACATGGAAATCATGTGATTTCAGGCCTTTTAACTTTAAATCGTGCATTGACATGATGTTATTGATATTCAATGAATACCCCTATGGAACCATTACGTCATTCAAGAAGTTTCAAAACTGATACCTCTCCTACCTAGAAAGAGTGTAAGTAGCTAGATGAAGAAATGTTTTTTTCACCCTTCACTAGGGACAAGTCTTCTCGTATTCCCATGTCAACCATGTCAAACTTAGACTTAATTCCATACTATTTTTTTTTCAGGTGCATTTAGCAACATGCTAATGACACTATCACATAAATATTTTTCAACATGCATAACATCAAGAAAATTTCTAACGTACAGAAAATTCTCGTATGGTAATTAAAAAAACTCATTTCTTTTTCCAACCATTCTTCGTAAGGATTTTATAAAACTGTTTACCCAATGAAGTATCCACATATTTAACTTTCTCCAAAGTTCATCACCTGTTTGTGAAGATGGTGGTGTACATTCTTCTGAAATTACATCGAATTGTGTCATCCAAGATCAGAACTTATGTCTTTGGGGCAGAAATCTGTGATGTATTAGGATCACAGTTTCTGATGAAGGTTTCAATATAATTGATTGTGTACCTTGTTCATAGGCAGGACACCCAAGAGTTACTTTAATGTTATATACTGACAAATTTCTATAAGTAGTAAAGTCATTTATCATCCCATACAACACAGCTCTCAAGGTGAAATCTTTATTTCTGTAAACATCATACATCATAACACCTGAATCCCACAATAATTTCAAATCCTTGATCAATGGATCCAAATAAACATCAAAGTCATAACATAGTTTTTATGTCTTGATATAAGCATAGATAATGTGATCTTTTTTGTTTCATACATAACCACGATGGAAAGTTATAATTTCCCAACATAACTGTCCATGTACTGTGAGTGTTTCATTGAAAACCAAAACGATTCACACCATCTGTAGATAACGCAAGATGAAGGTTTCTTAGCTCATATCCAAAGTCATGATACTCATGATCAATTATCATCCATTGAGGAGAGTCTGCTGGGTGCCATAGTTGTCCATCATTATTTGTTCTGTCTATGTGCCACATCAATTTCCTTGTAGTCTCCTCACTTCCATATAGGCGTCTAAACCTTGGAATGATTGGAAGGTTCCATGAAACTTTTGTCGGACTGGATTTATCATTCTTGTATCAAGAAGCAAAACTCTTTGGGCATTACCTTAGTGATTTTTGATCCTTGAGAAACATTATACAGTCATTCAAGAAGTCATGTATTCTTTTAGATTTCATACCCATCAAGCGTTGCATTCATTTGACATCATATGTTCGGCTCAAAATATCAATGTATTTTGGGAGCATGTCAAGAGAGAAAGTAATTCCGTAAAACTGGAATCACTCCCACCATTTCCTACTTTAAAATTATATAGCTTCAGTATGGCTGATAATACTGTATATTTAGTGTCTCCATCATACAATGGTATCTTTGCAAAACTCATTAACTGCTCAAACAATTTTGGGAAATCACAAAGTTGATCTTCAACTGTGCATGTCATTTCTTTAATACGATCTTCATCATCATGCCCATCTATAATTATGTCCTCGACACATTATCCTTCATTGTCTTTACTTGTAATCGTAACAAATGATCCATTGAACGTAGTTTTATCCTAGTCACTAGCTAAATTCGTTTTTCCTCATGTTTATTAGAACATTTATAACTTTGATCTATTCCATGAAAAATAAAGTGTTCTTAAAACTCCTATGGACTAACTTTTCATGAATAAAAACAGCGTAAACATGACAAAAAATTTGATATGGATCATATGCATGATCTTTTGAAAACATGATAAAACCATTCACTTTATCTTCATACTCTTTTGTCAGACAATTGGTATCCATCCATTCTTTATTCATATCCATCCAATTTGATTCGGTGATATTAATATCTAACAAAATTAATACACAAAACGTTGATAATAAAAATAAACATGTCTAAAATAACACACCTTTTTTAAAACTATTTATAAAATAACAAGGAGTTAATTTAGACAAACCATTTACAGAGTTGGAATCCCATTAAAAAACTATTTACAAAAAATATCACTCTTTGAAAATAATAGTTAAAATCCAATTAAAAAATCACAGTTGAAATCACATTAAAAACCAACCATTTACACATATTACTCTTTAAAATAACAGTTTTTTTAAAATAAACCAATTAGTTCCAAACATCCTTTCTCAAAACGCTAATTCATTTTTTAAACCATTTAAAGCTATTTAAAACCAAAAAAGGGTACGTTGAACACACATATTTTTTGAAGAAACATTTTGAAACACTTGGATTATTTTAAAAGAGTGATTTAGGAATTTTCAAAAAGACATAAATCCCAAGAGAGAAACTTTATTGATTTTTTTAAACTATAAAAACTTCATTCCTAACTTCACAACCATACATGATGCATTTTGTTAGATCCCCCTTTATTGGGTTCCCTCCCCATGCTTAACACTATCATAGTGATCCCCTCTAAAGGTTTAACCCTCACTAATTCTAACATGCCACATGATGTTTCCAATTTATCATGGCATAGTTTTTCTACTGTCCTTTACTCAACTAGAATTTAAATGCCCTCAGTGGTACCCCCTTACGTAACTATACATAGTAGTAAATCAAGTCATTATTGTAGGGTCTTTCCCTAACCAACCTCCCATTTTTTGGGATTCCTCTATTGACCAATATTTCATTCCAACCAAAACACTATTGATCATTTTGTGCGTTCTTTTATAACATAGGTAATGTTCATATACTACCTATTTCCCACACCAAACATGGATAATGTGTGCATAAATTTCATAACTAGATTATTTCCCAAATTAATTGAGGCATTCCATATTTATGAGAGGGTTTCTTCTATAGCTCCATCAAATCCATATGTATAACCTAAAGAATATTCACAACCTCTATAAACAAACCCTCAGGTATGAGGAACCAAAAAACAACAAGAAATGCATAAAATAAAATTTACATCAAAACCGCTGGACATTCTAACTCAACAATCATAGATTCCAAAATAAAAAAACACCTAAACCACTTTGGGTAATTCAAATAAAGAGATTATAGAAAATAACCTAACCACTTCACAGCCTTAGTAGGACTTTAATCACCAAGGATGAAAGGATGTAAATTTAAGAAACCCTAAAGAAAAGGATGATCTGAATTCACCACCCCATCTGAAGATTGGTTAAATCCCACAACCCAAATAGATATACCTATTCATGAAAATAATTCACTTTATGGTATGTTTCTTCATATATTCTCATGACCATTCTGAGAGGATAAAATACCACGTAGTAAATATGAATTCATCCCATTCATGTTTTACAAGATAAAATAAAGAATCTTAATGCACACCAAGTAAATAAATCAAATACACAAAATTTATTGAGCCCAAAACATACAAAAAATTCTTTAAATATGTTCAGTCTTCTTCAAACAACACCCCATCTATAAAATTTCCATATTAATTTTTTAAAGACACACACTCTTTGAAATAAATCCAACCCCTTGTAATAATACCTCACTAAAGTTTGAACACTCAAAAAAATCAATTTCTTTAAGTTTTCCACATTTAAAATAAGTCTAAGGAATATTTTCACCAAAAGCACACACATGACTTGAAAAAATTTCATTTTACTTAAAAATAAAAACCCAAATTAACATCTAAATATTTAAATAAATTTAAATCATTTCAAAAACATTTCTATCAATTCTAATTTCTTTTTAAATTTCTATAATGCCATCAAACACTTTTTATAATCTTTAAGATAATAAAAATTTCTCTTACAAAGAATCCATTATGCCTTGTTTTAAAAACCAAGACACATTAAAAACATTTCCATTTAAAAAAAATATCCCAATTCACAACGAATAGGAATACTACAAATTGAAAACATTTTATGAACACCAAAATCAACTTTTTCATCTAATAAATAATATTTTATATAACATATAATTAACTATTAAAAATACAATACCACACAAAAATGTCTGAATAATTAATTTATACATCACCCGATAATGTAAAACCACCATACAACACCCTTATTCAACCATGAACCAATGGTAGAAACCGTTGAGATTAATGAAAAATGAAAGGTATCCAAAACTAAAAAACAAGGGGGGAGAATAATTGTGCATGGTTTGACTGGGTTATATAACCATGAACTAACCATGAAAACCCCATATAAATGGTTATATATCTAACTGCATGGGGTCTACATAGTTTTCTAGAGCATGTAAGTTAACCATAAAAATTGGAATCTTTTCCTATCTTTTCCCCAAAAGATCAAAGTGACCCCAAAATCACCTATACACTTAATATAGATCAAAATACCAAGATATCATATCACAAAACTTTGAGAATAAATATGATAAAAAATTTATAAAAACCATAGAGTGACGACTATTATTATTTCAAGAAAAAAAAAGAAGAAATGAAGTTATTGTAGAAGGAAGTGTACCATTACTAGTAGCAGTAGCGGTGAAAGAGCCAGCAGAGTTAGCGGTGGAGGAAGTAGTGGTGGAGGTGGAGAATGAGGTGGCAATGGCGGTGGAGGAGGACCAGGAAGTGGCAACGGTGGTGGAGGAGCCGGAGGACGTGTTTGAAGCAGCGATAATAGAGGAAGAGGAGGAGGAGTCCTCAAATGAGGGGGAGGAGGAAGACAAGTTGATGGTCAAAGAGGAGGAGGAGGAGGATCGGGCAACACATCGTTAGGTTTTCGCAATAGCTTGAGGGGCACGAAAGGAAGGGGATGTAGTTAGGGTTCATTTATAAAATCGAGGGAAACATTTATCAGTTTTTAGAAAAAAGTGATGATAAAATCATGTATTATTAGTGTTAAAATAAAATGGGATGATAAGTGTATGTTTTATCAGTGCTTTTTAATTAGCACTGATAAAACATACCATTTATTCATAATTATAATGTTATAAACAATATATTTATAACATTTATAATTTTATAAATATATATTTTATATATTTATTATAATTTAATAATTTAAATTATTATTAAATAAATTTTTTTATTTGTGTTTGTGTGTAAATTATAATAAAACATGTAACTAATTTTGTAATTTAAATTATAAATATATATATATTGATATATTATTTTTATTTTTATTTTCTGAAGTATTTAAATATATATATATATATATATATATTTGTGTCTTTCTATATATTCATTAAAGACATGTATTTATAAATATATTTATTCAAAAGGTATTCATAAATATATATTTATCATTTAAAAATAATATTTTATAATTTTATAATTATTTAAACATATTTATATTTTATTAGTAATATACAATTATAATAATATATAATATATTTTAAAAGTATATATTTATATATAAATAAATGTTTATATTTCTAAATATAATATATACATTTATTGTTTATTTAAAAATACATATCGTGATTTTAAGTATTTTTTAGAACAAAAAGCTTCATATATATATGAAATGAATGGATGCACTAAGTATAGTATTACAATATATATGGCCAAAATTGAGGTAAACAATATTCATGATATGAATATGAAAATCCATTACGCATCAATTTAAATATTCATTTAGGAACATAAATTTATTTAAATATATATATTTAATAATTATCTACATATATATATTAAAAAGTATTTATATATAATACTATAAACATATAGTATAATAAATATATAATAAATATATAACTAAAACTAATAAACATAATAAACATAAATAATACATAAATATAATAAAATTAATAAACATGGATTTTTTATTTAATGTATACATATAAACATTATTTTTTAATATAATTAAAAAAATTATATAAATTAATAATATTTTCTATTCAAAACTATAATCAGTGCTATTATTAGCACTGATAAAGTCTGATTTTTATATGTTCTTTTTGTTAGCACTGATAATGGGGGACTCCTTTGTGGAATCCTCCGGATCCATCTACTTATATAGAGTGGGAGATCCTTGGTTTTGACTCGTTTATGATCTATGAATTTTAAGGCATGGTATGATTCCTTAAGTGGCTTGGGGTGAGGCATGTTGTTAAATTATTATTATATATGCATGTGATTCGATGCTCGGTTGGATCACCCAATTTATACATGAGACATGGGAACCTAGAATTCTGAGATAAGATTATTAGAATGATTACTGCATTGGCTAGATTACTCACTAGTTGGTGGCCCATAGTAGGTGGCTATACTGTGTTTATTGCTAAGGGATTTTCCTCTCAGTCTGTCAGGAGTTAGGGTGGTCGGGAGTATTTTGGGTATTTTTGATTTCATTATGTGAGTCATGCTTGTGGGTATAGGTCCAATGTATTTGTATTTTTTGGATTATTCATGATCTCCTAGGTTCACCCATGTCTATTGGCACCTTAATTTCTTGTAGCGTTTAATTGTTACACATGTTACTTGATTATCCTTATGTTCTTACTCTCATTTCCCTTATTATATTATTTTTTTTCTTGTCTCATTGAGCATTATGGTTTATTAATAAATATTTATAACATGTTTTAAAGAGTTTGGAAATGGTTTTGGAAAAGTTTCAAAAATCCATTTGGCTACACTTTTGAAAAAAAGGGTGTGGGATTAAATGGAATGAGAGGAAAATGGGTTGTGTTTGGTTTTTGTTTGGAAAATATATTAAAATAATATATTTATATATTGTATCTCAAAGTTTAATTTGATGTTTCTTTTATTTTAAATGATATGAATTGGTAATAGATTGTTCTGGCTAGCCTATTGAGTTTTAATACTCACGCCTATAGTTCTTTCTTGTTTTTAGCTTATACTGCAGGTTTTCAGCTTGGTATCAATCATCATGGGAAATGGTTAGCCTTAGTATCAGAGAGTCAACTTCAGTGTCACATGGAGATGATGTGGTCATTAGGTTCAATCAGTCTATTGTATAGTTTGGTTGTACTTCCTCAACTTTGTAAAATATGTTCATATAACTATTTTTGTATTGGGATTCTTGTTCATCTTTATGTAGTTTAGTTATTTGTTTATTATTGAAAGAAATTGTTCAATTTTCATTTACTCTATTGATTCCCAGCACTAGTTTTCATCCCGTGGGGATCGGAAACGCCCTTCAGGCCATGTCGTGGATCGACTCGGGTGACCGATTTGGGGTTGACCTGATTTGGTTCATGACACATACACAGAAATTCACATACACTAACATACAAATACATATCGATACATACACATACATAGACAATCAATTACATACACGTGTAAATACACATAGCATACATCCATATGCATACACATAAGAATACACATACACATAACCATACACATACACATAGACATACACATACAGATACACATAAACATACACATACACATACACATACAAGTAAACATACAAATACACATACACATACACATACACATTCACATACACATACACATACACATGCACATGCACATGTACATACACATACACAAACACATACACATAAACATTCTCATACACATACACATACATATCCACATACACATACACATACACATACACATACACATACTCATACACATACACGTACACATACACATACACATACACATACACATACACATACACATACCAATACACATAAAAATACAAATACACATACAAATACACACACACATTCCCATACATAAACACATATGAATAAATAAACATCCGCATAAATAAAAATATATATACATCTACATACATACACATACTTATATAATCCATATTAGTTTTTGAATAAAAAACCACTTTTTGGTTATGTGGGAACTGAATAGGATACTTACTAGAAATCATGGAAATATAACATTTCAAACACTGTTCAATAAGAATGGTTCCCAATAAAAACAATATCAACTCCCATATTAATTTTATATCATAAGATAGACCCGCTCTGATCTACTAAATATCAAAACTGTAATTTCCCAACATTCCCGGTCCATGTTGTAAGACTAGGCCACTTGAAGATTGCTTTTAGATGCACTAATCAAATTTAGTGTCAAACTCAACATAACAAATATAAAAATTGACTATTATGAATGAAATTTCATGCATATTTAATGATAATAAGTTATTTATATCCATACATTAATAGATACATCATCATCTATCTCAATCCATCTAGCCTAATATATATCTATAATGAATATTGTATTTATACTCTAGAAAGATCATTTATGATCGTAAGACCAATATACAATATTCATGAATCACATATCAAATTCTCAAGAATGATAATATTTATGTTATAATGTGTTCTCTTTTGAAAAATCATTATTCAACAATTGGGAATGAAAAAAACTAAAACTAATCAAATAGGCATTCTAAAACCTATACTGAATCTTGGAGGTAGTTTCTTTGAAAAACATATTTATCCTTAAATCATTGAAATTATCAAATTTACAGCAATTTTATTCATCCCTATCATAAAAAAAAAATAGAACTCATCTTACAACATTGATGATTATACCCGACATAGACAGTAATTTCTTGGACAAATATTTAACATTGTGGGTTGGATACCAAAAAAGGTAGCCTTCTATGGATCAAAAAATAAATTTAAAAATCATCACAAAATTTTCAATGTTAAAATAAATACCATCAAATTTATAGAAAGAACCATATAAATAATATGAAAACCATATAGAGTTGACATTATTGTAGACCTAAAGCTTTTTCATCCCCTTAAACATGGACTTATCTTCCAGTGACTACTCAAATATCTAAATCTTTTCAACATTATATTCCTAATCTATATCATTAATAAAGATTTTTTATATAGATCTCAATTTATCTATGAAAATAGGTGGGAGGAATTTCTAATGTAGTTAACCTTCCAATTCCCTAGTGTCATATTTGGGAGGATATCATTCTTGCGACCCACTAAATATAAATTCTAATTCCCATTTAATATAGATGAATTCATAGAAGATTCCATAATCATAGGTTTCATAAGTGAGGTGTAGACATTATGTAACCACATTTTATTCCCATTAATGGAATGTGAGAGACCATTGTTTTTGTTTTTAGGATGGACTAGAAAATCACTGAAAGTGATTATTTTTTAACATATCTCCCACATAATCCAAACTAATACAAAACATCAATAGAAATATAATCATTATAATCATCTATGTAAAGGCCCGCATTTTTCTAGACTGGATTTTTTAGAAGAAATTTGATTTTTTTTTCTTTAAAATGGTTATAATGGAAAAAATGGTAAAATTCCCATAGAATATGATATTTTATAATATTTATGACCACTTTGTTTTTCCCAAAATGTGTTTTTACCCTAGGATAGGAGTTTTGGGGAAATCTGAGACATTTAAATTTTAGTGGAATAATTAAAAATTAATATTTAATTAAATGAATATTATAGTATTCGAGTAGGTTCATTTGGTGATATACTTTGAAAGGAGCATCATATTTGGATATTTTATTTATTGTTGAGTCTTTAATGGGGAGTTTCTTCCTATAAGGTCATAATCACAAGTTGGGTGCTAGGGCCATCACGGACCACTTTTTATTTTCTTTTTCTTTTTCTTCCTTTTCTTCATTTTCTTTTTTATTTACTTTTTCCTCATAGATTCTCTCATACAAACCAATGGCTTCAAAGTCATGTGATTGAGAGAGAGAGAGAGAGAGGATATGGAGAGGGAGAAATAGAAAGATAATGGGAGATTTGGAGGTACTATCATGGATCTCGGGACACATCAGATCGATGTGCAGTAACTGTGGATCACGAAAATGGGAGAACCTTTGGCAGTTTACTCCTAACGGAACGTTTCATTTAAGATTCACCATAAAACCATTCATTTTAATCAATTTAATGGTTTACTCCCCTTATAAGATTTATTATGTCCCCTTGTGGCCCGATCTATTATTTTGGGGGAAGAAACAAGGGTTTATATATGATTCAAGGGTTTTCTGTTCAGGAAAACACGACTACATGACATGTGGATCAAGGAACACATGAAATATGTGATTTTATTTTTGGGGATGTTTAATTTTCATAATTTTTCACCATTTATGGGTTATAAATTCCACATACTAATACTTTTATGTGTATATGAGTACCCAGCCAAGATTCACATGTAGGGGAGCATGGTTGTTTAGAGTACATGACCAGACATCAAGTGGGTCATACACCGTGTATAGACACACAACCCGGCCAAGTACATGGTCCAGAAAGGTAAGGGACGCATTCAGGTACCCTATGTAGGGTACACTCCATGTACATGTCTTATATGTTATGTACATGGGCGTTTACATGCCATGTTTGGTGGGAGTATATGCTCAGGTGGGGCTTTGGGAGTACTTGTCGTGTACTCAAAGAGACATGTCGTGTACTACCCCCTCATAACCATTTTTGGGTTTTTTTATCTTTTCTCCCAAGATTCACAATTGAACCTATATGTATTCCATTTTGAGAATCTTTTCACATAGATCACATTTGTAATATTCATGAGGTGTTTTGAGGACTCTTATGTATAATTTCTTAAATGGAGAGGTTCTTCCTCAAGTAATTGAATCCAGTTTCCCCAAAGAGTAATACCTATTCTGAGATGAGCCATGAGTTATCTCCCTTGATTGATTCCTTTGTAGATTTTCCATTGAGGAATTATCCCCTACAATATATTCCCTTATGGCCTATATGGTTGTGATACTAGTTGCATTCGAGGATCCCCTATAGGATTCCTATGAATACATTTTAAGATAGGGAATACCAAGTAAGATATCTCCACCTTTTATCTATTTAATGAGAATCCCCTAAGGGATGCCTTTTCTTAAGATCTTATCTAAGTAGTCCCATATAGGATCCATTTACCAATGTATCATTTTGAGGATCCAATATAGTATTCTAGTTCCTTTTACGGTTATAGAGGGTCCCCTATAGAACACCTTCATTGATGTATTGTTCTGAGGATCCCTTGTATGATTCTTCCTTTACTTTCTCAACTATAGATCCCATGTAGGATTCATCCCTTCATAGCTGCTACGGATCCCCAGTAAGATACCTTTTCTTATGCATAGAATTGATGATACCGAGTATGATTCCCTCTCATATATATGTATATATGTGGATCCCAAGTAGGAAAACTTTCAGTGTTTGAATTGAGGGACCTAGTGGGTTCCCCATTTTGACTGACCCTAAGTTAGTACATCAGGTTTCGGTAGAGATGGTGATGGGTGTCATATTAAAACCCATGATGAACATGTATTCCCATGTGGTTGTGGCTGTAGTGTTAGGTTTAGGCATTCAACCACCCTCACTCTTTGTTTATCATTCATGTGTTTATTAATGATGCAGTGATGATTGTGAGAGGTGATTCCTTATTGGTCTTGGTTTAACCTGATGCAAGGTATCTTTCTGTCTCTTTGGGATGCCTGGAAATTCTTTTTGGGATCTAGAATATGAGCCATGTAATATTCTAGTGTTTATTGTATACCCTGAGGTAGTCCCTATGATTTGGTGTTATAACCATATGTTTTATTATTAAGTTATTTCTATTCCCATATGTGTTTCCTGGTATCCTATTATTGAATCTATCACTATGGTATATGGGCATGGAGGCCCTAGAAATGATACTTGTGGATGATTCTGATCTCCATGTGGATAAGGATGATTCCACTATCCTATGTTTAATATGTGATGAAGATGATTCTGATCTCCTCAATTTGACATGTGATAAGGATAATTACTCTATCCATGATCTATTTATACTCATGGATGATTACACACTCCTGAGTGATAGGTACTATTATGCTCCCCCCGATTGGTTACTTGATCATAGTGCTGGACATGGAATTTCAAATTTTTAGACCCTTAGAATGATTACGATCTTCCAGATGATATGGATGATGCTTCTCTCACTTATTAGAGACTCCAGGGGTGGGAATGGAGTCTCACCAGTGAGTTCTCCATACATATAGCCTATGGGATAGACCCTTATAGTTCATCTAAGTCACAATGTCTTGAATGATTATGAACCGAGACCTATGTCTAGAACATAGGACTTGATTTACATGGCCAGATAAGCATGGTGTCTATCTCAATGACTATTTACATGAGGTCCAAATGTAATTCCCTATTAATCTTCTTTATAGTTATTGGTGGTGAGTATAGGTGAACCCAAGTGTATGATGAGTATACCCTTATAGTGACATAGTTTTCTTAGAGATATTTCCATCATTGTCGGACGCATGTATATGTAGATTGGGATTATGGTCCCAGATATCATAAAAATGATACATGGATTTGGTGGCACAACATAAAGCTCAATTACCTTGAACATGATGTCAAAGATAATGAGATTATGGACCCAAGGATTGAATGTTGATTGGTTTTATGTTATTATATTTACTTACCCATGAATATTCATATTTATGTATATATGTATTGGACTATACATGTATTCATATATAGATATGAACATATATGGTGGCACATTCCCATTTCACTATGATTATGGACCCGAGGTTTGACTACGGTTTCATGTTTACTGATTTTATTTATCATTTCTATTATTTCACAGCTAGGTTGAACAGTTTTTTAATACACTTATAACATCATACATTATAGGTTCATTGTTGGGGTGGCCTACTAACATTATTTCTCACCTTTACACGTGCACTATGGTGTACATTTAGATCTTATTTCTACTTTTTAGGTTGACCATAGTTTCATGGTGGATAGGACAAAGGCCCTGAGTAGCACGTTCGAGCGGAACTGATCGTGTTGTTCTTCTAATTTGGAAAGTGCAGTTTGACGGTTTCGGGAGACCAGGTACGTGGTATAGCTTAGTGTCAATAGTAGAGCCCTATACTTTTATTTCAGATCCTTTTGTACTCTGTTATCGGTATGGTCAGCATGTGGGTGGCCATTATTGTATGTATGACATAACTATTCATGATTTTATTGTATTTTCATTTATTGTCATAGCATGTTCTACTTCTATTTATTTACTACTTCTGCACTTTGTTTATTTACTGATGTGTATGATAAATATCTATTTACACTATTTATTTACTCAGATATAAGGGTATAGTCTCCCCGCTATCATAGACTAAGTTCTAGTTGCTAGTTGGAGTCCTCTGTAATACTGGGAGGATAACTTTAGGTATAGTAACCAACTGGCTCGAGGAACCATTTTAGTGGAATCTAGTTCAGGATGTCACAAATTTGTATTAGAAGTGTTCATTTCATGGTCTTTACTATTTGGGAAATAGTATATATGACTATTAGGAATGTGTCGGACCCTATTATAGATATCTGACTAGTGCATTGAGAACACTTTTTCTGGTAAGAAGTCACGTTTTTCTAGTGGTATGGGATTGCTTTTTTGACCTTCTATGTTATAGTTGTATATGATTTTAACCATGAGTGACACACATTTTTTGTAGATGATATGATTTATTATGTATCTTTGGATCTCAGCCATTGGAAAGAGGCCATTGATGGATTTTGACTCTTGGTCGGCAAAGGAAAGTGGAACAACAAGAATCATATTTTACACATAGGATTTGCATCATATAAGCCTGATAGTGTTTATTTTTACTAATGATTGTGGTCCATTTAATTGGGCCTACTTACATATATATATTTATTTTTTATGGTAGGTTATGTAGATATATGTTGAGGTTTTTGGTAGTGAGTCTGAGGATTCATTCCTCATGAATGAGATGTTAAATGACCCTAGTAAGTTGATGTGGTACGTGATTACCTTATGTTGTACTCCTTGGGGGTGTTGTTTCTCGTGTCATCATTATCTAGTTGGATTTTTGAGTCTGATGCTAACTGAGACCTTTCTTGAAAACTATACCTGAAGGGTGTATTACTGTATACAGATGCCAACTGAGTGTCAGTTCAGTGTCTCTTCTTCATTGATATCATGACCTCTTGGGAGCAATTCCTTATGAGGATTATCATTGAGGATCAGGCCCTTGAAGGCCCTATTTTCATTTTTCACCCACATAGGATAGTTTTCATTTTACATTTTTTGAGATTTTGATCTTTTGGACTAGGTGGTTAGACCCTGTGGCCCAATTTTTATACTTATTCTATAAGGCTAGGTGGTAGACCTAGAGGCCCTTAGTTTTGATCTAAACCCTTTTAGGTCGATTTTTTTTTTCTCTAAGGATACCTACTTGAGATGTTTTCCTAGATTTTTTGATGCATTTTTAGGAAGTGGGATTGGTTCTATGATTTTATAGTGGTCAAAGAAAGGTAGGATCTCTATTTTTTTGTTCTAAGATTTTTGATGCCTTCAATTTTTAGAGAATCACCAAGCATTCTTGTTTATCAAGACTAGATTCAACATGTAGGATTGTTTGAGTACCTGGCCAGGTCGACTAGTGTTTCTACTATTTCTATTATAGCCATATCACTAGTAGAATCATGTTACTAGAACAACTCCATGTAATGGGAGGTCGTGGAATAAATAATGATTCAAGTGAGGTGGCCAATTTTGAAGAGGAGTTCCAAGGAAACATTCGGATTAGTGATACTAAAGTACCATGTAGCAAGGTCATCTTATCCATATTATTGGTATGTCACTAGAGTGTGATTCAGGTAATAAAGATACATATAGATTACATGGTGTAACATTTAGTTGAAAAATATTGAGTGGTAGGGGGCGAGATGAGGACCAATGTTTTCATGACTTTTCATGGGATTTTGTGCCTGGAAGTTGTGTTAGAATAGTAATGTTTCTCCATGGTAGAGGATAAATCAATATAAATGGGTTTCCATAATATGGTAGACACGTGGTTGAATCCTTGTCAATTTTTTGACAGGATGTGATCCAGGCTCAGAGGGAGCTATTCGCATCATTTTTTAGAATCTTAGTATACTCATGTTAGATATGATCATGCTCTATCTTAACATGATGTTGAGTATGCTAAGAGATCATAGGCCCTACACCAAGCATCTTTTCATTTAAAATATCCTTACTATTTAATAAAAGGAACCCATTGAGGTTTCTCTTTGAAGCATTGTAAGTTAAGCCATATAGTGGGGAGTGCCATATCAGTTGTAGTTTAACATCTTCCATATAAGAGATGGTTGTGGTTTCTATAAGGCTGGTCATTGGATAGTCCATATACCTTGGCTGTGTAGATTCTTAGTTTTAGATCATGGCTACTAGTCTTACCACTAAATAATATCAAGGAGAAGAAGGTTTATGTTGGGGTGATTGTAGAGACCCGTGTTTTTCTAGACGGAAATTTATAGCAGAAATTTTAATTTTTTCTTTCAGATTCTTATAAGTGGTAAAATTCTAATTTTCATATATAAAATGATCTCAGATAATTTTTATCACCACTTTGTTGTTATTATAATGGGGCTTTTACCCTAGTACATGAGTTTATTGGATATTCGAGAAATTTAAATTTCAGAATAATAATAAATATTTAATAACTAATTAAATGAATGTTAACCTATTTATGCAGGTTCATTTGATGATATCTTTTGGATGGAGTGTATGATTGAGATTCCACCTCATTTATTGAGTCTAGAACAAATTTTTTTGTCCATGCAAGGCATAAACTTGGGTTGGGCACTGGGGCCTACATGCACACGTTTTTATTTTAATTTTCTTTTTCTTCATTTATTTTTTTATTTTTCATTTATTTTTTTTATTATGGGATTCTAGCGTACTCATGTGAGTCTTCCCCTTCAAATGATCAAGATAGAGATTGGAGACAGAGAGTGAGAAATTGAATGATATAGGGAGAGATCAATGTACCATTGTGGAGATCTGGATGTGCTGGAATGTCATGTGGTAGCCATGGATAGTGGAAATGGGTGAAGCTTCAGTGGTTTCAGTCCAAAGGTAGTCTATTTTTATATTTTACCGTAAATCCACAAAATTTAATTATTTTCAAATTTCAATATGCTTATAGGAATACTTAGGACACATTGTGTACTGGTTTATTTTTTTGGATGAAATGGTGGTTCTGGCCAATTCAAGGGTTTTAGGTTTGGTAAAACCCAACTACACGACATGCAATTCCGGGAACACATGTAGTGTATTCTTCCATCTTGGGGAAGGTGACTTCTTATAAGTACACACCATGTACAGTTCATACATGTGGTGTACTAGTACTTGTCCTTATAGACAAGTACCCATCCAAGCTTTCAATATATGTGAACATGGTCGTATAGTGTACACAACCTGACCCCATGTGGGACACACACCAAGTACAAGTACAAAGGATGGACAAGTACATGGTTATACTAGGTGAGGGGCACTTGTGGGTACTTTGTGTGTAAAATGCATGTAACCATATTACACAACATGTACATGGATTTTTACATGCCATGTCCTTTGAGAGTACGCACCCAAGTGGGGCTTTGGGGGTACATGTAACACCCCAAGATTCCATGGTATGCTTCTCTTTGAATAATACAATAGCGTGTGTTGTACGCAACTCTGAGTTCTAACACACCACAAAAAGAAAACTAGCCGTTATTAATAGTAATACCCACTTTTTGAAATTTTATAAATTTTATCTTTCAAAATGGACTTCATTTTTGGATTCTGAATATCGAAATTAGCATAGGGTAAATTTTTGGTATTTTTCTAAAAACTTTCAATTTTTGATAAATAGTGAAAAACACTGAATTATAGTTTAAAACCCGAATTTTTATTTAAATAATTATTTATTTTATTTAAATTTTTTAGGTCAAAATAGAGACATAATACCTATATAAGTTCAATGTAATTAATTAGAGTCAATTTATAATAATTTTATATATATAAAAATTTTACAGAACTTCTCACCGCCTTTTACCCACCTCCTAGGAGTATTTGCAAATTTACATAAAACTTAATTTTACCACTTCTATGAGTTGAATTTCAAAACTCTGAGAGACATAGTTGATATCAGTAAGTAAAATGTGGTTCAATAAGATGAAAATACTTTCTTTTGTGAATATTAACTTTTTTTATTTTTATTTACCACAGATAAAAGTAAATAGGGTTATTAAGGGTAAAAATGATATTATTATTACCCTAACACATGTCTTAATTATATTGGATAAGTGTAATTCGACCAAAAACAACCTTATGAATAAAATATGATCCTTTAGGTCCACTTGGATTAGATTAAGACATTTATTATTATTTCATTTAATGAAGAGTTAAAATAGTTAAAATCAATGTTTAATAACTAACACATTTTTAATATAGGGTCACACATAAGATAAATTTGACTATAAATATTAATTATAAATCTAAAAAAATTTCCTATATAATGGTATTTTATTTATATTTTTTAGACATTAAATATTCTAATTTATTTATGACACAATGATGATGCATTAGTTACCTAATTAATGGAATATTAAAATAATTGATATTATAAATATGCAAATAAATGTAATTTTAGACTTTTCATGAATTAAACTAATTTTCTATGTTAATATGATATTTTAGGGATAGTTACATGAATTTTTTTCTATGTAATAATGTTGTTATGATTTTAACAAAAAAATACCAAATAGTGTCATAATTGACATAAAATAGTTTTTAAAACAAATATTATTTTATTAATTGATATAATGGTTTTAAAAATATAAGGTTCGGCCAAAAGACTTATATAATAATATATATTAAATTAATGAACCAATTGTGGTTCTATTGGTAGTTTATAGTAAGTTTATTAACCATATAGTGTAAGAATACAAAAATTCATGGTAAAAGTTAAATTATTTAACTTAGAGTTAAATCTAAATGATAAGGTTAAAATGGTAACCAAAACTTTTCTAAAACCTATGGGTTGAGAGGATTTCGACTAATCCCCCTATCCTTGAAATAAGTCACCTTGAAGCCATTATAAACCGAATATGAATTTATTATAAAATAATATTTTACGTTTTTTCTAAGGTGCCCCTCACCCCTCTTATAAAAGGGCACTCCCCCTTCTCTCTAATTCACACCTTCAAAGAAATTTGTCTCATCCAAAACATACCTGAATACCCTCTCAACTATCCTTCATTCATCCTAAAGGACTTCCTTTAGTCAGAAATCCAATCTAAGGAGCCCTTTTGATCAAATCAAAAGGAAGAACCAGAAGAAGAGGAGGTTAACCTACCCTCGACCAAGGAAAGTACAAGGTAAGGGTTAATTCTACTATATTTTCATTATTCTAGGGAGTTTTTACATAATTATCTACTGGGACCTCTTTATCATCCACATCCATATTTCTTAAAAATTAATTTCAAAAAATTCTTACTATTTACTAGATTAGGGGTCAAAGTCATTTATACCCTTATTTGACTTTTATAAGATGTTTATAAAGGAATATTTCCATCGTTTTCCAAACAAGGTCCTTTATAACCTTTTTGACAAAATTAAGGTAAGAATGTCTTTTTTTAACTTATATGACAGGTGTAGCTATTTTCTACCATTATAACATCGTCGAAGCTTCCCTTATAATTTTATTAGAATATTTTCAAAATAAACTTTTTCTTAAATTATTTCAAGATTTGAGAGAGATATTTCTCTAAAAAAGATTTTGATTTCATATATGTCAACATCCTTTGATGGATTTTAATCTTATTTGATGTTGATTTATTATGATACAAAACTTCCACATTGTATTGAAGGTTTTGTATTATGTGTGACTATGGATGTGTTATTTTTACACCATTCATGGTTTATGGATTAGGTATTGACATTTCATATGCTTGTTTTAATACAAATTTTTATATTATGTTTAAACCTTTTCATATGAGAAATTCATTAGACTAGTATGTTCCGGGTTGGGGACCGGTAAAATTAAGCCCTTCGGGTGGGTGTCTCGTAACAGTAGACCCTCCGGGTTGGAGTACAGTTACAGAGGCTCTCCGAGTTGGAGTCCGGTTACAGAGGCTCTCCGAGATAGAGTCCGGTTACAGAGGCTCTCCGGGTTGGGTTCCGGTTACAGTTATACCCTAGGTCTTGGCACGAGGCCCTGACATAGAATTTAAAGTTTGGCATTATGCATTTCATCATTATGAAAGTGTCTATTCATATTGCATGTGATTATTCAACTAGTAGAATATCCATGTGAGTAACTAAATGTCATTATTTGATTTTATCTTTTCCATATAATTCTGAATTTTAGGTTTAAAAGTATTTTGTTTTAGTCTTATACATTGCCTTAAATGTTTATACTTATTTATGAAAGTTTCTGTTGTATTATTATCATTACTGAGCATCTCAGCTCACCCCTTTCTATGTTTTATTTTTCCCCGGATGTGAAGAGGTATATTATAACTGACCTATAGGGATAGTCTATTTGATCTCAGTGTTGTCTATGGAAATAATGTTGTTGTAGTTTTCCAATTTATGATGTAATGTAAACCTTATGAATGTACCTAGTATTTACAAGGCTACTAAACTAATCGGTATTTCGAGACTTGATCTTTTTTTATCATGCTAATGTTATGTAATAATGCACCGACTCTGGGTAACTGGGGTCGAGGTGTTATAGTTTGTATTAGAGGAAGTTTATTACAAACCTTGGAAACTAGATTTTGGTAAACTCTGATTAGAGCACAGAGCCCTAAGATAGAATTTGAGAGTTAGTATATAATAACATCCTATAATTTTGGTATTATAGAGATTTTATGAGTTTTCCAAGCAATAAATCCATGTCTGGATACGAGTAGGTAGAGGTGGCTCTGGCACAGATGTACCTAGGGGTAAAACCCAAAAACACCGCTTTGAGCTAGACTCGAGAGGGAACTGGTGCACGACAATGGGCCTTGCTCCACTCTTGGTTACGAAACTCCTGGGGTATATGCTTAGTATAATTATCATTTTCTTTACAAACCATTATGAAGGTTTTATGAGTATATATTTCCTCAAAGAAAACGTTCTTATGATTATTGATTATATCCATAAACTGTTCAGTTTATGTTATTTGTTTTAAAAGTTTGGAATTATATATTTCGATTCATAAATTAATATAGTTTATTCCATTGTTTAGAAATGGAACCTAGTGAAAGGAATGGAAACCATATCAATGCCCTCATTACATGTAGGTATTTCCCTCCTTCTCAAGATAATTATAGTGGAGCTGGTGATGTAACCGGTGCTGATCAGCTAATCACCATACTGAGACAACTCACTCAGGTTAGGAATAATAACCTTACCCGTATGAAGCACTATGATCCATAGCATGGAGAATAAATTATAGATCTATTCATGAGGAAACAACCACCAACATTCAATTGGGGTACAAATCCACTACTATCTGAGCAATGCATAAATTCCTTATAGAAAATATTCTATGCCATTGGGAGTAGCGAAAGGGAAAACGTTGTCATGGTAGTTTACCACCGCACTAGAGATGTTGATCAATAGTGGTCATTGATTAAAAACACAAAGGAAGATGGGGAAGTATCAAATAAGGAATAGAGGGAGTTTAATGTAATTTTCTTTAAAAAAATACTTTCCTCATGACCATAGAGCAGATATGGAAAGACAATTTCTGAGTCTGAGGCAAAAGGATGATGAGAATGTCACAGAGTATGAATCTAACTTCACAGGGTTAGCAAGGCATGCTGTAGATTATATACGTATCCCAAGAAGTAAGATTGACCATTTATTTTATGGGTTAAAACCATATCTCTGTCAACCATTAGTATCAAAATCCTTCTCATCTTACAAAGATAAATTCTCCTATGCTATCAAGACAGAAAAGAAATTCTCTAAATCTTATGACAATAAATTAAAGCAAGTGAAGAAGACAACGGTGGAGAAATAGACAAATAAAGTGAAAAAGGGAGAGAATGATTTTATATTATGTGATAATTATGGGAAGAAACACCCTCGTACTTACCTAAAAGGAATGGGAGTTTGTTACAAGTGTGGTGAAAAAGGACACCAAGCTCGTGATTGCAAGGGGAAGAAAGAGGCCTTCAATGTTGAATGATACAATTCTAGAGAAATGGGGTATTATGAAAATGAATTCCATATGCACCAGGGAAACTTATATCAGAAAAGGCCAAGGGATCAAGGCCAATATTATGTTGTTACTACAGTTGAAGTGGAATAATTAATGTATTTGTGTTTTTCTTGGACTCTAGGATTGTATTGTGGTTATAAGAATAATGTGATATATATAAGATTGTACTGTAGTACTTGTTGTTTTCATTAAGGTTTTAATATGACTAAGGTAATCATATTTTCAGTATGTGACAATAAGAGAAACTTTACTTTGTCTGGGGAATCTGATGTTACAATTGATTTTGGGATTTAGATACCTTTTTCAGAGAGTATGGACAAAGGTATTTTGGATAAGTATAAATGTTATAATGGATTAAGTTGAACTTTGGATAGTATTGTTTATGGTTAAAACATTTCTTAATATTATTTTTGAAAAAGGAAAACCTGCAGGTCAGGCGATAACCCATTGCATCGGACAAAGCTACAGGAATCGAACCCACAAACATAGTGCGACATACCTTTATTACCTACCACTGGCCTACAGAAGTACCTGGTTATTACAAAATACTTTTCTTCAATTAAATGGTATGTGTTAATATTAGGAACCTTATACGATTTGGAAAAATATAATATTTTTTTGGGTTATATTATCTTTTGGAGTGAAAGATGAGTATGTGGTAGAAATTAGTTGAAGGATGAAACTCTACTTGTCAAATATATATATATATATATATATCATATTCTATGAATAAATTAATTATTAAACTTTAGGGAAGGGTTATTAAAACCAAAAATGTGTTATCCTAATACCCTATATTTTTTTGAACTGATGATATTTTAAATCATCATAAATTGATGGCTTTAAGGCCCTCAAGTTTACACTTATTTGTTATTGATGACCTCAATCACTCCATATAAATATTTACATTTTGCCTCTAATTACAGGTCTATAATTTCCACCAATGTTCTCCTATTCAAAACCCTAATTAGGTGATGACTTTCTCATTTCCCTTTCCCTCTTATTAAAACAAGATTTCATTAACCCTATTTTCGATGTGGGTTTTCCACAAAGGTATTTTCTATTTTCAACCTTTTATTTTCGATGAACAAATTAAAATTTCTAGGACACAATTTATTGAATGAGGGGAGAATGTAACACCCCAAGCTTCCATGGTATGCTTTTCTTTGAATAATTCAATAGCGTGTGTTGTATGTAACTCCGAGTTCTAACACACCACAAAAAGAAAACTGGCTGTTATGAATATTAATACACACTTTTTGAAAATTTATTAATTTTATCTTTCAAAATGGACTTCATTTTTGGATTTAGAATATCGAAATTAGCCTCGGGTCAATTTTTGGTATTTTTCTAAAAACTTTCAATTTTTGATGAATAGTGAAAACACTGAGTGATAGTTTAAAAACTGAATTTTTATTAAAATAATTGTTTATTTTATTTAAATTTATTTTATGTAAAAATATATATATAATCCCTATATAATTTCAATGTAATTCATTGGGGTCAATTTATAATAATTTTAGATATATATAAAAAATTTAAAGAACTTTTCACCGTCTTTTACCCACCTCCTAGGAGCATTTGAAAATTTACATAAAACAAAATTTTACCACTTCTGTGAGTTGAATTTAAAAACATCCGAGAGACATGGTTGATATCAGTAAGTAAAATGTGGTTCAATAAGATGAAAATAATTTTTGGTGAATAGTAACTTTTTTTACTTTTATTTACCATGATAAAATGTAAATAGGGTAATTAAGGGTAAAAATGATATTATTATTACCCTAACACATGTCCTAATTCTATTGGATATGTTTAATTCGACTAAAAACAACCTTATATATAAAATATGAACCTTTAGGTCCACTTGGATTAAATTAGGACATTTATTATTATTTTATTTAAAGAAGAGTTAAAATAGTTAAAATCAATGTTTAATAACTAAAACATTTTTAATATAGAGATATACAAAAGATAAATTCGAATATAATTATTCATTATAAATCTAAGAATATTTCCTACATAATTTTATTTTATTAATATTTTTTAGAAATTAAATATGTTAATTTTTTTATGACACAATGATGATGCAACAATTACCTAATTAATGGAATATAAAAATAATTGATATTATAAATATCTAAATAATTGTAATTTGAGACTTTTTATGAATTACACTAATTTTATAGGTTAATATGACATTTTAGGGTTGGTTAGATGAATTTTTTTCGATGTAATAATACTGTTATGATTTTAACAAAAAACAAATACCAAATAGTGTCAAAATTGACAAAAAATTGTTTTTAAAACAAATATTATATTATTAATTGATATAATGGTCTTAAAAATATAAGGTTTGTCCAAAAGACTTATATAATAATATATATGACATTAATTAACCAATTGGGGTTCAATTGGTAGTTTATAGTAAGTTCATTAATCATATAGTGTATTGTATACAAGAAGACACTGTAAAAGTTAAATTAATTAACATAGAGTTAAATATAAATTATAAGGTTAAAATGGTAACATAAACTTGTCTAAAACCTATTGGTTGAGATGATTTCGACCCATCTCCACCCTAGCCATGAAATAAGTCACCTTGTAGCCATTATAAACCGAATAGTAATTTATTATAAAATAATATTTTAAGTTTTTCTTAAGGTGCCCCACACCCCTCTTATAAAAGGGAACTCCCCCTTCTCTCTAATTCACACCTTCAAAGCCATTTTTTCTCAACCAACCCCTACCCAAATACCCTATCAACTGTCCTCCCTTAGTACTAGAGGACTTACTTTAGTTAGAAAGCTAATCTATGGAGCCATTTTGGTCAAAACAAAAGGAAGAACCCCAAGAAGAGGAGGTTAACCTACCCTCAACCAAGGAAAAGTACAAGGTAGGGGTTAATTCTTCAATCTCTTCATTATCCGAGGTTATTTATATGTAATTATCTACTGGGACCTCTTTATCATCCATATCCATGTTTCTTAAAAATGTATTCCAAAACATTCTTACTATTTACTAGACTATGGGTTAAAGTCATTTATACCCTTATTTGACTTTTATAAGATGTTTATAAAGGAATCTTTCCATCCTTTTCCAAATAAGGTCCTTTATAATCTTTTCGAAAAAATTAAGCTAAGAATGTTTTTTTAACTTATACGGCTGGTGCTACTATTTTCCGCCGTTATAACATCGTCAAAGCTTCCCTTAAAAACTTATAAGAATATTTTCAAAATAAATGTTTTCTTAAATGATTTCAAAATATAAACAGATATTTCTCTAAAAAAAGTTATTGATTTCATCTATGTCAACATCATTTTATGTATTTTAAGATTATTTGAAGTTGATTTATTATGATAAAAAAACTTCCACATTGTATTGATGGTTTTGTGATATGTTTGACTGTGGATGTGTTATTTTTACACCATTAATGGTTTATGGAAAATGTATTGACATTTCATATGCTAGTTTTAATATGAATATTTATATTATGCTTAAACCTTTTCATATGAGAAATACATTGGACTAGTATGTTCCGGGTTGGGGACTGGTAAAAGTAAGCCCTTCGGGTTGGGGTCGGTTACAGCAGACCCTCTGGGTTGGAGTCCGGTTACAGAGACTCTTAGGGTTGGAGTCCGGTTAAAGAGGCACTCCAGGATGGAGTCCAGTTACAGAGGCTCTCTGGGATTGGGTCTGGTTGCAGTTAGCCCCTAGGTATTGGCACGAGGCCTTCACACAGAATTTAATTTCCTTCATTATGAATTCCATCATTATGAAAGTGGCTATTGATATTGCAAGAGATTATTCGACTAGTAGAATATCCATGTGAGTAATTAAATGGAATTATTTGATTTTATATTTTCCATATTGTACTGAATTTCAAGTTTAAAAGTCTTTGGTTTTAGTCTTATACATTGCATTAAATGTTTATGCTTATTTATGAATGTTTCCGCTGTATTGTTATCCTTATTGATCATCTGAGCTCACCCATTTCTATGTTTTATTTTTTCCACCATGCAAAGAAGTATATTATAACTGACCTATAGGGATAGTCTATGGGATCTCATTGTTGTCTATGGAAAAGATGTTGTTTTATTTTTACATTTTATGATGTAATATAAACTTTATTAATGTATCTAGTATTTCCAAGGCTACTAAACTAATCAGTATTTCGAGGATTGATCTTTTGTGATCATGCCAATGTTATGTAATAATGCATCGTCTCTAGGTAACTAGGGTCGGGGTGTTACAATACACATTGTTTGCTCATGGAGATATGTCGTGTACTTCCCCCTTGTTACCCGATTTTAAATTTATATATCTCTTCACCCTGGCATCTAAATTAATCCCATAAGTAGTTCATTCAGAATATATTTTGACATAGATCATGATGGATATACCTGTGAGGTGGTTTGATGACTCTTAGGTGGAATTTCTTGAATGAATAGGTTCTTCTTCCTATAATTGAATTCAGTGTTCCCTGAGAGTTAGATCTATTTTGAGATGAGCCATGAGATATCTCCCTTGAAAAAATAATTTATAGTTTTTCATATGAAGACTTCACCTTTGGGGATGTTCCCTTCTAGACTATGGGATCATGAGACCAATTAATTATTAGGATCCCCTACTAGATTACTATAATTAGGTTTCAACCAAGTAGATCCCAAGTATGATACCTCCATCTTATATCTGTTTATTGAGGATACCATGAGAGATGAATTTAGTTATGATATGATACAGGGAGTCCTTTATAGGATCCCATTTCCTATTTTCCATTCTGGGGATACCATATTGGATGTGTCTCCCTTATTTACTATTATAGAGGGTCCCCTATAGAATTCCCTCATGAATGTGTTGTTTCAAGTATCCCATGTAGGATTCGTCCATTACTTTCTCCAATAAGGATCCTATATATGATTCCACCCTTCGTAGCTGGAAAGGATCCCCAGTAGGATGTCATTTCTTATGTGTAGACACAAGGATCCTGAGTAGGATTCTATAGATTATGTGATACCTATGGATCCAAAGTAGGATACCTCTCAGTGTTTGACATAATGACTCACTGTGTGCCCCTTTTTTGATAAAACCTAATTTAGTACCTGGGTATTGGGTAGATATGGTAGCAAGTGTTACCTTAGAACCCATTACAAACTTGTAAGCCAACATGACAATGGCTATAGTGTTGGTTTTATGTGTTCATCCACCCTTAATATTTTTTTAAATATAAGATGTTTATTACTGATGCAGCAATTATTACAAGAGGAGATTCCTTATTAGTGGTTATTGAGCCTAACATGAGGCATATTTCTCTCTCTTTGGGATGCCCAAACATTCATCATGGGATTCAGATTCTGATCCATGTTATATTCTAATGTTTACTGTATAACTAGAGGTACTACCTAGGATTTAGATGTGGATCCGTTTGTCTGATTATTATGTTCTTGGTATATTCAAATGTGTTTTATGATATCTAGATTTTGAGCCTATGACTATTATATATGGTCATGGCCTCCCTAATAATGATAATTGTTGATCATTCTACTCTCTTGAGGGATGACGATGATTCAGCTCCCCTCTATTTGATAGTTGATGAGGATGATTCAGATCTCCTTAGTTTCTTATGTGATGAGGATGATTATGATCTCACTGATTGGTTTATACTCATGGATGGTTATTCTCTCAAGTGATAGGGATGATTATGCTCTCCCTGATCAGTTACTTGATCATGGTGGTGGACATGGAATTTCGAATAATTGGATACCCAAAATGATTACACTCTTCCAGATGATATGGATGATATCACTCTCCCTTATTTGAGACTCCAGGGGTGGGCATGTTGTCTCACTAGTGAGTTCTCTTATAGATCACCTAAGGGTAAGACCTTTAGGGTTCATCCAAGTCACAATTTCATCACAGCCTATGTACTAGGACTTAGGTCTCAAACATTGGACTAGATTTATATGTCCCAGACCATATGGGGTCTAGATCAATAGGAATTTATAGGATGTTCATATATACTTCCCTAGAATCCTTATTTATAGTGATTGGTGCAAGTTTGGGTGAATCCAGGTGTAGGATGAGTATCCCCCCTACGATGATGTAGCTTACTTAGCGATATTTTCGGCATTGGACAAAGAAGGTATATATTGATTGGGATTATGGATCCATATATCAACTAAATGATGCATGGATTTTGTGGAATGAAGTCCAAATCAATGCCGTTTTACATGATGTCTAGGTGATCAGGATTATGGACCCAATTATTGGCTATTAATTCTTTATGTTATTTCATTCACTTAATCAGGAATATTAAAATTTATGTATGTACATATATGGGTATGGTATTGTACATGTATATATATATAGATCTGGACATCCATGTTGGCCCTTTCCCAGTTGTCTAGGATTATGGACCCAGGATTTGAATTTTGTTTAATGTTTATTGATTTTAGTTATCTTTGTAGTTGTTTCCCATATTGGTTGAGTAGTTTTATTTTGCATAATATTAGAGAATCATACATTATAGGATCATCATTGGGGTGTCCTTCTGAGATTATTTCTCACCCCTTCACATGCACCTCAGTTCACGTGTAGACCTTATTCTTTTTTTTTGTTTAGAACATTTTCATGGTTGATAGGGTTGATACCTCGAGTTTCATGTGTTCGAGTGAAGGTACTCGTGTGGTTCTTCTTATCAGCCTAATGCATTTTGATAGTGTCTGAAGACCAATTATGTGGTATGGATGAAATATAGTAGTAGATCCCAATAAATTTATTTCTATTTATTTTTTACTCCTGTATATGTATGGTTGGCATGTGGGTGACCAGTGTTGTATATATGAAATAGGTGTTTGGTCTTTTATAGCATTTTCATTTTTTATTAATAAAATTATTTATGTTTATTTTGTAATTCCTAAATATTTATTTTACTTATGTGTATGATACTTAAATATTTCTACCATTTACTTTCTTTGATATGTGTGCAATGTCTCCTTGCTATAACACTATAGGCCCTTGTTGCATGTCGGAAGCCTCTGGCGCATGGGGAGGCAAGCTTGAGGCCTGGTGACCAACCGGCTCAGGGAAATGTTATAGTAGAATATGGTTCAGAATTTTAAAATATGATTCTAAAGACCCACTTTCATATTAGATATTATTGTCTCTTGGAGATTCTTTTGTGGTGCACCGATTTGATGATGATTCAGAAGATTGGTAATTAGACATATTCTTTAAATATAACACTTTAGTGCAACCCTCGATCTCACTGAACTGAAAATCCACATATATAATATCATTCTTGTTGTAAATAGAGATATTATATGGTATTCTCTACTTGAGATAATTGAGGAATCCTAGAATATTCACTTTTTTTGAAATTGGTATCCAGTCTAGTGAAACCATAGATTCACAATGTTTTCATTCAATATAATTGTCTATACTTAAACACACAAAAATCATTCAAACCTGTAAATGCCTGATATAATGAATTATAAATATGATTCATAAATTAATTATTATCTATAATAGAAATTGGGGACATCACTTAATTATCAGATGCCTTTTATACCTCCCCTGGTGGAGATGGCCAAACAGGACCTATAAAAATTGTATAGACTTAAAATGAAAGTGAATTTTGGTAATTAACTACAATGACTTAAAGAGAATGATTATAACAATATTTAATGCTACCCCCATCCATGGTAATGATGTTTACAATTTTTGAGTCATAGTTAAATAGATGACTCCCTCATGTCTGGAATCCACCACCTCCAGAAATGTATTATTGAAATAAGATGGGGGAGAATGAGGTTAGCATAATCCCACCACCTATGTGGTTCATCTGAAGGATTCCCATTATAAAATTAATAATATTAATATAAATATTATTTATAGAATTAAATTTCCTATGAAACGTAGAGAAAATATCTATAAAATATTTATACTGAATCAGTTGATAGTATCTGTATTCACCCTCAACCACAATCCACAAAAACTCTATTGTGGGATTAGTTAACTCCATATCAATAAAAAATCAAGAAAAAATGGGATGTTTCAATGAATAAGTCCTATATCCATCACATAATGAACATTTAATGAAATTACTAATAGATCATTGGAGCACTGAGTTCTAGAACGGAATTGGTAGACCTAGAATCTGAACGCAAATTTCAATGGTGGTTGTGTCTCTATTATTGTAATGATCAAAAGAGAACGAAATAAGTTGTATATAATTCCATGAGAAACTTTAGTATATCTAGACCATGCCCTCTACATATCATACACATTAGTGAAATATATGAGCATCTAAAGACATCCTAGAAAGCAGACAATTTCTAGATCTCCTAACCCTCAGTCTTCATTCATGATTGATTTAAAAATCCAACCAAACATCTTAGGGAAAAAATCCTAAATCCAAGGAATATATAGAAGACACCCCTATGAATTATTGAGGTTTTATTGGAACAACTGTTTGGAAAAGGATGATCCCAAGGACTTTTGATGAAACATGGATGAAAGGAAATATTATAAGACATTCATCCAATAAACCTTGAAGAGATTTGTTGCGAAGCTACTATTAGATTGGGATGGGAAAAACAAAAAGACTGGGGAGGCCCCTTCTCTTCCATATGGGGAATGGCCTTCATGAATCCCATTATTAATCATTTTGTTGTTACAGTTCCATACACATACATACACATACACATAAACATACATACACACACACACACACACACATACATACATACACATACATACACATTCATACACATTTATATACACACATAAATTCAAATAAATACACACATACCTATATACTAATATACACACATACACACACATACACATACACATACATATATATACACACATATATATTTATACAGATACATACACAGTTATATACACCCATAAACTCACATAAATACACACATACCTATATACTCATATACACACATAAATACCCATACAAATAAATAAACACACAGAGATGTCATAGACATAGACACATATAAATACATACATACATACACATGGAACTACATATAAAAACACTTACATGAATGCACATTTGATCTTTTTATGCCCTATCAAGGATCAATATCACAACACTAACAATTATATATTTATATATTTATATATTTATATTCATTAATAAAATTTATATATAAATATAATTATATGAATATTTATATATATTTCTATTTATATGTTTATATAATTATTTAAGTGAAATTTCAATATATTACATTTAACATATACATTTTTTATATTTAAATATATTTTGTAATATATTCATTGATTTATATGAATTTGGAAATTCTTTATTTAAAATTATTAAAATAAGATTGATAATTGTATTTTAATTTAATAATTATCATAATTTTAAATATTCATTTCATATATATATTTTTATTTTAATATAATATTATATATATATAACCATATATTTATATATATATATATATTCAAACACAGACACATATATAATTATAAATATACTTGTATTAAAAAAACTATGTATATTATAAATTATATTAATTGAATATAAATATATAATAAATTTAAATCTGAACTACATATTTAATGTATTTTTATATTTATTTATTTTTATTTATGCTTATGTGTTGACATATGTAAATATATATAAGCACAAACACACACACACACATAAAGATTAACATATATATTTTTTAAATATATGTGTGTGTGTGAGAGAGTGTGTGTGTGACTATTTTTATTAAAAATTGTATAACATGAATATAAGTATATAATTTTAAATATTAATATATATATATTATATTGTAAATTATATAATTGTAATGTAAATATATTATAGAAAATTATAAATTAAAAAGATATATAAAAATTTTAATTTTATAAATAAAAATAGAATATGGTTAGGATCCCTTTGTTAAAGAAAACAATAGAAGGAAGAGAGGAGAATGGGGTCTAAAAAAGAATAATAACTTTATTATAAATAGTGATCATAATGTCTAGTATTAGGATGACCAAGAAAAATGATCAAAATAGATTTATAAAGCTCACCAAGAGATATCAATGCTTCAGTAACCTATAAATATTGTTTAACTTTTACCAATATTCCCTGGCCAATCATAACATGGATTCTAACCACTCTTCCAATTTCTAGGCCTTTTCCATGGGTGGTTTTGGTAATAAATTTCTAAATATTTTTTTTCATTATCTAGATGTTTGATTTTCATACATGATGTATTAACCATAAATGTACTATGACTTTTCATAATCTAATTTCCATGATATTTCATGAATTTCTAGCTCTATGTTGTTTCCAATGTTATCTTCAGTGATAGAGGAAATAGGATCCCAAACTGGGAGGCATTCCATATATTTGATATGGAAGAAAACATTTCTATAGAGAAAAATTCAACTTTAGAGTTAAACTACTCATCAAAACAACATTGGGTCTGTAAGGAACCCTTTGTTGGAAAACTTTTTCTAATGGGAAGTAAATTTTTTGACTTTGACATCCCTATATTCCTTAGATGATGCATTGTAAATTATTTAATATAAATAATTCACAGATTTAGTGAAATGAGGGGATAATGATAAAACACCCACCGAATCCACTTTCATAACCTTCTCCAAACATATTATAGTTTTAGAAAGACCATTAATTGAGATAGAAGGGGAAAGTCCAATGCTCCCTAAATTGGATTGTTTAGCATGCTTGTGACATATTAGGGCTAAAAACCCGTTATTGGAAGAAGAAAACAATTTAACAACCTTTTGGGGGAAATTGGGACATCAGACCCTTTGTTTGAGACCTAAATCATTTTCATTTATACAACTATTATCATGGTATATGGGTGAGAGATTCACACTGCAAGAATATACTCTAGAAAAATTGGCTTTATTAACAGCAATTACATATAAATGGGAGTTGTAATCTGTAAATACATGTGATTCAAGGAAAGGTTGATCGAGAATATATTTAAAGTAAATAACATAGAAGTATGATTCATTCAACCAAATAACCTATTGATCATAAATAGTGTTAGTTTACTAAGGGATTTTATCCATCAACTCCTTATTATATTGAGGCAACCATTGACATGAGTTTTTATGATATTAAGAATCAAACAATCCTTTTTAAATAGATTTTTTGGTGGGAAAAAATAAATCAATAGACCTTATTTACATAGAGGTCATATATAGACCCTTTAGTCTACCAATATTACGAAAATTAACTGCTGTTGAGGTCAAACCATTAGGGATATTCCTAAAAGCCTCAAATACTAATTTAGCCAACTATCTTAGTGATGTATAGGTATCATCATCTTTCTCATGACTTTGAAAATTTTTGTGATGATTTAATTGATTTATAATCCACTAAAGCCACAAATAAACTCAATATTCTCAACAAACAATCAATAAGCCTTCCCAAGACTAGCTTGACCTGGAGAAGTGAATGTTTTTTTACCTATTCCTAAAAGACAATAGAATAAACTGAATACATATGGAAACATAGAAATATTCATTAGAATTTCAATAAAATTGACTTTTAAGGAGAGAAAAATAAAGGTATTTCATATCCTATTAATTACTCCCTCATTTTTTGCATGAATAGTGGTATCCAGATGCCTTGTCTTTCATAGAGTCATCAGAGAAGATAGGGTAACCTTTTATAACATATAATTTTTGGGAAATCAAATAATTTCACTTAATATAATTTAATTGGGAAGAACCCAATTGATTTGGATTTTTAGTTTATTCATCTTTAACTTCATGAATTCTGTGGTCTCTCATGTTATCTCCCTCATACACCTGAATAGTAAAATCCTCTATGAAGCGGTGAGAATTGAGTTCTTACTCACAAGACTTATTCTAAAAATTTTCCTAAGGACCATGATCCACCATTATATATTTCTAAAACACTCAATTATTGGAATCCATCCTTGTATGATCATTATTTGAAGTGTTATATTATTTCATAGTTCTCTTTAATTTATCAATAGTATGAACCTTCACCCTACAAGCATTACTAAGTAATATTTTACATCATCACACAATAATGTGTCAAATATTATTAAATATTTTATAGAATTAAGGTAATTTTTTATAGTCAATAACTAAATTAATCATGTACTTGTTAGAAGATCATGCCACTATTTTAATTAGTGGAAATACCTCATTAGCCTCCACATTAAATAGAATAAAAATGAAAATATAATTACATATTATAGTTTTGTTTTCTATATTTATTGGAACACTGATATTAAAGGTGATGTCTAATAATATCAATTGGTGCCAAAGAAAAAAATCAATCTATGCATTCCAACCACTGTCTGGGAGAGTGAATTTTTCACATTAAATTGGTTAATTTCTATATCCCAATCCAAAATCCAACGAAAATAATCTATTAAATTATAGAGGCTAAAACCCAATGATTTGGATTTAATAGTTGAATTAGGGGAGAAAATAAGAAATAATAATTTTCCCAATGATCTAATTCTCTAAAAATCTAAACTGAGAAAATAGATTAGCTAAATTATAAGATCAAAAAAGATCCCCCATTTTTATTTAATTACATATATATGTGTGTGATAATATAATTGTTACATTCCTTCATCATGATGGACATAATCCCATGGATTTCCCCACTAATGATTGTTCCCCCCATCTTTATAATTTTAGGAGATTTTATGTTGAGTTCATTTTGAAACCCATAAAATGATTAGTTATTTAGAGGAAATAATGTATCTCGTGGGGTCCTAGATAGATGATAATGGCCAAAACATTTTATTATTCATCCCTTCCTTAAATTTTTTGATTTGTAGGGCCAATATATTAGAGGTTCCAACTATTTTTTGTGCATTGGATCATATATATCCTTCATTGGGAATATATAAATCCATTGAATCTGAAGAATTATTGTTCCTCAAGATATAATTACCTTTCATATAATTAGTTACTAAATAATAGGTGGCCCTAGAGACATTAAAAATACCTTCCATATAAATAATATTGATGTTCTCTATGCCACTATAAGCCCAATAAAAGAAAAAACTAGATTTATTAAGAGATTTTGATATTTTAAAACTAAAATGACCAAGAACATTGGATCCACCTATTCCACTGGAACCATCTTTGAAGTAAAAATAGTAGATTAAATTAAATACTACAAGCTATTGGTCACCTCACAATCACCATCAGTTCGCCTGAATCGCCATAAGCATTATGATCAAATCTATATTCATCAAGATATATATATTGTAAAATAAATAAAATTAATTAATATATAAGTGTGAAAATATAAAATATTGTATATATAGTAAGCTTTATTAGGGCTAAAAAAAGATGACAGTGGGTTACCTTTAGGAGTGATGAATAGAGAATTGATAAAGCATAATTTTTTTCAATATTAAAAGAAAGTTATTATAAAGGGTGAACTTTTATCAATTGTTTTTTTGGGATAATAAAGGATAAATTAGAAACAGAACAACCTATCTCAATTAAAATGGTAACAATACTACAGGCACCACATGAAATTTGACATGCATCCCCATATGCCAGAGGCTTCCAACAAGTAGTAGGTTTCTAATATGCAGACTATACCCCTAGGTATTATATTATCAATAACATAAGAAATAAAAATGTATCCAAAATACAATAAAATTAGAGTAAATATAAAATAAAAATAAATTAAAATTTATATAAATAATAAAATACTAATATAGAATCATGTAAAACAGACCACCCACTTGTCCACTCACTAATGAAAATAGGGGAAAATAAAATAACATTTAATAGAGGATCTAGTGCATCATAAATCCAAACCAAAACCCAATCATGATATAAATGTATGGAATATCCTACTCAACCATACCTAGTACTTATCCCATCATATACCTATATCTAAGTGATAATCTTCTCAGATAATCAAGTTCAATGGAATCTCATTCATAATGTGGGTACCAAACTTATTAGGACACGAACAATGTAGACCCACACATAACTTGTAGTGAAGTGATATTTGAAGGTGAAATTCTATAAATAAATAAATCATATGTGGGGATAAATAACTAAAGTTAACCCCCATCGATCCTCAATCCAGTGACCCTAATAAAAAATACCTATATATGCAAGTTCCAAAGCGACTTTGAGAACAACTCAATGATTGTACCATCTATTTGATGACTTACAAATGTTTAATCGTATTATACAGTGATTATAACCATGTTTCTAAACTCGCATCAGTATATTTTATGATAGTTTTATGATGATAAGTATCCAAGTATCGCATATTAGGGACTGACCAGTCCCAATATGCAATGGTTCCTTGCTGGTGAACCCTTGTAGTGTAAGAGACTCCAACACACCCACCAAATAACACAAAAACCACATAATATCACATGTGGAAGGATTAATCCCTTTCCCAAGACAAATTTAATACTATATCAAAATCCTTGGAATCCCCACTAGTATTTTCATTGGACAACCAATTAGTTATTTTACTTTATCATTAAATACATCACCACAGATGTATATTTATTTATTTATCAAAGACCTCACTACTAAGAGAATTTTAAATAGTATCATAGGCCTCTCTATAGGGAGTTTTCCATAATATCATATACCTCATTACATGGGATGTTTTTTATATTATCCTAGACCTCCCAACTGGGTGGTATTTCCATACTATCAGAGACCTCCCCACTAAGAAAGTTCCCCAAATATACAGTGAAGGACTACCCCCCAAATTTATTTTCCCCAAATATCACAACCATAAAAGGGATGTAGGTAACTTCACAATATAACTTCCTCTAAGGGATATTATATAGCAT
This sequence comes from Viscum album, assembly GCA_963277665.1. Taxonomy (NCBI): domain Eukaryota; kingdom Viridiplantae; phylum Streptophyta; class Magnoliopsida; order Santalales; family Viscaceae; genus Viscum; species Viscum album. Next base: position 1,680,733,873 of record OY728135.1, read on the forward strand.
AACATTCTCCTCATATGAATTTTCTATGTCCATTATAAAAATTAAGAAGAAATATTTGGTCAAAAGTCAGAACACTTCAATATTATCCACATTATATTGACTCAAATGCATGGTATAGGTTCTATGTTTACAGCCATAGCCATCTATATCCATGTCTCAAACACCCACCCATGCTATTTCTATCATTAGGGGACCAAGTGGGGTCCTTAGGGTCTCTTCATGGAATTTGTACCCTACCTGGGGACGTATAGTTAAACACTCAGTAGGGGAACCCCACATTGGTTCCCCTATAAACAAATTCACAATATTGTAAAAACCCATCATTCATGGGTAGAAATGACACTACGGTGTCCAAATCAATGATCCTAAGGATTCTAAGGTGTCTTTAGGCTCCTTACATGGCATATTATGGATGTTTTTGAAGGATCCTATATAAGGGACACTAAGTCACACTAAGCTTGGTCACAACCCTCAAGAGGTATCATTACCACCATGATTAAATATTATAGTCGTTACTATGACCATCAGTTTTTTAGGATTGTTTTCTGGTTCTAAAGGGTCCTTTATATCCCTCAACACTTTTCATGGCCTATGTCACTTCATGAGTGTTTAAAGATAAAAAAATCAACCATTTAATTGTGTTTAAAATATTTAATTAACTAAATTGGGTAACTAATATATGTGGTGCTCCATGAATTCCAAATTCATAAAACAAAAGCATAAGTTCCATAGGGAGTTTACAAAATGCCACATACCAATTTCGTAAACGTTCTTATTTAATCATTTAATCCATAAACTCTATACCTAGGATCACTAATCCAATCCCAAAAATTCGGTCACCACCCACTAATTTGAGGCCCTAATGAACACAAAAAATATCCACCATAATTAATTATGATAAAATTATAACTAATTTATGAAATTTTCAATTTAATTCACAATCAAATTAATAAGGACTAAATTTATAATTACTCATCGAGTATCCTTGTTTTTTTAGAACCTCAACCAACCACCCTCGAAGTTTCTACATCACACCCCTTAATATGAATCGATGTAGAATTTCTAACCCACCTTTGAAATTATTTAATCATGATAAAATAATTCTATGGAAAACCCATAATATAATTAGTGGTGTCATTTACCTCAAATAGGTCAACATGAAACTACATGAAGACATCATCATGGGACATCCCCTATGCACGACACATGAAAAACATATTATACATGACTGGTTAAACCGATATATGGTTGAATCAACTTTAGAACCCAATGTGGATAGGGGGAAATTAGAAGAAATATAGTAATGAAATATCAAATTTCATTGGGGGGAAAACTCGCCTTAAAACAAATAAAAATGCTCGAATAACACCACAACCCATGGGTGTTTGACATTGGGTAGAGGGAAGTAATAATCATCCATTTAAATAATGAATGAGGGGAGGATGGTATAAATCCCATCCTAAGTCAATGGGTCTGAGCTAGAGTGTAACATAATCACATGTGAACCTCTCCATATACAATAGGATTATGAATACCAGTGAGGTTCTATGTTCAATAAGAGGGGAGACTAAACCATCATTATTTATAAAGATGTGTATAAATAATAACATATTATAGTAGAAGAAAAAAATTAAAAATTCTATAATTAATGGAATAAAAATTATATATATTCATAAATAATAATAAACCAAGGACCACAAAACTCAAAGGAAAAATAAGAGTATGGAAAAGGTAGGTAAGTAATGATAAAAATGTGATATCACTATAGTGTTCATTTCCATACTACCTAAAAACCTCATGCTCTATCTCTTATCTCATTTCTACTTTGGCCTTGACCATTCCTATATCCCTAATTAGGAAGTCCTCACATGCATCAAGATTCTGATTCTAGGTGTGATTATAACACCAGTAGGGAACCATTAATTCATCCTTAAAAATTTTTAATATAAATTTTTTATTTTTTATTTCAAAATATAAGGTAAATGAACAAGTAATAAAACAACCACACATAAGACAATTCATTATGCTCTAACCAATATTCCATGAAACCCTTCCCTATACGCATTAACATAGTGCTGGTAAGGATGTTAGTGACTCCCACTACACATCAAAATATGTTCCACCGGTCCCATTATTGGTTAACACCCTACTCATTTTAGACCTATCATTATGTTATAACTTTAGAGAATTCCACATACCCCACCATGATGTTATTCATTAACAAGAACACCACACACCCCACCGTGATGTTTTCTATAATTCATGGATTATGGTAAGTCCCACAAAAAATTCCTAACATATTGGTATTTTCACATCACCCCGGTATGAAAATATCTCAAATAGATATTTAGTCTAAGGATACTCTACTCTCATCTATTATCTACTCCCACATTAGCTAATATGTCTCTGATCTGTCTAATATGATCAAATGATCTATAGACCACTCCCTTTGTCACATTATCACACTCCCCCTCTAAAGAGATTTATATCCAAAACTAAGAAACTTGTTTAGACTGATACATGAAGAAGGATTCCATATTCATTGAAATACCAAATAAATTTCCTAAAATAAAAAGGAGAAATAATTCTTATCAAGAATAGTTTTCAAGGCGATGTGCACAAATCATAAGAACACATATCATGGTTAGGTCTCAAAGGATAGTCAGACACCCATATGAAACAAATATCAAACATTGGTTTCAATAAAAGATGATCATATCATGGAATCATCATATAAATGGACCTATGGGGTATGTATCTTCCTATCGTAATCTTTTCATCATCAAAATAAAATGTTTACTAAGTAATCAACACCCAAATCATATCTAGGTAAAAATCTAGTCAAAATTCTCACCAGTGCTTATCACTATAGCTAATAAGATGTTCTATAAGCCTAAAAATTGGTTAGAACCCTACACATTTCAATCATATATCAATGTTCTAACATTATGGAACCGCACATTCCCATACATAATGGTGGCTATTAATATTAACATTTTATGTTCCATCCTGATGGTGGTCATAATCCTCATATGATGGTCAATCTCACCTACCATGTTTGATGTATTAGGATGTGGACATCACCCCTTCAATAAAATATCCCAAATCATCCTATAATTTCACTATACAAAACTCCAACTCATATACTAATCAACCATTAGTTGGCAAGTAAATGATCTGATTCAATCCCTCAAATGAACTACAGATCACAACCTTTTCACATCAGCATGTTACCCACCACCCTGGGACCTTCTAACAAAAACTAATCAACTTTTTTATCCCGATACTTCTAAAAATGTTTTTAAGTCTATAAAATGCCACAAATAATACATATAATATAAATAAATAAGAATTCATATCAAGAATAGTTCTCAAAGGGATTCACACGAATCCTATGAACACCTAAGAATATTGGGCCTCATGGGCAAGTCAAACACAAGTATGGAAGATATTTTAAAAATTGATTCAAGAATAAAAAATATGATCATGAAAGTATTATATACAAGGCCCTATGATTTAAGGATATACATACCTCAATCTTACTGATTGTTACCTTAATTTGTTATGTTGACAAATCACATGTTCCATTCCTTCACATAATTACTCAATATATCCCCAATCATCTTGCTAATAGGTCCACAAGAGACTCAAGAAATTAGACCATCCCTTGACACATCCACAACCATGACCGATTTATATTTCATCATGTCTTATTCATGTACACTGTGCATCATTATCAATATCATCAAAACCCAATGGTCACATTCTCCCCTGTGGAAAATATACCAAACATAGATAAACATAGTTCCCTTGGAACTAATTTAAAAAAACATAAAATTCATCCATGTTGTGGTCTATCACATTGAAACTAGTCAAATAAATCATTAAAAACCATAGATTCTTACCTGGACTCTTAGCATGCCTATACCACATACTTAGTAACACTTATGAAGAACCAATTCTATTAGACAAAGAACCTACACACGTTCTCTATATTCAAGAAAATAAAAATATTATAAAATCTCTCTAATGGGTCACCCTTGACAAATATAATCTATAACCTCACCTCTATCTAAGGCCATACCTCATGGCCACTAGAATATATCACCCAGAACCAATGTCATGTCGCACCCAAGGTTACCTCTAATAGTATATATTACACCCTCCAATCAATAACATTCACATGTAATCATAAAATCCAAAATCATCACCCACTCTGGTGAATAGACACTAAAATATGATAATATTCATTGGTTGTATTTTAATATTCATGTGTTCCAAGGCCTATAAAAAAATTTAGTGCATTTTATATATTGAACTTCATTTCTCATGATTTTACATATTATGATTAAAGTGGTTCAATTTGGGCCTCATTATTCATCATCATGTGGAATTCATTTTTCTAATTATTTTAATTTGATATTTTGGGATAGTATTTATAGATATGATTTTGAAATTTTTTCTTTTATGATCAATGGATGAATCATAATGGAAGATAGAAGTTTTTTCCATGGATGTAGAAATTTTTTATCAAAGCATAATGGGACTTAGGGACATCAAAAAAGTGTATCCCACAATTCCAATCCAATGGAACTAAAATTTTATATGAATATAGAAAATATTATGGGGTATATTTAATTATAATGTGCCTAGATTTAATTTTGAATATTTTAACAATATCCAGGGAGACCAAGTTTATGTTTAATTTGTGGGCTAGATTTTAAGGCTCATAATTTCTATCAACTAATTTCATCATAAATGAAAAATAGAATATCCAAATAAGCTGAAATTTCTAAACCAATTAGGGGAAATATGGAAGAATATATTTAAATTATAATACCATCCATGATTGAGTCATACTCAATGTAATATTTTTATATGAATAAGGGTAATTAATCTTGTCATATTTTTGTGGTTAAAGTTGAAAAGCCTTCCTTCCTTTTTTTCCACCCACATATTATTATCATAATTAATTGGGATGACATTAAATGTTGGGAGATCAAACATAGGACCCAAAAATTACTATTAAAGGTACATTGGTGACAGAATTGGGGGGTAAATGTTTTTTCTTTCAATTTTAATGTTATGATCTCATTTTATAATTGCTTGTTCATTCTTTATCATGTATGTTTTTTCAATAACATTAGTTTCTTAATAAATATTATTATTCAACATAATGTTAAAAAAAATTATATTTTTTTATAATGTTGATACCATTGAATTATGGTGTGAATTTATTCACAACAAAAATTGTAAAATTCCTCACACAATGATGGAGTGTTCATTTTTCATTGTTTTTATTTTATAAATTCTACCATTATAAATGAACTTCCTCCTTCCATTGAGATCCTTGCTTCAATGGAAGGATAAAACTTTTTTGGTTTGGTTCTAGGGAGTTTATTGGGAATGGATTGGAATTTATTTTATGTTATTAAATTATTAAATTAGTTCTATGGTTTGATATATTCTTTCTTCAACTTATTTCCATTCTCATCTTCATAAACATTAATGAATAAAAACTATGAGTTCTAGTATGAATAAATTGTTGAGAGGGGTTGTTAATGTAATCCTATAAGTAAATAGTTTGTTATTCCTATAATTTTTCATGGATTAAATCAGTGAATGATGTTGTGGACATATCTCATTGATTGGATACATCTTGAACTAGTGAGCTATGATTTCATAGGAAAACAATTACATGCATTAGAGACCTTACAACAACCTAGGATCAACCCATACCCATTAATTGAAACCAATAATTGAATCTATTAACATAATAATATGTTTTACTCATAAATTTATTCAAATCTCATAATTACTTTAGTATTCAACTATCCAAATTTTAATCAACACCATAGTTATCCACATCAAGGCTAATCACCCCTATCAAATCTATGTGACTCGAGGTTACTTATTCATTCCCTATATATTCAATCCCTACCTAAAATACACAAAATGATTCTACCAAAAGGGAAAATTTGGGCATCACCAAATTTTGGCACCATTTTTAGGGACCTAACTATGTTATCTTAGACTATATAATCCATTTCTTAAACTAAATTCTCTACTCTCACCCTATTTCTCTCATATTTACCCCTGTCTATTTTTGTGTGTCATTAGAATCTCAAATCCTCATTTTCAGAGAACTCCAATAGAGTATCTTTAAAATTAACCAATTATAAACCTTAGATGGAATAAATTAGGAAATTAATAATGAGAAGCTCATAAATTTTGGAATTTCATTAAGAAAACCATGAATGATTATCTTACAACCAGTTATATGTAAATTCATTAGGATAATGAATGATTATAGGATAAATTTTCCACCATCTCAAGGATGATTTAAAAGATTTATCTTTTGGAATTTCTTGATATTAAACCACCTATAGATTTAGTTCCCTATGAATTGATTGAAAAATTTATAAATCAAATAGAGAGAATTAATTATGAGGTTTCATATTTGATATTATAACTACAAATCATTAAAAATTGTATAGAACATATTCTGACACTAAATATCCATTCCATAACCATATGATCAGTTTCTAGTTTCCCATATACCTCTCATTATTTTACTAATGAAACAAAATTTGGATGTGGGATATATAAAGAGGATCAAGAAATTGTGTAATGGTATTTAAATTAAGTGGAATCAATTTTCTATTTTCACAAGTCTCAAATTTGACATTGTGGATTGAGTGTGCATAATATATATCCAATCAATATTTTTCATAACTAAAATTAACTTAAACAATGGGTAAAATATTAAAATATTATTTTTTAACAACAACTGACACTAATATAGAAAAGTTAGGCTTTTAAATATTTTTTTTGATGAAAGCTATTGATTTAAAAATTATGAGAAAAAGAATTGATTTTAATACACATTTCAAATCTACATTAACAAATTTTGATCAACTCAAAATCAAAATTATCATCCTTCCTTACCCGCTCAAGTATCCCTTTATAGGTGAAAACTAAGACCCTATGGTTTTAACTCATTATAATCTAGAAAAAAACAAGGGGGGAATAATCCATGATGTCTTAGGAAAGACTAAAGAAGAAACTACATCAACCATTTTGTATATTCCTTGGATTTTGACACTCAGTTTAGAACATAGGTTTTTACATGAAACATATTCTAAAAAATAATCAATCTAAAACATGTAGAAGTGTTGAACAATATAATCCATAAGACGCTGAAATTTGGTATTAGTTAATTTGGGTAATGTAATTCATGCTCTTGACTATAAGATAATCACTTTTCTGGAGGCAACTTGGCTTCCTTGTTTATTTTGTTTTATTTTATTTAGTTTTGTGAGGTTTTTTTCTAGGGATTCCCCTTGTTGTTTCTAATATGATCTAATGATTTTTGTGTGTGTGATTTAATAGCTAAAGTAGTCCAATATTTTTCAAATAAAACACATGCCTTTTAGAGTTAAAATCCAACCTTCAATCACCCTAAGGAGTTTATATGTGAGGTGAATCCAAAGTGATCAATTAACAATTTATGGGTCATCAAATTCAATCTAGTTGGGTTTGTTCCAATATTTCATTCCAAATCACGTCTCCTCCTCTTTCATACCAATTTTAATCTCTCTATTCTGTTATCATTAAATACTAATGGAAGTGTAATTTTTTTGTCTATGGGTGTCAAAATACATCATTTTATGAAAGAAAAATTACAATTTCATTGAATATTTCTTTAATCTTGAACACAATATTACATTTCTCAAAATTTGAAAAAAAAACTCAAATGTTATTGCATTATTTTAATATCATTTTCATTCAGGTTTAATCTCATGAGAATAATTTTTGGAATATATAGTTGTCTGATGTTATTTTTAACTGATAACACTTTCATTCATTTAATCAAATTTTCACAATTAATGTGCATTATATTTTTGTGTAAATTTGAGTTCTTGGGTCCCTCTGATCTTAACATAGTGTTTGGGTAATCTTTTAGTATAATTTATGTGTCCAACATAATAAATGAAAATAAATACCACATAGAGAAAAAAAATTTCCAAATGTGTGGCATCCAAAACTTGGGGATAATTACTCAATAGTTTTACTTTCTATTGTTTTTATTAACATATCTATTATAGTGCATGGAATTGAAAATACATGTGGTGTTGGACACTTGGGGATAATGATTCCATATTTTTATTGCCCATTCATCTCTATTATAGTTAAAAACAAGAAAAAAACAAACAAAAAATGGAAAAAAATAAAAAGGTAAAATTGAATGCTCATATTAAGGTATAATGTGACTCTCACTCACTGCTTCCAATTTTCCCCTTAAATATGAAAATGGGCCCCAAATATTTTGTGATTTACAAAACATCGTCCGGATTAATTGAAACTTGATGAAATGTTGTAATGAATTTCAAAAAAGGAATGGGATTTGGATTGGGATATTCTTGTTAACCTATCATTTGATAAATTATTTGGATAGGTTTCCTGATTGTTTAGAATGGTGTCTTTTGATGAGCATTGTATGCTAGAAAGTGTTTGAAAAATGGAATTCAATTTTATATTTTTAGGATACTTTTTGCTCAGAAAATTAAAAAATAAAGTTATTGTGTGTTATTAGCTACTGAATATGGACAATATTCATTGATTATATTTTAATATTAATTTTTTTATGTCCATAAAAATTAATTTTAGTGCATTTTATTTATTGACCTTTATTTCTCCTGATTATGAAATCCATTTTTAATGTTTTATAATTTTGGCCGAATTGATGATAAGCTTGTGGAATTCACTATTTTGATTATTTAAAAATGATATTTTGGGATATTATTGATAAATATTATTTTAAAAAAATTTATTTTGGGATAAATGGATGAATCACAGTGGAAGATGGACATTTTTTTTCATGGATGAAGAAATGTGTGAACAATTTGTAATGGTCCTTAGGCACATCAAATAAATGTGTATCCAATAATTCAAGTCCAATTAATATCAATTTTAAACTTTAGATAGAGAAAATTAATGGAAATTTTCATTCAACTGTGGATAGAGATAATTTTTATTTTTTTATAGAGATCCAAGAGCCTAAGTTGAAGTTTAATTTGTGGGATAGATTTGACTCCCAAATAGTCATCCAAAAAATTTCATCGTAAATTCAGAATGGAATATTAAATTGGGATGAAATTTATAAAACAATTAGAGGAGGTATGGAATAAGATTATTACCTTATAAAAAATCCATGATTTATCCATGTTCAATGTCATATTTTCACATAAAAAAGGGGTGATTCTGGTCCAATTTTTCTGGTCAAAGTTGAAAATCCTCATTTCATTTTCCCCCACCGATCATTTACTACCCTAATTATTTAGGATGTAATTAAATGAAGTTCGATCAACACTAAGACACATAAATTACTATTTAAGGTGTGTTGGTGAAGTAATTTGGGGTAGATGTTTTATTCCATCAATTTTAATGTTACAAACTAATTTAGTAATCACCTGTCCATTTTTTATCATTAAGTTATTTTGATAATTATATTATTGATATAATTTATTCATATTATACATACTCAATTTTTCTATACTTTTCATTATCACATTAATACCATTGAAAAAAAATTACAATTTATTCACACTATCAATTGAGAAATTCCGAACAAAATGGTGGAGTGTTTGTTTTTTCATTGTTTTCCATTTCATAAATTCCAAATTTATAAGATGAATTATGTCATCTATAGAGTTACATTAATAAATGGAAGGAGAAAAAGTCTTGTGGTTTGATTATATGGAGTTTCATGGGGATTTATTTGATGTTATGTGATGTAAGTAAATTCATAAATTAGTTCTATAGTTTTAGAGTTCCTTTCTTAGGATTATTTTCTTCCTTGCCTTCACAGACTTTAATGACTACACATTATGAGTGATACTACAATCTAAATCCTTAGAGTGATCATGAAATTGATCCTCTCAGTTAATTTTTTATTATCATTTTAATTTTATGTTGATTTAATCAGTAAATTATTTTTTGGACATATATCATTGATTGTATACTTATTGTACTAGTGAGTAGGGATTTCATAGAAAAACAATTTGATCAATTATATCCTTAACAATAACATAGGATCAAACCATCTCGATTAATTTTTTCCATTAAAATAATTATTTTTTTATTTATAAAATTCAATCCATTATCTAAGTTACTTTAGTATTCTTTTATCCCAATTGAAATCAACACCAATGTTCACCACTCCATATAAAATCCTCCCATAAAATCTGAGTGTCTCATGGTTAATTCATTTATCCTTGTGGATCTGATACCTTTGTGTACTACAAAAACTACACATTATTATAGGGTAAATTCGGTTGTAAAAAATTAGGGAACTCGCCATCATTGAGTATCACTACTAAATGACTACTCCACATAGTATTCAGTCACATCCAAAAGTATATATACACAATATAAAACATTCTATGATTGTTTTTATCAAGGAACAAATTGTCACTAGTATTGTTAGGTAGAATGTAATTCTAGGATATGTTGGAAAATCACATATAGGTGATTACTAGTTCATTAAATTACTCATCCAGAATTAAAACATTCATAAGGGGTTTAATACCATGGTATTAATTTCCTATGCTATCCCACATGAATCATTATTCACCCCTTATACCAAGGTATTTTATCATCATCACTACCAGTGACCTTAAATCTATTTAAATCACCTTAAATTACATAATAATATTCCTGGTTATCCTGTTCAATGGAATTCCATAAAAAACCTTAAATGGGAAAATTCCATATTATATTTTTTGTCGCTTTAAATATATTAACCTTCCGTCAGTGACATGATTGTACAATAACAGTCCTGGAATTAACTTGAATCATTATATCCAAATAATGACCCTTGAGACACTTATATCCTTTTTGGATAAAGAGTAAAAATAAATAATAAACCCTGATCATAAATCTAAACATCATGTGTGTTACACAATGTGAAATTAGTCAACCATAAAATCAAAAATCAATCCCTAGATTCTAATAAATTAGGACTCCTACTAGAATGGGTTCTTATGCCACACTATCTTGATATACATCATAGTATATGACACATTCCCATTTAATCTGGGTGTCATACCCCAAATACTAATACAAAAATATGATACTAATTTTTAATATCTTAATCTATATCACTTAAAATATTAACTAGATAGGTGGCACCATGTGGCCTCAAATAAATCTCATAGTATGCTAAAGTATTACAACTAGTGGTGAGGGCATAAGGGAAGCATGGAGGGACTATACCCCATGTATCATAGTATTAATAAAAACTGAAATAAAAAATTATTTAACGCATCCATTGTATCAGAGTACATAGATGAAATAATTAATATAAACATGTTGTACAAAAATATAATTCTAACATGTAATCATATTAGTCCATCCACTAATGTAGATGGTCACAAGTACAATTGAGAAAAAAAATAAAAAAAAAATTGTTGCTTCAATATATCACAAATCCATGCCTCTATACAAGATCTATATACAAATTGAAAAATCATGATCAATGAAACATGGGACTCATCCAAAACCTAATCCAGCAACCAATTGAGAGTATTCTCAGGTACCCAAGTGGAATAATCACCCTAGAAGTGTGTGAGTGAAAAAAATTGTAGGTAAAAACCACTATATTCATTTACAGAACTATCAATGTAGTGATATGTGCAAGTGGAATGATCTAAATAAATTAACATCTAATATGGATAAATAAATAAATAAAAATCATTGATCCTTTAAACAATGACCCTGATCATCCATACCTACTTTGGTCGGTGTAAGTGTATATTTGAACACGTCGTGATGATAGTGAAAAAACTAAAATGCCCCATGGTTCTTTAACCATTTTATAGAGTGATCAGGGCCCAAGTGAAATACTCACCCTAGTAAACAATATAATGACCTATGGTGAGTTTCATCCTAGTATCTCACCCGGGGACTACTCTATCCTAGTATGTTGTGGTTCACATTAGCTATTACCTAGTATTGAAGGAGACTCAACCACTTCCAACAAAACATCCCAAAATACTGATAACAGTCCACATGGAAAGTTCAGTCATGTACGCAAAAAAAATGTAATCTCAAATCTAAATCCATGGAAACCCTCTAGTACAATCACAAACCTCCCCTTAGAGAGTTTTATTTATTCATCACAGACTTCCCTAAAATGTGAGTTTTAATAATAATCATATACCTCCTTACGAGTGGATCTTTCCATACTATAAGAGATCTACCTAATAGGGTGTTTTTCATTAGTATCATAATTCTTTATACTAGATTGTTTTCCATAGTATCAAAAACCTACGTACATGGTATGTTTTTCATAGTATCTGGGACCTCCCTGCAGAGGGAGTTTTTTATTTTATCAAATACTTACCCACTAATGGAGTTTTTTTCAATATCAAAGACCTCACTTCTAGGGTATTTTCTCATTTATTTCCTCAAGGACAACCCCATGGGTGTTTTACACACATATCACAACCACCATGTGGTTTCATGTCAAGTAGAAACATAATAAATTCCATAGTATATGCTACTTAGTCATAACCACCTCGTATGAATTTTTCAATTCCATTAAAAAAATGTGTAAGGATTTTTCAAAACCCCTAAATTCATCATCACTATGAACATCCCATAAAACAACCTACATAGTATGTGTTGTATATTTACATCTATAAGGATACTTATACATGTATCATGCACCCACTGAAGATTGGTTTATCAATGTTGAACCAAATGGGGAACCATAGGATAATACCTATAACAAGTACCAAATTAGATATCCCTTATATAATTACATAGAAGAGGAACCCCACATAGAGTATGGTTTAGAAAAAATGACACCAAGGATAAAAATTATCACTCTGGGATATCATATCCCATAACCAAGTCACAATGAGTGCAATGGCTCTATGGTGTCTCTAGTGTCCTTGCATGGACTACTAGAGTCATAAACCTAAATTAATACAATAGTTCTATATTGAGGTGGATAAAAGATTTATATAAGGGATAATAATTCATATTAATTCTAGTCACACAACTCAATGGGTTCAGGTTCCATATATAATCAATACTTTAGTAACAACCCCAACTATCGATGAACAAAGAATCCATAATAGTTCATGGGGTTACTCTATATCCCTCAAAACAATTCCTAGTTTATATTAAATTTTGTGTGTTTATTAATTAAATATAAATTAAATAATTTAATGCAGTTTAATCAAATCAATTAATTAAAGAGTGTGAGTCACCTAGGGCAGATTCCACACATGCCACATGAATATAACAAAATCATAAATTATTAAGGGCATGTAAATAATTCCAACGCTCTATTTTTAAATATTTTCCATTTAATTCATCAAACTAAAATCTCTCTGCCTCATCTTTTTAATCATATCCCTGCAATCTGGCCGTCGATATCCCATGAAAGGCCATAACACACCCCACATGTATCCCAATAATTATTTGTAAAAAATTATAATTAATTTAATTATTTTAAAATCAAATTCCCACTTAATTTAATTAAGAATAAATATCTAATTATGAATCAGGTATCCTTTCCAAGACATCACCTTAACCAATAACCCCTATTTGGTCGAGAACACACCTTTTACATGAATCTATGAAAAAATAATAACTGTAACATCCCATGAAATAATATAATGAATATTTTTAATATTTATTAATATTTATGTATTAGATATTATTTTAAGATAAAATGGACATTAATTCTAGCAACTTACATGACACACAATAATAAGTTCTTAGAAATCTAATGTTACATGGAATACTATGTTATACCAAAAAATAATATACTCTCAATATTATTATTTTAAGTGGTACCTACGTCTATCCGTTATATTCGTGGGTGGGAATAAAACTGACTATATTTTTACACATTTTTTAAAAAAAATTATTCAATTAACCAATAAATTTTAGAGTCATAAGATAATAATAAATCTAGTTTTATTCTTAAAAATGTTATTTTCTAAAGAATAGTTTACTTCCTTTTAATGGCAAAACTATTTCAAAAATAATTTTTTAAAATGTTAAATGAATTATATTAAAAAATATAATTCATTTTATAATTAAGGATATCAAAATTTAAATAAGATGTACATTTTTTTAAAATGTTCTATGAATATTCATATTCTGATTAATAGTGAATAATAGTGATTTTTATTTTAAAACTAAATGTTTATCCAAATTATTTATATAGTTAAATTATGTTTTTAATTGTTTTTAAAGAATAATTATATAAATTTAATATCATTTAAATAAATTTTGGTCATTGGGAACAATTTAAAATTTAATTTAGAGATAATAACTTTGAAAACTTTTATACATTTTTACATTCAAAAATCACATTGTCATCCCTTCTACGAGATTAATTTTAATTTAATTTATGACAATTATATTATTAGAATATTGAAAAAATGGTTGCTTATTTGGAATCATCATAATTTATTTCTTTTAATATGTTTAACTTTTTTTGATGAAAAATATTAGTGAAAGCAATTAAAATTAATTATATTGATTACCGTAAAAATGTGTTTACTTAGTGGTAATACATTAATCTTAATAGTATAAATGATATAAAAAATTGTCCAAAACTCATTTTATGTATATTGTTAGAAAATAACAACTCTTTTATAAAATTTTGATCATTATTTGAGTCACATGATGAAAGGGAGACCTCCAAATTTTGTTTACCGTTTTATATTTACAAGAATGACACTCCCCCCACTATAAAAAGACATTCAACCTTACTATTTATACACACCTATAAGGAACATTTGGATCAAAAAAACTCATCAAAAATAAGCTTCAAACATCCATCCATTAACCCTATCTTCCTAACTGTTGGAAAATGTACATCCAAGGAAGCCTTTTGGTTCAAAAAAAATGAGTTACTTGGAAAGAGGTATCATTATTCAATGTGGATTTGTATTTTATTTCATTCTCCACACTGTAATTTATTTTAATTACATCACTATAAAATAACATAAGTTTCATATATATACTGATATGTGGTTATGTTATGGGTTTTTCCTACACCTACACACACATCCTTCTAGTGGGTAATGAAATTACAGTTTGTGTGTGATGAAATACCACCTCACGAAATGAAATCGATCATTTTTCCTCTACGACCTCTCGTGGGTGAGAATTATGATAAAATAATTTATATGATATTTATGATATTTATGTTTTTTTAATACCTAAATAATTTTTATCTAACACGTACCTTCATGATTTCCATTTTCTGTAAATATGATAACATCGTTTGTGCACGTGTGGACTACTTCCTCTTCAATGTGATGTGATACGTGCATATATTTAAAGGAATGTATTAATGATGTGTTTAATTAAAAATATGTGACATAAATAAAATGTATATGATATTCATTACATAATTACCTTTCTATAAACATAATATATCATTTTAATTATTACCATTTCACACACTTAAAATGTGATAACGTCATTTGTGGACATGTGTAATACCACCTCCTAGACACGAGGTGATTCATTTTACATCACAATAATTATACATATAAGAATATATGATTAAAAATGTTATTTATGGAATAATTATCATTTTTTAAAGATTAATTTTACTTACCTTTATTCGATAATAATCATTGAAAAATGAGAATGTTACTCATGCATATTACGACCCACTGTCTCCATGACTGTAACGTTGGTCAAATTTTCATAACTATCTTTCAGGATTTGATTTAAAATTATCATTTCTGTATAAATTTAATAATTAGGTAATGATTATTATTCTGGATTTTTTTGTATGATGCCCCCTTTGACCATAGTTGACCTACCAAAGTTATTTTTGACTCCTAAACTGAATATGGTCAAAACACCTGATGTAAATTTAGTTATTTAAGTAGTTGTTTAAAAAAATGTAATAAGTTAAATAAATGTAATATTATTCATTAAAAATTATCTAAATAATTAACATATTTAACATAATTATTTTATCCAGGAATATAAAGACACACATGACAGGTCAAACTCATGTTAAGGGATTTTGTCTCAATCTCTTTTCATTGAGGCATATCCTTATGATATAAACCTTTGTTCTTTTATATGGTGTATATACAACCCCTTTTAAAGAATATATCAATTTTTATTTATTTTTTTGTTATTTAATGTTTTGGTAAATTTTATTCATTTATGGTGTTTATTATTTAAATGTTTAAAGTGGTATGGGACACTATAATTGTTTAATGATTTATTTTCACAATATTTTCTTCATGATTATTATTGATATTATTTTAAATATTTATTTTCATGGATAAAAAAGGGTTATAAATTAAATTTTATTCCTATTTTGAACTCATATAAATATTTTTCAAAAATGAATTTTTTAAATGTTTAATATGGAACATTTTAACAAAGGAAAAACAATTATATTCGAAATGTAAATTAACACAATGATTTCTTTCCCTCATGTCCATCATTTTATTTTTAGATTACATTGAATGATTATATTTTTTCTTAAATTAAAAACCATTTTCCTTTTTTGGGGTATTTTGTTATTGAAATTGGGTTTTCAAAAGAAAGGTGTAATTTGTATTGAAAATTGGATTTTTGAATGAAAGTGGTATTTTAGTATCTGAAAGTGATTTTCATTCAGGTTGAAAATATTATTTAAAATGATGATATTTTTTTGTTCATATTGTGGATCATGGACATTATAAATGATAGGTGTACATAGATAGTGCCAGGTGAGCCTATTATAGCTTCAAAAATGGGTGACCCTAGAAAAAGCACCAATACATTGGTTAATTATTACATTTCTAATGAATTATATTATAATTAATCCATATGGTAATTCCAATATTTAAGGGTTCTATAAGGCTTCAATGAGAGGATTTTCCATGTTACCTACATAAATTTTATATATTTTCTAATGAGTTTTCATGGAAATCATTTTTTCAAAATGTAAAATAAATGATATTTATTAATGAATGATATTTAACATTTTGATTAAAATGTTATGATTTTAAGAAATGGGTTTTAATGAGTTTAAAAATTTGTCAATGTACTAATAGTTTCATTATATTTATATCCTTTTTTGTGATTTTTATTATCATCCCATGATTCTTAATGTTTTTCATAGGACATAAGGATGATTAATGGATTGGAAGAATTAATGTTCAAATTAATGAAGAGTTTTCATAAAAGATATTAGGATTTATTTATAAAATATATCATGGTTTATTTATAAAATATTTAAATTATACACAAATGGATACTCTTTGGAAGTGCCCACTTTATATTTTATTTTTATGCTATGTGTGAGATATCTTCTAATTCTCTAAAATTATAAACCTGAAAAGATCCTCAATGTGATATAAAGTAAAATTGTTTACTTAACTCATGATTATGTAATGTTTATGTTAGGGGGCCTTATTTTTGGTATAAATGGAAAGGTTTTGATAACATTATAAGTTATGATAGTGTTAATTTCATGCCCATATAAGATTTTACTTTATTGTTATATTAGAATGATATAGAATTTAAATACTACCATGTTGAATCATCTAAAAAAGTTATATTTAGAATGGTTTTCCTAAGAACAAATAGTGATGTTTTATTGTGAAGTAATTGAGAGGAATATATCCTTCCAAATCAGCATCTCGATATGGTTGGAATTAGAACTGAGTAGTTTTTTACTATGAGGGATGAGTTCAAACATTCTATAAAATGGTGGTTTTTTCCATGTATGAAAGAAATTAGATATACCATATAGGAATATAGTTATAGTGGATCATTTTATAAGACAAAATCCCCCATCATTCATGGGATTATCTGACCATGTGCTAGTTGATGGATGGATTTAATCCCTAGAAAGGATATTTGATGACAATGTATGTTTAGATCACTAAAAGATAACTCTTTAAATTTATAAATATTAGATGATACTAATTAGTGGTGGTAAATGGTGAATAATATCATAGAAAGTGAAGATATTGATACCTTGTAATGGGTTTAATTTATGAATATTTTACCGAAGAAATATTTGTTAGTGGTTCTTTGAAATAGGATATAAAATCAATTATGGGATAATTTTTTTGGTTATTTTTATAGACGATATTTTAGTATTTTCAAAATTTCAAGAGGAATATAAAAGGAATCTAAATTTTGTTCTAAAAACCTTACAAGAAAAGAAACTATATTGAAAATTTACAAAGTGTGAATTTTGGTTTCAAAAAAATTAATTCCTTAGAAACATTGTTTATTATGATATAATTATTGTTATTCCTTCTAAAAAAGTTCATAAAGTGTGGGAAAACCCTAAAAATATCACCAATATTTGTGGTTTTCTTGAATTATAGGGATAATAATAGTATATTATTGAAAACATTTCACATTTCTATATCTCAGTGACAAAGTTAACTCGAAAAGGTGTTCTGTTCATCTATAAAAAATGAATGTAAAGGATTTTTTTCAAGAACTGAAATGAAGATTATGGAATGCTTCTAATTTGGAAGTGCCTTCTAGAAATGGTGAATTCATCATATATAGTGTTTCTTCATTGAAACGATTGGGTTGTGTCCTAATATTGAGTTATCAGGTAATTTCTTAGTCTTCACGTTAGTTGAAACCTTAGGAGTTGAATTACCCTACACACGATTTGGAATTAGCTGATATTTTTTGGGTTTAAAAATTTTGAGGTGTTATTTTTATGGAGTAAAGTGTGTATTATGTACATATAAAAATATTTTCAAGTATATATTTACTAAAAAATAATTGAACATGAGATAGAGAATATGGATGGAACTAATCAAGGATTATGATTTCACAATTCATTATTATCCTAGAAAAGCCAACAATAGAGCCAATGCTTTGAGTCGAAATGTAATGTTTCGTTATCCATGTTACATTTAGAACATGACACTTTAGGTAATGATTTGATAAATTATGGACTATATTTTATTTATAGTGGGAAAACCTATTTTTTGTTTTAGGTCTTATTGTAGTAAAAATTTTCAAAAATAATTAAGAGGTCTTAGAAGGTGGGTCAATCTTTTCATGAAAATATAGGATCTGTTAATAATGGTAAGTTTCTTAATTTTGATATTGATGAAGAATGTGCTTTATGATTTGGAAAATATTATTCGGTAATTGGGATTTAGAGTTGAGGAAAGAGTTGTTCAATGAAGATCAAGGTTCTTCTTTTTTTCATTATTCTAGGAATCACTAATATGTATGGAGACCATCGAGAGTATTACCTATGAGATACAATGAAAATATTTGTTTTTGAATTTATTGTGAAGGGTTTTACTTGTGAGAAGGTTAAAGTAGAATCACAGTTATTTAAGGGGATGATTCAACCATTTCTACTGTGGAAGTGAGAATGGATGAATATATCAATGAATTTTGTGGTTGGATTTTAAAATACTTCTCAAGGTAATAATGTGATTTGGGTTATTGTTGATCTATTAACCAAATCATCACATTTCCTTCCCATTTGAGATACAATGTCTCTATATAATATTTGTATACTATATCTAGAAGATATTATCAGGTTACATGGCATGCCGCTCTCTATTTTATCATACTGTGATCCCATGTTTACATTTATTTTTTTTAAAGGACTTTATAAGTCATTGGGTATTGAATTGGATTTCAGTACATCTTTTCATCCTTAATTTGATGGATAGTCAAAACTGAGGATCTAGACATTGTATGATATGAATTTTTCTTACTGAATAAATTACTAGGGATGTTAGGATTGAAATATTTATTTGGTTGAGTTTTCTTAAATAAAACTTTTCACTACATTATAGATATTACACCATTTGAGAAATTATATGGAAAGAAGTGTTAGACATAGGATTTTAGGGATGATTTAGGAGAAAAAAAGTTTATTGGACTAGAGTTGGTAGATGAAATGGAAGTGAAAGTTTAGGTGAATTAGTGATCCATGAGGGCAGTTCAAATTAGTCAAAAAAGTTATGTAGATAACAGGAGGAAAGATCTGTATTTCGAATTTTTTAATCAGGTCATTCTTAAAGCATCTCCATGGAAAATTGTGATATGTTTTGTTAAGAAGGCGAAATTTCATCCACGGTTCATTGGACCATATAAAATCTCAGAGAATTTTGTATTTATTTCTTATAGAGTGAATTTACCTCCAATTTTATCCTAGGTACACAACATATTTCATGTTTCAATGTTAGGGAAGTACGTACAAGATTTATCTCATGTTTGGATCCCTAACGTAGTTTAGTTGGAAGAGAATATTTTTTATGAGGAACAACTAGAAAAGGTTCATGAACATAGATAGAAAGTGTTGTGGAAAAAGGTAATTCAATAGGTTATGATTTCTTTAAAAAACATATAGTTGAAGAGAAAACATGGGAATATGAAAATTATATAAGGGAAATAAATCCCCACTTATTTTATAAGAGAATAAACTTGTGAGGATGCAATTACCAAAAGGGGAGGATGTAACATCCTAAGTAAAAATAGAATAATCATTTTTAATTTTTATTAATATTTATGAATTGGATAGTAATTTTTTCATAAAATTTATGATATTTCCAATAGTTTACAAAACACATAACTATGAGTTCTTTAAAATCTTGTGTTCTATACAAGACTGAGTTATACCGAACAATAATATTTTATTAATATTATTATTTTAAGTGGTAGTTATCTCATTATCAATATACCGGAAGGTGTGAATATAAATAACTTTCTTATTTTTACAATTTTTATAAAATATTTTCACAATTATCTAAAAATATTTATAGTTATAAAAAATAATATATCTAGTTTTACACTTAAAAAATGTAATTTTATAAAATACAGATTTACCCCTTTTAATGGAGCACCTATTTTACATATAATTTTTATACTTTTATAAATTTTAAATGAAAAAATAAACTTCATTTTTGAAAGTGGTATATCAAAATTTTCTTTTGGTGTATTATTTAATTTTTCTAAGAACATTCATATTTTGATGAATATTGAATAATACTGAATTCTATTTCAAAATTTTGTTCTTTCCAATTTATTTATACAGTTAAATTATGTTTCTAATTTTTTAAAAGTATAACTACATCATTTTTATATCTGGTAATTCAATTTATGTCATTATAATCAATTTCACATTTAATTTAGATATAAACACTTAGCAAACATGTGAACATTTTTTCTTTAAAACCTAGCATTGTCTTCCCATCAATGAGATTAATTTTAAAATAATTTCTTCCAATTTTTGTGATTGTAATTTGGTAAAATTGATTCCATATTTGGAATCAGAATAAATTATATTTTATAATTGGTTCAACATAGTTTTTGACAGAAATTATTAGTGAATTAAATTAAAATTAAAACATTGGTTATGGTAAAATGTGTTTACTTAGTGGTTAAAATTTAATCTTAAGATTCTAAATGACCTATAAAATTCTGGAGAACCCATTTTCCAAACATGATTAAACCATATAACATATTTCATATAATATTGATTATTATTTGAGTCCCATGATGTTAGTGAGACCACTCAATAGTATTTACATTTTTATATTTACAAAACATGCCACTCCCCCTCCACTATAAAAATGAATTCAAACTCCATATTTCTTAAAACATATGGTCCACATTGGAGTGTCCAAAACATTCCCAAATGAGCTCACAAAATCATTCCATTCACTCTAGAGTCCTCAATTTTTGCAGGAAGCTGAATAAAAAATCCCTTTCATGAAAACAAAAAAAAATTACCGAAAAAAGGTAACATTCTTCAATCAGGATTTATGTATTATTTATTTCTCCACCCCTTAATTTTATTATTATTACATTAATATAAAATAAATTCAATATACTTAATATAATTATTTTTTTATGTTAAGGGTTCAAGCTACACCTACACACACTTCCATCAAATGGTTAAGGAAATTATTGTTCCTTTATGGTGAACTATTGCCTCAGGAATTGATGTTGTTAATTTTTTCATTAACACCTCTCATGGAAAGATAATTGTGATGGAAACACTAGTTTTATATGATAAATATTATATTTATATTTCATTAACACTTATATAATTTTAAAATAATATATACCTTCATTCTTTCTATTTTTTGTAAATATGAAAACATCCTTTGTGGACGTGTGGACTACCACCTCCTCAAAGCAATATGATAAATTCACATTACATGAAATGTATTAACAATGGTTTTAATTAAACATATGCCATATAAATAACATCTATATGATATTCATGACATAATTACCTTTCAATAAATATAATATATCATTTTATGTATCACTCATTCACACAATGAAAAGGTGTTAACATCGTTCATGGACGTGTGGACTACTGGCTCCTCGATGTGATGTAATTAAATTTAAATCATAAGAATTATATATATAATTAAATATAATTAAATTAAATTAAATTGTATTTATGATATAAGGATAATTCTTAAAAAATTAAATTTACCAACCTTCATTCTATAATGATCATTGAAAAATTGGAACATTACGCATGCATAAGTACGGCATACCATCTCCATGATTGTAAAAATGGTTAATTTTTAATTACCATCATTGATAATTTATTTTAAAATTATAATTTATGTTTAAATATGTAAATTATTCCTTTATTATTATTCCAGAGCTATTTATATAATGACCCCTTTAACAATAGTTTACCTACCAATGTCAATTTTGACACATACACTGAATATGTTCAAAAAACTTGATGTATACTTAATTTTTTATGTAGTTGTTTAAAAAAAATTAATAAGTGAGATAAAAGTAGTGATAAAATTGAAAAAGTTTCATAAGAATGTAAATAATTAACATTTGGTCATTATTCAAGGATATAAATACACATGTGACAATTTGGACTCAAGGTAAGGGATTTTGTTTCAATCTCCATTCATTGAGGAATTTCTTGATGAAATACTACTTTGTTCTTTTATTTTGTGTATATACACCCCCTTTGAAATTTTATATAAATATTTTATCTTTTCTCAGGTTTTTAATATTTTGGTAAATTTTATTCTTCCATGTTTCTTATGATTTAAATTATCAAAGTGGCATGGGACACTTTGAATGTTTAAAGATTCTATTTCAAAATCTTTTCTCCATGTCAATATTCTTTATATTATTTTACATATTTATTTATATGGATTTAAATGGGTTATAAATGAAATTTTATTTCTTTTTTAAACATAATTCATATTTTTTCAAAATTTATTCCTTTTATGTTTTTTATTTGGAATGTTTTGACAAATGACAAAAGGAATGTTCTATTCATAATGTACACTAATACAATGAATCACCCACCACCATGGCCATTATTATATCTTTATTTCCTTTTAAATATTTCACATTTTCTAAAATTAAAAACGTTATTTCCATTTTTGGGTATTTTGGGGTTGAAAATGGGTTTTCAAAATAAAGGTTTATTTTTTATTGAAAATGGGATTTTGGAATAAAAATGGTCTTTTAATACCAAAATTTGATTTTCATAAGAGTTTTTGTTTTCAAATGATGAAATTTTTTATTTAATGCAAGGATTCTTGGACATTATAAATGATTTATTCAAAAAGATACCACTAGGTGATCCCATTATTTCTTAATCGATTGGTGCATCCAAATAGCGCTCTAATGCATTGGGTAATGATTATATTTTCTAGAGAATTATATTGGATATTGGGAATATAGTTACTACAATATATAAGAGTTCTATAAAAGTTATATAAGGGTGTAATGTGATGATGTCCCAAGGTACCTTTGTCACGAAACGAATATGGTTTCCACCAATTCCGGCACCGAAACTGGCCCGTGACAAGGCCCGAAGGGAATTCCCTATCCCTATGGGCTAGCACAAGTTCCTGGGTATCATTAATTTATGTTTGGGAATGATTTACCCGAGTATGAAAGCATAACACATTAAAACAATCCATAATATAAATCTGAAATTTTTGAGCCGAACACGTCTTAACAAAAATTCAGAACTGAATACATTGGTTTAAATACAATACAATAGTTCCAAATACAAATAAAGACAACAGAAAGACATCCCCAAGGACTCCACGTGACAAGGGGTAATCACCCACAAGCCGTCTCCACAACTCCGCACCAAGGATGGGAACTAACACCCTGAACCGCCATCACCATTAGCCATTCCTTTACCTTAGTCAAACCTAACAAATTCTACTTACATCCAAGGGGTGTAAGTATGGTGTGAGCCTAATCCCAATAGTATACCACCCAATTATTCCCAATATCATGCAATACAATGTGAAAAACCATGCACATTTAATAGGCAAGGAAGAGTAGTGTTAAAATTCAAAGAATTGTAACTTTTTTTTGAAAATAGTTTTCAATACAATATTTTCAGAATGTTCACACATTTAAATAGAAATATTATCTACTTTAATTTACTGTCAAAAACACCTTAATACATGGGTAAATACTACAAATCCAATGAGCAACAACATTGGGAACACCCCTAGGCACTAGGTTGTCTTGGGCCCTATGTACCTCGTACCTCGGTGTAAAGAAACCATAGAAAAATCTGTTCCCATTATCGAGCCCCTAGTAGGGAACATAACCATAACCTATTGGTCCCAAATAATCATCCACATAGTTTAGTTAGAGTTGTCATTATCCAAATTCTAAGTGAAACAGGGACAAAATCCATACGGTCCACTAGCCGTACTAGTACAAATCTGCCCCACCTAGGTACTCGGGCTTCCCCTTTTGTGATCAATCAATTTCAGCATAAAACATAAATCAATTTTTATATAAAATACCATTACTGGTCAAACACAACTAATACAGTAGCTATCACATTTTATACCACTTAAAACATGCAACAAAACACTTAGATCTTTAATAAAACTACCTCTCAAAATCTCACATTGTTTTGCACCCAAAATTCTTTGAAATATCCACTTTTCACACTATGTGCACACTTTTAAGTCACAAAAACATAATGGAAGTTCCATACCATATAATGAAACCAAAAAATCTATTATGGGTCATCCCCATCTGAACCAAGAAGTTATATCCTTTAAAAACCCCCCATTTTCACACAAACACGACACTTTATGCCCATTTGCTTCACAAACAACATTTAAAAAAACTTTCGCAGCAAGAAAAAAAAGAATAAACATTAAAAACATGATTTATAGTCCTAATGAAATTAAATAAAATCAACTATGTAATTATAGGACATCCCCAAATGAACCAATAAAATATTTTTATGAAAACCCCCTAATTTCACCAAAAATTGGCACTTAAAATTAATTTGCTTTATAAATTACACTAAAACCAATTTTTTCAGAAACATTAAAATGAAATTAACACGAAAATACCATAAACACATCAAGATAAGTCACAAAAATTGCATGCACAATCAATCCACCTACCAAATTAGTTAAAACCTTGAATCCTTTGTGCGAAAATCAAATCGCACCACCACCTCACAAAGAGGGACCTAGATCAAATTTAAAATTACAATAAAAGACCAAGAAAACCCATGGTTAAACCCTAGGTTCAAAACCCTACCCTCTGGACATTTGGTACTTCAAGAAAAAGTGAAGAATCCCTAATAAAATTGAATGAAAACCTAATCCATTCGAAAGAGGAATGAAATGGACTAACTTACTTGGGGGAACTTAAAGTAATCTCCCCAAAACATATGTAGCTGAAATTGAAAACATCCAGAATTCATAGGTTGTTCGAAAAAGATATAGTAGGTCATTTATAAACTTTAATGGAGGGAAAAGAGTAAAAATTGAGAGAGTTAAAAAGTGATGAAGTTACCTCTTCAATTATGGGCAATTTGAGACACTCTATGAAGTTCTTCCCTAATTCGTGATTTACAAGACCTCCAAGGTCGCCAGAAAGGAAATGGGATCACTCCTGTGCTTCTTAGGGTATAATGAGAGGTAAAATAACATTAAAATTCATTATAAAGAATATGATATTAAAAAATTAAAGAAACAATTTAAAACTGGAAAATGGGGTTTCAGGTTGGCCCAATTCTTAAATAAAAACCCAAATACTCCATTATTATGGATTCTAAAGTGATCCAAATTGCATTTATGGTGTTAAAAGGTCAGTGTAGGATATATTGGAAGTGAAATGGTTGAAAAATATTTAAAAATTAAATAGTTATAAAATAATCAAAATCGGGTTTTAAATCTTGGAATGGGCTCTCGATTTGACCCAAATAATAAAAACTCACCCTTTCCTACAGAAATGAATGGGAAACCCCTAAAACAAAGAATGAATGGAAATTAAATGAAATTTACCTTTAAAATAAGTTATGTATGTGACAATTATCCCCACCATGAAATACTTTCCACCCCGGAAAGTCAACATGAATCTTGATTTGAAAACAGGAATGGGTACTCTTTCCTCAACCCATGACTTCCACTCCCATGTCTCATGAGTATCATTTCCATGCTTCCATTGAACCCAGAATAATGGAATATACTTCCCTCTAAGTAACTTCTCTTGGGAGTCCACTATTTTCACCAGCCTCTCAACAAGAGACAATTCAGGCTCTATCTCCAGTTCTTCCCAACTCAACACGTGGGACATATCCGGTTTATATTACATCAATTGAGAGACATGGAAGACATCATGGATGGATGTCAACTGAGAAGGTAAGGCCAACCTATATGCCACCTTTCCAATACGTTCGACCATCTCAAACGGCCCGACATATCGCAACGTCAGCTTCCCATGCTTCACCAATCGACGATGGCCCAGACGAGGGGCCACTTTCAAAAATACCATATCACCCACATAAAACTCTAGGTCTCGATGCCTCTAGTCAGCATAAGATTTATGATGACTCTGAGATGTAAATAAGTGATTCTTGATCAACATGGCCTTCTCAGAAGTCTCATGCACAAGGCTCAGCCTCAACAGTGAAGTCTCTCCTACCTCAACCCTACATAGGGGAGACCGACATGTTCGACCATAGAGCACCTCAAAAGGGGCCATTCGAATCGAGGATTGGTAACTATTATTATAAGAAATCTCAACCACCCTCAAATGGATATCCAAGGAAGCTCCAAAGTAAAATACACATGCAAGGAGAATGTCCTCAAAAATCCGATTTTTCCGCTATGTCTGACCATCCATTTGAGGATGGTATGCCATGGTCATCTTAATCTGAGACCCCAAGGCCTTTGGAAGGCCTTCCCAAAATTGATAAGTGAAGAGGGGGTCTTTCTCTGAGAAAACTGCTGATTGTATTCCATGGATTCTCACCACTTTCTGAAGATACAAATGGCACAACACATCCACTTTAGTTTTATCTTTTATCGGAATAAAGTGGGATTATTTGGTCAGACAATCAATCACCAC
This sequence comes from Viscum album, assembly GCA_963277665.1. NCBI lineage: Eukaryota > Viridiplantae > Streptophyta > Magnoliopsida > Santalales > Viscaceae > Viscum > Viscum album. Next base: position 1,680,761,272 of record OY728135.1, read on the forward strand.
CCAAATGGAATTCTTACCCCTAGGTGTACGAGGTAAGCCAATAATGAAGTCCATGGAGACTTCATCCCACATCCAGGAAATAATAGGTAGTGGTTGGAGGAAACCAGAGGTCCTTTGGTGCTCTGCTTTCACTTGCTAGCATGTGACTCATCTTGACACAAAGTCCGCTATGTCCCATCTCATACCAAGCCACAAAAACTGTCGGCGGACATCACAATACATCTTAGTGGCACCCAGATGGACAGCCCACTGAGACTTGTGGCTATCCTACATCACCACCTTAAATGAAGATAACGGCACTACTGAAAAGCCCTTGAAGCACAAGATGCCCTTGAGAGATGAAATCCAATCAGAGGATGTCTCCCCACCAGGAAGAAACTACTTTGACCGTAGAAAAAACTCATCACTGGGTTGTTCCTACTGAATCGACTCCAACAGAGAAGGATTCGACTGGACACTTGCCAAGAATTCCCATCCACTGTGTTCCGTAGTCTCCACATGCATCTGAGAAAAGAGCCCCATCAATTTCCACTCATCACTAGACTTCCTCAAATCTTGCACTGGAACTCTTCTTCTCAAAGCATCGGCCACCACATTAACCATTCTTGGGGTATAGCCAATGTCAAAGTCGAACCCCTGCAAGTACTCGATCTAGCGACGCTGCCTCAAGTTGAGGTCCTTTTGCGAGAAGATATAAGCCAGGCTATTGGGATCAGACTATACCACAAACTTCTCCCCAAATAGGTAGTGACACCAAGTCTTCAAAGAAAGCATCACCGCTTCCAACTCCAATTCATGGGTCGTGTAGTTCTTTTCATGTGTTTGAAGTTGGCGAGAGCCATATGTGACCACGTGATCATCTTTCATAAGCACAAACCCAAGACCCATACCTAAAGCATCACAAAAGACCATATATCCCTTTCCTACCTCTGAAAAAATCAGAACGATGGTAGTAGTCAACCGCCTCTTCAGCTCCTCAAAAGACGTTTGACATTATGGACCCCATAAGAACTTCACCCCTTTCCGAGTGAGGGCGTTCATCGGTGAAGCAAGCTGAGAGAAATCCCTAACGAATTGCCTATAATAACCATCCAAGCCAAGGAAACTCCTGATCTCAAACATATTCTTCAGTTGCTCCCATGACATGACCGCGCTATTTTTCTTGGGGTACACTAAAACTCCATGCTCTGAGATCACATGCCTTAGAAATCTCACCTCCCTAATCCAGAAAGTGCACTTTGACAACTTTGCATAGAGGTGGTGATCTCATAATGTACCCAAAACGATCCTCAAGGGATGTTCGTGTTCCTCCTCAGATCTAGAGCATACCAAAATGTCATCCATGAACACCACCACAAAGGAATCAAGATTCTGATAAAACACCATGTTCATGAGTTCCATAAAAAATGTTTGAGGATTGGTCAATCCTAAGGGCATGAACAAATACTCAAAGTGGTTGTATCTGCATCGGAAGGCTATCTTTGGGATATCTGACTCCTTCACCCTGAGTTGATGATACCCTGAACATAGGTCTATATTTGAGAACCACTTTTCCCCCTTCAACTAATCAAAAAAATCATCTATTATGTGCAAAGGGTATATGTTTTTAATTGTTGCCTTATTTAGCTTCTGGTAGTCAATGCACAATAGGAGGGATCCATCAGCCTTTTTGTGAGCAATACAGGAGCGGTCGTAGGAGAGACGCTTGGTTAAATGAATCCTTTTGATTCTAAGTCATCCATATATATCTTTAATTCCCTTAGCTCAGTGGTGTCCATATGGTATGAGGGAAGAGATATCGGTTGTGTTCCCGGTGCCAGATCAATCGAGAACACAACATCCCGCTTTGGTGGCAAGCCTGAAAAATCATCTGGGAATACCTTTGTAAACTCATTCAATACAAGAGGTAGTGCCCCTCTAGTTGAAATTCCATCCTCTAGCATGAGCGAATATAACTAGAAGATAACACTTCCCAACTCTGGGAGTGGAGACCCTGCGAGACCTGGCCGAGGATCCCATTCTCCACGAAAAACCTGACAACTCCCATCAGGTGTCGTGAAACACACACGACATCTGTAGCAATCTATGTCTTCCTAGAAGTGTACTATCCAATATATCCTGATTATGACATCAAAAAGGACCATATCTAATACCAATAGGTCCCACTCTATCTCGACCCCTGACACAGAAAGCGTACACGACGGGCACCTGAGACCCTGCTCCTTCTTTCCCAGCGGTGTCGCCAACTCCATCGAGAAAGACATCAAATCAGTTGGAAAATTCAGAATGTCCACAAAACATGAAGAAATTAATGAAACAAAGTAAAAAGTGTCAAAAAAAGCAGAATCTATAGAATATGTGATCAAAATGGTACCTTGAACTGTCAAGAGTCCCGCCTCTGAACCTGTTGGTGCCTGATCCACCACATGGAGTTGTATGGTCTCTTCCTGAAGATGACCTATAGTTTTTGGATGTGCCCTGAACTTTATATTCCTAGAAGATGACCTATACCTACCACCATAGCTGGAAAATCGAGATCCCCCAGTCTTTGATGGCTCAGACTATGCTGGCACTCCTCTTGAAGCCACTGACCCAGACCCACTCGGAATTTCCACACCACAGAAACGATGCAAGTACCCCATACCTCCACACTGGTAACAAGGCTTTGGAAGAAGTGTACATGCTGGTCAGATGTTTTTGGCCATCCCACACTGGTGGTACAAAACTTATCTCGCATCAGAATCCGCAGACAAAAACTGCCTGGAAGAGTGGCATGAACTGTCACCTCCTTTCTTCACATGATCATCCTGCTTCCTTTTCTTCTCTAAGGAGTTGTCACTGCCTATTACTGATAATGAACCATAGAAACCATCCCTGCCTTTCCTATAAATATCCACCATGCACGCCCGATCATGACCTCAGCCTAGGTCCTCAGCTTAAACAAGAACACCTGGGAGTATATCTTAGGTCGTAAGCTTTTCTCAAACCTTTGGGCCTTTACATGATCATTGGAGATGATTTTGGGTGCATACTGAACCAACTCAATGAAACGGTTGGCGTACTCCATAATATATAGATTCCCCAGAACAAGGTCCATTAACTCTCTTGACCTAGCATAATCCAACACCTCAGGGAAGTACTATTCATTAAATACAGCCTTGAAATCTCCCCAGCGCATCTGCTCATTCTTCCCAGTCTGAAGCACTTAATCCCACCACTTACGGCTGGGACCCTGCAACAGAAATGAGGCACACTTCACCCTGAGATCCTCCAGTGTTTCTAGGAACTCAAACATATTCTCAATATTCTTGAGTCATTCTTCTGCTTCCTGGGGTTCTAATCTACCTCAGAATGTAGGAGGCTTGTTTTTCAGAAACTCTTATGCTTTATCTTTTCTAGGACCAGTCTCTTCTAACCTAACAGGAATAGTAGTAGGAGTTGGTCCCTATCCCAATTCTTGGATAGCCCGAACTACAGCCTCCACGATCCTCTGATCAATTGGTGTGGGAGAACTCTCTCCAGCTTCCTCCTGTGGGCACGTGGGAGCTTTCCGGGGAGGCATGTTTCTACAAAATGAAATAGTCACAAAACAATAGTCAATACCACAATTCTGAAAATTGTAATCAAATACATCAAATACAAATAAACTAAACACATTTCATTAATAAAATAAACAACTTCTCTATATCCGCCTGATGTCCACATGTGGTCTGCGGCCCACACGTCTCACCTGGAAGTGATGTCAATCCGTAAATTCCAACGTCCCCTGGTGACTCAAGGTTTTCCATGAGAGGTGCAGGCCAGGAACCCCACTTACAACCAAAACCCCGATCCCGGATAGTCCTAGCTCTTGTCTATCTCGACTCATCCCAAAATAGAAATATAACCCAAAAACTTTAACCTCGCTCTGATAGCATTTTTCACGAACCAAATCTGGTTTCCACCAATACCGGCACTGAACCCAGCCTGTGATAAGGCCCGAAGGGCATTCCCTATCCCTAGGGGTTGGAAAAAGTTCCCGGGTATCATTAATTTACGTTTGGGAATGATTTACCCGAATATGAAATCATAACACATTAAAACAATCCATAACATAAATATGAAATTTTCGAGCCGAACAAGTCTTAACAAAAAACCAAAACTGAATACATTGGTTTAAAGACAATAAAATAGGTCCAAATAAAAATAAAGATAGCATCAAGACATCCCCAATGATTCCACATGACAAGGGGTAATCACCCACAAGCCGTCTCCATAACTCCGCGCCAAGGATGGGAACTAACACCCTGAACTGCCATCACCCTTAGACTTTCCTTTACCCGAGTAAAACATAACCAATTCTAGTTACACCCAAGGGTTTTAAGTAGGGTGCGATCCTAAGCCCAATAGGATATCACCCAATGATTCCAAATATCATGCAATACAATGTGAAAAAGCAACTAGTTTTAATAGGTAAGGAAGACCAGTGTTAAAATTCCAAGAATTGTAACTTTCATTTGAAAACAGTTTTCAATCCAAAAATTTTAGAATGTTCACACATTTAAATAAAAAATTTAGCTACTATAAGTTACTTCCAAACACACCCTAATACATGGGTAAATACTACAAATCTAATGAGAAACAACATTGGGAACACCCCTAGGCACTAGGTTGTCTTGGGCCATATGTACCTCGTACCCCGGTGTAAAGAAACCATAGAAAAATCCATTCTCATGCACGAGACACTAATAGTGAACATACCCATAACTTAGTGGTCCCAAATAATAATCCAAATAGTTTATTTAGTGTTGGTGTTATCCAAATGCTAAGTGAAACAGGGAAAAAACACATCTGGTCCACTAGCCGTACTAGTACAAATCTGCCCCACCTAACTACCCAGGCTTCCCCTTTTGTGCTCAATATATTTCAGCATACAACATAAATCAATTTTCATATAAAACACCATTACTGGTCAAACACCACCAATACATTAGCTATCACATAATCACGCAACAAAACGCTTAGATCTTTAATAAAACAACCTCTCAAAATCTCACGTTGTTTTACACCCAAAACTCATTGAAATATCCACTTTGCACACTATGTGCACACTTTTAAGTCACAAAAACAAAATGGCAGTTCAATACCCTATAATTAAACCAAAAATTCAGTTATGGGGAAGCCCCATGTGAACCAAGAAGTTATATCCTTTGAAAACCCACATTTTCATACAAACACGGCACTTTAAGCCCATTTGCTTCACAAACACCATTTAAACAAAACATTTCATCAACAAACAAAATGAATAAACATTAAAAACATGATTTCCAGTCTGAATAAAATTCAATAAAATCAACTATGTAATTATAAGACATCCCAAAATGAACCAATAAAAGATTTGTATGAAAACCCCCCCAATTTCACCAAAAATTGGCACTTAAAATTAATTTGCTTTATAAATGCCACAAAAACCAATTTTTCCAAAAACATTAAAATGAAATAAACATGAAAATACCCTAAACACAGCAATCTAAGTCACAAAAATTTCATGCATAATGGAATCACCTACCAAATTAGTTAAAACCTTGAATCCTTTGTGCAAAAATCAAATCGCACCACCACCACCATAAGAGGGTCCTAGATCAAACATAAAACCACAATAAAATACCAAGAAAACCCAAGGTTAAACCCTAGGTTCTAAACCCTACTCTCTGGACATTTGGTAGTTCAATAAAAAGGGAATAATCCATAATAAAATTGAATGAAAACCTATTCCATTCGAAAGAGGAATGAAATGAACTAACTTACTTCAAGGATGTTAAAGTAATCTCCCCAAAACACCTATAGTTGAAATTGAAAACAACCACAATTCAGGGGTTGTTCGAACAAGATATAGGAGGTCATTTAGGAACTGTAATGGAGGAAAAATAGTAAAAATTGAGAGATTTAATAAGGTATGAAGTTACCTCTTTAATTCTTGACGATTTGAGACCCCCTATGAAGTTCTTCCCTAATTCCCGATTTACAAGAGATCCAAGGAGGGTGGAAAGGAAATTGGAGCGCGTCTCGGCTTCTTAGGGTTGAAAGGGAGGTGGAATCACCAAAAAATACATTATAATTAATGAGATATTAAAAAATTAAAGAAACAATTTAAAACTGGAAAATGGGCCTTCGGGTTGGACAAATTCTTAAATAAAAACCCAAATACTCCCTTGTCATGGATTCTTAAGTGGTCCAAATTGCATTTTTGGTGTTAAAAGTTCTATATAGGATATATTGGAAGTGAAATGGGTGAAAAATATTTAAAAATGAAATAGTTATAAAATAATCAAAATCGGTTTTTCAATCTGGAAATGGGCTCTCGATTTGGCCCAAATCATGAAAACTCACCCTTTCCTCCAGAAATGAATGGGAAACCCCTAAAACAAATAATGAATAGAAATTAAATGAAATTTACCTTTAAAATAATTTATGTATGTGACAACCTGCATGAATTGTTTATGTTTGGTGATCAATTTTCATGGAAAATATTTTTTCTCAAAGGTAAAATAAATGATATTTCCATTTTTGGTTAAAATGTTATTTTTTCAAGAAAGGGGTTTTCATGAGTTTTAATTTTAATCAATAGAATAACAGTTTCGTTCATTTTATTTCCATCACATATTCTGTTATTCACATACCCAATTTTTTAATGTTTTTCATAGGACTTAAGGATGAGTAAGGGATTTGAAGAATTTATGTTGAAAGTCATGAAGAGTTTTCATAAAATAGATCATGCTTTTTTTTATAAATATTATATTATATAAAAAATGGATATTATTTGAATGTGTCTACATTGTATTTTATGATTTTTTATGTTTTCTTTATGTTCTAGTTCACTAAAAATCTCAATATGAAATGACCCTCAATGTGATATAAAGTTAAAAACCTAACTTAACTCAAGATAATGTTATGTTTATGGACAGACCCTTACACTGACATACCAAAATAATTCCATAATGAAGTTAATTAAATTTTTAGGAAATACCATTTTAAAATCAACAACATGATGCACCTGTAATAGATTTTTGAGAAATTTAATGAAGATGTCATCCCATTACATACCCTATATAAGCCACATGGAATATTTATCATACTCAAATTATCCCATTACGAAGTGTTGTAATAAATGAAAAACCATAACATGATATTAGATAAATTAGAAGAAATAGAGGTAAGGAAGAACAAATATCATAAAAGGTTGTAACTCACCTCAAAAAGACCTTAAATATGCCTATAAAACACCCCAAAATAGGGGGATTTTGAAGGTGGTAAGAGGGGATCCATCCCTTAGTAGGGAATGTATTTCTAAGGGGAGGTGAGTGGTTTCCCTCCCAAAAAATTCTAGGTGAAAAAATTAAAATTTTTCCACTTTTTCCTAGTGACTAGATAGTGGCTCCATAGTGGAGGAAACACCATAGTTGCAGCCACTATTTAGCCGATACATGGCCACCAACAAGATCATGGACTCTACAAACCAGTAGAGCCACTAGCCTGGATACCGAGTAGTTTGTGACTATGGTAAGAAACCCCATTCAATATATCTTCATTCAGGGACCACCTTTCACTCTTGAAAGCCTATAAACAATATTCAATGTCTAGAAATACCTTCTTGGGGTTTCTATCCAATACGAATACTATTTTAAAATGTTATTCTTAAAATGGACTATCTAATTAAACAAAAGATGAAAATATATTCAAACACCATGGAACATATGAATAAATGTACCATTACAACGTTTATCTATTCTTTTATCTATAACTAAAAAAATTACCTCATTATTATCATTTTTTCTAGGACTGCTATTGTATAGTGTTTAATATATTTGAATCTATAATAGTGATTAGTGATTTTAAAAAATAGATAATGAAACTTATGATCACTCATAATAATACAATTTGTAGTATCAATGTCGGTATCTATACATTTAAATACCTTATTATCATTGTTGTGAGACACGAGTCACCAGTTATAGTGTGATCTAAGGCATCAAAAAATAGTATCATTTACATAGATGGATATTGGTTTGATGAACTGAATGGATGACCCTAGGTTATTTCTTAGGCATACATAGAGTGTGTTTCATTAATAAATGGAGTTTTTTTAGCTCAATGTGAAATTTTTTGTTTGTAATCAAATATTCTTTTGAATGTTTATCTCTAACAGAATATATATCTTATTATCAATTATTCAAAATTAATATTATTTTAAAAAATATTTATTTTGCTATAATTATTTACTAATTAAGGTGATAAAACGAAAAATAATAATTATACTAAAAAATTTACATTTTAACTTTTAATAATAACACATAATAATAATATAAAATAATCCTTATGTTTATTTATAATATATTGTACACGTTATAATTATATTAATAATGTCATTATCTATTGATATTATTACTAATATATTCATCAATTTTCATTAGAATAATTTATATATATTTTATAGTTATCATTATAAGCATTGATAAATAATTATTAATATTAGTATTTATAGTTAGTAGTAGGTAATGAAATTGGATATCTCTTGTATATAGGATTTGAGCACCTCTATTTATTTATTTTCCCCTCTTAGGGGGGATTCACAACCTTGGGTATGTCCATATATGAGGGATGTGTTGGAATTGACTCAGAGGACATGCTAGTGATGGTAGAATACTATTAGAATGTTTTAGATATGAATTTTTAAGAATGATGGAAATTGGTGAAGGTGTGGCGTTGGGTGTTAGTTCCAAATAGTCGCATGGTAATAGATTGACGCAAGAATAATACATCATTTTTTGTTGGGTTAGTATTATTTATATCTTTGTAACCCTTTTGTAGGGAATCAAATTATCAAATTATTTCTTCATTATAAAATACAAGATTATTTATTTATAAAAACATTATTTTAAATGAAATATTGTGAACAAAAAATATAATGTTATTGTGATAAAAGATATTTTTAGTTGAACATAGTAATCTAAGGGGAGTGTTATATACAAAATTTGAAAACACATAATGTGGATAAAAGATAGAGAACTTTCTATGGTGTATATTATGGATGGTGTATGTGATATTGAAAAAATAGAATAATGAACATGAACATTATTTTTAATATCATAATCAATATGAGATAATACAAGAAAAATTAATTTCGGTTGCTATAATTTTATATTTTTTTTGTAATGTTTTATTGAGTTATTTATAAAAAAAATTAAATAGTTGTTCATTTGGTTGTGTACCCATTGGTTGTAAATAATTATTATTGTATAGATGGCATTAGTGGTTAATGTGGTAAAATGATAAAAATTCTTACTATAATCAATGGAATACGGTGTTCATTAAGTGGTCATTTGAGTAGTAGTTTTATGTTGTATGGAACCGTTTTAGTAATGAATTGGATACCTGAAAATGTAAAAAATAATGGTAATAATTATTATATCTTTTTAAAATAAAAAAGTTCATTTGTATATGAAAATTGAATGGAATACAAATAGTTAGTAAAAATAAAAGTAAACACATTAAAATCATATAAAATGTGAAGATGTTAGAAAATAATATATTTGTAACTTCTCCCTTAGGGTATATTTTTCTAAGTCAGGGAATGAATCAAAACCAATAGGGTTTTTATTGGGCTAATCCCAATGTATTCATAAATAAGTGTAGTTGGAATGAAATTGTCTATGACAAAAGTTTAAGATAATGGTGATTATTTTGAGATATATATTACCCAGATCACCACCTATAAATATAAAAAATACTTACATCACACATATATCCTATTTTTATGTATTAAGAGGTTGTGTAACTAGAAATTATGATTTTATTCAAGTAAAATTATCAATGTAATGAAAAAAAAATTTGTAATGAACCAGAAATTATAAGGGATATTTTCTTCCTAAATAAATTTGTGTTATTTTATTTTATATTCATATAAAAATATATCACATAGAACACCAAAAAACAATTTATTTATCTAATAGAGCTCATTACATTAGTAAATAAATAAACTGATGGAAATTTAAAATTTTATAATGAGGTAAAACTAGAGAAAATAGAATTGAAAAATTTGGATTATCACTTTCTTTTGGAATCATCTCCCCCACAGACAACACCATAGAAAAGGAAAAAATATTAGTAAATGAATCAATATTATAGAAAATGAAAAAATAAAACATATGTAGGGGTGTGTTGAATAATTTATTATTAAATAATGAGGTATTTGTAGAATGAAATATAACCTTTAGAATAGTATTGGCCTATTAGAATAGTAATAAGCCCCTTAGTAATAGTAACCTGACCATTAGAATAATAAATGGGCTATAAAATAAAAGAATGTAATATAAATAATATTCAACAAGATTAATTTAATAAAATAAAAATATTATAATACTATAAAATAAATACCTTGACTAAAAAATCAATGAATTTATAATTATATTTTTAATAAACTATAATTTAATATATTTAACAAAAAACATAATTTTATATTACCAATTAAAAATATCTATATTATAAAATTATTTATAAAAATGATCATTAGTTTTAGAATCATCCTAGGGAAATTATCTCTAGGATATTTTTTTGTAATTCATTGAAATAATTCAATTTTAAGTGAACAACAAAAATATTGTTTTAAAATAACCAGTTTATTTTAATTATATTATTCAATAAGTAATGATGAACTATTCAATTAAAGAATTTGTGTCTAGACCAAAAATATGTTTAATAATATAAATTATATATTAATCTCAATTCCAAAATCTGAAATGTATTTTTAGAAGTCTAAATTTTTATTATACCCATATAAATAATAATTTTTTAATTTTTGAACATTCATTTTTAATAAACAGAGAAAATATAATTATAAAGTGTTTAAAATTCCCCATATATTTTTATTTTATTCATATATTTTACTTAATTTCAAAATATTTATATTGAAAGTTTTACCTTGTATATAATATTTTAATCATTATTATAACTCTATAATAACCCTCCTCTTAATTATGCAACCCCCCCTCTCACCCCCTTGTAAAATCAATTCCTCATAACATTTTAAATAAAATCATAAAAAAATTTGGTATCTTAATACCTTTATAATCCTTAGGTACTTTTTTGAGTCACTAAACACCGACAACTCAAGGATTTTAGTGCCCTATAAAGAAATGAAACGCCAAAAAGAGTAAGTTTTCATCAACATTATCTATCATTTTCCACTTATATTCCTCTTTTTATTTGTTATATTGAAAACCAATTCAAATAATATTAATTAAGTAGTATTTCTAAATTATAATAATTATTTTGACCTACTATAATGATAATATTCATGAAATATTTATATTTTATACTTCTCTTTCCTCCTATTTTTACAATGACCCATCAACATTCGGTTAAACACCCCTGAGGACTTTGGGAACTCTCTAATTATAAAAACCATGTTTGATGAGTATAATACATTATTTTTAAAAATATTAATATATTGATTTTTAATATTATGTATTTAATATTAATATTTTTTTAAATTTCAACAAATTAATATCATTAAATTTAATCATGATAACACATTTTAAAGAATATATGATTTCAAATAAACACGAATAAAAATATAAATTAGGAAATAAAATCCAGATATTAAAATTTACCATGATTAAAAAATTAATTTCATTAACTTATGGAACCATGTATTAATAAAGATATACTTATTATAGGGGAGATAAAAAAAAGGTTATAAAGTTAATCAATATATAAGGTAAGGGGATCCTTAAACCCAAATTTTTCTTTTGAGTTATCACCTATTTCAAATTTTTCCATTATACATATTCTTATAATTTTCATAAAGATAGTATTAACTATTATATCCCTATTTTTAATTTGGTATAATATTTTCTATCCTAATTAAATGATTCATATGCTAATTTAAATGATTTTTCTAAATGTATTTATTTACCAAAAACTTAAATTAACCCCTCTTGAGTTGTTTTCCATCCACTAAAGAATCATGATGTTTTAAGACAAAATATGTTTTATATTATTCATTTGGAGACCCAAAAGGTTGTTCATGATATAATTATTTATGAAATTCTTATGAAATCCACTAATTTCCCTTGATTTATTTCATAATTATGATTTTTATATGTACTCTTTCCATGTGTCAAGCAGGACTATGAGAATTTATGATGTGATGGGTGGGCCTGAAATTATATTCCCATCAAATTTCATTGGGTAATTTGATTTATGCAAGATGATTAAGGGTATTATTCATGAACATGATGATCAATTTTTTAAATATTAAAATGTTACAATTTATACACATATGTAATTATTGAATTTAAAGATATATTTGTTCACAAAAATATGTGGTATTTGAATACAATGTTTTATCTATTAATTATTATGAATATTCATCATTTCATGACTTTTTAAATTGATTCCCTCATTATTATGATGAATATTACAAGATTATAAAATGATGGTTGTGATTATTCTCACTGTTATACTATTGATTCATGTTTCTTATTCCATCGAACAAATTCCTCACCATATTGGGATTTTATCTCACTGCTTTCTTTGATGTATATCATCATGTGAATACATTTCCTAAGGACATAATTTGTGGTTTTATGAGGATAAATAAGGATTTAAATACTATATATTTTTTATTATGTTTAATTGATATATGAACCTAATTTTCACAATATAATATACATTTATTTTACTATATTTCATTACAATTATTTAATTTATCTCTAAAATGATGTAATGGTAATGTATGAAAAAGTTGGGTTGTTATAGACTTTATAAGAGAATAGTTTCATTAATTTGGGATTTCAAATTAGAAAATATTAGTGGAAAAGAATAAGGATAAGTCTAGGTATTTTTTGACATCTTAGGTTTAAATAAAGTATAAGAGTGTGTCATTTATATAGAAATGAAATCCTTGTTTGGAAACTAAAATTGGATGCAGATCTAGAAAATATTTTCCTAATGGTAATCACCCTAAAATGATTCCTTTGGTATTATCAAAACGTGTAATAGGTTTAGAAAAATTATTTTGTGCTGCAAGACTAGTTTGACGCTCTTGAGGGATACACATTTTTTCATCAAATGATCTATTGAAACCATTACAAAGGATACATAGCTAATTTAATTCATTATTTTTGTGTTACTAAAGATTAATGTACATGGTTATATAAACATTTCTTAGTAATATGGGTTTTCTAAAATTAGGATCCCATATGAAATGAATTTATAAATATTTTTTTCATGATAAAAAATTATTTATTTATGATTTATTGAATTATATTTTATTCACCCATTTTTTATTTTTGATAATATTGAAAACTATGATAAATCAGTCCAACAAACAGTTTTCAGTACAATATAATGATTTTTTATGACAGTCTCATTCAAATAGAATATGGAGTCAAAAACATTATGTAGAAACCTACCAAACTATATCAAGATACTTACAATAATATGAACCATGTGGAAATTAATCCTTTAACGAAGAAGGATAAACAATCAATTGATTACATTTTATAGAAATCACCACCAAATATTAGATGATATTTTGTTCCATTTATTTGAAAAAATGGGCTATCTAAATGGGGAAGATCATTTATCTCCACCATTTTTATGATAAGAATAATTTTATTATACTATTCTATTATTTAGATTTGGAGGATGATCAATGGTGGGAGTTGATGAAGAATAAAAATAAAAAAGAAGAAATTGAAGAAATGTAGTTGTAAGACATTCTGAAAAAGTTTCTTAAAAAGTATTTCCCATAAAATCATCAAAAAAAGATATTAAGAGAATTTATAAATAATATGAAAATGACAAGTGAAACTGTCACATCTTATAGTGAAAGATTTACATATATTGCAAGATATGCCTTGGTTTTTTTAATTATTAATGATAAAAAATAGATATATTAATTTTTGGATGAAGACCAAAAATTCCTAATGACCTAGGTATCCAAGATATTATGAGGTATGAAGAACCAGTTCGATGTGCTCTGAAAGATAAGAAAGAATTTTGAGAATAGTGTCATAGATACAATGATAAAAATAGAAGAATGGTGTTTCATGTTGGTAGATAGAATAATAAAGGAGGAAAGAATATCTAATCACCAACATGTCAATGATGTTGAAGAATAATCATGGTTATTATATCAAATGGAAGAGGAAATGATTCATTATTTGGAGAAAAGTCCACCAATCTAAGGAATATTGAAGATATATGATAATCTGGCCAATGTGATGGAGTAGAGGAAGGTAGCTCCCAATAAACCCACTATGGTTTAATGATTTAATAGTATGAAGAAAGGGAGTTATCCAAGCTAGTGCACTAAACCACAGATCATCAAGGTAAATCAATGTTAGAGACCACCAAATCTATAGGAGTAAAGGAAATATTCTTCCATTACCACTATTGAAGTGGAATATGTATATAAATCCATATAAGGTACACATCCTATTAATTTCAGTAGGGAAAATTTATTATTCAATTTTGGATCTTTTAATTATTTATATATATATATATAATTTTTTCTAGAACTGTTGAATAAAACCCTTGATACCATGAAGTACACATATTGGTAGAAAAAACTAGTATTATGATCAATAAAGCCCATGTGTTAGACTTTTCCCTTGTTAGAATATATCGGAATATTATTCAATCAAAAATAATAATTATTCCATTGGTTGAATATGGAACTATATGGGAAATGGTTTGTCTCTCATTATATATATCTTTCATCAGTATTCATGAAAAGTAAATAGATTTCTATATTATAAATAATCTAGTGATCTTATATTAATTCAAGGAAGATCAATAATATCCATTTGAAATTCTCTTAAAAATTTGGTTATTGATACCCAAGTAAGAAGAATATCCTTCCCAAATGGTCAAGTCATAGGAAAGCATCAAATGTAGGGAAATTCCCAATGTGAGGTACCAAACTAATATATTTCCAAGATAATTTCTTAGCCTTCCCCCAAGATCTTGAGGTTGATTTCTCAATATAAATCATGCCCATAGCCACTCCTAAGTCGAGAATAACATGTAGGATGGACCCAATATAATTATAGATTAAATATAATATGATACAAGATCATATTTACAACATTTTTATATACACTATTGCATCACCTTGGGGTTCACCGAATCTCTTTTTCATTTAAATAGATGGAACAATGTGTCTCTATATTGACTACTGAGAGCTCAATCAAGTCACCATCATGAAAAAGTATCCTCGACCACTGATTAAACACTTGTTCAATAAAATCCAAGTATATGAATACTTCTCAAATTTGTATCTTCATTCCATATATCATTATTTAATGGTGAAGAAAGAATATATTCATAAGACTCCCTCTGTAACACCCTGACCCATTCAAACCGGATTCGGTGCATTACTTATTACATTGGCATGCTTAAAAGGAAATAAATCCCAAAGGAATGATCAGTTTAGTAGTCTTGAAGAAAATATATACATAGATGTAACTCAAATTACATTAGAAAAGGTAACAAAGTTCAATACATAACAAAAACTAATAAACTACATCCACAGATACTCAATAAGTGATCTCTTCTTCATAACCTGCTGAAGGTAAAAAAATTAAAAAGGTGAACTCAAATGCTTAGTAAGGGTTAAAAATAGTGGAAGCATAAATAAAATATAACTGAATCATAAACAACTTGGCATAATCAATATGGAAAATTAAATAAATAAAAAACTCACGCAATTAATAAACTGAGAATGGAACTGCATCCATAGATTTTTTCATAGAGAAAACTTCATGGATAGTAATAACTGATAATAAATAAAGAGAATTCTTATTAATTGGAAATCATGTATCTGGAACATGATACCATAATACCATTAAAGCATTTTAGTTCTGTGGGTTGAAACCTGTCTAAATTTTGTAAACACACTCGAAGGGTTTGTCACTAACTGATTATCTCATGAGACCTGTCAATGCATCGAGGGGATATAGTGGGATCCACCCATCACTACATGTCCAAATCATTATTTATATATATATTCAATACAAGATAAATATTCTTCTACATTATCCCTATTGAATAGAGGATACAGATTCATCAACACTTCCACAGTTAAGACAACATTCAAAAATAATCACCATATGTAAAATGGTATACGAATTAGAAAATAATCATATACATGATATGATAATATGGATATTTAACTGAAATATAATTACAAATGAAAAGTTTTCTCAAATGGGTAGTAGGTACACCACATAAGAATTATTGGGTGCAAAATACAAAGTAAGTCACAGCGAAATGGAAAACTAAGACAAAGCTTGTTACCACATTGTAATCAATTGAATCATATGACCAAAAATCAGTATTCACAAAATGAATCATAGAATACCATGAATATAAAGAGAATAATGAGATTATATATCAATTGGAAGTACACATATACCACATACAAAAAATAAGTGGCGAATAATGGAAGTCTCCCAAAATTGAAAGAGGGATGAGAAAACCCCTTACAAACATTTCGGCATGGTAACGGGTGTTCTTGTGGGGGAATAAAGAGAGGTAAAGGGGTATCCCATAATTTATATATATCATGAGGGTAGTATGGTGGAGGTGTGAAAACATACCCCATAATTAAGAATTAAAAATAAAAGCACACAAGATATGGTGGAATCTTGAATAAAAGTGAGAGAGAGCATCCCTTACAATGATCGTATAATTAAAGTGATGATGAATCTATGAAATAATTTTCTGTGAAAAATATAAACCCACATAAAAAGTGTATAGATATTATAAAACAATTATAGGACATTCACATATATCCCTGGAAAAACATAACAAATGAAAAAGATGTTTAACTCATGAATGGAAATGGAGTTATGATATCCCATACCTTATGCTCGAAGGTGTTATTGATTGTATTAATAACCTAAATAACCAAATTTATATTCGTTAATTAATAATTCTAAAACCTCATAAACATTTAATTTATATGTTATAACCTTATTTGGTTCATTAATGTCCTTTTTGATGGGTTTAAGAAGTTCACTATTTATTGTTTTTGAAGCATTTCCCCCCTTGGTTTTCATGATCTGTTTACTTGTATTCATGAAAGGAAGATCCTTTGAAATGTGGGTAAACATCCAAAAAATTTAATATATAGTATTAGTGAAATTAAAGAGATATAAATGATCTTATATTGATTTTGTTTAAATTCCATGAGGATGACTCATTCTATATGTTAATTATAAATGCTTGGATTTAGCTTGGTGGTTTTTGCACAATTAACTTATTTTGTATTATTATTCCATATTATGAATGTGTAGGGATTCAAAACCATTAAACAAGATGAAATAAATATATTATGATCTTTTTCAACCATTACAAAGATTTCATGACCTGTCTAGAATATATTAATGCAAATTGAAAACGGATCTTCCTTGAGTGTGACAAATTAACACATCTCAGACGGTGTTGGCATTTATAGAATAAAAGGAGGGGAAAGAGAGATTATGATGAAATATTCCATTTGAATAATGAAAATATAGTACATGTAAGGTAATGGAATTATCATGTCATTTAGATGAGGGTAGGTGAGGAGATAGCAAAAAAAGAATAAAACTTGTAAAAGAATTTGAAATAAAATATAAGAGTGGTTAATGTCTTGAGTACTCCCCCTTGAGAAACTCCGTAAGACCATTTTTTTCCTTTTGGTGAGACCAGAAGTCCTTGGACGTGGGGAGAGGGCCTGAAAAGAGTATTTGGTAGAATTTATGCATGTCTTGATGCTTCAGTAGTGTCGGAGGAAGAGGGGTTGAGGGGTGGTTTATATATTGGATGGGAGGAGAGTTTTCTTAATATTATAATAATTAATTAATTATTTCTTCTCAAGATAAGCAATAGTGAGTATTCCATTCCCTATAATAGTAATAATAGCATGTGAGTTCTATATTTGGGTGCTTACATCACTCATTATTCTAGGAATAGTTAGTTTAATTTATAATGTATTTATTCTGTAAATTAATGTATTTTATTATTCACCAAAAATTCAAGTATTTCCTAAAAATCCAAAAAATTCAATGTAACCATTTTTGACATGTATAATCCAAAAATGAACTCAATTTTTCAAAAATAAATTTCAAAATATGATGAATTTAATTTTTAATTAAAATCATTATTTAATCAAAAAATACAAACACTTAAAATATTCATATTCATTTTGAAGGTGCCTAAATTTATTTATACTTCAATGGGTATGAATAGAATTCATAAGAGTTATATTAATATTCATAAGGGTAAGTTAAAATTCATAATAGTGGTTATTATTCATAAGGGTAGGCTAATATTCACCAAAAATTATGATAATTCTATTTGACTCTATATACCACCCTGATCGCAACCGTGTATGTCTGTTTTTCAAAATTCAAAACACATAAGTGGGAAAATTATGTTTAAAGACTACTTAAAAATATCCACTTAAAACAAAGTTTCATGCATTTCTATTTATTTTTAGAAAACCATGGGGTGTTATATTTTTCCCGCCTTTTGGAAATTGAGTCCTTGCAATTTTATTTACTTATTTCAAAAGCGAGGGTACCTTGATCTTGTTGTCCATATTGTTTCATAATCATTTTTCTCACGTAAATAGAAGGTCCATGCATTGAAAAAGTGATTTAGAGATCCTTCAAACTCATGTGCTTCCTTTATCAAGATACTCCTTGTACAACTTGGGTCATATGGGTGTTCACAAAAAAATATTTTGAAAAAATAATCATGTATGACATATAATTTCCAAACATCTAATAAAAATGGATTTTTATAATACAGTCAGATTGATTTTGAGTTAAAACATTCAGTCAATGGTCCTTTTAAAATTAAATAATTATGTGCTAAAAGACTATATTTTAAAAGAAAATATAAATAGGTTGCGCAAGGGTCTCCTTCTTTGGCACATTTTTTAAAATCATAATATTATTAAAAATCTTGTGATAAAGTAAAATATTTGAAAATACCTTTATATAATTTACCTTTCATGAAAAGATGAGAATATTGAGAAAATATTATTTGATTAAATACAACCCAGGATCCATGATGGTATCGAGGTATAGTTGAGGTGTTTGATTTCTTAAATAATTGGTTATAAGTGATTTGTATGATAGAAAATGTTTCAGAATTGTCTAGACATGACTTTGCAATAATTATTGCAGTCAATTCATTAGGAAGGGATAGGAATTTCATTAGAGATCCTCCTCCTTCAATTTATAACTGACATTCCTTGATCTAAAAAAATATAAAACAGGGATTTAACATAAAAAATAGATATAGAGAATAAAAATATGTTTAATGAAAACTCATAATTCTTAAATTTGTCTACAAGTATTTATTCCCCTTCTTCTATTAGGGGACATTTCTAAATAATTACATACACTAGATTAAGTTATGAATCATAATTTTGACTCTCAACTCGAAAATAACTTAGCATAAATTACAATTCTAAGCATATCTAATCTTATAAACATGGTTCCTCTTAGGAAATATTTACATTAAAATCCTTCATAATGTCTTGTAATGAAAATGTGAATTATCCAAATCAAAACCCTCGGGAGTGTTAATACCAAGAGTGCAGCAAGGCATGTTTTCATATATCAGGATACCCCATGTCAAGCCTGAAACTCCTTGTCTGAGTTTTCACTTCTGGGTACATATGTGCCAGAGCCACCTCTACCGGTTTGTATCCAGATAGGGATTTATTTACTATAAATATCCACATAATCTATTCCTTACCAAAATTCCAGGATGTTCTTGTATGTTTTTCGTCAAATACTACCTTAGGTCTTTTTTCCCTAATCTAAATTTTCTAATCTAGTTTCTATGGTTTCTACTAAACTTCATCTGATAACAACAATAACACACCAACCCCTCTAAACTGGAGCTAGTGCATTACTTATTACATTGGAATGCTTAAAAAATCCTGAAGGAACGATCAGTTTAGTATTTTTTAAGAAAAAAGATACATATATGTAACTCAAATTACATTGGTAAAGGTAAAAAACTACAATACATAATAAAAACTAATAAACTGCATCCACAAAAACTCAATAAGTGATTTCCTCTTCATAACCTATTGAAGGTAAACAAAAGAAAGGGGTGAGATCAAATGCTTAGTAAGGGTTAAAAATAGTGGAAGCATGAATAAAATATAATTAAATCATAAACAACATTGAATAGTGAATATGGAATTGTGAATAAATGAAAAACTAACTCCATTAATAAACTGGAAATAAAACTACATCCATAGATTTTTTCATAGAGAAACCCTCATGGATAGTAATAACTGATAATGAAGAAAGAAAATTCTTATTAACTAGAAGTCATGTATCTGGATCATGATAACATAATAATGTTCAAACATGTTAGTTCTGTGGGTAGAAACTCATCTAATTTTTGGAAGCAAACTCGAAGGGTTTGTCGCCAACTAATTGTCTCATGAGTCCTATCAATGCATCGAGGGGATATAACAAGGCCCACCCATCACTTCATGTCCAAATCATTATTTATAAATAGATTCAATAAAAGATAAATATGCCTTTACATTATCCATATAGAATATAGGATACAGATTCATCAACACTTCCACAGCTAAAACGACATTCAAAATAAACATTGTATGTAAAATGGTATACAAATTTGAAAATAATAATATCCATGATATGAGAATATGGATATTTAATTGAAATATAAGTTAAAATGAAAAGTGATCTCAAATGGGTAGTAGGTACACCACATAATAATTATTAGGTGCATAATACAAAGTAAGTCACAATGAAATAGAAAACTAGGACAAAGCTCGTTACCACATTGTAATCAATTGAATCGTATGACCAAAAATAAATATTCTGAAAATTAATCATAGAATAACATGGATATAAAGAAAATAACGATATTATATATCAAATTTAAGTACACATATACCACATACAGGGAATAATATGTGAACAATGGAAATATCGCGGAATTGAAAGTGAGATGAGAAAACCCCTTACAAACATTTCACCATGGTAACAGGTGTTCTTGTGAGGGATTAAAGATAGGTAATGGGGTATCCTATAGTTTATATATCATAAGAGAAGTATGGTGGAGGTGTGAAAACATACCTCATCATTATGAATTAAAAATAAAATCGCACAAGATATGGTGGATTCTTGAATAAAAGTTAGTGAGAGGATCCCTTACAATGATTATATCATTAAAGTGAGAATGAATCAATGAAATAATTTTGTGTGAAAAATATAAACCCACAAAATAATAGTGTGTAGATAGTATAAAACAATAAGAGTTCATTAACACATATCCTTTTGAAAACATAACCATTAACGAATATGTTTAACGCATGAATGGAAATTGAGTTAAGATATCCCTTATGATATGCTCGAAGGTGTTATTGATTGTTCTTAACGACCTGAATAATAAAATTTAAATTAATTAATTAATAATTTTAGAAAATAATCAAAATATAACTAATATGGTATAACCATATTATGTTCATTAATGGAATTTTTGATTGGTTTAAGTGGTTTATTTATTATTTTTTTAGAAGCATTTTCTCCCTTGGTTTTTAGGGTCTCTTTACTTGTATTCATGAATGAATCTTCATTTGAAATGTGGTTAAACATCCAGAATTGTTAATATTTACTATTAGTTAAATTATATAGATATAAATTATCTTATAACGATTTTTTTATATACAATGAGGATGACTCATTTGATAAGATAATGATAAACACTTGGATTTAGCTTGGGGGTTTTGTGCACAATGAACATGTTTTTAATTATTATTCCATATTATGAGTGTGTAGGGATTATATAACATTAAACAAGATAAAATACATATATTATGATCTGGTTCAACCATTAAACAGGTTTCATGAAAATTCTTGATGATATCAATGAAAATTGAAAACCCGTCTTCCTTGAGTGTGATAAATTAACACATTTCGGATGGTGTTTGCATTTATAGTATAAAAGGAGGGGAAAAGCGAGATTATGATGAAATATTACATTAGCATAATTATAATCATTTATCTATAAGGTAATGTAATTATCATGTCCTTTGGAGGAGGGGAGATGAGGAGAGATCATCAAAATAATAAAACATGTAAAAGAATTTGAAAGAAAAGAGAAGAGAGGTTCACCTCTTGAGTACTCCTCCTTGAGAAACTCCTTAAGACATTTGTTTTGGGTTTTCTAGTGAAACCAGAAGGCCTTTGACATTTTTAGAGGTCTTGGAAAGAGTATTTTTTATAATTTAGGCATGGCTTGAAGCTTGAGTGTTGTGGGAGGAAGAGGGGGTGATGGGTGGTTTATATAGTGGAGGGGAGAAGAGTTTTCTTAATATTATAATCATTAATTTATTATTTCTTCTCAAGATAAGAAATAATGATTATTACATGATCTAGAATAGTAATAATATCTTGTGAGAGATTTAGATTCTTACAACACTCATGATTATAGGAATACATAATTTAATTTATAATGTACTTATATGGTAAATTAATGTATTTTACTATTCACAAAAAATTCATGTATTTCAGAAAAATCCAAAAAATTCACCCAAACCATTTTTGGACATGTAGAATCCTAAAATGAAATTCATTTTTTCAAAATAGATTTATAAATATAATAAATTTAATTTTTAATTAAAATCATTATTTAATCAAAAAATACAAATAGTTATAATTTTCATCTTCATTTTTAAGGTGACTAAATTTATTTATACTTCCATTTCTATGGATACCATTTATAAGATTCATATTACTATTAATAATGGTAAGTTACTATTCATACAGGTATGTTACTATTCATACGGGTAGGTTACTATTCACTGAAAATTATGTTAATTTTATCAGACTCTAAATATCACCCTGATCACAACAGTGTATGTCAGTTTTTCAAAATTTAAAACAGAGAAGTGGGAAAATTAAGTTTAAAGGATAGTTATAAATATCTACTTAAAACAGAGTTTCATACATTTCAATTTATTTTTAGAAAACCATGGGGTGTTCCATTATCCCCACCTTCTAGAAATTGCATCCTTGTAATTTTATTTACTTATTAAAAAAGTGACGGCACCCCGATCATGGTGTCCATATGGTTTCATCATCATCTTTCTCATGTAAATCAAAGGTCCATGCATTATAACAATGATTTATAGATCCTTCAAAATAATTTTCTTCATTCATCCAGATAAACCGTGTAAAACTTGGGTCATATGGGTGTTCACAGAAAAATAGTTTCAGAAAATAATCATGTTTGACATATAATTTCAAAACATCTAATAAAACATGATTTTTATAAAACAGTCGGACTGAGTTTTAGTTGAAAAATTCAATCAATTGTCCTTTTAAAATTCCATAAGTATGTGTTTAAATACTATATTTTAAAAGAAAATATAAATAGGTTGTGCAAGGGTCTCCTTCTTTAGAATCCTTTTCAAAATAATAACATTCTTCAAAATCTTGTGATAATGTAAAATATTTGAAAATTCATTGATAATATTTACCTTTCATGAAAATATGAAAATATTGAGAAAATATGATTTGATAAAATAAAGCCCATGATCCACGATGGTATCAAGGTATAGTGGAGTTGTTTGATATCTAAAATAAATGTTTGTAAGTGATTTGTATGTTAGAAAATGTTTCAGAATTGTCTGGACAAGAATCTGCTATAATTATTGCAAGCAAGTCCTCGGGAAGGGATAGAAATGTCGTTTGATATCCTCCTCCTTCCATATGTAACTGATTTTCCTTGATATGAAAAGTCATAAAACATGAATTTAACCTAAATAATATACATAGAGACTAACCATATGTTTAATGAAAACTCATAATATCTAAAATTTTTTACGAGTATTGATTCCTATTATTCAATTAGGTGCCATTTCTAAGTAATTTCATACACTAGATTAGGTTATGAATCATTATTTATACTCTCAAATTGAAAAGTACTTAGCATAAATTAAAATTTTATCCATATATAATCTTATAAACATGTTTTCTCTAAGGAAAAATTTACATTAAAATCATTCATAATTGCTTGTAATGAAAATGTGAATTATCCGAAGCATATCCCCCAAGATATTCAATACCAAGAGTGAATCAAGGAACGTTGTCATGTACCAGGATACCCTTGGTCAAGCCTGAAACTCCTTATTGTAGT
The DNA here is from genome assembly GCA_963277665.1 of Viscum album. Classification (NCBI taxonomy): domain Eukaryota; kingdom Viridiplantae; phylum Streptophyta; class Magnoliopsida; order Santalales; family Viscaceae; genus Viscum; species Viscum album. Next base: position 1,680,785,509 of record OY728135.1, read on the forward strand.
TTTCACTCCTAGGTACATCTGTGCCAGAGCCACCTCTACCTGTTTGTATCCATAGAGGGATGTATTTTTTAGAAAGATCCAGATAATCTATTCTTTACCAAAATTATAGGATTTTATTTTAATTTTTCCATCGAATAATACCTTAGGACTTTGTTCCCTAATCTACATTTTCTAATCTAGTTTCCATGGTTTCTACTAAACTTCCTCTAATACCAACTGTAACACACCGACTCCTCTAAACTAGAGCCAGTATAGTACTTATTACATTGGCATGATTAAAAGGAAATAAATCCTAACAAAATGATTAGTTTAGTAGTCTTTAATAAACTAGATACATGGATATAACTCAAATTACACTGGTATAGGTAACAAAGTACAATACTTTATAAAAACTAATAAACTGCATCCATAGAAACTCAATAAGTGATCTCCTATTCATAACATGCTGAAGAAAAAAAATGTAAGGGGTTAGATCAAAAGCTCAGTAGGGGTTATAAATAGTGGAATCATGAATAAAATATAACTGAATTATAAAAAACTTGCCATAGTCATTATGGCATGGTGAATAAATGAAAAACAAATACCATTAATAAACTGAGAATGAAACTGCATCCATGGATTTTTTTTCATTGATAAAACCTCATGTATAGTAATAATTAATGGTGAATAAAGAGAATGATTATTAATTAGATGTCATGCATATGGAACATGATACCATAATACCGTTAAAACGGTTTAGTTCTGTGGGTAGAAACCCGTCTGATTTTTGGAAACAAACTTGAAGGGTTTGTCACCAACTGATTATCTCATGAGACATGTCGATTCATCGAGGGGATATATTAGGCCCCACCAATCACTGCATATCCAAATCATTCTTCGTAAATATATTCAATATAAGAGAAATATTCCTTTACATTATCCATATAGAATAGAAGACATGGATTCATTAACACTTCCACTATTAAAACAACATTCAAAAGAAACACCATTGGTAAAATGGTATATTGTGTAGACAATAATCATATTCATGATATGATAATATGGATATTTAATAGAAATATAATTTCAAATGAAAATTGATCTGAAATGGGAAGTAGCTACACCACATAATATTTATTAGGTGCATAATACAAATTAGTCACAACAAGATGGAAAACTGAGACAAAGCTCGTTACCACATTGTAATCAATTGAATCGCATGACTGAAAATAAATATTCTCAAAATGAATAAGAAAATACCATGAATCTAAAAAAATCATCATATTATATGTCAAATGGAAGTACACATATACCCCATACAAGAAATAAGTGGTGAATAATGGAAATCTCTTGGAATTGAAAGTGAGATGAGAAAACCCCTTACAAACATTTCAGCATCTTAATGGGTGTTCTTGTGAGGGACTAAAGAGAGGTAAAGGGGTATCCCATCATTTATATATCATAAAGAATTATTGGGAGGTGGGAAAACATACCCCATCATTAGGAATTAAAAATAAAAGAACACAAGATATGGTTGATTCTTGAATGAAAGTGAGAGAGATCATCCTATACAATGATCGTATCATTAAAGTGAGGATGAATCATTGAAATAATTTTTTGTTAATAATATTAACCAACAAAATAAAATTGTATAGATAATATAAAAAAATCATTGTACATTAAAACATATCCATGGAAAAACATAACCAATGACAAAGATGTTTAACTCCTGAATGGAAATGGAGTTAAGATATCCATTACCTTATGCTCGAAGCTGCTCTTAATTGTTATTAACGACTTGAATAATAAAATTTTGATTCATTAATTGTAAATTATGTAACCTCATAAACATTTAATTGATATGGTACAACCTTATTAGGTTCATTAATGACCTTTTTGATGGGTTTAAGAGGTTTATGTTTTATTGTTTTAGAAACATTTTCTCCCATGGTTTTCATGATCTGTTGACTTGTACTGATGAATAGAAGTTCGTTTGAAATGTGGTTATACATCCAAAATTGTTAATATATACTATTAGTGAAATTAAAAATATAAAAATGATCTTATAATGATTTTTTTTATATACCATGAGGATGAATCATCTGATAATTTAATGATAAACGATTGGATTTAGCTTGGCGGTTTTGTGCACAAAGAACTTGTTTTTTATTATTATTCCATATTATGAGTGTGTAGGGATTTCATAACATTAAAAAAGATAAAATACATATATTATGATCTAGTTTAACCATTAAAAAGGTCTCGTGACTACTCTTGAAGATAGTAATGCAAATTGAAAACCCATCTTCCTTGAGTGTGATAAATTAACACATCTCAGACAGGGTTTGCATTTATAGTATAAACAGTGGGGAAAAGAGAGATAATGATGAAATATTACATTATCATAATGAAAATATTGTAAATTTAAGGTAATGAAATTATAATGTCATTTGGATGAGGGGAGGTTAGTATAGAGAAACAAAAGAATAAAACTTGTAAAAGAATTTGAACGAAAATAGAAGAATGGTTCACCTCTTGAGTACTATTCCTTGAGAAACTCTTTAAGACCTCTTTTTTGGGCTATTGGTGAGACCGGACGGCCTCGTATGTGGGGAGAGGCCTTGGGGAGAATATTTGGAAAAAATTAGGCAAGGATTGATGTTTTAGTGGTGTGGAAGGAAGAGGGGTGAGGGTGGTTTATATAGTAGATGGGAGGATAGTTTTCTTAATATTATAATCATTAATTTATTATATCTTCTCAAGACAATAATTAATGAATATTAGATGACCTGGAATAGTAATAAGAGATAGTGAGTTCAGGATTTGGGTGCTTACATCACTCATGATGCTACAAATAGTTAATTTAATTTATAATGTATTTATATGGTGAATTAATGTATTTTACTATTCACAAAAAATTCAAGTATATTAGAAAAATCCTAAAAATTCACTGTAACCATTTTTTTACATATAGAATATAAAAAATGAACTCCATTTTTCAAAAAAAATTATAAATATGATAAATTTAGTTTTTAATTAAAATCATTATTTAATCAAAAAATACAAACATTTAAAATATTTATCTTCATTTTTAAGGTGCCTAAATTTATTTATACTTCCATGGGTATGGATACCATTCATAAGAGTCATATTACTATTAATAAGGGTAAGTTACTATTCATAAGGGTATGTTACTATTCATAAGGGTGGGTTACTATTCACCAAAAATTAAGTTATTTTTATTATACTCTACATTTCACCCTGATTACAACTGTGTATGTCCGTTTTTCAAAATTTAAAACACAGAAGTGGGAAAATTAAGTTTAAAGGCTAGTTATAAATATGTACTTAAAAAACGATTCATGCATTATAATTTTTTTTTGAAAAACTTGGGGTGTTACACCCTCCTGTAAAATGTACAAACAATATGAGTTCATAGTGATTCACTCCATAAAAACCAATACATCTATGATCATCATGGTTTTACTGAATATATTATTTAGATACTAGCTTCGGAAAAAAAATCATATTTTTTATTGATTATATTCTCTTTTAATCTAACATCAATGTTGAATATTAAAATATTCTAAGTATTTATCTAGAGGCATTAAGAGTGTATATGATTAAGGATAAGTATATAAGGTTTTACTATTAGATTTTATAAGTAACATTATTGGGGAATGTGATCACATGTGAGGGAATTTATATGGACCCTTAAAAGATAAAGGTGGTTTCTTAATGACATGGACCCTCAAGTTTAACATAAATTTGTATTTATCTTATATTTAAATGGTGATAAAAATATTTGGCATGAATTTATGAGTATTTTATATCCCACTAATTATGTTAAAAAAGAATGGGGAAATGAATTTTTGCATTGAAGAATGTGAGTAATGAATTTTGGAGTTCAATATGTGGATAATTTCTACAATTTTATTAACACTACCTTAAGGTGGAAAATGGTTTGTTATATAAATAAATCCTTTAAAAATTTATTAGGTTGTGTATACATATTAAATGATAAAGTGATAGCTTATGGATTATAAAAGATAAAGATCCATGAGAAGAATTACCCAACACCTGATCTTGAGTTCATAGCTGTTATCTTCTTATTAAGAATTTACTAACACTTACTCATTGTAATATGTGTGACATATATAAATAAAAAAATTAAAGTATATATTCACACCGAATGAGCTCAAAATGCATCAGTGAATATGGTTAGGGTTGATATGGGATTGTGTTTTCCCTTTTAATTACAATCATAAAAAGGTGAATAAGGTAGATGATGCACTTAATGGAAAGGAACATGTTACTATATCTCTATTTTGGATTAATAAGGGGACTGTATAATTAGATATTCAATGTGTGGATCAAGTAATCAATATCTTGGGGATGAAATCATGCCTTTCCCAACTAGTTTCCCAACCATCTTTTCAAGAGAAAAACTAGGAGGCATAGAGGGATGTGTTGGAGAATTGAAATAATGTGGATGAAATAAAGGGAAGCTTCATGAATTTTAAATCTGTCAATATGGTTTCATTTGGTCTTAGAACTAGAATTTTCCTATTTTCATCCTCTGAGATAAAGAAAAGGATATTGGATATTCTCATAGCTTAACTTTCTCCAAATATTTTTGGAATTATCAAGATGTAATGTTATCTTCGAGATCTCTTCTTGTGGGAAAACTTGAAGAAGGACATTGTTAAATACACCTCCAATTTATTTTTATTTTAGAAAGTTAATGTAGATTGTTACAAGATTTATGGGAGAATTTAATCATTTCTTATACCCATGTAGAAATCAAAGAACATCACTATGGAAATTGCCACTAGTTTCATGAATAAATCCAATGAATATAATGTGATATGGGTTTTTGGGGATCAACTCACCAGGACATCAAACTTCATCACTATTAGGGAAGAATTATCTACAAACTAATATGAAAATATATATGTAATGGATATTTTGAGGATATTTGGGGAAACAAATTAAATCATATTTAATCATGATCCAAGGATAAACATATAAATTTTGGGAATAGTTTTCAACATTATATGAATACGATTTTAAATTTTGGTATCTTTTATAACCCCCTAAAATATGTTCAATATAAAAGGACCACTAATAAACTCAAAGACATTCTAAGACCCTAATAAATGTAACATAAATTATGCTCAAAACAATATCTTTTATTAGAAAAGTTCTCATATAAAAATAGATTCCATAAAAGTTTTTAATTATCCTCAAATGAATATTTATAAGGGAAGTAATGTTGAACACCATCATATTGGGATTAATTTAGTTAATATACGATACTAGGACCTGATCTTGTGAATGAAATGTAAGAGAATGTTGTTGCCATCCAATGATATATAAAATCTAATCAGTCTCAGCATACAATATTTGATATTAATCGTCAATGGGGATTGGCTTCCATGTTGGAGAAAAATTGTTCTTTTTAATATTTCTATTAAATTGAGTCATGTGGTTGGAAAATATAGGAAAGAACATAATTCAGTACATTTTCCCCCTTTGAGATCGTTGATCACATATGAGTAGGGCCTATCAACTAGCACTTCTACCAAGATGGGAACAAATTCAGGACGTGTTACATGTATCACTAATGATTAATTACATACCCAATCAATAACATGTGATAAATATAGTGGTGGTACAAATGGATCATGAACTCTCTTTTGAGGAGAAACTGATGAAGATATTATAACATAAAGTCAATGTTTTGTTTAGAAATATAACTCATGTTATCAAATGGTTGTGGGGGGACTGTAAATATAAATAGGAGGCATGGGATCTTGTGAAAAAATGAAATATAATTACCCTCATATTCTCTCAATTGAGAATATGATTTTAACTTTCATTGATTTCATTTCTTATGTAGATAAACATATAATGACCCATACATTATAAATTATATTTTTTTCTTGGATAAATAAGTGTTATATTATTTTATATAATTATATAAATACAACAAATATAAAAATAAACAAAACATAATTTTTTAATAGATATCATTTCATTAGTTTATAATTAAAATCATGGAAATTCTTAATATTTTTAGGGGAATAGGTAGAGAATAGAAAATATAGAAAGGGAAATTTTGGATCATCCTGCTCATCTTAAATTGTCACTACCATGCTAAAAACATATATAAAAGAAATAATATATTAAAAAACCAGTTGATATTTTAGTATGGAAAATGTAGAAACCTTGGAGGAAGTATAATATATGATATATGAAGAAAAGAATAGGTATTTATAGGGGAAATATGATTGTACAAATAGTACGGTTAACATTGGAATACTAATATGACTGTTTCAAATAATAAACTGCCCATTGATATATTAATTGGGCCAAAAAATTATAAAGTAAAAAATAAATTTTATAAATCATGATTAATTTAAGAAAATATAAATATTATATTTACATGAAATAAATATCATGGAAAAAGACTCAATCAAACCATATGAATATATTTTACAAACTGTTATTTTAATGTATTTTTAAAAAATCATAGTTTCAATGGTTATAATTATAATTAACTGTGGTCTAAATATATAATGATAAAATTATTTTTATTTTTATTATCATCATGTAGAAAATTTCTAAGTGTTATTTATTGGTAATTTTCTATAATACGTCATTTTTATGTGAATTTTAACAGTTCAGTTTTTACAAAACTATTATTTTTTTATTCCATAAAAAATATGTAATGATAATCTAATCAATTATATAATTTTAGTTGTGAAAAAAATGTTAAATTATTTAAAATATTCATAAAATTTAATTTATTATCCTCAAAAGTATTTCGAAATTATAAAATTTAATATTTTTCCTTTAAATTAACACTTTTAGATTTTTCTCTTTTTCTTTTTATTAAACTGATAAATTGTAACAATAATGCTTTTAAACTCATAAAATATTTTTATTTTATTAATATGTTTTTCATTATTTAAAAAATATTTGTATTTATTATTTTTCCTCAGATATAATAGTTTATTCATTATTATAACAAATAAATTCTCCTCTCCCTAGCTATAAAACTCTTTATCCCTCCCCTGAGAAAACCAATTCTCCCTCACTAAAAAAATCTAATATTCTTCCAAAATTACATATTTTAAACCTTTTAAAAAGATTACATACACTCTAGAGTCACTCTAATACAATCATTCAAAGAGTTTATTGAAATAAAAATGAAGAAACGCGGATAAAAGGGTATGTGTTCATCAATTATTCCCCTCATTTTCCTCTACTCATCCTCTTTTTCATTGGACCATTCAAAAAAAAATATTCTAATATTATTTTTTTAGTATTTTAACAATATATTTATTATTTTAACCTACTATAATGATTATATTTAAGATTTATTTATATGTTATACTTTTCATTCCTCCTTTAATAATGTCCCATCAGCCGTCAATTAACTACCCATGAGGACATTGTCGACTCTCCAACTATCACAACCATTAGGGAAGAATATAATAAATTAATTATAAATTTATATATTTATTTCATTAAATAATTTTAGATCAAATATTATTTATTTTTAAGTATAAATAAAGTAATATAATAAAATTGAAACAAGGTTAGACATTTTAAGAAAAATGTGATATAAAATTTTTTTACCGTTAACAATTAGAATTTATAAATAAAATCCAAATATTAAATTTTATCAAGAGTTAAAAAATGAACATAATGAACTTATGGTTCCATTTTTTTACAAACCAATATTTATTAAACAAGAGGTTTAATATCGTTGAAATATATCGAGATATAAGTTAATGGGATTCATGAACCCAACTCGTTCTTTTGTGTAATCTCCTATTTCAAATTAATTTCATTGTGGATATTACTATATTGTCCTTAATGTTTTCACTATTAAATACCTTTTTGGGGGGATATACATGTTCCTACACTATCAAAATGATTTCTAATCCAATTTAAATTATTTTTCAAAATTACTTTATTTTCCAAAACATCACACTAACCTCTCTTAGTTATTTCTTCTCCAGTAAAAGATAGTGATGCTTTATGATAAAGTATGATTTAAATTATTCATTTGGGAATACCAAAATTTTATTCATGAATTAATGATGTATTAAATCCTTATTAAACACATTAAATTCCATTGGATTATTTCATGACTACAATTATTTTATATTCTCTATCCATGTCACACACATGATTATGAGCATTTCTGATATGATGAGTGGGCTATGAATTATATATCCACACAATGCATTGGATAATGTGATGTATCTCTTGAGATTATATATATTATATGTTAAAAATATTCTCCCTTTTTTCACAATTATGATTTTATAATTTATGAAAATATGTTATTCATGAATATGATTATATATTTGTTCACAAGTATATGTAGTATTTGACCACTATATTATGATGTTTCATTATTCTATATATTCCACATTCCATCCCTATTTTTAAATTATTCTATCATAATTTTGATGATGATCCCATGATTATGTGATGATGATGATGATAATTATCACCCTTTTACTAATGATTTACGCCTCTTATTATTTCTAGGTTATGCTTCACTGTACCTGGAATTTAGCTCACCCATTTTATTGATATATATACATAGGGGAATGAATGTACCAAGCAATGTGTGTGGGATTTATAATGATAAATTAGAGTTATTTAAATAATATGTATATTTTATTAGGTATATGTGATGTATGAACCAAATTTATGTCAGATACTATAAATTTTGATCTTGGAATGTAGTAATATTGTTTTGTTTATCATTGAAATGATATAATTGTCTTCTATAAAATGGTGGGTTTGGATAGTTGTTATGGGATAATGGTTTTCTTAATTTGGGAATTTAGATTTTAATATTTTCATGGAAATGAATAAGACTATGTCAAAGTATTGGTTAACATCCAATGCTTTACTAATGTATAATAGTTTTTGGTTTTCAAGTAAAGAAATCTATTTCTAGATACAAAAAGTGGATGTCACACTATACCAAATTTACTTAGGGGAAATAACCTAGAAATATCATATTTGATATTAACTCAACTTATACCCAGTTCAAAATGAAGGGACCATTGCTGCACACAAGTTTTTTCTCTCATGGGGGATATGTTATGGTTAATCAAAATATATGTAACTCCCCAACCCCAGAATCCAGGAGCCGGTACATTATTTTAATACATTGGCATGATTACAAGGAATCAAATCCTAGTGGATCGATCAGTTTAGTAGTCTTGGAAACAAGATACATACATAAGTTCAACACTATAACTTGAAAACAAAAAACAACACTAATTTATTCCTTTAGAATCATCCAAGCTTCCAAGATTATTACTGCAAGTCTCTCAGAACTAACTTCTTCATATCCTGGTAAAATGAAACAAGAGAAAGGGGTGAGCTCAAACGCTCATTAAGAGTAAGAAATACAGTATAAGATAACATAAACATTAGGCATGGTGAATAATTGAAAACACATGACTTTACAAATAATAAACATGAACACTTTATGGTAGGAATATGAGCTGAGTAAATAATTCCATAATAAATCATAGTCATGGGTATTTTACTAGTTGAATAACCACATGAAATATCAATATCTAATCTCATAATGATGGAATGCATAATGTTGGACATCATAACCACATAGCAAAGGCCTTGTGCCAAGACTACAAATAAGATTTTGTCAAGGCCTTATGCTAAGACACTAGTTTTTCTCATGAGACCTACTGATGCATCGAGGAGCTATAGCGGGCTCCACCCATCACTTACTATGTCCAATGAATTCCTAATATTAAAAGGTTTAAACATAACATAATCATTCGTATTAAAACCAGCATACGAAATGCCAATACTTTATCTACAAACCATGAATGATATAAAAATCGCACATCCATAGTCAAACATAACTCATTGAATACAATATGGAAGATTTTATTGTAACAGATTAACCTCAATTGAGAATAATTATGGATATTGACATAGATAAAAATAATCATCAAAACTATTTGAGAGAAATATCCCCCTTTTTCTTGAAAACATTTAAAAGTCTCAATATTTATCAAGAAGTCATTTAAAATAGATTTTTGAATCAAAGTGTTCCATACCACATTTAAACTTTGAAAAGGAATTATAATTTTAAAACTTTAATTTCCATATAAATAAATCCTTAAAAATATTTTTAAAACATGGACATTAATGAGAAATATTTAGAAGAATAAATCTTTAAAACATTTGAAAATGATATTTTAGTTAGAGTTTCTAACCAAATGAGAGATGCTTGATTACAAATAATTGAGGTAATAAAAACATTATAATATCATGAGAATAAATTATTTCATAATATACTATGTCAAAGGATAGTATATACACCATATAAAAGTAAATTGGTGCATAAAAACCAAGAAATCTCAATGAAATGTAAATTAAGATAAAGTCCCTTATAAAGACTGTATCCTTAGGTTAGGTATAAATCAATGAAATTTTTATGTGTGAAAGATATAAATACACTAAATATGATTTTATTTTCAGTGTAAATCAATCAGAGTACATTCACATATATTCTTGTAAAAACAACCCTAATGACTTGGATGTTTAACACAATGAATGGATATTGAGTTACGGTTACTCTTATCAAGTTCATATTAATGAGTTGAGAAATTATCATTGGAGTGGTTATGTTTATCAAACATATATCCACTCATAGGGGAGTGGAAATTACTACATAAATAATAAATAGTGATTCCACACATAATCTTAGAGTAAAATAATCAATGAAGTATTCGCAAATCCGAATGAGTGGAAATTGAAATTTGAAATTCCCTTACAGATTTGGTAACTTACGAAACCTACACCCCATGAAAGAAGGATCATAAAATGACAATGTAAATACCCATAAATTAAAGTATATTACACAATTAATACAATCATGGATTGTACACACACCACACAAAAGGAAATAGTGGCCAATATAGCATGAATCACAAATGAATAAATAGTGAGATGAAAAACCCTTACTTCATTGTAATCAATCAAGTCGTATGACCAAAAGTTAATATCCACCAAATTAATCAAACAATACCATGAATATAAATATAACCATGATAATATATATCAAATTGAAGTACACAATACACCACATGCAATAAATAAGTGGCGGACAATGGAAATCCCACAGAATTAAAAGTTAGATAAGAAACCCCTTACCACAATCCTGACTTCTCTTGTATGTTCCTTGTTCTTCCTAAATAATAAAATTCAGTTAATTTATAAACGATTAAAATAAATTTCAAGTTTATTATTCCTTTTATATCACTTATTACCTTGCTATAACAATTAGTTAATTATTTGAGTTCATATTGGATATTTTATCGATGTTCGGAACTTGAGTAAAAAATGAACTTGTTATAATTATAATTTTTTCATGTGGTCAAAAGTACATTATCTCTATAATGATATACATGATCTATATAAAATATATATATTATATATCTAGTATATATATCTATTTATAATAGTACATAACATTTGGAGATAAGAAATGAAATATACCATTCATGGAGACGGTAAGCTATACGTACGCATGAACGTTGCTTTCATTTCTATTTTATATTTTAATGGAATTAAATTATAATGATACATATAATTCCAGTATAATATTATATATAATATCATTATTTCAATCCTTTATATGTCCCATATAAGGCATTAACAAGCCATATCATTTTGAGGGGGCGGTAGTCCGCACTTCCTCAAATGAAATTATCATGTTTTACCTATAATGGAAACCATAAAATAATGATATAAATTGAAAATAAATAAGAAAAAAACATAAATATAATATATAGTCTATATATAAATACATTTCCACTTTAATGGCCACCACGATAGGCAATAGAAGATAATCGAACAATCATTGTTTTTTCAATTTTCTATCCACAAAAACAGTATGTTCTTCACACATTAGATAGAGGTGTGAGTAAGTGTAGTTCGAATACTTCTCATAAAAACATCCTAGTATATTGTGTATACTTTTTTTTTTATAAAATAATGTAATAAAACGTTTTTAGGGGATTGGATAAGTAAAATAAAACAAAATAAAACAAAATAATTTAAGAGAAAGTATTACCTTTAATTTGTGTAAGTTCTTTTGGTTTGAACCGAAAGGACTTCTTGAAGTGCCTTCTGCCTATGGTATGGCTTCTAGGAGGAAGAGGGGGATCTTGATAGATTATTTTGGTAAGGTTTGGATGAGCCAATGGGATTGAGAGGTGTGTGGAATGGGTTTGAAGTGCTGTCCTTTTATAAGGTGGAGGATGGGCTCTTTTGGAAAGTGTGAAAATATTATTTTATTATATAGTTATATTCGGTTTATAAAGGTCCAAAACTAATTAAAGATTAATATAAAATGATTCATGGTCAAAAAAACATCCAATAAGAATTGGGATGGATTTGGATATTATTTTAATATTAATAATCATATTTATTTAAATCATTTATAAATGAGGTAAATACTATACCATTATTGTGTCATAAATAATTTAATTTATTTGATGTCTAAAAATTATAAAAAAATTACCATAATGTAGGAAATATTTTTATCTTTCCAATTATTATTTATATTCAAAACTATGAATTATATAACCCCATGTAAAAATTGATATACTAAAAGATATTTTTTAATGACATTTTGTCTTTACTTTAAGTTAATAAAATAATGTGTCATTATCATTATTAAGTGGCTCAATGGGATCCCAAAATCGACCCAAGTATTCCCATGGTCATACATGACTCATCCAATAATGTTAGAACAAGTTTTAAGGTAATTTTGTATTATTATAATATTCTTTTTACCTTGAATTACCCTATTTACCTTTAATCGCGGTAAATAAAAGTCAAAAGTTACTATTCCCCAAAAACTTATTTTCATCTTATTGAACCAAATTTTACTTACTAAAAACAACCATGCATATCTTATTTTCAAAATTCAATTCACATAAGTGGTAAAATTTCATTTAAATGAAAAATTCTGATTTTTAACTACTACTTAGTGGTTTCACTATTCATCAAAAATTGATGTCTTTTAGAAAAATACCAAATATTCATCCTAACCTATATTTGATATTCTGAATTCAAAAATTATTTCCATTTTACAAAATTCAAAACATAGAAGTTGAATTAATTAATTTAAAATTAATTCCTCTTCTCCAAACAAATAGTGTGTTTTTAAGAAATAATAACTATCAAAAGATTGATATTTGTTTATGTATAATTTCAAAGTGAAATTAATTACAATGACCGAAATTTTATTAAACGGTAAAAATATAATCTAATTACACATCAAAAAAATTTAAAATATAATCTAACCATATAAATAAATTATATTAAAAGGCAGTTTTGAATTAAAATACATTATTTCTCACTATTCATAAAAAATGAATATTATTATAAGAATACCAAAATTTCATCCAAAGTAAATTTTGATGTCCCAATTCTAAAGAAGAATTTTATTTTGTTAAAATGAATATGTAAAAGAGTCAAATATTGGATTTAAAAAGGGTTCTCCATTAAAAGGTGGTAAAATTTATTTATTTTTTCAAAAATACATTTTTTTATCTGAAAAATTGAATTTTTTCTTATAATATGTATATGAAACACATAATACATAAGTTAAAATTATATGGAGTATATAAAATCGAAAATACAGTTAATACTATTTATAACTGCTTTTGAACGGCTAGTTTGGTAAGTCGTGGTGCGCTCGAACTTAGTGTTGCGTGTAGCGCAAGCTATTGAATTTAAAGAAAATAACTAACTATGAAATTTTGGGGTGTTACATTCTCCCCTCCTACAATAAATTGTGTCCTTGTAAATTGAAATTTCTCTTCGAAAATAAATGGTTAAAAAAAGAAAAATACCTTTGTGGAAAACCCAAATCCGAAATTGGGTTATTAAAATTTACTCTTAATAAGAGGGAAAAGGAGATGAAAAAGTCACCAATAAATTATGATCTCGATTAGGAGAACATTAGTGGAAATTACAGATAGATAATTAGTGGGAAAATGTAAATATATATAGGGAGTGATTGAGGTCATCAATCACAAACATGTGAAAAATTGATGTCCTCAAAACCATCAATCTATGACAATTTAAAATATCATCGGTTCAACAAAACATAAAGCATTAGGATAAAACATTTTTGGTTTTAAGATCCCTTCCCTAAATATTAATAATTAATTCATTCAGAGAATACGAAAACAAAAATATACTTGAAAGGTAGAGTTTCATCCTTTATCTAATTCTTATCACAAACTTATCTTTCACTCCAAATGATGAGTATTAAAGATGAATTGGTCACACATCAAGAGCTAGAATAAACTTGATGAGAATCAAATAATCCACAATGGATGAACTATATATTTCCCTTTTCTTTAGAGATTAACTAAAACCAAAAATTTTAGTAAAATATCAGATGATCCACAAAAAGGATAATACTTTAGAGAAAGAAATACTAATCTTAATTTCAAAAATTATACCAACAATACCAAAAGTTTGATAAATACCATTCAATAAAAAAATTTCCATAAAAAATTTTAATATAATGCAAACTAATATTGAAACCCAAAACTCATAAGAATTTTCTTATGTAGTTTTCCACGATAAATTGTATCTCCAAATAATATCGACTAATCTTAAAGTCACATATTTAAAAGTAATTAACCAAATCACATATTCTCTATGATTGGTTAATTATTTCCATAAATAACCCAAATCTCTATAAATCCACAATAAAAACATAGGTAAAAAACACCTTTACTCTTCAAATGAAATCCCATAGTATTCTATTTTCCATAGGCATATAGTATTCCTAATAGAGAGAACTTCTTCCAAAATAACATTTATCACATAATCAAAAAATAATTTTCCTATACTAAGGATATCCATTTGATAAGACATAAGATCCCAAATCAAATTATTATTGATCAATAAAATCATTTAACTAAAAATAATTAGTCACACTAACCAGGGACTTCACGTAGTGTAGTGGTAGGTGATAAATCCCAATCGCACTATGGTTGTGGGTTCGATTCCTGCAGCTTTTTCCGACGTGACGGGTTGTCACATGGTCTACGTTTTGTCCTTTTTCAAAAACTATATAATTTTATAATATTCCCAAAAATGGGATAGATTCCTCAAAATAACTATAACATTATTTTATCACAAATTTTATCTCATACCTTTCATTTTCAATCCAAAATTTAATAACTTGTAATTTCCTCAAACTCAATGATCGTATAAAACCAAAGGGCTATTTATAACTATATCCATAAGAGAAAATATAATGCTTCTTCAAATATCTTTTTCACGTGACAGACTACGGGGTTACAAATACAAGAGAAAATTATTCCAAAGTAATCCCATAAAAAAAGAACTAATAAATTTTAAAATTTCTCCGTCCATTTATTTCAACATAGCATCTTCCATGACCAAGAGGATATCCTATAGAATAGGGCATTCACTCGAGTAATGGCCAGGTCCCCTATATTTATGCCAAATGACTGTAAATGGATTCTTAGGACCATTTTTATTTTCTTCAATAATAATCTTCATTTTTCCTCAGCAATTCATTACTTTATGTCCTTCATTCCCACACATAAAGCATTTCTTTGTTCCATTAAGACACCTTACTAGCTGCCTCCTTCCACATTTCTTTCATGATGTAAAATGAGATTTCTTTTCTTCATGGTCTTCACTACTGAAGCTCTTATCATTCACCACTTCTCTATTTCTTGTTGAGTCTGGGAGTTGGTTAATATATATGTTGTTGATCATATTTTTTGAAAACTGATTCAGCTTGAACAGGATATCTTGTACGCCCATCAACATTCCATTTTGTTGATCATTTCCACCACATTTCAAACCTTTTAAATCATGCTCAAAGTTACTATGACTTCCTTGGAATCCAACCTTTGAATAAAACCAAAAATCATTGTGTGAGTAATAATAGTCATAAAATCATTTAGAGACTATCATGACACATTATTAATTTAAAACACCTTAAGATTAACCAAGGTCATTTATTCTAATATAATATTAAAATATTTCAAATTAGTTTTTAAAGGAAATTTAAATTATCCTAAGAATATACCTCAGGACTTTCATAACCAATAGTGTAGCAAGGCCTATTGTCATGTACCAGGATACCCCGGGTCAAGCCCGAAACTCCTTGTCAGAGTGTTCACTCCTAGGTACATCTGTGCCAAATCTGCCTCTACCTGCTCATATCTAGATAGGGATGTATTGGTTGGGAAATACACAAAATATCTATATTATCAATATTCTTGGAGGTTTTTCTATACTAATCCTCAAATTCAATCTTAGGGTAATGTGCTCCTATCAGAGTTTATCTAAATATAGTTTCTAAGGTTTGTACTGAACTTCCTCTGATACCAACAGTAACACCCCGAACCCAGAATCTAGGAGTCGGTGCATTATTTCAATACATAGGCATGATTACAAGGAATCAAGTCCGGGAGGACCGATCAGTTTAGTAGTCTTAGAAACAAGATACATACATAAGATCAACACTACAACTTGAAAAAAAACAACACAAATTTATTCCATTAGAAACATCCAATCTTCCAAGATTATTCCTGCAAGTCTCTCATAACTAACTTCTTCATATCCTGGGAAAATGAAACATGGGAAAGTGGGGAGCTCAAACTATCAGTAAGAGTATGAAATACAGTGGAAGATAACATAAACATTATCCATGGTGAATAATTGAAAACACATTACTTTACAAATAATAAACATGAATACTTTATGGCAGGAATATGAGCTCAGTAAATAATGCTGTAATAAAACATAGTCATGGGTATTCTACTAGTCGAATAATCACATGAAATATCAATATCTAATTTCATAATGATTGAATGAATAATGTCAGACATTATAAACACATAGTCAAGGCCTTGCGCGAAGACTACAAATAAGATGTTGTCAAGGCCTTGTGCCAAGACACTAGTTTTTCTCACGAGACCTACCAATGCATCGAGGATCTATAGTGGGCTTCACCCGTTACTTACTAAGTCCAATGCATTCCTCATATGAAAAGTTTTAAACATAACATAAACATTCCTATTAAAACTAGCATACGAAATGTCAATACTTTATCCACAAACCATGAATAGTATAAAAATAGCACATCCACAGTCAAACATAACTCATTCAATACAATATGGAAGATTGTATTGTAACGGATTAACCTCAATCGAGAATAATGAAGTATTTTGACATAGATAAAAATAATCATCAAAACTATTTGAGATAAATATCCCCCTTTTTCTTGAAAACATTTAAATGTCTCACTATTTAACAAGAAGTCGTTTAAAATAGATTTTCAAATCAAAGTTTCCCATACCACTTTGAAACATTGAAAAGAAATTTTAATTTTAAAACATTAATGTCCATATAAATAAATCCGTAAAACGATTTTTAAAACAAGACATTAATGAGAAAAATTTAGAAAAAAAATCTTTAAAACATTTGAAAATGATATTTTAGTTAGAGTTTCTAACCAAATGAGAGATGATTGATTACAAATAATTTATGTAATCAAACCTTTATAATATCATTAGAATAAATTATTTCATGATATACTAAGTCAAAGGATAGTATATACACCATATAAAAGTGAATTGGTGCATAACAACAAAGAAGTCTTAATGGAATGTAAATTTAGATAAAGTAACTTATAAAGACTGTATCCTTAGGTTAAGTATAAATCAATGACATTTTTATGTGTCAAAAATATAAATACACTCAATATGATTGGATATTCAGTGTAAATAAATCATAGGAAATTCCCACTTATTCTTGTAAAAACAACACCAATGACTTGGATGTATAACTCAAAGAATGGAAATTCAGTTACGATTACTCACATCAAGTTCATATCAAAGAATTCAGAAATTATTAATGGAGTGATTATGTGTATCAAATGCATATCCACTCAAAGGGGAGTGAAAATTACTACATAAATAATAAATAGTTATTCCACACATAGTCTTGGAGTAAAATCATCAATGAAGTATGTGTAAATCTGAATGAGTGGAAACTGAAATTTGAAATTCCCTTACCTATTTGGTAACTTACGAAACCTAAACCCCATGAAAGAAGAATAAAACAATTATGATGTAAATACCCATAAATTAAAGTATATTACACAATGAATAAAATCATGGATAGTACAGATGTAACATCCCAAGTAAGTAATGAATAATAGATATTCTTATCTATGTCTATTTAGGAATTAGATAGTGTTTTAGAGGCTTAAAATTAGAATAAATCCAATCTTAAGCATGGAATACACTAATATTTTTAAAAGATTGTTTTACTACCTTTTGATGGAAAACCATTTTTAAATCAAACTTTTGACAATTTTATAAGCTATTTGTCAAAATAAAATTATTATTTATGATTGGTACATTGAAATTTACATTTGATATTGTTTTGGTATTTTTCTGACAATGTTCATTTTTTAATGAATAGTGAAAAATACTGCATTTAACATCAAAACTGCTTTTTCATCTAATTTAATTGTATGGTTAGATTATATTTTTACTTGGTTTTAAAGTGAAATTAGAATATATTTTTACCATTTCATCCAATAGTGGTCGTTGGAATTAATTTCACTTTGAAATTGGACTTAAACTAGTGTCAATCTTTTGATACTTATTGTTTCATAAAAACACGTTATTTACTCTGACAGCAGGAATTAATTATTAAATTAATTAATGTAACTAATATTTTTTAAATTTTGTAAAATAGAAATCATTTTTGAATTTGGAATATCAAATATATCTTTGGGTGAATTTTTGGTATTTTTCTGAAAAACTTCAATTTTTTTGATGAATAGTGAAACCACTAAGTGGTACTTAAAAAACTGATTTTTCGTTTAAATGAAATTTTACCACCTCTGTTTTTTGAATTTCAAAAATCGGACATACATGGTTTTCATTAAGAAGTAAAATTTGGTTCAATGGGATTGAAATAATTTTTTGGTGAATAGTAACTTTTAAGTTTTTAATCGCGATTAGAGGTAATTAGTGTAGTTTAAGGTAAAAATAATGTTTTTATAATATGGAATGACCTAAATACATGTCCTACCCTCATTGTATGTGTCATGGATGACCAAGAAAATCCATGGGTAAACTTGGGGACCCCATGGATCCACTTTTCTAGGAAAATGAAATTAATACCTTTTTATTTAAAGTTAAAATAAAAATGTCACAAACTTGAGTTGTTTTACTAAAACAATTTTTAAATGGGGTTATACAAGTCATATTTTTTACTATAAATAGTAATTATAAAGATAAAAATATTTACTACATCATAGTATTTTTTTAGACATTAAATAAATTAAATTATTTATGACATCATGATGATGCAGCGATTACCTCATTAATAAAGGATTTAAATAAAATGAAAAAATAATGTTAAAACTATAACATAAAATTTTGAAAGACCTATTGGATGGGTATATTTCGAACCCTTATCACCTTACCCTCGAATTATATCAATGTGGGACCTTTTAAATCCTAAAATCATTTTAAAATAATGTAACATTTCTTTACATTCCAAGAGTGCCCCTCCTCTCCTCTTATAAAAGGCCCCCACCTCTACCACCTTACCCACACTTCCAAAGCCTTTGGCTCGGCCAACCCCTGTCCATTTTGTCTCCCCACATCCCTCTCTTACTCCTTGAAGCCTCACTTTGGGCATAAGTCTTCCCAATTAAGCCTTTGAGCTCAAATCAAAAAGAGTTACCCGTTTTAAAGGTAGTGTTTTCTCTTATGCTCCTATGTTTTATTTTGCTTCCCCAACCCTCTAAACTATTTTTATTCCTTTCTTTTGTAACAACACCAGTACCTTAAATATACTAGTATTTTTTTATAAGAAGTATTCTAGCTACACATACACACACCTACATGTAATGGTTAAAGAACATATTGTTTCTGTGGATGGCGAATTTCTGCCTCATGAAACGATGATTTTTCAACACTCATATAACACCTTCAAAGGTGGCCATTAAGATGTCACTATATTTATATATGATATATAATATGTTTATTTTTTACTTAATCTTATGTATTTTTCATTTATGGCATACTTTTATGGTTTCCATTATGGGTAAACGCGATATCTTCATTTTAGGAAGTGCGGACTACTGCCCCCTCAAAGTGATTTGATTCGTTAATGCCATATGTGGGATGTATAAAGGATGGAGTTAGTGATATTATATATGATATTATAATAGAATTTTAATATACCTTTATTTCATTATGATTCCATTCCATAAAATACGAAATAGAAATGAAAGTAGCGTTCAT
Organism: Viscum album; assembly: GCA_963277665.1. Classification (NCBI taxonomy): domain Eukaryota; kingdom Viridiplantae; phylum Streptophyta; class Magnoliopsida; order Santalales; family Viscaceae; genus Viscum; species Viscum album. The sequence goes on from OY728135.1 coordinate 1,680,805,902, forward strand.
GCGTACGTACGGCTTATCGTCTCCATGAACGGTGCATTTCTTTTCTTACCTCTAAATGATTATGTAAAATTATAACTGCATGTATATGCTGGATATATATGATATATATGATATATACATCATGAGTATAACTCTGGATATAATGGATACATGAACAACTTCTAATTATAAAGAGCATATTTTTCACTCAAGTACCAATGATCGTTAATACGACCGTTATTAACTTAAATAATTACATAGTGTTCATGAAATGGTAATAAGTGATATAAAAGGAATAAAGAACTTGAAAAAGGTTCTTAAACAAATATAAATTAACTCAAGTTTATTATTCTGGGGGTTAAAGAACGATCGAGTCAAGTCGGACCCGAGGTATGGGACTTCGTCTCAATCTCCTTTCATTGAGGCATATTATGTTTTATACACAACCTTCTTTTATACGGTGTATAAACACCTTTGACTTTTAAATTTATCCAAAAAGAATCTTTTTTATACGAAGCGTTTTAATAAACGAAAAAAGGGAATGTTTTTGTCGTACGTATGCGTCGACAACGACTTCTATGCCGCCGTGACCATTATTTGAGTTTTGGATTCCTCTACAATCCATACTTTTTTAATGAAAAATAAATACCATGTTTTAATTTTCTTTTATTTTGGTATTGAAAATGGTTTTCATAATGTTTTTATTATATCAACGTGTTGTATTGATGTCTTGTGATTGAAATGTTGAAATGTTATGTTTCCTTTATGCATGTTTTATGTGATATGATTATGTTATGGTTCTTGGGCATTATTATGAAGACGGGTGGTTCCGTGATAAAATAAGGGTAGGTGAGCCCGATATAGCTCTCCAATGCATTGTGTAACGCGAAGGGGTTAAACATTGTGGTTTCTCCGAAGAGATTTAGGGAATATACTGTGATGGGTATTCCAAACGTAAACAAGAGGGTTACTCCCTAAGTAAGAATGTTATGAATGCCTCAAGTTACCTTTATGTCTTATGATTTCTATGATTTATTCATGATTTGATGAGGTATGTAAAAGTGCTTATGTTTTATGGGTAAAGTATGATTTCACTCTTACGTATATATGTACTCATGTTTCCTTTCCATATTTTTATATCCCTTACTGAGATTTTTATGCTCATCCCAAGTTTTTGAAATGTTTTTCACAGGTCAAGGGAAAGGTACATGATATGATGATAGTTTCAAAGAAGTGTCAAGAAGGAATCCATGTTTTATTTTAAATATGTTTCCGTTGATGGGAAAAATTAATACTATCTTTTATGTACCCAGTTTGTTTAAATGTGGAATGTAATTCCTGTTTTATGATCTAATTCTCTAAAACTCTAAACTTGAAAAGATCCTCAATGTGTAATTTTGTAATAACTCAAGATTAAGTAAGGTTTAAAGCGGGGGCCTTATAGTTGGTATCAAAGGTTGGTTTAGATAACTTTAGGTGTTATAATTCTATTAAATGATTATCCAAAAATATTTTTTTATGGTCAAGTTGAAATGATACAGCATTTAAAGATTACCATGTTGTTTCATCTAAGACATGTTTGTTCATAATGGTTTCCCATAGAGGAAACATGGAAGCAGTGCTAGGAAGGCATACAGAAGGAAATAACCTTCTGAATCAGCATCCTGAGATGGTCGGAATTGGAACTGAACAGTTTGTTGCAGTAATGGCACAGCTGACTCAAGTGATAAATGGTGGAGGTATCCATGCACAAGATCAGCCAGATCAACCGCAGAGGAACATGTCAGTGGTGGAACATTTCATGAGGTAACATCCCCCATCATTCAGAGGATCATCTGACCCTGTTCTAGCTGAAGGGTGGATTAAATCACTAAAGAAGATTTTTGATGTCATGGGGTGTTCAGACAATTAAAATGTTAGTCTTTCTATTTACCTTTTTGAGGGTGAAGCAGATCAGTGGTGTTCGATGGTTAAAAATATCAGGGATGCTGATGAGATTGATGCTCTTGACTGGGATGAATTCAAAGGTATGTTTCTTGAGAAGTATTTTCCTAAGGCTGTTCGACTTAGGATGGAAATACAATTCTTGGAATTGAGGCAAGAGGAAGACTCAGTGGCTGCCTATGAAGAAAGGTTCACTCGATTGGCAAGGTATGCTCCAAATTTTATCCGAGACCTTGATAGTAAAATCAATCATTTTTACTCAGGATTAAAGCCAAAATATCTAAGGGCTTTAGCTTATCGTGAGTTTAAAAGTTATGAAAATATTTTTTGTTGTGCTGAGAAGGTGGAAATGGAGTCTGTCGATGATCAAGTGTTCTATAACAACCAACAGAAGAAGAGACCGAGGTGGCAAGAGAAAAGAAATAATTCTTCAAAAAATTCTGATGGTAAGAAAAATAAGTTTCCAGTTTGTGATAAATGTGGTAAAAGGCATGCTGGGGAATGTCTTCTGAATTCTGGAAAGTGCTACCGATGTGGTAAGATGGGACATAAGTCTCGTGATTGCACTGAAAAAGATCAAGGTGAAGGTAAGACCAAATTTGATTTACAGTTAGTGAAATGTTTTAAGTGCAATGAGATGGGTCACTATGCAAATGAGTGTCCGACAAATAGCTTGAGTGATGGGAAGCAGTTAGTCTACAATCAGAAAGGGGTGGTGAAATCCTTTGCAACTACTTCAGCAAATGTCGGGCCATCAAATGAAGTGGTATCAGGTACTTCGTTTTTTATCAGATTATGCCAGTGTGGTGTTTGATTCGGGGTCTACACATTCTTTCATATCTGAAAACTTTTCTAGTAAAATGGGAATACCATCTCATGAAATGACTCATGAACTTTTTGTAAAAACTCCTGGGGGAAATGTTGAGGCAAAAAGAATTTTTAAGAATCTTCCTATCCTTATCTGTGGAAAGAACCTACTTGCAAACTTTATTGTTTTACCTCTAGTAGAGTTTGATGTTATCCTGGGTATGGATTGGCTCTCTATTTACCATGCTAAGATTAACTGTAGAGATAAAGAAGTTTCTTTTCAGAAAGACTTTCAGTTTGTGTACAAGAATGAACCCTTACTGTTGATAACGTATCAAGAGGCCGAGAAACTTGTAAAATATGGAAATGAATGTTACCTTGCACAGGTCATTGAAAACAAAGGAACTGTTCAGATTAATGATGTGCCAGTGGTAAATGAATATCCTGATGTTTTTCCTGATGAGTTGCCTAGAATAATACCAGATCGGGATGTTGAATTTACTGTGGACTTAGTTCCTGATGCTAAGCCAATTTCAAAACCCCCTTATCGAATGGATCAAACTAAACTTTTAGAGTTGAAGGAGCAATTGCAAGATTTATTATAGAAAGGTTTCATTCAACCTAGAACATCACCATGAGGTGCTCTTGTTTTATTTGTTAAAACTAAAGATGGTTCTATGAGACTTTGCATTGATTATAGAGCCTTGAATAACATCACTGTTAAGAACAAATATCCTTTGCCTCATATCGATGATTTGTTTGATCAGCTCCATGGATCTCAGTATTTTTCAAAGATTGACCTGAGATCGGAGTACCATCAGTTGAAGGTAAAAGAAGTAGATATTCCGAAGACCGCGTTTCGTACAAGATATGGCCATTATGAATTTGTAGTAATGACTTTTGGGCTAACCAATGCACCTTCTATATTCATGGACATAATGAATAGAATTTTCCATGAGTTCTTGGATAATTTTGTGATGGTTTTCATTGATGATATTTTGGTGTTTTCTAAAATTAAAGAAGAGAATGAAAGAAATTTAAGGGTTATTTTTAAAACCTTGAATGAAAAGAAATTTTATGGGAAATTCAGCAAGTGTGAGTTTTGGTTGCAAAAAAATTCATTCCTTGGTCACATTGTTTCTAAAGATGGGATAACTGTTGATCCTGCAAAAACAAAGGTTGTTGAAGAATGGATAAGACCCACAAAAGTAACTGATATTTGTAGCTTCCTTGGATTGGCAGTCTATTACCAAAGGTTTGTTAGAAATGTTTCCCGGTTATCTAGTCCAATGACTAAGCTAACTCGGAAGGGTGTTAAGTTTATCTGGACAAAAGAATGTGATGATTGTTTTCAGGAGTTGAAAAGAAGATTGGCGAATGCTCCAGTTTTGGCACTACCTTCCAGGAATGGTGAGTTTTTTATCTACAGTGATGCTTCATTGAAAGAACTTGGTTGTGTCCTAATGCAGAATGATCAAGTAATTGCTTATTCTTCACGTCAGTTGAAAACTCATGAGGTAAATTATCCTACACATGATTTGGAATTAGCTGCTGTTGTTTTCGATTTAAAAATTTGGAGGCATCATTTGTATGGAGTAAAGTGTGAAATATATACTGATCACAAAAGTTTAAAGTATATATTCACTCAGAAAGAATTGAACATGAGATAGAGGATATGGCTAGAATTAATCAAGGATTATGATTGTACAATTAATTACCATCCGGGAAAAGCAAATAAAGTGGTTGATGCTTTGAGTCGAAAAAATAATGCTTCATTAACAATGTTGTGTTTGGAACGTGATCCTTTGGTTAAGGATTTGTTGAAATTTGTCATAGAAGTTGTTGTTGCATGATTTCCGTCTGTTTTGTTTCAGGTATCAGTGAAATCTTCTCTATCAGACAGAATTAAGCAAGCACAGAAGCAAGACAGCGAGTTGCAGAAAAAGGTAGAGCTGGTTTAGAAGGGTAAGTTGCCTGAATTCAATATTGATAATGATTTTGTTTTGAGATTTGGGAAGAGATTGTGTGCATCGTGTGATTCATAGTTTAAGAGAGATTTGTTATGTGAAGCTCATAGTTCTGCATTTTCAGTCCATCCTGGCAGTACTAAGATGTATAAAGATCTTCGGGAGTATTACTGGTGGGACAGAATCAAAAGGGATATTGATGATTTTACTGTGAGGTGTTTGACTTGTCAACAGGTTAAAGAAGAGTGGAAGTTACCGAAAGGGATGCTTCAGCCTTTACTTGTGCCAGAGTGGAAATGGGAAAATATATCCATGGACTTCGTTGTGGGATTGCCGAAGACATCTCGAGGTAATAATGCAATCTAGGTTATTGTTGATCGCTTGACTAAATATGCTCATTTCCTTACTATGCGAGATACTTTTTACCTAGATCAACTTTCCCGTTTGTATCTTAAAGAGATATTCATGTTACATGGAGTTACACTCTCCAATGTATCTGATTGTGATCCTAGGTTTACTTCTAACTTTTGGAAAGGCCTTCAGAAGTCGTTGGGTAGTGAATTAAATATTAGTACAGCTTTTCATCCTCAATCAGATGGGCAGTCAGAATGAACAATTCAGACTTTGTAGGATATGCTACGTGCTTGCTCGATGGATTATTAGGAAATTTGGGACCAACACCTTTCCTTGGTTGAATTTTCATATAATAACAGTTTTCATTCCAGTATACAAATGGCCCCATTTGAGGTGTTATATGGGAAGCGGTGTCGAACTCCATCTTTCTGGGATGAAGTGGGTGAATGGAAGAAAATGGGACCAGAATTGGTAGAATATATGGAATAAAAAGTTCATTTGATACAGAAACACATGAGAACAGCTCAGAGTAGGCAGAAGAGTTATGCAGACAATAGGAGGAAGGATCTCTCTTTTGAGGTAGGTGATCATGTTTTTCTCGAAGTCTCACCATGGAAAAGTGTGATGCGATTTGGTAAGAAAGGAAAGTTGAGTCTAAGGTTCATTGGACCATATGAAATTCTGGAGAGAGTTGGATCAGTTGCTTACCGAGTGTCTTTACCTCCAAGTTTATCTCAGGTACACAATGTATTTCATGTTTCAATGTTAAGGAAGTACAAGCCAGATCCATCTCATGTTTTGAGTCCAGAGGTAGTTCAGCTGGAAGAGAACCTATCTTATGAGGAACAACCGGTCCATATTCTTGACCACAAGGAGCAAGTGTTGCGAAATAAGGTGATTCATCAGGTAAAGGTTTTTTGGAAAAACCACATGATTGAAGAGGCAACATGGGAATCTGAAAATGCAATGAGGGCTAAATACCCCCACTTATTTGATAAGTAAATAAATTACGGGGACGCAATTTTCTAAAGGGGGAAGGATGTAACATCCCAAGTAAGTAATGAATAATATATATTCTTATCTATGTCTATTTAGGAATTAGATAGTGTTTTAGAGTCTTAAAATGATAATAAATCCAATCTTAAGCATGGAATACACTAATATTTTTAAAAGATTGTTTTACTACCTTTTGATGTAAAACCATTTTTAAATCAAAATTGTGACAATTTTATAAGCTATTTGTAAAAATAAACTTATTATTTATGATTGGGGCATTGAAATTTACATTTGATATTTTTTTGGTATTTTTCTGACAATGATCATTTTTTAATGAATAGTGAAAAATACTGTATTTAACATCAAAACTGCTTTTTCATCTAATTTAATTGTATGGTTAGATTGTCTTTTTAATTGGTTTTAAAGTGAAATTAGAATATATTTTTACCATTTAATCCAATAGTGGTCGTTGGAATTAATTTCACTTTGAAATAGGACTTAAACTAGTGTCAATCTTTTGATACTTATTGTTTCATAAAAACACGCTATTTGCTCTGACAGTAGGAATTAATTATTAAATTAATTAATGTAACTAATATGTTTTGAATTTTGTAAAGTAGAAATCATTTTTGAATTCGGAATATCAAATACATCTTAGGGTGAATTTTTGGTATTTTTCTGAAAAACTTCAATTTTTGATGAATAGTGAAACCACTAAGTGGTACTTAAAAATCTGATTTTTCGTTTAAATGAAATTTTACCACCTCTGTGTTTTGGATTTCAAAAATCCGACATACATGGTTATCATTATGAAGTAAAATTTGGTCCAATGGGATTAAAATAATTTTTTAGTGAATAGTAACTTTTAAGTTTTTAATCGCGATTAGAGGTAATTATTGTAGTTTAAGGTAAAAATAATGTATTAATAATATGGAATGACCTAGAAACATGTCCTACCCTCATTGGATGTGTCATGTCCGACCAATAAAATCCATGGGTCAACTTGGGGACCCCATGGAGCCACTTTGGTAGGAAAATGACATTAATACCTTTTTATTTAAAGTTAAAATAAAAATGTCACAAACTTGAGTTGTTTTAATAAAACAATTTTTAAATGGGGTTATACAAGTCATATTTTTTACAATAAATATTCATTGGAAAGATAAAAAGATTTACTACATCATAGTATTTTTTTTAGAAATTAAATAAATTAAATTATTTATGACATCATGATGATGCAACGATTACCTCATTAATAAAGGGTTTAAATAAAATGAAAAGATAATGTTAAAACTATAATTTAAACATGTTAAAGAACTATTGGATGGGTATATTTCGAACCTTATAACCTTACCCTCTAATTATATCAATGTGTGACCTTTTAAATCCGAAAATCATTTTAAAATAATGTAACATTTCTTTACTTTTCAAGAGTTCCCTCCTCTCCTCTTATAAAAGGCCCCCACCTCTACCACCTTACCCACACTTCCAAATCCTTTAGCTCAGCCAACCCCTGTCCATTTTTTCTCTCCACATCCCTCTATTACTCCTTGAAGCCTCACTTTGGGTAGAAGTCTTCCCAAGGAATCCTTTGAGCTCAAATCAAAAAGAGTTACCCATTTTAAATGTAGTGTTTTCTCTTGTGCTCTTATGTTTTATTTTGCTTCTCCAACCCTCTAAACTCTTTTTATTCCTTTATTTTGTAACAACACCAGTATCTTAAATATACTAGGATGTTTTTATAAGAATTATTCTAGCTACACATACACACACCTACATCTAATGGTTAAAGAATATACTGTTTCTGTGGATTGCGAATTTCTGCCTCACGAAACGATGATTGTTCAACACTCATATACCACCTTCAAAGGTGGCCATTAAGATGTCACTATATTTATATATGATATATAAAATTTTTATGTTTTACTTAAGCTTCTGTATTTTTCATTTATGGCATACCTTTATGGTTTCCATTATGGGTAAACGCGATATCTTCATTTTAGGAAGTGCGGACTACCGCCCCCTCAAAGTGATTTGATTCGTTAATGCCATATGTGGGACGTATAAAGGATGGAGTTAATGATATTATATATGATATTATAACAGAATTTTAATATAACTTTATGTTATGATGATTCCATTCCATAAAATACGAAATAGAAATGAAAGTAGCGTTCATGCGTACGTACGGATTACGGTCTCCATGAACGGTGCATTTCATTTCTTAACTCTAAATGATTATGTAATATTATAACTGCATGTATATACTGGATATATATGATATATATGATATATACATCATGATTATAACTGTGGATATAATGGTTACATGAACAACTTGTAATTATAAAGAGTATATTTTTAACTCAAGTACCAATGATCGTTAAAACGACCGTTATTAACTTAAATAATTACATAGTGTTCATGACATGGTAATAAGTGATATAAAAGGAATAAAGAACTTGAAAAAGGTTCTTAAACAAGTAAAATTAACTCAAGTTTATTATTCAGGAGGTTAAAGAACGATCGAGTCAAGTCAAACCCGAGGTATGGGACTTCGTCTCAATCTCCTTTCATTGAGGCATATTAGGTTTTATACACAACATTATTTTATACAGTGTATAAACCCCTTTGACGTTTACATTTATCCAAAAGGAATCTTTTTTATACGAAGCGTTTTACTAAACGAAAAAAGGGAATGTTTTTGTCGTACGTATGCGGCGACAACGACTTCTCCGCCGCCGTGACCATTATTTGAGTTTCGGCTTCCTCTACAAGCCATACTTTTTTTTAATGAAAAATAAATACCATGTTTTAATTTTCTTTTATTTTGGTATTGAAAATGGTTTTCATAATGTTTTTATTATATCAACGTGTTGTATTGATATCTTGTGATTTAAATGTGGAAATGTTATGTTTCCTTTATGCATGTTTTATGTGATACGATTATGTAATGGTTCTTGTGAATTATTATGAAGACGGGTGGTTCTGTGATAAACTAAGGGCAGGTGAGCCCGATATTGCTCTCCAATGCATTGGGTTATGTGAAGGGGTTAAACGTTGAGGTTTCTCCGAAGAGATTTAGGGAATATACTGTGATGGGTATTCCAAACGTAACCAAGAGGGTTACTCCCTACGTAAGAATGTTATGAATGCCTCAAGTTACCTTTATGTTTTATGATTTCTATGATTTATTCATGATTTGATGAGGTATGTTAAAGTGCTTATGTTTTATGGGTAAAGTATGATTTCACTCTTATGTATATATGTACTGATGTTTCCTTTCCATATTTTTATATCACTTACTGAGCTTTTTATGCTCATCCTAAGTTTTTGAAATTTTTTTCACAGGTCAAGGGAAAGGTACATGATATGATGATAGTGTCAAAGAAGTGTCAAGAAGGAATCCATGTTTTATTTTAAATATGTTTCCGTTGATGGGAAAAATGAATACTATCTTTTATGTACCCACTTTGTTTAAATGTGGAATGTAATGCATGTTTTATGATCTAATTCCCTAAAACTATAAACTTGAAAAGATCCTAAATGTGTAATCTTTTAATAACTCAAGATTAAGTAAGGTTTAAGGTTGGGGCCTTATAACATATTCCATGCAAAAGGAAATAGTGGCCAATATAGCATGAATCTCACATGAATAAAAAGTGAGATGAAAAACCCTTACTTCATTGTAATCAATCGAGTCGTATGAACAAAAGTTAATATTCACCAAATGAATCATATAATACCATGAATATAAATAGAATCATCATAATATATATCAAATGTCAATACACAATACACCACATGTAATAAATAAGTGGCGGACAATGGAAATCTCACAAAATTAAAAGTGAGATAAGAAACCTCTATCCTCAAGTCCGACTTGTCTTGTATGTTCCTTATTCTTCCTGAATAAAAAACTTACGTTAATTTATACTTGATTAAGAAACTTTTTTAATTTTATTATTCCTTTAATATCACTAATTACCTCTCTATAATAATTATTTAATTTTTTTAGTTCATATTGGATATTTTATTGATGTTCGGAACATGAGTCAAAAATGAACTTGTTATAATTACAATTTTTCCCATGTGGTCAAAATTCTATTATCTATAGAATGATATAAATCATTTAGATATCATATATATATATATATCCAGTATATATATCTATTTATATTAGTACATACCATTTCAATAGAAGAAATCAAATGTACCGTTCATGGAGACGGTAAGTCGTACGTACTAATGAACGCTACTTTCATTTTTATTTTGTATTTTAATGGAATTAAAACATAATGATAAATAAGTGTATTATAATTAATATATAATATAATATATAATATAATATATAATATCATTATTTCCATCCTTTATACATCCCACATAAAGAATTAACGAGTCATATCTTTTTGAGGGGGCGGTAGTCCGCACTTCCTCAAATGAAATTATTGTGTTTTACCCATAATGGAAACCATAAAATAAGGATATAAATTGAAAATATAGAATCATAAAGAAAACATAAACATAATATATATATCATATATAAATAAAGTTCTATATTAATGTCCACCATGAGAGGCGGTAGGGGATAATCGAACAATCATCGTTTCGTTAGTTTTCCATCAATAGAAACAGTATGTTCTTCACCCATTAGATGGAGGTGTGTGTAAGTGTAGTTAGAATCATTCTCACAAAAACATCCTATTATATTTATGATACTATTTTTGTTATGAAATAAAGTAATAAAAAGTGTTTATGTGGTTGGAGAAGTAAAATATAACAAAATAAAACAAAAGAATTTAAGAGAAAGTGTTACCTTTAATTTGGGAAAATCCTTTGGTTTGAACCAAAAGGACTTCTTGAAGTGACTTCTTCCAAAGTTAAGGCTTATAGGAGGAATATAAGGATATTGAGAGATTATTTTGGTAGGTTTTGGATGATCTAAGGGGCTTGAGAGGTGTGTGGAATGGGTTTGAAGTGGTGTCCTTTTAAAAGGGGGGAGGGGCTCTTTAGAAATGTGTGAAAATATTATTTTATTATATAGTGATATTCGGTTTCTAAAGGTCCAAAACTAATTACAGTAGAAGATAATATAACTCATGGTCCAAATAAAATCATCCAATAATAATTGGATAGGATTTGGATATTATTTTCATATTAATAATCATATTTATTTAAAGCATTTATTAATGAGGTAAATACAAAATCATTACTGAGTCATAAATAATTTATTTTATTTTATGTCTAAAAATTATAAACAATTTCCATAATGTAAGAAATATTTTTATCTTTCCAATGATTGTTTATAGTCGAAAAGAGGACTTATATAACCCCATGTAAAAATTGATATACTAAAAGATATTTGTAAATGTCATTTTTGTCTTTACTTTAAGTTAACTAAAATAAAGTGTCGTTATGATTTTTAAGTGGCTCCATGGAGTCCCAAAATCAATCCAAGGACTTCCATTATTGTCCATGACTCATCCAATAAGGTTATAACAAGTGTTATGGTAATTTTTGTATTATTATAATATTCTTTTTACCTTGAATTACCCTATTTACCTTTAACTACAGTAAATAAAATTCAAAAGTTACTATTAACCAAAAATTATTTTCATCTTATTGAACCAAATTTTACATACTAATAATAACCATGTATATCGGATTTTCAAAATTCAATTCACAGAAGCGGTCAAATTTCATTTAAATGAAAAATTCGGATTTCTAACTACTACTTAGTGGTTTCACTATTCATCAAAAATTGATGTTTTTTAGAAAAATACCAAAAATTCAGTCTAATATATATTTGATATTCTGAATTAAAAAATTATGTCTATTTTATCAAATTCAAAATATAGAAGTTGGATTAATTAATTTAAAATTAATTCCCATTGTCAAAACAAATAGTGTGTTTTTAAGAAAAAATAACTATCAAAAGATTGACACTTATTTATGTATAATTTCATAGTGAAATTAATTCCAATGACCAGCATTGGATTAAATGGTAAAAATATAATCTAATTATACTTAAAAAACAATTTAAAATACAATCTTTCCATATATATAAATTATATTAAAAGGAAGTTTTTTATTAAAATATATTATTTCTCACTATTCATAAAAATGAATATTATTAGAAAAATAAAAAAAATTCATCCAAAGTAAATTTTGATTCCCTGATTCTAAAGAATAATTTTATTTTGTCAAAATGAATATGTTAAAGGGTCAAATATTGGATTTAAAAAGGGTTCTCCATTAAATGGTCGTAAAATTGATTTTTTTTTGAAAAAACAATTTTTATCTGAAAAATTGAATTTGTTCTTATAATATGCCTAAGAAGCACATAATACATAATTCAAAATTATATAGAGTATATAAAATCCAAAATCTAGTTAATACTATTCATAGCCACTTTTGAACGGCTATTTTGGTAAGTCCTGGTGCGCTCGAAATCGGTGTTGTGTGTAGTACAAGATATTGAATTTAAGGAAAATAAATTACTAGGAAATCTTGGGGTGTTATAATATCTATACAAACTATAAAGAAGGATATACTGATAAAGTAATTATTTCTTTAAATGTTTGTAAATATCATGATCCTAGATAGTTTTTTATATAAGAAGTTTGTGATACACATTATTATCCCATAATATACTTATTTTGAATTAATTTATGGATCATAATAAATTATTTATTCTAGATTTATTGAAAAATGAATTATTCAGACCTTTTCGGTTTTAGATAATTTAGGAACCATGAGAACTCATTCCAACAAACATAGTAGGGACAATGTAATGATTATCCAAACAAAATTATAAATGAAATTGGAAATGTTGTTAAAAACATCATGGATATGCTAACCCATCCATATATGGCTATAAAAATAGCATAATCCATGTGGAGTGTGAATGACTACACTAGAGTGAGAAACATTCAATTGATTCCATTATGCAGTAATGACCATAGACATTTAGTGAGTTTTTTGGTCCAGATGATGAAAATCAATGGATTGACTCAATGGAGAAGATATTTTCTATTCTACATTTTGTCAAGAAGAAGAAGGTTACTCCGACCATATATCGTTTAAATAGAGAGGCTGATCATTGATAGGTTTTGATAATGATTGAAAATAAAAAGGATAATATGGATTAAATAGAGTTATAAGACTTAAAGTATTTCTCAACATGTATTTTTGTAGAAATGTTAAAAAAATAGGGTTGTAGAATTTTTATATTACCTATAAATGTTTAAATTGATATAATTATAAGAATCTATAGTTATTCAAAATAATTTATGAATATAAATAATGAAAGATCATGAAACAGAATAATTCTGTGATACATTAAGGAAAATATAACATCCAAACATTTCACCTTTAACAGTATTAATTAATAAATATAATCCAAAAAGAATAATTGATCAAGATTGAAATAACTAAACTAAATTCACTTATGGTTCCATGCTTTAATAAAACAATGTCTTCACATTCAAATTATATCAAGTATTGATAGTCCACTAATGTATTTAAAATTTATTTTCACTACTCTATCCCTTATCATTATAGATATATATTGATTTTTACCCTATATAAAGTATTTATATTCCAATTTATAAAAAATTTTAAAATGAATTTATTTTGCCAAAAAACACATCAAATCTTCTTATTTCTTTTCTTCTCTACTCTATAATGAAGATTTTTTATGAAAAAATAATTCCCTTATGGATTTGGGATACCTAAAAGGTTATTAATTAAATTTTTCTTTACAAAATCCATGTGAAACACATTAGTTTCATTGGGTTTATTTCAGGACTACAATAGTAATATGTTCTCTTTCTTTGTGGCATGCATGATTATGGGCATCTTTGATGTGATAGGTGGGATCATATTCATATATCCTTCTAATTCATTTTGTAATGTGATTTATCCCATGATATTATTAATATTATTTGTGAATATGAATATATTTTTGTTTATAATTATGTTGTTAAACGTTATTAAAATATTTTATCCGTGAACAAGATGTTATCTTTGTTCACAAATATGTGTTGTATTTGACAACTATGTTATGATGATTAATTATTATTTGTAATCCATATTCCATTCCTTATAATGATGATCCAATTATTATGATATTTTGAAGATGATTATTCTCACCTTTGAAATAATTATCCATTTTCTTTATTCCTTTAATCTTATTCTTCACATTACTAGGATTTTAGATCATCCCTTTCATCAATGAATATCTTTAGGTGAAGACATGTGTATATGATATCATGAGATCTTCTGGGATGATAATGAATAGGGATTTAAATTATTTCTATGTTTTATTATTTACATGTGATTTATGATCCTAATCTTCCCATGATACATAATTTTTTAATCTCGGAATGTATCACTATTGTCATATTTACTATTAAAATGATATAATAGTCATTTATGAAAAATTCAGGTCTCTATATATTAAATAATTATAAAATATATCTTTGTGTAAATTTATTTTAATAAATATAATTTAATAATTACAAATTAAATTTATTAGGATTTTAAGATAAATATTATGGATTTTATTGGTCATATTTTTATAAGTAAATAATGAGTCATCGTGAAACTAAACTAAGGGTTTTTAAATTTAAAATAGAGTTTTTATAATAAAGAAGTGCATCTTTCCAATAATATTTAATTTAAAAATTACTTATTTTTTAATTTAATAATTAACTAAATTATATAATGATTTTTATTTATTTATATGAATTAAATATTTGAATCCTAGATATTAAAATTAAGTAATTGGATAATTATCAATTTTTAGGGAAAAACAAATTACATTGCAAAAATAGTAAAATATGATGTTAAATAATAAATACAATAAAATATGACATATGATAAAGGTGGTGTATAAATTTATAAAGAAATTACAAATATATATATATATATCATTAGAATTATTTATATTTAAGTTACTATTATTTTGAAATTAAAAGAAAAATAATTATTAAAATGCATATTCATGACTTGAGAAACTATACCAAATGAATAAATAATGAATCATTAATTTATAAACTATAACTACTCATCATATATAATTACCTTGGACTTTATAACTCATGGAATTATTATGACCACATTATATTTAATATTTTACATATGAAGAGAAGATATATAAGAAGAATGATTATGACCACAATACAGAAGAAATCATGATACACATGAAATGATTATATTTCAATTACTCATATGGGTATAATATACTTAATAAATAATTTTTTAATTAATATAAATTAATTATAATAAAATAAATAATATTAATATAATATTAAAATGATAACAAATAAACGAATTATTATACTATTAAGAGATAAAAATAGAATTTAAGTGATTCGATATTTGAGGTATGGGGAAGCTTATTTGATATTCTCTTTTTCAAGTAAAATATATCATATTATCCAATATTATTTTATGATATATAAATTCAAACAATTATATTTAAATAATTTTAATACCTTCTTATGTTAATGTTTTTTAAATGTACTTTCACTATTCTCTTCACGATTGACCCCACGGTGGACCACTGCCTATGGAGGAAGTGGTTTTCGAAGTATCCCCAAGGAAGATGTTTTATATTCATCCATTTATGTGCACATATTTTAATTTATTGTTTTAAAAACTGATAAAGTTCATCATGTTTGTTTTATTTTTTGGTAATATATTCTTTTAATCCAAAAAATTAATCTTTGGAGATTCCTAATTGATCGAAATGAGTAATCAATGCTTCTTAAAAATGGATATGTAATGAAATAAATTTTAGTAGATTTTATATGATTATATTATATATTTTAACCCTTATGTTTTTGGTATTAAGAATATTTTTTCATCTATAAGTTTTATTTCAAAAAAAATAGTGAGTCATTACACTATTATTAAATATTACTTTTCTTCTAATGCATGTTTTTATGTACAGGTGATGTGGGGGATAATGGGTCTAAATATTTATTTTCTTGGTTTTCCCTTAACATTGTGCATATATATTTTCCTGTAAAAATATGAATATTAATTATTTGTAATTGACATTGTAGATCACCTATTAAAAAAATATTTTATGAAATGGTGAATCATGTATTTATTCTAAACTTAAACTCCAAACATTCCATGATTGAGAATTTCATGTATATTATCAAGAGAAATATAATCTATAATGAAATAATCATACAGTTTTCATCAAAATAAATGAAGAATATATTTTTATAATTTAATTTTTTATTCACATAAACATATAATATAAAAAAATATGGTAGTCTAATTGGTAGGGTCGTGGTACCCTCATGTGGTATTTTTAATCGATGGGTTGATCCTTTAGAATATGTTGATTCAAATTTAAATTTCCCCTCCCTTATTTCCTTCTATAAAAACATTCCCTAATTTACGAATTTTTTTCATTAAATTTTAATGCTTTCTTATTGAACAAATAAACCAGAAAGAACATACCACATTATTGATATATATATTTAAGAAATTAAATATCCAATCTTTTATTGTTAAAATTGAATGTTTGACCATGTGAACATCGAAACCTTCATGGGAAAAGGTTTCTCATCACTCATATCATGAGATAAATTACCACCTTCTCTCACATGATCTCTTTGATTTTTTTTTGGGTATAATATGTCTTTTCATATTGAAAACTATACCCACAAAATAGGATAATGGTTGGGTGATGGTAGATTAAAATGAAAAAAAAACTTACCCTATCAAAATCATTAAATAAAATTTATCAATATCTTCCATATTCATATATCTCATAAATATTTTAGACAAAAATTGATTTCCTCTTGTATGGCTGGCCTTTGAGAGGAATGGATAGCTTCAATGATGGGTCGTCTAGATCTTCATATAGTAGCAATTGTTGGGTTGTTTACTATATTTTATTACATCATATAATATTATCTAAAAACTAATTCTACCATTTATTTATTTCTTCTACAATATTTATTCATACCTATATTCTATATATTTACATATCATTATCCAACTTTACAATTCTTTTATCGTAATATATTTTAGGCGACACTCTAAAACCCATACCTTTGATGAAATATTATTTTCCGGTCCACTAAAAGTATTTTTTCACTGGTTATAACGAATAATGATTCTCCCATCTAAATATTACTAACATAGAGAAATAAGTATTCATTTTTTTTATAATAAAAATTTGAAGTAAAATAAATTTTTTATTTGGTAAAACATACACATGATTTCCAAACTCTGTGATTTTTCTTCTATTATTATTACATATTTATTTACATGATCATCCTTCCAAAGAATATTATATAGGATGAAAGTTTAATTGGATTATAATTCATCCATATATATATAACAAAAACAAAATTACGTTTTTTCATTCCACATAATAGTATTAATATATATATATATAACACATTCTATTTTTTAATTAAATCATACCATATCCTTATATTATGGTAGTATTATATTGGTTGTGATGAATGATATTCATTTTCAACATTGAACTATAGTTTCATAAAATAAAAATTCTTAATAAAACTAATTAATAAAAATATTTCCATGTCAAATGTTTCCTATAAAATCTTACTAAAATGATTCCTCTTCATGTCAAACAATAAGAACAATCCATGTTTCCTGGATCATCGTGTTTTAGTTTATCTTTGGTGGGTGGGGGTTCACTTATTCATCCATATTTCTAAAATTATTCTTTGTAATAACAGTTTTAAATGATTTATGTTCTATTCCATTGACCATTAATATTAATATCAATAGACTTTACTCTCATATAAATTCACTATATATAGGATAATGAGAGTAAATCAATCTTTTATTATTGTTTAAATTAGTAATATAGACAAACTATGTCATAAGATTACCCTAACCTATTCCCAAATTAGTTTTATCAACATGAGAATAACATTATTCCATGTATCTATATCAATCAGCATAGGAATTCCAGTGCTGGACCAAATGTAACTAATTGAAATGGAATTATTAGGGTCAATAGGTTGGACATATAAATTCCATCCAACCTCAAAATTTATACCTTTTCATCTCACACTAAATATTTCGGTTAATATTTTTGAACTGTGATACTCATTTTTTTCTCAAATAATGGTTGTTAACCATATACCATTTATTTGATTTCATTATTATTAAAATATGATATATTAGGACTGGTAACATTATCATATAAAGAAAAAATTTGTTCCTAGGGGTTTTGAGCATCATCTTATGGGTAATCCATTTTCTATAGAAGTATATAAACATTTAATTCAAATTATATAAATGTTGTAGTGAAAACATAATACTATAATAAAACATATTTTATATTAAAAAATGTCAACATAATCATTGAAATATATATATTTTCATAAATGGTTGAATATATTTGACACCTCTATCGAGTATCTAAATCCACTCATTATGGTCCCATTTAATTTACAAGAAATTTCCTACATTAGGACCACCATGAAGAGATTACAATATACCGATGAAAGGTTAACACTCAGATAAATTAGCATCAAAACATACAGTTTTATTGGTCAATAATAGAATAATTAACAACTCTTTGTTTATAATATTTAGGACATAAAATAAATGTACTACCTAATATTATATTATAAATGGTTCATCATTATACACTTCCTTACTAAAATCCACTTTTATGAATCCTAATTCATTGATTTTAACTACACACTTATTATCAACCCATTTGAATTGAAAAATTGGAACTTGAAATATTATATAATTTAACATCCATATGTGATCTGTGATTCCAAATTATGACATATTTAGAAAATTTGGATTCCTATCCTTGGTACCAGATATATTCATTTACTCTTTCATAACAATAGTTCCACTATTTTTCATGTTAATTAATTTATCTTATTATGTTGTGTAGAACATATAATAAATAATTACATAAAAATTCTAATATAATACATGCACAATTAGTTTCTTGAATAACCATTGAAGATATTTTGAAATTGAGTTCAAATTTTCAATTATCTCCTTAAAAATAAGTTCTTAAAATCTTCTTATAAGCTCTAGACTAATTTAATTTTATATCTATCTTTCATCCCTTAATGGATTCAAATACATAAGAGTTAATTTATGGTTTTTAACATATGGAATAACATACATACTATTACATAAATAATAAAGGTGGTTGTACTCTCACTCAGTTGTGGAAGTTGTGATAACATCTATTTTGGAAATTACATCCCCCATATATTTCCAATTATGATAATATTTTGGGAGACCAGTGCTATCCTCATCAGATATGTATTTAGTGAAAAATGAAACAAATTATTTAATAACATATTTTTATTTAATACAACATAATGTATGACTATTATTTTTTATGTAACCTTCTAATATCTTCATATACAATTAAAGGGTCTACAACCATATAAAATGTCTAAGACCACAAATAAATATATCTCAAAAAAACTGAACTATTAAGTGATCCATCATTTCATAGAAAAAACTTGTGTATAACATCATTAATTCAGGTAAAATTATAGTAATTTCATTTTTCATAATTGGAAACTTCAGCAGGATAATAGCATTACTTCATATAACATTAAAAATGATACTATATTTGGTTAATGTATCATATAAAATTTTAGGAAAATAAAATGTAAAAATACCAATATTAAATCCTAAATAAAAACACATCAATCACATTATTATTGGCCCCATAACATTAAATAAATCATTGACACGATAATCTTAGCATTTTATAAGAACCCTTTTAGAAACTTTTATCATCAAATAAGTTCTAAAATGGATTTCCCTTTTTCCTTGAATGAGTTTAAGCTATTGGTAGAAGAAAAGTAAATCATTTAGAATTCATTAGTTCCAATTATTCCATTATCCACATGTTAATCAGGTCCAACCTATCCTTAATTGTATGCACAAATCCTTAAACATTAAAAAACCATGAGTTTTGATACAATAATTCATTCTATTTTATTTCGAGGGTCTTTTTTGGTTTAAATTTTTATAGAATTAAGTAAAAAAATTTATATAAAAAATATTACATCATAATGTGTAAACATCTACTTCATATCAATTTATCCTACAAAACTATGATTTTATGGTATAACAAGTTTTCCTTCCCTAAAATAACATGAAAATTTCACCATGACCTCATCATTATCCCTAACAATCCTTAAAACTTGATATAAAATATTTTAAAATGTGTGATGAGCACTAATGTCTCATCGAGGGACATAAAAACATAGAAATAATATCTTTATTCCATGAACACTCATAAATAATTTCCTTTTAAAAATAATCATTTTGTTGAAAATCAAAAAAATTATACACAAGAAATAAACTTCTCTACACAAAAGGTTTCATAAAACATTTCATAAGAAATATGTTTGTAAAAATAAAAGAATTATGGTTTTGTTTAAAATAGGATAAAATCATAAGAACTTTTCCACAATGTTTCACTCTTTACTCTTAATAAGTATTATATAGTTTCCTTAAAATATAAACTCAATGGAATACCCTGTGAAATCATATTATTTAGATAAAAACTATAACAAGAATAAATAAACCATGTAGGTAACTTGGGACATAATATTTCATATCACTATTAAAAGTTGAATAAGAAATATAGTCAACTTTCATGATTCTCCTGAGAACCCAATTCATTGGAGGGCTACAACAAACACACCCACACTTGGTCTATAATAGAACCACCCGTAATTGGTTAATATCATTACCACGAGTCAATATTTTATAAGGAAACCACCTATCATCAAAAACAACTACCCTGAACCATAACATAGTAATTAAACATGAATGTTTTTATTTTCATCATTATATTGAAAAAAAATATTTCCACCCATAAAGAATCATTTCCATATTTTGAATTTTCCATTCCCTATGTAAAGAATTTTTAATATAATTATAAAAAGTAAAAGAGTGTTATTATTTGAATAAAAAAATTTATTAATGTAATGGATGAAAACAAATAAAATAATGGTATGGAATTCAGAATAACTAATAACATCATATAAGTTAAAAATAACATTTTTTCTATTATTAATACATTCGAAACATTTTATATAACACACATAAAAAGGTTTTTTTTGAATAAATTTCATGGAAATTAAAAGGTGAAATAAAATAATGATTAGAATTATTTAATGTCACAATAAATATGTATAATTAGTATTTTTAAAAATACAGACAAGGAAGGAAATGATTGATAAAATAAATTATTAAAATATTTTAAAAGTTGTTTTTAAATTAAAGAGTCACTTACCCCACGTCTGACACATCGTGTACATTATTTCTATTCCGGAATAAAAAATAAGATAATTATTTACTTTCTTAAGAAACTGCTTAATGTTTATTATTACATTTATTTTAGTTATTACCATGTTACATAAATTTACTCAATCAATTAATTTCACATTAAAAATTATAAATACACTTGACTCATATGTACAAAATGACTTCAGTAGGTTGACTATTATCAAAATGGTCATTATTTTTATAATCTCCATAACTATTATATGAATATAACAATCATTTTTTATATCAATCATACTTCTAAAACCTTCCAGAAATGATGTTTATGAAATAAAAATTATGTTGCAATCATAGAGACCGTAGGAAATACGTATGCATGGGTAACAATTCCATTTTTCAATGATCAGGATGTAATGACTGGACGTATTGTTTTATGATTAGAGAAATATCATAATATATGAAATAAAATATAATTTATTTAAATAATATATATATATAATCCATGGTATGCGGTGATGAAAAATGAACATTATTGGCTCATGGAGGTGGTAGTCCACACATACACGAGAACAACATTATCATATTTCAATAAAGAGAAAGGTAAGAAAATAGGTGATATACTAGAAAATTCTTGTCACAAGTGAAATATTATGACCATTTATTAAAAAGAACAAAAAACGCACACAAGGAAAGTGGATAGGATGATAGCTTGTCGACGTCCAATAGAAGAAATATTACAAATCGTAATATGATAATTCATTCACCTAACCATACTCATTAGCAGTTTTCCATTCATATTTAGAGTTACCTTGAGTGAATATCTTAAGAATCTTAGCATAAATCCTTCTTGACACCTTAGAATATGGCATGGTAGACAGAGTTCTTAGCATATTGGAGTAGTCCTGCCTTGACCTTCTCTTTGGAGACCATAGATGAATCCTTAGAAGTCAGTCATTCTTTTCTTCTCATGTGTGGTTATAATTGAATGAGGATTTACTACAGCTCAGGGATTTAGAAGGGTTGTTTTTAGATACTTTATCATCATCTGTAACACTTTCACACCTATCAAAAAAAATTGAAGAGCTATAGAGTTTCTGAATATCATCATGGAAATAATTTTTTGTATATTAGTTCCATAACCCTATTTATGGGGTTCTACACTAGAATATTTGAGCCTCTGAACTACACAAAACCATGTCCTGTAAAATGGGGTTTTATATTAGTATCTTCCAAGACAAAAAATTTAGGATCCTCACCAGTGGATTGATCCTCACATATAACCTCATTCACTGCAGCTTCATTAAGTGGATTTGATTAAACTAGTTGTATGACTATATCATCATCCAATTGAACCTCCCTCTCCTTATTCTTAACATCTTCATCCTAAAACAGACTACAATCTTCCATAACACTAGTATTCCATGTCTATGCATTGCATTTTAAAATAGAATCATTTAAATGAGAGTAAAAATATCAAAAAAAGGCACAACATAACTCAGATTCACCGCTTCCTTTGAAGATCAAGCCCCCACCAAAATCGCATTTCAATCTACAATAAATATCAGATCTTTTTTGACCATGCGGGGAATCCTTTGAAGGCTACTGCGATGCCTTGGCTGCTTCACATAAGACCACGGTACTACAAGCATCATCCCCTATCGACCTTCGAACTTCATCTATTCGAAATCAATCCACATCTAGAGGACATCCACAATCAATATATACCACAACAAAAACTAGGATCGTGTGAGTGGCACCAGTACTAGATGCCTTCTGTTGTATATTATCACACTTGAAAACCATTGAAGTTTCTCCCAGCTTCTTTTACATCGATTATAAATCACACCAGGACTCAAAGATGACTGGATGATTATAGCAAAACTCATCACTAATAGTAATCCCAAAGGAATGAACATATAGTTTTTAAACATCCTCTTTGATAGATATTCTTGGTGAGATCAGGTGTAACTTACCGAAACCATATTACACCTGAAATAGTGCCCCAAGCCTAGATGGTCACAAGGAATCAAGGGAATCTCCCCATATTCTAGAGGCTGCTGACTAGAAGTGAGGGCTTAGGTGAGTTAGTGGGAAGGCCATGCCCTCATTACTAGAGTATTATAATAGAATTCAAACATCAGCAATAACAGAAGTGAATAAATAAGTAGTCAACTAGAAGAACGACAACCAAGAAATACATATCAATAACCAGAAGTGTCTCATATAACAAATGATGTAGATTTTATAGGTATCTATAAATCATCCCGAACAGTACATGGAAATACAATACAATACAAGTATCCAAAAAATAACAAAAGACCAAAAAGGTATCCCAACATCGCAAGGCTGAGCATGGTCCTATGCTCCCCTGCTATGAAGCCACGGTCAACACTCTATACTAGGGAGCTTTCCTTTACCATCACCTACAACCATATAATTTGTTCGGGTCCCAAAGGAGGCCCAAACAGGGTGTGAGATAAGCATCCCAGTATGCAACCACCCAGGTCTATACAGTTCTAACATCAATTCTACAAAAGTGATAACAAGTGTAAACATCCGGTAAAGTAAAGTGTGTATTCCCATGGCATAAGACTACTCTATCAAGTAAAAATAAATATCCCCTCAAGGCTACCTGCAAAAGATTCAGCTCCTAACAAGGCAGATATGACAGCAAAGAAGTCGCATGGCCACGACGTACATCCATCTGTATGATGAAACCCACAACCACACTAAACAATGAATTCAAGTAATCCACGACCACACCACATAGTGAAGTTAAATATCCCATAGCCACAAATTATAGTGAAGTGTAGACCGAAAGGGATGGATCCAATGTGTTAGTAGACCAAGGCATCCATATAAAATATTTAGACCACAAAGGGTTAGATCCAAGGAGCTTGTCTAAGGTATCCCATCGTGTCCCATGGGAATCCCTAGTGGAAACATGGTTAGGCACTAGTTTTGGTCCTATGATCATGGAAACAGAAAGTCTTACACGATCCCAAGCAAGTCGGATCCATAGGGTAGCAAGTCCCGAGGAATCCCAAGGAATCAAGACCCAAGGGGCAGAGTAAACCAGAGGCATCCACTACTGCATTCCAAATACATGGAGAGCAGTCCAAGGAATCTATCAAATCATTCTATCAAGCATTCATGAATTCAAATTAAACATTCATTACAAGTGAGTATACCCACTCACATCAACCTACACAATCCATGCGTATATCCACTCATGCAAACCATTAATCAAAACAAGCATATGGGCCTAGACTCCCATATCAACCTTTTAACATTCCATTAGTCATTTCAAATAGGTATACCCACCCATATTATACATTTAACACTTTATATTGGCATACCCACCTACATCATCCATTTAACATGCCATAAAATCAAAACAGATAAGGAATAACATAATATTCAAACAGAAAAGTGGTGGTACATCTTTTAAACAGGCTATTCAAGCTATAAAGTCATTAACGGGATTCCTCGAACTAGGAAAGCACAATTACACACCCCTTGTGTGGTTTAAATAGGAATAAACAAGTTATTTCCTTAAGGATCACCCCTTGGGTGACCATAATCTTGTAACGGGTTCCAACGCACCTAAACAGAACCTATGGGCATCCTCACTAGGTTCAACTATAGCTACAGCAAGCAACTTTCTCAGAAACAATGTCTCTATAGAAATTCGAATGGGCGGTGAAAAGGATGAACACCCTAAAGGCACTATAAAATCTAAAAGAAAGTATAGACCACCTACCTCAGCTTGGTAGTAGACATCTTATCTAGTATCAAGTCCTTATTTGTCCTGGTTTCAAATAAATCTAAAGAACGGATGAAGAATGGGATATTAGGGCCTATAAGCTTAAATCCAAATAGAGTAATCCTTGTTCTGAAGAATCAATAATGACTAAAAAGGAATTGAGTACTTACTGATGTGGTTCAAATGTGACAGATGACACTTGAATCAGAGTTTTAATGGATTATAGAATTAAAAAAACTAGATTAGGGGTGTTTTTTGGTTCAAAAATGAGAGAAAAACATAAGTGAAAAAAATGAGCTACTACCTATTTTATAAAAAATTCCATTGGGAAAGAACACTACATGACTTCCATGTTCATTGCGTGTACTGACCATTAAATTTTTTTGATCCAAAGAGACTACATGTCATTATGGCCCAGTACACAGTTTCTATCTGACCTACAGCCAACTTTTAGCCTATTTTCCTCTTTCTTTCCCAAAAACAACCCAACCGGCCCACGTCCCAGCTTAGGGTTTAAGCCAAAAATAATGTAAACACATTTAACACAATAAGTTATATACGTCATGAAAAACCTAAGATCTTTCAATCCCCCCTATAGCAATTCACCCCCAAATTTCTCTCTAAAAGGTGGTAAATATTATTCTAAAGTCAACGTCGGCCACTAAGCATGTACATCGGCCTCCCTCTCCAAAGTCTCATCCTATAAATGATCATTATACTATAGAAACCATACTCTAGGAACAGATCAGCCTAAGAGAACCTTTGTGCTCATATAAACTATATGAATCGAATGATCCTCAAAGGATGCATCAACCTGAAAAATCAGCCTCCTCATGATGGAAAACATGAGACATGTCTAAGTGATAGCGTCCCAATTGAGATACATGTAATATGTCATGTATGACTCGGTACCTCTGAGGTAACATCAGCTGATAGGCAACCAACCCGATTTATTCTATAATCTTGAACATACTGACATATCTCGGTGAAAGCTTACCCTGTCTCCTGATCAATTTATGTCCCAACCACAGTGAAGCACGTATGAAAACCTGATCCCTGATGTTGAACTCTAGAGGTTATCTACAGTGAATGGAATATTGTTTCTAGTGCGACTGTGCAGTATGTTTCTAAATCTGAATCATCTGGACCAGCTCAGGAGTCTTCTTCATGAGACACTATCCTAATAAAGCTACACCTCCAACCTCTAACCAGTTAAGGGGAGAATAGCATGTCCTAGAGTATAAATCCTTGTAATGTATCATATGTATCATCACCTGATAACTATTATTTTAGAAAAACTCAAAAAATGGAATGTGCCTCTCCCAAGAGCCCCCAAAATCTAGAAGACATGCTCGCAGCTTGTTCTCTAGCACTTGTATCGTATGCTCTGACTGGACATTAGTCTGAGGGTGGTTTGATATGCTCAGAATCACCTATATACCCAACACCCTATAAAAACGCTTTTATAAATGAGACATAAAGTGGGTGTCCCTGTATGAAATGATAGTGTGTGGGACCCCATGAAGTCGTAATACCTCTCAGATGTACAACTTTCTATGATCATTAACACTGAAGGTCCCCTTGAACTACAAGAAATGTGTGTCCTTCATAAGCCTATCAACAACAACCCGTATAGAATCAGTACCTCAAGGCGACCTTGGAAATCCTGTAATAAAATTCATCACAACATCATCCCATTTCCACTCCAGGATAGGTAACTATTGTAGAAGCCAAGCTGGTCACTAATGTTATTCCTTAACCTGTTGACAAGAGGAACACCTCATTATAAAACCAGCTACCTATCTCTTCATTCCCAGTAACAACTATTTTTATCGCAATTCATGGTACATCTTAGTGACCTTTGGATGCACTTCCCCAGTAGAATCATGAAACTCTCATATTATCTCCTCCCGTATATCCACTAGAACCTAGACACATCCATGGATTCGTAGGATCTCATCATCCCCTATCGTACAACCAGGAGGAGGATCCTCACCTGCCACACCTTGTCGTAGAACTAGGCCTTCGGAATCTATTAGCTACCTCATCCTAAATCTGTCTAGCAGGTAGAGATCATATCTAAGGATGAAAAAAAAATTGTCCCTAACAATCATGCATCTCCAGATACATCTCAGAGAACAACGCCACAAGCTTCCATTCACTACTTGCATGTTTCACTACCTATATCTAAGTCCTCCTACTCAGTGTATCATCTATTACATTTACCTTACCAGGTGTGTAGGTAAGCTCGAAGTCAATGAACTCTAGGTACTCTACCAACCTTCACTACCTCAAATTTAGATCACGATGTGTAATGTTCAAAATGAGGCTTTTTTCATCCGTGTACACCACGAAACACTCTCTCAGTAAATAGTGCCTCCAATAGTGTAATGCATGAAAAACTACATCTAACTCGAGATTGTTTATAGGGTAGTTCTTTAGTCCTCAAAAACTAAGACATGTACGCCACAAATCAATCTCCCTGCATCAGCATTGCCCCAAACCCAATACCTGAAGCATCACAGTAAACTGTATAAGTCTTTCCTTACTTTGGAAGTATCAGGACTGGGGCTAACATCAACCTCCCTTTCAACTCCTGAAATATTTTCTCACATGATTATGACCACAATAACTTCACACCCTTATTATTCAATCCCATCCATGACACTTCTAATCATGAAAAATACTTCATAAAACTCCTTTAGTAGCCATCTACCCCAAGAAACTCCTTATTTCAAAAATATTCTTAGGTTGTGCCGAAGAAACAATAGCTCTCACCTTCTCTAGGTCCACTGACACTCATATATATGAGATTCTCTAACATGTAAGGGAATATGATCCATCCAAAAGTGGCTCTTTACAAGCTTAACATATAACTGATGCTCTCTCAGTGTATTCAAAATGATCTCAAGATGGTTGGCATGGTCATGTCGATTATAAGAATACACCAAGATATCATCCATGAAAACCACCAAAAAAGATTCCATGTAAGTATGGAACACTAAGTTCATCAAATCTATCAAAACTATCAGTGCATTCTTGAGATCAAATGGCATAACTAGATACTTTTATAGACCATACCTATTAATAATGGTTGTATAAGGTATGTATGTCGGTCAAACATGCACCCGATGATATCATGAACTCATGTTGATATTTTAGAACACTCGAGATCCACGAAGATAATCAAATAGTTCAAATATTCATGGAAAAGGATAT
This sequence comes from Viscum album, assembly GCA_963277665.1. Classification (NCBI taxonomy): domain Eukaryota; kingdom Viridiplantae; phylum Streptophyta; class Magnoliopsida; order Santalales; family Viscaceae; genus Viscum; species Viscum album. The sequence continues at coordinate 1,680,834,231 of OY728135.1, forward strand.
AATTTATTATCTATTATTTGGTTTGGTTTTTGATAATCCATTCATAGCCTAAGAGTTTTGTCCACCATTTTCACAAAAAGGACTAGCGAACCCCACATAGAAGTACTGGGTCTGATAAACCCCTTCACCTTCAAATCCTCTTACTACCTCTTGATCTCCTTCAACTCTATCGTAGCTATCCTAAAAGGAGGAATGGATACCGGTGTATATTTTGGAACTTTCTTGAAGTAGAACACCACCTCTATCTCATGAGGTAAACTAGAAATGTTATCTAGAAAGATTTCCTTTAAGCACTCAAATGCAGGAGGAATGTCTTCTTGACTCACTCCCTAATCATTGAGTTACAAACTAGTGATATTGGTTGTCATCTCGTCAAGGCCATGATGCTCGGGTCCAGATCTGTTCACTTGGACATCCCATTTACCCTTGTGAGTAAAAATTAAACCCTCTAATGAAGTGAAAGTCTCCCTTTGGTGATAGAAGTCAATTTACACTCGATAAGCCATGATCTCGTCCATTCTGAGAATGACATCAAATCCTATGATCTCGGGGACATAAATATCCAAGATGAAGTGACACTGTACAACCTCAAGGGGACAATTCATACACTGTTGCACATCACCCATTTTGACTCCCAACGGTGTATCTAGCATCAAAATTCCCTCAAAAAACAAAACCACAACCCCAAGGATTTTAACCACTAGTGTAAAGATAAAACTATGTGATTCACCTGTATCAAAAATAGAAGATTCAATAGTATAAGATACTGAGATCATACCTCTCACCATAGACGTTTTTGTATCCTTCCCATGTTGGGTCTATTGCAATACATAATTTTGGCCTGCACCGCAGCCCTATGACACTGCCCGGCTACCCTGAGCTAATCCACCCTGATGTCTCTGAGAACCCGGTGTCTAGAAACCACAGCCACAACCACCACTACCCTAGCCTGACCAGCCTGCACTACTCCAGTTCCAAGCCTAATGTGGAACTGAAGAACCTACGTCTGAACCAGACGTCAGAGCTGACCCCCGACCACTCGCAGCTGGAGGGAAGGTCCTCAAAACCGCAGCATGTGCCTCATCTTTCTACAAGCTCGGCACTCCACTGGATCGTGGTCGCACTATTTTTCACATGACCTCGCCTGCCACACTGATTGCAATACATCAAACTGCCTGAATCCACAGCCTGAATATCACTCACATCATGGAAAGCCTCAAAATGATGCTTCATTACTAAAGGAATATATCCACTAGTGTGAGAAACATCACCCCCCTATTTTGTACCCCCACCTTCTCTAAAGTTCTGCTCTGTAATTAGTGCATGATTCACAATATCAATGATAGAAGGATACCTGAACACATTGACCTAAGATTTGATAGTGTGTCTTAGACCTTCCATGAAGCACCTCACCCTGAATATCTCATCATTATGATACATCAGTGCCAAAATCTGCAGCTCTGTAAAGTGCGTCGAGTATTCCATAATCTTCATCGCATCCTACTCCAAACACGTGAACTCATTAGCCCTCTATACTAGCAGAGTCACATGTTAATGTAGTTGTAAAAGTGTGTTTGGAATTCATCCCAACCCAAATTCTTCATCCCATCAGCCTGGTTTAAAATATCACACCAGTGATTTTCCTCTCCACGTAGCAAGTAAGTTGTGAGATTGACCTTCTGCTCTAGAGGCATCTCTAGATGGTCAAAAATTGATAACATGGTCTCTAACCATAGCTCTGCATCATGTGGTCCTCCATCCCCTGAAAATGAAGAAGGATATTGTTGCTGGAACACCCATGTTAGCTTACCATAGTAAAGGCTGGTTGTGGTGCTCCCTGGATCATCTTCATATAGCTAAATAAATCCTTGTGGAATTGTACCTCAGCACCTATGTCCAGAACAACCTCAGCTGCTATAGTTGGCACTATACGAGGATCAATTGGTAGCTTGTGGCTCACCATCTCCGAAGTATGGTCATTGCCTCCCTGATGGTGTACCAGTGGAGGTAAACATGGTGGCATGTCTCTACAATTCCAAATTCATGCCTCAGGAAAGAACAAAATTGAAACACAAAGCTCAAAGCATAGGATAGTTCAACACCCTCCTAGAAACCAAGTCAAACCAACATCCTGATCCTAAATCCAATACTATGTAAAGAGCAGCCAACAAACCACTAGAAACTATACCTCTTGTCCACTCAAAATTTAGGTTTAGGTCAAGTGTCTCTCTACCATCAATTTGTATTTCCATTTCACATTCAGTTATTCAGAAAATTACACCATGGTTTTATCAATTTCTAAATCCATGAAGGCCCATAACACTTTATGAGCCCAAAAATGGCTCCCATTCAAACCATACATATAAAAAGTTCATTTAATATTTACATTCCATCAGTGCGCAATTTTCCAATTCATAAGGGCCCATACTCATTATGGATTAAAATATGATGTCACACCTTTATCTACTGCACCCAACTAACATAAGAGTAGGCATAGCTATCACATTAAATATCACTACAGCATGCAATATATAATGCATCCTAGATGGAATGCCATAATGAATGGGATGTGATTCGAACAAGTGTCTATATGATGCATGAGATAGAACTCCGTCATCTCATCGGGTTGAAACTGAAATAGAACCCACAATAGCATCAATAGTAATAGTAGAAATCAAGTGGGTCACCCAGTAGTGAAATCAAATCAACTGTAATAGTCAAAATCAAGAAAATCATAACTCAATTTGAGGTAATTTGGATTTTCCATGTACGTGAGGTAGCTACTACCAAGCATATTTAATTACCAAACTCCATTTCCTTCCTTTCTCTGTCTAATGTTTCCAAATAGTAAGTCAAACCAAAAAACTACTCTGATACCACTTTGTAACATCCTGAACCCAGATAACACCCGAAACGGTGCCCCGAGCCCGGTTTGTCACAAGGCCCCAAGTGCATCTCTCCAAATGCCAGAGGTTGCCGACTAGCAATGAGGGCATAGGTGACTTAGTGAGGAGACTATGCCCTCATTACCAGAGTGTCACAAGAGATGTCAAAAACAAGAAATAGAGGAAGCGAATAAATAATCAATCAACAAGAAGTAAGACCAGAAAGAAATACATATCAATAACCTGAAGTGTTCCATATACAAAATGAGGCATATGGTACAATTATCTATAAAGAATATATAATAGTTTGTAGAAATACAATACAAAACAAGTATCCCAAAATGAACAAAATTCCAAAAATGTATCCCAACATTGAAAGCCTTATCTTGGTCCTATTCTCCCATTCTCTGAAGCCACTGTAATAACCTATTCTAGGGAGAATTCCCCAATCATCACCTATAACCATATAATCTATTTCCACTCCCACAGAGGCCCAGAAAGAGTGGGATATAAGCATCTTAGTAGGCAACCACTCATGTCTATATAGTTCTAATAACAATTCTAAAAAAGTTATAGCAAGTGTAAACAAACATTAAAGTAAAGTGTGTATACCCATGGTATAAGTCTACTACTGTAAGTAAAACTGAACAACCCCTCAAGGCTACATGCAAAAGAGTCAACTCCTAATAAGGCATCTATAATAATGAACAAGTCACACAACCACGCCATACATTTGTTTGTATGAGGCAACCCACAACCATGCTATATAAATAAGTCAATTTATCCACGAACACAATGCACATTGATGTCAAATATCTGATAGCCACACCTTATAGTGAAGTATAGACAGCAAGGGCCAGATCCAAGGTGTCAGTAGACCAAGGAATCTATGTAAAATATATAGACCACGGAGGGCCTCATCCAAGGATCTTGTCTAAGGAATCACATTGAGTCTCATGGGTGTCCCTAGTGTTAACAGAGTTAGGAACTTGTTGGGGTCCTATAAGCAAGGAAATAGAAAGTCTTATGTGATCCCAAGCAAGCCAGATCCACGGGGTATCAAGGCACGAGGCATCCCATGGAATCAATACCCAAGGGGTAGAGTCAACCCAAGGCATCTAATATCGCATTATAGATATATGGATAGCATTCCAAGGCGTCTATCGAACCCTTCCATGAAGTATTCAAGTATTCAAATTAAACATTCATTCCAAGTGAATATACCCACTCACATCAACCTGAATAATCCATGAGTATACCCACTCATGAGAACCACTAATCAAAACAAACATATGGGCCTACCCTCCCATATAAACCATTTCACATGTCATTATTCATTTCATATAGGTATACCCATCAATATTATCCATTTAACTCTTTGTATAGGTATACCCACCTATATCATCCATTTCATATTCTAGAATATCAAATCAGTTATGGCATAACATGATATTTAAAGAGAAAGGAGGAAATAAATCTCCCAAATAGTCTATTCAAGCTATCAAGGCATTAACGGACTTCTTCTAACTAGGAAAGCACATGAACACACCCCTTGGGTGGTTTAAACAGGCATAAAAATGTTATTTCCATAAATCGCACCCCTTAGGGGACTTTGAATCATGTAACAGGTTCCAACACACCTAAACAGAACATACATGCATCTTTACTAGGTTAGACTATAGTTATGGTAAGAAACTCGCTCAAATATGAGGCCTCACTAGAAATTATGATGGGCGGCGAAAAGGCCGAACGCTCAGAAAGAACTAGAAAAGCCGAAAAATAAGTATAGACCACATACCTTAGATCGGTAGTAAACAGCTCATCCAGTATCAAGTTCTAATTTTTCCTGTTTTGGAAGAAATTTGAACAACGGATGAGGAACAGTATATTAGACCATATGATCATAAATACAAAGAGCATAGTCGTTGTTCCTAATAATCAAGAATAACTAAAATGGAATCGATTACTTACCGATGCAGTTCCACCATGAGAGAATATTCTTGAGTGTAAAGGCTGAACGGCTTCTAGATATGAAAAACAAGATTACTAGTGTTTTTGTGTTAAAAAATGAGAAAAAACAGAAGTGCGTCTAAATTTGAGACACTTCCTCTTTAAAAAATTCTGCTGGGAAAGTACATGGCATGACGGCCAGGTTCACAGCGTGTACTTTCCTATAATTTTTTTAGGAGCCAGATAGGCTAAAGGTCATTAAGGCATAGTACACGGTGTGTACAGAAAGTACACAGCATGTAGGCCAAGTACATGGCGTGTACCTGGCCTACAGCCAACCTTTAGACTATTTTCCCCTTTCTTTCCCAAAAATAACCCAACACATATACACACCGACTAAGGGTCTAGTCCGAAAACAGAGTAAATAGATTTAACCCAAAAAGAAAGGTTTGTACCGTAAGTAAAACCCAGGATCTTACATAAATTGACATAAAACATGAATCCAACAATCTTAACATAGATAACTACCTACAAGGTTTCCTAAAAAATAAGTATTGAGTGATACTGAAATAGGATTGGGAGTTCAGGGAGCCTCACACAAATCACCATTGTAAGGGAGTCATGCTTAATGTGGAAGAAATATAACAATTTGAAGAGGATTATTAGAGATCCATTTTAGCTATGAGTAATAACCAACCAATGCATAACCAATTCCTCTTTTGAAGAAAATCCAATCATATGGTGTTTGGATTCAAGGATCCCCATGGTAGTGCATTCTTTTAAACCCCAAAATTAAAAACTATACTGATCAAAAGTGTACACTAATGGCTGGAATTGCTTGAATCTCATAATAAAACTCATATTTAACAGGAAATATTCATTAATGAATTTGAGAGGTGATATCAATAATTTTGGGGATCCATCAAACCATTCGGGAACCTTCAGGATGAGGGAAATATGAGGGAAAAAGAGAATGCAATCATAATTTGAGAAGGGATAGAACGGTAGAGATCAATCATCATGGAAAGATGATGATGGTCCCTCCAAAACAATGGGTGAGGGGATGATGTGATGGACATTAATTTCAAGGTCATGCAGAAGTAGAAGATGGTGGGGAAGAATAAATAATAATAAAAATATCAGTTAAGAATGATACCACTTGATCATAAAAACACTTTGTTTTCCCTAAAAGCATTCCAATATTTTATATTAAACATAAGTCCTCTAGAATGTGGTTAGGTATATAAGGAATGTATTTGGGTAGGTATTGGATGCAATTACTATTTTTAATTATGATCAAAAAGGTGAGGAGGTACACTTTTATAAGGAAAGTGAGGGGCACTCTTGGAATTTCTTATTGTATTAAATTAATTTAAATTAATTTTCATGCTTATATGGATGAAAATTGATATAATTAAAATATTTGAAGAGTATGATTCAAAATAATATCTTAAAACAAAATTAAGACATGTTTAGACTATTTTTTCACCATTATCTTTCTGTTTTAACTCGTGTTATTGATTTTTAATGATTACCATAATAACAATTTTGTTTACTCATTAGGGGTAATTATAGTGATTTTAAAAGGAGAATTGTACCACAAATGGATCATGGTTTATATTTTAAGCCCTATACCAAAAAACTAACAAAAATATAGGTTTTTTTGAATTTTAAATAATTTAATAAAATATTATTTATTTTAAAATATAATTAATTTTGATTTTGGAGCTAAATATAATTTTGAATTTGAAAAAATCATTTTAGTAAAGGAATTCGAATAAAATAATTCATAAAATCACAAACACATTTTATTTATCTATATAATTTCTAAAATGAAATAATTATTTCATATTATAAAGATTTTCATATTTTAGAATCATTTATTTTATTTTTCTATTTACTAAAAAAATAATGTATTGGCATCACATAATTATTTAAGGTAATGACTTCATCAATAAAAATTAAAAAAATTACCATGATAAGAAAAATAATATTTCAAATGAATATTTAAAACTAAATATTTCCTTTGTTAATCCCTATGAAATAAATTTAGAGTTAATAAAAAAGGGAATGATTTTTTTACATTTCATTATATAAAATAATAAAAGGTCAAAATCATCAAAATATGAATCCAATATTATATATTATCTATACATTGATAGATATGGCTGAATTCCAATCATCCTATTGAAAAAATGAATGTTTCAGTTTAATTTTTCAGTCTTTATCATTTTTCTGACATTAAACACATGATTTTCCCCTACCATGGAGATAGAAATTTGTTAAGGATACTATTCATAATGGCCAAAAGCAAAAGGAATCTATTTACAAAATTTATACCTCCTTATTCCAACTAAGGAAACCATTTTTCAAGATTCAATTTTTAGATGTTGAAGAATATGATTTTATATTAAAACACTATACTCATTGAAAAATAGTTTTTAAGAAAAATTCCCTTTTAAGTATAAAAATATTTTTATACCAAATTATAATATAAAACTGATTCCAGTAAACATAATTGTAATATTAATAACAATATAGAACTAATTTATGTTTAAAACCAATTTAAAATAAAATTTTACATTCTAAAAGGATGAAATAATAACACTATTTTCAATAAAAATCAGTTTTTTCGTTATTCAATGAAAAATCAATCCTTTCAAAAAAATATCAAAATTTCAATATATGAAAATTTTGATATGATTATTTAGAAAATTAAATCCTTTTATAAAATTAAATTTCTAAATGTTTCATAAATTTATCATAATATTTTCTAAAAAATTGAAATCAATATTATTTTTGAAGAAAACTCATTTCTGAAGAATAAAATGACATTATATAAAATAAAATGATTATTTAATAATATTTTATTAATAAATTTATATTTAATAGTACATTTATAAATATTTCATAAAAATATTAATCATTTTCATACATTCTAATTTAAATGCTAGGTTATAATAGTTATTTTTATATGATAATATTATGTTGTTCATTTATGTTCAGTGTTTTGTATATTTTATGCCATCAAACAAAGTGTTATTTTTAAAATCTCATGGTCTTAAATTTTCCTCACAATTAACAAATTTCACCTCCAAAATTCGAACATAACCTTGATAATAAAGGTTTTTAAATTTTTAAAACATCTATTTCAAAATGAATCATTGTTAAAAGATTTAGTAAGACTTATACTTGAAAAGTGGGATAGGGAAAGATGAATTTCTTCTTGAATAACATGTAACTAGGTTTATAAATAGGATAATGATATTATGAAGTGACAAAATGGACATACTGGGAAAATATAATGTTCAAAAAATCATGGAAAGATAATAATTACTAATCAGGAGACTCTAAATGATCATAAAAAAGTTAATAGCCAAACAACCATAAACCAAAGAGATGTATAAAAGAACATCAATTTATAAAAATGTAATTTAATAGGATAAGATTTTGGTTTCAGTATTATTTTACCATATTTTAGAAATTACATTACCATATAGACTATAATATTAAGTAAATATACTAACATGGCATGTATAATTTCTTCCATTAATGAATTTCAACCACAATCACATCTTTTTTCCCAAATGATTAGCACTGAAGATGGTTTCTCATGCCTGAATTACTAAAATCAACTTTTAACAAATCACATGATCAAAAAATGGTTAAAATTATATTCCTCTTATCTATTGACATTATCTGAAACAAAAATGTTTTTATCAAGGTAATCTAATATCAAACATGTATAATCCTTCATATGATAAAATAATCTAAAATATTAAATAGAAATCACCAATGTACAAACAAAATGATTCCCAAAATAATTTAATTTAAAATTATTTATATTATTCTTGACTAAGATTGAAAACCAAATATTTTAATAACATTATCACATATTCCACCAAAGAAATTTAATCACTAGTGTCTACATAACATCAATAGCTGTTAATGTTTCTTACCAAAATATATAATTCCCCAAGTTATAAAATCTAAAAAATAAGACAATCACTTACATTAATAACATGAATACCCAAAAGGATAAATTTAGAAGATTCTAAATGAAAATTCATCATTTTATTTAAAATTTAATCCCATCATATATTTCTCTTGAAAATTATAGTGATTATCCTCTAAAATAGCATTAATCACATAATCACCAAATTGAATTCAAATCCCACTATTATCTTTATGAAAAATCTATGTTAAAAAATTATTATAAACCATATTTACCTCAAAATAAGTTTTCATATGAACCCTAGATATTATAAAAAACTAAATAAATATTAACACAAAATGTAAATGAATTGTTCCTTAAATAACATTTTCACTAAAACCAAATTAAACCTAATGATGATATTATCAAAAATTTCTCCCAAAACACTCTTAATTATCTTAAACATCGATGAGATAAAACATCAAAATAGTTTTTATATTTTATGGAAATTATGATCAAACTTAAACTTAAAATCCATTATAATATTCATATATCTTAATATAACCTCTAATGAAAACACCATAATTTTTATCTAAACTGTCCCTTTATACCGATTGTAAGGACCTAACCGTAAACATTAAATAGTTAAAAATTTTAAGACAAAAATTAACCCCCTTTAATTTTAAAAACCATTTCATGTTTATATTTTTATATTATTTTTTCATAGACCTTATATAAAAAAATATAGCATAAAAATTGGACACTTTCACATAGAATCCACTTTTTCAAAAAGAAATTGTAACATAATATGATCTCTTTTCAAGACTTTATTTCAATATATTCATCATGACCTCATCTATGTTCCTAATAATTAATACAAATATATGATAAATATTTAAATAGATGGATGAGCATGAAATGTTCGATAAGGTATATAAAAATAATGAATGAAAACTCTTAGTCCTAGAATACTTATAAAAGTTTCCATTTTCTAAATAAAAGTGTTATTCAAAACACACATTTGTTTACCCAAGAAATCAACTTCTCTTCCAAATAATATTCATAATTTATTTCATAAGAAATTTCAGAGAAAAATTGAAACTGATAAATATTTATTTGAAAAATAAATTAAATTCATGATAACATTTAAACAGTATTGTACTCTTCACTTTTTAAAAGTTTCATATACATTTCATAAAACATAATCTCAATAGGATTCCTTGTGAAATCATAATTTTTATGTAAAAATATAAAATTAAAAAATAAATCAGGTAGGTAAATTGGGAAATAATTTTCCATATCAATCATATAAATGGAAGAACCAATATAGTTAACTGCCATAATTATCTGGATAACCCCATGAATTGGAGGGCTATAACAGACCCACCCATCCATGGTTTATAATAGAACCACCTTTCATTATTTAATAACTAAACAAACTATTCATGTTTTATAATAAGAATAAACATTATCATCAATAATTCCCAAGTACCATAACATATATCATAAAAATAACATTCTTTTATTCTATTATTAATACATCTAAACAACTCATATAAAACACATAAAAAGGTTCCTATTGAAAACATTTGAAGGAAATTATAAAGTGAAGTAAAATATTGATTAAAATTATTTCATGTCCATATAAATATATATAGTTAGTATTTTTAATAATATAGACAAGGAATTTTTGATAAAATAAATCACAAAAATATTATAAAATCTATTTTTAAAGTAATGTGTTACTTACCCCACGTCTGACACATCATGTACAATATTTATCTTCCTGAATAAAAATAAGATAATTATTTACATTCTTAAGAAAACTTTTAATATTTATTAGTCCGTTTATTTTATTTATTATGATGTTATATAAAAATACTTAATCAATTAAGTTTACATTAAACATCATGATGACACTTGACTCATACATCCAAAATGACTTCGGTAGGTTGACTATTGTCCAAATCGAAAATATTTTCTTAATCTCCATAAAAATTATATGAATTTAACTATCAATTTTTTTACATAAATTATACTTCTACAACCTTCTAGTAATGATGATTATGAAATATAATTTATGTTTCAATCATGGAGATAGTAGTTAATATGTACGCATGTGTAAGAATTCCATTTTTCAATGATCATGTTGTAATGAATGGAAATAATATTTTATGACTAAATAAAGATCATAATATATGAAATAAAATATTATTTATTTAAATAATCATGTATATATATATATAATCCAAGTGATGTGGTGATAAAAATGAACATTATCAGCTCATGGGGGTGGTATTCCACATGTACACATGAACAAAATTATCATATTTCAATGAAGATAAAGGTAAGAAAATATGTGATATACTAGAAAAGTATATTGGACTCTCATGTATTAATCACGTTTTAATGATCACAAATCTCATTAATTATCACATGTCTCATTAATGATCCCAAATATCTTTAATAATCACAAATCTAATTCAACCTAGTTAACTCCTATAAATTATATCCAATCATGTGTATTTATGTTTCAAGTTCACTCATTCTTTATAATGGTTAAGCTCAATCCATTTCATGCATATTACTGTTTAAGTCTGAATACTATTATTTACCTATGTACAAGACACCGTGAAGCCTGACACAGTAAGAAAGACACCGTGAGCAAGACACCGTGAGCAAGACACCGTGAGCAAGACACCGTGACCAAGACACCGTGAGCAAGACACAGTTAGCAAGACAGAGTTAGCCAGACACTGTAAGCCAGACACCATAAATCCAGACACAGTTAGCCAGACACCGTGAAGATCAGACACCGAGAGAAAGACATAGTTATCCAGACACCATTAGCCTGAAACCGTGAAGCTAGACACAGTTAGCTAAACACCGTGATGATCAGACACCATGAACAAGACACCATGACACTCAGACTGTGACACTCAGACACCGTGAGGGAGACACTACTTCCTCAATTTACTGTGACACCATTTCTTAAACAATTTTGTCATCTTTAAATTTAATTATTAACGGTCATATTTGATGCCTTTAATGCACTAACATAATTAATGTTTCTTTGTAGACATAGTACGAGGTACGAGGCATGAAACACATGGAACATGTTGGCTAAAACACGTGCATTTGAAGATAAAGAGTGGAGAGTGACCAACAACCATAGCGTGCGATACTGAATAGCGAAACAAGCCTATGAGAATGAACACGAAGAATAATTTACAATATTTTCAAAGAAATTATTTTAACATTCATTCAATCTGACTCTAATGAAGAACAGAAGAATTACATAGGAATCCATAGAACACCTTTACATTATCAAAGCTTGTGAAGCACACAAGATGGATTACAACACACTGTTTTTCGAGACAAAAACCAGAGAAGGACTCAAAATCATTTTTGTTCCATAAAAGGAGTCCAGAGCTGCACTTCAAATCACTAGAGCATTATAAACTCATATCTAATCTCTCTCAGTGATTCTTTTACTTACCTTTTGAGCATTGTGTATACTCTGTATATTCCATACACACACTGAATCTTGTACTAAACTAAAGGATTTCTAAATCCTTACACCAAACTCTTTATACTCTTGTTTACCCATGACAACTGTGGAAGAGGTCCTTGTGTGTCCTGGATTTTATTTTTGTTTACCCATAAAACTGTAGAAGAGGTCCCTGTGTGACTTGGATAGTCTGTGTACTGTCGTTAACCCCGATCCAGGGTGTGGATCAATGTTTATTTATATAAACTGCTTAGTGGCTGGTGATCGCCAAGTAGAGTGGATTAGGTATCATCTTGATATTAAACCACTTGTTTCATATCGGTTGTGCTATTTAAATTTATTCTTCTCTGTTTTACTACTTTATTGAATAATCCAAGAATCTCTAATTTCACTTTGATAGTTAGTCTTGGAAAAAAGTTATAATAGATATTTCTTAGTATAATAACATCAAAAGTAATATTAATAATACATATTAATATTACTGAGAATTAATCAATCTTATAAGAAGTTGCTTAAACAGTAAAACTCTTATAATAGTATAACCTTGATTAACTGGTTTGTATCTATTTTTGGGAAAACAATTTCTTTTAAAATAATATTTTTGTAATAGAAATTTTTATATTTACTCAATTCACCCCTCCCCTCTTGAGTAAACTACTCCGATCAATATTTGTTATCAGAGGGAACTTTATTAAGACTCTATGTAATCTTACTCAACTGTGATTGTAGTTGTACTTTAATGATCTGTAAAGTTCTGTTAATTCTAAATTTCTAGCTCTTTTAAAGTAATTTTTTAGTATGGATAATATATTGGAATGTCCAGAAACTAATACACCACCATTATTTAATGGAAACAACTAATCTCAATGGAAAATTAAAATGAAAATGCATCTAGATAGTATGAGCTTTGAAATTTGGTCATCAATTATAGATGAATAAAAACATCTTGTGATTGATAGAATTACATGGGATAAACCTACAAAACTTAATTACAATAAAAATTTCAAAGCCATGAATGCTCTGTAGTGTTCCTTAGGAGATGAAGAATTTAATAGGATTTCTTCCTGTAAAACTGCCCAGGAAATTTGGGATACCTTGTCTGTCTAACATGATGGCACACCTAGTGTAAAGGAAATGAGACTTAATACTTATACTATAAAATATGATAATTTTAAGATGAAACCTGATGAGACTATTTCTGAAATTTATCTTAGGTTCAATGAGATTTTCAACACAATGATTTCTCTTGGAAGAGAAGTCACTTCCAAAGAACAGATCATGAGAATTCTTAGGCGTTTATTTGAGAGATGGAGGGAAACCTCTGTCTCATTTAGATAATCGTGCGACATCAAAAAGCTACCTATAAAATAACTCATTGGGAAATTGGTGATGTATGAATAAGAGCTGAAATTCAACAACGAAGAGGAGGATGAACCAAAGATGAAATATGTATCATTCAAGACCACCTTCTCGAAGCACAAAGACAAAGGGAAACTGGAATCTCCTGTAGAAAGTTCCACCACTTAACAATCATCACCTGATAGTGATGAGGATAAGGCTCAAATGGCCAGAAGATTCAAATGATTTTACAAAAAAGAAGAACTTTTTCAGAAAGCCTAAATTCAAGGGAAATAATGATCAAAAAGGAAACTAGAAAAAGGACTCGAAAAGAAGTGATAAAACTGATGAAATTGTATGCTATGAATGTAAACACAAAGGACATATAAATGCTGACTATCCAAAGATCAAATATAAGAAGAAGTATTAGGATAAGGACAAAATATACAAAAAGGAAATGAAAGAAACTTGCAGTTCCTATGAGGATAGTTCAAGCTACTCAGAGACATCACAAGATGAACAGGAGAACAAACCCAATATGTGTTTTATGACAAACACATATAAGGTAATATTGAACTCTTCTGTACATAATTCATATTATTCTGAAGAGGAAAGTGACTCTGAAAATATGACTAACGAAGAAATTTTTTAATACTGTAACATGCTTAAATAGACATGCAATGAATTAAAAGATAAATATAAATCATTGAAGAAAAAACATGCTCTCATAGCAAATGATAAATCTGAACTTACTACTGAAAAGGAGAAAAATGATCAACTTCTCAAAGAAAACAATGAATTAAAAATTTCTAATGAGTAATTAAAATGTGACTTAGAGAAGTTTACTAATGGGAAAAATACCCTTACCAAAATGTTAGGAAAACAAATTTCCCCTAAATACAATACTGGCATTGGTTATCAACCTGGTAAAAGAAACCTTGGTAGAACAAATTTTTTTCCAAGTCTAGGACATATAGTTTTGTTCCCAGTTCTGGACACAACTCATCTAGCTCGAGTCATGATACATACTCTACTATTTAAAGTTTTTGTGGACCAAATACAATTTATTTTTAAAACACTTTACATAATGCTTATAGGAAACCTATGAGACAAATATGGGTTCCTAAACCACTTATTACTAATGTTACTGGACCCAAACAAGTATGGGTACCAAAATCTATCTTTACTTGATCATATTATTGAAAAGCTGCTTAAAGAGATCCTACAAGAATATATGGTACTTGGATAGTGGATATTCAAGTCACATGATAGGAGACTACTCATGCTTCAAGAATCTAATAAATGTAGATGGAGGATATGTCAAATTTGGTGACAATGCCAAAGGGAAGATCATTGTCTTAGGCTAGATTGGTAACTCTGATTCAATTTTAATTTCTAATGTACTGTTTGTTAATGGATTAAAATATAATATGCTTCGTATCTCACAATTATGTGATGATGGATACCATGTTAAATTTGAAAATTATGTCTGTATTGTCTTTAATTCTAAAGATGAATTAGTATTTTCCGCATCAAGGAATGATAACATTTATTCTATTAATTTAGATTCCTTAGCCTCTCAAAATGCTTCATGGTTAAGTTTATTTCATAAAGAATCTTGGTTCTGGCATAGGAGACTAGGACAATGTAATGTTCACTCCTTTATAAAGCTAACTAGAAAAGTCCAAGTTAAAGACTTACCCAAAGTTGAGTTTCCAAATGACAAAGTGTGTAATCCTTGTCAAAAGGGAAAACAACACAAAATCTCTTTTAAATAAAAGAAAGAAGTTTCTACTTCTCAACCTCTAAAATTGGTTCACATGGATTTTTTTGGACCATCTAGAGTTTTTAGTTCAAATAGGAAGCACTATGTTTATGTTCTAGTAGATGATTTTTCTAGATATACATGGACCTTCTTCATATCTCACAAAAGTGAATCTTGCTCTTATTTTACTATGTATTCCAATTCGGTAGAAAACCATAGTGTCCTTAAAATGAAAATTTAAGAAGTTATCATGGCCGTGAGTTTGAAAATCAAGAGTTTGAATCCTTTTTCTCACAAAATGGTTATAGTCACAATTTATCTTCCCCTAGAACACCTTAGCAAAATTGTGTTGCAGAAAGAAGAAATATAACCTTGCAAAAGTATTGCTAGAACAATTCTTAGTGAATATGACTTAGCTATTTACTTTTGGGCTGAAGCTGTCAATACAACATGCTACATAATCAATAGAGTCTTGATTAGACCAATTCTCAAAAAGATCGTGTATGAACTCTGGAACAATACGAAGCCTAAGGTTAATTATTTTAGATTTTTTGGTTGCAAAGTCTTTATTCTTAACACTAAGGATAATCTTTACATATTTTCATCCAAAAGTGATGAAGGAATTTTCCTAGGTTACTCAATATTAAGTAAAGATTATAGAACATTCAATAAAAGAACTAAATGTGTGGGAGAATCTATTTATATCAAGTTTGATGAAACAGATCCACATGAGCCTAGAACCATCTTAGAAAATCTGGATGATGATGTGTCAAATTTGAACATCAACTCAAAATCCTCAAATTCCTCTGTGAAAGAATCTGTGAAAACTACCAATTCTGGAAATTCTCTTCAATCGAGTCATAATGAACCAGAATCTGTTGATGAACCTGAAATCACTAGTCCCTCTTTTTCTAGAAAGGTTAGAACCCTTAAAAACCCTCCATTATATGTTGTTATAGGAGACTTAGAGAAAGGAACACAAACTAGAGCTTCTCTTAGAAATCAGGTTGAACATCAATCCTTCTTGTCTCAACATGAACCTAAAAACATTTATGATGACATCAATGATGAATTTTGGGTAATGGCTATGCAAGAAAAACTTAATCAGTTTGAAAGAAACAAAGTTTGGAAACTTTTTGAAATACCCAAGGACACTTTAATCATAGGCACTAAATGGGTGTTTAGAAATATGGTTGATGAAGATAGAAATGTAGTTAGGAACAAGGCTAGATTAGTTGCACAAGGCTATAGTCAAGAAGAAGTAATTGACTATGTAGAGACCTTTTCTCCAGTAGCCAGACTTCAATCCATAAGAATCCTACTTGCTTATGCTGCACATTTGAATTTCAAACTATATCAAATGGATGTTAAGAGTGCATTCTTAAATGGGTATATAGATGAGGATGTCTTTGTTTAACAACCCCCTGGATTTACAAATCCTCATTTTCCCAATCATATTTTCAAACTATCAAAATCTTTATATGGTTTAAAACAAGCTCCAAGATATTGGTATGATAGATTAAGTAATTTTCTTATTTCCAATGGTTTTACAAAAGGAATAGATGATCCTACTCTTTTTATAAAACGAATTTCTAATGACGATTTAGTTGTTCAACCCTATGTAGATGATATTACTTTTGGATCTTCAAAAAATTCATTATGTATTGATTTTTCTAAAATGATACAAAATGAATTTGAAATGAGATTAATGGGTAAAATAAAATTCTTTCTTGGATTTCAAATCATTCAAAATAATTATGGAATTTTTTTAAATCAAAGTAAATACACTAGAGATCTTCTAAAACGTTTTGGATTGGATAACACTAAAAGTAGTGACACTCCCATGAGTACCACCTGTAATTTAGATCTTGATGAAGATGGAAATTATGTTGATCAAACCACTTATAGAGGAATGATTGGAAGTTTACCCTACTTAACTTCTAGCCATACGTACATTATGTTTAGTGTGTGTATGTCTGCTCGTTTTCAAACAAATCCTAAAGAATCTCATTTAAATGTTGTAAAGAGAATTTTCAAATACCTCAAGCACACACCCAATCTAGGATTGTTCTATCCTAAAGTAAAATCATTTTAACTTGTTAGTTATTCTGATACTGACTTAAGTGGTTGTAATTTAGATAGAAAGAGAACCTCTAGAATATGTCACCTTTTAGGCAAGTCACTAGTATCATGGTGTAGTAAGAAACAAAATTTTATTGCATTATCTACTGCAGAAGCTGAATACATAGCTACTGGCAGTTGTTGTGCACAGGTTTTGTGGGTGAAACAAACATTACTAGATTATGGATATCAATTCAGACATGTACCAATAAATTGTGACAACACAAGTGCTATTAACATCTCAAAAAATCATGTTTCACATTCTAGGACAAAACATATTGATGTAAGACATCACTTTTTGAGAGATCATTATCAAAAAGGTTATATTACTTTGGAATTAATTGGTACTGAATATCAACTTGCTGATATATTCACTAAACCATTAAATTATGAGAGACTAGACTACATCATACATGACCTTGGCATGATAAATCTCCAATAGATATCTTACTTGTCTTAATGTTCAATATTTTACTATGATTTACTTTACTGTTTCATGATTACGGTTTCTAAGTTACTGTATCTCATGTTTATGGTCTCACCATTAGCACTTTGTACTCATGGTCTGACATTTACTGTCTCACCATAACACACACTGAAAATTTCACTCACTTTCTCACTGTGACAACCACTTGATGTCTCACCGTGACGACCATTTACTATTGCACCGTGACGACCGATCACTGTTTCACCATAACAACCCTTCAATGTCTCACCGTGAAAATTATTTATGATTTTCTTTAAACCCATATCACGGTAATTTTTATTTCACCTCTTTTAATTTCCCGTGTTTTTATTTTTTGTGACGTTTGACATTCCCAAATGATAAAACAAAGAGTTTCACTCGGTTCATCACCTGAACATTCTCCTACTCACTCGTTTTGAAACCTCTCAACCGTGAAACCCTCTATCTCCCTTTCTAGACGTTCATTGGATTCCATGAATGAAGTGACAATCATCATCCAAACCTAAGAAGAGCCGCTCGAAGAAGAAGAAGGTAGCACCCAAGCTGACACCCGAAGGGCCTCTAAATATGAACCTGGTAAATCGCAGTGTTGTTCCTAATAAATAAATTTTCCCCGAATGGATTTTATCTAGAAAATATCTAGTCTTGAATGTGTTAAAAGAATAAGGCTGGTTAGAATGCTTCTCAAGGGAGAACAGACATATCTATCCTTGATTAGTAGCTCAGTTCTACAAGTAAATGCAATTTTCTTTTAATTCTGATAAAGTTTATGTTGTGAGGAGCTAGGTTAATGGCCAAAGATACTCCTTCTCATTGAGGTTATGGACTCCATGCCTTAGGATACCTCATGAAGGAATATGTGATGATTATCAGAGATAACCCCCACCTATAACTAATTTCATTGATCTTGAAGATTCTCTGAAAACCCTAATCGAGAATGGCAGCAAGAGAAGGGCCATAGATACTGAACTTGATAGGGAAACAAGGCTGCTGTTTAAGTTTATTCAAAATCTGGTTAGCCCAAGGAAAGGTGAATTTTATGTATTAAAGTATCAAGATGTGTTTCTAATTCATCTTATGAAGAATGGATACAAAATCAACATGTGCAAGTAAATCATTCACCATATGTGTGAATTGATCAAGGTTACATACTAATCCACCTATTTGTTCTACTCTCAGCTGATTTCAGCCATTCTTGTTTCCAAAGGAGTAGTTGGACCCAATGAAGAAGTGATTATGGACTGTGAGTATTGTCTCTCTAAAGCCACTATCTAGAGAATGAAGATAAACTAGAACCCTTGGAAAAAAGAGAGGGTGGAAGACAACGATAATATTTATGAGAAGTTTAATCTTGTGGATTATCCATTATGGTCGAAAGACATTTATGATCCTATTTTGGAGCCAGATGAACTTGGTGAGTATTCAGAAGAATTAAAAGAAGAGGTTGAAGTACCTCATAGGGAAGAAGTTGTTGTTGAGGAAGAAAGGACTATTGTTCCTCCTATTGTTCTTGAAGAAGAAGTTCTTACCCCTAGAAATGTTGTCAATATGGAAATCCAACACGATGCTGGAAAAGAATCAAGTGTGACAGAACCTAAGCAGCAAGCCATAGAAGAGTCTATTCTGGAAGAACTCCCTGGTGTACAAGAAGTAAATCTAGACGAACTCCCTATTATAGAAGAAGTTAATCTAGAAGAACTCCCTGTTATGGAAGAAGCAAATCTGGAAGAACTCCCTCCAGAACAACCTGTTCCTAAAATAATACCCTCTACTGAAGAGATGACAGAGATAGCCTTTCAGCTAGCTAGACAATAGATGATTGAGGAACATAGAGATGAACCTATGGATTTAGACCAAGCTCCTGAGCATCTGAATCCTGAAAAGGAAGCATCTGTTGAGGGGGAGGAAACCCAAATCTTGAGACTGATGAAGCATCACATCCGGATGAGTCTAGTTCTATGGACACTCATTACAAATTACCTAGCTTTTATGATGTGAGTGAGTCTCATTAGATCACTACAATCGGGCTTGATCTCTCCTCACTATTTTAGTTGAAGTCAGTTTAAATCTTTTCCCCTGAAAAGAAACCTGAAACTTCTTTTGTACCAATTCCTGCACCTAAACCTCTACCTGAACAGCTATCCTTTGTCAGTAAGGATGATTTTAAGGAATTTGGAGACACTCTCTTAGCTGGAGTTGATAAACTTAAGAACTCCCAACCTCGACCTGTAACAAATCTGAGTGAGAGAGATGCCTCACTGCTTTTGGAGAAAATTATCTAGAAGATCCAACCTAAAATGCTCCATGAAATTCAAGAAGTTTGATTAAAAATAAGTTTATGAGTAATTAAGTCTAAACCTTGAGAATCATGGTTAAAGATATGTAGAAAAATCTTCATTCTAGACCAGAACCTATTGATGCCTCTCTAGAATCCACTTTTTCTCAAATCTATCGATATATTGTGTCTCAAATTTACCCTTACATGTTATCCTTTGATGAAAAGGTTATAGAAAGGTACAAACAGTTGTTGAAATAAATGAGAGAGCTTGTGGTGAACCACAATAAACTCACTGATGAGTACACTGGATGTCTTCAAAAGGTATTGAACCAAATGAAGTCTCTAACCACATCCGTCAAAGCTTCTCATCCCTCTGGTGAATCCTCTACACCAGCCTTGGACAGTTCTTTGCTCAGATCTATAGTCTAAGAAGAGCTTCAGACTGATTTAAGTGGCTTCAATGTAACTTCTCTCTTTGAATTTATCAAGAACAGTGATAGAGTTCTTGATCTTGTGAAAATTCATTCCAAGATTGACAATGATGCCCAGTAGGATATTTTTAAGAAAGTGGATTTCTATTTCAAACAGATTTCCAAGACTGATATGACCAATCAATTCAAATACCTTGTAGAGAATCTAAGAATTCATCCTATAACCCAAGACTTCAAAAACCAAGTCCAAAACCTAACCTAGTTTACCAAATTGTTTGAAAAGTTCATGGAAAACAAAGATGACTTTGAAAATTCCATGAAATATGGTGGAGAAATCATTGTAGAATTCATCAAACTTCTGAGACTGTATCTCCATGTCCAGAGTACAACAATTGTTTCTCCAGCTTCTACACCTCTCAGACCTAGACTGCCTACATTTACCTCTGCCATACCCTCAACTACCATGTCTATTGGCCAAGCTCTTACTCAGATCAGGCTTTTCATTCTTGATCAGAAACTGCCTCGATCTTCTACTACTCTTACCGTGGCTCCATCAGTCTTCGAAGGTCCCCCTTTACCTTCTCTCTCCACCACATCTCTACCTTCTTCCACCTCAGCCACTACCCTTATGGATTCCTCTTCTTCTTATGATAAACGAAAAGAGAAGGCCAATCCCTGAAGAAGACCAGTGCTTACTAATATTTGATGGGGATGTCATTATTTTTTTATCTCTCTTTCTTTTGTACTGAACTATTTACAATGTGCACTATTTACCCTATCTTATTTGCAGTTTTTGATAATCCCAAAAGGAGGAGAAATGAGTTATATGTTTTTTTTGTTATAGTTTCATCTAATTTACACTTTAACCTTGCATGATTTGTGATCATCAAAAAGGGGAGATTGTTGGACTCCTTATGTATTAACCATGTTTTAATGATCACAAATCTCATTAATTATCACATGTCTCATTAATGATCCCAAATCTATTTAATAATCACAAATATCATTCAACCTAGTTACCTACTATAAATTATATCCAATAATGTGTATTTATGTTTCAAGTTAACTCATGATTTATAATGGTTAATCTCAATCCATTTCATGCATATTACTGTTTAAGTCTAAATATTGTTATTTACCAAAGTACAAGACACCGTGAAGCCTAACACAGTAAGAAAGACACCGTGAGCAAGACACTGTGAGCAACACTGTGAGCAAGACACCGTGAGCAAGACACCGTGAGCAAGACATAGTTATCTAGACACCGTAAGCCTGACACCGTAAAGCTAGACACAGTTAGCCAGACACCGTGAAGATCAGACACCGTGAGCAAGACACCGTAAGCCTGATATCATGAAGCCAGACACAGTTTTCCAGACACTTTGAAGATCAGACACTGTGAACAAGTCACCATGACACTCAGATCGTGACACTCAAACACTGTGAAGGAGACACCTTTTTCTCAACTTATTGTGACACTGTTTCTTAAATTATTTTTTCATCTTTCAATTTAATTCTTAACGGTCATATTTGATGCCTTTAATGCAGTGACATAATTAATGTTTCTTTTTAGACATAGTACGAGGTACAAGGCATGAAACACATGGAACCTATTGGGTAAAACACATGCATTCGAAGATAAAGAGTGGAGAGTTCCCAACAACCATAGCGTGCGATACTGAACAAAAAAACAAGCATGTGAGCACGACCACAAAGATTAATTTGCAAGATTTTCAAAGAAAGAATTTTCACATGAATTCAATCCAACTCTTATGAAGAACATACGAAGTAAACTAGAATCCAGAGAACAACTTTACATTATCAAAGCTCGTGAAGAACACAAGGTGGATTACAACACTCTATTTTTCGAGACAAAAACCAAAGAAGGACTTAGAAGCATTTCTGTTCAATCAAAGGAGTACAGAGTTGCACTTCAAATCACTAGATCATTCTAAAATCCTATCTACTCTCTCTCAGTGATTCTTTTACTTACCTTTTTAGCAGTGTGTATACTCTGTATATTCCATACACACACTGTCTCCTGTGCTAAACTGAAGGATTTATAAATCCTTACACCAAACTCTTTATACTCTTGTTTACCTGCGAAAACTATGGAAGAGGTCCTTGTGTGGCCTGGTTATTATTTTTGTTTACCCACGAAAACCATGGAAGAGGTCCTTGTGTGACCTGGACAGTCTGTGTACTGTTGTTAACCCCGATCCAGGGTGTGGATAAAAGTTTATTTATATAAACTGCTTGGTGGCAGGTGATAACCAAGTGGAGTGGATTAGGTCTCAGCTTGAGACTAAATCACTTATTTCATATCCATTGTGCTATTTAAATTTAGTCTTCTCTGTTTTACTGCTTTATTGCATAATCAAGAAAACTCTAATTTCACTTTGATAGTTAGTCTTAGAAAGAAGTTATAACTGATTTTTCTTAGTAGGATAACTTCAAAAGTAATATTAATAATACATATTAAGATTACTGAGAATTAATCAATCTTATAAGAAGTTGTTTAAACAGTCAAACTCTTATAATAGTATAACCTTCATTAACTGGGATGTATCTATTTTTGGGAAAACCATTTCTTTTAAAATAATATTTTTGTAACAGAAATTTTTATAGTTACTCAATTCACCCCTCCCCTCTTGAGTAAACTACTCTGACCAACAAAGTTGATTCAGAAGAGAAAGCTTTTGACCATTTATTAAGAATAATGAATAGTATATAAGGAAGGAGAATGGGTTAAAAGCATCACCACATCCAATAAAAGCAAGATTACAACTCATAATATGATAATTCATTCTCGTGACCATACACATCAGCAGTTTCCCATTCATATTTAGAGTTACCAATATTAAAGATCTTAAGAATCTCAGCATCAATCTTTATTAACACCTTAGAATATGATGTGGTATACATAGTCTATAGCATATTGGAGTAGTCCTTACTCATACTTATCATTGGGGGAGCAGAGATGGATCCCTCGATATAAATCATCCTTTTCTTTCCATGTGTGATGATATATTTGAATTGGGCTTTACTATAGCTTATATATTTTGGACGGATTCTTCCAGTCAGTTTCTCATCATCTGTAACATCTTCGCACCTATCATAAAGTTGTGAAGATCTATGGAATTTTTTAATATCATCGTGGAAATTAATTTTTTCTATATCATTTCCATGATCCCTATTTCTTGTGTCCTGCACTAGAATATTTGAGCCTATAGGATGCACGAAGCCATGTCCCATAAACTGGGGTTGTATATTAGTTTCTTCCAATACCAAAAATTGAGGATCCTCACCAGTGGATTTATCATCATAGACCGCCTCATTCACTATAGATTTATTGATTGGATTTTATGAAACTGGTTGTATGACTATATCATCATCCAATTGAACCTCCTTCTCCTCATTCCCAACATCTTCATACTGGACTAAACCAGCATCTTCTGTGACACCAGCAGTCCATATCTACACATTGAAGATTTAAATGGATTCATTTAAATGAAAGTCAATAATATCACAAAAGGTAAAACATTACTTATATTCACCACAGCCTCTAAATATCAAGACCCATTCAAATCACATTTCAATATGCCATAAATATCAAAAAAAATTAGATCTGGTGGTGTAACCTTTGATGGATTCGGAGATGCCTTGGCTGCATCGCATCGGAGTATTGTAACAGAAGCATAAACCCCTATCAACCATTGACTATCATCTATTCCATAGCAATCCACATCCAAAAGACATCCAAGATCAATAAATAAACCAATAGAAATTGGGATCATGTGAATGGTACCATCACTATATGCCTTCTACTATATCTTATCACACTTGCAAAGAATTTATGTTTCTCTTATCTTCTTGCACGTCGAGAATAAATCACACCAGGACTTGAAGATGACCGACTGGTTATAGTGAATCTCATCAATAACTTTAATCCAAAATGAATCAACAAATAGTTTTGACACATCCACTTTGATAGATATTCTAGGTGAGATCAGGTGACACAAAACATGCATCCTAAAATCCACACATAGATAACTCCCTAAAAGGTTCCCTAGCATAAAAATTATTGAGGTATTCTGAAACGGGATCCAGAGTTTAGGAACCCTTGCCCAAACAACCATAGTCAACGAATCACACTTCATGTGGAAGTCATATGACCATTTGAAGCGGAATAATAAAGATCCATTTAGCTGTGATGAATATTCAATGAAGACATAACCAGATCATCTTATGAAAAAATATAATCATAAAGTGTTTGGATTCAAGGATCCCCATGGTAGCGCGTTCCTATAAACCCCAAAATCCAAAAATATGTTGATCAAAAAATTCAACTCATGCCTGGTGTTTCTTGAATCTCACAATAAAAGTCATATTTAGTAGATAAGATGCATTAGTGAATTTGAGAGGAGATATAAATAACTATGGGGATCCATCCAATCATTCTAAAACCTTTGGGATGAGGGAAATCTGAGGGAAAGAGGGTGTATAATCAGGGGTTGAGAAGGGATATAAGGTTATAGATTGATTTTCATGGAGAGATAATGATTTTTCCTCCCCTAATAAGGGGGGAGGGGTCAGTGTGATGACCATTAAGGTCTATGTCATAAGGAAGGAGGAGATACATGGGAAGAATAAATAAATCAAAATAACTTGATTAAGAATGATACCACTTGGTTAGAAAACAACTTGGAATTCTACAAAATCATTCATAGTTTTATTTTCAATTAAACAGAATGCATATAGGATGTGGTTTTAGATATAAGGATTATATTTGGGTAGGTATGGGATAAAATTATTATTTTTAATTATGATTAAAATTGGTGAGGAGGTATACTTTTATGAGGAATGTTAGGGGAACTCTTGGAATTTCTTATGGTATTAAATTAATTTAAATTAATATTCATCCTTAAATGGATAAAAATTGATATAATTAAAATATTAGAAGAGTATGATTGAAAATAATATCATAAAATAAAAATTGGACATGTTTAGACTAGTTTTTCACCATTGTCTTTCTATTTTAACTCGTGTTAGTCTTTTTTGATTATTACCATAATAATAATGTTTTTTACTCATTAGGGGTCAATATAGTTATTATAAAAGGAAACTTGTCCCACAAATGGACCATGTAGATATATTAAGACCTATACTAATCACCAGAAAAAATATAGGTTTTTTGGAATTTTAAATAATTTAATAAAATACTATTTATTATAAACTATGATTAATTTCAATTTTGAAGCTAAAAAATAATTTTGACTTTGAAAATATCATTTTTTAAGATAATTTTAATATAATAATTCAGAAAATCAACAAAATGTTATATTTATCTACATAAATTTTGAAATTAAATAATTATTTCATATTTTATGAATTTTAATATTTTAGAATCATTTATTTTATTTTTCTATTTATTGAAAAAAATAATATATCAACATCATATAAGAATTTAAGATATTTATTTTGTTAATAAGAATTAAAAATTAATTACCATGATAAAAAATTTAATATTTCAACTGAATATTTAAAACTAAACATAACCTTTGTCAATCCCAATGAAAAAAATTAGAGTTCATAAAAATGGGAATTATATTTTTTAAATTTCTTTTTTTACAATAATATAATGGTCAAAATCAACAAAATATGAAACCAGGTTACTATATTATTTATACATGGATAGTTATGGATGAATTATAATCATACTATTGAAAAAAGGAATGTGGCAGTGTAATTGTTTAGTCATTATAATTTTTTTAACATTAACTGCCTGATTTTCCCCTACCATGGTGATAGAAATGTTTTAAGGCTAATATTCATAATGGCCAAAAGTAAAAAGAATCTATTTACTAAATTTGGACCTCATTATTATAAATACGAAAACTATTTTTCAAGATTCAATTTCTATGTTTTTATAAATGTAATTTAATAAAAAAATACAATACTCAATGAAAATAGTTTTTTATAAAAAATCCCTTTTAAGTATAAAAATATTTTTATACCAAATTAAAACATAAAACTAATTCCATCAAACATTATTAGATTATTAACAATAATACACAACTAATTTAAGTTTTAAACCAATTGAAAATAATATTTTACTTTGTAAATACATGAAACAATAATATTGTTTTCAATAAAAATCAATTTTTTATTATTCACTGAAAAATCAATCCTTTTAGAAAAAAATTCAAAATTTCACTATATGAAAATATTGATATGATAATTTTGAAAATTAAATACATTTATAAAATTAAATTTATAAATGTTTCATAAATTAATTGTAATATTTTCTCTCAAATTTAAATAAATATTATTTTTGATGAAAACTTATTTCTGATGAATACAATGACTTTAGATAAAATTGAGTTATTATTTAATAATATTTTATAAATAACTTTATATTTATTAGTACCTTTATATATATTTCATAAAAAACATAATCATGCTCATACATGCCAATTTAAAGGCTATGTTATAATATACATTATTATATAATAATATAATGTTGTTCATTTATGATCAGTTTTTCCTATATTGTATGCCATCAAAAAAAGTGTTATTTTTAAAATCTCATGGTCTTAAATGTTCTCCACCATTAAAAATATTCACCTCCAAAATCCAAACATGACCTTGATAATAAAGTGTTTTAAAATTGCATACATATTTTTTGAAATGAAGCATCATTAAAAGAGTTAGTAAGACTTCCCCTTGAAAAGTGGGAAAGGGAAAGATGAATGTCATCTTGAATAACATGTAACTGGGTTTAAAATAGGATAAGGATATTAAGAAGTGAAAAATTGGACATATAAGGATAATATAATGTTTAAAAAATTGATGGCCAGATAATAATCACTAATCAGAATAATCTAAATGATCATAATAATGTTAATAACCAAAAAACCATAAACGAAAGAGGTGGGTAAAAGAACATCGATTCATAAAAAATTAATTTAATAGGACAACATTTTTTTCAATATTATTTTACAAGATTTGATAAATTAAATTGCCATATACACTATGAAATTAAAGAAATATATTAACATGGAATGTAGTATTTCATCCATTAATGAATTTCCACCAAAATCTCATCTTTCTCTCTAAATCATTAGCATTGGAGCTTAATTTCTCATTCTTAAAGAACTAAAATCAACTTCTAAAAAATCACATGATCAAAAAATAAATAAAATTATATTCCTCCTACTTAAAGACATTATATAAAACATAAAATTTTTTCTCAAGGTAAGCTAATATCAGACAGGTATAATCCTCCATATGATGAAATAATATAAAAAATTAAATACAAATGGACAATGTTCAAATAAAATTATACCATAAATAATTTTATTCAAATTTATTTAAACTATTCTTAACTAAGATTGAAAAAAAATATTTAAATTAAATTACCACATATTCATCCAAGGAAAATTGAACATTTATATCCACATAACATCAATAACTGTTAAAGTCTATTACCAAAATATATAATCCCCCAAGTCATAAAATATCAAAAATAATACAATCACTTATATTAATAACACGAATCCCAAAAAGGATAAATTTAAATGCTTA
Organism: Viscum album; assembly: GCA_963277665.1. NCBI lineage: Eukaryota > Viridiplantae > Streptophyta > Magnoliopsida > Santalales > Viscaceae > Viscum > Viscum album. The sequence continues at coordinate 1,680,862,497 of OY728135.1, forward strand.
TAATTAAAAAATCAACCATTTTTTTCAAATTTAATCCGACTATGTATAGTTCTCAAAATTATAGTGATCATCTTCTAAAATTACATTAATCAAATTATCACTATATTTCATTCCAATCCGACTGTTATCTTTGTGAAAAATATATGTTAAAAATTGATATAAACCATATTTACCACAACATCAATGTTCATATGAACCCTATATATTATCAAAAAGTATATAAATATTTCCACAAAATGTAAATTAATAATTCCTCAAGTAATCTTTTCACTAAAACCACATTAAACCCAATGGTGATATTATAAAAAATGTCTCACAAAATACTCTTAATTATCTTAAACATTGAGGTGATAAAACATAAAAAGGGTTTGAATATTATATTGAAATTATAATAAAACAAAAACATAATAATCCTTTATAATATCCATATATATTAAGATAACCTCTAATGAAAACATCATAATTTTTATGATTATCTAAACAGACCGTTTATACCAATTGTAAGGACCCAACCATTAACCTGACATATTATAAATTTTTAAGACAATAATTTAGTCTCTTTAATTTTAATAACATTTTCATGTTTATATCTTTATATTATTATTTTATAGAACTTTGAAAAAAATATAACATAAAAAATTGTCCACTTCCACTTAGTATCCATTTTTTTGAAAAAAAACTTTTATGACATAACATGTTCTCTTTTGAAGACATTATTTCAATATATTAATCATAACCTCATATTTTTCCCTAATAATTATTAAAAATATATGATAAATTTTTTAAATATATGGATGAGTATGAAATATTTAGTAAGGTATATAAAAATAAATAAAGAAACCTCTTAGTCCCAAAATACTCAAAAAAGTTTCCATTTTCTAAATAAGTTTTTTTCAAAATAAACATTTTCTTACCCAAGAAATAAACTTTCTACCTAGTTATATTCATAACATATTTCATAAGAAATTTCAGAGGAAAAATGAAACTCATAATTTTTTATTTGAATTTTTTTTAAACTTATGATTACTTGTTCACAATGTTTTACTCTTCACTCTTTAAAAGTAGCATATACATTTCATAAAACATATGCTCAATAAGATACCTTGTGAAATAATAATATTTGTATAATAATATTTAAAATAATAAATAAATCATATAGGTAAATTGGAAAATCATTTTCCATATTAATCATATAAATGTAATAACCAATATTGTCAACTTATATAATTCCTCAAATAACCCCATGGATTTGAGTGATATAACCGACTCACATATCCATGGTTTATAATAGAACCATATTTAATTATTTAAAAACTAAACCATCCATTAATGGTTTATAATAGAACCAACCATTATCATCGTTAATTTCTAAGAACCATAACATAAATCATAAAACATTAAATCTTTCATTCTAATCATTACACACATAAAAATATTATTTTCACCGCTAAAAACCTCTCAAGATATTAAAAAATATATTCCCTTTAAAACCATTTAGAAAATACCTGTAAAATGTTTTTAATTTTATAAAAAATTAATGTTTCATATGAATCTAAAAATAAAATAAATTTTATAGTGGCGGGTAAAGCCATTGACATCGTATATGTTAAATTATTACATTTTTTATTTCTTTTTTAAAGAATGTCAAAACAGTCCTTATAAAATAAATATGTACACTACATTTCAAAACATGTCATTGAATGTAAAAATTGAAATAAAATTCCCTTTATAATTTATTTATATCCATATAAATATATATAAAAATTATTTTTAATAAAATGAACATGGAAAATAAAATATTTATATGATAAAATAATGAAAATTTTAAGATGATGTTGTTAATGTAATGTTTCCTTTACCTCATGTCCGGATCACCATGTAAATTATTTATCTTACTAAAAATTAATTTTATGTTAATTATTAACCAACTTAATAATCTTTATTCTTTTTTATTATCACATTAATTTTATTTATTACCATTTTAAATAAAATTTCTCAATCAATTAAATTCACCTCGAATGATTTGATGATACTCAACTCATATGTCCAAAATGACATTGGTAGGTTGATGATGATCAAAGTAATTATTATTTCCTTATCTATAGAATAATAATAATGATATAATTTTTATTTTTATTCATCAATAATACTTTTGAAATTATCCATGAAATATGGTTATGAAAAATGAATTATGTTAGAATCATGGAGACAGAAGGTTGTACGTAGGCATTAGTAATGTTTCAATTTTTCAACGATCATGATGAAAAAAGTGTATTATTAATTTATCAATATATAATGATAATTTTATCATAAATACAATATTATATCTTTGATTAAACTTATACATATCATCAATGTGATTTTGTGATAAAAAATGAATCACATCACTTTGTAGATGTGGTTGTCCGCACGAAAAACGTTATCATTTTGTACTAAATAGAAATGTAAAAAATAGGTGATAAATTATAACTATAGAATGATAATATTATATGATTATCATATATATAAATATATATATATATGTTAAATTAATCAGTATAACCATCCTTGAAGGGTGGTGATGGAAGACAAATTATATTCTTTCATGAAGTTTTAGTCTTTTATACACATGAATAATGGATTCCATTCCCATTTGATAGTGATTGAAGGTGGATATAAATTATAAAATTAATATAATAAAATAGTAGTATATATATGATATTGGTGTTTTTATTTCATTATGGAAAATGAATATTTTATGGATGTGAAAAAAGAAATAAAAAATGTCTAATTAAGAATGATACCTCTTCTTATGAAACCATATTCTGGTTTTCACCAAAAGCATTACAAGGTTTGTTTTATGATCCAAAAAATGACGCTAAAAAGTGGAGAGGGATATAAGGTATTTTTTTGGGAATGTATTAGTAATTTAATTTATTATGTGTAATGAAAATAAGAAATGACGTTCTCTTTTATAAAAGGGGGTGGGGCACTTTTGGAATTTCATAATGTATTAAATTAATATAAATTGATTTTCATTTTAAAATAGTTAAAATTGATATTATTAGAAGGGATGAAAATTTTTTATTATAAATCCTCTCATCCATTAATATTATGACATGTTTAGACTATGTTTTCACCCATATATTTTCATTTTAACCTGTTTTATCCCTTTTGAAAATTACTATAACAACAATGTTTTTTACTATTTAGGGGTCAATATAGTTAATAGAAAAAAAATACTTTGACCATAAATGGATCATAATATATAATTTAATCAATATCCCAATCATTTGGCTGTTAATTGAATTTTTATACATTTTTAATCAATTAATAATATATTATTTGTTATAAAATAATATTAAAGTCATTTTTTATTCAATATAATTAATTTGACATTGAAAAAAGAATGCCAGCAAATCAATAATAATATAATCCATTAAAAAATATACAACAAGTTATATTTATCTAAAAATATCATTGAACACGATAAAATTATTATAAATTATAATAATTTTAATATATTTCGAATCATTTAGTTCATTTTCTATTATTTAAAAAATACTTTATTTGCATCATGTAAGAATTCATGGGAATTATTACTTCAAAAAAAATATTACGATGATAAAAAAATAGTTTATATATAAAATGAATTTTTATAACCAAACATAACCTCAATTTATTCATACATATTAAATATATAAATATTTAAACAAAGAGTTTGACATTTTTTAACTTCTATTCAAAAAAACAATATAACTTCCAAAATGAAATAAATATTGAACCTATATGCCATAATTTCAGAAAATGGAAGAACTCCACCCATCCAATTAGATAGAGGAAAGTTTCACTATCATTTTGGAGTTCTTATCATTTCATTTTGAACCATCAATATTATATTTACCCTTATAATGATGATAAAAACTTAATGAGGTTACTATTAATAATGAACTAAAAATAAAGGGCATTTTTATCAAATATCATCACCTAGTATCTAAATATGTATTACATTTTTAATGATTTAATTTCTATAAGTAAAAGTATTAAATTTAATATTTAGGCACAATACACATTGAAAAACATTTTTTTAAAATGAACCTTTAAGCATTAAAAATTTGTTTCTTCCAAATTAAAAGAGAACTTTTTTATCATGTTGGAGGTCAAGTCCACTATAAAGATAATAGAATATGATTTAATTTTGGGAAATGAGGTAAACCATTACATGGACTTTGAACCTAGAGGCACATTTGTCTAAATGAAACATGACAACAATCCACAACCATGGTTCAACAAACCCAAATACTCGAATGTCCAATATGAAGAAAAATTCATACCAATCACTAGTCAATTGTATAATAACCCCCTCCCCCATCTAACATTTCACCTATGATTCTTGTTGAGGATGTTGTGTTTCCACCTTTATTAGAAGTTTCCCCAAACAGGTCTAGTACAATTTGATAGAGGACCCCTCCATCCCACATTATCATGTGGGTGGAGGCCTATATGATATGACTCAGCACAAATATTTCCCTTTAAATCCACCCACCTGGATTTTCATGGGAGGATAAGACTCCACCATTATATTTATTCTCTTGTTCATACACCTGAGATAACTATGTATAATGAACAATGGAAAGGTGTCCATCAAACACCAAAGAAAAAAAGGATATATGGATAAATGATTGGTGTAATCACACCTATCACATTCTATACCCTCCCACTCAGTGACAACTAATAGAAACCTATTTTGTACTACCTCCTAGATGCTTCAACAAAATATCCAATTCTTTAAATTACTCTTACCACCCATCTATAAAACATACCAAAATAGTCACTATAAGAAAAAAATTATGATGATTTAAAAAGTTATATACTTTTTATCAAATAAACATTCTAAAAAATTATAAAATTATTTATAATATTTTCTCAATTATTTTTGCTGAAAAAATATTTTTTTCAGAATAATATGACTTTACTAAAATATATGTTATTATTAATTAGGAATATATCAACAAATTTATATTGAGTAGGACATTTGTCTATATTTAATTTTGTATTTGATCCTCTTAATACCTTCCAATTTAATGACTAGTTTATATAAGCCATATTAAAAAAATAATATTTATTGGTTCATTTGTTCTTGGTGTTTTTTATCTTGTAAGATATCAAATATAATTTTCCATTTAAAATATCTAGGTGTTACATTCTCCCTAAATTTAAAATATATCATTTACAAAAATATAACTTGATCTCGGTAATCAAGGGCTTAACATTTAAAAAAATGTTGAAATCTGAAATCATAATATTTGTTAGTAAGATATCCTATGGAATATAGGGTGTGAGAAAGATGAAGGTTATATGGAATCATACATAATATGGTTTCCAAATACTATAATGTTATTGGGATGTGAAACAATTTACATAAATGAAAAGTTTAATATCAAAATAGTGCTGGAGAGGAATAATGGTCATTAATCATAAGAATAGGAATGACCATAAGAAATTTAGTATCCATAATACCATAATCCAAAGAGCTATGAAACGACCATCGATTCATTAAAAATTAAAGTAATGGGATTAAATTATTGTTCTAAAATTATTTTCCTAGATTTGTGTGATTCCATTACCATATAGACTAATAATATAAGGAAATATACTTACATGAAAAATCATTCTTCATCTATTAAAAAAATTCCACAAAAATATCATCTTTCACTCCAAACGAAGAAAATTCAAGATGAATTATTCATTCCTGTAGAAATAAAATCAACTAATAGTTGTTTACATAATCTACAATAGGATAATAATATATTCATTCTATCATTTCTGGTTAACCAAAATCAAAATAGTTACCACAATGTATGATAATATTCAAAATGTATAAACATTCATATGATGGAATATTCCCAAAAATTGAATAGAAATACCCAAATTCCAGAATAAATCATTCCATAAATAATTATCCTCAAAATTATTTAAAATATAACAGACTATTATTTAAACCAAATGATTATAATTACTCGATCACATATTCATCCAAGGTAAATTAATCATTTATCTTCAAATAAAATCTATAACTCTTAACGTTTCATAAAAAAAATATAAATACAAGTAATATAATCAGAAAAATACAAAAATTAATTCAATATATATCATGAATCACCCAAAGTAGACATTAGAAGTTTTATAAGGTTCTCCAATAAAATCACATCTAATAATGTTCCTAAATAATTATAGCAATATTCTTTTGAAATAAAACAAATCACTTGATCTTAAAATTACTTTCCAATCCAATGGTTATCTATGGAAAAACATATTTACCCAAATTGTAATAACACATAATTACCTCATTATCAATGTTTATATAAACCCTAAATTTTATAATTACCTTAAAAATTATGACAAAACTGTTAAGGTATCCATAGTAAAATAACTTTTATAATAAAACCCTTATTAATTTCTAAGGTTATACTCTCATATATATCACCAAAAATAATCATAGTTATCATATAATTACATCAAATTAATCCTCAAAATTAGGTGTCTATTCCATGGAAAGTGTGATAAAAAATAAACATGTAAACCAATGATGGTTTACAAAACTCATAAGATAACCTCACATTAAAACATCAAAATATCTATTGTTCTGTAAACCAAACTCTGGTAGATAATGTATGGATTCGACCTTAATAATAACATAATATTGATGTTTAATAAAAAATTCAATCTCAATCATTTAGAAGGAATTTTTTGTTTTATATTTTTATATTATTTTTCCATAACTCTTATATCATGAAATATTACATCACAAATTGTACAGTTTCACATAGAATCCAATTTTCTCACCAAATAAAACCTTGATGATATAAAAAAGTTTCATTCTATGAAATAACTTCACAATTTTAATAATAAAAAACATATATGTCCCAAATAATCCTTAACTTCTTGTGGAAAACATTTTAAAATGTGGGATATACAAAAAAACCCAATATGGGCCATAAAAATAAAAGAAATCTATTAGTCCATAAATACACAAAAAAATTAATTTCTCAGAATAAGCATTTGGTTTAAAGTAAAAAATATCATAACATAAAAAATAAACTTATCTACCCCAAAATATTCATAAAAACATCATATAATTCATAAATATATAATGAGACTTCTAAATGTTTCTTTGAAAACTTAATAATCACATGAAAAAATTTTCACAATGTTGTACTTTTCACTCTTTAAAATCATCAAAAACATTATATAAAACATCAAATAAATACTTTACCGTGTGAAATAATGTGATTTATATAAAAACCATATCATCAATGAACAATTCATGTAAGTAACATGGGAAATAATTTTCCATATCAATATTACAAATTGAAAAAATATTATAGTGAACTTCTCTAATTATTCAGATAACCTAATAGATTAGAGGGATATAGTGGACCCACCCATCCTTGGTTTATAATGGAACCACACATCCATGGTTAGTAATTTAACCACCCATATATGTTTTATAATAGAACCACCCATCATCAAAAATCATTCCTAAGAACCATAACATAATCCAAAAATAATTATGTTTTCAGTTTCATCATTACACTTTAAAAAATATTATTTTCCCCCATAAAGAAAAATTTTAAGATATTGAAACTTCCATTATTTTTAAAAACCTTTATGAAAATACTCTGAAAATGTAAAGATGGATTTTTTTTAATAAAACTTGAAATCATCAAAAGGAATATATACATAAAATAAAAATTATAGTTGTTTGAAAAACTATTGATGTTGTATAAATTAAAATAGAAAATTATTTTAGTCTTTTGAAACTAAAGTTGAATCATTCCATATAAAATATGAAAAATACAACATTTAAAAACATTATAAATATAGTTTAAAGTGACATAAACTTTCCCTTATAATTATATCATTTCTATATAAAAACATATAAAAAGTAATTTTATGAATATGCTTTTGGAAGAAAAATATTTAGAAAATAAATATTTAAAATATATAAAATAAGGTTTTCAATGTATAGTGTTTCTTACCACATGTCTCCCTAATCAAAATCATAAAAATAAAATTTGATTATTTATTTACTTAATTAAGAAAAAAAATTCAGGTTATTATTCCTTTTATTAAATTTATTATAATGTTATATAAAATTACTTAATCAATTATGTTTACATCAAACATTGTGATGATACTCAACTCATATGTATAAAATGACATTGATAGGATAATTATGGTTAAATAAGTCAATATTTAATCTAATAAAGAATAAAAAAAGACATAATTATCATTTTTATACATCATTTATAATTTTAAAATATACCATTATAGATGTTTATGAAAGATAAATTATGTTACAATATTCGAGATGTAGTTTATACATACAAATGAGTATCCCTTCCATTTTTCAATGATCATGATGTAAATAAAATAAGTATTATTTTTTCTTTATATAATTATAATTTTATCGTACATATCATATTATTTCTCTGAATAAACTGGTATAAATATTCCCTGTGATGTGGTGATTAAAAATGAATCACATTGCTTCATAGAGGTGGTAGTCTACAACTATGCATAAATGAAATTAACATTTTCTAGTGAATGTAAATGTAAGAAAATTGATGATATATTATAGTTATCAAATGATAAATATTACATTAATATCATATATATATATATATTAAATACATCATTATAACTACTTTGTGAGAGGTGGTGATGGAAAATGAATTACATCGGTCCGTGAGGTAGTGGCCTACTGTAGACAATCATAATACATTCCATTTCCATTTGGTGGTGGTTAGAGATAGATATAAATTTTAAAAGTAACGAAATACAATCCAGGTATGTGAAATATTTTTATGTTAATATTTTAGGATGGTTAAATATGTTTTCAATTATGTGGAAGAAGATATGAAACAAAATGAACGATTAATAATAATACCACCTTTTTCTAAAATTCACATAATATTTACCCAAAAATAATTCCTATGTTAATTATATGATAAAAATGGGACCTCTAGGACATGGGTAGTGATTTAAGGAGTATTTTCTCTGGGTATTGGAAAAAAATTAAGTTTGAAGAAAATAGAAGATTAGGTTCAATTTTATAAGAGAGGGGAGGGTCACTTTGGAATTTCTTGAAGTATTAAATTAATATAAATAAATATTTCTATTTAAATGGATCTATATTGATATGATTAAAATATACGGTGAGGATCAGTCGAAATGGTCTCATAAAATATAATTTTGACATTTTTAGACTATGTTATCACCCTTATATTTTTCTAACATGTGTTAAACCTTTGTTATGATTACTATAATAAAATAGTTTTTTACTCTTATTAGGTTAAGATAGTTACTATAAAATGATAATTATACCAGAAATGGATCGTGGAAGAAATTTTAAACCATATCCCAATAATATATATGAAAAAAATTATTTTATTAATTGAAAAAAGTATAATTATTTATTATTTACTATAAAATATCATTAATGTCAATCTTAGACCTGTATAGTAGTTTGACTTTGAAAATAACATGTCAGAAAAATAATTTTAATATAATATTTTTAGACATACATGACATGTTTTATTTGTCTAAAATCTTCATGGAATATAATAATTATTTGAAATTATATTACCTATAATATGTTTATATTTATTTATTTTATTATTCTTTTAATTGAAAAATTATTGTATCAATGTCGAGTAAGGATTTTAGGTAATTATTTCTTCACTAAAAATTTAACATAAATTACCATCATAAATAACTACTTTATATTTATAATGAATATTTATAATACAACATAGCCTATATTTATCAAAATTTATATTATTTAGATATAATAAAAAAAGATTGGTGTTTTTGACTATTCTGTATATAAAATAATATAAATTTAAAAATCAAAAAATATTGCACCAAGTATCCATATTTAAAAATTTTATGTACATGGACACAATAAACTCATCCACTTGGATAAAGGGAACTTTTAGGGTCATTTTATAGTTCTCTACATTTTATTTTGAACCATAATTACTTGATTTACCCTTACGTTGGTGAAAAAATATTATTAAGGTTAGTATTCATATTGAAAAATAAAATAAAAGTAAAATATTTAACAAATTTATTCCTCCTAATTAAAAAAAAGATTAATTTATTAATGTTTCATATTGTATAAGTGGAAAAAATTATTTTATGATTAAAACACAATACACAAGGAAATATAGTTTTTAAGAGAAATTCACTTTTAGGTATAAAAATTATTTTTATACAAAATTTATTTATAAAATTGATTCCATTAAACATAATTATATATTCATAATATATAAGATCAAATTTTAAATTTAAAATAATATAAATTAAAATCTAACATTATAAATTATTGAAACAGAATACAGTTTTCAATGATAATGAGTATTTTTCTCTAATCATTGAAAATAAAATTCTTTTAGGAAAATAAAAAAATCACCATAAGATAATTTTTTTTCTGATTTAAAAATTAATTACTTATTATAAAATAATATTTGTAAGTTTAATATATATAAATTATAATAATTTTACACAAAAATAAATAAAACCCAGTTTTTAAAAAAATGTATTTTTGAAGAATAAAATGTCATTACAAAACATTTATTGATGTTTTCTAAGAGTTCATCAACACATTTATATTGAGTATGATGCTAATATATATTTCCTAAATAAATTAATTCTATTAATATCCACTAATTTAATATCTATATCCTAATAGTCATATTTAAATAACAATATTTTATGGTCCATTTAATGTTGGTGTTGTGTATCTTGTATGCTACCAAATACAGTGTTCAATTTTAAATATAATTGTGATACATTAATGTAATCCATGGTTTTTCTAGGTTAATTTAGTATTATTGCTATGATATGAACCCATACATTTTATCTACATACAATACATCAATAAAAATTCTATTGTGAAAATAATCCAATTAAGATAATTAAAAAATATATATCTTTTTCCATCAAATTATCATTATGTTTTCCAAAATTTTTACACAAAAATTTTACATATGCATTACTTTCTTGAACTAACGTTCAACAATTAGTGGAGATGGTTTTGAACCTTTGTCTTAATTCCCATGGAGTTTTAAATCAATGGATCAATATTTATTTCATGGGGGTAAAAATTTAAATGTTCTTCAAAACACATTATTCCAAGAATGTTTCAACCAAACTAAGCATGTATACTGTTCACAAATGGGACACCATAGAATCAAATTAATTCTATATTCTAAAATAAATCATAAGTATTAATGTAATTAGTTTTCTTGTACAATATGTTTGTAATTGTTAAATAATTGTTTCAATAAAAATCACACAAAACACCTAGATTCCACCTTCATTTAAGATCTTTGGTCAATAGAGAAAAATAAACATAAATATCATTAATAGGTTATTTCAAACCTAATATAACAAGATAAAACCTAATGAATTTTTTATTCAAGAATAACCATGATAGGAAGTTATAATTTACCCGTATAACTATACATTTAATATGATTAATAATTTTCATAGCAATATGATTCACTCTATATATTGATAACATAGGATGAAGTTTCATCTCCTTATTTCCAATTTTAGGATAGTCATGTAAAAAAAATCCATTGAGGAGTGTTTTCTGGGTGATAAAGATTACGATATTTTTTTCTTTTATCTATGTGACTATAAAATTTCCTTAGATTCTCCTCACATATATATAGGTACAAAATAATTGGAATAATTATAATTTACCATACATATTTTAAGGACTCTATTCTTATTTCTTGTTTCAAGGATCCCCACACTTTGGGATTTTTATAGTGATTCACGATCATTGAAAAACAATATACAAAAATTGGGAAATGAATTTATTCTTTTATAGATCATGCTAGTAGAATTTTGATTTAATTTATCATCATATGTTTCATATGGATGATCATTTTCATATAGTGTATTATCATTAAAGACATAAATGGGTTCAATAAAGCTTGAATCACTCTATTTGTTTCAATATTTTAAATTATATTTCTTCAATATGGTTGACAGTGTTATATATTTTGTGTAACTATCATACAATATAATTTTTCATAGCTATATAACATAAGAAATAGATCTGAAAATCATGATTTTCACCTTGAACCATCATCTAAATGTAATTAGTATTATTTTCATTATCATCTACATATCTAATTTTATAATTGATAATATCTTCATCATATGTCACAATATGACCCACTAATGCCTTACTATGAAAGTGGAAAGAAAAGTGTGACCACCTAAATCCCACCTCCAATGATTCAATGGTCGATATCTAGAACCATGTAGGAATATCAAAAAAAAAAGATGTACATAGTCTAAAGTTATTTTATGCATTCACACACATCCATATCCATGAAACTACATCAGGATAAAATGAATGGCTGAATATCTAAATTGTAAAACATGCATGGAACAACCTCAAGAATACAATTAGAGTACAATAGTGTACTTTTTAGAATAAGGTTATAAAAATCCCACCATAACTAATAAAATAATCCAAATTTATAACCATGAGCGGTCTTTTATCAAATAAATCACCTAGAACACACCACATTCTTTCTATCTCACTTGGATCCTCCTGTTGTTGGTCCTCTTTAAACTCTATCAAGAGGCATGTTTCTTTCATAACACATGAAATGTCCATGCATATTCCATGATGTGGTGAGTATAAAAATGACTTATAGGTGGCCCCAAAACCCAAAAAAAAATAGAGACTATAAAAGGAATCATTCCACTCAATCCATTAACATGAGAATATAGAAAACCCTTAGGGAGAGGGAATGGAAACTCCATCTTCATATTTATTCTACGAATGATGACTCAGCTCAACATCACTATGATATGTTAATAAAGATATGAGAAATTTAAACTAGAAAACCTTGATATAATCAATATAGGGACCAAGACTCAAATAGGACTTAACCATACAATTATCCACAAGATTCTAATTGAGGTTCATGATAACATTATCCTTGGTAACTTACCCCATAATTTTTTCCATCCCTCACAAAACTTATCCAAGTGATCTCACTCATCGGGTACCACTACAATAAGGGTATATATCCAAGACATCAAGATGTTTGGGCTTTGGAAAATAATCCATGCTAGAACTCAACAACTCTCAATACTCAATAAAGGGATAACACTTATGACACATATGGGACACCAATAACCCTATTAAAACTCAAAATATATCAGTAAGGATATTGAGTATCCCACACAGGTCTACTAGTAGACACCCCAAACCCTAAATATAAATTTGGAGATCTCAACACATGGATAGGGGATCACACCCAGGACAACTATGGGACACCACAAACCCAAAATTAAATAATCTGCTAAGTAGGGAATCAAATGCACATTGGTACCAAAAACCTTATGGGATATCCCTTCTAGAAATGTGATCTTCACCCAGTGAATGTTCTACATAAAAATACTATAAGGACAACCTAGGGAAAATGATACAATATAGGATCACACCCTAGGACTCTATGAGGGATTCACCATACTCTATCTAAACTAATACCATTAAAGGGATCACAATCCTAAGTACATGATGTAATTCCACACTATGACCCTAGAGGGAATGACAAAATAAATGAACCAAATGAATACAAGTCTATGAATCACTAATTTAAGGATCCCTCTATAACCACCTCGCATCTCATATTTGATTCGGAAATGGAGGCCACCGTCATACTCATCATGGAAGACCATGCATGATAGGATACTCACTATCTTAATCAGAGTCTTGGAGATGGTTATGTGTGATAAAGAAATTTATTATGGGAGTATTTTGTGTGTCCAAATAGGGTACATGACATGTCCCATGAGGCTGAACTCTCTATGTGTCCCCCCATAGAAATCGATATGTAAAATAAAAGTACATGGTTTACATTGTGGTCTGTAAGGCTTGGAACCTCACCTAAACACCTGGGTGCGTCCTCTACTACACAAAGATCAGTTCTCCATGTGACTATACACTCCATAAACATGAGTTAAATGACTTGTATTAACTTCCCTTGATATGTTCAAGTCATGTGGACCATTCTTGTGTTCATCAACATTTTCTTCTATATAGAACCCCATTCCCATGTAATTGGCAATGTCATCAGGAATGTATATACTCAGGGTATGTCATGTGTTACCACATGACCATTTTCCCTTAAATAGCATGTCTTCCCATGTCCTCGACTATATAGAAAATTCCTACTACATAGTATGTACCTCTAGTACATGATGTTTAGTTCCCAAAACATGTTATTCAATAAAAATGAATAACACATTGCATGTTCTCTCATACTACACACTATGTGTTCAGTATTTCTGACTGGGTAATCCCTATAAACCTCTCAAAAACTACATATTCCCCCATTACTAACAAATTGATCACAAAGGGATACTTAGTTGTAATAAAAGGTCTATAAAACCATAAATAATGAATAGACTGGGTTCAGAATGTAAATCTAAATATTTTAACCTTATGGTGAAATGTCAAATCTTTAGGTCCAAATTCACTCATTAAATCTAATGCACCATGATATAGGAGAGATCACAATCTTGAAAGGAGTCTATAAGCACCTCCTCTTCTCAGTTAATCAGTTGTGAATGAGATCCATGTCCATCTATTTGTGTGTAAACCCAAGGGTCAAAAGGTTATCATACCTACTTATTAATTAATTTAATTCATACTTAATTAAATATTGGGTAAAAAAACCTTCTTCATCCATCAAACGCCCAAACACTGACCAAAAAATATATCCTACAATGGAAAAAAACCCATATTCAAGATTGAATTGTGGTCTTTGATTTCTGATTTGAGAGTCGTTTTATGAATTATTCAAATTTTTTAAACATCTTGGGGGTGATATATGATATTTTATATAATTAATATCACAAAACCATGGCTCTCAAGTCTTCAACATTCCACATAATCTATTTTCCCAAATTTATAAATATTCCTAAAAATATTCCAAGGTATTACACTGAAAAATAAGGTCATTACCCAACAAAGGTATAGTTGTCAAAAAAAGAAAAAACACCTACTCCAAAGAGAGGATGTTGAGAAATTAAATAGGATTCTAACTACTAGGAGCTCTCTAAATGGATTTCATTCTACCATAAAAAATACACCCATTGGAAAAACATTCCCTTGAATGGTCTGAACTGGTTAGACTTTAAACACCACCATGAACCATGGAATGGAAACTCCACACTCAACATCTAGATAATCGTGGTTGACATCTTGTAATGATTAATCCATACATTCCCTCTTCTGTGACACATGGAAAACATCGAGTACTCAGTCTCACTACATTAATAGGGCCTAGAGGTGCTCCTTCTCACTAACCCAAAGAATAACTGAAAAAATGGGCTTCAAACCTCAGTGATAGTATATTTTCCAGGAAAAAACTATATGATAATTAATGTGGATATATATCTTTGATCACGATATCTACTTATCAATCTCAATTACCACCACAACAAATCCTCAAATGACTCATAACGTCTCCTTA
The DNA here is from genome assembly GCA_963277665.1 of Viscum album. NCBI lineage: Eukaryota > Viridiplantae > Streptophyta > Magnoliopsida > Santalales > Viscaceae > Viscum > Viscum album. The sequence continues at coordinate 1,680,878,057 of OY728135.1, forward strand.
AAGACCTCATGTACCACTGTGGGAAATATACCCTCTACCACCATCACTATAACCAAGTCTAGTCCTATAAGAACTATCTCATACTAGCTTCAACCAGTACTATGGTGACCTGAAGGGTATCCCATATATGGAACCATCTTATGATACAATGATAGTGTAATGTTAAATGATGTGATTCAAAAGAACCACCATAGGTAGGATATCCTCTTCACTATGGCATAAAAAACAAGCAATCCCAAAGAATGTTCTACAGAACCAAAATGGTATTCTACCTATCCATCGAACTAGGGTAGAATAGTATTACTCAAACCTAAAATAGTCTTAAAACATCTCATATGCTATCTATAAACACAATGTGAAGTAGGAATCATAGTTTAAAACAAGAATTTAGATAATTATAAATTTTTAGACTACATGTTCAATGAAAAATCATCCCAAAATCTCCACTAATATATTATCTTTGATGGTTGTATGGTCCTGAAAATTGAGAAAAGGGAAGGAAAATACTCCCACATGTTTGGTAAGAAGATGGAAGCATGTTTGATTAAAAAATCTAGGAGAATTGTGAAGAAATAATATTTTGAAAAGGAATCTGTCCTGGCAGTGTACCATCACCAGGAAAGTTTAGTATAAAAAATAAACTATGAAACATCGGTGCATGAATGGCCTACGATGCGTTGGCCTGTGAGGTGTTGGCCAACGCACGAAAATATTCGCGGTGAATTTCCACCCATGAACCAAAGCTTCCGTGAACCGTTATTTCTAGAGAGAATCTGACAGAGATATACCCCACACACCATCCCCACGAATGATGTGGTTTGGGGATGAGGATAAGATGGATGTGAATCACAGATACAGGTTCCCATCACTCTATAAAAGGAACACTAGGAGAATAGAGAAAAATAGGGGTTGAAGAATATGGATAGAGATTTATGTGATGAGAAAAAGGTGGAGGATGAAAATAGAGGGTGTGGGAGAAGTTTCTCTTGAACCCAAATCAGTTCGTGGGACTCCATCTCACATCTGAAGCAGTTTTTGGATTCCATCCCATGAACCATAAGAAGTTTTCATACTACATCCCATGAAACATATGTGGGTGTTTCTTCATGAAACTCCTTCCCGCAAACCATATTCGGACGACCTTTCATAGCTAACTAGGAAACCAATAAAAAAAATATAATAATAATGGTTTGCGGATGTAGAAAACACAGTAAGAGGACTACCTATACAGAATGAAGTATGCGAAAAAACACTTTGTGGAATACAATTTGTGGAAATATATTATCTAGAAAATGGTTTGTGGAATCACCTATTCTAAAAAAATTCTGTGTACCATCCTACATATCCATTTCCTTCACGAATAACATCCTTCACAGATAGATAGTTCAGACATCTGCCATGAGGGTGCTCTTATGTAGCCAACTCATACTTGGAAAAACCTATGTAGGAAACTGTTCACACCAACTAGTCCATACTTTAGGGGTTTCTCCGCCACACCCTTGCTCAGGATTAGTGACAAGTTGGAGTCCTAGATTTCCAGGCTGGTACCTTCTCTATCATCACTAGCCTCCATAGAAAATGGAGGGTAACACCGCGTACATTTTGGGCCAGGTCGATGATATATTCTATTGCACCCTTATCTTTCTCAAACATACATCCCTTAAATACCATGAGAAGATACATTCCTCATGCACCTCTCTAAAACTTTATCACCTACCTCCTATGCTAGGTTGAACCAGAACTCCATGGACAATCGCAACCTAAATGTTTCTTAAATGCCCAGACACATCCTTTCCATCCACCAAATTATGTGTCTCTAGAGATTCTGGATCCTCATAAACATCCATGTCCATCAGAAGAGGAATTACAATTTCTTGTAGACACCTTTGTTTGACTATACACATCACGCCCAAGTGGCTCTGCATATGTTCCTACAAAACATCCGTCAACCAAGAAAAATTGTTCCTTAGGAGATTCCTTTCCTACCTATGTATGCCTTAATGGATTCCATAACCCATATCATTTCTCCTAATCAATGAATCCCTAGATTCATATTTTACACTTTCTTTCCCTCTCATGTTTGAGGCATGTCAGAACATCCAAGCCCAATTATCCTACAACTAATCATAGATTCGATAAAAAATGGTCCAAACTCTATGACTCTAAACTATGAGTTATTGTCGTGACCACACGACATTAAACTGTATGGTATTAGTCTATACAACATGACATTAAAATATGGTTCCATTGTCTAAGATATATAACTTTAAACTGTAGTATACTAGGTGATTTTAGATCTTCATAAACATCCCCGACCATCAGAAATGGATAGTCAGTGTCCTGAGGACACCTAGCTAGATAATGCACATCATGCCCTAGTGTCTCTACATATGTTGCCCACAAAAATGGATTATTAATAAGAGAAAAATTCATCCTGAGAAGAGGCATCTCCTACCTCTGTACTCCTCAATGGCTTCCATGCCTCATATCATTTCTCCTGATCAGGGATCCTCCATAATCATGGTTTACACATTCCTTCCCTCTCATGTTTGAGGCATGTCGGAATATCCAAACATGATTTTCCTCCAGTTAATTATAGTTTATATAATAAGTGGTCCTCATTGTTTGACACTAAATTGAAAGACCCCAAATAGTCAGATCGACATGATGTAAAATTTTATGGTTCTCATCCCTACAACACGACACTAAATTGTGATGCCATCATCCAAGCTATATGACTTTAAACTATAGTATACCCCATATAAAATTCAAGGGGAACTCCCACTGAGGTAAGTCCCTAATCTTCCAAGAGATGAACCATATGACCCCCAACGTAATCCCACATTGTAAGGTTCATCACTCCACACCCTCACTCATTGTCGCCTTAGCTTCTTTGGTCGTAGGCCCGCCCACTCCCATTAGTGGGAGAGGAGGTGTTTGGTTGGTTGAACCTCTCACATCCTCTTGTTTCTCACACCGATTATGACTCACATTGGCTTATAGATTTGTGATGATCACAACATCCACACAACCAACTCATCTTGAACTATGAGAACTTTAATTCCTGGTCAAACTAGTATATATAGGATTCATTCTTGAAGGGCTGAGCTAAATAAGGGTACCCTTCCAAAAGGGTTCACCAAATCATGTCCCTTCAAATGGGAAGCTCCCATGCGTAATCCCCAATCTTAACAAACTATATGGGATCTCATTCCTCTCCTAAGGATACGTAGTAAGCCCATATTATGGGTCTAGTCCCAACATCTTGCTATCTTTCATCCCCCTGGATGATAATAAACTCCAAAGCACCTTATTGCAGAGCTTAAGTCAGCATTGCCTCTGTACATCAAATCCATGTATGCCTATGAAAATACTATAAACCAGGTGCAGCTCGTGGATACACTCTTCATGAATAATCCAAGGATTCATGAACAAATGAAAATGACTTAAATCTATAAGAGAGTCCAAAAATATGCTATAATTAACCATAAAAGGGTGCGATAATCCTGACCTTTCATCCTCTCGACCAATAGAGTCCTTAAGTGTCGTTGGAAAAAAATTCATCCAATGAGCGCCTACCATTGGAAATCAGGTCCATGAATCATGGATACCAAGGTCATCAGTTGTTTCTAGCTCCATGAACAAACACACTAGAGACCATGCAAGGAAGTTATATCCTAATAGGACTGATTGCATAAATACTTGACCCAATTCAAATGCTCGTTTGGACTATTTGACTATGGAACCTCTTTCGTAATGTAGAAGGGATATAATGTCCAGTCCCCTCAGGGTCAATCTAGTCCCCCTAAAGGATAACGATGCAGATCATATCGAAACAAAGGTGGTTATGGGAAATTTTCTATAATAATAGACCAATGCTCATCACCCTTCGAACCATTTTTGGTATTTTCCCCAAACCCAAAAAGAAACCACCTCATAGGGAGAGAAAATAGTTAAGAAGTGGGCTAAATTTTAGATTTTATGAGAAATCACTTAGACAATGTTTTTACCTCAAACTGATTGTTGAAACACAATCAAAAAAACTATTAAGTCACCAACCCATTTCCACTTATATCCTAGTACCTATTTATTCACTTACTAATGGGTGGTACATCATGATCTAAAATCTACAAAAAGATACAATATCCTTGTCCACCAAACTAAGGGAAAAGGGTCTTAGTACACCCACCCCTCACTTATATGTACTATTAATGTAAGGAAACATTCTCAACACCTTGTCTTGTAGAAGGTCTGGAGCCATTTCCATCCTCAATGGAGGAAAAACTCCCCAAAATAGGAAATTCAATCAAGTACATTCCCTTTGGATAATAGATATTTCTATACCATAAACAATATCTCAAGATGCGGCTCCCTAACTCATTACAGAAGAATAGGGGTAAAAACTATCAACTTGAGATTTGTATCACCATTCTCACCCTTCTGGGAGAACTATAAAGAGTTCAAATTCACCATTATCTCGCTCAACAACATCATGTGGAAAGATTCATTATGATCATTTTATATGATGACCATGAATTTAGGAGGATCTCAAGCTAGTAACACATCAACCTTTGTTGGGTCTACTATCACTACCTTGTCCAAGAAGACGTTTCACATGAAGTGGGCCTCCCAAACCCATAATTTTCTCTACAATATAACCCATATAAAGCATGTTATCTTAAATCATGTCATAAACCATCCATAAGTGAATCACACGCTCCACTTATGACACCAAGTAAACAAGGGTTCCATAAAAGTAGACTATAATGAACCAATCCCATACGGGTTAAGTATATGGTTCATAATTCTTAGAAACTCTACTAGGTTTTCCATCATAATGAATGTTATCACTATACACTCAAAGCAGTTGTGGTGGAATTTGGAATCCACCTCTAGTACATTCCATTCACGAACATGGGGCTGGTTATAACCGGATTACTGGGGTTTCCATCATACCAAAATGTATCAACATAAACTCAAAGAAACCATGGTGGATTTAGGAATCAATCATTGATACATCTTCCTAAAAAACTGGGACTGGTGATAACATGACCTGAAACCAATCTATGAGAACCTCTTTTCCCCCAAACTATTGGGAAAAGACGTTATTAATTCTTGGGTGAGGATACTCACCCATGACAGTCATGTGGATTGTGTGATTTCAATCCACAACTATCCTCATGATCTAATAATATTCATAGGTGAACAAAATAGGGAAACCCGTGTGAAAAAACAGGGTATAACAATTCCCTTCTTCACCAAAAACCACCAGCTATACCAACTGCCCATTGAGCTCTATGAGATATATATAATATTCTATTATAGATATAAATCCATTACTTGGGTAAAAATATAAGAATAGAAAAATGTATTATAGGAGGTAAACATAGCACATAATCAAGGTATAAATCCTTATACTTATCCACAATTATATGAAGTAAAATATTATTACATTTGTGACACTAAATTTCACACCACCCCCCCCCCCCCAACTAGAAATATAGGCTATATTCACCTAAACATAAGCTCATACTAATATTACATGGATTCCCTCTCACCCAATAAGGAAAACCCAATTCAATTATATATATCACACTAAAATCATCACAAATGTATGTTATTTTGGATTATATAGTAGGAAACTAGTCCATATAGTGGAAAAAATTATAGGTCCTCACTGTTGGCTATTAAATGATTCCATGCAAGGATCTATCTCCTCTCATATTCAAGTCACGCTATTGATATAAGAGTGTGATCACTAGTCTTCTCTATGGGAGCCTCTGAAAACAAGGGGTGAGTTAGAAAGTCTCCACTAGAACCACTAGTTCTTATACAAGGTATGAATTTAAGGACATGGCTTATATGTTTATGACGTCTTGAATCTAGTGCCACACACCTGTTCCCTAAGCCGATTGGTCACATTACCTCAGGTTCCCCTCCTGACACTCCAAAGGCTTCTGACTATAATATATGGTCTAATATATATCTATGGGAGACTATAGACTCTTTATCAAAGAATCACAATAGTGAATGTAAATAAAAAATAACCAAATGAATTCTAGTATCACATGATAATCAAACCGTAAGACAATATCCAAAAAAATAGACATGTCATTCCAAAACAAGTTTCATGTGTATAATGAAAAGGAAAATAATGATACATTGACAATTCCAAGCAGGTCCTGACACCAGGTCTAGTTATGTTATCCATGTTCCATCCCAACTCAGCTATCTAACATATAGACCTTTACCTTAACTTATCCAACAAACATGAAGTCGATTCGGGTACCGATAAGGTATCTCGAGTAGGGATTGAGTACAACTCAGTAAACCACCACCAACAGCATCTAAAATAATATCTAATCAATAACAGTTTATGTAGTTGTATAAATAATAATATAAAACCAATAAAGTAAATATTTCAAACATATTCAAATCTTCTTTATTTAACCACATACACACTTGGGTTCTCGAGGAGACTTGAACCTTCAATACCTACTTTATCCCATTCTTGAGTATGAACCATATCACATATTCAATTCTAAAATCATTATAACACATGGTATCTCATTATCTATTTAATTTCATTTCATATCATGAACAATTTTAACCATAGTCCAATGCTAACATTTTGGGACTAGATCTCGATTTATATAATCCTGTGAGTATTTAGAGAATTCATCAATATCTCACACACCATTTATCAATGAATCATATATTTTTATTTGAATAATCAGTCCTTTTCTGACACTCATATCTCAGTCAATCAGATCTGGGTATTTGTAGCATCATTACGTTTCCTACACTCATATTTCAATCAATCGCACATATATCACATATATCATAATCACTAGGGTTAATCAAAATTAACCCTCTTATCACATTTCATATCATAATTACATTTTAGTTATCAAAAATATCATGGTTAAATACAATAATTACATAGAATAATATGAAAAGTCACTATTAAACTATTTTGAAATATTTAAATAACATAACTTATTAACACTTTAAGGCCAAGTAACCCATTTCATAATTCTAATTCTCAATTAATTTATATTTACATTAATTTACCAATTACCAAATCCCAATATCACATAAATTCTACAATCAAAATATTCCATTAATTAATTAATCAATTAATTTATCCAATTCCACAAATTCCAATTTTCCCAAATTTATCCAAAATTATTATAACATGGTAATTAATTTAAATCAATTTAATCTCCACTTAAATTTCCCAATCATAAAAATTTATATTTCATAATAATATAAACATAATTAAATCAAGAATATAGAATTTTCAATTTAGAACACCTGCCTAAAAAAATTTTATGAGTTATTGCCCAACAGAAATTCTACAAATTGAAATGGAACGATCAAACCCGTAATGAATAAAAATGTTTCAAATAAATTCTTAAATAAAAGAACAAATAGAAAAAACATAAAATCCTATATCAAAACCCTTTGTAACAACATATAAGACATTCCTCTAAATCCGAAAAGATAATTGGTTGAAAGAGAAACATAATATTGTAAAACATTATACATGGAGTGGTGAAGATATCTCAATCTGAAATTCAATTAATAATAAATATTGTTCAGGATCCCAAAGAATATGTCTAGTCTCATCCTAAAATGAGAGAAATCAATTTGGGGATTATTTATGGTGTTTTAAGATATAGAACTAGGGTTTGGGAATTTTATAATGTATTTTCATGGGATCAAAATTCCACATGCAAGATTTCCTATATTAGGTGAAAGGTTTTCCTTAACTGTGGACCTAAATGTCCACCTCCTCCCATGGGGTCACATGATTACTACTAAGAGGGTGAATAGTTTTAATAACTATGTGTTAACCATGTGAGTCACCTCTATTTTGATTCACATGGTTTTCTAGCCAGGGTGCATGGTTTGGGAAAGATGTGCGCCAACCATTCACTTCCCCTCTTCCTCCAAAAATTCTCCAATTTCACCCCAATACTCCCCATAATAAACCCAAAAAAAGATATATTAAAAAACGGAAAAATATTACCTTTAAATGAACTAAAAACATCTTTAAAAAATTTAAGGATCTTATAATCTTCTCACCATATAATAGTACATCCTCGCGCGTTACACCAAATCATCTCTAAGATTCCAAGTCAAAAAGATTAGGCCACTAAGCTTGAATATCTTCTTCTCTTTCTCAAGCATGCTTATGAAAACATCCATATTTCCATAACATACATACTAACATTAGACTCTTTCCTCACAATAATTTCTCACAAAGATCCAACACACATATCAGAAGCTCCTCACAAGACGCATTGGAATCATGCTCAACATAATCCACATCAATCGCATGAGAAGGGTCAGTGTAATACCTCTAAAGTTTTTACACATGAAAATTTCACTTATAGCACAAAAACACTATGTAAGAGACAATTGATATACCCCCAACCCAATCCACTTCACCACTTAAAATTACCCAACAAACCTGGGCACTAACATACCCTTTTTGAGAATCCTACAGTGACCCAATCTACGGAACACCTAAAGAAAAATGTTATATCCCACTACAAACTCAATGGGTTATCGATTTAGATAATCATATGAATTTTATAAACTATTAACCTTAGTCATACATTTTTGAATTAACTGAACCATATCCAACTTCTTCTGCATGTGACTCAGTCCCATGAGCTCTTACTCACATTACTCCATCCAAGATAGAGGATATCTTCCTGGCCTATAATAAAGTGACTCATATGGTTCTATTTGAATAGTTTTCTAATAACTATTGTTATAGGTGAACTCAACAAGTGCTAAGTGATTCTCCCAAGACCCACTAAAGTAAAAAACAATTCTTGTAGCATATATTCTAAAAATAGTATAGTACGCTCTGACTTCCCATCTATGTATGGGTGGAAATACATACTCAATAAAACATATGTATCAAATGCCTTCAATAATACCTTACAGAATACCTATGTAAAACATGAGTCATGGTCTGAAATAATACTTTGTGAAACCCCATACAGATGAACTATTTTATAAATGTACATGTTTCCCAACTGATCCACTTAGAAATTCTCTCATATAGGAAATAAATTTAGTAACTTCATCAATCGGTCCACAACCACCCAAATAGATTCATTATTCTAAGGTTTCCTAAAGAGTACCATCAAAATATCCATAGTAACTTCGTCTCACTTCCATTCCGGAATGAGAAATGGTTTTAGTAAACAATTAGTTGGATGATGCTTGGACATCACTTATTGATAGGTGTACCACCATGTCATGAACCTCTCAATCTCCATTTCAAAGCCTACCCACCAATAATACCATCATAGTTCATGGTACATTTTGGTCGAACCTAGATACACCACCCACATAGAGGCTTAAAATTCATGCATTATCTTCTACTGCATACGCAAAGACACAACAAACTTATTCCAGACATAGATGATCTCATCCTCATCTGTGGTCTAATATGTTGGTGACTCCCTAACTTCAAGTCTTTCCCTTAAGTTTAAATATTCTAGATCTTCATGCAACCTCTCCATGATCTATCTCAAAAGTGTTGACTCCACTGAAACTAATATGAGAGTCATCTGCCCCTAATGCTCTGAAACCACAACATTCAACTCAGCTAACAAATTGATCATATTCTACTCATAGCTAGACTCCTTACCTTCATGAGTCTGTTTTTTACTATTTAAAGTGTCAACAACACAGTTTCCAATTATGGTCATATATGCTATCTCAAAATAAAAAAGACTTCACATACTCAACCCATATCTACTATTAAAGATTCAAGACTAGTTATGAAATGATATACCTTAAGATCTTATGATCACTATACATTGTAAACTATTCACCGAAAATATAATTTCCCTAACACTTCAAATTGAAAACAACTAATTCTAACTTGAGGTTGTGTGTAGGGTAGTTGAGTTCATGTGGCCTCAACTGTAATGACCTATATGCCACAAATAGATCTCCCTACATCAATAATGGCCCCATTCCTATCCTATAAGAATCACAAAAAACCATATACTCTTCGCCTGAATCTGGTAGTATGAAGATCATTATTTTAGTCAAACATTTATTTCACTCTTAGAAAGAATTATCACAGTATCTAGACCATTCATATGTAACCCCCTTCTTGTTAAATCCTTAAAGTGGTGCTGCCAAATAAGAAAATTCCTTGATGAACCTCTAATAATAAACTGTTAAAACTATAAAAATATGTATATTGAAAGAATACTTGGGTTTCTCCCAAAAAAACAATGTCTTCACATTCTCTAGGTCCATTGACACACATTCCTCTGAGATAATTTGACACAAGTTGTGTAGCTGATCAATTCAAAACTGACACTTAGATTTCTTGGATTATAATTGAATCTCCTACAGTGTACTTAGGCTAATGTCAAGATATTGGGAGTGATATTCATCAGTCTTGGAGTACACCAAGATATCATCCACATACACTACCACAAACTCATCCAGGTATGGGTGGTTGATTTTGTTCATCAAGGTAATAAATAATTTCATATCATATGTTATCCCAAACGATATCACAAATAACTCCTACAGGTCACACCTTATTTTTAAAGAAGTATGAGTTTTTCAATATGGTCTAAATCTCAACTGATGATATCTGGATATCAAGTTAACCTTGAGTAAAACACAAGCACTCATCAAATAGTAAAAGAGATCACCGATATGTGGAAAATGATATCAGTTCTTCCCTCTCATTTGGTTCAACTTACAGTAATCAACACATATGTGTATAGTCCCTTCATCCTTCTTGGAAAATAAAACTAGAGAACCCCAAGGAGACATAATCATATGGATAAACCCATTATCTATAAACTATTCTAGTTGAGTTTTAATCTATTGAAGCTCTATTTTTTACATTCTGTATGGTCGAATATAAACTATATCAATCCTCATCTTGAGATCAATCATAAATTCTAAATCTATCTCAGGTGGTCTCCCTGATAAGTCCTCAAGAAACACATCTTGGAACCTTTCCACTATTTTTGTAATGACACCATGTTTTTCATCTCTATAATGAAATTACCCTATTAGGATATTTTAATAATTGAGAGCGGGAGGGTGAATTAGTGATATATTTTTCTTTTATTCTACATTACTTATGAAAAAACCATCTCCTCCTATTAAAGATAATTTACCTGCTGAAAAACAATTCAAATACACATCCAAATAAACACAAGTATTTATAAGGTTCTCTATTCAATAAGAATAGATACATACTTAGTATAGTTTGGAAATGATCGAATACCACACAATCCACTATAAAATAGTCCTTTTGTTTGGAATACAATGAGTAGGATATTCCCTTTCACTCATGTAGCACTATGTAAAAAATTCAATAGTATGTGCGCTCCATCTGGAACAAATTATGTAATACTGTTTTTTGTAAAAAAAAATATGTTACAGTGCTTCTTTATCAACTTTTAGAAATATAAAATTTCAAAATAATTCTTTACATTCTTACCCAGAAGTTGGTAAGAACATCCTAGACTTTATAATAAAACTCAGTCTGATTCCCAGTCTGATTTGTCATTCTTGATTATCATAATATAATTGCTCAATACAAAAAATATACCTCTATCAGAATATGGTTGAGATAATTCTATATCAATATTCTAGAGTCTATAAATCCCTATTCAATAATACTGCTCAATATAATAACTAGCTAAATATGATAATCAGATGTATATGATGATTAGTTTAGTACATTGTAATCTTGTCTCTTCTCCTTTTCCATTCTATCTAGTGTAGTTTCTTTAAGAAAATAAATCTGGAAACATTTTCTTCTCTCTAAAATTTCTTCAACGCTCTACCTTATCTCTACTTCTCATGAACAATACTTCAGTTAGAAAAGTACGATGTTCTTTTCACCTTTTATACTCACCCTAAATGTAGTTTGGTCAAGATTATGAAATTGTGCCCTGCACAACCAAATTTTCTAAATATCTATGTTTTCATGAATTTTAGATACATTTATGACTTATTCAACTCTTATAAACTCTACTTTTTTCTTCTCAATACTTCTAGAATCTTCTAAAAACATCTACTCTCTTCTATATTTTCATCACAAACATCAGTCCAATTCAAAAAAATTTAATACAATTTCTTTATAATAATGATCAATTCAAATTATATATATCATGAAATACACAGGTTTAATTTTATTCAAAAACCTCATTCCAATTTTGTTTCTCCAATCCAACTTCCAGATATTATTTTTTCATTACGTTGCTCTGCACCAAATGAAAGACTATCAACCCATTTCGATTTCCTTATTATGGTGGAGGCATGTGTTCAAAATTAGTTTACTCATTATGTTTCTATACACAAAATTCATGAAGGTAAACATTAGACTCCTCATTATGATTCATGGAACAGAGTTCTATTCCAATTTCTTTATTACGATGAAGATGACAGATACTTTCAAAAATCTTCAACCATTCTCTACTTTTTTTTCTTTAGACCAGGGATCATAAAGCAATTCTAATATGATGGATCTTGACATAACTAAAAAAATAACATGAAAACAAATCATAGTACTTATTTCTCTTCTAAATATGATACCAATGATCTTTCACTACTTCACTTATTTTACCCTTTTAAAACTCATCAACTTCTTTCTCTGAATATTTATATCTTTTGGATTTTGGTCTAACTAAAAACAAATACCTTCAGTGTAACGCCCCGACCCTAGTTACCCAGAGTCGGTGCATTATTACATAACATTGGCATGATCATAAGAAAGATCAAATCTCGAAATACCGATTGGTTTAGTAGCCTTGGAAACACTAGATATATTCATAAGTTTTACATTACATCATAAAATGAAAAACTACTACAACAACATAATGTCTCCATAATTTACACTCATATCCCCACATAATATCCCTGCAGGTCATTCATAATTTACTTATGCACTTCCTGGGAAAAATAAAACATAGAAAAGGGGTGAGCTCAAATGCCCAGTAAGTATAACAATATAGCGGAACATTCAAAAATAAGCATAAACATTTAAGGCAATGAATTACTAAAACAAAAGCCTTTTAAACTTGAACTTCAACATAGTATGGAAAAAGTAAAATGAAATAATGCCATTTACTTGTTCACATGGATATTCTACTAATCGAATAATCACATGCAATATCAATAACAACTTTCATAATGTTGGAATGCATAATGCTGAACTTTAATTTCTTTGTCAAGGCCTCGTCCCAAGACCTTGGGGCTAACTGTAACCGGAACCCAACCCGGAGTGCCTCTAATAACCGGAGACCAAACCGGAGGGCTTACTTTTACCAGTCCCTAACCTGGAGGGCTTATTTTTACTAGTCCCCAACCTGGAGGGCTTACTTTAACCAGTCCCCAACCTGTAACATACTTGTCCAACACATTCATATGAAGTAAAGGTTGAAATATAACATAAACATTCTTATTAGAACTATCATACGAAATGTCAATACTTTACTCATAAACCATGAATTCTATATAAATGACACATCTACAGTCAAACATATCACAAAACTTCATTACAATATGGAAGTTTTATATCATAATAAATCAACTTCAAATAATCTTAAAATCCATCAAAGGATGTTGACATAGATGAAAATGCTTTTTTAAAAATTATTGAGAGAAATATCCTTTTTTCATGAAAACATTTTAATGTTACACAATTTAGAAATTAAGGCATTTAAATAAATTTTTGAATCAAAGTGTCCCATACCACTTTGAAACTTTTGAATGGAATTAACACTTTTAAAACATTCATTTTCATATAAATAAATCCTTACAAACCATTTTGAAAACGTGGACATAAATGAGGATGATTTAGAAGAATAAATATTTAAAACATTTAAAATGATGTTTTAGTAAAAGTTCCCTTAGAAATAATCCCTTTGAAAACTCTTTTATGAAATATGGACATGGATAGTAAATATGTCCCTGTAGATACTTACGTAAAGACAACCTCAGATATTAAAGAGATTGTGAAGTAAACCCTTATCAATTTGGTAACTTATGAAACATACAACCCATGAAAGAGGTATCATACAATGAAAATGTAAATACACATAAGGTAAAGTGTATTACACAAATAATTCAATTATGGGCAGTACATACACCACACAAAAGATAATAGTGGAAATATGGCATGAATCTCACGGAAATAAAGAGTGAGATGAAAACCCCTTACCACGTTAATCAACTGAGTCGTATGGCCAAAATTTAATAACCACCAAATTATTTACAGAATAACATGAATATAAAGATAATCATGATAATATATATCAAATTCCAGTACACAATACACCACTTTCAATAATTTAGTGGCGAATAATGGAAATCTCACGGAATTGAATGTAAGATAAGAAAATACCTTACCTTGTACTTTTCCTTCGTTGGGGTAGGTTAACATCCTGTATAATGGTGAAATAATTGTTAATAAATTATACAAGAATCATATACATTAATATTATATCATATATTATCTTTTAATATTGATTTGATAATAATATCTTAGTATTATCGTTGTTTCGGGTTTGAACTTACTTGTTTTCTTTTGTCTGTTTTGTTACGTAAGACATGTTTGTAAAGGATAGGTTGTATATTATTCATATCCAAAATGATATCAAGTCCTTAAACATCATTTTTAAATCATCAAATGATAATTATACTTGAATGGATACGATGGAGAATGAATCTCATCGCGTTCGTGGAGACGGTAGTCCGTACGTACGCACGAGCGATAATATCATTCTTTTGATATTAAAATAATATATAAATGGATGGTATATCATATATACAGAATCATTAGCATGTTATATTTATTATTTACATGAGTTACATATCATTATTATACCCATCCAAAATAATAATATATATTGAATAACAATTACACCACGACGTGGAGACGGTAAGTCGTACGTACGCACGTATGGTGACATGTTATTCAAAGGGTGGATAGAATACTGAATATGGTTGTACCATATTTATAATAACATCACAGTATATATATGATACTGGAGTTATTATTTTAGAATGGTAACAACAAAGAAAGAAGAAGTGGAAGAAGAAAGGAACTTGAAAAGTGGTGGTGAAAACATTACCTCTTCTTCGGGTTCTTCTTTTTGATATGATCAAAAGGGATCCTTAGGTTTGCTTTCTGATCAAACTAAAGCCTATAGGTTGTAGTGAGGGATGTTGGGAGAGTATTTTGGCAGAGTTTGGACGAGCCAAGTGACTTGAGAGGTGTGAGGAATGAGTATAAGTGGTCTCCTTTTATAAGGGAGAGGAGGGGATCTTTAGGAAAGAGTGAAAGTATTACTTTATAATATACTTAAATTCGGTTTATAATGGTCCAAAAATAATTTAGGTCGAAGATAAGATGACTAATATTCTAAATAACATCAACCAATAAGAATTTGACAGGTTTTAGATAATATTTTAATCATTATAATCTTATTTATTTAAATGTTTATTAATGAGGTAAACATTGCATCATTATTGTGTCATTAATAATTTAAATTATTTGATGTCTAAAAATTATAAATAAAATATCATTATGTAGGAAATCTTTTTATCTTTCTAATGAATATTTATAATCGAAAATCCAACATGTATAACCCTATGTAAAAATTGTTCTTCTAAAATATGTAAGCTTATGCCATTTTTATTTTTATTTTAACTTTATTAATATAATGTGTCCCTACCACATAAAAGTGGCTCCAAGGGGTCCCCAAATCGACCCAAGGATGCCCATGGTCGGGTATGTGTCCACCAATAAGGTTAGGACACGTTTTAGGGTAATTTTGTATTATTATAATATTATTTTTTAACCCTTATTTACCGGATTTACCCTTAACCATGGTAAATAAAATATTTACCACAGTAATTATTCAAAATATCTAAAAATAAAAGTTACCTATTTACGCAATTTGGACATCCTGATTCCAAATATGGAATCCATTTTCCTAAATTCAAAACACAGAAGTGGCAGAAATTAATTTAAAATTAATTCCCGCTGTCAAAACAAAAAGCGTGTTTTTAAGAGGTAATAAATATCAAAAGATTGACACTTGTTTATGTTCGGTTTAATTGTAAAATTATGACCAATGAACAAAATTATATTAAATGGTAAAAATATATTCTAAATATACTTTAAAACCACTCAAATTCATAATTTATCACTATTAATTATTTTGATTAAAAAAGTTGTTTTTAATTAAAATTTAGTAATTTTAACTATTCATCAAAATATGAAAGTTATCCGAAAAGTACCAAAATTTTACCTTAGGCTAAATTCGTTATTCCGAATTCAAAAATGAAGTCCATTTTAAAATATAAAATATATATAATTTCGAAAAGTAGGTATTACTATTCATAATGGCTAGTTTGATCGGTTGTGGTGTGTGTTAAAACTCGAAGTTGCGTACAACACACGCTACTGTATTATTCAAAGGAAAGCGTACCGTGGAAGCTTGGGATGTTTCATTTTAAATTTTTTGATGTCCCTATTTAGTCAAAAAGTTTAAAATATTGTATTTAAAAAGGGTTCACTATTAAAATTTGATAAAATGGTAATACTGAAAATGAATTTGTTCTTGCATTATATCTAAGAAACTCATAATATGGATTCAAAAATTATAAGGATTATATAAAGTTTAAAATTTAGATAATACTATTCATAACCTCTTTTGAATGGCTTTTTTTTGTAAGTCATGGTGTGATTGAACTCGGTGTTGCGTGTAGTGCAAGTTATTGAATTATTTTGAAGAAAAAACACTCTATGAAATCTTGGGGTGTTACATTCTCCCCTCCTTCAATAAATTGCGTCCTCGCAATTTGAAATTGTTCTTCGAAAATAAAAGGTTGAAAATAGAAAATATATTTGTGGGAAAACCCACATCAGAAATTGGGTTACTAAAATTTAGTCTTAATATGAGGAAAAGAGAAATGAAAGGGTCACCACCAAATTATGATCTCGATTAGGAGAACATTGGTGGCAATTAGAGACATATAATTGGAGGAAAAACGTAAATATTTATAGGTAGTGATTGATGTCATCAATCACAAACAAGTATAAAATTGAGGTCCTTAAACTCATCAATCTATGATGATTTGAAATACCATCGGTTCAACAACACATAGGGTATTGGGATTACACATTTTTGACGTTTCAAAATATCTTAGTTGAAATACCACATCGAAAAATGAATTAATGAGGCCTCTATTTAAAACAAAGAGTGGAAAGTATGAAGATTACCGAAAATAACACATACTAGGGTTCCATGTAGGAAAATATGGATATGGAGGAGAAATCTAACCATCAATTATCTGATGGAGAGTGGTAGAGAACATGGCTATGAAAAGGCCAAAAATCCCAAAGCCATAAATTAGTGATGATTTAAGGTACCATCTAGGACAACATTTTTGTTCTAAGTTCCTTTTATTAATGTTGAGGAATTTATTTATGATATTGGCTAAGATCATAAGGAGATATACTTACTTTATAATTAGAGTTTTATCCATTAATAAATTCCTACCACAAACTCATCTTTCACTCTAAAAGATAATAGAATGTAATTTTTTTTCTATTTATACTATTCGTACAGGGTTCCAAAATAAATGAATTTATAATTCATCTACCAGATCTTTTAAAAAAACTACATTATTTAATCCAGGACATCTCGTGGGCCAGTGGTAGGTGTTACACCCTTGTCGCCCTTCGGTTGCGGGTTCAAGTCTCGCAGCCTTGTCGGACGCGACGGGTTGTCGCCCGACCTCCGGGTTGTCCTTTTATGGCAATCCAAAATAATCCAAACTAGAACTATCCAAAATACTTCTGTCCAAACTCACAGTCCAACATTTATAAGGAAGGTAAAAATAATGTAGATCCTTTTTACCCCGTAATAGCATATGAATACCTTCATCATGTATTCTTTTAATACACTGAAACATCCTGAATTGCCATATTTTTTTTATTGATTACATTCATGCTCCCTTATTCCATATAGAATGCTGAATATACTTCATCAATCCAAAAAAAAATTTAAAACCCCAATAATGATGGAATATACAAATCATTAATCAGTTCCAAGGTAGTCAAGAATATCCAATATAATTTTTCCAAAATAATCATGTATTATTCGAAAATCACTACCTCGGTATCAGAACTATATTATGGTTTATCATTCTCTCAACCATATATTTTCCAAAAATTTATCCTGCTATTGAGTCACTTTTCTTTGTTCCACACAATCTCAAGTCCTTAATGAAATAGTACTACAGTACAATCCTTTTATACTCCATAATCATTATAACAAGTACATTGTTGATACAACACTCAATTGACATAATCAACATAAGAACTCTAATAATTCCTCTTCATCTGTGGTAGTATCATAACTTGATTATTATCCAATAGCATCATTTGCGGCATAGTCTGATGACTGGGACATAGGTTCGCGTAGTGTCCAAACTCCTTGCAAATGAAGCATTGTACATTTGAAACCATTTTCTTACCCTTGCAGTCACGTACTTTGTGCCCTTTTCCTCCACACTTATAACAAACTCCCATTCCTTTCAGGCAAGTTCCAGGGTGTTTCTTTCCACAGTTACCACATATGGGAAAATTATTCTTTTCCCTCTTCCCTTTATCCATCTTTCTCTCTTCCATCCTTTTCTTCTCTTGCTTCCCTTCAAAGCCATAGGACTCAGTAAACTCTTTACTTATCTTATCAACACATGATATTATTTCTTCATATGATGATAATACATGGGAGACTATTTCTCTTATAAATTCTAGCTTAAGACCATGAAAGATATGATCGTTCCTTCTCTTTGGATCATGTGCATTACTGGAGTTCTCATTCCTTCTACTGGGCGCCATTTCTAAACAATGGAATACACTAGATTAGTTTATGAATAACAATACCTAATCCCAAACTTGTAAAACAAATAACATAAATTAAATAGTTTATGGATATAATCCATAATCATAAAAATGTTTTCTTTGAGGAATTATATACTCATAAACCCTTCATAATGATTTGTAAAGAAAATGAGAGTTATCCTAAGCATATCCCCCGGGAGTGTCGTAACCAAGAGTGCAGCAAGGCCCATTGTCGTGCACCAGTTCCCGTTCGAGTCTAGCTCAAAGCGGTGTTTTAGGGTTTTACCCCTAGGTACATCTGTGCCAGAGCCGCCTCTACCTGCTCGTATCCAGACAGGGATGTATTGCTCGGAAAACTCACAAAATCTCTACAATACCAAAATTCTAGGAAGTTCTTCTATACTAATCCTCAATGTTTATCTTAGGTCTACGTGATCTAATCAGAGTTTATCTAAATCTAGCTTCCAAGGTTTGTACTAAACTTCCTCTGATACCAACTGTAATGCCCCAACCCTAGTTACCCAGAGTCGGTGCATTATTACATAACATTGGCATGATCATAAGAAAGATCAAATCTCGAAAGACCGATTGGTTTAGTAGCCTTGGAAACACTAGATATATTCATAAGTTTTACATTACATCATAAAATGAAAAACTACTACAACAACATAATGTCTCCATAATTCACACTCATATCCCCACATAATATCCCTGCAGGTCATTCATAATTTACTTCTGCACTTCCTGGGAAAAATAAAACATAGAAAAGGGGTGATCTAAAATTCCCAGTAAGGATAACAATATAGCGGAACATTCAAAAATAATCATAAACATTTAAGGCAATGAATTACTAAAACAAAAGCCTTTTAAACTTGAACTTCAACATAGTATGGAAAAAGTAAAATGAAATAATGCCATTTACTTGTTCACATGGATATTCTACTAATCGAATAATCACATGCAATATCAATAACCACTTTCATAATGTTGGAATGCATAATGCTGAACTTTAATTTCTTTGTCAAGGCCTCGTCCCAAGACCTTGGGGATAACTGTAACCGGAACCCAACCCGGAGTGCCTCTAATAACCGGAGACCAAACCGGAGGGCTTACTTTTACCAGTCCCTAACATGGAGGGCTTATTTTTTCTAGTCCCCAACCTGGAGGGCTTACTTTAACCAGTCCCCAACCTGGAACATACTTGTCCAACACATTCATATGAAGTAAAGGTTGGAATATAACATAAAAATTCTTATTGGAACTAGCATACGAAATGTCAATACTTTACTCATAAACCATGAATTCTATATAAATGACACATCTACAGTCAAACATATCACAAAACTTCATTACAATATGGATGTTTTATATCATAATAAATCAACTTCAAATAATCTTAAAATCCATCAAAGGATGTTGACATAGATGAAAATGTTTTTTTAAAAATTATTGAGAGAAATATCCTCTTTTCATGAAAACATTTTAATGTTATACAATTTAGAAAGTAAGGCATTTAAATACATTTTTGAATCAAAGTGTCCCATACCACTTTGAAACTTTTGAATGGAATTAACACTTTTAAAACATTCATTTTCATATAAATAAATCCTTACAAACCATTTTGAAAACGTGGACATAAATGAGGATGATTTAGAAGAATAAATATTTAAAACATTTAAAATGATGTTTTAGTAAAAGTTCCCTTAGAAATAATCCCTTTGAAAACTCTTTTATGAAATATGGACATGGATAGTAAATATGTCCCTGTAGATACTTACGTAAAGACAACCTCGGATATTAAAGAGATTGTGAAGTAAACCCTTATCAATTTGGTAAATTATGAAACATACAACCCATGAAAGAGGTATCATACAATGAAAATGTAAATACACATAAGGTAAAGTGTATTACATAAAGAATACAATTATGGGCAGTACATACACCACACAAAAGATAATAGTGGAAATATGGCATGAATCTCACGGAAATAAAGAGTGAGATGAAAACCCCTTACCACGTTAATCAACTGAGTCATATGGCCAAAAGTTAATAACCACCAAATTATTTACAGAATAACATGAATATAAAGATAATCATGATAATATATATCAAATTCCAGTACACAATACTCCACTTTCAATAATTTAGTGGCGAATAATAGAAATCTCACGGAATTGAATGTGAGAAAAGAAAATCCCTTACCTTGTACTTTTCCTTGGTTAGGGTAGGTTAACATCCTGTATAATGGTGAAATAATTGTTACTAAATTATACAAGAATCATATACATTAATATGATATCATATATGATCTTTTAATATTGATTTGATAATAATATCTTAGTATTATCGTTGTTTCGGGTGTGAACTTACTTGTTTTCTTTTGTATGTTTTGTTACGTAAGACATGTTTGTAAAGGATAGGTTGTATATTAATCATATCCATAATGATATCAAGTCCTTAAACATCATTTTTAAATCATCAAATGATAATTATACTTGAATGGATACGATGGAGAATGAATCTCATCGCGTTCGTGGAGACGGTAGTCCGTACGTACGCACGAGCGATAATATCATTCTTTTGATATTAAAATAATATATAAATGGATGGTATATCATATATAAAGAATCATTAACATGTTATATTTATTATTTACATGAGTTACATGTCATTATTATACCCATCCAAAATAATAATATATATTGAATAACAATTACACCACGACATGGAGACGGTAAGCCGTACGTACACACGTATGGTGACATGTTATTAAAAGGGTGGATAGAATACTGAATATGGTTGTACCATATTTATAATAACATCACAGTATATATATGATACTGGAGTTATTATTTTAGAATGGTAACAACAAAGGAAGAAGAAGTGGAAGAAGAAAGGAACTTGAAAAGTGGTGGTGAAAACATTACCTCTTCTTTGGGTTCTTCCTTTTGATATGATCAAAAGGGATCCTTAGGTTTGCTTTCTGATCAAACTAAAGCCTCTCGGTTGTATTGAGGGATGTTGGGAGAGTATTTTGGCAGAGTTTGGACGAGCCAAGAGGCTTGAGAGGTGTGAGGAATGAGTAGAAGTGGTCTCCTTTTATAAGGGAGAGGAGGGGCTCTTTAGGAAAGAGTGAAAGTATTACTTTATAATATAATTAAATTCGGTATATAATGGTCCAAAAATAATTGAGGTCGAAGATAAGATGACTAATATTCTAAATAACATCAACCAATAAGAATTTGACAGGTTTTAGATAATATTTTAATCATTATAATCTTATTTATTTAAATGATTTATTAATGAGGTAAACATTGCATCATTATTGTGTCATTAATAATTTAAATTATTTGATGTCTAAAAATTATAAATAAAATATAATTATGTAGTAAATCTTTTTATCTTTCTAATGAATATTTATAATCGAAAATCCAACATGTATAACCCTATGTAAAAATTGTTCTTCTAAAAGATGTAAGCTTATGCCATTTTTATTTTTATTTTAACTTTATTAATATAATGTGTCCCTACCACATACAATTGGCTCCAAGGGGTCCCCAAATCGACCCAAGGATGACCATGGTCGGTTATGTGTCCACCAATAAGTTTAGGACACATTTTAGGGTAATTTGGTATTATTATAATATTATTTTTTAACCCTTATTTACCGGATTTACCCTTAACCATGGTAAATAAAATATTTACCACAGTAATTATTCAAAATGTCTAAAAATAAAAGTTACCTATTTACACAATTTGGAAATCCTGATTACAAATATGGAATCCATTTTCCTAAATTCAGAACACAGAAGTGGCAGAAATTAATTTAAAATTAATTCCAACTGTCAAAACAAAAAGCGTGTTTTTAAGAGGTAATAACTATCAAAAGATTGACACTTGTTTATGTTCGGTTTAATTGTAAAATTATGTCCAATGAACAACATTATATTAAATGGTAAAAATATATTCTAAATATACTTTAAAACCACTCAAATTCATAATTTATCACTATTAATTATTTTGATTAAAAAAGATGTTTTTATTTAAAATTTAGTAATTTTTACTATTCATCAAAATAAGAAAGTTATCCGAAAAGTACCAAAATTTCACCTTAGGCTAAATTCGTTATTCCGAATTCAAAAATGAAGTCCATTTTAAAATATAAAATATATATAATTTCTAAAAGTAGGTATTACTATTCATAATGGCTAGTTTGATCGGTTGTGGTGTGTGTTAAAACTCGAAGTTGCGTACAACACATGCTACTGTATTATTCAAAGGAAAGCGTACCGTGGAAGCTTGGGATGTTTCATTTTAAATTTTTTGATGTCCCTATTTAGTCAAAAAGTTTAAAATATTGTATTTAAAAAGGGTTCACTATTAAAAGTTGATAAAAGTGTAATACTGAAAATGAATTTGTTATTGCATTATATCTAAGAAACTCATAATATGGATTCAAAAATTATAAGGACTATATAAAGTTTAAAATTTAGATAATACTATTCATAACCTCTTTTGAATGGCTTTTTTTTTGTAAGTCATGGTGTGATTGAACTCATTGTTGCGTGTAGTGCAAGTTATTGAATTATTTTGAAGAAATAACACTCTATGAAATCTTGGGGTGTTACATTCAGTTTCTCACATTTTCCAAAAATCTCCCTAGCCATTAAACAAATATGAATCTTACAGACTCATTACGGTGATTTTGTGACCAAAAAACTTCATCTTCAACAACTTTTATATTCTTCAATATTTTAGCAAGAATCATGACTTCCTTCATGAATTTGAATATATTGAAGTTCATATTTAGCATCATTTTTCTTTGATAATGTTGAGGATCTACTTCAAAAGTGACTTACATAAAATGGAAAGTATTGTGACTTCCCAGTACTCCAATAACATCATATTTTCCTATTCATCCTGAATATTATTGACATGATTGCAATTAGACTAAATAATATTGAAAGTCTCATTTCTCTCTTTCTACTCAGATATGATTAATCTATGTATAATTATAAACATCTATTCTCCCCCTTTCATTCATGAAGCTTTAATCACATGTTTCAGAAATTACATTTGATTTGTGATAAATAAAAAACTTAAAAACATCGCCAAGTTTATATCATAGTCATCCAGACTCTGATTCTCCCCAATTACAATCTATTCTTCTAGTCAGGACCCAAGGTGAGTTTGATGATCCTTTTTATCAAGAAAAAAACTTCCTCAATACAGTGGACTTTCTCAACCATTGTGATTCCTATCTTCTTGAATATGATGTTTAGTATTATTTTCACCAAATCCAAAGTGAGGAGACTTCTTTTCTTCTTAAACTTCCTCTTCCTATTAAATTTTTTTGACAACAAAAGACAACACTTGAATGTGATCATCCTTATCATCTTGGACCTAAAAATCTCCCCTTTTGATTTTTTTTGTTAAATAAGGTTCTAAAATCACTTAATATTGTACCCTTAAGCTATGGATTACATATCAACAATCTAATCCTATGTGAGTTAACTCATTTAAGAAAATAAGAATTATTGATAGAAAAACCATGTTGTCCAAAAGATGTGGTCATGAAACCTATCTAATTTTCTTCACAACTTTATTTTTCATCTTTATTAACTTCTTCAACAGCCCAATAATACAAAAAAATCCTACAACCACTCTGACAAATATTTATAATATTTCACACACTTACAACCCTGAATTCACATCTTACCCAGAACAACCCCTTTTTCAATTCTTTATATTAAGTTATATTTAAGAAACAATTCTCCCCTTTTGACAACATTATTCTATGAAAATGTATTAGAGGGGAAAACATATACCTTGAAATTGATGAGAAATTGGTTGGACACCCATGCTCAATCTAAATTTAGAAAAAATCATTCTTCAGTAAAGGTTTTGTGAAAATGTCAACAACTTGTTCTGATTTCAGAACATACTCTGATATCAATTCATTATTCTCCAAATTCTATTTGATTAAATGATATTTTATATCAATTTTTTTGAATGAGAATTTTCTATTGGGTTCTTGGTGATATTGATTTCACTTTGATAATAACACGCCAAGAAGAAGGGTAACTTTAATTCAACAAGTAAATAATCTCACTGAGTTTTCATCAATATAAGTTGGGTAGCATCTTGAGTAGTAGAAACATATGCAACATCATCCTTAGGAAAAATTAAAAATTCTATTTCTTTTTATTCCAAAAAATATATAAATTTTCCCTAAAAATTAAACTTCACCTGATTTAGATCTTCTATCACAAACTTTACCTACCCAATCAGCATTTGAATACCCAAAAAAATCAATATATTCAAAACTACCATACCTGATTCTGAAATTTTTTGTTCCTTTGAATTATATAAGAATTATTTTTCTTGTATGTATATGTGATTCATTTAGGGCACTCTGAAAACTTTCACATAAGGTAACAACATAAACAATGAAAGGTCTTGAGGCGGTCAAATACAGCAAACTCCTAATCATCTTTTGAAAATATTTCTAATAAAATTTCTTTGCTTATCCATATTTACTAAACTTGTTTCCCACTAATAATGGTGTGGAAAATAGTTTATTATTTTCCATTCCAAACTTTATAAGAATTTATTATCATACTTTTATTGAGAAAGGAAAATGTGTTTCTTCTTTTGTAATATTTTTAACCCAATAATGTATTTCATTTCCCCCAATATGGACATCTCAAATAATTTTTTCATATCTTAAGAAAATAATTGAAAACTTCTATCATTATTCCCAGAAATTATTATATCATCAACATAAACAATAATGACAAGAGAAAAATCATGACTTTCTTTGATGTAAAAATTTCTATGAACTCTTCCTTTCTTGAAACTCATCATCATCAAGAAAATATAAAATTTGGAATACCATTCCATTGGAGTTTGTGTCATCACATACATGTATTTCTTCAATATACATACATAACATTCATCTTTCCTAACAAAAAAGACACAATTTTGTTCAATGTAACTTCCTCATCAAGATCCCCATTCAAAAAATACAGACTTTACATCCATTTGGAAGATTTTGTAACTTTTTTGTGTATTAATAGAAAGAAAATTATGAATGTTTCAAACCATTACACCAGAAAAAATTGTTTCATAAAAATTAATGACTTCGATTTGTGAGTAAAATTTTCAAACTAATCTTGCGTTTTTTTCTTATCATTTCACCTTCCTCATTCATCTTGTTCCATAAACCCACTTTTTACCAATAATATTTTTGTTATCTAGTTTAGGTATGAGTTCCCATGTATCGTTATTTTCTATATGACCCACCTATTTATACATGGTATGAACCCTTTCTAGATACTCAAAATACCCATTCAGACAATTCAATGTGATTTTTGAATACAATGAAGTATGTGTAATAACATTTGTTGTTCTTTTTGTTTGAACCTTTTGATGTTGATCACCAATAAAATTTATAGTATAAACATGCTTCCTCGGACTAGGATGAGATTCTATAGATTCTTACTCATCACTTGAAATAGGTTATTTTGATTCTTATTCTTCATTAGGATTATAGTTATCTGTATCCTTATATGAAATGTTTATAAACGTTTCCCTATTCTACTCAACTTCTTTATCTGCATCAGTTTGTTTATTTTTCTTAGTGTTTTAAATCACTTTCACATCACAAGAATAAATAATTCTTCCTATTTAATTATCGAAATATTTGTATCCTATTCTTTCAAGATAATATCCATGCAAAATTCCATCTTCACTTTTGTATTCAAACTTTCCCAAGTTTCCACCTTTCTTCTTTATAATACATAGATTCTCAAAAATTCTAAAGTGTTTCAAACATGGATTTTTTTCATAAAACAATTCATATGAAGTAATATCAGATCTTGTTCTATAGAAATGTAACTTTATAATGTATACAATATTACTCATGACTTGCCTCCAATAGTAATGAGAAAGACCATGTTCAAGTAAGATAGTTCTCCCAATTTCCACCAAACTTATATTCTTTCTTTCTAGTACCCCATTTTATTGAGGAGTGTATGGGGAACTATACTCATGTTGAATTCCATGATTCTCAAGATTTATTTCAAATTATTCATTTCTGTATTCACCACCATTATCAATTCTCAGCATTTTCACGGAATACTCACATTCTTTTTCAACTTTCCTCCTGAAAATTTTAAACATTTTTAGTGCATTTGATTTATATTTTATATACATCAAACAATTAATTCAATTAAATCCATAAATTAAAGGGATGAAATAATTATCTCCATTCATTAATTTTTTTCTCATCATCCCATAGATATCAAAATGGATAAGTTCCATAGGTTGTTTTCAACAAATATCAACATTCCTATGCACTAAATATGCAATATTTCCATTCTCACAAATATCGAAACACCAATATCTTCTTTATAAAAAATAAATAATTTCTCTAACACTATTTATTTTAGAAAATTTTCTCATTTTTCTATGACACATGTGTCTTAGATTATAATTCCACAAATTATTGTCTTCCACCATACTCAATTAATAATAGTTTTGTGCCTCACATACTTGAAATCAATTTCCCTTTTTAGGTTGTCCTCTTGTAACTATCTTTCCATCCTTATCACTTTTAAAAACCTATTCATCTTTTCTAAAATTAATTTTTTTACCATCATCACAAAGTTGTGAAACACTCAAAAGATTATGTTTCATCCCATCAATATATAAAGAATTCATGGATTTCAATTTTTTCCCCAAACATAGTGAACTAACACCTTTGATTCTTAGTGACTCATCATTACCTAATGTCATAGTTCTTTCTATGAAATATTATAAATTCTAAAAAATCTCAAATCTCTTATCATATGAGAAGAAAACACATTATCAAGAATCCAGGGTCATTCTCTTTTTATAGATTTCAAATAATTTTAAACAACTAGAGATTTGTATTCTACCTTTTATTTCTACATCTCTGACATCTAAGAATTGTTTAGAAACTTTTGTTGTGATTGTAAAATTACATGAAAAACCGTAACAATATTCCCTATTTTTTCAAATATTTCACAAATATTTTCCATGGGTTGGAACATATTTTTAATTATTAAACCATCATACTCATATTTCTACATAACTTTCTTTTCAGACTTCTTGTTTTGAGATGATTGAATCCCCATATAAATCTACCTTTCATAACCTATGGAATAATAGTAATTCTACTGGTTGGACCAACAATTATTTTCCATATGCCTGAATCCACCAAAATACCAGCAGTACCCAAACAAAGAATATTTTCTTATGAAGCTTTGATATTAATTGAAGTTATGAACATGTTTCTCGGTAACCTTATTATGTTTCCTATCTGAACCACAAACCTTCCTATTATCAATTAGAATCTTATTTTTCTTCACAACCTTATTGGAACCTGAATTATTAGAAACTTTTTCAGATTCCGAATTTTTAGTAACATTTTCGAAGTTAGGGTTTTAGAAACTTATGAATTCTCCACTTTTTTAATCTTGGCCACCAACATATGTTTTTTATATTTCTTTTTATCAGAAAAAATTTCATCTCCCTTATCAACCTTTGAATGTAACTTTTCTTGATCTTTATCATGTTTCTATGTATGAGAACTTTCACCAACTCTATAGATAGATTTTTTGAAACTTCCACCTTTCTATTCATCTTTATAAATTTTTTGTTGGATAAGTTCCAACTCTTCTTCTTTTGCCTTAAACTTCACTTCCAGATGTTCATTAGTTTATTTTCTCCCTCAAAAGATTACATCAAATCATAATTCTACACTATAATATTTTTCTCTTATTTTGAAAGATTTTATTGAATTTGTTTTGTGGAAGATTCGTCTTCCAACTTCTTGTCTTTATTTTCAATCCTTGTAATGTTTCTCATACATTCTTTTAACTCATTTTTATAAATTAAATTAAAGTTGATTTTCTTCTTAATTAGAACTATTGCTTAAAAATTCTTCATCATTTACTATTTTAGTTAAATTATTCTCACCAACATACTCAGTAGATTTTTCAGATTCAGTTTCACTATCTTCTTCTTCATCGTAATCTTTAAATAAGAAAATTATCCTTTTGGATTTGGTAATTTTCTTCATCGTAGATTTTATCCTTTTGGATTTGTATTTGAATACATTTTTCCTTTATCACCTTGTTTCTTCAATGGATTTCCTATCCTTATTTTTTTCTCATATCTATTTTATTCTTTCTTTCTTTGTGGACAATTTTCCTCAAAATTCCCAATGGATCCACATTTAAAACCTTTTAAAGGAAGTTTCCCCTTGTATTTACATATACCTCTAATCAAATTTTATGAAAATAAGGATAAAATTTCATCAAGATATTTATATACCTCATTTTTGGTGTCTGAATCACCAGCTTCTTCTTCAATAAGATTCTTCTTTGATATCTATTTCTTGACAGCCTTGAATGACATTTCTCTATTAAATTTTTTTACATTTAATATATTTCTCCCTTATCATTTAATAATTGATGAGAGTGCTATGAAAATCATCTATAGATAATGTTTTAGGATCTATATCTTCTAATAAAGAAACATTAACATCAAACATGTCGGGAAGGATTCTTATGATCTTTTCAACTACTGTTGAATCTTGTAACTTTTCACCAAGACATCTAACAGTACTAACAATATCATTTAACCTGGTAAATAAATCCCAAATAGATTCATACTCACCCATTTTAAAGTCTTCATACATCATCTTTTAGATTTTTAATTTCACCATTTTCAGTTTTTTATTTCCTTCGTATATGTTTTTCTGCTTATCCCATAAAACTTTAGTTGAGGAAAAACCTTTTAACCTTATAAATTCACTTTCATAAAGTGGTGATAATAAATAATTATTTTATAAGAACCCATATCTTCTTTTCAGGAATGCATCTTGATTTCTGGTGTTTTTGAGGAAGAGGAGCTTCTTGAAATTTTAGGAGTACATGTCGTGTACTTAGGAGTACATGGCATGTACCGGGTTGTAGTGGGTATCCATGTACTAGCTGTGTAACAGCCAAGTACATGGCTGTGTGAGGTAACCTGGAGACCACCTAAAGTGGGGCCCGGTAAAGGCTTATGCATGCCGTGTATCCTCAGGGAACACGCTGTTTATTTTTATTTTTAATTGTTATATTTGTCCAGGGTTGTGTCTCATTGACAGAACTATCTTCTTCTGAACCTGTCTTGTATAAAAGTAAGGGATATCGACGATTCTTCTCCGATCCCCCGTTTAATCATTCGTTCTCTGAATCAAACAACGTCAATTGTGTTAGAATCACCATGATGAGTTCTTACATCTTAAAGATCCACTTCACTTGATTTATCTTATTTCTTGAGATATCTATAGATGAAAGTTTTAGATGTTTTTATATATCTATGTTGTTCTAGGTAGATTATTAGGTTTAGGTTCAACTATATCGTTCATAAAATATCAAGGTAGGTGGTTTGTGACTTTCTGTAGATTGTATTTGAATTATATATGCAAAAAGTGCCCAATACCTTAGTTTAGGGTATTACGTGTTTATAGAATTTAACCTTGTTAATTCCTACTATGCTTTGTTTCTTGAGTTGGGGTGTTTGATTATGAATAGGGTCTATTACCTTCCTTTGGATGTGTTTTCCCTTTTTTTGATATTGACTATTGGGTCTAGAATTTCCTATTAGGCTATTTTTCTTTCCATGCCTAGTGTAGTTAGGATGGAGTGATTACAATATGGCATGATTGTTATATGTATTGTAGTTTCCTATCCAAGTATTATCTAAGATTTACTTTGGCTGCTGGATATCGTTCTTCATGATTGTATTACATGGTGCTGTGAAAAGCTAGTGTAGTTAAACCGTAAGGGGGAATGGACATTGAGGTCTTCCCTAGAGTGTATGTTATAATTTTCATGTTGTGAGACCATATAGGGATATATGTGATTGCTCCCTCCGAGTGTCTGTAGTTCCACATTGCGAGACCACAGGGGGAATTGGACGTCGATTGTCTCCTCAGAGTGTCTGTAGTTTACTATTACGAGACCATAGGAGAAATTAAAGGTGAGTGCTTCCTCAGAGAGTCTTTTTTAAGCTGAATGAGAGGGGTTAGACGGTGGGAGCTTCCCATAGGGTTGCATGATATTGTTTAGTTTTTTTTAATAAATTTAAATTAAAGTATTTGAAAATGTAGGATTGTTTACTTTTGAGTACTTCCTTGTTTAATACATTATTTTTCATATTGCCTAGCATATATATTCACTGATAGTTAGGAACAGATATTTGTGTGGTTTCCTACTATGATTCGTCTCACAACCTATTTGGGTCATGCTTTTGGGACCAAACAAATTATATTGTAGCAGGTACAGATAAGGTCAAGTGCCCTTCTACTTCAGGTTCTTGACTATTGTGGAGTTGGAGAGCATGGGATCAAGCTAAGGCGTGCGATACTGTTAGATTTTTTTAATTGTTTTTCTTGTGTACTTATTTTCAGTACTGTATTCCATAATTGTGGATTGTTTTTATTCTTTACAAGATACTTGTGACATGCATCATTATTTATCTATATATTCTACATTTTTTTCTTTATTTTTATTCTTCTGTTGTTTACTTATTGTATGATATTACTGCTTCTGATGATGTTATCTTTTTGTTTCCTCTGTGTTACTCTTCTAATGAGGGAATAGTTTCCCCACTATCATACCCAAGGCCCTCACTACTTTTAAAATCCTCTAGTGTCTGGGGAAATGCGCTTGAGGCCATGTGACCAATCGGGTACGGGGCGCCTCTAGGAGGCACCTAGAACTGGGATGTTACAAAGTGGTATCAAAGGATGTTTTTTATTCTTGACTTACTATTTGGAGCCTATAGCTAGGGATATAAAGGAATAGGTAATTTGTAATTAGATATGACTGGTAGTAGCTAACCTGTGTACAGGGAAAAGATGATTTTCCTCGATTATTGAAATTTTCTAGTTTTGCAGTTTTATAGTTGATTTAATTTCACTGTTGGGTGATTCACATGTTTTTTATTGTTCTCATTGATATTATAGAGGTTCAATTTCTATTGAAACCAGATGAGATGAGGGTATTCCATCTCATGCATCATATAGGAACCCTCTAGAGATCACATTTCATACATTCTTGTCCTACCATTTAAGGTGAATTGCTGATTGCATGTTGTTACAGTAGATTTTGTGCCTGATATACATGTTGTAGAGACAGATTCCTTGATAGAATACCTACTCTTTAATTGGGTATTTCTAATATGTAATGTTTATTTTAGATGAACACAAAACGTTAGTCCCTAAGGTGTTATGGGCCCTCATGGATCGGAATTTGGTGGATCATGTGATTGATTGAACTATTATTCCTTATAATATACATGAATAGGATGACATGATTTGATTTGTGGGGAGTATGGGCCCCCACAAATCAGAATATGGCACTCTAATGTTCATTTCATCATTTTTATGGGTTTTGGAGTAGTTTCTAAGGATTTCTCTCTGGAAAACCCCAAAATACATGGTCTATAGTGATGAATACACGTAATATATCATTCTATTCAGGAAGGAATTTTTTTTCTTAAGTACACGCCACATAATCCTTGACCGTGTGACTGACTGTGTGGGAAGAGACACAAGGTTGGGAAATCATTGGTGGAACATGCTATGTACTAGATTTACACGCCATGTTGTAGAGACCATGTATCAGACTGTGTGACAAAGGACATGGGTCGGTTAAATTCTTCTATTACATGTCATTTCTGGCCTAAAAACGTTGTGTAGAGTCAATCGTGTCTCTGACCGTGTGGCTAACAATATGGGTGGTTGAAACTTAAGTGGTACATGTCGTGTCTATACAAACACTCTATGTAGTTTTGTTCTAGGATAACCAGGTGGTTTAGCTGTGTAGGGGAACTCAAGTAGGCGGGAAAAGTTCAAGTACACACCGTGTAAATGGAGAACACACCATGTGTATGGGGTATTACATGACCAATGTTGATAGGAGAACACGCCCATGTAAAATCTTCATGGAACACGTCATATAGGTTTCATACACACCATGTATCCATGTTTTGAAAAAACATGAATGATTTATTTCTCATGCTACTTTATTGCACTTTTAAGTTTCATTCCTTGATAATATTGATCTAAGGCATGCGCTTGACCTTGCAGATTCATGACACCATGACATCCTCCAGTTTTATTCCAGATTCAAGGCAGTGATCAGACATTGGATATGGTAGATCATGGACTACCAGGAGATCCTCCTGTTGTGCCTGTCTAGGAAATAACCATCAGTCCTGATACAGGAACTGATGCATATTTCCATGAAGGCTTCATGAGGTTTATGAAGACCTTTAGGGGAGTACCGCATCATGCACTGTCCATGGAAGAGGTGACACGGGTTTTTCAATAGCAACATCCTCCCACGTTCTCTGGGGATGGAGGACCTTAGGCTGCCAAGTCATGGTTAGAATCCATGTTGTCAATCTTCAAGCATCTAGAGACACCTCCATAGAGAAGTTTGAATATTGCTACTTATATTCTTTGGGATCCCTCCAAGAGATGCTGGGATGTGATCTCATAGGAGGGATGCCAGCAATTTATGGCTTGGTATGAGTTCTAGCATACCTTCTACGATTACTTTTACCCTGAGACATTGAGGGATAACCGAGCTCGAGAGTTCATGAATCTGGAGAATGGTACTCTTTTAGTCATGGAGTATTCTTCTCACTTCACTGAGCTGCAGCACTTCGCATCCATTCTAGGGGTTGATGAGTTATTTCATGCAAGGATGTTTGAGGATGGTCTTAGGCATGAAATTTGATCATAGTTGAACATCTTAAGGTTGACTTCCATCACTTATATAGTCTTCCAGACGGTAATCACATAGAAAAATATGAGGTATTATGGGGTTGTGAGTCTGGGAGGCTCAGCATCCGAAGTTCCTACCACTCCTACTGATAGCAGGAAGCGCCGCATGGAGTCTACGCATAGAGATCTAAGTAAGCGATATATTTCTTCTAGTAACTAGGTGGTGTGCTACCAGTGCGGGAAGAGTTGAAATATGAGGCAACATTTCCCTAGAGACCCATTTGAGTGCCGATCTTGCATCACGATGGGTTATCTTCAGTGGTTCTGTCAAATTTTCTCACCAGCTACTGGTGATATAGGTTCTATTTCGACTCCTCATACTGGTGCAGGACTACTAGTTCCACATCAGACTGGGGGCGAGAGTTCTTCAAGCTATTTGGGCTGAGGTGGAGGTTGTGGCCACGGTGTTCAGTCATAGATTTTTCTACAGCCGCAGGGTGGATCAGCTCAGGGATCTCAATTAGCTTCACAGGTCTGTAGCGTAGGTCATGATTTTGCGATAGAGCAGATCCAACATGAGAAGTATCCCAAACCCTCTACAGTTAGAGGTACAATTTTAGTTGCCTCAATTTTTAGATTCTACTCTTTTCAATATGGTAGCTTCCCATAGTTTCATATCTATTGCTGTTTTGGAAATCCTAGGGATCTGTATCTTTACTTTTGCTGATATCTTGATTCTAGACACTCCATTGGGTACTAGAACGACTAATGTACGTCAGTGATAGGAGTGCCCTCTTGTGGTTGCTGGGTTTCACTTCATATGCAACCTCTATGCCTTAGAGATGACAGGCTATGATTTCATTCTCAAATTAGATTGGTTGGTTCCCTACCAGGATTTTTCAACTACTTTCGTCATAGGGTGATTTTCACATCACCAGAGGGCAGTTTGTTTCTACATAAGGGTGAATGGGATGTCCAGTCGTGCAGAGTGGGACCCGAGCATCGTGGGTTGGGAGAAGATACAGCCTAAATGTCTAGTCTGTATCTGGACAACCCAGGGACTTTATATATGGACATTCCTCTAGTGGTGAATCATTTTAGAGATGTATTTTCATAGGACTTTTTAGGTTTACCACCTGAGTGAGAGGTAGATTTCTCTATAGATCTTGTAACAGGAGTGGCACTGGTTTCCATTCCTCCTTATAGGATGGCTACACTCGAGTTACAAGAGATCAAGATGTAGTTGGAGGAGTTGCAAGAAAAGGGTTTCATCTGACCAAGTACTTCTCATTGGGGTTCGCCTGTCCTTTTTTGTGAAGAAGGCGGATGGTACCCTTAGACTTTGTGTGGATTATCGAAATTTGAACCAGTTGATGGTCAAGAACTAATATCCCTTACCAAGGATTAATGATCTCTTTGATCAGATTCAAGGAGCCTAGGTGTTCTCAAAGATTGAATTGAGGTCTGGTTATCATCAGTTATATGTTAGACCACCAGATATACCTCTTATAGCCTTTTAGAGTAGGTATGGTCTATACGAGTATGTGGTTATGTTGTTCGGTCTCACGAATGTGGCTGCAGTTTTCATGGTGCTGATGAACCAAGTGTTCTATCCATATATGAACTCCTTAGTAGTGGTTTTTGTGAACGATATCTTGGTGTACTATCACAATTGACATGACCTTGATACCTATCTTGAGATCATTTTGATTACACCGAGGTAGAATCAGTTATATGCTATGATTTCAAAATTCTACTTTTGGATGGACCAGATTCACTTCTTGTTTCATGTTATCTTAGAGACAGGTGTATCAGTAGACCTAGAGAAAGTGAGAGCAATGGTTTCCTGGGATTAGATGAAGAATGTCTTTGAGGTACAGAGTTTTATGGGGCTGGCACGTTATTACCATCATTTTATACAGAACTTTTCATGCTTAGCAGCACCACTGAAGGGCCTGACTAAGAAGGGTGAAAATTACTTATGGAAACATTTCTTGAGACTCCACCTTTCAGGAGATGAAAGGGAGGTTGAATTCAGAACCCTTACTAGTTTTTGCAGATCCGAGCAAGATCTATATTATTTTTTGTGATGTATCAGGTATCGAGTTGGAAGTATTGCTTATGCAAGGGAAGGAGTCATTGATTATGGGTCTCTATAGTTGAGGCCACATGATAGTAATTACCTGACACGCGATCTTTAGTAGGATGCAGTTGTTCATGATCTACGCTATTGGATACATTATCTTCTGGGAGAGAATTTTTTGGTTTTCACCAACCACAAAATTCACATGTACATCTTTACTCGGTGTGACCTAAATCTGAGGCAGTGAAGGTGCATTGAGTACCTTCATTCCTTTAACTTTGAGCTTGCATACACTCCTGGGAAAGGCAATGTAGTGGCTGATGTGTTGAGTAGGAGGACTCAAGTACAGGCAGTTCAGGAGGCCAGTAGTGAGTGGTAGATTATGGCTCTGTTCTCTAAGATTAATTTAGAGGTCCATGATAGATAGGGGAAGATGTTTGTTTCTTATATATATGTTAACCATACCCTACTTGATCGAGTGAGAATGAGGCAGCTATCAGATTCTAAATTCCTAGTTCTATGGTAGAGCATGTCAAGAGAGGACCCTATTTATGGATGGACAATAGGCAAGGATGAGATCTTGTATTTCCAAGGATGCATATGGGTGTCAGTAAACACACGCTAGGAGCTGATGCGGGATTTTCATTCTTCAGTTTGGGCAGTTCATCTTGGTGTCACCAAGATGTATCCAGATCTACACCATCAGTATTGGTGGTCAGGTATGAAGAGTTATGTTACTAGTTTTGTGATGTGGTATTCCACATGTCGGTAGGTGGAGGCGAAGCATTAGCAATGAGATGGGCTTTTTCAGCAGTTACCCATTCCCGAGTGGAAGTGGAATGATGTCGCGATAGACTTTGAGACAGGTTTACAGAGGATTCATCGTGCGAATGATTCATTTTGGGTTTTCATTGATATAATAATGAAGGTTCCACACTTCTATCCAATTAAGGAGACTTTTACTGTTGATGAGCTGGGAAGATTGTACGTCAAGGAAATTGTATGTTTACATCGGGTTCCACACTTCATTATTTCTGATAGGGACACCCATTTTACTTATCGGGCTTGGTAGGGACTATAGAGGGATTTGGGTACCTAGGTACTTTTGAGTATATATTACCATCCCCAGATAGATGGCCAATCTAAGTATACGATTCAGGTGTTGGAGGAAATTCTTCGAGCGTGCTTCCTAGATTATGGAGGTTCTTGGGAGAAACACATACCTCTGGTGTAGTTTTCCTAAAAAAATAGTTTTCAAGAACTATTCAGATGGACCCTTATGATTATTTGTATAGTAGGCCATTCTGATAACTGTTATGTTTTCTAGAGGTAGGATATGTAGCGATGTTGGGACATCATCTTGTCTAGGAGACCGTGCAGAAGATAGAGTTGATTTGGAAGAGGATGGCTACTACAAAGTCATGGAAAAAGTCTTATGTTGATCATCTAAGATGACCTCTAGAGTTCGAGGTAGGAGATCAGGTTTTTGTACATGTCACACTGAAGTTGGAATACAGGAGTATTAGGATATAGGGTAAGATTTCTCTGAGATACGTCGGGCCATTTGAGGTTTTGGAGAAATTCGGGTCGGTTTCCTATCGGTTGTTGTTACCTCTGAGGTACCAAGCTATGCAAAAAGTCTTCCATGTTTCCCAACTATGAAATTACTTCTCAGACCAGTCTCATGTTTTTCAACCCGAGGAGGTTGAGTTGGAGGTGTACATATCGTTCGAGGAGAATCATATTTGGATTGCTGATCGCAGGGCGAAGGTTTTCCCCGGCAAGTATGTTCCTCTGGTAGAGGTGTTATGGCATCATGGGAAAGTATAAGACAAGACTTGGGAGAGAGAGACTGATGTGTGATAATAGTGGCTGGAGATGCTTGAGGATTCGTTTTCATCACCACCTTCTTTGGGAAATTCGTGGATGAATTTCTTTAAGGGGTGAAGTTTGTAAGAACTCGGATCTTCTTTTCAGGTATGGATCTTTCTTTCAGGTGTTTTTTAGAAAAAGTGAGTTGTTGGAAATTTTAAGAGTACATGCCATGTACTTAATAGTACGCACCATGTACATAGGAGTACACGTAGTGTACCAGGTCATCACGGGTATCTATGTAATGGCCGTGTAATGGCCAAGTACATGGTTGTGTGAGGTGACCTAGAGATCGCCTAAATCAGGGCCCAGTAAAGGCCTATACACGTTGTGTATCCTCAAGGAACACACCATGTATTTTTATTTTTAATTTTTATATCAAACCAGGGTTGTGTATCATCAACAGAATTGTATTCTTGTGAACTCGTCTCATCCAGGTGTGATGGATATCGCTGATTCATCTTCGAGCCCCTGTTTTTATTTCCGTTCTCTGAATCAAACATCGTCGATTACATTAAAATCTCCATGGTGAGTTCTTTCTTCTTCTAAATCATCTTCTCTTGATTTCTCTTCTTTTGTATGATAACCATAGTGGAACATTTTATATTTTTTTGAAGATCTAGGAAGTTCTAGGTCGACTCAGTGGATAAGGTTCAACTATATCGATTGTACAATGTCGAGGTTGGTGTTTTGTTCCTTTCTATAGATTGTCTTTGAATTATATGTTAAAAATGATCCCAATACCTTAGTTTAGGGTATTGCGTGTTTAGTGAATTTATCCCTATTAATGCCTTCTATCAATTGTCTCTTGAGTAGGGGTGTCTGATTATGAATAGGGTTTATTTCTTTTCTTTAGATGTGTTTCCCCATGTTTGTTTGATATTGACTGTTGAGTCCGGAATTTCATGTTAGGTTATTTTTCTTTCCATGACTATTGTGGTTTGGATGGATGGATTATTATATGACATTATTGTTTTATGTATTGTAGCTTTTTATCCAAGTAGTATCTGAGATTTAATTTGGCTGCTGGATATCGTTGTGCATGATTGTATTACACAGGGATATGACAACCTGGTTTAGTTATACCAAAGAAGGAATGGATGTTAATGGGTTCCCCAGAGTGTATGTTATAATTTTCACATTGCGAGACCCTAGGGGGGATGGACGTGAGTGCTCCCTTAGAGTGTTTGTAGTTCCACATTGCGAGACCATAGGGGGAATTGGATGTTGAGTGCTTCCTCAGAGTGTGTTGTTTACCGTTACAAGACGACATGGGGAATTGATGGTGAGTGCTTCCTCAAAGAGTCATTGTTAAAATAAATCAGAGGGGTTAGACTGTTATAAATTTCTAAAGGGTTGATTGATATTGTTTGGTTGTTTTATTTAATAAAATTTAAATGAATGAGGTTGAAACTGTAGGATTGTTTACTTTTGAGTACTTCCTTGTTTATTACTTCATTTTTCATATTGCCTACCATATATATTCCC
This sequence comes from Viscum album, assembly GCA_963277665.1. Classification (NCBI taxonomy): domain Eukaryota; kingdom Viridiplantae; phylum Streptophyta; class Magnoliopsida; order Santalales; family Viscaceae; genus Viscum; species Viscum album. Next base: position 1,680,917,249 of record OY728135.1, read on the forward strand.
TGATATTTAGGCACAGATCTTTGGGTGATTTCCTACTGAGATTCGTCTCACAAACCGTTTGGTTCATTCTTTTGGACCCAAATAGATTATATTATTGCAGGTATAGATAAGGGAAAGTGGCCTTCTACTTCAAGTTCTTTACTATTGTAGAGTTGGAGAGCATGGGACCAAGCCAAGGCTTGCGATGATGTTGGAGTTGTTTACTTATTTTTCTTTTCTACTTGGTTCTAGTATTTTATTCAAGTATTGTGACTTGTTTGGATGCTTTCCAAGATACTTGTGACATGCATAACTATTTATCTATATATGCTTCAGTTGTTTGTTAACTTTTAGTTTTTTTTTATTACTTATTGTATGGTATAAATTCTTCCACAACTACTGTATGTTTATTTCTTCTACGTTACTCTGCCAATGAGGGCATAGTTTCTCCACTATCATAGCCAAGTCCCTTGCTAAAATTCAGCAACCTTTGGGGTTCAAGGAAATGTGCTTGATTCCATGTGACCAGCTGGGTAAGGGGAACCTCTAAGCAGAACCCAAAACTTGTATGTTACCTTTTGGACCTTCCATAATTCTCAAGATTCTTCTTATCAATAGATGTAAGAGGATCTTCTTCATAAATAAGAGGAAATACATATATTAAAGCTTCAAGAACATAATATCCAAGAGACAAAAGGTAAATAAACATTCTATCTTTTTAGATATGATAATTCTTACCATTAAAAACAAAAATACCTTTACTATTCACATAATTTAGATTCTCTATCAACTTCTGTTCAAAACATTAGTAAATAAAAATGAAGGGAGCATTCCCACTAATACCTATTGAAATTTCCCAGTCATGATAGCTGAATCATTGAGAGTTGGAGGGCTGAATCAGTGATATCTTTTTCTTTTATTCTTCCTTTCTTATGAAATAACCTTCGCCTCATGTTAAAGTTAACTTCCCTACTGAAAACTAATTCAGATAAACATCCACAGGAACAAAAGTATTTACAAGGCTCACTATTCAATAAGAATATCTATATAATTTATATGGTATGGAAATGATCCAATACCACACTGTTCACTAGAAAATAATCATTTTTCATGGAATAAAATGATTAGGATATTATCCTTCACTCGTGTAAAACTTTGTAGTGTGTGTTCTAATTTTGTCCCAAATGAAGTAATACAATGTTTTTGTAACAAAACATGTTACAGTGCTTTTTAATTAACTTTTAAAAATATAATATTTTAAAAATATATTCATTTTCTTACCTAGATTCCGGTAAGAACTTTCCTAATGTTGTAATAAAACTTTTTTTAATAGCTAGTATGATTTTAAATTCTAATTCTCCAAGTTCGATTGCTCAATATGGAAAATATACCTCCCTCCGAATATGGTTGAGACAATTCTGGATCAATATTATCACATCCATAAATACTAATATGATAATTCTTATCAATATTCTAATGGGATTAATATTACAATCATAAAGATATGATGATTATAAGAATACATTATATTCTTGTCTCTTCTCCTTTTTCACTTCAACCCAATGTGTTTTTTCAACAAAAAACTATCTAAAAACCTCTTGTTCTCTCTAGAATTTCATTAGAACTCTACCTTCTCTATACTAATCATGAACAATACTTCATTTAGAAAATTATAATGTACTTTTCTCCTTTTATACTCTCCCCATATGTGGTTTTGGAATGATTCTAAAATTATTTCTCACTCAACCAAATTTTCCTAATTTGCATGTTTCCTTGAATTTTTGATAAATTTATGAATTCGTCAACATTTATCAACCCTTCTGGTTACTTCTTGATCCTTATCAAATATTCTAAAAAATTAAACTCTCTTCTTAATTTTCTTCACAAAAATCAGTCCTATTCAAATTTTACCAATATTATTTCTTCATTGTGATGCTCTATAAAAATTGTATATATGAAGAAATGCACATCATCAACTTTCTTGGAAAACCTTTGTTCAATTTTGTTTCTCAAATTTGATTTCCCGAGGAGATTTATTAATTATGTTTCTCTGAACCAAATGAAAGACTATCTACCCATTCTGATTCCCTCATTATAATAGAATCATATGTTCAACAATAGTTTCCTCATTATGTTTCCCAGCACCTAGTGCGTGAAGGGAAACATAAGTATTCTCAATATGATTCATGTAGTTAACTTCCATTTTGATTTCTTCATTACAATAATGATGGAATATAATTCCAAAATTCTTCAACCATATTCTACTTCTTTTTCTTCAGACCAATGATCATGTATTAATCCCAATATGATGTCTCTTAACCCAAATGATAAAATCACTTGAAAACTAACCAAAGTTCTTCTTTATCTTATAAATATGATACTAATGAACTTTCACTACTTTAATTCATCTACCTTTTTAAAACTAATCAAATTATTTCTCCAACGATTTATATACTTTGGATTTTGGTCTGACAGAAAATCAGTACCTTTCATTTCTCACATTTTCCACACACCCTCCCATCCTTTAAAAAAATATGAATCCAATAAACTCATTATGATGATTTTGAGACTGTAAATCTTTTTCTTCACTAAATTTCATCTTCTTAAATATCTCATCATGTATCATGACTTCCTTCATGACTTTGAGTACATTAAAGATCAGATGTAGCATCTTCTAACTTTGATAATGATAAGGATCGGCTTCAAAAGTGTCTTACATACAATGGAAAGTATTGTGACATCCTAATTCTTCGGCAACATCTTTCTTTCCTGCTCATATTGAATGCGATTAACATGACTACGATTAGACTGAATAAAATTGGAATCACCTTATCTATATTTCCACCCAGATATGATTAATCTATGTACGATTGAAAACACCTCTTTTACCCCTTTCTTTGATCAATATTTCATCACATGTTTCACAACTTACTTATGATTTATGAGAAATACAGATAATCAAAGAATCGTCATATTTATATCATAGTAAATCATACTCTGATTCTCCCCCATTACAATATATTCTTCCAGTTCAGACCCGAGGTGGGTCCGATGATCCTTTTCATCTAGAAAATGACTTCATCAATATGATGGATATTCTCAAACATTGTGAGTCTGATTTTCTTGAATATGATGTTCAATCAAATTTTCATAAAAAATAAAGTGGCATGATTTTATTTCTTCTTAAACATTAATTTCCTCTTAAACTTTAATAACAAAAAAAGAAAACACCTGAATATAATCATCCTTATCAGTGTGGTCCTAACATGTCATGTAGTAATAGACTAGAATCCTAGGAAGTGATCTCTCCCAAATTCCAAGGATTTAGCCTTTCAGGGTCAACTTTAATATCCAATTATCCATGGTGAATATAATTGTTACGCTTTATAGATATAATAGTTAGTCTCCATCGATAGAAATAATTGTGTGATTGGTATCACACTAACCAGTCTACACCCATAATTAGGTCAAATTCTAACATGTTAAGGTTGTGAAGATATCAACTTAAACGATACTCCCCAACCTCGAGAGAACACCCCTTATTGAAATAGATGTCTCTCGACTGTAATCCCAAAGGTGAATTTATCGTCAAAACCCCACTTAATAACTCCACCAAAAGACTCAATACATTCACAATTTGGGTGGATATAACTTAATATTAAACTCCAATATTAAATAAGACACTAGAAAATGTAGAATATAAAAAATATTATCTCTTTTCATGGATGGTCCAACATCATTATCCCCAAGTGTAGGCTGAAATGCATCCAACTATCCTACCCCTCTTCCCTATGACATAGTTTATGCCCCATGAGCTTCACCACTCTTATGATATTTAAACTCTTTCCTAGAATCACCACTTACACTTCCTCTTTTCTCCACATCCAATAGAACACCAACTTCCAGACTAATACTATATAAAATACCCCCTTCCCAAACTCTTATTCTACCATCATTACCTGTCTATCATGGGTTCCTGCATAGCCTCTATAGATATCACATATTTTTTAAACCTCGACACTCAACTAGTGGTCGGTGGAAATTTATATGAAAGTGTACCGACCTATCATACTAGTGGAGAAACACTCTGGTACGATCCTGAGAAACTAATTTTTTTCCTTGGCCCACTCTTCTTTTCAAATCTCCGGTCAACATTCTTATAATGATGCTTCTCAACCTCAGAATACTTACATTCTGATCATCTGGTATAAACAAAATTTCTTCCACCTGAATCCTCCTTAATGTTTCCCTCAGAAATGAGTGCCTGATTTACCACCTCAGAAAATATTTTTAGCAGAATGATGTTTACATTTGACTTAATTTCACATTTATACCCATCTTAAAAACAGTTTTCCATAGTAAAGCCATCCCCCACAAATACTAGAAAAAAGAACAACAATTATTTTTTAAGTGACAAACATAGTCCATAGGGAACATACTCCCATGAGTCAAACTGAAAAACTCATCTTCTCTCTCCTTCCTGAGCATCTTAGGGTAAAAGTTCTCCAAGAACATCTCAGGAATGTTATTCCACTCTATATTCACCAATTTTCAATCTAGAGTCTGGATTTCCCACCAACACATTACATGTCCATGTGATATATATACTTCTATCTTAAATATTTTCTCAGTATGAGTCTCAAAGTGGTCTAGTATAGTCTAGATAGCCTCAATCCAGAACTCAGCTGCCTTAGGTCTACCCTCTATGGTGAAAGTCATAGGGGGTTGTAAATGGAACTCACATGTATATTCGAAAAAACTCTTCAATATCCCCCTGGGACTCTTTCCATAAGCTTCATGAAGCGATCAATGTTCACACAGAACTACTTTCTAACTTCTTTACCCTACACTATCAGTTCCTCAAGTGCCAATACCGGACGATCATTTCCAACAATATCCTCCTGTCATCCTATCATAAAACATCATTGTGGAGGAATATCTATACTATTACAAACACACTTAAAATAACACATAACACAAAATCAATACATTTAACAATAGGGATTCAATAAATCCATAAAAATTCTTCACCCTTTTTCGCACACTTAGTCAAAACTAAGGCATTATCACTATATTTAACTATCCTTTATCTATGTCTGGGTTAATAAAGTATAAACACAATCTCGTTTACCAGTTTTTCACTAGACACCCAATTATTCAAATTTTTCACCATTTTACAACATTCAATTCCATATTAGGCACTATTTTTATTTCATTTATACAAGGAAGGTAAAACAATTCATTTTCAACAACTTCCACAATATTTGTATTCTCATTCTTTCAAAAAAAATGATGCATTCCACAATAATACTTGAGTGCCTAGAATAATTCATGCATACTCAAATATCTCTCCATTTTGGACCATGAGTCAAATCTCATAAAATCTTAGAAACAATAATCACATCCCACAAAAAAGGCATCACTCAAGGTGAAATTAACTCCAAATGTAACAGAAAACATAAATAGAAACAACCCCACCTTGGGTACTTGGGTTTTTCCCCATACATGGGTTAGATTATCTAATAAATGGGCTCATGTCCAACACATGACTCTTCTTAGTCTCTTTTCTACCATTCCAAAATAGTATGAAAAAATATAATAATATAAAACCACTTTGATACCACTTTATAACATCCCGACCCAAGTGACACACATTGGTTCCCCAAGCTGGTCGGTCACATGACCTCCGGCGCATCTCTCCCTACACTAGTGGCTACCAACCTGTAGTGATGGTCTAATATCCATCATGGGGAGGCTATACCATCTTTTTCAAAGGTTCAAAATAGAAAAATTAAATAAAAAATAGACAAATTATTACCCATATGACATTGTAATAAAATTAAAATACAATATACAAACCAAAATAGTAGATATTTCATGCCAAAATAAGTGTCAAGTGTCTAATAAAAACACAAATAATGTAACACCCCAAGATTTCATAGTGTGTTATTTCTTTAAAATAATACAATAACTTGAACTACATGCAACACCGAGTTCAAGCACACCATGACTTACCAAACAAGTCGTTCAAAAGAGGTTATGAATAGTATTAACTAAATTTTAAACTTTATATAAGCCTTATAATTTTAGATTCCATATTATGAGTTTCTTAGACATAATACAAAAACAGATTCATTTTCAGTATTGCAATTTTATCAACTTTTAATAGTGAAACCTTTTTAAATAAAATATTTTAAACTTTTTGAATAAATGGGGACATCAAAAAAAATTTTAAAATGAAACATCCCAAGCTTCCACGGTACGCTTTCCTTCGAATAATACAGTAGCGTGTGTTGTACGCAACTTCGAGTTCAAACACACCACAACCAATCAAACTAGCCGTTATGAATAGTAATACCTAGTTTTGAAATTATATATATTTTATATTTTATAATGGACTTCATTTTTGGATTCGGAATATCAAATTTAGCCTAAGGTGAAATTTTGGTACATTTCGGATAACTTTCACATTTTGATGAATAGTGAAAATTACTAAATTTTAATTAAAAACAACTTTTTTAATCAAAATAATTAATAGTGATAAATTATGAATTTAAGTGGTTTTAAAGTATATTTAGAATATAGTTTTACCATTTAATATAATTTTGGTCATTGGACATAATTTTACAATTAAACCGAACATAAACAAGTGTCAATCTTTTGATAGTTATTATCTCTTAAAAACACGCTTTTTATTTTGACAGCGGGAATTAATTTTAAATTAAATTCTGCCACTTCTGTGTTTTGAATTTAGAAAAATGGATTCCATATTTGGAAGCAGGATGTTCAAATTGTGTAAATAAGTAACTTTTATTTTTAGACATTTTGAATAATTACTGCGGTAAATATTTTATTTACCATGGTTAAGGGTAAATCCGGTAAATAAGGGTTAAAAAATAATATTATAATAATACTAAATTACCCTAAAACGTGTCTTAACCCTATTGGTTGATACATGGTCGACCATGGGTATCTTTGGGTCGATTTTGGGACCCCATGGATCCACTTGTAAGTGATAATGACACTTTATTTTAATTAAGTTAAAATGAATACAAAAATGACACAAGCATATATCTTTTAGAAAACAAATTGTTACATAGGGTTATATATGTTGGATTTTAGATTATAAATATTCATTAGAAAGTTAAAAAGATTTCCTACATAATGATATTTTATTTATAATTTTTAGACATTAAATAATTTATTTTATTTATGACACAATGATAATGCAGTAATTACTATAATAGTGAAAAATTAAAATAATTGATATTATAAATACCCAAAGAAATATAATATGAAACTTTTAATGAATTAAACTAATTTTATAGGATAATATGATATATTAGTATTTATTTAATTTACTTTTTTAGAAGTAATGAATCTGTTATGAGTTTCACAAAAATCAACTATTGAATAGTGCCAAAATTGACATAAAAGAGTTCTTAAAACAAATATTATATTATTAATTGATATTAAATTCCTAAAAATCTAAGGTTCGGCCAAGAGACTTATAGAATGATAGTTCCATCATTAATGGACCACTTGGGGGTCTCTTGGATGTATATAGTAAGTTTATTAACCATATTATATATAAATACAAAGAGACATTGTAAAAGTGAAACTAATTAACTTAGAGTTAATACTTAAAGATAAGGTTAATATAAGTACCCAAACCTGTCTAAATTCTATTGGTTGAGTGGTTTGCGACCTATACCCACCTTAAACTTTGAATAATAAACTTTTGAGCCATTATAAACCGAATATGAATTTATTATAAATTAATATTTCTAGCTTTTCCAAAGGTGCCCCTCACCCCCTTATAAAAGGGCACTCCTCCTTCTCTTTTCTTCACACCTGAAAAGCCTTTTGGTTCGGCCAAACTCTGCCCAAATACTCTCCAAACTTCCCTCACTACATACTAGAGGCCTTATTTTGATCAGAAAGCCAACCTAAGGAGCCCTTTTGATCAAATCAAAAGGAAGAAACCGAAGAAGAGGTAATCATTTCACCACCCTTTTCCAAGTTCCTTCTTCTTCCACTTCTTATTACTTTGTTGTTGCCATTATAAAATAATAACTCCAGTATCATATATATACTGTGATGTTATTATAAATATGGTACAACCATATTCAGTATTCTATCCACCATTTGAATAACATGTCACCATACGTGCGTACCTACGGCTTACCGTCTCCACGTCGTGGTGTAATTGTTATTCAATATAATATTATTTGGATGGGTATAATAATGATGTGTAACTCATTTAAATAATAAATATAACATGTTAATTATTCTGTATATATTATATACCATCCATTTATATATTATTTTAATATCAAAAGAATGATATTGTCGCTCGTGCGTACGTACGGACTACCGTCTCCACGAACGAGATGAGATTCATTCTCCATCATATCCATTCAAGTGTAATTATCATTTTCTGATTTAAAAATGATGTTTAAGGACTTGATATCATTCTGGATATGAATAATATACAACCTATCCATTACAAAAATGGTTTACGTAATAAAACATATAAAAGAAAACGAGTAAGTTAACACCCGAAACAACGATAATACTAAGTCATTATTAACAAAGCAAAGTTAAAAGATCATATATGATATCATATTAATATATATGATTCTTGTATAATTTAATAACAATTATTTCACTATTATATAGGAGTTTAACCTACCCCAACCAAGTAAAAGTACAAGGTAAGGGGTTTTCATCTCACTCCTTATTCCCGTGAGATTCATGCCATATTACCACCATTACCTTTTGTGTGGTGTATGTACTGCCCATAATTATATTCTTTGTGTAATACACTCTAATTTATGTGTATTTACATATTCATTGTATGATACCTCTTTCATGGGTTGTATGTTTCATAAGTTACCAAGTTGGTAAGGGTTATTTCACAATCTCTTCATTATCTGAGGTTGTTTATATGTAATAATCTACTGGGACCTCGTTATCATCCACGTCCATGTTTCATCAAAATGTATTTCAAAACATTTTTAATATTTAAAAGAATATGGGTTAAAGTCATTTATACCCTTGTTTGACTTTTTATAAGAGGTTTATAAGGGAATATTTCTGTCGTTTTCCAAACAAGGTGCTTTTTAACCTTTTCGACAGAATTAAGATAAGAATGTTTTTTTAACTTATACGACGGGTGCGGTTATTTTACACCATTATAAAATCTTAGAAGCTTCCCTTACAAGCTTATAAGGATATTTTCAAAGTAAATTTTTTCTTTTATAATTATGTGACTTTTAAATGATTTCAAAAAAAGAGATATTTCTCTCAAAAATATGAAAATCCAGTGCAAATGTATAAGTATTTAACGCAAGCTTCAAAATGTTTTCAGAAAACCCGACTCTAGAGTGTGGTAGATAGGAAGGGATTGGGAGTGGACCCATCATGGCCTATAATTAGTCGAGCAGTCTCAGAATTAGTTATTTTGTTTTCAGAAGCTTGGATAATGATTTCATAAAAACACTAGAGTACTTTTTAGCAATTTTAAACATAAGTATCTTCTAAAAATATTACATCGGTAGGTCTCATGAGACAAACTAGTGTCTTGGCACAAGGCCTTGACAAAATCTTATTTGTAGTCTTGGTACGAGGCCTTGACTATGTGGTTATGATAGTCTGGCATTATGCATTCCAACATTATGAAAGTGGTTATTGATTTTTGCATGTGATTATTCGATTAGTAGAATATCCATGTGAGTAAGTAAATGGCATTATTTCATTTTATTTATGCCATACCATGTTGAAAGTTCATGTTTGAAAGGATTTTGTTTTAGTTATACATTTCCTTAAAAGTTTATTCTTATTTATGAAAGTTCCCGCTATATTGTTATCCTTACTGGGCATTTGAGCTCACCCCTTTTCTATGTTTTATTTTTCCCAGGAAGTGAAGAAGTAAGTTATGAATGACCTGCAGGGATATTATGTGGGGATATGAGTGTGGATTATGGAGACAATATGTTGTTGTAGTATTTTTTTCGTTTAATGATGTAATGTAAAGCTTATGAATATATCTAGTGTTTCCAAGGCTACTAAACCAATCGGTCTTTCGAGATTTGATCTTTCTTGTGATCATGCCAATATTATGTAATAATGCACCGACTCTGGGTAACTGGGGTCGGGGCGTTACAGTTGGTATCAGAGGAAGTTTAGTACAAACCTTGGAAGCTAGATTTAGATAAACTCTGATTAGAGCACGTAGACCTAAGATGAACTTTGAGGATTAGTATAGAAGAACTTCCTAGAATTTTGGTATTGTAGAGATTTTGTGAGTTTTCCGAGCAATACATCCCTGTCTGGATACGAGCAGGTAGAGGTGACTCTGGCACAGATTTACCTAGGGGTAAAACCTGAAAACACCACTTTGAGCTAGACTCGAACGGGAACTGGTGCACAACAACGGGCCTTGCTGCACTCTTGGTTACGACACTCCCGGGGGATATGCTTAGGATAACTCTCATTTTCTTTACAAATCATTATGAAGGGTTTATGAGTATATACTTCCTCAAAGAAAACATTTTTATGATTATGGATTATATCCATAAATAGTTCAATTTATGTTAAGTGTTTTATAAGTATGGGATTATGTATTTTGATTCATAAACTGGTCTAGTTTATGCCATTGTTTAGAAATGGCGCCCAGTAGAAGTAATGAGAACTCCAGAAATACACATGATTCAAAGAGAAGGAAGGATCATATCTTTCATGGTCTTAAGCTAGAATTTATAAGAGAAATAGTCTCCCATTTATTATCATCATATGAAGAAATAATATCATGTGTTGATAAGATAAGTAAAGAGTTTACTGAGTCTTATGGCTTTGAAGGGAAGCAAGAGAAGAAAAGGATGGAAGAGAGAAAGCTGGATAAAGGGAAGAGGGAAAAGAATAATTTTCCCATATGTGGTAACTGTGGAAAGAAACACCCTGGAACTTGCCTGAAAGGAATGGGAGTTTGTTATAAGTGTGGAGGAAAAGGGCACAAAGTACGTGACTGCAAGGGTAAGAAAATGGTTTCAAATGTACAATGCTTCATTTGCAAGGAGTTTGGACACTACGCGAACCTATGTCCCAGTCATCAGACTATGCCGCAAATGATGCTATTGGATAATAATCATGTTATGATACTACCACAGATGAAGAGGAATGATTAGAGTTCTTGTGTTGATTATGTCAATTGAGTTTTGTATCAAAAATGTACTTGTTATAATAATTATGGAGTATATAAGGATTGTACTGCAGTACTATTTCATTAAGGACTTGAGATTATGTGGAACAAAGAAAAGTGACTCAATAGCAGGATAAATTTTTGGAAAATATATGGTTGAGAGAATGATAAACCATAATATAGTTCTGATACCGAAGTAGTGATTTTGGAATAATACATGATTGTTTTGGATAAATTATATTGGATATTCTTGACTACCTTCGAACTGATTAATGATTTGTATATTCCATCATTTTTGGGGTTTAAAACATTTTTGGATTAATGAAGTATATCCAGCTTTCTATATGGAATAAGGGAGCATGAATGTAATCAATGAGGAATATGGTAATTCAGGATGTTTCAGTGTATTAAAAGAATACATGATGAAGGTATTCATATGCTATTACGGGGTAAAAAGGTTCTACATTATGTTTACCATACTTATAAATGTTGTACTGTGAGTTTGGATTGAAGTATTTTGGATAGTTCTAGTTTGGATTATTTTGGATTGCCATAAAAGGACAACCCGGAGGTCGGGCGGCAACCCGTCGCGTCCGGCAAGGCTGCGAGACTTGAACCCGCAACCGAAGGGCGACAAGGGTGTATCACCTACCACTGGCCCACGAGATGTCCTGGATTAAATAATGTAGTTTTTTTTAAAAGATCTGGTAGATGAATTATAAATTCATTTATTTTGGAACCCTGTACGAATAGTATAAATAGAAGAAAAAAAATTACATTCTATTATCTTTTAGAATGAAAGATGAGTTTGTGGTAGAAATTTATTAATGGATAAAACTCTAATTATAAAGTAAGTATATCTCCTTATGATCTTATCCAATATCATAAATAAATTCCTCAACATTAATAAAAGGAACATAGAACAAAAATGTTGTCCTAGATGGTACCTTAAATCATCACTAATTTATGGCTTTGGGATTCTGGTCTTTTCATAGCCATGTTCTCTACCACTCTCCACCAGATAATTGATGGTTAGATTTCTCTTCCATATCCATATTTTCCTACATGGAACCCTAGTATGTGTTATTTTCGGTAATCTTCATACTTTCCACTCTTTTTTTTAAATAGAGGCCTCATTAATTCATTTTTCGATGTGGGATTTCAACTAAGATATTTTGAAACGTCAAAAATGTGTTATCCCAATACCCTATGTGTTGTTGAACCGATGGTATTTCAAATCATCATAGATTGATGAGTTTATGGACCTCAATTTTATACTTGTTTTTGATTGATGACCTCAATCACTACCTATAAATATTTACGTTTTTTCCCCAATTATATGTCTCTAATTGCCACCAATGTTCTCCTAATCGAGATCATAATTTGGTAGTGACCCTTCCATTTATCATTTCCTCATATTAAGACTAAATTTTAGTAACCCAATTTCTGATGTGGGTTTTCCCACAAAGATATTTTTTATTTTCAACCTTTTATTTTCGAAGAACAATTTCAAATTGCGAGGACGCAATTTATTGAAGGAGGGGAGAATGTAACACCCCAAGATTTCATAGTGTGTTATTTCTTTAAAATAAAACAATAACTTGCACTACATGAAGCACCAAGTTCAAGCACACCATGACTTACCAAACAAGTCGTTCAAAAGAGGTTATGAATAGTATTAACTAAATTTTAAACTTTATATAAGCCTTATAATTTTAGAATCCATATTATGAGTTTCTTAGACATAATACAAAAACAGATTCATTTTCAGTATTGCAATTTTATCAACTTTTAATAGTGAAACCTTTTTAAATACAATATTTTAAACTTTTTGACTAAATGCGGACATCAAAAAAAATTTAAAATGAAACATCCCAAGGTTCCACGGTACGCTTTCCTTCGAATAATACAGTAGCGTGTGTTGTACGCAACTTCGAGTTCAAACACACCACAACCAATCAAACTAGCCGTTATGAATAGTAATACCTACTTTTTGAAATTATATATATTTTATATTGTATAATGGACTTCATTTTTGGATTCGGAATATCGAATTTAGCCTAAGGTGAAATTTTGGTACATTTCGGATAACTTTCATATTTTTATGAATAGTGAAAATTACTAAATTTTAATTAAAAACAACTTTTTTAATAAAAATAATTAATAGTGATAAATTATGAATTTAAGTGGTTTTAAAGTATATTTAGAATATATTTTTACCATTTAATATAATTTTGGTCATTGGACATAATTTTACAATTAAACCGAACATAAACAAGTGTCAATCTTTTGATAGTTATTATCTCTTAAAAACACGCTTTTTGTTTTGACAGCGGGAATTAATTTTAAATTAAATTCTGCCACTTCTGTGTTTTGAATTTAGAAAAATGGATTCCATATTTGGAATCAGGATGTTCAAATTGTGTAAATAAGTAACTTTTATTTTTAGACATTTTGAATAATTACTGCGGTAAATATTTTATTTACCATGGTTAAGGGTAAATCCGGTAAATAGGGGTTAAAAATAATATTATAATAATACAAAATTACCCTAAAACGTGTCTTAACCCTATTGGTTGATACATGGTCGACCATGGGAATCTTTGGGTCGATTTTGGGACCCCATGGATCCACTTGTAAGTGATAATGACACTTTATTTTAATTAAGTTAAAATGAATACAAAAATGACACAAGCATATATCTTTTAGAAAAACAATTGTACCATAGGGTTATATATGTTGGATTTTAGATTATAAATATTCATTAGAAAGTTAAAAAGATTTCCTACGTAATTATATTTTATTTATAATTTTTAGACATTAAATATTTTATTTTATTTATGACACAATGATGATGCAGTAATTACTATAATAGTGAAAAATTAAAATAATTGATATTATAAATACCCAAAGAAATATAATATGAAACTTTTAATGAATTAAACTAATTTTCTAGGATAATATGATATATTAGGATTGATTTAATTGACTTTTTTCGAAGTAATAAATCTGTTATGAGTTTCAAAAAAATCAACTATTGAATAGTGCCAAAATTGACATAAAAGAGTTCTTAAAACAAATATTATATTATTAATTGATATTAAATTCCTAAAAATATAAGGTTCGGCCAAGAGACTTATAGAATGATAGGTTCATCATTAATGGACCACTTGGGGGTCGCTTGGATGTATATAGTAAGTTTATTAACCATATTATATAAAAATACAAAGAGACATTGTAAAAGTGAAACTAATTAACTAAGAGTTAATACTTAAAGATAAGGTTAATATAAGTACCCAAACCTATCTAAATTCTATTGGTTGAGTGGTTTTCGACCTATCCCCACCTTAACCTTTGAATAATCAACTTTGGAGCCATTAGAAACCGAATATGAATTTATTATAAATTAATATTTCTAGCTTTTCCAAAGGTGCCCCTCACCCCTCTTATAAAAGGGCACTCCTCCTTCTCTTTTCTTCACACCTGAAAAGCCTTTTGGATCGGCCAAACTCTGCCCAAATACTCTCCAAACTTCCCTAAATACATCTTAGAGGCCTTAGTTTGATCAGAAAGCCAACCTAAGGAGCCCTTTTGATCAAATCAAAAGGAAGAAACCGAAGAAGAGGTAATGATTTCACCACCCTTTTCCAAGTTCCTTCTTCTTCCACTTATTATTACTTTGTTGTTGCCATTCTAAAATAATAACTCCAGTATCATATATATACTGTGATGTTATTATAAATATGGTACAACCATATTCAGTATTCTATCCACCCTTTGAATAACATGTCACCATACGTGCGTACGTACGGCTTACCGTCTCCACGTCGTGGTGTAATTGTTATTCAATATAATATTATTTGGATGGGTATAATAATGATGTGTAACTCATGTAAATAATAAATATAACATGTTAATGATTCTGCATATATGATATACCATCCATTTATATATTATTTTAATATCAAAAGAATGATATTGTCGCTCGTGCGTACGTACGGACTACCGTCTCCATGAACGCGATGAGATTCATTCTCCATCATATCCATTCAAGTGTAATTATCATTTGATGATTTAAAAATGATGTTTAAGGACTTGATATCATTCTGGATATGAATAATATACAACCTATCCATTACAAAAATGGCTTACGTAATAAAACATATAAAAGAAAATGAGTAAGTTAACACTCGAAACAATGATAATACTAAGTCATTATTAACAAAGCAAAGTTAAAAGATCATATATGATATCATATTAATATATATGATTCTTGTATAATTTAATAACAATTATTTCACTATTATACAGGAGGTTAACCTACCCTAACCAAGTAAAAGTACAAGGTAAGGGGTTTTCATCTCACTCCTTATTCCCGTGAGATTCATGCCATATTACCACCATTACCTTTTGTGTGGTGTATGTACTGCCCATAATTATATTCTTTGTGTAATAAACTCTAATTTATGTGTATTTACATATTCATTGTATGATACCTCTTTCATGGGTTGTATGTTTCATAATTTACCAAGTTGGTAAGGGTTATTTCACAATCTCTTCATTATCCAAGGTTGTTTATATGTAATAATCTACTGGGACCTCGTTATCATCCACGTCCATGTTTCTTAAAAATGTATTTCAAAACATTTTTAATATTTAAAAGAATATGGGTTAAAGTCATTTATACCCTTGTTTGACTTTTTATAAGAGGTTTATAAGGGAATCTTTCCGTCGTTTTCCAAACAAGGTGCTTTTTAACCTTTTCGACAGAATTAAGATAAGAATGTTTTTTTTAACTTATACGACGGGTGCGGTTATTTTACACCATTATAAAATCTTAGAAGCTTCCCTTACAAGCTTATAAGGATATTTTCAAAGTAAATGTTTTATTTTATAATTATGTGACTTTTAAATGATTTCAAAAAAAGAGATATTTCTCTCAAAAATATGAAAATCCAGTGCCAATGTATAAGTATTTAACGCAAGCTTCAAAATGTTTTCAAAAAACCCGACTCTCGAGTGTGGTAGATAGGAAGGGATTGGGAGTGGACCCATCATGGCCTATAATTAGTCGAGCAGTCTCAGAATTAGTTATTTTGTTTTCAGAAGCTTGCATAATGATTTCATAAAAACACTGGAGTACTTTTTAGCAATTTTAAACATAAGTATCTTCTAAAAATATTACATTGGTAGGTCTCATGAGACAAAATAGTGTCTTGGCACAAGGCCTTGACAAAATCTTATTTTTAGTCTTGGCACGAGGCCTTGACTATGTGGTTATGATAGTCTGGCATTATGCATTCCAACATTATGAAAGTGGTTATTGATTTTTGCATGTGATTATTCGATTAGTAGAATATCCATGTGAGTAAGTAAATGGCATTATTTCATTTTATTTATGCCATACCATGTTGAAAGTTCATGTTTGAAAGGCTTTTGTTTTAGTTATACATTTCCTTAAAAGTTTATTCTTATTTATGAAAGTTTCCGCTATATTGTTATCCTTACTGGGCATTTGAGCTCACCCCTTTTCTATGTTTTATTTTTCCCAGGAAGTGAAGAAGTAAGTTATGAATGACCTGCAGGGATATTATGTGGGGATATGAGTGTGGATTATGGAGACAATATGTTGTTGTAGTAGTTTTTTGTTTAATGATGTAATGTAAAACTTATGAATATATCTAGTGTTTCCAAGGCTACTAAACCAATCGGTCTTTCGAGATTTGATCTTTCTTGTGATCATGCCAATATTATGTAATAATGCACCGACTCTGGGTAACTGGGGTCGGGGCGTTACAAATAAAGACACATTGAACACTCTAATAGGTACACAAAACCATTTATTATTCCATCATCCATTCTCCATCCCAAGTCAATCATCTAACATTGGGACCTTTACCTTATCATGCCCAGAAATCCTGAAGTCTATTAATGTACCAATCTACAATACTAAGTAGGGTGTGAGTAGAACTCAGTAGACCATGACAATAGTGTCTAAAATAATATCCAATCAGTAATAGTCTATTCAGTTTTATAATGAATAAAATAAAATCAATATATTATATAGTTTACACATATTCAATTATTTTTTGTTTTACCAAATAAACCCCTGGGTTACCAAGGACACCCGAACCTTCAATAACTACTTCATCCCATTTTAGAATCTGTTCCATAACATATATTAAATTCACAAATTATTATAACATGTGGGATTTCATTATCCATTTCATTTACATTCATATCTTTAAGAATTAGATCCATAGTCTAATGCCAACATATTGGGCCTAAAACACCATGTTAAGAACCCTGTGAGTATTTAGAGCATCAGTCCATGTCTGACGCCCAGTTTATCAGTCAACCATATATGGGAATTTGGATCATTAGTTTTTACCTCACAATCATATTCTATTCAATCGCATATGGATATTTGGAGCATCATTCTGTGTCCCACGCTCATATTTCAATCAATCACACATATATAAGATATATCATATTAAATAGGGTTAATCAAAATTAATCCTCTTAACAAATTTCACATCATGGATACCATCTCAATTATCAAAATAATCATGGTTCAATACTTTATGTACATGAAATAATATGAACAAATAACAATTATACCATTTTAAAATATTAATCATGTAACCCATTAAGCTATTAAGGATAAGTCACCCATCCCATAATTCCCATTATCAACTAATTAATAATCACATTAATTGATTAATTTGGAAATCCCAATATCCTATTAATCCCAAAATCATAATATTACATTAATTAACTAACCAATTAATTAATACAATTCAACCAATTCCAATTCCCCAAATTTATCCCAATTCGTTATCACATGGTAATTTAATGGTATCAATTTAATCTCCACTATAAATTCCCAATCATGGAATTTGAAATTTTAAAATTAAACATTTAATTAAATCAAGACTATGTTGTTTTCAATTTAGAACACCTACCTCAAAATCTTTGATCAAAGATTGTGCAATATAAGTTCCCCAAGTTGAAATATATTGGTCAAACCCACAATGAAGAATGAGATATCAAATCAGTTATTAGATAAAAGATCAAAAATAACAAAAACCATCAAATACTTGATCCAATATTTTTATAATGGAAGATAAAACATTACTTATTATCTAGAAAGAAGATTGGGACAGATAAGAACTTAATCAAAAAGAAACAACATACCCAAATTGGTGAAAACTCATCAATCTGGCCTTTGATTCCTCAATAATAGTGTTTGAGAGACCTAAGAATTCATTCAGAATAGTTAACAAAGAATAGGAATCTGTTTAGTGTCAATATAGGGTGTTTGGGGATTAAATACTGGGGTTCATGAATTTTTATTAGAATTTTTTATGAGATTAAATTTCCATGCACATGGTTTCTTATACAGGGCACATGATTTTCCCTTATTGTCCACCTAAACAAATGTGTCATCCCGGGGGGTCTTACATTTAATACTATGAAGTATGATAGTTTGAAAAACCATGCACCCATTAGGAAAATCCCCTCTATTTTGGGTTCACATGGTTTGCTGGCCTAGCTGCACAGTTTGGGAAAACCAAGACCCAACCATGAACTACCCCTATTCCACCCAAAATTTTCTAATTTCATGCTCATAACTCTTCAATGAAAACCCCAAAAAAGATAGGCTCAAAAAATTTAAAATTTTTCCCGTAAATGATCACAAGACATCCCATTAAAAGATTGATATCTTATAGTTTTTATAATAAAACTTCTATCGGGGGTAGGAAAGACACATGATGTACCTTGAAACACACCCAAAGCCTCTGGTTCATTAGTCCGGACCGCAAAAACTAATCATTACCACTATATTTTTTTACTGAAACGAGGGATTTATTTGATGCCTTATTAAATCAAAAATTGTGAACAGACGTGTTAGAGGAACTCATCTGCCACTCCTCACCATTATCTACTTTGGGTAGCATTGACTCCCCCACACTATTTTAGATCCCATCAATATAATGTGTGTCATTGGGGGAAGTGTCCCTATTACTTTCTTCACTGAATACTCATCAAGAATCACTAACACATGGTTCTACCAACACCCTGTGAACTATGTTTAAGTCTCTCTACGAGGACCACCACTAAGAGATTTCATATCCAAGTGGGACTTTCACAACACCAGATCGTGCTAGTCTTGTACCAAATCAAAAAAGGTATCATAGATCACCATGAATCATGGGTATTATCTACAATTGGATCCCATTATGAAGAACATATATAACTATATCACTTAATCGTCCCACTATAACCAACTAATTCTCTAAAAAGAATACTAGTTTCTATTGCAAACTTCTTGTTTGTTGGGGTCCAAACATAAAAAAAACCAAACCACTACATCGATCCATTTCTCAACTTCTTAATGGTATGGTTCATTGTGAATTAATAATGGTATGAATCATTGTAAACCATGTAATGGGATAATAATAAATGTATCATCACCCTATCCAGATAGATCCATCGACTACACAAAACACGATTGGTCGCCTTCTTAGGCCACTAGAGTTGGGTCCAAGAACTTCTCAACATGGGGTAGCCCTAATCTCTACCTTCTTAGAGGAAAAACCCATCATGAAGCATACTTAGCCTACACATATCCACATATGCTGATTTTCAAAAACCTTTTTCACAATGGGTGGTGTAATGAGTGTTAAACCATTAATATGTTACACCTTTTGTGAACACCCCTTCATTGAAGCCCCATCATTAGTTTGATGATCACCATGGCCCCAATGGAGAATCCTAAATTATTATCATCATTGAGGAACTCAAATCTATCTAAAATAATCCATGGTCAAGGGATTATAAAATTTGTGATAACTCAAGTACATGGGAATAACAACCCATTCTTATATGATTCATGTACCAAAGTATTCCCTAAAAAAGGGCCCCACATATACCAAGTCAAGAAGAATATTTTAAGAGTCCCAATGAGTGGATACATCATCCAATGCACATAAACTGATGTCCTTGGAATAAAATTTGGACTAAAGACGCCTAAACATTTTTATCTAGGTCCAAAACTCAAACTCACATCTATAGAAAAAATTATAATATTTGGTTCTAAGTAAACCACTCTTATACAACTCTTTCATGGTCTGATACACTGAGGTCCTCCTTTCTTGTGGTAAGATGAGTGTGACCATCCTAGTCCCACCTTCACTAGGATAGGGGATAGTATATATCATCCAATAGGAACATAACACACTTGGGAGGCCTTAGAGTAAATTATATTAATGAATAAACACATATCCCTCTCTGTGACAAAGTGAATAGATAAAATGAAAGGATGAATATTTAGAGTTTAAAACATGCATGTAAAAACATATAGGAAATGAATAAAGTAAAATACTATAATAGTAAATATAAAAAAATAAAAACCCACCATATCTGATACTATTTTCCAAACTTCTATGAGGGAGGGGATAAATGTCCAATGAAACACCTAGTACACACCACAATCTGTCTCGGTCACTATCATCCACCTACCATAGGTCCTCCAAGGACTCTATCAAGAGGCATTCCACCTACAAAAGACTTGACGTATTTAGGTAGATCTTATTAATTAGTGCGTATAATAGTACCAATTAGGCCCCCAAAACCCCAAATAGAAATGGTGAAACTAAAATACATCATTCTTCTCAACCTAGAAAGATAGTACATAAATCTCAAGGGAGAGATAGGTGGAGGGGATATACATCACCATATTTTTACTATGAAGGATGATTAAAATCAATATCACCAAGCTATTTTAATCGGTATATGATACATATCATCTAGAAAACTCATATGTACTCATGATAGAGACCAATACTCATAGAGGTCTCTACCATATCGTCAACCATAACATTATAATCAAGGATCAAGATAATCAATCTTCCAAGGAACTCTTACATGAACCTTACCATCACTAATGGAACTCATAAATGAGATTTCACATATCAGGAAACACTAAATTGATGGATTCTAGATGATATATTGTTCTCTTCGATCCTCCTCAAAGAAGACATGATGGAACTTAGTTGCTATCGATACTCAGGGAGTGGATCACAACCATGGGTCATGTGGGACATAAAGAACCCTACTAGAAATATAATATCTTAGTAAATAGATTTGGGATCACATCCAAGATTATTAGGGTATACTATGAACCCTAACATGAAATATAGAGATCTCAACACTTTGATAGTGTTTAACACCAAGGACAATAGGGGAGCACTGAAACCAAATTTAAATATCTATCTTGGTAGGGGATAATATGAATGACTACACCAAGAAACCTATTAGATTTCAATTATAGATAGGAAATAATCACCCTATGTTTGTTGATCAAGAAGATTCCAAAAACCCGACCTAGGGAAAAGGATATTATAGAGGATCACACCCTTGTCCTCCAGGAGGGATTCACTCAACTCTATCTGAATTAGTCATGTAAAGGGGATTATAATCCTATACATAGAGAATAATGAAACATTTTACCCTTAGAGGGAAGAACCATGAAAATTCACCCAACTAATACTATTCTAAATGTATCTCAAAGAAGTGTTTAACTGGAACCATTTAGAGTGTCTTCTAAAATGCCCAAATGAATGCCGCTATCAATCTCTACTTGGATAACAACTCAGAATATGATACCTACAACCATAATCAGAGTCTTAAATATAGAGATATGTGAGAAATATGTATCTAAGGGAGTACAAAATGTGCCTAAAGGGTACATAGGTTTTCTCAAGAGGCTTAACCCTGGCCATGTCCCCTCACGTCACATGTTGTGTAAAGGAAATGTACACGTCATGTACTTTGGCCACAAGGCGTGTGACCTCGCATTGAAACCTAGGATCTTCCTTGCGTGTACATATATTGTATAGCTCTGTAAATATACACAATATTTACATTGAGTGAACAACATTTCAAATTATTTTGTGCTGTAAAATATTACTCTGTATCTTTCCCGTATTCATCAACTCGAACCAATTCACAACAATAATTTCCCATGTGCATGTTAGAGTCCTCCATCCATTGTACACCCTAGTTTTTGTCTTGTACTTCCACAAATCCATGTCCACATACACAGTGTGTCTTCTCATGTCCTATTCCACAATTCCAATTCCAATTATATAGTGTGTCCCTACCGAACATGGAATGTAGTAGAAAAAATTTATTCTTCCACAAAATGGAAGAGCACATGATTTGTCTTCTATATTACATGTTGTGGGATCATAATTTCTGACTGGAAAATCAATACAAGCCTCTGAAAACCCCCATTTTTTCATGATTACTTAATAATTGACCACATGGTATATTTACCTAAAAAATGAAATAAACCCATTACACAAATAGTATATGGTTATTGAGACTTAAAACTCAAAATCTATCCACCATATAGAGAATCATCGAAGCTTCATGTCTAGATCTACACCCTGAAGCTGATGCACCATGATCTGAGAGAGATCAACATCAAAAAGAGAATCTATTGGCACCTACCCTCCTCATTCCCTCATCATTTCATCTATCACACAAGGGAATCCATATCCCTCACCATCCATAGAAACCAAATGGTTAAGGGGTGTATTCTACCGCCTTATTAATTAATTAACATTTACATTGAATTAATTATAAAGTGGACCAACAGTCTCCCTCCACCAAGCACCTACTACCAACCAACTTTATATCATTCCAAGGATAAGACCCACAAAATTGGATTTAATGATTGTCTCTTATTTCTGATACGAGATTCTGTTATGATTTTATTTTTTTTATTATGAGAAACTGTGCAGGCATGATAGAATATTTTTAATAGTTTTAATATCACCACAGCAAGGTTCTCTGAGACTCAGAATCCAATACCCTCTAGATGCCCAAATCTATAAATATTCCAATAAATTTTCAAGTCTTACATAAAAAATTTAGGATCATTAAATCATCTATCACACTTGTAATTGTATTTGATGATCCACAAAATGAATCAATAACATGTACCTAGAAACATTCAGTTATTTCATATGTTTATACTTTAATTTATTACTTTTATCTATTCATTTATAGGTTAAGTGTTCTTCAAAATCCTCTTGAATAATTGTTCATGGATAGAAAACATGAAATCATAGATAAAGGATTTTAGAAGTTTTACTTGAAAAATATTTTGAAAACATGATAGACTATTTAACTCAACCCTCGTACTCTTTTTTGATACGATTGGTATCCATCCATTTTCAATTCATATCAATCATATACAATTATGTGAAATACATATTTAATAAAAAAATACAAAAATGGTATGATCATAGAATCCAAAAGGCTATTATTTATATATATATATATATATTAATTTAATTTAATTTGATATAATTTATCACTACTTCTACAACTTATTATAACATATAAATATGGGTAAACATATTCCATACACAAACAAAAATCCCCAAAGTAGAATTTCTTAAATTCATATTTTTAACACCCCCTTATGATTTATAGATCATTGATTCATCTATTGTTTTAAATATTTTAACATTACTAATTGGATATATATTTAGAGTTATATATATTACTTAAACTATTTCTTATTAAAATAAACATTTTGGATGAAACAATTCATTGTCTTCTTATTCTATGAACATTTTTTAAAAAATATGTCTTTATCTAAATTTTTGTTCCATGATAAAAAAAAGAATAGCTTATGGAGGATTGATGATGAGACAATAAATCACATCATGTTGTCTCTAACTATGTTTTGGTGTATTTTAAAATGATTTGGGAAAAATTACATGGTTTGAACGTGGTATAAAAGGGAATTTTAGTGAAACAAATATATAGACCAATAAATTGATCACATCATTTCTAAAGTGATTCCAAAATATATATTTTTCATTATCCCAATAATTATTAACACCTTTTTGGTATTTTAATTACTTTATGTGTGATTTTATTTAATATTATTTTTTTATATTGATATTGTACCTATTTTTAAAAATACTATTTTCTAGAAATTTTATAATTTGAAATACTTTGAAAAGAATCAAACTCAAACAAATAATTTTAATATATCATAAAACTATTTAAATAAGGAATCTTTTGCAAAATATGATATTTGAAGATAAATTTTTTTGAAATATTAAAATATGTGTGATGGTATTTTTTCATATCTCAGTAAAAATATTTTAATTTTTCTCATTATTCATAACCATGTAACATACCATATATAATTTTATAAAATTTTCACATTCGTTTATATTCAAAATTACAATTTTAATATGCCATGTGATTTTGAAAATAATTATGATTGAGGGTAGATTGTGGGAAAATATTAGATTAACCAAAATAGCCCAAATTATCATTTTAAAAAATCACGATGAGGATTTATTTTATCACAAATATATAAGTAATGCAATTTATAAAATAAAAAAAACTCTTAAAAATATAATTTTTTATGTTTTTAAAATTTATAAATAAAAAAATATTTTGAAATTTTCAAAATTTGATTCATCTGTCATGGAAAATAATTTATACTTATAAAATGTAGTTTAAAAAAATTGTATAACAGTATTTAATATATTGGGAAAAAGAATATTTATATGATTTTTTAGAAAACATTTGAATTGAAAGATCAATGAAAATTTTATTTTCCTATATTTCCCTAAGAAAAATAATAATTTTCTATAGGAAAATAAAAAATATTATTTTTCCTTGATCAAGTGATATTATAGAAAAAATTAAAAAACAATGAAAAAAATAAATCATACCTATAGAAAAAATATTTGGGAATCAAATGAAAACCCATTAAAACTGATCAAGGGATTTTTTCTATGAGTTTGTGACTAGTAGAAATTAGGCAAAAAAATATATTAGATTTCAATCGTTTGAGAGATCATTTAAAAATTAGAAAAAGAACTACTAAAAATCATTTGGTAGAGGGCCCAAACATATATCATAATAGATGAACCAAAAATAAGAAAAAATCATGAAAGCATGCACAAAAACAACAATCATGTTAGAATAACCAATAAGAACAACCGAAAAATTAAGAAAAAATATGAAAGATTGATTAAAAACTAATAAAAAATAATATAAAATTAATTTAAGGGTTGATTCATCCAAAATATTCAAAGGTGGTGACAAAGGGATTTGACTTTTGTTATAGTTTAATTAGGTGGATAGGGGTGACCTCTCTTAGGATTCATTTAAAATAAGGGAAAGGGATTTATTAGTGCTATTAAAAACCGTAGATAAAAGATGCATTTATCCATGTAAAAATACAATGTGATGATAAAGGTATGATTTATCCACACCTTATTTGCACCAATAAAGGTAA
Organism: Viscum album; assembly: GCA_963277665.1. Taxonomy (NCBI): domain Eukaryota; kingdom Viridiplantae; phylum Streptophyta; class Magnoliopsida; order Santalales; family Viscaceae; genus Viscum; species Viscum album. Next base: position 1,680,942,775 of record OY728135.1, read on the forward strand.
TATTTTATTAGTGCTAAAATGTGGTTATTAAATCATACCAATATTACATTAACTGTTAAGCGTTTTGAAATGTATCTTTTATGAGTTCTTCATATAGTGTGGAAAATTCAAGTGTAAAATAAAAATAAAAAAATTATTTTAAAAAATTTAATATGTTTCTAATTATATAAAAATTTATGTTAAATATTAAATTATAATAAATAATAATAAATTTTAAAATAAAATAAAATACATATAAATTAGAAATTATTAAATTATGAATTTAAAAAATGAATAAAAAATATTTTTTATATTAAATTTACATATAATTTTGATAATATTATGATAAATGAATAAATTGTATAAATTATAAAAATTATATAAATATTAAAACTTAATATTATATATATTACAAAAATAAGATAAATTAAGAAATATTTACATGAAATTGAATCAATACTAAATATTACATTAAAAAAATAAGCAAAACATACATATTAAAAACAAAGAGAAAACAAATTTATAAAGATTGAAATTGAAAATTATTCAAATAAAAATGAATTAATATTAACTATGAAAATGGGAAACTTATTAAAAATAATAAATATTTGTAAATAAAAATATGATATTAAATATTAAAAATGAATAGAATATATAAATATAAAAAGAATAAATATTGAAAATGAAAAAATTATAAAATTATTAAAAGTGAATAAGTATCAAATATGAATAGATAATAATATATGAATGAATATTAAAAAAGAATAAAATTTAATAATTAATTAATAGAAACATTACTAAAAAATGATTCAATAATATGAATTATTGAATGTAATACAGAATAAATAATGAATAAATATTGGAATAGAAATAAACAATACTAGAAATAATAGTTAAAAATTAGTTTTTAATAAAAGTGTATTCATTATTAATGAATAAGTAATATTTGGAAAAAAAATAAATGTATTCATATTAAAGGGAAAATAAATAAATTTTAATAATATAAATTACACAAATATTAAATTAATGAATATTAATATTTAAAAATATATTAATAACTGTAATAAATGAATACATAAAAAAATGAATGGATATTTAAAATGAATAAATTTCATAGAAAATTTAAATTCTATAAATATTAAAAATTAATAAACAAAATTACCTAAATAAATGTAAAAAATCAATAAAATTTAATAATTGAATTCAAATTAATTACCGATTCTTTTAAAAAAATAAATTAATACTAAAAATTATATAATTTATTAAAAATAATAAAAATGAAAAAATATTACTATAAAAAAGAATAAATATAAAACTTGAAAATTATAAATATTAAAAAGTACATTTAAGAAAATGTGATTAAAAATAACTTCCTAATTAGAAGTGAATAAATAATAATTGTCTAAATATTTAAATAAAAAATATATTAAAATAAAAATGGAAAATATTAATTAAATAAATTATGAACATATAAAAAATATTTAATATTAGCAATTAAATTTCTATAAATAAAAATAAAAAATTTAAAAATTAGAAAAATATTAAATGTGGATATATATATATATATATATATATATAATGTGAGAATTACATTTGAAAACCCAAAATAATTTTCCTATAATTGTGTGTACATATATGTATTTATTTAAAGATGTGTATACTATAATGACATATGTTATATTGAGATAACAATTGAATTTTCTTTTTATACAATGATATATTCATAATCATACACACACATATACACATTACATACTGACACACAGACAATTAAAAACACATATACATACATATAAATACATATACATACATATACATAAACAAAAATATAAAAATAAAATACATACATATACATCAATATACACATATGTGCACGTACACAAACACAACTACATACACATACATTCTCAAAGATACACAAATATACACATAGTACAAAAACATACACATACTATATAAACACACACACACATACATCCACATGACCACATATACATACACATAGAAATATGTGTGTGTGTGTGTGTGTGTGTGTGTGTTTGTGTGTGTGTGTGTGTGTATACACACACATACCCATACAAACATACACGCACATACACATACATGCACATACATACATACACATTCACATACACAAAAATCTATATAAATACACTTATATATACACTTACTCACATTCATATTCATGCACCTATATATACATACACATTCATACAAATACATGCACATACACACATTATAGACACACACAAATTTACATACACTTGCAACCACACACATACACATGAATACACATACATAAAAATATATGTGTACATTTTAAATTATATAATATAAATATGAATATTAAAATTAAAATATGAACTATATATAAATAAAGTTTTATTTATTTAAATATTTATATAATTATTTAAAAAATATATTCATATATTAAAACAACATATATACATTTTAATTAACATTTATAAATATATTATTATACATATTTATTGATAAATATAGATTTTATACTTTTTTAGATACAAAATTATAACAATAATATTGATAATAATTTTTTATTACAACACAGTTATATAAATGAAATATATATTTAAGTTATATGTACATATATAATATTATTATTATATGAAAAATTTAAAAAAATATTTAATAATATTGATAAATAAAATTTTTTATAATGCCCTTTTATCAGCACTCTAGAAAGCACTGCTAAAGGCCTCCCCTTTGTCGTCAATTTTTTAGCAATGATAAAGTTTAAAACTATATAAAATAAAAATCTATAGTTAAGAGGCCTCAAAATACATTAAGGTGAAAATGAGAGAAACTAAAACAAATCAATGTAATGTTCTGACATCTAGGACTCCCACTCATAGGGACACACATTCATACCTTCTTGCCTCAAGCATACATGAACCAATGGAATCATCTGCCTTATAGGACCTTCTCTTAAAAATCATGGATCCTTTTTTGTGTTATCTGTGAATATTACATTACCCTTTAAAAATTATTCATTCAATTCCACCTCATGAAAAATGATTAGAAAGATACCTTTATAGATAAAACAAGAAATATATAATTCACATTCTCCAAATGTGGTACTTTTCATCATAAATATGTTAGTACCTCACCCGGTCCAAGATCTCAAATGTTCTTTCAATCCCCATAAATAATATACTTTTCTTTATATTCATTCTATTTAACCTAGTAGTAAATAAAATACCAATTTGATCTATTTTTAATATAACTCTACCCAACCATACTTTATCAAACATAAAAAACCTTTTCAAGCCAAAAATTTATTGCAAAACAAAAAATGATACCTTTTAATATTATTTAATTAAATTATACAATAATTAATTTTTTATTATTTAGAAAACAGTTGTCAACATAATATTTAATTATCCATAAATCATCACTTAAAATCACAATCCACTCTTATGAATCCAAATAATAATGAAAAAACATTTGACTTAGTATAAGAGATTATATATTCAAATTCATTGAAGCAAATATATAAAGATCAATAAAAAAATTGGAAGAGTTTTTTGGAATATTAAAAATTATTTGGTTATATTTTATTTATTCTAGGAACCATTTTCCCTCTATATTTTAGAACTACCTGATTGAGTGATTCCAAAAGTCTAATTTTGATACCAAATTATGATGGGGGAGTGTATCAATAAAATCCATAATATTAAAATGAAGAGAAATTGAAAGTAGGAAGTTGAATTATATAATTATGAGTCTATTAGGATGAATTTTGGAGATGCAAAGGAATTTAACAAGATTCAATACTATTTTTTCATAAGGTATTCTCAGCATTCAGGCAGGTTCTGTATGGATTATTTATAAGGCTGTGCAAGGAGAACTGATAATGTTTATAGATGTATAAAACAATCATTGAATGAGTCATCTAAGGTGGTTGAACATAATCAGTTATTAGTCCTTGGAGGATGATTGATCGGAACATTTCAAAGGCAATGAAACCAATTTCACAAGCTAAACCCTATTATAAATTATAAGATGGGTTCATTTGTTTAAAAACTATTCCATATTGTAATCTTATTCCAATTCATTAATAAAGTTTTTACCACAATCCATATATAGAGTATGAATAAATCTAAACCATATTCATAATTGTATTTTTCTTTTCTTTGTTTTTTCTTTCATTATCTTTTAGATTTTATTGAATAGTATTTCGGTTAGGGTTACAGTCTGTGGATGATATGATTTATCTTCCTAGTTCTATAAAAATTGGGGATATGGGTTCATTAAGATATTGGTTGTTTTGTAACATTTTTCTTTATTTTGAAGCTTCTAGAGTGTTCCTTCAGATATGATGTTCCGGACCTAATAAGTGGTATCCTAGATCAGTTGTAGAGATTGGTATGAAAATTCCTTTTTTAATGTGTTTTAGTGATTAGTTCAACAACATCATCCATCCCTCAGTCTTGTAGTATAAATCTAGTGTGTAGTTATTGATATCATTTATTTTGTTTTTTATTTATTAGGAGACTATTTATTCTAGATGTATGATGTTAGATAATGTTAAAGTTAAAGTTAAGGAGTCTAAAGGGGTGTATTTTTTATTCTAGAAGATAAACACATAGAACTTTTTTTACTATAGGTGGATCTTGATGTTCCATTGATTGAAACCAAATTAGATTCAACAAAGAAGTTAGACTTTAAATGGATGGATAATAATGTTTTGTGTTGATCTGAATGTCACTAGCCTTGAATGTGAACTATAATATATTTGATATGAATATTACTTTAAATAAAATGAAGACACTTTCCAAAATTTATGAGAATCCATGTGGCATAAACAAGAAGTTTCTATTATATAAGAAATTATTCATCATGATATTGGAGATATATACATTGATTGATCATATAGAAAACATTAACATGATGAAATTTTATTTGGAATTAGTCAAGATAATGTTCAAGGATCTAAAGTGGGAACAATTGTTACTTTCATAACTCTTGAAATCAATGGATTCCATGGTTTCCATGTTGAGAATCTCATGAAGTTAGATATAATTAGTTTTTATGGAAATTTTGGATCTAATTCAGAAGAATAATATTCAATGATAGGGGATCCAATATTTTATTATAAATGCCAATAATATGAAAGGTAGGAGAAGATTATCTAAATTTAAGAATCACAAGAATGGTAAAAGAATAATAATTAAAATGTAATTATTTTTAAGTGAAACCCATATGTTGGAATTGTGGAAAAAATGATATATAAAGAAATACTTTAGCGAGGGTAAGGTTAATTCTAAAAAATATTCTACTAGAAGTGCATCAGAAAATATGATATTGGAAGATATGAGTGTCTTGTTTTGCAGTTTCACTATCCCTATTGAGTATTGTATTATAAAAACGTTTGATTAATTTCACTCTACATCAAAGAGAAATAGTATAATAAATTATAATTCAATGATATTTATATGGAAACATCTTCTTAGTGTTTAATCTATCTAGATAACAATAATGGAAAATGTATCCATCCCAATATAGAATGAATTATTGTTAGTATTAGAATGAGTGCACCACATAGAAATGTTATGGAATTATTTTATATTTATATGAAAGATGGTTGATGAGTGATTATGTACTAATTTTTTCAATTGGCCATGGAATGTTACACACAGTTCCATAGTAATGGATAAGGGAGTGAAAGATGGAATATTGTACTTGATGGATGTTTCTGAATGAGGAATGCATGATGGATAAATTGATCTCCAAATGTTTTGGATTATATGTATTGGTCAATTTGGTATTAAAGAGATGTAATTCCTTGTAAATAATTGAATTTTGAGTGTTAGAAAAATGTAGTGAGAAAAAATTGAAGATTTCATCCTTTGGAAGAAATAGAATGTTTCATTATGAATGTAAAGAATGATTCCTAAGATAATAAGTTTAATATTATTCATATAGACTTATTGGGGACTACTCTAGTTAATTCTCATAGAGGATCACTATACATTGTTACACTCATATATTATGAAATACAAAAGTATTGGTTGTTCTTTCCCTATCACAATTCCAATGTTTTCATAACATTAATTTAATAGATATTCATGGTAAAAAATGATATTGGAATAAAATTGAAATATATGTTCTATAAAAATTAGGGGATAATGGAAGAAAGGAATTCTAGATTATATACTAGTTTAAAGGAATATGGTTAGAGAATATTGTACCATGAAGTACAAAAAATCATAGAGAAGATAAATAAGAAATTAATGGACAGGGCATGGCATATGAGGATAAAAACTAGTTTTCCATATGTTTTTTGAGTAGATGTAATTAATTTTACTACCTATAGAGTGAATATAAATCCTTCTCTATTGAGGTATCAAATTTCATAAGCATTTTGGTCTAGAATTAAGATTTAATTTTCCCATATTAATATATTTGGTTCACTCACTACATCCACATTTATACTAATAAATGGGATGTGATATAGGATATTTCATGAGTGTTCTTTTTTATATGGAATATACAGGATGAATTTATATTTTATATCATGTTTAATTACTTACAGATGGATTTTAGAAGATATAATATTATATTCAATTATGATATCTTGTGGAAGGATCAAAACCAAGCCGAAGTTATAGATGAGATCATAAACTATTCAAAAGTTGGGCTATGTTTGAAATGATTCATGGTAGTTATAGATATTCTAGAAAATTTAGGGATTTTGATTTTCTGAGAAAACATTAAACCATGATGAAATTCATGATTTGATGGTAGTTCTAAGGATATAATTTTTGAAGAGCTATTGGACTATGGAAACTCATGAGAGAGATATCAAAGTTGATGTTCTAGAAGTAGGAGTTCTAGAAGAATTTGACATTTAGAGTTAGTTGAGTTGTCCTGCCATGATTCAAACACAAGTGAAAAGATTAAAAAGTAGAGTTTAATACTTTCTTCTCATGGATTTTCATGAATCAAAATGTCCTGAATAGGATACAAGTCTGAGTAGCTAAATTCACTAGGGGTATCTATGTTAGATGAAATAGAATCCATACATATTTCTGGGATATGGTACCTAATATATCAACCTATTTATATAAGAGTACTATAGAATGAGATGGTGTATCGACTAAAGAAGTATTTAGGTGAAATAAAGTGGGAAAATTATAGGATTTTCTGGAATGGTCTTCAACAAATGAAAGGTGTAAATTTTTTGGAGATGTTTTTTAGTTGTTAAAGAAGATTAAAATGAATATTTTACTTGGAATAGTCTTCATGGAAGGATTATAATTTGAGTATCCATATGTTAAAACTGTACTACAATATGTAGAATTGGATAAGGAGATTTAGTAAAATAAACAAATGTGTTTCATGGATTAAGAAAAATAAAAAACATGCCTGAAAGATAAAATTGAAATGTTGTATATTAAATAATACACCAAGGTAGTTGAACAGGTTTTTCATAAAAATAATGTTGGGACTAATTTTATTCCATAAAAATGCATACCATTGTTTAGAAGAACATGTATTTGGTGATACAAGTTTCATCATTGAACATATCTTAGTGTATGGCATGATTATTGTTATATTGATAAAGGAAAGGATTTATGAGATGTAGTTTGAACAATATAGATGTTTTGAGATGAAGGATATTTATCTTAAAAATAAACTCAATGGACGTGGATGTAAGAGACATAATGTACAATTTTTTGACTTTTTTTATTATATCATATAGGTAGAAGATATATTTGAAATGAGTGGGGTGAAAACTGTCACAAACCAATCTGGGTCACCATCTAACCTTATGCCTGACCTGGTTCATGACAAGCATCGAAGGGTGTTCATGATCCCCATAGGCTGGAAACTAGTTCCTGGGTATCAATAAAAAGATTTGGGAATGAAATTACCCAATTTAAAACACATAATAAACTAATAATATAAATAAACCAAAACTGAAAATACAAAACAAAAAGGGGATATCTAAATTATAGATTTAAAGAATACAACTTAGAATAAAAATCCATAAATACTACAATAAAAAGGAAACCAAACTCCATCGCAAACCTACATTCAACAAGAGGAAAAAAATCCTCAAACCACTGCCACCTAGATCCACAAGGAAGACCACTAGAGTCTCAAACCACCATCCCAGAACACCTTGCCTCTACCTGAGTAAAACAGAACAAGTCTACATACACCCAATGGTGTATGTAGTGTGTGGGTCACAGCCTAGTAGGATTTCACCCAAATGACAATATTACATGATATAACATTAAAAGATAATCTAACTAGCACATTTAAGTAAAGGATTTTAAAATATTTCTAAGGAAAACCTTTTTATGAGTAAATTTTTTTAAAATAAATACTTTCAAAGAAAAATATTTTACAAAAACATTCATTCAAAAAAATAATTTATATAACACACATGAGGTCAACTATATATCGATGGTAGGAATCACATCATATAAGTTTCAAGGTAAGGTATATTTCCATGGGTAAATCCCTATGGTCAATCTAGCTGAAGTGGGACACTAAAACCTCATACCTTGGTGTAATGTGGCATAGAAACCATGAATAACAGTGTTCTCATGCATGACACACTAGGAAGGGACACCCTAATGGCCAAGTGGTCTCCCATCAACACAATGATTAGTTATTGTTGTAAGAATCAATCTTGTTAGATGAATTCTGGATGAACCACTTCCATGACATCAAGTATACTAGAACTATTCATCCAACCTAGATACCTGGGATTCCCTTATGCTTGAGTTCAAGTTTATATTTCACATGTGGCACCACATTCATAAAGAAATTTCATGTAGCTAATGTAAAACACCTTTTCATAAACAAAACATCTTTCATTTTATACACAACCAAACCACTTTCAAATACATTTACCATAGATCAATAAATTCCATGGGTCAATCCCCTTTGTAAATCCTCACATAAACCCAAATCATTTTCAAAACATGTATCTCACCATTTAAAACAATTTAAAATTCATATTTAAATGTGCAATTCTAGTTCAACATACCAAAATATTTCATTTTCCCTTAAAACCTACTCCCAAATTCATTCTCACCTTAAGGGCCATTGAAAACATGGTTTTCACCCATCAAGAAACTTGTAAAATATTCCCCTAAAACACCATGCCAAAAAACTCATACAAAACATGGATAATTTCCTTTATAAAACCCCTTTCCATCACATAGCATGCCAAACCATTTGAAAAAACTGCCTTTTTCACTACAAAATTAAATCATAGAACATATTTATAAATTTCAACAGGCATTTTAAATTCCTCTAACAATGTTAAGGAATGAAACCACCTACCTCCGGTGAAGAAATTTTCTCGATCTGATGTGAAACCCCAATCACACCTCAAATGCACCTTAAAGAAACATGATTACTACATGGAGTTTCCTTAATAAGATGGAAAAGCAGCATGGTTAGTCCACATGGTTTCTCAAACTGTGGGGTGACTATGCGACCACCTCTATTGAGGAGGGTACCTATCGCATGCTACGCAGAGTCGTACATTGGCCATGTTGTAGGGATATGTATCACCCAAACACCTACCACACAATTATCTTAGCATGGCACACGGTTACTACAAATCATGCTCCAACTGTGCATCATGGCATGTCCACCCATTTTCACAATTTTTCTTGAAAATTAAAGGTGGAACCGAAGTACAAGCACTAGGCCAAGGATAATCAAAGAGAATAAATCAAAAATTCAAACCCGTCACACCTGGTTATAGGGAAAAGAATCAAGAACCTAACCCAAATCGGAACAAATGTGAATTCAAAATCCTAGGTGTGACAATTCTCCCCACCATAATGGTTTCATCACCCATAAATCCATCCCCATGATTTATTTAACAAACAAGGACTTGTATTCTTTCTCTGCTCAAGGATATTCCTAATGAATGAAAAATGATAAAAATACAAGGACACTATAAACAAGAAAATAGGTTTAGAATTTGATCTTGGGAGACCAAAAAGGACTTCTATCCATGTGCCATCCTCCCCCGAGGTTAAAACACCTCCAGTTGATCGATCACAGGAAAGAACTCCCAAAGCACACAATCCAACCACTTGAGCCAAAACACCTAGTACATTACCAAACAAAACTCACGCCACATCCCTGAAATTGTAAAACAAATCCAAACTACACCTTGTTGAACACTTCCACAACCCTAATTAAACAAAATTGTTGGGTATGATCCAACCCTATTGTTTACATGAGGAAGGAAATTGAAATTATATATCTCCAAATGATATTATCCACTACTACATCGACACCAGAAACTCAGCTGGATTCTCAACACATGGATTCCTGAATGAGCTCCCCACTATAAAGAATAGGTTGACACTAAATATCCCTAAGGGAATTTCCATGAGACCAATGGTGGGTCTCCCCATTATAATAATTAACTATCTTATAAAACAATCAAAAACCAACATGAGAAACCAAACACATATAAACATGGGGAATTTTCACACAAACTATCATAAACTGATGTAGGAAACCCAACACCGATCAAACCCCAACCACAAGGGGTCCAACAAAAGGAACTCTAAACCACACTATGTAGTTCTCTAATCCTATAGGCATTAATTTTCTTGGATTATCCCCAACTAGAACTAAGAAATACTCACATGGATAGCCACACATGGAAAACCACACAGAAATTCACATCCACCAGGCCACTAGCACTAAGGTTCAAGAAATTAAGGCAACCATGACTCTTTACAACCAAGGAGGAACTCTCCCACCCACATGGTTCACAATGAAGAAACAAGTTCCCCATGTCACATTCCACTAAACGGGAACATTCTAAAATAAATAGCTATACATGGGGCTTAAACTATCTCTACCTTCCACACTGAGGATAGAAGTTGGAACCATATCCCTTACATCCTAGGGGGTTCTTGACTACATGTCATCTTCACACTGATGGCTATGGCTAGAGCCTTGATGTTTTAAGCATATCCTGCCTCAATGTCAGGTATTGAATACTCCTGAATGGAAATTCTCTTTCATATGTCACACGAAACCACATTGCGGTCCATAATACATCAATAAAACATAACACATCCTCAGACACACATTACCTCAACATGGTACGTCATCACAAAAAGGACTTAGAATATGCACATAAACCTTCCCTTTCACCTAAAACAAGAAAAATGGAAAATAATACATAAGAAAGACACCTTCACCTAGAATTGATAATTTTGGGATTCTCAAAAGAAAACCATGCTTATCCAAAATAGATGTTATCAAAAGGTTCTACAATATCCACCTCAACATTTAAAAGATGACACCACCCTACTATATGTCACCCAACATGACCATTTCAACCTAAGAATCCTTTAAAGGAAATGTACTTAAAAGAGAGTCCTGAGCCACACATGGTCTCTATATGTGTCCATAACAGCCTATTATGATCAAACTTTCCACATTGGTGGCCTGGAATAATCCCTCACTTAGAAGAGCCTAATGAGTGATCCAAAGGTCCTTTTAATGCAGCGTCCAACACCAAAAACCCCAAAACACTTCCACCTTTCCTCACTGTAATTCCAATCACCATTTAAAAAAGGATATTTAGGTTTAAGGGTTTCAAAATTTACCTTTGATGACTCGAGAAACTCTATAAACTAGGGTCTCTTTTAACGTTCCACGTTCACTCTACTCCTGCAAAATGATATGATTAACCGAAAAGAAGGAATTTAGACTCAATCCCTAAAGCAAGAAGAAATTAATTACAATGATCTACTAGAGGTTTTCCAATGGTTAATTACCCATGTCCATACTTCGAACATGCATTAATTTTTTATAGGGGCCTACACTAGATAATAAAGGAAAATTAAGGACCCAACCAAATTGGTCCATTGGACAAAACGTACCACAAAAGAGTACCGATCACCTAGAGGAAACTGGCTCAAGGGCTTACCAACTCATCAATAAGATCACACTAACCATTATCCCAAAACTAACTCTCTGAAAATAACTCAACTTGAAACACCAATCAACAAAAATGGGGTTTTCATGCTCAAAACGCCTCACAAAAATATTCCCAAAATACAAAAAGACACACCACATTTTCCTTCAAAATAATTTTTGAAAATAAAACCGGATTGGTGGGTTTCACCTTCACTAGTGGTATCCCATGGAGTCTCAAACATGCATTTTCACATGCCAAACTGAGTAGTCATCCACTTTCTATAAATATCCCATGCATGTGGTCACTCACGGAAACACCAAAGGTGAAAATAATTTCCAAGGAAAAACATTCAACCAACATTTCATTTTCAAATACCATTATTCCTATTTCTAAAAACCATTAGCCACACAACACAAAACCCATTTCAAATTTCACAAAACTATTTCATAAAAACACCAACCATTCAAATAAAATCAATTTTTTAAACTCTATACAAAAATTCAAAAACATTCCATCCCATTTGAAAACAATACCAGTTGAACATCAAACCCCACTTCATCAATAACCATTTAATTAAAAACTCATCTCTTATTAATTAAAATATTTTTCCAAAACCCTTTTTAAAATAAATCTCCATTTTAAGAAAAACCAATTTTTGATAAACCACATGTTTTAATTTTTAAATTCAAATATTGATAAACTCATCCCATTTACTCAAAACTAATTTATAAAATTCCACAGCCTCAAAGATTTATTCAAAAAAAATATGAAAACTTAATTTCAACCTTCTAGAAATAAAACCATTACCACTTTAAAATAAAATTTTCAGAATTCCAAAAAAATGATTTTTCAAAATAATTTTTAGAACCCAAAGAGACATAACATTCTTCTCAAAGAGAAACTATCACTAATGGGTGACTTGGACATATGGTTGGTAGACATACTCTAGTAAAACCACCATCATGGAGAGTGTGTTTGGACCATGACCCTGGATCCACATGGATATCTAGGCCCTATGAGATTACTGAGACCATTTTCCTAACTCCCATTTCATTTCCCAAACAACAGAAAACCACAGGAACCAAATGACCCAAAAAAAACCTGACATCCCTAGGTAACTTGATTCTTGTAATGAGGTGTATTGGATAGGAATCATAATCATAACAAGAACATCATGTTCTAAAAACTCTAACTTCAGTCTACCCAGAAACTTCCCCAAGGAACATGACCCAAAAGAGAGATACATTCTCTAAAACCATTTTTTCACAAACCAAGTTGGGTTTCTATCTGATCTGATGTCGGACCCTATCCTTGGAAAGTTTCGAAGTGAATTCCCAATCCCCATGGGATTGAAACTTGTGCTTGTGTATGTATAACAAGAATTAGGAATGATTTTACCCAATTTATTACACAAAATCAACCAAAAAGAGAAATAATCCAAAAAATAAAAATACACAACCAAAATGGGGGCAACCAAATTATAAATTCAATGCCTACAAATTAGAATAAAACCCCAGAAATAATACAACAAAAAGGGAACAAAAATCCATCTCATACCTCTATGAAATAAAAGGAACAACATCCTCAAGTCACTGCAAATAATATCCATAAGGAAGACCACTAAAGTTCTATACCACCACCCTAGAACACCTTTCCTCTACCTAAGTAGAACAGAATAAGTCTATGTACACCCAATGGTGTATGAATAGTGTGAGCCAATACCTATTTGGATTCCACCCAAATAAAAATATTCTATTTTATAACATTAAAAGATAATCTAACATGATCATTTAAGTGATGAATTTTATAATATTTCTATCGAAACCATTTTTATTAGTAAACATTATAAAAAGTAACACTTTCAAAGAAAACCATTTTACAAAAACATTCATTCAAAAAAATTATAAAACACACATGATGTCCAGTTTATACCGAAGGTAAGAACCACATTATATAAGAGTATAGGTAAGGTATAGAACCATGGGTAAATCCCTAGTGTTAATGTAGCTCGATTATGAAACTAAAACCTCATAACTTGGTGTAACGTGGCATAGAAACCATGACTAATATTGTTCTTGTGCATGATCCACTAGGAGGGGACACCCCAATGGCCTAGTGGTATCCTATAATCACAATGTCTAGTTAGAGTTGTAAGATTTAAATATACTAGAAGAATTTGGGATGAACCAATTCCAAGATGTATAACGTACTAGAACTAGTCAACCCTCCTAGATACTCAGGATTCCCTTGTGCTCGAGTTCAAGTTTACATTTCACACATGTCACAACATTCACAAAACAATGTTAAGAACTTTGAGAAAAATACCTTTTCATTAAAAAACCACCTTTGATTTTATACACACCAAAAACACTTTCAAATAAATTTACCATTGACCAACTAATACCATGGTCTAATCCCCTTTCTAAATCCTTACATAAACCAAGGAAATTTTTGAAACATGCATTTCACCATTTAAATTTTTTTTAAAATTCTTATTAAAAAGTTCACAAAAAATTAAACATACCAAAATATTTCATTTTACCTTAAAAACCTACTTGGAAATTCATTCTCATCATAAGTTCCTTTTAAAACAAGTTTTGCACCTATCAAACAACCTATAAACCATTTCTGTGAACACTAAGCCAAAACACTCATAGAAAAAATGACCAATTTCCTTTATAAAATATCTTCCTATCACATAGCATGCCAAACCATTTAAAAAACTACTTTTCACACAACAAAATTAAATCATATAATATATTGATAAATTTAAAAAATATTTTTAAATTCATCTAACAATGTTAGGTAATGGAATCACCTACCTCAGGTGAACAAATTTCTAGGATCTGGTGTAAAACCCCAATCGCACCTTAACCGCACCTCAAAGAAGAAATATAAAAAAATAGAGTTTCCTTGTAGAGTCCTCACCAAAAATGTACATTTTATATCCCAAGGATACGATAATATATAATGGGGTGCACTTAGGGATGGTAAGTCCAAGATGACTAAGCAAGGGGGAGGAATGGGTTAAAAATTAGGGAGAGAGAAAATGAGAGAAAACATTTTTAATGATATGGACAGGCCACATGATTAGTCTGTATGGATTTTCAAAATGTGAGGTGACCATGAAACTACCTATGTTGAGGAGGGGACCTATCACAAACATTTTGTGCTATGAAAAAATTATTATCATTGGTCATGTGGTAGGTTTAGTCTCACTCAGACACCTACTGCATGGTTACTAATACATGGCGCATGGTTACCAATAATTATACGCCAAAAGTGCACCATGGAAAGTCCACCCATTTTCACAATTTTCTTGAATATTAAAGTGTGAAGCCAATAATAAGAACTAGAACAAGGATAAACAAATTGAATACCTCGAAAATTTGAACCTGTTATAATCAATTCTCAAGAAAATAAAAGATAACCCGGCCCAAACCAAAACAAAGGTGATTTCAAAATCCCTAGTATGAAAAAAACAATCACCACTCCCATGATCAAGAACATTAATCTAATAATGGTTAAGGATCATATAATTAATTTAAATATTAATCACATGTAAAAGGTTCCATTTTCATTTACTGTCAGAAGCATTAATTGTGTTATGGTTTATACATGGATAGAAATTCTATATGTCTTGTTAGTTTTAGAAGGTTCATGGATAATACTAAAAGATAACAATGGGATGTGGTTAAGATTATACATTATAATATCTAATGTTTATAATGTTTTCCTCTCTATTTTAGAATATATGAACTACTATATGGGTTTATAGAGTCATATTACATAGGATATGTGATCACTTTGAGGAGAACTACTATATATGTTATTACATAGGGTGGAACAACTGTGAGTTGGGTGTCAAAGGTTTGACAAGTTATTATACTTTTTACATAGTAAGAAGAGTATATTGGGATTAAAAAATATGGAAATACATGACCTTTATTACGGTGATATTGGAGTTTCTCATAAGAGGCCCGAATTTTAGGATGATGTTTTTTTAATTCAAAAAGATAAATATACTTATCAAATAGTATGATGTTCTATTATAATACATAGAATATTTATTTGAAATATCAATTTATCATTAAGTTATTAGAGGAAAAAATGTTGTATAAATAAAATGTGGATGGTTTTTGGAATCTGGTGGATATAATGAACAAGTTTGTAGTCTGAAATATGTTTGGGGGATGTTGTGCCTTATTTAGGATGGGATAACTAAAAACATATTGGAGGAATATATGACTACAAATAAATATTTAGTATTAAAATTATTTATTAATTCGTATCGATAAATTAGTGGAAGAGATTTAAAAAGATTCAAAATTAGTGGATTTTTAGGTTTTGGTCAGTCTCGAAACCATTTTCTCTCCATGTGTTGAAACTATTGCAGAGTAAATCCAAATGTCCATTTATAAAAATAGGTGAAGATAATGGAGTATCAAATATAATGGATAGAATACAAGTAGTATAACGGTCCAATAAAGATTAATAAAAATTAGTAATGATGAGTTTGGAATGAGGTAATGGGTTTTAAGGCATTGTATCATGATCATTGACTGTGTGAAAATCCAAAACAATTCATGATTTTTCATCAAGGATTAATCTTCAAGGAGTTTATAAATAATAGAACAAACATAAAATAAAATAAATGTGACACCTTGACCCAAGATATGTGGATTCCACATGACCTCATACATGTCTCACCATAAGGAAGAGGCTAGTGAAAAGATGTGAGGGCCTGAACAGAATATTTGGGAGATTATTCCCTCAGTTATTGATAAATAATAATATTACATAATCATCAAAGTAATAATATTACTAAAAGAAAAAACTGAAATATGTAATTAATACAAAATAGTATTAACCCATTCAATTAAAATGTAATATAAAATATCCAGTACAATAAGAAAACCTATCCCTACACTTGACTGATCTATATACTATAATAAAATGAAAAATAATTAAATGATTCTTCTCTATAATGATTCCAAAGTCTTTCCAAACACTACCTAAAAAACCGACTCCTATATAACTACCCAATATAGGCACTTTCCCCCATCTAAAATCAATGTGCATGGATATTTTACACCTTCACTAATATTCTTATATAGGGTATGAATATAAACATACTAAGACAGCAAAAACACGTAATTAACATAACTTCATCAGTCATATACAAGTGTATGTGATGATTGGAAATAATATAAATTAATATAAAACCCACCAATGGATCATGCGCTAATAAAATTTCCAAAAAACTTGTCCTAGCCATCTTTAGTATATTTTCTGTAGAAATTTCTTTCTGAACCATAGTATTGTATACAACACATGAATCGCTACTGCCACCCAATTCATGCCATTATCAAACACATTGGTCTATATATTCTCACACTAGGGAGGTCCTAAAAATCACACTGATTGATATACTAACAATAAATACATTTCACATAAAATTACACTAGACTATCCCCATGGACTCTATAGAGTTCCATCAATCACATCGATCCATCCCTATAGAATACGGGGAGGTCCATCAACCACACAGACCCATCCCTATAGACATTAGAGAGGTTATAATCAATCACACTAACAGATCCCTATATATTCATGTGAGGACACCATAAATCACATCTACCCATATCCATTTATATTAGGGAGGTCACAACAAATAATAATAAGAAGAAACCATATGAAAAAAAATCACAGAAATAAGGAAAATATCCCACAACCAT
This sequence comes from Viscum album, assembly GCA_963277665.1. NCBI lineage: Eukaryota > Viridiplantae > Streptophyta > Magnoliopsida > Santalales > Viscaceae > Viscum > Viscum album. The sequence continues at coordinate 1,680,960,436 of OY728135.1, forward strand.
GACCCGACCTAATGCCTCACGTATATATGTCATCACCATCATAATAGACCAGAATCATCTTAATCATTACTATCCTTACATCACATTTAATGTTATGACATATCACTAAATACTATCTCACAACACCAAATGAACAAAATCATCATCCCACCACACTAATCTAGTCTTTTCCTTTCTCCAATATCACTCTCTAAGCTATAAAATCTAAGTGGGTAGCCATACACATATACCATTGTATAAGGATCACTCTCATCGATTCAAGGATCTTAATAAATTGGATTGACAACATGAACCATTATGTCCTTCACCCAAGTGATTATACAAACTTCTAAACTAAGATAAAACTTTTCATCCCCATTTAATTTAAGAGAAAACTATATGATTATCTCTAATACAAGGCCCAATTTAACATGTTTCTTGGAATAAAATTCCCAATACACCTATACATATCCTAATATATAGATTCATGCCTCACCTACTCACTTATAAACCAAAAAAATAGGTATCACATGGAAAACCACCTAACTACTTTTAAATCATGGTCTAAAATTAGATAAAAAATGTCTTAAGATGATATGGACTCCCTACCATAATCTTGATAGAGAAAACCCACCACAAATTTTCCTTCCAAAACAATTCAAATGCACCAAATCCCTGAAAAGTTTCCATGGAATTTTTATATTAATGATTACATCAAAAAACTATGAAATATTGGATGAAAAAGAGTAATAGGGAACCACAGTCATAGACCTACTTATAGGAATCAATCGCAACAAACATTTCTTGAAGCCAAAATTAAATGAGGGATAAGAGTAAAAAATAACCCAAAGAGAATAATAAATGAGGGGAAATAATGGGGTCCTTGTGTGAAATTTGAACCCTTTCCCTTAATAAAAAAACATAGAATACTTTCATGGTGTTACCAGATAGTTCACCCTATGGAATATCAATGAAAAATCCTCTTAATCCAAAACCTAGATATTTTGGGTATGAGATATGTGTGACATAATTAATGTATTCCCACATCTCCCAAATAGATACAACTCCATATTTTCCTCCAAACTCACTTCATTACCATTTTCAAAGTTTAATTGTTTAGTCTTTGATTGATAAAAGAGGAAAATGGTTGGGAAGTTTGAAATAGTTAGCTATGGAACCTATGTAATTCCATGTTATGATGAATAAAAAACATATTTCAAACATATTCTTGATAAAATAAATGAATTTTAAAATTTTAAAATAAATTTCAATGTCATTCAATTCAGTTACACCAAAATAGGATTCAACAAACTGTATTGCATGTCTTGATTAGTAAATACCTGATAAAATTATATAAAACATTTCATTATGTTAAGTGAAGATTCCATAGTATGAAAATATGATATTTTATTGAGTTGATATAATGATGTTTTACTTTCATTGACTCATTTTCCTCTCTTAAAAAATCTAAAAAACCCTTAATTCAAATAAAGTTTATCTACAAGGTATTGAAGATCCAAATGATATAAAATTAGGATAAGTTATGGAGAGATTAAAATAATTTAGTTGTCTAAATATGAAAATTAAATTTAATTTCAAAATAGATTTTCGATAATACTATGAAATATTAAAAATACATATATTATTATTATTTTTGTGAGCATATATAAAACAAATGTGATAATGTATATAATTTTTGATATTCTAAGAGTACCATGGAGATTAAGAGATCTGACAATACTTTTCTCTTGAAGATCAGTTGTGTCGATGCTATGAATAAATAAAAAGAGAACTAGTACAACCTTAATATGCACTAAATAATGTGAAGAAGAAGAATATATTAATTGGGAACAATAAGGTTAGTTTTATATATATTCTGTGTTTTTATAGATAAAAGAGTAGTCTTGTTACTATTGAGATAGGAAAAGATCAAGGGTAATGTTGTGCAATTTATATTTACATAGATACAGATAATTTTTTTTATTTTTCTATAAATATTTCATTATGTAATTATATTTTAAAGGTAACAAAATTGGATTTTTACATTATTATATATATAGTAAAAAAATATTATATTCTTTCATGATTTTATGAGTGTAATTAAAAATAGAAGAATTCAAACCAACACATCAACGTATTTGTAAGAGGTCTAAAATGGTGGAATGATCTCATATATTAACAAGATTATATTTTAAACTATTATGATGAAATTATAAACAACCAAAGATATTTTAAATAGATTGTGATACACCATACACATTTGAGAGAGTATTGTTAAATTATATTTCAATAATAAACCCTAATCACCTACACCTACAACTCAAATCTAGTGCGTAGAATGATATCGGTAAATTTTGAATCTTAACTAGGATTAACACTCTCATTTTGATAGGGAAATAATGTAAAAAACATGAGTCCATTTCAATTAAGGATTTGTAACTGTTTCATGCTAAGAAATGTTTAGAATATAAATAAGATATACAATTAAAATAATAAAATGGATAAATCACATTAATTTGAGACAAGTTTACCCACACTGATTCACCCCATATAAGTTTTGATTACATCCCTAATATCTCCCAATAATTATTATTAAATAAAGGGTAATATCGGATTGGATTATTTATATCTATTTTTCTTTATAAATAAAAGGGTTTATCTAAAAATAATTATTATAATAGGAAAAATAAAGAGAAAAATATTTTTAATAAAATTTACCTCTTGAGAAAAGGATAAGATGAATCAGGTTCTCTATGAAATGGAGAAATTTTTTTCTTTAAAATACAATAACATTTCTATCAGTCTATCATCAAGCAAGTGTATAGTCACTATACCTTTATTGATTCAAGTAATTATGATGATCATGTGTTATGTGAAAATTTATTTCAAAACTAATCTTAATAAGATCCAAGAATTTGTGGTAGATATCATATGTTAGTATACATTTCTATTGATGTATTAAAGGTTATTCTACATTTTTATACAAAATAATTAATTTCTATATTTTTTGGTATCTTTGAATTAATGTAGAAAGAAATCACCTAAACTAAAGAAGGATCAGAACATATATTGAAGGAATTGAGAGATAAGTTTTCTTAATTTTATAAATCTCTATAAAATGTTTCAAGGAATAAATGAAGTAATTTTAAATCATGAAGAAATTAGTGTAAAGAAGAGTTTCTCAATATAATCCATGAAAAGGATGATGAAAATAATTAATTTGAATTAATGATCAATGAATCGATGATTAATCATAAAAATAAACATTGATGTTGAGAATTTAAAAATAGAGTTTAAATCCAAGGGGATTAATTATTTTAACACATTGTTACCAGAATTGGAAAACTGAAATGGTAATTAAGTTTGAAGGATAAAGAACAATAATAAAGATAAGGTTTAATTAATATGATATTAGAAGAATGTTTTGAATTTTAAGAGTCTATAATTGAAATTGAATATGTATTACTTTGAGATGATACATATTGAGTCCTCATAATGTAATGTGAAAAATTATTCTCCCAAATTCCATTATACAGAGGCTTATTATATTAAAATAATAGTTTTATGTAAAAATAATATCCTAAAATCAACATCAAATTGCTATTATTCCCCAAATAATTAAGTTATCATCCTTTTAAATTATAATTTTTATGTTAAAATATATTTTCTTTAATAATTAATGATTAAATACAAATATATGGAAAATAGATGAGTAGTTGTGGTGATAAGCCAATTAAGATATCCATGGTGGATTTAAGAAGGGCTATGGGAGTTGGTTCTCCAAGAAGAGCCAACCAATTATTGTAACACCCCAGGTAAATAAAGAATATGAAATTTTTATATTTATCCATATTTGTGAAAAAAATATTAATATTACTTTAAAGGGAACGCTATGCTTGATGGCGTACCCAATACACAAAACTGAGTTCCTTTGAAATCTCATGTTGCACTCTAATAATAAAATAATATTATTTTAAATGGTAGTTAACGCCAAGCCGTTGTAATGGCGATAATGAACAGAACTAACAAAAGAATGATTATATATGTTTGTCAAATATTTTTACTTTTTACAATAAATGTTAGAGGATTAAAAATGCGAATGAATCCAATTTTAAGCGTAAACATTCTAATATTCATTAAAAGGTCGATTAACCGCCTTTTGATGGAGAACCTCTTTTAAATCCACTTTTTGACAATTTTATGTGTTATATTTGACAAAATAAAATTCTTCTTTAGAATCGGGACATCAAAATTTACTTTGTGTAAATTTTTGGTATTTATCCGATGAAGTTCAATTTTTAATGAATAGTGAAAAATGTTGTATTTTAATTCAAAACCTCTTTTTAATATAATTTATTTATATTATTAGATTATCTTATTAATATTTTTTAAAGTGAAATTAGAATATATTTTTACCATTTAATCCAATAGTGTTCGTTGGAATTAATTTCACTTTGAAATCGGACTTAAACTAGCGTCAATCTTTTGATACATTTTGTTTCATAAAAACACGCTATTTATTTTGACAGCAGGAATTAATTATTAAATTAATTAATGGAACTTATATGTTTTGAATTTTTTAAAATAGACATCATTTTTGAATTCTGAATATCAAATATAGCTTAGGGTGAAGTTTTGGTATTTTTCTGAAAAACTTCAATTTTTGATGAATAGTGAAGCCACTAAGTAGTACTTATAAAAACTGATTTTCCGTTTAAATGAAATTTTTACATCATTGTGTGTTTAATTTAAAAAATCAAACATACATGGTTGTCATTAAGAAGTAAAATTTGGTTCAATGGGATTAAAATAATTTTTTGGTGAATAGTAACTTATTGAGTTTTTAATCGCCATTAGAGGTAATTAGTGTACTTTAAGGTAAGAATAATGTTTTAATAAAATGAAATGACCTAGACACATGTCCTACCCTCATTGGATGTGTCATGGCCGACCATGAAAATCCATGGGTCAACTTGGGGACCCCATGTAGCCACTTTGGTTGGAAAATGACATAAATACCTTTTTATTTAATGTTAAAGTAAAAATGACACACACATGAGATGTTTTACTAAAACAATTCTTACATGGGGTTATCAAAGTCATATTTTTCACTATAAATAGTCATTGGAAAGATAAAAAATATTTAATACACCATAGTATATTTTTTATAATTTTTAGACATTAAATAAAATAAATTATTTATGACATCATGATGATGCAGCGATGACCTCATTATTTAACGATTTAAATAAAATGGAAAGACAATGTAATATATAAGACATACACATGTTAAAAACCTATTGGATGAGTGGATTACGAACCCTTATCACCTTATCCTCGAAATACATCAATTTGGGACCTTTAAAATCCAAAACTATTTTGAAAATAAAGTAACATTTTGTAACTTTACAAGAGTGACCCTCCTCTCCTCTTATAAAAGGCCCCCACCTATACCTCTTTACCCACACTTCCAAAGCCTTTGGCTCGGCCAAACCCTGCCCATTTCATCTCTCCACATCCCTATATAACACCTTGAAGCCTCCCTTTGTGCAGAATCTTTTCCAAGTAAGCCTTTGAGCTCAAATCAAAGGAATTTACCCGATTTAAAGGTAATGTCTTCACTTGTGTCCTTTTGTTTTATTTTGCCTCTCCAACCCCCTAAACTCTTTTTATTCATTTATTTTGTAACAAATCCAGTATCTTAAATATACTAGGATATTTTTATAATAATTATTCTAGCTAAACTTACACACAACTACATCTAATGGTTAAAGAATATATTGTTTCCGTGGAAGGCGAATTTCTGCCTCCTGAAACGATGATTGTTGAACATTCTTTTACCACCTTCAAAGGTGGTCATTAAGATGTCACTATATTTATATATGATATATAATATTTTTATGTTTTCCTTAAGCTTATTTATTTTTCATTTATGGCATACCTTTATGGTTTCCATTATGGGTAAACGTGATATCTTCATTTTAGGAATTGTGGACTACCGCCCCCTCAAAGTGATTTGATTCGTTAATGACATATGTGGGACGTATGAAGGATGGAATTAATGTTATTACATATGTTACCCTACTGTAATTATATTATACCTTTATATCTTTATTATTTCATTCAATTGAATACAAAAAAAAGAAATGAAAGTAGCGTTCATGCGTACGTACGGCTTACCGTCTCCATGAACGGTACATTTCATTTCTTATCTCCAAATGTTATGTACTATTATAAGTACATATATATTTTGGATATATATGTAATATATTACATCTAAATGATGGGTATAATTCTGTAATTATAATATATATATCTCTCATTTTGTTTTAATTCCATTAATATGGCAAAAAAATGAAAGTAGTGTTCATGTGTACGTACGGTCTACCGTCTCCATGAACGGTGATTTTAATTTTTTATCTCCAAATGATATGGAATAGTATAAAATGAATATATACTGGATATATATGACATTTAAAACATAAATACTATTCCGGAGATGATTTACCTATAACTACATGGAAAATTGTTTTCCAACAAGTTCAATTTTTACTCATGTACTGAACATCGACAAAAACGTCTGATACGAACTCACTTTATTAACCAATTATTATAACATTATAATATGTGATATGAAATGAATAATAATATTTAAAGGAGGTCCTTAAGCAATTATAAATTGACCAAGTTTTATTATTCAGGAGATTAAAGAATGATCGAGTCATGTCGGACACGAGGTAAGGGATCTTACACCTCTCTTTCTTTTTAAGTACACTCTTTTATGTCATTCTTTCTAAAGCTAATATTTCTTATTATTGGGATGTTATTTTATATTCCTATTTCTGTAAACATTATGTTAATATGATTAGGGACCCTGTTTGTTCTCATCAATCCATTTTTGTAAGTTTATGTGGCGCCGTTAGGCTGCCGAGTTTTCGTAAGGGATCTTACTCCTCTCTTTCTTTTTATGTACACTCTTTTATGTCATTCCTTATAAAGATCATCTTTATTATTATTGGGATGTTCTTTTATATTCCTCTTTCTGTAAACATTATGTTAATATGATGTGGGACCCTGTTTGATCTCATCAATCCATTTTTGTAAGTTTATGTGGCGCCGTTAGGCTGCCAAGTTTTTGTAAGGGATCTTACTCCTCTCTTTCTTTTTAAGTACACTCTTTTATGTCATTCCTTCTAAAGCCTATATTTCTTATTATTGGGTATGGAAGTCGGCTGTATGTCTATTCCATTAAGTATTTATGGAAGTTGGCTGAATGGCTATTCCATTAAGTGATATGTGTGGAAGTCGGCCTTACGGTTATTCCACTTAAGTATGTTTATGTCCCAAGTTACCTTTATATGTTATGTGATCTTTATATGGGTTTTATGGTAATCTTTTGGTTACAAAAGGGTAAGTAATGAACTTTTATTCAGTGAAGAGTTTTTCCTACTTCGAAAAGGTGAAAAGTATTACTTTTTTAAAGTATACATGGTTTACTTGTTGTTTTGAAAAAAACTAACAGTTTTCATTCTTTGTGTATCCCTTACTGAGCTTTTTATGCTCATCCCAAGTTTTTGAAATGTTTTTCACAGGATTTAACGTGGAATAGGGTCAAGGATGGGATCAAGGGAAATTCATGCTACAAAAAACATGGAACTAGACATGTTTCATTTTAAGAGTTTTTATTTTATGGAAACTTAGTAGAAGTTTCTACTTTGTAATCTTTTGAGATGTAATAGTTATGTCCTAATTCTCTAAAACTCTAAACCTGTAAAGATCCTCAATGTGAATTATTCATTTAATTCAATTTTAAGTATGGTTTAAGTCTAGGGCCTTATAGTTGGTATCAGAGGTCGGTTTAGATAACTTTAGAGGTTTGGGTATCCTCTAAGCATAAGTGACATTACCATAATGGTTAGTATTTCAGAAATAGTCCTAGTTTTAGATAAAGTGAATGAGTAAGTATATATTAGTTTTTATCTTCCTCATTAGTACATGATGGTTTTGTTGATATACTCACACTGACATTTCTGTTTTTAGTGAATGGATGGATCTAGCAGGCACCAAAGAGACAACAGGTTTGAAGGAAACTGTGGTGGTTCTCTGATTAAGATACTAGATAAAATGGGGGATTCAATGAGGAAACTCGTGGTTGTTCTAAACCAACTATCAAGGAGTCATGATAAACCACTTGAACCTTGGTATGATCTATAATGCATCATGTACAAGATGACCAATCGATGTGGAAGTTCAGGTAATAATTATAAACGTAACCATTAGAGTTTATATGATCCTTAATTTTGAGGTAATTATGGGTTATTATATGTTATGATGGAAAATGAAAGGCATGAGATATACTTTAGGTTAAAATATGTTATGATTATTTTTGAAGATTTTATCTCGTTTTGGGGAATGTTTTAAGAATTATTTAGTTTTGGAAAAAGGACAACACGCAGACCGTGTGACAACCCGTCGCGTCGAACAAAGCTGTGGGAATCGAACCCACAACCAAAGTGCGAATGGTATTTATCACCTACCACTGGACTATGTGAAGTCCCTGGTTAGTTTGACTGATTCTTTTTAGTTAGATTATTTTAGGAATCAAGATTATTTTTATTTTGGGTTATCTATGGAAATTTATTAACCTATCGTGGAGGATATGTGATTAGGTTAATTACTTTTAAATATGAGACTTTAAGAGCAACTGATGTTGTTTCGAGATAAATTTTACGATTTAACTTGGAAGACTATGTGACTAAATCCTTCAAATATTTGGGTTTCAATCTTAGTTTGGTTTACTTTGAAGAATTTTATGGACCAATTGTTTATCGAATGGTCCTCGTTGAACTTTGGGATTTGTTGGACAAATTTTGGAGATTAAGAATAGATTTTCTTTTTATAAAGGGTTATCCTTTTCTGGATTATCTGATCTTGTACTAACATTTTTGGTTTTGGTTATGGTTTTGGTTAAGATATAAAGACATGGAAATTATATATTTCTCTTTCGTGGATTGGGAGATTCTCCGGAAGTTGATTATAGTACTCTTAATGCGAACAAGTCTTCCTAAAAACTCGTATTTTGGAGAAAATATGAGTTTGATTAAGGAATCTAGTAAAAGTTGAAAGTCTACGTGACAAGTAAGTATGTTTCATTATGATTTAGTTAAACTCAAAAAATAAATTCCTCAATGAAGAGTAACTTAAAACAAAAATGTTGTCTGTTAACTTTTCCTACTGGGGAATCGAATACTGTTTAACCCATCACATGTTTGTGATTTTCTTGTGGTTAACTTTCTCCTAGACATGTTTACTATCACTCTCCATCAGAACATGACCCTTTTTTTCTCCTCCATATCCATATTTTCATACTTGGAATCCTAGTATGGGTTAACTCGGGTGACATTTGTACTTATCTCCCATTATTTTAAAGTGATTGTTTTACCGACTCTTGTTCCGATGTGGGACTTTCATGGATGTTTCCGAGCCCAATTTTAAAATTCCGAGGATATAATTCCAAAAAGGGGGGAAGGATGTAACACCCCATGTAAATAAAGAATATTAAATTTTTATATTTATACATATTTGTGAAAAAAATATTAATATTACTTTAAAGGGAACGCTATGCTCGATGGCGTACCCAATACACAACAACGAGTTCCTTTGAAATCTTACGCTGCACTCTAATAATAAAATAATATTATTTTAAATGGTAGTTAATGCCTAGTCGTTGTAATGGAGAGAATGGACATAACTAACAAAAAATGATTATATATGTTTGTCAAATATTTTTACTTTTTAAAATAAATGTTAGAGGATTAAAAATGCGAATTAATCCAATTTTAAGCGTAAACATTCTAATATTCTTTAAGAGGGCGATTAACCGCCTTTTGATGGAGAACCTCTTTTAAATCCACTTTTTGACAATTTTATGTGTTATATTTGACAAAATAAAATTCTTCTTTAGAATCGGGACATCAAAATTTACTTTGTGTAAATTTTTGGTATTTTTCCGATGAAGTTCAATTTTTAATGAATAGTGAAAAATGATGTATTTTAATTCAAAACCTCTTTTTAATATAATTTATTTATATTATTAGATTATCTTTTTAATTGATTTTAAAGTGAAATTATAATATATTTTTACCATTTAATCCAATAGTGTTCATTGGAATTAATTTCACTTTGAAATCGAACTTAAACTAGCGTCATTCTTTTGATACATTTTGTTTCATAAAAACACGCTATTTGTTTTGACAGCGGGAATTAATTATTAAATTAATTAATGAAACTTATATGTTTTGAATTTTTTAAAATATACATTATTTTTGAATTTGGAATATCAAATATAGCTTAGGGTGAAGTTTTGGTATTTTTCTGAAAAACTTCAATTTTTGATGAATAGTGAAACCACTAAGTGGTACTTATAAAAACTGATTTTTAGTTTAAATGAAATTTTTCCATAATTGTGTGTTGAATTTAAAAAATGCGACATACATGGTTGTAATTAAGAAGTAAAATGTGCTTCAGTGGGATTAAAATAATTTTTTGGTGAATAGTAACTTATTAAGTTTTTAATCGCGATTAGAGGTAATTAGTGTAGTTTAAGGTAAGAATAATGTTTTAATAAAATGAAATGGCCTAGACACATGTCCTACCCTAATTAGATGTGTCATGGCCGACCAATACAATCCATGGGTCAACTTGGGGACCCCATGGAGCCACTTTGGTTGGAAAATGACATAAATACCTTTTTATTTAATGTTAAAGTGAAAATGACACACACATGAGATGTTTTACTAAAACAATTTTTACATGGGGTTATAAAAGTCCGATTTTTCACTATAAATAGTCATTGGAAAGATAAAAATATTTCACACACCATAGTATATTTTTTTATAATTTTTAGGCATTAAATAAATTAAATTATTTATGACATCATGATGATGCAGTGATGACCTCATTATTTAATGATTTAAATAAAATGGAAAGATAATGTAATATCTAAGACCTAAACATGTTCAAAACCTATTGGATGAGTTTATTTATAACCCTTATCACATTATCCTCGAAATACATCAATTTGGGACCTTTAAAATCCTAAACGCTTTTGAAAATAAAGTAACATTTTGTAACATTACAAGAGTGCCCCTCCTCTCCTCTTATAAAAGGCCCCCACCTCTACCTCTTTACCCACACTTCCAAAGCCTTTGGATCGGCCAAACCCTGCCCATTTAATCTCTCCACATCCCTCTATAACTCCTTGAAGCCTCAATTTGGGAATAATCCCTTCCAAGGAAGCCTTTGAGCTCAAATCAAAGGAAGTTACCCGATTTAAAGGTAATGTCTTCACTTGTGTCCTTTTGTTTTATTTTCCCTCTCCAACCCCCTAAACTCTTTTTATTCATTTATTTTGTAAAAAATCAAGTATATTAAATATACTATGATGTTTTTATAATAATTATTTGAGATGAACTTACACACAACTACATCTAATGGTTAAATAACATACTGTTTCCGTGGATGGAAAATTTATGCCTCCCGAAACGATGATTGTTCAACATTCTTTTAACACCTTCAAATGTGGCCATTAATATGTCACTATAATTATATATGATATATAATATGTTTATGTTTTCCTTAATCTTCTGTATTTTTTGTTTATGGCATACCTTTATGGTTTCCATTATGGGTAAACGCGATATCTTCATTTTAGGAAGTGCGGACTACCGCCCCCTCAAAGTGATTTGAATCGTTAATGCCGTATGTGGGACATATAAAGGATGGAATTAATGGTATTACATATGTTATCCTACTGTAATTATAGTATACCTTTATATCTTTATTATTTCATTCAATTTAATACAAAAAAAAGAAATGAAAGTAGCGTTCATGCGTACGTACGGCTTACCGTCTCCATGAACGGTACATTTCATTTCTTATCTCCAAATGTTATGTACTATTATAAGTACATATATATATTGGATATATATGTAATATATTACATCTAAATTATGGGTATAATTATGGAATTATAATATATATCTCTCTCATTTTGTTTTAATTCCATTAGTATGGCAAAAAAATGAAAGTAGCGTTCATGCGTACGTACGACGTACTGTCTCCATGAACGGTGCTTTTAATTTTTTATCTCCAAATGCTATGGAATAGTATAAAATGAATATATACTGGATATATATGATATTTAAAACATAAATACTATTCTGGAGATGATGTACCTATAACTACATGGAAAATTCTTTTCCAACAAGTTCAATTTTTACTCATGTACTGAACATCGACAAAAACGTCTGATACGAACTCACTTTATTAACCAATTATTATAAAATTATAATATGTGATATGAACTGAATAATAATATTTAAAGTAGGTCCTTAAGAAATTATAAATTGACCAAATTTTATTATTTAGGAGATTAATGAACGATCGAGTCATGTCGGAAACGAGGTAAGGGATCTTACTCCTCTCTTTCTTTTTAAGTACACTCTTTTATGTCATTCCTTCTAAAGCTCATCTTTCTTATTATTGGGATGTTCTTTTATATTCATCTTTTTTTAAACATTATGTTAATATTATGAGGGACCCTATTTTATCTCATCAATCCATTTTTTTAAGTTTATGTGGTGTCGTTAGGCTGCCGATTTTTCGTAAGGGATCTTACTCCTCTCTTTCTTTTTAAGTACACTCTTTTATTTCATTCCTTATAAAGCTCATATTTCTTATTATTGGGATGTTCTTTTATATTCCTCTTTCTGTAAACATTATGTTAATATGATGAGGGACCCTGTTTGATCTCATCAATCCATTTTTGTAAGTTTATGTGGCGCCGTTAAGCTGCCGAGTTTTCGTATGGGATCTTACGCCTCTCTTTCTTTTTAAGTACACTCTTTTATGTCATTCCTTATAAAGCTCATCTTTCTTATTATTGGGTATGGAAGTTGGCCGTATAGATATTCCATTAAGTATTTATGGAAGTTGGCCGAATGGCTATTCCATTAAGTGATATGTGTGGAAGTCGACCTTATGGTTATTCCACTTAAGTATGTTTATGTCCCAAGTTACCTTTATATGTTATGTGATCTTTATATGGGTTTTATGGTAATATTTTGGTTACAGAAGGGTAAGTAATGAACTTTTATTCAGTGAAGATTTTTTACTACTTCGAAAAGGTGAAAAGTATTACTTTGTTAAATTATACATGGTTTACTTGTTGTTTTGAAAAAAACTAACAGTTTTCATTCTTTGTGTATCCCTTACTAAGATTTTTATGCTCATCCCAAGTTTTTGAAATGTTTTTCACAGGACTTAACATGGAATAGGGTCAAGGATGGGATCAGGGGAAAGTCATGCTACGAAAAACATGGAACTAGACATGTTTCGTTTTAAGAATTTTTATTTTATGGAAACTTAGTAGAAGTTTCTACTTTGTAATCTTTTGAGATGTAATAGTTATGTCCTAATTCTCTAAAACTCTAAACCTGAAAAGATCCTCAATGTGAATTATTCAATTAATTCAATTTTAAGTATGGTTTAAGGTCGGGGACTTATAATTATAATGTAATCCTCAAAACTAAAAGATATCAAATATAGGGATATCACTATACAGATGAAAATTTCAAGTTTTGTTAGTAAATACTGGTGGTTAAATTTTACTAGGTGATAATTTTATTGTTTTTATAACCTATTATTTTATAAATATAATAGTAATTTAATTTCATGGGTAATAAATTTATTGATGAATAAAATTGCAATGTTTAATAAAAATCTATCTACCTCAAACATATTTGGTAATCATAAAGGAATCGACAATTTATTTGTAGTGGATGTGGTGTTATAAATAGTGGATAATAATGTTGGAGTGTATTAAAATTATATAAGAAAATAAAACTACAAAAATATTAGAATATAGAAGAGGAATCCTTTGGAAGTAAGCTGATTTAAGTTGAAAATATCAATACATCTACAAAAACACTATATATGGGGGACAGTTTGCATTTGGCTAAAAAACCCTTTAGGATTAAGATGAGTACTATGTATTAAATTACTAATGTGATGAAAGATACCCCCAAGATGAATCCATGTGGAGACACAAAAAAATAATTTAAATTAATAAAATGATATTTTATAAGTCTAGATAGCATATTTATGGAAATAATGGAGAATATAAGAATCAAAATAAAAAAAATTCTAATGTAAAATGAGGAAATCGAAATTAGGTTGTGAAACATCATGAGAGGATGTTTATAAATCAATTTTTTTTGTTAAACTCTATTGGAGATTCAAAGAATTTGTTCATAATTCTAAATCATATTTAACCATTCTTCCCTTATTAGTAGAAGCTATAAAATTATTAATGAAATTAATTTTCATGAAGTATTATGAGAAGATAAGTGGTACACAAAAAACGTTTATGCTCTTAATATTTCCATGATTATTTAAACAAAATAAGAATTGAAAATCAGATGTTGAATCATAAAAATAGAGAAACATGGTTGAGAAAAACATCTCGAACTTGTCGTTCTCATTGAGCAGAAACATGATTTACCTTATAACCTTTCCTTTAAGTGTTTTATTTATGTTTATCATGAAGGGAATAAAATATGAAGCATGTTTCCCAATATATAACTAGAAAATATTTGTTGGATATAAAATGTTGATATCTATATGAAATAAGTAACTTTATGGGGTTGATCCCTTAATTGGTAATCTTGAAAATATGATAAAATTAATTTATTTGATGAATTTGTAGTATTATCTATCAATACTAGACAAAAAATTAATAAAATTTTATACTATATTGATCCCAAATTTAGTTTTCAAAAAGGTATATATTGAAGAAAATCATTCAGGGTGAAGTTGTGAAAGATTTGAAATATAGATAGTAACATGAAGTAATTCATTTTTGTGAATTATATAAATGTGTCACCTTAATATATATATATTAATGAGATTTACCATGATGAAGATTAGTTTTAATACATCCCTAAGGGTAATACAAGTAAAGAAAATATAAGAATCTACCACAAATATCATTGAATAAAATTAATTTTCTTCTATAAATTTCATGAATAAGATAACACTAAAGAGGTATATATTGATTAACTCTAACACATGGTTTTTAAAATCATATAATAACATAATGTGATGGGAATTTATTTTATTCAGTGAAATATAGCTAAGGATGAATCATATATGTTTTTTCAAATAATAACAGCTACTTTTCACATGAAACTCTTTGGCATATGTGTTGATGTGAGTGTAATGATTCTGATTAAATATTTCATCTAAAATTTGAATCACTATATTAATATAAAGAGGTATTAGAAATTATCTTATATGAAATTTTTACATAGTTCTTGAAAAGGTAAAATAATATTTCATTTAATTATGCATTAAAATGAAATGATAATGGAAAAAATCTAATTTAAATCCTCTTATATTTTTCATTGATTAGGACTCATGTAGACATGGATTGTAATAGTTTATTTCACTTTATATAATTATTATTTGATACCAATTTTTTATTCACTTTGTATTTATTATTAATAAAGGGGGAGGTAATGTGAAATGTATTATTAATGAGAAAGTTAGAGAGAAGGTATGGTACAAACATTCCATTTTAGTGGGTTTTAAATAAAATAGGGATATTGATGATCCAACACCGTGGTTTTTTATTTATAGCCAATATTTATAAATGAATAGAGTTTTACATTGATGATTAATTTAATTATATTTCATAAGAAATGAATACGTGTTGGGAGGTTTAGTTGAAGGGATCATGCCTAATGAATGTGGAAATCCCAAGAGAGTATATCTTTGAATAAATAAATAATGGTTAGAAGACATATCTTGGAAGACATGATGTTTCATGTGAATCTACATTAAATATCTTATATAAAAAATCAAAAAATAATAATTTCATGTATTTTATGATCATGGAATATTTATTTATGTGAAAGGAAATGGTGTTTGAATATTTGAGTTCTATAGTGAATTTATAATGATAATTATTATATTTCTACAAAAAATTAGTCCTAGAAATTTAATCCATATGTGTTGGATAAAGTTAGGAATTTATTCATGAATTTTATATTTCCATAAAATAAATCATTGAATTTATTGAAAAAAAATATTTCCAACTCATGTCAGCACATCCACCAAGGAAATTTGGGCATCACCTAGAAATATGACTAATTCTGAAGTTGATAGCTACCTTTGAGTCGAAATGGAAGTTGTGCATAAAAGGAAGAGGCCCTTTGTGTTTCAAGACAGGTGTGTAGCACGTGGGTTGGTTCATGGAAATAATTGTTTGGAGTAGTATGATGTACCATTGGGGAGAACCATCTCTAAAATATTTTAATGGGTGTTGAATGGAATGTTTAAAATTATAAATATGTTCCATGTAGTGTTTAATATTGATGGATGATTAATAAATTACAATGAAATTGGTTGGTTGCCATCAAAATTAGTTTTTCATAAGGATTTTAAGTTGAGTGATTAACCTATGAGTAATAGAGAGCATGAAATTTCCATATAAATTTGTCTTAGTGATATATGTATGAAGAAGTGACTATAAAGTGAAAAACATTTTAATCAAAAAGCACTCAAGTGTTTTTTTTATAATAATTATCTAAGGAATAAAAGCCACCTATAACAACCCTAATCATTATTACACATTTATAAATGTTTTATTACACTTAATAAAATCCATGAGATTGAGAGTTCTAGTGTATTTGGTAAATTGGGAACATTATATAACAATGTAAAACATAAAAAGAAACATCTTTATTGAAAACTTCTTTAACATGACCAAAACGTTCCTTCGTAATTAACACTCCATCGGATAACCTGGGGACATACATAAGAAAGGGGTTATATATAAATCCCAGTAAGGGAATAAAAAAGACATAGAATAAATAATACAATACATGTTATAAAATAGGCATATCAATGGAACATTAAATGATCATGAATAATAAGTCATAATATAGCATGATAATCATAACATGGGAAATGTGGCAACAACTTAAAACAATACATTATAAACACAGGTCAATGATAAACCCACTAAGACATCATGGTGAAAAAATACCATATATAAATTTGGGAAAAAACTTATCCCAAAATGAATTATCATGATACAAACCATTACCCAATGCATTGGAGTGCTATCTGGGTGCACACATCATAATGAGTTTATTATCATGATAAAGTGTTCGTCATAGATCATAAAACATGGATTTATTCAAAATAATAATTTATTCCATGATAAAGGAATGTGGAATAAATAAATTTAATTCTTTAATAAATAAGAATATTTTCATAAAGCTTAATACCCATGATAGAAAAATGGGTATCATATTCACTACACAATTATTTTGTCATGGAAAATCACCGTGTAATTTCGAAATCATAACGGCGTCGTATAGAAATTCATAAAATGGGTTGATGAGAGTGAAAGGGGTCTCTAATAATTTATACATTAAATATATATTAATATTTTCATGTAAATACATTCCTAAATATAAGGAATAGGAAATAGAAGTCGTAACATAATAAAGAAACCTGGAGAATGAGGATAAAGGAAAGAACCCATATAAAATTTCTGCATGGTAATGGGTGTTCATAAAGGTTCATAGGAGAGATAAATGAGGGTGAAAGGGGTTATAATCATTTATAAATAAAATTAAATGTATTTGGGATATTTAATAACATATCACAATGTAATAAAATGGAAACTAAAAGATATAACATTAAAAGGAGTTCTTGATAAATGAAGACAGTGGAAGATAAGGTTTTTTTACTTGAGTGTGTGACTCCAAAGGATTGGGAGGGGATTCTTTAAAGCTAGGGGAGCCTTGGGAGTAATATAGGTATTAGATATAAGATTTTATTCCTGATACAATGAGTTTTAGTGAAAAGAAATGGGATCCTGGGCGGGTTTATATAGGAAAAGAGGGTGATTTCTTTATTATTTTGGTTTTGGACACTACATAATAAAATATTAAAAACCAGAAACCACCCCATGGTTTTTTCATATATTATTCCAAATGGTGGGGGTTTAAATTATTTTATAAGTTCTATGGACAAAGATAATAAAACAATTCCCTTTCTTATGTGGAGGTGAGTCAAACTCTCAAAGAGATGATTTTAAAATCTTAAAATATATTACAAGTCTTGGAGGATTCATTAAGGTTTTATAAAATAAATCAAATAGGCTTATAATAAAATTATTTTAAATTTAAAACATATATTTGGTTATTTATGTAGGTTATATTACTTATTACATAACTTTTGGGTCATTATTATGTCATAAAAACTAAGGTATATTTATACAGTATTTAATTTTTACATGAAAATTCGACTGTATCAGAAAATTATAAAAAATTCATTATTGGATAATTTCAATGTTATAATTCCAAAAATAATATTCATTTATCAAAATAATTTTCTAAATTTTTTAATTTTAACTTCTAAAAAACCGATATTTATTGAAAATGATGGGTTTTTGAAAATAACATTTTTTTGAATCCCTATAAAAAATAAATTTTACTTCATAAAAATTAAATGACCATTTATATTTAATAAAATTTATTCAATAATAATATCTTGTTAAAACGTTTTTTATATTAATTTTCCATTAATTTATAAATTCCTTGATTGAATTTGAATATTAACCCACAATAATATTTGTGTTTTATTGAATCAATATAAACATAATTAATAAAGTAACATTAATAGGATGAAAATATATTCATTATACTATAAAAAATAATGTGCATATTCTTATTTATAGGGTATTGATACATATCCTTCAAATACACCATCATACATATTGAGAGTAATATGAGCAATGGTGGGGCTTTCTTAGGGTCGTTTTGAAAATATGGTTTGGCCTGTGATCTCGATGAGACTGAACTTCTCCCATAAATGATTTTGATCATGCTTAAGTTGTTGGATCTTAGCTTGTGATTGGTCTAGGGAAAATCACATTAATCCAATCTCTTTGGGAAGCTCTGATAATTGGGATTTTAAAGGGCATGATCCTACTGGTTGAGTTCATCACTTCCTTTATATGTAACAAATAGATTTGTTAAAACCATATACTTATACTAGTCGTGTGATCACTATTCAATGACTATATTATCAATAGTAAAGATACATAATATTCATTTAAATCCAATTGGATATAATAAAACAAAATAATTTAATGTTTTTTCTATAACTATAATACATTTAATTTAATCAAAAATGGTAATTTTATTCATAACAGTTCGGTTCATTACAATCTTCCCCTCCCCCCCTTTAAAAATTTCACTCTAGAAATTTCATTTTCCTACACTAAAACAGATGAGGGTAACTCTTCTTCATCACTTCCTCTAGTTCAAACTTTTCTTCTTCAAGATTTTGGTTTCTCCACAACACTTTGACTAGGGAAATTGTCTTATTTTGTAGGACCTTTTCTATATGGTCTAAGATCTTCAATGGATTCTCCTCATAGGAAAGGTCATTATCCAATGGTAGCACCTCCAATTTGAGTACATGTGAGGGTTTCAGTTTGTACTTTCTCAATAGGGATACAATAAATACATCATGTAATGCCCCAACCCCAGAAGCCTAGAGCTACTGCATTATTTTAATAAATTTTCATCATTACAAGGAATCAAGTCCCAAAGGACCGATGAGTTTATCAGTCTTGGAAAATAGATTACATACATGAACTTTAAATTAAAAAATTCTAACATAAAATACATCATAGATAATCCTTTGAGAATTTCATTATTCCCCTATTTTAATCCTTTATATCAATAATAACACACTTCTTGGAATCCTGGGAAAATAAAACATAAAAAGGGATGATATCAGATGCTCAGTAAGGGTAAATATTTTAGAAGAAGCTATAAAATTTTAAGGCAAGATGTATAATAAAAATACCGCCCTTTTAAACATAAAATTGAACATAATATAGCAAAAAAATAAAACATTACCATATAAACATTCACATGGATGTTATACTAGTTGAATAATCACATGTATGAACAAATTTCATAATGATAGAATACATAATGCCAGACATCATAACCACTATGTCAAGGCCTTGTCCCAAGAACATTCAAAAATATTCTAACAAGCCCTTTGGCCAAGAAAGTAGTTTGTCTCATGAGACCTACCGATGCAGAGAGGGGATATAATGGGTCCCACCCGTCACTTACTAATTCCAATTCATTCCTCATATGAAAAGGTTGAAACATAATGTAAACATTCATATTAAAACTACCATATGAAATGTTAATGCTTTAACCTTATACCATGAATGGTATAAAAATAGTACATCCACAATCAAACATATAAAAAAACATTCAATACAATATGGAAGATTATACCATAATAAATCAACTTCAAACAAGCATAAAATCAAATAAAGTATGTTGACATAGATGAAATAATTTAATAAATCATTAAAACTCTTTGAGGAAAATATCCTTTTACTTTAAAACATTTAAAATCCGTAAAATTTTAAAATAAAATATTTATTTTTAAATTAATCTTTTAAGCTTGTAAGGGATTCATAAAAATGATAATGTGACATAATGGTGTAAAATATCCACTCATGCCGTATAAGTTAAAAAAATTATTTCTTTATTTTATCTAAAAGTTCATAAAGTACCTTGATTGGAAAATGATCAGAAGATTCCTTTCAAAATATTTTTATAAAAAATTAAAACATGGGAAAAAGTAGCATTAAAATAGTATTATAGTAAAATATTTTATGAAAACATTTTTAGAAACATGAACATGGATGATAAATATGTCCCAATAGATAGTTACACATCAACAACCTCGAATAATATTGAGATTGTGAAAATAACCCTTACCTTAGATTCGATACTCTCTGTACGTGTCCAAAACTCCTATATAATGTTTCTAAACACATTATTAACTTATATTATAATCATAAAAATATTTATGATATCATATATGATTATTTTATGACTTTATATTACCTATTTCTTAACAATTTCAAGTTAATGCAACATTTCGGGTAATATCGTTTTGTTTATCGTACATGTTTTGACTTGTTATTCTTGATAATATTACTTAGATCGTGATTTACTTCATTCTAGAATGTATAATATGATTTATATATCATATAAATTAATAATATAAATATATATAATAGATAGATATATAAAATGGAATACAATTTTCATGGAGACGGTAGACCTTACATATGCATGAACATTGTTTATGTTTTCTTATCGTATTGAATGGAAGTGAATAAAATATATGTAAATACATATATATGTATAAATATATCATTAAAGTAGACTTATTATGTCATAAATATCATAATTATTAATAATATATATTTTTTTATAATCATTCTTGGATGGTTAAAGTGAAGAATGAATATCATCGCGGCGTGCAGACGGTAGGTCGTACGTACGTATGAGCGATGATATCATTCCTTTAATGATTAAATGATATATAACTGGATGGTATAATAATTATAAAGAATCATAATCATGTCATATTCATTATTTATTTATATTAGACTCATCATTATACCCGTCCAAATTAATTAATGTGGAATAACAAATTACACCACGGCGTGGAGACGATAAGATGTATGTACGCACACATGGTGATATTATTATTCATAAGATAGATAAAATAATGAATATAGGTGTCCTATGATTATATTAATATCTCGATATATATATGATACTAGTTTATTACTTTTTTGTGGAAACAATATAGAAATAAGAAGTAGAAGAAGAAAAGAACTTTGAAAGAAGGGATAAAATGATTATCTCTTCTTCAGATGTCTCCTTTTGATTAGAATAAAAGGGAACCATGGGATGGGTATTTGCCCAAATTTAGGCCTCTAAGATGAATTTAGGGAGGTTGGGAGGAGAAATGGGTAGGTTTTGGGTGAACCAAAATGTCACGACTCATCCCATGGGGCCTGGAAGTGACTACCCTAAGTCCGTCTTCCATAGGATAGGGGTTGGTAACTAACACCTAATAGATTTTCCCGAATAGGGAAGGCATTGCCTTAGATATTTGTACATACTCAAAAGTCAAGCTGAAGTAAAAAAAATAAAAAATTAAAGTATAACCATGGGAGTAGAGTACAACCACAACTACAATTGTAAATTAAAATCAGTGGGGCAGAATACAAGCCCAAGAAACTAAAAAGAAAGTAAACAAATGTCGCATCTGCCCTGGAGTTCTACCTGGAGTGCAGTAGTTGTATGTTTAAAGTCTAACAAGAGGATATCTACTCCTCCCATTTCACCAAGCTCCACCAAGTCCCAAACCTCCAAATTCTTACTCGGAGCATCACTAGTCTACACCAGACACACACGAGCGGGATGATCCATGCAGGTGTGAGTATAAGAACTCAATAGGAGACCGTGAGACCACCGAAGGTCTCTCAGTAATCCACAAAGGAAAACATCATAATAAATACCAAAACTTTAATATCACAGGCATGGTCTAAATCATGAAGCACAAATCAAAAGAGACGGCTCACTCTAATGGTATAACATCAAGGTTACAGGTATATGGGTGACTAGTCATAAATATAGATCATCTTATCTGTAGTAACTCTATTTATAACCCGTATAGTTCACTATATGTTGACCTATATTGGTCACTAGATGTTGGCCCATATTGGTCGCTGGTGCTGATAGGTATTTGTCGCTGGTGCTGACCCGTATTGGTCACTAGTGTTAAACTATATTGTTCCTTGGTGTTGACCCATATTGGTCGCTAGTACAGAGGTAGGGATGATTAGTCATATAGCTATATCACCCCAATCTGGAGTTTCTGATGCTAACCCGTATCGGTCATTCTTATTCATGTAACAGCCAGTCACTGGATTCCCTCTTATAGTACACTTGATTCTGGGAGAACAGCTCCTCCAGCCATCATTCATATTTCAACCAGCCCGAAGTCCCATGAAGAAGTAACTCGATTATCTATCACATCATGAGGGTTCCAACACAATAGATGGTTTGTCAAAAGGATTCCCAGTCTATAAGTTATTTTCATTTTAGTGCGAGGGCCCAGTTGGATTTGGAGTTGATCCAACCCGGGCATACTCCAACCTTCTCCAAAACCCAAGTGGAGTATGTCAAAAGGGTCATCTAGCTCCAAGGATCCCAGTGACGTAGACGGTTTGCCAAACAGATGTCTGATTCATGACATATGGCCCATTATGTGTTTCTGGGACCGAGAGGGGTTCGGTTCTGGTCTGCCCGGTCCGGGTCCGACTAGGCCCTACCTAAACTGGCATGGGCTGGACCAGTTGGGCTGGGCCTTGGCGAACTCGGCTCGCTGGGCCACAGACCTTCCCAACCCACCCTGGCTAGGCTGGGTTATGGCCGGCCTAGTCCGCTAGGCCGCGGACCGACCTAGCCCACTGAACGACGTGGCTCGGCTAGCTGGCGCACCCCACACGGGGCACACGGTCTACCTACGGAATGGATCATAGAGCCATTTGGTTTCACCAAAGTGCAGCACTGCCTTGTCACCTACGGGACCTGTCGAAGTTGGTATTGGCCTTCGCCACCGATGCATCTTCAAAGTCGCGGTCATTCAACATGGTGCGCAATGGTGCGCCTCCTCCGACTCCAACTCTATGTTCGGTCACTGCTGGCCACCCGTCCAACCACCGCGGAACTGAGTGCTGCATCTCTTCCACCATGGTCGGGGATTTCTGGCCACCGCCCTCAGTAGCCGCCCTCATCCACCAGCACATTCCACTGGTGTCACGCCGGTGTTTCTACTACGAGCCACCGATTGAGCCCCAGTGGTCCATTCTTCCTTCTAGACGCACCTATGGTCTTCTATGGATGCCGTCGTCGTATCATCGCCATCAAAAACGCCTTGTCCTTGAATTCCTTATTCCTCCATGAAGAACAAACCAAGGACAAGTTTAGAAGAGGATCTGGGCCTTGTTGGTTTCAGCCCGCGCCCTCCGTGTTAGAATTTTTAACATGAGGAAAATTAATAATAAAGAAAAGGAAGAATAATCCCTGAATTTATGATCCCGCAAAAACCACCCACATGCTTCGACGAGATGCGGATCAACCCGTTAGTCGGTTGGTCCACGTTCGTTATATTATTCAAGAACGGGAAGAGAGGGAACATCAAAGCATGTAAACCCCCTACCTTGAGATCTGTTGGAAGTGTCACAGTTTTGGCGGGAGAAGCATCCATGTTGGATGGAGTTGTCAACGTTCGTTGGTCCCGGATCGTTGTCACCAATTCTTCCATCCTCCATCGGTGGATGTTGCCACATGACTTTTCCAAAGTTTCCTCGCTTGAAGAATTCGTTCCAAAACCCCACCCTGAGCTCCATTTAAAAAGGAGGTGGAATGGTGAGCAATGTTATGATGAATTAATGAGGTTCATTAATTGACGTAATTAATGTGCCTCATTAATTGACATAATTAATGAGCCTCATTAATTGATGTAATTAAAGTGTCTCATTAATTATGTGAGGGTAGTTATGCAACCAAAGTGTAATCATGCAACTAAAACCTCATAATTAATGCTATGACCTCCTCTGTGGTCCCTGCCACCACCACTCAACAGGTGGTATGAAAAATAAAAGGAGATAAAATAATAATTACATGTTATTTTACTTTTCTTTAAAAAGTCCAAAATTTAACTTTTTCTCATGACCTACTATAGTTGAAGTGTAGCTTCCCTTAAGAAAATCCCAGTGCTTTGGATTCAAAAGTGCCCTAGGAAATTTAATCCGAGAACCGGTTCAAAAGATAGAAAACATTGCCCGCGCATTTATAGAATGTACCCGAAAAAAAAAGTTTAGAAATTCATTCCGGACACACAGGGCCGTAGAATCATGTGCCATCAATTTTTATAGACTTGTAAAAATCCCAAATAATTAAAAAAAATACCTATAATTTTCCGAGTCTTTACATTCTCCCCACCTTAGGGCTTTACTTCCCCGAAATCCAAACAGTGCTTCACAAACAATTAGGGGTACTGAGTATGCATATGAGCCTCTCACTCCCATGTTCTCTCCAAGAGATTCTTGTGTTTCCACAAAATGAGCACCAGAGGTATCGACCACCCACAAAGGATCTGCTTCTGTCAATCCTCTATCTCCACTGGGTACTCTGCAAAATTCACCTCGTCGTCAATCTCCAGCTTTCCATGGTCGATGATGTGATATGGGTCATGCACGTATCTCCTCAGCTAGGATACGTGGAAAACATCGTGCACCCTCTCCAACTATGGTGGCAGTGCCAAATGGTACACCACCTTGCCAGTCCTCTGTAGTATCAGGAATGGTCTGATAAACCTCGTTGAGAGCTTGTCGCATCGGCCAAATATCCATAGTCCCCGTTGAGGGGAGACTCGCAAGAATATATGGTCCCCCTCCTGGACCTCCAGTGGTCTCTATCACCTATCAGCATAGGACTTCTATCAGCTCTGTACAGCCTTCATCCTCTCTCAGATGACCTTCACCTTCTCAGTGGTATCAAGTACCATCTTTGAGCCCATCGGGGATGGCTCTCATGGATCCGTCTATCACAGGGGTGATCTACACGATTATTTGTACAGTGCCTCAAAAGAGGCCATAGAAATGGTGTAGTGATAGTTTTTGTTGTAAGAGAACTCCAGCAAGGGTAGGTGGTCCTCCCAACTGCGACCAAAATCTATGACAGATGCAAAAAGCATGGACTCTATAATCTGGATTGTCCGCTCAATCTGACCATTTGTCAATGGGTGAAAAGATGTGCTCAAGTGAAGCTGAGTCCCAAAAGCCTCCTACAATTATTTCCACAACATGGATGTGAAGAATGTGTCATGGTATGAAAATATCATCGAAGGAACCCCATGAAGTCGCATGATATCTTGAATGTAGAGACGTTCCAAGCTCTCTACCGAACCCTTCTGTCGAATAGCAAGGAAGTGGGCTGATTGGGTGAGTCAGTCAACAATCACCCAGATGGTATCGTGCCCTCTGGACGTACGTGGTAACCCAATCATGAAGTCCATCGATTTCCTTTCCCACTTCCACTTTGTTATCTTAAGGGATCCAGTCTAGCCTGTGGGTACTTGGTTCTTGGCATTCACTTACTGGAAAGTGAGTAATCTAGAAACAAACTCTTCCATAGCTTTCTTCATCCTTCACCACCAGTACTGACTCTGGAGGTCATGATACATCTTCATCGTGCTTGGATGTACTGCAAAGGGGGATGTATAGAACTCCCTCAGCACCTCCTCACATAGCACCACTGGTACAAATTTACATCCTTTAAAAAGGATAGCATGCTTCTTACCATCAAAATATCCATCAGGTGTACAGCCTGAGGATATCTAAGCATGTATAGTCTTGTAGCTGTTGTCTCTAAGTTGCGCCTCCATGACTCGCTAAAGGAGTGGAGGCGAAAGTACCATTGACTGGAGTTAGACTATCTCATCTCTATCCACGAAGGATATCTGAAGTGAGGCTAACTTCTCTGAAGCCTCGTTTAGTAGTTTCAAACTCGATCTTCGGCTAAGTACATATACCACTACATTCCCCTTCATAGGATTATAAACTATCTCAAATCCATAGTCATGGAGCAACTCTAACCAACATCGCTATCTCAGATTCAGATCTTTCTGTGTGAAGATATATCTGAGACTCTTGTGGACTAAGTAAACAATGAACTGCTTTCCCATCAATTAGTGTCACCAAATCTTCAGTGCGAAGATTACTACTTCCAACTCAAAGTAGTGAGTCACATAGTTCTACTCATCAGGCCTTATCTATCAGGAGCCATAATCAATCACTACATCATCCAGCATCAGGATGCAATCAAGTCTGGTCCCTGATGCATCATAGTAAACCACATAGCAAGTTCCCTCCTCTGGCAACTTCAGGATGGGAGCACTATTCAAGCTCTGCCTTAGCTATTGAATGATCTACTGGCATGTCTCTAACTATAGGAAGGGTTTCCCCATCTTATTCAAGGCGGTCATAGGTGCTTCTACTCTAGAGAAACCAGGTACAAACTTCTGATAGTAGATTTCTAATCCAAGGAAGCTCTGCACCTCAGTAAAACTCCTGGGTGGATCCCAAGAAATTACTTCCTTGAACTTTGTTGAATCCACTACACCTCTATCCTCTGAGATGATGTGTCCCAATAAGTGGGCCTTTCGTATGCAGAACTCACACTTCGAGAGCTTCCCATATAACTGGTGCCCTGGGAGTGTGTCCAGAACTATTTTCAAGTGTACAGTGTGCTCTTCCTTAGATACTAAGAACACCAAGTTGTCGTCGATGAAGAACATCGCAATTTATTGAGGTATGGCTGAAAGATACTATTCATTAGCACCATGAACACTGATGGAGCGTTGGTCCTGCCAAAAGGCATCACCAAGAACTTGTAATGGCTATACCGACATCTGAAGGTTGTCTTCAGTATGTCCTCATCCCATACCCTGAGCTTATGATATCCTGATCTGGGTTTTATCTCCGATAACAACTTCAATCCTTTCAACTGATCAATCATATCATCAATCCTCATCAAAGGATACTTTTTTTTCATGATCACTTGGTTTAGGCACCGAAAGTCCATGCATAGCCTCAAAATTCCATCTACCTTCTTGGAAAACAACACCAAGGATGCCCATAGAGAAACATTGGGCCTTACGAATCCCTTCCTCTATAAGTCCTCCAACTATACCCTCAGCTCCTAGAGCATCATAGGGGCTATCTAATATAATGGTGTAGATATCGGTGTCGTTCATGGGGACAAGTCAACGTGGAAGTCTACATATATGCAAGGATTTAGTCTTAAGAAATCTTCTGGAAATACATCCTCATACTCGTCCACCACTACTGGGAACTATCGAATCACATCATTCACCATGTCGAAGGTCATGTAGGCCAGTTGATATGTTATCAGTTGCACCCTCCTGAGAAAAAGTCCATCTCGTGCTGCTCTATTTTCCTTCTCAGCAATAATGGAAAACTGGCTTCCATCTCTATGCGTACATCGCACTGTACATCTCAAGTAGTCAATTTATGTGTGAACTGCTGATAGTTAGTCCATGCCTAGAATGATGTTGTATGGCTTCAACTCTGCTACCAGAAGATCCCATTTGAAACTCTCTCCTCCGAGAGTAAGATCACACTATCGAAACCAGTGTGTGACCCCTGAATCTCCTCCTGTAGGGGTATCCAAATGAAAATTTTGAGCTAAAAGCTCTGTCAGAATCTTAGAGTCCCAAACTAAGTCTGCGGCAAGGAAAGAATGTCTAGAACTTGTTTTTATAACCACTTCTGTTAAAGTAGAGAAGATACAGATCATACCTTGTATCATCTCAAGGACATTAGGATTGTGAGCCTCTACTACCTATAGTTGGGCCTGTCCCCATCCACATGCTCCCTGAGCTAGTGGTGAATTGGCTGGGGATGGTGGTGGTAGTTCCTCGTGACCACAACCACCTCCTGTTGCACGTCCTTCTCCCATTCCTCGTCAACTGCCTAGCTGATTCCCATGCTCCTACCACTACCTCGGTGGCCCCTCCACTATATATCGATCACCGGTGCAGGGATTCAGACAGTCATGAGCTCTGTGACCCTATCCCCTTTAGTAAAAACAGATCATGCCTCACTGGTGGCTCCCTTGGCCTCTCGAAACTCACACCTCTGACCTTGCATCTCAGGGTCTCCCTCCAGAAGGTCTAGCCCGCTTGGGCGTCCACATCATTTGTCTACTACTAGCTGTAGATGGCACTTCTATCTATTGTCTAGTAGGGGCTCTCACTGTCAGAGCCTACTCGGCATGGAAGCTCTCCATCAGTAAATCTTTCTCTATCACCCCAGCCTACGTTGGGATGCTAAGAGAAACGGTCACAACTAAGATCTCTCATCGGAGCCAATGCTCAAATGTATGGGCCCTAAAGTAAGGGTCTCATTCCAAGTTGGTGGAGTATCAGGAGAGCTCAGTAAATCACACTGAGTACTAAGCCACAGTCTGGTTTCCCTGCTGCAGTAGAAACAACTCTTAAATATGCATAGAGCGTAGTGTTGTTGGCACGAACTCTACCCTGAAAAGGATCTCAATGTCTGGCCAGGTGAAGGTCATATCCTCATTCACCTGGATCATTGAGCTCTATCATCGTCCTGTCGGGCCCTGAAGAAGGATAGTGGCCAAGATCTTCATCTACTCAGCGGGTGTCTCTACTAAGTGAAAGACCGATGAAACCACTTCAAGCCCTTCCTTTGCTGCCCAGGGGTCTATCTCGCCTCGAAAGCTTAGAGGCCTCTATCTCTAAAACTCATGAAATGTACTCAGCTGGTGTGCATGATCCACTGGTAGCATCTGCTGCTCAATAGGTGGTGGGGATGCTGGTGCACCACCTGAAGGTGCATTCACTGAGAATGGTCCATGTACCGATTCCTTGTCACTCGGTGGGTCATTGTCACAATCTCTAACTGGAATCATGGATGGTTGTATTTGTGGAGGAATATTATAAGAAACAGATGCGCCACATACAATAAGTTATACATAGACAGGTGACTCAAGAAAGATCAAGAAAACTTTTCAAAACACTAGCTACCGATGTTTTCATGTATCGGGTCTAAAAACAAAATTCAGGGTCCTTGTGTATAGATACATCGTCCGCCGCACCAACACTAGACTACCTATACTAAAAATCAAACTCAAGACACTTTACACCATTGACTCTTTAAAATTAGACTCTTAGTTGTTCTTGTAGAACTGTCTTCCCTTTGATACCTCTTTGTCATGACCCGTCCCACAGGGCCTGGACGTGACTACCCCAAGCCTTCCTTCCACAGGCCAGGGGTTGGTGACTTGCACCTGAAGGTTTTTCCTGAACAAGAAATTAATTTCCTTAGAGATCTGTACACACTCAAAAGGGAAACCGAAGTAAAAAACCCAAAACATTTAAGGTATAACCACAAGAGTAAAGTACAACCACAAGTACAACTGTAAACTGAAATCAATGGGGCAAAATACAAGTCCTGGAAACTGAAATGAAAGTAAACCACTATCGCATCTGCCCCGGAGCTCTACCTGGAGGGTTGTAGCTATAAGTATGAATTTGAAGAAGAGGATATCGACTGCTCCCATCGTACCAAGCTCCACCAAGTCCAGAACCTCTAAAGTCTTCCTTGGAGCATTAGTAGTCTACACCAGACACACACTTGTGGGCAGAGCCCGTGTAAGGGTGAGTATAACAACTCAGTAGGGGACCCCGATCCCCCGAAGGTCTCTTAGTAATCAATAAAGGAAAACATCATAAAAAATACCACAAAGGTAATATCACAATCATGATCTAAATCATGAATCACAAAGTAAAAAAAGGCAGATCACTCTAACGGTACAACTTCAAGGTTACTGGGATAGAGATGACTAGTCGTAAAGCTAGATCATCCAATCCATAGTAACTCTATTGTTGACCCGTATAGGTCACTTTTTACTGACCCATATTGGTCTCTAGATGTTGACCCGTATTGGTTGATGGTGATGGCCCGTATTGGTCGCTAGATGTTGACCCGTATTGGTCACCGGTGCTGACCCATATTAGTTGCTGCTGTTGACCCGTATTGGTCGCCAGTGCGGACCTGTATTGGTCGCTGGTGCTGAATCATATTGTTTGCTCATATAGAAGTAGGGATGATTATTCGAACATCTAGATCATCTCATTATAGAGTTTCTGATGTTTACCTGCACTGGTCTCTCTTCTTCTTCATGTCATAGCCATCCACTGGATTCCCGCTCATAGTACACATGATTCTGGGAGAACCGCTCCTAAATCCGTCGGTCATATTTCAGTCAGCACTATGTCCCACAAAGAAGTAACCTAATGATTCGTAACGTCATTAGAGTTCTAATGCAACAGATGTTTTATAAACCAGATGCACGGTCTATAAGTTATTGGCATTTTAGTGTTGAGGGTCGAGTTGGATTTGGAGTTGATCCAACCTGATCGTACTCCAACTTTCTCCAAAACCCAATTGAAGTATGTCAAAAGGTCCATCTCGCTCTAAGGATCCCAGTGCCATAGACTGGCCCGGTC
This sequence comes from Viscum album, assembly GCA_963277665.1. NCBI lineage: Eukaryota > Viridiplantae > Streptophyta > Magnoliopsida > Santalales > Viscaceae > Viscum > Viscum album. The sequence continues at coordinate 1,680,991,519 of OY728135.1, forward strand.
CACCCTGGCTAGACTGGGCCACGGACCAGCCCGGTCCACCCTGGCTGGGCTGGGCCGCGGACCGGCTCAGCCCACCGGCTGGGCTTACCCACCGGGCAATGCGGCCCGACCTGCTGGCAGGCGGTCTACCTCCCGAATGGCTCATTGAGCTGTTCGGTTTCACCTAAGGGAGACGCAAGGTGGTGCTGCCTTGTCACTCATGGGACCCATAAGAGTGGATCCCAGACTTTTCCATTGTCGTGACTTCATTGTTGTAGCCCTTCTACGCGGCGCGCGATGGGGCGCTGCCTCCACCTCTGTGGCCAACAGATGCCGACCGCCCGTCTGACCACCGTGGTGCTAAGTGGTTCTGCTCTTCCACAATGACCAGAGGATGCCGGCTGCTACCCTCGGCCTTCGACACCGGTCATCGGTTCCGCCACGCCGGTCATCGGAGCTGCTGCACCGATGTTTCTTCTACAGGACACCGGGTGAGCCTCAGTGGTCTATTCATCCTTCCAAATGTTCCTATGGTCCTCTCGGGATACTATTGTCATTTCACAGCCCTTAAAAATGCCTTTTCACCATATTCTTTATTCTACCATGAAGAACGCACCAAGGAAAAGTTTAGCAGAGGGTTTGGGCCTTGTTGGTTTCTGCTTAGGCCCTCCAGGTTAGCGTCTTAAACATGAGGAAATTTAATAATAAACAAAATTAAGAATAATCCTCGAATTTAAGATCCCACAACAACTATCCTTATTCTTTGACGAGACGCAGATCAACCCATTAGTCGGTTGGTCCACGTTTGTTATATTTTTCAAGAATAAGAAAAGAGGGAACATCAAAGCATGTAAACCCCCTACCTCGATATCTATTGGAGGTGTTGTGGTTGTGACTGGAGGAGAATCCGTGTTGGATGGAGTCGTCGGTGTTTTTCAATCCCGGATCATTGTCTCCCGTGCTTCCATCCTCCGTCGATGGATGCTGCCATAGGACTTTTCCAGAGTTTCCTCACTTCAAGAAGTCATGAAAAACCCCACCCAGAGCTGCATTTAAAAAGGAGGGGGAATGGTGAACAACACCTTCAGTAATTAATGAGGTTCATTAAAGACTTAATTAATGTGGCTCATTAATTGACATAATTAATGTGCCTCATTAATTGATGTAATTAAAGTGTCTCATTAATTACGCGATAGGTGGTTACACAACCAAAGTGTAACCATGAAATTAACACCCCATAATTAAAGGTCTGACCACCTCCGTGGTCCCCTCCACCTCCACTCCACAAGTGGTAGTAAAAAGAAAAATAAATAAAATAACAAATACATGTTATTTTACTTTTCATCAAAAAATCCAAAATTTAAATTTTTCTCCCGACCTACTGCAGTTGAAGTGAAGCTTCCCTTAAGAGAATCATATCACTATGGATTCAACAGTGCACTTATATTTTTAATCCAAGAACCAGTTCAAAAGATAGAAAGCTATGCCCACGCGTTTACTGAACGTACCCATAAAAATGTTCAGAAATTCATTCCAGGCAAACCAGGCCTCAAAATCACGCGCCATCAATTTTTGCAGACTCATAAAATACCAAATAACTAAAAAAATACATTTAATTTTCTGGGTCTTTACACAAAAGGCTTTAGAGTTGCGAGTTAAAGGGAAAAGGAGGTGCCCTTTTATAAGAGAAGTGAGGGGCACTATAAGAAAAATCATGAAATATTAATTTACTATAAAAATATTTTCAGTTTATAATAGCTTCAAATTGATTTATTTCTTGGATAATATGAGTATGGGTCAAAATAATTTCAACCAATATGTTTTAGACATTTTTAGGTCATAAAATAAAACTTATCTTTTAGCTTTAACCCTTTGTAAAATAAGTTAACTCTTACAATATCCTCTTATATTTTTATACTACATGGTTAATATCATTACTATAAAATACCAAGAGAACCTAAATTGGTTCATTTATGGATTTTTTATCCAAATCCATGTTATTTGGCTGAACTTTAGATTTTTAAGATTTTTATATCATTTAATAAAATAGTATTTATTTTAAAATCTCATTTATGTCAATTTTGAAACTATTTAGTAATAGATTTTTTGTAAAGTACATAAGAACTTAATTACTTCAAAAAAAGGCATTACCTCATTACTCGTACGTAAATTTCATCCATAAAATTCATGTATGGCATCAAAATGTTTAAATTAAAATTAATTTAATATTTATAAATTCATTTATTTTAATATTTCATTAATGATGTAATCACTACATCATAATTGTGTCATAAATAAATATATTTATCTAATATCTAAAAAATATAAATAAAATACCATATAGAAAATATTTTTATATTTATAATGAAAATTTATAGACATAGAGATACATTATATAACCTTATATTAAAATTTATTAAGTAAAAGATACATGTTTATGTTATATTTCCCTTTTCTTTAAATTAAATATTCTAAAATGTCATTTTCACTCCCAATTAGCACCCAAATGAAAATATTTCAGTGTAATGATTCTAATGATAGAATATATCTCATAAAATAGTATTAGTAAATGTTTTTGTGTAGTTTTATATTATTATAATATTTTTTTTTACCATTATTTACTTGATTTACCCTTAAACCATGGTAAATAAAAATAATTACTGAAATCACTATTCATAATATCTAAATATAAAAGGTAAATATCTATATAATTTGTACCTTATGATTCCAAATGTGGAATCCATTTTTCCATATTCAATTACATAATTTGACGAAATTAATTTTAAATTAATTCCCATAGTCAAAAATAAAAAATGGGTTTTTAAGAAGTAAAAGCTATCAAAATATTAACATGTGTTTATGTTAAATTTAAATTATAAATTACTTAAAATGAACTAAATTATATTAAATTATAAAAATATAATCTAATTATACTTTAAAACCACTCAAATTTATAATTTAACACTATAAATTATTTATATTAAAAAAGTTGTTTTCAATTAAAATCTTGTATTTTTAATTATTCATCAAAATATAAAAGTTATAAGAGAAGTACCAAAAAATCATCCAAATTTTATTTTTATGTCCCACTTATAAAAAATAGTTTTATTTCATTAAATTGAATATATAAAAGTGTCAAATATTGGATTTTAAAAGGGTTCTCCATTAAAAAGCAAAAAGAACTGCATTTTTTTAAAAATACATCTTTTATTTAAAAAATTGAATTTGTCCTTATATTATGTCTAATAAACACATAATATGAATTTTAAATTTATATGGGATATATAAAATTCAAAATGTGGTTAATATTATTCATAACTACTTTTTAAACGGCTAGTTTGATAGGCCATGGTGCGCTCGAACTTGGTGTTGCGTGTAGCGCAAGCTATTGAATTTTTAAGAAGAAACGTACCATAGAATCTTGGGGTGTTACATTTTACACTCCTTCATTAAATATCATCCTCACAATTTAAACTCAGTATTGAAAACTAGGGGTTTCACATTTCAAAATATCTTAGTTGAAATCTCACATCAAAAAAATGGATTAATGAGACCTCTATTTTAAAATAAAGAAAGGTAAGTATGAAGGTTACCAGAAATAATACATACTAGGGTTCTGTGTATGAAAATGTGGATATGGAATAGAAAACATTTCATCAAGTTCTGATTGATAGTGATAGAAAACATGATCAGTAGAAAGTTAACATTTGCAAAGCTATAAATCTATGATGATCTAAGGGACCATTTGATTCATCAAAAATAGGACTAGGATAGCATTTTTTTGTTTCAAGATCCTTTCCCTATTATTGAAGAATTTACTTCATAGACTAAGAACACAAGTAACCATACTTAATTGACAAGTAGAGTTTCATCCATTAACTAATTCATACCACAAACTCATCATTATTTTCAAAAGATAATAAAATTCAAAAATATTCTATTTATATTAATCATGTTAGGTTCTAAATATAAACATATACCATTTAAATGAAGAAAAGTATTTTATAATAACTAGGTACGTCATGTAGGCCAGTGGTAGGTGATAAAGCCTTATATCACTTCAGTTTTGGGTTCGATTCCCGCAGCATTTTCTGACAGGATGGGTTGTCGCTCGGCTTGTGGGATGTCCTTTTTCTAAAACTATAGTATAATAACGTTATGAAAAAAATCCTAAGAAATTTTTTAACCTTAAACAATACTATATAAAGTTTAAATTAATCAATTCCAACCTTTAGAGTTATCCAAAAAATCTTTTTCCAAACTCTCTCTAAAAGGTGTGTAAATTTCCAAAATCAATTGTGACATCAGATTCCCCAAACAATGTAATGTTGATATTACTGTCAAATACTGAATATATTGTTACCTTCATAATGTCAAAACCTTAATGAAAATAAAAATTACTATAGTACAATACTTATATATATCACATTCTCCTTATAACCATAATGTAAATCTTAAATAAAAAAAACAAAAATACCTTAATTATTCCCCTTCGGCTGTAGTAACAACATAATCTTGACCTTGATCAATTTTTGTCTTTTGAGTTGTATTTCATTGACATTTGTACAATAATTCGCATAATATATTATTTTTTAATAATTATAACATTTCATAGCTTTTTTATTTCCCTTATAATCACGATCCTGGTGACCTTTTTCTCCACATTTGTAATAGACTTTCATTCCTTTTAGGCAAGTACCGGGGTGTTTCTTCTCATAATTATTACATAAGGGAAAATACTTCTTTACATTTTTTCATTTATCTATCTATTACTCCACTGTTCTCTTATTATCTTGCTTTAATTTAATTTCATAAGACTTAGAGAATTCCTTTTCCATCTTGATAGCACACAAGACTATATCTTCATACCATAGGAAAGATTGTGAGACCAATGCCCATCATAGGAATGGATTTAAACAATCAATGAATTGATCAATCTTAATTCTTGGGTTACATATATAGTCTAAAGCATTCCTTTATAACCTTGTGAAGTTAGCCTCATACTTTGCAACATTCTCATCCTCTTCTTTCCTCATACTCAGAAATTGTCTTTCCATATCTGCTCGTAAATCATGAGGAAAGTATTTTTCTAGGAAGTGTTCTTTAAATTACCTCTATTTAATATTTGTGACCTATTTATCCTTATTCATATTTTGAATTAATGACCACTATTAATCTGCATCTCCTGAAAGGAGATAGACTACTATAACAACTTTTTCCTTTTCATTACTCCCCAAAGTAAGAAATATTTTTTTCTATGGAACTTATCCATTGCTCAGATACAAAAGGATTTTTAGTCCTATTAAAAATTAGAATTTTTTGTCTCATGAATAGGTATAACATTTATCCTCCATGTTTTGGATCAGGTTGCTCCATATGGGTAAGGTTATTATTCATAACTTGAGCCAGTAAACCCAGTATGGTTATAAGCTGTTGAGTGCCAGTTGTATCACCATCTCTACAATCATTATCTTTCATAGGAGGTAAATCCCTACATGGATTACATGTATTGATACAATTTCCATTTCTTTTACTAGGTTCCATTTCTAAACAATGGCATGCACTATATTAGGTTATGAATCATAATGCATAATTCCAAACTAGTTAAATACATAGCATAAATTGAAAATTTATGCATATCTAATCCATAATCATAAACATTCTTTTCTTGAGGACATAGTTAATCATAAATCCTTAATAATGGTTTTTAAAGATGATATGAATTATCCTAATAATATCCCCTTGGAGTTTCAAACTTGGTGCATCGTAAGGCCCATTGACGTGTACCTGGTTACCCCGAATCAATCCCAGAACACCTTGTCATAGTTTTCACCCCTAGGAACATCTCTATTAGAACCATGTATACTTTTAGAATCCAGAGAAGGATGTACTTCTTGGAATCTCCATGTAATCCCTACTTTACCAAATTATAAGGGGTTCTTCTATACATATCCTCTAAGTCTGTCTTAGGGTTATGATCCCTAATCTTATTTTCTAAATCTATTTCCAAGTTTTTTGCTAAACTTACTCTAATACCAATTGTAACACCCCGACCTGAGAATCCTGGAGCCAGATCATTATTTTAATTTAATGGAATTATTACAAGTAATCAAGTCCTGAAGGACCGATCAGTTTAGCAGTCTTGGAAAATAGATTACTTACATAAACATTACGTTACAATTTCTAACATAAAATACAACACAAATAATCCCTTTAGAACTCCATTATTCCCTTTGTTTAATCTTTAATATTAATCATAATACATTTCTTGGAATCCTGGGAAAATAAAATATAAAAAGGGGTGAGCTCATATTCTCAATAAGGGTAAATAATTCATCAGAAGCTATAATCTTGTAAGGCGTGATGTATAATAAAAATAGCATCCTTTTAAACATAAAAATGAAAATAATATAGAAAAAATAAATCAAACATTACCATATAAATATGAACATGAATATTATACTAGTTGAATAATCACATGTAATAACTAATTTCCTAATGAGGGAATGCATAATGTCGGACATCATAACCACTACATCAAGGCCTTATGCCAAGACCATTCATAAATATTTTGTCAAGGCATTATGCGAAGACACTAGTTTATCTCATGAGACCTACCGATGAACTGAGGGGCTATAGTGGGACCCACCAGTCACTTACTATGTCCAATTCATTCCTCATATGAAAATATTTAAACATAACATAAACATTCATATTAAAATTAGCATACGAAATGTTAATACTTTAACCTTAAACCATGAATGGGATAAAAATAGCACATCCACAGTCAAACATATAAAAAATCATTAAATACAATATGGAAGATTGTATCATAATAAATCAACTTCAAACAAGTATAAAACCCAACAAAGTATGTTGACATAGATGAAAATAATTTAATAAATTCATTAAAACTCTTTGAGGAAAATATCCCTTTTACTTTAAAACATTTAAAATCTGTGAAATTTTAAAATAAAAACATTCTTTATAAAATAACCTAGTAATATTATAAGAGAATATTAAAAATGTTAAGGCGAAATAATGGTGTAAAATAGCTGTTTGCACCGTATAAGTTAAAAAAAATATTATATCCTTAATTCGTCGAAAAGGACATAAAGTACCTCATTTGGAAAATAACTAGAATATTCTTTTCAAAAAAATTTTATAAAAAAGTAAAACATTGGTAAAAATGACTTCAAACATATATCGGATTATACAAAAAAAAATTATAAACATTAAAATAAATGATAAAGATGTCCCAATAGATACTTACACATTAACAACCTCGAATAATAATGAGATTGTGAAATTAACCATTACCTTAGATCTGATACTCTTTGTACGTGTCCAAATATCATGTATAATGTTTTTATACATATTATTAACTTATATCATGATCATAATAATATTTATGATTTCATATATGATTCTTTTATGACTTTATATTACCCATTTATTGACAATTCCAAGTTAATGCAATATTTCGGGTAATATTGCTTTGTTTATCGTGTGTATTTTGACTTGTTATTCTTGATCATATTACTTATATCATGATTTACTTAATTCAAAAATGTATAATATGATTTATATATAATATATATTCATAATATAAATATATATAATAGATAGATATATAAAATGGAATACACCATTCAGGGAGATGGTAGGTCGTGCGTACGCATGAATGGTGTTTCCGATTTCTTATCATATTGAATGAAAGGGAATGACATATATGTACATAAATACATATATATGTATATATATCATTCCAGTATACTTATTATGTCATATATTTCATAATTATGAATAATATTTTTTTTATAATCATTCATGGATGGTTAAAGTGGAGAATGAATCTCATCGCGTCGTGGAGACAGTAGGGCGTATGTACGCACGAGCAACTATATCAATCCTTTAATGAATAAATGATCTAGAAGTGGATGGTATTGTAATTATGAAGAATCATAATCATGTCATATAAATTATTTATGTCTATTATACTCATCATTATACCAATCCAACTAAAGTAATGCGGAATAACAAATTACACCACGTCATGGAGACGGTAATCCATACGTACGCACTCATGGTGATATTATCATTCATAGGATATATAAAATGATGAATATATTTGTCCCATGATTATAGTAACATCTAATTATATGTATGATACTATATTTATTACTTTGGTATGGATAAAATATAGAAATAATAATTATAAGAATAAAAGAACTTTGAAAGAAGGGATAAACGATTACCTCTTCTTTGGGTGTTTCTTTTTGATTTGAACAAAAGGGATCTTTAATATGGGTCTATGCCAAATTTTAGGCCTATAGGATGAATTTAGTGAGTTTGGTAAGAGAAATGGTCCGGGTTTGACCGAACCAAAAGGCTTTAGAGGAGTGAGTTAAACATAAATGGAGGTGCCCTTTTATAAGAGAGGTGAGGGGCACTTTAGGAAAAATCATGGAATTTTAATTTACTATAAAAACATTTTCGGTTTATAATAGCTCAAAATTTATTTAATTTCAAGGATAATATTAGGATGGTTCTAAATCCTCTCTACCAATTGGTTTTATAAATGTTTAGGTCATAAAATTAAACTTATCTTTTAGATTTAACCCTTTGTAAAATAAGTTAACTCTTACTATGTCCTCTTGTATTTTTCTACAACATAGTTAATATCATAAGTATAAAAATTTAAATATAACCTAAATTGGATCATTTAAGACATTTTTTTCACTATAAAATTAACTTTTCCTAACGTTATATTTTTAGGATTTTTATATCATTTAAAAAAATTGTATTTATTTTAGAATTCATTTATGTCAATTTTGACACTATTTAGTAGTTTATATTTGTTAAAGTCATAAAAACTTGATTCCTTCATAAAAAAATAATTAACTCATCCCTAATATGTAAATTTAATCCATAAAATTTGGGGATAGAATCAAAATTTTCATATTTCATTTATTTTAATATTTATAAATTCATTTATTTGAATCGTTCATTAATTAGGTAATCATTGCATCATAATTGTGTCATAAATAAATATATTTACCTAATGTCAAAAAATTATAAATAAAATACCATAGTGTCAGAAATATTTTTAGATTTATAATTACTATTTATATACTTATATATCAGTTATATAATAGTATATTAAAATTTATTTAGTAAAAGATACATGTTTATTTTATATTTCCCTTTTCATTAAATTAAATATTATAAAATGTCATTTTCACACCCATGTGACTCCCAAATGCCAAAGATTCTGCATAAGAATTATCATGGTCTAATATATCTAATAAAATAGGATTAGGATACATTTTAGGGTAGATTTAGATTATTATAATATTACTTTTTTCACTTATTTACCTGATTTACCCTTTAACCATGGTAAATAAAAATAATTACTTAAGTTACTATTCCCAATGACAAAAAATAAATGGTACCAATCTAAAAAATTTGGATCTTATTATTCCCAATATGGAATTCATTTTTACAAATTCAAAATAGATAATTGTTATAAATTAATTTAAAATTAATTCCCATTGTCAAAACCAGAAAGCGGGGTTTTAAGAAATAAAAACTATCAAACGATTGATATGTGTTTATGTTCAATTTAAATGTGAAATTGCTTAAAATGATTTAAATAATATTAAATGATAAAAATTTATTAAAATTATATTTTAAAACCAATCAAATTTATAATTTTTCACTATAAATTATTTTGATTAAAAAAGTTGTTTTCAATTAAAATTTGGTATTTTTCACTATTCGTCAAAATATGAATGTTATCTGAAATGTAACAAAAATTCATAAAAACTATATTTTTATGTCCCTATTATAAATAATGATTTTATTTCATCAAATTTAATATATAAAACTATAAAATATTGTATTTAAAAAGTTTTCTACATTAAAAGGTAGCAAAACTGCATTTTTTTTAAAAATACCTCTTTTATCTAAAAAATTGAATTTATCCTTATATTATGAATAAGAAACACATAAGATGAATGTTAAATTTATATAGGATATATAAAATTCAAAATGTGGTTAATACTATTCATAACCTCTTTTTTAATGGCTCGTTTGATAGGTTATGGTGTGCTCAAACTTGGTGTTGCATGTAGCACAAGCTATTGAATTTTTAAGAATAAGTGTATCGTGGAGGCTTGGGGTGTTACACATCGTGTAATTGATATAGGTTTAGTGGGCATGCTAGTTGATAGGCCACTACACTAATATAATCAAGGATCTCAAAAAATCCAATGTATCTTTGAATAAGCTTTCACTTATTACAAAATCTCATCATTCTCTGCCATGGAGATATGAGGAGGAATACCATGTCTCCAACATCAAACTCTAGGTCACGTCAACGATTGTCATTATAGTTCTTTTGTCGAATCTGAGCACCTTTGATATGCTTCTAAATGGTCTTAACATCTTCCACTATTTCTTTGACCGTTTTAAGACTGTGAAGTTTTCATTCAACAACTTCATTCCAACATTCTGGTGTTTTGCACCTCTTCCCATAAAGGGCTTCATAGGGATCCATTTGGATGCTCGAGTGGAGACTGTTATTGTAAGAGAACTCGACAAGACAGATATATTTTTACAATCCTCCTTTGAAATAAATTTATTATTCTCTAAACATTTCCATAAGTGTTAGGATTGTATTCTTAGATTGGACATCAGTTTCAAGGTGATAATTCATACATAAGTTTAGCTCAGTGTTTTTAGCATGTTAGAGTCTTATCTAAAACTTTGAGTTGAATCTTGGTTCTTAATCAGATATAATTGATAGTTGTACTCAAATCTACCTTACCACTTCTCTGATGTATCTCCATTCCAACAGATCTAGTGAGAAATCCTCTTGAATTGCAATGAAGTGTGTAGTCTTTATAAGACAGTCTAATAAAATCCAGATAAAATTTCATCCCCTTTCATGTATTTGAATGTCTGGTGAAAAATTCAATGGTGATTTTTACCAATTTCCATGTTTTTATGGGTAATGGTTGCATCATCCCCTTATACGTCTGCCTTTTATCCTTAACTTGCTGACATACTAGGAACTTTGATGTATAATCAATGATATCCTTCTTCATTTTATCCTACCAATAGTGCTTTCACAGAACTCTATACATCTATGTGTTTCCTAGGTGAATGGAGAAAGTCAAACTTTTTGAATCATCTAATAGTTCCCTCTTTAACATAGGATTTTATGGAAGACATGGTCTTGACCAAAACATCACAATTCCTTCTTCATTAACATTGAACTCTGAGGATTTCCCATTTCTTATTGTTTCCACTTTCTTTTGAATTCCCATATCATATTTTTGAGAATCCTTTAAAATTTCAAGAATAGATAGTTGAGAAATCATTTTATGAAAGGATTTATAATGTTTTTTTATTCATGATTCACATGTACACCCTCTTCATATCTAATATAATTAGATATTTCTCAATTCTCATTGATTATATAATTGATGGATACTTTCTACTTAGAGAATCTAGCACTTTTTCTCTTTCTGAGATAGTAGTGGATTGAGAAGTAATAATCCTTGATGATCTCTAATCATCTTCATTGGCTCATATTTAGCTCTTTATATGTGAGTTTATATTTAAGAATTTGTTGATCTATTTATATTTGAAAATTCTCCCCAAAGAGATAATTCCACCAAATTTTCAAAGTGAATATCACCACTTCCAACTCTAGATCATGCATGGGATAGTATTTCTCATTAATTTTCAATTTCCTTGAATCATAGGCTATGAATTTATCATTTTTCATCAAAACAAAACCCAATCCCTTCTTTGAAGAATTTTTGAAAATTATGAAAAGTTCCCCACTTGTGGGTAGTGTAAGAATAAGGGCAGTGATAAGCCTCATTTTCAACTCTATGAAGATTTATTCCCATTCATCATTCCAAGAAAATTTGATTCCCTTCTGAGTTATCTTGGTAATAAGGTTTGAAAATAGTGAGAAATTTCTCACAAATCAGTGATAATATCTTTCTAACCTAAGGAAATTACAGATATATTTCATAGATATTGGCATTTTCCATCCTTCAATTACTTTTTTATTTGATGGATCCATAGTTATCTCATTTATTTTCAGGACATTCCCCAAGAATGAGACTTCCTTCAACCAAAACTCACACTTATTTTACATTTCATAGATATTATCATTTTTTAAAGTCTTTAAGATTGTTCTAAGATTCTTCTCATGGTACTCCTTGATTTTGGAATATATTATAATATTATCTATAAATACTACCATGAATCTATTGAGATATTATCAAAATACTCTATTCATCAAGTCTATATAGATTTCTAAACCATTAGTGAGTCTGTATGGCATCACAATGAACTCATAGTGCCCATACCTCGTGTGAAAAGCAATCATGGGGATATCCCCCTTCTTCACCATTGCTTGGTAATATCCCGACCACATATCCACCTTTGATAAGTATTTTCTCCATATATATAATCGAACAAGTAATCAATCTTTGGAAAAGGATAATTTTTATTTTTCATTATCTTATTGAGCTCACAATAATCAATGTAAAGGTGCATTGATCCATCCATTATCTTAATGAAGCTGAATGGTGAACCACATGGTGAAGCACTTGGGAATATGAATCTGTTATCGAAATTATCCTATAGTTGTTTCTTTAATTCCTCATGTTCCAAAAAAATCCATCCAATATAGAGTCTTGGATATTGTCAATGCCCCGGGTATAAGCTCAATTTAAAATTTGACCTCTCAAATATGAGAAATACTAGGCAATTCCTTAGGAAACACGTCATCATATTCCCTCAAAATAAACATGTATTAAATAATAATCTTTTCATTATACTCAATCATTTGAGATAGATATTCTTGCTCTTAGGGAAATAATATCCATGTTTGAGATGATGGTTCTAAATAAGATATATCCTACTCCTTTCACCGGTATATAATTAAAGGTGAATTCTCTATATGGATAATAATTTTCCTCTTGTGGTAATTTATATTGAATCTATATAAGGAAATTTAATCCATGCCTATAATTGCATCAAATTCCTCCAAGGAAAGTATGAAAATATTCACTGGAAAGTTAATCCCACAAACATTGATAGGGGAGGAGTTATATAATTGGGATTAAATAATTTTCCCATTTTTTTCACCAACATCTATACTTCTGTGCTTTGTAGTGGTGTTTGAATAGTTCTACTAAACTTTCGTGATATAAAGGAATGTGTAAAACCTGAATAAAAAGTACATTTTCTATTCTGGAATGAATAAAAAGTGTACATGTCACCACTTCATTATTGGTATTCACTTTGGTGGTAATGACGGGAAAATCTATCACTTTCTTCCTTGTAGGTTGTTGGTTGCCTTCTAAAACCCTTGGATTAATGCACCACATCATAAAGTGCTTGGGTTCCTTGCAGTTGAAGTATTGAACAACGTGTTGAGGGTTGACCAGAGCATAATTTTCTTCTATCACATTCATGGGTTTCTCCTGTCGATAATAATTGTTCAGGTTCCCTTCTCTTCCACACCTAAAGAATTTTCTTTTTCCCCTAAGGCAATTCTTGTGGTGCTTATTTCCACATCTTTGACAAGTGAGATGCTAAAATTTCTTACACCACTGGATTTATCCATCAGACCGCTAGAAAGTCTTGTGAAGTTTTCCTCTTACACTCCTATAGATTCATCATCTTTTTTTCCTAAGGTCAAGTAAATCTCATTCCATTTTAATATGTAGAGTATGAGGAAAATATTTATCAAAAAAACATTTTTCAGAATTCCTTCCACTCCATTGTTTTGATATCTTCCTCAGGCTTTGTATTCTTGATCAAGGCACCACACTGATGAGTTTCTCCCTCTATACGATAAACAACTTGAAGAACCTTCTCTTGTTTGGAACAATGAAGTATGGAGAATATCTTCTCAATAGTGTTGATCCATTGTTCCTTGATTAAGGGATGAGATTATCCATTGAAAGTCGAAGGGCTTTGTCACATGAAGCTATCGATTAAGGATTTTTCTCTCTTAGCGGGGTTTGGGAACTCCTATTGATCTAGGTTTCTATTTAGAACTTGAGATAGCTGAGATATTATCTTGACAAAATTTTAAATTTCTACTCCCATAGTATTGGGAATATGTTTGGGGAAATCATCACACTACCCGTTGTATCAGTTGTTAACATGATTCCTCCTATTTGCTTCCGTTGTCTATAATAAAAAATTAAAATTAGCGATTAGTATCTTAAAAAATTAAACATTTAAAGGGAAATCTAATGAAATTAAAGGGATAACTTATAAATTAAATTTATCCCCTTAACTTATGAGTTTCTAGGATTCAATATATGTTATCTGTGATCTATTTCCTAATATATATTATTATAATAATTTTTTCCCTTAATAATGGTTCATATTGAGCTTTTGAATTTTCCAAATCATATCCCTTGGGAGTGTCAAACCAGGTGCATAGTAAGGTCTGTTGTTGTGTACCAAATAACCCCGAGTCAGGTCTGGAACATCTTGTCAGAGTTGTCACCCCTAGATACATATATTCCAGAACCATATCTACATATAGTTTTCAAACAGAGATGTATTTTCTTGATAAACCACTTACTCTATACTTACCAAAATTTAGAGATGTTTTCTTATATGTAGTCTTGTCCCTAAGGAATTTTCTGGAGTTCTCTAATCTTAAGTCTTTCACTATATTTTTCTAATCATAATCCCAAAAATAACTAAACCTATCCAATGATACTAACTAAAAAACCCTAATATTTGATACACACTAATACATATTTTATTACACTTAATAAATCTCATAAGATCAATAGGTGTGGTTTCATTCATAAATTAGGTACATTACATAACAACTTAATACATGAAAAGAGACATCTTTATTGAAAACTTCTTTAACATGGCCAAAATGTTCTTTCATACCTAATGCTGCAGAGGATAACCAAAGGACATAAATAAGAAATGGGTGAGCTATAAAGCCTAGTAAGGGAATAAAAAAGGCATAAAATGAGGAATAAAATATAAGTTAAAAGATAGGAATATCAATGGAGCATAAAAGAACACGAATAATAAGGCATGATATAGAATGATAATCATAAGAGAGGAAATGTGGCAACAACTTAAAACATTGCATCATAAACATAGGTCAAGGATAAACCCACCAAGACATAATGGTAAACAAAATCCCATAAATAAATCAGGAAAATCCCCTATCCCAACATGATGTAACATGATACTAACTTCTACCCATTCCATTGGAGCACTATCTAGGTGCACCCATCATAATCATTCAATTCGCATGGTTAAGTGTGCCACATAGATCATACAACATGGTTTAATTAAACATAATAATTTATTACACGATCAAGTAATGTCTAATAAATACATGTAAGTCTAAAATCAATATGTATATCTATATAATTTTGAATACCCTTGATAGAAAAAATGGGTATGGTATTCACTACACAATTATTTTGGCATCAAAAATTACGGTGCAATTTCGGTAGTGTAACAACATCATATAGAAATTCAAAAAATGGGTTGATGAGAGAGAAAGGGGTCTCTCATAATTTAGAAATAAAATTTAAAGTAATAGGTACATGTAAATACATTCCCAAAACATAAGTAATTGGAAATATAAGGTATAAATAAATAAACTTTAAGATATTGGAGAAAAGAAAGAACCCTTACAAAATTTCAGCATGGTAACGAGTGTGCATAAAGGTTCATAGGAGGGATAAATGAGAGTGGAATGGTATATAATCATTTATAAATAAAATTTAATTTAATGGGTATATTTAGTAACATATACCAACATAATTAAATAAAAATAAAAATAAAATACATTAAAAAGAGTGCTTGATAAAATAGGAGAGTGGAAGATAGGGTTCCCTTACTTGAGTGTGTGACCCCAAAGGCTTGGGAGGGGCTTCTTGAAAGATTGGGGGTGCCTTGGGAGGACTGTAGGGAGTATAGGTCAGAGTTTGATCATGATCCAAGGAGTTTGAGAGAATATAAATGGGATCTTGGGTGGGTTTGTATAGGAAAAGAGGGGGATTTTTTATTATTTTGGTTTTGGACACTACTTAATAAAATATTCAAAAACATAAACCATACCATGGTTTTGGCCCATGGTATCAACAAAATTGTATTTGTTTAAATTATTTTATAAGTAAAATGACCAAATATAATAAAATAATTCCATTTCTTTTGTGGAGGTGAGTCAGTCTCTCAAATAAATGATTTTAAAATCTTAACATATATTATAAGTCTTGGAGGATTCATTAAGGATTTATAAAATAAATATAATTAACATAAAATCTCATTACTGTAAAGGTTAAACAAATATTTGGTCTTTTAACCCATTTATATTACTTATTTCATCACTTTTGGGTCATTGTGATGCCATAAAACACAAGATATATTTATACCGTATTTAATTTTTACCCGAAAATTCAACTATCTCGAAAAAATATAAAAAATTCATAGTTAGATAATTTTGACATTATAATTAGAAAAATAATATTAATATTATCTAAATAATTTTCTAAATATGAAAATTTTCAATTTTAAAACAAAAACTAACATTTATTGAAATTGATGTGTTTTCACAAAAAACATTTTTTTGAACCCTTATAAAAATTACATTTAACTTCATAAAAATTATATGATAATTTATATTTAAAAAAATAGTTAATAATAATATTTTATTAAAGTATTATTTATTTTAATAACTCATTAATTTATTAATTTAATTTGAATATTAACCAAAAATACTACTTGTGTTTTATTGAATCCAAATAAAAATAATTTCAAAAGTAACAATAATAGGATGAAAATATAATCATCATACTATAAAAGATAATGTAAATATTCTCATTACTTGGTTCTTGATACATATCCCTTTAATACACTAACATACACCCTAAGAGTAAGATGAATGATGTCGGGGCTTTCATTGGTCATTTAGTAAACATGGTTTGGGTTGTGATCTCAATGAGCTTGAGCATATCCCATAAATGATTTTTCACATAAATAAGTTTTTGGATCTCATATTGGGATTGGTCTAGGGAAAATACCATAAATTCTATCTACCTCAAAATCCAATATAAATGGGCTTCATAGGGTATGATCATTCTAGTTGAGGCCATCACTTCCTTGGTATGTGAAAAATGGATTTGTTAAAACCTTATATTTATAATAGTGATGTGATCATTGTTAAATAACTATATTATTAATGTTAAATATACTTAACATTCATTTAAATCCAATAGGATGTTATAAAAAAATTTCATGTGTTTTGTATAACAATAAGACATTTAATTAAATCAAAAAGGGAAATTTTATTCCTAATGGTTTGGGTCATTACACCACCTATGTATTTATTCTACAAAAACAATTCCATGGTTTTTAGGAGAACATTAAATTGAAACAAAATAGGGATATTCATTACTAAAATAGAAATTTAAATGGGAATTTCGTTTGAGATGTTTTCCTTTGAAAAATTGGGAATATCCAACATGTAATGGAGGCTGTTGTGTGGACCTAAGAAGAGTTGTGTTAAAGTATGTGAGTAATAATGTGGATAATTATAATGTGGTGTATCAACGGTAACCATTTGGAGTGAAATTTGTATTATAAGGTCTTTGATCAATGAAATAATAAAAAATTTGGGAATTATGAGTATGGAATTATACACTATACGATATTTCATGGTATGAATAATAGAGTGCCTATTAAAAATTAATTGATGATTATACACCCTTGATTTAACTAATTTCAAAGTATTTTATAAATATTTCATTGTATTTTGACCAAAACATTTCTAAAAAAACCAAGGTTCATGTCATGGTTTGTGAAAACATACTGAAATGACATACAATATGTTGTGGTGAGGAAAGAAGTCTTGATGGCAAAAAAAGGAGTTTTTAATTCAATAGATATAATGATGCAGATTTTTTATTGAGACATTATCCTATTATACTCAATCTATAATACTATTAATCCTTAATAATGGTATATAATAGGATTTTATTGATCCAAAGACTCAAAATAAAGTTAGAGAAGTTAAAAAGAAGTTTATGGATTATGGTTGTTTGAATTTAAATTTAAAATTAAAATTTATACTATCATTTGGGTATTATGTAAAAGATTAAAAAGAGATGGGTTTTTTATTTTATATTGGCATTTTATTGAAAAATGGAGAACCATTATTATATAGAACTGAATAAATTCTCCATGTATCAAGGAGAACTTGAAGTACGACACTATGTTAGTCTCTTGAAGATCAATGATGTAGAAACCAAGAAGAAAGCGGAATATAAATAATATTTCCTTGATTATTATTAAATAAGAAGAATAATAGTATAATATGTAAGAATAAGATAAGGTCTCTATGTACTCTAATGTTTTACACATATAAAAATAGTCTTTAAACTAGTGTAATAGAGGAAAATGAAGTGGAATGATGTGGATTTTGGTTTTTAAAAGATATATTGTAGTCTCAATATTGTGAAAGAAAGGTAGATAACCTATTTTATACTTAGAAGAGTATAACAAGGATTTTTGTGCATAATTTTTGTCATAAAAAAGAGGATGATGCTCAATCATGAAACTATACAAGTAAAAAACAAAGAGAAGAAAACCAGTAATCATGTTAATTAATTGTTATGAGTTCCCAATTGGTGTAAGAATATCTTGTTCTAACCATATTCTATTATAAACTATTGGTATAGTTTTATAAATAACTTTAAATATGATGAAATAGTGTAGGATTCACAATTCACTATCAGTTAAATATAGTGAAATATAAGTTCCAGGGTAATCCCTACTTGCCTATACTAATAATTCAATTATAGTTGGTAGAGTGATCTTGATCAATTAAAAATAAAACCACAGATTAACCTTCTCATTTTGGGAGGTGAACCTTATTTAAATATTTATTACATTTTTTTGTATGCATTAGATGTGTTTCTTGTGAAAAAAATGTGATATAAGAAATTTATAGATCCATTTATAACAATTAGGGACCAAGGTAAAAGATAGAATGAGATAAAAAGAAGAAATTGGTGATGAATTAACCAATAACTATTTACACCCACTCATTATTGAGTTCATCACTAATCGATCCACTATATGACCATGATTCATGATAATATAATAATTCATGAATTTATTAGAAAAATATAGGTTTATAATAATAATAACAAATAGAACATGTAAGAATAAACTGTAAAAAAACCAATGATCCAAGCAAATAATATCAAGTTCAATCTGTAAACACACCCTAGAAACTCAAAAATAAATTTTTATATCAAATGGTGATTAGAACATGTATACATGGTAAAATCATACTCAATATCTCCCAAGAAAATGTGGGGGAGTATACTATTTCATCAATTAAAAAATAAATGAAATGATAAGAACCTCAAAGATAAATTACCTCCCATCCTCACCAATAATGAATTACCAAATATCATAGTAAAACATAGTTAAAAAATACCATATGAAAAATATCATAGTGTCACCTCATAACCACTTCCCTGTTAGTTTGTAAATCTCACACCCTAATTCTAAATGTTTGGTTCTCCTAATCCCTTTCAAATATATTTCTTATCACATGAGATATTGTATCATAATAAAACCACATACCATAGTCATATCATCCTCATCATTCTATATCAATTGTTCCATACTATGTCTCACCCACACATATCATATCCAGAATAATAGTGTATTGGGATCTTGAAGGAAATAAACCAATTTACCTTCTCATACTAGGCACGATCCAAACCAAATATCCAAACACCAACATAACCACATCAATTCCCATCAATACCTGGAAGAATATGTATGTGAACCAATCATATATATATATGTCAATACCCTTTAGGTTCATCTAGTTAACCTATAGTATCATCATTAACAATACCACTCATGGTCTTCCAATACATCATGTACATCCTCATCACTGCCTTGTTGGATATTCTAATAAACCTCGTACTTTGATAGTATGACCAAACCTACCTTAGGAAATCACAATCCATACTACACTTAGACAGGACAATGGGGAGCAGGGAGTATTCAACCATCCATTCCATTATTATACTGCAATTTACTGGAAAACACATGGTACCCAAATAATGTTGGGAACTGGTGATTATATCTAAATCAAGTGGGTGAGTATAAAATCATAAGGAAATTACATCATATATATATATATATGACACACACACTCCCAACCTAAATGGCATAAACCAAACAACACTACCCAAAAAAATCAATGCCAAACTGCTATCATCTCACAGTTCCATAGCTTCCAACTGTGACACCACAACTTGTCCCACTCTTATACAAAACAACCACCACACCGAATTATGAAATTCTAGTTAATCATACCATTATGCAATTTTCATATTGACCATTTATAACCAATTTTTTATTCATTTAAATATTTATTTATATATTTAATAAAAAATCACTTACATCCAATTCCTTTATTAATTTGATTCATTAACCATTTCATTTAATCATTTTGTGTTATCAAATACATCTACTATCAAGATATTATAAACAAACCCAAAAAATAATTCATGGAACCACCCCATGAAAAAATAAACATTCCTACTTTCCAAAAATGGAAGGAAACCCACATCTCCACTAAAAATCCACATCCACAACCATACCCCACTTGGGAACCTACTTCATATGTCGATGCTCTAGCTGTACAACCCACAATAATAGCCCACTGACATCCACCATCCATCATAGAACCATCCCCTAATTTGTCCAGTGCTAACCCCAAAATCCCTTCTTCCAAACACACCTTACATCTGAATCATTCCACAATATTCATCAAACAACATTCCCCATATTAACCACATAAAAAAACTACTACAATAAGTAATTTAATAATACATGGAAACATATTTCAACATCATAATTCCCTCATTCTAACTTATTGAAACATTCCTCCACATTAGTCACCCTTTTTAAGCAGTTGGTTCAATTAACATATTTTATTGAATTAGCATTTATGAAATGGGTTTCCAATAGATAAATTACAACATAAATACATAAGGATCAATAAAAAATATAGTAATAATATCGAAAAGAATCAATTCCAATGTATATGAAACTAGTAAACACATACATAAAATTCCAATCCAATTAATTTCATTGTGACAGCTCTTGATCTCTATTAGGTTTATCCATGCTCCTAAAACAAATAAAATAAGAGAATTATAATTATACAATTTTCAAAAACATAAATTAGAGTTCTTGAATCCCCTACCCAAAATCCTTTTTTTATTTAAAAAAATTTACTTTAGGGTTAGTATGAACCTCACAATACCATTTTTGGATACCAAAATCAAAAAAATTAACAAAAAAAATCAACCAGAATGTGAAATTACAAAAAATACACCTCTAAACACTACTGAATTCAAATTTCAAAAAAATAAATTCCACTAATTCAAGCATCAACCCATGAGGAAACTGGTGCATCGATCCCCTCACTCTGGCATACCCGATAACCATCATCATCAACAACTTAACCAGTGAGAAAACAAACAGGACCATGTACACTCAAAAATCACCCAATAATATAATGAAAACCAAAAAAAATATCCAATTGAAACTACATCCTATCCTTAAATTGATTGAGTGATGAAGTTCGAAAATAGATCTAGACATGCCACCATAAAATCAAAATTTTTCCAAGAACCATAATAAAGAAAAACAAAATCACCGAAAAAAGACTACCAAAGTTATTTAGAATGATCCAAAACCTTACGAATTGGGGAAATATAATCCTCAATTACCACCACGAACACCAGTGAAATGTGTAATAAAAACATTCCTAAATCCAAGATGAATCAAAAGTATCACCACCAGAGAAACTAAAAAAAGGGAAGAAAGAAACCAATAAAATACCCCATGCAACACCATCGATGGGTCAACCAAACTTCTCAAAACTCCCCTTAACACCATAGAAATAGATTGATATGGGGCCTAGAATGATATATTTGGAGGTAAGAGTATAATCCGGAATAAACTCGGGCTTCGATGGGGGGAACAACCGTAGAAAAAAACATAATGAAACAAAAAATTAATCCCCCGTCCTACACCCATCACAAACCCAAATCTCCCTCAGCTCCATCACACTAGAACAATATGGGGTTAGTCATGTTGGGAAAGGAAAACAAGATCAGAAGGTAGATGATGTAGGACCTCTCTACCAAGGAACCAAGCACTGAGAGTGAGAGAAAGAAACAACATATTCCTAGAAGATTGATGAGAAAACAAAATGAAAATAAAACCAATATAATACCAACTCTAAGGTGGAGGAATAAAATTCCAATTAACAATGGATATAAGAGGAAAAAACCAGAATATAACTGGGAAGGGAGGACGAATCACTTCCAAAAGATAAGGGGAAACCCTATATCCCAAGAGGGGCGTCAGGAGAGAGAAAAAATCCCTGGTGAGATGGGGTCCATTTTCCCCTTCATTATTGAATCCCCTACATCAATTGGAATCTTAAGTTATTGATGTGAAGTCACAAAGTAAAGTAAATAGGATCTCAGGAAATGAATCACATGAAGAAATACTCAAAAACCTAGAATTAGTCCACAACCATTAACTGTTCTCTATAATATCTTCCAAACAAACTAATCACATAATCACAACTATCTCTAGGATAACCATAGAATAAATTTCATGTAAAATAGGTTTTAATCACTTTAATTAAATAATTATTTATATCATGAAGTCAAGGAGTTAAATTTCATTAAGGGTATCTTAGTAATCTCTGAAAAAACTAAATGGAAAATGTAGTTTGAGATAAAATAAAGATATCAAAAAAATATATAAGGGAACTATAAATTATATAATTATCTAGAAAGACCGAGTAGTAGAACAATGGGCTATAACTATTCAAAAAACACCTATAAACACAAAAAATAGAGGTTAAACGACTCACATTCACTCCTTGAAAACTTCATCCGCTTTAAAGATCCACAATTCATGTGATGGATCCCCCTAAATCTATCCCCTTATAAACTTGCTCAAATACAATCATCAGATTTATTTAGAGGAAGTTTTCATTCTAAACCATACCACTACACCATTATGTCAACTAAAAAATCAATACTGAAAAACCTCCATCTAGTTAATTATACCATGAAATATGAGAACTCACATTGACACTCACATTGGAAAAAACCTAATAAATTAACTCCAAGAATCTATATAGTTTTTGAAAGGAATAAAACTACGAAAAAGATTTGTATAACTACATATCTACTACTGTAGACACTTTACATAGTGGCCCATATGACCAAGCCATAACATATTACTTGAAAATAAGAGAACTATCATTCCTCCAAAATCTGTCCAATTATTTAAATAATGAAAATATCCCAAGGGAATTTGAAATATATGTTCTTTCCATTATATCATAAAACATAAAACAATACTCAACCTTAGGAATAAAAAAATCTAGAAGGAGAAACAACACACACCTCATGTCAAGTGCCCTCTAGGAAATACCTCTGAAAAGGAACTCCATAATAGACGAATCATGAAGCAACACTATGGAAATAAAATCAAATAATCATCCCAATCCACCGTATCATTCAACGCAATAAAAATAAATAATCCCATAAACATTGAGAATTAATGAAAATTAAAAACATCTCAGGGTAATGATAAGGAATCTGTGACTCTATTTCCTACATACCATACTCCGTAGAATTATTCCTCTATAGAACTCAAACTATATCAATAACACACCCAAGCAGAACATTCTCATAGTGATCACAGATCACAACTAGCCACCCTACGAATATCACATCGTACTTGATACCCAAATATAGATAATCAATTATATGAGAAATTTTTTAAATATATCATTGATGTTTTGACATGTAGGACACATCATGAAAAAGATACATCTATAATGTAAGTGAAATATGATATTCCACCTCACCAATATTCTACAACACCTTGAAAGGACCAATGAATCAGGGAGAAATATTTATCTCCTAACAAAAGATTCACTCTATATGATGAGGTGAAACCATTAATATCATTTAGTCACCATATTCAAAATATTTAGGTATCATCTATCAATTCTTATAAAATTTTTGAAGGTATTTCATCTCCAAAATCTGCTAAAAAAATTTATGATTCTTCTAGGTCGTACTCTGCACCATATCTTTACCAAGGCTTGCTGAGCCCGCAACATTAGTCCATCATAATAGAGATAAAAAATGAATCAAATACAAATCTTCAAATGGGACCATACTAGTGGAATATTTAAAGAAATTTTTATTAGAAATATCAACCAAGGTAAATTCCCCCACCCCATATCTACCAAAATCTAGAATTCAATACCACAAATTATCCCACATTGTCTACATATTTCACTCGGTATATACATGCATCTAGGGATAAAAGGATGTTCTAAGGATTAACTTAAATCCCAAAAAATTTAACAATACTATTCAGATTCATTAATTAAACAAGGACAAAAATTATTAATAATGGTTCCTGGTACCTTGTGAATCAACACAACCTCTTCCACATACATCCTTGTTGAAGCCTCCATTTCATCCAACTCTCTAATCACTAGAAAGTGGTCTATCATTTTCTACCAATATAAAATCAACCAAATATAATTTCAACCTCCTTGGTATCACTATATGATAGTTATGAAATCCATTGAGATGGCCAATAATTTTAATCTAGTGTGATATAATAGATATAAAAAATCTCTTGTAACATGATGTTATATATTAACCTATAGTAAAAATTGTAATCACAACATGAACTCTTCCACTAACTGATTCATCATAGACCAAAAAAGTTACCCCTAATGTTTTGATACATCTTTTATACAACAGTATTTAATACATTCAACATGATGTGAAAATCACACAAAATAACCTCACACACTACCTACTAAACAACAATATCTCATAAAACATCATGTGCAACTCATCGTCATTGAAACGTCCCTCTAGATTATCACCATAGATGACATGTTCTTGCATGAAATCTACTTCTATGTTTCACCATGGATACTCCCCCACCCACTACATCATGGATGATTTCATTGCAACCTATAATATGAAATCTCTACTAGAAACCTTTTCTATGTCATGATTCATAATTATGATCTTCTTAATAGTTTTCTAGGAATCTTGATAATCCCATTAAATATATCCTCATGAAATTCTTCTAAGAGAGTCAAAAACTATATTCCCTTTCTAGGAGGCATAGATGGTAATGTATTCATATTCCAAGAGAAAATATTACCATTAATACTATTTTAGTTTCATATCCCATCAAGAGAATACAATCCTTGAGATCTCTCTAAGGACCTTAAATTTCCCACTGATGAGCTAATGTCTCCACAAATTTGAAGAAATATTCAACACCAACAACTCAAGATAATGGGTGGCACAATTATTCTTAATGGGATGTAACTTAATAGACACCAATGATTTCATTACTATCTGTTACATTAAGACACAACACAAACTGATTTATAAAGTATTAAATAACATGTCAAAAATAACTCCCTACTCTTGAATATAATGAATAAGATCACTAATCATACTCTGTATTACTTATATGAAAGTTATTAGAATTTGATCAGTCTATATTAAATAATTTCTCTTATTGGTCAATGATCTCAGTGTGGTTACAAGATAAGAGAATTTGAAAGTGATCATTTGGTAATAGCTCACTAAATAGAGGAAACAAAACACCTCTATAACATTTTTGGGGAATCCCAAGGAAAAAATATCAATATTCAATGGATTCACAATTACTAATAGTTGAGACACTACATTTCCAATTAAGTTCACCTCCCACATGAAAAACATACTCTGGAATATATTTCCATAATTATGATGTTGTTTAAGGGATCCCTAAATAACACTAAGGGTCTCAACATGATCCTCCTTTTATATTGAGTATAAAATTATAATATTAATGAACACAATAATAAACTATTCTATAAATTCATAGAAAATAGAGTTCATGAGTCCCATAAAAATAATACGGTAGTTCATTACACTAAATGAAATGAACATTAACCTAATGTTACTATATTGTCACAAAAAATAATTCTTCATCATAATCATCTCATTTCCCCTCAACTACTGATATCTTTTTGAAAATATTATTTATCACTAGGAGAGAATAATAGTTCCTATTAATCACCAGATTTAGCAACTAATAGTTTATACAAAATCTCGTGACTACCACCCATATTCTTTGTCAGTAAATTTAGATCATCCCCTAATGAAAATTTTTTTTGGATAAAGACATTTTTTATCAAATCATCAATATGAATCCTAATCTATTACAGTTAAAATGGTTTCATCTAATAGGGTTCTAAAAAAATCAGAGTGGCGTTGGGATAAAACAATATCCCAAAATCAATATTACTCCAAGGGAATAAGGCCACAATCTCCTCAAGAAAAAAAATATATTCATAATCTCTCTAACTCTAGGAAACTTCACTTCTTATTCTTCCACTAAGTTTTAGGTCAATGCTTCCAACTGATGGATCCAAACATCTATGTCCCATATGATGTTCCCATATTCTAAAAAACTACGCATTGTACCTCATCATCACCAAAAACAACATTACACTAAAATTAATCTATAACTTTATGCATAAAGTTAAACTATTTAATGCCAATGATTAAGTTGTTTAAATTTTATTAGAAGTTTAATGAAATCACAAGTTGAATGATGCTACTTTATCATCATTTTAAAACCCTAGTACACATCATGAAAACTTTTCTATCTACCAATATTTATTGTAAAAAATATATTCACTAGAATCCACTGAATTATGAGACCCATGGAATGTAATAATGTGGTAAAAAATGGTTTTGATATTACATAATCAAATAATTTATAAGGTAATTTTGAAATTAGATAGCTGGTTACTCATGTGATGTGTAACAACCCAAAATTTTATCAATGGAATTTCGTTTCTTACACCATGAAACACATACATCACATAGATAACCCAATAAAAATTATTATAATAAATTAATAAAGATACTTTTATTATCAATTTAACCATTAATAATGAAAAATACTACTGTTTCTAACTCTTTCTCCGGGGCGCGCGCGTCCGTCTTCTTGATTGCGATAGGCACGACTTTTGTTACCCCACGTTCCCACTTTCTAAAGGTGGGAGACATTCGCTCCTTGTTTAGGGATGTTTGCTCCTTGATCGAAACGGGGTGATGGGATGTCGGTTCTTCCTGATGTGGATTCTTCTTCGGAACTTGTCACCTAGTCTGGGTCTCCCTCATAGATTTAATACGATGTTCGTGAAACTCTTCCCGGTGTCATATCTTCATGGACACTAGTTAATTACACTGCTTCTGTCAGGACATTCCAAGGGGTCCGGTCAGGGAAGCAACCTTCGGTTAGGGGAGTAGTCACACTGGGGTATCACTGACGTGTCTGGATGCTGGGGATTGTTGTGTCTCTCTTCTGTCCCTTATTATAAGGATTCTCGAGGGCACGGAAGCCCAAGGAATCCTGCATAGAATGAGGGGAATCATATGCCATAGGCATGTATCTGAGGTTTTCTTTAGCTTCATGTGCTTAACACGGTGTATGCTGCAAGTTTAACATCCATCATAGACAGATCGGACAGATCGCAACACTGATTATAGTGGATCAGAGGGAGGAATCCCCTAGAGGGAACAATGATATTGGGGCCAGCACGTGGGTGGCTTCCCGAATTTTGTGGAGGGAAATGAGGTGGCATGATCCCACCAGGATGTGGTGGCCTGGGTAAGGATCAAGATGGACGATGATTTTGGGCTTGAGCCTCGAAAATACTTCCTACGTACCATGCCTTGACATGGATCAAAGTCCTCGTAGTTCGGGTGGGTGTGGGGATTACACTCGATTCTTCCCAAGGTGTGGGTGTACCGATGGTCAGAATGACCGGGTGGTGGTCTTGAACCTCGTGAGGATTCTTACGTACCATGCCTTGACATGGATCAAAGTCTTTGTAGTTCGGGTGTATAGTTTAACGTCATGTGGGATGGGGTTCAACCTACGTGAATGTGGTCGGAATGACCGGGTGGTGGGCTTGAACCTCATGGAGGCTTCCTACGTACCATGCCTTAGCAAGGATCAAAGACCACGTAGTTCATAATGGTGTGTTGGAGAACCGACGTGAATAGGGACCTTGGTCTAGGTGGATGGTGGGCTTGAACCTCAAGGAGGTTTCCTACGTACCATGCCTTGACATGGATCAAAGACCACATAGTTCAGAACGGTGTGTCAGAGAACCGACATGAATAAGGTCCTTGGTCCAGGTGGATGGTGGGCTTGAACCTCAGGGAGGCTTCCTATGTACCATGACTTGAAATGGATCAAAGTCCCCGTAGTTCGGATGTATAGTTTAACGTCATGCACAACGGGGGTGAACTGACGTGAATGAGGTCAGAATGACCAGGTGGTGGGATTGAACCTCGTGGAGGCTTCCTACGTACCATACATTGTCTTAGATCAAAGTCCATGTAGTTCGGATGTGCATTTTAACATTATGTGGGACGGGGGTGAATCGACGTGAATGAGGTCGGAACGACCGGGTGGTGGGCTTGAACCTCATGGAGGCTTCCTACATACCATGCCTTTTCATGGATCAAAGTCCCCATAGTTCAGATGTACAGTTTAAAGTCATGCGGGATGGGGGTGTTGTCAAGGTTGATTCTTACTCTAAGGCCACGTGAGTCGTGCTCGGTGTGAGAAACAAGAGGCAGCAGAGACCTGACGATCACGTCGTGAAGGGTGCGTCCGTGGAAAGCGAAGAGGGGTTTACGCATTGAGCGGCCCATGGTGTCAGGACGTAATCAAAGATGGAGGCCCAAGGGAGACAAAGCGCAGTGGGAGGGGGACTTGGGACCAAAGAAAGTATGATCCTCATTCCTTATCAAACCCTCCACTAGACTTGGCACCGAGGAAGTGAGGAGGAGAAAGGGTCCTGCCTCCTGTGAGAAAAGCTAAGGGCTTACACCAAGGTGGCTTCCCTTCCCCGTGGACAAACGCCACTTCAAGAAGGAGGATATCATCCCCTGTGGAGACCAGGGGGTGGAGAATGCCCAAGGCGGGGGACCTTGCATGTGGTGCATGGGGAAAAGTCACAGTTTAACGTCATGTGTTGAGGATGATGGTGCTTGGAATTTTAACGTCCTGCAGCTCAGACGAGGTGGGTTCGTTCTACATCCCTAGGACTTACATAACTAGTACCCTCTGCTCCTTGTGGGAGGGAAGGCATCGACTAGGACGTGGGGAAGGGGGGTCTGAGAGTGAACCATCGATGGGTCCACGTTAGTGTGACTATGCGAAGAAGCAATATCCATTAGCGTTCCTATGCGAAGAAACACTAGGCAAAGAAATGTAACGAGCGGTATCGTCCAGGGGACTTTGAATTCATATCATGTAAACCTGGAGGGTCGCATGGGAAAAGGATTTTCCAAGCAGAGGGGTCCATAGGCTGGGGCCTTGTGGAGCTCCATTGCTCTGTGTGGTGGGGCACTTGCGAAGGGGTGTTCTTTGCAAAGTGGGGTGCCTTAGCCTTAATATGGGATGGAGGTGCAAATGGGAGGTGCTTTGCGAAGTGGAAATGAATTCTCGGAGCAAAGCCTCACGAAGCAAAGGTTCCTCAAGACGCAAGATGTTGGGAAGCAACATGCTTTGCGAAGTACAGTGATCCTGCCTTAGAAAATGGATCAAGTGTACTTGAAGGGTGTTTCGTGAAGCATAAATGCTCCGCGACAACCCGGGTCCCCTTGGGGATCCCCTTCCTTCATGAAAGCCCTTAGGCTTCGTGAAAGGAATCCCTCTCAAATGAGGGGATCAAAACGAGACAATGGGGAGGCACTTCGCAAAGTAGAAGTACCTCGCGCGGCTCATGGTTCACTAAGCGGAAGAGTGCTTCGCAATTTGGGAGATGAGAATCCGAAAGGACAGATTCTCCATCTGGAGAGCTCAGGGGGAGCTCGGTATTTATAGGCAAGAGGCACCGCGGAGCGGAGCACACATGGTGCGAAGAGGGGCTCGGTGGCTTTGTGGCGCACTCGTAAACATCAAATGAGTTCGTGGAGCATCCTGTCTCCTTCACTTCGCGGAGCCTCCCGCCTTCTTTTCTTCACAATAGCCGTGGTGCTGGTGGACTCCGTGAAGGGGCTTCGCGAGATAGTCAGTGGGGCTATCTTGGGGCCGCTTCTTCATCCCAAATTTTGGCGCCAACAAATGCCCCCCTAAAACATGGAGTCGCGGAGGGATCAAGGGTTGAAATCTGAGGGAAATCACCAAAATCCTTGGTTGTTTCACAGTGCGGACTCACAAAGAGGGATCGCGAGGCGGACAAGGGCCGCGTGGGCCAGGCGCACCATGAAGCTCCGCGCAGACTGGATGTGTCGCGATGCTCCGAAGGTCGTCGCCTATAAATATGAGTCCTACCATCTCTTTTATCCTTTCCATTCTCCACGATCTTTCCTTCTTGTGCTATCGATTTTTGAAGCTCTATGTACTCCACGAGTGATCTCTGCAAATTGGGTCTTCATGGCGCAGAGCGAGTCTTTGACTCTGCGTTTTCTCTCCACGATCTAGCTTTGAACGCCAAGGCAGCGCTTCCATGAACAGTCTTCACGAGTGGCCTTTGTGAACTCACTTCGCAAACAATCTTCATGAACCATACAAGGAAATGTCCAACTTCCAGAACCAAATGGCCCACCAAAAATCTTCCCAGGGGGTCCTTGCGGATGCCGCCCGGAGGGACGAAATTGAAAACATTTTGGGGCTTGGAGAGCTAGTCTGGAGCCACTCGGACCATAGTTCTTTGGTAGATCTGCTTTCGGAGAGCTAGAAGAACTACCCACTATGTAGGATGTTGCCTTTGGATGGATTTGGGCTAAGGGATGATGTCTTCATCCCTACAACGGGTCGGGATGAGCCAGCTTACTGGTTCCGGAGCACGCCATGTCAACACCGATGGTTCAGGGAGCCCGATGGTCATGCCCGGGAGGACTTTACGCCTGTCATCACCGACTTCCTATACAATCATCTGAACAATGTCGACAGGAGGGAATTGCATCTAGATACTTCCCCTCCATTGTACCGAACCATTCTTAATGTGGCGCTGGGGAACCCAAAGAAGGGGTGGTCCGAGGAATGGGACCTACGCCAGGGTGGCAACTTTACGGACAATTGGGCTTTGGACTAATGGGTAGGCACCTCATGTGAGGATTTTGGGGAAGAGCTAAAGAGAGTGGGCCAATATGAGGCATCTTGGGCTTCCCAGTTCGATATCTACCAGCCGAAGCAGTTAATACCAGAGTTGTGTGAGCTGGTGGTCACCGGGGACCAATACCTTTCACATGCATCACAGGGAGGTTGGCATCAGCCTATAGGACATACATCAGATCTCAGGGGTCCTAATACTGGGGGCGATGTATGACGAATTCCTCTCGGTCATGGATGCATGGGAGGATCTGAAGCAGATGTCACGTCTGGCGATGGAATTGATGGAGCTTGTGCCCGGGGAGGATAAAGAGGCGGTGAGGGATGTCCACTTAAAGAATTGGTTCAAGAATTTCTTAAACTTCCCAAAAAACATGCAGTTCCTGGCGAGGCCTCGAACTTGCCCAAAGGGTGCACGGAGCAAGGAAAACTCTTACTGGCGGCTGTTGGAGAATAGCCAGTGGAAGACCTGGGGGTTCAGTGTCAGCACTGAACAACAGCCAATAGTTAGGCTGGTGGCATTCATCGTAGCCCTCATCTATGGTTGGATCCTGCTGGTGAGGGATACAAACATGGGAGTGTGGCCAAGAACTTTTTTCATGGAATCCACTTTGGCGACAGGAGGTCGGGTCAACCTGGGGATCCTGATGCTCGCCAAGTTGTAAAAAATGTTGTGGCACATCAGTGAGGGTAAAAGGCCACAGAGGGTATGCGGGCTGTTCCACCTCCTGTACGGGTGGATGGGGGCGCACATCAGGGGGATCTACAAGTATCTGAACCCCATATCACCTCTGGGGTCGAACTTTCTTACCTCAATCTTGAACGCCGTGGGGAGCCTTCAGACCAAGGTGAATTCACCATCAGCTCTAAACCGGGTGTGGAGGGTGGAGGAATTCAATTTCCACCCATTCCCATTGCCAATGGGGGCCTTCACGGATGATGGACAGGGAACATAAGAGCACTGAGATAACATCTTGGCCTTTAGAGGTAGAGTCCTGGTGGCCAGGGTGGACCGCGAGCATCTCTGTGAGCCGTACACTCCACAGCAGTTCACCTAGAAATTCTAGTGCCTGCAACGGATGACCCCGCAGGTCTATCTGGTGGTGCGCTACGAGGATAAATCGTGTGTGATGAGGAAGATGTGGATCATGTTCACATGGGAAGACAGGAAGATGCGGAATGTATTCCCTCCACCGACTATTGTCCTTCGGTTAATAAAGGAATACGCCCAAAGCTGGGAGGCGTCCTACCCAGTGGAGATGCTGAAGTAGCCAACCATCTTGGACGGCGAGGGTGAGATTTCGTGATCTCGAGGAGGAGGTCGGAAGGTGACGAGGCAATCCTGTAGTTGCGGGGCTTCTATAGCGGTGGAAGATCTGGTGGTCCCAAGAGAACAGATTCATCTAGAGGGGCGGCCACCAAGGGGATTCTGTAGGATTTCTACGCAAGCCCCAGGGAAACGGCTACGCCACATTGACATGTTTGAGAATGTTGTCTTCCCAGAGGCTTGGGACATCTTGGAAGTCAACCGGAAATTCCTTGGCCCATCCAAATTATGGAAGCACCTTAACCACCTCAGGATGTACTTGTCTGGGATTGGCCCTATTAGAGTCTTCTTCACAGTGTCCCAGGGAGAGGCGGAGCAATACATAGCCGAGATAGAGGATTTCATCCATTCCTGGGGCTCCCTGCACCCGATGATAGACCAAGTCAGGGTGTTGTTGGGTTGTACGGTCCCTCCGCTACTTTTAGCTACTGATCTGAGGGAGTGCTCTCCCCTGCCGAATGAATCAGACGAGTCCTCCTAGGGAGACGAGGCTGGTAGGGAGAGTCTGTCGGAGGAGGGTGAATTCGGTGACCAGTCCTTCGATCTGGAAGATTTCGTGGAGGCTCTCGAGGTAAAATCCCAAGGTCCATCTTCAAAGTCTGCCCTTAGGTTACTCTGGATTCCTTATCAGTGTCTGTATTGTGCAGGAGGACCTTGTACATATACCTTGTTCTCGCCCCTCAGCGGGTGCTAATGCGGGACCTTCAGGATCTACGCCCTTGGATGCATCAATTTCAATGTCTGGCGGGGCTGGGATAGTCTAGGTGGCTCCCCTAGAGTCTCCAGACCTACCAACCATATACAGGGGGCCGCGTCTCTGGGTTTCGACGACATTATCCCAAGAGCGAGACCCTGGATTTGACCTCTGTATGTCCTCTCTACCGCATTCACAACTGCCATCCCGTGGCCATGTTAACTGACATATGCACCCCCTTATTGGCGTGTACAGTCCTTCAATTGTCCGGGGCTGCTATGGTGAAGTTGGTGGGGTCTTCTGGTAGCACCCTTCCCAGGGGCATGCTGATGGTCGTAGAGGTGAACATCCAACCTGACTGAACTACAGTGCTTTCGATTGCCGGTGGGGGTTCCAGTGGGACTGCGCCTAAGATTATCGAGGTGGGATCCGTTGATGAGGTTCAACCAGATGATTCAGGCCCCACCACGCCCGATCTGACGCCATATGTGGACTTAGCCCAGGAGTTCCTGGGTGAATTCCCTACATACAAGCCCTCCAATCGCGCCGACTGGGACGAGATGGCCTCTGATGAGAAGGACATCAAAATAGTCTGTCACCGATCATGGAAGTTGATCACGTGCTTCATCAATGACACCCCCTAAGCACTATGGTTGGATGAAATGGACAGATGCTTCTCACAACTGCGGGAGCTATGTGCTGGGGGAGTGGATGCCAAGTGCCCTCACATGCTCGTCCGAGATCTTATGGAGGAAAAGATTCAGGAGTATGACTGAGGCCTTGGCAAGGGCTGGCAGCGGAGGAAGGATATAAACATCAAGAGGCTCTAGAAGGCTGAAGATGAAGTACAGCGGCTGCAAGATCGGGCAAACGAGCACCTGACCTCCCTCAAGATGCAATCTGTGCTAATATCACGATTGAAGGCCTAACTGACAAAAACTAAAGAGGTCCTCAGGTGAGATTCTGGGGAGATTATTGCCATTCAGTCCGATGTGGAGCGGGCCCAGATTGTGGCCAACGAATTGCACCCTCTTGCCATCGAGGAGGAGTGGGAGGTGAACAAGCAGCAGCATCTCCTAGACGCCACCAGCCAGAGGGTGGTGGAGCTACAACGTTTTTTCGACGAGGTTAATCCATCCATGGGGGGATTCGACCCCTGGGTACTATAATGATTACAAACCCTTAAACGTAGTTTCATGCTTTGATTGTTTGAATGTCGTAGCATGCACGAGTTCCGTTATTTACATTGGTTTATTGCACCCTTATGATGTTCATGGAGCATCCAGCAACCATTCCATAAGCCCACGTGGGTCAAGCCCAATGTGAGAAGCAAGGGATAGCTACCTCATCCCCCCATCCAAACGTAGGAGTGAAAACCAAGATTCGAGCATCCGGGGTTTGGACAACCGGTCCGGATTTCTGAGAAATGGGAGAGACCTGGCTGGAGAATGAAGTTCTCAGAACAACCAAATTACCATTTTTTAGTGTGCTCTTGTGCACGAACAGTGTAACGCCAGGGGCGCTAAAATCGATTCAAATAGATTATCATGGGAAGTGTGAATCATGATACCTAGGATTCAGAACATTTTGGGGGTGGTGTGATAATAAATAATAATTTTTTACTTCATTCGAAACATAGTATTCTTATTATATTAGCCTGGAGTGGGGATAGCAAATGAGGGTCGACCATTGACCTTTTTCAAAACATGGGACCTGTCGCAAATACCATATGTTAGTCTTCTATAACATTGGCCCAGGACAGTAGGCGGGCCATATACCGAGCATCCATACTATTATGGGGTCCCTCCAGACATGAAAGATGAAGAGTGTCCGAATAAGAGGCACGCAAAGCGTGGAATATGGAGTGAAGGTTTGTTCGAACAGAATCCAACACTCTTGAAATTATGCCACCATGGTGGAAGCACACTATATGGATGCATCGGTTTGATCATGGATCATTCCTTCATTCAGACAGGGCCTCTCTTACGAGGGGGCTATCACTTCCCAATGTCATTGTGGGTCATCCCGAACTTGTTTGGGGAAAAATTGTAGTTACATGGTTCCCCACGAGTGGCCAGGCCAGGAGGCTGAAAGTGGAGAGGAACAGGACTTTATGATTCCTGGGGAAGGACCCTAGGTGAAATACTGGGGTGTATCTATGCATAACATAAGGATGGGAGTCAATCCATACATAGTTCTAGAAGAACATTTTAACGTCATGCGGGATGATGATAATCTTGGCTGTGCCGGTGTACATCCTACCAAAACTACTAATCCCACATGAGTCGTGATCGATGTGGGAAACAAGAAGTAGTGGTGGGAATTTCCTGACACAGAAAGGGATATGAAAGGGAGAAGGGACACCCAGTGAATTCCGACCCATTTATGATAACTCGTCCATGTAGCGCACTTAGACGTGTGAAAAGATAAAACAGAGTATCTCAGAATTCCACTTGAACATGAGGAAGTGGAAATGTGTGAATCATGATTCTTGACATATGGATCACAATGATGGTGGCATGACGATGGGGGATAACTGTTGACTGTGGAGGAAACGTATCATCCATATCGTGTTAGCCTGGAATGGGGACAGACAAATGAGGGTCAATCGTTGACCATGTTCGAAACATGGGACCTGTCACAAATGTCGTCAGATATCCTTAGGGACGTTGTCCCAGGATAGTTGGTGAGACGATGCAGCAGGGGACCATGCCATTAGGGGGTCCCTTTGGATGTGTAAGAGGATGAGGATCCAAATAGAGAGCTCACGAAGCTTGGTCATGGAACGAGGGGGATGTCTCCATGAAAATTCAACACTTCGGGCTCTTTGTCAAACGCATCTAAATACGACAACGAGACTTATTAGATAGTGGGGTTCAATCCCCTTACCATAGGGAGATCCTATTTTAGGGTCGTAGAACTCAGACCATGGATGGTAGGAAACATGGGAGTCACATGGTGGGGTAATTACAAAAACCCAACATGAATGAGAACCAGGGGTTCTGACCACCATGTGTTCCTTAGAGAGGTTTTAGGTCAAGGGACCAAAAATGAGAGTTGAGTTGGGCCTGAGGCAAAGTGCACAGGTGTTCCTACAAACCCCATGAGGATGGGGATCAAGTTTCACATAGTTCTTGAGGTGGCACGGTAGGGTACCAGTGCTAGGGAAAAAGGGGCGTGCGGGCGTGACCCTCATTCCAAGAGAAGCGGTATTTGATAAATCTTGTTTGACCTTTAAGGTGAGTGGGTTTTTTTTTTGTGAAGTGATAGGCCTAGGGTTGTAGGCCCTAGAATCGCCACAAGAATCAAGCCGTATACAGGCGTTGACAAATGGTATGGTAAATGACTGATACCCAATGTGATGTCCTCTACGATAAGGTCATCACAATGCAGTGTCGTTTTTTCTTCGTGCGTCCAGGACGATAATGTCACAGTTTAGGGTCATG
Organism: Viscum album; assembly: GCA_963277665.1. Taxonomy (NCBI): domain Eukaryota; kingdom Viridiplantae; phylum Streptophyta; class Magnoliopsida; order Santalales; family Viscaceae; genus Viscum; species Viscum album. Next base: position 1,681,028,294 of record OY728135.1, read on the forward strand.
TGATAGGACCAAGCATGCATTTTAACATCGTGAAACACAGATGTAGCAGAGAAGATGCTAGGTGGGGAATGTGTATGGTGAAATAAAACATCCCCGACATGAATGAGGACATAATCCCATACCACACTATATGCAATTCTGAGAGGGTAAAGTCAGGACAAGGGGACTACATAGAGGTAAGAGGGTAAAGGGGGAGGAGAGACTAGCTCCCGAATGAGCTGGGCCTAAAAAAGAGATGTTTGGGTGGTCCTATGTATCCCATAAGAATGGGAATCAAGCCATACATAGTTCTTGACGAGATCTTAGTTTATGGTATTAGATCTCGGACCATGGATGGAGTGAAAACCCTCCAAGTATGTGCAGAACTCAACCCAATCCCTAATCCCACAAGAGTTAGACTCAGTGCGGGAAACAAGGGAGGAAGATGTATATTATAATACCTAGAACGCACACCGAAGGGAAATCGGTGCGGAGCCCCGAATGACGTCCCTATCACGGCTTTGGTCCTCCTAATGTGTGGATGCACACTGAGGAATAGTTCCATGATTTTTGAAGATCTACTTGGACATGAGAAGGTGGAGAAGGGTGTGAATCATGTAACAGACATTTTGGGCTTAATGGGGTTGGTGTGGTGATGGAGGATAACTGTTTACCATGTTCAAAGCATAGTATCCATATCGCGTTAGCCTGGTGGGAATAAAAAACAAGCATCGACCTCTGACCATATTCTCAACGTGGTATTTGTATCAATTTGTTGTCTGAAACCCTCATGGGCATTGGCCCGTAATGGTAGGAGAGCCCTTAGGCGTGGTATCCATGCCATTTTTGGGGGTCCGTTCGGGTATGAAAGGTGATGAAAGCCCTGATGAAGGAGAACACAAAGCCTGAAAAGTGGGTGGAAACATGTCTGAGCAGAGTTCGACATTCCAGGTTCTAAACCAGAATACCCTTAGACACATTGATGAACCTCCGAAGAAGGTCGACGAGGATACTCAGGAGGGAGAGGTACATGGCGTGGTCATTACAAGCCCAACGTGAACAAGGACATAATCCCATGCCATGCCATATACTCCCCTCTTCGAGGAAGGGTAGGCCAAGGGGCCAAGGTGAAATGGAGATTTCTAGGAGATGGGGCTGGACTCGAAGTCTAGACATTCGGGTGGTCCTACATATCCCAAATGGATGGGAATCAAGCCACACATAGTTCTAAAAGGAACCCGGGGGTAAGATACCCCCACGAGGGGGGTGTACGACATGGAGAATAACCCTATGTGGATGTGTACATAATCCTGCACCACATCGTACACTCCCATAAGAGAGGACCAGGGTCGGGGGCCCGAGAATTCCAAGGGGCCTGAGGCTGGGCCTCGGTCAGGAAGGCCTGACCGAATTACAGTTTAACATCTTACAGTGAGGACGATGAGGGGAGTAGGATACACCCAAACAAGGGAGGTGTACGGCGTGGTGAATAACCTGACATGAATGAGGACATAATCCCATACCACACCGTACACTCCCATAAGAGAACCTGGGCCGGGGGCCTGAAAGGCCAAGGGGCCTGAGGCTGGGCCTCAGTCAGGAAGGCCTGAACGACTTGTATTTTAACATCTTACAGTGAGGAATAGGAGGATAAGTTGTCTCATACAGGGATGTGTACGGAATTGTGAGAAACACGATGTGGATGAGAACATAATCCTACACCACACCGTACACTCCCATAAGAGAACCTAGGTCGAGGGCCGGAAAGGACAAGGGGCCTGATAGTTGGCACCGCCCGTGTCACGACCCGATGGAATCGCAGCACAGGTAATTGGTTAAGAAGACCCCCTTTCTGGAGTTGCATTTTATTGGGATGGGTTTTTTAAATAAAGTGAGGGATAATAATATAATTTTTTTACAATTATATTTTCTTTTCTTGTTAAGTGGATTAATTGTTGTGTCACAACACTTTTCCTCTCTCTTATGTGGTTATAACCTATGTAAGGGAGTTAGGGGTGGTACACAATTGCTGATAACTACCTTTGAGAGGATTAAGATGGGGTGGGGCCCACACGAGCCCCACCATTTCTTTTCTTCTTATGTAACGCACCTGCACCCCCCTATTAAACGAAGTCAACTCTTGCATTTAAACGTTTTAATAAATGCCTATATTAATTGGGTGTTTTTAAACCCCTCAATTAATTGATCGTTTCTTTTATTTTTGAATTTCAAGCGTTGGTTTGTGTGTAAATAAAATAATACACCACTTATTTTATTTAGTTGGTCTTGTTGCGTTGAGAGGATTTTGGGAGAAATGCTAAGGGGCTTGAAGTTCTTCTTCTTCGACGAAGAACACGAAGAACGCGAAGAACGCCGACCTCCGACGAAGGTCGACAAGAACACTGAATCCTCGGAGATCGACTACGCGACGTCGTATACCGCGACGCCAAGGACGTTCCTTCCGTGACACTTTCTTCCGAGACGATCCTTCTCTTCCGCGACGATCCTCTTCTCTCGCAACGGTTAATTCTGCGACGAACTATCGTTCGACGACAACGTTGAGGTAGGGGTTAATTTTTTTGTGTAAGTCTATATTCCTGTGGTTACTTCCTTTTAAAACAAAGAACTCGGATCAACTCATCCTCAAGTTGATACGCGAATGATTTCTTTTGCGGGTTGGGAATATTAAATTGCGGGAAAAAACTGTTTGGGTTGTTTTCTTTTGTTCGTGAAAAATCCTTGTTGTTCTTCGTCTTTTGGGTCGCTTGATACTAACTTAATGAGAGGAGTTCGGACCACACGAACATGGCCGACTCTCCTCCCCCTTTGTTGTTTTGATTCGTTATGGCACGAACAAAGGCGGCACGGTGCATCAGCACCGCGCGGACATGAGAAAGAATGCGGCGAAGAAGCACGGCACCGTCGCGCCGCGCCGTTGAGGCCGTATGAAACCGTGGCCGGAGTCGGGGCCGCAGAGGCGATTCAAAGACTCCACTGGTTGAACGTTGAGCGCGGATTGATGGGCGACAACAAACGAGGACGCAAGGTAACTTTGAAGCCTCCGCAGTGAAGGTCGGGTCCTGGGAGGACCATTGGCGAAGGCTGTGAGCAAAACGGACCACCGGAGCACGTTCGGTGGTCCGCGGAAAATACCGCCGACACGGCGGCGCCGGCGGCCGGAGGAGGTGGCCGGCACCGGCCGGCCGCTAGGAGGCGTCGGCGCCCGGGGCGCCGCCGGAGAGGGCTACTGGTCCCGTGACAGCGTGGGACCGGAGAGGCGGGACGCGGCGCTCAGCTGCGTTCGGTGGCAAGCAATTCGAAGTAAACACTAAGTAAAAGCTGAGTACAACAGTAAATGCGGAAAAGTAAGTGGGCCAGAATACAAACCCAAACAGAAAGTAAAGTACAACTGGAAAGGGAAAATAGCAACTGAAAGTAAAGTCGTAGCCTCGATCTGTCCACTGAAACTCCCACCTGAAGGGTGGGTACAGATAGCCTCCACAGCTCCTCGGTCCAGCCGTTCGCTCCGAGTACATCCTTCCCATTGGTCCACCTCTGGGTACCGACCTACTCCGCAAGCCTCAACCGCGATCAGCATTGTCCATCGTCTGCAACCAACACAGTGTAGTGCGGGCATAGCCCGTGCAGGGGTGAGTATAAGCTACTCAGTAGGGACCCCGAGACCCCCGAAGCTCTCCCAGAATCCACAGAGGATAATCCAAAAAGGAAAGATGCAATCACGAAGTAACATCCGACACTGCTTAGGAATATGCCCATAAATATACCTAAGTCATCAATTCCAGTTCGCTCCAACCTCCATGCCCAAGTACAACCCAGTCCACACAGGAAATCAAAACGTAATCCACACAGGATAGCACAACACAATCCATATAAGAAAGCAAAACAGGATTCAGCTCACATAGGTATACATCTTCGTATGACGATAGAGATGATCAGATATATCCACTGATTCATCTATGCCGTCGGACCCACAAATGATCGATAGGTACTAACCCCCACAATGACCCACAAAGGATCTGACCCACACAGGATCGATAGGTAACTAACCCCCGCAATGACCCACACAGGATCGGACCCACACAGGATCCATAGGTAACTAACCCCTGCAATGACCCACACAGGATCGATAGGTAACTAACCCCCACAATGACCCACACAGGATCAGACCCACACAGGATCTGTAGGCGCTGGCCCACACAGGACCGCTGAGCGCTGACCCACATAGGATCGGACCCACACAGGATCTGTAGCACTGATCCATGAAGGATCACTGAGTGCTGTAGTCGTCGTCGTCAAATCCACTGAGGATCTCTGTACAGTCGTCGTCGTCGTAGTCGCAGACAGCTCTAGGGTTCCCGCACACAGCAAACTCGTTCGGGAGGGTCCGCTCCACAAGACGAGGGTCTCATACATCAACTGACACATAGTCTGGAGTATATGTATCCAAAAGTTCTGTATCATCAACAGGAACTCAACGTCGCAGACGGCGCGTCAATCGGAGGCCCGGTCTGAGAGTTATTGGCTTTTTCGTCCCAGGGGCCCGGTTGGTTTTTAAGTCAAAACTAACCCGACCGTACTCCACCTGCGTCCAAACCTCGGGCGGAGTAATCCAAAAGATCCGTCTCACTAAGAGGAATACGTCAAAGTCTACGACACCTCAATCGGACGTCCGGAGCTCAAGTTATGAGTGTTTCTGTTTCGAGGGCCCGGTTGGTTTAGTGTACGAACCAACCCGGCCGAACCCAAAGTACTCCGAAAACTTGAGTGTAATATATCGAAATGACTGTCTCGATCCAAAGATCGTATCGCCGCTGACGGGGTGTCAATCGAGGGTCCGTAGACCAAGATATGGGCAAAAGACCGAAAGAGGCCCGAAAACGGGGGGTCTGGGCCCAGACCGACCTGGACCAACCCCCCCTGGGTCTGCCCGAACAAGGTCGACCCGACCCGGGTCTGACCCGGATGGCACGACCTGGCTCGGCCGGCGCGGCCCAGCCTGGGTGCGACCCGGCTGGCGCTGGCCGGGTGGCCAACGGGTCGGCTCGGCCATTACGGTCGAGCGAAGCGTGGGGCGCGCTGCCCCCGCATGAAGGAGCTGCGGCCCCACGTGGGGCCGCCCTTGCCAGCGGATGCGGGCGGCTGCCGCATCCCGTCCCCCTCCGGTCCCGCGCAGTCGCGGGACCGCGCCATGCCGCCGCGGCGGCTCCTTCCGGCGGCGCGCCAGCAGGCTGCTCTTCGGACCATCGGACGAGTTCCGGTGGTCGGAACTGCGTGTTGTCTTCGCCAAAGGCCCTCTTGGGGTCCGTCCTTCACTGCGAGGACCTCACATCACCCGTGTGGCTTACTTTGTCGTCACCCGCCAATCCGCACACTAAGAACAAAAGGACGGTGGGTTTGGACTTGTTTGTTGGTCCGCACCCACCGCTTTAGTGGTCTTAAAAGTCTCACAACAAATATTTAAACGAACCGCATATATAATCACATATATTAAAATGAACAACAACCCCTAACTCAATATTGTCGTCGAACGTGAGTTCGTTGTGGAATTAACCATTGTGGAAGAAGAGGATCGTCGCGTCGTGGAAGGGGCGTCGCTGTCATCACGGTACACGTCATTGCGTAGAAAAACTCCGAGGATTAAAATCACACAGATTTAATTGCACCATTTAAACCCATGTTGAGGATATAATTCACAAATAATTAAAAGAATTGCAATCCTTTACATCAATCAGTTGTTGATCAAAGATTGTCACGGGGAAGGAACGTCGCGGAAGAAGCGTTGTGGAAGGAGGATCGTCAGCGTCGCGGTACACGGCGCCGCGTCGTCGATCTCCGAGGGTTCGGTGCTCTTCGTCGGAGGCCGGCGTTCTTCGTCGGCGACGATGCGTTCTTCGCGTTCTTCGCGTTCTTCGCGAAGGAGGATGAAGATCTTCAAGATTTAGAGTTTCTCCAAATCCTCTCAACAAGCCACCCTCATGTAAAACAAGTGTTGGTATTATTTTATTCCCATGCCAACAATTAGAAATTCAATGTTAAGAAACGAACAATTAATTCGATGAATTAATTATAACAAATTAACTGCCCAATTAATAGGGGTGTTTAGAATTTAAGTAAACGCACCAGTTGACTTTATTTAAAAGAGGTTTTCGCAGGTGCGTTACTTAGAGGGGAAAAACGATGGGGCTCGTGCGGGCCCCACCTCACAAATATCCTACCAAGTGGGTAGGATATCGTGGGTCCCACCTTATCCTCTTAACCTAGCTTAAGTGGATTTAAGTGGATTTAAGTGAAATAAAATAAAGTGTCGCACCACTTTTTTTTATTTCTTAACTTAACCCCAAAAAATTAGAAACCACACCCGAGAAAACGCAACTCCAGAAAAGGTGTTTCTAAGCAAATACCGGCGCTGCGATTCCATCGATGCCCTTGGAATTTGATTCTGAGCACCGGTTCAAAAGTTAGAAAAACCCGCTCGTTCGTTCACTGAACGTACCCGAGCCAAACTTCGGAAAATGATTCCGGGTACACCGGGCCTCGGAATCAGGTGCCATCAGAAACAGTGTTCTTGTAAAAATCCCAAGAAAATTAAGAAAAAAATCCTTGAATTTTATGGGTCTTTAAATCACTCCCACCTCAGCGCTTTACGTCCCCGTAAATATACATTAAAACTAGGGGAACAAAAGTGGGTACTGAGCACGCATCTGAGCCTCCCACTCCCAAGTGCTTTCCTAGAGGTTCTCGTTCTGCAATCTGATGCGCACTAGAGGAATCGACCGTCCACGTAGGACCTGCTCCTGTCGATCCTCGATCTCCACCGGAACCTCCGAAAAAGTCTCCCCCTCATCAACGTCCAGCTCCCCATGGTCAATGATATGTGTTGGGTCGTGCACGTATCTCCTCAGCTGAGATACGTGGAAGACGTCGTGCACCCAGTGCAACTGAGGTGGTAGAGCCAGGCGATAAGCCACCTAGCCAATCCTGTTGAGGACCTGGAATGGTCCGATGAAGCGTGGAGACAACTTGCCGCCTCGGCCAAATCTCCGTAAACCACGTCGAGGTGAGACCCGCAAGAAGACGTGGTCTCCATCCTCGAACTCTCGTAGCCTCCGCCTCTTGTCAGCATAAGACTTTTGTCGGCTCTGAGCTGTCCTCATCTGCTCGTGGATGATCTGGACCTTCCCCATCATGGCCTGGACCATCTTCGGTCCCACAAGTGCTGACTCCCCAGGGTCTGTCCAGCATAAAGGAGATCTGCAAGGTCGGTCGTACAACTCCTCGTATGGTGCCTTCCTGATGGTGGAGTGGTAGTTGTTGTTGTACGCGAACTCCACCAAGGGTAGATGGTCCTCCCAGTTGTGACCAAAGTCGAGGACACATGCGTGGAGCATGTCCTCGAGATTCTGTATGGTCCTCTCCATCTGACCATCCGTCTGAGGGTGAAAGGCAGTGCTCAGATGTAGTTGTGTCCCAAACACCTCCTGCAACCCCTTCCAAAGCCGAGAAGTAAAGCGAGCATCTCTATCGGAGACGATAGATGATGGAACACCATGAAGCCATACAATCTCCTGAACATAGAGACGCCCCAAGCTCTCCACTGAGCCCTGCTCTCTAATGGGTAAGAAGTGATCCGACTTGGTGAGTCAGTCGAAAATCACCCAAATGAGGTCGTGACCTCTGGAAGTGCGTGGAAGTCCAGTCACAAAGTCCATAGATATCCCATCCCACTTCCACTCTGGGACCTCCAAGGGCTGTACCAAGCCTGCTGGTACCTGATGCTCTGCCTTCACCTGCTGGCAGGTGAGGCATCAACAAACAAGCTCTGCCATAGCTTTCTTCATGCCCGACCACCAGTGTTGTCATCTGAGGTCCTGGTACATCTTCGCCACTCCAGGCTGTACCGCCAAGGGAGAAGTGTGAAACTCTCTCAGAACCTCCTCCCATAAAGAAACTGGAACCAAGGTACGTCCTCTGAAAAGGACTTCGTGCTCTGCTCCAAAGGAGAAACCATCAGGCGCTTGTCCTGAGGATATCTGTGCACGCCATGTCTCACAGTCAGTTTCCCCATGCTGTGCCTCTCTGACCCACTGCAGTAGTGGAGGGGTGATTGTGAGAGAATGAAGGAAGGTTTCTCCATCTCTATCCATGAAGGATATCTGCAAAGTGGCTAGCTGCTCTGTCGCCTCCCCAAGTAGCTGAATTCCCGTCCTCCTGCTGAGAGCATCAGCTACTACGTTCCCCTTCCCAGAAGTATAGACTATCTCAATGTGATAGTCCTGGAGGAACTCGAGCCATCACCACTATCTCAGGTTCAATTCCTTCTGAGAGAAGATGTACCTGAGACTCTGATGGTAAAAAAATACTGTAAAGCGCTCTCCCATCAGATAGTGTCGCCATGTCTTCAGAGCAAAGACCACTACTGCTAACTCCAGGTCATGGGTAGCGTAGTTCTGCTCATGTGGCCTCAACTGACATGATACATAGGCGATCAATACCTGCTCCTGCATCAGGACACATCTGAGTCCTGTCCCTGATGCATCGCAGTAATCTATGTTCCCAACTCCCTCCTCTGGAAGCCTCAAGATAGGGGCGCTGGTCAATCTCTATCTCAGCTCCTGGAAGCTCTGCTGACATCTGTCTGACCACACAAAGGGTTTCCCCTTCTTCGTCCAAGCTGAGAGTGGTGCCGAAACTCTGGATAAGTCTAGCACAAATCTCCTATAGTATCCTGGTATTCCCAAGAAACTCGGCACCTCCGTCACGCTCTTGGGTGGCTCCCAAGCTAGCACTGCCTCGATCTTAGAAGGATCCACTGCAACTCCTGCCTCTGAGATGACGTGCCCCAAGAAGTGGACCTCGCGTATCCAGAACTGACACTTCGAGAGCTTTCCATAAATCTGGTGCTCTCATAATGTGTCTAGTAAAACCCGCAAGTGGTAGGCGTGCTCCTCCTCAGTCATCAAGTAAATCAAAATGTCATTGATGAAGACCATGACAAATCGATCGAGGTATGGCTGAAAGATCCTGTTCATGAGGCCCATGAACGTCGCTGGAGCATTGGTTACACCGAATGGCATAACCAAGAACTCATAGTGGCCATACCGACATCTGAAGGTCATCTTTTGCACGTCCTCGTCCCGAACTCTGAGCTGATGATAGCCTGACCTGAGGTCTATCTTTGATAACCACCGTGCTCCCTTGAGCTGATCGAAGAGGTCATCAATCCTCGGTAACGGATACTTTTTCCTCACTATCACCTGGTTCAGGCGACGATAGTCGACACAAAGTCACAAGCTCCCATCTGCCTTCTTGGCGAACAGTATCGGGGAAGCCCAGGGTGAAACACTAGGTCGGATGAATCCCTTGCCCTACAAGTCCTCCAACTGTACCCATAGCTCTCGAAGCTCAGTGAGGGCCATCCGATACGCTGGAGTCGATATCGGGGATGTCCCAGGATACAGGTAAATATAAAAGTCTACCTCTCTGCGAGGAGGTAGTCCTAGAACGTCGTCGGGGAAAACGTCCACATACTGATCCACCACTGTGGGAAAACTAGGACTCTGCACATCAACTGCTCCTAGGATGAGGCTAGCCAACTGATGAGTGATGGGCTGTCCTCTCCTCTACAAGAGTCCATCCTGTGCTGTGAAGGCTCCCTTCTCGCCAGTGAAGGTGAACCTGCTCCCGTAGGTGCGTACACATCGCACCTTGTGCCTAATATAGTCAATATGAGCATGGATTGTAGATAACCAATCCATACCCAAGATGACGTCGTAAGACCTTGACGCCGCTAAAAGAAGATCCTAGCCGAAGCTCTCACCTCCTAGAGTAAGCTCACACTGCCGGCACCAGTGCGTAATCGTCGAGTCTGCTCCCGTAGGAGTCTCTAGCCGTAAGGATCGAGCCAACGGCTCTGTCGGAATCTCCGAGCTCCGAACAAGGGAAATGGCTATGAAAGAGTGACTCGATCCTGTGTCTATAAGAACTGCAGAAAGGGTGGAATAGACACAGATATTACCTCAAATCATCTCAGGCGCTCCGTGGTCGTAGGCCTCCACTGCCTGGAGCTGTGTCTGTCTCTGCCCGCCAGCTCCCTGTGGTCGGGGTGGACCTCCTGGTGGTGGTGGTGGTAGAGCCTCAAAGCATCGCCCACCACCTGCTGCTCAGCCATCCCCTCTGCCTCGTCCGCCTGCTCCCTGCGGACCGCCACGTTCGACCCTCTACCTCTGCCTCGGTGGCCCCTCAACCGTCTGCTGCTCCTCGGCATGGCAGGTCGGGCAGTCACAAGCCATATGGCCCTGCCCGCCGCATGTGTAGCACTTCCTGCCTCTCGAAAGACTGGCTTTATGCTGTGTGTCCCGCACTGCTGAGCCAGTGTCCTGAGGTAGTCTGTCTGAGGGTCTAGTCTACCTGGACCCATGAGTCATCTGTCGACTGCCTGCTGTAGAAGACTCTGCTACCTGTCGCCCTGCAGTAGGTCTCGCTGATGAAGAAGGCTCAGCAAGAAAAATCTCGATCAAAAGGGATCGCTCCAGTACTCCTGCCTGGTTCGGAATGCTAAGGTAGATCAGTGATGCCCTGATATCATTCCTCGATCCCTGCTCAAGGGTCCGAGCCCAAAAGAATGGGTCTCGTACCATGTATGTCGAGTAGCGCGAGAGATCGGTAAATCTTGCCGAGTACTGGGTGACCGTCAAGCTGCCATGCCGCAGCTGAAGAAGCTCCTGGATGCGCACCGCACGGAGGGTGGCTGGGACGAACTCCGAGAGGAAGAGGCTCTCAAAGTCCGTCCAGAGGAGAGATGCCTCAACGTGCACCTGGAGCATCAAGCTCCACCATCTGTCTGCTGCTGTGTGCAGTAGGCTCGCTGCGAGGATCACCATGAGGTCTGCTGGTGTCCTCACTAACCTGAAAACTCGTATCACTGCCTCCAGCCAGTCCTCGGCTGCCCAGGGGTCCGTCTCCCTACAGAACCTGGGCGGTCGCTGGTGCTGGAACTCGTGCAATGCACTAAGGCGACGTGCATCGCCAGCAGCTGGGGCTGGAAGCATCGGTGGTTTGGCGGGTAGAGGTACCACCGGTGCCTCAGCTATCAAAGGGCCCTGTACCGAGGCCTCATCGCTCAGTGGGCTGTCGTCACGCACAACTCTCGGAACCCTAGCTGGCTGCCATCGTGGGGCCATCCTGAAAAGAAACAGGTGAACCATGGTTAAACAGTATACTTGGTGAGCTGACATAAAGTAATCATAAAGAAAACTGAAAACACACATGCAATCAATGTTTCGTGCATTAAGTCGGAAATCAGAAGTCAGGGTCCTGGTGTACGGATACGTCAGTCGCCACACCAACACTGGACTCCCTGGACTGATAACCACACTCAACACACTTAACACTATTTCTTCACTTAGAAAAAAGATCAGAGTCCAAAGTTCTGCGGTAGAACTGAACTCCTCTGATACCAATTTGTCACGACCCGTCCTCGGGGCCCGTGCCGTGACTACCCCAAGACTGCCTTCCATAGGCCAGGGGCTGGAGACTAGCACCAAGGCATAATTCCTGGTAAAAAGGGAAGGCATTGCCTTTGGAAAGTAAACAAAAAACATCACAGAGAAATCAAGCCAAAGTAAACACTAAGTAAAAGCTGAGTACAACAGTAAATGCGGAAAAGTAAGTGGGCCAGAATACAAACCCAAACTGAAAGTAAAGTACAACTGGAAAGGGAAAACAGCAACTGAAAGTAAAGTCGTAGCCTCGATCCATCCACTAGAACTCCCACCTGAAGGGTGGGTACAGATAGCCTCCACAGCTCCTCGGTCTAGCCATCCGCTCCGAGTACGTACCGCCCATTGGTCCACCTCCGAGTACCGACCTGCTCTGCAAGCCTCAACTGCGATCAGCGCTGTCCGTCGTCTGTAACCAACACAATGTAGTGCAGGGATAGCCCGTGCAGGGGTCAGTATAAGCTACTCAGTAGGGACCCCGAGACCCCCGAAGGTCTCCCAGAATCCACAAAGGATAATCCACAAAGGAAAGATACAATCACGAAGTAACATCCGACACTACTTAGGTATATGCCCATACATATACCTAAGTCATCAATTCCAGTTCGCTCCAACCTCCGAGCCCAAGTACAACCCAGTACATACAGGAAAGAAAATCCTAATCCACACAGGATAGCACAACACAATCAACATAGGAAAGCAAAACAGGTTTCAGCTCACATAGGTATACATCTTCGTATGACGATAGAGATGATCAGATATATCCACTGATTCATCTATGCCGTCGAACCCACAAAGGATCGATAGATACTAACCCCCGCAATGACCCACACAGGATCGATAGGTAACTAACCCCGGAAATGACCCACACAGGATCGGACCCACACAGGATCGATAGGTAACTAACCCCTGCAATGACCCACACAGGATCGGACCCACACAAGATCGATAGGTAACTAACCCCCGCAATGACCCACACAGGATCGTACCCACACAGGATCTGTAGGCGCTGGCCCACACAGGACCGCTGAGCGTTGACCCAGACAGGATCGGACCCTCACAGGATCTGTAGCACTGATCCACGAAGGATCGCTGAGTGTTGTAGTCGCCGTCGTCGAATCCACTGAGGATCTCTGTACAGTCGTCGTCGTCGTAGTCGAAGCCAGCTCTAGGGTTCTCGCACACAGCAAGCTCATTCGGGAGGGTCCGCTCCACGAGCCGAGGGGCTGATACATCAACTGACACATATTCCGGAGTTGATGTATCCAAATGTTCTGTATCGTCAACAGGAAATCAACGTCACAGACGGCACGTCAATCGGACGCCCGGTCTGAGAGTTATTGGCTTTTTCATCCCAGGGGCCCGGTTGGTTTTTAATTCAAAACCAACCCTACTGTACTCCACCTACGTCCAAACCTCGGGTGGAGTAAGCCAAAAGACCTTTCTCACTAAGAGGAATCCATCAAAGTCGACGGCACGTCAATCGGACGTCCGGAGCTCAAGTTATGATTGTTTCCATTCTCAGGGCCCAGTTGGTTTCGTGTACGAACCAACCCGGCCAAACCCAAAGTACTTAGAAACCAAGAATTTAATATATCAAAACGACCGTCTCGATCCAAAGATCATATCGCCGCTGACGAGGAATCAATCGGGGGTCCGTAGCCCAAGATATGGGCAAAAGACCGAAAGAGGCCCGAAAACGGGGGGTCTGGGCCCGGACCGACCCGGCCCAACCCCCCTGGGTCAGCCTGAACCGGGTCAACCCGACCCGGGTCTAGGTCCGACCCGGATGGCGCGACCCGGCCCGGCCGGGGCATGACCTGGCTGGCGCTGGCCGGGTGGCCAACGGGTCGGCTCGGCCGTTCCGGCCGAGCGAAGCGGGGGGCGCACTGCCCCCGCATGAAGGAGCCGCGACCCCGCGTGGGGCCGCCCTTGCCAGCGGACGTGGTCGGATGCCGCGTTCTGTCCCCCTCCGGTCCCGCGCAGTCGCGGGACCGTGCCCTGCTGCCACGGCGGCTCCTTTCGGCGGCGCGCCGGGCGCCACCACCACCTGCCGTCGGCGCCGCCGTGCAGGCGAGGTGCACCGGCGGGCTACTCCGCAGAACACCGGACGAGTTCCGGTGGTCAGAACTGCATGTCATCTTCACCAAAGGCCCTCCCGGGGTCCGTCCTTCACTGCGAGGACCTCACATCGCTCGTGCGGCTTACTTTGTCGTCGCCCGCCAATCCGCACACTAAGAACAAAAGGACGGTGGGTTCGGACTTGTTTGTTAGTCCACACCCACCGCGTTAGTAATTTTAAAAGTCTCACAACAAATATTTAAATGAACCGCGGATATAATCAAATAGATTAAAATGAACAACAACCCCTACATCAACGTTTTCGTCGAACGTGAGTTCGTCACGGAATTAACCGTCACGGAAGAAGATGATCATCGCGTCGCAGAAGGGGCGTCGCTGTCGTCGCGGTACACGGCGTTGCGTAGACAAACTCCGAGGATTAAAATCACGCAGATTTAATTGCACCATTTAAACCCATGTTGAGGAAATAATTCACAAAGAATTAAAAGAACCGCAATCCCCTACCTCAATCGGTTGTTGATCGAATATTGTCGCGGGGAAGGAACATCACGGAAGAAGCATCACGGAAGGAGGATAATCGGCATCGCGGTACACGGCGTCGCGTCGTCGATCTCCGGGGGTTCGGCGCTCTTCCTCACCCTTCGTCGGAGGCCGGTGTTCTTCATCGGCGACGATGCGTTCTTCGTGTTCTTCGCATTCTTCACGAAGGAGGATGAAGATCTTCAGGCTTTAGAGTTTCTCCAAATCCTCTCAACAAGCCACCCTCAAGTAAAACAAGTGTTGGTCTTATTTTATTCACATGCCAACCATTAGAAATTCAATGTTAAGAAACGAACAATTAATTCGATGAATTAATTATAACGACTTAACTGCCCAATTAATAGGGGCGTTTAGAATTTAAGTAAACGCACCGGTTGACTTTATTTAAAAGAGGTTTTCTCAGGTGCGTTACTTATAGGGGAAGAAATGGTGGGGATCGTGTGGGCCCTACCTCACAAATATCCTACCAAGTGGGTAGGATATCATGGTTCCCACCTTATCCGCTTAACCTGGCTTAAGTGGCTTTAAGTGGCTTTAAGTGAAATAAAATAAAGTGTCGCACCACTTTTATTTTATTTCTTAACTTAACCCCAAAAATTAAAAACCACACCCGAGCAAACGCAACTCCGGAAAAGGCGTTTCTAAGAAAATACCGGCGTTGTGATTCCATCGGTGCCCTCAAAATTCAATTCCGAGCACCGGTTCAAAAGTTAGAAAAAACCCACTCATTCGTTCACTGAACGTACCCGAGCCAAACTTCAGAAAATGATTCCGGGCACACCGGGCCTCGGAATCAGGTGCCGTCAGAAACTGCATTCTTGTAAAAATCCCAAGAAAATTAAGAAAACAATTTCCTTGAATTTTATGGGTCTTTACAGCCCGGAGGGAGTTCACCAGTTAGAGATACAATGGGGCAGAATGAACCACTACACTAGATGTTTCGGATATCTTGGGGTGGCCCTAACGATCCAGGATAGTTATTGACCATGTTCGAAACACAGCATCCCTATAGTGACCTGAAATGGGAGAAACAAATGAGCATTGACCGCTGACCATATTCGATATGCGGGACTTGTATCAGCTTAATTCTCAATATCCTTGAGGGCATTGGCATGAATTGGTAAGATATCCCTTAGGCCTAGCATCCATACCATTCAGGGGCCTTTCCAGATGGGGAAGGTGATGGAATCCCAGTCAAGGAGTGGGTGAAGCATAGTTGTACCCATCTCTAAAATATGTGAACGTCTCCAGGGGCGGGACATATGGTTGGATCGAGATTATCTCGACGTCAATTGGGGTGAAAGTTTTCACCCTTTCCATACATCTTGACATAGGGGGAAGATTATATCATTTGGGCTGGGCCAACAGACAAAATGTCCTAGCGTTCCTACGTATCCCATAAGGATGGGAATCAAGACATATGTAGTTCTTGAAGGCCATACAGTTTAATGTCTTGTATTGAGGACATGGGAGGATAGAAGAATGGGAGTGGTCACATGATTCGACTATTATAACCCTTGTATGAGTGGGGTTGAGGAAGCCCATATCATGTAAGGATCCTCTGGGAGAACTATACCCAAGGGGGATAGTCGAAGAGAAGAGTTTGGGGCTGGGCTCAAAACGAAGAATCTAAGAATTCCTACGTATCCCATAAGGATGGAAATCAAGCCACATATAGTTCTCAAGATGCAGTTTAACATCATGCAGGATGATGCGCAGTTTAAATTCATGTAGGACTGGACATTTTAAGGTCAAGCAGGACCAACGTGCAGTTTAGGGTCATGCGGGACCATTATGTCGTTTAGGGTCATGCAGGACCGTCACATAGTTTAGAGTCATGCAGGACCATCTAGTTTAAGGTCGTGCAGGACCAAGGGGCTTAGGAAAAGTATTGCTTTAGGAATTTGGCATTGGTGGGAGGAGTTATACGCTCACCATCCATTGTCACCAATGAGTATTCTCTATTGGGGTAAACCCTATGGACTATGTAAGGTCCTTCCCATTTGGGCTCCAACTTGGGTGGTTTCTTACCGGGGATCATTGGTGCTTAGAGGTCCAATACCATGTCACCTTGCAGAAAAGAGAGGAGGTGAACCTTCTTGTTGAAGGCTCTAGCCATCTTGTTCTGGTGCCTTTGCAGATTGTGCAGGGTACGGAGCCTACTCTCGTCAAGTGCTTCCAATTCATCTATAAGGATTTCGTCTACCTTATCTGGAGTCTTCCAGTCATAGACCGTAGTGTGTAATGAAGGCAGCTGGATCTCGATAGGCAGGACAACCTCAGCTCCGTACACCAGGGAATACGGGGTTACCTGGGTGGAATTGCGAGTCATCGTCTGATAGGCCCAGATGGCATTGGGGAGCTTTTCTGGCCAACTCTTCTTGTTCTGACCAACCATTTTCTTCAAAATGTTAGAGAGGGTTTTTTTGAATGCCTCAATCTTCCCATTTTCATGCGTGTGATAGTGGGAGGTATGGTTCGAATGGATATAGTACTTGGCGTACAGTTTTTTCAGCTCGGCTGCTTGGAAGTTGGTGTTGTTATCTGTGAGGATAGCATGAGGGACTCCAAATCGGTGGATGATATTGGAGCTCACAAAGTCAATGATGGAATGGTCCTTGACCTACTTCAGTGTAACTGCCTCTGCCCACTTGGAAAAGAAATATGTGGCGGTCAGGATGAACCTGAATTGGCGAGCTGTCGCCGGTGGGTATAGCCCCACGACATCCAGTCCCCACACCGCAAATGGACAAGAGTACTCTGTGGTGTGGAGAGGTTCTGGTGGCCAATGCAAGAAGTTATCATGAACATGTCATGCGTGACATCTCTTGGAAAACTAGATACAATCATGGATCATAGAGGGCCAAAAGTACCCTAGTCTCCGGATTTGATGGGACAATTTTAGCCCAGCCCGGTGGGAACCACAGGAACTAGCATGAACCTCTTGCATAACCTGTGGAATCTTGACTCCTTAGATGAAATGGAGGAGAACACCATAGAAACTGTGTTTATAGAGGATCAGTTCAAGAATTGGACCACTGTAGAGGGTAAACTGCAGCGTGCGGCATCAGATTCGCTCGCGTTCGACCCGATTAGCCGTGAGGCAACCATTTTACAGCTACTTGAAAAAAGGGGCTCTCTAGTCAAGAGTCACTTCAACCACTACATCTAAAGGGCCTTACGGTCTTGACGTGGAGGATTTTTTGGTAAGATGGCTTACTCACAGGCCGTCATCATCCTCTGGGGTGACGGGGGAAATGACTCTCCGGTGGGCCGCATGTATAATCTGATCATCCTTCTCAGGCTCTTTAAGTGATGCTTCTAGGCTGGACAAAGCATCTAATCTACCATTCTGGGACTGAGGGACATGGGAAACCTCTGATCTATAAGGGAACTCGGCCATTAGATAGAGGGTGTGCTCCAACAATGGTGCGAGCTCTGGCTTCCTAACAACGTAGTCTCCATTAACTTTCTTGATGACTAGCTTGGAATCCCCTTTCACATGAAAATGGGGCACATCGATCTTGAGGACCAGCTCAAGACTAGTAATAAGAGCCTGATACTCTTCCTCATTGTTGGTGCAGCATTCTGACAACAGGAATGAGTACGGAAGGATGGCTTGCGCCGAGGTGATGAAGACGATGCCCATGCCTACTCTATTGAGCCTATGATCATTGATCCTCCTACCATTATGTCTTCAGGAGGAACCCTCAAAATGCATCTTCCAACATGGGACAGCTTGATCTACCGAGATGATTGCCTAATCGGGAAAGTCCAAGTCCAGGGACTGGTCCACTGAGGTTGGATGGGAAACTAGAAAGTCCTCCTATGCCTGCCCCTTAATAGCCTTCTGAGGCATGAACCTGATGTCGAACTATTGAAGGATCACCGCCCATTGTGCTAAACATCCATTCAACATGGGACGGTCAAGAATATACTTCAACGGGTCTACCCGAGAGACCGGCTATACCTCATGGTGCTGCAGGTAATGTCGCAACTTTTGTACAGAAAATACGAGCACAAGGCAACTCTTCTCGATGGGGGAGTATCTGGTCTCCGTATCGAGGAGCATGCGGCTGAGGTAGTATAGGCTATTCTTAGTCCCCTCATTGTTCTTCTGGGCGATAAGGGTGCCAAGAAATCAATCCAGGGCAGTGACATAGAGGATCAGTGGCTTTCCAGAGACGGGTGGCATCAGGACCAGAGGCTGGAGGAGATACTGCTTTATTTCCCTAAAGGCGGCCTAGCACTCTTTATCCCATTCATAGGAAGAGCCTTTATTCATGAGCCGAGAAAAGGGCTTACACTTTCCATCCAGATTTGCAATGAATCAGATTATGTAGGTTAAGTGGCCTTAGAAACCTCAAAGCTCTCAAATATTTCTTGGGGGAGGCATCTGTCCAATGGCCCTCATCTTCTCTGGGTCAATCTCAATGCCTCGGTACCTGATAAGAAATCCAAGAAACTTCCCGGAGGTGACCCCAAAGGCACACTTCAACGGGTTCATCTTCAGGTGGTAGGAACAGAGGAAACCAAACACTTTATCAAGGTCCTTGAGATGGTCCTAGCGCTGGTGAGATTTGACCACCAGGTCGTCCACATAGAATTCCACCAATGTTCCCAATATTGGACTGAATATGTGATGCATGGCCCACTAATAGGTGTCACCATCATTCTTCAGGACGAAGGGCATAACCTGGTAACAAAAAGTACCTTGAGACTCCCTGAAAGTGGTAGACTCCTCATCCTCGGGGGCCATCTGGATATGATTATATCCAGAGTAACCATCCATGAAGGAGAGGGCTTGGAACCCAGTCGTAGCGTCAATCAACAATTCTGTTACTGGAAGGGGAAAATCATCCTTCGAACAGTGACAGTTGAGATCTCTAAAGTCGATGTAGACTCTGATCTGTCTGTTCTTCTTCCTAACTGGAACGATGTTGGCTAGACACATTGGGTACTGGACCTGCTTGATAAAGTTGGCTTTGATGAGCTTGTCAACTTCGGCCTCAACCATGGCACCGTGAGAAGTGTGCATCTTTCTGGGAGCCTACTTGAACCCGCGATGGTTTGTCGGGAGACTGAGGCGGTCGATGGCTACCTGAGGATCTAGTCCTGGCATCTCGTCATAACTCCAGGGGAACACGTCACGGTGCTATTTAAGTAAGTCCACGTACCGCTGCTACTCCTCGAGGGACATGGTGGCACTAATCAATGTGGATATCGGATCTGCCTCACTACCAAGGTTCAATTGTACTAGTTCATCGACCGTGGCAGGGACTCCTTCTTCAAAGGCTGGGGGAGAATCCTCCAAATATTATTCTTCGCTTGAGGAGGATGGATTACCAGTGGGTGAGGCTTCCCCTTGATCAGAGGAACCTGATGGGAGGTTGGTACCATCCTAAACAGTAGTGGACAACATATCAGGAGATTCACATGTCGCTGAGACCATAGCGATGAAGGTAGTCAATCCAATACCATCTGGACTTTAGCCCATGGGGCCACGCTTGATGATATCAAAGCAATAGTGGTGTGTCGTCTTGAGCCGGTTAATTCCATCCTAGCAGAATAGACACGTATGACATATTGTCGTCGCCATGGGGTGGACATCCCAATACCGTACTGGGGTAGAAGGTTTCAGGATCTCCTAATCCTGGTTTGTGTAGGAGTACGAGGTGATTTTTCACCATCGCTTGGACTTGGGAATATTCCTTCCTCTTATACCAGAGACAACAAAGAATTACCCCATGTCAGGGGTCGTGGAATCCAATCGATGGATTGGGAAGACGTAGGCGTCATCCAGACCTGCATAGGGGTCACTTGTGACCGGGGCCAGCTCAACCTCACTTCCCAGAATCTGCTTATCCTTACTCTTGTAATAGTCTGTGTCCAGATAATGGGCTTCACAAGAGGCAAAAAGAGATGCATCATCTTGGAGTGTGCCTACTCGACCATTAACGGAGTACTTGTGGCATTGGTGATACGATGAGGGGACCACTGCATGCAGGTGTAGCCATGTCCTATCCATCAATGCATTGTATGAGGTGTCCTGGGAGACAACCATAAACTCGGTGCTAGAAACTAGGCCACCGAACTGAGTCTTCAAATGGATCTTGTCGACCAGGGTCTGTTATGTCCTATCATATCCCTCTATCCTTAAATAAAAGGGAGTCAGGTCATCCTCGGATAACCCTAGCTTTCACAGCGTCCACATTGGGATAAGGTTTATCATGGAGCCGGTGTCAACGAGACAGCGGTGAATCTCTACACCGTTAAATTGGTCAGTGATGTACAGCAGGCATATTTTCCCTTGTATGGGAGAGGCTTCATCTTCTCCCGAGAACGAGATGATGTCCTGGCATTCGGCATTCCCAACTGTTTCAGTATAAAAGGCTTCTGCAGATGCTACCTCCGTCTCAAACTGGAGTCAGCTTCTTAAAGCCTCAACGAGGGCCTCACACATATCTGACAAAAGGAGGAGGGATTTAAGGATGGAAATCCTCCCTAGGATGCTGGCAAGGTGCTTGAGGAAATCATACTTCCATGACAGACGTGAACTTCTGCTTATAGGAGGCCGCTCTGCGACTGGAGGAATGGTAGGCCCTGTCGGCGGGACCGGCGGATGGCTGGTGCTGGGAACGTTCTGTTGTTCACTAGTTGAAGCCTAAAGAGTAGCTTCTGGATGAGGTCTGGATGATTGAGGTTGACCCGTAGTGGGGCGAAGCTGGTCGCGGTGTGGCCAAAGCGGCTCTGCCTGATCCAGTAGCACAAATGGTGGTGGCGGCGGTCCTGACGACACCAGATAAAGAGGTTGCGTGTGATGAGCCTTGCGTTGGGCCTGCTGTTTGGTCTCAGTGTCATGCACGGCCTGGATAGAGGTGTCAAATGATGTGACTCGACGACCCATATATTCGTGGCTCCACCGACGCTGACGTTGGCTGGGGACGTTGGGGATTTTCGTCTGGCGTTCCCCCTCGTCGGGAGTCATATAGGGGTTTACCAACTCAATGGTATTAACCGAAGCGTACCCTTGACTTTCACTTGATGAATCATCCACCACTGGGTGGATTCTAGGAGGGATCCCCATCTTAGGGGTCATGAAGTCACCAAGAATGCAGGATGACGATGTCATTGGAGGGGCACGTTGCTTCTTCTTGCGCTGCCGATGCTTGCTCTTTTGGGAAGAGGTCGGCTAAGATGATGATGAAAAAGTGGTGGCCAATGCTTCTGAAGGCTCTGTCTGATTCAGGCGTGCACGGATAATACCATGGGCGCGAGCGACCGTTTTACGAGCAATCCAGTCATCGTACTTCTGGGATCCATTGATGGGAACCTGCTGCCACTCACCTTCGTCGTCAATAGCGCTTTCTGACCTCACAAAGACACCCTCCACTTGTGTCGGGGTCGGGCCCAACCTGACTATGTTGTTATCGACCTGGTCTTGGAGCCAGTACTTAAACACATAGAACTACTTGAGGGTGTGCCCCAGAATCCAATGATAGGGGAAATAGTTTGGGTGATCGGTGAGATTCGCCTCTATCGACCTTCTCCACTCAGGGAAGCGTACAATCACCTGCTCTAGGGAACTATGGAAGTAACCGAAGACCTGATTCTCACTGAATGAGTAAGTCTGGTGTCTTATTTCTGGATAGGGAGCCCTTATAACCTAGACTTGAAGAGGATCCAGAGGGGCTTGCCGAGGAGGTGGACCCTGATTGTCCCTCCTGGGCGGTGGCGGCGCATTACGCAGAGGCGCCTGCCGATTCTGAAGATGCTGTGGAGCCGGAGGCTGCACCTGAGGTGGAGGTCCTCTGCGAGGCTGCGGGGCCAGTTCTACTGGTAGCAATTTTAGCTTCCTGGGGGCCTCTATCTGGGCCACCGCGGTGGGCTCGGCTCTGGCAGCTCTCCTTGCTGGGATTGTAGTGGGAACCGACGTGCCTGCCTGGCCTGTTGTAGGGCTTCTTCGAGGCGCTGCGCCTTATCCAAGAAGTCTCAGAACCCTCCGGGATAATTCTGAGTAATCAGGGAGGGAACGAGTTCCATCTTGACATTCCCCATGCACATTGTCAGTAATTACTCCTGAGTCAGTGGCATGTCAAGGGAGTATGTGATCCCCTTCCACTGGGCGATGAAGTCTGTGAACCGCTCACCAGACCTTTGTTTTCACTTGAAGAGGTCTTTCATGCTGGTCTTTTGAGTGGTAGAGCTGAACTGGAAGAGGAACTGCCTGCGAAGGTCCTCCCATCTAGTTACAGATCCAAAGGGGAGCTGGTTGTACCAGACGAATGTCAGCCCTTCCAGCATCTGAACAAAACAGCGAAGCTTGGCGGCCTCCTGCTGCGTTGGGGTCCCTAACATATTCCCACACCTCGAGTTAAAGTTGTCCAAATGTTGTGTCGGGTCCCCTGTCCCGTTAAAGGGGGAGAAGGTGGGATTCCTGAAACCCAGAGGCACCAACATATCATCCACCCAGGCCGGGTATGGCTTGCCATCTGGTGGGATTTCCACCTGTCATGTTTCCAATGCCTTGAGGTGGGCAATGAGTGATGCCATAGGATCATCTAGGAGGGGGTCCCTATCTTGATGAGGATCCCTAATTATGAATGCGTTTTGGGCTCTTCTACACGGTAGATGGGTTCAGCGGCTCATAGAGCGATTGGTGGGACGACCTGCAAGGTAGGTGGGGGAACCCGGGCCGGATTCCTCGGATTTCCACAGCGCTCAGGAGGGTTCAGTGAGACATAACTCTCCCTCTTGCCATGAGTTCTGGATTCATCCCTATCAATGGAAGTGGTATGATCAGGGTTTCCCAGAGGCATCTCACCAGGGGGAATTTGTTCCTTCCCCTGCTGCTCTGGCCTATGATCACTATAGTCGGTTCGTCGATCTACTGTGTGTTTAGGCAAGAGTTCATTAACCAACCTCTTTTTCTCAATAAGTTGTTGGAACAACACATCCTTTTCGGGGTCCTCCCCTATCTTCTACACTGAAGCGGACAGGTCGGAGTGCTTGACAGCTCCGATATTCTCTTTTCCCTTACCGACATTCCGACTAAGTACCAATGCCTCAGTGGGCACAGGGAGACCTAGGAGGTTCCTCTGCTGGCGAGTAATCTTCCCTGATGGGTCCAATAGTGGTGGAACACCCTCAGGGGGTAAGTCTATATCAAGAAACTACATCTCGTCCTCATTTTCCACGATGTTGGCCATGTAGACCGTGACCCTTCCCGGGGGAATGTCTTCAATATCGCATAGCGAGTCAGGATGCCGTCGAATAGGGCTGAAGAGGATGGCAACATACAGCCCCTATCCATGGACTTTCACATGGGGGTTACTTCCTTGATAATTTTGCGGAGTACCTTGATACTCTGAACACACAACTATTGGAGGGCCTCTCAACGGCCTAGTGACTCGAGGCGCTGGGCCACAGGGAGTGCGGCCAGATCGACTAGACAACACTACTCGCTGATGTCTTCAAAATGCACTTGGCTCCTTGGATATACCACGCGTTGATGATGGATACTAAAATGTGTCTCCCAAAGGGTGTAGAGGAGACAATCAACTTCTTCTCTGGTGAGGGACTCGGGTATGCAGAAATCTCATGCTGCTACGGGACAGAACTTCTCAGGGAAGTGGTCCGCTGCAAGAATGCTCCAGAAGATCCTTGACTCAAATTCTGGGTCTGTCCCTTGAATTCCCCACTCACCAACTAGGGGTGGTTGAGGAACTAGCAACGGTACTGAGGCAGACCGTTGAGACGACAGGTTGGCCGGTGGGGAATATGGCGAATGAGCTGACTGGACACTAATTCTCGGGTCGTCCTCTGAAGAGTGGAGCGACTTGGCCTCTATGTCACAGAAAGAGGGGCTGACGGCCGCCGTTCATGACTCAGGGGCCAGGGCTACTGGTGGTGGGTCGCACTGCTACTTTCCTTACATTGATCCCCAGAATAGCTCTCTGTGATCTCTTGTGGAGGTATAAAGCGCTTCAGGCGATGGTGGTGGTGACTGCACGATCGTAACCTGCGGGGTCGCCAGATTTTGATCCTCCTGGATAAACCTACAAAGGGAAGCGGGAATCCTATGGACCTCACACTATGGGAGCACAAGGCTGATGCGCCTCATCCCTGCCCCGGACCTTGACTCAGATGAGTGAGGGGAGGGTTCCAGAGCTTATTCACACTTCGCTTTAGAGTCTGAGAAGTGGACCGGCTTGATCTCCATCCAGTCCTTCCCAAGATTCTTCTTGTGGTGGCGGCGACCCACCCTCCTGCACCTAGGTGGCTACTTGAGACAAGGCTGATTTCCGACAAGTGGTCCTTCGACCACACTGATGCCAGGGCGGAGAGGATTTCCACTTAAGATAACCGAGGTGCGAGGAGTACCAGGAAAAATGTCGAAGGGGACATGGGGAGGACCTCCATGAACATCACTAGAGTGTGAAAAACCTCTACCAGAACCGATGGAAGCATGGGGAGGACCTCCATTCTTGGTGCAGGTGGAGCGAGGCTGGCCTTCACCCCTCTGATTGTCGGGGCGATGAGGACCTTCGCCAGATGCAGAGAGGATGTAGGGAGGATCCCCACATTGTAGAGAGACCGGATGGGTAATATCTCTATGTCTAAGGTCAAGGGAAGGAGGAAGGGCTCCATACCCGTTGTGATGAGCACGGGAGAGGCCTCTGTACCGAACATCACTACCGCGGGGCAAACCTTCATTCGGATTGGGGGTAGCACGGGGTAGACCTCCATGCTGAGCCTCAAAGCAGGGTAGACCCACGCTCTCGGTGGTGGTGGTATGGGGAGGACCTCCGTATGGGGTGGAATCATCACGGGTTGGTTCACGGCGACCACCGCCCATGCCTGCAACCCGGAGATTCGACCCAGCCTGCCCGTGGGGCGGTTGGAGCCTCGATCCCAGTTGGTCGTATAAGCGCCCCTGCTCAGTGTGTGCAGGGAATTGATTATATGCGTCGGTGGTGGCTCGATCCACAGTAGTCGTCTACATTGACGCCCCTTGGCGGGCATCCTCAGCTCGTGCCTGATGCTGGCATCGGGTCAGACGAGTAGGTGCTAGTGGTGCAGGCCCATAGCACACCTGCTCCTCTGGCAATGTCGGGCATCAGCGTTGATGCGGTTGGGTGGGGTCCCTCACTGGGAGCCCTTGGACTGAGACTCTAATCGGGCTGGGCTGGATGTCGCTCACCTCATCAGTGTAAGGCAGGGAGTCGTCAAAGTGCTCTGGGGATAGGCTCCCGAAACTATTGAATGTTGGGGTGGGGAGCAACGGCTCCCTACGCGGCCCTCGGGGGTGGCGTTGATGGTGGGGCCTCGACGCCCCTAGGTCCAGGCTGACCATATCCCATGTTGGTATTATTCCCTCCTCCTTGTAACGACGTACGAGGTCGTTAATCACCCTTCGTTGGATGACTTCTGATGGGGAGATGGGGCTTGGGAACCCCATGGTCATGGATATAGATTCCTGTTCAGTAGCAGTGTATCCATGTGGAGCGGATATGCTGGAATTTCCCCTGCCCCTGCGTAGGCGGGCAGGCGGTGATCGCGTTCCCATGGCAGTAACTGAATTCCTGGAAGCAGGGAGATTAACTCATTAACACTGCTAGGAAAGGAAATCAACAACTAGTGCCCCAACGTCATTACGTCTTCCATGGACGGTAAGAGGGATCCACACTGACAACGTCATAGAATGGGATGCCCAACGTTCTACTTCCCCAACTTCAGGTGAGTTTCACGCCCCGTCCGCTATTTTCTTGACGGGACTCAGATCCGGATAACTGGATCTGGTGACATGTCAATCCATGGATGCCCTAAGCGTTACTAATCTCCATATTGAGGATAATACCTTCACATCGGGTTCACCATTTCTATTTCCAATGCTTTCGCTGGGGCATGCGCGTCCGTCTGCTTGAGTGCGATAGGCGCAGATTTTGTTACCCCGTATTCTCGCTTTCTAAAGGTGGGCGGCATTCACTCCTTGTTCAAGGACGTTTGATCCTTGATCCAAACGGGATGATGGGATGTCGGTTCTTCCTTTTGTGGATTCCTCCTCGGAACTCATCACTTAGTCTGGGTCTCCCTCATAGATTTAATACGTTGTTCATGAAACTCTTCCCGGTGCCATATCTTCATGGACACCAGTTCATTACACTTCCTCTGTCAAGACATTCCAAGGGGTCTAGTCATGGCAGCAACCTTCGGTTAGGGGAGTAGTCACGCTGGGGCATCACTGACGTGTCTGGACACTGGGGATTGGTGTGTCTTTCTTCTTTCCCTTATTATAGGGCTTCTCGAGGGCGCGGAAGCCCGAGGCATCCTACATCAAAAACGAGGAATCATATTCCATAGGCATGTATCTGAGGTTTTCCTTAGCATCAAGTTCTTAACACGAGGTATTCCACAAGTTTAATGTCCAGCAGAGATGGATTAGACTGATCGAAACATAGATTCTAGTGGATCAGATGGAAGAATCTCCTAGAGGGAACACCAATATGGGGGCCAGCACGTGAGCGGCTTCCCAAATGCTGTGGAGGGGAATGAGGTGGCATGATCTCACCGGGATTTGGTGGCTCGGGTAAGGATCCGGATAGATGATGGTTTTGGGATTGAGCCTCGAAAAGACTTCCTACGTACTATGCCTTGACATGGATCAAAGTCCTCATAGTTCGGGTGGGTGTGGGTCTTACACTCTAGGCTACCCAAGGTGTTGGTGAACCGATGGTCGGAATGACCGGGTGGTGGGCTTGAACCTTGTGAGGATTCCTACATACCATGCCTTGACATGGATCAAAGTCCTTGTAGTTCGAGTGTACATTTTAACATCATGCGGGACGGGGGTGAACCGATGAGAATGAGGTCAGAACGACCAGGTGGTGGGCTTGAACCTCATGGAGGATTCCTACGTACCATGCCTTAGCAAGGATCAAAGACCACGTAGTTCAAAATGGTGTGTCAGAGAACCGACATGAATAGGGACCTTGGTCCAGGTGGATGGTGGGCTTGAACCTCAGGGAGGCTTCCAATATACCATTCCTTGACAAGGATCAAAGACCGCGTAGTTCAGAATGGTGTTTCAGAGAACCGGCATGAATAAGGTCCTTGGTCCAGGTGGATGGTGGGCTTGAACCTCAGGGAGGATTCCTATGTACCATGCCTTGAAATGGATCAAAGTCCTTGTATTTTGGATGTACAGTTTAACGTCATGCAGGACAGGGGTGAACCGATGTGAATGAGGTTGGAACGACTAGGTGGTGGGATTGAACCTCGTTGAGGATTTCTACGTACCATGCATTGTCCTGGATCAAAGTTTCCATTGTTTGGATGTACAGTTTAACGACATGCAGGACGGGGGTGAACCGACATGAATGAGGTCGGAATGACCGGGTGGTGGGCTTGAACCTCGTGGAGGCTTCCTATATACCATGCCTTTTAAGGGATCAAAGTCCCCATAGTTCAGATGTACAGTTTAATGTCATGTGGGACGGGGGTGTTTTCAAGGTCGATGCTTACTCTAAGGCCACGTGAGTCGTGCTCGGTGTGAGAAACAAGAGGCAGAAGAGACCTGAGGATCACGTCGCGAAGGGTGTGTCCGTGGAAAGCGAAGAGGGGATTACGCATTGTGCGGCCCATGGTGTCGGGACGTAATCCAGGATGGAGGCCCGAGGGTGACAAAGCGCAGTGGGAGGGAGAATTGGGACCAAAGAAAGGAGGATCCCTGTTCCTTATCAAAACCTCCACTGGACTTCGCACCGAGTAAGTGAGGAGGAGAAAGGGTGATGCCTCCTGTGGAAAAAGCTATGGGATTACACCAAGGTGGTTGCCCTTCCCCGTGGACAAACGCCACTCCAAGAAGAAGGATATCATCCCCTGTGGATATCAGGTGGTGGAGAGTGTCCATGCTGGGGGACCTTGCATGCGGGTAATGGGGCAAAGTCACAGTTTAACGTTATGTTTTGACGATGATGGTGCTTGTCATTTTAACGCCTTGCATCTCAGACGAGGTGGGTTCTTTTTGCACCCCTAGTACTTACATAACTAGTACCCTCTTCTCCTTGTGGGAGGTAAGGAATCGGCTAGGCCGTGGGGAAGGGGGTCTCAGAGCGAACCATCGAGGGGTCTACGTTAGCGTGGCTATGAAAAGAAGCAATAGCCATTAGCGTGCCTATGCGAAGAAGAACTTGGCGAAGCAACACAACGGGTGGTATCATCCAGGGGACTTTGAAGTCACATCGTGCAAACCTGGAGGGTCGCATGGGAAAAGGATTTTCCAAGCAGAGGGGTCCATAAGCAGGGGTCTTGTGGAGCTCCGTTGCTCTGTGTGGTGGGGGGAACTTGCGAAGGGTTGTGCTTTGCAGAGTGGGGTGCCTTAGCCTTTTTATGGGACAGAGGTGAAAATGGGAGGTCCTCCTCGAAGTGGAAATGCATTCGCGGAGTATAGCCTCACGAAGAAAAGGTTCCTCGAGACGCAAGATGTTGGGAAGCAACATGCTTCGCGAAGTACACTGATCCTACCTTAGAAAATTGATCAAGTGTACATGAAGGGTGTTTTGCGAAGCATAAACGCTCCACGACAACTCGGGTCCCCTTGGGGATCCCCTTCCTTTGCAAAAGCCCTTAGGCTTCATGAAAGGCTTCCCTCTCAAAAGAGGGGATCAAAACGAGACAATGGGGAGGCACTTCGCGAAGTAGAAGTACCTCACGCAGCTCATGGTTCAACGAGTGGAAGAGTGCTTCACAATTCGAGATATGATAAGTTGAAATGTCAGATTGTCTATCTGGAGAGCTCAGGGGGGGCTCGGTATTTATAGGCAAGAGGCACCGCGAAGCGGAGCTCACGCAGTGCGAAGAGGGTCTTGGTGGCTTCACCATGCACTCATGAACATCAAATGAGTTCGCAGAGCGTCCCACCTCCTTCACTTCACAGCTAGTTCACGAACGTCAAATGTGTTCGTAGAGCCTCCTGCCTCCTTCGCTTTGTGGCGGGTTTGCGAACATCAACTGTGTTCGCGGAGCCTCCCGCCTTCTTTGCTTTGTGACAACCGCGGTGCTGGGGGACTCCGCGAAGGGACTTCGCGAGACAGTCAGTGGGGCCATCTTGGGGCCGCTTCTTCATTCCAAATTTTGGAACCAATAACTACAGTAAGAAAATAGATAGAATATAACATAACAAAAATGGAAAAATATGGATCTACTTGATCCACTAGAATATCCACACACATGAAAAAATATTTATAAATAGAACATAATATTAATAATATAATATTATTTTTAAATATGAATATATATAACCTAGAGATAAAGTATAAGTAAAAAAATAATGAATGAAACAAGAGGTATTTATATGAATTAATGAACCTATATGATTGTTATAAATGTTACCATAGGAATAGTAATATAACCATTAAGAATATTAATCTAGTTTTTAGAATAGTAACATCACCATTGAATGTATAAAATAAAATTTCATTAATTGATAAATAAAAAATACATATATTTATAACATGGTTTAAGTAAATAAATGTTTTAAAAATGATTAATTATGTGTTGGGGTTTTTGTAAAACATAAATATCAATTTAGAATTTTATAATTAATATAATGATTTAAAAGAAACATTATATTCATAAAATGAATTAATAAATTAATATTATGTTGTATTTTAATTATAATAAAAATTTATGTTACCTTAATTAATTTTTCAAAGGGTAAAAAATTGATAATAATATTAAAATGGGTATTTATCGAATACATGGTGATTTTATTTTAAAATTTAATTTCTCATATTTAGAAAAAATAGATAAAATGTATTCCATTTTTTAAATCAATACATCTAAAAATGGTTAGGTTTAAGTTTTGTGATTTTTCTAAAATAGTGGAATTTATTATGAATAATGAAATATGGTAATTTATGTTATTTAATATTATAAGCCAAATACGTGAATTTTGGAGTCATAGATGATGTAAACACTCATTGGTTCAAACTACCCTGAGCCATTTACTATATTTAGTCCTAGGAATCAACATTATTGATAATCTTGAGTCAAAATAATAAACTATGTAATATAATAATCAAAAACACACATCTCCTACCCTATAAATACCACCCATATCCACCACTTCTCCTAACACATTATAAGCATTGTATATTATAAAAAATCAACAAAATTACCATTATAATCATCTTCCCCACATCCAAAATCTTTCTATTTAAAAAAATTCCAGTTGCAAGTTCCATATGGGGTACTTCAAGGAGGTGATATTCATTTGGTATCCCTCTTGAACCATATCAATTAATTTCATTAATTTTTTCTACATTATCCTCACATAATTCATCCATAAAATAATAATGATTATTGTATCATGTATATAATATAATGTTATATTTTAAATGTAATATCTTCTATCCACCCTATTTCAAATCTCCTATTATTCAACGAAATGAAATTTTTTCCCAAATTATAAAGATTTACTGTCTTTGTGGATAATGAGTTTTTGTTTTCCATTGCTACCTTAAAGTATTTTCATAAATATATTATTATGGTTAAAAAAATTAAAATATGTATATTATAACTTTTTGAATGTCCTATTACTAATATATATGGACATAATATTAAATAAAATGAAACTAGTTTGTGATCATTGAAAACTGCTAAAATAAACTAACTATTTTTCCTTAACACTTTATCAAATGAATAATCCTCATAATAAAAAAAAAGATATATGGGAATATTTAAAATTATGTATGTTCATTAATACCATATATTTTTACTTTTGGATAATTATTCCCATTTTATAAGAACTTCTTTAATTATATTCAGGTAAACCAACCATGAAACCATGAAAACAAAAGCTCCCAGAATGGTGAAATTGAACATTATAACTCATTAAAATAGACATAAATAAACATAATAAAAATATCATAAATCTAAAACATGTATAAGAGGTTATTAATTAATGAATTAATGAATATAATTTTATTATCCTAGAAATTAAATACAATTTATGATTGTATTCTGACATAAGGTATGAGATCTATTTGAACCACCTTATTTCTCTTGGGTTACATTTTCTCTCAATTTTCCCTAATTTATCACTTCATTATTATTTTATACATATTATAAATTATATATATATGTCTCAAACATTTATACCATTTATATTTAATTTTTTTATGGGTATATACATGTATTAATGGTTTCGTTCTTAATACCTTTCGAAAAGTTGATTAAAGGAAATATCTATATTTTTTGTGTATTTTTAAGTACCACTCAATGAAATATTTTATAACTTATATTATTTACAAAAATACGCCATATTTTTAAAACTATTTTAGTTAACTTATTTATTTATTTAAATCCTTATTATATTATCCTTTTTAATGACTCTACCAATTCTCTTAAAACTCCACTTAAGTGGCACATTTCCAAGGTTACTAAACCTTTATTTTTTCATGTTTTCACATTATTCAGAAATCATTTATCATGATATATTCTTATTTTTCCTTTATTAATTTCCATGTATGATTTAAATCCCTTATTTCATGGATACCAATGTGATACACCCTTTGGTTATGCCTTATGACATGATTACAAAGCCCATTTCATTTAATGGGAAAATCCTATATTTATTCATTATGTTTGATTTATTATTGTGGAACACGTATTCATGAAAATAATATGATGGGTTCACCTTGATAGTTCACCAATACATTGGGTAATGTTTAGTCTCGTGAGACTTCATGTATGGGATTAACGAGTAAACAAAATCCATTTTGGGACATTTTCCACCATGTGATATAGTCATGGAAGTTAGTCATTACTCATGTTTATGTCTTGATACATGTTTTTACCACATTTCAATATTTCCATGATAAAATTATTCCATGTTCCATATTTTATTCATCCATATGTTTATTCATGATCCATGAATTTTATGTTATCATCTTATTCATTTCTAACTCATATGTTATGTTTGATTCCCATGTTTATTCCCTTACTCAATTTTTTAGCTCATATCTGTTTTCTATGTATTCCCAAGGTTATACTATGAAGTTATAGGATCTCAAAAGAATCTAGGACCACATTATAGAGATAAATAAAATTTTTCTTTATTTCATTTTTTTGTTTTATAATTATGTACCTAATCTTCCAAATATACTAGAATTTACAATCCTTGATTTGTATTTAATGGATAATTATGCTTAAAATCATGTAATATTATGTGTAAAATGATTGGGTTTCTGTAGTTGGTATAATAGAATGGTCATGTTATTTTTAGGGATTAGGACTATAAAACATTAGTAATAACCCTAGGTTTAACTCTATCACCATGGATAACTTAGATTGAAACTCAATGAATAATAATTTTGGAAATAATTTTCATTTATATTTCATTCTTCTATATTGATAGTTACATTTTATATGATCATTATCTATGTATTGAAGAAAACTAATTGAATTTTTTTAATGGTTAATAATTTTTAATAGATGAACCCATGAAAACAATCAATGTGATAGGAAATTTCACAATTTCCCTAATGAGTTTCCAAACTTGATGGGATTGGGAGCCCAAAATTCCTGAAAATACTTCCTCAAT
Organism: Viscum album; assembly: GCA_963277665.1. Taxonomy (NCBI): domain Eukaryota; kingdom Viridiplantae; phylum Streptophyta; class Magnoliopsida; order Santalales; family Viscaceae; genus Viscum; species Viscum album. The sequence goes on from OY728135.1 coordinate 1,681,061,021, forward strand.
TGGATTACATTATGAATAGTAACATGAATCATGTGAAACTCCCTCTCTCTCTTTAAAAATTGAATGTTTTGTTCAAATCCTTTATGTGAAAAATGACTCCTATATTTATTGGATCTTATGACCCCCTCATCACATATGAATAGATTAACACCATTGAGAATATAATCTTTATCCTTTAATACTCTAAATAAGATAATGTCATACTAGAGGTCTATAATTTTGATGGGGAATATGATTAGTGTGGACACTAATCAAAGACACTAAGTATAATGAGGAAACTAAATCTATGGATTGGGAATGATTCAAGAAAATATTTTTCAAGAAATATTTTCCCTAAACTATATTTATTAAGATATAGAGGGAGTTCCTCAGGCTAAATAAAATTAAAGATGAATCTATTGGGACATATGGGAAATACTTTACAAGTAATCCATGTTATTCCTCTAGTTTTCTCATAAACACTCAATTTAAGGTTGATAACTTATTAAATGGATTAGATTTGAGCCTACAAAAATCTTCATTGATTTAGGACTTTGAAAACTAATAGCAGCTTGTCTAATGTTCCTTGAAGGTTCCATTAGAGATTGGTGACCCTCAGTGGTCTCATGGGCTCAGAGATAAAAAGAGGAAAGTGTAGTTTAATGTGGGAGGATCAACAAATAAATCCTATTACATAAAGAAAACAAAACATCCCACATGTATAAAGTGTGGGAAGAAGAATATATGGAACTGTTTAAATGTAACTAGGAGATTCTTGAAATGTGGAAGGCATGGGCATCAGGCTAATTTTTTCTAAAGGGATTTAAAAAATCACACTAATTTAGAAGAATAATGGAAGGCTTATATCAAAATTTAGTAAGTATTTCAGTGTTTCAAATGTAAGGAACATAGTAATTTTTTGAGACAATTACCTATGCCAATGGTTTTCAGGGGAAATCAATAATAACAAACTCCAAGGTAGCATGGAAGGGATTATGTTATCACTTTATCTGAGGTGGGGATTGATAATGATGTGTTGATAGGTTTGATGGTTATTAATTCAATAATAGAGAATGTAATATTTGATTCTATTTCAATAAATTATTTCATATCTTGAATATTTAGTAGAACTATTCAAACACCACCTCAAAATATGAAGGATGATTTATCTATGAGAATAATGGATTGGGAAATTATTTCATCAAATGTATATAAATCCCCACCAATTAATTTTTATGGGAAGGAACTACCATTAAATCTTTTATTAGTTCCTTTGGTGGAGTTTAATGCTATATTGGTAATGGATTATCTATCTTTATAAAAATACAACATCAACTTTTGGGAAAGGTAGATCACTCTTTACATCCCAAAGCATCACCCATTTCTATATAAGTGTAAGGAGGAGGATGAATGGACTTCAAAAAAAAATTCTTAATTGTGGATACTATTTCCTTATAAAAAACTATATTGGTCAAATTATTGAGATAATAAAGAAAATTATATTCAAATACATGCCCATTGTGAGGGACTATACGGATGTGTTCCCTGAATAATTGTATGGTCTTCCTCCTGATCAATAAGTTGAGTTCTAAATTGATCATACAAATGGATTTTTCATATATAAATGACTCCTTATATGATTTCCACCATTGAGTTGGGGGAAAAATAAGAACCTACAAGAGAATATAGATGTGGGTTTTATATGCCACAGTGCTTCAGTATGGTGTACTCTAGTCCTCTTTATCATGAAGAATGATGGATCAATGCACCTCTGCATTAATTATCATGAGCTCAAAAAATGAATATAATGAACCAGTATCCACTCCCATGGATATATGACTTTTTTGACCATCTATGTGTGGAAATGTATTTCCTTAAGGTGTAATTTTTGTCTATATATCAACAATTAATGGTTAATAATGTATATATTCACAAGAATACCTTTTTAATTAGGTATGGATGTGATGATTTCATAATGATTCCCTTAGGAATCAATAATTATCAATAAATTTTCATGGACCTAATAAATAGATTCTTTAGATATTACCTCAAAAAAATTGTGGTATTCTTTAAGGATTGTATATTGATATACACTAAGAGAAAAGAGGAACACAAGGACAATTTGAATACTATGAGAATGACTTTGTGAAGAGAGAAACTATATTAAAAGTTTAATAAATGTGAGTTATGGATGGAGAATGTATCATTAATGGGGAATGTTATCACTAGAAAAGGAATGTATGTGGACCCTTATAAAATAATGAAAATTGAAAAGTTTCCTAGAATAGCATATGTATCAGAGATATGATGTTTCCTTTGTCTATAGGGGTATTAACAATAATTTTTAAGGAACTTTTGATGATTTTAAAACCCACTCACCAAGGTGAATCATAAGGGGGTAATGTTTTATAGACTAGTGAATGTGAAGATTGCTTCAATGAGTTTAAAAATAGGCATATCACTACACTGATAATTACACTACCAAATATTGGGGAACTCTTTTTGGTTCAAAAAAGATGGTTCAAATAAAGTATTATTCTATCTAAAGATGAAAAATGATAAAGTGATATCCTATGCATCAAGGTAGTTGAAGGATCGTGATAAATTATATCCCACAAATGATGTGAAGTTGGATTCTGTGGTTTTTACATTGAAAAATTTGCATAATTCTCTCTCTGGGGTGAAGTGTGAGATATATAATGATCACCATAGATTCAAATATATGTTATCCTAGAAATATCATAATATGATCTTGTGAATATCGTTAGAGATAATACAGTATTTTGACTCCTCAATTCAATATAATCCTGGTAAACCAAATAATGTTAATGATGTTATATATAGAAAGGATCTTGTATCATAATTAGTTATGAGAATTGAGAAGGATCCAATATTATTAGACATGCAAAGTATAGTAATGAGAAACATAATAGAATATACATCATCATTCATTTCACAAATGATTACTCATTTATCCCTTTTACAGAAGATTAAGGATTCTCAAAATGATGATGTTGAAATTTGTAAAAATGTTGAAGCAATAATAATGGGGAAATACTTAGAGTTTAAAATTGATGGGGAAGGAGTTTCAAAATTTGGGTCATGACTCTATGTAATATCCAATCTAGAGATAAAGAAATAGAATATGAATAATGCACATAAATCAACCTTCTCAATTTACCCAAGGAGCACAATGATATATCAAGATCTCTAATAGAGATATTGGTGGGACAATATGAAGAAGGAGATCACTAAATATACATAAAAATTTCTATTATGTTAGAAATCGAAGGTTAAAAAATATTATAAGGGAATGATGAAATGATTACCCATGCCTACATAGAAATGGAAAAACATCACTATGGAATTTTTCACTAGACTTATGAATACATCTAGAGAAAATAATGTTATATGGTTCATTTTGGATCATCTTATAAATAATGATAAACTTATTTCTATTTGAGAGGAATTATCACTTGATCCACTTGTATGGATATATATCATAGAAGTTGTGAGGATTTATGGTGTACCATTATCAATTATATCCAATAGGGATTCGATATTAACCTCTATGTTCTATAAAAGTGTCTAACATGCTATAAATACTGAGTTGAACTTCAGTATGGCTTATCACACACAAAATGATATCCAATCTTAATGGACTATTAATACACTAGAAGGAATCATGAGAGCATGCTCAATGGAATTAAAAGGGTGATGAGATAAATATCTTCCGCTGGTTGAGTTCGATTAAAACAATAGTTTCCACTAAAGCATCCAAATGGGTCCATATGAATCCCTTTGTGGGACAATATGTAGAAAACCATCATTCTGGGATGAATTTGGTGAACACAAGATGTTGGGACATCAAATTGTTGGGAAAATGGTAGAAAATGTGAAGGACATCTATCAGCACATCTGCGCTACCCAAAGTCTATAGAAGAGTTATGGAGATAATCATCGACAACACATAGATTTTGAGGTAAGTGACAAGTCATTATTCTAAATATATTAGGGGAATAGGTTCATGGTATTTGGGATGAATAGAAAGTTATGTCCCATGTATATCAACCCCTTTGAGACTCCTGATCACGTTGGAGCAGTGGCCTATCGACTAGAACTTCCATTGACCATTTCTCAAGTACATGATTTATTACACATATCCTTCTTAAGGAAGTACATACTAGATCCCTCACCTATACTGAACTCATAGGTGGTAAAACTGGAAAATGATATCACTTATAAGGAGTATTTGGTGAAGATTTTAGACCATGGAGACAATGTTCTACATAACAAGAAAACTCACCTGGTAATTGTACTATGGAGAAACCATAAGTATGAATATGAGACATGGGAATCATAATAAGATATTAATGAGAAGTACCCTCACAAGTTTTCACCTTAGTATTTACAAAACAAATTGAGGGTGAAATTTTATATGGGGTAAGAATGTATCGACCTCGAATTTTATCGATAGAATTTCCCTAATTATGTCATAAAACACAAAAATCACATAGAGAACTCAATAAAATCATTGTTATAAAAAATTAAGAATGAAATTTTTTAGGAAAATAAACCGATAATAATTCTAAATATTATAGCGGGATAATAAATAGAAAAGAAGATAAGACAAAATGTGAAAATTTGGATCTACTTGATTCAATAGAATAATCGTACTCACAAAAGAAGATATAGACATAAAAAATAATTTTAGTAATATAATATTTATTTTTAGGATGAAAACATATAACCTAGATATAAAGTAAAGTAAACTAAAAAATGAATAAAATAAGGGGTATTTATATTAATTAAAGAACCAATATGGCCATTACAAATCTGACTATTTGAATAGTAATATGGTCATTAAGAATAGTAATCTGGTTTTCTAAATAGTAACCTCACTAATAAAAGTATAAAATAAAATTTATGTATCTTATAAGTTAAAAAATGATATGTTTTTTCATGGTGTAAATAAATAAATGTTTTAAGAATGATAATTAACATGTTAGTATTTTTGTATAACATAAATGTGTATTTAAAATTTTATAATGAATACAATGATTTAAAATAAAATTTATCTTTATAAAATAAATTTATAAATTAACATTATGTTTTATTATAATTGTAATAAAATTTCATATGACCTTAATTAAATTTTTTAGTGTGTCAAAAAATCAATTATAATATTAAAATCGGTATTTTCAAATAAATTAAGATTTTATTTAAAAATTAAATTTCTCATATTTTGAAAACTATTTTCATAAAATGGATTCCATTTTTGAAATATACTTTTCAAAATATATTTAGGGCGAATGTTTTGTAATTTTATAATATAGTTGAATTTTTGGTGAATAGTGAACAACCATAATTCATAGTATTTATCATCATAAGAAAAATACAAGATTTTTTGAGTCATAGATGTTGTAATAACCCATTGGTTCAAAATATCATAATCCATTTAGTCTATTTAATCATAGTAATCAAAACTATTGATAGTATTGATCCAAATTAATAGACTAGTGAATATAATAATCCAAAAACGCCCCTCTCTTCCCCTATAAATACCACCCCTTCTCCTCACACCATCTAAGCCTTATAGATTTCCAATATTCTACCCAATTACCTCACCAAGCCTCTCCCCAAAAACCAAGAGATTATGTTCTAAACAAAAGAACAATTTCATGTTCCATATGGTTTCCCTCAATGATGTGATATTCAACAGGTAACTTTATCAAACCATTTCTTTTAATTTATTTTTTTATGCCTTCTCTTCACCTCCTTCATCCATAAAATAAGAATAACTCTAGTTTCATGTATGTGATGGAATTTTATATTATTTATGGAATATCTTCTATCAACCCCATTTATCATATCATCTTATTCAACGAAATGAAATAGTTGTCCAAATTGTGGTGGTTTATCATCTCTGTGGATTTTGAGTTTTCATTTTCTATTACCACCTTCACAGTTGGTAATAAAACAATTATTATGGATAAAACATATATTTTAATATATTATAACTTTTTTCATGTTCTAAAACTAAAATTGTTATACCTAATATTAAATAAAACAATACAAAATTGTGATGATTGAAAAACCTCCAAAATAATCTAAACATTTATCATTAAAAGTTTATCAAAAGAATCATCCTCATACAAGAAAAAAATGATTTATGGTTCCATTTAAACATATGGAAGTTAATTAATAAAAAATAATTTCACTTCTATATAATTATTACCATTTTACCAGAACATCCATAATTATATACAAGTAAAGAAACCATAACATCATAAAAAAATGCTCATAGAATGATAAAATTAAACTATATAACTCCTCCAAATTTTCCTAAATGAGATTAATAAAATTATAATAAATAAAATACATGTATAATTGGTTATAAATTAAGTAATTAATTAATCTAATTTTATTATCTTGGAAATTTTGTATAAGTCAAGAATGCATTCATACCTAAGGTAAAGGATCTCTTCAAACTATAATATTTTTTTTGGGTTGCACTTTTTCACTCTTTGGCACAATTTATCACTTCATTATTATTATATAATTCTTATTTATTCTATATATATGTCTCACACATATCTACCATGTTTATTTAATATTTTTTTATGGGGATATACATGTATTAAAGGTGTTTTTCTAAATACCTTTCAAAATGTCAATTAAAGGGAACTTCTCTATTTTATTTGTCTATTTTAAAGTAAAACTCAATGAAATGTTTGAAAACGTATATGATTTAGAAAAAAATATCTTCTTGTTTGGAAAACCATTTTAGTACACTTATGTTTTTATGTAAATTATTATTCTCTTACCACTTTAAAAGACTCATTTCCTCTTATCTTAATACCCCACATAAGCGGCACATCTCTAAGGTTACAAACCCACTATTTTTATTTGTTTTAAATTTATTTGGGAAAAATATCAAGATCTATGCTAATTATACATTTATGAATGTCCAAGTATGATTGTGATCACTTATTTTATCGATAATATTATGATACGCCCTTTGGTTATGCATTATGACATGAGTATAATACCCATTTCATTCCATGGGTTAATCTTATGTTTATTCCTTATGTTTGATTTCTTATTGTAGAACACATTATCATGAAAATATTATGATCAGTTCACCTAGATTGGGGTACAATGAAATGGGTAATTTTTAGTCTCACGATACCACATGTATGGGATTAGGGAGTAAACTTATTACATTATGGTAATTTATCTACCACGTGATATAGTCTTGTCAGTTATCCATGACTCGTGTTTATGTCATGATATATCTTACTGCCACATTTCAATATTGACATGATCATATTATTTTCGTGTTATATATATATATATAATTATTACAAATTTTTATTCATGATCCATGCCTTTTGTGTTATCATGTTTTTCCTTTCTAACTCATGTGCTATATTTCATTTACATGTTCATTCCATTACTAGGTTTTATTACTCATCCCATTTTATATGTATTCCATAGGTTATCTTATATAGTTGTTGGATCTTAAAGGGATTTAGGAGATCATTATAGATATAAATATAATTATGTTTTATTTTAGGTTCATGTTTTCTAATAATGTACCTAATCCTCCAAATACATTAGAATTTACGATCCTTGGTTTTTATTTCATGGATAATAAATCTTAAAATCATGTAATATTATGTATAAAAGTCATGGATTGATATAAGATATTTTTTCCCTCTTGAGATGAAGCATCCAGAACAATATTCTATAAAGTTAGAAATACTACAATTCTCTATTGAATACCACAACTATTTTTGTTCTCATCTCTATGTTTCTAATGTAAGGGAATGTTATGGGATTTTCCTCTACCTTCTCTATCTCCTACATGTGGAACATAACTACCCCTTCTATTGATAATGTTGATGAGGAAAAAACTGATGGGATATATTAGTAATCTTATTTCCCCCACCCTAAAAACCTCCTATAGTAGTAAAAAACTTATATATCTGATGACCATATCTCTAAAATGAAAATCACACTAGCCTAGATCCACTCATAAGTTCATAGGAATGACTATACCTAGAGTAATGTAAAGGAAACCACTATTTTTGACACCATAGATGTAAAAATATTGATGTTCATCACACATCTGATCCACCCACAACATACCTAATCCCCTATGAACCCATATTACTCCACTCCTCAGATAACCTTGGCTTATCATTAATCCTCTAAATCACTTTACCCTTTTTATACACCTACATTTATGCATTTAGTGTTACTGGGATGATTTTATATTAAATCATTTAATGAATTTTCACCTCTAAATGACAATCTCTAGACTCCTAATCCCAAAACATATTAGGGGTGAAGTGAAGGTGGTTATTAAATCTGATCATGAGATTCAACACACTTAGCATCCCCAAAAAAAGTGAGTGTAGATCCTTCCAATTTTCCACCCTCATCATCAATGATAGATACTCCACATTGGAGTACCATGGAAAATTATCCCAAGAAAAATAAACATCCCTTTTCTCCCCTAGATATATGATCCATCACTGTGACCCTTCCCCAGGTATCTGAGTGATTGCTATCATAACCTGTTACTTTAATATGTCATGGAAAAATATTAATGAAGTTTCAAGATCCTCTAACCATAAATATATCTCTAAAATAGATACACTCCCCCTACTACAATAAACCATCACCCTGAAACTCACACACTATTTTCTTTCAAGCCACATCCTCTTAAACTAGATATACCCTCTTACTATCAAATTGATAATCCTTTTAATCCTCATCAATATAAAGCATGTGTAGATTAAGAACATAATACATAATTTAAAATAGAATAAGAAAATCTAAATCATGGTAGAATGAAATTATATTAATAAATTTAATTTAATTCATCTAATATATTTTCACAAATTCAACCTGTTTCGAACACAATTGTAAAAAACTAGTATACATGAACTGTTCCTATTTCTCTACCAAATAAAAAGAAAATTTTAAATTCCTCATTCTATAAATATGGGTTCCTTGCATTAGATCATGGGGGGACTAACATCTCATTTCCTATGTAGTCTTAGAGGATTACAACTTGCACCGAGCATAATAGATAATGTTTCCCTCTCAACACATACAATCCTCACAAGTTCCTAATTACAATATCTGTATTATCCCTCAATCGCAATATTTAATATCACATTATCATGAATCACCCTCATTGGGAACCCCTCTTGGGATGACAGAGAGAATGAGAGTAACCCCTATGGACCACATTGAATACAACCAAGGATTGGGATGAGCTCTGAGTGTACCAAACATGTAAAAGGGAATAACTACCCTAATATATCCCATAAATTAAAAAACACCCACCATTAAACATCATTATATAAATAACCTTGATCAAAAATGATCCCATAGTGTATAAATTTATCAAGAAAATATAATTATCCAATAAAAATACCAAATACATATAATATTTAGGGACTTTATAGAAAAACACATTCCCCAATATAATACTATCAAGAATACACACCAAACTTTCCCTAGAAACCTTAAATACAATTTTTATGTATTGGGGTAAGAATGGAATATATATTATATAGTATCACATTCAAGATATCTCATGAAAATGCAGAAGTTGAATACTAATTCCCCTAGTCTAAAGGCCTCTAATTTTGTTATTATATAGAAAAATCATATTTTTAACTGGGTTGAGAGGAAACCCTTATACAAACCAAACTCCCAATATTACAAGTCCTCGAATAGAACGCATCTTGAAATCCTAGAATAAAAAAGGCCCTAAGAATTGGACTAAAGGCCCACAAACAAGAAAGACTATTATTACCTTTTTTTAATCTGTTCATTCCCATAAATGGAGAATCCACACTAAATGATTTGGCATTGTATTCATCCACTAAAGGAAAACATGGAACACGTACTAGAATAAGAGAGTACCACCAAAGAATGTCTACCCACAAACACTACCCCACATGTCTTTAACTCTCACACTCTAATTCCAAATGTATTGGGCTCTCAATACCATCCACTGTCATTCAATAGTATAATGGATCTCATATCACAACCATTCAATATACTATAATCATATCATCACCATAATTCCATATCTACTACCACATACCATTCCTCACAGACACATATCATATGCAACATAGTATTGTATCCTGAACATAAAGGATATAAACCATGTATCCTACTCTTACTAAGAATGATCATAACCATATATCCTAATAGAAACATCACTATGTCACATCCAATAAAGGGTTTACATTACACCTATCACATGTCCTCATATTAATATACAATAGGGTCTGTCAATGCACTTATAGTACCATTTTGTCCAATACCCCATAGGGTCTTCTAGTAAATTATGTACCTCCACAATAATACCTAGTAATGTGAACTCATACACCTCATACTTTCTTATAATGGACATACCAACCACAATATATCATTACATATACTATAAAAGGAAGGGGAACTAATAATATGTATTATTAAACAATCTATTCCCTTATCAACCTCAATGTTAATAGAAAAAACCTAGAACCCAAATCATGTTATGGTAAGGGTATTCAACTCAAGTGGGGAGAGAATATAAATCACAAGGAAATTACATCAAATATATATATATATATATCACACAAAAAAACAAACTAATGTGTCAACAAAACACATCACAACCACAACCCAAATATGTTTTGATACTACCATCACCAAAAAATGTCCTTGCTGCTGAAAATGATACCACAACCATCCCCACTATAAAACAAAATATCCACCACAATTATTCACAGAATCATTATTAATCATAACATTATGTTATTTCCAGATTTTTTGTTTACCAAAAAAACCCATTAAGTCATTCAATTCCATTTTAATGACACAACAATTCCAACCAAAAAATAAATTAATTTCAACCATTTCATATTTCCTTTATTTATTACTAGTAATCACATTCCACTACAACAGAGAAACTATGAATAAAACTGTAAAAATCATCCATGAAATCACCCCAAAAGGAACTCTGAATTATATATTTCCAACTATGGCTAGGATAAATTCTACCCCACTTTAAAATATACACCCATAACCATACCCTATTGTGAAACATATGTAATTTTTAGAAACACCCAAATATAAAACCACACTAGTATCCCAACCAATAGAAACCATCCATCATATAACTTGCCTCTAAAATATCAAATTCTAACCTTTGATGTCTCATATCCCAACACACATAATATTCAAAACCACCCACAAAATTCACCATATAAAAGCCCCTATATTATCAATAAAAGAACCTATACAACAATAGTTGATTAAACAACACTTGGTAATAGATTTCAGAATCATTATTTCCACATTATTCCTTATTCAAACATGCCTTAGTGTTAATACCCATCTTCAAATAGATGATATATTTAATTTGTTTAAGTGATTAACCATTAATGAAAAGTAATTTTAATCAATAAGTAATGATAAAAACAAAAAAGGCTCAAAATAAAAAAAAATATTCAATATAAGTAATGAGAATAAATTCTAATGTAAAATATTATAAAATAAGAAAACACATGTGGAACACCCCTTCCCACTCAATTTAATTTCATAAAATTATTTTCCTTTATTAGGATAATCCATACTCCTCACCCAAAGAAAATAAGGGCTTATTGATTCAATAATTTACTCAACATAATGGAAACTTCTTAAATTCCCTACCTTAATCAGAATATTCAATGATCAATAGGTAAGAAAAATATGATAAAGAGATGTTATTGAGTCCTAAATAATATATGATGAACCTAAAAACCTTTACAAAATACAATTAACATCATCTAAAACACACACAAAAACACCCAAACAAACTACTAATATACCAATAGCCTTATATTATAAAAATATATAAATAACTAGAAGTAATAAGGGGAAGGAATCACCTCAGATGAAAGAATTTATATTATCATGAAGCTAAGGATTTAAATTTCATCAAATTGGGAATCATGGAATGTAAATCTTTATTTGTAATATGACCACTTGGAAAATACCAAATAGAAATTCAACAAATCATCATGATACTATGATAGGTTAGTATCCACTAATGATGCACAATTTCTATTGTGAATCATATAAAGTAAAACCCTCCTAAACTTAGACAGTGAATCTAATATAATTTAATTGGGTGAAGGATGTGATGTGACTAATATCACCACACCACAAAATCACTAAAAAGGATTATCTATATACCAACCTCCAAGTAATCATGTCATGAAAAATACGACTTCTCCATGATTCACACACCAGGTAGATCCCTAGAAATTCACTATGGGACTCTTCCATATTATTGAAGGGACTTGTTTCATAATCAAGAACAACATAACAAGAAAAGAACTATTATAGAACCTTCACAACATGGTCATAACAACCATAAATTAACCTATTTCTCCCAAATAATATTCAACCTCTGTCCTAGCTATGTTTTCTCCAAAAACCATCGAAAACTTTAATAGTAAAAAAACCTACAATTCAGTAAACTATAAAGGTATGGGAAAATATAAGATAGGTATATTATGGGTAATTAAGAAGTTAAATAGTAATTTTTGTAAAAATAAATCTCTACACTGAGGAAGATAATGATCCTCAATATCTCAAATTTTAAATAATGTAAGAATGAGAAGATTTCATATTTAATTTTTAGATATAATTATTTTAGTATCATTGAAAATAATAATCCAATAGGAGTAGTTATAAATGATTTTATTAAATTGTAAAGACCCATAAAATTCAAGGTAAATTTTTTTTATTAATTTTATTTGGATTTTTAGAAGAGCGCGGTTTCTGACGGCACCTGATTCCGAGGCCCGGAGTGCCCGGAATCAATTTCCGAAGTTTGTCTCGGGTACGTTCATTGAACGAACGAGCGGGAATTCCTAACTTTTGATCTGGTGCTCGGAATTGAAATCTGAGGGCACCGATGAACTCGCAGCGCCGATATTCGCTTAAGGAGACCTTTTCCGAGGTTGCGTTTATTTCGGGTTGAGAGTTAGTTTTTGGGAGTTTAGAATAAGTTAAATAAAAATTTTGGATTACAAAATTTTATTTAAACTTGTGGGTTAACTTCTCTCAAAGGAAGTTAGGGGTGGGACCCACACCCACTTAACCTCCTTTGAGAGGATTAAGTGTGGTGGGGCCCACACGAACCCTAAACTTTTCATCTTCTCTCAAACTCCCTTAACCCCTCTTTAAATGACATGACAATTGTTATTTAATTTTGGAGTTATCCTTTTTGAATTTCAAACCTTTGAAATTCATTTGTTAAGTTTGTGAATAAATTAGGCTCTTATATTTTTTTTTTGGGTTAGAACTCTTTAGCCATCTTGAGAGCTTTTGAGAGCTTTTCCTTCTTCTTCAACTTTGACGAAGAACGCTCAAGCCTTAACGAAGAACGCTCAAGCTCCGACGAAGAACGTCACTCCTCTCTTCTTTGTCTTCCGTGTCAATGAGAGGGAACGCCGCTTCCTCCTCGGACTTCCTTCGTCGGCATACGAAGATTCGCCAACGACGTACCTCTTCGGACGTACCTCTTTGTCATCGGATTTGACGAACGATTACCGCGACGCCCGACCTCCGCGACGTTGTCTTCCGCGGGACGTTGACAATCTTCGAACCTATACCCAAGGTAGGGGTTGTTGTTATTTGTTTATTTATTTATCCTTGTTCGTAGTTCTAGCATGACTAACGTGAGGATTATAAATATGTGATATTGTTTAACGTAAGGGGGCCGGACCGCATGAACACGGCCGAACGCCCTCCTTCGTTCTTGTTGATATATCTTGCGGGTGGAAACAAGGTGGCGTGGTGCCGTCGCACCACGCGGATAATCGCACGATTATTTTGCGCGGCGCCGTCGCGCCGCGCCGTGGAAGGATCATCAAGAACGCGACGTCGTCGCGCCGCGTCGAAGGAAATCAAAAGAGGCGGCGGAGGGGCGCGGTGTCGTCGCATCGCGCCCGACGACGAACACTGCGGCCGGTTCCGAGCCGCGGCGAGACGGGAAGACCGGTGGCATGCCAGGCTGCCGGCGACGGAAGCCGGAATGGGGACCGATTTTCTGGTCCCGTTGGAGAAAAACCGGTCGGCCAGCTGGCCGGCCGGATGGACAAAAATCCGGGGGAATTTAATTCCCCCGGCAGCTCAAAAGCCCCCCCCCCCATTAATTTGGGGGGGCGGTTTCCTCGAGGGGGGCAGGTGCCCCCCCGGTTTATTCAAGAAGGCCCCCACGAGGGGGGCCGGTTTCCAAAAAGGGCGCGACACTTATGCCGCGCCGCCACTCCAAGAAGCGGGGGGCCTTGCCCCCCCGCGCGCTGCCTCCATGCGGCGCCAGGCCGCCGCGCCGCCAGGTTGTCGTGCCGCCGCGCCGCCAGGTCGCCGCGCCGCCGCGCCGCCGCACCGCCGGCCGGCCGGGCCGGGTCGGACCCTGGTTGGGTCGACCCGGTTTGGGTCGCCCGGTTCGGGCCGACCTAGGGGGGGTCGGGACGGGTCGGCCCGGACCCGGACCCCCCGTTTCGAATCAGTTTCGGTATTTTGGCCATAACTTGAGCCACGGACCTCCGATTGACGAACCGTCTGCGGAAACGCGAATCTTGGATCGAGACGGTCGTTTCGTTATATCACACTCAAAGTTTCGGAATACTTTGAGTTCGGCCGGGTTGGTTCGTTCACGAGACCAACCGGGCCTTCGGAGCGGAAACGCTCATATCTTGAGCTACGGACGTCTGATTGACGTGCCGCCAACTTGGTTGTGTTCCTCTTAGTGAGACGGATCTTTTTTCATGCTCCGCCCGAGGTTTGGACGCAGGTGGAGTACGGTCGGGTTGGTTTTACCTTAAAAACTAACCGGGCCCCGGGGACGAAAATGCCAATAACTCTCAGACCGGGCATCCGATCGACGCGCCGTCTGTTGCGTTGAGTTCCTGTTGACGATACGGAACTTTTGGATACATCAACTCTGGACCTTGTGACAGTTGATGTATCAGCCTCTCGGCTCGTGGAGCGGACCCACCGAATGAGCTTGCTGTGTGCGGGAATCCTAGTGCTGGCTGCGACTGCTTCTCCGACAGCGACGATTGTGCAGAGATCCTCCGTGGACTCCGACGACGACCATGCAGAGATCCTCAGTGGACTGCGGCGACGACTATGCAGAGATCCACAGTGGACTGCGACGACTACTGCACTCAACGATCCTACGTGGATCAATGCTACAGGTCCTGCGTGGGCCCAATCCTGTGTGGGTCCGATCCTGTGTAGGTCACTGTGGGGGTTAGTACCTATCGATCCTTCGTGGGTCCGATGACTTAGATGGTTCAGTGATCATCTTTATCGTCATCCGAAAAAGTATACCTGTGTGAGCTGAATCTTCTGTTTTACTCGATAGAGGTGGTGCGCTTGGTTGTAGCAGCATACCCGCGATACTGGAGACGAGCGTACGGAGTACGGAGACCGTGTAGCCGGCTGAGACCTGAAGACTGCTCGACCGACTCGACTTGGAGTGAGTCGACTAGCCCAGTGGACGGAGCGCCCGGTATTTGGCGGCAGACCCACGGCGGATGGAGCGCCTGGTAGTTGGCAGCAAACCCACGGTACTCGACTAGAGGAGTACCTCTGTAGGCTATTTGGGTGAGTGCCCGGTATTTGGAAGCAGACCCTCAGCGGACGGAGCGCCCGGTAGTTGGCGGCAGACCCGCGGTACTCGACAGGAGGGGTACCTCAGCAGTCTTAGGTTAGTGAGCAGTATCTCAGAGTCATGACAGGACACTGTACACTTCAGAGATGGGGCTCTTCAGTAGTTACGTTTTTGATAATGAAAATCCTGTGTGAGCTGAATCCTGTTACTTTCCTGTGTGGATTGTGTTGTGCTATCCTGTGTGGATTACGTTTTTCTTTCTTGTGTGGAATACTTTTACTTTCCTATGTGGACTGAGTTATACTTGGGCTCGGAGGTTGGAGCGTATTTGAATTGATGACTTAGGTATATGTATGGGCATATACCTAAGCAGTGTCGGTTGTTACTTCGTGTTTGTACCTTTCTTCGTGGTTTATCCTTTGTGGATTTGAGAGACCTTCAGGGGTCTCGAGGTCCCTACTGAGTAGCTTATACTCACCCCTGCACGGGCTTTGCCCGCACTACGTTGTGTTGGTTGCAGACGACGGACAGCGTTGATCTTAGCTGAGGCTTGCAGAGCAGGACGGTACCTGGAGGTGGACCACTGGACGGGACGTGCTCGGAGCGGACGGCGGGACCCGTAGAGTAGTAGAGCTATCTGTACCCACCCTTCAGGTGGGATTTCCAGTGGACAGCCCGGTGTAGCGGCTTTTACTTTTCAGTTGATGTTTTCCCTTTCGAGTTGTACTTTACTTTCAGTTTGGGTTTGTATACTGGCCCATTTACTTTTCTGCACTTTCAGTTGTACTCTGCTTTTGCTTAGTGTTTACTTTCCACTTGCTTACTCTGTGGTGTTTGTTTACTTTACAAAGGCAATGTCTTCCCTTTTTACCGGGATTTACGCCTTGTTGCTAGTCGCCAGCCCCTGGCCTATGGAAGGCGGGCTTGGGGTAGTCACGGTACGGACCCCGAGGGCGGGTCGTGACAAATTGGTATCAGAGGAGTTCGGTTCTACCGCGAACTCTGGTCTTTTCTATGTGAAGCAATAATGTTTAGCGTATTGAGTGTGGTTATCAGTCTAGGGAGTCCAGTGTTGGTGCGGCGGCCGACGTATCCGTACACCAGGACCCTGACTTCTGATTTCCGACTTAATGCATGAAAACATTGATTGCGTGTGTGTTTCAAAGTTTTCTTTGTGATTACTTATATTAGCTCACCAGGTATACTGTTCTGACCGTGGCGCACCTGTTTCCTTTTCAGGATGGCCCCACGACGGCAGCCAGCTAGGGTTCCGAGAGTCGAGTGTGATGACAGCCCACCGAGCGACGAGGCCTCGGTGCAGGGCCCTTTGTCAGCAGTGGCACCGGCGGTAGCACTACCCGCCGAGCCCCCGATACTTCCAGCACCAGCCGCTGACGATGCATGTCGCCTCAGCACACTGCATGAGTTTCAGCGCCAGCGACCGCCCAGGTTTCGCGGGGAGACGGATCCCCAGGTAGCAGAGGACTGGCTGGAGGCGGTCGTCCGAGTTTTCAAGCTAGTGAGGACACCAGCAGACCTCATGGTGATCCTCGCGGTGAGCCTACTGCACGCAGCAGCAGGGCGATGGTGGAGCCTGATGCTCCAGGTACACGATGAGGCCACCCTCATCTGGACGGACTTCGAGAGCCTCTTCCGCTCAGAGTTCGTCCCGGCCACCCTCCGTGCGGTGCGCATCCAGGAGCTTCTTCAGCTGCGGCAGGGCAGCTTGACGGTCGCCCAGTACGCGGTGAGGTTCACCGACCTTTCTCGGTACTCGACAGACATGGTACGGGACCCCTTCTTCCGGGTCCGGACCTTCGAGCAGGGATTGAGACACGAGATCAGGGCATCACTGATCTCCCTCAGCATCCCGACCCAGGCAGGAGTGCTAGAGCGAGCCCTCCTGATCGAGAGTTTCCTGGCTGAGTCCACAGCGAGACCTACCACAGGGCGGCAGATAGCGGAGTCTTCGGCAACAGGTAGCCGACGGATGACTCAGGGTTCCAGGCAGACCAGACCTACCAGTGGACGACTGCACGACTCAGGCTCAGTTGTGCGGGGAAGCCGGGGTGGAGTCAGAGCCAGGCGTGCCGAGAGTGGGCAGTGTTACTCCTGTGGCGGGATTGGTCACATGGCTCGTTACTGTCCGACCCACCATGCTGATGATCAGCAGTTAAGTGAAGAACCTCCCATCCAGAGGCAGAGGTTCGACCGTGGCGGTCCGAAGGGAGGAGGCGGACGAGGCAGAGGAGCTGGACGAGCAGCCGGTGGTGGGTGATGCTTTGAGGCTCTGCCACCACCACCACTAGGAGGTCCACCCCGACCACAGGGAGTAGGTGAACATGCGAGAGCTCAGCTTCAGGCAGCCGAGGCCTTCGATCATGGAGCTCTGGGAGCCGATGGACAGGAGCAGAACTAGTGGATACGTCCTTTGTACTTCTGGTTCCTTGTTGCTTTTGTGTAGCGTCTTGTATTATGAGCTGCAATAATAAAAAAAACGCATACCTTTGTGATATTTTCGTTCATGTCCTCTTTCGTGATGTTACTAAGAGGTTCCAGTTTTGGCTGTTGACTTGACCCTCACTTGTGAGACATCTACTGGAGGAGACCCAGTTACCACACACTGATGCTGATAGTGTGACTCAACCCTTGGAGGCGAGAGTAACGGTTGAATCTCTTAGTAGTAGCGTCGAGGCCTTACGACGTCATCCTTGGTATGGATTAGTATCATCCATGTTAGGATTGACTGTATTAGGCAAAGAATGTGCTTCATCCAGAGGATGGGACCAGATTTCTCTTATCGGCAAAGAAGAAATCTTGCAGCTCTGGTGGAACCGGAGATGGTCCAGGCCACGACAGAGAAGGTCCAGGTCATCCAGGAGCGGATGAGGACAGCTCAGAGCCGGCAGAAGTCATACGCTGACAGGAGGCGGAGGCCACTAGAGTTCGAGGATGGCGACCACGTCTTCTTGCGGGTATCACCTCGACGTGGTATTCGGAGATTTGGATGAGGCGGCAAGTTATCTCCGCGCTTCATCGGACCCTTCCAGGTCCTCAGCAGGATTGTTGAGGTGGCTTATCGCCTGGCTCTACCACCTCAGTTGCACCGGGTGCACGATGTCTTCCACGTGTCTCAGCTAAGGAGATACGTGCACGACCCGACGCACATCATTGACCATGGGGAGCTTGACGCTGACGATGGGGCGACTTTTACGGAGGTCCCGGTGGAGATAGAGGATCGACAGGAGCGGGTCCTGCGTGGTCGATCGATTACTCTTGTGCGCATCAGATGTCAGCATGGGAATCTCCAGAAGAGCACATGGGAGCGGGAGGCTCAGATGCGTGCTCAGTACCCTCATTTGTTTCCCTAGTTTTGATGTATCTTTACGGGGACGTAAGGCCCTGAGGTGGGAGTAATGTAAAGACCTGTAAAATTCAAGGGAAATTTTTTTTCTTAATTTTCTTTGGATTTTTAGAAGAGCGTAGTTTCTGACGGCACCTGATTCCGAGACCCGGAGTGCCCGGAATCAATTTCCGAAGTTTAGCTCGGGTACGTTCAGTGAACGAACGAGCGGGAATTCCTAACTTTTGAACCGGTGCTCGGAATTGAAATCCGAGGGCACCGATGAACTCGCAGCGCCGATATTCGCTTAAGGAGACCTTTTCCGAGGTTGCGTTTATTTCGGGTTGAGAGTTAGTTTTTGGGAGTTTAGAATAAGTTAAATAAAAATTTTGGATTACAAAATTTTATTAAAACTTGTGGGTTAACTTCTCTCAAAGGAAGTTAGGGGTGGCACCCACACCCACTTAACCTCCTTTGAGAGGATTAAGTGTGGTGGGGCCCACACGAACCCTAAACTTTTCATCTTCTCTCAAACTCCCTTAACCCCTCTTTAAATGACATGACAATTGTTATTTAATTTTGGAGTTATCCTTTTTGAATTTCAAACCTTTGAAATTCATTTGTTAAGTTTGTGAATAAATTAGGCTCTTATCTTTTTTTGTTGGGTTAGAACTCTTTAGCCATCTTGAGAGCTTTTGAGAGCTTTTCCTTCTTCTTCAACTTTGACGAAGAACGCTCAAGCCTTGACGAAGAACGCTCAAGCTCCGATGAAGAACGTCACTCCTCTCTTCTTCGTCTTCCGTGTCAACGAGAGGGAACGCCGCTTCCTCCTCGGACTTCCTTCGTTGGCATACGAAGATTCGCCAATGACGTACCTCTTCGGATGTACCTCTTCGTCATCGGATTTGATGAACGATTACCACGACGCCCGACCTCCGCGACGTTGTCTTCCGCGGGACGTTGACAATCTTCAAACCTATACCCATGTAGGGGTTGTTGTTATTTGTTTATTTATTTATCCTTGTTCGTAGTTCTAGCATGACTAATGTGAGGATTATAAATATGTGATATTGTTTAACGTAAGGGGGTCGGACCGCATGAACACGGCCGAACCCCCTCCTTCGTTCTTGTTGATATATCTTGCGGGTGGAAACAAGGTGGCGTGGTGCCGTCGCACAACGCGGATAATCGCACGATTATTTTGCGCGGCGCCGTCGCGCCGCGCCGTGGAAGGATCATCAAGAACGCGACGCCGTCGCGCCGCGTCGAAGGAAATCAAAAGAGGCGGCGGAGGGGCGCGGTGCCGTCGCATCGCGCCGGACGACGAACACCGCGGCCGGTTCCGGGCCGCGGCGAGACGGGAAGACCGGCGGCACGCCAGGCCGCCGGCGACGGAAGCCGGAATGGGGACCGGTTTTCCGGTCCCGTTGGAGAAAAACCGGCCGGCAAGCTGGCCGGCCGGATGGACAAAAATCCGGGGGAATTTAATTCCCCTGGCAGCTCAAAAGCCCCCCCCCCCCATTAATTTGGGGGGGCGGTTTCCTCGAGGGGGGCAGGCGGCCCCCCGGTTTATTCAAGCAGGCCCCCATGAGGGGGGCCGGTTTCCAAAAAGGGCGCGGCACTTATGCCGCGCCGCCACTCCAAGAAGCGGGGGGCCTTGCCCCCCCGCGCGCTGCCTCCATGCGGCGCCAGGCCGCCGCGCCGCCAGGCTACCGCTCCGCCGCGCCGCCAGGCCACCGCGCCGCCGGCCGGCCGGGCCGGGTCGGACCCTGGTCGGGTCGGCCCGGTTCGGGTCGACCCGGTTCGGGCCGACCCAGGGGGGGTCGGGCCGGGTCAGCCCGGACCCGGACCCCCCGTTTCGAATCAGTTTCGGTCTTTTGGCCATAACTTGAGCCACGGACCTCCGATTGACGAACCGTCTGCGGAAACGCGAATCTTGGATCGAGACGGTCGTTTCGGTATATCGCACTCAAAGTTTCGGAATACTTTGAGTTCGGCCGGGTTGGTTCGTTCACGAGACCAACCGGGCCTTCGGAGCGGAAACGCTCATATCTTGAGCTACGGACGTCTGATTGACGTGCCGTCAACTTGGTTGTGTTCCTATTAGTGAGAAGGATCGTTTGGTATGCTCCGCCCGAGGTTTGGATGTAGGTGGAGTACGGTCGGGTTGGTTTTACCTTAAAAACTAACCGGGCCCCGGGGACGAAAATGCCAATAACTCTCAGACCGGGCGTTCGATCGACGCGCCGTCTGTTGCGTTGAGTTCCTGTTGACGATACGGAACTTTTGGATACATCAACTCTGGACCTTGTGACTGTTGATGTATCAGCCTCTCGGCTCGTGGAGCGGACCCTCCGAACGAGCTTGTTGTGTGCGGGAACCCTAGTGCTGGCTGTGACTGCTTCTCCGACAGCGACGATTGTGCAGAGATCCTCCGTGGACTCCGACGACGACCACGCAGAGATCCTCAGTGGACTGCGGCGACGACTGTGCAGAGATCCGCAGTGGACTGCGACGACTACTGCACTCAACGATCCTACGTGGATCAGTGCTACATGTCCTCCGTGGGCCTGATCCTGTGTGGGTCCGATCCTGTGTAGGTCACTGCGGGGGTTAGTACCTATCGATCCTTCGTGGGTCCGATGACTTAGATGGTTCAGTGATCATCTTTATCGTCATCCGAAGAAGTATACCTGTGTGAGATGAATCTTCTGTTTTACTCGATAGAGGTGGTGCGCTTGGTTGTAGCGGCAGACCCGCGATACTGGAGACGAGCGTACGGAGTACGGAGACCGTGTAGCCGGCTGAGACCTGAAGACTGCTCGACCGACTCGACTTGGATTGAGTCGACTAGCCCAGTGGACGGAGTGCCCGGTATTTGGCGGCAGACCCACGGCGGACGGAGCGCCTGGTAGTTGGCAGCAGACCCGCGGTACTCGACTGGAGGAGTACCTCTGTAGGCTATTTGGGTGAGCGCCCGGTATTTGGCAGCAGACCCTCAGCGAACGGAGCGCCCGGTAGTTGGCGGCAGACCCGCGGTACTCGACAGGAGGGGTACCTCAGCATTCTTAGGTTAGTGAGAAGTATCTCAGAGTCATGACAGGACACTGTACACTTCAGAGATGGGGCTCTTCAGTAGTTACGTTTTTGATAATGAAAATCCTGTGTGAGCTGAATCCTGTTACTTTCCTGTGTGGATTGTGTTGTGATATCCTGTGTGGATTACGTTTTTCTTTCTTGTGTGGAATACGTTTACTTTCCTGTGTGGACTGAGTTATACTTGGGCTTGGAGGTTGGAGCGTATTTGAATTGATGACTTAGGTATATGTATGGGCATATACCTAAGCAGTGTCGGTTGTTACTTTGTGTTTGTACCTTTCTTCGTGGTTTATCCTTTGTGGATTTGAGAGACCTTCAGGGGTCTCGGGGTCCCTACTGAGTAGCTTATACTCATCCATGCACGGGCTTTGCCCGCACTACGTTGTGTTGGTTGCAGACGACGGACAGCGTTGATCTTAGCTGAGGCTTGCAGAGCAGGACGGTACCTGTAGGTGGACCACTGGACGGGACGTGCTCGGAGCGGACGGCGGGACCCGTGGAGCAGTAGAGCTATCTGTACCCACCCTTCAGGTGGGATTTCCAGTGGACAGCCCGGTGTAGCGGCTTTTACTTTTCAGTTGTTGTTTTCCCTTTCGAGTTGTACTTTACTTTCAGTTTGGGTTTGTATACTGGCCCATTTACTTTTCCGCACTTTCAGTTGTACTCTGCTTTTGCTTAGTGTTTACTTTCTGCTTGCTTACTCTGTGGTGTTTGTTTACTTTACAAAGGCAATGCCTTCCCTTTTTACCGGGATTTACGCCTTGGTGCTAGTTGCCAGCCCCTGGCCTATGGAAGGCGGGCTTGGGGTAGTCACGGCACGGACCCCGAGGGAGGGTCGTGACATAAATAACCTCTATGATGAGTTGAAGATGTCTCGAATCCCATTAAAATACCCAAGTGTATTTATATATTTTTCATTAGTTTCAAAATGGTTATATGATATTATCTTATTCTCAAAGGACAAATCTCATCCAATACCAACATCTCAATAAAATATTGTTAGTGATTCATAAGAAAAAATTGTTATTATTAAGATATTTGTAATGTATGACCCAACCCTTTTACATGTCCAATATAATATGGTTCCTCCTATTGAATGAAAATTATAAAAAAACCTCTTCAGCAGTGAAAAAAGGTGTTGTGTTTCCTACAGTTTGATGATCAAAAGAATAATACTTATTACTTCTGGAAATATAAGGTCTTGAGTTACATACTCATAAATATAGATAATAAAATTATCATATGTTTTTATTGGATAATAGTAAAAATGAATACCATATTAATGATGGGATTTATTACCGACCCTTCTATCGATTTCTAGGACACAAAATCTAGGATTTCATTATCTTTAGTAAAATCAACTAAAAGATGGATGACTATAGAAAACTTATATTGGGATAACCATTGACATAAGTGACTTGTATTTGATGGTTAGATGAATTCCTAGTTATTTAATTGGGTAAGTTCCATTCTCATAGGTCAAATTAATCAATTGATTATGACCCATATTTTATCTCTAATGATTGATCTATCCTCTTCAACATCACAGTGTACTAAGAGTTTATGTAACAAACATGTGAAGATAAAATCAGGATAGGAAGAACCCATACCAATGTAAAACTTTTTTTGAAACTTCATGAAATGTTACCTTCATCACGAGGAGGAATGAAACCATCCCACAAAATGAGTAAATGATAATAACTCTATCAAATACGATACCCATAAGATGATGACTTCCAATACTATTCCATTGGTGTGATCCACTTAATAAACTTTTACTTTTATATATAAGACACATATGATCATTAGTCCCAAAATTATAACTATAGAAGAAGACACAATGGATGATGAGTTAGAGGAAGGTGATGCCACAATAGATTCTGATGCCTAGGTATCATTTCCCCTAGGGGAATATACACAACCAAAACATAGAAAAAAACACTTTGTAAAGTTCAAGAGAAAAATATTCATAATAATAAGTAATCCATAGACTATTTAAATCCAATCATATTTGGGGAATTACTAGTAAACACATAATTTTCTAAAAACCATAAATATTTGGTCAGGGTAGATTATACCAACCTAACTTCCATGAAAATTTCTCCAAATATTGGTTTTGAAAATGAATCACTATCTCATGTAGCCACAAAAATATAACCCTTAGAAAAGTTAGTAACCTCATGAAAAGAATCAATGGACCATGTTCTATAAGTATGAAATATTTAAATAACATGCCATTATCCCAGAAAAATGACTATTCTAGAATAACTTCACCACTCCAAGGATCACATTGAGGAACTCACTAATACCCTATAAATCCCTTATGATTTCAAGAGTTAAGTCTGTGTATTTGAGGCACATTGTATAGTAACTAATCACATGGAGTGTTAGACGGTCATCTCTTTGATGATGTAAGATCAAATGAATACCATATAAGGACACATAATTACCTTATAGATATTATAAAATTTGGATGAAATAAATATCCATCAAGACTTGATTAATAACAACTAAAGAATTAAGATAGAAAAATTTATTTTATTACATGACTATTACATCATTTTAATAATAGACAATACAATATGTATACATTAAAGGATCTGAAGATTTAGTATCTTGGAAAAAATAGGATCATAAATCACTCTTATATAATATAACTTAAACATTTATTTTAAGTAAACTTCATTATTATTCTAAAAGAGTACATTCTCCTTAGATCATATAGTCACCTAAGGATATACATCAAAGAAATGTGTGAGATAAAATGTAAAGTAAGAGGAGGAATAAGGGTTATGAATCAATATAACCTAAGTGATCATAATCATCATAATCAAATCATAAGAATAGGATAATTATCAAAATAATGATGGAAACATATAATAAATGGATGCAATGTAGAAATGTATAAAAAAAATAAGCATCATGTCCCAGTATTCAAATACAACATGTAATTGTGAACCAATCTATCATCATCTTCACAAATAAAATATGTTCATGATCATCACATAATCATTATTAACAAAGATAGAATAGTTTTCATAATAAATACACATTATATCATGAGATAAATTACATTACCCATTGCATTGGAGGACTATATAACCCCCCTCCCCATCAAATCATAATATTTACATAATCATGAATGCCACATAGAACATATAACGATCATATTCATCAAATAACCCATTAGTTGGAATGGGATTCATAAGGATTTCATAAAGAATATAGTAAATAATAGACATTGGGGTTCCCAAATTAAAAAGGGATACAATAATTTTTAATTAAATATCATTCTTCTTTGGATAATAAACAACACATTAGGAGTTGAAGATTTGTTTAGGAATGAAAAGTATTTTTGGAAAATAATTTTATTTCTCTTAAAAGACAACATGGAAACATGTATTTTCCTAAAATAAAAGGTAAAAATAATGAAATGATATTTAAGTATCATTAAATAAAAATCCATACTGAAATTGATGTGAAATAAGGATAACCTAAAGAAAGGTAGATGGGTTCAAGAATCTCCTTACCATAACTCCAGCTTTATTTTTCACTTTTCTACCTCCTAAATAATAAACATATTATTATTAAAATGTATTTCAATAATTGAATTATGTTCATTTGTTCCAATTATTATTTGGTATAATTATTTCATTATAATTTATAATAGTATTTATTAAACGTGAATTATTTTGATATTATGTTTTCATTAAATTTTCCCGTTTAGTTTTGGTTTCACTAATTTTGTTCAAAGCCTTTATAAATGAGTACATTTAATTACAAAATATTATATTACATGTAATTAAATGTTTATATATTATATATAATTAAAAATATCCATCCATGATGATGATTAAATGTTTTGACATGGAAATGTCTCCCCTGGTGGTTAATTTAACTTTGATGAGATATTGTTAGGAGAGAATGAAAGGGAAGTTTAAAAAAATTATATCATATATATGATACATACTATTAGTTGAAATCATTAATATAATGTTAAATTACTGAATAATTAATCTTATAATGTTTTTTAAAGGGGTGGTGAAAAAAATAAAGAGAAGAAATAAAAGAGAAGAGTTGATCAAAACTTACTTAATCCTTGGTGTAACTTCTCTTATACCTCACTAAAACTCCCTTGATGATTAGAGTTAGGTTAATCCGGAATGTCCCTATGTATTATAAGGGGATTGAGTGAAAGGATTTGAAAATAACATTGTCTTTGGAATGTTATGGGGGTCAATTTTCCTTGGTGAGGGAGAGGGGTTATTTATACTTGGGGAGAGAGGTATTTTTAGAATAAAATATTATATAAAATAATATTGACAAAGTAAATCATGTAATATTAAATTTTTGACAATATAAATCATATATTAAAATAATATAATGGGTTTTAAGGGATTAAATCTCCTTATAATAATAATTCATTATTTTCTTAAAATGGAATGTGGAAAGAAATAAAAAAAATTATTTTAAGGGATCACTTTTGACATTAGGTTTTGTTAAAAGTTTTTTATGTTTTTAATTTAAGTTTATTTTATATGACTCAGTGATAAAATTTATAATTATTTGGTAGAACATCATGTTTTTGAAATTATTATCTTATTATTATATCATTATTGAAATAATTTAAGATATATTGGTTATGGGAAAAATTATATTTTTTACTATTCACTTGAAAGTTGAAGTATTTCCCAAAAATTATAAAAAAATAACCCTTTATGAAATAGGAATTATTTTTTTATGAAATACTTTAAAATACAATTTATTACAAATTTTATTATATTTTATTTGAGTTTTTAATCATGGTATGTATTTTTTGGAATTATAATATTTATATTTACTTAAATTAATCTTGATAAATATTTTATATACTGAAATATATTATTTTGAGTTAAAATTACTATTCCAACTATTATTTTACTATTCCTAATTATCAGGATATAACTCCCAATGGTTAGGTCATTAATCCAATAGTCACATTACTATTAAAATAGTCACATTATTATTCCAATAGTAAAATTACCTCTAATAAATATCAATTTATTCATTCACTCATCATTCACAATAATTATTCCCAAGGTTATATATATTCATTTTCTAAGAATTTGATTTGTTTACTAATATTTTGCATTTTTATATAGTGTTGGTGTTGGGGGAGATGATTCTTGTGTATTAGCGTGATCAATATATTCC
This sequence comes from Viscum album, assembly GCA_963277665.1. Lineage (NCBI taxonomy): Eukaryota > Viridiplantae > Streptophyta > Magnoliopsida > Santalales > Viscaceae > Viscum > Viscum album. Next base: position 1,681,088,326 of record OY728135.1, read on the forward strand.
AATTATAGATTTTCAATTTAATATTTTTTTCTATTTTTAATTTTTTAATTTTCATTGGATTCATTGCTGATTAATGTAATAGTATTTATTTATGAAATAAATTTTTTTACTTTACTTATGTGTATAATAATATATAGAATATTATAACGCACATATATTTTAAGAGACAAATAACATTTATAAACACTGGTTTGTAACACTCTTCCACCCTTTAGAAATTTTATCCTTGAAATATCAACTCATATTATTAGTTGAGGAGAGGTGTGGATACTTTTGTTTTACTATTTCATTTATTTCTCTTTTTGAATTTTTTATATATATGATTCCTCCACAGCACTTTGAAAAGGTGAGTTTTCCTATTTCATATAACATTGTCTCTACGATCCAAAATCTTCACCAACTAATCCTCATTATATAGGTCACTCTCCAGTTGTACCACCTTTAGATTAAGTACATGTGAGGGGTCAGTTATGTACATCCTTAGGAGAGACACATGGAACACATCATGAACATGAGGCATACATGGTGGGACATAATTGTGATAGGATACTTCTCTTATTTACTTAAGGATCCCAGTGGGGACAATGTACCTAAGGATAAGATTCTATTTCATTCTAAACTATATGACTCTCTTCTTTGGTGATATTTGAAGGAAGACATTTTCTCTATCTTCGAACACAACGTCCCTTCTACGGTGGTCAATATAGCTCTTTTTATGACTTTGAGAGTCCTTTATATGTTGCTAGATGGCTTGAACCTTCTCTTACATCTCTCTCACAAGGTCTCATCCATGTATGTTTCATTCAAAAAAATCATCCTAACAAGTTGTAGTTCTATATCGCTTCCCATAAAGAGCCTTATATAGATCCAATTGAATACTTGAATGGAATCTATTGTTAAATGATAACTCAACCAATGGGATATGTTGATCCCATACACATTTTAATTTCATTGAGCGGGATCTTAGTATGTCTTTGGGGTCTGAATAGTTCTTTCATATTGGCCATCAGTTTCGGGGTGATAGGCCATACTGAAATTCAATTAAATATTCAAGGCATGTTGAAGACTTCTCCATATTTTTAACGTGAACCTTAGATAATGACTAGGTAAAATAAAATGTGAAACCAAATACATCCTCACCACTTCCACCACATATATATTGGCATGTTATTCAAGTTAGAAATCAACCCAAATAGAAATTAAGTGGAAAGTATTGGAGAGTCCATCCACCAAAAACCATATTGCATTTTTTTATATGGATTCATTTGGGAGACCAATGAAAAAGTCCATAGTAAAATTATCCCATTTTCAAGGGGGTATATGGAATGGTTGCATCTTGTCTTTGAACATCATTCGCTCTATATTAACTTGTTGACATATCAAACATTGTGAGATATACTCTATAATTTCTTCATTCATTTTTTCTAACCATAAGTTCTCTCAAAGATCATGGTACCAAATGGTACTTCTTGGATCGATAGAGAAAGGTGATCTATGTTCATTATCAAGTAGATTATTTATCTAAGGTGATGAAGGCCCATAGAACCTTATCTGAAACTGAATCAAATCATCATCATCGATGTGGAACACATATAGATTCCCTTCCATTGCTTCTTTCAAATTTTTTATATCTCCAAATCCCCCCTTTATGCTTCCTCGATCTTCTCTGGGATTGATGGTTGTGAAATAATTTGGGAAAGGTAAGATGTATTCATGACCATTATGATTTATAGATTCATTATTTACATGTACACAATGATTGGGTATTTCTCAATCCAAATCAAGGATAGATTATTGGGTTCTTTTATTCTAATAGAATGAAATACCTTATTCTCCTTCCCTAGATGGTAGTAAATAGATAAATATTTTTCCTCCATTAGATATATCCATATTATTTGATTCATGTTGATATCTTTCTATGGGAATATAGAAATTAAACTCTTATTATTGGTATATACTTCACACTTCTCACCATAGAGATAGTGCCAAAAAATATTCACCGTGAAGGCCATAACTACTTACTTTAGATCATGTATCAGGAAGTTACAATCATGGATCTTCAACTATTGTGAGGCATATGATATAACTTTTTCATTCATCCTAAGTACACAACCTAAAAATTTCTTCAAATAATCATTGTATGTCACAAATAATTCTCCACAAAAAGGTAGTTTGAGGATAAGAGAAGTGATTAACCTATTCTTGAGCTCATTTAGGATTTCCTCACATTCTTCAGTCTATACATACTATACCCATTTCCATGTTAACATAGTCAGTTGGATAGACAACTGTGAGAAATTTCTCACAAAACATTGGTAGTACCCTAATTTTCAAATAATAATATGAATTAATGTGAAACTATAGGGTCTAGTAAATTTCTTAATTTTTTTTCTTTGATCAGTTGACAACAATTCCCTCACTTGTGATCGCGTTCCCCAAGAATGAGAGTTTCTACATCCAAAATCACACTTTCTAGGAATAGAGTAAATTTTATCCTTACTTAATCTCACCAACACGATCCATAGGTTCTCTTCGTGTTCCTCCTTTAATAAGGAGTAAATGAGAATATCATTTCTAAACACTACCAAAAAAAATTTGAGGTAGTTTCTAATTACACTATTTATAAATTCCATGAATTTTTCGTGGGAATTAGTAAGTCCAAAAGGATTCACAATAAATTCATATTTCCTATACCTTATAAAAAATGTGTATCTTTAGAATATCTTCTTTATTCACCTTCACATGATGATATACAAAATTAAGATCCACTATTGATCAGTATTGGGAACCTTGTAGTTGAAAAAATAAGTCATAAATCCTTGACAAGGGATACTTGTTCTTTTGGTGATTTTATTGAGCTATTGGTAATCAATATACAACCACATTGACCTATCCTTTTTCATTATGAATAGTCCTAGAACACTTCAAGGTGATTCACTAAGGTGTATGGACCCTTTTACCAAATTTCCTTGCAACCACTTTATTAACACTTATAGTTTGATTGAGGCCATCTTATAGGGTAATTTAGTGATAGTAATGGTTCATGTATATGTTCTATTAAAAATGATACCTCATGATCAATGGGATGTAAGGGAAACTCTTCAGGAAATTCGTTGTGTATTTTTTTAATTTTGGTAATTTCCTCCCAGTAGATCCCTTCCTTGGACTCAAACATTTGGGAAAGGTGTTCTTCATTATATGGTATCAACACCCATATTGGTGGAGATTTTTAAGAGGAGATTCATGTTATTCCTTTCATTTAAAGTGGATCATTATATAGTTTAGAATATTAAAATAGATTTCCTTTTTTTAAAATTTTATGTGTATTTTATATAATGAGATCCAATCAATGCCCAGTATAGAATTGAATTACATCAACTGAAGGATTACAAGATTCACTGTAAGAATCTACCCATATATCCTAATAGGAGAAGATTCCATCACTCAAGTTGAAATGATATCTCCACTAGGTGTATTTATAGTTATCTCTACTTCAAGGTTTCATGTATTTGATTCAACTATTATAGAAAAGATTCAGGACAATAAAAATGCATAGAACTATAGTCAAATATAACCTTTTCTATTATTGAGAGAATAGGAAGTGTACCATGTACAACTTCATTTTTACACTCCACTTATGTGGTAGTGATGGAATATTATTTCCATTACTGATTTGGAATTTTTAGTTTCAGTTTTGTATTACCCTTAAGGTCTAATGGTTTAGTGCACTAGCATGTATAGTTCCATTACTTCCTACAGTTTAAGTAGTGAACAATAGGAGGGGAATTAGGAGGTTCCTTCCTTTCATCCATCATGTTGGTCGATTTCATTATGTCGATTTGAATTTTCTCATCTTGGTGGAATTCTCTCTCACACTTGAAGTAATTATTAGTTCCATTGAGGCAATTCCCATGATGTTTCTTCCCATATTTTGACTTGTGGGTAGTTTGATCCTCTTTGCTCATTTTTCATTTATACCTCCATTTTGAAACTCCATTATTTTCTTCTTATCTCCAAAACCATGGGACCGTTATCTAAAATCCATATATACTATGAGATAACATTAAACCACTCCTTAATAACTCTCAATGTCTCTGATAGATAGTTCCTTCAAATGGTGTGGTTTTAAACCATTAATAATTATATCTGTTTTACTATCATTATTGATAACAAAACATAAGGTTTATCTGGAAAGCCTTGTGATGTTTTCCTAATAAGACATGATGGATTTTCCTTCCATTCACTTCAGCTCTATTAATTATCTATCAATATTTGATTGATGATTTATAGGGATATACTTGTAATGAAATTTTTTATAATGGATTCCCACACCATCTCTTCTATTTCATCCATCATCTTGGTGTTCTTTATCAATGAATGGTATTAATTGTATTCTCTATCTAAATGATAGACACCTAGAGTCACCATATTTTTATTAGAACATTCAATTGAAAAAAAATATCCATTGAGTTAACCCATAATTCCTCGACAAGTGGATTAGAATTTACACTAAATTTTTGTGTTCATTTCTATATAAAAGTATTAATAGATAGTTTCTTCTTCTTGGGAGAAAGAGGATGTTCCACATGGTTAGGTTATTTTTCATAGCCTAAGATAGATGGTTAAGTAGTTCCATAATGTTTTGAACTCCACCACCCATGGCATTGGGGATATCATTCAGAAAATTGTTGTATTGCCCCTCACATGGGTTTTTGGACTAATTACTCTTAGTTCCCACCTTTTTCTAAAATATAAAATGTTTGTACAAACATAATCCAAGAAAAAATGAATAAATTATTTATTATTTTAAAAAATTAACTCTAAAGGTGTATCTTATGGGAACAATATATTTATCCTTTTTCTAAAACAAAGTTTATTGGATGTTTACATATACTTATTATTATCCTAAGGGCTTTCACTATGTTTTTTAATCCAAATTCTCAAATTAACAAAACCATACCTTTGATACCAACAGTACTGAACCTACTTTTCTTTCAAGCATATTAGATCATTTTAATGATATGAAACATAATATTTATATATTCAAGGATTGAATGGATTATTATCTAGGGAAAATTGGGATCATACATTACTTTTATATAATAAAACCTAAACATTTATTTTAATTATTCGTATTTATACTTATAAAATCTCATTATCTCCTTAGTACATATAGAAACCCATACTTTGCATACATTGATATTACTTAAAAATTGAAGTATATTTATTATAACATATAATAATGCCTTTATAGGACCTTATAGATATAGTGTCTCTAGAAACTAGGAAACATAAACAACTGGTTCATAAAACATCTACATTGTCTCCTGCTTATTTCTTCATAACTATACTCCTTTTGACATATCTTACTTAATACCCTTCTTCATGAACTTGGGAAAAGAAAAATATTAAAGGGTGATCTAAAATACTCAGTAAGAGTAAACAAGGGAAATATCAATCATATCATAATCATAAGACATAAGAATTAAACATTTTGAAGTCTTATCCTGCATTTGAAAGATTATGATATCATGTTATGGGATAAAAGTTCATAATATTTAATGAACATAATCCAAAAAGTAATAAAATAATAAATAAGGTTCTTTGGAATATAAATAATCTTAGAAAATAATTTGATATTAGTCAAGGATCATTTCCAAGACCATCATAGTAGAAAAATTCCATTACTAAACTGGGTTTACTTGTCATTACAGCTCTGTATTACTGAACCAGATTTACTTTCTATTCAATTAATGTATATATAATGAGATATAAATAATTACCTAATGAATTTTAGGGAGATATAGGTCCCACCCATAACATAATTAAATCATTATTATGTGTTCCACAAAAACAAAATCATTTATCATAGCATAACCCAAGGAATAAAATGGGTTTCTTAAAAATCATGACTTCATAACATAATCTATGTAAAGAAAATGGATTTCAAAAATATAATTCCATAATAAACATAATAAAACATAATAATAATATGTATATTATACTTTAAATAGATCCTTAATCTTAGATAGAAAATAATTTTGATAAAATAATTGAAATTAATTCTTGAGGAAAATATTCTTTCTTCTTTAAAAACATTTGATTTTCTCAAAATATCGCACAATATTAAAAGAAAATAATTTAATTGAAAATAAAAATGAAATATTTTAAATTAATTGTCATGTAAATAAGGTGTTATGAAATTGTAAAAATATTTTCATGTCGTATAAGTTAAAAAAACATTATCCTTGTACTTTTGCCGGAAAAGTCAAAAAGTGCCTCGAATAGAATAACGATAAAATATTTCTTTCATATCATTTAATAAAAATTTAACAATGGGTAAAATTAAAATTAAACAAATTTAGAATAATATAAATAATATTACATACTTAATAAAAATGTATGTGGATGAAAAATATACCCCAGTAAATAATTATGTATAAACAACCTCAGATAATAATGAGATTACAAAATTAACTTTACATTAGGTATGGTATCATTTTTATGTATCTGAAACTCATATATAAAGATTTCAATGATTTAAATTACTTATTGTATAATAAAATTCATTTATATAATATCATATATGATTATATTATCATATGTTTGTTAGTAACATTTCATTATGACTCGTTATTCGGATATAAACTACTTTATGTTCTTATGTAAGTTTTCTCAGATAAGTTCATGTTACAATTCCTAGGTTATCATTATATAATTTACAAAATAATATTAGTATAATATATATAATATTTTTTCATTATATTCATTTATATAATCGTGTTTTAATGAAGATCATAAAGAATGAATCACATCGCATCGTGGTGGCAATAGGTTGTACGTACACATGAGCAATGATATCATTCCCATAATTGTTGAATGGTATTGGATTGGATGATGTATAATACTTATGAATCAGTATAATTTTATTATAATCATATATAGTTATTATTTACATCATTATACCCATCCAATCAAGGTGATGGTGAAAAACAAATTACACCACGGTGTAGAGACGGTAAGTCGTACGTACGCACACGTGGGGATTTCATTTTTCGTATGATGGAGAGAAGGTGGAATATTTTGCTTTAATAATTGTAATAAAATATCACTATATTGGTGATACTTATTTTATTACTTTATAATGAAACAAATAATGATGTTGAAGTAGAATAAGAAATAATTTTGAAAGAATCAGCAGAAGAGATTACCTCTTCCTCGATGTGTTTCCTCTAAATATCTTCTTAGAGCACTAGAGTTGGTATTTGAAGATGATAAAAACCTATATAATGTAAATAAATAAGTTTATAAGAAAAAAATTTATAGTTTGGAATATATTTAAGGCTCAAAGTTAAGTGAATAGGTGAGGTAGGAGGCTCCCTTTTATAATTAAGGTGAGGGGCACTTTAGGAAACACCAAAATTAATAATATATAATAAAATCAAAACTGACCCAAAAACCTCAAAAATGCGCCAATTTCAAATATTAGATGAAAAATAGTTGTAATATCACAAACCAATAAATTTTGGACATGTATTTATATCAATTTAAACCTTAACATTTTAATTAACAGTTAGTTATTCTATTTAAATTTTAAATTGGGTAAAAAACAATTCAATATTAAAAGGTGAAAAATTTTATTGTTTAATGTAAAATAGACCATAAATAAATAAATTAGATAATTTTATACCAAATTATAATTATTAAAGATTTAAAAAAGTAATTATTTTTAAATAATTTTATAAAACATAATTTTGAAAAACAATCAATAGTATTAATTTTGACATTATTAAATTCATTGATTTTTAAAAATATTAATATAACAATATAAATTCTAAAAAACCATTTTATTATATTCCTAGGAGATCAAGGTAATCTATAAACTTCATTATAAATGTTAATTAGTCCAAATTATGTTTAATTTAATATCTTTAATAACATTTATTGGATAATTCTCTTAATAAAAAAATTACTACAACAGTTTTGTGTAACTATTTAATATGAATATTTTTTGAATAAAAATTAAAAAATATATTATGATTAAAATAAATCTATTAGATTTCATAAGAATACTTGTAGTATAATTTCTATTCTTGGAAATATAATATTTAAAATGTTATACTTTTTAAATTATGAAGGTGACAACTTTAACATCACTTTAGATAAAATAATTTAAGTGTTATAATCCCTTCTATAAGGATCCAAATGGTCCATAACTCGACCCCTGGATGATTTTAGTCGATATATACTTGAAGAATAATATTTTTTCAAGTTTTTAGATCTTTTAATGGGTATTATTATTTATGTAAAAACAATATTATTGATTTTTCATCAATTAAATAATTTTTGTATCATTAATGTATAAGATATTAAAGTAATTATTTATTTCCTAAAAATTACAAATAAATTACCAAGATAAATGAAAAAAATTTAGATTTAAAATTAGTATTTATAATCGAAATTATATTTAGTACAACTGTATATTAAAAATGATTTAGTTATTAAAATTTGAGTGAGACATATTTAACTTTTCTTTAAATATAATAAATTAAAAATATTAATCTCATACAAGGGGATTAAAATGGATACCATTTCAACCGAAGGATTATTAAATTCAAAACACACTCATAAAATTATATTCAGACAAGTGTTAGGGTAATTTTATAATAGAATTCTTACCCTTAATTACCTAGTTTACCCTTTTACTGTATTAATAAAAATTAACGAAGTTACAATTCATAATGGCTAAAATAAAAAAAATCTATTTAAATGATATGGGCCTACTAATTAAAAATATGGAGTCCTTTTTTAAAAATTCAAAATACATAATTTGAATTAAGTAATTTAAAATTAATCATGTTGTCACAAAGAGATAACGGGCTTTAAAATCTAAAACATTGCAAAAGATTGAAATGTTTTTACATTTGAATTCAATGTAAAATTATTGAAAATGATATAAATTATATTGAATGATAAAAATATATTCTATTTATACTATAAACTATTCAGTGTTATAATTTAACAATATAAATTATTTCAATGAAAAAAAGTTGTTTTCACGTTAAATTTAGTGTATTTTTTCTATTCATCAAAACTAGAAAGTTATCAAAAAATGTCAAAAATTCGTCCAAAGTAAATTTTTATATCCGGCTTCAAAATAATATGTTTATTTTGTCATATAAAAATTATTAATATGTCAAAATCATATTTTAAAATGCGTTCTCCATTCAAAGGTTTAAAATTTCCCTTTTAAGAAATATTGGTTTTTATACAACAAATAGGGTTTATTCATACCCTATGACTAAAATATCCTTTGGATGAAAATAAAAAATATTTTATTAAGTATATAACATATATATATCTCATTAATTTTATTACCAATATAAATTCACTCAAAAATAAAAATATCTAATTGATTTATATTTTTCACAAATAATTGATAGCCAATGAATTCACATTACATTTTCATAAGTTAGTTATACTTATTTACACTCACCTATCAACTTGTCTATAATAGTAATTTTATACTAATGGCATCTCATGTTTCGTTTAAAATAACGATTGTGTGCAATGCAAGCTACCAAAGAATTAAAATTATTTAAGAAAAATATTTCATAAAAACATCCAAGTGTCACATTTTACCCCCCTTAAACTAAATTTCTCCCGAAAAATCCATCACTTAGAAATAAATAGACGAGGATACCTCTCCATCATCATATCTTCATCTTCCCATGTATCTTCTTCCAATTGGTGGTTCCTCCATAAAACTTTAACCAAGAGAGTGGTCTTGTTTTTTATAACTTTTTCGCTACGATCCATAATCTCTATTGGTTGTTCTTCATAAAAAAGATCTTGCTCTAGAGGTATGACTTCTGAGTTTAGTACATGTGAAGGATCAAGTATGTACTTTCTCAAGACAGATATATGGAACACATCATGAACTTGAGAGAGATTTGGTGGAAGCACCAATCGGTAAGCTACCTTCCCAACATGATCCAGAATTTTAAAAGGATTGATATACCTAGGGATCAACTTTACCTTCTTTCCAAATCTCATTACACTCTTCTAGGGAGATATTCAGAGAAACACCTTATCACTCACTTCAAACTCTAGGTATTTTCTTCAGTTGTCAGTGTAACATTTTTGTCGACTTTGATCTAATCTTATGTATTGTTGAATAGATCTAACCTTTTATTTAATTTCATTAACAAGATTAGGCACTAATAGATTTATTTCTCCAACTTCATCCCATTAAGTTAGAGTTCTGTACTTTTTTCTATAGAGGGCTTCATAAGGAGACATCTGAATACTAGAGTGAAATCTATTGTTGTAAGAAAATTCTACCAAATGTAGGTGTTGATCCCAACCACCTTTGAAATCAATAGATAAAGATCTCAATATGTATTATAGAGTTCGAATTTTAATCTCAGACTGACCATCTATCTGAGGATGATAAGCAGTGATGAAACTTAACTCTGCATCAAAAGCCTGCTGAATACATCACCAGAACATCGAGGTAAACCTCTGATCCTGATCAGATATAATGGAAAGTGGTAATCCATAAAATATTACCTCTTTATTTACATATATCATAGAAAGATGATCAAGAAATAAATCTTCTCTAATAATAATAAAGGTTTAACACTTCGTAAGGCGATCAACTATATCCCATATAGCATTACTGCCTTTTGATGTTTTGGGTAGTTCGATGACAAAGTCCATAGTTATGTTTTCCCATTTCAATTCCATTCTGGGTAATTGTTATAACATCCACATAGACTTATGTCTCGAAGCCTTAACTATCTGAAAACCCAAGCATCGACAGACATATTTGGAAACATCACTTATCATTCCATCCCACTAGAAATACTCTTTCAGGTCCCTGATTATCTTTGTTCTTCCAGGGTTAATAGAGAATGAATTACTATAAGCCTCATCCAATGTCTCTTTCTTTAATTCTGGTATGGGAGGAATACAAACCTAAATCCTGAACCTTATTATTTCATCACAATAAAGGTTGAATTCAGGAACATTTCTCACCTTCTTTGGTAGCTCAACATCTTTCTTCTCTTCCTCCTTAATCTTTAATTTTATAGATGGTTGAACATTTATTTGAGAAAAATAAAATTTATCCCCTTCTTTTAAAATTTCAAGATCCATACTTCAAAAATTCATAAATATTGGATCTTTTGTCACCTCATCATCGATAGTATAGTATAGTCTTGTCGACTCAAAGCATCGGCCACCTTGTTCACTTTCCTAGGGGGGTAATGTATTGAGAAATCATAATGTTTAATCAACTCCAAACATCTTATTTCACGCATATTCATATCCATTTATGTGAAAATATACTTTAAAATTTTATGATCAGTATAGATATAACAACTTTCACCATAAATATAATGCCTCCATATCTTTAATGAAAATTTTACCACAGCTAACTCCAAATCATGAGTAGGGTAATTTTTCTAATGGATTTTAAACTTCCATGAGGAATATGATATCACCATATCATTTTTTCATTAGAAAACATCCCAGCCCCTTCTTGGATGCATCATTGTAGATCATAACCCTTTCTCCACTATAAGGCAGTGTGAGCACAGGTTCACTAGCTAACCTTATTTTTAGCACTTTGAAATTCTCTTCATATTACTCCATCTATAAGAACTTAACTCCTTTTTTAGTAAACTTTATGAGTGGATTAAATAATCATGAAAAGTATTTCAAAAAACGTAGATAATATCCAACTAAGCCAAGAAAACTTCAGATATCAGTTACAATTTTTTTCCTCGGGCAACTTTCAACAACTTCTGTTTTTTGATGGATCCACAGATACCCCTTCTCTTGAGATTATGTGACCCAAAAATTAAACTTTCTAAAACCAAAATTCACACTTGGTAAATTTTTCATAAAGCTTCTCCTTTCTTAGAGTCTTTAGTACAATTCTCAAGTGGTCTTCACATTCTTCCTTACTCTTTGAATAGATAAGAATATCATCTATAAATACTACAACAAACTGATTAAGATAGTCTCAAAAGACACTATTCATTAGATACATAAAGATAATTGGGGCATTACTAAGACCAAAAGGAATCACTATAAATTCATAGTGTCCATACCTTGTATGGAATGTTGCCTTTGGTATATCCTCCTTCTTGAACCTTAATTTATGATATCCTGAATGAAGATAAATCTTAGAAAAGTATTGAGCTCCGCATAGTTGGTCAAATATGTCATTAATTCAAGGAAGAGGATATTTTTTCTTGATAGTGATCTTCTTATGTTCTCGATAATAAGTGTAGAGTCTCATTGATCCATATTTATTCTTAATAAACATTATAGGTGATCCCAAACGTGAAGCACTGGGGCGTATGAATACCTTATTGAGATTATCTTGTAGTTTCTTCTTCAATTATTAAAACTCAATTTGGGCCATTAAATAAGGTGTCTTTGAAAAATTCATAGCACTCGGTATGAGTTCTATTGAAAACTAAACTTCACTATTTGGTGGAAGACCTAGAAATTTCCCCAGAAAGACATCATCAAACTCCCATATAATGGGTGTATTATTAATTATGAGTCTCTCCCCAATCATTTGAGATAAATAGACTTCATTTATAGGAATGAAGACCCATAATATGGAATAAATTTCTATTGGAATGTTATATTAAACATTGCATTGATAGATGATCATAGATTGATCTGTAATATGAAATGTGACTTCCCTTCCTTGGAAATTGATATAAGCTCCATATAGAGAAATTCAATCCATTCCAAGAATCAAATCAAATTACACTATAGGATGGATCACAAGATTAGTAGGAATCGCTTTCCCACGAACATCAAATAGAGAAGAATTATAATCTTTTGATGCAAATTTTGTGCCATTAGGAGTTGTCATAGCTAACTCAACATCTAATTGTTGAGGTAATATGGAAATACCCTCAGAAAATTATTCAAAAATAAAAGAGTGGGTGGATCGAGAATCAAATAAAACATTTTCTACTTTAGAGTGGATGGTAAGTGTACCTTCCACCACTTCATTATCATACTCCACATCACCAATAGTGATTTCAAGTGACTTTCCTTTGTCTTTGGCCTTAAGAGTTTACTAATGTCGATCATCATCAATAACCCTTGGATTTGGGCATTTATTGGCATAATTCCCCATTTCCTTTAACTTGTAGGATTGAAGTGTATGAAGTGAATTCTATGTTGCCTTTTCTTTTTTCACATTATTAGACATTTTTTTCCCATCACATCGGCATTCAACTGCCCAATGAATATCTTTTACACACTTGAAACATTTACTAGTCCCTTTAAGACAATTTCCTCCATGTTTCGTTCCACACTTTGATCATGAGAGAAAATCATATTCTTTTCATTTTGATCTTTATATTTTCCTTTGTATTCCATTTTTCTCTTCTTATCAGACCCATAGGACTGATCGTTTACTCTAATCTCCATATCAACCTTGAGGTCACATTGAACGATTTCCCTGTATCTATTAAAGTCCCTTATGGCTAATTCCCTTTGGAGACTGGTTTTTAAGACACTAAAGAATCGATCAATTTTACTATCAGGTTGGATACTAATTCCAAAAGCATACCTTGAATGTCTTGTAAAATTTTCTTCATATGTACCAATGGATTCACCATCCTTTTTATTAAGTTCAAGGAACACTATCTCCATCCTTGTTCGAAGAATATGATGAAAGTACTTATTGAAAAATAAATTCTCGAACTCGTCTGATTTCATTGAATCAATTTCATCTCTTTGCCTCAAATTCTTGATATTATTCCATGAATGATCAGCTTCACCTTCCAAATGATAGACTAATAAGATGACTTTATCATGTTCAAAACATTATAGAACTGAAAATATCTTTTCAGTGGTGTTGATCCATTGTTCATCCTCTAATAGATCAGAATACCCTTTGAAAGAAGGTGGAAACTTCCTCTTGAAGGAAACAATCACTACTAGAATTCTAGGTATTTGTGATGGGTTCTTTGCGACGGGATCCCTTCGCAAATAAGCTTTAGCGACGGGGTCCCGTTGCAAATAGCCCGTTGTAGAAAACGGCATCGCAAAAAATATTATTTGCGATGGGCCCGTCGCAAATAATATTTTTTACGACGGGCAAGTTCACCATCACAAATAAGTCTCTGATTATATACTTTATATACAAAAACTTTTTTGTGATGGGCCATTCGCAAATACTTTTTTGCAACGGGCCTGTAATCCCATCGTAAATACATTTTTGAAAATATTTATTTAGACTATTAGCGACGGGCCCGTCGCAAATAGTATTTGCGACGGACCCGTAGTCCCGTCGCAAATACATTTTTTTAAAAAAAATATTTAGGTTATTTACGACGGGAACTCATCGTAAAAGATCCCGTAGCAATTAATAAATAAATTTTTAAAAAAAATAAATTTAATAAAATTATTATTATTGAAAAATTAATTTTAATATTATTAACATAATAAAAATAATAAAAAATATTAAATTCTCAATATTCACAAAAAAATATAAAATATCATAAAATATTATTATGATTATTGAAAAATTAATTTTAACATTATTAAAATAATAAAAAAATAAAAAATATTAAAATTATCAATATTCACAAAAAAATTTAAAATATCATAAAATATTATTATTATTATTATTAGAAAAAAAATTAAAAAATATAAATACTACAAAAATATATTTAATAAAATTATGACTAATGAAACAATAATATTAATATTATTAAAATAAAAAAAAATATTAAAATTCTCAATATTCAAAAAAAAACATAAAATATTAAAAATCAAATTATGTAATATTCACATCGATATAAAAGACAGAAATTGTAAGTAGTTAATATTACAGAAAATATTAAATTCAAATGTTTTTTACATAAAAAAAATCACTGGGGGTCGTCTTCTAGAGGAGGTGGAGGAGATGAAGGAGCTAGTGGAGGAAACTCCATCCCTAAACTACGAGTCAGACGGTGCATGTACTTCATCTGCTCGTGATGTTGTTGCTGTCATCGACGCATCTCCTCGTCATGATGTTGCAGCTGACGCATCTCTTCTTGCTACTTCTGCAAACTCTCTATAAGGTCATTTTGTGCTCGGAACTGCTCCTAATACTATGAGGCAGAAGCTGATGCCTCTCCACGAGCTCCTCTCAATTTAGACGCTGAAATCGTAGCAGTGCCATAATAAGTACCAGGAGTCACATGAGAGCTGATACCAATTACTCGGCCCTTCTCAAAGCTATACTGAGTCACCAGCATCCATGCCTCCTCGTCAAAATGGTGGGCACTGGTCTGATCAGTCGCCTTGTCCTGACCCTCAACCTGTGTCTGAGAGGTCGCAGCCTCATATGGCTCCTTCAATTACAATTTGAAATTAAAATTTTGAAAATATTGCATGTAGTTAATTTTCAAACTAAAAAAAATAAGACTAACCACAATCTGATGCTGAAGATCACCTCTAATCTCTCTAGTGGATGGATCACTGTACATCCTCTGATAAACATCAAACTCTGTAATATCAGGATGCTCCACTGCCTATATGAATATAAAATAAACTATTTATATTTGAAGTTATATAAAATATTTAAAAAAATTATTACCATATGCTCTTTGTGCGTACTGAATGTACGGCTGCCAGCTTGATGTGTCACCTCCTGTCTCCCTCGGTTCTGCCGACCCAATGAAGACCTCCTCTGAAATCCACCACCCAACCAGTGTGCACATAATCCATCCCAAACCTAAGATGAAATGTACTCTAGTCAGTGGGCTCTACATGACTCATCAAATACTGTCGCTCCTGCTATATTAATGGTCATCTTTCTCAAATTGTAAAAAAACTGACACAAACGCTCATGCATAGCCACCTCCCATGCTGCATGGATATCATCATACATGCTATCATCGATGGGATACCATAAACGCTACAAATAATTTATAATATAAAGTTATTAATAAAATAAATTTCAAAATAAATATTATTTATTTACATACCAGCCAATGATTGTACATGCCAGGCTACACATCAATGGAAATATGTTCCCATGTGGTCCCTGGCTGAGAAAAAATAATTGTGTAAGATATTTCTCCCCTGTCCAATAGCTACATGTGCAAAACTGTGAAAAAAGAATAAAAAATCAAACAATTAGTATATATATAAATAAATTATTTAAATATAACTAAAATATATAGGTTACCATACCTCTGTGTGCATGGATCGAAGCCAAAACGTGGACATCGCTTGGGGATAGGGTCAGGAATCATCAGTCATGCAAGACCGCGCCCCCTCCGCGTACCTCCTGAACCACTTGTAGGCTGAGGGTCAGATGATCCCACATCCCCCTCATCCAAAGGTAGCTCAGCCTCCTCTAACTCATGAAATAGATCAGAGTCCATCTAAAACACAAAATTATTTTTGTTATTAGATAGTTGAAAATAACTATTATATATATATATATATTAGTTATTATCATAACCAGCATTTAATTGTGCCAATTTTCACCTTCATCATCATATTCATATCTGACGATGTCAATGTCCTCATATTCCTCCTCGACATCATCAATATCCATATGAGTTTCACTTTCACCATCCCTTATCATTTCAAATTCATTTGTAACATCATTAACATCTCCATCACCATCGACCCTTAATTGTGGGATGCCATCATCGATATTCACGTTTCTTTGTGAAAGAGATAGATTTTGAGTAGTCTCTTGAAAAATTTCAATTCCTTTCACTTCAGTGGAATCACATTCAGTTTGAGTAAATTGATTTTCCTGAGATTTAATTTTTATTATACTCCACCAATAACTCAAGTCTCTTGAAGTAGCATAGTACTTTGCATAATAAATTTGATGTGCCTGTTGAGCCAGTAAAAATGGTTCATTTACTGCAAGAAGAATTTTATATTTAATATTGACGATTCCATGAGTCGGAAGAACACACAAGCCTCTCTCAGTATCCAACCACCGACATTTAAACATCATTGTGTAATTTTGTCCATGAAAACATAGCTCAATAATTTTATCCATAATATCGTAAAAGTCAACTTCAGTTTCTCTATGATTCAATCCCCTCAAACAAACTCCGCTGTTCATTGTTTTTTTTATTCCCCATATGCATGTGTATGAAATCAAAAACCATTAACCACATATGCATTATAATATTTAACCATTTTCGATGGTGGGTTACTCAATATACACAGTCGCTTATCAATTTAATCATCATGTTGAGACACCTAAAAATTTGTAAAACAATTATCAATCTAATAAATAGTAAACTAAATTGATATTAAACCATCAATAATTTATGTTACCAATTTTTAAAACCATTGAGAAAAACAATTCAGCGTTCTTTAAGAGCAGCTGCTATAATTTTTGGAAGTTGTTTCTTGATATAATTATCATATAACCTACAAATAAAATAAGTTTACATACTATAACAGAAATTATAGAATAAGTAATAGAATCACTCATAGTAAAAATTCTATCATTTATTCACAGTTGAGCAGAACATATGTATGAGCTATGTGATGTTGATCGTCTGAAATCCATCATTCTTGAACTCCACCAAAGCCAAGATTTAGCAGATTAAAAAAATTTAAATGGTTGTCCATTTCATCATTAACATTTCCCTCGTTCTGTCCCATGCGGTTTTATTTTGAGGGATATTCAGATTCAGAATAATGAGAGCACAAAAAAAGCAATTTCCTCTTCAAAATAATCTTCAGAAATTGAGCCTTCAACTGATGTTTTGTTATATACTTTTTTATTCAATTTCTACATGCATCTCTCGAATGGGTACATCCATAGAAACTGTACTAGACCTCCACATTTAGCTTCATGTGGAAAATGTAATATTAGATTTTCCATTGATTCAAAGAAGGAAGGTGAAAATATTTCTTCCAGTTTACATATAATTACAGCAACATCTTCTTCCAGTTTTCTTAGCACATCATAATCTATTGTCACTACACAAATATCTCGAAAAAAATATGATATGTCTGTTATCGAATCCCAAATCATATAATTCAACAAACCTCTGAATCGAATCGGCATAAGTCTTTCCATTATAACATGACAATCAAGACTTTTTAATCTGGTAATATGACCATTCTTAACACATCTGCCCAAATTGGAAACATATCCATCTGGAAGTCTCAAATATGAAATCCACTAACAAAATAATAAGTGGCTCTCTTTGGATAGTATATAAGCTGCTTTTGGCTTCATTAACCTCTGTGATCTGACATTTTCAAATAGTTCAAGTTTGGGTCACCTGCAAATTTGGGCAAGATATAATCTTGGTTTTACAGTATCTTTGGTCTTACCCAGTGTATCCAAAACTATATGAAATAAATTATCAAAATAGTTCTTCTTAATATGCATGGAATCCAACATGTGGAAGACCAACAAATCATACCAATATGGGAGATCCCAAAAAATGCTTTGTTTTATCCAATTATGTTCTTTCCCAAAGCCATGAATTTTATGTTAGTTTACTGTTGGCCCAAATGTGATGGGAGGTAATGAAAATACAACTTATTTTAACTCTGTACCTGAGATCATTTTTGGAGGTTCATATCTTTCAATTGTGCCTTTTCTGAAATGAGATTTGTTCCTTCGAAAAGGATGGTCGGTTGGAAGAAATCTATGATGATAGTCAAAATAGCAAGGTTTTTTTCCATTGACCACATAAAAACTTTGTTGTCTTTCATACAGTAAGGACATGATTTCAGACCATGTGTACTCCAGCCAGATAACATGTCATATGCCGGAAAGTCACTAATTGTCCACATCAATGTAGCTTTTAATGTGAAATTTTGTTTCGAAGAAACATCATATGTACTAACACCATTACTCCACAATGCATTTAACTCATCAATCAATGGTTTCAAATAAACATCAATATTATTTTTCAGATGTCCTGGGATTAATAAGGTCAAAAAGATATAGGGCTCCTTCATCAACATCCATGGAGGTAGATTGTACGGAGATATAAAGACAGGCCAACATAAATACTGACTACCATAAGAACCAAGCGGACAGAAACTGTTAGTAGAAAGAACCAATCACATGTTTCGGGCTTCTAAAGTAAAAGACGGATGCATACGATCAAAATGTTTCCATGAATCACCATCAGATGGATGATTCAAGCTTTTACTGGTTGAAATATTGGTTTGGTGCTAATTATTTCTAATTATTGCTAATTATTTCAAATTATTGCTAATTATTGCTAATTATTACTATTTATTACTATTTATTACTATTTATTACTATTTATTATTATTTATTGCTAATTATTGCTAATTATTGCTAATTATTGCTATTTATTGCTATTTGTTCCTAATTATTGCTATTTATTTCTAATTATTCCTAATTATTACTATTTATTACTATTTATTACTATTTATTACTATTTATTACTATTTATTGCTAATTATTGCTAATTATTGCTAATTATTGCTAATTATTGCTATTTGTTCCTAATTATTGCTATTTATTTCTAATTATTCCTAATTATATCTATTTATTTCAATTTATTTCTAATTATTCTTAATTATTGCTAATTATTCCTAATTATTGCTAATTATTCCTAATTATTGCTAATTATTCATAATTATTGCTATTTATTGCTAATTATTGCTAATTAATCCTAATCATTGCTAATTATTGTTAATTATTTCTAATTATTCCTAATTATAACTAATTATTACAATTTATTACTAATTATTACAATTTATTACTAATTATTACAATTCATTACTATTTATTACAATTTATTACTAATTATTACAATTTATTACTAATTATTACAATTAACTAAATTTATTACTATTTATTACTATTTATTACAATTAATTATAATTTATTACTAATTATTACTAATTATTACTAATTATTACTAATTATTACTAATTATTACTAATTATTACTAATTATTACTAATTATTACTAATTATTACTAATTATTCCAATTTATTGCTATTTATTGCTATTTATTGCTAATTATTGCTAATTATTGCTAATTATTACTATTTATTGCTAATTATTGCTAATTATTTCTAATTATTCCTAATTATTGCTAATTATTACTAATTATTCCTATTTATTAGTAATTATTGCTAATTATTAGTAATTATTCCGAATTATTCCTAATTATTGCTAGTTATTGCTAATTATTGCTATTTATTGCTATTTATTCCTAATTATTGGTATTTATTGCTAATTATTCCTAATTATTGCTAATTATTGCTAATTATTGCTAATTATTCCTAATTGTTTCTAATTATTGCTAATTATTGCTAATTATTGCTAATTATTACTAATTATTAGTAATCAATAGTATTTATTACTAATTATTAGTATTTATTACTAATTATAACAATTTATTACTAATTATTACAATTTATTACTAATTATTACAATTAATTACTATTTATTGCAATTTATTACTAATTATTACAATTTATTACTAATTATTACAATTTATTACTAATTATTACTATTTATTACTATTTATTACAATTTATTACTAATTATTACAATTTATTACTAATTATTACAATTTGTTCCAATTATTCCTAATTATTCCTAATTATTCCGAATTATTCTTAATTATTACTAATTATTACTAATTATTACTAATTATTACTAATTATTACTAATTATTACTAATTATTACAATTTATTACTATTTATTACTAATTATTACTAATTATTGCTAATTGTTGCTAATTATTCCTAATTATTTCTAATTATTGCTAATTATTACTAATTATTACTAACTATTAGTATTTATTAGTAATTAGTAATTATTAGTAATTATTAGTATTTTTTACTAATTATTACAATTTATTACTATTTATGACAATTTATTACTATATATTATTATTTATTACTATTTATTAATAATTATTAATATTTATTACTAATTATTAGTATTTATAACTATTTATTACCAATTATTTTTAATTACTACAAATTAATTATATACATTACTAATTATCGCTAATAATTATGAATTACTACTAATTATTAAAAATTACTACTAAAAATATCAATTTATTAGTACAAATAAATACTAATGACAAAACAATTTAAATTTAATTTAATTACAACTAGTCAACAATAATAAAAATTAACATAAAAAATGAAATAAATAATAAATTAAATAAAACATAAATACCTTTAAGACTGATTTTCTATTGATGTAGACGGCTTCACAGCTTCTTCGTGAAAAAAAATTAACTTGGAAAATTTTTCCCTCTAAAATCGGAGTTTAGAGAGAAACAGGATCTAAGAATTGAGAGGAATGAGGAGAAAAACGAATGTGGGTATATATAGGTTAGATTATTTGCGACGGGATACCCGTCGCAAATAGTATCTTTTGCGACGGATCCCGTCGCAAATACATACGCCCGCATTAAATACTGTCGGTGGTTAAAAAGTTATTTGTGATGGGACTCGTCGCAAATAGTCCCTGCAGACACATCTTTTGCGACAGGACGACATCCTGTCGCAAAAAGCTATTAACCGTCGCTGGGTATTTGCGATAGGGCCCGTCGCAAATACCTTTTAACTGCTGACAATAATTAATGCAGGCGAATGTATTTGCGATGGGTCCCGTCGCAAATAGTCCCTGTCGGCAAACCTTTTGCGACGGGACGATATCCCATCGCAAAAAACTATTAACTGCACCGGGTATTTGCGACGGTGGGATCCCACCATCACAAATAACCTTTTCGCGGTTTGGCGCGCTACTCGGGCCAAACTTGTTGCGACGGGAGACGAAATCTCGTCCCAAATAATTGGTTATTTGCAACCGGATGTTACCCCCGTCACAAATAACCTATTGGACGGACCTTTTGTGACGGGAATAAATCCCGTCGCAAAAAGTCCTTTTTCCCATAGTGAATAGAATGTTTCTCCCTCATTTTCTCATTTGTAAATCATGCATGATTCACAGCTTGAGAAATTTGTGTGGGAATAGATACAAGATTTTGAATTCCAGCTCCCATAACATTTGGTTGCTCAAGAGGACAAACATTTCATTGTCCATCGCATTCAGCATTAATACGGTTCCTTCAGGTTCCAGCCATTGACTAAAACCAAGAAGCATAGTATGAGCAACCCTAATCATAATAGGAAAACCACATAATCAAGAATAAAATTTCAATTTAAGACACTTTAGGTTTTATCCTAGGTTATTCATGGTCATTTCTAAAGCACTATTATTGTAACCTATACTTAGACATATCCTTAGGGTTCTTACCAAGTATTTCCCTTACTAGTTTCCAATGGTTAATTATACCTTTCCTCTGATACCAATTATAACGATCCACACTTTACATATATTGATATTAATTCAAAATTTAAGTATATTCATTAAAACGTATAATAAATCCATGAAATGATCTTATAGGTATAGTGTCTTTAGAAACTGGGAAACATAAACAAATGGTTCATTAAAAATCTACATTGTCTCCGCTTATTTCTTCCTAACTAGACTCCTTTTGACATATCATACTTAATACCCTTCTTTATGACCTGGGGAAAAGAAACATATGAAAGGGTTATCTCAAATTCTTAGTGAGAGTAAACAAGAGAAATATCAATCATATCATAATCATAAGACATAAGAACTTAACATTTAGAAGTCTTATCTAGCATATGAAAGATACTTATATCATGTCATGGGATAAAAGTTTATAAGAATTAATGGACATAATACCAAAAGTAATAACATAAGACATGAAGTTTTTTGGAATACACATAATCTTATAAAATCATTTCATATTAGTGAAGGCTCATTTCCAAGACCATTATAACAGATAAAGTCCATTACTGAACCGAGTTTACTGGTTGTTCTAGCCCTGTATTACTGAATCGGGTTTACTTGTTGTTCAAATCATGTCTATATCATGGGATATAAATATTTACCCAATTCATTGGAGTGAGATATAGGTCCCACCCATCTCATAATGAAATCATCCTTACATGTGCCAAAAAAAATAAAATCATACATCATAGCATAACTTAAGGAATAAAATGGGTTTCTTAAACATCATGCCTTTATAACATAATCCATGTAAAGAAAAAAGATTTCATAAATAAAATTCCATCATAAAAATAATCAACCATAAGAATAATAGGGATAGTATACATTAAACATATCCTTAAAAATAGATGGAAAATAATTTTGATAAAACACTTGAAATTAATTATTAAGGAAAATATCCTTTCTTCTTCAAAAACATTTTTTCTCAAAATGCCACAAAATATTAAAATAAAAGAATTTAATTGAAAATAAAATTGAAATCTATTAAAGGAAGCTTCATGGAAATAAGGAGTTATGAAAGTGTAAAAATATGGTCAATTCATATAAGTTAAAAATATATTCTCCTCGTAATTTTGTTGGAAAATTCAAAAATTACCATGAATTAAATAATGACAAAAGATTCCTTTCATACCATTTAATAAAAATTACCAAAGGGTAAAATTAACTTTAAAAAAATTTCGAATATAAATAATATTACATACTTAAGATATATGGATGTGGATGATAAATATAACCTAGTAAATACTTACGTATAAACAATCTCGGATAATACTGAGATTGCAAAATTACCCCTTACCTTATGTCTGATATCCTTTGTATGTATCCGAAACTCCTGTATAATGATTTAAATGATGTCATTGACTTATTCTAGAATCATATTCAATTCTATGATATCAAATATGATTATATTTTCATCTGTTTGTTAGTAACATTTCATTGTCACTCATTATTCGGATATGAACTACTTTATGTTCTTATTCAAGTTTTGTCGAATAAGTTCATGTTCCACTTATTAAGTTATAGTTATATAATTTATAGAATAATATTATTATAACATATATCATATTTACTCATTCCATTCATTTATATAATCATGGTCTAATTAAGGTCATGTAGATTGAATTGCATCGCATCGTGGAGACGATAGGTCGTACGTACACACGAGCAACGATGTCATTCCCATAATTATTGAATGGTAGTGAGGTGGATGGTGTAGAATATTTAAGAATCAGTATAATTTTATAATAATCATATATAGATTTTGTTTCCATCATTATACCCATCCAAGTAAGTTTGTGGTGAAAATATATTACACCAAGGCGTGGAGACGGTAAGTCGTACGTACCCACATGTGGTGATTTTGTTTTTCATAGGATGGATAAAAGGTGAAATATGGTTGCTCGTAATTATAATAACATATAAAAATATTATTTATATTGATTTCATTAATTTATAATGAAACAACTAATGAAGATAAAGTATAATAAGAAAGAAGTTTTAAAGAATCGGTAGAAGAGATTACCTCTTCCTCAACATGCTTTCTCTAAATCTCTTCTTAGAGCACTAGAGTTGGTCTTTGATGATGACTAGAACCTATAGAATGTAAATAGGAAAGTTTAAAAGAAAAAATGGCTGGGTATGGCCTAGGATTAAGGCTCAATGTGAAGTGAATAGGTGAGGGAGGAGGTTCCCATTTATAATTGAGGTGATGGGTACTTTTAGAAACAACATAATTAATAATTTATAATAAAACCAAACCCTTCACAAAAACCTCAAAAATACCCAATTTAGAATATAAGATGATATATAGTTGTAATATTATTAACCAATAAATTTTTTACAATTATTTTTTTCAATTTAAACCTTATCATTTTAATTAACACTTAGTTAATCTGTTTAATTTTTAACTAGGGTAAAAAATAATTCAATATTAAAGTGTGAAATATTTACTTATTTGA
This sequence comes from Viscum album, assembly GCA_963277665.1. Classification (NCBI taxonomy): domain Eukaryota; kingdom Viridiplantae; phylum Streptophyta; class Magnoliopsida; order Santalales; family Viscaceae; genus Viscum; species Viscum album. The sequence goes on from OY728135.1 coordinate 1,681,113,152, forward strand.
TGTAAAATAGACCATAAATAAATAAATTAGATCAATTTATACCATATAATAATTATTATAGATTTTTTTAAAATAATTATTTATAAATAATTTAATAAAAAATTATTTTGATAAAACATCAATAGTGTCAATTTTGACACTATTCAATTCATATATTTTTTAAAAAATGTAACAATATAACTTTAAAACAAAAATTTTATTATATTCCTAATAGTTCAAGTTAATCTATAAAATTAATTAGAAATGTTAATTAGCCCAAATAATATTTACATTAAAAAATTTTAATAACAGTTAATAGATATTTTTCCTAATAAAATAATTACTACAATAGTTTTGTGTACTTATTTAATATTATTATTTTTTGAATAAAAACTAAATTATATATATGTGATGAAAATAAATATATTTTATTTCATAAGAATACTTTAAGTCAAATTTATCTTTTGGGAATTCTAATATTTAAAATTTTATACTTTTTAAATTATGAAGGTGAAAACTTTAAGATCACTTTAAATAAAATAAAATAAGTGTCATAATCCCTTCTATAAGGCTCCAAATGGTCCATAAATCAACACTTGGATGATTATGGTCGATATATACTCGTCCAATAATATTTGGTCAAATTTTTTGATCTTTTAATGGGTATTATTATTTTAATAAAAACTATATTATTGATGTTTCATCCATTAAATAATTTCTACATCATTAATGTATAAGCTATTAAGGCAATTTTTCATTACATAATAATTACAAATAAATTACCATGATAAATGAAAAAAATTTATCTTTAAAATGAGTATTTATAATCGAAATTATCTTTAGTATAACCATATATTAAAAACTATTTAGTCATTAAAATTCGAGTGAGGAATATTAAACTTTTCTACAAATAAAATAAATTAAATGTCTTAATCTCATCCAAATGGATTCAAATGGATACCATTTCAACCCAAGGATGATTTAGTTCAAAAAAACTCATCCAATCATATTAAGACAACTGTTAGGGTAATTTTGTAATAGTATTTTTACCCTAAATTACCTAGTTTACCCTTTTACCATATTAATAAAAATTACAGAAGTTACTATTCATAATCCCCAAAAAAATCTATTTGCATAATTTGGATTTAATAATTCAAAATATGGATTCCATTTTTAAAAATTCAAAACATATAAGTTGCAGTAATTAATTTAAAATTATTCCTCTTGTTGGAAAAAATAGAACGACTTTTAAAAGCTAAAACATTGTGAAAGATTGAAATTTTTTTACATCTGAATTAAATTTAAAATTAATGAAAATTACATAAATTATATTGAATAATAAAAATATATTCTATTTATAATTTAAAACCATTCAATATTATAATTTAACAATATAAAATTTTGTCGATGAAAAAAGTTATTTTCACATAAAATTTGTTGTATTTTTACTATTCATCAAAACTTGAAAATTATCAGAAAAATATCATAAATTCATCCAAAGTAAATTTTTATATACCTATTCCAAATAAAATGTTTATTTTTTCATATAAAAATTATTAATGTGTCAAAATCTTAATTTAAAAAGGGTTCTCCATTCAAAGGTGTAAAATTGCTCTTTTAAAAAATATAGGTTTTTATACATCAAATAGGATTTATTCATACCCTATGACTAAAATATCAATTGGATGAATATAAAAAATAGTTTATTAAGTATATAACATATATATATATATATCATTAATTTCATTACCAATATTAATTCACTTAAAAATACAAATATCTAATTGGATTATATTTTTTATAAATAATTGATAGCCAATGAATTTACAATGCATTTTCATAGGTTTGTTATAATTATTCCTGATAACCTAACGACTAGGATATAATGGTAATTTTATATAAAGGAAATCTTGTGGTTCGTTTAAAATCACTATTTCATGAAATATAAGCTACTGAAGAATTAAAATTATTTAAATAAAATATTTCATAAAAACATTATAGTGTTACATTCTACCCCCTTTAAACTGAATTTCACCATTGAAATTCATCACTTGGAAACAAATAGAAAAGGATACCTCTCCCTCATCATATCCTTAAGTTCTCATATAGCTTCCTCAAATTGGTTGTTCCACCATAAAACTTTAACCAAGTGAGTGGTATTGTTTTTTAGAAATTTTTCGCTATGATCCAGAATCTCTATCGGTTGTTTTTCATAAGAAAGATATTACATCAGCAGTATGACTTCTAATTTAAGTACATGTGAAGGATCAGGTAAATAATTTCTCAAAAGAGATACATGTAACACATCATGAACTTGAGATAGATTCATTTGAAGGTCCAATCGGTAAGCTACCTTCCCAACATTATCCATAATTTTAAAATGACTGATATGACTAGGGCTCAGCTTGCCCTTATTTTTAAATCTCATTACTCTCTTCCAGGGAGATATTCATAGAAACACCTTATCACCCACTTTAAACTTTAGGTCTCTTCTTCAGTTATCATCATAACTCTTTTTTCAACTCTGATCATCTCTTATGTGTTGTTGAATAGATCTGACCTTTTTCCATTTCATCAACAAGATCAGGTCTTAATAACTTTCTTTCTCTAACTTAATCTCAGTAAGTTGGAGTTCTGCACTTCTTTCCATATAAGGATTTATATGGAGTCATCAGAATAATGAATTAAAAGTTATTATTGTAAGAAAATTCCACCAACAGTAGGTGTTGATCCCAACCACCTTTGAAATTCATAGAGAAAGCTCCCAATATGTCTTCTAGAGTTTGAATTTCCCTCTCATACTGACTATATGTCTATGTATAATAAGAAGTGCTGAAACTTAACTCTATATCTAGAGCCTACTGAAGACTTTTCCAGAACATATAGGTAAATCTAGGATCCTGATCCGATATAATGGAAAGTGTTACTCTCTCAAATATTACCACTTCTTTACATATATCCTAGAAAGTTAATCAATGGAGAAATACACTCTAATAGTAATGAAGTGTGTCGACTTCATAAGGAAATCAACTATAACCCATAAATCATTATTTCCTTTGCATGTTTTGGGAAGTCCGATGAAAATATATATAGTGATGTTTTCCCATTTTCATTATTGTATGGGTAATGGTTGTAACATCCCCTTATCCTTCTATCTCTCTGCTTTAACTTTCATACAAACCAAGCATCAAGAGAAATATTCAACAAAATCTATTTTCATTCCACCTAATAGAAATACTCTTTCACATCCTTATACATCTTTGTGCTTCCAGGGTGAGTATAGAATGAAGAACTATGATCTTCATCCAATATATCCTTATGTAATTATGTTATTAGAGGAATACAAACCCAAATCCTAAACCTTATTATTTCATCACAATCAAGGTTGAATTTAGGAACATTTCTCACCTTCTTTTATAGCTCTACATCTTTCTTCCGTACCTCCTTAATCTTCACTTATATATATGGTCAAACATTCATTTGAGAAAGATAATATTTCTCCTCTTTCTTAAAAATTTCAAGATCCATCCTTTGCAAATCAATAAATATTGGATCTTTTGTGATCCTCGTCATTGATAGTCTAGCATGGTCTTATAGACTCAAAGCATCTACCGCCTTGTTTTCTTTACCAGGGTGGTGATGTATTGAGAATTTGTAATCCTTAATCAACTCTAACAATATTATTTGGTGCATAATTAGATCTTTTTTTGGGAAAATATACTTTTAACTTTTATGATCTATATGAATATCACACCTTTCACTATAAATATAATGCCTCCATATCTTTAATGCAAAGATTGGTTCAACTAAATCCAAATCATGAGTTGGTTAATTTTTCTTTGGTATTTTCAACTGCCATAAGGCATAAGCTATCACCATATAAATTTGTATGAGAAAAAATCTCAGCCCCTTTATGGATGCATGACTGTAGATAACAGACCTTTCTCTACTACAAGGAAGTGTGAGCATAGGTTCACTGGTTAACCTTCTTTTTAGCTCTTTAAAATTCTCTTCAAATTCCTTCATCCCTACAAACTAAACTCCTTTCCAAGTAAACTTGGTGAGTGGATAAGATAACTGTGAAAAATATTTCACAAAATATCAATAATGTCCAGATAATCCAAGAAACCTTCAGATCTCAGTTACCATTTTTGGTCTCTGATAAATTTTAACAATTTTTGTTTCTGATGGATCCATGGATATCCCTTCTCTTGAGATTATGTGACCCAAAAGTGAAACTTTCTGAAGCCAAAATTTACACTTGATATATTTTTCATAAAGCTTCTCCTTTCCCAGGGTCTTCACTACAATTCTCATTTGGTATTCATATTTTTACTTGCTCTTAGAATCTACAAGAATATCATTAATATAGACTAACAAAAACGAATCAAGATAGTCTCTAAAGACTTTATTCCTTAGATCCATGAAGATACAGGGATAATTAGTACATCCAAAAGGCATCACTATAAATTCGTAGTGTCTACGCCTTGTACAGAATGTTGTCTTTGGTATATTCTCCTTTTGGACGCTTATTTATTGATATCATGAATTAAGATCAATCTTCAAAAAGTATTGATCTCCACATAGTTGTTCAAATAAGTCCTCAATCCTAGGAAAGGATATTTTTTCTTGATAATGATCTTGTTATGTTCTCAATAATCAATGCAGAGTCTCATTGGTCCGTTTTTCTTCTTAACAACTAGAATAGGTGCTCCCCAAAGTGATGCACTAGGGAATATGAATCCCTTATCAAGATTCTCTAGGAGTTTCTTCTTCAATTCCTAGAACTAAATTGGGCCCATTCTATAACATGTCTTTGAAATAGGAATAGCACCTAGTATGAGTTCTATTGAAAAATCAACTTCACTATTTGGTGGAAGACATGGAAATTCCTTCATAAATACATCATCAAACTACTATACAATGGGTTTATTTTTAATAATGAGTTTATCCCTGACCATTTGAGATAAATATCTTTTATTTATAAGAATCAAGACCCATAAAATGGAAGAAATTTATACTGGAATGTTATATTCATCCTTGCATCAATAGATGGTCATAGATTGATCTGGAATATTAAATGTGACTTCCCTTCCTTAGAAATTGATATGAGATTCATATATAGAAATCCAATCCATGCCAAGAATCACATTAAATCCTACTATAGGATCGATCACATGATTAACAGGATGAAATTTCCCACAAACATTAACCAAAGAATAATTATAAACTTTTGATGCAACCGTTGTTCCATTATGAGTTCTCATAGCTAACTCAACATCTAATTATTGAGTTAATATGGTGATACCCTTATAAAATTATTTAGAAATAAAAGAGTGGGTGGATCTATAATCAAATAAAATATTTTCTACTTCAGATTGGATGGTAAGTGTACCTTTCACCACTTTATTATTATACTCCACATCACCGATAGTAATTACATGTGACTTTCCTTTTTCATTGGCCTTAAGAGTTTACTGACATAGATCATCATCAATAACCCTTGGATTAGGGCATTTATTGTCATAATGCCCCATTTCCTTGAACTTTTAGCATTAAAGTGTATAAGGTTCATTCTGTGTATCCTTTTCTCTATTCGTATCATTAGACATCTTTTTCCAATCACTTCAGCATTCAACTTCCCGATGACATTATTTTCCAGACAAGAAACATTTACTAGTCCCTTTAAGGAAGTTTCCTCCATTTTTCTTTCCAAACTTTGAGCACAAGGGAAAACTCATCTTCTTTTCAGTGTGGTATTTATATTTTCCTTTGAATTATATTTTTCTCTTCTTATTAGATTCATAGGACTGATGGGTTACTCCAATCTCCATCTAAACCTTGAGATCACATAGAATGATTTCTTTGTAGCTATTAAAGCCACTTTTGTCTAATTACATTTGGAGACTTGGTTTTAAGCCACTAAATAATTGATCAATTTTACTCTCAGGTTGGATAATAATTCCAGAAGCGTACCTTGGAAGTCTTGTAAAATTTTCGTCGTAGGTACCAATGGATTCATTATCCTTTTTCTTAAGTTCAAGGAACTCCTACTACATATTTTTTTGATTAATATGAGGAATGTACTTATTGAAAAATAAGTTCTTGATCTCTTCCCATTACATGGACTCAATTTCATCTCTTTGGCTTGTATTCTTGATTAGATTCCACCATTGATCAGCTTCACCTTCCAAATAATTGATAGATGAGATGACTTTATCATGTTCAGAACATTATACAACTGAAAATATCTTCAGTGGTATTGATACATTGTTCATCCACTAATGGATCAAAATACCCATTGAAAGAATTTGGATGTTTCATCATGAAGGACTCAATAGAATGTTGCTCCAACCTTTGCTCGTTTAGAAGTATTTCATGATTCATTGCCTGAGAAAGTTGTGTGTGAATAGCTACAAGAATTTACATTCCATATCCCATAAAATTTGGTTTCTTATGAGGATAATCATTTCATTGCTCATCGCATTCATCATTAACATGGTTTCTTAAGGTTCCAACCATTGACTAGAACCAAGAAGCATACTGTGAGAAACACTAATAATAACGGGAAAACCACATAATCAATAATAAAATTTCAATTTAGGGAACTTTATATTTTAACTTATGTTATTCATGGTCATTTATAAAACACTAGTATTGTAGCCTATACTTAGACATATCCATAGGGTTATTACTAATTCTTTCTCATCCTAGTTTCCAATGGTTAACTATACCTTTTCTCTATTACCAACTATAATGAGTCATAATTTATATACATTGAAATTATTTCAAAATTGATGTATATTCATTACAGTGCATAATAAATCCATGATAGGGCCGTATAGGTATAGTGTCCTTATAACCTAGGAAAAATAAAAAACTCATTCATAAATCATTTATATTGTATCCCACTTATTTCTTCATAACTAGACTCTTTTTGACATATCTTACTTAATACCCTTATTCATGATCGGGGAAAAAGAAACATATGAAAGGGTGAGATAAAATTCTTAGTAAGAGTAAATAAGGAAAATATCAATCATATCATAATCATAATAAATAAGAACTTAACATTTGGAAGTCTTATCTTGTATATGAAATATTGTGATATCATGTCATGGGATAAATGTTCAAAAGAATTAATGGACATAATCCCAAAATTCATAACATAAGATATAAAGTTTTTTGGCATACACATAATCTTAGAAAATTATTTCATATTAGTCAAGCCTCATTTCCATGACCATAATAGGAGACAAAGTCCATTACTGAACTGGGTTTACTTGTCATTCTAATCTTGTATTACTGAACCAGATTTAATTGTAGTTCCAGTAATTTCTATATCATGAGATATAAATCATTACCCAATACATTTTAGGGAGATATATTTTCCACCCATATCATAATTAAATCATTATTATGTGTTCCACAAAAACAAAATCATTCATCGTAGCATAACCTAAGGAAGAAAATGGGTATCTTAAACATCATGCCTTCATCACATAATCCATGTAAAGAAAATGGATTTAATAAATAGAATTTGATCATAAAAATAATCAACCATAATAATAATAGGTATAGTATACTTGAAACATATACTTAATCTATGATGAAAAATAATTTTGATAAAATGCTTGAAATTAATTCTTGAGAAAAATATCCTTTCTTCTTCAAAAACATTTTCTTTTCTCAAAATAGTGCACAATATTAAAACAAAAGAATTTAATTGAAAATAAACATGAAATATTGTAAAGTAATATTCATTGAAATAAGTCATTATGAAAACATAAAAATCCTTTCATGTAGTATAAGTTAAAAAACATTCTCCTCATACTTTTGCTAGAAAAGTCAAAAAAGTACCACGAATCAAATAACAACAAATGATTCCTTTCATATCATTTAAGAAAAATTAACCAAAGGTTAAAATTAACTTTAAAAAGTTTTATAAGAATATAAATAATATTAAATACTTAATAAATATGGATTTATATGATAAATATACCCCATTAAATACTTATTTATAAATAATCTCAGATAATAATGAGATTGCAAAATTTTCCCTTACCTTAGGTCCTATATCCTTTGTATGTATCTCAAACTCCAGCATAATGATTTAAATGAATTCATTAAATTATTCTAGAATCATATTAATTTTTATGATATCATATATTATTATATTAACATCTATTTGTTAGTAACATTTCATTTTCACTCGTTATCCAGATATGAATTGCTTTATGTTCTTATGCAAGTTTTTTCAGATAAGTTCATGTTCCTATTATTAAGTTATAGTTATATCATTTATATAATGATATTAGTATAATATATATCATATTTATTCATTACATTCATGTATATAATTTTGTTTTAATAAATATTATATATAATTAATCGTATCTCATCGTGGTGACAGTAGGTTGTACATACGCACAAGAGACGATATCATTTCCATAATTGTTGAATGATATTGAAGTGGATGGTTTATAATATTTTAGAATTAGTATATTTTTATAATAATCATATATAGTTATTATTTCCATAATTATACCCATCCAAGTATGTCGGTGGTGAAAAACATATTACACCACGGTGTGGAGACGGTAAGTCATATGTACGCACGCTTGGTGATTTCATTTTTCGTAGGATGGATAGAAGGTGGAATGTGGTTGTTTCATAATTATAATAACATATAATTATATGAGTGATAATGATGTTATTAATTTATAATTAAACAACTAATGAAGAGGAATTATAAGAATAAAGGAGTTTTAAAGAATCGATAGAAGAGATTACCTCTTCCTCGACGTGTTTCCTCTACATCTCTTCTTAGAACACTAGAGTCATTTTTTGTCGATGACCAGAACCTATAGAATGTAAATAGAGAAGTTGAGAAGGAAAAATGGAAGGGTATTTCTGATCTTTAAGGAACAAAGTGAAGTTAATAGGTGAGGGAGTAGGTTCCCTTTTATAATTGATGTGAGGGGCACTTCTGGAAACTCCATAATTAATAATTTATAATAAAATTAAACCCTACCCAAAAACCTCCAAAATTCCCCAATTTATAATATGAGATGATATAGTATTATAATATCATCAACCAATAAATTTTTTTACTCTTATTTATATCAATTTAAACCATATCTTTTTAATTAACACAAAATTACTCTATTAAATTATTTACTAGGGTAACAAATAATTCAATATTAAAGGTGGAATATTTACTTATTTGATGTAAAATAGACCATAAATAAATAAATTATATCATTTTATACAATATATTAATTATTATAGATTTTTAAAAAAAGTTTTAATTGTTTTTAAATAATTTAATAAAACATCATTTTTATAAACAGTCAATAGTATCAATTTTGACACTATTCAATTTATTGATTTTTAAAAATATTAATATAACAATATAACTTCAAAAAACCAATTTTATTATATTCCTAGTTTGTAAATTTCATCTATAAAATTAATTATACATTTTAATTAGTGAAAATTATATTAACTTTAATATTCTTAATAACATTTATTGGACATTTCTCTTAATAAAATAATTACTACAATGGTTTTCTTTAATTATTTAGCATGCTTATTTGTTGAATAAAAATTAAAAATAATAATATGATGAAGATAAATATATTATATTTCATAATAATACTTGTATTATAATTTATCGTATATAAAATATAATATTTAAAATGTTAAACTTATTAAATTATGAAGGTGACAACTTTAACATCACTTTAAATAAAATAATATAAGTGTCATAATCCCTTCTATAAGGCTCAAAATGGTACATAACTCCACCCTTGGATGATTATGGTCTATATATACTCGACCAATAACATTTGGTCAAGTTTTTTGATCTTTTAATGGGTATTATTAATTTAATAAAAACTATATTATTGATTTTTCATCAATTAAATAACTTTTGCATCATTAATTAATGTATAAGCTATTAAGGTAATTATTTATTTCCTAAAAATTACAAATAAATTACCATGATAAATGAAAACATTTTTATATTAAAAATAATTATTTATAATCTAAATTAACTTTAGTATAACCTTATATTAAAACTGATTTATTTATTAAAATTCTAGTGAGACATATTTAACTTTTATTTAAATAAAATAAATTAAATGTCATAATCTCATCCAAGTTGATTCAAATGGATACAATTTTAACCCAATGATGATTTAGGTCAAAAAACACTCATAAAATTATATTAAGAAAAGTGTTAGGGTAATTTTATAATAGTTTTCTTACCCTTAATTATATGGTTTACCCTTTTACCGTATTTATAAAAATTACTGAAATTACTATTCATAATGCCCAAAAATAAAATAAATCTATATATATAATTTGGACCTATTGATTAAAAATATGGATTCCATTTTTTAAAATTCAAAACATAGAATTTTTAGTAATTAATTTAAAATTAATCATGTTGTTGAAAAGAGAGAACGGGTTTTAAAAGCTAAAACATTGCAAAAGATTGAAATGTTTTTGCATCTAAATTCAATGTAAAATTAATTATAATGACATAAATTATATTTTATGATAAAAATATATTATATTTATACTTTAAAATCATTCAATATTATAATTTAACTTTATAAATTATTTTTAAGAAAAAAGTTGTTTTCACATAAACTTTAGTGTATTTTTACTATTCATTAAAACTTGAAAGTTATTGGAAAAATATCAAAAATTCTTAAAAATTAAATTTTTATATCTTGATTCAAAATAAAATGTTTATGTTTTCATATAAAAATTATTAATGAGTGAAAATTTTTATTTAAAAGGATTTTTCCATTCAAAGTCAAAAAATTAAACCTTAAGAAAATATAGGTTTTTATACATCAAATAGGGTTTATTTATACCCTATGATGACAATATCAATTAGATGAATATCAAAAATATTTTATTAAGTATATAACATATATATATATCATTAATTTCTTTACCAATAGTAATTCATTCAAAAATAACAATATTTAATTTATTTATATTTTTCATAAATAATTGATAGCCAATGAATTCACAAAGCATTTTTATAAGTTAGTTATACTTATTCCTGTTAACCTAGGAGCTAGGGCATAATGGTAATTTATACTAAGGTTGTCTTTAAGTTTGTTTAAACTCATTATTGTGTGCAATTCATGCTGTTGAAGAATTAAAATTATTTAAAGAAAATATTTCATAAAAACATCCAGGTGTTACAGTACATGTGGTGAACTGAGGATATACATCCAAGAAATGAGTGAGATAAAAATACCAATAAGAGGTGGAATAAGGGACATGAATCAATATAACATGGGTAAACATAATCATTATCTTCACATAATAAGAATATAATCACAATTATAATCATTAAGGCATCATTTGATAATGAATGGAATGTGGAAGTTTATAAAAATGAATCATCAAGTCATTTTGGTCAAATACAACCCATAGTTATGAATAAAGCTAAAATCATGTTCACAAATATCATATGTGTATAATCATAAAATATCCATTATAAAAAATTATAGCATCATGTTCACTCATAATACACATTATCTCATGAGATACATCACATTACCCAATGCATTGGAGAGCTATATAATTCTAGGCCCATCCATCAAAACATAATATTTACATTATCATACAAGCCACATTGAACATATAAAAATTCTAATCAATAAATAAACCATGGAAATGTATATTTTTCAAAAGGATTTCATAAATCATAAATTCATGAAAAAAAATCCAAATGAAAAATGGGAATCATACATTAGAATAAAATATCAGTTTTCTTTGGATAAGAAACCACACATGATGAGTTTAATATTTGGTTTGGAAGCAAAATTATTTTTAAAAAATCATTGTATTTGGATTATAAATCATAGTGAAAACTTTATATCCCCAAAATAAAATTTAATAATGATGAAATGATATTTAACTAATATCATAGGAATATTCATACTATAACTGATGTAGAAGAGGGAAAACCTAAAGAATGAGAGTTGGGTTTGAGAATCCTCCTACCTTAATTACCACCTTATTTCGTCACTATTTTTCCTCATATATAATAAATATAGTATTATTAAAACATAGTTCTAGAAACTAATTATGTTATTTTTCTAGAAATTCTACATTATAATTTTTGGATTCTATTTTATAACACTCTTTTTTAAAACTTATTTGTTATGATATCAAGTTTTCAATATATTTTCCTCTTTCCTTTCGTGTTTGGTAAATTTTTTCAAATTCATTATACATGAGTTGAATAAATTCCTTAAATATATATTATATTTTATTACATAGATATATATTATATATAATTCATAATATCAATCCTTGATGATATTTATAAGTGTTTACGTGGAAATGTATCTGTAGGTAGTTAACCGACCTTTGATGGGAAATTTTCAGGAGAGCGGGAAATGGAAGTTTGAAATTTTGATATATCATCAATATGATAATTGTAGTAAGTAAAAAATAATTAATATAATGTTAAATTACTTCTTTATTAATATTATAATATATTTTTTTGAAAGGGGGGGTGAAAAGATGAGTGAGAAGAAAAAAAGTGAATATTTTATTGAAATTTACTTAATCCTCTATCGAGATTCTCTTGTACAACACTAAAAATACTTTGATTTATGGAGTTTTATTTCTTCAGAATGTACCTAGGTATTGTAAGGGGATTTATAGGGAGTATTTGTGTATAAATATTTCTTTTAAAATGTAGGTATAAGTAATTTTCCAATTGGAGAGAGATAGTTTATTTGTACTTGATTGGAGAAGTATTTTTAGAATAAAAAATTAAATAAAATAATATATCAAAGGTAAAATATGTAATAATAAATTTTTAACAATAATAATCATATATAAATATAATATAATGGTTTTATTAACTTTAAACCTCTTTATTATTTGAATTCATTAGTTTTTTAAAAATGTTATAGTAAAGAAAAAATAATTTTTATTTTAAGTTATCACATTGGACTTTAGGTTTTGGAAAAAAATTAGGTTTGGAATTTAAGTTTATATTATATTAATTACACATGTATGAAATTAAATATATTTTGGATTAAAATTAAGCTTTATAAATTAATATTTCATGATTACATAATGAATGATGAAATTTATGATACACCAATTACTAGAAAAACTTCATTTTACTATTCACTGGAAAATTGATGTGTTTTAGAAAATTACCAAAAGAATCACCGTTAGAAAATTTAAATTTTCAGATTTCAGAAATTATATTCATCTTATCAATATAAATTTATGACATAGTAAATTTTAATGCTAATATAAAACTTATGATTTTTATGAAATATATCAAAATACATTTTATTGAAAATGTTATTATATTTTCATTGAGTTTTTTAATCATGATATTTATATTCTATCATTATAATATTTATATATACTTATATTAATCATGATAAATATTATTTATTTCTCAATTTAATATTTTATTGTAAAATTACTATTCCAACGGTTAGGTTACTATTCTCAACAGTTCGGATACTATTCTCAACGGTTAGGTTACTATTTCAATGGTTATGTTACTATTATAATGGTATCATTACTATAAAAATAGTCACTTTACATCCTATAAATACCACTTAATTCATTCACTCATTATTCACTACAATTTCTTCCAATGTTTATATATCTATATTTTCTAAGATGTTGATTTGTTTACTAATATTTATTTTCTTTTCTACAGTGCTGGAAATAGGGGTGATGATTATAAAGGATTGGGGTGATATATATTTTCCAATTTTATATTTTCTATTTTAGATTTCTTGTATAATTATAATTATTGTAATTTCCATTAGTTTCATTTCTGATTAATGTAATTGTATATTTTAATAAAATTAATTTTTGTTTGTTTACTAATAGGTATAATACAATATAGTATATTATAACCCACATTTATTTGAAGAGAAACATATCATTAATAAACTCTAGTTTTTTATAATTAATCTCATACCATTTCAAAATCAACGATTCTTAGGCTATAGAAATGATGACATATCCCCTTCCAATCTGAGGATATCAGGGTATAAAAAGAGTGAGTGTATTCATGTTGGTTCAATCAATATTAGTGTCATTACTTGAACTTTTATAAATGAAATTCTATTTTTTAATGAATATATACAAAAGAATGTAATGTATTTATATCCCACACATGCATTAATTTGGTTTTTTACAATTATAATTTATATCTATTGATATTTAAAATACCAATTAGAATCATAGACATTGATAAAATATCCATTTTATAGGGACCATAATGATTAATATATTAAGGGTGATGATAAATTCCATTTGACAAAGAAAGGAGTGATGGCATCAACCAGTAGGGTTATACCATGTGAAGCCTATTTATTAAATATTCTTCATGAGATGGAATCAAAATTATTTTTCATTGACCAAACCCAATAGTATATTCATCAAATAAAGTATGATAGAAACCATTTATGGGATATATTCATGTTTATTGAGATCATGGATCAAACCATGTATGTTAAATCACCCCAATAAAATCACACCATCACACACCTTTCACATATGAATTATGATGGTGTAATAATTCTTTATGTATCAAGAACCTAAAAATATGATTTTTATTATGTGTATTGTAAATAATAATTTATTTACACATTTACATTATAAATGATTAAATAATTAATAGGTTACAAAATATATTTTAATATGAAAAACTCAAATGGTATTTTTGGAGAATATATATTTTTAATCAAGACACAGAGTTATTGAATTCATGATTCTTTGAAATAAATTATATTTTAATAAAATAGTGTCATTTAATATAATTTATGAAATTTAAATGATAATATAAATTTACAAAGTAAAATGTAATTTTAAAAGGTTGTAATAACCATTATTATCAAAAAATCAATTTTTCAATAAATTGTGATACTTGATTTGGAAGAGTAAATTCTTGTATTTAGATAATTATTTTGAAAATATAAATATTAATTTTTATGTCATCTAATTGAAATTATCCAATGGTGAATCATTCATTGTTTTCTGAGACAACTTATTTTTTTTCTTAAAAATTTAATAAAGAATAAATATACGGTGATTATTATGATATCATAATGACCCAAAATTTATTTAATATATACTATAAAAGGTCTCCATGATCCAAATCCTATTTTCCATTTAAAATAATATGTTTTAGATTATTTGATTAAATTAACAGACCCTTAATGAATCCCCAAAAACCAATATTATATTTTATGGTTTTAAATTCATTTTTCTATAAGCCTGACTCACTCAAAGATTCTCGATAGATTAATTTTAATGTTTTCTATTCTTATATATATAAATTAATAATAAAAAGCACCTAAATTTTAGAAACCATTTGGAAAAAATTATAAGGATTTCAGTTTTGATTACATTATAATATAGAGTCCAAAACCTATGTTTGGAAATTCATTAAGAATTCACCTCTCTATTTCTAGGTATAACCACAGTAACTACGATTCCTTTAAACTCAAAACATTTGACCCATGACATAAAAAGAAATTCAACACTCTATATCCCTCCCAAGGTTCCTCTATTCTCTTAATAATCTCCACCCAAGCTTTAAGAAGCACTATTTCATGGTACGAGGTCCTCTTTTTCTCCTCTTTATTCAATAACTTTTTTATGTCATGAATTTTGATTTCAATTTTTGAAGTTGTTATATTTTTTTACACATCCCTCTTACTATTTTTATGAATCCCAAGTAATTAGGGACCCATTTTTCGATTATTACAAATATTTACACCATTACAGGATCGTTTTTTTATTCCTAAACTATCATGCGATTTTCCATGACAAAAATTTATATTGTGAATACCTGTATCTATTTAAACTCATGGGTAATTAACTATTTGTTATTATATTTATTTTTTAGGGTATTTACATGTATGTAACCCTAAATCCTTAATCATGTTATTAAAATTTATGGAATATATCCTTATATTGTATGATCTATGTGTCACAATTATGCATGTACAAGATATGAAAGTATTGGGTGCGACCAGAATAATATATCCCTCTAATGGATTGGGTAGTGTTTTTAACTCATGAGATTCCCTGTATAAGGAATGGGCAGTTATCATAATAAAAAATTCTATATTGTTTAGGCAGTTAACCTTGACTATTGTTTATAATGTCATGTTTAATGTTGTCACCACATTCTTATGTTCCTTTTATGATATCATGTTTTATCATGACTCATTGTACAAGATTTTTATTATCACCCCTCTTATGTTACCTTTATCTTCATTTTGGATCAAATTTACTACATTACATCATTTTATTCTTTAATTATTCCATTACTTGGTTTTTTATCTGACCACTTTCTTATATATGTCCTTAGGAAATCCTGTGTAGTTTTAGAATAGTGATGGAATTTTAAGTTCATATTAAGGAATTTGTCAATAATTTCATTAGATTTCTACTTCAACTTGTTATGATATTTTTCTAATTTCCCAATGAAACTAGGATTTGTTATAGTATAATATTTTATAATGTGTATCCTTACGCAATAAATCATAGAATAAAGTGTTTTAAATATTTGGGTAGTTGTAGTTGGAATCAAAGGGAGGTTGGAGTTTTTTTGGGGGAATAGTATTATAAAACCCTGGTGAAAATGTTTACGATAAGACTAAACATATGAAAAAAATTAATTTTGGTAAATTAAAGATTGATTTACTTACAAGAAAATATATCCCTTTCTAAAAACTATAAGTTGATTTGGATATGAAAAATATGCACCAAGAGGTAATTACAATGAAAAGTGGCCATTGATCTCAACTTGATCATCACCTAGTGTAATACAATGGGACCTGTTTCACACTTAGTTTTACACTCTTTGGTTAAATTCTTTGGTAAATTCAAAATCTCAATACAATCCATTATTAATGGAAAAAAATTCCCATAATACTTTATATTATGAAATATATCATTCATAACATAGATTAAAACATAGTAATTCATATGTTGTAGAATAGATACTATTTATGATTTATCTATTTAATATTCAAGGTTTCCCATTTAAGTTTTTAATAGTATAAAAATTATCATCCCTGTAGAATATGTAAATGATTAGATCCGGGATTAAATTGTGAATTGTAGACTTATGAACCTTTCATTAAGAACAACTATTTTATACGATTATAGTTCTTTGAATTCATTCATATCACTCATGATTAATGAAACTATTAAAACACCACTCCAAAATTATCATCCCTCTTCCCACCGTCGGGATTTTTGTTAATGTCATTTCAGGCGTCTCATGGGAAGCCATGGGAGCATCATTTCCAGTCCTGCAAGATCTGGGATATTTCCACTGCCAAGATCCAGGTATTTTAGTCACACATGATGAAATTTCCCCTAGTTATATTGGCATCAATGTGATAGAATGAATGATGTTTACAGGGGAAGAAAGCATTGGTGAAATATTTTGAGAGCTCAAGCTTCGCATGTGAGAGTGATGAGTACCTTCCAGCGACATTCATCCCCTCAAGGGATGGAGGTGCCTCCTCTACCAACACTAGTTGTCCAGGGGCTGTCCAGGGGGTGGGGGTAGTCCAGGGTTGTGGGGGCGTCCAGGGGTGTGGTTGGGCTGTCCAGTAGGGTGGGGGGGGGGGGTTCTGGTCCGGTTTTGGTCTTTTTTTGGTCTAGGGATGTCCAGTGAGGTGGGGTGTCCAGGGGTGTGGTGGGGGTTGTCCAGTGGGGTGGGAGGGTTTCCAGAAGGGTGGGAGGGATGTCCATGCAATTAGGGGATGTCCAGGGGTGTGGGGGTAGTCCAGTGGGGTGGGGGTTTCTAGGGGTGTGATAGGGTTGTCCAATGGAGTGTTGTATAGTGGGTTGGGGGTGTCCAAGAGGGTGGGGGTTTCTAGGGGTGGGGGAGGGCTGTCCAGGGGTGTGGGAGTGATGTCCAGGGGGTGGGGGTGTCCAGGATGGTGGGGGGTTGTCCAGGGGTGTGGGGGATGTCCAGGGGTGGGGGAAGTTCAGGGATGTGGGGGTGTCCAGGGGTGTGGTGGGGGATATCCAGTGGGGTGGGGGGGTTCTGGTCGGGTTTTGGTCTATTTTTGGTCTGGTGGTGTCCAGTGGGGTGGGTGTCCAGGGGTGTGGTGGGGGCTGTATAGTGGGGGGGGTCTGGTCTATTTTTTGTCAGGTTTTGGTCTATTTTTGGTATGTTTTTGGTCTGTTTTAGGTCTTTTGGCAAGGCATAGCAGTGGTTGATCGGTGGTGGGGGTTGTCCAGTGGGGTGGGGGGGTTCTGGTTTGTTTTTGGTAACTTTTTGGTTTGTTTCAGGTATTTTGGCAGGGCATAGTAGTGGTTGATCGGTTTTATTTAAAAAATTGTTTTTAACATTAGTTTTTTCATAACTGATGTGAAAAATGCATTGGGATTAGTTTTAACGTCGGTTATTTGGAAACCGACGTAATAAATTCATGGTAAATGGTTTTTACGTCAGTTATTTCATAACCGACATAATAAATGGAAATAACTAGTTTTTTATGTCGGTTATAAAATAACCGACATATTAGATATGTTTTTATGTCGGTTATTATATAAATGACGTTGGAAACCACTCGGAAGACAGGTTTATCACGTCGGTTATAAAAATAACTGATGTGATAAATACTTCAGAGGAGTGATTTATGACGTCGGTTATATAATAACCGACGTTAAAGGTTATATACCACATTGGTTATTAAATAACATACATAATAAACCATGACTCTAAAGTGTTTTCCACGTCATCTTTTTATCAACCGACATGAAAAACACTTTGGATTTTTGTTTTTTACGTCGGTTGTAAAATAACTGATGTAAAAAACAATGTTTATAACGTCTCCTGTAATAACATCAGCCAAAATCCAACGTAAAAAATAAAAAACAACTGCCGTAAATTTTTTTTCCTACACTAGTGTGGCTAAGTGTGATATAGGGATTTTCGGATTTTGTCTCTCATTATTATATGTGCCAATAGGTTAAGGACGAGCACCATACACCTTTGGGTTTTCCTCTTCCACTTACTGTACCAACATAGAAGTGAGATAAGATCTCTATGTATTTTTTTGTGGGTTTTATGCATACCTAAAAAAATAGAAAATTATATGGGTTGTGATCAATCAGATGACTAAATTGGCTCACTCATTACCCATTCATGATACAACTAATATTGAGGATTTAGGAAATATCAATGTGAATGAGATTGTTCATTTTCACATAGTTATATCTATTATAGTCACTGATATGGATCTCGTTTTATATATCTCTTTAAGAGAGACCTTTAGATGGAACTGAGATCTCAGGTCCATTTGAGTATGATATACCATGTCTAGTCGGATGGCCAAATAGAAATATCTCTGCAGATTCTTGAGTATATTCTTCATTCCATCATCCCTGATAATGGTGGGGCATATGATGAACATATTCGACTTATTGATTTATCCCATAATAATAGTTACCAGTCTTCGATCATGATGGATACTTTTGAGGGCTTTCATGGACGTATTTTAAATCTCCATTGTATTAGTCAATGATTGGTGAAAGACCCATGGTTGGACTGATCATGGATCAAGAGAAAACGGAAAATATTCAGTTGCTTTTTCAGAGAATTTTTAGGGCATAGAACCAGTATATGTCTTATAATGATATTCATTGTATACCATTGAAACTTTAAGTTAGTGATCTAGTGTTCCTAAATGTTTTACACTATTCGGGTCATTAACAACTTGGGAGGAAAGTGAAATTGGATCCTTGTTTTTTGGGACATTTTGAGGTTGTTGAGCAGGTGGGGAAATTTTCTTACCATTTAGAACATCCAGCACATCTTTCATCGATACATAACATGTTCCATGTATCATAGATTCACAAGTATCTTTCTAATCCATCTCATGATCTAATCTAGAATGATCTGGATGTCAAGCCTGATTTATCTGTGACTTAATATCCAGTCAGGAAATTTTATTCTTAAACCAAGGTACTTTATGGGAGGAAAATACCTATGGTTTGAGTGATATTTCATCACGGTTCTGATAATCATGACATTTGGGAGAGAGAGGCACTAATGAGAGAGGACTGGTCTCATCTTTTTGACATATAATCTTCTAAATAGGCTTTATGGGGTTATAAAGTTTCAATGGTGGGGAGGTTGTAACAAAACGTTGCTATTTTCAGGTACTTCTCAAAAACGTTTTTGATCATTCTTTTGTTGGTTCTCGTTTAGGGATGCTTTGGGGGAAATTTTAAAAACTTTAGAAGGATCATGGGTTGTGCATGATTGTCGCACGGTGTGTCCAAATAGTACAACATGCTAGTGTAAACCATTCAAACTCGGATAGTGGGGGTTTTCACGATTAGTGCATGGATTTTCAAATCATGTTCCCAATAAACAGAAACCATGAAACCCCATAGTAGGGGTGCACAGTTAGGGTACATGTTTTAACAAACTATGAATCCCTTCCCAACTAAACATGAATGTGGGATTTAACTATTTCAAAATTTGTTTAAAATTTTTCAGAAATCCCATTTATACCCCTAATTGACCCTAACATGAGTTTGAAGACCTCATCAGTTATTGGATATCCCAATAAGAAATTTTGGTTCCTCAAAACCCTATCCAAGGTGGATTAAATCTAGTCAATCATTATTATATCCTTTATTGTTAAGAATTATTTCTGCATTACTCCTCCCCTGCTCTCTTCATCTCTCATCATTTGGGTTTGATAGATCTACATGTTATTGGAGAATCCAATCTCCATTTTTTAGATCTTGAATCTTATTTTGATTCTCAGATCTCCATTGATGATGTTCTTTGTGGATTTTCCTATTAAGGTCATTGTGAGGCATGATCTCTTTTTTTTTGGTAGTTGGTTCCATCTAAGATTGGCTAACTAATTTAACCTTAAATTTATTGATATAAATTAAATTGCATTCAATTGGATTATGGAAAACCCAATTCACATTGAATTACTATTTTAATTTTATTTGGTATAAAATTTTGGGGAAAACCCCAATTCAAATGTATTGAGGTGTGATTGTAGAATTTTATAAAAATTGTGAAAATAAATTGTTGAATTAAATTGTGAGTTGATTTGAGAAATTAATTTCAAATTTGTATTTGAGAAAGAGGGATTAATTTTTTTTATATGAACCTTGGTTGGTTTTATCCTATAAAATAAATAAATTGAATAAAAACCCATTTTTTGGATTTTAAATTGAAAATTGGCATATTGAATTGGGAAATGGGTTAATTTTATTTTGAAAAGTTTTGAGATAAATTTACAATTATTTATTATTGTTTGAGCACGTGATATCCTAGGAAGTTAGTGATATTTTTAAGAAAACACTCTATTGATTCATTACAACTCTTAAAAAACATAGTACAATAGGTCACATCCTTGATGGGATGGCAATGAGTTATCCTTAACCAGTATCCATGGGATGTTTGTACATATAATTTTGTGGTCACTTATTTGAGTGTGTGAGTAACCCATAACCTGGAACTATCATACCTCTTTACAGATAACCATGTTTCTCGTTTGTGATTATTTTGATAGATTCCATTATTTTTAAAAAAATTAACATATTCATTATGAATATATATAAAGTATTTTATATAAAAATTATATTAATCCATTTTATGAAATATTTCTTTTAATTGAAATTTAATGTATGATTTTTTTAAATATGGTTTTTTACTTCCATGCCTTTTTATTTAAAATTGAAATATTTATTTGGTTAATTATTGTGGAATCTTATTAGGAAATCCTTGGTGATACCCTACTATGATTTTTTTCTTAAATCCTACATATGCTTTCAGGTGTTTTTTGTTATCATCCAACCATGTTCGACCAAGGGAATGGCACCACTTAGAGGTGTTGGTTGTTGATCTATGGGATTAGAGTGATTTTTTCATTAGGACATAGTTTGTTTTATTTTTTTGGTACTTTGTGGTTCTAATTTGGTTTTATATACCTATTTTACTTCTGGTACTATTCTACCTATGTGGTTTTATTTTGATCATATTGACTTGTATCTATTTCTTCCACTATTTGTGTTTGAATAATCCTTCAACCTTTATCTTTTATGATGTCAGGTTCTAGTCTCCAACTTGTGGGGACCGAGAACGCCCTTCGGGTCATGTCAAGGTTAGATCGAGTATTAGGGTTTCAGGGTATCTACTCTGATTTTTGACATTGTGTCTCTATGACCATGTCACTAAATCATGATGGTCATCACCATCTCAAATCACATGGTTCATTCCCTTATCCTGATGACCTCTTCTCTAGAATATAATGATCTTTTCACATCAACTAGGTGATCAACTTCATACCATGTATCCTTGTCCATGCCCAACATAAAAAACCATGTAACCTATTTGACTAAATTCTTATCAATCCTTTGGCCAAGCCCATTGCATTTCTCAAGAACCAATCATATCACTATAAAAATTAATTAATTCAAATTAAACACCCGGCCTAAACTACCTAGGTTGGTCAAACACAGTTACCTAGATTAACCACTTATAGTGTATCATAATAATTCCCATAGGCATATCATATCATCAATTTAATAATTATATAACAAGAGTTAATTAATTAAGGTATCACTAAAAAATTACACACGGTGTATATAAAACTCACTCTTGAAACACCCACAAAATCAAGGTGAAATATAGGAACCTCTTACATTATATTATTATGATTTATCTCTTCTGATATCTACCTATAACTCAATACATCTCAAGAAAAAATGGAATTTTATAAGAATGGTCTAATAATAGGGTAAAAGGGATTGAATTATTTTTTCATCCTATGTGGAGATATAAATGAAGAAAATAAACTGGCATATTGAAGGTCATACCAAGACAATTCTATATCCATCGTCAGATCTTTGATTAGAGTTTGGTTGAAGAGAATCCTTCAAATCCTAGGTAGGATGAAGGAAAATGGTAGGATTCCCTACTACATGTGGAAAGAATAATAAAGGTGGAGTAATAAGAGAAATATAAGTGGCGGGAAGTTTTTTAATTTCTCAAAAATAAACAATCTACATAGTTTGGCCACATGGTTTAAAAACCATGTGCCAATCATTTGGTTCTCACTACCAAATCACCACCCATGCACATTCTAGGTTCCTGTTTTTCCAATTGTGTGAAAACCATGAGTGATCCCTCTATAAAAAATTACAGAGGTGTAATATATCAGTGCACCACCACCTTCAATGTTTTCCAAATAGTTTCCAGAGTGATTGAAGGGACACACTGTCCTAGGAGGCCACATGGTTTGTCCAAGCCATGTGAATCTGTCTATGCTTTCCTAAAACTATGTTTTTGGGCCCTGACACACCAAAAATTCACCCCAAACCCAGAGGTACTTTCCAAGACTTAAAAACATATAAAAAAGTTAATGGGTCAACAAAACTCCCATAATTTGTTTTTGAAGATCAAAAAGAATATTGGTCTACTCACTAAATGAAAATATTTGAATATGTTACATATTTTCGACTCGCTCAAAATATTTAGAACTTGCAGTCTTACCAAATTATAATATCTCATCCTTGTGATATAATTCTTCACCCAAAGAAGGTAATGACCATAGCCTTGTCCTTTATACCATCCCAGTCTACCCCAGTCAATATGTCATAGGAAAACTCACATCAAGGAGCTACCCACTTTAAGATTTTTTTACCCAGTCATTCCCGAAACCAAAATTAAAATATCTGATGGTTCACTGAAAATCCCAAAACAAAAAATTCCTCCCATGATGCATCTTCATTCCAACACCACATCAGGTGCTCAAATCATTCCTGTGTCATACCTGAAACCCATCAAATTCCACACCTCATAAGATTACCTTATCATACATGTTCCATACACAACATTCATCAAAACCTTCATCTTATTAGATGACCATAAAGAATTCAAATAATTATATTCTCACATATATCACACATCATATATACATACATATTCATGCCCATCAAAGTCCCAATGCCTACGCACCTCATACAGAACCCACATCACATCAATTCATAGATTCTTATGCACCTCATATATATATATATATATAACATGCATAATATCCAATGATGAACTACTAAAAAACTCTTGGTTAGTCCAAATACAACATTTTTGCACCTAGTGCAATAAATTAGGCCAAATAAAAAATCAAATGAATAACCCAATCATACCCAAGGTGTAACTCCAACTGTCATCAACTCCATGGAATGCTCTACACCTGGAATATCAATTTCATGAACCTAGCCTAAATTCTAACTACCTAAGGAATGTCCCCCTATAGAGCTATTCCATCTACTTACCATTGACCTAAATATTTGGTTCCACTGTCTCTTCCATGACCTATATGCATAGTTAAATCCTAACTACCATATCCTTGTAGTGCTCCCAGTCCAATCTCAAATCCATAAGTAGGACCTATTCCCTGACTCCCATGTATCCAAGAAGTATTTCAAAATAACCCATCTAGATACCCCAAATAACAACATGCCCAACACTACATTAGAGGCCACTCACACTAAGTCCATACATGTCTTAGATTCTCACACTAGAAGCACACCACAAAAGCCCCACTTCATAGTTTTCTTCCAAAATCTATGGTCTAGATAACTATCCATGATTCATCAAGGATCCACTTCCTACTACATAAATAATCACTTATTAGGTCACCTAATTTTATAATTCATCTCATATAGGACTAGTCTGTCAGATTTCCATCAGTTATTAGCTCCTGGTTGGATGCCAATGAAAACAATGTCAACCTCATGATATTTACCTGAACTTTGATGGAATTTCATACACTATCCTCCAAATGTTTTACCCTAGGGATTTCATCTCCCTATATAGCAAGTTAAAATCACAAAAAGTCTGAGAAATTGGAAACATAGTCCATGAAATATGTATACCCTTACTAGAAATTCATGAACTTATGTTCTTTGTCCACGATCCACATATCTAGAAAGAAGTGATCGAAGAAGCTGAACTCAAAGTCATTCAAAACCAATCACTTATGTCTTCCCACCTAAACATGTACATCCCACTAGGGCTTCTCTATTCCTCTAAGCATGTACATCTCCAGCTTCACACTCTGACTAGGTGGTGTATAGATCTGGTCGATGATGGTCTAAAATGATTTGATCTAGTTCTCTTCCACCCATGGTCCACCCGCAACCTAAAATAAAGGTTGGTGCTGAGAATGGAACTCAGTAGTTAGGTATGTTATAGATGGATTAGATCCCTGATCTCCCCTGTCGATACCCTATATGAATAGAACCAAGCTCATAATAAGATCCTCAACAATACATAGACCAATGTATGTCATCTACAAATGTCCCACATACATGGGAGCTTGTACTTGTGGTTAATTATCATCTCGACCCATTGGGGCCTAATCCTAACCCCTTGGGGACTAATCTTGTTCATGTTCAAGTGGACCTATATCTCTACCCACTAGACACTCTTTCACATCCCATCTACATGAAACACACTGAATACCAACACAATGGTCAAAAAACCAAAACAGAATATCATAATATATATATATATATATATATATATATATCACAGACATGGAAGGATATAAAAGGAATTGCAATCTCACCACCCTTAGACTCCCCTACCACACCATGTCATAGTACATCTGGATTCAAGGACCCTTACATACCTATAATAGGTTCATGAATCACAAATAATATGGCCTCATGGCCCACTAACTACCCATATCTAAGTCAATAATAACATATAATCTAGCCTTAGAGACCCTTTCTTACCTGTAACATGGTCATGAATCATGTGTTATACATATCAAGTATTTGGGGAGGTTGATTAGAATTCCAAAAATGAGTCTATATAAGAAAATCACTATTTATATTATTTGTTGACACTTTAGAAAACTCACCCCCTATCATCATGCCTTACTATCCTTATCAGGTCTAGGAACATATATCATATCATATATAATCACACACATATTTCATTAGAGCCATATTCCTACACTATATGAGTTGAATTCCACCAAAGGGAGGCAAAGAAGGGAAGCTCTGCTTATAATCAATTATTGACACTTTAAATAGCCCAAACCCTCTTAGCACATTCCAGGTTCCCAATGTAAATAAAAAGAAAACATAAATCATATAATACAATGTTCCTATCATATTGCATAATTAATTCACCCTTACCATAATGGTCTAATGGTAAAAGAAACATAATATATAACCATCACACCCATGTGCACCACTTGAGGAGGAAATCAAGTCAACATTAAAAAACACAAAAGAAAATTAGTTTAACACCCCTATAAACTTAGTTAATCCCCAATGCATGGTGATGTAGGCACCCAAACATGATCCCTTTACCCAGTTCTCACTACATCCTAGTATTTTCTCAACCATGTCCCGTATATTAAGGTAAACAAGAAAATAATACATTTTACACATTTTCTAACCCATTGAATGAGGCTACAATTTTAATAGCCATGTCTTGTGAGGATTTAGGGAAACACCATCAAGAACATGCTCTAGTACCTTTTTTATCACCCCAACCTAGATTCCACTTTATAATGGAGCTCTTGGTTAGTTGGAAACTAGGCCTTAGGTGCACCTCCCCATACACTAATGGCTTCCAACTAGTAGTGAGGGTTTAATTAGGTGATAGTGGGGAGTATTTACCCTCAATTGGTTCTAATAATAATTTTACATGTATAAAATAGTTGTGTAATAATAACCATAAATACAATAAAAGAAATAAAAAATCCAGCGGAAGTATAAAGGAAAATTAGTAGGAAAAAACAATACCATTTTTAGACAAAACATGATGCAATAGGTCATACAAAACAATAGAAAAGAATGTTCACCCATTTCCGACTATCTACACTTTTATATATATAAATAAAGTATGAAAAGATCAAAAGATACTTCATCTAGTGAATAGAACACCATAGTCTAATCCCATTCATACCATGCTAAGCAATGGGTCTCAATCACTATGGTTTATATCATGAGCTCATTTCCTTGCATGGTCTAAGAGACATAAATTATACATGCATTCCAAGGGACCCATGTAGGGTGTGAGAATAAATATCAGTAGGCCACCACTAATGTGTGTCTATCTTACATCTATAATAATGCATGTGTTTGTGAAATATAAATAAAAGAGTAAATCACACCCATTTATAATTTTACCTTCTCCACACATGCTCAACAACCACATGTGAGAGTTCTATATGCTTTAGACATCACTAGTATAAGTATGAACATATTACCCCAATCATATATATGTTATACAAGGAATTTTTGAATATATATAATTGGAGTGGTGATGATCCATGGATTAGTTCCCAAAGAATCCACTGATGAGTATCATACCTAGTGAACCCTAATGCATTGCCTATAAAAGTTCAACTAACACCTCATTCCATCTAACACCTTATGTGCCAAAAATCTAGTACCAGTGTACAAAAGGCACACCCAAATAATGAGTACCTGGTCCCTCAGACACCTAATCAAAATTCCATTTCTTATTAAATCCCAGCACCCCTAGGTACATCAATATTCATCCCCCCATATATAATTACCATCAGATCAATAAGAGATATCTCGAGGTGTGGTAATATCAATCCTTTCAACATCCTATCCCATTACCTCGAGTGTAATAATGAGCCTCAACCCCCAACTGATGGTCCCATAACCATCAAATTATGGTCCATCATCATCCACATGGATCTCTATGATGAGCACTCCAATACCATTTGATGTCCATCACCATCACTTATGCCTCATAGCCTATGTGGGATTCCACCCATAATGAGTGGTCAATGCCACCTCATGTAAGTCCTGTCTATGTGCAGATGACTCCAATGATGTGTCAACCAAAAAATGGTTAAGGTAAATCAGAAAAAAAAACCTAATTCACATCATCTTACACTTCATCCCCCTGCAAAAATGTTGCCAAATCATAGTGTTCAACACCATATCAAATCACTGGTGTGATTCCCTCATCTTGACGACATCATCTCCTAAATCTAATGACCATGTCACCTCAACTTGGTGATCAACATGGCTTTTTCTATCCAGATCCATTCCCAAAATGTCAAACCATTTCACCTTATTCCACATTTTCAACCTCACATAAATTATTATGCCAAGTCTTTCATGTTCTAATGGAACGAATCATATCAATATAAAAAATTATTTAATTCAAATTTAACGCACAACCTAAACTACCGAGGTTATTCCAAGACCATTACCCTATGTGACCACTTTTAGTGAATTAAAATCATTCCCATATTCATCTCATATCATAAATTTATTAATTAATGAAAAATCATTAATTAATTAGTGTCTCTCTTTAACAACCCACACAACGTAAATTAAACACATGCCTCTAAAACATCCACATAACAAGGGATAATGTTTTGAACAATGTACCATGTACTAGTAGGTTCTAAATCATCTAATATCATACTATATATCAAGCCGAATCAAGGGAAAATATCATTTTAGATGAACATCATGAAAACAAGGTAAAATATCTTTCATAGATTATGAATTTTGTGCAGTGAGATAAATGAAGAAAAGAAGATAGAATATTAATGGTCTTACCAAGAAGAATTTGTAGCCACCAACATATCAAGGATTGAAGTACATATAAAAGCGATCCCTCAAAGACTATGGAGTAGGTAGAAAAAATGAAGGTTCTCCTACTACACATGGAAAGAAGAGAAATAGAGGTGAAAGAAGAGAAAAGGGAGGGGAGGGAAGTTATGTAATTTCACAATAATAAATTATCTTCACAATTTGGCTAACCATGAGCCAACTATTCACGAACCATGCTCCAACTATGGGGTGTTCACTACCTAATAACCACACACTCACTTTCTAGGCACACGGTTTTCCAAATCATAATTTAAATCATGTGTGATCTATATATTAAAAAATAAATATGTGTTTTCATGGATATGAACCCCCACCAACACAGTTTTTCAAATAATATCCAGTGCTTATAGAGGGAAGCAAAATTATTATTAGGAGGCTATAAGGTTATTCCATACCATGTGTCTCTATTTTTTTCTAGAAATTCAGTTTATTGTCTTCAACACACCAGAAACTCACCCGAATCCTCGAGGAACTTTTCAAGCCTTAATGAAAATATAAAAACAAGGCCTTGGGTGAATCAAACTCCAAACATTGGGTTCATAAGATCAAAAATACTATTATTATACTGAAAAAATGTAAAAAATCAAACAAGTTGGGGATTTTAGACCCACTCAAAGACTCCTGAAATTACAACCTTCAATGTGGAATTTTCTAATAGAATAAACTAAGATGAAATAGTTGTGATTTTTTGAAGTGCTCTTCATCTATTATGATGGAATGAAGTCCAAGAGTGTATTATATAAATATTTATTTTATAGAGTCCTCCTTAAGTGAATTTATGGAAGAAAATATATACTATTGTACAGAAATTCCATAACGGTGCTAGATACACTCATCAGTTTGGAACCAAGAACTCTTCTTAGGTCAAGATAATTGCATATTTTTAGCCATATAAGATGAAATGCTATAAGGATTTCAAAAATAAGCGACATTATTTTTAAATAAAAATCCAATTTCATCCATCACCCCTAGAACAGTTACATAGTTCCAAATAGTATTTTCCATTTATCTCTTGAAAAATAGATGGTATGTGAACATATACCTCATATATAACCAAGTAGTTAATGTATATTATTATTGATAATGAATTCTTCTCCCTATGGGATGAGGCTATATCCCTTAATAAATTTAAATTTAATGATTCCATTGATTTTATAAATTCAAATATCATCACCCAAAATGGATGGTGATGATGAATTATTGTGTTTGATTTCATTGAATGGTATCCATGGTTGTTATCATATGGAAAAGTAAATGGGTATATATTAGCCCAACTAGGTAAAATATCCAGAGAGGTGGTAAATTAGGGTATGAAAAATTAAAACAACTGCCCCTTCAGATCTTATTTCACTGTTAAAAAAACACACTTCTCTCCCTTTACCATAGAAATGTATGAACATAAAACAAATCATGCATGAGACATAAATATTTTACATGGTTCACCCTCACAAGGATATATCTAAGGTGAATACAATGGCGATGTGCTAATGTACCAAATTTACTAAATCACACTTCTGATCCAATTTTTAGGCTATATCATTTCTATTCCCATACCGAATTCATTTCCAATGTTTAGGTATTACTCACTGCTTCCCAAGGGTCACTTTCTCAATATTCATTCTCAGGCTCATTACTGGTGGAAATGAGGACCTTCCTCTTCCTTTTCTAACTTCTCTAGAAAGGAGTCACACACAGTTTATGGACATGTAGGTTCCTTTATTAGAAATAATGAATACATCCTTAGTTGTAGATAGATTCTATGTTGAAGTTATAATTTTTTCAACATTATGAAAACCACTTTACCATAGATTTACTATGAAATTACTTATGATTCACAAAAAAATTTCTTTCGTTCAACTTTGAATGAATTGC
This sequence comes from Viscum album, assembly GCA_963277665.1. Taxonomy (NCBI): domain Eukaryota; kingdom Viridiplantae; phylum Streptophyta; class Magnoliopsida; order Santalales; family Viscaceae; genus Viscum; species Viscum album. The sequence goes on from OY728135.1 coordinate 1,681,143,719, forward strand.
GAACAACTTTACTAACTTGGATGAAATATTTTTTTAATGGAAGTTCAAATTGTGTGCATCATTTACAATTTTCATGAACCTCCCTTGGTCATTCTGACACAATTATTTTTCTACATGAAAAAAACATTTGAGTTGTTACTTATTTCCACTCTTCTTGCACACAAATACTATGATTTTCATATAACTCTTATGTGATTCAGGGCCCTAAAATTCTCCAAGGGTTGATCTACTGAATTAATATTTGTAGCTACATATTTATTGAAACGACCGAACCTGCATGAATCTATCTTGTGCGCCTTCCACTATGTGTGGAAGAAATCCATTTTTTCACAGAACTCCTAACTTGTACGCAACATTATTCAAGTGTAGAACTTCACTTTTTGGCAACTTATTTGTCAAGTAATCTTTTTGTGAACCTACTATTTCATGCAACATATGTGTCACGCAATCCAATATTTTGCACGATTTGAGATATTTTATGCATCTTTTACCTTAGATGAATTTTTATTTGGAAATCCCAAAACATAACTTGTGAAAAACTTTATGAACTACCTTCACCATTGCCTACAAATTTTTACTTTAACATGAAAATACTTCATTTTCCAAAAAACCTTTATCTATCCTCTATATTTTAGACCCCAAAATTTTGGAAAACACTATGAAATGAAGACACCTTTTTAAGTAACTTTCTATACCATTTCCAGAGCATCCATTCCATTTTCTTGGACATTTACCAACGTACGCTTTTAACAATATCTATGAAACTCCACAACTGACAATGGAAACCTGATTTTTCAACAAAAAAATCAACCCAATAATATATCAAAGTTACCTTGAGGGATTTTTTTCCAACAATATCCACATATGGGTTTGTTGAAAATTCATCATGTTTTGATACCTCATAAAGCATCTCTAATATTCTACCATAAATTATCTTCTTTCGATTCAGATAATAATCAAATATTTTCTTAGCACACACTCTAACCCATATGAGTAATGCTCTGGATGATAAATAATAGTAAGATGAAAATTTCATCAATGAATCACTTTATTTTAAAAACCACTCTAATGATTTCATTAAAAACATTATCTGTTATGATATGTATACTTTGATCAAGAATCTTTAGTAATGATAGATTTAAAACTCCCCTTAATTTGGTGCACCCCCTATCAGTTTCTCCCCTACTTCATTGTGGTCTGTAATAGGGTAGAGAATTCAGATCATCACATTTGGGAAAATAGATTGTAACATCCTAGGTAAATAAAGAATAAAAAATTTTCATATTTATTAATATTTACGAATTAAATATTAATTTTACTTTAAAGGTGTTTTTATGTTCGATAGCATACCTAATACGCAACAAATAGTTTCTTTGAAATCTTACATTGCACACTAGTAATAAAATAATATTATATTAAATGGTAGTTAACACATAGCCGTTGTATTGGCGGGAATGAATAGAAATAACTAAAATATTATTATATATATTTGTTAAATATTTTTACATTTATCCAATAAAGGATAAAGGCTTGAAATACGAAAAGAATTCAATTTTAGGCATAGATACTCTAATATTCACTAAAAGGTCGAACTATCGCCTTTTGATGGAGAACCCTCTTTAAATATAGTTTTGGTCACTCTTATACATTCTATTGGACCAAATAAAATTATTCTTTAGAATCGGGACATCAAAATTTACTTTGTGTAAATTTTTGGTATTTTTCTGATAAAGTTCATTTTTTAATGAATAGTGAAACCACTAAGTGGTACTTAAAAAACTAATTTTTCGTTTAAATGAAATTTTACCACCTATGTGTTTTGAATTTCAAAAATCCGACATACATGTTTGTCATTAAGAAGTAAAATTTGGTTCAATGGGATTAAAATAATTTTTTGGTGAATAGTAACTTTTAAGTTTTTAATCGTGATTAGAGGTAATTAGTGTAATTTAAGGTAAAAATAATGTTTTAATAATATGAAATGACCTTGACACATGTCCTACCCTTATTGGATGTGTCATGGCCTAGCAATAAAATCCATGGGTCAACTTGGGGACCCCATGGAGCCACTTTGGTAGGAAAATGACATTAATAACTTTTTATTAATGTTAAAATGAAAATGTCACAAACATGTGTTGTTTTACTGAAACAATTTTTACATGGGGTTATACAAGTAATATTTTTGAATATAAATATTCATTAGAAATATAAAAATATTTCCTACATCATGATATTTTTTTTATAATTTTTAGACATTAAATAAATTAAATTATTTATGACACCATGATGATGCAACGATTACCTCATTATTTAACCATTTAAATAAAATTAAAAGATAATGTAAAATCTAAGACCCAAACTTGTCAAAAACCTATTGTATGGGTGGATTTATAACTATTATCACCTTATCCTCGAAATATATAATTTTGGGACCTTTAAAATCCGAAAATCATTTTATAATAAAGTAACCTTTTATAACTTTCAAAGAGTGCCCCTCCTCTCCTCTTATAAAAGGCCCCCACCTCTACCACCTTACCCACACCTATAAAGCCTTTGGTTCGGCCAACCCCTGCCCATTTTTTCTCTCCAAATCCCTCTCTTACTCCTAGAAGCCTCACTTTTGGCAGAAGTCTTTCCAAGGAAGCCTTTGAGCTCAAATCAAAAAGATTTACCTGATTTAAAGGTAGTGTCTTCTCTTGTGTTATTATGTTTTATTTTGCTTCTCCAACCCCCTAAACTCTTTCTATTACTTTATTTTGTAACAACACCAGTATATTAAATATACTAGGATGTTTTTATGTGAATTATTTGAGCTACACTTACACACACCTTCATCTAATGGTTAAAGAACATAATGTTTCTGTGGATGGCGAATTTCTGCCTCACGAAACGATAATTGTTCAATATTATTTTAACACCTTTCATGGCGGCCATTAAGATGTCACTCTATTTATATATGATATATATTATGTTTATTTTTTCCGTATGCTTCTGTATTTTTCATTTGTGGCATACCTTTATGGTTTCTATTGTGGGTAAACACGATAATTTCATTTTAGGAAGTACGGACTACCACCCCCTCAAAGTGATTTGATTCGTTAATGCCATATGTGGGACGTATAAAGGATGAAGTTAATTTTATTATATATGATGTTATACTAGAATTATAATATACCCTTATATCATTATGATTTCACTCCATTAAATACAAAATAGAAATGAAAGTAGCGCTCATGCGTACGTACGGCTTACCGTCTCTATGAACGGTGCATTTCATTTCTTACCTCTAAATGTTATATACTATTATAAATACATGTATATGATTGATATATATGAAATATATGATATCCAAATCATGAATATAATTCTGGATATAATGAACCTTTGACCACATAAACAACATTTAATTGTAAGAAGTCCATTTTTGACTTAAGTACCAAATATCGACAAAATGAACTTTATTAAATTAAATGATTACATAACGTTTATAACATGGAAATAAGTTATATAAAAGGAATTATAAACTTGAAAAAGGTTCTTAAGTGAGTATAAATTAACTTTAGTTTATTATTCAGGAGATTAAAGAGCAATCGAGTCATGTCGGACACGAGGTAAGGGACATCATCTCAATCTCCTTTCATTGAGGCATATTTTATTTTATAAACAACTTTCTTTTATAAGGTGTATAAACCCCTTTGACTTTTACGTTTATTCAAAAGGAATATTTTTATACGAAGCGTTTACTAAATGACAAAAAGGAATGTTTTTTTGTCCTACGTATGCGGCGACAATGACTTCTCTGCCGCCGTGACCATTATTTGAGTTTCAGATTCCTCTACAAGCCGTAACTTTTTTTGAATGAAAAATAAATACCATGTTTTACTTTTCTTTTATTTTGGTATTGAAAATGGTTTTCATAATTTTTTTATATCAATGTGTTGTATTGATATCTTGTGATTGAAAAGTGGAAATGTTATGTTTCCTTTATGCATGTTTTATGTGATACGATTATGTTATGATTCTTGGGAATTGTTATGAAGACGGGTGGTTCCGGGATAAATTAAGGGTGGGTGAGCCCGATATAGCTCTCTAATGCATTGGGTAACGCGAAGGAGTTAAATGTTAAGGTTTCTCCAAAGAGATTTAGGGAATATACTATGATGTGTATTCCAAACGTAACCATGAGGGTTACTCCCTACGTAAGAATGTTATGAATGCCTCAAGTTACCTTTATGTCTTATGATTTCTATGATTTATTCATGATTTTATGAGGTATGTGATTATGTTTTATGAGTAAAGTATGATTCCATGAATGGACTAATGTTTTCATTTCATACTTTTATATCCCTTACTGAGATTTTTCTGCTCATCCCAAGTTTTTGAAATGTTTTTCACAGGTCAAGGGAAAGGTACATGATGTGATGATAGTGTCAAGGAAGTGTCAAGAAAGAATCCTTGTTTTATTTTAAATATGATTCTGTTGATGGGAAAAATGAGTACTATCTTTTATGTAACCACTTTGTTTAAATGTGGAATGTAATGCATGTTTTATGATCTAATTCTCTAAAACTCTAAACCTGAAAAGATCCTCAACGTGTATTCTTGAAGTAACTCAAGATTAAGTAATGTTTAAGGTTGGGGCCTTATAGTTGGTATCATAGATCAGTTTAGATAACTTTAGGAGTTAGAATTCTATTAAATGATTATCCAAACATTTTTTTTATGGTCAAATTTAAATGATATAGCATTTGAAGATTACCATGATGCTTCATCTAAGACATGTTTGTTCAGAATGGTTTTCCGTAGAGGAAATAGGGAAGCAATGCTTAGAAGGCATACAGCAGGAAATGACCTTCTGAATCAGCATCCTGAGATAGTCGGAACTGGAACTGAATAGTTTGTTGGAGTAATTGAGCAGTTGACTCAAGCGATAAATGGTGGTGGTATCCATGCATGAGATCAGCCAGATCAGCCATAGAGGAACATGTCAGTGGTGGAACATTTCATGAGGCAACATCCACCATAATTCAGGAAATCATCTGACCCTATGCTAGATGAAGGGTGGATTAAAGCATTGGAAAAGATTTTGGATGTCATGGGATGTTCGGAAAATCAAAAGGTTAGTCTTGCTATTTACCATTTGGAAGGTGAAGCAGATCAGTGGTGGTCGATGGTTAAAAATATCAGGGACACTGATTAGATTGATTCTCTCGACTGGGATGAATTCAAAGGTATGTTTCTTGAGAGGTATTTTCCTAAGGTTGTTCGACTTAGGATGGAAAAAAAATCCTTAAATTGAGGCAAGAGAAAGACTCAGTGGCTGCCTATGAAAAAAGGTTCACTCAATTGGCAAGGTATGCTCCAAATTTTATCTGAGACCTTGATAGTAAAATAAATTTTTTTTACTTAGGATTAAAGCCAAAATATCGAAGGGCTTTAGATTCTCAGGAGTTCAAGAGTTATTAAAAGATTTTTTGATGTGCTGAGAAGGTGGAAATGGATTTTGTCGATGATCAAGTGTTCTATAACAACCAGCAGAAGAAGAGACCGAGGTGGCAGGAGAAAGGAAATAATTCTTCAAAAAGGTCTGATGGTAAGAAAACTAAGTTTTTAGTTTGTGATAAATGTGGAAAAAGGCATGCTGGGGAATGTCTTCTGAATTCTGGAAAGTGATACCAATGCGGTAAGATGGGACATAAGGCTCTTGATTTCACTGAAAAAGATTAGGGTAATGGTAAGACCAAATTTTATTTACAGTTAGTGAAATGTTTTAAGTGCAATGAGATGGGTCACTATGAAAATGAGTGTCTGACAAAGAGCTCGAGTGATTGGAAGCAGTTAGACTATAAGAAGAAAGGTGTGGTGAAATCCTTTGCAACTACTTTAGCAGATGTCGGGCCATAAAATGAAGTTGTATCAGGTACTTTGTTTGTTTTTTCAGATTATGCCAGTGTGTTGTTTGATTCGGGGTCTACACATTCTTTCATCTCTGAAAACTTTTCTAGTAAAATGGGAATACCATCTCAAGAAATGACTCCTGAACTTGTGGTAAAAACACCTGGGGGAAATGTTGAGGCAAAAAGAATTTATAAGAATCTTCCTATCCTTATCTATGGAAAGAACCTACTTGAAAAACTTATTATTTTACCTCTAGTAGAGTTGGATGTTATCCTGGATATTGATTGGCTCTTTATTTACCATGCTAAGATTGACTGTAGAGATAAAGAAGTTTCTTTTCAGAAAGACTTTCAGTTTTTGTACAAGAATGAACCCTTATTGTTGATAACATATCAAGAGGCTGAGAAACTTGTAAAAGATGGAAATGAATGTTACCTTGCACATATCGTTGAAAACAAGGGAACTGTTCAGATTAATGATGTGCCAGTGGTAAATGAGTATCTTGATGTTTTTCCTGATGAGTTGCCTGGAATAATACCATATCGGGAAGTTGAATTTAATTTTGACTTAGTTCTTGATGTTAATCACATTTCAAAACACCCTTATCGAATGGCTCAAACTGAACTTTTAGAGTTGAAGGAGCAATTACAATATTTATTAGAGAAAGGTTTCATTCGACCTAGCACATCACCATGGGGTGCTCCTATTTTATTTGTTAAAAATAAAGATGGTTCTATGAGACTTTTCATTGATTATAGAGCCTTGAATAATATCACTGTTAAGAACAAGTATCATTTGCCTCATATCGATGATTTCTTTGACCAGCTCCAGGGAGCTCAGTTTTTTTCAAAGATTGACCTAAGATCGGGGTACCATCAGTTGAAGTTAAAGGAAGCAGATATTCCGAAGACCGCGTTTTGAACAAGATATGGCCATTATGAATTTTTAGTAATGTTGTTTGGGCTAACCAATGCACCTGCTGTATTAATGGACCTTATGAATAGAATTTTCCATGAGTTCTTGGATAAGTTTGTGGTTGTTTTCATTGATGATATTTTGGTGTTTTCTAAAAGTAAAGAGAAGCATGAAAGACATTTAAGGGTTATTTTTCAAACCTTAAAAGAAAAGAAATTGTATGGTAAATTCAACAAGTGTGAGTTTTGGTTGCAACAAATTTCTTTCCTTGGTCACATTGTTTCTAAAGATGGGATAACTGTTGATCCTGCAAAAACAAAGGTTGTTGAAGAATGGCCAAGACCCAAAAATGTAACTGAGATTCGTAGCTTCCTTGGTTTGGAAGGATATTACTGAAGGTTTGTTAGAAATTTTTCACGATTATATAGTCCAATGACTAATCTAACTTGGAAGGGTGATAAGTTTATCTGGACAAAAGAATGTGATTATTGTTTTTAGGAACTGAAAAGAAGATTGGTGAATGCTCCAGTTTTGGCACTACCTTCCAGGAATGGTGAGTTTGTTATCTACAGTGATCCTTCATTGAAAGGACTTGGTTTCATCCTAATAAAGAATGATCAGGTAATTGCTTATGCTTCACGACAGTTGAAAACTCATGAGGTAAATTACCCTACACATGATTTGGAATTAGTTGTTGTTGTTTTTGCTTTAAAAATTTGGAGGCATCATTTGTATGGAGAAAAGTGTGAAATATATACCGATGAAAAAAGTTTAAAGTATATATTCACTCAGAAAGAATTGAACATGAGATAGAGGAGATGGCTAGAATTAATCAAGGATTAGGATTGTACAATTCATTACCATCTGGGAAAAGTAAATAAAGTGGCTGATGCTTTGAGTCGAAAAAGTAATGCTTCATTAACAATGTTTCATTTGGAATGTGATCCTTTGGTTAAGGATTTGATGAACTTTGGAATAGAATTTTTTGGTGCAGGAAGATCTTCTGTTTTGTTTTAGGTATCAGTGAGATCATCTCTATCAGACAGAATTAAGAAAGCACAGAATCAAGACAGCGAGTTGCAGAAAAAGGTAGAGCTGGTTCAGAAGGGTAAGTTGCCTGAATTCAACATTCATAATGATTGTGTTTTGAGATTTTGGAAGATATTTTGTGTGCCTTGTGATTCACAGTTGAAGAGAGAGTTGTTATGTGAAGCTCATAGTTCTCCATTTTCAGTTCATCCAGGAAGTACTAAGATGTATAGAGATCTTCGGGAGTATTACTGGTGGGACGGAATGAAAAGGGATATTGTTGATTTTACTGTGAAGTGTTTAACTTGTCAACATGTAAAAGCAGAGTGGAAGTTACCGAAAGGGATACTTCAGACTTTACCAGTACCAGAGTGGAAATGGGAGAATATATCCATGGACTTCATTGTGGGATTGCCGAAGACACATCGAGGTAATAATGAAATCTGGGTTATTGTTGATCGCGTGACAAAATATACTCATTTCCTTGCTATACGAGATACTTTTTCCCTAGATCAACTTTTCTGTTTGTATCTTAAAGATATAGTCAGGTTACATGGAGTTCCTATCTCCATTATATCTGATCGTGATCCCAGGTTTACTTCTAACTTTTGGAAAGGCCTTCATAAGTCGTTGGGTACTGAATTAAATTTTAGTACAGCTTTTCATCCTCAATCATATGGGCAGTCAGAAAGAACGATTCGGACTTTGGAGGATATGATATGTTCTTGTTCGATGAATTATCAGGGAAGTTGGGACCAACATCTTTCTTTGGTTGAGTTTTCTTATAATAACAGTTTTCATTCCAGTTTACAGATGGATCCATTTGAGGCATTATATGGTAAACAGTGTCGAACTCCAGCTTTTTGGGATGAAGTGGGTGAAAGGAAGCTAATGGGACCAGAATTGGTAGAAGAGATGGTAGAAAAATTTCAGTTGATTCAGAAATATGTGAGAACAGCTCAGAGAAGGAAGAAGAGTTATGCGGATAACCGGAGGAAGGATCTATCTTTCAAGGTAGGTGATCATGTTTTTCTCAAAGTTTCACCATGGAAAAGTGTGATGCGATTCGGTAAGAAAGGAATTCTGAGTCCAAGGTTCATTGGACCATATGAAATTCTGAAAAAAGTTGGATCAGTTTCCTACCGAGTGGCTTTACCTCTGAGTTTATCTCAGGTACACAATTTTTTTCATGTTTCGATGTTGAGAAAGTATATGCCAGATCCATCTCATGTTTTGAGCCCAGAGGTAGTTCAGTTGGAAGAGAATATCTCTTATGAAGAACAACCAGTCCAGATTCTTGACCGAAGAGAGAAAGTGTTGTGAAATAATGTAATTCACCAGGTAAAGGTTTTGTGGAAAAACTATAAGGTTGAAGAGGCAACGTAGGAATCTGAAAATGCTATGAGGGATAAATACCCCCACTTATTTTGATAAGTGAATAAAATTGTGAAGACGCAATTCCCAAAAGGGGGGAAGGATGTAACATCCCAGGTAAATAAAGAATAAATCATTTTCATATTTATAAATATTTACCTATTGAATATTAATTTTACTTTAAAGGGGTTGCTATGTTCGACAGCATACTCGATACACAACAAAGAGTTTCTTTGAAATCTTACGTTGCACACTAGTAATAAAATAATATTATTTTAAATGGTAGTTAACACGTAGCCATTGTATTGGAAAGAATGAATATAAATAACTAAAATATGATTATATATGTTTGTTAAATGTTTTTACATTTATCCAATAAAGGATAAAGGCTTAAAATACGAAAAGAATTCAATTTTAGGCATAGATACTCTAATATTCACTAAAAGGTCGAACTATCGCCTTTTGATGGTGAACCCTCTTTAAATATAGTTTTGGTCACTCTTATACATTCTATTGGACCAAATAAAATTCTTCTTTAGAATCAGGACATCAAAATTTACTTTCTGTAAATTTTTGGTGTTTTTCAGATAAAGTTCATTTTTTAATGAATAGTGAAACCACTAAGTGGTACTTAAAAAACTGATTTTTCATTTAAATGAAATTTTACCACCTCTGTGTTTTTAATTTCAAAAATCCGACATACACAGTTTTCATTAAGAAGTAAAATGTGGTTCAATGGGATTAAAATGATTTTTTTGGGGAATAGTAACTTTTAAGTTTTTAATCACGATTAGAGGTAATTAGTGTAATTTAAGGTAAAAATAATGTTTTAATAATATCAAATGACCTTGACACATGTCCTACCCTTATTGGATGTGTCATGGTCGACCAAGAAAATCCATGGGTCAACTTGGGGACCCCATGGAGCCACTTTGGTAGGAAAATGACATTAATAACTTTTTATTTAAAGTTAAAATGAAAATGTCACAAACATGTGTTGTTTTACTAAAACAATTTTTACATGGGGTTATACAAGTCGTATTTTTTACTATAAATATTCATTAGAAATATAAAATGATTTCCTACATCATGATATTTTTTTTATAATTTTTAGACATTAAATAAATTAAATTATTTATGACACCATGATGATGCAGTGATTACCTCATTATTTAACGATTTAAATAAAATGAAAATATAATATAAAATCTAATACCTACACTTGTAAAAAACCAATTGTATGGGTGGATTTAGAAATCTTATCACCTTATCCTAGAAATATATAATTTTTGGACATTTAAAATCCGAAAATCATTTTATAATAAAGTAACCTTTTATAAATTACCAAGAGTGTCCCTCCTCTCCTCTTATAAAAGGCCCCCAACTCTACCACCTTAACCACACATCTCAAGCCTTTGGCTCAGCCAACCCCTACCCATTTCGTCTCTACACATCCCTTTCTTACTACTATAATCCTCACTTTCAGTAGAAGTCTTTCCAAGGAATCCTTTGAGCTCAAATCATAAAGAGTTACCCGATTTAAAGGTAGTGTCTTCTCTTGTGTTCTTATGTTTTATTTTGCTTCTCCAACCCCCTAAACTCTTTATATTCCTTTATTTTGTAACAAAACCAGTATATTAAATATACTAGGATGTTTTTGTGTTAAGGATTATAGCTACACTTACACACACCTTTGTCTAATGGTTAAAGAACATAATGTTTCTATGGATGGAGAATTTATGCCTCACGAAACGATGATTGTTCAATATTATTTTAACACCTTTCATGGTGGCCATTAAGATGTAACTATATTTATATATGATATATATTATGTTTATTTTTTCCTTATTCTTCTTTATTTTTCATTTGTGGCATACCTTTATGGTTTCTATTGTGGGTAAACACGATAATTTCATTTTAGGAAGTGCGGACTACCGCCCCCTCAAAGTGATTTGATTTGTTAATTCCATATGTGGGACGTATAAAGTATGAAGTTAATGTTATTATATATGATGTTATACTGAAATTATAATATACCCTTATATCATTATTATTTCACTCCATTAAATACAAAATAGAAATGAAAGTAGCGCTCATGCGTACGTACGGCTTATCGTCTCCATGAACGGTGCATTTCATTTCTTACCTCTAAATGTTATGTACTATTATAAATACATGTATATGCAGGATATATATGAAATATATGATATCCAAATCATGAATATCATTCTGGATATAATGAACCTTTGACCACATAAACAACATGTAATTGTAAGAAGTCCATTTTTGACTTAAGTACCAAATATCGAAAAAACGAACTTTATTAAATTAAATGATTACATAATGTTTATAACATGGAAATAAGTTATATAAAAGGAATAATAAACTTGAAAAGGGTTATTAAGAAATTAGAAATTAACTTTAGTTTATTATTCAGGAGATTAAATAGCAATCGAGTCACGTCAAACACGAGGTAAGGGACATCCTCTCAATCTCCTTTCATTGAGGAATATTTTGTTTTATACACAAATTTCTTTTATATGGTGTATAAACCCCTTTTAATTTTACTTTTATTCAAAAGTAATATTTTTATACGAATCATTTACTAAATGAAAAAAGGGAATGTTTTTTTTTGCCGTACGTATGCGGCGACAACAACTTCTCCGCCGCCGTGACCATTATTTGAGTTTCGGCTTCCTCTACAAGATATAACTTTTTTTTAATGAAAAATAAATACCATGTTTTACTTTTCTTTTATTTTGGTATTGAAAATGGTTTTCATAATGTTTTTATATCAATGTGTTGTATTGATATCTTTTGATTGAAAAGTGGAAATGTTATGTTTCCTTTATGCATGTTTTATGTGATACGATTATGTTATGGTTCTTGGGCATTGTTATGAAGACGGGTGGTTCCGTGATAAACTAAGGGTGGGTGAGCCCGATATAGCTCTCCAATGCATTGGTTAACACGAAGGAGTTAAATGTTAAGGTTTCTCCGAAGATATTTAGGGAATATAATGTGATGGGTATTCCAAACGTAACCATGAGGGTTACTCCCTACATAAGAATGTTATGAATGCCTCAAGTTACCTTTATGTCTTATGATTTCTATGATTTATTCATGATTTTATGAGGTATGTGATTATGTTTTATGAGTAAATTATGATTCCATTCATGCCATAATGTTTTCATTTCGTACTTTTATATCCCTTACTGAGCTTTTTTATGCTCATCCCAAGTTTTTGAAATGTTTTTCACAGGTCAAGGGAAAGGTACATGATGTGATGATAGTTTCAAGGAAGTGTCAAGAAATAATCCATGTTTTATTTTAAATATGATTTCGTTGATGGGAAAAAAGAGTACTATATTTTATGTAACCACTTTGTTTAAATGTGGAATGTAATGCATGTTTTATGATCTAATTATCTAAAACTCTAAACCTGAAAAGATCCTCAACGTGTATTTTTGAAGTAACTCAAGATTAAGAAATGTTTAAGGCTGGGGACTTATATAGATCATACCTTTGGGAGATATGGTCCAACATCCACACTTTTTCAGGTATGGGGAATCGACTGAACTCCAAGATCTAGTTTATGCCTCTCAAATTTCACCTTAGGTAAGGAATTCATCAAACTTTTAGTAACTTGTAGTTCTATAGTCATATACTCAAACTTCACAATCTCTTAATCCACCTTCTCCTTGATAAAATGATACTTGATTTTAATTCACTTTGTCCTTGAGTGATGGAATGGATTTTTTCTATGATTTATAGAACTTGAATTATCACAATAGATTTTTATCAGATACTTCACTTCAACGCCCATATCTTTGAGTAATTTCTTCATAAAAAATAACTACATATAAGCTTGAGTATCCACAATATATTTATCTTCTAAAATGATCAGTGAAATGGAATCTAGTTTCTTGTCTAACCAAGAAATAAAAAAATACACCAAGATAAAATACACCACCTGATGCTAATTTTATATCATCATCTAAATTTTCCCAATTTATATCTTTATAGACCAATAACTCTTATTGAAATTTCTCATAATACATCAATCTGAAATCCATCGTTCCCTTGATATACCAAATTATTCTCTTAACTAAAAATAAGTGGCTTTCTTTGGGATTAATTTGACATAGTGTTTCTTGGTATCTGAAAAAATAATATTTGGTCATGTCAATGTTAAGTATAATAGGCTTCCAATGATCTAAATTATTATGTTAAATTAACTTCTTTGCCTTCATCATCTCATGATAGTTTCATCCATGTAGCTACCAGAGTCATCATCTCCTTGGAATTATCCATTAATATATTATCAAAACCTCTTTGGAATATTTATATTGAGAAATGAATGTGCCATTATTTCATTATGTTATTTTTAATCCAAGGAAGAACATTAGTTCACCAATAATTGACATTTCGAATTCACTTTTCATGAATTCTATGAACTGTCTACATTTTTCTTCATCTGATCCACCAAATATTATATCAAGGACATATACCACCACCATCATCATTTTATTACTATCATTTTTCAAATAGATATTGTATTAAACTCCACCATACTGAAACCTGAGTTTCTTCAGAAATTGATCTAGTCTTTAATACCATGCTCTTGATGATTTCTTTAACCCATATAGTTTCTTATTCAGAAGAAAAACTATATTCTCATCTTAATGAATGAGAAACCCATATGGTTTCTCAATATAATATTATTCTTCTAGAACCCCATTATAAAACAATGACTTGATGTCTATCAGGAAAACATTGAAACTTCTATGGATTGTTATAGCCAACAATAATATGATTTTCTATAGCTTCTAAATAGGTGAAAATGTTTCATAAACTTCAATACCCTTTATATGGGAGTTCCCTTTACACACTAATAGTTCTTTTTTTAAAATCATGGTTCCATCATTATTCATCTTATTGTGAGAACCCCATTTAGTCCCACTGACATTTTTATCTATTGATCTTGAAATAATCTCCCATGTATGATTATTCTCAATTTAGTTAAGATATATATTCATTTATTGAATCCAAATTTTATCTATATGGAATTAATTAAAATATTTAGGCTCTACCTGAGATAGGAAAGATTCCTGATGTAATGACATCATTCTTCATGCATGAATTGGCACTTTCAGATCACCAATGATGTTTTGTCTATCAATTTCAGCTTGAATTTTCAATTTTTTATGTATATATATATTTAAATTCCTCTTGATCATCATTTGTATCTTCTTACAAATCATTATTTTCCACTTCATCTCCCACTGAGGTTCTGAACTTATCATCATTATCCTCGTGAAACTAATCATTTATTTGACAAAGATTATGTTCGTTCTCTACTATAATGACATAATTTATCTCAATTAACTTTCAAATACTCTTATTCAAACATTTATATGATTTTATTTTTTCTGAATATCCATGAAATATCCCCTCACCTATTTGTGATTTAAATTTCTGGTGTTTATCTTTATTGAGAATAGAACATTTAATACCGAATATTAAAAATTGTTTCAATTATAGATTATTTTCACACCACATTTTATATGGAATATTTTATTCCTTTGGAAACAATGTATACCTTTTAGATATGTTGACCAATGTCAATAATTCTTTCTTCATGAATTTATTTGGTAAGTCCTTTTTTATAAGCATTATTCTAGCCATATAGGTGATGATATAATTTCTCCTCTCAACCACTCCCATTTGTTGAGGAGTTCTTACTAATGAAACATGATGAATTATCCTGTTTTTATTGATATAATATTATACTTGAATGTATGTGAGTTTAATACCATTATCAATATGAAACGTGATAATATTCTATCCAATCATCCTTTCATATTCTCTTTAATACTGTTTTATACAACAGAACACATCATACTTGTGGGAAATGACAAATACCCATTCCATCATACTGAAACCATCAATGAAAATATTATAATACCTCTTCTCGTTAATGAATCTTGGTGGGATAGGTCCACATACATCTTCATGTGCCTATTCAAGCACTGTGCTTGACATTTTCACTTTTTCCTTGTATTTTTTTCTAATGATCTTCCATTATTGAAAAGTGTCGCATATATGAGTATGATCATGTGATATCTTAGATAGATCTAGAATTTCATCACATTTGACTAGATCCTTGAGGGAGGGTTGGCATAGGTGGACAAGTTGTTTATGTCACAACCTTTTTTCTTCCTCTTTCAATAAAAAGTGCATATCTTATTCTCTACTTACAAGGTAGAGATTCCCCTTTTCTCTTTTTCCCTATAGAACAACTTCACCATCTCTTCATTTGAAGATACACAAATTCTTAGTATAGCTTATAGAATTCCCCAAGTCACTTAGTTGAATAACACTAAGCATTTTAGGACAAAAAACTTCAACATCTAATACATCAGTATAGATAATTTCTTTTCCCCCAACTTTGGATTTTATGATCCAATAATATTTATAAATTAATCATTTCAAAATTTGACAACACCTTTTCATATTTTATTCCCAAAACAAGATCCTTATTACCTATAATATGGGATGTGTATCCACTATCAAGGATCCATAAACTAGAACAATCTGATACTTTATGGGAAATCTCTACAACCACTTCCTACTCAGTTATTTTCTTTTTGATCCATGTTTTTGACTTCATACCCATCATGGACTGATAATAATGACATTCCTAGTGTATGATGAACAATATTCATCTTTTAAATGTGCAAATAGATTTTTCATTTTCATCTCATTTGATGATACATTGAGTTGTTGTTTATGACCACATTTAGTTTACTTCAACATATTTATATGAATTGTTGATGAGCAATATCTTTTCCTATTATCATGTCTTCTACACCTAAAATAGTTACCATCAAATGAAATCTAGGAATATTGAACTCTCTATTTATTCTTGTATTGATATTGTTCCCTTTGGAACCTCTTGGCTTTGGAACATACATTTTATGGGTGCCCCATATTTCAATAATAATCACATCTCATGCAGGGTGCATTCCTGAGTGTCAACACCGCACTAGTGGTTTAACCTTGGGTTCTCTGAATCTTCTAGTTTTGATTCGTACCAAAATAAATCTTTAATCTCAAAGTATGTGTTTTTGGTATGACTTCAACAATTACTATATATAATTTCTGTTCAATACCTATACCATCCTTATCATTTGGGTTTAATTGTTCCTTCTATTCTGCAAGACCTATATGCTCCACATCCATATTTTTTATTTCTTGAATGATATTCATTTCCAATTCCATGTCGGGAGTCAAGAGTTTTTCCTAATCCTTAACACTTCATTGTAGACCAATTACTACCACATCAAGTTATCTAATACATTTTATTTGGTCTTTTATAGCGTTAGTCAAACTATTGATTTCTGTTTTTAGTTATTTGATTTTGATATTATACTCAACAACAATTTCTGAGATCTCTATCATTGAATACATTAGTTTTTCAATTTCTTTAATCATCCCAGACTTCCCTTATTCTTGTTTCTGCATATAATGTTTTTCATCATGAACGGTTTTTTTTATTTCATGATTTTTTCCCTCCAAACTTATATCTCCCTAAGAGAGGCTTCTAATTCATCCTTCACTTTAACTCCTCCTTCAACTTCTTTTTCATAATTATCACATTCTTCCCTTTTCTAGAAGCTACCAAAAACTAACCATATATAATTTCTACATGATCATTACTTTTATCCATATATTCAACCTTAGATTATACTAAACTTTCATTTTATTGTGAAAGTAGTATAACATCCCACCTTTTTAATACATAACGTTTCATTACATCCAATTGTAAGGCTTCATAAAATGTTCATCTTATGTACACCTACTGCATATCATATCCTAGAGATAGACATTAAAGGAAAGCGTGAGCAGAAGGCCTAGTAAGGGTAAACAAGGGAATCAATGTACTTGTGATATCAATAAGAGCATGAATAAAAACATGAATACATGAGAAATGGAAGAATATGCATATCATAAAGAAAAGAACTTTGAACATAACTTGAATATGTGGCTACAACATTTAATTTAGACATTCATGAACATATCACCAAGGTCCATCCTCAAGGTGTCATAAAAATTACCAAGGTTATTCACCAAGGTATCGTAAAACTTATCATCTCTAGAGATTAAATCAATACCCAATTCATTGGAGACCTATCAGGGATCACCCTTAATATGTCTTTACATTCATGTGATAAACATATATCATAATCAAAAATTTCATAAATAACCCAAATAGAATCAAAGAAATGGGTTTCATGACAAAATCATGACGTTTAAAAAGAGATTAAAAATAAGATTATTATATCATTTACAACCCTTGGAAAGGAAGTTAGGGTTATATGTATGCCAATTACAGAACCAAATATATCATCTCTATATATTTATGAACACCCATTGAAACTAAATAAGTATGGGTATTCAAATAAATAAACAATATAATTTCTTGAGAGAAAGAGATATAAATTTTGAGATGAAATTTCTGTAGCATAACGGCTATATAACACGGTTTTAGAAAACATTGAAAAGAGAGGGGAAAAGGGTCACCCACTCATAAATAACTCATAATATAGTATGGGTACTGAATAAGATCATGTAATGGATATTTTAATGACATACCCCAAGAGAAAGTAAACATGAAAGAAAAGAGAAGATGCAATTTCTTTTACGAAAAATTTGGCAGCCTAACGGCGTCACTTAAAAATTCAGAAAACAAATTGATGAGAGAAGAAAGGGTCTCTCATCATTTGGACATAAAATGGGCAGTAATAAGAACATATAAGAACATAATTTCAACATAAATAGATGGAAAATATAAGACATAACATAAAGGAAGTCATGACTTAAAAGAGGAGGGTGAAAGAATCTCTTACCTTGAAGAGTAACTTCGAAAGCTTGAAGTTTGGGACCTTGGGAGGATTGAGGGAACCTTGTGAGGACTCCTTGGGAGGTAAATAGACTATAAAATTATTTTCAAGGATTTGGAAATGAAATGAATGAGTGAAAGTCTTGGTATTTATAGGAGAAGTGAGGGTACAAAACATTAATTGCCAAGGGACACCTCATCGGTGGTATTGGAAAAACCATGGGCCTGCCCATGGTATTTTCCCATGGTATTGGCCACTTGGAAAACCTCATAACTTATCTTACTATTAAAAATTCGACCAGAATTATTTCATAATTATTACATCCTTAATGATGTCATTAAACACACGAAACTCAAAACTGTATTTTCATTATTCACCGAAAATTCAACTTTCTCAGAAAAATCCCAAAAAATTCACCTTAACCAAATATAGATGCTCTGATTTCAAAAATGAACTCCATTTTATGAAAATAATTTTCTAAATATTTTTAATTTAATTTTTAAATAAAAACACTATTCACTAAAAATTCAATTGTTTCAGAAAATTCCCAAAAATTCACCTTAACCTAATATCGATGCTCTGAATTCAAAAATGAAATCCATTTTATAAATATAATTTTCTAAATATTTTTAATTTAATTTTAAAATAATAAACACTATTCACCCGAAAAAAACTAATACTTAAACAATACTTTCTGGAACAGTTATTTACCTATTTTATTGAATCACATTACTTAATCAAGGTGCCTGGATTATATTAATACTTTATTAAGTGAGGTTAATTAATCCATTTGATTACATTACTAATCATAAGCATAAAATCACTATTCATAATTTAATATTCATCAAAAATTAAGTTGATCATATTAGACTCTAAATTTCTTACTGAACATAACTGTAGAAGACCATTTTTTGAAAATCATTACACATTATTAATTATTTAAGGTTTACATCAATATTTTTAAAATATCATTTTTCTAAAATTCATCAATAATATGCATATAATATTTATCCGTACATTTGAAAATTCAAAAACTTCACCATAAGAAGATATTACAATTTTTATTTAAATCAAAGGATTACACAAGGCAGTTACGGTCTCATTACATAACTCCTTATAACACCAGCATAGGACCTAATAGTAAGGTGTGCTAGGGTGATAGAATATTAGGGCGGCTCAGCCAACATTGCCCGAGTAGTGATTTCTATCAGCTTGAACTTCTTGTGAATGCGATTCCATTCTAGCTTCACAAGATGAAGTTCGGCTTGGGTTTGGTCCAGAGCAAAGCCCAAAGGTGATACCTTCTTCCCAAGTTCCGTCAGATGGGCTTCGATCGGCCCCAGACTACTAGATAGGGCCATCGATTCTTTTTTCTATATTAATTCATCAAGATCACTTGTATTTATAGACAATAATCGTAACATTTAGTTTCCAACAGTCATATCGACCAACGGTCATATAAGAGTCAAAACCCAATGATCTTATTTTAATTATACTCATTTTATTAAATGAAATATTTTTGTTGAGTATAAAATAAAATAAAACACAAAGTTAGGAAACAAAATTTATTCAAAATTTCAAGTCATTAAAATCTTTCCCCTTAAGAAATTGTGTCCTCGTAATTTTAAAATTGGGCTTGGAAATTTCGTTGAAAGTACCACATCGGAAAAAGATTCAGTAAAACTATTACTTTAAAATAATGAAATGGAAGTACAAAGGTCACCCGAGTTAACCCATACTAGGATTCCATGTAGGAAAACATGGATATGGAAGATAAAACAAAGGTTCAAGTTGTGATGGAGAGTGATAGAAAACATGATTAGGAGAAAATTAACCACAAGAAGATCACAAACATAAGATGTGTTAAACGGTCTTTGATTACCCAGTAGGAAATGTAAACCAACAACGATTTTGTTTTACGTTCCTTTTCATAATTTTGAGGAATTAATTTACTACATAGAATAAAAACATGAGGAAATATACTTACCTTCAAGTAGAGTTTCATCCCTTAATAAGTTTACACCAAGACTAATCTTTTCTCCAAACAATGAGCATTCAAAAAGACTTGGTCTCATCAAAATCACAAGAATCATCTTCTAGAGAATCACATAATCCACAAAAGAATAACTATATTTTTCCCTTGTCTTTAGTCATAAACTAAAACTAAAATGTTTAGTAAGAGATCATATAATCCCCAAAAAGTATAATCCTTTATAAAAAGAAATATGACTATTAATCTCCAAAATTCAACAAAAGTACCCAAAGTTCCAAAAAGACCATTCAATACACAATCATCCTTAAAATTCTTCAGAATAATCCAAACTAATATTGGAACCCAAAACTCAGAATGATTTAATCACATAGTCTTCCCTAATAAATCTTAACATTTATCTCCAAATAACATCGACTACTGTTAAAGTCTCATACTAAAGTGTAATTAACCTATTCACATATTCTCTATTCTAGGTTCATCATTTTCCAGAAATAACCTAAATCACCATATGTGCACAATAAATACATAAATTCTTACAAATAAATTCAACAATTCCTCCTCAATTTAAATCATGTAGTATTATATTTCCCTTAGGCATATAGTACTCCAAAAGAGAAAACATCATCCAAAATAACCTTTATCATTTAATCACCAAATCATTTTCCTATACAAATGATATTCATTTGATAAAATATAAGTTTCTCAAATCAACTTATTCTTGATCCATAAAAATAGCAGGTGCATTAGTCTGTCCGAAGGGCATAACAACAAACTCATAATGCCCATATCTTTATTGGAATGCAGTTTTTGGAATATCATCATTCTTCACCCTCAATTGATGATAACTAGAACGAAGATCAATATTAGAGAAGAATTGAGCGCCATGAAGTTGGTCAAATAAGTCATCAATTCTTGGAGGAGAGTATTTGTTCTTCATTGTTATCTCATTCAGTTCTCTATAATCAATGCATAGCTGCATAGATCCATCATTTTTCTTCACAAATAGAACCGGTGCTCCCCAAGGAGACACACTTGGTTAGATATGCATTCTCCAAAAGATCTTGGAGTTGTTTCTTTAATTCCTCTAGATCCACATTTTCCATCCTATAGGGGGTCTTTGACATCGGATGAGATCCAGTTAGGAGTTCAATGGAGAACTCTACCTCTCTTTCTGGGGGAGGTCTGGGTAACTCCTTAGGAAATACATCAACGTATTCCTAGATGATGGGGAAATTTTCTAAAAGAATAAATCCTTCTTGAGAAACTTATATCATTTACGAATCTTTTAACTAAAAAGGATTTTATCTCTTAAAACTTCATTCTTAGATAATTACATTTTTCTATAATTCCTTCATAATGATTCACAAAAATCTTGAAATTAACCAAACATATCCCTCGGTAGTGTCATAACCAAGAGTGCAGTAAGGCCCATTGTTGTGTACCAGTTCCCATTTCAATCTAGCTCAAAGTGGTGTTTTCGGGTTTTACCCCTATGTACATCTGTGCCAGAGCCACCTCTACCTGCTCGTATCCAAACAGGGATGTATTTTCTTGATAAACCACTTACTCAATACTCACCAAAATACAAGGAAGATTTCCTATATTTAAACTTTTCTATAGGGTTCTTCCTGAAGTTTTCATATCCTATTTTCCATAAATAACTAAACTATCCTTTGATACCAACTATAACATCCCGCCTTTTTAATACATAACATTTCATTACATTTTACAAACAGGGGATCTTTAAATTCTACTGTCTTGGAAATCAGGAACATAATACATGAAAACAACATAAAACTTCTTCTAAACCACTTTTAAGGCTTCATAAAATGTTCATCCTATGTACATCTACTGCATCTCATATCCTAAAGATAGACATTAAAGGAAAGGGTGAGCAGAAGGCCCAGTAAGGGTAAACAAGGGAGTCAATGTACTTGTGATATCAATAAGAACTAGAATAAAAACATGAAGACATGAGAAATGGAAGAATAGGAATATCATAAATAAATTAACTTGGAACATAACTTGAATATGTGGCTACAATATTTCATTTAGACATTCATGAACATATCACCAAGTTCCATCCCCAAGGTGCCATAAAAATTACCAAGGTTATTCACTAAGGTATCGTAAAACTTTTCATCTCTAGAGATTAAATCTTTACCCAGTGCATTGGAGTGCTATCAGAGCACACCCTTAATATTTATTTAATTTAATGTGAGACACATAGATCATAATCAAAAATTTCATAAATAACCCAAATAGAATCAAATAAATGGGTTTCATGTCAAAATCATGACGTTTAAAAAGAGCTTAAAAATAAGATCATTATATCATTTATAACCCATGGAAAGGGAGTGAGGGTTATATGTATGTCAATTATAGAATAAAATATATCATATTTATATATTTATTAACACCCATGGAAACAAAATAAGTCTGGGTATTCACATAAATAAACAATATAATTTCTTGAGAGAAAGAGATATAAATTTTGAGACGAAATTTCTGCAGCAAAATGGCTATATAACACGGTTTTAGAAAACATTGATAAAAGTGGGGAAAAGGGTCACCCAATCATAAATAACTCATAATACATTATTTTTAATGAATAAGATCATGTCATGGATATTTTAATTACATTCCACAAGAAAAAGGAAACATGAAAGAAAGGAGAAGATGTGATTTCTTTTACGAAAAATTCAGCAGCCTAACGACGTCACTTAAAATTTCAGAAAACAAATTGATGAGAGAAGAAAAGGTCTCTCATCATTTGGACATAAAATGGGAAGTAATAATAACATATAATAACATACCCTCAACATAAATAGATGGAAAATATAAGACACAACATAAAGGAAGTCATGACTTAAAAGAGGATGGTGAAAGAATCCCTTACCTTGAAGAGTAACTTCAAAAGCTTGAAGGTCGGGACCTTGGGAAGCTTGATGGAACCTTGGAAGGACTCCTTGGGAGGTA
Source organism: Viscum album (assembly GCA_963277665.1). Classification (NCBI taxonomy): domain Eukaryota; kingdom Viridiplantae; phylum Streptophyta; class Magnoliopsida; order Santalales; family Viscaceae; genus Viscum; species Viscum album. Next base: position 1,681,166,813 of record OY728135.1, read on the forward strand.
AAGTAACCATAACTTCTTTGGGGAGGATTTGAAAAAGAAATGAATGAAGGAAAGGCTTGGTATTTATAGGAGAAGTGAGGGGACAAAGCATTAATTGCCAAGGGACACCTCATCGGTGGTATTGGAAAAACTATGGGCTTGCCCATGGTATTTTCCCCTGTTATTGGCCACTTGGGACATCTCATACATTATCTTACTATTCACAAGTCGACCAAAATTATTTCATAATTATTACATCCTTAATGATGTCATTAAACACCCAAAACTCAAAACTGTATTTTCATTATTCACCAAAAATTCAACTTTCTCAAAAAAATCCCAAAAATTCACCTTAACCAAATATCAATGCTCTGATTTCAAAAATGAACTCCATTTTATGAAAATAATTTTCTAAATATTTTTAATTTAAATTTTAAATAAAAACACTATTCACTGAAAATTCAACTGTTTTAGAAAATTCCCAAAAATTCACCTTAACCTAATATCGATGCTCTGAATTCAAAAATGAACTCCATTTTATAAAAATAATTTTCTAAATATTTTTAATTTAATTTTAAAATAAAAAACACTATTCACCGGAAAAAACTAATACTTAACCAATACTTTTTGTAATAGTTATTTACCTATTTTATTGAATCACATTACTTAATCAAGGTGCCTAGATTATATTAATACTTTATTAAGTGAGGTTACTTAATCCATTTGACCACATTACTAATCATAAGCGTAAAATCACTATTCATAATTTACTATTCATCAAAAATTAAGTTGATCTTATTGGACTCTAAATTTCTTACTGAACATAACTGTAGAAGACCATTTTTTGAAAATTATTACACATTATTAATTATTTAAGGTTTACATAAATATTTTTAAAATATCCTTTTTCTAAAATTAATCAATAATATGCATACTATATTTATCCGAACATTTGAAAATTCACAGACTTCACCATAAGAAGACATCACAATTTTTATTTAAATCAAAGTATTACACAAGGTAGTTAGGATCTCATTACATAACCCCTTATAACACCAGCATAGGACATAAGAGTAAAGACCAAAGGTGCTACCTCCTTCCTGAGTTCCATCATATGGGATTCGATCGGCCCGAGACTACTATATGGGGCCATCGAATCTTCTTTCTGTATTAATTAACCAAGATCACTTGTATTTATAGACAATAATCGTAACATTTAGTTTCCAATGGTCATATTGACCAATGGTCATATAACAGTCGAAACCCAATGATCTTATTTTTATTATACTCATTTTATTAAATGAAATATTTTTGTTTAGTATAAAATAAAATAACACACAAACTTATGAAACAAAATTTATTCAAAATTTCGGATCGTTACAAGGAGATTCTTCTTTTTGAATATATTTCTTTTAAACTTTTTCTTACCTTTATCATAGGCTAAAGACTTCTTTACAAGAAATTCAACATAATCCTCATCATATTATTGAAACTTCTTATGTAACCTTTCTACAAGATTCCCAACCTTTTCACATTAAAATCATGCAAGAGGGAGTTTCCCTTTAAACTATAATTTTTCTCTATGAATATTTGAGGAAAGGAATGACATCACCTCATCTGTCTCTTCTTCTTCCTATTTGTCTTAAATGGTGAGTTTCTTCATGGACTTGAATTCCATATTATTAGAATTTTCTTTTTCTACAAACTCATTATCATTATTTATCATCTCATATGCAATAATAGTACTGCATAAACTATTAGATGTCATCTTCTTTTGATCTTCATATTCTAGAACATAAACTTTCAAATTGAATAGAGATGGAAGTCATCTCAAGATACGCTTAATGATCTTTACATATTCAATAATTCTATGATAATATTCATTTTTTCCATGATAACAATCACTTAGTCAAAGAAAGAATCTATAGAGTCATTAAGGTAAATTCTTAGATACTAATACTTCTTCCACAAAACCTTAAACTTTGCTTATATGACTTTTGAGTCACCCTCATAAATATTAAGCAATTTTTTCCATATAGAATGTGATGATTTATATGAAATCACCTTCCAATATATTAAATTGGATAAGGATCCTCCTATAGACCTTATTCCTTTTGTGTCATCATCTAATTCACTATATTTAGCTTTTGATAAAATTCCACTATCCAAACTAATGGAAATACCATACATTTAATCTCTAAACACATCCACACCTAATGATAGAAAAAATGTTGCATCTAATTATAAAATAATTAAATATTGTCACCATAAAAGATCTGAATCCATTTGTGATTGAAAAACACCATTGAAGACCCTTGGAGAGAAACATAAAAATTAATATTTTACTCTGATACCAATTCATAGCTGAACTAGGTTAAATACTCAAAGGGGGTGAATCTAGGAATGAAACACAAAATAAACATCCCCTTCAGAACTTGATTCATCATTAAAAAAACCCCACTTCTCTCTCATTACCATATAAATTTATGAATAGATATGAAATAATGAGTAAGACACATCAATTTTACTTGGTTCACCCTCACTGTGATACGTGTAATGAGAACACAACAATAATGTTCCGAGGTACCAAATTTAATAAGTCTTACTTCCAATTCAATGTTTAAGCTAGATCACTTCTATGAATAGGATTACTACCTTTAAAATGTTTAGGGATAGCTCACTTCTTCTCAAGGGTCACTCCCTCAATCTTCCTTTAATGGCTCACTGCTAGTGGAAAGAATCACTTTCTTCCTCTTCCTTTGATCACTGCTCAGAAAAGGAGTCGCGCATAGTTTATGAACATATATGTATCTTCGTTAGAAATACTAAATACATCCTCAGTTATAGATAGATGATCTATTTAAGTTCTACTTTCATCCACTTGATGAATACCACTTTATAACAGATTTACTGGGAAATCTCTTCTGGTTTACACAACTTTGTCTTTCATACAACCCTTGAATAACATGCATGAAAATTTACCAACTTGCATGAAACATCTGTGGTTAGTCTCAAAAGCCCCAATTGTATGCAACATTCATATATTTCATTCATCTATGTTGGTTATGTAGTAACAAATTCTTTTCTACATGAAACAAACCTATGATTTATTACTTCACGTAACTCTTTTTGTAAGAAACTTTTACACTTTAAGCTCAAATATTACTTGATTTAGAGAAATATTTTTCTCTAATATAGGATCTACTTAAATGATTTTGGTACCCACCTATTTACAGACAATGATGACCCCACACAAAAATTTCTTGTGCACCTTCCACTATGCGCACATGAAATTCATTTTGTCACAGAACTCATGCCTTACGCATAACTTTCTTCAATAACACAACTTCATGTTTTGAAATTTTATTTAGTATGTAATCTTCTTGCATTACTACTACTATTCTCAACTTCTGTATTAAAAAAATCCATCTTTCATGCATTTTCTGATCTTATGCGCACCTTTTTCTTTAGAATAATTTTTATATGGTGATCCTGAAATGACGCCACCTTATATACACAATTTTTTATATCGTTTCCAAATAATACATTAATTTTTCTTGGTCCTTTTCCAATGTACCCTATTAAAAATCTCTATATAACTCCACAACTGACCATATAAACCTTCATTGTCAACAAAAACAATTAACCCAAAAATACTGCAATGTTACCTTGAGGTATTTTTCACAAATAGTATGTAAAAGAGATTAAAGATTAATTTGTCACTAATTCGGGTGGTTTGTTCATCAAAACTTTGAATGTTATTATATTGGGAGAAAAATTTCAGATAGATTATAGATCTACTACCATATGATACATATTATATTACATTGTATGATTTATTAAGTCAATAGAAGAGGTTATTTTTGGAGCTAATGAAGGGGAATAAATCAAAGTATTTCTAAACTAATATTTAGTGCGATTGTTATTTTTTAGAATTTGAAGGCATTATCTAATGTGTTGATGATTTTTGAAAATGTATTTATGGATTAAAGGATATAATTTTTGAAAATGTATATCAATGATGAACTTATAAAAAAATTGGATAGATCTTATGTTAGCACAACTGATCAGTTATCCATCATATAATGTTTATATTCTCAAATGCATGATGGTCATGAGTGGATATAGAAGAGTAGAATTCTTTATTGGGTCCGTACTAGCATATAGATGGTGAGAAGTGCATGGAACCATTATACATGATGAATAATGTCAATGTAATGAGGAGGATCCATGAAAGTTTATTACTCTATCAATGGAGTGATTTTAGTAATTAATAGTCACCCTATAAGGTTTATTTTTAAGGTGGAATTCAAAAGAAGTGTCCATTATTCACATTCTAATAATACACCTGCTGTTGGATTGAAATGGTTATGTTTTAAGTATTGTTCTCTAACACATCTCTAAGTTTTTGATGTTGATGTTCACATTGAATCTATGAATACTATTCCATGACTTCAAAAGTTGAGTGAATCCACCATGATAGATGATGATAATATAATTCTATGTTTGGGGTGATTCTCCATTAAATTATTGAGATGAATAGTAAATGGTCAAATGATAAACTTACAAAATGTTCATGTCCTAGTTAGTAGTGGAATGTAAGTTCTTCAGAAGGTGGTAAGTGAAGTCATACATAGTTATATAAATCATATGTTATGAAGTTATTAGGCTACATAGTCTAGGTTTTCAAAAGGAGGAAATTTAAAATTCAATATCATGTAAATAATATTCCATGAAAACAATTCAATGATAGTGTGATAGATTAGTTGGATAATTAAAATAATAACGTTATATTATTATTATTTAGAAAAAATCCTCCTAGTGGTAGTTTTATTATGATTAAATACAATATGTATAGAAGTTTATATAGAATAACAATCTTATTAGACACTACATAATTTTATTCATTATAAATATAGCCTAAATATATAGCTAATATGATAATGGGAAACTAATAAGATAGTGATATGGCCTTATCATTTTTCCATAAGGACAACTTTTAATAAAAGTTCCATTCATGGTTGAGTATAATTAAATAATATAATAGATTAGATAGTTAGTGTTTTGAAAATATAGAAATATATTATACCTTCATGAGAAAAAAAATTCAAAAAAAATTATTTTAAGGTCATACAATATATTTTCATGAAGCTAGCATCAAAAATCAAGATCTTTAGTGTGTTGAGTTTACCGAACAAATGAAAGTCCCTGGAAGAAGTTTCGTGAAGGGATCATATAAAATTGATATGATTATACTTTTAAGTAGTGTAAATTAGTGTGTATATATTAGAAAAATATAAGTATATTAGATTCATTAAGTTAGTTCAATGGAATAAAAATTTAGAAAACTTTTGATGATCTAAAACACAATAAACTATAACTCAAAGTACTAAAATTTGAGATTTTCATAAGATAGAATATCAGAATATTAAATGTTGATATTGAAATTTTATATTACTAACTATATTTTAAAAAAAATATTTGATAAAGTGATTAATAGATAAACTTTCTGAGAAGGATTAATGTCATATGAAAAATATGATCATGCTTTTAGAGCAATAGATGATGCTTACTAGAATTTCATGTATAATTTCTAAGGTTGAACAATGAATTAAAGGAAACACAATTATGGGTGCTATTGAGGATTTTGAATATATAAAAAATATAATAAAAATGAAGTCCATATTTACGTTTTTTATTTTTTTGGAAGTAAGAGAACCAAATGGCGAAAATGGAATTTTTATTCATAAAGTGTAAAAAAAATATGGTGATACTCAGTTGTATGATTCAATGATAAAAAATATATGAAATTTATTATTGTGATTCTAACTGATATTTTTAAAATATATTGATATTGAGTTTTATGGGGATTTAATTATGACCATTGACTCTAATATCATCAAATATTCTGATGGAATTTAAAATATATATGTAGAAAAAAATAATTTTTAAAGACTAGATGCATCCAAACATAATAAAAAAATAGATATTGCATAAAAGGATCTAAGATAACATAAAACTTATTATTGAGTAAACTAATGAAATTGAGAGAATTTAAGATAAGGAGTTCCAATATGTACTTATTGAAAGATCAAATAGGTTGATGCTTTTGAGAAGGATTGGATATAATGTTCTTAAGTATGAAAGAGGGTTATCGATTCAAAGAACATGAAGATGGTGAGCAAGGAAAATTTCAAAATCAATCTATATAAGATCCAAACAATGAAGTATTTAATGTTATGATCTCTAGAAATTAATTTTCCTAATATTGGAGAGTAAGGATATTTGGTATGATTTTGTACCAAAAGATAATATTTAAAGTCGAAGACCTATTAATGATTTTTCAAAAAGGAACCATTTGAGAATTTTATTGCTAGTATAAACAACTCCATAAAATTAGTGGGATGATGTAATACATAGTGGGATACAATGAAAGTGTGGAATTCATTTTTGGTTTCATATAATCATCATGCCACACCACTTGTAATTGTTAATAACATTATTAGTTGAGAATTTATGGGTATGGATAAAAATAAAATGTAGAAAATTGTAGTTCATCCTATTTGGGGATAAACCTTGTAATAATAATTTGGTTCTTTTGATAATTCAATTATATGAGTTTCATATGAGATTAAATTGGATATTTCTTATAATAATATACAGATATCCTAACTAAGATAGTGGTTTGAAAAACTGAACTAGGGGTAGAAGTTTAAATTGGTTTTATTCTGTAAATTTGTTTCTACACAGATTTAACAACTCTTATTATAGATACACAATCCTTGGATCTATAAATTTGTATTATAATGTAGGTTTCCTATAATTTTATATACAATTTATATCAAATTTATTTTCACTTATTTTTATGATATATAGATATCATAATGTCATAGAGTTTTTAGTTCTTTAAGACAAAAGAAGATACCAAGATGTCTCGGTCAGAGAAAATTGAATATATTTATATGGCTATTAACAAGTTTGTTTTTACCAAGACATTTAAAAACTGAATTAATAAGGTAGCTCAATGGTAATCAATGTTAATTTCTTAAATTTAGTTAAATGAGGATCTATCATAACTAAAAGGAAAAAATGTGGTAGTTCATATGATAAATATGTTATGAAAGAAAATCTTAGAGAATCTCAATTAAGCTATGAAGAATATGAATCCATTGATTCTATTACATATTGTTACTCTTAAATTAAGGATTACATGAATAATTTACTTGTTTAGGTTTTTGGATACATACTCACATTTATCAAGGGATTATAGAAAAATAGTAATAGCTACAATCAGGAGTCAGTGAAATAGTGAATACATTGTATATGATGTTATATATTCATAACACTTTAAAAAAATCATTGAATCAAAATAAAAATAATCTTTAATTTTCAATAAAATGTTTTCTTTAGTTGAATAATAATTTTAATGGAGTATTTTTTAGAATACTATGTTTAATAATGTTCTTTAATAAATGATTCATGCATCCAATGTTACTATAAATTTGAAGACATTTTAGTTGGATAATAAATTTAAACAGATAGAGGAACATAAAAATTATGTTTTTAAAGAATTTTTTTTTCCAAAATATCATGATTTTATGATGACCACTTAATGTGAATAAAATTTGATTTGAATATCATATAAACATTTTAAATTTAATTTTTCTTGAGTTAGAACTAAAATCAAGAAACCCATATGTTACTCAAATTGATTCATCAAATGAAAGGAATAAATGATCCACTATTATAATTTATATAGAAATAAAGGAATTTTTAAATGCATAATCAAGTGGTTAAATAATCTTGAATCCATCATATCCTATTCATGTTGGAATAAATAATAAAGTAATCCCAAGTTAATTTGAACCAATTTAAAATAATTTTGATTCTATGAATAATGAATGATATAATTTATCTTTAAGAAATGGATGGGTGGATAAATATTTGGAGGAACTAACCACATCCATTTTGCAGGAGGAAATAAATAATAGAATATTTTTTCCACCAAAAGGTGTCAAAAAACGATGAATTCCTCACTCAAAAACTATAAGATACATCCAACATCTAAACTATTACATAGAAGAATAAAATTTTATTTTTTAGCTTTTATTGATGGTGAGGAAGGTTTTTACACTAGTAAATTACCTATTTTTATAAAATATAAACTACTAGAAAACAAATGAAGACCTTCATTAAGGGGGATAAAATGTGATGTTAAAAAGTATTATTCTATGTACATCTTCTTCTCATGAAATAAGTTAAATATATTTATATATAATAGATATGATTTTATAAAAAAAATATTTGCATAGTTTAACAAAGTTGGTCATTGATATTATGAGTTTTGTATTAAATATAAGAATAAAAACTCAGTTACAATTAAAATAAGGATTCCACAAAAGATAAAAAATAAAATGATGATTATGAAAACCAATATATTTAATACACCTTATTTATTTATTACATAAATGTACATATAAAATGATCCCAAATGCTTGTGAGACCTACTCTCTTTTGGAATTTATTTACACAAAAAATTTAAATGAAACATGGATATATTAATATTATTTATAAACATCAAAATATGGACTTATAATCAATCGATCTTTTAAAACTTAAAGGGATAACCTAGGGAAGTACATACGAATGGGGTGAAATATAAATCCTGGAAAACGAATAATAAAAGGATAATGTGATAAATTTATTATTTGTAAATCTAGAGGAATATGAAGAAAATATAACATGGATGTGAATCCTAATCATGAAAATTGAATCTTGATATAAGATAATAACATCACGACAATATAGGAATTTAGTAAAAACATAAAACATGAAATCATAAACACAGGTCAATGATAACCATATATAAATCATACCATAGTGTGCGTAGGATAACATCACATGAACCATACATGGTATATCATTATATGGAAGCATTACCTAATTTATTGGAGGGCTATATTATTTTGATCCCACCCATGAAATTCATATCATGTATATGAAATTGTGTTTTGCATATATCATACCAGAGAAGAATATTTTTTATCACATTTAATTCCAAAATTAAGGAATATGGGTTACATACTTAGAAGACTCTAATAAAGAGGTTAGTAACATCAATGTGAATACTCTTGAGTATAAATGGGGATGTGTATTCACTATGGAAATGTTTCCCATGGAAAATCATGGCATAATTTTGTCATCATAACATTTGAACATAATGATTCATGGAAGGGTTTAGTGGGAATGAAAGGCTATCTTTAATTACTTTTAATTTATAAGGACAATAATGGGATGTGTATAAACACATAAAAATATTGAAAATTAGAAATTAAAAGTACATAATTCATATAAATTAATCAAATAAAGTTTTTTTTTGGGGGGGGGGATCCCATACCTTGAGAGGGATCTTCCAAAATCATTGGAGGAGCTTCTTAAGATCTTGGTAACACCTTTGGAGGTATTTCTAGATAGATAATAAGATTAAATTATTTTCATAATGGGGTTTATGGGATGAGGAGTGGGAGTATGAGTGAGTATTTATATAAAAATAGGAGTAATACTTTATTAATTTCTTAACATAGGTTTTGGACACTAAATAATACATTAATCCAATAAAAAAGTAATCCCATGGTTGTTTATCAAGGATTCTTACAAATAATTCTGGATGTCAATATTTTTTAAGGATAATAACTGAACTCATTAAAATAATACCCTTGGTGTTGTGGTTGTGAGACATGTTTTTTAAGAGTTGATTTTAAAATAATAAAATATAATATAGGTTTTGGAGGATTCATTAAGGGTTTATAAAATTAATCAACTAACATAAAAAATACATTATATTTAATGTGAAACATGATTTTGTTCATGAATACTCATTATAGTATTTATTACATCATTTTTTACATTTATTGTGTCATAATATATATCGGGTATTTATATTGTATTTAATTTTTATACAAAAATTCGATTGTTAGAAAATTATGAAAAAATCAAAATTATCTAATTTTTAAGTGGTGATATCAAAAAAAGAATTATTTTATAAAAATTATTCTATAAATATTAAAATTTATGCTTTTAAATCAAAAATCACCATTTATTGGAAAATAAGGGTTTTAACGGTGATAAAAATCACCAAAATTTATAAAAATTGAAATTGAAATCATAAAATTATGTTTTCATTTGTATTTAAATAAATTTTATTTATTTTTTATATTTTCATAAAATTTAATTTTTTTAAAAAAATCTTGAATACATTAGAATGAGTATCTTGATTGGAACTCTGTATTTGGCAATAAAAACATTTCTATTTCAATCTATCAAAGTATAATTTTTATCAAACTAATTATTTAATTATAAATATTGTAATAAAAAGGATAAAAATAATCATTATTTTATTTAAAAAAATATTCAAATTCATACAATTAGGTTTTATATACATATTCCCTTATTGTAATAGTGTGCACACTAAGGGTATGGTGTGTGATGATAACACTTTCTTATGGTGATTTGGAATACATGGTTTGAGAAGTGACCGTTAAATTCCCAGAATTCTCCTGTAAATAGCTTCCTTCATTATATAGTTTTTTATTCTCAAGTTGTTCTTGTTTAAGGTAATATCCCATTGAATCCATCTCTATCAGAAGCTTCAAAAATTAGTCTTCATAGGTTATGATCCTATTGGTTGAGACCATTTCTCCATCTATGTAAATTGGATTTTATCATAACCCTTACAATATACCAATAATAAATATCACTATATAATAGTTATATTATCAAAAATGTGATGCTTAATGGTATTTCACTTCAAAAAAACTCATAATTCCTATAAATTACCAAATTAGTGCATGTTTTTTCTATTAATACATTACATATTGAGTAATTTTCTCAATTTAAATAATGATTTCACTTATAAAACATCAGGTCACTGGATTCTTACCCTCTTCATAAAATTATCAATAAAATTTTCATTCCATACAATAAAATTAATTACGAAACTTCTATTTCATCTCCTCTTCTAGTTCTTGAGATTCTCCCTTAAACTTTTGGTTTCCCCACTACACTTTGATTGGGTAAGTTGTCTTGTTCCACAAAACATTGTCACTATGATCTATGATCATCATCTTATGCTCTTCATATGAAATGTTATTGTCCAAGGGTAATACCTCTCGATTTAGTCCATGGGAGGGTTATTGTATGTACTTCCTCAAGAGGGATAAATGAAACAATTTATGTGATTTTGATAGGTTAGGTTGGAGTTATATTCAATAAGACATAGCTCTGATGCGATCAAGGATCTCAATGGGAACAATTTATTTGGGTGTAAATTTTCCCTTATTACCAAACCTCATGTCATTTTCTCATAGCGATATATGAAGGAATAAAAATCTTTGATTTAAAAATCTATATCTTATTGATGATTGTATGTTTATATTTCCTGTTAACATTTCATGGATTTCATATGATTCTTAAGGTTTTGAACCTTCTCTATTATCTCATGGAATAGATCAGGTATCATCAGCTTTCACTCCCCAATATCATCCCAACATGTTCAATTCTGAAATTTCTTCCCATACAGAGACTTGTATGGTTCCATTTGGATGTTATAATGGAAACTCTTGATATATGTGAATTATTCTAAGGGGTGGTGTTGATCTCAAAATCCTTGGGAATCAATTTAAAATGGTATCAATATATCCTATAGAATTTGAGTGATTCTATCAGACTATTCATATATTTGAGGGTGATAATAAGTATCTAAACTCATCTCTGTATCCAATTATTATTGTACATTTCTCTAGAACATTGAGGTAAACCTCAGATCTCAATCATATTCAATATAGAATGGTACTTCATTAAGTCTATCCACTTCTGTTATATATATAATAGATATTTGGTTTGTAGAGAAATATTATTTGATAAGAAAGAAATGAATAAACTTTTTAAGGTGATACACTACCACCCAAAGGGAAACATTAGCTTTAAATGTCCTAGTAAGTCCTTCAATGAAATTAGTAGTTATTCTTTACCATTTCTAAACATGTATGGTTTATGGTTTCATCATACCCTTAGACCTATTTTCCTTATCCTTGACTAGTTCGGATAACAATCATCAAGATAAAATTTCTATAAACTCTCTATTCATGTCATCTAACTTGATGTTTTACTTTATATATCTATACATCTTAGTGTTTCTAGGATGAATATAGAATGGTGAGCTATAAATATCATCCAAAATTTCCACCCTCAACTTTAGTTTTTTTGGGACACGTATATGGGATCCATACCTTATGTATCCATCTTTATAAAATATTAACTTTATAATGTTTGATATATTTTTCCATAGCATAGAATAATACTTATAGGTCCTTAATCCACTCATTAATGGATGGTTGAATATTTTATTAAGTAAATTAGGATGAAGATCAAATTATTATTCCAATCCCTATCCTTTTCATGTCTAATAATATTGAATCCCTTTCAATCCTCATTGTGTATTGGGGTGTGGGATCCTTTCTACTCATAGAGTTTTCCAATTTGTTGTCATTACATTATTGGTAATGCATTAAATGATAATAATCCTTGATTAGATCTTTTTAAATTCATTGATACATATTGATCTCTTTTTGGTATGAATATATACTGGAGGCTTTTATAATCTGTATATATGTCACACTTATCATTATAGAGATAATTCTTTAAAATCATTAATCTGAAGATCACTACAACAAACTCTAAATCTTGTTTTGGGTAGTGTTTCTCATATATCATTTATTTATAGAAGGTGTGGGATATAACTTTTTCATATATCATCAATACATAATCAAATCCTGTTTTGGATGCATCACTGTAGATTATAATTCCTTCCCCACTGGTGTGAAATGTGGGTATTGGTTTAGTGATTACCCTCTTCGTTATCTCTTTAAATCTCTCTCCACATTCATAATTCCAAAAAAAATGACTCCCTTTCAATCATCATGGTTTTTTTTCATGAAAATCATGATAATTGTCTAAAAATCGATGATATTAACCATATAATCTAATAAAAATATGGATTTCAATCATAAATATTTGTTTGGTCCATCCTTTAATTTCATATGTTTTTTATGGATTCACAAATTTCCCTTTGAGGGTGATAATAATCCTAATAAATGTTACTTTCTCCATTCAAAAGAAACATTTACTATACTTCGTAGATAAATTTTCCTTACCCAACATCTTTAAAATAACATTTAATGCTCCTTATGATAATCCTTACTTTTAGGGAAGATGATAATATAATCTATAAAGACTACCAAAAAAAATTATGTAATACCCAAATACACTATTAATTTATCCCATGAAGATATTTTCATCTTTAGTTAGTCTAAATAGAATCATTGTGAACTCATAGTGTCTATAGCTTGTATGAAAAAATAGTCATGGGAATATCCCCCTTCTTCACCTTTACATGATAATATCCTGACTGAATCTCCACCTTGGGGAAGTACTGGGCCCCATGTAGCAGATGAAACAAGTATTCAATAACTGTAATAGGATACTTAATCTTTTTTTTTATCTTTTTGAGATCATGATAATCAATGTAGAAATGAATTGACCCATCCTTCTTGATAGGAAGTATCAGTACACACCACGGTGAAACACATTTGCGTATGAACTCTTTACCCATATTCTCTAGTAGATTGTTATTTATCTATTAAAGACCAATAGGGGCCATTTCTTATGGTGTCTTGGATATTGTAAAATCACTATGTATAAGTTTGATCAAGTATTGAACCTCATATCTAGGAGGAATACTGTGTATTTATTTGGGAAATAAATTAGTGAATTCCCTTCTAATGGATATGTCATTAAGGATAATATTTGTCTTAGTTTCAATCATTTGATAATGATACAATTTCTCATAAAGAAATGATATCCATTCTTGAAATTATAATACCAAAATAAATTCATCATCCTTTATACAAATTTATTGTATCGAAGGGTGATTTGCGAAATAGAGGTTGAATTACTTCCCTTGGTAATTCATTTTTTCTCTATATAAGGAAATCCAATCCATATAGAAAATTACATCCAATTCTACTAATGGAAGTATCACAATGTTCAATAGGATATTCAACAGAAAAATATAAACATGGGTGAATTTATATGCTTGGGATGTAATAATTACCCCATTTTCCAATTTCACAGATAGATTCACTTCCATGTTTTGAGGTGGTGTTTAAATATTTCTTCTAAACATGTGTGATATTAAAGAATGTATTGAACCAGAATCAAATAGTTAGTTTCAAATACATTAATTAATTACTATTGTACCTATCAAAAAATCATTATTGAGATCCTCCTTAGTTGGTGTGATGACAGAATCCTGCCCTTTCTCTCTATTCCGTGGAGGTTTTTTTCCATTTTTTATTGAAAAACCTTGGCTTAGTGCATTTATTCTTATATTTTTTGTGTTCCTTGTAATTGAATCATTTGAAAATTGGATGAGGGTTTACTAGAAAATTTATTTCATCACCACATTAGTTGGTTTATGTCATCATCAATCCTGAGCTATTTTCCCCTCCTTCCCCCATTAATTCCATTTCCTTGTATCCTTTGGGAAATTTTTTGGATGATCCTTCTCATAATTTTTATATGAGGGGTATTATATGTTCATTCCTTCATTATATTTCTCCATCACACCACCAGAAATAAAATTCATTATCTACTTCTTATATCCTAACACATGAGACCTATTGGATTAAATGATATTCATTTCAACATTGAAGGAACATCAGAGAACATTGTCATAGATGTCAAACTATAGAAACACTAAATCATTTTGAAGACTCAAATTAAGCACACCAAATAAATTTTAAACATTACTTTCAGGTTAATGAAAAAGATGAAGGCATGTCATAAATGTCTTGAAAAATTAACCTCATAATCTCTATAAAATTCAACAGCCATCTACTTAAGGTAAATTGAATCCCTACCTATTTTATGTTATAGAGTGTGAGGGAAATATTTAAGGTAAAATGTGTAAAGTCCCATGTTTTTTGAACTTGGTTAAAACATGAAAGTTTTTGAACTTTTTCATTGTAATGATGGGTCAGTTTTAAAACCAAGATTCAAGATGAAATTTTTAGAGTTAGTATCTTTTAAATGTGTTTATATCGGTCTTGGGAAAAGTCTCAAGGAGTTTTCGAATTGCTGGATGGGTTTTGGGACCACCAGACTAGGCAGTGACATTCTCGTGGGCTACAAACGGTTAGTCAAACTCTGAAGGTCAGTTGTGCATGATAAAATAAGTGTCCAGTAGCAGATGCATGGTATCAGCACGGTCTGTTAGACCGTGCGAGTCAAATCATGTGGTTTACCTAGTTTTGAGTTTTGGGTTAAATTATTTAATTAAATTCTGGGTTAAAAAGTTATTTAATTAAATGTTGTGAAATGGGTGTTTTATTTAATTAAATTAAAGGTTAAGAGGAATTTAATTAATTAATGTGAAATGGGGGGTTTCATTTAATTAAATTTGAGGTTGACAGAATTCAATTAAATGAAGATTAATTGAAGAATTTATTAAATTAAATTCGATTGAAAGGATTTCAATTAAATGATTTGTTTAAATGAGTAGTTGGGACTTATTAAAGAGGGGTAATAAATGATGTGTTTAAATTGGGAGTTGGGGTTTATAAAAGAGGTGTAATAAATGATGTGTTTAAATGTGGGGTTGGGGTTTATCAAAGATGTATAAAATTAAATGGTAATAATAATATGATTATTATTATTATTATTATTGAAATTATTTTAATACTTTTAGTTTATTATAGTTTTTTATTTTTTTTATAGGGGAATGAAGGAGAGAGGTGCACCCCCCATTTCTCCCATATGTGAGGCGGTATTCCCCTCAGCTCTCCCATGGTGGTGTGTTACCCCCTCAATCAGGCTCCCTCTCCATGCATCGGATCATTATGGTTCTATCATGAAATTTTTTCATCTCGGTGAGGTGATTCATTCTCCATAAATTTCATTGTTTGTGTCATCTATTTCGGATCTCCATCACTCGTGGAGCACCCATGGGTGGCCCACCACCCCTCCTCCCAGCTCATATTCGCAGAGCTATATCCTTATGGTTCCTTCACCAAAGTTTTCCATCTCAGATATGTGAGTCCTTATACATGAATTTCGTTGTTTTCATTGGATATTTTGGCTCTCCTCCACCTAGTCTCCATTAGGTCTAAACCCTATATTCGGGTTTAATTCAGTTTATTCTTTTCTTCTGGTTATAGGTGGTACGAAAGATGTCTCGAGACCCGTTGGTTCGTATTCCGATGACCGCCATTGAAGTTAAAGTGGTTTGGATCGATTTGGTTCACTACCACCATTTTCTAGTAACGTTATATACCCGATAATTGGTTTCTCACCCCTTGAATTAGGTTCTTATGGTTTATTTGAGTCGCATTTAATTAATTAAGTGTCTGTTTGTCCTCTCCGCACTAATTTTGGGTATCGGAATTGTTGTTAGGCTATTTTGATCCATTTTTTTCAAGTGATAAATCATTTATGTTGAAGTGTGTGTGTGATAGTGAGTAGTGGCTTTGAGTTAGAAAGCATGGATTGTCCATTCTTTGAGGTAGGGTTCTCAACTTTTCCTAATTAATAAAATACAGTTTTGTTGATTTGCTACTTTTGGTAAATTTGACTAAAATGTTTGAATAAATTGTTTATTGGTTGGATGATATAATTACTTGTGAAATAATTATATGCTTTGAGGTTGAAATTGAGATAATTAGTCAGGGGATTAATTATGAGATATGAAATTGGTTAAGATGAGATAATTAATTATAAATTAATTATGTTCTTTGAGATAATAATTATCGGGGGTTTAATTATGAGATATTAAATTGGTTAAGATGAGATAATTAATTATGAATTAATTATGTTCTTTGAGATAATAATTATTGGGGTATTAATTACGAGATATTAAATTTGTTAAGATGAGATAATTAATTATGAATTAATTATGTGCTTTGAGATAATAATTATACGGGGATTAATTATAAGATATTAAATTGGTTATGTTTAGATAACTAATTATGAATTAATTATGTTCTTTGAGATGATAATTAATCAGTAGATTAATTATGATATATTAAATTGGTTAAGTTCATATAATTAATTGTGAATTAATTATGTGTTATGAGATTGTAATATAGATAATTTTTCGGGGGATTTATTATAAAATTTTGATTTGGGTCTAAGTTTAAATAATTTAATTTGTGAATTAATTACATTATATAGAGATGGTTTCCTAGAGATAATTAATTTATGAATTAATTATGTGGTATTGGCATGGTTACCATGTTACTAGTTAGTTGTTGAATTAAATAGAGTAATTGTTGTGATAAGTTAATTGTTGAGTTAACTAAATGACTTGTTGTGTTTAACTAATTGTTGAATTAGTAATTAGATTGATGGTGATAATTAATTGATGAATTAATTATATTTTGAAGCGTTGAATGGTAACATTCACATTCATGGGTGTGTGAGTATGGAATGGTAACATGGATATTCATGGGTGAGTGAGTATGGAATGGTAACATGGACATTCGTGGTGTGTGAGTATGGAATGGTAACATGGAAATTCATGGGTGCATGAGTATGGAATAGTAATATGGAAATTCATGGGTGTGTGAGTATGGAATGGTAACATGGACATTCATCATGTGTGAGTATGGAATGGTAACATTGAAATTCAGGGGAGTGTGAGTATGGAATGGTAACATGGATATTCGTGGTGTGTGAGTATGGTATAGTAACATGAAAATTCACGGGTACATGAGAATGGAATGGTAACATGGACATTTGGGGGTGCATGAACATGGAATGATAATTTGGACATTCAATTGTGTGTGAGTTATGGAATGATAATGTCATTCAATTGGGTGAAATATAAGAATGGTAACATGCTCGTTGTTTTGTGTAGTTAAACTAAGAATATTAAATAATCTAATAAATAGTTCATTATAAATTATATATGTTTATATATATATATATATTGTTCCTATTCAGACTCTTATTCCAGCAACGAGTCGAAACAGGTATCATCGTTAGGTGTCCCTTTGGAACTTGGATGGGTTTTTGGTTATTTAGTCAATTCTATTATTGCTTCGATATACTTTCACGCTATTTAATTTCATTGGATTTTCTAGATTGAGAAAGACACTGGTGGTCCCAACCTACTAAGATTTATATCTCACACCATATCTAGGCTACCATTGCACTAGGGTATGCAAGTAGAATTTAGTTACTTACAAGACCTTGGACATTGCTTATTGTTTTCTACTTGTACCTGGAAGTTAGGAGTAAAGGACTGAGTAAGAACTTAGGATGCTCATGGAGACTGCCCTTAAGGATTTGGGCCTTTTCATTATTTTCTATACTGATATATAAATCATGCTGATTTGTTTATAGCTTTCATATATGTACAACCATGACATGCATACATTTTATAAACTTGCATTGGCCATTTTCGTTATTGAGTTGACATTGAAATTGACTTCCGTTGCATTGGTTATTGCTTTATACTACTTCCAATATTATTATCAATTTATATATATTCATACTGTTGTGAAAACTATGATATGAGGGTATAGTCTCCCCAATAACTACCCTTACACCCTCACTACTAGAGGATAGCCTCTGGCATATGGGGAGGCACACTTGAGGTCATGTGGAAATACGTCCGGCTATCAGTTCGATGCTAATCCATGCCGGGATGTTACAAAGTGGTATCAAAGGGTTCAGTTTTTTTCTTTTTCATTTTTTTCTGTTTTGGGTTAGTAGACAAGAAACTAAGAAAGTGTCGGCACTCGGTTAATATTTATGCCTGGGACTGATCACCCCACGTACGGGAAATGACCAAGTGGCCAGGGTTGGGAATTGATGTTTATATTGTTTTTTATTATAGTTGATGTGAATTCACCTTGGGTGACTGGTGTATTTTCCACAGCTCATTTATTATGGGAATTTTGAAAATTTTCCTTGGCCTGATATGGAAAGGAAGTTACATTACATGCATCATATTAGGAACTTATAGATTCACATGTCATGCGTATAACATTCCATGTAGTTACATTAGTAGGATGGATAATAATTTTGATTGTGTGCCTTGGGTGGAATTCCATGTTTTGATCCTCTTAAGTATACCTAATTAGATAGCATGTTTCGATAATATATTTCACATGCTTGGGTGTTTATATGCCATGATTCCTATGATTTTAGCATGTTTTTCTATTATTCAATGCTTTTGTGTTGTAGCATCTCTCTATGTTACTGCTTATGATAACATTCTAGATATTTTTTGATGTGTAAATAACTATATGTGTGAAAAAAAGGGTAACCTGACTATTCGAACAATTGAAAAAGTGGCTACTAAAGTTAAAATATTAAATGGAAATTTTATTTGGTTAAATGGGATCCAAATGCTACCTATAAAGTGTATGGGAACTTTATGGATTGGTATATGTCCATTCATATCACTTGTGGGGTTTTTTTAATGAAACCAAATTGAATAAATGGGACCCTCAGAGGTTTCATTTTTAGTTAAAAGGAATTTAGATGCTTACGATGAAATGAAACTGAATGTTAAATGTTTAAAGAGGTAGTTGTTTGTAGCTTGCCTATTTTTCCTATGAGGAATTGATTGAAAACCAAGTTCTTTATTGTGAAATAGTACTCGTGGGTTTGTTAAAGAAAATTCTTTCAAATGTTTATATGTTGAAATAAATTGAGGAAATGGTTAAAATAAATATGGGATTTTGAGCCTAGTAATTTTGATTTTATGTGACCAAGAGATAGGGTTGACAAATATTATTTGTGAGGTACTGGCCTGTAGTAGGTAGTACCCTTTGAACTTGAGATGCCTTGTTTCTGTTGTGAGCTTTTTGATGTTGGTACTTTTTGAGTGTCATTATCCCTAGTAGGAATTTTGGGTTTAAAGAACTACACCCTTTTTTTGAGGGGTGGTCATTGTATCTTGACTCTTGATATAGGAATAATAATTGGGGAATGATTGGTTCAATAGGTTAGACATACCTCTGGCATGAGCATCTATTAAAGACATCCTTAGGTTAACTCTAGAGTAGAGTGTTTGGGGCGTTAAGTAAGTTCATCCCACTACTCGGGAGGAATTTTTGGGACTCAAGTATCTTGACACACTTGTCAGTTTAACTTTTTTGGATTTCATGTGAGATTCTAATGTGGTGATCATGGTTCATGGAATTTCACACATGCGTTAAGGTGTTTCTGAACTAGTGCACCTATGAGCGGCTGGTCTTTTCTTCGATAACATAAACACTCATAAGGTGGGTAGTTTCACATCAATCCTTGTGTAAGTGTTAGCGTTTTCTTGGTGGAATGAATTTGATGAGTTTGGTGGTGTTCTCAAACCATTATAAACTCCATTAGTTTGGAATATTTTAAGTGGTATGCTTTGAAAGAACAAGGATGCCTTGGGTGATTTAGGCATCGAGGTTTGGTTGATGACACATCGGCAGGTGAAGCTAAGCTTTTTGAAAGGAAAGGACTGGTAATAGTTCAACTAAACATCTTTTAGTGACATGGTTTTACTCTTAGTTTCTCTTTTTAATGAGATAAACATGTCCCCAATCTTGACCTTATCTTGGAGGTAGTAAAATAGTGTCGTTCTTATGTTGTGCTAAAGTTTTAAAAGTTATTAGCCTTGATGAGTGGTTGTTATCTGGGTTGTACATGGGATATGTGATTCTTTAGGTTATGCCTTTTTTTCATGCAAGGGCATGATAGTTTTAAAATAGCCTAGCGATGGCTTGACTTGGGAATGTCACCAAAGGTCGAGAAAGGACTTCAGTGTACATGCGGTCTATAATGGAATCGTTTTAAAGGAATGTCATCGTTTTAAGGGAAAATGTGGGTTTTGGGGTCGGGGATGCCTTTCAAGGAAAGAGTCGTGGTTTTGGAGTTAAACCATTAAATACTAACACCATTGGTGGAATCACCAATGAGTGTTTGGTTAAAGAGTCAATGGTGGGATCATGCGTCAAGATGTGTGGGCTCAGTTAAACATCGCTTCGATGTTTGGGATGGATTTTGATCTTTTTCTTAGGTTTTTAAAGGCATAATCCATTGGTCTTGTAAAATGGTTAAAGGTGCATTTGGAATTTTTAAATGCAACATGACTGTTCAAACAAGACTTCATGACCTTGGTGGGTTGGTTGATGTTGTAGTAGTTTTCGATGGATTTTCAGGGATGAAAAGTTTTTAAGGTGGGTATATTGTAAAGTCTCGTGCTTTTTGAACTAGGTTAAAACATGAATTTTTTTAAAAATTTTCATTTTAATGACAGGTCAGTTTAAAAACCAAGATTAATGATTAAGTTTCGCTAGTTGCGATCTTTTAAACATGTTTATATCGGGATTCATTAAAGGCTCGAGGAGTTTCTGGATGGTTGGATGGATTTTGGGAGCACTGGACCAAGCAGTGACGTTTTCACAAGTTGCACATAGTCAGTCAAACCATGTGGGTCAGCAGTGCATGATAAAACAGGTGTCCAGTAGTGGATGCACGGTCTGTCAGACCATGCGTTTTACCCAGTTTTGAGTTTCAGGTTAAATTATTTAATTAAATTCCAGGTTAAAAAGGGATTTAATTAAATGTTTTGAAATGGGGTTTTTATTTAATTAAATTCAAAGTTAAAAGGAATTTAATTATTTGATGCGAAATGGGGGTTTCATTTAATTAGATTTTAGGTTGATAGAATTTAATTAAATGAAGATGAATTGGATAATTTATTAAATTAAGTTCAATTGAAAGGATTTTAATTAAATTATGTGTTTAAATGGGGATTTGGGTTTTATTAAAGAGGTGTAATAAATGATGTGTGTAAATGGGGAGTTGGGGTTTATCATAGAGGTGTAATAAATGATGTGTTTAAATGGAGAGGTTGGGGTTTATCAAAGATGTGTAAAATTAAATGGTAATAATAATAATATAATGTTTATTATTATTATTATTGATATTATATCAATCCTATTAGTTTATTAGGGTTTTTAATTTATTTTAGAGGGTGATGAAGTAGGTAGGAACCCCCCCCCCCCCCCTTCTCCCATACGTGAGGAACAACTCCCCTTGGCTCTTCCATGGTGGTGCATTACCCCCTCAACCTGGCTCCCTCTCCGTGCATCGAATCATGGTGATTCCTTCATGAAAGTTTTCTATATCAGTGAGGTGTGTCCTTATCCAAGAATTTTTTTGTTTTCATCGGTTGTTTCAGCTCTCCATCACCCACAACGTACCCATGGTGCAGCACCCATGGGTGGTGCACCACCCCACCTCTCAGCTCGTCTTCATGTAGTTATCTTCATCTAGTTCCTTGATGAAATTTTTCTGTCTCGGTGAGGTGATTCCTTCTCCATGTGTTTCGTTTTTTTCATCGGCTATTTCAGATCTCCACCACCCGATCTCTATTAGGCTGAAACCCTATATTAGGATTTAATTCGTTTTCTTCTTTTCTTCTGGTTCTAGGTGGTGCGGAAGATGTCTCGGGACCTATTGGTCTGTATTCTGACAACCGTCGCTAAAAGAGAAGCAGTTCGACTCAATTTGGTTTAACGCCTTAATTTTTGGGTAAGGATATATACCCAATAATTGGTTTCTCACCCCTTGAATTAGGTGATTATGTTTTATTTGAGTTTTCGTTAATTAATTGGGTGTGTGTTGGTCCCCACCACACTAATTTTGGGTACCAGTATTATTGTGAGGGTGTTACGATCCATTTTTTTGAATTGAACAACATTTATGTTAAAATATGTGTGTGCGAGAAAGCAACGACTTTGAGTTAGAAATCAAGGATTTTCCATTCTTTGAGGTAGGGTTCTCAACATTGTCTAATTAATAAAATGCAGTTTTTTTATTTACTACTTTTGATAAAGTTGACTATAATGTTTCAATAAATTATTTATTGTTGGGATGAGATAATTAATTTTTAATTAATTATATTCTTTGAGGTTGAAATTGAGATAATTAGTAAGAGGATTAATTATGAGATATTAAATTGGTTGAGATGAGATGATTAATTATGAAATAATTATGTCCTTTGAGATAATAATTATTAGGGGATTAATTATGAGATATTAAATTGGTTAAGATGAGATAATTAATTACAAACTAATTATGTACTTTGAGATAATAATTATCAAAGGATTAGTTATGAGATATTTAATTGGCTAAGATGAGATAATTAATTATGAATTAATTATATTCTTTGAGAGAATAATTATCAGGGGATTAATTATGATATATTAAATTAGTTGAGGTGAGATAATTAATTATGAATTAATTATGTGATTTGAGATAATAATTAATCATAATATTAATTATGATATATTAAATTGGTTCAGTTGAGATAATTAATTATTAATTAATTATGTGTTATGATATTTTAATATAGATAATTAATTGGGGGATTAATTATGAGATGTTGGTATGAGTCTATGCTGAGATAATTAATTTATGAATTAATTACATGATATAGAGATGGTTTCCTAGAGACAATTCATTTATGAATTAATTATGTGGTATTGACACGGTTACCATGATACTAGTTAATTTTTGAATTAACTTGAGTAATTGTTGTGATAAGTTAATTGTTTATTTAACTAAATGACTTATTTTGTTTAACTAATTATTGAATTAGTAATGAGATTAATGATGATAATTAATCAATGAATTAATTATATCATGAAGTGGTGAATAGTAACATTGACATTCATGGGTATTTGAGTATGGAATGGTAATATGGACATTCATCGATGCATGAGTATGGAATGGTAACATAGACATTCATGGTGCGTGAGTATGGAATGGTAACATGGATATTAATGGGTGCGTGAGTATGGAATGGTAACATGGACATTCATGAGTGTGTGAGTATGGAATGGTAGCATAGACATTTGTGGTGCATGAGTATAGAATGGTAACATGTACATTCATGGGTGCATGAGTATGGAATGGTAACATGGAAATTTGTGGTGTGTGGGTATGGAATAGTAACATGGACATTTAGGGGTGAGTGAGTATGGAATAGTAACATGGACATTCATGGGTGCATGAGCATGGAATGATAACTTGGACATTCAAGTGTGTGTGAGTTATGGAATGATAATTCCATTCATTGGGTGAAATATAAGAATGGTAACATGATACTTATTTTTTTTACTTAATCTAATAATATTAAATAATGTGATAAACTATTCATTATAAATTATTTATATATATATTTATTCTATTCTGACTCATATTTCGGCTATGAGCCGAAGCATGTATCGTTGTCAGGTGTCCCTTTGGAACCTGGACATCTTGTTGGTTATTTATTCAATTCTCTCATTACTTTGATATAATTTTACACTAATTAATTTTATTGTATTTTCTAGATTGAGCTATATATATGTGGTCCCTACCTACTGAGATTTATATCTCACACCCTATTCGGGTCGCCATTTCATTGGGGTGCCTGAGTAGACTCTACTTGTTTACTGGACCTTGGACATTACTTGTTGTTGTTTTCTTGTACCTAGGAGTTAGGAGAAAAGTACCTAGTGGGAGAGGATCACTTACCTTGAATTTACATACTCACACACCCATGAATGGTACATGGACATTCATGGGTGTGTGAGTATAGATATTCATGGGTCCATGGTAACATGGACATTCATGGTCGAGTTAACTAAATGACCTGTTAACTAAATGACTTGTTTTTTTTCATATTTGTTTTTTGAATTCATTTAGTGGAAATCCATGGTTAAAAGGTAAGTAAAAAATAGATATCCTTAAGGTCTAATAATGGAGGTGAATATTGTGGAAGTGACTTTAATAACTAATTATAGAACAAGGGAATCAAAATAGAGAAAACTATAAGTATAACACCTAAAAAGATGTTATGGATGGATGAATGGATAAAAATAAAATAAATAGGACTGTATAAAGAGGTTACACTCCAGTATGTGTAATGATATTTAGATATAATTTCGTGAAATAAAAAGTTAAACAAATTCACTGAGAACCATTGGGGAAGAAGATTCTTAGGCAGTTAGGGTCTGGTAAACTAGATGAAATTAATATCTAGAATGTTTATATAATATTTTCTTATTTCTATGTTGATTTTATGTAATGGAACAAGAACTAGTATAACTCCAATGTATGATTCTTTATGAACCATTTATATGAACAATTTGGCTTCAAATTCCGGGATGATAATCATCAAAAGATAGTATAAGTCTAAAATTTTATTTTCAATGAGAGGCTCTTATAATAATACTGAAATAGAGTTAAGGTAGAATTTGATAACATAGAATCAATATTCCTTCTGCCACTTGATTTAGAAAAATTATTTGGGGAGTTTTTTTTTCTATATGGTTCAGGTAATGGAACTTTTTTTATATAAATTAGGATAGATAATGGTTTATATGAATGCTAAAGGGTTACAGAGGTGTGAGGAAGAGTTTCGGAATATATAATATTGGAAGAAAGGGAACTAAAATATGTCATAATTTAATGATCATAATCTGACATAGAGTTTCAAATATGTTATATTTTTTTATATTGACATTTTTTTAATGACATGGAATTCAAATTTTTAATTGATGGTGGAGAACTTGGAATCCTTTAAAAGGTTTCTAAACTATATTATTCTGGAAAGTAGAAATTATAAATGAATGATGAATTGGATTAACAATATTCTAATGAATTATAGAGACAATGATTTTACCAAAATTTAATATTGTGTTTGTAAATAAGTGTGTATTATAGTTGAAATAAAAAGATGGAGGAATTAAATGATATGAGGCTTATTTTGTGATTATTGGTTTCTATAATAAAGAGTGAATTGATTTCTCATAAATAATTTAACTTTTAGTTAAACATAGTACACTCTAGATATTACTTATTTTGGTTTCTACTATTGAATCACACTTAGAAAAAAAATGATATTGAAATTTTATTCCTTAATAGTGATTTGGAGGAATTCATTAACATGAAACAAAAATTTTGTTTTTAAGAAAATCATAACAAGGACATGGTGTGTAATCTGCAATATAGTCTCCTTATATCGAAAGAATCACTAAGAAATAATAATAATAAATTTGATACATTTATCTATGAAAATGGATTCATGCTAAGTAACTTTTAAGAACATTTCAACAAGAAGGTGTTTTATGAAGAGTTCTTCATCAGTCTACTATTAATACTAAGGACATACTCTTGGTTGATTGAATAGTCAATGGATTCAAGGGTTTTAATTTGATTTATTTGGATGTTTCAAAATAAATTATCTTAGATCATACTAGAAGATTCATGGGATGTGAATTAAAAGATTCAAATATTCTGTATTTTATGTTTTTTCTCAAAGGAATTACAACTATATATTCATTGAGTGGTTTTCAACGACTCTATGAAAGTTGGTTTTAAATCCTATGTTCAGGTGCACAAAATTATCAAAGGGGGAATCATCAAGAAATGAATATGTGGAGAGATACATGGAAATTTTTATATATTATATAACAATTAGAATATTTATTTAAGCGGTGGTTTTTACCAGATGTGACATTTCTTATTCAGTGGGAGTTATAAGTTGATACATGTAAAATATTAGAATGAAACACTTATCAGTTGTAAAATTGATCATCTACTATATCAAATA
The DNA here is from genome assembly GCA_963277665.1 of Viscum album. Classification (NCBI taxonomy): domain Eukaryota; kingdom Viridiplantae; phylum Streptophyta; class Magnoliopsida; order Santalales; family Viscaceae; genus Viscum; species Viscum album. The sequence continues at coordinate 1,681,193,511 of OY728135.1, forward strand.
AATTAATGATAATACATAATTCTTCTAGTTATTTGAACCAATTAAAGGATAAGTATATGTGAATATGGGGTTATTTTTATACTCATAATTGTAAAAATGGTTATTTTTATTCATTTTGGGGGGTGATGATCTGTTGGACATCTAAGATACATCAAGTGGTTGAACTATGTACCATGATAGAAAAATATGTGGCAAAAATATAAGTAGAAAATGAGTTGGTTTTCTTAGGGTTCCTTTCTTAGGAACATATGAAGGAATAAAAAAGTGGGATACTCTACTATAACAGTCAGAGTGTTATACACATAGAAAAAATATACAATTTTTATTTAAGGACTATTCATATCAACCAAAAGTAATAATAAATTTTTAGTTTGATAGAGGATAGAGTGTTATAGAAATAAATCATATCCAAAATGAATAATTCTGGTGTTATGTGAATCAGAGTATTATTCTATAAAATCACGTGGAAAGACTTTATGTCAAAAAGATTTGGGTGACTTGAAGGTGGTAGAGATAATTTCTGATTATTGAAAAGGATGAATATTTTAAGTTGACTATGTGTTGTAGGATTCCATAATTAATTAAATAAAATACATTAGTGGGATATTCTTAGGAGTTAAGATAATTTTTTCGTTTTTATATGATTATAATAAAATTATAGAATATATTAGTCCAATCATTAATGTGGTTTCATTTAGTGATGGTAGAACTCCATACAAGGACATGTTGATAGAAATTGATAAAATTATGACAGTAGTGTGCAGATTGGTCGGTTTTTTGGATGGTTTCCAAATGAGTGTATAATTTGTATAGAAATATGTGGACCTTTCTTCAATTGGTAGTAAATGGGGAATCCATGGATTAATAAGGTATATTGATAGTCATCTTGACTCAATGGAAGAAAACCTATAAAAGTTAAAGGGTTATTCTACTAGAATACTTAGTGGGTATCTATTTAAATGTGAAGTGGGTAAATATTCACATGTGTATTGTGATAACATGATGTTTAGTAATCTATGTGGTTTTAAAGTCATAGTTATTGGAAATTTAGGTACATTATAGATAATTTTAATATATATATAGCAGTGTTCTCCCATGGACATTCAACTTATTATCTGAACCAATTAAATTCAATGTGTTCTTTTCTACATCATTTTCACTTTAAGTTATTTTTATGTGTGTGAATAATGTTGGTAGATATAGTTTGGATATTAAGGTTGCTTCCATACATAATATGTTCTGTTACACTTGGATCAGTGGTGGGGGATTATTTTACACTATTTCTGAGGTCCATATGTTGAATTTATTTTGGATCAATGGATAGTGGTTCTGATGATATTGATTTCAATAGTCCCTTAGTTTGGTTCTGTCTTCTCCAAAACAAAGGAAAACTCAAGCATGCTTTGTGGGAATTTAAAAACATAACCCATAATTCCACAAAAGTGACCATATATTTTCTTATATATGGGATAGTGGCAGTCCTGCTAATTGTTGTTTGTATATCTTCACTTTTTATTTTTATAAAAAAATTGGTTTCTTAAGATGATAATTACTAGATTCTACTATATGATATGGAATTAAATGTTGATAAAATGCTATGAAATTTTCATAATAATGACTTTCATCAAAATTATTTTGCATAAATATTCAACAAGAAAGGTCATCTCTACTCATTTATCAAGGTGGGACTAGTGCTAGCCATTATAACCCCCTTGATACTTGAGAATCATCCTCTGAATATTGAACCAACATGGGAAGGGCCTTACACCATAAATTAGTTATAATATAATGGAGAAAAATCTATGATCAAAATGGATGGAGATTATGTCATAGATGTTAAAAATAAGATATTTCACAATAAATAAATTTAAAATTTTCATGAATATGATTACATCCTGGTGATATGATATAGAACTACACAAAAACATCTTTTCCAAATCATGTAAAAAAATATAACTATGGTCCATTTTTTATGACTTTAAAATTAATGGGATATGTCCTCATCACATGAACATAAACTATTGAACACCTGATTGTAAATCATAATATGTTAAACTATGTGACATATGGTCCACCATAAATTACCTCTCAAACTATTTAGTGACACCTGGATTTCTAATCCTGAGACTAACTACCAATCTCAATCAATTCTATACTTAAAATTGATTCTTTAGAACTTTAATTCATATAGGATTTCCCTAAATGGGTGAATAATTGATGTGAAACATTCTAATTCTATGCATGATTGAGATCATCAAAAGGAAACCTTATTTTTTATCTCATGATGTTAAACTATATGACATATTATCCACCCTCAAAAAAATAAAATTTCTTAGAATGACCTATCTATTATAGCATAATTTACAAAAATGAGATCCAGATGTATGAAGAGCTCTACCAACACATGGATTTCATCTATAATCCTGTGATGGAATGAATATGATATTAATTTTATAATTCCTTAATTAGGCTATGATTATCATTTCATAGTTTTCTACCATGATATAATAGTTTTCCACTCCTATTTCTGATATAAATCTATATGGGAGGGTCAAGAATAATGTAACATTCCCATAAACCTATGATAAAAAAATAATATTCTCATATACATAAGCTTACCCCAATTGAGAATTATACTTCTTTAGATATATCATAGAAATGATCTATAGGGAAAATAATAAATACCTCATAAAATTAGAACTATATTTGACATGATTCCTATTTCATCAAGATATTTAGCAATTCATGGATTCTATTATCTAAGCCCAATCTCAGATCCTTTGATCCAACTCCTTGTGTGTAGGCTCTTATAAATCCATAATAGATTCAAACAATTCCAAATAATATAAAAATAAATTATGGAGCACTATTTAATTTTTCTGTGGTTTAAAAATGTATAAAATATGGTATAACATACTTGAAATCCTAAACTAATCTGGATAGTCTATTGGCATGACATGTTTCTCTTAGAGAATATCCAGATATATGTTGGAGTCCCCATTGCATGTTATTCTCCATTTGCTAACAAGAACCAAGAATAAAACAATAATACCAACATTTTTATATGATCAATGTGTGCATTTATTATCAAACATTGGGATACATTATGATTATTTGATCCCATATCTTTGGCCTAACTACAAGTTCCAATAAAACCACCTTTATCCTAATGACACAACCTTCATTTTAAGGTTTTCTCCCATTACCCTACAATGTGGAAGGGCTATATCGTTTAATTCATATGCCTTATTTGTACAAATTTACCTATATAAAGGACCCAATTTTATGGACGTAAGGTATACAACACTTTTATCATTGTAGCATGATGATAAACTATATGATATATGGTCTATCAAACATTTCTCTAAAACTAATTAATGTGGTCCATTTTGTGAGAGATTTTTTCTCTATATATGATCTAGAACTACATGATACCCCCAACATCTATTTATATACCCATGAACCTAAAAGTTAGTATATCCCAAAATATTGAGATAATATAAACTATTTCCTTTCTCTTTCTAGATATTTTTTCTAAATTAATCATCAAATTTGTGGAAACATAAACACCAAAAATAGTTGGTTAATGTCGTGTGATCATAAACACCAAAAACTTATGTTCTAAGCTATATATCCATAAACTACATGCACCTCCCTCACCACCACCAATAATAGAACTAGGATTCTCATTCACACTGGTCAATGTCGTGTGAGCCTCCCACTCCCATGTGCTCCCCTAAATATTCTTGTTCTTCCACAGAATGTGCACTAAAGGAATTTATTGCCCATGGAAGGTCCTCTCCTATTGATCCTTGATCTCCACTAGGAACTTTGTAAAAGTTGCTCCGTCATCAATGTACAACTCACCCAAGTCAAATACATGTGATGAGTCATGTATGTTTCTCCTCAATTAGAATATGCGGAAGGAATCATTCACCCAATCTAACTACAGAGGTAGAGCCAATAGGTATGCCACCTTTCCCACTCTTCATAGTATTAGAAAAGGTCTGATGAACCTCGGAGATAACTTGTTTCCCCAGCCAAATCTTTACATCCCATGTTGAGGAGATACCCGAAGGAACACATGGTCTCCCTCCTCAAACTCCAAGGGTCTCTATTTACTAGCATCATAGGACTTATGATAGCTCTTTGTAGTCTTCATCCACTCCTGGATGACATGCATCATCTCTATAGTATCCTCCACCAAGTTTGGCCCATGAGCACTGACTCTTCATGGTCAGTTCAGTAAGGTGGCGACTTGAAGGTCCACCCATAAAAGGCCTCAAACATTGTCATACCTATGGTGGAGTGGTATTTGTTGTTGTATGAAAACTCCACCAAAGGTAGTTTATCCTCCCAACTACAGCCAAAATCGAGGATGCAAGCACGTAGCATGTCCTCTAGAACCTGAATGGTCTACTCCATCGGGTTGTCTATCTGCAGATGGAATGTTGTGCTAATGTGTAGCTATGTCCCCAATGCCTCCTACAATCTCTTCCACAACCAATATGTAATGTGTGCATCTCGATCTCAGACTATCATCAATGGGACTCTGTGGAGTCAAACTATATCTTGCATGTCGAGGAATCCCAAGCTCTCTACGGGACTCAATCCCAGAAATTATAAAAAGTGAATGACATGGTGAGTTGGTCAAAGATCACCTAGATGGTACCATGTACCCCAAATGTATGTGATAAACCTATTATAAAGTCCATAGATATCCTTTCGCACTCCCTTATTGTCACCCCAAGGAAGAAAAGAGAAACCCCTTCCAAGCACAGAGGCTCGACATGGTGTGTTGAAAACCCACAAAATTGATTAAACAATTGATCAGATTTTATATCAATAGGTAAGCCTTGCTTTAATCTGTTCTGTCATCCCTAGTTTATGCCTTAACACCCACATGCATATCCTGATGCATCTCATCACTTCAGGCGTCCATTTCCACCATTTTTCATTCTATGAAAGGATTATGTGCTACCCACATTTCAAATATCCATCAAGGGCATTCCCTATGGACAAATGAGAACCTAAATTCTCACTATTGGTATCATCAAGATATGCCACCCTAACTCAATTTAAGAGAGGAGGGGTAACAACCACCGATTGAAGGTAAGCTTCAACATATTTATCCAAAAAGGATAACTATAGTGATGCCAAATTCTCAATTTCCTCACTTATTAACTAAAAAATGGATCTCCTGCTGAGAGAATCCACATACACATTTCCCTTACTTGGGGTATAGACTCTCTCCATGTCATAATCTAGGAGGAACTTTTAGCCAAATACACTATCAAAAATTCAGAACCATTTGAGAGAAGATATACTTGAGACTCTTTTGGTCTGAGTACATGATAAACCACCCACCCATTAGGTAGTGTTTTCACATCTTCAATACAAATACTACCATTTCAAACACAAGATCGTGGGTCACATTGTTCTGGTCATGTGGTCTCAACTAATACGAACCTTAGGAAATCACTTCTTTCCTCAGCATTAGGAAACAACCAAGTCTGATCCCTAATGCATAACAGAACACTACATACTTTACTCCCTCGTTTGGAAAACTCATTATTGTGGTGATCATCAAACTCTTTCTTAACTACTGAAAAGCCTACGGTCTCCTTTCTATCCATTTGAAAGGTTTCCCCTTTCAAACATTCTAAGTTTTCATCGAAAATTTGGTAGAGGATACCCGTTCTCCATGGTCACTTTGTTAAAGTTATGATAATCCACACATAACCTCAAACACTAGGTCTTACTAAGACCGTTCTTTTCAAGTCCTCCACTTGTACCCTCACCTTGAAAATCTCTGCAAAAGCTATCTGATATAAAAATGATGATATTGATTCCATATCAGGGTGTAGAAAAATGTATAATTCTATCTCCCTATATGAAGGTAAACCTGAAAACACCTCCTAGAAATTCATCCTCATACTCCACCACTATTTCTAAATACAAAAACTCATAGCATCCACTGCCCTAAGGGTAAGTCTATCTGACTCAAGAGTGATCAGTTGCACCCTCCAATGAATGAGTCTATCCCTTTCTCTATGGGATTCTTTTTTTTCACCGACCAAGGAAAACCCCATTCCATTGATGCAGACATACCGCACCCTTTTTTCCTAAAATAGTCGATCTGGGCATGGATTTTTGATAAACAATCCATACAAATAATGATGTTGTAAGTCCTCAATAAAGACACCATGTGGTTTCAACTGAAACTCTCGCCTTAAGGGTCAGATCACACTATCGGTATAAGTGTGATTATTAGGTATCCTCTTATAGGTATCTCCAGACGTAAGGATCAAGTCAACAGTTTAACAATAAAATCTAGGTCTAAAAAAATATTTGTGACAATGAAGAATGATTAGAACCCATGACTATTAATATGGTAGCTAAGAATAGGCACAGACCATACCTCAAATCATTTCTAGAGCCCTTGGTTCATATACCTTGACTGCATGTAGCTTCCCTTTCCCCTGTCCTCTAGCTCCCTGAGCCTGGTGTGGACCACTCAGGGGTGGTGGTGGTAAAATGTATAAATTTATACCACCTCCTACTACTCTCCCATCTCCTCTTCCATATCTTCCATCATACAAATTCATCTTTTCCAGTCATTGTCTCTTCCCCGATGGCTCATCCACCGTTTCACTGTCAGCATGATGGGATAAAAAATCACTAGTGATATGTCCCCTGCCATCTTATAAAAATAATTACCTCCTCCTAGGCGGAGTGGACTCACCCTATGATCCATGAGCTATAGATCCCCTATATTGGGACTTCTTCTCAAAACATATCATGTGTCCAAGTATCTAAGACTGACGTTGGATTCCTACTTTCCCATTACTGACATCCAATGGATGTATCTGCTCAGTCAAAGGACTTTCAACAAAAACGGTTCTCTATAGAACCCTAGAATAAGTAGGAATACACAGAGAAATAGCGATGGCTCATATTTCCCTAAATACACCTCATTCGGAGGTTCGATCCCTGAAGAACTGATCGTATCATATTCATCAATTACCTAGAAAAGTTAGTATTCCTCGACCTGAATGTCCCGAAGGCCTTCATTTTTATTTATTTTTATAACCCCCCTTTCAAGGGATAAGGGGGAACCCTAACAAGGGCCGTAGGATTAAATATTACATGGATGGTAGGCTTAAGAGATATTACATGACCTAAAGATCTTAGGGAATTCAACCAAACTACAACTACAAGGAACTATCCCTCCCCAGCATCTGTATCATGATGGTAGCTCTCCACCTTTTCATGTCCATCTGGATAAGCTTTCCATGAAAGAATAGGATGGTCCCAATGGCATATCCATACCCTCTCATTCTTCCAAATCCATTGGTTCTACTCTGGGGAGTGCACCTGCTCTAAATCCTCCTCTGGGGCTGCTTCTTTTTTCTAGAGTCAGTCTGGGGAAACTGCACTGATCATGTGTCTCGAAGGCCTTGAGGTGGCCCAAAGACCTTGAGGTGGCCTGAAGGCCTTAAAGGTAGCTTGAAAGCCTTACTGGCCCGAAGGCCTTAAGGACTAAAATCCCAAACTGGTGGCCCAAGGTGAATAGTTCTAGCTGCTATAGTGCCGAACAGTACCTGTTATAATACCTGCTACAGTACCCACACAATAGTGCTACAGAACCTAATACAATACTACTATAGTAACCCTAAATTATGCCTCTTCCTGGTTTTGAACCTAGGTCTCTTGGATTCACTTAGATAGACCTCACCAATTGGGTTGAGGCTCATGTGTGTATTCCTCGATGAATACTCATCTACTGACATGTCATCCTTATGAATTTGTAGAAACTCTTGGGCATGCATATCCCTTAGATTTCATGGTGATACCTCCTTCTCTAAGAAAGTTTCTCAAACTCTATCTATAGAAGATTTACCTCATCATAAGATCAGGTAATCTAAACCCCACCATTTCCCTACTGATCCGCGTAGAAGGATCACCTCTAGGACCACCATATGATCTAATGGTGTCCTAAATGGATGAAAAACTTGGTCATCACCTCAAGAAAATCCTTAGCTGCCTATGAGTTAGGCTTTCCTCATAACTTGAGGGGTCTCTTTCACTAAAACTTATAAAGTTTTCTCATCCCGCACATCTCATCTCCTAGTACTACAAGTACCATGTGCTACTCCACAGGTGATGGTATAGTTGGTACACCACTTAGTGGTACTGTCTCTAGTACGAATCCCTGTACCCATCTCATCACCCCACAGATCATCCTCATGATCATGCAGTGGAATCCTAGATGGTTGTCTACATGGAAGCATCTTGAAACAAAACAAGATATACCATGATCAATAGAGTATACCTGGTGAGATGAATCACGAAGGATATAGAAAACTCAACCCATTCATATACAGTGAATGTACCATCATTTTTCTCTACAACTAGTGTTTTCATATACCAAGTTGAAAAGCAAAATTCAAGGTCCTTGTGTATGAATATGTCGGTCACTGCACCATCACAGGATTCTCTGGCTTGAGAGCTAAACTCGAAATACTTAATATTGTTTCCCCAAACCAAACTCATATATTGTGGGTTCTTAAAGTAGAACCAACCTCCCTCTAATACCAAATGTAGCAACTAGGCCCTGTTGACATCACAGACACCCTACCTTAACATGGTCGTCGGGTCTTAGCCTGATAGGTACCACCAGTTTCCCCACAAACACGTGGTCCCCACCCCGGGGCCCACCCACATGCCTGAATGGGTTATATATCTAATGGAAGTCCCCACATGCCAACATATGTCCTTTTCAGTGTTATTTTTCCTCACTCACACACACCTTATAAAACTTCCAAGAAGGTCACTCATCATGATCACTACTCTAGGCCAAGTATGCTTAACTGTGGAGTTCTAATTAGGTAGTCTCTCAAAAAGGAAGGTTCATCATGTTGACATGGGTCATATCATTTATTCATTTAACCCTTTATCATTCTGGGGTGTTACATTTACCCCCCCCCCCCCTTTAGAGCACAACATCCTTGTTGTGGACCCTACATATCAACCCAGACAGTGCACCTCACTTAAGGCCAAGTTCCTCCTCTAATACCACTCTATCATGACCCGTCCCCTGGGGCCCATGTTTTGACTACCGCAATCCCTCCTCTCATAGGTCAGGGGATGGAGACTAGCACCGAGTAGGCATATCTCAAGAAAAGGGAGGCTTTTCTTAAGTACCGATACACACATGCACAACTCTAAGACACAGATGTTGGAAGATGAAAACATGAAGTAAAGTAACACAAGGTATTATAGTAGGAAACTGAAGGTAAATAGGGATAGAATACAAGCCCAAGTAAAAATAGAAAAGTACAAGTACAAGTCTCTATAACTCCTCCATAGAAAACCCTATCTAAAGTGTAGGTACAGAAACAACTGTCTGAAGTTGCAAGAGCACATCTCATCTATCAGGCTACTCTAAGAACCACCCTGCCCTAGTCCACCAAGGACCCATCAAAGCATCGATCATCTTTATAAGACATGAAATTTGTAGGCGAAGCCAATGCAGGGCTGAGTAAAACATTACTTTTTAGGTACCTAAAACCACAAAGGTATACCACAAAGAAATACACAAAGCAAACTACCAAAGAAGTACACAAAGTGTAGCTTCTAAGAAGTGTAGTAAAGAGAGTCACTAGAGTTATCTCACACAGATATAAATCTAAAGTATGGAAATCTAGGCTATCAGTCGTAAACACTAAACACCTTTTAATTCTAATACACTCATCCCTAATGAGTCACCTAGGCCTTTTAGGGAACCTATACCCACTCTTAAGAGTCTTCTTATCACAACCAACCACAGGGTTCCTGCTTGTAGCGTGCTTGATTCTGGGAGATTATAATCCTCAAGCCATCAGTCATATCTCAACTTCCACTAAACCCCACTTGAATAACTGAAATTTATATTTTTATTTGATTTTCTGAAAGTCCGGTTAAAGGAATCGATAACCACATAGGAGGGATCCAAGACCAAAAACAAGACAAAATTTGAAATTCAAAGAGCATCACCACTACTGAGGTGGTCCAAACCATGAGGAACCACATCAGCCTAGCACACCTTCATCCATCCACCACCATCATACAACTCCGTAATTGTCGTCTTCCCCCCCTGACGGAGCCACACCACCGGAGATCATCCCCAAAAATTGACCATCACAGAAAAACCCAAACTGTCGTCACTCACCCTCATCGACCATCGATGCCGAAATCCTTCACCATAGCAGACCAAATCATAAAAACCAAAAAGAAAGAAGACAGTAATCATCTTAACAAGAAAAACTACATTCAACATCATAGATGAAAGAAGATAGCCGCCCCGTGTGGCCTCCGTTGCACCGGATCGGTACGCTGCAAACCCAGCAAGCTTCCAAGAGAACAAAGAGAGAAAGAGGACATCGTCGGTGTCGATCTTTCCAGAGGACGGCACCTGTAACCTCGTACTGACCCGGGAGAAGACGAAGAACCTACCGAACCCAGACAATAAGAAAATAGGGGGCACCATCAGCGGTTGAGGCTGTCACGGATGTGGGGAATAAACCTGCAAATCTGAATCGTCAGATGAGATTGAATGACAATCTTCATCGACAGAGCTCCAAGGTCCTTTCCAGTCATCGAAACTAGAGAGCGGTCGACCCACTGATCCATGCACAACCCAAACACCGACTGTTATGAACCCAGGAACTATCCCAATTCACCAAGAATCCTTCAAACCAGACATGGGGAAGAATACTGAAACACCACCAGGCCAGACTGGCGATCCGTGTGCCCACGTCTGACCCGAAGAAAACAATAGAAAATCGACAAAAACAACCTGTAACTAGAAAACAGACAAGGGACTGCCGCATTCCCCGAGCATCCCTAAGGTCACCCTATGCAACCTCGTAGTGGCTTGGGAGGAAGAGGATGTGCCTGGGGCCAGAATAGGAGAGGGGGAGACAACAGAGAAGGCCCTTGTGGGAGCGGACCTGCAAACCAGATTCATCATCAGAGGTTGAAGAACTTCGGATTTGCGAAACCATGGGGTGATCGGCACCATTATTCCATCACCACACACCCAACCCTTGATTGCATCTTTCCCAATAGAGGAAGAGAAGGGAGGGAGGGGGAAGACGGTGGTGGGGAAACCCTAATCCCCAAAGGAGCTCCCGTGGTGTATGGTTTGGAAGTTATGATCCTTTGAGTAAAAAGGGGTCGGTTGGGTCTTTGACCAATCGGATCGACTCGACCCAACCCAACATGACCCAGTTTGGCCATCCCAACCTAACTCGGTCAGTTCTGGGTTGACTTTTTCTAGCCTATCCCAAAGGCTAGGCCCATTAGGCATGGTGGACCCAGCCTGTTGGGCTATGGTTCTAGCCTACTGGGTCACCCAATGGACCGTTCTTCATCTGGACCGGCCCATACTGACAGGCCAGTTTTTTCCCAACCAAGCTAATCAGTTTCCTGGTCTTCCCCTTCTGCCAAGCCCATGCTGTCGGGACGTTTCTGTCCAGCTGGGATGCTGCAATCATCGCGTCTGTCCAATCCCGCGGGCCACCGCGTAGCCACCCTGTAGCTTTTTCGTGGAGGTCCTACTACGATCTATTTGGACCGCAGTTATTCATCATGGGACATGGTTGGATGCCACATCCACCCACACCACCACTAGCTGCCTTCCAATGGCAGATTCCATGGGCTTCTTTCACCATCATGGTGCACCGCCTCCTAAACATGGTCATCGCCGCGTGTCATCGTTGGTGTGCCAAAAGATGCTTCTATGGGACACTAGACTCACTCCAGTGGTCTATTTTCTGATCTGTAAGTCCTTTTGTGATCCTCAGATCTCTAACTCCGCTTCTATGTGATCTTAGCTTTCTTTCCACCGATCTTGGCGTCCGACCACGTTCGTAACCTCTCGGCAAGAATCTAATGCGACCAAGGGGGTCCAACGGCGAAGAACGTGAGGAGGGAGGGGGATCACCATGAAAACCCAAGGCAACAAAAGTCAACCTTATTCCTTTTTTCCTTCGTTCATTGCACTAGAAAAAGGGTAATAACTTTGAATAATCACTACATTATAATACCCTTTATTTAATCCCTAAAATAGATTTCCCAAACCCACAAGAATGGCCGACACATGGATCAACTTGTTAGTGATTCGATATGTGTTTGTCGTTTGTTATTGAAGAACAGGGAAAGGTAATCACTTATAAATAAACCCCTTCCTTGAAAAAAGATTAGTTAGAATCAGGGTTTGATCGTCATTGGTGATCCATCGAGAGATTACATGATCCATCAATCATTAGTGATCCATCATTCGTCGTCATTATTCGATCACTAACAGAAGTTCTCCAGAGGTTTAGAGAAAACTCTAGGGTCATCCCCTGATTTTGTAACTTTGATTATCCATTAAAGGAGGAAATGTGTTTTAGTGTTTCTGTTACGCTAAGTTTCCACATCATTACGCATTTCATTTATTAAGTGAAACAGTTGCCTCGTCATTCTTTTGTAGCAAAACACTTTTGAATAAAATAATATTTCTTAAGTTTATTTAATTTTTCTTTAAAACGCCCAAAAAATAACTTTTACCCTTGACCCACGTTGATGAGGATAGGCCCCTCCTAAGGAAATTACACCCTCATGAGATCAATGGTACTCTCATATTATCAATATGAGTTACCATTTATGAGTTATAGGGATTTTAAAAATAAAATTATTTTATTTTATTATTTTATTTACAGTTACATCCCAAAAACTACCTTCCACAGTTGGCCCAATCCGGCCAATGTTATGATCCCCCTAGGGAAATAATACCCTCATGAGCTCAATGGTGGTCTTGGATTTTAAATCTAAGTCACCATTCATGAGTTATAAGGATTGTAAAAAAAATATTATTTTATATAATTATTTTATTTATAGTTATGCCATTTTGGGTTTTCTCACTAGTGGCATGCGCTGACTAAGGTTATGTCGCATCTAGGGTAAAACCACCATCCTTAATGAAATGGTGCCCTCATATTTTTATTCCTGGAACCCATTTAAGAGTTATTCCTCTTTTTCAGGAAACCCAATCATCCATGCTATTTAAAAACTTAACATTTTTCTATGGACCATTACAGGAACACCGGGCCTTGGAATCACACTCCGTCTCAGTCAGAGCCTGGTCTTAGAATGTTTCCAGTAATTTTCTAAAAATAGAACCAAGAAAATACAAGTCATTAAATTATCCTCACCTTAAGGATTTACATCCCTAAAATCCAAACCAAGGGATTCCCAAATGGATGAGGGTACAAGTACGAACCTGAGCCTCCCACTACCATATGTGCCCTTGGAGATTCTTGTGTTTCCACCAAATGTGAACTAGGGGAATCGATCACCCATGGAAGATCCTTTCTTATCAATCCTTGATATCCACCAGGAACTCTATAAAAGTCGCCCCATCATCAACGTCCAACTCGTCCCAGTTAAATACATGTGATGAGTCGTGTACATTTCTCTTTAGCTAAAATATGTAGAAGTCATCGGGCGCTTGCTCTAATTGCAGAGGTATAGCCAAGAGGTATTCCACCTCACCCACTCTTCACAGTATTAGAAAAGGTCTGATAAACTTTAGAGATAACTTTCCACCCTGACCAAATCTATGTATCCCACATTGAGGAGAGACCTGAATAAACACATGGTCTCCCTCCTTGAACTCCAAGGGTCATTGTTGCCTACCAGCATAGGACTTCTGACAGTTCTATGCAGTCTTCATCCACTCCTAGATAACCTACACCTTCTCGGTAGTATCCTGCACCAACTTCAGGCCCATGAGTGCTGGCTCTTTGGGGTCAGTCCAGTAGGGTGGAGACTTGCAAGGTCGCTCATAGAAGGCCTCGAACGAATCCATATTGATGGTGGAGTGGTAGCTGTTATTGTAAACACACTCCATTAGAGATAGGTGATCCTCCCAACTATGACCAAAATCGAAGATGCAAGCATATAGCATGTCCTTTAAGACCTGAATAGTCCTCTTTGTATGGTCGTCTGTCTGCAGGTGGAAAGTTATGCTCAAGCGTAGCTGAGTCCCCAATGCCTCCTACAATCTCTTCCACAAACAGGATGTAAATCATGCATCATGATATGAGACTATCGTTGATGGGACTCTATGGAGTCTAACTATCTCCTACATGTAGAGGAATAAAAATATCTCTATAGGACTCTGTTCTCGAAAAGTTAAGATGTGACTAACATGGTGAGTTAGTCAACGATCACCCAGATGGTACTGTGTCCCCAGAACTGACATGATAAACCCGTTACAAAGTCCATAAATATCCTTTCTCACTCCATTATTGGAACCCCAATGAAGAAAAGAGAAAACCCTTCCAATCATAGGTGCTCAACATGGTGTGTTGATAAACCACGAAACTAATTAAACAATCTCTCAGCTTTTATATCAACATGTAAGCCCAACTTCAACCTGTTTCGTCATCCTTGGTGTCTGCATTGACACCCACATGAATATCCCGATGCATCTCATCACTTGAGGCATCCATTTCTACTATAGTGCATCCACTTAAACGATAACGTGCTCCCCGACTTTGGAATATCCATTAGGGGAATTCCTTTTAGACAACTGAGTGTTGGAACCAAGGCTGCTCGTTGCTAATAATGGAGGTATTTTTTTGTTTATTGTCAATCTGAACATGGATTACTAGGTAATTTGCAAAGAATAGGGTCATAAATTTGAGGTTGAAAGTAGTATTGAAGGTGGGGAAGTTTCCTAGTGTTTTCCAAATTTTTAGGCCTCAAAAATCAAGAGTTTGGTGATGGTTCAAAGCAACGGTATGTATTAAAGGCATGCGTTACAAGTTGAAGGTGTGTATTATACAGTGAAGGTGCATGGTATGTTGTGAAGGCATGTGGTACGCAGTGAAGAAGTGTGGTATGCGGAATAGTGCGCAGAACTGAAAACAGTTCACATCAATGGTACACAGTGAAGGAGTGTGGTACGTGGAATTCTACTAAAAACGGTTCGCAGTGATGGTATGCAGTGAAGGAATGTGGTACATATAATGTTGATGTTTGTAAGTATTTTTGTAGTTTGAATAATAATAGTGGTATGCGGTGGAGGGTAATAGTACGTTGAAGGAGTTCATTATAGTGAATATTTTCCCACAATGAAAATTTTGATAAATCATATTAGTGAAATTTTCAGAGTTATATTCCTATTTATAGAGTAGTAATACCCTTTTTTAAGTGATGATATTGGAGATTAAAATTTTGGGAATAAATTTGATGAATTTTGAAGTGGTACGTGGAGGAGAAGACGGTACACGGAGAGAATCATTCGCGTAAGGAAAACAGTTCACAGTAGCGAGCGTGGTTCATGCAGGAAGCTCTCGC
The DNA here is from genome assembly GCA_963277665.1 of Viscum album. NCBI lineage: Eukaryota > Viridiplantae > Streptophyta > Magnoliopsida > Santalales > Viscaceae > Viscum > Viscum album. Next base: position 1,681,208,904 of record OY728135.1, read on the forward strand.
AGTATGCGGCCGAGCAAGGTAGTATGTAGAGCAGGACAGTATGTGGAGGAGTGGAACAGTACATGGAGTAGGGTGTTCTGGGGTCCTTCACTGAGCACGTAAAGCCTCATTGTTGGTATCATCAAGTTGTGTCACCCTAACTCACTTTAAGAGATGAGGGGTAACAACCAATGATTGGAGGTAAGCTGCATCATCTCTATCCACAAAGGATAACTATAACGAGTCCAACTTGTTAGGTCCACTAGGCTAGATACCCTGAGAGGGGGGGTGAATCAGGGTATGACAGATTAAAACAACTTCCCCTTCTGATCTTGTTTTTTTGTTAGACAAAACCCTCTTATCTCTTTTTCCCATTGCAAAGTATGAATAAACCTTAAAGCATGCACAAGACACAACAATTTTTACTTGGTTCACCCTCACTGGGCTATGTCCAAGGAGAATACACCGATAGTGTGTCGATGTACCAATTCCACTATAAGTTTACTAATGTTTACAAGTTCGTAGTGGACTCATTGTCTCTCCTGGTTTACAACCACTCACAATTTGAGAACTCACTTCTCTCTCAACTGAAGTGAGCTCACTAATTCTTCAGAAGATCCACTCACAGTTTATAGATGTTTTGGTCTCTTCATTACCACTAATGAATGCATCTTCCACTGTATTTAGATTCTCTATTTAAGCCCAAATTTCATCCACTCATGAATACCCCTTTTCCCCTGATCACTGGCAATTCCTTTGGAAATACATTCGCAAAGAACCCTACTTCGTGAGGATCCCAATTTCGTGAAGATCAAACAAGCCTTCGCGAAGTCCCTACCTTTTCATGAAGCTCACACTTTCACAGAGCCCAGGCTGTCGTGGAGCTCAAGTCGTCACAGAGAGACTTCCCTCATGAAGCCCTCTAAGCCAATGTGGATCACAAAAATTTCAGGGATCTAGATTAGCCGTTGTGAAGCTCCTACCTTTCGTGAAGCACACTGCCTTCGTGAACCACCTTCGTGAGTTGAGAGCAATATATTTTCTTCAAAAACTCTCTCTACTTATCCTGAGGGGGTCGAGGTCTATTTATAGGTGATTACACCAACCCTCAAACCTTCCACGTGAAGTCAATACCACATCATCTCAAATCATGAAGCTCCGAAATTTCCGCCGGAATTCTGTCAATATCGCGAAGCACCACATCAATTTTCTGATCATGGAGCATTCTGTCAATACCTTCGCGCCTTCTCCGTGAAGCTCCACTCACAATTCCCTTCTCTGCCGCAATTCTCTTCAATTCTTCCATTCGCGAAGCTCGTTGTAATCGCGAAGAATCACCGTCAACATTTTTCATGTCTTCATGAAATCTAATCCATGAAGCCTATCTTCACGAAACTCATGCCTTTACCATATTTAAATTATATTTTCAAGGAAATATTCTTTTTGTGATGCTCACCAAACTACAAATTTTGGACCCCAAAAATTTGGCAAACACTGGGAAACAGCGCCACCTTGTATCTATTCTTTTGTACCACCTTCAAATCTTATGTTCCTTTTTCATAGTTCTTTGTTAACATGGATCATTAACAATATCTCTAGAACTTAACAATTCATCATGGAAACCTTCATTGTCAACAAACACAAGAAACCTAAAAATGCTACAATGATACCTTGAGGGATTTTTTCTCAACAATCTCCCCCTTTGGGATTGTTGAAAACTCTTCTCATAATGATTCTCTGCACTTTGATACCTCTTTGAAGCTCCTTCCATCATCTACCATCCTTTACCTCCTGCGAGTTAGATAGTGACCAGAGATTCACTCACCACATACTATAAGCCCACATGAGCAATGATCGTCGTGAGAAATAAGAGTAAATGAAAATATCATCAATGAATCACTTCATTTCTGCCACCAACTGTTGACACCCAACTGATACTAATTTCCAAAATGATTCCAATTGTTAATACCACACTAATACCAATTTGTGATAGTTGGGAACCTTCTCACACCATTCCAACATCAATGTTTTGCTTTTATCACGATCCTCAGTTGTCGTGATATCTATTCTTTGATTGATCACTTTTAGTATTGTCAGATTTATAACTCTCCCCCTATCTCATTTCTCTCCCCTTATCTCATTTCTCTATCTATTAGCTTCTCCCCATGTCTTTGACTAAGAAATTTTCTCCCTTTATTTTCCACAGTTTCTCCCTCTTAAGGAGTCATTATTTCTCCCCATTTTTCAACGAACCCAAAGGTCACTCCTCTGTGGTCTGATACATTAGAAAGAATACATATAAGCATAGAAGATAATAACACACCATACCTCAAGGAGGGGGGGTAGTCCTACATCCACACTTTTTTAAGTGTGGGGAGTTGACTGGACTCCCAGAGCTAGTCGATGTCTCTAAAAAGATTCATTGGGTTAGGCCTTTGTCATAATGTCTGCAACCTGTAGTTTTGTAGGCACATACTCCAACTTCACAATTACCTACTCAACCTTCTCCTTGATAAAATGATACTTTATCTCAATGTGATTTGTCCTTGAGTGATGAATGGGATTTTTGTTTAGATTTATAGCACTTGAGTTATCGCACTGGATTCCGATCAGAGATTTCACTTCAACGCCCATATCATCAAGCTGCTACTTCATCCAGAATAATTGTGTGCAATCTTGAGTGGTGGCAATATACTCTGCTTCTGTGGTGCTCAATGAAATGAAATATTTCTTCTTTATAAGCCAAGGAAAACACAATATTCCAAGATAGAAAGCACCTCCTAATGTTGATTTCCTGTCATCCACTGAACCAGACCAATCTGCATCAGTATATCCCAGTAATTCTGACTGATATTTGTCACTATATATCAAGCCAAAATCCACCATGAACTTGATATACCTAAGTATTATTTTCACTAAAAGCATGTGGATTTCCTTGGGATTACTCTGATATCTCACTTCTTGGAATGTTCCGAATACAATGTCAGGCCTTGTCACAGTCAAGTATAGCAAACTTCTAATGATTTTCCTATATTCTGTGATATTTACTGCCTTGTCATCCTCATATTTAAACAATTTCATCTAGGTAGGAACTGGAGTCTTCATCTCCTTATAATTTTCCATTCCAAGTCTTCTCAAAACCTCCTTGGCATATTTTATTTGAGAAATGAATGTTACATTCCTCCCTTGTGTCGCCTGTAGACCAATGAAAAAAATTATCTCTCCAATCATTGACATTTCAAACTCACTTTTCATGAATTTGAAGAACTGTCTGCACTAAGCTTCATCTGATCCACCAAATATTATGTCACCGACATAAACTAAGACCATCGTCCTTTGATTAATGTTTTTGTTGAAATAGAGATTGTAATCAACTCCCCCATGCTGGAAACCAAGCTTCTTCAAGTAATAATCAAGCCTTGAGTACCATGCTCTTGGTGCTTGTTTCAGCCCATACAATTCCTTCTTCAGTTTGAAAACCTTGTTATCATACTCATTAATTATAAAACCATATGGATGCTTGATATATACTTCTTCCTCCATAACCTCATTCAAAAATGTAGATTTGACGTCCATCTGGAAAACTTTGAACTTCTGTTGCACTGCAATAGCTAGGAATAGTCTGATTGTCTCTAGTCTCGCAACCGGTGCAAATGTCTCATCAACACTTATTTCTTATATCTGGGAGTATCCTTTGCATACTAGTCATGTTTTTTTCCGAATCATTGTGCCATATTCATTCATCTTGTTGAGATAGAACCATTTAGTCTCGGTGACATTCTTATTTTCTGGCCTCAAAACAATCTGCCACATCTGATTTTTCTCAATCTGATCAAGCTCTTCATTCATTTCCTGAAGCCAGTTTTCATCTTCAGCTGCATTAGCGAAGCACTTTGGATCAACCTCAGATAGGAAAGATGTCTTCTATAGTGATTTCATTCTCCTTGTTTGAACTAGAGCTGACTGATCACCAATGATATTATTCTTATCAATTTCAGCTCGACTCCTTGGCTTTTGTGCAGATACAGATTTTACTTCCTCATGCTCATCATCAGTATCTTATTCTGAATCAACATTAGTCACTTCTTCTCCCCCTGCATTTCTTTTCTCCTCAACACTTTCATCAGGAAATTGTTCATTGTGCTATTGAATGATCTCCTCATTCTCCACTACAATGATATCATTACTCTCAACTACTTTTCTCAGCCTTTTGTTAAATAATTTTTATGCTTTGCTTTTTCTTGAGTATCCAAGGAATATCCCCTCATCTCCTCATGACTCATATTTCCTATGTTTTTTTATTGAGGATAAAACACTTACTTACAAATATTTGAAAGTATTTCACTGTTGGATTCTTTCTATACCAAATCTCGTATGGATTCTTTCCTTCCTTCGGATAGAACAGAGCCCTGTTAAAAATGTAAACTGATGTCAAAACTGCTTCCTTCCAAAATTTATCTGGTCGGTATTTTTCTATGAGCATCGTTCTGGCCATGTTGTTAATGATTTGATTTCTACTTTCAACCACGCCATTATTTTGGAGAGTTCTCACTGAGGAAACTTGATGCCTTATCATGTGTTTCTCGAGATAGTCTTCCACCGGACTATTTGTGAATTCTGTAACAATATTAGTACGAAAATTTAGAATTTTATGTCCAAGAATCCTTTTGCACTCCCTCTGGTACTGTTTTAAGAAGTTAAACACATCGGACTTATGGGTAATAACAAATACCCATGCCATTCTGCTATATTCATAAATGAAAAAAACATAGTACCTCTTTCTGTCAATTTCTCTTGGTGTGATAGGCCCACAAACATCATCATGCACAAATTAGAGCACTCTTGTTGACTTTTTTTCATTTGCCTTATACATCTTTTTGATGATCTTACCTTGTTTGCATGCATCGCATGTGTGAATACGATCATGTGAGAGCTTAGGGAGGTCTCACGCTACATCACACTTTACCAGATCTTCCAAGGATGGTTTGCATAGATGACCAAGTCATTTATGCCATAATTTTTTTTCTTCCTCTTTGGATAGAAAGCACATATCTTTTTCTCCACTTACCAAGTAGAGATTCCCCTTTGTCCTTTTTCCCTATAGAACTACTTCCCCGTATCTTCCTTTGATGATACACATGTTCTTAGTAAACATTATATAATTTCTTAAGTCGCATAGTTGACTGAAACTGAGAAAATTGTGACCGAGGCCTTCTACTACTAATACATCAGCATGTCTCATCTCTTTACCCACAAACTTGACATTTACTGAGCCAATAATCTTCAGGAATTCATTGTTTCCAAACTTGAAAACAGCTTCTTTTTCATATTTTACACCTGTAACAAGATCCTTATTACCTTTCATGTGAGATGTGCAGTCGCTGTCAAGGATCCACACACCAGAGCGATCTGATGCTTTAAGGGCAATTTCTGCCACCACAGCTATCTCATACTTTTTCTTCTTGGTCCATATTTTTTCCTTCACACTCAGCATGTATTGAGACTTTTGATCTTTCTCAAAAAATGATAGATCATCTTCATCTTGAAAAGTTGCAAATCTATTTTTCATTTTCAAATAACCTATTAGTTCATTGATCTGCTGCTGGTGAACATTTTGACTCCGCTTTGACACATTCCTCTTTATGGTTAAAGTACAGTACCTAGCCATGTTCTCAAATCCTCCGCACCAAAAACAGTGTCCTTTGAAGTATGTTCTAGAGAAGTGTTCTCTGTTTGGATGTCACCTCTGTTCTTATGCCTTTTGATATCACTTGGCTGTGGAACACACGTACTATGAATGTATTATCTTTACACAATAATAACACCTGATATAAGTTGTATTCCTTCATGTCACTTAAGCACTGCTAGTTTCTCCCTGGGATCTCTGAATATTCTGATTTTTCTTTGTGGCCAAATCTACCTTCAATCTCAGAATGAGTGCTTGTGGTTTGAATTCAGTTTTCACAGCTTTTTGTTTTCGATCAAGCCCCTCATTGGACTTAGCATCTGAACATAATTGATGGTTCCTTTCTGCTGAACCACTATTATCCACTTTTATCTTATCAGTTTTCTGATTGATCTTCTTTCCTGATGTTCCAATAGGAGTCAAGAGTTTTTCTTGATCCTCAACCTTTTTTTGCAAACCAACAAATTCTCCTTTAATTTCTTCAATACGCTTGATTTGATCTTTCTTTATGTTATTCAAACCATCGATCTCCCTTTTCTATTCTTCAATATTGATTTTTTATTCACTAACTGATTCTGAGTTCTCTAGTGTTGATGACTTGAGTTTCTCAATTTCTTCCATCAACTGAGACTTCTCTTCTTCATGCTACTGCATATAGAGTTTGGCATCATGAACTACATTGTTGGATTTCTTTTTTTTGGCTCTCCAAACATCTATCTCCACAAGAGAAGCCTCTAACTCATCTTGCATATCAACTATTCCCTCAACTTCATCTTCTTCTTCATCATATTTGGTTTCATTCATCTTCTGAGAACTACTGACAACTACCACCATAGAATTTTCTCCACGATCTCTACAGTTCTCTATCTCTTCAACCTCCTCAACCTCAGACTCATCTGAACTGTCATATTCTTTTGAAAGAAGGTTATTCTTCCTAAATAAATTTCTCTTGAACTATTTCTTGCCTTTCCTATAGGCTGAATACTTCTTCTTGGGAATTTCAATTTCATCGAAATCATCATCCTTTTGGAACTTTTTGAGGAATCTTACCGCAAGATGTCCAACCTTTCTACATCAAAAAAATCAAGTGGAAGTTTCCCTTTAAACTTTCCTTTTCCTCTTTGAAGGTTTGAGGAGAGGAATGACATCACCTTATATGTCTCTTCTTCTTCTTGAGAATCTTAAATGGCGAGATTATTCATGGCCTTAAATGCCACCCCTTTGGATTTCCCCTTTTCCAGAGCATCGTTATCATCAATTCTCATTTCATATGCAATAAGGGTGTTGTGAAGGTTATCCAATGTCAGCGCTTTCGAGTCTTTATCTTCCAAAACTGAAACTTTCGGATTGAAACGAGGTGGAAGTTTTCTCATTATGAGCTTGAAAATCTTTATATCTTCAATAACTTCTCCAAGACCCCGCATGTCTTCTACTACAATATTTACCCTATCGAAGAATGCATCAACAAACTCATTCGGGTTCATTCTCAGATCTCCATACTTGTTCCACAACACTTGCATCTTTGCATATCTGACCTTTGTATCTCTTTAATATATATTCAACAGATTTTCCCACATGGCATGTGATTTTTTTCAGGACATCACCTTCGTATAGATAGCATTGGATAGGGATCCCCCTAAAGCATTAACTTCCTTGGCATCAACATCCAATTCTCTACACTCAGCTTTTGATAATGCACCACTATTAATATCAGCTGTTATGCCATGCATTTCTACTCTGAACAAATCCATTCCTAAAGATTGGAAGTAGTGTGGCATCAAATTCTTCCATAGCTGGAAATTGTTCATGTCGAAGATCATAATCCCTTTGTGATTAGTGACCTCCATTTGAGAGAGAAACACTGATATCAACCTTTCCCTCTGATACCAATTGTTAGGTCCACTAGGCTAGATACCCTGAGAGAGGTATTAATCAGGTTATGACGGTTTAAAACAAATACCCCTTCTGATCTTGTTTTTATATTAGAAAAAGCCTTATTCTCTCTCCTTCCCGTTGTAGAGTATGAATAAATCTTAAATCATGCACAGGACACGACAATTTTTACTTGGTTCACCCTCACTGGGCTACATCCACGGAGCATACACTCGTAGTGTGCCGATGTACCAATTCCACTATAAGCACACTTTTGTTTATAAGTTCGGAGCGGACTCACTATCCCTCCTAGTTTACAACCACTCACAATTTTAGAACACACTAATCTCTCAACTGAAGTGAGCTCACTGCTTCTTTAGAATATCCACTCACATTTTATAGACCTGTAGAACTCTTCATTACCACTAATGAATGCATCCTCCACTATATGTAGAGTCTCTATTGAAGTCCAAATTTCATCCACTGATGAATACCCCTTTTCCCCTGAACACTGGGCAATTACTTTGGAAATACCTTTAAAAAGCACCCTACTTAGCAAGGCTCCCAATTTCACGAAGCTCAAAAAAGCCTTCGCGAAGTCCCTGCCTTTTCACGAAGATCACACTTTCGCAGATCTTAGGCCATCATGGAGCTCAATTCGTCACAGAGTAACTTCCCTCATGAAGCTCACTAAGCCAACACAGAGCACGCAACTTCCACAGATCTAGATTAGCCTATGTGAAGCTCCTTCCTTTCATGAAACACAATGCCTTTTTGAACCACCTTCGTGAGCTGAGAGCAAAATATATTCTTCAAAAACTCTCCCTGCTTCTCCCGAGGGGGTCGAGGTCTATTTATAGGTGATTCCATTGACCCTCGAACCTTCTGAGAGAATTCAACGCCACGTCATCTAAAATTGTGAAGCTCTGAAATTTCCCCTAGAATTTTGTCAATATCGCAAATCACCATGGCAATTTTCCGATAGCAGAGCGTTCCGTCAATATCATCGCGCCTTCGCCGCAAAGCTACACTCGCAATGCCCTTTGTCGCCACAATGCTATTCAACGCTTCCGTTTGCAAAGCTCATCGTAATCATGAAGAATCACCATCAACAGTTTTCATGTCTTCGTGAAATCCAATCCATGAAGCCTATCTTCGCAAAACTCATGCCTTTGTTGTATTTAAATTAAATCTTCAAGGAAATTCACTCTTCACGATGCTCACCAAACTCCAAATTTTGGACCCCAAAAATTTGGCAAACACTGGGAAATGGTGCCACCTTATATATGTTCTTTTGTACCACCTTTAGATCTTCTGTTCCTTTTTCATAGTTCTTTTTCAATATAGATTTTTAACAATATCTTTGGAACTTGACAATTCATCATGGAAACCTTCATTGTCAACAAACACAAGCAACCAAAAATAATGCAATGATACCTTGAGGGATTTTTTCCCAACACAACTACTCTTTTTCTTCACTTAGTAAATATGAACTAGATCTCCTTCTGAGAGCATCTGCTTCTATGTTTCCCTTACCAGGAGTATAGACTCTCTCCAAGTCATAGTATGGGAGGAACTTTTAGCCAAAGCCTTTATCTCCAATTCAAAACCTTCTAAGAGAAGATATACATGAGACTCTTGTGGTATGAGTTGATGATAAACCACCCACCCATTAGGTAGTGTCGCCACATCCTAAATATGAGGACTACCATTGCCAATACAAGACCGTGGGTCACGTAGTTCTTCTCATGTGTTCTTGACTAACGCGAACATTAGGCAATCACCGCTTGCCTCTGCATCAAGACACAACTAAGTCTAGTCCCTAATTCATCATAGAACACTACGTACTCGACTACCTCCTATAGAAAACTCAATATCAGGGTGCTTTTCAAAGTCTATCTTAACTATTGAAAAGCCTGCAGGCACCTTTCTATCCATGTGAAAGGTTTCCCCTTTCAAACGATCGAAGTTTTCATCAAACCTTTGGTAGTGGATACTCATTATCCATGGTCACTTTGTTAAATTTTTGATAATCCACACATAACCTCAAACACTGGTTCTTACAAATCCCTTTCTTTATAATTCCTCAACCTGCACCCTCAGCTCTTGAAGCTCTGTGAATGCTACCCGATATACAAATGATAATATTGGTGCTATCTCAGGGTGTAGAACAAAGTAGAATTTTATCTCCATACAGGGAGATACACTTGGAAACATCTCCTAGAAAAATGTTATTGTAATCCACCACTACTGATGGATACTAAAAACTCATAACATTTACTGCCCTGTGGGTAAGTCTAGACGACCCAAGAGTGATCGGCTGCACCCTCCTATGCATGTGTCTATCCTGTGCTACTTGGGTTTCTTTTTTTTCTCTAAACAAGAAAAAACCCCATTCCATTTTTGTGGACATACCACACACTTTTTGCCTAAAACAGTCAATAAGGGCATGGATAGTCGATAACCAATACATATCAATAATGACGTCGTAAGTCCTCAATGCTTCCACCAAGAGGTTCCAATAAAAACTCTCATCTCAAGGGTTAGATCGCGCTATCAGTATAAGTGTCATTATCGAGTCTCCTTCCATAAGTATCTCCAGAAGTAAGGGTCAAGTTAATGGTTCAATGAAAAACACTAGTTCTTGAACAAGATTCGTGATAAGGGAGAATGATTAGCACCTGTTTCTATTAATACGTCAGTTAATAATTGACATAGATCATACTTAAAATCATTCCTAGAGCCCTTGGGTCATATTCCTTGAACGCATGCAGTTTCCCCTTCCCCTGTCCTCCAGCTCCCTGAACTTGGTGTGGACCACGTGAGGGTGGGGGTGGTAACATGTCAAAATGTATACCACATCTTTCTACTCTCCCAACTCCTCTGCAATGTATTCTACCCTACAAATTCATCTGCTCATGCCATTGTCCCTACCCTGGTGGCCCATCCACTATTTCACTGTCAGCACGACGGGCTGGACAATCTCTAGTGAGATTCCCCCTATCGTCTTTTGAAAATAATTACCTCTTCTTATGCCAACTGGACTCACCCTATGATCCCTTAGCTATAGATACCCTATCTTAGGACCTCTTCTCGAAACATCTCACATGTCCAAGTCTCTAAGATTGATGTCGACTTCCTACTTTCCCACTGCTGATATCCAATGGCTATATCTGCTCAACCAAATTACTTTCAACCAAAAAAGTTTTCTCTATAACCTAACCATAAGTAGGAATGCACAGAGGAATAGTTCTAGCTACGATGTCCCAAAAAAACACCTCGCTCGGTGGTTAGAGCCCTGAAGCACTAGTTGTATCATATTCATCGAGTACCTGGAAATTTTGTTATTCCTCAATGAAAACTCAGCTATCGACATGTCTTCCTTCAGAAGTTGTAGAAACTCTTTGGAATGCATAGTCATTATATTTCATGGTGAGTCCCCTTCTCTAAAAAAGGTTATCAAACTATATTCATAGAAGAGTTACCTCATCGTAAGGCTGGGTAATCTAAACCCCACCATTTCCCTACTAAGACACATAGATAGATCATATCTAGGACTTCCATCTGATCTAATGGTGTCCTGACCAGATAGAAAACTCAGTCACCACATCAAGACAGTCCTTAGCCTCCTGTGAGTTTGGATCACCTCAAAACTTGAGGGATCTATATCACTGAAACTTGTGAAGTGTGCTCAACCCATGCATCTCATCTGTTGGTACTATGAGTACCGTGTGCTACTCCATGGGTGGTGGTATAGTTGGTACACCACCAAGTGGTGTTGTCTCTAGTAAGAACCCATGTACCCATATCATCACCCCACAGATCATCCTCATGATCATGTGGTGGAATCCTACATGGATATCTATGTGGAATCATCTTGAAACAAAACAAGATGTACAGTGATCAATAGAGTATACCTGGTGATCTGAATCAAGAAGGATATGGAAAACTCAACCCATTCCTATAAGATGCATATACCATTATTTTTTCATGAAACTAGTGTTTTCATTTACCCAATCAAAAATTAGAATTTAGGGTCCTGGTGTATGGATATGTCAATCGCCGCACCAACACTGGATTCCCTTGCCTAAAATTCAAACTTAAAACACTTAACACTATTGTCCCAAATCAATGTAATGTTAAAAAATTCAAAGCCATAAATGTTTTATGATTTAAATGGCCATTTTATTCATTATATTTTAATAAGATTGGATGTTATTTTATTTCAAGTTTATTTTCCTGATGTTTATGAATTTTTTATTGTCTAACAATATAATAAATTATACAAACTCGGTGAATTTCTATTTTATAATCACAAATTAATCCTTTGGTTACATTTGGAACAATCTTCAATTCACCACATACACAAAGAAATGAATATCTATAAATGAATATATTTTTCATGAGACATTGATATTCACTTTTAACATATCATAATATTCATAAAAGACCGACATGCCTTTCCATATTCCTCTAACTATTTTCCAAAACCAATATGGTTAGCATAAGTTATCAAATATAATTCATCAATATATAAACCACAATAGTAACACCACTAGTTCATCATTAATATTTATTCAAACAAATCTTCAATATTTACTAGAACATCACATAGGCCATTGGTTGGCGTTAATCACTAATCATCCTTTGGTTGTGGGTTTAAGCCATGTGGATTTGCAGGACGCAACAAGTTTTCCCCAGGCTTGGGTGTTGTAATTTTTCTAAAACTATATTAATATAATTCATATAACATTAAAAAATTACAATGACCCAAATTTACTAAAACATCAAATATATGATAAAATTGATGGATGAAAATTCCTTTAATTTTAATTTTAAAAAATTAAATACATACATTCTCAAAAAACTATTTCATATAATAAACCAATTGGTTGTATTCCCATAAATATATTTCAAAAATATCATTAATCTTTGTAAACTGCAATCACATAAATTCTAAAAGGGGGTCTCTAACACTTTGGAAATATGACCAACTTTTAACCCATAACCCATGATTGTATATATAAATCTTATGTTAATAATGAAATATATGGTTTTGAAATTTTACATAATCCACAGATGATTCATGATTATTTTAAATAATATATTTTTGGTTAAAAAAATTGTACAATTAAATTATTGAATCACAACACTTAAATAATTCATCCTTTTTATTTCATCATAGTTCATTTCTTTCTCTAGGGGTTAACCTTTAGAAGAGGGAAGTGACTAAGATAATTCACTTGTTCCCCATATTTTAGTCAACGTACTATAAATGGATCCCTAGCATGATATTTATTTCCATCTATTATACTGTTCATTTTCATCTTCAATTATTTTCTTTATTCCCTTATTTTTCACACATAAATCATTTTACGATTTCTTTGAGACACATTCCAAGGTGTATCTATAAAAAATTATCACATAATTGATATTAGGACATCTTTCATACATGGCCTCTATTAGTCAAGCTCATAAAAATCTCACCATTATATTATTTGGAAAGTCTAATAGTTGGTTATGGTACATGTTGTTAATAATATTTTGGATAACTAATTTCAAATAATCCTAATATTTTTCACTCCTTTAATCATCTCATTTGGATTATCATAGTTACCACATTGTTCTTCGTGTTAATTTTTAACAGGATTCTTATAGGTTCCATCCATTGATTAAAAGCAATAAACATAGTGTGAGTAACAATAATCATCATCATAAAACCATATAATCATTTATATGATATTTAAATCATAAAACCTTTTTAAAATTCTAAGAAAACTTAGGTTTCACTGAGTCATTCATTTCCATCATCTATTCAAATCCATAATAATGGTTTGTAATGAAAATGTAAAGTATCTTAATCATATAGCTTAAAATTATCAAACTATGTGAATAATATGATCAATTTTCATGCACCATGTGATGATTGGGTCAAGACCAATGCACCCTTTTTGAATTTACTACCCCAATGTATAACATTTTCATAATAATGTTGACATATTGTATATAGAGAGGGATTAATTGTAAGGAAAACCCATATAATATCTTCCTTAATAAACATTATGATGTTCTTTTATAATTATCATCAAGTACTATCACGGGGTTATGATCCATAATCACTATTTTCCTAAATATGATTCCTATGTTTTCTACGAAACATCCTATGATACCAACTATAATAAACCTGAACCCAGTCATACATTATTACATTGGCATAAGATACAATAAATCACATCCCAATAGTTATAACTGCTTAATAATATTGGTAAACTAGATACATACATGATTCCCATATTATATTTGATAAAAAATATTACAACATAATTTTTTCGAGATTTTCATTATTCCCTCTAGTATATCCCTGAACATTAGTCATAGTACACTTCATGTATTTCAAGGAAAGGAAAAAAATAAGTGTGAGCTCAAATACTCAAAAAAGGATAAATATAGTTGATGAAATCATGAATCAATAATTATAATCAATATGGAATGGTATAAAACTAAAATACATGTCATTTATTCAATAAACAGAGAATGAAATGAATTAATATATGTCATCATTGTAAAAATATCATGGATATAAAATGATTCATAAGCAATATGGTATGGTAAATGATGTAAAACACTTTTTATTTAATCAATAAACATAGAATTAATTTAATCTAGAGATAATATCATTGTAAATATATCATGGATAATAAGATAAGGAAGAATAAATATGGAATGGTAAATAACTGAAAACAAATTCCATTTAATTAATAAACTGAGAAAGAAATGTATCCTGAGATAATATCATTGTGTAAATATCATGGATAATAATAATTGAATTATTAATGAAGTAAATTCATAATGATTGAATTTTTTGATCTTAATAACATTATAACTCGGTTGTTAATACATTTCACAAGACAGTTTAAAACTCATGTGTGTGTATTCACCAAAAACCCATTTAACTAAGGCTACCTAACTTATTAATCTAATGATAAAATCTATGCATTTATGCTCTATATATTCCCAGGAAACATCCATATCTTCATATCCAAAGAATTATTTATATAAACAATAATCGATTTTATTCATGAACAATATGGTTTATATAAAATATCTGTATTGGGTAATGAATAAGGATTTATCAATATTTCACCAGTAAATCAAATAAATTTCAATGTAAAATTTCATATTTATAAATAATATATATTTTAATGAATAATCATATCCATGAAAAAAAAATATTGATATTCAGTGGATATTTAATGTCCAATGACCATAGGAATCTTAATATTTCAAAGAAATGTTAATGACTACAAAAATGATTCAAGAAGTTTATTTTAAATACATTCTTTAGTCAAAATGATCATAAAACATTCCTAGAAATAATAAGGATGGTATCAAAACAACATATCCCTAGTAGATTATAACTAAAATAAAGGGTTATTATTGTTTAAGAATGGAAATACAATATAAATATCTTTAAAAACATTTTTTTGGAAAATATTCTTTTTATTTTTAAAATAAACTTTTAAAATTAAAAATTTCACAAAATATATTTAATATACATTTCCTTGAAAATTTCCATTTAAATATATAAATTAATCTTTAAAACATTGACTCGTAGTGATGATAAGAAATTATATACATGTCGTACATGTTAAAATAATGACTCCTTTCGGTTTTTGGTAAACTAAAAATGGGAATTGTTTTGAAAATGACATAAATATTTTGTTGAATACATTTAGTAAAAAATTAAAACATGGGTAATTTTTTAACAAATAATTTTTAATAAAGTTAAAAACATTTTTGAAAACATTTTTAGAAAACATGGTTTTAGAAGAAAATTAATTTTTGACTTAAGAGAGAAATGATGTCAGATTTTACTAAAAGCATTATCTAAATAATTTTTAGAACCAAATAGTGGTAATAGTATTATTCTTTGAAAACTACATGAATTAGTATAGAAGAATAAAATGAATGGATTTTATTATACAATTATCAAATTATTTCCTTTAATTTAAATTCATGTATAAAATAATCCATATTAAAATTTCATTATGAAATTGAACCTTAAAAATATAATAACATTGAAGTAACAATTAATATTTTAATGAATTGTGCGTTTTAAATGTAAATACACATAAAAATTGTGAATACAACACAATTGTAATGAATTGGCCTAAAACATTTCATATTATAGTGATTTTAAAGTAGAATCCACTTTCTTAAAATTCCAAGGATCATTTTGGTTTAGCGATGTTGACGATTACTACAAACTCTTACATAGTAAACCCAAACATTAGAAGTGGAACATTATACTCAGTACCATTTTTTCCATCAATGAAAACATTTTAAAATAAAACATGGATTCTTTTCATGATCAAGCTTTATAATTTTCATCATTACCTCATCCTTATCCCTACTATTCCTAAAACCCCATGAATTTTTTTTCAAAATTTGGTATGAGTAAAAATAACCCGATAAGAGACATAAAAAAGAAGAAAATATTAAGTATAGTGAAAATAATTTGAACCCATTATAATAATTTTCATGAAAAATATATATTTTCTTCACAGAAGATAATCATTTTCCTTAAAAAATAATCATTATCTTTCCTTTTGAGATCAAATGATTTTGATAAAATCTGATTAACAAAAATGGAAATATCATATAGGTTGAATGAGACGTAATTTAAATGTCACTCTTAAAATCATCCTTAAAATTTTAATAACCATATGGTTTAATTCTTTCTCTTGAGTATCCATTCCTTTTAAGAGTAATAATGGGGCTCACACATTATATCTTGAGCTATAAATGGTCTCAAACTATCATATAATAAGTTATAATTGGGATCAACCCATTATAACCAAATATATAATGGTATAAAACCATAATAAACAATGTATAAGTATTATTTCTTGAATAAAACCCTTGAAAACCCTTTTATACATGTGTGAAAAACACATTTGGATATCAAAAATACCATTTTCTTATAAAAATAACTTTTAAAATCTAAAACCCACAAACCTAATAATGTAACCTTTTTATTTGAATGGAACTATAAAAAAATATAATGTAAATATTAAAACATTAAATCATAATTATGGTGGTAAAACCACTCATTTTGAAAAGATAAAGAACTTTCCTTTTGACTTTTGTAAAAAATAGTGTTGAAAGAGGAACTATAAAAAAGGATTTTAAAAAGAGAGTCACTTACATAGAGTATGAATCATCATGTATATCATTTATTTTCAATAATAATAAAAATATGATAATAATTTACTTTATTATGATCATTTTTCATTATTATCAATACTTTTATAACACTTATCACTATATTATAATAATTAGTTAATTATTTAAGCAAACATTAGATGTTTTGATGACATTCAGTTCATAAGTCCAAAATGAATTGGGTGATTTAACTATTGTAAAAATGGTAATAATTACATAATATATAGAATAATAATGATCAAATAATTATTAGTTTTATACATCATTTATACTTTTAAATCTTTCCCTGAATGATGGTTATGAAGAATCAACTACATTACAATTATGGAGATGATATGTCATACATACACATGAGTCACGTTTCCATTTTTCTATGATCATTATGGAAATAAGGTTAGTATTATTTTATCTTTAAATAATGATAATAATATCATAAATATCATATTAATTATTTAAATGTACTTACATATATCATTCATGTGATGCGGTGATGAAAAATGAATCACATTGCTTCATGGAGGTGGTAGTCCAAACATAAACCCAAACGAATATATCATATTTAAGTGCATGGAAAGGTAAGAATGTAAATGATATGTTAATATTTAATAATTATAAATATTTCATTAATATAATATATAAATAATAATTCCATCATTATAATCTATCCATGAGAGACGGTTATGGAAAATGAATTATATTGGTTCGTGAAGTGGTGGTTCGTCGTACAAATGAATGATGAATTCATTTACAATATGATGGAAGTGGAGATGAATATATGTCATGAAACTAAAATAATAACATATTAATATATTTAGGATACTATAGTTATTATTTTATAATTTTTAAATAAGTATTTATGGGTATAGAATAATAATCAAAACAAAAATGATCGATTAAAAACCATACTTCTTTTTCATACAATATTTTTTTATTAACACCCTAAGACCACTAGGATTATTTTTATTACTTAACCATGAACTATAGAATGTGGGGTGGAATTATAATAAAGTATTTGGGAAGTTATTTGGTGAAATAAAATGGTTTTTATGTGTGTTGAAAGAAAAAGAAAATTTTTCCCTTTATAAGAGAGTGGAAGGGGCACTCTTTGCATTTCACAAAATATTAAATTAATTTAAATTAATTTTCAATTAAAAATGACTCCAAATTGAGTTATCTAGAAGATAACATGATTATTTTGATAAATTATCTTATAAAATAAAATATTATTTATTTTTCTTACATTTCAACCCTTATCGTTTGATTTTAAACTTTATTTAACCACTTTAAATCTTACCATGACAACATGACTTTTTACTCTTTCAGGGTCAATAAATTTATTATAAAATGAAAAAAGATCCATAAATGAACCAGGATTTTTATTTTAAAAATTTATAAAATATAATGGACTAATTTAACATTTTTATTAATTGTATATCATTTCTTAAAATATTAATTATTATAAAATATCAATAATGTCAATTCTTAGAACTATTCAATACTTTTATTATAATAAAATTAGTAAATTACTTATAATATAAAAATAAATATTTTATTTTATCCCTAACATGAAATGGAAATTTATAAAATTCGTGGATAACATTAATTATCTAAAATAAAATTTATTTTAATATTTATTATATAATTTATTTGAATTTTCTATTAATTGAATAATTACTAGATCAGTGTTTTTCAAGAATTTAAGGAAGTAATTTCTTCATTAAAAAATAAAAATAAATTATCATGATAAAGAAAAATATTATATCATTAAAAATAATTTTTATAGTTGACCATTTACTCTTTATGAAACCATAGTAAAAATATAACACTTATTAAAAACAAGAGTGTGATATCTTTTACTTTTCATTAAAAAAATATTTTCAAGTTTATAATCATATCCAAATGGCATAAAATGGTCATATAACCAAAATTTTAATTAATATGGATTAAAAATAATAACATTATTAAATTGGGGAAAGTTTTATGGTCATTTTCTAGTCCTTATGATTGTATTTGTACCCTTAATTTCCCGATATGTCATTGATCGTGCTATTAAAGAAGTACTATGTTTACAATTGATATTGTACAAAAATAATAGAACATATTTATTAAATTTTAACCCTATAATTATAGATATGGAATCCATTTTTTAAAATTATAATCACATATATTATAGACTTTATTTTAATATTAAATTGGAAAAAAGGAACAAAAATAGTTTTTCTAAAAAATGCCCTTTTAAATATAAAATGATTTCATACTAAATTAAATTATAAAATAAATTTAAAAAAACATATTTGTGTCATTATAAATAAAAATTAATAAATAAAAATTTAAAACTAATAAAAATTTTAATTTGGATTTTAAATACTTTAAAATAAAATTGAATTTCAATAAAAATCAGCATTTTCACTATTTATTGAAAAAACAAATTTTTCAAAAAATTATCAAAAATTCACCTGAAGATAATTTTGAACATTTTTAATCACAAAATTAAATTAATTTTTTAAGTTAATTTTTTAAAATTTATAGAAATTACTTATAATAATAACTAAAAAATCAATAAAAATCATTTTTGAAGAAAATGTATTTTTCTAAAGAATAAAACAACTTTCCTAAAAATATAGTAATTATTTAAAAATATTAATTAATAAATATTAAAAACATATGATCATTATAAATTTCATAATGTGGTTAATACTAATCATTCCCGATAATTTAACGGTTATGTTATAATGGTCACATTTAAATAATAAGATTTTGTTGTTCATTTAAGGTTAGTGTTGCATATCTTGTTTGGTATCAAAAATAGTACTTCCCTTCAAAATATTATGATGTTAAATTATACCCCATTTATGAAATTTCAACCTTGAAATTTGACATCATGTTTGGTTTTAAGGGTTTGAAATTTTGAATTATTTTTGTAAAATTCCCACATCATAAAAAGAATTAATAAAACATCAACATGATAAGAGAGAAGAAAGTATGAAGTTTACCTAATATAATATATAATATATTTAAATTTTGAAAATCATGTATATGGAATATAAAAATAACTCCTTATGACTAACATAGAGTGATTGAGAGCATGGTCATGAGAAATTTAACAATCAGAAAATCGTTAATCCGTGATCGGTAAAAAGGCCATTGATTTACTTATAATAAAAGGTAAGGAATGATGTATTCTATTAAAGGTAATTTTCATATATTTAATGAATTATTTAACTCCTATACTAATAAATGAATTAATATACATACTTTACAAGAATAATTTCATCCTTTAATACATTTTCGCTATAATCTCAACTTTTTCTGTAACACCCCGATATTTTGTGATATATTTTTTTCAATTTAATTTAAACTTTTTTATATTTTTAGTCACATAAAACACTAATTATAGATTTATTTATTCACAAAATTGAGTTTTTATTTCATTATAAATAACATCGAGCTTATATTTCTTTGCACATAGCACTATTTTTAAATGAAACATGAAATATTATTAAAATAGTATTATTTAATATGATAATTGTCACCTAGACATTGGAATTAATGTTATGAATAAGATTAACTAAATTAAAAAAATAATATATATGTATATAAAATGAATTATTTTTGGTCCAATTAATTAGAAATGAAAATAAAACCCTTTTGAAAATAAAAGTAAATTTTTCTTTGAAAACTATTTTTAGGTGCACAAGTGTATTTTATATCAATAGATTAACCAAATAAAATTTTTTTAATGATTATAATAAAATATATATTTAATATATATTTAATCAACTATTTCACATGAATATGATGTTATTTAAATAATATAAATATGAATAAATCCAATTTTACGTTTGAAACTCGTATTTTTTTCAAAAAAGAAGTTTTTTTTCTTTTTTTTATAGAGTATTAATGTTAAAATAATATTACCACTTTTAGAAAATTAATTTGATAAAATAAACTTCATATTTGAAATATTAATCTCAAAATTATTTTTTGGTGACTTTTTCGGTATTTTTCTAAAAGTTTCATTTTTTAATGAATAGTGAAAAATACTGGATATTAATTGAAAACTATCTTTTAACCAGAATTATTTAAAAAATTAAATAATTTTTTAAATTGGTATTAAATTAAAATTAATTCAATTGTTCATATATTAATACAATTATAGTAATTAGAATCAATTTTAAATTGAAAATTGATAATAAAAAATTGTACACTTTTTAACATTTTATCTTTAAAAACTTGTTTTCTCATTGCGTTTGCGGGATTAATTTAAAATTAAATTCCACCACTTCTATGAATAGAAATTGAAAAAATTGATTCAATATTTAGAATCAAAATAATTTAAATTATTTAATATGTTCAATGTAAACTTTTTGACCATAATGATTAGTGGAAAAAATTAAAATTAATTAACTCAATTGACGTTAAAATTGGGTTTTGAAAATAACATGAATTTGTATTATAATTAATTTTAAAAATTATTTTTATTTAATTAATTTGATTTATTATTTAAAATAATTAGGTAAAAATTATCTAATAAATCTATTTATAATTATATTCTTAAATGATAAATTTCCTATGTAAACAAAAAATATACAAGTTACCTTGGTAAAAACTATAAAGATATAATTGACTAAACATAAAGACTAAGAAAAAAATTATAAAAACTGTATTTATTTTGTGTTTTGGGGGTATTTCTAGGCCAATTCATACCTCCCCTACATTATTAATCAATTTTTTAACCACGTGAGGTAAGGGATACCTCCTAATAGTGATTTGTTTTGTATTTACAAGAATGCCACTCCTCCTCATCTATAAAAGGTCACTCACTCTCCCCACTTTTTGACACCTCTCAATCCATTTATCTTGATTAAACCCTAAAAAAATCACTTCATATATTCCCTAATATCATCATATAATCCTTATTTTGGACAAAAAATCATCCATGTAAATATTTTAGTGCAAACCTCAAGGGGATACCTGAAGAAGAGGTAATGTTCATCAACGATCATTTTTTTATTTCATCCTCCAACCCCTTATATAATGTTTATATCATGATTATATAATAACATAAATATATAACACATACTAATATGTTGTTATGTTAAGGTTAAAACCTACAACCACACATAGTATCATCAAATGGTTCATGAAATCGTCGTTCGCGTGTATGGAGGACAACCGCTTCATGAACCGATGCCTTTCATTTTTCCATTACCACATTTAATGGTTGGGAATAATTATGGATTTATAATTTATATATTATATGTATTATTTATAATATGATATTATTATTTTTTTAATTGTTATATCACACATACCTTTATGATTTCAATTTTGTGGTAATACGATAATGTTGTTCATGTCTATAGAGGACTACCGTCTCGCAAAGCGATATGATTCATTCATACTATATATGGAATGTATTAAGTATGGTTTTAATAAAAAAAATTATATATATCATGTTGATATGATTCTAGAATGATAATATATTCTATTTACTTTTCTTTCTTTCAACCCAATTAGAAAGTGAAAAACAATGTTTTGTGAACATACAACCTATCATCTCCATGAATAGTTTACTTAATTCCCTATCATTGAATACCATGAGATACTTTAAATAAATATATAATAGATATATATTGTATTTATATAATGGTTATAATTTTGGATATTATTTTACTATGATCAAATAGGAGGAACTGAAAAATTACAAATCCAATCATATATGATAAACAAAGTGGTTATTACCTGAAACGTGACTTTAACATGGTATTATTAATAAAATAGTAATAAAATGTCATAAGAAAACCATATATGATATAATATATGTGATTATGGTTGTTTAATAGATGTATAATAAACTTATATTTATTATATAGGTGGTTTTAATTGGTACAACAAAATTCAAGACATAAGGTAATGTATTTCCATCTCACATTTTACTTCTGTGAGACACATTCCATGTTCACCATATATTTATTTTATGTGGTGTATATAAATCCCATGAATGTATTTTATTTTTCTTCTACATATAATTTTCTATATTTACATATCAATTTGAGTAACTCTTTTCACTAGGTTTATACTTCAAAAGTTACTAAATCGGTAAGGTATTTTTGACTCAATGTTCCTTATTGGAGATGTATGTTATGTCATGCACCTATATTATTTCATGAGGTATACATACAGAACCTTTGAAATGTAATATCATGAATTTATTCATCCTCATGATATTTTATGTTTCCTTTTTTTTCTTCCTTAATTAGGCATATGATTTAATGTTACCAAAGTGGTAAAAATTTTATGTTACAATCTTATTCTTTTCTCGGGATTGCTTATGATTAGGTTCCCAATATTGTAATATCATTATCAACCTATTATAAATTCTATATAAATTTCTTATCCTCAAGTAATTCATGATATATACATGTAATGGTTCCATTTTTTCACTCTTTGGAACATAAATTTAATGAGAAAATGTTTTTATGAAATTCTAATGTTATTTCTATCTTTGGTCAGAAATCTGTTTTATTCCAAAAAAAAAAATTTCTAAAAAAATTTTCAAAAATGTTTTTAAAAGATATGTTATTATCATTTTAAATAAAAATTTTTTTAAATTTTTTTTATTTTAAAAATATTTTTAAATTATTTTCAAATATTCCTTTATATTTTTGGAGTTTATTTTCAATAAAAATAGTTTTCAAAATGTTTTATATTTTAAAAAGTTTTTTTCAACAAATAAAGTATATAATCCGCAAGAATTGTTTTTAGTGACACAATCAAAAAAAATCCATCTAATATGAAATCTGTTGAGGTTACTTATGCCTTTATAAGGATATTTTCTAAGAATACCATGAATATTCATTATCCAAATGGTTTATGTTTTAAGGGAATGATGTTTATAAAACCTGTTTATCTTCCACATGTTATACCATGATAAAATTATTATGAAACTCGATCCATTTCACTAATAATTCTATGATGAAATTATTATGAATCTTGTATCTTTTCCATATGTTATGGTATAATGAATTTGGTACTGTTAGATATAGTTGGAATGGGGAGTGAACCCAGTATAGTAATGCATGGGTAGAACTGGGAGTGAACCCAATACAATAATACAAAGATGGAATGAGGGTGAACTAGGTATAGTAAAATAAATTGTTCAATATGATGGTCTTAAGAGTGAACCTTGACTAATATAGTGTTATGAATGGATATGGTTTCATGTCTAAATGTTTATGTGAGGGATTGATTTCATGTCCTTGATATAATGAGTGAACCTATTTCTATTTATACTTGTTCCAAATTTTATAAGCATATATGTATGCCACAAATATATATTTTATCCTAATGTTATTATCTCTAGGATAATTTTATTTCATACCCTTATGTTTCATGTGTTATGAAATACCAATATTTATATCATGACTCATGTTAATGATCTATTATAGGTTTGTTATGAATATTATAATTTTTTTATTATCGCATACCCTTATGCTCATCTTATTGTTTCATATGATTATAGATTTATATATATTATATTCACACTTATTGAGAATATAAGATCACTATTTATTATATTTCTTTTTCCTAGGTTATAAATAAAGTTTTTATGTAGGTTATTTCTATGAAGAGTACTAAATAGTAAGATATTTGTGGGAAATTTTGAAGATTGTTCACCAAATTGAAAGATTGTGTTCCAAATTTCAAAAGGCACCAAACTATTATGGTCATCGGGTGTTTTTTTGTAATGTAATGGATATTCATCTAAAAGAGATAATATTCATGTAATTTAAGCCTCATTTTATATATTTGGTGTCAAAGGAATGGTTTAGTTAACCTTTGGAAACTAGGATGAGAAAACATTAATGAGATCCCTTGTGATATTTATAAGGATGTGTTTAGGGATGTCTCTCAGAATAATTCTAAGAATGAGATAAGTATTAAAAAATTTCATTGAATTATGGTAAAGGATATAGCTAGTGGATTCCTATAAACACATCCATGTATGAATACTACAAGTATATATGATTATGGAATAGATTTACCTTGTGGTAATAATCCCAAAGAAATTTTATTGAGCTAGACTTGATTAAAAACTGATGCACGACAATGGTCCTTGCTACACACTTGGTTTGATACTTCTAGGGGATATGCTTTGGAAATTCACAAAATATTTATTAACCATCATGAAGTATTTAAATAGATGATGGAAATGAATGAACTATGATAAACCCTATACCATTGAAGGAACTATGTTGAAATAAAATGGATGAAATATTTGTTTATTGGGATTCAAGAATTAAATTGAAGATGTAATTTACCAATGGAAAATTTATTATAGGATTCATCAAACATCTAAGGATTTTGTTAAATTTTAGAATCATATATGTCATCATATACATAAGACTTATGGATATATCGTGATTTTGTAATATTAAGTATGATAAAAAGTTAAAATCATAAACAAATATTTTTGGGTTTTATATAATGATATTCTACCAAGATTAAAGGTATTTTTTTAAAAACATTTGGCAAGCATATATTTTAGAAAAAAAGATATTTAATTAATAATTGATTGCATTTTATAGAAATAATTTTAAAGGTATTTATATCTTTAATGACTCAGATTTTCCTAGTTTTATTTTTAAAAAAATCTGCGAAAATTCTGAGACTAGGCGATAAGACGGCGTACGATTCCAAGGCCCAGTGTGCCTGGAATGGTTTGATGAAAAATGTTAAGTTTTTAATAGCACATATGATTTTTTTTCCTAAAAAAAAGTGGAATAACTCTTAAATGGGTACCCGAAACAGGATTCTAAGGGTACCGTTGCATTCAGAATGGTAGGTTTACCCTAACTGTGACTTAACTTTAGTTGATGTGGGTCACCAGTGAGAAAACATGAAAATGGCATAACCGTAAATAAAATAATTAAATAAGATTATTTTATTTTTTTCTAAATCCTTATAACTCATGAATAGTGACTCAAATTAAAAATATGAGACCACCATTGATTTTTTAATAGGGTGTTTTCCTTAGGTGGGGCCAAATCTTGACTGACGCGGGTCGAGGGTGAAAAATAGTTTTTAGATGTAAATGTTATTAAAATATTTTATTTTGACATTTGTATTAACACAATGAAATTTTATTTTTTTAATAATCCTCATTATAAATACAGTGTTATCTTTATAACCTTGGTGTTACTATAAGGCAAGAAGGATGAGCCTCTCTTGCCGGTGATGATAGATCGGAGGTCGGGATTCGATCAAGTGATGACGAATCGACGAACGCCGGCGGGACAAGGATCAACATGATGATGCGAATTAAATCTATGTATGCAAGTTATAAAAAATTGAGGTATGGGTTTTATTATTTCTGTGTGATTTTCCTTTTCCCCTGTTCTTCTTTTCTAAACAACAAACATGGATCAACCCACTAACAGGTTGATCTGCGGGTCGATCATTCTTGCGGGATAGAGATTACCTTGTGGGAATTTAAATAGGAGATAGATCATTGTGTTTCTCCTTTAGTTCTTTGTGATTAAATGGGGATTGAATATTAGTGATTTTAAATTGGTTTTTCGTGATCCTACTAACAAGAACACATTCGGTCCGACATGAACAAAGGAATGACCCGTTCTTTGGGTGTTCTTAGTGATCTTTCTCTCTCTCTATCCATGTGTTATTTGATGACGGAACCTCGTGGTTGTGTCAGACTCTTGCTGGGAGGTTCCGAATGTGGTCAGACCCCCGTATTGATAGTGAAATGGCTAAGAACACGCAGTAGTGGAGGTGGAGACCTAGGTATTGTAGGAGTATTTTTGGATCAGAAACCAAACCATCAAAGCGAGTCCAGTGGACCAAAGAAGAGCCTGTCGGCGTTCATTAGTGTACATCCCCATGGAAACCGTTGTGGGGCATCGAATAGGGACACTGACACATAGTCGGTGGCGGGCAGCGGCAGATGTGGAGGGAGGCCGTGTCACGTGGTCAAGGTCAGCGGTCCAGCTGGACCATGGAGGGGTAACCATGACTACAACCATGGGTGGGAGGTAGGAAGTGGTGCTATCCACGTCTGGTGGACCAAACTGGTCCGCACCATGCGGACCGGGATGCCTGGGCCACTCTAGTGGCCTAACGCATTGGGTCGGGCCCAGCCGGTCTAGGTTGGGACCAGTGGGTCGGGTCGACCTGACAGGTTAGGTCAGACCCAATGGGTCAGGTCGGCAGGACCCTGGGCTGGGTTGGGTCGGATTGGTCTGACCGGGTTGGACTAGTCTTGTACCCAACTGGACCCTTTTTACAAAAAAAGATCATATCTTCCAAACCGTACGTCTGATTGATGTGTCGTTTACAGTATTGAGACCCTTTTGATGACGCGACCCTTTTGATATACTCTAAGTGGGTTTTCATGTAATTCAATAGACAACCTTTATATTGAGGAGTAAGTTATATTGAAACAGGCATGCTATGAGCTGGAGTCATGTGGCTGGCTGTGATAAGAATATTATGATTACGGGTCTAAGTAACTCAACATGTCTAAGTGACTCAGCAAGTCTAAGTGACTAAATGGGTCTAAGTGAATCAGTGGGTCTAAGTGACTCAGCAGGTCTAAGTGACTCAGCAGGTCTAAGTGACTTAGTAGGTCTAAGTGGCTCAGTAGGGCTAAGTGACTCAACAGTACTGGGTGTTCTGTGATTACGTCTGATGGTCTTGTTTTTCATACTTTAGACTTATACCAATGTGAGCTGACTTCATTTCATGTGTGCATACCTTATTAGTGTACTTAGTGACTGTTCTTGTTTTTCTACCTTAGCGGTGTACTTATAATACTTGTGTGTACCTTCCTTAGTGATCGTTCTTTGTGTACTTACCTTAGTGGTGTACTTAGTGATAGTACTTTGTGTACTTACCTAAGTAATTTCCTTAGTGACCGTACTTGGTGTAATTTTTTAGTGGTGTACTTAGCGTACTTGTGGGTACCTTCCTTAGTGATTTTACTTGGTGTACTTAACTTAGTGGTGTACTTAGAATACTTTGTGTGTACCTCCCTTGATGTTTTTACTTAGTGTACCATCCTCAGTGAGCGTACTTCGTGTGTACCTTACTTATTGACTATACTTTGTGTATAATTTCCTTTTTGGTCTTAAATTTGTGGTTTGGGGTCCTTACTGAGTATTGTTTTACTCATCCCTACATAGGCTTCACCCACACATGTCGTGTCTTATGCAGACGATTGACATCTTTTATGGAGTACTTAATGGGTCGGGGCTTAGTGGTTCTTGGAGGGAGACCCAACATACATGGCTCACTTCAGCGACTTCTAAAAGATTTTGTACCTACCCTTCAGGTAGGGTTTTTGGTAGATGGATTCTAGGAGCTTTTACTTTTCTTTTATTGGGCTTGTATACTGGCCCCCTTTACTTTCAGTTTGTATTGTCTGCTCAGTGTTTCATGTTTCAGGGCTTTTTCTTGGGGGAGGGTTCATGTGTACAGGTACTTGGTAAAATGCATCCCGCTTGTGGGATATGCCTACTCAAAACTAGTCACCAGCCCCTGACCTATGGGAGGTGGGCTAGGGGTATTTATGGAACATGCCCTGGGGGGAAAGTCGTGATATAGTGGTATAATAGGGCGGTCATTTTTATACTCTTGCTTTGGGGTAATAGTTTTAAGTGTTTTTGAGTTCGACTTTCAGGCCAGGGAACCCAGTGTTGGTGCGGTGGCCAATGTATCCATACACCAGGACCTTGAATTCTTCTTTCCAACTCAGTATATGAAGATTCTAGTTGTATGGGAAATTAATGGTTCTTTCATTATATAGGAATTGAGTGTGTTCTTATGTCCTTATTGAGTTAGATTCAGCTCACAAGGTATACTCTATTAATTGTGGTAAATCTTGTTTTGTTTCAAGATGCTTCAACATAGGCATCCATCTAGGATTCCACCGCATGATCATGAGGATGATTCGTGGGGTGACGATATGGGTACAAATATTTTTACCAGAGACATCACCTTCAGGTGGTGTACCAGCTATACCACCACTTGTGGAGTAGCACATGGTACTCGTAGAACCAATGGATGAGATTTTCATGCTGAGTAAACTTCATGAGTTTCAGTGATAGATACCCATTATGTTCTAAGGAAAGCCCGACTCACAGGTGACTAAGGATTGGATTGAGGTGGTGACTGAATTTTCCATTCAGTCGGGACACTATTAGATTAGATGGTGGTCCTAACGGTGATCCTTCTTTGTGGCTCAGTAGAGTGATGGTGGGGTTTAGATTACTCGATCTTACGATGAGGTGACTCTTCCATATACAGATTTTGAGAACATTTCTTAGATAAGTAACTCTCACCATAAAATCTAAGGGCTATGTGTTCCCAATATATTCTATATCTTTGGCAGGATGAAATGTCGGTATCTAAGTATTCATCGAGGCGTACCGACATTTTTAGGTACTCAATGAATACAATTCGACCAGTGATTCAGGGCTCAGACCTCTAAACGAGGTGCATTTAGGTACATTCGAGCCAACATTTTTATTATGTTCACTCCTACTTATGTTTGGGTTCTAGAGAAAACCTTTATGGTTGAAATTCCCTTGGATGAGAGGATACATCCAGTAGATGTCAATAGTGGGAAAGCATGAGCATAGACCTCGGAAGCAGGAAGCTGATGTCAATCTCAGATACTTGGACATGTGATACATTCCGAGAGGAGGTTCCAAGATAGAGGATCTAAATCTTAGGTCTCATAGAGTGAGTCCAATTATCCTAGATAATGTCAATTATTTTCATGAGATGTCCGAGGACATCTCGCTAGAAATTTTCCAACCCATCGGGGTGCTGACAGGGAAATGGTGGATGGGCCACCAAGGTAGAGACAATGACAAGAACCAGTGGATCTACAGGGAAAAAAATATGGAAGAGGAGCTGGGGAAGTAGCAGGAGGTGGTATTCATTTTGACATGTTACCACCAACACCCCAATGTGGTCCACACTAGGCTCAGGGAGCTAGTGGATAGGGGAAGGGGTAGCTTCATGCGGTTAAGGCATATGACTCAAGATCTCTATGAATAATTTTAGGTATGGTCTGTGTCTACTCTTAGCTATTATATTAATAGACAGAGGTGATAATCATTATTTATTGTCATGAATCTTGTTCAAGACCAAGATTTTCTAGTTAAATAGTTGACTTGACCCTTACGCTTAGAGATACCTATGGGAGGAGACTTTATAATCACACAAGTTCCAACATTGTGATCTAACCCTAGAGGAAAGAGTTTCGGTTGGAACCTCATGGTGGAAGCATCGAGGCCTTACAACGTTAGTCTGAGTATGGAATGGTTATCCAAAGTTCATTCTCAGATTGAATGTTTTAGGAAAACAGGTGTGGTACGTCCGCAGCGATGGAATGGTATTTTCCTTGGTTGAAAAAAAAAAGGAAAACCAGGTAGCATGGGATAGACTCATGCAAATGAGGATGTAGCCGATCACTCTCAAGTCGGCTAGCCTTACCCTCGAGGCAGTGCATGTTATGAGTTCTCAGTTACCAATAGTAATGGTGGAGTACAAGGACATATTTCCATAATATTTTCTAGGTTTACCTCCCTGTAGAGAGATAGACTTCTGAACTATTCAACACCCTAAGATGACATCGATATCAGCATCAGTATATCAAATGGCTTTCACAGAGCTTCGCGAGCTGAGGGTGTAGGCAGAGGACTCGCAGAGGAAGGGATTAGTAAGACCCAGTGTTTGAGGTTATGTGTGGATTAACTACACTTTAAACAAGTGTTCATGCACAATGATTATCCACTACCAAACAGTCGATGAACACATTGATCAGTTGAAAGGGGAAGCCTTTTGCATGGATGGAAAGGTTCTCGTAGAAATTTTAGAAGTTGACGTAGAGTCATTGGCTAGAGTACCTCCAGGACTATGACTAGTAGTGGTTATATACTCTTGGTAAAGGAAATTTGGTAGAGGATTCTCTCATCATAAGATCCATTTCGTAGTTACTGAGAAAGGAAACAAAGTAGTTGGCCTCATTATAGTTATCCTTCATGGATAGAGATGATGCAGCTTACCTCTAGTCGATGATTGTTACCCCGAAACTCTTATAGTGATTCAGGTAGGAATAGATCTGTGTTAATGACAATGATACTTTACATGCTCAGTTGTACATGGGGAATACACTAATGTATATTTGAAAGGTGGGGACTATTTTTTTCCTTTCAGAGAATGCACAGTAGTAGTAGTGAACACCTAGAGTGGATAGATGCATTGGGGTATGCATGTGGGTGTCAAGGTAGATACTGGGGGTAATGGAACAAGTTTAAGTTGGCCTTAACTATTGATATAAAAGTTTAGTGCTTGTTTGAATC
This sequence comes from Viscum album, assembly GCA_963277665.1. Classification (NCBI taxonomy): domain Eukaryota; kingdom Viridiplantae; phylum Streptophyta; class Magnoliopsida; order Santalales; family Viscaceae; genus Viscum; species Viscum album. The sequence continues at coordinate 1,681,240,056 of OY728135.1, forward strand.
AGTTTAGTGCCCTATCAACTCATCATGTTGACACCATGTACTTGGACGAGGTTTCTCTTTTCTTCCATAGGGTTCCAAGAAGGGAGTGATAAAGTACATTGATAGAATTTGTGATGGGCTTATCACATACCTCCAGGGGACATGATACCATCTGGGTGATCGTTGACCAAATCACCAAGTCGTCCACTTCTTAGATTTTCAGGAGTAGAGTTTAGTATAGAGCTCAGGATGCATCTATATGAAAGAGACAACTCAACTCCATAGAATCCCATAAATGATATTTTCTGATCTGGATACTCTCTTTCATCCTGGTTGTAGAGATCGAGGATCATTAGGAGAGGACACTCAGTGGATAGTCAATTCCTTTAGTGCATGCCCAGTGGTAGTCTGAGAATATCTGGAAGAGCACATGGGTGTGGGAGACTCGGGTTCGTGCTCGTACCCTCATCCATTTGGGTATCCTTTGGTTTGGATTTTCAGAACATAAAGCCTTATGGTGGGGAGAATGTAATGACTCTAATTTTCTTAGTTTTATTTTTAAAATATTTCTAGGAAAATTTAGAGACCAATCATTGAGAGTTTGTGTGATTCTTAGGCCTGGTGTGCCCAAAATGGTTAAATGAAAAATGATAAGTTTTTAATAGCCCACGTGAGTGGTTTTCATAAAAATTATAATAACTATTAAATGGGTTCCCATATCATAAATATGATGGCACTATTGCATTAAGGATGGCATGTTTACCCTAGGCATAACTTAACTTTAGTTAGCACGGGTCTCTAGTGAGAAAACCCGAAAATGGCATAACAATGAATAAAATAATTAAATAAGATTATTTTATTTTATGTTCAAATACTTATAACTCATGAATAGTGACTTAGATTGAAAATATGAGACCACATTTGAGTTTGTAATGGGGTTTTTACCTTAGGTGGGGCATAATCTCATCTGTTGCAGGTCGAGGGTCAAAGTTAGTTTTTGGACATGAATGTCATTAAAATATTTAATAAAAATATTTTATTTGGACATTATGTGTTGAAATAGTGGTGTTTTCTTTTTTTAATAAGACTCTATAGAAATACAGGGCTATTATCATAACCTTAAATTTTCCCTAAGGTAATAAGTTGGAGGCTCTCTTGTCGGAAACAATGGATCGGAGGTCGGGATTCGATCAAGTGACAAAAAATTGATGAACGCTAGCGGGACAAGGATCGACGTGACGATGAAACTTCAATCTACGTCTAAAAGTGATAAAAACTCAAGGTAGGGGTATTATTATTATTTTTATTTCCCTTTCCCCCATTCTTCTTTTCTAAATGAAAAACGTGAATCAACCCACTAACATGTTGATTTGTGGGTTGATCATTCTTACAGGATAGAGATTACCTTGTGAGGATTTAAAGAGGGGTTAGATCTTTGTGTTTCTCCTTTAGTTCTTTGTGATTAAATGGGGATTGAATATTAGTGATTTTAAATTGGTTCTTTTGGATCCTGGTAACAAGAATGCATTTGGGCTGACATAAACAAAGGCCTGGAACATTCTTTGGGTATTCTTGTTGATCTCTCTCTCTCTCTCTTCTTGCATTCTTCACCAACAGAGCCCCATGGTTGGTTCAGACTCTTTATGGGAGGTTTTGAACGCGGTTAGACCCTCAAATTGATGTTTAAATGTCTTGGAGCACATAATAGAGGAGTTGAAGACCCAGGGATTACAATGGTACTTCCAAATTAGAAAATGGACCACCAAAATGAGTCTGGTGGCCCGTGGAAGAACTCACTGGCGCACTGGAAGAGCACTGTGGGGTGGAAAATAGGGCCTCCGACACATGACCGGTGGTGGAATATGGAAGACGTGGCAAGAGGACATCTCACATGAACAGGTTTTGTAGTCTAGTTGGACCATGGGTGGGAGGTGGGACACGGCGCAGGCTGTGTCTGGTGGACCGAACTGGTCCGCATCGTGCGGACTGGGATGGTTAGGCCACTCCAGTGAGTCTAGTGGGCCAGGCTGACACATCGGGTCAGGCCCAACCAATCTAGGTAGATCCCAGTAGATTAGGTCGACCAGATAGTCTGGGTCGGGTTGAGTCAGTTTGGCCGGGTGGGACCGGTCCAAGACCCAACCATCCTCTTTTTACAAAAAGGTTCATATCTTCCAAACTGTATGTATGATTGATGAGATGTTTTCAGCATTAGGACCCTCACAATGATGTATTCCTTTTGATACAATCTAATTGGGTTTTCATGTAATTTTACATATGAACTTTGAATTGAATAGTAAGTTCTCCCAGAACAAGCATGCTACGAGCTAGAATCATGTGGCTGGCTGTGATGAGAAGACAGTTTTTTCATTTTTCCTAAGTGTAGTATAGTGATTAACCCTAGAAAGTCTCCCGAAGAGGAGTGCACACAAAACAGTTTGTCACTTTTAATTAAAGGGAAAATGGGGTGGTATTTGAATTGATTAGTTTTTAAAGAAATTAAATAAATGTAATAAATTAAGAATATTATTAAAAATAAATTGTAAATTAACTTGATTTAAAAATATGATGTGAGATGGTTGATTAGGCCAGGTTTGGTTATACAATTGAAATGTTTTCCTTGTTCAATTTAATTCAATACACTTTTTCAATGTTTTTTGAAGTGAGATTCCCCGATAATTTCCTCTCAATCCTTTGTTCAAATGGTGATGGTGAGAGAAGACCTTACCAAGATCTTGGTTTTTTTATCCCAAAAAATCAAGAACATCCACTACCCTTTTTACACGTACTGAAGATCATTGAGTACTTCACCACTAATCCATATATATTCCATCGTATATAAACTAGAAATTAGTAGAGGGAGATAATGATCATTTACCAAAGAAAAATTTAATAACGGAATCAAAAGTCAAGAACAATCGCACTTGATAATAAATAATACTATATTAAATTTAAAACAATGTTACATAAGAGAGAAATATTATTTATTCAATTATGTCCAATAACTCAATTATTAAAAAATATAAAACCAACTCTTCCCCAATCACTCATTATTTTTACCCTACAATGGTAAGGGTAATCGAGATGAATGGGGAAGAAGAGGGCATTATAAATCTATTGAAAATAAAAGAAATCAAATAGATAAATAAGAAAATTTATCCTCCTTGGTGACCTAGAAGGAATGGGATGGAATGGAATGATTTGGGAAGGATTATCTCACCTCCTTTTATAGTCTAGAATCTATCTCTTAAATATTTCATGTTTTACCCAATAAATAGAGTATTCATTCATTTCATACTTTATAAAAGTTTTTCAAAAAATTATTTTTCATTCACCCTAAAAATATTAGAGTAATTTGCCACCAGAAAAATGAGTTATGGAATAAATAATGATATTTACCCTTTCTAGCTGAGAATTACAGAATTATTCTTTAAATGTATAAAGTCCAATGAACCTCTTAATGAGAGAAAAACTCCTCAAAATTTATTATAGAAGCTATTTTATGTTTAATATATCAAATCCATTTTGAATCACCTCAATTGGTGGTGTTTTTCCTGAATTATGCTTCCGTTATGTAGGTGGGGTTCATACTGTCCGCCCAAACAATTTTCCAACTTGAATGATTTGTTTGGGACTCATGTTGTTCTAATAATCTCTTAGTTCTGAATGAAAAATTGAAAAAAATAAATCATATAATCATAAAAATAAAATCGCTCAAATTAGATTATTATTTTAAAATTTATTCCTAAAATACCCTTCTGATAAAAATCTGTCAAAATTACAAAATTAACCAATTTCTACATTTTAGCTCAAAACACACCATTAATCCAAAATTGTTGTAAATAAAATCAAATTATTAATTTGGTAGGGTTTAAATAATTTAAATTAATATATAAAATGTGGAAAATATTATCTCTATAAATTCTACAACACTTAAACCATGCTTGTCCTCAAGCATAAAATCTCTACATGGAATTTAGAGGACACCAATGTTATCAATATTCAAATTCCTATGTAAAAAAATCAAAAAAAAAAATTCAATGTCAAATAAAATTTTCAAATTCCACATAAAATATCAATTTATTTTCCAATTTTTAAAATAAGCAATCAAATCATTCATTTTACTTTTCCCCTTTGAAAAATGATGGATCTTTTCCTTTCATTCGTTCATGCTCCTCAATTCATTATTATTAAATAGGATAAATCGTGATTTAATTCACTTGAATATTTTCTCCCATCTCTCATGATAAAATTCAGGTAGAGTTATACTCATATCATGAAAACGTTATCTTTATCAATAGGCTTGTAAAAAAACTACTTTCTCTACTTTCTAAAGGCTAAAGACACATAAAATTATGAGGACTTGTAATAAAGGATCAAATGACTATGAGGCTTAAGGTTAGTAGGATTTGATGCTTTAAATTTAAGGCCCAAAGAGGAGGTTTATCTATTAAGTATAATGAATGATATCAAAAATAAAAGTGTAATGAAATTCTACCCTTCAAAGTATCAACTCCCACTTCCCCCAAACTCAAATAAAGGTCATGATCAAATTATGCATAATAAATGATTTGGGTACCCTCTTAATTTTTTTATAATTTTATTTTTCAAAGAACCTTTTCATTTTTTTCATTTTTCAAAATTTATGATCAAAATAAACCTAATATCCAACACCTAACCACATATGATAAAAATCATAGGTCAAGTAATGGTGATTTTCGGTTTCCCCATATCACAACCCATTTTTCTCATTTTGTTGTTGTTTTTTTATTATCTGTTTTTTTATTCAAGAGGGGAAAAACAATAAAGAGTGTAGTGAATAAATCAAATTTACTTTATCATTAACCAAAATTGCACCCCAAAACTTCTTTCTTATAACATATAGCATCCCTTCCACCTTTATACCCTTTACCCCAACACTTCAATTTTAAAATATCATGAAAATACCAACAGTAGGGTAGGAATGTATAAAAATGGTTTGAAACATGGATCATCCCTATAAAAATCATTTATAGTCTCTATGGGATAAATGTGGATTGATGTAAATGTGGTTTTTAAGGATAAGAAATTTTCAAAAGATCCCTCAATCATTTTAAATGTGTTTTTTCATAGTCATAGCTTTGACAATTTCAAATACAAGTTATGGTCAGTGTCATGTCCCAAGATCGCTCAAGAAATATACTCAAGATAAAACAGGAAGTACTTGGTATATAAATCCTCTCGATAATGGGAAATATTATTTGGGATAATCACTCAAGGCATGATTAACAATAACAAATAAATTCACATGAATTTCAGTAATTCAAATCGGGAAAAGTGGTTGGTAAATTTAATTTATATGAATCAATTAATTCCTTCAAATCATGAGTAATTATTTCAATATCCATGCTCGACTTTAAACATTAAATTCTTCATTTTACTCATTAAATATCATTAAAATTGAAATATAAAACATGGAATCATAGGATTTATAATAAACTCGTGTATCCTAGATTAGTCAAGTAAAGTATAATTTAAGTGTGGGCATGAAATTTTCTCTTTAAAGTTAATCACACTTCTTTGGAAAAAATGTATAAAGTTTATAATATAATCATTAAAAAGTGAGATCCCTTTATCATGAAGCTTAGTCCTTATCCTTTACTAGAAAAGTATTCCTTCGGCCATCATAAACCTATAAAATAAAACCACTCAATTAAGCACAAAGATCATTTCATTAAAGTTCAAAAATATAGGAGGGAGTGGGATTCATTCTAAACTACTTCCTAATACTGAAATAGAAATCTAAATTCTTAACATTTAAAATTAAATTACTTGAAATAAAGTAAAGGATAATTCTTGGTACGATCCCACAAGTGGGCCCTGAATTTTTACTACCTCTAGAAGGGTAGTACCAGCTATTATATAAAATTTTTTGGTGGCTGGAGTTTCTTTTAATTGAACCACCAAATTTTTTTCTTACCATCTTTCATTTTTTTATTCTTATTTAGGAGAATTCCATGTATAGAGTACACTAGATTCTCACCCTTCGCAATGTGGTACATCATGCATAGCAGAGGTAGGATAAAGTATGGAGCTTCCTCCTACTTTGTTTCTACTTGTGAAATGTATTCTTCAAAATCCAATGATTGCTCCAAATTTAATGTATGAAATGAACAATCAAAGGGAGATTCTAAATTTAAACTTGAAATTTTTATTTCCAAATCATCCCTTCTAATGTGGGAATATTTTATCTCTTGTTGTTTAGGAAAAACAACTAGGGTCTCCTCTTTTAATCCTTCTTGTAAATGTTCTATGTCTTTAGGGAGATCCAGGTGTTCCTTAACAGGTGCAATTTCTCTTTCCTCTTCCTCATCTAGGGCATAATAAGATTAATCTAATCCTAAAAAATTAAAAAAATGTTGGGATTAATACTTAATGTAGTTTCAATAAAATTAAATGAGTTTGAGTTCAAAGATTTATCATCTCCCTCATTTGGTTCGGCTTAAATCTCTTATTTGATGGAAAGTGCCTCTTGATGTTGATTTTTAGTGGGTGGAGGTAGGTAGTTGGGCTCCTCCATATTTTATTCAATTTTAAAGATGAGTGTTGAAATTTATTCCACCACTAGCATAGGTTATTTGGAAGGAATAGGGAGATCAAGTTGTTCTTCACAATCATTACAGAAGTCATCAATATCTTGTTGATCTCCCACATGTATATCAGGCTCTAGTTTTTTTTGTTAGCATGGAAATATTTTTTTATCCTTCTTATTTAACCTCGTATTCCTTCTATGGCCTCTTTAGGTTATTCACTTGATCTATTTTATACTCTAAGAAAATTTCTTATAATTATTATTGTAATTGTGAGTAGTCATTCCATGCAGAGTAATAGCAGTTTCGATACATCGTGGAAAAAGTGTTTTTTTTTATAATTTTTAAAATGATGAAAGCTTTATGAAATGTGAAAATATAAAAATATAAGTAAAATACCGATTATTTCTCCAGAAAAAACACTAAGTTTGATGCATGCCTATCATCAGGTGTGACAAAACAATTTTTTTATATTACCTAAGTATAGTATAGTGACTATGCCTAGGAGGTCTCCCAATGAGGAGTGAATAAAAAATAGTTTGTCATTTTTAATTATAGGGGAAAATGGGGTGGTTTTTAAATTGTTTTGTTTTGAAAGAAATAAAATAAATGTAATAAATTAAGAATATGATTAAAAATAAATTAGGAATTCACTTAATTTAAAACTATGATATGAGAAGGGTGATTAGTTTAGGGTTGGTTTTCCAATTGAAACGCTATCCTTGTTCAATTTAATTAAATGATCTTTTGAAAATTTGTTTGAAGTGAGATTCCTTGATCATTTCATCTCACTCATTTGGTAAAATGGTGAGGGTGAGAGAAGACCTTACAAAGATCTCGGTTTGTTCTACTCTCATTCCATGTGAAAGAGAGTTGAAATGAATATCCTCGGTTGACTTGGGAAATACCTGATCATGTGTTGTTTATCCAAAAAAATCAAGAACATTCACTGCCTCTTTTATACGTATTGATGATCATCAAGTACTTCACCACTAATCTGTGGTTTATTCCATCGTATATAAACCATAAATTAGTGTAGGGAGATAAAGATTATTTACTAAAGAAAAAATCAATAAAATAATCAAAAAAAAAGAATGATCACACTTGATAATAAAAACTGTTATATGAAATTAAAAACAATGTTACATAAGAGAGAAAGATAATTTATTCATTTATGCTCAAGAACTCAGGTATTAAAAAATAGAAAACTAACCCTTCCCCAATCACTAGAAATATTTACCCCACCATGGTAGGGGTAATAAAGATGAATTAGGAAAAATAAGGCATTAAAAATATATGGAATAGAAAATAAATAAAATAGAGAAAGAATAAAATTTCTCCTCCTTACTACCTTGAAAGGAATGGGATTAAATAGAATGATTTAGGAAGGAGGATCGCTCCTCCTTTTATATTCTAGAATATTTCCTCGGAAAAATTGAGTGTTTTTTACACATTAAACATACTATTCATGAATTTCATCCTTTATAAAAGTTTTTCATAAATTTATTGTATGTTCACCCTAAAAATTTCAGCATAATCGGCCATGAGACAAAGGATTTATAGAATAAATACTCAGATTGTCTTTTTTTATGAGAATTCCAAAATTCTTCCTTAAATGTATAACATAAAATGTCCCCTTTAATGAGTGAAAAACTTTACAAAATTAATTTTAGAAATGATTCTATGTGTCCTCTATCAAATAAATTTCTAATCACTTCACTTGGATGCGTTTTTGCTGACTTATGCTTCTGTTATAGAGGTGGGGTCTACACTGTCCACCCTAACAATTGTCTAACTTGAATAATTTTTTCAGGACTCGTGTTTTTATAATTAGCTCTTGGATATGAATAAACATTTGAAGAAAATAAATCATGGAATCATACAAAAAAATTAATCACACAAATTGGATTAATATTTTAAAAGTTATTCCTATAATAACCTTCTGATAAAAATCATTAAAAATTACAGAATTAACCAATTTTTACATTTTAGCTCAAAACACACCATTAATACAAAATTGTTGTAAATAATATCAAATTGATAAATTTTTAGGGTTTAAATAATTTTAATTAATATATAAAATGATAAAAATATTAGTTTTATCAATTCTTCCACACTTGAACCATGTTTGTTCTTAAGCATAAAATCTCAACATGGAATTCAAAGAACACCAATGTTGCCAATATTCAAATTCCAAGCTAATAAAATCAAAAAAAACCAATGCCAAATAAAATTTTCAAATTCCACATAAAATATAAATTTAATTTCCCATTTTTCAAAGAAACAATCAAATCATGCATTTTAATTTTCCCTCTTTGAAAAATGATGTATCTTTTCCTTTCATTTATTCATGCTACTCAATTTATTATTATTAAACATACCAAATCATGATTTACATCACTTGAATATATTCTCTCATCTCTCATGATAAAATTTGGGTGAATTTATGCTAATATCATGAAAACATTGTCCTTATCTATAGAATTGTAAAAGAACTACTTTATTCACTTTTTAAATACAAAAGGCACATAAAATCATGAGGACATGCAATAAAGGTTCAAATGACTATAAGGATTAAAGTTGGTAAGATTTGATTATTTAAAAATTAAGTCTCAAGTAGAAGGTTTGTCTATTATATATAATTCATGATATCAAAAATAAAAGTATAATGGAATTATACCCTTCAAAGTATCAACCCCCACATCCTTCAAACTCAAATTAAAGTCATGATCAAATTATGCATAATGAATGATTTGTGCACCCTCTTGAATTTTTTAATATTTTTTTTCAAAGAACCTTTTTTTTCTTTTTTCAAAAGTTATGATTAGAATAAACCTTTCATCCACCACCTAATAATGTATGATAAAAAACTTAGGTCTAGTAATGGTGATTTATGGTTTCTCCAAATCACAACCTATTTTTTGCATTTTTTTTGTTTTTTTTTCTTTTTTTTCAAGAGGGGAAAACAATAAAGAGTATAGTGAATGAATAAAATGAACTTTCTCATTACCCAAAATAGCACATATTCACTTATTCCTTACAATATATAACATCTCTTCCACCATGATACCATTTACCCCCACACTTCAATTTTAAAATATCATGAAAATACCAAGAGTAGGGTAGAAAGGGATGAAAATGGCTTGAAACATGGATCATACCTATAAAGGTCATTAATGGTCTCTATGGTATAAATAATGATTGGTGTAAATGTGATCTTTAAAAAATGGGTATTTTCAAAAGATTCCTCAATCATTATAAAAAAAATTCATAGTTATAGCTTTGAAAAGTTCATATACAAGTTCTGGTTAGTTTCATGTCCCAAGATCACTCAAGAAATATACTCAAGATAAAATAGTAATTACTTGGTCTATAAATCCTCTCATGAATGGAAATAATATTTGGGACAATCACTCAAGGCATGATTAACAATAATAAATAAATTCAAATTAATTTCTTAAATTCAAATCATGAAAAATGGTTGGGAAATTTCATTTACATGAATTAATTAATTACTTCAAATCATGAGTCATCATTTCAATATCCATGCTTCACTTTAAACATTCAATTATACATTTTACACATTCAATATCATTAAACTTGAAATATAAAACATGGAATCATAGGATTCTAAAGAAACCCATGTCTCCTAGATTAGTTAAGTAAAGCATAATTTAAGTGTGGGAATGAAATTTTCTCTTTAAAGTTCATTACATTTATTTGGAAAAAATGTATGGAGATTATAAGATAATCATTAAAAAGTGAACTCCCTTTCTCATTAAGATTACTATTTATCCTTCATTGGATGAGGCTTCCTTCTTCCATCATGGACCTATAAGAGAAAAAAACTCAATTAAGCACAAGGATCATGTCATTAAAGCTAAAAAAGAGAGGAGGGAGTGGGATGCATGTTGAACTACTTTCTAATACTGAAATTTAAATCTAAATTACTAATATTTAAAATAAAATTACTTGAAATAAAGTAAAGGATAATTATTGGTATGATCCCCCAAGTGGACCCTGAATTTTTACTATCTCATGAAGGGTAGAACCAACTGTTATCTATAATATTTCGGTGGGTGGATTTTCTTGGACTTGAACCACCACATATTGTTCTTACAAGCTTTCATGCCTTTATTCTTATTCAGGATAATTACATGTATAGAGTACACCATATCCACCCCATTTATAATGTGGTAAAACTTGCATGGAGAGGATAATATGAAGTATGGAACCTCCTCCTCCTTCATTTCTACTTCTGCAACATCTTCTTCAAAATCTAGTGGTTGATCCAGATGTACTGAATGAAATGAATAATAAAAGGGACATTCAAAAATTAAACTTGAAATATTAATTTAAAAATCATCCCTTTTAATGTAGGTAGATTTTGTCTCTTATTATTCAAGAAAAACAACAAGGGCCTCTTCTTGTACTCCTTCAAGTAAATGTACAAAGTCTTCAGGGAGCTCTAGTTGTTCCTCAGTAGGTGTAATTTCTTTTCCCTATTCATTTTCCAAGGCATAATAAGATTCATTCAATTCTAAAAATTCAAAAAAGTTTGGATTAATAATTAATTTAGTTTTAATAAAATTAAATGAGTTTGAGTTTAAGAATGTATCATCTCCCTAAGTTGGTTCATTTGGAATCTCTTATTCGGTGGAAAGTTCCTCTTGGAGTTAATTCTTATTGGATAGAGGCAAGTAGTCAGTATCCTCCATATTTTCTTCAATTTCAAATATGAGTGGTAAAATTTATTCCACCATTGGTTAATGTTCTTTAGAAAGAATAAGGAGATCAAGTTGTTCTTTACAATCATTCTAGAAGTCAGTAATATATTTTTGATTCCCCACATGTAACTCAGGCTCTAGTTTTTCTTGGGTAGCATGGACATATTCTGTTATCCTTCCTATTTGACCTTGTTGTCCTTCTATTTCTTATTTAAGTTCTTTCACTTGATCTATTTTATACTCCTAGATATATTCTTCTTGTTATTATTTCAAATCTGAGTATTAATTCCTTACAGAGTAATTTTTGTTTAGATAAGTCATGGAAAAAGTATTTTTTCCTAATTTTTAAAACAATGAAAACTATCTAAAATGTAAAAATAGAAAAAAAAAAGTAAAATATTGATTAGATCCCCAGAAACAGCACTAAGTTTGACGCACTCCAATCATGGGGCGTGGAAAAACAATTTTTTATATTCCCTAATTGTAGTCTAGTGATTAACCCAAGGAAGTCTCCTGAAGAGGAGTGAACACAAAAAAGTTTTCACTTTTAATTAAAGGAAAATTTGGGGTGGTTTTTGAATTGATTGGTTTTGAAAGAAATAAAATAAATTTAATCAATTAAGGATATGATTAAAAATAAATTGGAAATTTAAATGATTTAAAATTGTGATATGAGAAGGGTGATTAGGTAAGGTTCAGTTTTCTAATTGAAATTATATCCTTATTCTATTTAATTCAATCATATTTTGTAATGTTGTTTGAAGTGATATTTCATGATTGTTTCCTCTCACTCTTTTGGTCAAATGGTGATGGTGATAGAAGACCTTACCATGATCTCAGTTTTATCTACTATTCTTCCATGTGCAAGATATTTTCAATGAATATCCTCAGTTGACTTGGGCAATACCCGATCAGGCCTTGTTTATCCCAAATAATCAAGAATACCCACTACCCCTTTTACACATATTGATGATCATCGAGTACTTCACCACTAATCTCTAGTCTATTCCATCATATATAACCTAGAAATTATTGGATGGAGATAAAGATTATTTAATAAAGAAAAAAATCAACAACGGAATCAAAAATAAAGAATTATCGCACTTGATAATAAAAACCTCTATATGAAATTGAAAACAACGTTACATAAGAGAGAGAGAATTTATTCAATTATTCCCAAGAACTTAAGTATTATAAAATATAAAACCAACCCTTCCCCAATCACTCAAAATGTTTACCCCACCATGGTAAGGGTAATTAAGATGAATGGAGAAGAAGAAGACATTAAATATATATATATAATAAAATAAATAAAAGAGAGAAATTAGAAAATTTATCCTCTTTAGTTCCCCGAAAGGAATGGGATAGAATGGAATGATTTGGGAAGGATGATCTATCCCCCTTTTATAGGATAGAATCCTTCCTCCTAAATATTGCGCATTTTGAACCCATTAAATAGAACATTCACTTGTTTTATCCTTCATAAAAGTTGTTCAAAAATGTCTTTTGCATTCACTTTAAAAATTTCAATATAATTGGCAACCATACAAAGGAATTATGAAATAAATAATAAGATTTAATTTTTTGGCCAAGATTTCTAGAATTATTCCTTAAATTTATAATGTCCATTAGACCCCTTAATGATTAAAAAACACCACCAAATTCATTGTAGAAACAAATATCTATTTTATCGCTCAAATATATTTGAAATAATTTAAATTAGAAGTGCTTTGCTGACTTATTCTTCCATTACAGAGGTGGGGTCCTCATTATCCACCTGAATAATTGTCTAACTTGAATAATTTTTTGGGGACTCATTTTGTTCTAATCATCTCTTGGTCCAAAAGAAAAATTTGAAAAAAAATAAATCATGTAATCATAAAAAATCCCTCAAATTAGATTAATATTTGTAAATTTATTTCCAAAATAACATTTAGATAAATATATGTCAAAATTACAGAATTAAACAATTTTTACATTTTAGCTCAAAACACACCATTAATCCAAAATTGTTGTAAATAAGCTCAAGTTGATAAATTTTTAGGGTTTAAATAATTAAAATTCATATATAAATTTATTAAAATGTTAATTGTATCAATTCCCCCACACTTAAACCATGCTTGTTCTCAAGCATAAAATCTCAACATGAAATTCATAGAACACCAATGCTTCCAATATTCAAATTCTAAAGTAATAAAATCAAACCATTTTTAGTGCCAAATCAAATTTTCAAATTCCACATAAAATATAAATTTAATTTCCCATTTTTCAAATAAACAATCAAATCATGCATTTTATTTTTTCCCTTTCAAAAATAATGGAACTTTTCCTTTATTTTGTTCATGCTCCTCAATTCATTATTATTAAACATTCCAAATCATGATTTACCTCACTTGAAATTTTCTCTTATCTCTCATGATACAATTCAGGTGGAGTTATGATCATATAATAAAAACATGATACTTATATATGTCCTTGTAAAAGAACTATTTCTCCAATTTTTAAATGAAAAAGGCACATAAAATCATGAGGACATGCAATAAATACTCAAATGACTATAAGGATTAAGGTTGGTAGGATTTGATTATTTAAAAATTAAGGCTCAAGGAGGAGTTTTATATCTTAATTAAAATGCACGGCATTAAAAATAAAAGTTTAATGAAATTCTCCCCTTAAAAGTATCAACACCCACTTCCCCCAAACTCAAAGTAAGTTCATGATCAAATTATGCATAATGAATGATTTGTGCACCCTATTGATTTTTATTTTTTATTTTTTTCCAAGAACATTTTCATTTTTTTATTTTTTTCAAAAGTTAAGATTAGAATAAACATCACATCCACCACCTAATCACGTATGATAAAAATCATAGGTATAGTAATGGTGATTTTTGGTTTCCCCAAATCACATATCATTTTTCTAATTTTTTTTTTGTTTTTTTATTTTATATTTTTTTATTCAAGAGGGGAAAAACAATAAATAGTACAGTGAATAAATTAAATAAAATTTCTCATTACCCAGAATATCACCTCTTCACTTCTTCTTTACAATGTATAACATCCCTTCCATCATGATAACCTTTACTCACACACTTCAATTTTAAAATATCATGAAAATACCAAGATTAGGGTAGGATGGGATAAAAATGGATTGAAACATGGTTTATCCCTATAAAGGTCATTCATGGTCTCTATGGGATAAAGAATGATTGATGTAAAGGTGTTATTTAAGGAATGGGTATTTTCAAAAAATTCCTCAAACATTTTAAATGTTTTTTTATAGTCATAGATTTAACAAGTTCAAATACAAGTTCTAGTCAGTGTCATGTCCCAAGATCACTAAAAATCTATGTTCAAGATAAAATATGAGTTACTTGGTCTAGAAATCCTCTTGAGAATGGGAAATATTATTTGGGACAATGACTCAAGTCATGATTAAAAATAAAAAATAAATTCACATGAATTTCATAAATTCAAAGCATGAAAAATGGTTGGGAAATTTCATTTACATGAATCAATTAATTCCTTTAAATCATGAGTCATCATTTCAATATTAATTCTTCACTTAAACATTCAATTCACCATTTTACTCATTCAATCTCGTTAAAATTTAAATATAAAACATGGAATCATAGGATTCCAAAGAAATTCATATCTCCTAGATTATTCAAGTAAAGCATAATTTAAGTATGGGTATGAAATTATATATATATATATAATTCGTTACATTGTTTTTGGAAAATTGTATGGAGTTTATAATATAATCATTAAAAATTGAACTCCATTTCTCATAAATCTTAGTCATTATCCTTCACTAGATGAGGATTCCTTTTTCTATCATGAACCTATAAAATAAAACAACTAAATTAAGCACACGGATCATGTCATTAAAGCTCAAAAAGATTTGAGGGAGTAATATGCATGTTGAACTACTTCCTAATACTAAAATTGAAATCTAAATTCTTAACATTTAAAATAAAAGTACTTAAAATAAAGTAAAGGATAATTATTGGTATGATCCCCCAAGTGGGCCATGAATTTTTACTATCCCCAGTAGAGTAGTACCAGCTGTTATCCATAATCTTTATGTGGGTGGAGTTTCTTAGACTTGAACCACCACATGTTGTTCTTCCCAGCTTTCATTTATTTATTCTCATTGAGGAGAATTCCATGTATATAGTACACCAGATCCTCCCCCTTTGAAATGTGGTAAAACTTGTATAGTGGGGGTAGGATGAAGTATGCAACCTCTTCCTCATTCGTTTCTACTTGTGCAACAAATTCTTCAAAATCCAGTGGTTCCTTCAGATGTATTGCATGAAATGAATAATCAAAATAAGATTCAAGATTTAAACTTGAAATATTACTTTCAAAATCGTCCCTTTTAATGTAGGAAGCTTGTGTCTCTTTTTTTTTAGGAAAAATAACTAGGGTATCATCTTTTACTCCTTCCATTAAATGTTTAATATGTTCAAGGATCTCTAAGTGTTCCTCAACAGGTAAAATTTATTTTTTCTCTTCATCATCCAAGGCATAATAAGATTCATCCAATTATGAAAATTCAAAAATGTTTTGATTAATACTTAATGTAGTTTTAATAAAATTAAATGAGTTTGAGTTTAAGAATTTATCATCTCCCTATGTTAGTTCAACTTGAATCACTTATTCGATGGAAAGTGCCTCTTGGAGTTGATTCTCAGTATATGGAGGTAGATAGTTTGGCTCCTCCATATTTTCTTCAATTTCAAATATGAGTGGTAAAATTTCTTCCACCACAAACTCATGTTCTTTGGAAGGAATAAGGAGATAAATTTGTTCTTCACAATCATTCCAGAACTCATCAATATATTGTTGAACCCCCACATATAACTCAGGGTCTGGTTTTTCTTGGGTAACATGGAAATATTCTGTTAGCCTTCCTATTTGACCTCGTTGTCCTTTTATGGCCTCTTTAAGTTCCTTAACCTGAGCTATATTGTACTCTAAGACATCTTCTTCGTGTTTTTGCTACAATTGTGAGTAGTCATTCAATGCAGAGTAATAGTGGTTTGGATACATCATGGAAAAATTATTTTTTTATAATTTTTAAAACAATGAAAACTATCTAAAATGTGAAAATATAAAAAAAATAAGTAAAATGATGATTAGATCCTCAGCAAAGGTGCCAGGTTTGATGCATTCCAATCATGGGGTGTGGAAAAACATTTTTTTTATATTCCCAAAGTGTATTAGAGTGATTATCCTTAGGAATTCTCCCGAAGAGAAGTGTACACAAAACATTTTATCACATTTAATTATAGGGAAAAATGAGGTGGTTTTTGAATTGATTGGTTTTGAAAGAAATGAAATAAATGTAATCAATTAATAATATGATTAAAAATAAATTGGAAATTCCCTTGAATTAAAACTATGATATGAGAAGGGTTATTAGGTAAGGGTCAGTTTTTGAATTGAAATGTTGTCCTTATTCTATTTAATTAAATCCTCTTTTGTAAAGTTGTTTGAAGTGAGATTTTAGGATAATTTCCTCTCACTCCTTTGGTAAAATGGTGATGGTGAGAGAATACCTTACCAAGATCTCAGTTTTTTCTACTCTCCATATATGTGCAAGAGATTTGCAATGAATATCCTCATTTGACTTGGGAAATACCCGATCGAGTCTTGTTTATCCCAAATAATCAAGAACACCTACTACCCCATTTACATGTACTGATTATCGTTGATTACTTTACCACTAATCCTTGTTCTATTCCATCATATATAACCCATAAATTAGTAGAGGGATATAATGATCATATACCAAAGTAAAAAAATCAATAACGGAATAAAAAATCAAGAACGATCTCACTTGATAATAAAAACCACTATATGAAATTGAAAACAATGTTACATAAGAGAGAAAGATAATTTATTCAATTATATCCATGAACTTAAGTATTACAAAATAGAAAACCAACTATTTACCAATCACTCAAAAGGTTTACCCTACCATGGTAAGGGTTATCGAGATGAATGGAGAATAAGAAGGCATTACAGATATATCAAAAATAAATAAATAAAAGAGAGAAATCATAAAAGTTATCCTCTTTGGTTCCCTAGAAGGAATGGGATGGAATGGAATGATTTGGGAAGCATGAGTTCTCCTCTTTTTATAGTCTATAATCCTTCCTTCTAGAGATTTCACATTTTTTACACATTAAATAGATTATTCATACATTTCATCCTTTATATAAAAAATTATAAATTTATTTGTGTTCATTCTCAAATTTTCAATATAATACTCTACCATATGAAGGAGTTTTAGAATAAATACTGATTTTGAATTGTTCTGGATGATAATTCCATAATTCTTCCTTAAATGTATAACATCTAATGGCCTCATTAATGAGTGAAAAACTACACCAAATTCATTATAGAAACGAATCTATATGTCCTATTTCAAATCCATTTTGAATCACCTCAATTGGAGGTTATCTCTCTAACTAATTCTTCCGTTATAAATGTGGGGTTCATGTTGTTAATCCGAACAATTGTCCAACTTGAATGATTTTTTTAAGACTAATTTTTCTAACTAGATCTTGGTCCTAAAGAAAAATTTTAAGAAAATAAATCATGTAATCATAAAAAAAGAATCACTCAAATTGGATCAATATTTTAAAA
Source organism: Viscum album (assembly GCA_963277665.1). Taxonomy (NCBI): domain Eukaryota; kingdom Viridiplantae; phylum Streptophyta; class Magnoliopsida; order Santalales; family Viscaceae; genus Viscum; species Viscum album. The sequence continues at coordinate 1,681,257,990 of OY728135.1, forward strand.
GTTATTCCCAAAATACCCTTCAGATAAAAATCTATCAAAATTGCAGAATTAACCAATTTTTACATTTTATTTCAAAAGGGTGAGAAAATAAAAAGAAGAAGAACATGGTGGAACAAAACTAAGAATTCACGAATTTATTAGAAATTGGATTTAAAATATAAAACTAAAAAAAATTAAGAAGAAGAAATGGAGGAGATTTGTGACTGTCCTCCCTCAGTGGAGATCTCCTCCTTGATGTCTCTAGTGGAATGGAATGGAATGGAATGATTTGGGAAGGAGGATCTCTCCTCCTTTTATAGGCTAGAATATTTCCTCTTAAATATTTCACATTTTTCTAACACAATAAATAGATGATTCATTAATTTTATCCTTCATAAAAGTTGTTCATAAATGTATTATGCATCCACCCTCAAAATTTTAGCATAATTAACCACTAGACGAAGGATTTATGGAATAAATACTGTTATTATCTTTTTATGGTTGAGAATTATACAATTCCTCCTTAAATTAATAACGTCCAATGACCCCCTTAATGAGTGAAAAACACCATAAAATTCATTTTAGAAACGCTTCTCTGTGTCCTATTTCAAATCCATTTCGAATCACCTCAATCGGAGGTGTTTTTTCTGACTTATGCTTCTGTTATGAACGTGGGGTCCACGCTGTCCGCCTGAAAAATTATCCAACTTGAATGATTTTTTCAGGACTCATGTTGTTATAATCATATCTTGGTCATGAATAAAAATTTTAAGAAAATAAATCATTTAATCATACAAAAAATGAATCGCCCAAATTAGATTAATATTTTAAATTTTATTCCTAAAATACCCTTCTGATAAAAATATTTCAAAATTATAGAATTAACCAATTTTTACATTTTAGCTCAAAACACATCATTAGTAAAAAATTGTTGTAATAATCTCAAATTTATAATTTAGAGTGTTTAAATAATTTAAATTCATATATAAAATGAGGAAAATATTAACTCTATCAGATGTCAATTGTATTTTGGGATTGTTATGGGAATTATATTAATATAGTTTTATAAAATGGACAACCAGCGTGTTGGGTGACATCCCATTGCATACAATGATGAAGTGGGACTTGAACCCATGATTGAAGGAAGATAAGGTTTTCACACCTACCACAGGGCTAAACAATATCCTGGTTAAAATGTCATTTTTTTAGGTAAACTATTTGAAATATAAATATTAATTATGAACCAGTGGTGGTACTATTGAGGTTTTGAGATTAATTTATTATATTTGAAACTTAGTCCAACCATATTTTTTTTGGAGATTATTTAAAGACAGACCAAAATAATTTTTAGGCTTACAGATCTTATGATATGTTACATTGTGAATTTTAATGCTACATGTAATAAAAATTCATTTATAGATATTCGTTTTTTAGATTAAATGGATAAATTTAAAATTTATTGAAGATCATACAATGGATAAAATTATGATTATAAATTAGAAACATATCAAGTATGTATATTTCTTTATATTCTTAGATAGTTAATGAATTGTTCAACTTTTGAAAAAATTTCCTAAAAATAAAATATTATCATAATAAATTCATATGCCTTGAATTAGATGGCCTTTTAGATTATCACATATTTATGGTTTTGAGGCCCTTGATATTCCATTGATGATTCACATTATTATGATAAATTAACTCAATAACTCTCTATAATTATTTATTCCTTTCCTCCATGTCAATTTATTTTATTTCCACTGTTGTTATCCTACTCAAAATAATAGTTAAGTGTTATTCTAGATAAAATTGGTAATTCACTTTCTCTCTTATTAAGATAATGTTTTATTAACCATTTTATAATGTTGGTTTTTCAATAAAGTAATTTTAAAATATCAAACCATTGATAGCAGAGACAAATTTTGAGGGACAAATTCATTTCAATGGGTGTAGAATGTAACACAACAAGATTTTTGTGAAATAATTACTTCAAATAAATTTATTCTTTATAATATTTTTATTTATATGAAACACTATGTTTACCTCGAGTTATATGTGACATTTATTTTGTATTTAATTACAAGAAACCCTAATCTTAGCTTTTTTTTCACGTAACAACGAGTTTATATGAAACATTATATATTATTAAAACATTATTAATTAATATGATCGTTTTCACCAACCAATTAGAATTGAATTTATGAATATGATTAACTAAATTATGAATTTATGGTTTAAAAATGTATATAAATAATTTTTTTGATAAAAAGTTAATTATAAATGAAAATAAAACCCTTTTTAAAATAAAAGTAATAATTTTATGAAAACCTATTTTTATGCTCACAAGTGTGTTTTGTATAAATAAGTTAACCAAAAAACTTTTTGTGAATTATTTTAAGGAAATTTATTTTATATTTATTCATTAAACTATTTAAAATTTATATTATTTTATTTAAAGACAATAGATAACAATAAATCCAATTTTTTATTTAAAACCTTTATTTGTTTTTCTAAAAAGAAGTTTTGACACATCTTTATGGTGAAATTATATTAAAATAAAAAATTTACACTTTTATAAAATTAATTTTTATAAAATAAAATTTATATTTTAAATCATAATCTCAAAATTATCTTTAGGTTAATTTTTTGTTTTTTTCTAAAAGTTATCATTTATTGATGAATAATGAAAAATAGTGAATTTTACTTAAAAACTATCTTTTCACCTAAATTACTTAAAATAAATAATATTATAAGTTGAATTTAAAGTATAATTAATTAAATTATATATTTATTAATCCAATTAGGTTCATTTTAATCAATTTCCTAATGAATTTGATATAAAACTCTATAAGCTTTTGATAATTTTCACTTTAAAACCATGCCTTCTCATTGTGTTTATGAGATTAATTTTAATTTAAATTATGACACTTATGTGAATTTAATTTTGAAAAATTGATATGGTATTTTTAATAAATATATTTTTTATTATCTAATAATTTTAAATTAATTTCTTTACCATAATTAATAGTGAAAGAAGTTAAAATTAATTAATGCAATTAAGGTTAAAATGAGGTTTTACATATTATATGTGTTTGTATTAATATTAATTTTATTCATCCATATGATTTTTATTTAATGAAATGGATTTCATAGTTAAAATATTTGGTTATAAATTATCTAATAAATATCTTTTTATTTATATTCTTAAAGGATAAATTACCTAAGTATATAAAAAGATGCAATTTACCTTGTTAAAAACAATAAACATAAAATTGAGTAAACATACATACTAAAGAAAAAAAATATATAAAATATATTTATTTTTTTGTGATGGAGGTTTTTTAGACCAATTAATCCCTTACCTCTTTTATTAATAAATTTTCAAGCCATGTGAGATATGTGAGACCTCCCAATTGTGAAAACTTTTGGGTATTTACAAGAATGTCAATCCTCAACTATAAATGGGAACTCACTCTCCCCACTTATTCACAGATATAAATCCATTTTTCTCTACCAAAACCTGACTAAATCACTTAAAAACTTCCCTCCTATCATACTATAAGCCTTTTATGGAAAAACATACATCCAATTAAGGATTTTAGTGTAAACCTAAGGTGGATACCCAAAGAAAATGTAGCATTCATCAATGAGAATTTTTTGTTTTATTTCTTCCTCCAAACCCTTCAATTATTTTTTATATCATGATTATATAGTTTAATATTTATATCCCATTTTCTAAATTTTTTTCATTTTATGTTTATTACCTAAAAACACACACGCATCCATCAAATGGGTTATGAAATTTCCATTCGTGTATAAAGCGGACAATCGCCTCACGAACCTATGTCATTTTTTTCCATTAGAATCATTAAAGGATAATAATAATGATGGATTTATATATTATATATGATATATATGACATTTATGATGATTTTTTACTTCTTTAATTGGTATAACACACACACCATCATGCTTTCCATTTTTTGGAAATATGATAATATCATTCGTGTGTACGGCAGGCTACAACCTCATAAAGAAATATGATTCATTCACATGATACATGGAATTTTTTAAGGATGGGATTAATAATTTTTTTTAGACTACATATCTATGATTATGTAGTGATAATATATTTCACTTAATTTTCTTTCTTTTAACTCAACAACAAAATAAAAAACAACATTCATGTGTATATATGGCATATCGTCTCTATGAATGGTATACACCATTCACTATAACTAAATTTCATGAGTTACATTAAATACATATATATTTTATATATATTATATTTATATATTTTTCATCATTATGGAGATTATATAACCATTTTAAATGTAAAAGGACCAAAAAATAAAAACAGTCAATTCATATACGAATAATAAAGAGGTTATTACCCGAAACATGAATTTAACATGGTATAGTTAATAAAGTGGTAATTAAAGGTTATAAAAGAACAATATATTGTATGATATTTATGAATATTATTATGTGATCAATTTTTAAAAATTTATACTTATTATACAATTGGTTTGAATGAGTACGATGGATGTCAAGACTTAAGGTAAGGGATTTCTGACTTAATTTTTACTTATGTAGGATACATGCCATTTTCACCACATGTTTCTTTTATGTGGTTTATATTACTCCCATGAATGTATTTTATTATTATTTTACATAAAATTATTTCTATATAAATATAAATTATAGGATCTCTTTTCATGGGGTTTATAGTTAAATATTTATCAAATTAGTTAGTGATTTTTGTCTAAATTTTCCTTCTTTGAGATGTATGTTATGTTATACACATATATTGTTTCACGATATGTATATACAACCCCTTTTTCATGAAATTTATGGAATTTATGCATCCTCATAAAATTTTATGCTTCATGTTTTTTATTCCTTCATTTTTATTGTGATTCAATGTTACCAAAGTGGTAATGATTTTATATTACAATCTTATAATTTATTCTAATTATTTATAATTAAAAATCCAATGGTGAAATATCATGATCTACCTCTCAATAATTCTCATGAATTATCTTATCCTATAGTTATTCATGATATTTCCACATAATGGTACCACTATTCCACTTCATAGCACTTAAATTTATCAAGAAAGTATTTTTATGAAAATTTGAAATTATTCCCTACAACAAAAATCTACTAATATTGGAAGTTTTTTACTTGGTGTAGGTTTAAACCATCACCATATGGTTATATGATGGTTTCCAAAAACTATCTCTAAATTTGGTTTCAGAATCCAACTCATGTCGGTTCCGTCCATTTAGTGACAGTTTCTGGGAACTATCGCAGAACATTTGTTTAGTGGCAGTTTTTTTAGTCTTAACAATAGTTTCCTATGCCAAAAGATAGAGAGTATATATTGGTAGTTTAAACCATCTACATGATTTTACTCAATTAACAACCTCTATAATGATAAAAGTGCTACTAAAAAATTCCAACCTTAAATAGTGGCAGTTTAAACTACCACTAAACAACAATTTGGCATATATAGTGGTGGTTTAAATTGTCGCTATATTTTGATTTTAAAAAAATCCATTTTTAGAATCTGTGGCCCTAGAATAGCCAAGGAAAATTTGATAGAAATTTTTAAATTCATATCCATGTTAACCACACCCAAATATGAGATCATATAAGCATGAAGATAACCAACATGTTTTACTTTCATGTAAAAATTAATAAACTTGTCCAACAATACATTATAACATGTAAGAAAGGAAAAACATTCAAGTGGATATTAAATTCCTAAGACATCATAGGAATACATAACTGAATACATTAGTTAACTCATTAAAAAAATCTAATATGATTTACACAACCCATACAAGGGATTAAACTAAGGAATACTAGTGTTAATGCTCAAAACTACTTGGTCATGACATAAATTATTCTAGAGGCACATGACTGTGAATGGTTACTTATTACCACCATAGTTTCAAAGTATCACATCAAAAGGTTTATAAAAGATATGAGTAAATTTTTTATGAAATTAAGTTTCAAAATTCATAAAAGTTATTTCTATTGAAAACATATTTTTTTAAAAAATAATAAATTAAAGAGAAAAAGGAATAGAAGAATCTAATAAAGAGAGTATTTTCAAAATATAATTTTCCATAAAACATTCCAAAATTTAAACTCCAATAAAAACCATAGAATTTATTAAGTTTCCGGTTTTGGTGAATCCTTAAAACCATTAGGATCATTATGTTGAATCACTTCTTCTCACCTTTTAAACCCATCCACTACATCACTCGTTGACTTATAGGTTATTAAAGTTTATTTGAAATTATTTATTACCAATATTGAATATAGGTGGGACTCACAGATGTATACTTAAGTTTAGAGTTTAAAACCCATATAGGTTTAGGATATGGAAAGACTAAAATTTTAAAATCTATCCTAAATTTGGTTTAATAATAATGGAATTTCAAGGATTCACATTTCAGCTTCTAATTGCACCAAGGAAAAATTCATATCCACTAAAATGATTGGATTTAGTGTTATGGTTTAATATAGAACTATTTAACTCATATGTCAAGGGAAAATCATCAATATGTATCTATATATGTAAAGGATTCACTAAGAATAAATCTTTTTATTGATATTTTACAATACAATAAAAAGGGGATGTGTTTTTGTATATAGTTCCAAACAAGCCACATAGAAAACATTTAACCCATTGTATAAAAAATAATTAAAACAAATTCATTTATATCTTTAAAAAATAAATAGGATTCATTATTAATTTAGGAAAACTAAAGGTTTTCATTATACAATAATAACCAAATAATCACTCGGTGAGTCGAAACCACTTATCAAAATTTTAGGCAAGATTTATCGATCCAATGATCTTGAAGAAGTGCTTAAGAATAACCCAATAAAGATTCATGGCCAAGGGAACCCAATAAATTATTACTATAAGTAAAGAATCAAATAAAATATATTAAAACCCAACACTACAACCTCTATAAATTAACTTAAGAACATTGGAGCACTATAATATATATATACTCTAAGAAATCAACAATATATTTCATCCAAATCCATGTAAATACCTAAAGTAAACCTACCTTAATATACATCAATGAAAACCATAATGAATTATGATCAATCATCCCATATTAACCTACATAGAACAAAATAAGAGGATGTTGCAAGATCCAAGGTGAATTCCACCATGTTTTGATGGAATCACCATATTAGTGTTAGTTTGTTATACGTTTAGTCACACGTCATCTCTGAATCCAATGTAAACCCTAATCACTACCTGATGAACTTTGACTGACACCCTCTCCCTCTTCATATCCACTTCCTTCTACTAGAACATTCATGAAAATTATGTTGATAATTGAATAGTGTTATATATTTAAATTATAACATAAAAACAATAAAATGTTGTGTACTAAATGATTTTGAATTTGTATGATTTACTTTCACACTACCATCCATCGATGCAATATCAATAGAGATAGATCCAGTCATCTTATGATATAATTCAACCAACACTTTCTAAAAAGTGACATCTTATGTCTTTATATGAGCACCCTGTATTTTTTATATGAGCCCCCAGTTCCTTAATTATGATTCGCATTATAAAAAAATACCTCTCAGAATCTCAAGGTATGGATTAACTATAACCAAGAGTATATGTTGTTACAATCCTCATTAGCCTCCCAAAGTCCTCATATGGTAATGTTCCCAAACCTAACCCATAAACTTGACCAGGATTCTCCTTCACAAGTAATTGACCAGATAGATCTTCCTAGGAGATAGAGAAGAACTGTATGAGATTAGTATCCCATAGTTATTTTATTTTTACCTATAAATCATTTATCATTCACATTTGAGAAAATAAAGTTAACATAGTCAAAACTGAAAATAAGTTATTTCAATGAAAATGGAATTTATACCCCAAATTCTTTGTCATGCTCGTTAACAAAACTCTCATTAGATTTTGTATGAACATCTAAGAATGGTTATATTCAAGATGCATTATTTCCTAAATTCAAATCAACAATTTAATATATGAAATAGATTATTTTATCTTATATCTATTTCAACTATTGAAAATATTACCTGATTCAATTGGTTTCTGGAAATACTCTTTGACTCGGTAGTGTGAGGGATGATTTTTTTAGCTCAACATGATGAATTTTTCATTGAAACATCCTAAAATAAATAACATGTAATTTAATAGTAATGTATGCAATGTCATATCCTTGTAATATGCAATTATAAATATATAATGATATTAATATACCAATATATATATTTTAATAACACATTCTTCTCGTGACTATGAATATCAACAAAAACCTTTAATTTCTCTTTATGTACCCCTACATGTACCTTATTATATAGATGTTGAGTTCTTAATGAAGTGTTGTCAAATTAATTCCATAATATCCATTTAAAATCCTTCCATTTCTTACCCAAATTTTTTAATATCCACTTTTTTTCTATAAGATAAACAATGATAAAGTGTAATAACATCTATAAAAATAAATTAATTTTTAAAATATTAGAATTTAATAACATAATGAAATTTAATTACACTATAATGTATTAAAAATACCTTTATATCTAAATAAAAGACTTCATTTTTTCATGATTGAGGTTCATGCCAACAATCATCAAGGGTAATCAAAAGAGTAACCATCTCTGCCACCAGCTATCCTATAATCTAGAAAAATAATCATGTGGAATCATGTGCAGGGACCCATAATAGTAAAATGTGGCAACTATCTTCAATCCATCCAGATTCAAGACATATGATCTATTCATACTTATCCTTGTAGTAACATTGTTTGTATCTTTTATGAAAAAATATTATGTAGTATAAAAAAAAGTAAAATAAAAATATTCACATTAAAATATATACCTATAACTATCACTATTCAATATCCTCATGAAGAAACATGAGTGACAAACAGATCCCTCACTACTGAAGCTTCTGAATGGGGAGGCACTGTCTCATATGCTGATGATATTCAAAGGAAGTGTGTTAAAGATGCTGATATAATAGAGGGTGTGAGATACGATGTAGGGGGAAGACAAAGGGTGTATCGGGTGTTGTAGGGAGGGAGATAGATGGATTTTCATTTATTATTTTGGTCGAGGGAACATCAATTGGGATTCAACTTGGATCAGTGAAATGTTTCCTCTTTGTCATCCCTATCATTTAATAAAATAAAATTAACTTTAGAATAGTTATTCCCCAACTTATTTCATTAATTCCATCTATCCTTGGGACGATATAGGATAATCAAAAATTCATAATCATAACTAGTATCACATCCATCTCTCAATTTCCCGCTATGGTACCTAAGAGTTCAAATGAGAATTTCTAATTTCTAAAGAAGTTGAGGAAAAAACACAAAATCATGATATGGTGTCTAATAAACACACCATATAAATCACACATCTCACTTCCATTCACCATTTATGATATATTACATCTAATTAATTATATTCAATAATAACTCATTTGTATAACATACCATCCAACAATAGAAATATCAAAAGAAAATGGGAAACCATCTCATGGTTATTGATTTACATGAATAAAACACCATATTTGTTTATAAAATAGGATTTTGGATTTATAAAATGAGTTGAATTCATAAAAAATGTTTTCTATATATGTATATAACTATAAAATCATTGACATCCATCTTTAGAAAAAAAATAAAATCTAATGATCATATTAAGGACTCAAAATCTTTATCATAATCATGAAATATAATATCTATTATGAAAACATACACCTAAAAACCCTTATATAAAGAAGTAAAATTGATTAAATATAGGAAACCCAACATTATAATTCATGATTAGTCAAAAAAATAGTAATATTAATTTATTTTAGAGAAAACCTCTATATACATTTTACAAAACATGTTGTCTGTGCCAATTTATTTTTTAAGTATAAATGTAATAAAATTATCAAATTCCCCTTTTAAGTAAAATGGAAAATCACAGAAATTTTTTAATTCTATTGATAAAATAATCATTGATACATTATATTACCTTTATTTATCAAATAAACTTGTTTTTAATTGCAATAAAATAAGAAAATATAATGGGGTAATAAAACCAAGTATACTAACTATTTGTTTTGAAGAATGGGGTAGTAAATTTTCATGGTTTGGTGTATGGTTTTCAAATGGTTAACTTAATTTATTTATGTAATAAAATACCCTAGATAAAAAAAACCTCTCATAAAGAAAAATTAGAATCCTAGTTAAGTGAGGCAACCTAAAAATTTGAAAATGTAAATTGAACTTTACATATACGAACCTTTGTTTTTAGGAATCTATTTAATCTCTTTGAGATATAAAATCAATGTTATAAAATTTTCTAGACTCCTATATATGGGTTAAACACATATCAGTTATTTTTTAAATTGAAAATATATAAAAACATAATTGAATTTGACTAAATTGAATTCATCTATATAAATATAAAATTCACTAAACTCCATTAAAAAAATATAATACTTACAGATGTAGTGTTGTGTGATTTGAACTAAATAAAATATAATAGAATTATAATAAATCAAGAATAATCAAATCAATAAAAGACTAAAATAAATGGATAGATACAATATATAATAAAACAAAACAAAAAACCCAAACTATACTACCTTGTACTAGAAATATTAGAATCTAACTAAATTTAATTGAATAAAAAATCAACAAAATATGACATGGACCAGGCCACTACTACTCCACTTAAATCACACCAAAGAAAATAAATGTAATTTCACCAATCAAAACACACCTAAATTGAATAAAATCAAATTATACCAAAATAAATCAAACTCAGTTGAATAAAAATTAATTTAATCCCACCAAAACCTACTAACAAGAACCAAATAAAAAATAAAATTTAACCAACAAGAACAAAAAGTAACTGATTGATACAAATCAAACTAAACCACATTAAAAAATGAACACAGTATAGTAGAATGAAACTAATATTAATTGAAATAATTTCCTTGAACCGAATAAAATATTTAGGGATTACCACTGAGGAACTCAAGGGAGAAGGGGGTGTAACATCCCAGTTCCAGAAGCCGCCCAGAGATGCCCCATACCTGGTTGGTCACAGAGCTTCAAGCACATTTCCCCAAATTCCAGAGGCTGCTAACTAGCAGCAAGGGCCTTGGGTGTGATAGTGGGGAAACTATTCCCTCATTGGAAGAATAACACAGCGGAAGGAAAACACAAGGCAATAGCAGAAGCAGTATTAATTACATACAACAGAAAACAGTGGAAGACTAAAAGTAAGAAACAACAGGATCACACATATAAATGATGCATGATACATGTGTCTAGGAAAGCAGCCAATCATGTCACAATGATAAAATAAATTACTAAACCAAAGTACAAAAGAAAGCAGATAAAACTCCTCAGCATCGCAAGCCTCAGCTTGGTCCCATGCTCTCCACCTCCATAGCAGTCAAGTACCTTAAGTATAATGGAGCTTTCTATTATCTATACCTGCAATAATATAATCTGTTTGGGCCCAAAAGAATGACCCAAATAGGGTGTGATACTAATCCCAGTAGGAAACCATTAAAAGATATGTTCCTAACAGTCATTGAATATATATATGGCAGGAAATATGTAAAAAGAGGTAGTAAATAAGGAAGTATTCGGCAGTAAACATTCATACAGTTCAAAGAATTCAATTCCACATATCAAGTAAGTAGCTAATCAAATTAGGAAACCCTTTGGGAAGTACTCTCAGCCTAACCCCTCTGGTTCAACCAAAACAACACAAGCAACCCTCAAAAAGTTCACGCAGTCTAACCCCTCTGGTTCAGCTTAAGTATAGACTCTCTGAGTAAGCACTCATCATCAATTCCCCCTATAGTCTCATATCGGTAACTAAAAGTTTCTCTGGGGAAGAACTTACATCACATTCCCCCTGTGGCCCATGTCAAGGAACTACAAACACTCTGAGGAATCACTTACATCAATTCCCCCTATGGTCTCGCATTGTAAAAGTAAACACAGACACTCTAGAGAATCCCTTACATCCATTCTCCCTATGGTCTACTACACCAGGTTCTCACAGCCATGTCTAATTAAAACGAGCATAGCAATGCAATACGGAAAAATTAAACCTCATAAAATACCTGGCTAACAGTCTACAACATGACATCATGTCAGATAAACAAACACTCCATCCTATAGTACTAGGCATGGTGAAAAACAAGGCAGCCTAACAGGCTAAGCAGGACCAAACGGTCATAAAGTACACGGCGTGTACTTCCAAAATTTACAGAAATTCTTCTTTTCCTAAAAAACACCATAAAAAAGAAAACATACCTGAAAAGAATATCTCAGTTCTTACAAACTTCCCCACTTAAATAAATTTGTCCCCAAATTTTCTTATCAAGGTGGCGTAGGAGAAGAATCCTCAAACAGCTCTGGCCACTGTGATTGTACATCAGCCTTCCTCTACCATGTCACATCTTGTACTCACATATTCTGTCATAGCACTCATACCAAGGGAACAGACTATCCATGTATAACCTTCATACTTTGATCAACAATCTGGATAGGATGCTCCTTGAAAGAGGCGTCCACCACTAACTCAACCTCTTCTGGTTGAAAAACATTAGACGGGTCTGAGAAGTAACATCGATGCTGAGAAACGTGGAAGACATCATGCATAGCACAGTACCTATGGGGTTACTGCAAATGATAGGCAACTAGCCCAACTCTATACAACACCTTAAACGGCCCGACGTACCTCGGTGAAAGCATAACCTGCCTCTTAATCCTCCTATGTTTTAACCTTGGTGTGACACATAGGAAAACATGATCCCTGACCTTGAACTCCAGAGGTCGTCTCCACTGATTAGCATAAGACTTCTGACAAGACTGTGCAGTAGCCATCCTCTTCTGAATCAACTCTATCTTCTGTGTGGTTTCCTGGACAAGACAAGGTCCCAGCATAGTTGCCTCTCCTGCCTCCAGCCAACATAAGGGTGATCGCATGACCTACCGTACAAAGACTCATAAGGTTCCATTTGAATATTTTCTTAAAAACTATTATTGAAGGAAAAATTTATAAGAGGTGTTTGCTTCTCCCAAGAACCTCCAAAATCCATGATGCATGCTCGAAGCATGTTCTCAAGCACCTGAATCGTACGCTCGGACTAGCCATCTGTCTGAGGGTGGTAAGTTGTACTCAAAAGTACTTGTGTACCCAAAGCCTTTTGTAGCCCTTGCCAAACCCGAGAAGTAAAATGTGTGTCTCTGTCTGAAACAATGGAGTGTGGAACTCCATGTAAATATAAAATTTATGGAATGTAAAACCTTCCTATCTCATCAAAACTGAAGGTCTATTTGATTGGAAAGAAGTGATCAACCTTCATGAGTCAATCAATGACAACCCATACTACATCATTCCCCCAAGGTGACCTCGACAATCCTGTCACGAAATCCATCGTGACGTCATTCCACTTCCACTCGGGAATGGGTAACTATTGTAAAATCCCTATTGGTCTCTGATGCTCCACCATCACCTGTAGACAGGTGAAAAATCTCATGAAAAACCCAGCAATATATCTCTTCATACCTGGCCACTAATACTATCGGTGTAGATCATGATACATATTTGTGACACCAGGATGAACTGCCCAAACTGAGGAATGAAAGTCTCACATCAACTCCTCGTGTATGTCTGCTGACACCCATACACGCCCTTGGAAATTCAAGATCTCATCCTCTCCTATGGTCCATCTAGGAATAGGGTCCTCTCCTGACACACCTTCCTGTAGGACTAGGCCTTCAGAATCTGATAGTTTCCTCATTCGCACTCAATTAAGAAGAGTAGAGGTAACATCTACATAAGAAAGAAACATCTGCCCCTGTCTGTCATACACCTCCAAATGCATCTCAGAGAACAAATCCATAAGCTTCCATTCACTGCTAGCCTCCTGAACTTCCTATATCTGAGTCATCCTACTCTGCACATCAGCCACATCGTTGCCCTTCCTCGGCGTATACGCAATCTCAAAGTCAAAGGATTGAAGGTACTCAACCCACCTTCACTGTCTCAAATTCAGGTCATGTTGGGTGAAGATATACTTAAGAATTTTTTGGTCGGTGAAAACCACAAAATTCTCCCCCATAAGATAATGTCTCCAATAGCGTAAGGCATGAACAACTGCTTCTAACTCAAGATCATGTGTCGGGTAATTTCACTCATGTGGCCTCAACTGCTGAGACCCGTATGCAACGACTCCTTCTCCCTACATAAGCACTGCTCCCAACCCGATACCTGAAGCATCATAATAAACAGTTTAGCTCTTGCCCGGATCTGGAAATACTAGTATCGGTGCTGAAGTAAGTCTCCCTTTTAGCTCTTGAAAGGCTGACTCGTAAGAATCTATCCACAAGTACTTTTCACCCTTCTTAGTCAGGCCTCTCAATAGCGCTGATAAGTGTGAAAAGTCTTTTATGAAATGTATGTAGTATCCAAATAGCCCTAGAAAACTTCTCACCTCAAAAACGTTCTTTGGTTGCACCCAAGAAACTACAGTTCTCACTTTCTCTGTGTCTACTGATACTCCTGTCTCTGAGATAACGTGACCTAAGAAGTGAATTTGGTCCACCAAAAGTGGAATTTTGAAAGCTTAGCATATAACTGATTATCTCTCAGTGTAATCAAAATGATCTAAATATGGGCGGCATGGTCATGTCGAGTGTGAGATTACACCAAGATATCATCCATGAAAACCACCATGAAATAATCCAAGTATGGATGGAACACTCAGTTCATCAGTGCCATGAAAATAGCAAGCGCATTCGTGAGACCGAACGACATAACCACATACTTGTATAGACCATACCTGCTCTGAAAGGTTGTAAGAGGTATATCAAATGGTATAAAATGCAACTGATGATAAATAGATCTTAAGTCAATCTTTGATAACACCCGGGCTCCTCGAAGCTGATCAAAGAGATCATAAATCCTTGGCAAAGGATATCGGTTCTTGACCGTCAAATAGTTCAGCTTCCGATAATCCATGCAAAGTCTGAGGGTACCGTCTACCTTCCTCGCAAACTGGATAGGAGAACCCCATAGAGAAGTACTGGGTCGGATGAAACCATTTGTCTGCAACTCCTCCAACTGCTTCTTGAGCTCTTGTAGCTCTGGTGTGTTCATCCTATAAAGAGGAATGGACATCGGTACCACTCCTGGCATGAGCTCAATAAAAAAGTCTACCTCTCACTCTGGAGGAAAACATGAAAAGTACTCTAGAAATATATCCCTAAAAAGATCCACCACTGGAGGAAAGTTCATCTGTGAAGTCCCCTAGTCATATAGATATAGACTAGCAATCTGGGTTGTAACTCCTCCCAACCCATGATGCTCAGGTTCCGATCTACTCGCTTGGACATCCCATTATCCCTTATGAAGAAATGATATGCCCTTTGGTGATGTGAAACTCACCCTACAGTGATAGAAATAAAAAACTACATGGAAGGGAACTAACCAGTCCATTCTGAGAATGAAATCATAGCCTGTCATATCTAGGACATAAAGGTCCCATAAGAAGTGACATCCAGCAACCTCAAGAGGGAACTTCTTGCATTGATGTACAACAGTCATTCTATCCCCCAATGGAGTGTCTAACGTCATGATATTAGCAGAATAAAAGATACAGAGCCCAAGTCTCTCCACAATAGCAACAGATATAAAGATATGGGAAGCCCCTGTATTGAAAAGAGAAGAATATAAAACTAATGCAACTAGGATCGCACCTCAAATGGTAGAGGTTCTGGGATCCTACTTCTACTGGGTGTACTCCACTGCAAAAGTTTGGCCTGATCCACGGCCCTGTGACCCTGCCTGACCACCCTGAGCTGATCCACCCTATTGTCATTGAAAGCCTGGAGACTGGCTACCATGGCCATGACCTCCACCTCAGCCTGAATGGTCGGAAGAACTCCATTTCCCAGACTGGTGAGAAACCGGTGGTGTTGCTCCTGAACAAGGAGTCATATAAGAACCCTTATCAACAGCTTCTAGTGAGAATAACTGACAGAAGCGTTGAAGATGGCCCATCTTCCTGCATGATCGGCACTCCACTAGGCCTCTCGGGGTAATGTGGCCTCATGTGCCCGCTCTTCCTGCACTAGTAGCACACCACCTGGCTACCAGAAGAAGTGTCTTACCTCCTTGGATCACCATGCGAAGGCCCCCTGCGACGCTTTCTGCTGTCAATAGGAGGGATATTAACTCCGGATATCAAACTGCCCTAGCTCACAACTCCATAATCCCTCAAATTATGCTTCGTGATCAGCACCTAGTTGATGATAGAAGTGATGGAATTCAACCTGAAGATATTCACCTACAATCAGATGTCGTGCCTCAGACCATCCTCAAACTTCCTTGCAAGGAATAACTCATCACCTCCTAGGATGGGCATAAAGTGTTTCAGATCTGTGAAGTGAGAATAATACTCTATAACTGAAAGAGTACCCTACTCCAGAATCATGAACTCTTAGGCTCGATCGGCCCTCAAAGTCTCTGGGTAGAAGTAGTCATAGAAGGCACATTGGAACTCATACCACACAATAACCTGCTATCATCCTACCTATGAGACCACATCCCACCATCTCTTGGTGGATTCCTAAAGCATGTACATAGCGAGCTTGAATCTTCTCTCCGGAGGCATCTCTAGGTGCTCGAAGATATAAAGCATGGCTTCTAACCATGACTCTCCAAGCTGAGTTCCTTCTTACCCTGTGAAGGTGGGAGGATGTTTCTGCTGAAAGACCCGCGTCAACTCTCCCATAGAAGGGGCAGGATTCCATACTCCTCAAAAGGTATACATAAACCTCATAAAGTCCTCTAGTAACTATACATCTGCACCTGTGTCTGGAATGATGGCTGGTACCAAGACTGGAACAACTAGAGGATCTGCTAGAAGTCCTTGATCAGCCATGTCCGACATCTGATCACTACCTTGCAACTGGCGTACAACCGGAGGACATCTCGGTGGTATGACTCTGCAAGGTCAAATGCACACCTTTGATTAAGATTATCAAGTACTGAAAACTAGAATGGTAATAATGGAATAGGAGAAAGAAAGCATTAAAGTTTTACAAAACATGGATACATGGCGTGTATACTTAACTACATCGCATGTTCCATTAAGCCTTCAGATGGGCATGTACTTCTTCCAAAACTGGTCATGTAACAACCCAAACACACGACGTGTTGTCCTAACACACGCCGTGTACTTGAATCCTCTTTCCCTGCCCAAGTCCTTCTACACGACTAAGCTACACGGTTCTCCTAGAACAAGACTACACGGCGTGTTTGTGCTAGACACAGCGTGTACTAGACGAGCTTCACTGACCCGTGTTGTTAGTGACACGGCCAGATACACAACTAACACTACACGGCATGTTCTAGAGAGACACAGCGTGTAATAAAGGATTTCCACCAACTCGTGTTGTTAGTTACACAGTCAGATTCCAGGGATTACACTACACGGTGTGTTCAATACTGACACGGCGTGTATTGCTTAATTTTTTATCCATCTGTGTCATTAGTCACACAGGAAGACACATGGTCTAAACACACAGTGTGTACGTCCGGTACACACCGTGTCCCACCAAAAAAATTCTCCCAACCCCATTTCTATACCCACATGGCCAGCGACACGGTTAGAGACTAAATGGCGTGTATATAGAGTACATAGCGTGTACTTAAGAAAAACAGTTTCTTCCCGAATTGAAGAACACATGGCATGTATTCATCACTACATGTCGTGTATTCTGGGTTTTTCCAGACAGTAAGCCTCAAAAACTTCTCTGAAACCCAGAAAAAACACTAAAATGAATAGTAAAGTGCCAAATTCCGATCTGTGAGGGCTCATACTCCCTGTGAATCAAATATTGGCATCTTATACATGTCACATACAAGGAAAACAAGGCAATGATCCACCAAATTTCAGTTCATGAGGGACCCTAAAACCTCAAGAACCAAATTTTGGCATTCATTCAATGAAATACATACGCAAAGAAATACCCTATCAAAATTAGGTATTCTATCAAGGCATCTATCACAACAGCATGTATATCTAGCACAACATCTATCACAACAACATGCAATCTCTAATGCACTCTAAATGGTAGGGTAAGAATGCATGACATGTGATTTCTAACAAGTGCCTATATGATGAATGAGATTCCATACCCTCATCTCATCAGGATACAATAGAAATAGAACCTCAATAATATCAATGATAACAGCACAAAACATGTGAATCACCCAATGGTGAAATCAAATCAACCGTAAAATTGCAAAACCAGAAAATTGCAATAAATGAGGTAAATTGGATTTTCCCTATACACGGGTTAGCTACTCCCTGGAACAGCTTATTACCAAGTACCTATTTCAGTCCTATCCCTGACTATAGGCTCCAAACAATGAGTCAAGAAGAAAAAAATTCCTCTGATACCACTTTGTAACGTCCCAATTCTAAAAGCTGCCCAGAGATGCCCCGTACCCGGTTGGTCACATGGCCTCAAGCGCATTTCCCCAAATGCCATAGGTTGTCTACTAGCAGCGAGGGCATTGGGTGTGAAAGTAGGTAAACTATGCCCTCATTGGAAAAATAACACAGCAGAAGGAAAACACAAGGCAATAGCAGAAGCAGTATTAATACCATACAATAGTAAACAGTGGAAGACTAAAAGTAAGAAACAACAAGAGCACACATATAAATGATGTATGATACATGTGTCTATGAAAGCATCTAAACATGTCACAATGTTGAAATATAGTACTAAACCAAAGTACAAAATAAATCAGATAAAACTCCTCAGCATCGCAAGCCTCAGCTTGGTCCCATGCTCTCCAGCTCCACAGCAGTCAAGTACCTTAAGTAGAAGGGCGCTTTACCTTATCTATACCTGTAGCAATATAATCTGTTTAGGCCCAAAAGCATGACCCAAATAGGGTGTGATACTAATCCCAGTAAGCAACCACCAAAAGATTTGTGACTAACAGTCAGTGAATATATATATGGCAGGCAATAAGTATAAAGAAGCAGTAAACAATAAATTATTCAGTAGTAAACATTCCTACAGTTCAAATCATTCAATTCCACATATCAAGTAAGTAGCTAATCAAATCGGGAAACCCTCTAGGAATTACACTCAGCCTAACCCCTCTGGTTCAACCAAAGTAACACAAGCAACCCTCTGGAAAGTTCACATAGTCTAACCCCTCTGGTTCATCTTAAGTATAGACTCTCTAAGGAAACACTCACTGTCAATTCCCCTTATAGTCTCGTATCGGTAACTAGAAGGCGCTCTGGGGAATCACTTACATCACATTCCCCCTATGGCCCATGTTGAGGAACTACATACACTCTGAGGAAGCACTTATGTCAATTCCCCCTATGGTCTCGCATCATAAAAGTAAACAAATACACTCTGGAGAAGCCCTTAAGTCTATTCTCCCTATGGTCTACTACACCAGGTTATCACAGCCCTATGTAAGAACTATCGGGCTAGCAGTCTACAGTATAACAGCATGTCAGATAAACAAACACTCCATCCTACAGTACTAGGCGTGGTAAAAAACAAGGTAGCCTAACAGGCTAAGCAAGAACAAACGGTTATAAATAAACATGCATGGGAAAACACTTCCAAATCATAGCAATTTACCTTATTCACATTCAATTAACCTATATTCTATCATACAAGCATAGCAGGCAATTAACAGAGCTAAAACAGTAAACATGCAACACCTCGTTCAAGGGTATTGGGTAATTTTTCACATATAACTCCAAGACTTTATACAGAAAGGCCCAAACTACCTACCTCGGTGTTGTAGGATCGTTATACATGAACCTCAAGCCTTGAATCACCCAAGAACACCATAGATCTGCAAAAACGTCTAAAATGTTCAATCAAGGATAACTCTTGAAAGAGGATGAATCAGGAACCGAAGCTCTATAAGAAGGAAGATCTTACCAAGGAAATCCCAATGCAATCAATGGTGGTCGATTTAGAGAATGGATGCCCAATCAGGGGATCGGGGAATAATCATGTTCGTACGGACGCTCTCGGGCGAACTAGGTCGAGAAGAAGGTGTTTCTGTCCATCAAACGTGACACTGGTATGTTTAATGAAAAAAAAAGTACATGGCATGTACTTTTGAGGTACACGGTGTGTAATTTACCTTACTGGGCCCCGATTTAGGCGGCCTCTAGGTCACCACACATGGTTTTTTGCACATCCGTTACACGACCAGTACATGGCTACCTCCAGTGACCGAGTACACAGCGTGTACTCATAAAGTACACGGTGTGTACTTCAAAAATTTCCAGAAACTCCTCTTTTACTCAAAAACACTAGAAAAAGGAAAACATACCTGAAAAGAAGGTTTAGGTTCTTACAGGGGGAATGGGGGTTAGTGGGGATGGCTCATGATAGAAGGATAGGGCGACGAATTAGGGGGTCTTAGGGGTGACCACTTCTTCGACGATGGCTTGAGTGACTGAGATGTATTGGAGGAGGGTGAGGGTGTGGGAAAGGGTGACTGATTGGGTCAGGGTGAGGGTATTGGTGATGGATCTAGGGGTTCATTAGTGACCACAACATTGGAAAGTTCTTTGGTTGATTAGGCTCAGAGGGCTTAGGGGATACCAAAGCGTTGACGGCTAGATCTCAGGGTCATGGGGGCTTGGGGAGAAGGGAGGGACTCGGGGGAGAATATTTTTTTAATAAACATATAATAATTATTGGTGGTGTTTTTAAAATGACCTCTAAATAATTTAAAATTTTGTAGTGGTGTTTTACTAAACCACTGCTAAACAAAGAATTTGGTCTACCGATTTCTCCCTTCGATCGGAAATTTCTTTTATTCCAAAATCATTGTTTCTAAAAATGTTTTCTAATTTTTTTAAGTGATATTTTAAGATCATTTTAAAGAAAATTATTTTAAAATTTTTTTATATTTTTAAATTTTGTTTAAATAATTTTTAGAGATTCTTTTATACATTTTCATGTTTATCATTCAGCAAAAAATGTTTTCAATATGTTTTATGATTTAAAATTTGTTTTTCAAAGAATAAAGGATATCTACTTCATGAAATGTTTTAAATGATCATATCAAAATTATTTTCCATATATGACTACATATGTTGGTGTCATATATGCCTTACTAAGGATATGATCCAAAGATACCATTAATATTCTTTCTATGAATGGGTTGTGTCTTAATGGAAGTATGTTTATAAAACCCATTTATCTTCTATAGGTTATACCATGATAAAATGATTTTGAAACCCATATTTATTCATGAGTTATTCTATGAGGAAATGATTATGAAACCTATATTTTTCCATAGTTTATGATATGTTGAAATGTTTTTTATACCCATTTCATCTTAAGGGTTATGATATGGTGACTGGTTATGATATTGTGAAACACATAAATATGGGTTTCATTATAAGATGGGTGGGACCCATATCTTCCTCCAATTCATTAGGTATGGATTTATATATCTAATGATATAAAAATGGATGAAATGGAAAGTGAACCTAGTATAGTAAGACATGGATGGAATTGAGAGTGAACCGAATATAGTAAGTGATGGATGGAATGGGGAGTGAACCCAGTTTAGTAAGATATATCTATAATGGGGAGTGAACCTGGTATAGTAAGTAATGGATGGAATGGGGAGTGAACCCAGTATAGTAAGATATAAAAGGAAAGAGGAGTGAACTAGGTACAATAGTAGACTTTTTCTAATATGATGGTATTGGGGGTGAATGTTGACTATTATCTTATTATGTGTGGACCAGGTTACATCTCCATAAGTTTATGTGAGGGCCTAATTTCTTGTACTTAACATAATGAGTGAACCTTTTTTTACTTATACATGTTTACAATGTTGTAATATGATATGTATACCACAAATATATGTTTTATTCTAATATTATTCTATCATGGATCATGTTCTTTTAATACCATATGATTCATGTCTTATGAACTACCTATCATTATGTCATGACTCATGTTTGTGGTTTATGACAGGTTGGGTATAAACTTCATAAATTTTGTTCATTATCACATACCTTTATGCTCATATTATGATTTTATATGATAATAGATTTATATATCTTATGTTTTCCCTTACTAGTTATCTTCACTCACCTTTACTTATTTTTACTTTCCCAAGGTTATGAATATGTTTTTGTTTTTTATGTCTATAAATATTACTAAATATGAATATATTTTTGGAAAATATTTAGGATCTTTCACAGGATTATTATATTGTGGTCCAAATTTCAAATGGGACAAACTATTATGGTCCTAAAGAAAGTGTTTATGTAATGTATTGAATATTCATCTAAAAATATTTAATATCCATGTATGATAATCATGGGTTGATATATTTTATCCCAATGATGAGTATAACTTTTTATTCCTGAAGCATAAGAATCAACTTCTACAAATTAAAAAATCCAAAAAAGAAAATATATATATTATTCCTATCCTTAGAAATTAACCAAAACCAACATGGTTAGTAAATGAAAATATAATTCAAAAATTGTATAAACCCTATGATAAATAAAAAATAATTTTAATCTCCAAAATTCAACAGTAATACCCAAAATTCAACTTAGATCATTCAACAAATAACTATCCTTAAAATTCCTCAAAAATATTTTGAACTAATATTGAAACCAAAAAAATCAGAAATATTTTATCATTTTCTATTCTAAAATAAATTTTAATATTTATATTAAAATAAAATTAATAAATCTTAATATCTCATACCGAAAATATAATTTCGTAAATCTAATCTGAATGATATAGTAACCATTTCCATAAATAACATGAATCTCCACAAATTAAAAATAAAAACACATATGCTTCTGAAATATAATGAAAACTTCATACCTAAAATAATGTCTCATAGTATTATTTTTACCATAATCACATAGAGTTCCCAAAATAGTAAACATATTACTAAGTAATAGTATTCACTTAATCACCAAATCAATTTTCAATCGCATGGTTATCAATACGATAAAACATATCTTCCAAAAATTATCTTAAACATTATCTATAATATAGTTTAAATAATGAAAAACATTTTTCTACTAACTAGGAAATCGTATAGTCTAGTGTTAGGTGATACACCCTTGTCATCCTTTGGTTGTGGTTTCAATACCCACAACCTTTCCAGACATGATGGGTTGTCACCCATCATGCGGGTCGTCCTTTTAAAAAAATATTAATATAATCGTTATAAAATTAAATATATAAGATAATAATTATAAAAAAATAACCTTAATATATTCAACATTAAAGAAATGTTTTAACCTCAATTTTTATCTCATATATTCAATTTTTCATCATAGAAATATATTAACACATAATTACATTAAAATTAAAGATCGTATAAACCTTAACAGTTATATATACAATTAAAATTATGTCCAAAAATGTAAATGTTTTATCCAGAAAATAATACTTCAAATTAAACCTATGGGTTATATATTCCAAAAAATAATAAAATATCTTCCAATAATTCATTAATCACATCAAAATTTCTTTACATAAATCCTAAAAAAGTTTTTTCTAATACATTGAACTTATAATCAACCATACACATGTAAACCTAGGATGATATCCATAATTATTAATAAAAACTCACAAGATAAAATCCTATTATCTAATGTTTTCTAAACCCTCCTTTAATACTAACTATAAAGACCCAACCTTATACATTACATACCAATAAATATTATTTCTTATTTTATATTCAACCTTATACATTATATATTTTAGTGATTTTAAACTAGAATTCACTATCTTAAATATAAAATTTTCTTTTTGGTTGAGAGTTTTAGAGAATTATGACAAAATATTACATAGTAAACCCACACATTACAAGTGAAAACTTATACATTGTATCCAATTTTTCAAACAAAAATTTTTAATATAAAACATGATTTCTTTTCATTATAAATACTTATAATTTTCATAATGACCTAATCCTTATCCCTAATATTACTTAAACCTTGTGAAAAACATATTAAGAACATTGTATGAGAAAAAGATTCTCAATAAGGGAGATAAAAAGAAGAAAAACTTTAGTGAGTGAAAAACATGAAAACCCATAAAAATAATTTTCTTAAAATAATATATTTTCTTCTATGAAGTGTATCATTTTTCCTCAAAAAATAGATATCTTTCCTTTTGAGATCAAATGATTTCCATGAAAACTCATTACCAATCATTGAAAAACCTTGTAGGTGCCTTGGAACATAACTCTTGTATCATTTTTATAATCAATCATAAAAATGGAATAACCATAGGGTTGACTTTTATATTCAAAGAACCTAATTTATTAGAGAGCTATAATATAGCTCACCCATTATATCATGAGCTATAATTAGACTTATCTGTCATGTCAAGGTCTTTAATGGGGATCAACCCATCATATAATGATCTATAATGTGTTATCAACCCATCATAAACAATATACAGGGACCATATCATGAATAAACCCTATAGAACTCTTTTAAAACCATGTTAAAAAATACATTTTAATGTCAAAAATACCACTTTCTTTTATAAATCACTTTTAAAATATAAAAACTATCCACATAAAAATGAAAACATTTTCATTGAAAATAACTATAGAAACCTATAAAAGAAAAAATAAATAATTAAAGAAGAAAAATGGGGGGAATCTTCTCAAATAGAATAAGTTAAAAAACATTCCTTCTGACTTGTGTAAAAAATAGTTGAAAGGGGAACATCAAAAGAGGATTTTTAAATGAAATACCCTAAACTCAAGACATAATCATCACATATGTTTTTTATCTTCATGAAAAAAATCATAGGTTAATTTTTTCTTCACTTTAATAATACCCCTTTTAATTTATATCATTGTTTTTATATCACTTATCACCATGTTATAAAAATTACATAATTATTTAAGTTCTCATTGGATGTTTTGATGCTATTTGATTCATAAGTCCAAAATTACATCAATGATTTGACTGTGGTCAAAAAGTTTATAATTATATAATCTACATAATAATAATCATTCCATAATTATAAATTTTATATATTAATTATACTTATAAATCCAACCATGAATTTTGGTTATGAAAAAATGAACTACATTTCAATCATATAGATGGTATGTCGTATGCACGCATGAGAAACATTTCCATTTTTTGATGATTATTATAGAAATAAAGTGAGTATTATTTTATGTTTACATAATTATCAAAATAACATAAATATTGTATCAATTATTTAAATATACTTATAAAAATAATTCATGTGATGAGCTGATCAAAAGTGTATCACATCGCTTTGTGGAGGTGGTTCTTCACACGTACATACAGTTGATGTTATCATTTTTATTTCATGGAAAGGTAAGAACATAAATGATATATTACTTTTTAAGAATAAAATTTATTGTATGAATATCATAAAAAAATATTAATTCCATCATTATAATCCATCCATGAGATATGGTGATGGGAAATTAATTATGTCGGTTTGGGAGTTGGTAGTCCACCGTACACACGAATGGTGAATGCTTTTCCCATTTGAAGGAAGTATAGATGAATATAGATCATAAAACTAAAATAAAATATTGTTATATATAGTATAATAGAGTTTTTTTTAGCAACTTTGAATAACGATTGAGGGTTTTGTAGGAATAAAAAAATATAATTACTAAATTAAAAATGATACCACTACTTCAGACAATCTCTTTTTCATAACAACTTAATAGCATAATGATTGGAGTTATACCTAATAAAATAACTCTATAATATGGAGAGGGGTTCTAGGAATATATTTTGGAATATATTTTCTGAACCAAAAAGGTTTTTATGTGTGTTGAATTTAAAAGAATTTGTTCCCTTTTTTAAGATAGGGGAGGGGCACTCATGGTATTTCCCAAAATATTAAATTAATATAAATTAATTTTTTATTTTAATTGGAACCAATGTGTTTTATTTTAAATATAATATAAAAATGGTTTCAAATACCCTCATTAAATAAATCTAGATATTTTTTTACTGTATTTCAACCATTATTGTTTTGTTTTAACAATTATTTAACCCATTTAACTCTTACAATGACAACATGTTTTTTTACTATTTGAGGGTCAATATAGTTATCATAAAATGATAAACCGCCCATAAATGGAGCATGGTTGATATTTAAAATCATATTCTAATAAATTGGTATATTTTAATATATTTATAAATTTTATATAATTTAATAAAATATAAGTTATTATTAAATATCAAAAATGTCAATTTTTAGAAGTATTCATTATTTTGACTATAATAATATCAAGGTAAAACTTATAATTGGAAAAAAAAATTATAAAATCACTAACATGTCAAGGAAGTGTATAATATTATTTTATATCAATAAATATCTCAAATTGTATTAATGTTAATATTCTTAATATAATTTATTTGAATTTTCCATTTATTGAATTATTACTCCATCAGCATTGTGGAAACATTTAAGGTAATTATTTACTCTATTAAAAATAAAAATAAGTTACCATGATGAATATAAAGATAATTTATTTCAAAATACTATTTATATTCAAAAATATCATCTAAATTACCCCATATTAAAATTATAACACTTATAAAAAACAAGAGTGTGCCTCCATTGACTTTTATTTAAAAAAACATTATAAAGGTTATAATCATATCCAAAAGGCATAAAACAAACATATAACTAAATATGGAATTATTAGTTATGAAAATTACTCATCAAATTAAATTGGAGATGTTTTAGGGTCATTTTTTAGTTCTTATCATTTTATTTTTACACTTAATTACTTGATTTACCCTTTACCATGGTAATAAAAAATTACTAAGTTTGCTATTAATATTGTACAAAAATAAAATGGTATTATTTACTAAATTTGGAACCTATGATTCCAAATATGGAATAAAATTTTCAAAATTAAAATAACTAATGTTTTAGTAATTAATTTAAAATTAAACTGAAAAAATGGAGAAAAAATTGTTTTTTGCAAAAATGACCCTTTTAAAATATAATTTTTTTACTAAATTAAATGATAAAATACATTTAAAAACCCATAATTGGATAATTTAAATGAAAATTCAGATGATAAAATTTTAAAACTAATAAAAATCATAATTTTACCTGCTAAATACTTGAAATTAAAATACAGTATACAAAAAAATCTATATTTATCATTATCCCTTGAAAAAGAAATATTTTTAGAAAACTATCAAAAAATAATCCTAAGAAAATTATGAAAATATAAATTAAAAAAATTAAATTAATATTGTGAAATATATTTTCAAAAAAATTATAATATTAATTATAATATTCACTCCTAAAAATAGTAAAAATCATTAATAAAGAAAAAAATATTTTTTTGAAGAATAAAATGGAATTACAAAAAATATAATAATTTTTTTATAAATAAATAATTAATTAATTTTAAAAGAGTTGGATCATTATATATTTTATAATTTGGTTAATACTATTTATTCCTACTAATTTAACATCCAGATTTTAAGATTCGTATTTAAATAATAAGATTTCATTGTTCATTTAGGCTTGGTGTTGCATATATTATATGCGATCGAATATAGTGTTTCCATTTAAAATATCAGGATGTTATAATAAGATAGTGAAAACTAATTTCACACTTAATATGGAAATATCAAAGAAAACAAATATGTTATATAATGAAATGAAATGAAATTGATTTATGAAATTCATTATCACTTGGTAATTTTAATTTCAAGTCCCCTTGGATGAAGTAATTCAAATTGAAACTTGAAATTTTCCTCAATGAAGAGGAATTGAGATGGAGTCCCTTATCTCGCACTACCTTTTGGTTTAATATACTTTATCCTCATGTATAATTTTTTAACACATTTTATTAATTCATACCAGAACCATAATCATATTTATAATATCATATATGGTCCTATTATAACATTTTACCACCCATTTGTTAATAATATGTCATTATATTCATCATTCCGAGTGTTAATTGCCTTATTTTATTGTGTGTGTTTTTAATAAAAGATCTAGTTCATGTACGTAGGTTATAATTAAATAATCTCAAAAATGATAATAATGTTATAAATATCATATTTAATCAGTAGATACATTATTAGAATCACTTTTGAATGTTATACATAGAAAATGAATCACATCACTTCGTGCAAATGGTAGGCCATACATATGCACGAGCGAAAATATCACTCACTTAACTGGTGAAACAGTTAAGAATTGGGTGACATATTCAATTTATAGAATAAATATAATCTCATATATATCACATATATTTATTAATGTTATCATTGTTACATTCCATGTAAATATAAAGTAAAAAATGATTCGCATTGCTTTGTGAGGCAGTCATCTACCATACACATGAGCGAAATAATGGTATTTTAAATGGAAAGGGAATTAAGGGTTTATGTGTTATATTATAATTAAAAAATAATATTTATATCATAAATATTATATATATATATATTATTTCTGTCATTATATAAAATCATTATTCGTGTTTATGGAAAACAAGTTATATTGGTTTTTCAAGCGCTAGTATGTCGTACACATGATCGACGATATCATTTCCCATTAAATAGAAGTGGTGATGGATAAATATTATGAAATCAACATAAAAACATCTTATTATATGGTAGATATTGGTGTTATTAATTTTAAATTATTTAGAAATAATTGATGGTGTAAATTAAGAAATAAAATAAAATATCTTTGTTAAAAGAATTGTCGTCTCTAAGAGAAATTTCTATTGGATCTAATCCTAAGGACCCTAGGGTTGGTCTTTTGAGAAGACTAGAAGCGCTAAATTTTTTATAAGGATGTTTTCGATTGATTATTTCTTGGTTTTTTTAGATAAAGGGATTGGGAGGTGTGAATAATTGAATCAAGTGAGTTCCCTTTTATATTTGGGGAAAGGGATCCCTATTGTAAATTATTTGTAAATTTTCCAAAATAATTGAAAATGATATAGAGATTCACATTCCAAATACCACAAAATAACCTTGTATTCGACATTGGGATAGTATAAGGTGAAAATATTTCTATCCGATGAGACTTTGAAAACTTGGTAAGTCATTTTTAACCCTTATCATATTTATTTAACTCCCTAATAAACCCAATTTTACCTTAACCACAGTAATTAATTTTTATTCTTTTCACTATTGATTTTGGTAAAAAATTAAAATCACTTAATTATATAATATAAATTATACTAATTTCCAAATTTAATTCATATATGTGGACAAATGAATTTTAATATTGAACCTATAGATGGGATAAAAAAGAGGGTTTTTTCCATGACAATTGTAAGGTTCGGTGTTTCTGAACCGGATTGAATTCCAAGGGAATTTGAATTTTGGTGAACACTAGATGAGATTTTTTGTAAACAAATATTCATAATGTGATTTTTAGTGTTTGAAAACATCAATGTGTTGTTTTGGACTTTTTTAAAGTCCCAAGAGGTCCCTTGGGTGTCTCGTCGTGTTTTGGGATCACCAGGGACAAAAATACCATGTTTTAAGGGTCTTCGGAGGGTGCAAGATTTGTCTGAAACTTTGTGGACATAGTAGAAAATTTTGTGACCTTGATCAGTAGAGAAGATGTGCCCTATATGGCTTACACATGATTTCACCAAACCTTATGCCTATCCCTCATGGTTTGGGCCACTTAGGTAGTACCATCACACTATTCATAGCACATATTTTGCATGGTTAGGATAACCATATAGTAAAAACTATGAAAGGTTTCTTCTAAAGGAATGGGTGACACATGGTTAACTCACAGTTTATCTAAACAAGAAGTCAAACCATGCGACCCAGATATTTTGGGTAAAATGACCATTTTTTCCAAGAATTTATTTTAAACCTAAGATTCTATTTTCTTCCTCTAGAACATAGAAACCTATCCTCTTTGAGCTCCCCTTGGGGACTATTATTGGATTTGAGATAAATTCTCTTTTATTCATTTGAACCAAGAGATGTCGGTCTCTATGGATCTATATCGATAATATATCAATTACTTTTTATTCATTCCTCATTTATTTTGGTATCAGATGCACTCTTTATGTGAAAGCTTGTTTCCCCTATTTTCAGGGTCTATATGTTATTAATTTTTTTCCTGATCTGAATTGAATCTGAAGTTGATATCAGACAATCTATCCTCTACTGAATTATGGTAGGTGGTCTCATGTTTTTCTTTTAAATTCTAGTGATTATATATATATATATATATATATATATATATATATATTAATGTTGTTCCACACAAACAATTCTTAGTTAGTGCCTTGAAATGAGTTTAAATTCTTGAATTGAATTATTTAGTATGGTCTATGTGATTAAAGAGTCTTGTTTATGTTTGTTTATAGGTTGGTAACCATAAATTAAATGAAACCCCTCTTTGAGTGTGTTGGTTATATGAATAGACCACCATGGGTGTCCTTGGACATGGATGCCATAGGGTGTTCCCTTTTCCCCTTTCCTTGGGATGTGTAGTATGAAATGAATTGTAATTAAAATTGATGAATTGGTTTATAAAGTGAATTATTAATTGAATTGAAATATGGATTCATTAATTATAAGATATATATTAACATGGACCTCGTCCAATGATATGTAAATGCTTGAGTAATAATGAATTACTCTTTTTATTGATATTCCCATATGAGTTAAGAGATGCTCGTTATATTGAATTTCCCATGTGATTAGTTAAGTGCCAAGACATCTAATCTTGGCCATTTCCATGACCCAACTCCTGAGGTGAGTTTGAATTCTATTTCCTTGGTGTTGACCTTGGCATGTTAAATGATCTTTATTAAGTGTTATTGAATTGTTATAGTGTAGTTGAAATGAATTTTAAATGTGATTTATATGTCAATTGTGAATTAAATGGTTAGAGAAAAGAGAATGGATGTCATGACCCTAAACCCTTGCCTTGTAATAACTTATTTAAGCATGTGATTCTCTTGTATTTAAAATCCCACATGATTTGTTTAGAGGAAATCCTTATAAGCTTGGATAATGAATTTAGTCACCTTTTTAGGTGAGATTAATTTGTTTTTCCTAGGGTGATAACCCTTAATATAATTTATTTGATATTGAATGTTATATGCCTTGGGTGACACATGGATTAAAATAATGAATTCCATGGATAGAATCATTTTGAATTTATCATGTTATTTCCCAAGTAATACTTGGGAACCTAATATAGACTACCAAGGATAGACTCATGAGGGTCTTGACTATTATATGTTGAGTGATACATGGATTCATATGATAATTCTATGGACATAATCAAAAGGCATTGATCTTATCTCCATAGGTGACACATGGGATCTCTTAGAGGACCACCAAGGATGAACTCTATTGGAAGGGATGTTATACCACACCTAGAGTGATACTTGGGTTCCTAAGAGGTTTACCATGGATGGGATTTTAGGGTGTTGTATTATATTATACCTGGAGTGATACCTAGATTCCAACTTTGGAATTATTTTGATGGGCATAGGTTTGAAATTGAATGATAAATGAAATGAATTATGACACATCTTCCAAGACAAAGAAAATCTTGTATTTGGTATTAACTAATACGATTTTGATGGATTTTTTAGGCATCTTTTGTGGTTATGTTTGTATGGGGAACGTTGGTCTTGTTTCAGGTTTCGATACATATAAATTAAATTACATTGAACTATTTAATGAACATGATTAGTTGACATAGTTTTTAATATTAAATCATAGACTTATTTCATAAATAAAATTATTAGAATCAGATGGTTATAAATAAGAACTTGATATTTATATGTTGTTTACTTTGGAGTACTTCCTTTACTTGTTTTATCTTATTTTACATTGTTGATATATATATAGTCATTATATGTATGGTACAGACCTTGGTTGGTTGCCTTCTGGGATTATGTCTCAGACCCTGATAAGGCTGTTATTCCACAAGGGTACCTGATTATACCTTTTTTTTTGCAGGACCATGGATAATTTCTTATTCTATTTTTCTGGTACTTGGGATTTAGGAGCACAGGATTGAGTTGGGGCTCAGGATGCTCGTGTTGACCACCCATGGGGATTTTGATTCATTTTCTTATTTGAGTATTCTACTGCATATTGTACCTACTGTATTTCTATTATTTAGCTTGTATCATTATATAGACATGCATACATATTTTTATATTGGCATTGGCCATCCTTTACTTTTAGTTGTTATTATTATCTTCCATTGTTGTTAGTTTTTTATTTATTCATTATACCACTATGTTACTCTAACATAAGGGTGTAGTTTCCCCAGTATCGCCTACTTAGACCCTCACTACTAGTATTTAGCCTCTATCATATTGGGAAACATGTGTGAGTCCATGTAAAGAGTTGGGATCGGGGCACTATTAAGTGGAATCTAGGTTCGGGTCATTACAAAGTAGTATTAGATATTTATTTTCTTTTTTCTTACTGTTTTGGACTGGTAGATATAAGACTAATAATGTTTCAGTGCTTGGTAAATAGTTGTGTCTAGGACTGATCACCCCCCCCCCCCACACACACACACTGGGAAATAACCAAGTGATCAGCGCTGGGATTGATGTTCATGTTGTTCGCTACTATATTTGATATGATTTAACCTTGAGTGATTGGTGTACTTTCCACTTCTTATTGATTTATGAATTTATGGTATTTTTAATTTTCTAGGTATGGAAAGGGTGAAGTATTTCATAAATCATTATTGTAACATAGATATTAACATGTCATGCATATTCCATTCCATGTAGTTGAATTTGTAGGTTTCCTAAAAATATTTAGTATGCACTATGATTGTATTCCATGATTAGTTTTGTACATGTTTAGGTAGTTATATACCATGTTACCTATTTATTTAGCATGTTTCTATGTGTTACTACTTTGTATAACATTCTAGTGTTTTTTATATATGTAAATGATTGCATGGGGTGAACCTATTGGTAGCGATTTATATGGGACCCAATTTTCAATTGTAAGGTGTATGGGTGCCTTATAATTTAGAAAGGGCAACCCGAATACTTGAACCATCTCTAGACCTTTATAAATTTTTATAGAACCCTGTTAAAATGTAAAAGGCTTCTAGATATCATGTGTTAAATTTAATTGATTTGATTAAAATAAAAACCAAATGCCAACATGTATAGTGTATGGGTGCTTGATGGATTGGTAGATGGCCACCCATAGAATTGAACCATTATATATATGGCCATGTGGTATATGTTTTAAGTGGTTAAATTTATAAAGTTGTTAAAAATTGATCTAAATGAATGGTTTCCATTATAAAAACTTGTGATTACATTTCTAAATGCACAACTGGACCCAAGTAGGTGAGTTGGGTCATGTTTTTATGAAATAACCCTCTGAGGTTTTTTTAAAGCTTTTAAAATCTAATAGTTTCTATAGGGTTTATTTCTAAAGAACCTAGTTTGGTTTAATAGGGCCCTCATAGGTTACCTTGTCTGGAAATACATAAAAGGAATTTATTATATAAATTTCATAATTATGAAGGAATGTATAAAAATGGTTAAATGTTTAAAAAGGATGTTGGATAAGACTCGCATGTTTTTCTTTGAACTATTAATTAAATAAGGTACCTAGTTCTTATTCCTTATGAATTGGTTTTTGATGCTTAGTTTAAAATCATTTAAATGTTTAAAGATCAAATGTAAATCAATTTAAATACCTTAAAAATGGAACCTGTAGTGGTTTCATCTGTTTAAACCCTCACATAAGGGTAGTTTAAATGTTTCCTATAGCATGCCTTGGAATGGAGACATGAGAGTTTACTCTTACGCTGATTCTTTTAGAAATAGATTAATTGAAAGGAACTTAAGCCTAGTGAAATCTATTTTCCGACACTTAGTGATAGGGTCAACTCTTATGCTTCATATGGGGTCATCAAATGGTAGGCATCACCTTTAGATCTTTAAATTCCTTACTAATACTGTGACTCTTTTGGTGCTTGGTTCCTTTTGGGTGTCTTTGTCTCTTGTAGGACACTTACCTATTAAATGAAACCCTTGTTCGGATGGGTGGTAATTTTATGTTTTACCCTTTTATTAGTGTGATCATTGATGTATTCTATATTTAGGAAGGTTAGGCATGGATTAGGCACAGTCATCTACTTAGTAGGTTTCATGAACTTCTTTCTTTCCTTGGGTGACTCAGGAGGTCATCAGTTGTTTTGTGGTTGTATGATGATGAAACTTGAGCTAGTTTCTTATGTAAATAACATTATACTTGGATTTATTAGGTGAAATACTATGGAATGTATCAAGGTAGTGTCACATACCTTATAAATCTTGGGGTATTATGTGTCGATATATGTGGTACCCATCGAGTTGTTAAATGATGAAATGAGCCAGTTGAGTTCAGTGAAATTGTTGAGCCTCATGCTATTGAGGGTGATCTTGGGTCATCTACAAACTAGAGTGACATGGAATTTAGAGGAATCATGTTACTCACAATGATCGAGAGGAATTTATAATGACTCTGGTGTTTTGACATGTAGGTCAGATTAGTTTTGGTTTTCATTCCAAATGCTTTGACGTTGTGATCATGACTCAGAGGGGCATCACACATTTGTTTTAGGTGTTCATGATCTAGCACACTTATTAGTGGATGGTACCTCCATAATTTTTATTACTATGAAACTCTTAAGGTGTGGAGCATCATCTCTATTCTAGTGAAATCATTCCCTTCCAAGTAGGAGAAGCACAACTGAGGAGGGTCATTTGGAAATGGTAATTGTAGTTTTAAATGCTTGTGAGGATGATAAGGATTGAAACATGTTAGTTCTTGCTCGGCAGCACGAAATTTGTGTGGTTTGGTGTGTATGCAACCCTTGAGAAACACCTTTTATCAGCAATATATTTACTTTATAAAGTTTGAAAGATCATGAATTCCTTGTGTGGTATAGGCATCGTGGTTCGGTTACTAATGCATTAGAATGTGAAGCTGAGAAACTTATAAAGAAGTCAAATAGTAGTGGTTCTAATGATCTTCTTGGTTATCTTTGGTATCCTCTTAGTGTATGCTTCCTTAAGAGATGATCATGTCCCCTACCTTGTTATTGTCCAAGATTCACTAAGTGAGAGTTAGTCTTATGTCATACTAATGTTTTAAAAGCTATGGGGCTATTTTGAGATCTCGGTCTATATTGTATACTATATTCATGGTTCTTTTGAGGCTTGGTTAGTTCATATTGATTCTTGGGTTCCCACGTAGCAACCCATTGGATGGACTCTTAGGCACCCTCTGTTCTTTTTTACGTGACTGGCGAACGGATGCTGCTCTGGGATCTTCCAGTGTTCTGATGTGAACATCTTGTCTTGTACTAACATATCACTTGGAAACATGGAGTATGGAATACATTTGGATAGTTCCTTAGACTTTAGCTAAATGAACCAAGGTTATCCTAGACTTGTAGTTGGGCTCGGGGTGATTATTCAATGGGTAATAATTTTATGGGTCTGGAACCCAGTTATACCTTTATTTGTGTTGAGGAATGATAGTTTTCATGGCTAGGTGATGGTCCAATCTCTAAATGTCACTAAGAGTTAGGTATGGGATTTGGTGGACATATTTGATGTAAATGAAAAAATCCTTGGAAGAAGGCATTATTGTTCTGTTGAATTTTTTTCCAATCTTCTAAGTCGATTGTCTTATTAAGGATTAGCAAGTAGTGTCTATACCTATTCCTTCTTGATTGATGTATACAGTCAGATGGAACCATTTTATGGCACATTTCCAATTTAAGTCAAGTGTATTGTAAAGGTATGTTATGTCTTCCTGGAAATATCAAAATTGTTTTATGTTTGGTCGATCGAGATTCAAACATCTCCTTTCAGCAAGGCCTTTGGTATGGCCTTGTATGTAATCAGGTTTTCCCAATTAAATAAATCATGTGAGTATCGTCTCTATAATTCTTGGTACATACTCCCTAAGTTAATTCTAATGGTAGTGGAGTCGTGGTTCAGTTTGGGCTACTAAATGCTAAGACCCTTGGTGGGAATAACAAATGGGATGATGTTTAAATATATGATTACGTTATCATTTTATTAGTTAATCAGGATTTGGTAAGCATCTCTTTGATGTTTCTATTGAAAACTGATCATTGGATTAGGTTTTGATGGCTTAAGTGCTTAGTCTTGAGAAATGCTTTGAGGTATGTTTGGCATTTGGAGATGCAACACGGCTATTTGAATGAGACTTTACAAACCTTATAGGTCAGGTTATGTTTTCATTTTTTCCCCAAGGATTATTAGGAATGATATTTTCTAAGGTTGGGAGTTTTTATCATCCCCTATTTTTTAACCAAATGGAATTCCAAGGGAATATGAATTTTAGTGATTACAGGAAAGGCCATTTTGAAAACTGAGCTTCGAAACGTGATTATGA
The DNA here is from genome assembly GCA_963277665.1 of Viscum album. Taxonomy (NCBI): domain Eukaryota; kingdom Viridiplantae; phylum Streptophyta; class Magnoliopsida; order Santalales; family Viscaceae; genus Viscum; species Viscum album. The sequence goes on from OY728135.1 coordinate 1,681,294,531, forward strand.
GAGTTGGAACACTTCAATGTGTTTTTCTTTTTGGACTTGGGTAAATTCCTGAGAGGTCTTATGGGTGTCTCGTCTATTTTCAAGATCACTAAGGCTATAAATCCCAAGTTTTGAGGGAATACAGAGGGTGCATAGTTTGTATGCAATTGTGTGGCCCTAGAAGAAAACTGTGCAGACTTGATCAGTGGAGAAGATGTGCCCCATAGGGATTGCACATAGTTTTACTAAACCGTACACCTATCCTGCATGGTTAGTGCCACTTAGGTAGTACCCTTTCACTATTTATTTCACAGTTTGTGCATAGTTAGGATAACCATGTGGAACAAACCATGTGAGGTGTCTTATTAAGGAATGGGTGCCACACGATTGGCACACAGTACATCCAGACCATTCACCCAAACCATACGATGAAAATATTTTGGGTAAAATGAGAAATTTTTCCTTACATTTCATTTAATCATAATATTTTATTTTATTCCTCTCTAACACTGCAACCTATCCTCTTTGAAGCTCCTTTTGGTTACTATTTTTTAAATTTGAGATAACTTCTCTGTATTTCATATAAATCAAGCATCATCAGTCTCTATGAATCCTTATTGGTAAGATCTATATTCCTTTCTAGTTTTTCCTCGTTTAGGTTTGTATCGGTTATACTATTTAGGTGCAATCTATTTTTTACAATTTTCAATATCTTCATCCATTCTTCATTTTTCTCCCGATCTGAATCGAATTAGGAGCTGATATTGAATGATATATCCTCTACAAACCTATAGTAGGTGGTCTCATGATTTTATTTTTAAGTAATGTGGTTATATATATATATATATATATATATATATATATCTATTGTTCCATGCACCCAATTCTCAGGCAGCGCTTTGAAGTGAGTTTCAATGATTGAATTGAATTGTTTAGTATGGCCTATATTACTAAATAGGCTTGTTTATGTTTTTTTATAGGTTAATAACCTTGAGTTAAATATATCCACACCTTTGGGTGTTTTGGTTATATAGATAGACCACCATGGGAGGCATTGGACATGGACACCTTAGGGTGTTCCCCATTTCCCCCTTGCCTTGGGATGTGAAGTATGAAATGAATTGTAAGTCAAAGTTATGAATTAGTTTATAAAGTGAATTGTTAATTGAATTGAAATATTTATTGATTAATTGGAAGGGATATATGACCATGGCCCTTAAACCCTGCTATTTAAATTCTTGATTAATATTGAATTATGCTTTTCTATTGATATGCCCATGTAAGTTAAGTGGAGTCTATTCCATGTAATAGTTTTCTAATAATGACACTCATATTATAATGAATTTACCATGTAATTAGTTAAGTGTAAAGACTTATATTCTTGGCCAATTCCATGACCCACTTCCTGAGGTGATTTTTAATTGGATGTCTGTGGTGTTTACCTTATCATGTTAAATGATCATGATTAAGTTTTATTGAATTGTTAAATTGTAGTTGAAATAAATTTTAAATGGGATTATAATGTAAATTGTAAATTGAATGGTTGAATAATAGGGAATGGATTCTATGACCCAATACCCTTTCCTTGTAATGGATTGTTTAATCATGTGATGCTATTGTATTTAAAAGACCACATGAGTTGTTTAAAGGAAATCCTTCTAAGCATGGATAATTACTTGAGTCACTGTTTGAGGTGTGATTAATTTTTTCTGGTTAGGGTGATGGACCTTAATATAATTTATTTGATATTTAATGTTATATGAATTAGGTGAAACATGGATTCAAATGATGAATATCATGGATAGACTCATTTGGCATTTATCATGCTATTACCTGAGTGATAATTGGACTCCTGGTATGGACTGCCAAGGATAGACTCATAAGGTGATTGAATATTATATGTTGATTCATACATGGATTCATATGAGAATTCCATGGGAAGACTCAAAGGGTATTGATCTTATATCCATGGGTGATACTTGGGATCCCTTATTGGACCACGAATGATGAACTCAGTTGTAAGGGATGTTATACCACACTTAGAGTGATACCTAGGTTCCTAAGAAGTTTGAAATGGATGGTCTTGTAGGGTGTTGGTTTATATTATACATGGATTGACACCTAGATTCCAACTTAGTAATTTATTAGATGAGATTGAGTTATAAATTGAATAATGAATGAAATGAATTATGATGTGTTTACCAAGAAAAATCACAAGATTGTATTTGGTCTTCACTAATACCATTTAGATGGCCTATTTATGAATTTGTTGTGCTTATGTTTTTATGTGGGATGTTAGGGTAACGTTGGGTCTCAAGACTTATAAATTAAATGAAATTGATCTGTTGAATGAACCTCATTAATTGGCATAGGTTTGATTGTGAAATCATAAACTTATTTATTTTATGAAATGATTATAATTAAATAGTTGTAAATGAGAACTTGAGATTTATAGGTTTTTTACATTGAGTAATTCCTTTACTTGTTTTATCTAATTGCACACTATTGTTGTATATATATTCACTAACTCGATAGTATAAACCTTGGGTGGTTTCCTACTAGGATTACATCTCACACCCGACTTGGGTCACTATTGTAATGGGGTACATGAGTAGACCTTATTTCCTAGGTCCATGGATTCTTTCTTGGGCTATTTTATTAGTACATGGGAGTTAGGAGAATAGGGTCAAGATGGGGCTCGATATTCTCATTGAGGTCACCCATTGGTCTTTTGTTTAATTTTCATATTTGAGTAATATAGCGTATCTTATACATATTATATCTCTATTGTTTATCTTGTATCATTATATAGACATGAATACATATTTTTATATTAGCATTGGTCATCCTTTACTTTTAGTTTTTATTATTATCTTCTACCACTATTATTTGTTTATTTATTTATAATACTATTACGCCACTCTAACATGCGGGTATAGTCTCCCCACTATAACCTTCTTAGAACCTTGTTGTTATTCGAAAGCCTTTGGAATATGGGGAGATGTGCTTAAGGACATATAGAAAACCGAGATCAGGGCACTGTTAATTGTCATCTGGTTCCGAGTCATTATAAGAATATTCTCATAAGAATGGAAGGTATTTATGTAAAAATTTAAAAAAAAATTGATTATAATGACCTAAATTGTATTTATTATAAAATAATTGTAATAATTTTACTATAAAAAAGATTTAGAATATAATTTACCATTATGAATAATTTAAATGAAATTGAAGTTGTAAAATAAAAATCAATATTTTTCATTATTCATCAAAAATTGATTCTTTTAAGAAAAAACAAAAAAAATAACAGAATATAATTTTGATATACAGATATTAAAAATGAAGTTCATTTTATGAAATAAATGTTCCAAAAATTGTAAGAAGAAATTTTAAATTATATGTACACAATGTGACTAAACCATGTTTTAGAAAAAATATAGTTTTTACAAAAACATTTCTTTTTAGTTTAAATGATTTTTATTTTTTAAATTCAATAGAAAACTGATGATTTTTTTACATTTTTAAATGATAAAATTTTCATAATTTTGTTATTACTATTCATAACCACCAATTTGATGACTTTTTCATAATGTTATCCAATAGTATTGTTCATTTAGAGTGGAGGTTTCATGTTCTGTAGGCTATCAAAAAGATAAAATTAAATGAAATATATTTCTTGGGTTGTTTAAGCTATATGTTTCATGTTTCATATGATATCGAATAAAATGATATTATTTTAGAATTTCTGTTTTTTTTAATAACATCAAATGATACATATAATTATGCATTTTATACTAGCTAGTTTCATTCTCATAATCTCTTACACTGAAAATTACCTAGGGCATACCCCACAAGAGAGTGACTAAATTTCCTATGATTCTATACCCCTGATATCCTATATCATTTTTTTAACAAATGGTCCCTACCGACGGTGCATATACCATGCCTTAAACATGGTCATCTCATCCTGACCTACCAGGTGTCACAAGTTGCCTTGCAGTTACATGCTCCACTACTTGTTTCCCACCAATGCGCTGTAAAAAATCATCATAATAATGACTATACCCACAAGCCAACATATGTTATTTCATTATTATTTATCCTCACTCGCATACACCCTGTGAAACAACCTAGAAGGTAATACATCCTAAACACTACTCCAACCCATAAACAATTAACTATGAATTTATACTTTTTTAGTCTCTAGAATAGAAAAGGTAACCTTTTTGACATGGGTAGTGACATATATCCTGAAAATTAATTTTTTAATCTAAAAAAACTTTTGAGGAAAAAGTGTGAAACCAAAGGAAAACTAGTGAAAAGGAGTTAAGCATAGAAGGAACCCATAAAATCATTAAAAAAGACTTATAATGTTAGATCAAATCACCCTATAAATCCCCCAACAAAGAGAGGATACCTCCAAATTTGAGAAATTCTATAGAAGATCCTCAAAATTGTCAGCCAAATTGTCCTAGGCTTGGATGTATTCCTCCATATTGATCTTCCTTTATTTAAAAATGCACGCTAAAATGTGGTATTTTTTGTTGATCCACACCATTTTCTCTTCATTCATGTTCACTATAATTGATCTCTCATATATTTTGTCAACAACTTCTTTTGAATCATTGATATTGAATTATTTTTCAAACATTTCCTCTTTAGAATGTAGAACTAGTTCCAAACAATCCCCATTTGTTACTTAAACCTTACCTGACATTCTATTTACATCTCTATCCACAAGTGATTCAATTACATCACCTTCAGGAGCCTTAATTTCATCATTTAGATCTAGCTTTCCCAAAATACCAATTAGTTTCAAAACACCTTCTTCACTGGATGGTTCCCTTGATATAATTTGAGTCTCATTTTTCTTGATCTTACCTTAAGATCTAGTAAAAATTGTTTTTGGAATATTTGAGTAGTCTTTGCGAGGTCTTAGTTTTTCTCTCCCTTTAGAACTGGAAAATTCTCAGAGTAAAGCATGCCTTGCTTTCCCTTCCTTGAGCCTAACCCAACAACCATGTCTTCTTGGAGGTATGGATCATAATCTGACATCTGGTGGGGATCCACTTCTTTGTCACTTAACTCGATATCCTCTAAAATTCTTAGATTGACCTGCTTTCATTTCCATCTTGTCATGTATGTTTTCCATCTTTTAGGATCAACATTCTCTTTCCCATCTGCATTCAGTGTTACAATAATCCCTACTTTATAGAACAAGGTCACCATTTTTATTTACTATATTTAAACCTAATCAATGCTACTACACATATATCTAGGTAATTCTCTTATAACAATATCACTACTGGGCCCTGTCGATAGCATAGACAACTCATCTTAACATGGTCATTGGGTCCTAGCATGCCAAAAGCCACATGTAGCCTCACAGACATGTGGTACCCTACCTAGGGCCCACCCACATGCTCGAATAGATTGTCAGGATAACAATTATCCCCGTAAGAAAACCCATGTTATTTTAACTCACTCAAAAACACCCTAACAAACATTCCAATAGGACACCCATCATGATGACTACTCTAATACAACCACACTTGAAAATGGATCTCTATTCAGGTGGGATCTCTAAAGGAAAGTTCCACCTTATTGACATGGGTAGTAGATTTGATGATTTGAAACCATTATCTTTCAGGGGTGTTATAATTTGTGTCCCTCAATTGATTTCATCCAGATATAGAACATAATTTTAGGAATATTATCATGGTACTTCTATGTTTCTATCATATTAGGGAACTTATATGACCATTCAGTGTGACAAATACTCTTAGGAAACTATCCCATGAAATGTTATACAAATGTATGATCATTTTATGATAAGGATTTTATTAATATTAATAACTATGGATACTAGTTATCATATACTACAAAGAAGTTGGCTCTATGGAACAAACTCCAATAGGATCCCACTTATACAAGAGATAAACACTAACAACATTCATTCTTTTAACTTCCACATGATACTCATTCGTTTCATGAGATAATTATATATTCAAGGGGTCCACTATGTTTTCATCTATGGAAACTCTAAATACTACAAATTAACCTCTCTGAGAAAAATCCCTAAATATGTGATATTTCTAGAGTATATGTTTTGTTTTTTGGTGGGAATCTAGTTCATATTAAAGGGAAAACACTGTATTATTTCACTATATAATGTATTAGGGTCTTTACATCTAGGTAACACATCAATATCTAGGAAAAATATTTTCATCTAAATAAACTCTTTAGATACATCAAAAGCCACTATATACTCTGACTCCACTATTCAATTAGTGAGAAATGTCTTCTTTGAACTCTTTGAGCACATATATCCTCTTTTATGACTGAAAAAATACCATTTCAATGACTTCACATCATTTTGATATTTTTGAAAAGTAGCATTAGTATAACCCCTAAGGGCCAGCTAATCATCTCCTTCATACATCAGGAATATATCCTTATTACTTCTTAAGTACCTAAGTATAACCTTAACATCAGAACAATACTATCCAAATGGATTATCTTTATACCTACCTATCATGATCAATGCATAGGCAACATCATGTTTAGTACAAAACATATAATACATGATTGAACCTATCACTAAAGTGTATGTAATCATACTCAATCTATCATTATCTTATTGTGTCTAAGATCATATTTTCCTTGAATTATGTATATAATGTGAAACTATAACCAATACCATTATTAATTGTTCCATAAAAAATTATTTAGTATATCGTAAATGTATGTACACTGACATAGTCCAAGAAGCCACCTAGATCTATCAAAAATTATCTTGAACCCTAGAATATAGGATACTCCACTTAGTCCTTCATAGAGAAACACTTTTTTAAATAGTCCATAATTGATTGTAAAATGGATATGTAATTTCAAAAAAGTAATATGTCATATACATATACTACCATGATAACGACCAAATTTCCACTAAATCTCTTATAAACAAATGTCTCACATACATTCATAATGAAACCAAATTCATTTACAACTTAATCAAAATGAATATTCTATGACCTAGATGCTTGTTTTAATCCACAAATGGATCTATGAAACTTGAAACTTATCTTGGTGTCACCTATAGTCACATGTACATCGTCTTTTTTTATATATAAAACCTCCTGAGGTATTTCATTAAAAAATAAGTTTTGATGTGAATCTAGAAAATTTCATTATCATGGTATGATGCAATGTAAAGAAAAATTATGATGGATTAAAACATAAAAAATAGATAAAATGTTTCATCGTAGTCAATTACTTGATGCTATTAAAACCCTCTAGACACTATCATTGCCTTATAGGTGCTTACATTACCATTCATTTTGATTTTTATCTTGAATACCCATTTTCTCTCAATAGGATTTACATCAACTTGCGTATTGACCAGAACCCAAACATGTTTTTGATACATGGAATCTAGTTCAAAATTCATGGATTCTCTCCATATTTCAGGTTCAAATATCTCTACTACCTATTTATTTGACATAGGTTCCTTATTATCAATCAATAATGTGACACCATCATCGATGACTAGAAAAATATATCCCTATGGCTTTCTTACCTCTCTCATTCTCCTATATAGTACTTGTATTTCATAAATATCTTCTTCCATAGAGACCTGTGAAATCTTTAACTATAATAACTCTTGTGTATCATGAGAATTATTTTTAATAAAATTAAGTATTGGTCTCATTATTATCCTTAAATATATTCTCCCACTCATGAATGATGGATCGTCTGGTAGCAATCACTTTCTTGTATGAGGGTTTGTATAGGTTTTTTCAATTTTTTCCTAAGGAAACCCAATGAATATACACTTTCTTCACTATGGTTCTATTTTGTTTCATGATAATGCCTTAAAAAGTTCCTCCCAAACCCATACATGTGTATGCAATAAAAAAAATCTTTCCATTCCATAGCTCAAGGAGAATTCTATTTTATTCTTTGGTTGGTACGTCATTTAGTGTGCAAGTCATAGTTTATAATTAATATCCCAAAAAGGATAATGGAATAACTTTATGGCTCACCAATGATCTTACAATGTCTAGCACAATATTGATACTCATTAAATTATTTCTATTTCACTATAGTGTGTAAGGTGGTGTTAGTTGAGATATAATCCAAAACTCCTATAGAAAGTCAATAAAATATTTGGTAGGATATTAACCACCTCAATCTAATCAAATATTATTTTTCTGAATTAAAAGTTTATTCTCTACATCATTTATTAATTCAATAAATTTCTCAAAAGACTCGGAATTTTAACTAATTATTCTAAAAAATTCATGTCTTCTCAAGTCATAAGTAAAAGTTAGAAAGTAATAATTCACACCACTAGATTCTATTGTAAATAGTAACACACATCTATATGTACCAATCCTATATGTTTTTTAGCCTTTTCACCATGTCCACTGAATGGTGCTTTGGACAAATTTACATATAAACAATAATGAAAAAATTATAATTATTTTATCTCAAGAGAGTCTAAATGACCATCTTGATAAAGATTTGATAGAATCTTCTTATTTACATGACCAAGATAAAGATGTCATGGCTAGGTGTTATATGAGTCATGTTAACATGATTTTTTATCAATTTCTAATACTTGGTTTTCATAATTTAGTACATAAATACCATTATTTAAATGAGTCATACAATAACATATGTTGTATTTATAAAATGATCTGATTATACTACTAAACATGAAAATAAAACCATCAATATCTAGGAAGGATACATAAATTATGTTCTTGGTAACAATTGGTACATAATAAAAATCTCTTAATACCAATACCATTACTATAAGAAATGAAAGGTGGAAGTCTCCAATGACTATATCATCCATCCACACAATATTGGTTCCCTTTAAATACACCTCCCCTATGAAAATCATTTAAAATCTAATTGGTTCCTATATTTGGATACAAATGCGAGCACCATAGATTGTATCTATTAACCAATGTATTAATATTGAAATATTAGAGTCGATAATGAACGCGCCTTTATATTACCCTTTCTTTATGATTAAGTTCCTCTACTAGTGGCCTTTCTTATAACATGAAATGAATAATTATTACATTTACATTAGATGGCTATAGATATTTCTCTTCTTATAAGGATGGTGCTTTAGAGATTTGAAATTTTTAAAAATATTTTCCCCCTATTTATGTGTTATTCCTTTTCTTATTCTCTATAAGGAAAGAGAGTTTTTCATGCCCCATGTCATAGTCCACATGGAAAATCAGTGTAAGATGATCCAAAATACACTTCTCATTTTTTACCCTGATGTAATGGATAATAAAATTTGGGAAAGACTTGGGTAGTGAGGAATATATGAGATATATACACAACTAATCAGATATTTTAATTTTTAATATGTCTAAGCATTCCATATTGCTAATAAGATTGACGAAATGATTCTTATCTAACACTGAATTTCTAAGAAAGGTTGTAAATAATGAATTGTATATCTCATATATCTCTTGTATTTTCTTATCTTGATAGAGATTCCAAAGGATTGAAATCAATTTATAAATATCCATGCCATCATGTAGCCTTAGAATCTCATTGGTCATGGATGATAGCATGACACACTGAACAAATGTTGGATCATTCAAAATTTTCTCATAGAGAGACAACCCTTCCTCACTGGACTCTTTACCAGGAATATCAGGAATAGGCTATTCTTGCATGTATAATTTCTTTTCAAGGTGTGGGATGAATTGTAAGTTACTTTTTCACTCTTATAAATTTATTCTAGTGATAAGGTTATTCTTCAAAATTATGGATCATATAATGATATATTTGAAGTCATTTTTTCCATTTATATAAATAAAATCAGTATAATATTAGTACTTTATCTAAAATAAGGTAGATAAATAAATATATAAAATTAAATTTATTATTCCCTTAATATATTATTATAACCCAATATCTCTCACCATTGGCTATGAAATAACCTTTTTACCTAGACATTTTTGTGGAAATGATCCATATTTCTCTTCCCATCACCCTAACGTTGTACGATCAATAAATTTGAAATTTTTTAGGTAGGAATACCAAATACCAACTACATTAAAACAAAGTGAATTAATATGTTGAATAGACTCCCCAATCAAAAAATACATAAAATGGTTTTCTTTATCCCTTGCCTCATATTTAAAACACGTCCAACCATAGCAGTCAACACGTGATGTAAACTAAGTTATGTCAACCCAGAGCATCATATTAGAATTTCCCAATAATTGAATGAACCTAAAAATTTATATTAAACCACATTGAACTATGGTTCAATTTTGAAATAAGTAATATAAGGCTATACTGATTTAATATATATAGATGAGGGGTTTTAAAATTATGTGTACTTTGACCTTTTTTTATTACATGATAGTCAATATTAAGTGGATTTACTTAAGTGATTAACCATGACTTAGATAAAATTTACATATAATATATTTTATATTATTTCTATCTTTAATGATTGTTAATTTATTAATTATTGTGGTCGCAATAAAACATCCATAATGACATAACCTTTGAATTTGAAATAAATTGTGTGGTGTGATCATGAGAGTGTACAAATAGTCATTTTATCTAGTATATTTCAAACTAACTATTGACCTAGTGGATAAACGCCATGATATATTTTATTTTTCATGTTTAAACATTCTAAATATCCTCTATATATCTATCTTAGATTAGTTCCACCACAGTTCCAAACTTGAATCCACTTCACTAGCTTGGAATCTTTGTACATTACATTTGCTTTTACACACTCTAATGTGAGGTGATCCAAATGATTTTTTAAGAGGTTTTTATAAAAGAAATTTTAGTCATGAAAGCCCTTATATAAATATATTAAGGATGAAGAGCATTCCATTAATTTAATTTTTCAATAAATTAAGAGAAAAAAATCACATACCATGGTTTTTTTATGCTCATGATCATCTATTGGAATGGAACAAATCATTAATTTAGTAAAAATAGAATTAAATTATAATCATTCTTATTTAAGATAAATAATGTTCAAATAAATTAATTATCTTCTTTAATTAATCAATTCATTGATATTAATTATTATTTTAATATTCATGAGATTATCATCCATCATAATTTTAAATAAATCAATTTATTTGAAATTAAATTTTTACACAAATTTACCTTCGGGATAACATGTTTAGTACCCATTAAAACTACCTAATGTGTATTATATTCGTATATTTTCTACTAATTCTATATGTCGTATAAAAAACATAACACATAATTTCATAGCTTGTACTATCAACATAATGTCCACATAGAAAACTTGGTATTTATGTAGTGAGTCGTGTTTCAATGCATGTAATGTAATGATAATATTATGACTTATACATCATATTCATTTTCAAACCTTTTAGAGAAATTAATTAGACATATAATATATATATATATATATATATTAAACTTATAATGTGGTGTATCCTATCAAATTAATGACCACGTGAAACAAATGTAGACAACATTTAAGAATAGTAATAAATTAATTTTTAATTCTATATAATTTAGTAATATATATAGTGTGTACAATACAACAACATGATGTGTACATTCCTCTTTATCTATCCATGGAACATGGTAAGGGACTTGGCATATAACTATTCCACATAAATAATGTTGTACACAATATATACATGTTAAACATGACTTGTGGTCTCTGAGTTACATGGTCACCTATCTTGTAAGTCATGTAAGATAATATATGTCCCATATTTGGCTAATGGACTACATTTCATGTATGTATATTTAAAAACATGTATCCCAGCTAACCTTTCACCATATGGGCTAGGTTTATTTAAATACACAAAATGTGTAACAAATTCACACGGATTGAATTAATTACAAATTAATTCATGATATATTGAACATAGATACATAGTGTTACTAATGGGATACACAGTGTGTAGTCTTATTTTAACTGGATAGAATCATCGAGAAATTTGGATGAGTTTGTTTAATTTCTTTCTTTCATAAAATTAATCAATTTTTTTATATTTGTGAAAATGAAGAGGACTAACATAAGATATCATAATTCATATTAAATAATTATTAAACTAAAATTAAAAATAAATTATAAATGTATAATTAAATCAATTATCTTTAAATAATTATGAATAAATATACAACCACGTTGATACAACTTGAAGATTCTGAGTATAACAGAAGTTCTAGATAGGTCATTGCCAAGTTAGATTTTTTTCATAATCAAGGATTAAAAAATATTTACATGAAAATAAAAGTCATGATCAATAGAATTGAATCAAATATTATGTTATGGTTAAACACCAAAACCAATAAGAATAATAATATCATATTATTTATAATTAATTTAAATATTTAAATAATTAAATTTTGATGAATTATTTCTTTATTTATAGATTTGAAAATGTCTTTATGTAGTACCATCTTTGAAATGTAGGAACCAAGAGTAAATTCCCTTTAATAGGGATTCACATGTGTTCCATGAAACATTGGATATCACATTAGGAATCTTTGGGTGATAGCATGGTAGATCTTGATGCTTACTTCATTTGACTTTCATCGCCCTGAGAATCATTTCATGGAAGGGTTCACTTCTATCACTCTAAACTTGATATTGGTTGTGGAGGAGGATATCTCTCTATTCATGACTATATTCTTGTATAGGGAGTTACTTGTGGCTTTAAGAAAATTCTATTTAGATTTTTTTGTGAATAGAAAATGAAATTGAAACTCTTAAAAAATAATATAATTGGGTTTATATAAAACTAGATTTAGAAAATAATAATTTCCCAAGCGCCCATTAATTATTTATCTAATCCCTATAGAACCCCATTTCCGTAATAATAATAATATTATTATTATTATATCTTTACATTGGTAAAGATAATGAATGAGATTAAATATTATTTTTTTGAATAATATTTAATATATTTTATTTCTCACTGAATTATTAAACTTTGTCCTCCATTCCACCACAATATTTATCAAGCCATTTATAATGACTATTTTTTATTAAATAAATATTAGTTCATTATTATAATATATTTTAATAAGTACTATATTCAAAAAAGCAAATAAATGTTTATTAAATGTTTTTCTAACAAAATATTCTCTCAAATAACTAATGATAAAACATAAATGATCAAGAAAAAATGAATAATTATTACACTATGTGTGAGAATAAAATTTATTCAAATTGAAAAATAATAAGTAATATTAATATTTAAAATCAATTTTGGATATATTTAGTGTAGGATAATTTAGGCCTTATTCTCAGTGGCATCAAGCGAAGAAGACCAAAGTCAATGGTTAGTGTCTGGGAACATAACAATTCTCCCAAAAAGATATAATTTAACATAAAAATGACATAAATCCTTATACGGACACTTATCATGTAATATAATCCATTTATCATGATATCTCTAATCAGGTAGGTTTCATTCTCGTGCCATCAAACTATGTTCTCGGTGTTTCTTTCTTTAAATTTATGGAAATTTAAAATTTTTATACAAAACCATGGACATGGAAATATTTTATATATATCATTTCTATTAATGTCCTTTAGATATGAGAATACCTTAAATAATATAAGTTATAAATCTTTTATCTCATTATTCATTATTGAAATATTATTCGTGACGTACCCAACATATCCAACTTTCCTACAAACATTTATCCTCAAGTTTTTCATCAATACATCAAACTACAAAACTCATAATATATATTATTAATAATATTAATATCTATGTACCAAGAAACACATTTTCAAATAGTAACATCCAATGAAACATACAAATGTGGATTTCCTACTGGTAGGTATCATTATCATAATCTACAATAATAAAAATTACATATGGCATACACCATGAGAATGTTCCTCAAAGTACTATGAGTCTCCACCCCTTATATCATGTATCATTTGTGTGACCTAAAGGATTTATTCTATATATAGAACATATATTTATGAAAATTATTATATAATATAATGTTTCTCATCATAATATGGAACTTCTATGACCTTTTAGAGAGACATATATTCTTAGGACATCATAATATTCTATGTTATTCATAAGAAAAATCCTGATGTGATAAAGAGTTTATTAATATAAATAACTATTAACATAGTTGATCATAAACTTCACATAATTTGGTTCTTAGACACTAACTCCAAAACATACATATTCTAATTTTATCATCTCAATAGAAAATTAATGAGTAGACATGGTATTGAAGTATTTATATGAAAAATTATCATACATTTTATCCTAGACCATGAACTTGAAACACTCCTTATTAAGACTATAAATCATGAATGTGATACAATTCATCTTTCCATTTTTTGGAGTTTAAATAAAATAAATAAAAATCTATTAATATTCTACATCCAATCCTCTATTTATTAGGCATCTATACTGACTATAAATATAGGAATATGACGAATATAAATTCTATAAACTATATATCTATATTAAACTATGCTAGCATAAAATCCCATTCCAAATTTAAAATAGTTCATAGAGTATTATTGATCAATGCGTGATCAATAAGAGGATATATTATGAAAAAATATCTATCACTCCTTCCTAAGATTTATGACTCTTTATTTCATATATCACTCTATATAATCCTCTAATAAAGGAAAATTTCATTAAAATATTTCAACGTTCAAATAATTATATATTAAATAATATCAATTAATCAAAAATATATTAAAATAGATTTAAAGATAAAATAAAATCATTTGATGTTGATTTAAAATAAAAAAAAATATCTTTTATGAAACATGATTTGGATACGTAGTATTTCAAACCTTGAATCTTACTATATTCCAATACTGGACCTTCCAGGTGAATTTTCATGGTTCTTTATCATGGTCTATATCTCATTCCTCTAAACCGTGTACCCTTAAATAACTTATTTTCACTATAAAAACAAAAAAAATCATATAAAACAAGTGAAAACCACTCTCAACACCAAAATATCTAATAAAAAATGAAAATAAAACACAAGAAATCAGAATTCTATTTCCTGAAATACCTTTTATACTTGAAGGTCATTAATAAAATTGTATCATATAGACATATTCATAGATTTTCCCATGAATTATGATGACTATATATCATTATTCCATATCTATCAAATAAAATAATATGAAATCCATATATGATAAAAAAATTATTGACTGACCCGAGATTGCTTGACCTGATACCAAACCAAACTTCCATAAGGCCTAAATATTATTCTGAATTTCCAAAATATTGAAACATGTTATAATGTAATCAACCTAATATTTTAGAAATGATTTATACTAATTATATATAAAATAAAATAAGGGATTCCAACTGGAACCCATTATGGTTACCCTGTATATTATAAATTTTATATATAAGAAATAAACATTTTTACTATAGACAACATTATAAAAATATATAATAAGAAAAAATAAAAGATCACTAAAACAATATAATGTAATAAAATTAAATATAATTCTGACATTAAATTCTTTTATACATCCATACAATATTTGAAATAAAACAAATGATGAACAAGATATTGGAAAGTCAACTAGGTTGAATATACATGAGAGTCACCAAAAATATATATGACCAATAGTGAATCAAAACTACCCAACTCTATTAACAATTGATCTATATATATATTTTACCTCCTCTGAGATTGGATAACTATCAATAAATCTCTATATCTAAACAATTCATTTCCTTTACCTATAATAAACATGATCAAGTTTACATATATAAAAAATTTTGTATATAGGGTGTGAGAAATTATCTCATAATGATAATATAAAAGGTTTTATACATTTAATTTCGAAAATTAACCATGAAATTATTATTACAAAAAAATATATAAAAACAATATTTATTTTTATAAAAACTTATAAAAATAGTTAATAAAACCTTTATCATTATTTTTTAATAATATTAGGTCACCATGGATTTAAAAAAACTATCCATGTACAAAAATAAAATAATAAATAAAAGTAAAACTCAATACTTTTCTAAAATAATATGTATTCATGGTAAATTTTTTATGGGCCTATAGAATGTAAATATATGATCCTCATACCCAAAAAAACTACATAGATGCTACTAGTCAGAGAATAATCCTAAACTAATGAAAGACACTAATTAAAAAAATACACTTGTGGAAATTTCCAAGATAGAGCGGGCTAGAGTGGAATAATAAACTACTCCACACTTTTTAAAGAGGAATACATGGCTAGTAGAGTTGTGATAAAGAAGAATGGAATGTTAACCTAGTGATGTACTTTTTAGTATAATACCTCTTAACTACAAATGATTTTACCAAGATGTCTTTAAAATACATGTTCACCAATAAATTCACAATAACATTAAATACAATCATATCTCTTCCCCAAACACCCTTTTGATAAATATCCCATTTCATAGTAGTGATAATAAATTATCATTATTTAATATCATGTTTAAATAACCAATAACCAATAAACACAAAATTAAAGATGTAATACTATGTGAAAATTCTTTATTCCTTTCCAAATGAACTTTTTCTATCAAAAAATAGTTATAAAGTCATATAATCAAACTATTATAATTCATAAAACATTGTTATATAAAAATAAATATAATTATTTCATAGTAAAAAATAACTTATAATTTCATTAAGTATATTGTGTGATAAGTATTTAAACATGTAGAATTTAGACATTTGTATGAGAACCTATTTCCATGTCAAGAGAATATTAATATAAAATTATAAAATATTTAAAAAAGTATCATAAATAAAAACACCATTTAAAACATCCAAGAATTGATGGTAAAATAAACTAATGGAGGTGTACCGAACCACCAACCATTTAACAACCTAAGATTTTAGATCCTTTAAATTAAAACTATATTCAATAACTTGTGTCAAATGAAACACCAATCTAATGTAAAAAATAACTAAAAGGACCCATAACATATTAAAATTATATGAAAAATAAAATAATTATTAAATAAAAAAATTAATAATGAATTAAAATAACTACATATTTTTATTTTTATTTGATTTTAAAATATGATGCCTTTCAAAGAACCATTATATTTTACCTTAATATCATCAAAATTAAATGTTCATTATTGGTATTATTTATTTTTATAAACTAATATGTCAGTATTCATTTATTTGGAAATATAAATGATTAACTAAATGTTAAAAAGTTCATTTTTATGAAAAGTTTATGCTCGTAATATTTTTATTTTTTAAAGATAAATTTTTTAATTTCATAATTTTGAAATATTTTAATTAAACTAAATTTATGGATTCATCTTGTCAATATTATCTTAATTCGAATTATTATAATTTTTCTGAAACATTTGGTTTTTAGTTGAAAAATAAAATTATATTTTTTAGAAAAACTATAACTCTTATGACTTTATCATTATATAATAAAGAACTATTCCTTTATAAAACAAATTAATTGATAAAATATATTTCCATGAAGTGAGACTATAAATTTTTAAATGGCATTCAAATTTTTTAAAATCTATGAACTTATGGAATAGTTTCAAAAAAATGAAAATGGTTTTTTCATTTAATTAAATATTAATTTTATAAAATTATATTTTGGATTTCTTTAAAATAAAAAAAATTATTTATTTTATTTTAAACATATTTATTTCAAGAAAATAGGATACATTGATAATTTTATACCAAAAATAAATTTTTATATTAAAATTAATTTTTTTCTAACAAACTATATTTTCGTGTTATGTGTGAAAATGTTAAAATTAATTTTTCATACACAAATAAATTTTATCTACACATGTTGATTTAATATTTTTAAAGACTTGGTAAAAATTATTTTATAAGGATCATTTTATTTTTTAGTAATTAATAGCAAATTACATAGGTAAAAACAAGTTACATAATTAAAACCAAAAATGGATAATGTAAAAAATTTAAGCATAAAGGACTTAATAGCATGTTTAAAACAAGTTTTAAAAAATATTATTAAGGGATTATAGATCATATCCCTTCTCCACATTCATTATTTTATATGTTATAATTTTCATGAAATGCTAATCATGTGCTCTCTTTTTATTAATGTGAAATATTTAAATAAATATATTCTCACCGCTTATAAAAAGGGAATCCCACCACCCCTTCATGAAAATAATAAAAATAGTTTTTTTATTGAAACTCTTCCATCTTTACTTATTTTATTATCCTATTCCTTTTTTATTGATCCCCTGGTCATAATAAATTATCTTAGGACCTCTATTTCCTAGGAGTCTTCCACGAGAATGCCCAAGTCTTCAAAGTGAAAACTTTTTCATAACATCTTTTATATTATTTCTTAAAATCCAAAATATAATTTTATAATTATTATATAATAGAATAATTATCATCTTTATATTTAATTTTATCATTCTAGTCAAAATACCATAAACCAAAATCCCCCTCTTTCATTATGGAAAATGAAAATTATCATTCATGCATTGGGTAGACTAAAACCTTAATAAAGTGATGAATTCTATTTTCACCACCTCAAGTATTCACCGGTCATAAGTATATAATTTAATTATAAAGGTGATATATATAATTTAATTTTTATAATTAAGAATAAAATTTTACTCCACCTTTTCCCTCTCATTCGCCGAGATTCAAAAACATTAACAGTGTGTTTTGGAGACTATTACCTCCACAAAGTAACATATCAATTTTTTCATCTAGATTATTTCATATTTATTAAACTTTAATAATATATAAATAAATTCCTTAAAAATATCTAGATAAAATCACTATTATTCTGTAATTATAATATTATTCCAAAAGAAACCACTTTAATAATCATAATCATCCATTATTTAAGGTATGTTTTTGTTTGGGTTGGTCAGACCACTTGCTTGAAAAATGAAATAAAATAATTACAAGTATTACTATGATAAAATAATTAATTATAATACCTAATATAAAAAATTATGAAAATATTTTAATTTCATCGAATGGTAACATTAATATTAAACTCATTAATTATGATTCTGATTCAAATTCATTAAAAATCATAAAAAATGTGCTCTTCATCAAATTTATCTATAATGATCATAACCAAAAATAAAATTTAATGAAATTGTATATTTATAAATAATTATAAAACATTAATTCCAATACCTCATGTAATCTAGGAATTATTTACTTTAGTATAATAATGATGAAAAACACCACTAATATAAAACTATTCCAAAAAGGTCATGATTAATAACAACCAATATTTAAAATGGAAAATAACTAAACAATTTACATATAGATAATAAACATAAAAAATGTTTATAAAATTATATTTATATAAAAAATGTTATAAAATATATTATAAATATATTTGGTATTTTATATATGGGCTTGGATAGTATTCAAATATGAAAGGAAAATAGGTAAGGATTTATTTTCTCAAATTTTCACCCTTTGAGAAATATTTCTTATTAAGAACCATGTTTTCTTTGTAATAGAGTATATACTTTCACTTTATTATTTTTTATCATGATTTTATAATTATTCATGGTATTTAATTTTCATTTGAAATAAATCCCTTCAAGGGGTTTTGACTCAAATATTTCTATAGGTATAAGGGTTTGTTGTCTCAAACTCCATTCATTGGTATGAATTTTTAAATTACACTATTTTTTTATATGGTATATATGATTCCTAATTGATTAATTATATAACTCAACATATTTCATTCATGGAATTATAAGTTCAATTTAAATCTCTATCTCATTTACATGGTTTTGATTTAAATGTTACTTGAGGTGTAATAGTTTTCTTGACTCAAGTTCATTTTTATGGAGTTATACATTCTCCACTTAATTGTGATATTTGAATCCAAATTTATACTTCCATTTCCATTTATCTATATTATTTTATATTTTTATATAGGGAATTTACTTATTTTAATCAATATTATCATCCTTTATTAAATAACATCTCAAATAAATATTTGACATTGAAATGAATAACTCTCATTCCTTCTAATGTTCTTTTCCTCTAAGTATATAATTTCATTATTACTGAAGTTCTCCAATTTTTCATAATTATATTATAGATTATTCCCTATAATCTTCATGCCTCACTTTACTACTTTTTTAAATTGAAATATAATTATATTTTTATGATGTGGGTTTTCAAACAAATGTATTTCAAAATATTTGAATTTTTTTCCATCCTTTAAAAAATGTCTCATAATTCAACCCATGTTTATTTTTAAAAACATTATTTCTTTTAAAGGATATTTTTTTTATGTTCACTTTTAGAAATTAAATTTTTTCTATAGATTTCACTTAAATGTTTTGAAAATAAATTTTTAAATTAACCCCCAACATTTCTTTTTACAAATATACTAAAAATTTATTCTAAAATATCTTTTTAATGACTTCTATGTGAAAAAATATTTCCACAACCCTATAATTTTATTTTTAATTTTATCTATATTTTCATAGTTTGTAAAAGAAATTATTTTTCACTTTTTATAAAATAAATTTTAGAAAAATAATTCAAATTAAAGAGGATATTTCTTATTTAAAATTTAAATTTTATAAAACTCCTAGAAAGTGTTTATAATCTAAGTCATTATCCTTTTATAAATATAATTATTGATCAAAAATATAATTAAAATGATAACATCTGCCTTATTTTTATTTATGGATAATGGATTTTTCTTTTACATTTTAGATATAATTCATCACTGCTTTTTTCTTTCCTTCTAATTGATGTTTTATAAACATGATATTTCATACAATTCTATTCTAGTATAAATAAATTGTTTACCATTGAATTGATTATCTCACCTATATTTTATACATTAATAGATTGGAAAAATTATTGACTTAACCTTGTACCTTATATATATGTAGTATAAATACTATATGCTTTGTTTTCATAATTGAATATTATTTACCTAGAAATTTATTGAATATATTTGGTCGCCAATTTTTTTCACAGGTTTATCATGCTATGATTATTGAATGAATTAAGAAATTTTTCCAAATTTGATTCCATTTTAAGAGTATATAAAACACATTATCATTCCATGGGTTATTTATGGTAAATGATTGATTTCTTATGGAACAATTAAGTATGTATAAATGATGGGTGGGGTCCTATATCTCCATCCAATTCCTTTTTTAAATGTATATCTCATGTTATAGTAATGCATGGAAATTTTATATTTTTTAAAATAGGTGTGTGAATAATGAGTTTTCTCACATTTTTTGCCTTGGAAATATTTATTTTGTTTATATAGTCATGGGTAGAATGAGTTTTCTCATGGGTTTTTTTCAAAGGCTTATAGGTGTTCTAAATCCTAAAGTTTTTTTAAAGTTATTCCATTATTATATGTTATTTTTTCTTTTTAGGATATGTTAAAATTCATATTTATTCCTCTTTTACAATATATTCCACATGATTATGTTATTCCATTTCATATTCCATAATTTATAATCGATGATTTTTTGCGATAAATTTTATTATATATCTTAATTTTACATATATTCTCATCATGTGTCAGCATATAATCATTGATTATTATTTCTTATGTTCCCTCTTTGTAAGAATTTATGATCAAATATTTATTATGTTTAAATTCCCCAAGATATGAAGATGATTGTAGCCCATGATAAGTCTTTAGGGGAGTATTTTATCTTTCAATTATATAGAAATGATCACATGTTTTTTAAAATATATTTCCTATGTAATTGGTCCATAATTAAATTAAACCAAATAGTTCTCAGTGTTGTATGAAATAATTGTGAGATGTAATAATAATAATGTGATGTTTGTGAATTTTTTCTCATATCATTTCACTTGGGATCAAATTTAAATTTTAAAATAATGGGTTCTTAGCACCAAACCAATGACTGTAGTTTTGGGGAAACTCAGTTGGTATCAAAGGTGTATTTAGTTATTTTGGGTATTAGTTTAGTTATTTTATATGAGGATAAGATAAAATTAATGAAAACCCTATAGATAATTATTATTGGTGTGTCTATGAATAGGATAATATCTTGAATATTTTGTAAAGAATGGATTGTGAAGTTTTCTTATAAATTGTCTTCATGTCTAGATACTGCAAATTGGATGCAGCTATTTCACAAATTCAACTAGGTTTAATCACCCTAAAATAGAATGGTTAATTATAAAATAAATCTTCACTCTGATTCTTGTTGAGTGGGCCTATGATTACACATATTTCTAGACATGAATCGGGTACATGCTTTGGTTAATCATAGTCTATTTAAAAACCTTTATGATGGATATATTTTTCAAATACATTAACATATTAGGTTAATAAGTACATGAGAACAAAACAAAATGTAAACATGGATGAAACAAGATGGTTAATAGATGTACTAATTTTGAAATAATTGAAATTAAAGTAACAAATAATGAAATGAAGGTTTAATTAGAGAATAAAACATATGATTGAGTTTTATTATTCATCTGATCATTAACTATGATTTTTTTATTACCGTTTTTTGGTTTTAGTATTTAGTTGAAATAGCTTCCAAAAAATAGATATGAGAAAGTTATGAGCCTCTAAATAACTATGTATTAATACTGAATAAGTGAGTATACATAAAAGTTTTAGATTGTTATTATATTCTAGTAATAAATAAAAAGGTGATTTTTCTAGTCTTACCTTTGGTAGCAAGATTAATATCATTGTAAAAATAAAATATTGACACTAAAATCTATTTTCATTAGTGAGTGATAATTATCAATTATATTAAGGTATATTATAAATGTTTTGAGGATTATGTGAAACATATAATTATTATTCATCAGCAGTTTTTCTTTAATGGTTTTTAAACCTATATTAAATAGTATCAATAAACATGAAAAGTGATTTTATAAAAAAGATATATTTTTGGGGATAAATATTGAATAAAACCACATTGATGGATGAATAACTATTAGGATTAATATAAACTTGATGTTGAAATAGTAAAGGTTTATTAAATTTGAAAAAATATTTTGTTATCAAATATTTTTAACCTTGGGGTTGATAATTATTTCATGATATTTTTGGTGAATTGCATCGCATTTTTTGGATTATGAAATATATTGGTCTGTATATGATTTTAGGAAAAATATACTAAAATAATTTGATGGTTTAATATAGTGTTATTATTCAAAATAAAATTTAGTTTCTCTATAGTACAATGTCTTATAGATTCATATGTTTTTTGGAATGATATATTATATAGAATTTATAATTAGGTTATATACATAATTGAGTATATGACGTGATAAATTAATAACGTCATTTTAGGAATGATAAATAAATTAATATGGTTTAACATAGTATAGAAGATGATATATTAGATGTTATTCACTTAATGATAAATATTTTATGAAAAACCTCACCTACCTATATCATACATTAATATTTCAAATTGTGATATTGCAATTTATTTAATAGGTAGAATGTAAAGACTTGAGATTTTGGATCCTTATAATTTATATTATCTTCAATATATTATGACACATGCAACATGAATATAATGAAACACCCTACTAAAATAAACCACATCATATTAAAATTATATGAAGAATATAACTAACAGTGAATAAAAATAGAATAATCAATTAAAATCATCTAATATTATTATTTTTGTTTGATTTAAAAAAAATGATGCCTTTAAAAAATTTGTAATATACCTTAATTTAATCATAGTTAAATTTTTATCATAATTAATATTTAATTTTAAAAACTAGTACTTAAACATTCAATTATATATAAATTTATCTCATTAAAGGCACATAATGTTTAAAAAGTTCAATTTTCCATAGAAGAATTTTTTCATTATATTTTTTATTTTCATTAGGAAAATAAATTTATTAATATTTTAATTTGAAAAAATTTAAATAAAATTAGTTTATAGATTTATAATATAAATATTCTCTTAAGAATAAATTTTTTAATTTTTATAAAATAGTTTCTTTTTAGGTGAATTGGGAAAATAATTTTTTTACCAAAACTTTAACTTTTATGAATTTATAATTACACATGAAAAGATTTAAGGTTTATAAAAACACTAAAAGGATAAAATATAAATATAAATATAAATATTATAAAATTAAAAATATAATTATGAATAATTAAAATCTATGAACTCAAGTTATATTTTCTAATAAAATTTCTTTTTTGATCCTTTCTTTTAATTTATTTTTTTGTAAACATATTTTTTGGATTTAATTTAAAGACAAATAAATTTTCTTTGACTTAAAACCCATTATTTTTTATTAAAATTATGTAAATTCATAATTTTATCCTAAACATATATTTTAATCTTAAAAATGCATATTTTCTAAAAAATTGGATATTTATGTGTTGCATGCATTAATGTTAAAATTAATTTTAACTAAACATATAGATTTATATTGTAGAAATGATTTAATATTTTTAATAATTGTTTATAAATTTTTTAATAGGTTAAATTTTATTTTTACATATTATAAGTTAATTAATTATCTCAAAACTTATTTTAATAGTAGTAAAAAAATAGTAAAAGTGAAAATTATAAGAGTAAAGGATTTATTAAAATGTTTAAAACATGTTTAAAAATGAATTTATGAGTTATTTTATACCTCAAATCTTCCCCAATTATACTATTGTCTATTTTGGTTTCTTATTAACAGTTAGAACATGGTTTTCATTTATATTAATTTGAAATATTTACACAAATATGATTCTCACCACTTATAGAAGGGGCCTTTAACCACCCTTTAAAGACCATCCAGAAAATTTGGTTTCCTCTTGAAACTCTACCAATTTTCTATACCCTATAATCCATTGCATTTTTTTTCTACCTCAATTGAGAATAAATTATCATAATTCCTCTATTTCCAAGTATACTTCTAGGGGATTTCCCATGTTCTCAACATGATTGCTTTTTTTATAATATATTTTCTTTTTCTTCTTACATTATAAATTATAATTTTATAATTAAAATATAATAAAATAATTATTTTTTATGATAAATGTTATTAATTTTAGTAATAAATATTAAATATAATTAACATTTTTCATTAATAAAAATGAAATCCTCCATTTGTACATTTTGTAGAATACTGTCTCCATGAAACAACAACACCCGTTTTCACTTCCACTTCTCTACTCTTGTAATAAAGATGAAATTTAAGAATAAACATTAATTATATAATATAATTATGATTATTAATATAAATTTTTTTAATCCATCATCTTTCCTTCTCATTTATTGAGAAATAAAAATTTTAACTGTTTTTTGTTTGGACTACCACCACTACAAATTAATATACCTCAATTTTAAAATTGTTTCTTTCATGTATATTTAAATATTTAAAAATATGATTAAAAACCTTAAATTTATCAAACTAATATCATTATTCATATTTATTAATTATATTATTAGAAAATAAACCGCATTTATAGTCATAATCATTCATTTATTATGGTATATATATTCATCTTTGGATTGATCCAACCACCTACTTGGACAATGCTTGAAAATAATATCTTGGAAAAATATGAAAATATAATTACTGGTAATATGTTATATATATAAATAAATAAATATATTTTTTTCATTATTGGTAACATTAATATTAAACTCATTAATTAAAATAAAAACCTCTAGTAGTTAAAAATCACTGAAACATACTCAACACCGATTTAATAATTAAGGAGCATATCTCAAACTCCAATGGAATGAAATTAAAATATTATAAATATTTATAAAATATAAATTCCATAAAATTTTATTATTTGGGAATTATGAACTTTTTTATAATAATGATGAACAACACCAATAATATGAAACCAGTTTAAAATTATCAAGATTACTCACATCGAATATTTTAAGTAGATAATAGCTAACTAATATTCATGTAGAGAATAATTATATGTAATTTTTTTAAAATTTAATATATATGGAGAGGTTATAATATATATTATTAATAAATTTATGTTTTTATAAAGGAGATTTGAGTGTGTTTGACTAAGCAAGGAAACAATGTAAGGGTTTCTTTTCACCCAATAAAAAATATTTCTTATCACATACCATATTTTATTTGGAATGGTGTATCTACCACCCATTTAAACATTCTTATCATAATCCTCTCATTATTCATTTTACTTAATTTTCCATTCAAAATAATATCCATCATGTGGGTTTTACTTGATTGTTTCTATGATTGTAAGGTTTTAGTGTCTCAAATTAATTTCTTTTAGATATGTTTATATTATGAATCGAATTTTTTTTATTGTTTATATAATGCCTATTTGTTTCATTAAAAAAATAATTCCCTTCTATAAATTTTATTATAAGTTCCATTCCATAATCTATCTCATTTTAAGGGTTTTTAATTAAATTTAAATCAATCCATAATTTGTTTTCATACCAAATTATTCCTTATTTAGTCATAATTTCTAACCATCATTATGATCTTCTAAGACAATTTTATCCTTAAAATTCCAATTATATTTTTCATATTCTCATTTTCTCTATGTATGTTACTTATTTTCATTGATATTATCTCTCTTGGGTAAATTCATTCTCAAATAAAGGTTTGACATTAGAAATTATAACTCTTATTCTTTCCAATTGGTCTTTTCCCCCATTTGTTTATTTTCCTCCCTGTCCAAGTTGTCCTTTATTTTTTGGATATCTAATATGGATTATTTTTTAATAAACATGATAATTCTATTTATATGTTTTAAAATTGATAATAAAATTCCCTTTTATGATGTTTATTTTTTTAAAGTGTATTTTAAAATATTTATAAAGTATTTTCTTCCTTCCAAAATCAAAATATTTATCTTCCACCCAAAGTTTTCTTTTATAACATTTATTTATTTTAAAAGATAAATTATTTCAATCTCATTTTCAAAACTAAAATTAAAAAAAATCACGTAAATTTTTTGAAAATAACTTTTGAAAGTGACCTGTAACATCAATATTTTTGAAAATGATAAAAATGATAAAAATGCATTCTAAAATATCTTTTTAATTATTTTTATCTAAAAAGGTATTTCCAATAAATTTTATATTTAACATAAAAATTTATTTATAATTTTTCATGTTTTTAAAATATATTTATTTATCCTAATTGTTTTTAAAATATTTATTTAAATTTTATTTTAAATTATTAAGGATATTTCTTAATTCCAAAGTAATTTTTTGTAGAACTCTTAAAATTTATTTTTCATCATTTCTTTTTCCCTATGATATTTCTAGTTTTTTATCAAGGATATTCATTAATTTATATTGTGCACCTTATTTCTCTATATGACTTATAAATTGTTTCTTTATTTCATAAAAATGATCCATTATCGTCACTATCTTCTATAGTCATTGAAGGTTTTTAAATGTAACTTTTATTAAAATTTATTTCAATTATGGAAACCATATTTTCCATTTCATTGATTAAAGTGTTTTTACAAATATTTCATACATCAATTGATTGGGGAAATTATTAACTTAACTACATTCCATCTATTTATTGAGCATAAATAAAATATTCTTTTTAGTCTTAATTTAATGGTATTTACTTCAAATGTAACTCAATATATTTGGATATCCATTTATGTTCCAAGATTATGTAATATTATGATTATTGTTGGAATTATTAATGTTTTTATTATGTTATTCCATTTTAAATGTATATAAAACAAATTTTACTTGAATGGGTTATTTATGATGAATGATTTATCTCTAATTGAAAATATATTCTCATATCAATCATGTGTGGGGTCCTATATCACCCTCTAATGTATTGATTTTTATTTATATCTCATGAGATAGTAAGTGATAGAGATAACTATTTTACTCCCATAGGCATGGACATAATGAGTTTTTTCAAAGTTTTTAGGTGTGGATATAATGATTTTGTTCACATGGGCTTGGGAATAATGAGTTTGCTGAGAATATTTTTCTATGATTATGATTGTTCCATATTTTTATGTCATAACATCGTTTTAAGATTATTATTTTTTGGGTTATGTCACATTAATTATTTTTTTCTCTTTTCTATGATATTTCATTGTTCTATGTTATACCATGAATTATTATATGGTCGGTGATATATTCTATATTGGTTTTAATATTCTTATGTATCTCAATTTTACATCTATAATCATATTATGACGAATTATAATCATTTATTATTATCATATATTTATTATATTAATTAGTGTTTGAGATCACCCCTTTCATATGTCTCAATTCCCAAGGATATAATGATGAGTATAACTCATGAGAAGTCTATAAGGGAGTCTATTTTTTATTATATAAAAATGTTCATAGGTTTGGAAAAATAATATTTCTATGTAATTGGTCCTCAAAAACAATAATCTATGAGATTATTTGAGTTGTGTGAGATTATTGTGTAATGTAATACTAATGTGAAATTTGGGAATCTTTATCTTTTATATTTTCATTATTTATCAAAGTAAAGTTTTAAATGTATGTGTTTTTGAACTAGACCCAAGAGTGTGGGTTTGGGGACCTCAGTTGGTATAAGATGTGTGATTAATTGATTTTGGGGATTATTTTAGTTATTTTTCATTAGGATAAGATATATTTAGTGAATACCCTATGGATAAGTCTATGTATATAGTATATTCCTAAAGATTTATAAAAATAAATATTTTGTGGCTCCCCATGAAATTACATCTCGATCTTGATATAGGAAAGTGGATAAAGATATGGAAAAAATGAACCTAGTGTTATTCACCCTGAAAAAATTTGGTCGAGTACTAACTCAATATTTAATTTGGTGCATGATGAGTGGGCCTAAGACTGTACACATGTATAGAAAATATCTAGCCACATACATTGGTTAATCACATTCCATTTACAAACCATTATGAAGGATTTATTTTCTAATTACATTAATGGATTGTGTTTATAAGTATGTGAGAAAAAAAATTAAAGTATCTTAAGATGAACCAAGATAGTTATAGGATAAACCCATTATGACATGGTTAAAATAAAATTATAAAATTATAAAATGAAGGCATAAGTAGAGAATAAATATTATGATTGAGTTTTTATATTCATATGATAGTTAAGTCTAGTTTTTTTGGATTACCATTTTAGTTTTTTGTATTTAGAAGAAATATGATCATAGAAATAATGATCAGAAAGGTATGTATCTAGAAATATCTATGTAATAAAACTGACTAAGGGATCATATATAAATGGATGAGAAACTTATAATATGTTTTTTTTTTGTGATAACAATGATCTTCGTAGTCTTACCATAGTTAGTGAGGTTGATATCATAATAGAATTCAATCTTGATGCACTTAACTATATTCATTATTGAGTGATTTTTATCGATGATATTTTGTTATATTCTAAAATCTATGATGGTTATGAGAAACATATAAATATTATTCTTTAGTGGTTTTGACTTAATGTTTGGAAGGATGTATTAAATTTTGGAAATAACATTGAAAAGTGATTTTTAAGAAAGATATATTTTTTGGGGTAAATATTGATGAATGATTGGTTCGGGGATGTATAACTCTTTTGTTCATTATAAACTTGATGTTGTGATAATAAAGGGTTCATTTCTTTTGAAATCAATAACCTTAGACTATATTGGTATCCTTGGGATTGATAATTGATTTAGTATTTTTTTGGTATAGTTCTTCATATTTATAGGATTGTGGTATATGTTTACTACTTTGTGATTATATGACCTATTAGTTAATATAGTTTAGGGATAATTATTTTATTAATTTTTGGAAGGATATATGCTTTCTCTATGGTTTATATTCTTGGTGATTCAAATGGTTTTTTGGAAATTTATATTTTGAATAATGTATGATTATGGTATATGCATACTTGAGTGAAAAATTATATGAATGACTAATGTTGTATGATGAATGATAAGTAACAATATATCCTACGATAGTAAGGTAGATGTCATATTAGAAGTTATACCCTTAATAATATATATGTTAAAAATACATTTAACTACTTTCATAGGTGGGTATTAGTTAAGATTGTAAGGATGAAAATTAATTAAGGGGGTAGAATTTAATGACATGAGATTTTGGATCTTTAAATTGATAAAAGATTCGATAGATCATGTTATGTGAAAAAATGATATAATACCATACCCTACTCAAACAAACAACTAAATATTAAAATTATATGAAGAATGTAATCATTTTTAAATAAAAATGATAATAAATAATTAAAATATTACATATTTCTATTATAATTATTATTTTATTTTAATAAAGGATTACTTATAAAGAACCACTATATTTTTACTTAAATTTACCACAATTAAAATTTTATTATATGTAGTATTTTGTTTTGTAAACTAACACGTCCACTTCAATTATCTAAAAAATTGTTAGATTAAAGACCCTTGATGTTTAAAATGGTCATCATTTTTACAAAAGAATTTTTCCATAATATTTTTTATTTTCATTTAAAAGGAAAATTTATGAATTTTATAAAATAAAATATTTTAAATAATGTTCATTTTTTTATTCATCGTGTAAATTTTATCTTAAGAATATTTTTTTTGAATTTTTTTGAAATAGTTTATTATTAGGTGTGTTGTGAAAATATAGTATTTAAAAAAATAATGCATTTCAATGATTTTTAATTATATAATCAAGAACTGTAAGTGTATAAAACCTATTAATTGATATAATATTTTTCTAGGGAGTAAAAATATACATTTTTAAATACCATTATTAGTTTAGAAAATGTATAAACTAAAGCAATATTTTTTTAAAAAAATTATGTTCGCTATATTCTATTAATTAAAAATTATTTTGGTAAAATTTATGTTTTTTTTAAAACAAAAATAAATTTCATCTATTTTAAAATAAACCAATTTAATTAAATATAATATAATAAATTGATAATTATAAAATATATAAAAATTTGGATTATAAAAATGATTTTTTTCTAAAAAAACTAGGTTTTAATGTGTTGCATACGCTAATGCTAAAATTAATTATTCTTATACATAGAAATTATATATCATAAAATAGATATACTTTTCTAAATAATTAGGTATAAATAATGTAATAATTTATATTTTATTTTTATTAAGTAAAATAAAATTACTTTGGTAAAAACTAGTTACCATGGTAAAACCAAAAATGCTACAGTGAAAATTCTAAGAGTAAATGACTTAAAACATCATTATAAGATGTTTTAAAATTAATTTTTGAGGGATTATAGATCATATATCATACCCCAATTTATTATTTTCTATTTTCTCTCTTGATATGTGAAGAATGTGCTCTCTTTATATCAAGTTGATATATTTACAAAATTGTTATTCTCAACACTTATAGTAGGGGCCTCTCACCACCCCTTCAAGACCACACTAAAAATTCTATTTCCTCATAAAAATATAACCATTTTACTTACCATATAATCATATTTCTTTTCCTTTATTCACTAGTCACATTATATTATCCTAATACCTTCATTTCCAAAGATTTTTTCAAGAGAAAGCCTAAGTCCATAAAGTGAGTACAATTTACTAACATATTTTGTTTTCTTTTTTATCTTCCCAAACATAATTTTCTAATCATATATAATATAATTAATTTTATTATTCTATTGTAACACCCCATAATTAAAAAGGGTTAAATAACTAAATGATATGACTCATGTCAATAAGGTGCACCTTTCTTTTCAGGAGTCTACCGATTAGAACTCCATAGTTAAGTGTGCTTGTCCTGGAGTAGGGATCAGGATAGGTGACATTTTGGGAAGTTTCCTAGGGTGTGTGTGAGTGAGTACAATGTACACTAGAAAGAACATGTGTTGTTTTATGGGGAGTCATTAGTCAGATTACACATTCAGGCATATGGGTGAGCCCTAGGGTGGGGACCATGTGTCTGCGGGGCAAGTGGTGGTACCTAGAGGGCCAGGACCCGATAGAAATGTTAAAGGTGGGGTGTTTGTGTTGTCACCAGATCCTAGTTGTCACAATTGGTATCAGAGTAGGAACCCAACCTTAAGTGTAGTGCACTACCTGGGTTGAGATGTAGGGACCACAACGAGGATATTATGCTCTAAGGGGGGATGTAATTCCCAATAATGATAAAGGGTTAAATTACTAAATGATATGACTCATTTCAATAAGGTGCACCTTTCTTTTCGGGAGCCTACCTGATTAGAACTCCATAGTTAAGCATGTTTGTCCTGGAGTAATGATCAGGATGGGTGACCTTATAGAAAGTTTTCTAGGTTTTGTGTGAGTGGGGAAAAATAACACTATAAATAACATGTGTTGGCCTATGGGGACTTTCATTAGTCAGATGACCCATTCAGACATGTGGGTGGGCCGAGGGTGGGGACTGTGTGTCTTCGGGGCAACTGGTGGCACCCAACGGGCTAGGACCTGATGACCATGTTAAAGGTGGGGTGTATGTGTTGTCATTGGGGCCTAGTTGTCACATTTATGGTAATAACTATTAACCATATTTCCCCTATACGATTATGAAAAATGAAATCCTTTATTTGTGGGATGTGCAGACAACTACCTCCACGAAGTGGAGACTACCATTTTTCTCCACTTACTCTCTATGATATTTAAAAGTATGAAATTTAAGAATAAATGTAAAATAAATAATATAATATTATTAATAATTTTAAAACTATAATCCAAATTATTTCACTCTCATTATTTGTGGAAAAAACATTAATCTTGTGATGTGCGGACTACTGCCTCCATAAGGTATCATATTGCATTTTTCATATAATTTTTTATTATTAATTAAAATAACATAAAATATGGTTTAAGACCATTAAATTATAAAAATTATTATTATTTTTTTTAATAATAATACTATCTCAAAATAAACCACTTTCATAATCATAATCATTCACTCATTATGGTATGTTGTTTTGGTCGGTCTAACAACCTACATGAACAATAAAATAATATAATATCATAAATTAATATGAGAAGTTTGTAAGGTCCCAGATTTTATTATGGTATGCTTTTGTTTAATTTTTTGTTTGGGCCTCTTCTTTTTTTCTAGATAAGTGGTTTCTCATGTTTACAGGAAGGCTCGGGGGTGTTATGGGGGTTTGTGACACGGAAGAGGAAGAAAAGGGAGTTCCTAGGCATGTTGCACGGTTTGCGCATGGTTATTGATAAACTATGTGGGAATCCTAGGTAACTGTGTAGCCATGGATATAGGATTATGCATGGTTATTGCACGGTTAAGCTAACCGTATGGAGTTCCCTGAGAATCCATGCAAAGGGGGTGATTTTTCGGCAGTAGATTTTATATGGTTTGTGCACGATTTGGAAAACCGTGTGGGTAAACCGTGAGGCCCAGTAAAGATAGAAAATTTAAAAAATTATACTCCAAGATTTTAAAATCCAACTTGACATTTTCCTCCATTCTTCTCCTCTCAACCCTAGTGATGAACCAAGACCTTCAAGAGCTTACAAGGATCAATCACCCTCATTTCTTGGCCATTTGGAGCATCGTTGGTTGTGGATCGAAGCCACAGGTAAGTCTAATGTCCCTCTTGCTTCTCTTTTTTCGGATTAGTGTTCGTGGTTTATCCCACCTTCTTATGAAACCCTAAATCCCTCTTTTTCTGATGGAACCGAGGTTAGGGTTTCATGGTATGCTTAAATTTGGACCTGATTCTATGATTAGGAGTACGTTCATCATCGAAATCGAGGTAGGTGGTTTACAAGTATTATCCCATAGTTTTATTCTAAATTTGTTCCTGGGAGCTTGTGTTCCTCTTTTTCCCTAATTGTGTTCTTTTCCCCATTAGAGTGTTTGATAAAAAGGGGTGTCTAAGTGACCAATAGAAATCCTCACGATCCCCATGGGATGTTTAGAGGATGACTTGACCATTTTAGGGCCACCCATGGGGTGTGCCGACATTTTCATACCTAGAAAGTGGTAGGGTTAAGTGAAGGGTTGTCAGGTAACAATGTGAAACCCATGTAGAACATATTTTAATGGTTGACTAAGTTATAAATGGAATGATAATAGATATTCCTATGGTGATAAGTCATAAGGGGTTGTTTAGCGTGACATGAAAACAAGAAAATTGGGTTGAATGGGACTATGTATATTTTTTAACGAAATATAGTTAGAAATGCCTAAGATGATTAGGGTATATTAATTAGTGAACTTATGATTTGATGATGGAATGGGAAATGGGGAGTATGTTAATGGGATTTAATAAGGGAATGGATGAAAATATTGAATGGGTTAATACATGTGGATTGTGGTACACCTAATGGTGGAATGTAATAAGTGGTTGTGTTATGATATGTGAGAAATGTACTTGAAATCTATAAGTGGGTAAATGCTTGTGAAATGATAAATGGGCTAAATGGGTAAATGTATGGTCATTGATGAAATTGGATAAGGCATAGGGGTTGTTGAATACACTTAAGGGGTTAAGGAATGAGAATGGAAATTTGGATAAATGACTGTGAATTGCAATTGGTAAATGTGTTAATGGGTTATGGCATATTTTTTTCATGTTGTTTTTATGTATTGTGAATTATAATAGCATTGGTTATGCTTGGTTATGTTGTGGTATGGTTGTGGTGATTTGATAAATAATCATGTGCACATGGCTTGGTAGATTGGGGTATTGACATGAGGTTCTACACCCACGGGTCGAGTTAGACTGAGGCTCTAAACTCCACCCTAAAAATGAATGGTTTGGGGAAGGGGACAGAGGCTCTATTCCCCTAACGGTTTCATTCTACCCAGACCGAGGCTTCGAGGGGAGGATAATGTGTGAATGTGATATGTGTATCCCTAGTGAGATAGGGACTTGACTTATTTACCCTATGAATTTTTATTGATTTCCTTAGACCCTTGTATAGATGATATGTATTCCTAACCCGTTGATCATGTACTAAGAGTGAAATAAGTAACAAAGATGGTGTAAGCAAGGAAATTGGGAAAAAGGCTAAGCATGAACTAAAAGGAACTTTATAAACTAATGGAACCTGAATTGTCCCTTTTTACTTACCATTTATTTTGTACTTACATGCACTATCTATTATACTAGATATTTTTTAGACACCTTTGATGGTGGACTACCGAGTTTTATACTCACACCCTGCTCGGGCCGTCGTTGGGTACCCGAGCAGATTTCTTGGTTGCAGATTAGGACAAGGGCAAAGGCCCTACTCTAGGATGTTGAGTTGGGATCAGGATGTACGTGGAGAAGGATCTGGACTTAGAGTCAGGGCCCATTTGGGGATTTGGTCGGTTGTCTTATTTTTGGGTTTTATTCACTTTGCACTACTAGCATGTCATGGCATCATTAATGTTGAATTATGGTTTTTACCCAATTGGGAGATGCTTGACTTGTATGTTTATTAGTTATTTCATATTATTCTACTATTTATATTGTGTTCTATTATGGATTACTCTAGTAAATAGGGTATAGTCTCCCCACATGACTCATTAGACCCTCACCGCTAGTCGACAACCTCTGGCATATGGGGAGGCGCGCTTGAGGTCATGTGACGACTCAGCTCGGGGCACCGATTTAGTGGCTCCCGGGTTGGGGGGACATTACAAAGTGGTATAAGAGGAGTTATTTTCCATTTATTACTATTTTTGAATGGTATGCAGGATATTAGGATAGTGTCAAGCCTTGGTAATGAGCTCATGCTTGGGAGTATCTAACCCATGTACGAGGGAAAACCCAAGTCACCCTAGATGGTAATTATTGTTCTTGATGTGTGTTGTCATAAATGAATGATATTTCACCATTGGGTGATGCACATGTTGTGTGATTTGATTGATTTATGATATTTCTCCCATTGTTGGAATGGCATGGGGTTGTTCATTCATGCATAATTTAAGGCACCTAAGGATATAGGTGGAATTCATCATTATAGGCACACACACGAGATGGGTGTGCAGAGAATAGAGAGTAGAATGCATTTTACTTGATAAATATGAAGAAAATGATGCCTAATAATGGTAATTCAAGTGGGTTAATGAAAATAATGAAAATGAATAGTTAAAGAATATCATCTATAGAGAAATTTTGTGACCGGGTTAAAGTTTTGGGTTGTGATAAATTGTAAAGGTTTATTCAGTGTCTAAAAGAAAAAGATTGCATAATGACGTTAAAATTTTTAATGAAATTTTCCTAATGAAAGGTGTAAATGAGTTAAAATGATGATTGTAACAAGTTATGAAATAGGAAATGTGCCTAAGAGGAAATTATCATGTTTGAAAGGAATAATTGGTTTGAATATGTGTTGAAGAAATACTTGTGATTAAATAAATTAGTTACCCCATGATGACCATGACCCGTAGTAGGTATGGTAGAGGGTAGTGTTCTAAGTGTGATTATGACCATTAGAATAGAGTATAAAGAATGGTTTTTTTAAGGTTGATCGCATGAGATCTTTTCCATATGTGGTTAAATCCTATTGGTCATTCATAGAAGCATCGGGTGAGCGATAAGTTTAAAATGAGAATGATTGAGTTCAAAGGTGGGTATCCTTTGTTTTGTCGGTTTGACCATTGTATGTGTAGGTTGTGGCAGTGAGAGTTCCCTAGTTTGAGATTTTGGATTTGGAATGTGAGGCCTCTCCGGTTATGATATGTCCTAGGTGGTGTGTTTTAGGAACCCTTGGTGGGGTTGTGGATGTTGGGTTGTGAGGTGTTGTTCAGTAATGCAAGTGTGGAAACTCGCATGGTTTATGACC
Organism: Viscum album; assembly: GCA_963277665.1. NCBI lineage: Eukaryota > Viridiplantae > Streptophyta > Magnoliopsida > Santalales > Viscaceae > Viscum > Viscum album. The sequence continues at coordinate 1,681,331,281 of OY728135.1, forward strand.
ATACGGAGTGTTTGAGGTACTTTAAGGATGGCGTCTGGGTCATGGTGACCTGGCGTGTAGATACCTTGCGAGTTGTTTTTTGAATCCCAAAGAGTATTTTTGGCTCATAGTACTAATCAATGTGTACACCTTTATTATGGAACTTGGAGTAGATGGTTGTTTGGTGTGCTAGGCATAGTGTGCATCGGAATGGGAGTGAGAGTTCCATTCATGATCATTGCTTTGTTCATATCATGATATGTATGGTTTAGAGAGAGGACCAATGGCTTTTCCTGGTTGTGAATTTAGTATAGGAATTTGGTATCATTCAACCTTTGAGGTGAACTAAGAGAGAGTTTGGACGGGTTTTATAGTTCTTTTGGGTGTGTGTCACACATGTTGATGCTTTTGACTTTGATAGTGGGACTCAGAGTGTTTTGTGGTGTTGGGTTGGCCTTGAGGGCTAAGTGGGAAGTTTGATGGCCGGTGGTGCCACTTGAGTTGTGTTTACGCGTTGATAATCTCATGAAATCATGGGTGACCTCATGGGAGGTTAGCCCAGCGATGTAGGTATCTTGGAATATGAGCATGAGAGATGCTTCCGAGGTGGTGTCAATGCATACTAAGTACCACTGAGTTTATTAAATGGTATATTTGTGCCCTAGTTCTTTCATAAGGGAACCTTAGTACTTATGATAGGAGGTAAGGATTGTTTTGGAGGGTGGTATCGTATGGATGTCTGACTTTCTTGTTTTTATGATGATTAATGGAGGTCTCGAAGTTATTTTAGAGTGTAAGAGACAAGGGTGGCTGGAGTGTGGTTATATGCTTTCGCTCAATGGTGAAACCCGAGGTGAGGGTGGTCACGTGGCTGAACTTGTTTGTATGAATGGTTTGGTTATTGGGTAAGATGCAGAGGCCACCATAGAGCTAATGAGGATGAATAACCAAGATACATGGTCAGGTAAGTAAGTGGGTGATGGGATATACATAGGTAAAGGTTAGCTTGTGAGAGACCGTTGGTTTTATTGGTGTGGTAGACTGTTGTGCTTTGGTTGTTAGCTAGTAGGGATGCATCATAAGAACTCGAGTGGTGTGGTGGAATTAGTGTCACCTGAAACATTAGTTCACAGATTCCTTGAGATTTTTCCATGTAGTGATGGTTATACTTGGTTAGAAATCACACCTGAGTGGTGGAGGTTAAGTTTTTATGAGATGTGTTCGGCAGGGAAGCCTGAGATCCTTGATAGGTCACGATGTCCCATAGTTTGACATCAGAAATAGATAAGTTGGTGGTGGAGTTATTTGAAAACTTCTTATCATACCTCATCTAGTGATGAGCATTCCCAACATCTTAACATCGTCCCAGGTATGTTGAGAATCTCTGGCCTTATTCCAAGGGACTTGAAGGTGTTTGGTTGAATAAGGGACATCATGTAGTGTACTCTCATGGAAACGGTATATTTGGAGCTTGATTATGGGATGTACACCCTTGATGGCTTGGGGTGAGGTCCTCGAGATGGACCTAATGACGAAAAACTCCATGAGTGTCATTCACGGAAGCTGAGAACGGGCACTAGGTGATGATTGTTTTCTTGTTTTGGGAAAAATAAAGATAGAAATATTTATGTTTTGGGGTTTGGATTATGATCGAGTGTAATAAATAGTGGTTGGAATCCCTCATGGTGAGAAATGGTAACGACACTCCTAAGGTGGGGAGTGATAATCCAGACCAGGATGTAGAGAGGAGAACATCGAGTTGGTGTAGTGGCACTGAGATGCCAAAGAGGAACCTGTGAGGTGCATGTTAGGTTCCTCGGAGAGGCCATGTGGGCCTTGGATGTGGTGTCTGATGAGCCAAGTGTTGGCTTGAGCTCATGTTGGATCCAAGTTAATCTTGTGATGTCTGTGCCAAGTCGTATAAGGGTGTGGTTGGATATGACAATATGTTGTGGCAAGAGAGATTGGGGTCCAATAACTCCAATGAATATTGGGGTTAGACTCAGGTAATTTTCTTTGTGTGGTTTTGGAACGTCTTGAAGTTAAGGTCACCTTAGTCATGTTATGTGGTTTCATGCTGAGGGTGAAGCCCAATGACGGTCTAGATGGAAGTAATGGTGAGATGATGGAATTATACCAAAATTTAGAGAATGGACTCAATGGGTGTGTGGGGTTATAATGATAGGTTTATAGTCAGTAAGCACCTTGGGAAGGTGAGAAAGGGGTAGCGTACCATCAGTGGAAGGTGGGTGTTCTGGGACAAGCCAGTTGGGGGTGGTCTGACCTAAGATGGTAAACTTGAATGGGTTTGGTAATAGTGACCCACCTCCGGGTTATGTTGTGGCAACAAGTGCCTTTTTGAAATGAAATTGTACCTGAGTGAGTTTAAGTTGATCTTAGTCCTTGAATGTATAATGTAGGGATATCCTCCTGAATGGTTTTGACGGTGTGTCTAGATGCTAATGCAAGGTCATTCCCCTATGGATGTTTAGGTGCGGTGAGTTGGAACATGTTAGATGATAGGAAAGTTGAGTTGAGTTCTGGTGGTCCTTCATCGATGGGGGAGGTTCTAAGTAACCGAAAATGGTGGGGAGAACCATACTAGATAAATGGTTGGTTGATGACGTGGTTAGAGTTTCAAGTTGTAAGGACTTGAGTGTTCATCATATGGGTGAGTTGTCCCTGGTAGAGATCTTTGGCATGGGTTTAATTGGTTGAGTAGTAAAGAGTTTTGTAGGTTTTGGGCATAGTGGAAGCACGTTGATGGGTGTATCCAAATTTAATTTTACCGTTAACAATGATAAATATGAGATCTTTCATGATGATAAAATGTTAGATCTTTGAAATAGAATGAAGAATGGAAAGGAAATAGGGAAGTCTCATAACCATGGATAGGATCATCATATATTGGTTATAATTAATTTAATTAAAAGTACAAGAATTACTTTGATGGAATTCTATCTCCATTGATGTTTCCAGTCACAATCCAATGTGACCCATCATTGCGTCACATAATCCAAGTGTATGCTTCCTATAGTGGTGATCCACATGTGCTCCACATATCTCTGGACGTCGCTGAAGGAATATCCAGGTGATAGCATGGAAGAGCCTTCACTTGTGATGTCTGCCTTCAATTGCCTTGAGAGTTGCTTCCAAAGTGATCTCCTTGATCCGGTGGAGGAGGATCACTCTCGTAACTTGAAATCATTCTTGGAGGAAAGGAATTATCTTTTTACTTGAGAGCTTTATCTAGATCTGTTGTGCATAACCACAAATAATGGCTAGGCTTAATGAGAATAATGTAACTGGGATTTATAATACTTAGAATAATAAAATGAAGTAATTACCCAAAGGCATTTATTCATTTCATTTAATTCTTAGTAAGGCCCTATGTCTAATAATAAAATTTGACTATTATTATTACTTTACATGCACCCAATTAATTACACCTAATATTATTTAATTAAATAAATAATATTATTTCTCGCAAATTCCTATAAAAACTACACTGTGTGTATATATTAATATACACAGTGTTTACTTTTGTTTTTTCCATTTTCTTTATTTTCTACACCAAATTTATTAGACCTTGAATAATAAATATTTATTTATTAAATAAATATCACTACATTACTCACTAATAAATATATATTATTTCTTCTATAATATATTCTCTTGAATATTTAGTGTTGAAATAAATGAGATCAAGTGTCCTTAAATAATTATTAAACCATAATCGGGAATAATATTTATTCAACATGTTAAATGAATATTTAACTGAGATACTTGGACACACTTAGTGTGTGACCCTCTAGGCCTCTTTCTTAGTGGCATTAGGCGAAGCCTACCTAAAGTCCAAGGTTAGCATCTAGCAGCATGCCAATACACCCATAGAGAAAGAAGTTAACGTCGCAATGACATTTCACCTCCTATGAATGCTTACCATGTAATGTAATCCCTTTGTCTCGATATCTCCAATCAAGTGGGTTTCATGCTAGTGCCATCAACCCATGTGCTCGATTATTCTTTCTTTGACTTCCTAGAATTGAACTTGCCCATTCCTCAATATGTTCATGGATTTATTTAGGCTATGTCAATTCCATCAAAGGGCCTAAGATATCAAATTTTGTTATGTAATAGAAGGGAAAAATCCTTTCTCGCATTATCTATCAATGCATTATTACTCAAGACGCACCCAACATATCCTACATCACTATGAACAGTGTGTCGTCACAGTTTTTATCAATACATCTAAGTGTGTGAGTTGTAATACCCATCAACAATAATCTTAAAGTCTAAGGACCAATACACACATCCGTAGATAGGAACATCCAATAACACTATGAAATGTGTATTTTCTATTGGTGGGTCTTGTTCTCATAATATCCTCCTAGATGTTACCAAGGGAACACACCATGAGAAGGTGCCTCAAAGTTCTATGAGTCCTCACCCCTAATGGACTGTATTATTTTTGTCCCTCAAATAACATCATCCGGTCGTAGAACATATATTCAAGAATAGTGTTATGGCACTTATGGGTTCCCATCATAGTAGGGATCCGCTATAACCCTTTAGTACAATAGCTATCCTTAGGACATTATAACATGCATTGTCACATAGAATAACAATAAATATGTGATAAGTTATTTATTAATATTCAAATCCATGAATACAAGTTTATCATAAATTAAAAATTAGTTAGTTCTAAGACACCAACTCCAATAGACTCCCACTTGGACTAGAGCCAACTACTAACAACCTTTAACCTGCTAGATCTCACATGATATTAATGCTTCTTCTGAGATAGGACTTTAGTCATGGGTTCTGCCATGTTCTCTTCTATGGACACTCTACTCACTGCAACTTCACCCCTTTGATAGAAATCCCTCAAGTGGTGATATTTTAGGAGAATATTCTTTGTATGTTGATGTGACCTTGGTTCTTTTTCAATATCCATCGCTGTAGTATTATCAAAATACAATGTGATAGGGCCTCTAATTCTAGGCACCACATTAAGATCTTGGAAAAAGTTTTGAATCCAGATGGATTTCTTGGCTGCATCAAAAGCCGCTATATATTCAGACTCCACTTTAAAATCAGTGACAACTGGCTGCTTTGAACTCTTCCAGCTCAGAGATTCTCTATTGAGACAGAAAACATATCATGACTGTGACTTAAAATCATTCTAATCTATTTGAAAACCAGCATCAGTATACCCTTTTATGACAAGATTCTCATCTCCTTCATACACCAGGAACATATCCTTAGTTCTTCTTAGATACTTAAGGATAGTCTTAACAGTAGTCTAATGTTGTTCTCCTGGATCTTCTTGATATCTTCCTACCATGCTCAGTGCATAGGCAACATCAAGCCTGGTACATAACATGGCATACATGATTGATTCTATAGCTGAAGTGTATGAGATCTTACTCATCATGTCTTTCTCCTATTGTGTTTGAGGACACATTCTCTTAGAAATATGTAGGCCATGTGACACTAGAACCAATCCCCTCTTGGATTGTTCCATACTAGGGATTGCCCGAATGGCCCGAAGGCCTTCTTTTTTATTTTATTAAAGATAATTCCCTTTTTAAGGGTTGAAGGGGAACTCATACATGACCCGTAGGCCCATGGAACAAGGCTCAACATAACCTGTAATACATGACCTGAAGTCCCAGAGGCATACCATGCCCAATACATGACTCGTAGGCCCAGCCCACTAGAACTGCCCCTCCCCAGCTTCTACATCATTGATTTCCTTTAGCTCCCCACCTGCATTGCTGATCGGCTAGCATTGCCCCGTACAAAGTTGCACGGTGCCTGGTCCCGATAGCGGTTGTCATACCCACTCATTCTTCCAATCCAGTTAGCTCTACTTCTGGTGACTGCTACTGGTGCTCTGATCCTCATCTGGGGCCTACTCTGTGTGAACTGGGCTACTTCATGGTCTTCAATGGCCCAAATGCCCTGTGGCCCGAAGGCCCTGAGACCCGTAGGCCCAAACCGGTGGCCCGAAAGCCCAAATCAGGTGAATAGTCTGGATGCTACAGTACCGAACAGTTCCTGCTACAGTACTGCTACAGTACCCCCAGAAATTCGCCTTCACCCGGTTTTGAACCTGGTTCTCTTGGATGCCAAGCAGGAACCCTTACCACTCGGGTATGGGCTCATTGGCGGATTGTTCCATACTAAATTTCATTAGTATTTGGTTAATGTATGTACCCTGAATTAGTCCAAGAAACTTCCTGGATATATCAAAAATGATCTTGATCCCTAGAATATAGGCTACTTCACCTAAGTCCTTCATGAAGAAACAATTGTTCAACCAGTCCTTAACTAACTATAAGGCTGGTATATTGTTTCTGATAAGTAATATGTCGCCAACATATACTACCAGGATAACGATTGCATTCCCATTAAACCGCTTATAAACACATGGTTCACATTTGTTCTTAATGAAACCAAATTACTTTATGGATTCATAAAATCAAATGTTTCATGATATGGATGCTTTCTTTAATCCATAAATGAATTTCTATAACTTACAAACTAGTTTGGATTCACCCGGTGTCACAAACCCTTCTGGTTGTATCATATAGAAATATTCCTAAATATTCCCATTAAGGAATGCTATTTTGACATCCATCTGCCAAATCTCATAGTCATGGTAAGCTGTTATGGAAAGTATGATTCTTGTGGATTTAAACATGGAAACTAGTGATAAGGTTTCATAATAGTCAATCCCTTGATGATGTCTAAATCCTTTAGCCACTAGCCTTGCTTTATAGGTGTTAAATTTACCTTCCATGTACAACTTTCTCTTGAATACCCATTTTCATCTAACAGGATTTACATCAACTGGCTTAGTGACTAGAAACCAGACTTGGTTTTGATACATGGAATCCATCTCAGAATTCATAGCTTCGATCCATCTTGCAGCTTCTGATTTCTCTACTGATTCCTTGTAGGAGATAGATTCATCATTGTCCAACAATAATGATTTACCATCCTCAGTGACTAGGAAACCAAATCCCTCTAGTTCCCTTACCTCTCTAGATCTCATACGCAGTACTTGTGTCTCCGGAACCTCTTCCATGGGGACTAGTGGAACTTGTTCCTGTACCAACTCTTGTTTATCTTTAGAATCAACTTTTTCGAAATCAATCTTGCTTCCACTATTCTTTTTGAGGATGTTCTCCCTCTCAAGAAATATGGCTTGTTTGTAGATAGTCACTTTCTTGTCTGAATGGTTATATAGGAAATATCCTTTTTTCTTAGGATATCATATAACGATACACCTCGTGCCCCAAGGTGCTAGTTTGTTGCCTGAGAAGGCCTTAACAAATTCCTCGCATTCCCATGTAGATGTGTGTGATAAAATGGGTTTCTTTCCATTCCATAACTCATAGGTAGTTCCATTTTCCACCCTAGTTGGTACTCGGTTTAATGTACGTGTTGCAGTTTGCGATACATATCCCCAAAAGGATAATGGAAGATATGCATGACTCGTCATCAACCTCACCATGTCCAACAAGGTGTGGTTCCTCCTTTCACTAACACCATTCCACTGTGGTTTATAAGGAGGTGTGAGTTGAGATAGAATCCTAGAATCCCATAAAAGGTCGATGAACTCTTAGTTCAGATATTCTCCACCTTGATCTGATCAAAGCTTCTTTATATTCTTACAAAGATGATTATATACTTCATTTTTAAATTCCTTAAATTTCTCTAAAGACTCTAACTTATACCTCATTAAGTAGATATAGCCATATTTACTCAAATCATCAGTAAAAGTAATGAAGTAAGAATATCCACCTCTAGCTTCTATTGAAAATGATCCAGACACATCCGTGTGCACCAATCCTAGAAGCTCTGTGGCCCTTTCACCCTATTCACCGAAAGGCAGCTTGGTCATTTTACCTTGTAAACAAGCATGACATCTATCAAGTGGTTTTAGCTCAGTAGAGTATAAATAACCATATTGGAAGATCTTTTTCAAGCACTTCTTATTTACATGACCAATATAGTGATGACACAATTGGGTGTTATATGAGTAATGCAAGTTTGTTTTTTTATCGATTTCCAACACTTGGTTTTTTGTAATTTAATACATATAAACCATTATTTAAATGTTTCATACTATAACATACGTTGTTCTCATAAAATAAATAACCCTTATTTCTAAACTTGAAAATAAATCCACCCATATCCAAACATGATACAAAAAATATGTTCTTGGTAACACTAGGCACATAATAACAGTTATGTAAAACTAAAAGCATTTCAATTGTTAATGAGAAATGGTAATCGCCAATGGCCAATGCAGTCAGCCTCACACCATTGACAACACGAATATCCACCTATCCTCTGTAAATATTTCTAAATCTACTTGGTTCCTGCATTTGAATACATATGTGATCCCCATAAGCTGTATCTAATACCCAATGTGTAGAAATGGAAATATTACCCTTGATAACGAATGCACATTTAGTGTCCACATGCTTCTGGGTGCAGTTCCTCTTCCAGTGGCCTAGCTAGACACATGAAAAACACACCACCTCCTATTTCTTTCCCTACCTCTGTATCTTCCCATTCTTAGAGGGTTGGTGCTCGGGGGATTCATACCGTTTATAAATCCTTGGCCCCTTTTCCTTGTCCTTCCTTTTCTTATTCTCCATAAGGACTGTGGGTTTGTCACGCATCATGTCCTTATCTACCTGGTGAATTAAGGTCATAAGTTTCGATAGACTCTTCTCATTTTTTCTCATGTTGTAGTGACAGTAAAGCTATAGAAGGTCTTGGGTAGTGATGATAGGATGAGATCTGTACGCAAATCATCCGGGAACTTAATTCCTAATATGTCCAGGTGTTCAATGTATCCAATAAGCTTGAATACATGAGGCTCATCTAGCGTAGACTCTCCAAGCTTAGTTGTGAACAAATCGTTGGAGATCTTATATATCTTCTATCTCACTTCTCTTGATATAGATCCTTAAGGTGAGACATCATGTTATACGTGTCCATGTTTTCATGTTGCTTAAAGAGATCATTAAACATGGTTGATAGCATAAAACATTGGAAATATGTGGCATCATCCAAAGGTTTCATATAGAGAGATATTTTCTCACCACTGGCCTTATTTCCAGGAACAACTGGAATAGGATCCTCCGACACATATAATTTCTTCTCATGGCATAGGATGATGTGTAAATGCCTCTGTCACTCCTAGAAATTGGTGCTGGTGAGAAGGTTTTCCTTCTCGAGTGTGGTTCACAATGATATGTTTGAAGTCATTTTTCTTTCCATTTCTACAAATTAAGATGAACAGAGATTTATTACTTTATCATGATGAAACTGATACAAATAAATTAATTAATACTTATTAGTCTCACACTATTTTATCAAAATCCAATATCCCTCACCAATGACATTGGAATATTTTTTTTCATGAATATTCTACTAGAAAGGATCTATATTTCCCTTAACATTACCCCAACTTGGGTTAGTCAAGAAACTTGAAAGGTTTTAGGTAGGTATTCCAAATGCCAACTGCATTAACTCATAGCTCCTTGATCCACTGAGTGGACTCCCTAATCCTGAAATCCTTTTATTTTGGATTTCATCAACCTTTGCCTCTCGGTCACACCAAGTCCTGTTGTGGAAATCAACCCTTGATGTAAACCAAGTCAAGTCAACCCAAAACCTTGAATTAGAATTCCTTGATAATTGAAAGCGCCCCAACTAGGTTTGGTCAAGCACTTTGAATCGTGGTTCGATTCTAACCAAGATTATGGAAGGCTATACTGACTTAATATTTATTTGAGGGATTTTATCCTTATACGTAATTTCCATTTTATTATATTTTATTATATTCTTATTAATATTAAGTGGGATATACATAAGTGATTAACCATGTCTAAGATAATATTTACGCATAAGTCGGTCTTATTTTAGTTCTATCTTGTATGATTGTTTAATTCATTAATTGTGTGACCGTGACAACACACCCACAATAAATAAACCATGAAACTGATAGAAATAAAATAAATGGTATGATCATGAGATTTTTCTATTGGTTATTTTATCTAACGGTTGATAAACTAACCCAAGACCTAGGGGAGAAACACCTTGAACCTTTTGGTTTCGTGTTTACAGCTTTTCACTTGTCCACCTTTGTATCTCCTTGGATTGGTTTCACCTTGGATCCTAACTTGAGCCGCCTCCACTAGCTTGGGAGATCCATCCATTACATATGTTTTTATCTCACTCATAGGTGAGGGATAAAATGGAGTTTTATATAAAAGAAACCTTGGGAACATAGGCCCAGCATATTAATGAGGAGGAGGCTCGTAGGATAACAAATTTAATTTAAATTAATTAATTAAAAGAAACCATCCACATAAAAAGGTCCTGGTCTAGCTCATGATCATCCATACATGCAACGATATTTATGCATAAATAAAACTAGCATTCAACTCTTTAATCGTTCTTGTTTAAGATAAATCACGCTCAAATTAATTAATTATCTTTAATTAATCAATCCTTTTATCTTAAACCCTTTTCTAAATTTCTTTGAGATTCTCATCCATCATAATTTTAAACAAATAAATTCATTTAAAATTATTTTTGTACGTAACTTGTACCTTGGAGGAAACTCGGTGAATCCTCGTTCATAATTACCCAATGAATAAAAATGAACATTACATAGATGTTAAATTAAACACATATATATAAAACACCTATCACATGTTTTACCTTAGCTTTATGTCCACACCATGGTACACATCTCAAGGGTTTGTATAATATAATAATAAATTTTAATAAATCTGCGTAATTTGGATGAGTACGCAGCGTGTAGTTCCAACTACACAGCGTGTAATATCACTCACCATCCATACAAAGTACACTCCCAGGGATACGAAAAGTAAATTTAATTTGGAAATCTTTGGAGTACATGGTGTGTCCAGTGGGCCACATGTTGTGTAGTATCCGCATTACACGGTCTCCAGCTGAGCAATCTGTGTATGGGGTACACGGTACAACCCCAACCTGAAGGGACTACACACCATGTCCAGTGGGCCACACGATGTGTAATCCATAAACTGTGTGCCACCTATTCCTGGTCAACACATAGAGTCATTAAGAATTAGACAAACTCCAATGACACGGCTTGGTTTGGCAAACTAGACCCGATGCATTGAACCTTTACTACACGACATGTACTACCGAATACACACCGTGTGTTTTGGTGTTGTATAGAGAGGAAACTTTGGAACCTCAGGATGAGATCCTCCTTTTTATTTTAATAAAAATTAATATAAAGATCATTTCTGTAAGGTGAATGATAAATGAAAGAGGAGGAACATATCTCAAGATTAAGATTTTTAGAATGATTAACCTAAATTGAAACAACTAAATTATTAAATGTATAAATCATCAACGAAAAACTAAATAATTATAATCATCGATATGACCCATTTGATACCACTTATAGGTTCTTGGCATAGTGAAAGTGCATGGATGGGTGTACCCAACTTTAATTTGTCCATTAAAATGATCAATCTGAGATTTGTCACGATGATAAAACGTCGGATCTTCAGAATAGAACAAAGAACGGAAAGGAAAGAGGGAAGTTCTATAACCATGGAGAGGATCATCTTATGTTGGTTATAATTAATTTAATTAAAAGAACAAGAATTACCTTGATGGAATTCTCTCTCCATTGATGTTTCCGGTCATAATTCAATGTGATTTTTCGTTGCGTCGTAGAAGCCAACTGTAGGCTTCCTCTAGTGGTGATCCACACGTGCTCCATTTATCTCTTGACGTCACCGAAGGAATATCCGTGTGCTAGAATGGAAGAGTTTTCTCTTGCGATGTCCACCTTTGATCGCCTTGAGAGCCGCTTCCAAAGCGCTCTTCTTGATCTGGTGGAAGAGGATCTCTCTCGTAACTTGAGAGAATTCTTAGAGAAAAGGAATTCACTCTTGTCTTGAGATATTTTTCTGGATCCATTGTGAACAACCACAAATAATGGCTAGGATTAATGAGAATAATGTAATTGGGTTTTATAATACTTATAATAATAAAATGAATTAATTACCCAAAGGCATTTATTCATTTCATTTAATTCTTAGTAAGACCTCTTGTATAATAATAACATTTGACTATTATTATTACTTGACATGAACCCAGCAAATTACACCTAATATTATTTAATTAAATAAATAATATTATTTCTCAAAAATTCCCAGAAAAAATACACGGCGTGTATATATTAATATACATGGTGTGTAATTTTGTTTTTCCATTTTCTTTATTTCCTCCACCACGTTTATTAGACCTTGAATAAGGACTATTTATTTCTTAAATAAATATCATTGCATTACTCGCTAATAAATATATATTATTTTTCCCAAAATATATTCTCTCGAATAACTAGTGTTGAAATAAATGTGATTGAGCATACTTGAATAATTATGAAACCACAGTCGGGAATAATCTTTATTCAAATTGTTAAATGAATATTTAACTGAGATACTTGGACACACTTAGTGTGTGGCCCTCTAGGACTCTTTCTTAGTGGCATTGGGTGGATCTTGCCAAAATTCCAAGGTTAGTGTCTAGTAACACTCCAAGGCACCCATAGAGAAATAAGTTAACACCACAATGACGTGTCAACTCCTACGAACGCTTACCATGTAATGTAATCTCTTTGTCTTGATATAACCAATCAAGCAGGTTGCATGCTAGTGTCATCAACTCATGTGCTCGATTATTCTTTCTTTAACTTCCCAGAATTGAATTTTCTCATTCCTCACCATGGTCATGGATTTATTTAGGCTATATCAATTCCATCAAGGGGCTTGATATATCAACTTCCATTATGTAACAGAAGGGACAATTCTTTTCTCACATTATCTATCAGTGCGGTATTACTCATGACGCACCCAACATATCCTACCTCACTGCAAACAGTGTTTCATCATAGTTGTTGTCAATACATCTAATTGTGTGAGTTTTAATACTCATCAACAATAATCTTAAAGTATAAGGACCAATACACACGCTCGTAGATAGGAAGATCCAATGACACTATGAAATGTGGAATTCCTATTGGTGGGTCTTGTTCTCATAATATCCTCCTGGATATTACCAAGGGCGCACACCATGAGAAGGTGCCTCAATTTTTTATGAGTCCTCACCCCTAATGTCCTGTATTATTTGTGTCCCTCAAATAACGTCATCCGGCTATAGAACATATATTCAAGAATAGTTTTATGGCACTTCCGAGTTCTCATCATAGTAAGGATCCGTTATGACCCTTTAATGCAATAGTTATACTTAGGACATTATCACATGCATTGTCACATAGAAGAACAATCAAGATGTTATAAGGTATTTATTAATATTGAAATCCATGAATACAAGTTTATCATAAAATAAAAAGTAGTTTGTTATAGGCCACCAACTCCAAAAAGTTTTGGGTTGCGTTTAGATGTATAGTTATGGAATAAAATCTTTAGGAAATGTGGTTAGAAGGATCATGTGTTTTCCTCCAGGTGGTATCGGGTTTGGTCACTCTTAGAGTTTGGAAAATATAGGTAAACAACGTGAAGTGATTTGGGTCATGAGTTGTGTAGAGGATTGGGACGATGGGGTGCCTATTGGTTCCTCCATGATGATGTGATGTTGGGTAAGAAGTTTCCATGTGTAGTGAGTCAGGAACTATTGTCTAAGTTTTCTATGTGAAATTATAGTAGTTTGGTATGGTTGAAGTTGATGCATCCTTGAAGAGTTTTTGGTTCATGTTGTAGTTGTGGTGAGGAAGACTTGTGTGGCAAGTTTGTGCCCCTGATCCAAGTTCAGTGGGCTTTGTGGTGTGAAACTAGAAACTTGAAAGATGGGAATGGATATGCAGACCTAGTGGAATTACCACTAGTTATAAAAGTTTAGTGATGCTTGGAAGACCGGCTCGAGGATGAGTCGTTATAAGGTGGGGAGGTTGTAAGGTCCCAGATTTTCTTAAGGTGTGTTTTTGTTTAAGTTTTGGTTTGGACCTATTATTTTTGTCTAGATAACTGTTTAACCATGTTTATGGGAAGGCTCGGGGGTGCTCTGGGGGTTCGGGACATGAAAGAGGAAGAAAAGGGAGTTCTTGGGCATGTTGCACGGTTTGTGCATGGTTAGTGAAAACCGTGAGGGAATCCCAGGTAACCGTGCATCCATGGATAGAGGCTTACGCATGGTTATTACACGGTTAAGCTAACCATACGGAGTTCCCTAGGAAACTTTGTGAAGGGGGTGATTTTCAGGTAGTAGCTTCCATATGGTTTGTGCACGATTTAGAAAATTGTGCAGGAAAACCGTGCGGCCCAGTAAAGTTGGAAAATTTACAAAATTTCCACTCTCCGATTTTAAACCTCGAATAGGGATTTTCCTCCATTCTTCTCCTCTCAACCCTAGTGATGAACCAAGACCTCCAAGAGATTCCAAGGATCAATCTCCCTCATTTCTTGGTCATTTGGAGCATTGTTGGTTACAGATCAAAGCCTCAGGTAAGTATAACGCTCCTCTTGCTTCTCTTTTTTCGGATTAGGGTTCGTGGTTTCTCCCATCTTCTTCTGAAACCCTAAAATCCTCTTTTTTCAGTGGAACCTAGGTTAGAGTTTCATGGGATGATTGAATTCGGATCTAAGGATATGATTAGGAGTGCATTCATCATCAGAATCGAGGTAGGTAGTCTACAAGTATTATTCCATAGTTTTATTCTAGATTTATGCATGGGAGCTGTGTTCCTCTTTTTCCCTAATTGTGTTCTTGGTCCCGTTGGAGTGTTTGATAAAAAGGGGTGTCTAAGTGACCAATAGAAACCCTCACGATCCCCACGGGATGTGTAGAGGATGACTTGACCATTTTAGGGCCACCCATGGGGTGCACTGGCATTTCCAGACCTAGAAAGGGGTAGGGTTAAGTGAAGAGTTGCCAGGTAACAATGTGAAACCCATGTAGAACATGTTTTAATGGGTGACTAAGTTATAAAGGGAATGATAATAGATATGCCTAGGGTGATAAGGCATAAGGGGTTTTTTGGCATGACATGAAAACAAGAAAATTGGGTCGAATGGGATTACGTCTATTGTTTAATGAAATTTGGTTAGAAATGCCTAAGAGGATTAGTGCATATTAATTGGTGAACTTATGATTTGATGATGGAATGGGAAATTGGGAGTATGTTAATGGGATGTAATAAGGTAATGGATGAAAATGTTAAATGGGTTAATACATGGGGATTGTGGTACACTTAATGGTGGAATGTAATAAGTGGTTGTGTTATGAGATGTGAGAAATGTACTTGAAATGCATAAGTGGGTAAATGCTTGTGAATTGATAAATGGGCTAAATGGGTAAATGTATAGTCATTGATGAATTTGGATAAGGCATAGGGGTTGTTGAATACACTTAAGGGGTTGAGGCACGAGAATAGAAATTTGGCCAAATGACTAAGAATTGCAATTGGTAAATTTGTTAATGGGTTATGGAATATTGTTGTTTTCCATGTTGTTGTTATGTATTGTGAATTCTAATGGCATTGGTTATGCGTGGTTGTGTTATGGTATGGTTGTGGTGATCTGATAAATAAGCATGTGAACATGGCTTGGTATAGTGGGGTATTGACATGAGGTTCTACGCCCACAGGTTGAGTTAGACTGAGCCTCTAAACTCCACTCCAAAAATGCACGGGTTAGGGAAGGGGACGAAGGAATTATTCCCCTAATGGGTGCATTCCACCCGGACTGAGGCTTCGATGTGAGGATAATGTGGGGATGTGATATGTGTATCCCTAGTGAGATAGGGACTTGGCTTATTTCTCCTATGCATTGTGATTGATTGTCTTAGACCCTTGTGTAGATGATATGTATGTCTAACCCATTAAGCATATACTAAGAGAGAAATAAGTAACAAAGATGGTGTAAGCAAGGAAATTGGGAAAAATGCTAAGCATGAACTAAAATGATCTTTGTTAACTAATGACACCCGAATTGTTCCTTTTTTACTTACCATTTATTTTGTACTTGCAAGCGCTATCTATTAGACTGGATATTTTATAGACACTGTTGGTGGTGGCCTACCGAGTTTTGTACTCACACCCTGCTTAGGCCGTCGTTGGGTACCCGACCAGATTTCTTGGTTACAGGTCAGGACAAGGGAAAAGGCCCTACTCTAGGATCTTGGGTTGGGCTCGACATGTACGTGGAGAAGGATCTTGACTTATAGTCAGGACCCGTTTGGGGATTTGGCCGGTTGTCTTATTTTTGGGTTTTATTCACTTTGAACTACTAGCATGTCATGGCATCGTTAATGTTGAATTATGGTTTGTACCCAGTTGGGAGATGTTTGACTTGTATATTTATTAGTTGTTTCATATTATTCCGCTATTTATATTGTGTTCTGTTGTTGCTTACTCTGGTAAAGAGGGTATAGTCTCCCCACGTGACTCATTAGACCCTCGCCGCTAGTTGGCAGCCTATGGCATACGGAGAGGCACGCTTGAGGTCATGTGACGACTCGGCTTGGGCACCCGTTTAGTGGCTCCCGGGTTGGGCGACGTTACAAGTTAATTTCTGATTATATATGTTTTAAAAAAATATTTTATTTTTTTCTTGAATTGTAATATTAATATTAAACTCGTTATTTAAGATAAAAAATTACATACTATAAAAATCACTGGAACATGCTCATCATTGATTCCATCTTTAAGAATCATAAAAAACTCTTATTGAATGAAATTATAAAATTATAAATGACTAAAACATTATTTATAGTACCTGTATGATCTACGAATGATTACATTTGTGAGAATTATTGTGAATAATACCGCTAATACGAAACATGTTCAAAATAATCAAGATTACTCACACATGACGCTGAAAATAGATGATAAATAACTAATATACATGTAGAGAATATTTATAATAAAAGTTTCTCAATGTTATGTATATGAAAATATTCTTAAATAGGTGATTTATATATTTATTTTTATCATAATGGATCTTAGAGTTCATTCCACTAAGTTGGGAAACAAATCAAGTGTTTCTTGTTTCAAATTTTCAACCCTTGAGATCAATTTCATAACACACACCATGTTTGATTTTGAATGGAATATCTAATAACCCTTTAATATTTTTTTATGATCCACTCATTATTTATTGTATTTAATATTTCACTTCAAAACATATCTTTCAAGGAGTTTTGAATCAAATGTTTAAGGTTGAAAGTGTTGGTTGTCTCAAATTACATTCATTGAGATATGTTTGTATTATGCATATAATTCTGTTTATATGGTTCATATTCTACCTATTTTATTCATTACAAAATTAAATCCCTTAATTCATGGTATTATAATTAAAAATTTAATGTTTTGTCTCTTTCATTGGGATTCTAAATAAATTTTACTTACCATTATATTTTTTTTGACTCAATTTCTTTCTCCTTGAGTAATAAATTTTCTACTAGATTCTAATATTCTATGAAATTTTTATCCTTACAATTAAATTTCTCTATGGTATTTTATCTTGTTCTCGACGTAATTTAATTATTTTAATTGATATCATCTTCCATTATGAAATACATTCTTAGTTCAAAAAATTACATTGAAAAAAACTACTCCCATTATTTCCAATGGATCTTTTCTTTTATGCCCATATCTTTCATCACATCCATGTTCTCCGCCCAATTTAGGAACTCTAATAATCATTAATTTCTATGATCCTCAAAATTTAATTTACCTATATTTAAAATCTAAAAGTTTTTTTTTTTGTGATGTGGGTTTTCAAAAAAAAAAGCAATTTAAAAATATTAAATTAGTTTTTACATCCTTTCAAAATCAAATGTTTTTTCTTCCACATCACATTTCTTTTGATAACCTTTATGACTTTTCTAGAATATATTATTGATGATATTTTTTCAAAAATAAATATTTTTCAATGTTTTCACTTCACTTTTCTTAAAATAAAATTTTAATGTGACATGTGACACCTTTTTATGAATATGTTAATAATATCTTCTAACATGTAATTTTAACACTTTGTGTGACCATGTATTTCCTTCATCATTTCCATTTTATATGACTCTTTCCGCATATGTTTCTATTCTTTCAAAAAGAAATTATTTTTCTCTCAAGTCTTAAAATATTTCATTTCAAATTCCTTTAACATATTTCTTATTTCCAAAGTGATTTATCTAAAACTCTTAAATAGTGTTTTGTCATCTATATCATCATCATTTTGATATATCATATTCTTGATCATGTCATTGCCCTTTTTATGATATGTTAGTGGAAGATTGAAAACCACAGAGCTCTAAACTCATGGAAATTGTGGCAATCACATTGGCTAAGCAATCTCAAAACATAGCCAGAATCCATCAACTCACTGACCCACCATTACTAAACTCATCAGAATCTGACTCTCCGGCCTTCTCCACGAAGCTATTCACGCGGAATGAGGAGGCACTCTCCACCTCTTCTATATCAATAAACTCATAACCCATCCGATCCTCGAACTTCTGGTCAGAGCAATTGAGGAGCCATGAAAGAGAGCACTTCAGCCCCTTGTTTGAAACCATGGAGTGCCTTGGCTTAACCGTGGAGTCCAGATTGTAAGTAAAGAAAGCTGGGAACCTCACCAAGTCCTCCAATCCCCTACCCATCTCGGTTTGGAAGAAATCAAAGCTGCGCCTCATTATATTGAGATTCAAAGCAAGCAACTGGGGGCATCCAACCACCATTGTCTTCACCTGCTGCAAAGAAAACCCACATTCCTTCAAAAAATCCACATGCTGCACCATCGATCCTTCATTGAGGCTAACAACATGCGGCATTTTCTCCACAACCCTTCCAAATTCATCACCCTGTAAATCAATGACACAACTGAGAAAGCTCCACTGACTAACGAGTTTCGGCTTCAACTCGATTCCCATGATATCCGGATATTGCAAGACCACGGAAGCGATCGACGATCTTCGCACGTTAAATTCCAAAAGGGCGTTGAGATTCGGTTTCACCCTTTCATCTAAATGAAACCCCATGATGTGAGGCCACTTTTCAACCAATCGAGCAATGGCTAATCTCGGGATGCCCAGGCTTTCGAGAAGCTCCACAAACGGTTTTATCACCCGGGCGACTCTCATACCCAATATTTCCGGGTATCTGGTGAGAATCCCTCCAAGTTCTCTTCTGGCTACCCCGATTCCAATCAAATAAGCCACCGAGGTACTCATTGTGCCATCAAGCTTGAATCCCAGCACTTCGGGATACCTCTCAAGAACCAGAGGCACATTGCTAGGTTTCACATCCATCCCTTGAAGATGCTTAACTACAGGAGCAAGATCAACCACAACACTAGCATGAAGAACCTGTGGGTACCTTCTCAAGAAATTTGTAATATTTGACTTGCGAACGCCCAGTTTTCCAAGATAATCAAGCACGGGAATCATGTTCTTCTTCACACTGCATCCAAGCACAAGGGGATAGTTGTTTATATCACGGATTGTCAGCCCTAATGTATGAAGGAAGTCAACACGTTCTCTCATGATCTCAACTGTCACGGGAAGCTCTAATCCTTCCAGTTCATCAGGAACGATACCAATCCCCCTCAGGAATTCGTACACCCGAGCACGACTAGCCGTCTTCTCATTACGCATCACTGATAAACTTGGCCGACTATATAAGGATAATGAATCAAATTGTTTCTTGCCCAAATGGATGATGCTTGGCTTCGACGATGTTGAAACAGACCAAGTAGGGGCTTCTGTCCTGCTGCACACAACATATGGCCGAACCACAGAGATGGATCTAAGTGGGACTCGTCGTACAAGCAGAAAATTGGGTTCTCCGATGCTGGTACAACTGATCTTCATTTTACCAGGGAATGTGAAATATATGAATCTTACGCGAGAGATGGAAGTAGAACAAACCTCAGCCACTTGGTGAGGGGGAGAGGCGAGATAGGGACTTCACGGTTCCGCGCAGGAAGATGACGACAATACCATAGATCGATTGAGCGTGGCGCTGCAGCGATGGCGGAGACGATCCAGGCCGACGTGAACCCAGGAGAAAAAATGGCACGACGGGGATCGCCGCCCGTGGATTCAGGGCTAGCCCTAGGGCGCCCATGTTTTCCCCTCTTTTCAATGATATTTCGTACTTATATGCTATTTCATGCATCAATGATTTGTTTGTTATATATATATTTTTGAATATTTATTTTACTCATATTTCATCCTATTCTCATTTATAATCATTTATTGTTATCAATTTTATTCACCCTTACTATGTGTTTGAGCTCACTCTTTTCTTATGTTTCCAATCGTTTAGTTACACAAATTAGTGTAATCCATGAGAAGTATAGTAGGGATTCTATTATATTTTAAATATGGAGAAATGTTCAGAAGTTTCTTAAAATAATTTTTTTATGTAGCTAGTCCCCAAAGACAATAAACAAAAAATGTTCTTCAAGTTGTGTGAGATTGTCGTGAGATGTAATACTAATGCGAAATTTGTGTAAGTTTATCTTGGATCATATCACTTGGTATCAATGGTAAATTCTAAATGTATGTATTGTTAGCTTCAGTCCCAATAGTGAAGTTTTGGGGAATCTCATATTGATAATCATAAAAATCAATGCTAGAAGGTGTTATTCCATCAAGAGAGAAGAGACGTTGTCCATAAATAAAAGACAAAAAAAATTAAATTATATCGAAGATTAACCTTTGGATTCCATATACATATTAACTTAAGAAGATTGAATAAGGTGTTTAGAGATGATGAAAGGTGGGATATTTGAGAGACATATGGAAATCACTAATCAATGATTAGAAATTACCAAGGGAAGGAAAGAGGGTGTAGATATCACAAGGGGACAAATTATAGATTTTTTACTAGTGTGAGAGATAAGAATTAGGTGGGGGTCCCATTAAGATGGGTTTGTGATTTTTTTTAAATGGTAAGTTGATGCATTGTTTTGATTAATGATTAGAAGAACTATGTTTCTAACTGTGCGGTACTAATGGGAAAAAATTATGGATTTTTTACCCTTTCTCTTAATTAGGGTGACCATGTTCCCAACTTTTGTAACATGGGAAATGTATCAAAACCACTAAAATTTTATTCTAAACTTTTTGAAAAGTAATATAATAAATAATAAAAAACACAAACCAAATAGTAATATTGTGAGTGTCACCCTCCTGGAATAATATTCTAGCATCCCGACACTGTTTTCCAGTTTATCAGTGCTCCGGGTTGGTTGGTCACTGGGCCTTAGGCACGCCACCCCGTATTCCAAAGGATGCTAAATATAAACAAGTGTCTCATAGGTTATACTGGAGTGACTATACCCTCTCGCGGTAACAGTAATAATGGCCCATATATATATATACATAAATAACATACTAGAAGAAGGATCGTACCAATAGAAGAAATAGAATAAACAAAATAGTAATAACAACTCCAAAAGCAACATACCAGTTGTAGATAGATACTCATGTCAAGAAAAATCACACAAACCTGATAAGAAATTCCACTCATGGATGATCATGTAGGTACATATATAAAAACCCAAATAAAGGTCTAGCTAAATGAGGATGAACCACCAGGACGACTACCATCCATCCCATGGAAAACCAGTACATCCATGATCACTATGATCCAACTCCCGATTCTAATACCTTACTTGATCTCAAAAACATATTTTCTACACACGTCCAAAGGGGAAAATGTTGGGTGTGAGTATAAACTCAGTAGTCCACCTCCAAAGTGTTCTTGTATTACATCAATAATTATATAGTGTCAATATACATAAATAAGTAGAAGCAAATCACACATAAAAAAAATCAAATTGCTCCACCTTTGCACAAAAGACACAAGTGGACGTTCACTTGCTTTAGCCAATCTAGGAGTGGAATGTTATATCCATGGTCATTCATACCAGAAGAACCTTAGTATCATAACTATGTGCATGTCTCCCAACACCTCATGCCATCTAACACCTCATGTGCCACCAATAATTTAACCGAAATCTCATCAGAATTCCCATCAAATCATCCTTGGTCCCTCAAACCTTCGTTCAAAAGTGACCATAGGATAAAAAACTTGAAAAATACCAAGGAATGATGATATCCATAATCCAATGTAAAATAAATCACCATAGGCTCAATATCTGGAAATCCCAATGCACAGTGATATTTGTGTTCCAATTAATAATAATACACTATTGGCCCAATAGGCCAACGTACAAAGGAACGATGATATATTTCCTTTAACAATATCGGCCCATCATCCTCAAATATAACAACGAGACTTATCCTCAACTGATGGTCTCCAACTCCATCTCTCTTGGATTTCTATGGTGAACACCTCCTCCACAACTGATGTTCAACACCATCCACTATGCTTCTATAACTATGGATGCCTCGACAAACAATGAGTGGTTAACACCACCTCAAATAAGTTCTATATTTGTGCACATGACTCCTATTGCAACATCGGCCATCAATAATGAGTGGTAATCACCAACTTTTCCTAAGACAAACCAGTTATCATCTTCATTTCCACATGCGAGCAATGTCACCCAATTATGATAGTCAACACCATCCCATGTTTTGTGGTCCATTCCCTTAGCCTAAATACCTAGTTGCATTAATTCCAGCGACCATGTCGCCTCAACCTAGTGATCAACATCACCCCATGTATATCAGTAAATTCCCTCATCCTGAAAAACAATTTCATCTATGTCCTGGTGATCAACATCACCCCAATACCTCATGCCATGCCTGTCACATTACCAAGTAACTCATGAACTCATATCACATTTAATTAATTAAATTAAAAAAAAGGCCTAACCTAATGAATTGGTCAAAAGACCCATACCCGACTTAACATATTTAAATAGTCTAGAAAATACCCATCAACCTCTCATAATATAAATTAAACAATTTAATGAAAATAGTTAATCAATTAAGGGTTTCACTCAGTGAACCCACATGTGCATATTTAATAAGGCACCATATAACACCCATATAATTAAGGTTAAATCTATGAACCACCTACCTTAGACTCATAAGTGCTCACCCATCAAATACTATCATCTAATTTGAGCTGTATTTGAAGAAAATAGAGTTTTAGAAAAACTCCCTGAATGTAAGGAAAGAGAAAACACATGGACTTATGACACAATATAAGGAAATAAATGATGAGTAGAAGTAAGGATTTAATTCCTTACAAATAGGAATCTGTTGCCACTGAAGGATCATGGATTGGTGATCAAATGATGAAGGGAGTTCAAAGACAATGAAGTGGGGATGAGGAGAGATCCATGGCTACTAGAGGAGGCACACACATTTTAGGAAGGCAGTGATGGATATCCTTTAAATTATATTGTGTTAAAATGGTCATTTTGGTCTCTTTTAAAATCCACATGGTTACTACATGATTTTGAAAACCACGAACCAACCATGCAATGCTTAATTTTCAAAAGATAGTAACCACGCATTATTTCTTCGCATGGTTTGACAAACCACATTTCAACCATATTGGTGACTCTGCACACCTACACTCAAGTGCACACTTTCTTGGAAGGGTATGCGAAGTAAAAAAACTATACCTCTCTGAAAAAAATTACATGATTTATGCCGCATGGTAGGAAAAACCATGATCTAACTATGTACCTATGCCTATCTATTTGGATATTATGTTTTCATATCCTGATGCATATGATACCCATTTAAACCCTCTAGGAACTCACCGATCCTTAAAACCCATATAAAAATAATACCTTGGATCCTTAAAACTCTAGGAATTATGTCCTTATTCCTAGAATAAATGTTGTCCCATCCATAAAACAAGAATATTAATGTTTTCCCAGGAAAAAGACCCATTCAAAAACCCAGGATATTACAACCTCACTAACTTAAGATGGATCGTCCCTGAGCTATGTAGATTTATATATATATATAGTACAGAACATACCCAAATAATTTTAATTAACCTGTTCTACCTAGGTTATTAGTCATAGTCAATTCAACTTATGGTTCTCCCCACTACGGAAATTACTTACCTGATCATTTCCGACCCCCAAAAAAACAAATATTTTGATGGGTCCAATGGTTATACCTAGACATAAAAGTTCTACCATGGAATTCTATCATTATTTCACCTCATCAGAGCTCAATTATAATCGCTTCATACCTAGAACCCATCAAGTCCTACATCTCATCAGATGTTCATCAGTACCCATGTCGTACTCGAAACCCATGAGTCCTTTATATCATTGATTTTCAAATGTCCTACTTCAAAATTGATGCTCAAAATTAATACCACACAATATATATATATATATATATATATATTCATTCCCATGATAGTCTCAATTCAAATACAACTCATACAAAACATGCATCACACCCGATTCCCACCTACTATCTAGCACCTGGTTATTCCAACACTACTGTAAATGGAGGATATACCAACGGAAGTTTTCCAACGATTTTCATAAACCATTGGAATAGGGAAGTGGAGAGAATTTTACCCAATAGTTTTATCAAACCATTGGGATATATGAGTTTTTAGATGACTTTACCCAACGGTTTGATAAAACCGTTGGGAAATGTCAATTTTAGGAAGGCTTTCCCAACAGTTTGTCTAAACCGTTGGTAAATCTTACCTTTCCCAATAGTTTTTTAAAACCATTGGGAATGTTTTCCCCTAAATTTCCAGTGAAAACGATCTCCCATCCACGCGATTGAAGTCCTAAAGCCGAGACCTAACAACTCTCTCACTCGGAAAATCATTCCACTAGATCCATCTTCAATCACAAAGTTGTTTTGTTATACACTTCAAATATATAAGTAGTGCCTTAGGTTTAATGTTTTTCATCTATTTTTTTATTTTCTGTTTTGATTTGGCTTACCCCGAGTTTCATGCAGTATGCTATACCCAATAATTACAATTAGATTTGTTTTCTGTTTTTTTCTGCATTTCAACTGTCATGTGTGAATCAAATTAATTTGAAGTGAGGGGGTATAGGTGGTGGGAGGTGTAGTGGGTGGGGGGAGGGGTGTGTGCTGGTGGGGGTCACTACTACAAAAACGAGCAAGGGAAGCACGCCCTTATAACAGCGATAAGCAAAAACGCTGATAAAGGATACCCTATATCAGCGCTAAAATTACAGCGCTGATAATAGTAATATTTATCAGCGCTAGAAAAGCGCTGATAAATATGATCTATATCAGCGCTAAAATTTTAGCGCTGATACAGTTGGTCTTTATCAGCGCTCAAAAAGCGCTGATAAAGGTTCGCCTATATAAGCGCTAAAAAAGCGCTGATACAGAACACCTCTATCAGCACTCAAATTTCAGTGCTGATATAGGGTATCCTTTATCAGCGCTCAAAAAGCGCTGATAAAAATTATCTTTATCAGCGCTAAAAAAGCGCTGATAAAGAGACCCTGTATCAGTGCTAAAATTGTAGCGCTGATACGGGGAATCTTTATCAGCGCTTTTCTAGCGCTGATAAATCATAATATTATCAGCGCTAGAAAAGCGCTGATAAAGCTAGATTTTATCAGCGCTATAATTTTAGCGCTGATAAAGGTAGCCTTTATCAGTGCTTTTTTAGCGCTGATAAAACCTTAGTCGACTTTTTTATAAAGTCGGTCGCACAGTGCCCTCGTTTTATCGCAGCTAAAGCCCTCGCGGAACCGTAACCCTGCTACTCTTCTCCCGAATACTGCTGCTGTGTTCGCTTCGCCGGAGCTTGCCGCCCTCGGTACACTCGCCGTCCTCCGCCGCCCGCAACACCCTCGGCCGACCTCCACCGCCTGCCGCCCTCGGCTGCCCGCAACGCCCTCGGCCGCCGTTCTCTGCCGCCCTCGGCCGCCCTCCGCCGCCCTCGGCCGCTCTCCGCCGCCTCCGCCGCCCTCCGCCTCACTCGGCCGCCCTCGGTCGCCCTCCGCGGCCGCCTTTCGCAACCCGCAACGCCCTCGGCCGCCGTCTTAAGGTAACAATCTATGAAGAAGATGTTTATGTTTTCATATAGATAGATTGTGTATAGCCGATTCTCTCTAAGTGTACTCATGATGATGTCCAGATGTTGGGAATGATCATCATTATTTTGGTATTACACCAATATGTCATCCATAAAACAACTACAATCTGGTCTAGGTACAAGTGAAATATTCAACTCATCAAGAGAATAAATGCCATGGGGAATTCGTCAAAACAAATTTTATTATGAAGAATTCATAAAAACTATACATGATTTCAAAATTAGTTTATAGTATATCAGAATTTCTCAACCTCAAATGATGATAAACAAACCTTAGATCAATCTTAGAGAACAATATGGAACCCCTCAGCTGGTCAAATAGATCAAAAATACAAAGAAGTGGATATCTGTTCTTAATTTTCATCTGATTCATATTCTATTAATAGAAACACATATGTAATGTTCTGTAATCCTTCTTGGAAAATAAAACATGAGATCCCCAAGGTGACATATTCGAGCAGATGCACCCTTCATAATCTAACTCCTCTCATTGAGTTTTATGTTCCTGAATCTATTCTTGTTTCATTCTGAAAGGCGTTATATAAAATGGCTCAACTCCACGCATCAGCTCAATCATGAACTCAAAGTCTCTTTTAGGTGGTAGCCCTGATCAATTCTCATGAAACACATCCTAGAACCAGTCTACTACTGGGGGAAATATTTCTTGTTTCAATCCATTATCATCAAGAAAAATATTCGTAAACTGGTCTATGTTCTCACCTAGTTGTGGAAGAACTGGTCCTACATGGTCTACCAAGATATCCCATTCTCCATAAAAGACATGGGCTCTACCCTTATGAGGCATGATAGTCACTCATCTACGGTAACAATCAATGTGATATTGATTAAATACCAAAAATTACATCATCACTATCTATTCAATACATATCATATCAAGCATGTATAAATCCAAAATGAAACAATACTCACAAACCATGAGGGAACATCCCTTACGAAGACAGATGCCTTCTAATCACACCCCCAATGGTGTGTTGACCAACATGATCCCACAAAAGTACTCTAACACAAAACAGAAACCATTTACCAAGAGATAAGATATAAAATAATGAGAGGATCCCATATTACAAGTCTCCTTTAGGTTCCCCTATTCGGTGCTCTGTACCAATATAGATCATCCATCACTACCCATATTACAAGTGTTCATGTAGAACCTATATATATGAACCATCATGATACATGATTGACACTTCACTAGTGGTCAAAGTCATAGGCCTAACATGTGACCAGACCTACCTCATTGATTGAAGATGACTAAAAACCTCTCTAAGAGAAAAATACTCTCACATAGATACTCTATCCACCACCACCCTAGTTGAAGATATCATAATGGTGAATCCTACTATCATAATATGTACCACTAGATCATTCAATTGAAACCGCCCTACCACCACTACAAGTCTCCTTTAAGTTCCCCTTGGAAATGATAACCTGATCCACCACCTCAACAAACCTCATAAAAAATATATTTACCTGGGACTTAATCTCACATCTAAGTCCATCCTAATTTTTTTTCATAGATACCTTATCTCCTGTCAACATTAGATAAAAACATTACTGGTATGTGAAGAATCTAACATAATCTATCATTATCAAACATAATTATGTCAAACATATTAAATATTCATATTTTCATTTCCTCAATGTCGTAGGTTAAAAGTGCTCCATGAACATATCCTAGATTTTCTTCCAAGTCATTCCCTCCATATGCTCATCCCAAGACTAAATATCACAGTAGATCATTGTTGGCCCCCATAACATATACGCTACCAACTCTACCCTATTCTACTAAGGAGTAGAAAAGTTATCTAGAATATTCTAGATGAAATAAATTTAGAACTTATCTACCTTGGGTCC
The DNA here is from genome assembly GCA_963277665.1 of Viscum album. Lineage (NCBI taxonomy): Eukaryota > Viridiplantae > Streptophyta > Magnoliopsida > Santalales > Viscaceae > Viscum > Viscum album. The sequence continues at coordinate 1,681,359,236 of OY728135.1, forward strand.
ACCCTCTCCAGAAAACATCAGAGGGTGTTGCAACTGAACCTCTATTTTCAAGTCAAACACACTCGGCACTTCCAACCCTTGTCATTTCTTCATAAATTGTATAAAACAAGAAAGGTAATCCAAAAACTACTATTCCCTCTATCACTCATGATTAATGGGGGAACCTGTACCACTACTAGAATGAATCCTGAGTGCCTATACAAATCATAATAGAGATGATAATGAATTTTAAATTGTATAATGGATTATTTATTTTAATTATTCGTTCTTTATCTCACATGCATTCTAAATATAGTTTTTGTATCCTGAGTGCCTATACAAATCAGATAGAAGCTCTAGTGGATGTGTTTGGTTTCTCTCTGATAAAGGTATCTCTCATCGATTGGAAATCCTCTATCTCCTGTTATATCCTCCTTATAGAGTGATAATAATCATCTTTTTAGTGAATCTAATATTCTTTTTTATGAATCTTGATTATAGGTTAGACTACTTGATCTCCTTCCAAGGAAGTGGTTCCCTTCTACTGTATTTGGAAGTCTTCTTTTGTGTACTTGAACCATAAATACTAATATTTGAGATTCAAATAGGATGAAGATGAATAAAGATTGGATGGATTCTAATCGTTTAACAATAGAGTACGAGAACGGAGTGAAAGAGTTCATCAAGTTTGCAAAGGATCACACAAAGGATCCTTCTCAAATCCTTTGTCCGTGTTTACGTTGTTGTTATTCTAGACTACTTACTCCAGAGGAGTTGGAAGAACATTTGATATGTCACGGAATAGATCGGAGTTATAAATGTTGGAATAAACACGGAGAAAAAGAGAATGTAGCTACTGGCTGGGATAAAACTGCGTTTTATGGATCGTCAGATATGAATACAAATATAGACAATGAAGAAGATCGTATGGAGGATGTGATTACAAATGTCAATGATGATGAAGATCGTATTGAGGAAATGACAAAGACAATTCAAGATGAACCCCGTGATTGCCCAAAACTGTTTGATAAGTTAAAGAGTTGTGCAAAGACGCCATTGTATGCTGCTTGCACTAAGTATACAACATTGTCAGCTGTACTGAAGTTGTATAAATTGAAAGCAGGCAATGGATGGAGTGATGTCAGTTTTACGGAACTACTTGCTCTCTTGAATGACATGCTCCCGGAAGATAATGAGCTCCCAAGCCAGACATATGAAGCTAGACGAATGCTACGCTCGATGGGAATGATTTCTGAAAGAATACATGCCTGCCCGAAAGACTGTATATTGTTTCTAAAGGAGAACAAATCACTTACAGAATGCCCAAAGTGTGGTGCTTCTCGATACAAGAAAGATAAATCCAATCCTACGAAAGTTGTATGGTACTTTCCAATCATTCCAAGGTTTAGGCATTTATATGGAAGTGAAGAAATTGTAAGACAATTGTCGTGGCATGCAGATAAAAGAAATAAAGATGGGTTATTACGTCATCCGGCCGACTCTCCTCAATGGAAGAAAATTGATCATGAGTATCCTGAATTTGGAAAAGAGCCGGGAAACCTTCGTCTTGCGTTATCTACAGATGGAGTGAATCCTTTTGGTTTTCAAACCAGCACTCATAGTACATGGCCTGTTATGTTTCTTGCACTAAGTATACAACATTGTCAGCTGTACTGAAGTTGTATAAATTGAAAGCAGGAAATGGATGGAGTGATGTCAGATTTACGGAACTACTTGCTCTCTTGAATGACATGATCCCGGAAGATAATGAGCTCCCAAGCCGGAGATATGAAGCTAGACGAATGCTACGCTCGATGGGAATGATTTCTGAAAGAATACATGCCTGCCCGAAAGACTGTATATTGTTTTGAAAGGAGAAAAAATCACTTACAGAATGCCCAAAGTGTGGTGCTTCTCGATACAAGAAAGATAAATCCAATCCTACGAAAGTTGTATGGTACTTTCCAATCATTCCAAGGTTTAGGCGTTTATATGGAAGTGAAGAAACTACAAGACAATTGTCGTGGCATGCAGATAAAAGAAATAAAGATGGGTTATTACGTCATCCGGCCGACTCTCCTCAATGGAAGAAAATTGATCATGAGTATCCTGAATTTGGAAAAGAGCCGAGAAACCTTCGTCTTGCGTTATCTACAGATGGAGTGAATCCTTTTGGTTTTCAAACCAGCACTCATAGTACATGGCCTGTTATGTTGCTAAATTATAACTTGCCACCCTGGTTATGCATGAAGCGAAAATTCATCATGTTATCTATGCTTATATCAGGACCAAAACAACCAGGTAACGATATTGATGTTTATCTGACTCCTTTGATCGAGGATTTGAAGTTATTGTGGGACTCAGGTGTAATGTTGTATGATGCTTATAAAAGTGAATACTTCATGTTGAGAGCGATGTTGTATGGGACAATAAATGATTTCCCTGCTTATGGAAATTTGTCAGGCTATAGCATTAAAGGAACTCAAGGGTGTCCCGTGTGCGAAGAAGATACATAATCAATTAGGTTGAAACATTCATCGAAATCTGTGTTTCTAGGACATCGTAGATTTCTACCTCGTCGGCATAAGTACCGATCTTGGACGACATCATTCAATGGAAGTTCAAAAAAACGCACAACACCGTCTCCACTAACAGGTGATCAGCTGTTTGAGAAAGTAAAAGATATGAACACTATTTTTGGTAAACCATTTTCGAAAAACCTTACGAAAATCGGTTGGAAAAAGAGATCAGTTTTTTTTGAATTACCATACTGGAATTGTTTGTACGTCAGACATTTTCTTGATGTGATGCATGTGGAAAAAAATGTATGTGATAGTGTTATTGGAACGTTTCTAAATGCCCCTAGAAAAACAAAATATGGAATTAAGGCAAGGTTGGACATGGTTGACATGGGAATACGAGAAGAGTTGGCTCCCGTGAAAGGTGAAAATCGAATGTTTCTTCCTCCTGCTGCTTATACTCTTTCTAGGGAAGAGAGATATCAGTTTTGCAACTTATTTAATGATGTAAAGGTTCCATAGGGGTACTCATCAAATATCAAGAACATTGTGTCAATAAATGATTTGAAGTTAAAAGGTTTGAAATCACATGATTGCCATGTTTTGATGCAAGATCTAATTCCTATAGCTTTACGTTGCATTTTACCCAAGAATGTTCGTCATACGTTAACAAAACTTTGTTTCTTTTTCAAAGCTATATGTAGCAAAGTTTTAGACCCGGGGAAATTGCCAGCTATGGAAAAAGAAATTGTCATCATATTATGTGAATTAGAAATGTTCTTCCCGCCAACATTCTTTGATATGATGGTTTATTTGATGATTCACTTGGTGAGAGAGATTCGACTTTGTGGTCCTGTGCACTATAGATGGATGTATCCTGTTGAACGGTATATGAAGATTTTGAAAGGATATGTCAAAAATCGAAGTCGGCCAGAGGGTTTTATAGTGGAGTGATATATTGTTGAGGAAGCCATTGAATTTTTTATTGAATACCTATCTGATGTGGAAAGCATTGGTCTCCCGAAATCTCGTCACACTGGACGCATTGAGGGTGGGGGAATTTCTGGAAAAGAAGTTGTAACAATCAGTATTACAGATCGGGATCAGGCTCATCTTTATGTTTTGCATAACAGTTGGGAGGTTGCTCCATATATTGAAACTCACAAAGAAATTCTTAGGCAGTTGAATCCATCGAGGGCTGAAAAATGGTTAGCAGATACACATAATCACCAGTTTATAGGATGGTTTCAGGACCATATTTTTAAGTAGTTGGATGAAAATCCGAATTCAATTTCAGAACGACTTCGATGGCTAGCCGCTGGACCAAGTGTGTATGTATTATCTTACAGTGGGTATGTAATTAATGGTTATACATTCTATACGGATGAACATGATGAAGAGAGTACCATGCAAAATAGTGGAGTTACACTAGTGGCTGAAGCGATGCATGTTTCTGGTAGTAAGGATAGAAATCCAATTTATGCAAATATGTCATACTTTGGCATTATCAAACTAATATGGGAGTTGGATTATACGACATTTCAATTGCCGATTTTTCAATGCAAATGGATTGATAACAATAGTGGTGTTAAAATAGATGAATAGGGATTTGTGAAAGTTGATTTTAGTAAAGAAGGGTACAAAGACGAACAGTTTATAATGGCATCACAAGCGGTACAAGTTTTTTATGTTCCAGATCCCGCAAACCGAAAGTGGTCGATTGTTCTGTTATCGTCCAAAACTATTGAGGGTTCCGATGAAAATTCAATTGAGGACGATCCTTTTAGTGGTACGTCACAATCAATTCGGAGCGGTCCCAATGAAGATGATGTTTTGTATGTTAGAGGAGACCACAATGAAGGGATTTGGATTGTCGATAGAGGTGTCAAATCTCTTCAACCTTTGAAAAAAAGAAAGAGAGTTCAGTAAACAGGTTATATTTTGTTTGTAATATAGATCTTGTTATCTCATGTTATTATCTTATCATTACAGAATTTATGTAATTTGAATGAACTGTTCAACCACTTTTGCAGATAATGACTTCTGCACATTCTGGTGCTCCTAACCTTGAGACTGAACAAGTCTCTCAAGCAGCTGTTGCTGCGGCTGCTGCTGCTCCTGCTGCTCCTGCAGCTCATGCTGCTGCTACTGTTGCTCCTGATGCGGCTCCTGCTGCTCCTACTGCTGTGGCTCCTACTCCTCCTCCTGCTGTGGCTCCTGGTTCTCCTACTGCTCCTGCTGCTGCTCTTACTGCTGCGGCTCCTGGTGCTCCTACTGCTCCTGCTGCTGCTCTTGCTGTTGCGGCTCCTTCTCTTAGTGTTGAGGTCCAACAACCATCAGCACATGCCATTGATATCATAGTAGATGAACATATAGATGATGTTGATATCGATGAAATGGTCGGGAATGAAGGACCGACGTCACAGAAATCACAGGTGCGTCGTAGTTTGACAGTGTTAGCCAAAATTCTTAAGGCGAAAAGCAAAGGCATCAAATTTGAAGTCGGATGGAATGCACGAGGCCAAAATGTGAATCCCAACAAGGCTATGTTTAGCAGCTACATTGGAGTTGTCACTCGGCAACGCGTGCCGATTGACATAGATTCATGGCACCATGTTGTGTCCGGGTTGAAGGCTGTGATCTGGGAAGAAATTACGGTAACATTATGAATTTATTTCTTTAATTAACTAGCAAATAAAATTATGAAACAGTGTCTTACTCTTCTCAATCTCTTACAGAGTACATTTATAGTAGACGACTCACACAAGGATTATGTACTAAGGCTTGCAGGAAAGATTCGTCGAGGTTTTCGTACTATTTTAACAAGATATCACCTGAAAGATTCTAAAGGTAAAATAAACCCGCACCCACCCATTGTCTATGCGCACCTGATATCCCAAGAAGCATGGGATGCATTTATTGGCCGTCGTGGGGATGAGAAGTTTCAGGTACATTATGAGTGATAATACGTTGTTTGAGGATACCTGTATTCATCACTTTGATTGTCAATATTTCATTTGTGAAACAGAAACTATGTACTGAAAATAAGGAACATGCATCAAATCCAACATACCCCTATCGTAAAGCAAGGATGGGGTACGCTTCATTAGAAAAGAAAATGGTATGTATTGTAAATTTACAGTAATATTGTTAGGTGCCAATAAACAACATCATAATTATCTTTCTATGTTTATATGTAGATTGATGAATCTAAAACCAAATGCACTTCTATCCGACGTCATGTGCTATGGAAGGAGGCACATGTGAACAAAGAAGGGAAGTTAATAGATGAGAACACACAAAAAGTGTGGGAAATATGTGTAAGTATGACACAATGATAAAAAGATTTGTTTAAAATTACTATTACATAAAAATAATTAGTTTTTTTCCTATATCTGACAGTCACAGGAATCAGCTACTCCTGTAGCTGATACAGACCTATTATCGACGGCTTTGAAGCAGCCAGAAAAATACGGTCGTGTCAGAGGTGCAGGTTTTGGGGTGACACCCTGAGTATATTTTGAGAAGAAGAAAAAAATGGATGATACAGAGAAAAAATTGGAACAAATGAGCGAAAAAATAGCAACCCTTGAAGAACAATTGCAATGGCAGGGAGAGTTGCTAGCAACTTTTATGGGTGGGAAGAAAAGGGAGGACACAACTCAGGAACAACCACCGCATGAACATCCTGCCCCACCCCCCACCAGCTTTGAGGCGAGCCATTCACCTAAAAAAAATGTCTTAGCCATGGTAATCAATATTCTAATAACGGTTCCCATGAAATATGAATCATACAAACACTGATAATTTATCTGTACTGATCTTCTACAGGGTGATAATGATTGTGATTTATATCTGTCAACACCCACCTATCACCTTGTAGCGAGGGCTACAGTGTTCAATATCCCAGATGCCACACTGCATAATAGACCACTTTCAAAAGATCATCTGAAAGTGACGATTACTGTAGCTCATGATCCAAATACAATGCTACCTATTCCACTTGATGACGATGATATTCATACGGTCGAAAAGGCTATTGGGACATTCATTGCATGGTCGACACAACTTGTAAGAGTACATGTAGACAAAGAGGTATTTATTTCCTTTTATTTTCAAGCTAAACCCTTAACAATTAATGAAAAGAGTGTCTGAATCAATGATTGTTGTTATAGACGGAGAAAGGAAAGGGGGTGACTAACATCGGCTCAAAACCATCTAAAGGATCGACCAATCGATCCCAAGGAGCTACTGAAAGCACAATAACACCACCTGTTCTCTTTCCACATTTACTAGAATTGAAGACTCATGTGGATACGAAGCTAAAAGATGGTAATAGTCATATAGTGTTTTTCGAAGATAATATATACGGAGAGGAAAGTCAAGATTCGTTGCTGCTGAAAATGTAAATGAAATCCTTGAAAACGGTTGGTTAGGCGTCACTGTTGTAAATGTATATATGAGGTATGTTTCCATGAATTGATTTTCTAAAAGCTGATCTAATGTGAAAATTATGACTAAATGCATTTTATATTGTTGACAGACGCATTTATGAAAAACAGTTGAAGGGATTTTCCCATGAGCCAAGATTTGGACTGGTTAGTCCTCATATCACATCAACACACCAAACAAAAATAGAGTCATCAAAAAGGGATGCAATAGTGAACGACTTGCTGAAAACATTTGAACGCAAGATTACAGATGACAGACTTTTCCTAATACCAACCATGCAGGGGTAATACTCTACGATTAAAGCATATCAATTATATTTTCACTTTTTTTATTACTTATTCCTTTTTGTGTTTTTAGGCAACATTGGTTGCTAATTGCGGTGAACTTGGATACTCCAAAGATTTATTTTCTGGATTCAAAGCTAGGATATCCATCAAACCGACCATACATGATGGAGTTTGTGAATCTGTAAGACACTACATCTTACGTTTTAGGTATAAACATCAAGTAATATAATTTTTATTATCTTTTACTAAGGATTTTGTTATGATAGGGCTGTGTGTCAATATCGTCTAAAAAAAGGAATGAGGACAGGGGTTAAGCATAGGGAGGCGAGCAAGTACTACGTCTGGACAAATATCAGGGTATATATAATAAAATTTCACTATCCAAACACATCTCAACACAAGTTATTTATTCTCCTAATGATCAATTTTTTTGCAGTGTCCAAAACAAACAAATGACAATGATTGCGGTTATTATGTTTGTAAATTTATGAAAGAGATCGTTTTTCATCAACAAACTAGCATCCCTAAAGAGTTATTTTCAAAAACAACTACTAGTTCGTTTAAGTTATTTATTAATTCTTTATTTTTTTATTTTGCAGTACTACTATGACTGCCGAAAAGCCTCATACTCACAAGACGATATAGATGTGTTCAGAAACAAGTGGGCCGCATACCTGATGACAGATTGTACACAAATACAATGAAGATATGACTTGGGGACATGTATAATTGGTGGTCATTTTTGAGAGGGGTTAAGGGGATCAGAAGATGAAATATTGTTGTATGTAAATGTTCGTAGCAAAATTGTAATTGTTATTAAATAAAACATTCTTTCTCCAATGAGTCATTTTTCCATTTTAACAGATGATATGCACTAGCAACATGAAAGAATGTTGAACCACTAAAATGGTCGCTCTTTTGTTTAAAATGGACACCACTTTAATTGAAAACAACAACTGACCTACGGAAATCCAACCAGACGCATCTGGATTGCCTTCATCCTTTAGGAGAACGATCCACGGGTCCTTGGTGACGTGTACGAGTCAACTCCGCCTCAATCCGAGGCACGGTGTGACCGCTACCACCCAAAGGGTCACTCTCTTGTTTAAAATGGACACCACTTTAATTGAAAACAACAACTGACCTACGGAAATCCGACCAGACGCATCCGGATTGCCTTCATCCTTTAGGAGAACGATCCACAGGTCCTTGGTGACATGTACGAGTCAACTCCGCCTCAATCCGAGGCACAGTGTGACCGCTACCACCCAAAGGGTCGCTCTCTTGTTTAAAATGTACACCACTTTAATTGGAAACAACAACTGACCTACGAAAATCCGACCGGACACATCCGGATTGCCTTAATTCTTTAGGAGAACGATCCACAGGTCCTTGGTGATGTGTACGAGTCAACCCTGCCTCAATCCGAGGCACGGTGTGACCGCTACCACCCAAAGAGTCGCTCTCTTGTTTAAAATGGATACCACTTTAATTGGAAACAACAACTGACTTACGTAAATATGACTAGACGCATCTGGATTGCCTTCATCCTTTAGGAGAAGGATCCACGGGTCCTTGGTGACGTGTACGAGTCAACCCCGCCTCAATCCGAGGCACGGTGTGACCGTTACCACCCAAAGGGTCGCTCTCTTGTTTAAAATGGACACCACTTTAATTGGAAACAACAACTGACCTACGTAAATCTGACCAGACGCACCCGGATTGCCTTCATCCTTTAGGAGAACGATCCATGGGTCCTTGGTGACGTGTACGAGTAAGATTCAAGAATGATGGACCACATTTCTTTGTACTTTGGACAAAAAAAACCAGTAAAATCTCCAAAATACCTTCATATCATGCATGAACCAGTAAAATCTCCAAAATACCTTCATATCACGCAGTTCTGAAAAGAGTCACTATTTAAAAGAAAGTCACAAATTTAGATACATCTCGAGATGGTCAGTTTAAAGATATTTTGAGGGACACTACTAAAGAAATTCTCAGATATGCACACATTCCCCACTTTTAGATCGTTGTCTACTACAATGATCTTCCAAACAAGATATGCATTAAAACGCTCATGATACATAGAGCAATTCACTGGCCACCTTTGAGAATGATCTGAAGCACAAACCATGACAACATTATGTTTTTCCTTGAAAATTCTCTTGGTGAACTGGGATGGCAACTCAATCTTGTGATTTTGCGTCTCTACTTGTCTCTTCATGTGTGCAGCTATTGCCATTCCACTTCGCTAAGAGAATTTTCAAGGAAAAACATAATGCTGTAATGGTTTGGGATTCAGATCATTCTCGAAGGTGGGCAGTGAATTAATCTATGTATCATGAGCGTTCTAATGAATATCTTGGTTTTCCTTAAGTTTCAGCAGAATCCGAATGCGTTTGGTCGGTTTGCCGTATGTCAGTTCTTGATTTCACTTAAAATTAAGTCCATTTTTAACAAAACATAGACACTGTGAGTGGTTTCGGCCACATCGGGCCTCGGATTGATGTGGGGTTGACTCGTACATGTCACACATGAGTCATGGATCGTTTTGTAAAAGTATCAACACAATCATAAGCCGTTAGATCGGTTTGGCGTGTGTACGTAAAATATTGTCCCTTTTAAACAAATTACATACACTTGGAGTGATACCGGTCACACCACGTCTCAGATTGAGGCGGGGTTGACTCGTACACATCACATATGACCCATGAATCGTTGTCCTAAAATGTCAACACAATCCGAAGGCATTTGGTCGGTTTCTCGTATGTCAGTTGTTGATTTCTCACTTAAAAATAAGTCCATTTTGAACAAAACAGAGGCACTTGGAGTTGTGTCAGCCACAACAGGCCTCCGATTGAGGCGGGGTTGACTCGTACACGTCACATTTGAAGGTGAGTATGCATACACGATATTTGACCTTCTTAGAGAAGAGTTTCTGGAAGAGTATAAAAGACATGAAGCAATGAAGATCATTAGAGTGTTGGAGCAAATGTGGTTGCTACAAACAATGTGGAAATCGGCTTGTGCAAAGCGACATAAGTTACAACTTGCAGGTATTGTACTCTATTTTTTTCTGGAAGGTATCATTCCAAAATGAATTTAAACTGAAACCTTCAAGAAAAAAATAGAGTACAATACCTGCAAGTTGTAACTTAGGTAGCTTTGCACAAGCCGATTTCCACATTGTTTGTAGCAACCACATTTTCTCCAACACTCTAATGATCTTCATTGCTTCATGTCTTTTATACTCTTCCATAAACCCTTCTCTAAGAAGGTCAACTATCGTGTATGCATACTCAACTTCAAATGTGACGTGTACGAGTCAACCCCGCCTCAATCTGAGGCCTGTTGTGGCTGACACAACTCCAAGTGCCTCTGTTTTGTTCAAAATGGACTTATTTTTAAGTGAGAAATCAACAACTGACATACGGGAAACCGACCAAACGCCTTCGGATTGTGTTGACACTTTAGGAAAACGATTCATGGGTTATATGTGACGTGTACGACTCAACCCCGCCTCAATCTGAGACGCGGTGTGACCGGTATCACTCCAAGTGTATGTATTTAGTTTAAAATGGACAATATTTTACGTACATACGCCAAACTGATCTAACGGCTTCTGATTGCATTGATACTTTTTCAAAATGATCAATGACTCATGTGTGACGTGTACGATTCAACACCGCATCAATCCGAGGCCCGGTGTGGCCGACACCACTCACAGTGTCACTGTTTTGTTAAAAATGGACTTAATTTTAAGTGAAATCAACAACTGACATACGGCAAACCGACCAAACACATTGGGATTCTATTGAAACTTAAGGACAACTATCCATGGGTCAAATGTGACGTGTAAGATTCAACCCCGCCTCAATCAGAGGCGCGGTGTGACCGGTATCACTCCAAGTGTATGTATTTAGTTTAAAATGGACAATATTTTACGTACATACGCCAAACCGATCTAACGGCTTCTGATTGCGTTGATACTTTTTCACAACAATCAATGACTCATGTGTGACGTGTACGATTCAACACCGCATCAATCTAAGGCCCGGTGTGGCCGACACCACTCACAGTGTCACTGTTTTGTTAAAAATGGACTTAATTTTAAGTGAAATCAACAACTGATATACGACAAACCGACCAAACGCATTGAGATTCTATTGAAACTTAAGGAAAATGATCTATGGGTCAAATGTGACGTGTACGAGACAACCCCGCCTCAATCAGAGGCGCGGTGTGACCGGTATCACTCCAAGTGTATGTATTTAGTTTAAAATGGACAATATTTTACGTACATACGCCAAACCCATCTAACGGCTTCTGATTGCGTTGATACTTTTTCAAAACGATCAATGACTCATGTGTGACGTGTACGATTCAACACCGCATCAATCTGAGGCCCGGTGTGGCCGACACCACTCACAGTGCCTCTCTTTTGTTCAAAATGGACTTATTTTTAAGTGAAATCAACAACTGACATGCGGCAAACCGACCAAACGCATTTGGATTCTGTTGAAACTTAAGGGAAATGATCCATGGGTCAAATTTGACGTATAAGAGTCAACCCCGACTCAATCCGAGGCCCGGTGTGGCCGACACCACTCAAAGTGCCTCTATTTTGTTCAAAATGGATTTATTTTTAAGTGAAATCAACAACTGACATACGGGAAACCGACCAAACGCCTTAGGATTGTGTTAACACTTTAGTACAATGATCCATGGGTCATATGTGACGTGTACGAGTCAAACCTGCTTCAATCCGAGACGCGGTGTGGCTGGTATCACTCCAAGTGTATGTATTTTGTTTAAAATGGACAATATTTTACATACATACACCAAACCGACCGAACACATCCGGTTTCTATTGAAACTTAAGGAAAACGATCCATGAGTCAAATGTGATGTGTACGAGTCAACCCCGCCTCAATCCGAGGCCCGGTGTGGCCGACACCACTCAAAGTGCCTCTGTTTTTGTTAAAAATGGACTTAATTTTAAGTGAAATCAACAACTAACATACGACAAACCAACCAAACGCATTCGGATTCTGTTGAAACTTTAGAACAACGATACATGGGTCAAATGTGACATGTAAAAGTCAACCCCGCCTCAATCCGAGGCCTGGTGTGGCCGACACCACTGAAAGTGCCTCTGTTTTTGTTAAAAATGGACTTAATTTTAAGTGAGAAATCAACAACTGACATACGGGAAACTGACCAAACGCATTCGGATTCTATTGAAACTTAAGGGAAATGATCCATGGGTCAAATTTGATGTGTATGAGTCAACCCCGACTCAATCCGAGGCCCGGTGTGGTCGACACCACTCAAAGTGCCTCTGTTTTGTTCAAAATGGACTTATTTTTAAGTGAAATCAACAACTGAGATATCCACCTCACATGTAGTGTAGACCCTCCCCCAAGACTTGGCATGAATTTTTGAGATACACAAACATGGGGTGGATTAAATGGCTTTCCTACATGGAATATATCCCACTACACGTCTTTAATGAGCCAGCTACGCAGTTTATCCCTTGTACAGATACACAGGAAGAATCACACGAGATCGACGTCATGTACTAACATAGGGAAAGGGTGCATAAGAGGACACAAGATCAAAGGGTAACACGTATATGTTTTTTTACATGCCATGTAATTTCCTATTGATATGACATGTATATTCACACAGGCAGCTGAACATTGGAGTTACCCAGGGTAAAGCGACAAGGCATGTGACCCTTTAAATGACACATAATTTTATGTACCATGATTGATCTCTTTGAACACTATATCAAGGACATATTTCATTAGGGTTGGCTCCCATGATCCTTCCTAGGATGGTTTTGGTATCTTTTCCAACTTACGGTAGTACGATCGCTTCAGCAGGACGTCCTAGACATAGTTGGAGTCTCTCTGAAAGTCCTGGAGTGAGATCATATATCTATTTTTGAGGTCCAGGTAGAGTCATGTATCAATGCAACCAATCCTACCAGACATCGATCCTATATATAGAATGTTAATCTTGATGTCTCATTACAGTCCCCCAATTTATGATATGTTACCTTTTTTGTATTAATATACATAATTACTAAGGGTGATGGTTGGGAGAGTTAGGATATCCTTTTTATGTATTGTAGAATGATTCAAGGAGCACGGGCTCTGCACGATTTGTCAAAACCAAGTGGCAATCCAAGGAGAAACAATGCATAGTGGAATGTTCTAGTATTTATCTTCTGAGTTGTGTAGGAATATTTTGTGATACTATGTAATGAGGTAGTTTTGGTTTCTGGGTAGATGGTATCTAACTCATGGTAAGAACACTGTTTGGTTGGGTTGTGATCGGTTGATGACATGCTTGTGGTTGATATACTGGTTTTTGTGCAGGTCTGTGGTTGATATACTGGTTTTTGTGCAGGTCTGCTCGGCTGGATATACTAGTGCAGGTTTTTTATTAGCAGCAGGCAGGGATTTAACAGCGCTTTTTTAGCGCTGTTAAAGGCGACATTTAACAGCGCTACAAAAGCACTGTTAAAGGAGATATTTAACAGCGCTAAAAAAGCGCTGTTAAAGGCAACATATAACAGCACTTTTTAGCGCTGTTAAAGGTATCCTTTAATAGCGCTTTTTTAGCGCCATTAAAGGTGACATTTAACAGTGCTTTTTTAGCGCTGTTAAAGGTGACATTTAACAGCGCTAAAAAAGCGCTGTTAAAGGACCCCCCCCCTTTATCAGCGCTGAGATTTACAACACTTTTCTAGCGCTGTTAAAGCCCTATTTTAGCGTAGTTATTGCCCGTTTTTGTAGTAGTGGGTGTTCAGGTGGGGGGGGGGGTGCAGTGAGTGAAAGGGGATGTACAGGTGGGGGTGTGTAGTGGGGGGGAGTCTGTTGGGGGTGAGGTGGGGGTGGGGGTGGGTTGTGCAGGTGGGGGTGGGGGAAGGGGGCTGTTCAAGTGGGGGGTGCAGGTGGAGGGGGGGGTGCTATGAAAGTGGGTGGGGGGGAGGGGAGTGTGCAGGTTGGGGGGTGGGATGGGTGGGTGGGAGTCTGTTGGGGGTGGGGTGGGGGTGGGGTGTACAGGTGGCAGTGGGGGGAGGGGGACTGTATAGGTGGGGGTGGGGGGGGGGGCTATGCAATTTGGGGGGGTGTAGGTGGGGGGGGGGGGGTGGCTGTGCAAGTGGGCGGGGGGAGGGGAGTGTGTAGGTTGGGGGTGGGCTGGGCAGGTGGAGTATGTTGTGGGATGAGGTGGGGGTGTATGGGTGGGGGTGGGGGTGGGGGGAGGGGGCTGTGCAGGTGGGGGGTGCAGGGTGGGGGGGGGGCGGGGGGTTGTGTAGTCGGTGGATGGGAGGGGGTTTGTACAGGGGGAGTCTACTGGGGGTGAGGTGGGGAGGGGGGGTGTGCAGGTGGGAAGTCATCACTTCCATAGTTCACCAATAAACACTGTGAAGTCATCACTTCTAGATATTTGGATATTTTTGAGGCCTATTTGGTTTTTGGTTCTTGTCTAGTCATCTTGATGAGTAAGGCATCACATGATCTAAAAGTGACATCAACTATATAAGAGGAATTCCTTCTCCCACAACACATTTTTTTACAATAATATATCCTTGGAAGGTTGTGGGATCCTTTTAGAATCCAATTCCCCAACATTTTCCCAATTGAAAACTTGATACCATCATTTTATCAAGTCACTAATCCTACCAAATTTGATTTTCACTAAAAAAATACTATTCTAATCCTTAACACCCATCATTTGTTTTTCATAACATGAATGAAAACCCAATTAAATCTCATAGATCTCAGTCACACCCCTATGGAAAGCCCTCCCACCCCCTGGATAGCCCCGACGCCCTCATAGATAGCCCGCCCACCCCCCTTGGACACCCCGTACCCCCTGGACAACCCCACCACCCCTGTGGATAGCTCGCCCACCCCTGGACACCCCCTACCCCTGGACAACCCTGCCACCCCCCATGGCTAGCCCTCCCACCCCCTAGATATCCCCCAACCCCGTGGACAACCCACCCACCCCCCTGGACACTCCCCCACCCCCTGGACACCCCCACCCCCTTGGACACCTCGTACCCCCTTGACAGCCCCCCCTGTGGACAGCCCGCTCACCCCCTGGATACCCCGTACCCCCCTAGACAACCCCGCCACCCCCGTGGATATCCTGACCATCCCCTACCCCCTGTACAACCCCTCCACCCTCGTGGATAGCCCGCCCACCCCCTGGACACCCCGTAACCCTGGACAACCCCGCCACCCCCGTGGACAGCCCACCCACCCCCTGGACACCCCTTACCCCTGGACAACCCCGCCACCCCCGTGGACAGCCCACCCACCCCCTGGACAGCCCCCCAACCCTGTGGACAGCCCGCCCACCCCCCTGAACACTCCCCCACCCCCAGACACTCCCACCCCCTAGACACCTCGTACTCCCTGGATAGCCTCCCCACCCTCGTGGATAGCCCACCCACCCCCTGGACACCCCGTACCCCCTGTACAACCCTGCCAACCCTGTGGATAGCTCTCCCACCCCCCTAGACAACCCCCCAACCCCGTGGATAGCCTGCCCACCCCCTGGACACCCCCACCCCCGGACACCCCCACCCCCTGAACACCTTGTACCCCTTGGACAGCCCCCCCCCCACCCCCGTGGACAGCCCACCCACCCCCCTGGACACCCCTCCCCCCTGGACAGCCCCTCCACCCCCGTGAACAACCCACCCCCGATTACACAGAAGTAGATAACTCTGCATTTCACCCGATTTCCAAAAGCCCCCTTGCTGGTGAACCCTAACCTGAGGTCTTCCATCCGATCGGCTGCAACTCCCCCATCCAAGTTAGACTCCTTCAACCTCTTCCCAAATACAGACATAGAAGCCCTCATTGAGGTAATTGACATGGTAAGTGTGTGGTCTACCAAACTCTGTGACCTAACATGGTGAGTTGAGGTATCTTATCTGTTTCTAGTGTTGTTCATCCCAACTATGAGCTAGTTATAAGGATATCTTTCTATTCTCAACCTTTATCCATTTATTTCACTATCTAGAAAGATCATGTAATTATTCCCTATTTCTAGGGATTTTGGAAAATTTTATGATTCACACTATTTGATATTGAATCAATGACTAATACTTGATTGGCAGATTTCTGTGAGTATATAGAAGATGCTTTATAAACTATCCCTTAAAAGTATCATTGTTTTATGTTATTTATTATGTATAGTATCATTGACATACATTATTATTAATCTCAAATTTAAAAATAAATGTTTTTGTCTATACTTTATGAAATTAAACCATTTTACGATCCATGAACAACCTATTAGTGTAGAATCCTAAACTTTATCCACCCATGGGGTGTGCTTGACTTGGGGAACTAATTGGGTAATGAAAGGTATGACTATAGGGGTGCCAAGAATGAGTTATTGAACACGATTGAATGATTTGGGATGCGTATAACACATAATGGGACCTGAGGCATGTGCCTCTTATAATAGACCTATTGAAAATGAATATAAATAAATTTTAATTTAATTTCTGAGTACTTGTTATTTGATTAATGATATGGAATTCCTTGAAGAAACAAACCAAGGATTCATGTTAAAAACATAGCTTTTAATTCCATTTGGAAACCCCCTTGGATTCATGATGATTTGGTTTAGAATGCCTTGGGGAAATCTACCTTGGATTCATAGTGATTATGATTTAGGAAGCCTTGGGTAAGTCCCCCTTGGATTCTAAAATAGAGGTATCTCTCTTTACATAGGCCGGGAACTCCTTTCTCCCTATAAATCCATCTAAAGTCAATCAATTTTTTAGTGCTACACTCCAAATCTGTAAGGATTAACTTAGTTTTAATGTTTTTCATCTATTATTCTTTGTTTCTATTTTGATTTGACCTAAACCAGATGGTAACTTGTGTGGCATGACATACCCAATAAGTGTAGTTTGATTTGTTTTCTATTTTCGTTTTACAATTCAAGTGTCATGATTATATGAATCAAATTGATTTGAAGCCTTCATAGCCACTCATTTTATGTAGTTAGTGAATCATATCGACTAATGGAGGTGCTGGTGAGATGTATCCCCACTCAAATATGGTAAATGGTTTGTTTAGTCATATTTTTTCGAGGTGGGTAATGGATATAAGGATGATCCATGTGAAGGGATTGGGGATGGTTGGGGTAGTGGTGTAGGTGGTTTTCCTTTTTTTAGTGGGGTGATATGGTACTTTCTGTGAACTTTAGTTTGGGTGTTATGAAATGTACTAACTTTTCACAATATTTCCATTTTTTAGCATCAATAACTTATTTAAAAAACTCTCTTTACACATTCTTCATCTTTCATGAAAAGCCTTCACTTTGTAATATCTTGAACAATGTTCTATAATGTTTATGGTGTCTTCTTGTATGTGATAAATGAAAAAATTACAAAACACATCTCACCTCAAATCTAGGCACACATAACTGAATTAGTATATCTTTACATTGTTTTAATAGTCCACTACATCAACTAGAAACTCCTTCCTTTATCGTTTACTTAAATATATTTTCAATTAAACTTCAATCTTATTGAATTGATTATGACGAAATGACTTATAACAATTCTTTTTACATAATGGATAGAATTTCGATGTATGAAACTGATCGGATCTCAAGATATTTTCAAAACAATTTGGAGAGATTTTTAGATTTTACATTTCACAATGCTTCAGATAGTGGTCGCATACACTACCCATGTTCCAATTTTGTTGGTAGACTTTGGTTGAGCCATGAAGAAGTTAGCTACCACATAAAAAAATATGTTTTTCAAGCAAACTACTATGTGTGGTATCACAATAGGGAGAAACTGAAATCTCAAATTGCTGATGATCGAAATGAAAAGACTGGACTGGAGAATTTGTTAGATGACCGGTTTTCGTTTATTCTTCATCATGAAAAAGAAAGGATTTATACTCAAGAAGACTTCGATATGAGGACAGATGATGCATCTAATGAAAATGATGATATTGTTAAGGTGAAAAAATTGAATGATGCTGCCATGAATCTAGTATATCGACAGTGTGATAAAATAAAAAAGTTGGAATTTTTAATCTGATTGTTTCATGGGAAAACTATATATGAGATTTCTAATACAACAATAGATTACATTCTTACCTTGTTGAAGGATTTACTTATAGATGATGCAGATATTCCCTCAAACCACTATATGGCATGGAAGTTAGTTGAGGAACTTGGATTTTCAAGAAACGAAATTCATGCTTGCCTGAAAGATTGCAGTTTATTCTAGGAGGAAACCGCTGAACGAAATGATTGTATAAAATGTGGCACATCCCGCTGGAAGTCAAAATATGATGGAACACCATCCCGTATTCCACAGAAAGTAATTTGGCACTTTCCATTGATCCCCAGACTCCAAAATCTTTTTATGTCTGATTAAATATCAATAAAAATGATATGGCATGATACCGAGAGAAAGAAGACTAGTGATGAGTTGGTTCACCCTACAGATGGATTTGCATGGCAGAGATTTGATGCTTGATATCCTGATTTTGTAGCTGACGTGTGTAATGTGAGGCTGGGTCTTTCATGTGACGGTTTTAATCCATTTGGGAAGATGCTTACTTCGCACAACACATGACCAATTTTTATACACATTTATAATCAACCCCATGGTTGTGTATGAAAAAACCTTTCACTTTCATGAGTATACTCATATCTGTCCCTTCTGATCCTGGCATTGATATTGACGTATACATGCAACCTTTAAAAAAAGAGTTGAAACTTATTTGGGATGTGGGTGTGCGCACATACGATGCATATTAGAAAGATATATTTCATATGTGTTTTGTGATTATGTGTATGATCAATGATTTTCTGGCATATGCAATGATTCCTGGATGGAGCACGAAGGGAAAAATGTCATGCCCTGTTTGTGTGAAGAATACATGACCCAAAAGACTGAAACATCATTGTAGTTTCAGTTTTATGGGACATCGACGATTCTTTCCAATGGACCATCCATATAGAAATAATCATCGAAGATTTGATAATACCATAGAGACCGATGATCCACCTCAGCGTATGTCTGGAACTGATGTGCTTAATAAATTGAAAGATTTCAGTTTTTCATTCGGGAAGGGTCAAATGAAATCTAGAAAGAGAAAGAATGTTTCCATTAAAACTTGTTACAATTTGAGGAAGAGGAGTATCTTTTTTGATTTTCCTTATTGGTTAACCAATTTGTTACATCATTTCTTAGACGTAATTCACATTGAAAAGAATATATGTGAAATGTTGCTTCTGATACTTCTAAATGTTAAGGGAAAGAAAAAATATGATTTACGGTCTTGGCGTGACTTGGTGGATTGGGGCATCAGACCAGAATTGTATCTTGTGTGTATCAGTGAAAATAAATGTAAATTTCCATGTGCTTCTTATTTGATGAAACCTAGGAAAAAAAACAATTTCTGTAAGTATTAGAGACTATTAGAGTTCCTGATATCTATTCAAGCAACATATCTAAACGGTTCAATATAAGAGAGTTGAAGCTAAAATATTTGAAGACTCATGATTATCTCATTCTTCTGCATGAGTTGATTCCAATAGAAATCCATCATCTTTTGTCCAATAATGTAAGGGTGAATGTTATTCAGTTGTGCAATTTGTTTAGAGATCTTTGTGCTAAGAATTTTCCCAAGTCTTTCTTGCAAAAAATATTGACAGATGCCCCATTAATTTTGTGTGAGTTCGAGAAAATATTTCCTCCATCATTTTTCACATGCATGCTGCATCTGACTGTCCATATTCCCACTGAAATACTTCTCAAAGGACCTATTTATTTTCTTTGCATGTATCCAACTGAAAGAAATATGTACACATTAAAGTCTTATGTCCAAAACAGGAATGTCGGAGTTTTTTGGCGACACTTTCCAAATACTCTAACATCATTCCTGTCAGCCCGCTCTCACGGAGACAACTGCCAAATGAAGTCAAGGATAAAGACTGGGTAGAGATATGGGTACAAAAATATGTTGTATTTAATTAAATATATTAATTTTTGTAATTATATGAATTAATATTTTGGTGTAAGCTGCGATTTAATTTCCTCGATGGTGAGGGTGCACGACCAGCACATCTAAAGGATTTAGGTGAGCTTTGGAGAGCTTATAAGCATGAGTTGTACATTGGCTGATGTGCAAGAGTGGGAACAAAGTTAGAGGCGATCCCTGTCATGTATGATTTTCTGTTATAACAATATTTATATATGATTATTCATTGGAAGACCAGCCAATTTACAGTATTAATCAAATTAGAGGTATTTAAATGAAAATTTTCATGTTTTTCATTAATACCAATTATTGAATTTTATTTAGGATGCATCTGGAAGAAATAAAAAAAAATTGATGCTAAGAAATATATCTACACAGTGGGACATACTACGATTCCAGATCATGAGAGACAGCAGGTATAACAGTTTATAATCTTTCTTTACGACTTGCAATTTCTATTGCTTCCTCCATAATTTATTCGATTGCTAAAGTTGTTATATAATTTTAGTTATGAAATTACTATTTTTTTGGTATCTTATTTTTAGTTATGGTTTCTTAAATTCAATATCATTGTAGAGGCATAAATTGAATATATAAGGATGTGTGCCTCAAGCAAAAATGTTTTGCTTAAGTAGAAAGAAGAAAGATGGAAGTGCGGTTAATAAACCGACTCAGCAGTAGATTGTAAGTTTTACTTTGTAGATTTAAAATTTTAATCTCTATTTTGTAACTTAATAATATATTTATATTTGTAATAGGATTATTTAGAGGCCCTTGATGCCCAGGAACCTAACAATTTTGGGTCAAACAATCACTTACATCAGCTGTTGGGAGATGAGCACCCTGGTAGAGTATGCTGCCGACCTGGGAAGAGTATAGTTCCGGTGAGGTATTGAACCTCATCAAGTACGAGTTGTAGTGCTACTGAGTTGAAGAAGGTTAAGGAACAGGTAGAACAGGCTGAAAAAGGTCCATAGAGATAGCAGAACAGTCTGATAGGGCAAACACTGCATTTATGAAACTGATGGAAGTTTTACATCCAACACTTCCACCAGAGTCCAGAACTGCTTGTGATGAATATATGTCATCGATGCATTCAATATATGGTGCACCAGGTGGAAGTTCTAGTGGTGGTCTAGAAAATGGCGAGGATGAGGTCGAGGCAGAGGAGGAAGAGGGCGAGGAGAAGACCGAGGCGGAGGAGGAGGCCGAGGTGGAGGAGGAGGGGCGAGGAGGAGGCCAAGGTGGAGGAGGAGGGTGATGAGGAGGCATAGGATGAGTACGAGGGAGAGGAGGAGGGTGGAAAAAATGATGGGTATGACGATGAGGACGAGTTTGAGGGTGAAGATGATGGTGATGATAATGATGGTGATAAGAGACAGATTGATCTGTTACATTTTTGACTGATATTACTGACCTTTGATGTTCATTGATTTGTTGTGCCTGAATATATGTGTGATTAGGTAGGTCACATTATCTTTATTTTTTATCTATAAATAATAATACTTAACTTGGCGATTTGCTGTGAAATACCCCCATTTTAATGAAATTGTAATTTTTAGCGGAATTTATAAATTTGGTGGTCTGATTAGAAGTTGATATAATGAGATTATTTTTTTTAATCTTGAAAGAATTTGCTTATAAAATATGTAAATACCATCCCATGAACCTGAGACAGCCCCCAAACAGCCCCACATATATCCCCCCATACATCCCCCCACCCTCCTCCTTGGACCCCAGACAGCCCCACGGACAGCCCCCTACCCTCCTCCCTGGACCCCGGATAGCCCCCCAGACAACCCCCCGGACAGCCTCCCCACCCTCCTTCCTGGATCCCGGACAGCCCCCCGGACAGCCCCCACCCTCCTCCTTATACCTTGGATATCCCCCCGTACAGCCTCCCCACCCTCCTTTCTAGACCCCAGACAACCACCCGGACAGCCCCCCCGAACAGTCTCCCCACCCTCCTCCCTGGACCCGGGACAGCTCCCCAAACAGCCCCCCAGACAGCCCCCCGGATAGCCCCTCCACCCTCCTACCTGGACCCCAGACATCCCCCTGGACAGCCCCCCAAACAGCCCCACCCTCCTCCCTGGACCCCAGATAGCCCCCCTCCTTCCTGGACCCTGGACAGCCCCCCCACCCTCCTCTCTAGACCCCGGACAGCCCCCCACCCTCCTCCCTGGACCCTGGACAGCCCCTCCACCCTCCTTCCTGGACCCCAGATAGCCCCCAGATAGCCCCCCAGCCTCCTCCTTGGACCCCAGACAGCCCCCCCGACCTGACACCCCAACATTGGGTGAGTGGCGATTTGACTTATATAAAACATCACGACAAATCACGAAGGGCTAAGGACCACCTACCTTGATTTCGGAGACAATCACACTCTTAATTTGGTGTCTCGGATCCCAATCTAAGCTCTCTTCAATATTCTCCCTAAATCCCAATGGAAAAGTGGGTTTTAGAGCTCCAGAAGAAGATGAGAGAAGAGTGCAAACCCTAATCGAAAAGAGGAAGCAAGGAGAGGATTAGACTCACCTGAATCTTCAATCTGCACTTAACGGCACTCAAAATGCCAAAGGATCAAAGGATATCTGCCCTTAAGAGCTCCTAGGAGCTTTTTATTATGTTGATACTTTATCACAAGGATCCATGGGTCATTTGTGACGTGTATGAGTCAACCCTACCTCAATCTGAGGCACGGTGTGGCCGGTACCACTCAAAGTGTCTCACTTTTATTTGAAATGGACAACATTTTAAGTGAAAACAACAACTGGCATATGGAAAACTAAAAAAATACTTTTTTATTGTATTTATACTTCATGAAAACGATTCATGGGTCATTTTTGATGTGTACGAGTCAACCCGCCTCAATCCGAGGCACGTTGTAGCCGATATCACTCAAAGTGTCTCTCTTTTGTTTAAAATGGACACTGTTTTAAGTAAAAACAACAGACATATGGAAAACCGACCAAATATATTATAATTGTGTTGATACTTTATCATAACAATACATGGGTCATTTTTGATTTGTTTGAGTCAACCCTGCCTCAATCCGAGGTACAGTGTGGCCGGTACCACTCAAAGTGTCTCACCTTTATTTGAAATGGACAACATTTTAAGTAAAAACAACAACTGACATACGTAAAACTGACCCAAAACATTCAGATTGTGTTTATTCTTTATAAAAACGATCCATGGGTCATATGTGACATGTACGAGTCAACCCCGCCTCAATCTGAGGCACAGTGTGGTCGGTATCACTCGAAGTGTCTTTCTTTTGTTTAAAATGGAAACCCTTTTAAGTAAAAACAACTGGCATACGTAAAACTGACCAAATGTATTCGGATTGTGTTTATACTTTAGAAAAGGGATCCATGATTCATTTTTGATGTGTACGAGTCAACCATGCCTCAATCAAAGGCACGGTGTGGCTGGTACCACTCAAAGTGTCTCACTTTTATTTGAAATGGACAACATTTTAAGTGAAAACAACAACTGGCATACAGAAAGCTGACCAAACTCATTCATATTATGTTGATACTTTAGTAAAACTATCCATGGGTCATATGTGACATGTACGATTCAACCCCACCTAAATATGCGGCACGGTGTGGCCAATATCACTCGAAGTGTCTTTCTTTTATTTGAAATGGACAACATTTTAAGTCAAAACAACAAATGGAATACGAAAAACTGACCTAATGAATTCATATGGTGTTTATAATTTAGTAAAACAATACATGGGTCATATTTTACATGTACGAGTCAACCCTGCCTCAATCTGAGGCACGGTGTGACTGGTATCACTCGAAGTGTCTTTCTTTTGTTTAAAATGGACACCCTTTTAAGTAAAAACAACAACTGGCATACGGAAAACTGACCAAACATATTCAGATTATGTTTATACTTTAGAAAAAGGATCCATGGTTCATTTTTGACATGTACGAGTCAACTCCTCCTCACTCCGAGGCACGGTGTGACCGGTACCACTCAAAGTGTCTCACTTTTATTTGAAATGGACAACATTTTAAGTGAAAACAACTGGCATACGAAAAACTGACCAAATGCATTCGGATTCTGTTGATACTTTAGGAAAACAATCCATGGGTCATATGTGATGTGTAAGAGTCAAAACTGCCCTAATATGAGGCACGATGTGGCTGGTATCACTAATAGTGTATTTCTTTTGTTTAAAATGGACACCCTTTTAAGTAAAAAACAACTGGCATATGGAAAACTGACCAAACGTATTCGGATTGTGTTGATACTTTAGCACAAGGATCCATGGGTCATTTTTGACGTGTATGAGTCGACCTCGCCTCAATATGAGGCATGATGTGGCTGGTACCACTCAAGGTGTCTCACTTTTATTTGAAATGGACAACATTTTAAGTGAAAACAACAACTGACATACAGAAAACCGATCAAATGCATTCAGATTCTATTGATACTTTAGGAAAACAATACATGAGTCATTTTTTATGTGTAAAAGTCAACCCCACCTCAATATAAGGCATGGTGTGGCCATTATCACTTGAAGTGTCTTTCTTTTGTTTAAAATGTACACTCTTTTAAGTAAAAACAACTGGCATACGGAAAACCGACCAAACGTATTCAGATTATGTTGATACTTTAGCACAATGATACATGGGTCATTTTTGATGTGTACAAGTTAACCCTACCTCAATATGAGGCACAATGTGACTGGTACCACTCAAAGTGTCTCACTTTTATTTTAAATGGACAATATTTTAAGTAAAAACAACAATTGGCATATGAAAAACTGACCAAACGCATTAATATTGTCTTGATACTTTAGGACAACGATCCATGGGTCATATGTGACATGTATGAGTCAACCCCACCTCAATCCGAGGATGGTGTGGCCGGTATCACTCGAAGTGTCTGTCTTTTGTTTAAAATAGACATCATTTTAAGTAAAAACAATTGGCATACAGAAAACTGACCAAACATATTTAGATTGTGTTGATACTTTAGCACAAGGATCCATGGTCCAGACTTACACAATCCACTTCTCATGTGAGGAACTCATACCCCTATTCTAAAACACATGACATTTAATACGCCAAGGACAACTACATTCCCTAAGTCACACAATCTCATTGATACACACCCATTATCATCATCACTAAGTTCAAAGACACTCGCCCAAAACCATGGGACATTATATTTGTGTTTGGTTGAAGTCATTTATCCATTTCCTTTTTTGGGGTTATTAGATTCCAATTTCTGAATTCAATAGTGTATTTGTTATACAAAATGCAATTTTGTATGTATTATTAATTCTTTATAACACATATAATTACGTATTCAGTTTTTTATGTAATGTATTCATAATTGATAATTAAATTATGTATGTACTAAATTCAGTATTCAATTATGAATTGAATTCCGGATTGCACATGTAATTGTCATCTCAATTCTCAATTGAATTCTAAATCAATTATGTATGTTTATAATTACCTTATGAATTATGTTTTAATTCTGTATGTGTATAGTTGTAGGGTGTATTGTGTGTTAAATCTATATGAATTAATTGTGTATATGTATGTGTTATAGGTGGTTATTGCAGGTAATTGGAGTTAAGAAGATGGAAATGGAGAAAGGGATGCCTCCAGCAGGCTGCTACCTGAATTGCTTAGCAAAGCCTATGCCAACGGTTGTAAACCATTGACATAGGGCTGTGAATGGGTTTTTATCAATGATTCTAAGAGAACAGTTGGTAAAAACACTTTCCCAATAGTTTACAAACCGTTGGGATATAGTGAAGTGTCCAGCCTTTACCAATGGTTTACACAAACCATTGGTAAAAAGATATAAAAAACTATATTCCAACGGTTTGAAACTATTGGAATAGTATGTTTACCAACGGTTTCAAACCATTGGTGAAAAGTTATACCAACGGTTTGGCATAACTGTTGATATAATGTAGATTTTTTAATATATACCAACAGTTTTCCATAAACCGTTGGCATATGTGTTTCCCTACGACTTACTTCCCTACGGTTTGGATAACCCTTAGTATATATTATACCAACGGTTATCCAACCTTTACCAAATATTTGGAACTGTTGGTAAAGGGTTCATTTTTAGTAGTGCAATTACAACATGCTAACCTCATCCACCCACATCTTTCAAATCCAAAACCAACCAACATGCCCTGATCAAGGCATACCTATAATCATCTTTGGGTCCCTAAGATGTTGTGACCCTTACAACTCAATACCATGTACCTAGATTGAAGTCCGACTTCATGAGGCCTAACCTTCATATAGAGTTTCACTAGCTACCAACTATAGAAACCACTTATGGGTCTTTACCCCCCTTTTAAAACTTATGCATGCAATAGAATCATGGTTACCAGCTTTTATTACCACTCACATTCCTACCTCAGATCCCTATCTCTGACCCTGTCCATAATTCCCAGCTTTCTAAGATGGATTCCTGTAGAAACTCTCTAGATTCTCCATATGAACACATTCACAGAACTCCTTTAGAGTCTACTCACACTGAGTCTGAATATTCCATGAATTCCCATACTAGTATCACACCATTGAAGAACCACTCCTATGTGACATGCCCAATTCTATGGCATGATTTCCCTATTGAGACTCCTCATAGTCTTACATCCATCCACCTAAATCAATCCCATTATGATCACCTTACATAGTCACTAGGGTTAAGTATAACTAGTCTTTCATGATTCCTTCACCTATCAGTGCTTGATTCAACACCTCTAAGAATAAGGGTAGCCTGACAGTATTCACCGGAACCCTGATGGCATGTTTCATTAAATCCTTGAAACTACTCACCCTAGAGAAGTCATCTCCCACCATAGAAGGTGAAAATTAGTATAAGTTTTTGAATCTCATTGAATAATCCATAATGGATGTATCTTCATATTGTAGGTTCATGAATTCTTGGGATTGATGAAACCTAAATGTATCTGGGAAAAAATTCTTGAATAAACACCCCTCAAAATCCTTCCATGATTATACCTCATGCCCACAAAATTACACCAGCAAATCCCACCAACACATTACCATTACTATGCATTAAGTTTACAACTTCACCCTTCAACATGGGTGTATCTTGATTTATTTAGAGATAATTTTCAAATAATTGATCTTGAACTATAATTCATATGGTCCACCATTAATATGAAATAATGGTGGGTGATAATACTAGAAATCATGAGTAAAATAATCCATGGATGAATCAGCTCCCTTAGTTCTCCTACCAACACCATATATGACTCACTCCAAGCTCACCTAGAGATTATCTTCTAACCATGAACCAAAATAGTATATCTTATGAGGCCACCTTACCTGTATCAGAGCATGTACCCTTGGCTCATGATCATCCTAACCATCAGGGGCCACATCTTGTCTCCCAGGGGACTCATCTTGTTCATGCTCCAACGGCACCACATATCCTCCCTTCTGATTCACCACTAGAATACATCTAGCTGGAATCATGATGAAGGCCACAAACCATGGTAAAAAAATCCAAAAGAATCACACACACACACACATATACACATAAATATATATCATAGATAGTGAAAACTATAACATGAAGAACCTCTCACCACCCTTACACTCACCTACTGCATCCATGACACATGAAATCTGTTCTCATGGACACTTAACCACCCTTATCAGATTCAGATTCCACATATCATCTAGCCTCATGACCCCTTTCCTACCCATATAAATGTTAGGAATCACATATCATGTATATCAAGATATCCTAAATTTCTTGTGGTTGATTATAATTCCACCAAAAGTCTATAGTGGAAAACACTTTTTATCTTTTTTTGACATTATAAATGGATCACCCCTTTCATTATTCATGCATAACCATAATAGAGTCAAGCCTATACATACCATATACACATAGAATCACATACTGATATCATTAGGAACCACATTCATGGACTGTTTGAGTGGAATTCCACCAAGAGGATGTGAATTAATCAATAATTTATATTTTTATTGAAACTTTAAATAGACCAACCCCTCTTACTATATTCTAGGTTCCCAATGAAAATCACAACATATAAATGCATAATATGACCCAAAGTTCATACCATGATGCATAAATACTTTACCATTTCCATACTGGGTCAAGGTTAAATAATATCATAATCTAATAACATCACACCCAAGTGTGCCACTCGTGGTGGAAATCAATCAACTATAAAAGAGAAAACCATAACATCAATTTCCCACCTTGGGCAACTTGCTTTGTCCCTCATGCATGGGGTTGTAGGTAACCAAACATGATCACCTTAACCATTCCCAACTAGATACTAGTCTTTAGTCTACCATAAACCAAATAAAAAAGGGCAAAAGGAAGGGAAACCCCTTTGATACCATTTACAGCATCCCGACATGATTTTCAACTTTATATATGCTCCTAGTTGACTGACTAGTTGGCCTTGGGAATGTATCCTCGTACATGAATGACTTATAACTTGTAGCGAACTCTAATATGTGATATTGGCGAGAATATACCCTTTAGAAATGATATTATTAATGGTCCATATATATAGAACATAGATGAATAAGGACTATAAAAATAGAAGAAATAGAATAAACACAATGGTAATAGAAATTACAAAAGCATCATACCATTTATAAATAAACACATATTTCAAGAAAGGTCAAGAAAAACTGATAAGAAAGTTCTACCATGGATGACCATATAGGTACATATATTAAATCTCAAAACAAGGCTGAACTCAATGTAGAGGAACCACCAGGTCCACTACCATCTATCCCATGCAATAGTAGTACATCCCTGATCACAATGGTATAGCTTTCAAGAAAGATTCCTTACCTAATCTCAAATCCATAAAGTCCACATTCATCCCAATGACCTATGTAAGGTGTGAGTGTGAACTTAGTAGGGAACCAAAAATGTGGTAATTTATTACATCTATAATTTAAAATTGTATGCATATGAAAATAAATAACAATAACTCTTACATAAAAATAATTAACTCTCTCCACCTATTCTCAACAGCCACAAGTGGGCATTTCACCTGCTTTGGACAATGAGGGAGTGGAATGATATATCCATGGTCAGTCAAACTTGAAAAACCTCAGTATCTCAATAATGTTCATGTCACCGGGTGCTTTAAACCATCCAATACCTTATGTGACACCAGTCCAGTAATCGAAATCTCATCATTATGCCCATCAAATCATCCCAAGTTCCCCAAAACACCATTCAAAAGTCACCATCGACTTAACATATCAATGTACTAAGGAAGGGTGATATCCATCGTCGAATTTAAAATTAATCATCTTCAGATTAATTGTCTGATATCTTGATGAAAAATAATATTTTTCCTCTAATTAATAATAATACATCATTGGCCCAATTTCCCAATGTCCCATGGCACAACGATACCCATCATCCAATAATATTGACCTATCATCCTAAAATATAATAGTTATCCATAGCCACAATCTAATGGTCTCAGAAACTATATTTTGTATCTTTCTATGTTGATCACCTCCTACATAACTAATGGTCAACACCATCATCTAAGACACTATAGCTATGGATGCTTGATGAAACCATTTTATGAATATATTTTTTGATATAAAATTCCCCATTTGTATAAATTAATTTATGAAACATTCAAAGATTTAATTTTTTATATGTTTTATTTAAGAACAAATAGTTTGATAAAAATAAAGAAAAAGGATATGGATTTGGTAAGCTAAAACCACTTCACAATGTGTCGTAAAGCGGTACAATGTGACACTAGATATTTGAAGTTGTAACAATGTTAAGGACCAAACCCATAGCTTAAAAATGAAGAACCAAACCGAATGAGAGGGTATGGATTTTCCATCGGTACCAGGCCTGTGCAGATTTGCATAGGACAGCTAGCCGACCATCCCTGCGAAGGTGGAGTGCTGATATTATGACATATGCTGGGGAGAAGTAGTTCCAAGTTGTCTTGTCTGGGTGATTCCCTCTAAGACCTATGAGTCATGTAATTTTCTCTAAGCCTCCGTGCCTTGTAAGGGTCCCACCTCACCCCTTGAAAGGTGGATTATCAAAAAAAATGAAGGACTTCAGGCCATTCTGACCAAACTAGGTGGATTTTGATGGAAATAAAAATTAAAGGTTGTTTGTAACACCCCAAGATTTCATAGTACGTTATTTCTTCAAAGTAATTCAATAACTTGCACTACACGTAACACCGAGTTCAAGCGCACCACGACTTACCAAACCAGCCGTTAAAAAGCGGTTATGAATAGTATTAACTGAATTTTGAACTTTATATAATCCTTATAATTTTAGAATCCATATTATGAGTTTTTTTATATATAATGTAAGAACAAATTAATTTTTCAGATAAAAGAAGTATTTTTCAAAAAAATGCACTTTTATCGCCTTTTAATGGTGAACCCTTTTAAATATAATATTTGAAACCTTTATATATTCAATTTGACAATATAAACATCTTCTTTAGAATCAGGATATAAGAATTTAGTTTCAATAAATTTTTGGTGTTTTTATGATAACTTTCATATTTGGGTGAATAGTGAAAATACTATATTTTAACTGAAATCAACTTTTTTTAATCAAAATAATTTATAGTGTTAAATTATACATTTTAATAGTTTGGAAGTATAAATAGATTATATTTTTACCATTTAATCCAATACTGGTCATTGTAAGTAATTTTACTTTGAAATTGGATATAAAAAAGTGTCAATCTTTTGATAGTTATTATTTCTTAAAAATACGCCTTTTGGTTTTGACAAAGGAAATTAATTTTAAATTAATAAATTAAACTTCTATGTTTTGAATTTGGTAAAATAGACATCATTTTTGGATTCAGAATATTGAAATTATCCTAGGGTAATTTTTTGGTATTTTTATGAAAACATTCAATTTTTGATGAATAGTGAAAAAACACTGAGTTATAGTTTAAAACCAAATTTTTATTTAAATAATTATTTATTTTATTTAAATTTAATTAAGGTAAAAATAGATACATAATACCTATATAAGTTTAATGTAATTAATTGGAGTTAGTTTAGAATAATTTTAGATATATAAAAATTTTATTGAACTTTTCACCGTCTTTTACCCATCTCCTAGGAGAATTTGCAAATTAACATAAAACTTAATTTTACCGCTTATGTGAGTGGAATTTCTAAAATCCGAGAGACACGGTTAATATCAAGGAGTAAAATGTGGTTCAATAAGATAAAAATAATTTTTGGTGAATAATAACTTTTTTACTTTTATTTACCACGGTTAAAAGTAAATAGGGTAATTAAGGGTAAAACTGATATTATTATTACCCTAACACATGTCCTAATTCTATTGGATAAGTATAATTCGAACAAAAAAACCTTAGGAATAAAATATGAACCCCTTTGGTCCACTTGGATTAGATTAGGACATTTATTATTATTTAATTCAAAGAAGAGTTAAAAGAGTGATAAAACACTATTTTATTGAATATTTTATTGATAATAAATGATATAATTTCCTCACATTGTGTTAAATATGTTTATTTATAAAATATTTGGGATTTGATCATTCATTTGAAAATTTGGTGAAAATTCCAGTTTTACCCTTAATAGTGCACTGTATTATTTCAAAGATAAATATTTTTATATTTATTATTTGAATTTGAAATTTTGTAACAGTGTTCCTAACTTAATTATCTACAACTTTTATTCAGGACACTAAAGCTAAAGAGTTAATTTGTTTGTTGAAATTGGGCCATGAAGTCAAAGTTGGGCTGGGCTCGCCAGAATGGAGAAGGTTCTGTATTTGGGCCATATCCTCTACATACGGGCTTGGATTGAGCCCAAATTTTGAGGAAATCTCGGCGACATGATGTGACACAAATCATCCTTCTGGAAGTCCGGTCAATTCACGCGTTTTGGAGGTCAAATGGGCGGTGCAAGTTTCATTAAAATATTTGGCCGAGATTTTGCATTCACACTTGAAACCACTTTAAACCTAGCCTCCCCTCCACTCTATAAATTAGTGATTTTCTCATTTGGAGAGGCTGGTTCGTGCATTGGGAGATTGGAGGCAGAGGAGAATTGGTTTCAACCAAATTCTACAACCATTGTAAGAGAGGTAGCTCTTGAAGCAAGGATCCTCTCATCGAAGCCTCCTTCTCTCCTTCATGTTGTAATTGTTTTGTTTGTGTAATAAACTTCTTTGTTCTTATTTTATTTCTTCTCTTTTCCTCTGTTTTATTTAAATTTATTCTTCTCTTAATCTTCCTCTTGGGGCTGGAATTCTTGAGTAGAAGCGATATTGGGTTATACCCATTATAAACCTTTGCACATGCAAAACGCTTCTACGATGATTACGCCACCAATGGAAGAGTAATTTTTAGTGATCGATCTATCTTCTACCCTCTTCATTTAATTATTTTGAATCATTGAGCCTACTGTAATTCACTTAATATGATCCATGAATTATGTTTTTAAATTTTAAGAAACTAAGCAAGCAATTGAACAATTAATACAAAAACACGCGAGGTCGAGATTTTGTGTAAATTGTGAGAGTGCGAGCTTAATCGGTAATACAAGACCACTTGGGATAAATTTGTAGAGTTCAAATATAATCCCTAAACACAACTAATCCTCATTTCCAGAATGGATTTGTGCTCTAATTAACCACTGACCATAAGCTAACCTTAGAACAACAATCAAAGCAGGGTTCTGCGATTGCATGTTCCGAAGCTAGCCTAGGGTTTAAGTAATTCCATCTTTGTGGTTAAGTTAACTCTTGTAGGGTTCGAGGGTTAACAAATTAGAGGATCATAATTAAGTGGATATTCATTTAAATGATAATGATTAATATGTAAATGAAGAGGTAGAGTTAGATCGATTACGCCTTTTAAAATATTTTCTAAAAAAAAAACATCTTCTTGTTGTGTTATTTTAATCGGAATTCATTTCAAAACTAAAAACAAAAAAAATACAATCTTCTTCCAGCAAACTTCTTCTAGATTCATAAACTATAAACAACCCCCATCCTTTTCTAGTAGTGTTTTTATTCTCTTTTATTTTATTTTTAGAATACCTCTAATAAGATGTTTTAATTCACTTCCTCCTTTGAGAGACGACCTTGGTTAGCCCCCTATGCTACACCAAGTAAACTAAACATTAGCTTCATAGAGTGTTGTGCTTGGAGTTTTATCCAACGTAACTCACTTTTGAAGTTCTTTTGAGAGCGCGTGCGACAACGCTCTTTCAAATTGGCGCCGTTGCCGGGGAGGCAAGTAATTATTTCAACCAACTAGAGGTATTTATTTTATTTTACATTTTATTATTTTCCTCTCTTCTTTCTTCCTTCTTTACCCAATCTGATTTTTCATCCTCTTCTTTTATTTTCTCCTACTTCTTTGTGGACCATCAACTCAAACTTCTCATTTTTATTTTACTATGGTACACCTTCTTTCTTTTCATTTTTATTTGATCTATGACACGAACTAATCCCGAAGATCTCTTAGATCTTGACCCTGAGATTGAACGTAGCCTTAGGGCACGAATCAGACATTCTCAGTCTACGGGAAGTTTCAACATTCAACCAGTTGGAGAATTACTCCAATATCAGAACATTGAAATTGGAAGCAATTCAAATTCAAACATAAAAGAGGAACCAATGGCTGATAATAATGGAAATGAACTTAATAGAACCATTCGAGAATTGGCTGCACCTGATATTAACTATCAACCAAATTGTATTGCATACCCAAATCTCGAATCGGACTTTGAACTAAAATCAGGGTTAATTCACTTACTTCCAAAGTTTCATGGCCTCTCTGGTGAGGATCCGAATAAACATTTGAAAGAATTTAATGTGGTTTGCTCAACCCTAAAACCTAAAAATGTCTCTGAAGATCAAATCAAACTAAGAGCATTCCCATTCTCACTTGATGGAGCTGCAAAAGATTGGATGTATTATTTACAACCTGAAGATGTAACTTGTTGGAACGATTTGAAACGACTTTTCTTGCAGAGATTTTTTCCAGCATCGAGGACCACTTCCATTCGTAAGGAGATCTCGGGGATCAAGCAAGCACAAGGGGAGTCCATGTATGAGTATTGGGAGCGATTCAAGAAGTTGTGTGCAAGCTGTCCACATCACCAAATCAGTGAACAACTCCTCATTCAGTACTTCTATGAAGGACTCACAGCTATGGAGAGAAGCATGGTGGATGCCGCAGCTGGAGGGGCATTGGTGGACAAGACACCAATAGCCGCACGTGCATTGATTGACAAGATGGCCCAAAACTCCCAACAATTTGGCGATAGAGGTACACTACATGTCAGGGGAGTACATCAGGTAAGTCCTTCTTCTCTTGAGAGTCATTTGATTGATACCAAGTTAGAAGAATTGACAACTATGGTAAGGCAGATTGCTTTGGCACAAAAGACATCTTTACCTCCTCCTTCAAGGCCTTGTGGTATTTGCACTGAGACAAGCCACCCAACTGACTGTTGCCCACAACTCCAAGAAACAGAAGACTGTGCAGCAGTGTTCCCTGGGAGACCATATCAGCAGCAGCAGCAACAACCATATCCCCAGAAGAAGTTCGATCCAACATTCAACCAAGGGTGGAAAGATCATCTGGACATGAGGTATGGCTCTGGACAACAACAAAGGCCCCCCTTTCAACAAAACTTCCAGCAGCCTCCACCTTACCAACAGGGTTTCCAACAACCCCAAAGGAGATTTGAAGCTCAAACGTCAACAAGTCAGCAACAAGGGAATCTCCAACCCAAGGTAGACTCTAACACTGATGATCTTTTGAAACAAATTGTTCTTAATCAACAGAATGAGCTGAAAAGTCAAGGTTCGGAGCTGAGGGAGTTGAAGACTCAAATGAGCCAGATTGCCACCGCCCTCCATGAACTTGTAAGTAAGAATTCTGGAAATCTACCTTCCCAACCCACTCCAAATCCAAAGGGGAATGTTAGTGCCATAACATTGAGAAGTGGGAAGCAAATGAACGATACAGCTGTACCTACCATTCCACCGGGATTCACCTCAACTTCAGAGAAGCCACATTCCATACCAACTGATGAACAATCCAAGGAGAAAGATAAAGGTAAGAAAAAGATTGATGATGTTCCTCCTAAACCACTTCCTTTTCCAAACAGGGTTGTTCAAACCAAGAGGATGGCTGAAGAAGCAATGCAAAAGGAGGTTTTGGACACATTCAAGCGTGTGGAGATCAACATTCCTCTACTCGAAGCCATTAAGAAAATCCCAAGGTATGCCAAATTCTTAAAAGAACTTTGTACCAATCGAAGAGGGCTCAAGGGAAATGAGAGGATCAACCTTGGAAGGAATGTCTCAGCACTCATTACACCAACTCTAGCAATGCCAACAAAGTGCAAGGATCCCGGGACATTCACCATCCCATGCACCATAGGGGAGTTTCACTTCTCTGATGCTCTTTGTGATTTAGGAGCTTCAATAAATGTGATGCCTCACTCTGTTTTCTCTTCATTGCAGATTGGTGAGCTCAAGCCTACAAGGGTAGTGGTGCAGCTAGCGAATAGAGCTACAGCATATCCGGCTGGTGTCCTTGAAGATGTGTTGGTAAAGGTAAAGGACACGATCTTCCCTGCTGATTTCTATGTACTAAACATGGAAGATGACCAGGTAAGTTCTCATGCCCCTATCATTCTTGGTAGACCCTTCCTCAAAACAGCTAAGACCATTATCAATGTTCATGAGGGTACTCTTTCCATGGAATTCGGGGATGAAATCGTGAGGTTTAAAATCCTGGATTCTATGAAGTACCCACCAGAGGAACACTCAGCATTCTTTCTCTCTCATTCTGAGTCTCCATGTGATAGTCCCTCTATTTTTGATTCCCAATCTCTTGGGGACTATTCACTTCTTAATGAAATAATGAGTATTGGGTCCAACTTGATGTCTCATTCTACTTCATCCCCTTTAATTCATGATCTTTCTGATCTTGGGATTGGTTCATTTGTCCAATCATATTCGAATTCTGAGCATGTATACTCTGATTATGATATGGCTGCTAATTTTTCTGATGGATTTGATGCATTGTTCTCTCATTCAGATGATATGTATGATTGTGCACAGATGTCTACGCCACTCATGCTTCCATCCATTCAGCAGCCACCATCACTAGAACTAAAGCCATTGCCACCAAATCTCAAATACTCATACTTGTTAAGTGGTGAAAAATTACCTGTTATCATTGCTAACAATCTCTCTTTTGAACATGAAGAAAAACTTTTGAATCTTTTGAGGGAGAACATCAGGGCAATCGGGTGGACCTTGGCTGACATATCAGGTATTAGCCCCTCCATTTGCATGCATAGGATTCTTTTGGAAGATGGAGCTAAACCGGTGAGGCAACCACAAAGGAGACTCAATCCAACCCTTCTGGAGGTTGTTAAAAAAGAGGTTGAAAAATTGCTCGAGGTAGGTATAATCTATCCCATTTCAGATTCTCAGTGGGTAAGTCCTATTCAGGTTGTGCCTAAGAAAAGTGGTGTTACTGTTGTTAAAAATGAGAAATATGAGTTAGTTCCAATGAGGGTACAAAACAGTTGGCGCGTGTGTATTGATTATAGGAAACTAAATCATTCCACTCGCAAAGATCATTTCCCCCTCCCATTTATTGATCAGATGCTTGAGAGACTAGCTGGGAAGACACACTATTGTTTCTTGGATGGATTTTCTGGATATTTTCAGGTTCCTATAGCTCCGGAGGATCAGGAGAAGACTACATTCACCTGTCCCTTTGGGACATTTGCCTATCGGAGGATGCCATTTGGACTTTGCAATGCCCCAGGTACCTTCCAGAGATGCATGGTGAGTATTTTTTCTGATTTTATTGAGACCTGCATGGAGGTATTTATGGATGATTTTACAGTGTATGGATCTTCATTTGATGAATGTCTAAGTAGTTTGGAAAATGTGTTGAATCGTTGTATTGAGAAGAATCTAGTCCTGAACTTTGAAAAGTGTCATTTCATGGTAGAGCATGGCATTGTCTTAGGGCATGTAGTGTCAAAACATGGGATAGAGGTTGATAGATCTAAGGTAGACATCATTTCATCCTTACCCTACCCTTCATGTGTGCGTGATGTTCGATCATTCCTTGGACATGCTGGATTTTATCGACGCTTCATCAGAGATTTTAGTAAGATCGCTCTACCCTTATCTCGATTGCTTCAAAAAGATATTGACTTCAATTTTGATGATTCATGCAGGGTATCATTTGATGAGCTAAAGAAGTGTCTGACCACTCCAACGATCATACAGCCCCCACGGTGGGAGATTCCTTTTGAGCTTATGTGTGACGCCTCCAACTTCGCGGTTGGAGCTGTCTTATCTCAGAGGGTGGAGGGGCGTTCACATGTGATCGCCTATGCATCGAGGACACTAGATTCAGCCCAATCAAACTACACCACAACAGAAAAGGAGTTTCTTGCTGTTATATTTGCTTTAGATAAATTTCGTTCATATTTATTGGGCTCTAAAGTAGTTGTTTTTTCTGACCATGCAGCTTTGAGGTACCTCCTAAAGAAGCCAGATGCAAAGCCACGACTTATCCGTTGGATGCTACTTCTTCAAGAGTTTGACCTTGAGATAAAGGACAAGAAGGGGTCAGAGAATTTGGTGGCAGACCACATGAGTAGGCTTACTCACACACTAGAGGGTGACACCTTGGACCAGGTACCACTTCGGGACACTTTCCCCGATGAGCATCTCTATACCATCTCAGGTAAGCATCCTTGGTATGCTGATTTAGTTAATTACATTGTTGGCTCTGAAATCCCAGTAAATTTGAAGAAGCATCAAGTCCAAAAATTAAAAAGTGAGTCTAGGTATTATGTGTGGGATGATCCATACCTCTGGCGCATGTGTAGTGACCAAGTCATTAGGAGGTGTGTTCCCGATCATGAGTTTGAGTCTGTTTTGCATTTCTGTCATACACTTGCTTGTGGTGGACACTTTGGACCCCAACGGACAGCTAGGAAGGTTTTAGACTCAGGATTATATTGGCCTAGTTTATTCCATGATTCCCATGTATTTTGTAAGTCATGCTCTCGTTGCCAACACACTGGAAACATTTCAAGAAGAAACGAGATGCCCCAACAACCCATTTTATTCTGTGAGATTTTTGACGTTTGGGGAATTGATTTTATGGGACCTTTTCCTAGTTCATTTGGTTTCTTGTATATCCTTGTTGCTGTAGATTATGTGAGTAAATGGGTGGAGGCCAAGGCCACCAGGACTGACGATTCTCATGTTGTTGTGGATTTTGTCAAAGCACAGATTTTTTGCAGGTTTGGAGTACCAAAGGCCATCATCAGTGACCAAGGGACACACTTTTGCAATAGGAATTTTGCTTCCCTCCTTCGGAAGTATGGGGTGACTCACAAAACATCAACACCATACCACCCCCAAACAAATGGCCAGGCTGAGGTTTCAAATCGTGAGTTGAAACAAATCTTGGAGAAAACCGTGCAGCCAAATAGGAAGGATTGGAGCAAGCGCTTGGATGATGCATTGTGGGCTTATAGGACAGCATACAAGACCCCCATTGGTATGTCCCCATTTCGGATTGTTTTTGGGAAAGCGTGTCATCTCCCCGTGGAAGTCGAGCATCAGGCATATTGGGCTATAAAGAAATGTAACATGGATTTAGCCCAAGCTGGAATTCAAAGGAAGTTGCAAATTCAAGAGCTTGAGGAGATTCGCCTGTCATCATATGAGAACTCAAGGCTCTACAAGGAAAGATCAAAAGCAGCTCATGACAAAATGATCCAACAAAGGGAGTTTCATATTGGAGAGAAAGTCCTTCTCTATAGTTCACGACTGAAGTTGATGCCTGGTAAGTTGCGTTCCAGATGGTTAGGTCCTTATATTGTGTCTAATGTTTTTCCTTATGGTGCAGTGGAGATCACACAAGAGGACACTGGAAGGAGCTTTACAGTCAATGGGCAACGTTTGAAGAGATACATTGAGGGACATCCTACTGATACAGTGGATTTTATCACACTGCATGACCCCATCATCACTTGATCACATCAGGCTGTTCCTAACCCTTTCACTTTTATATTATTTGTCCTATTTAAAAATTCTGCATTTCATGTGCATATATCATCTCACGGGTTCACATTGAGGACAATGCAATATTTTAAGTGTGGGGGAGGGAACCTTTTAGTTTAGTAATTTCAATTGTTTTCCTGTTAAAAAAAAACCAAAAAACAAAAATTGTGTGTTTTTCAAAATTTGTGTGTTTATTTTACAATTTTCTGTGTGTTTTTGAAACTTTTGAGCTGAAATGATTCTCATCACCATTTTTAAATCCATATCAATAAGTGAAACAATTTACCCCTTGAAACTAAGCTTAAATGAATGCTGAAATGACTTTGTTTCAAGTTCAAATATTTAGTAATTTCATGCAAAGTACGCTGAATTTTGAATCCCATGCCAATCTCACTGTCTTTATATTTGAAATCACTTTCCTGTGAGGCTTCTAAACCATTATTTTCATATTCTTTACATTCACCTCACTTCTTGAGAGAGCCAAACCATACTTGATTTAACCAGAATTTGATCTATTCCTGTCAAAACTTGAGGGTTTGAGGTACTTGTGTTTAAATGATTGAGACATTTGTTTGGTATTAAAACCCCTATTTCAAATAATCCTTTTTATAATGGCCTACCTTGAATATTTAATCCTTGTATCCCTTAGAAGCCATGCACAGCCTGTTAGGTTAAGCCACATTACAAGCCAATTTTCCCTATCCAACCAACTCTTGAAGTGAAATTGCATAATCTAGTTGAGCTTAAGTGTGGGGGAAGCTGTCTTGTGTTGTGCCACCACATTATGTGATACTTTGGGTGGAAAATTAAATTCTGAAGAGATGTGTTTGCTGCTAAATAAAGTCATTATATTGAAAGCTGTGCCTTTTCTGGAGCTTTCATGACAAGTGAAGCTGTGCCTTTTCTGGAGCTTCTAATTGAGGTGGAAAGCTGTGCCCATCTGGAGCTTTCAAGAAAATCATGTTCTAGAAGATTGACATTTTTTATGCTGAAATGATGAATGGTGTAAACCTTTCATGACTTTTCATGATGATGGAGCTGAATTGATACTATGGGTATTGAAGAGAAGACCATATTTAAGTGAAAATTAGATTAATGCAATTTTGCTTTAAAAGAGTCAAGCCCTCCTCATTCAGCCTCAGAGTTTTTCACATCTTAATCCTACCAACCGAAAGCCACAGAACAACCCTTAAAAGTACTCATGATAAACATATGTCGTTGACTCACATCGGGTAGCGATGTAGGAATCTATCAAGCCTATGGTGACCCTTGTATGAGTTTGGATGAGAAAGACATTGCAAAAAAATTGATATTTGAGTGATGAGAGAAAATTCAAGCGAGGTAAGTGTTTTGTGCATGGGTGGATAAATGAAGTGGAAATATATTGAATGATATAAATGGAGAACCTGAAATAAGGTTTTTTATGAGGCGTGACATCTTTTTTATTCTTGGTGTGAAATTGATTGATCTTAAAGATATGTGTTTTAAAATTGGTTTTGATTTGATATTGATGTTTACTTGATATGAGGTTTTGCCCAGGTGTGCAAAAGGGTAAGTGTGGGGGAGTTGATAAAACACTATTTTATTGAATATTTTATTGATAATAAATGATATAATTTCCTCACATTGTGTTAAATATGTTTATTTATAAAATATTTGGGATTTGATCATTCATTTGAAAATTTGGTGAAAATTCCAGTTTTACCCTTAATAGTGCACTGTATTATTTCAAAGATAAATATTTTTATATTTATTATTTGAATTTGAAATTTTTTAACAGTGTTCCTAACTTAATTATCTACAACTTTTATTCAGGACACTAAAGCTAAAGAGTTAATTTGTTTGTTGAAATTGGGCCATGAAGTCAAAGTTGGGCTGGGCTCGCCAGAATGGAGAAGGTTCTGTATTTGGGCCATATCCTCTACATACGGGCTTTGATTGAGCCCAAATTTTGAGGAAAGCTCGGCGACAGGATGTGGCACAAATCATCCTTCTGGAAGTCCGGTCAATTCACGCGTTTTGGAGGTCAAATGGGCGGTTCAAGTTTCATTAAAATATTTGGCCGAGATTTTGCATTCACACTTGAAACCACTTTAAACCTAGCCTCCCCTCCACTCTATAAATTAGTGATTTTCTCATTTGGAGAGGCTGGTTCGTGCATTGGGAGATTGGAGGCAGAGGAGAATTGGTTTCAACCAAATTCTACAACCATTGTAAGAGAGGTATCTCTTGAAGCAAGGATCCTCTCATCGAAGCCTCCTTCTCTCCTTCATGTTGTAATTGTTTTGTTTGTGTAATAAACTTCCTTGTTCTTCTTTTATTTCTTCTCTTTTCCTCTGTTTTATTTAAATTTATTCTTCTCTTAATCTTCCTCTTGGGGCTGGAATTCTTGAGTAGAAGCGATATTGGGTTATACCCATTATAAACCTTTGCACATGCAAAACGCTTCTACGATGATTACGCCACCAATGGAAGAGTAATTTTTAGTGATCGATCTATCTTCTACCCTCTTCATTTAATTATTTTGAATCATTGAGCCTACTGTAATTCACTTAATATGATCCATGAATTATGTTTTTAAATTTTAAGAAACTAAGCAAGCAATTGAACAATTAATACAAAAACACGCGAGGTCGAGATTTTGTGTAAATTGTGAGAGTGCGAGCTTAATCGGTAATACAAGACCACTTGGGATAAATTTGTAGAGTTCAAATATAATCCCTAAACACAACTCATCCTCATTTCCAGAATGGATTTGTGCTCTAATTAACCACTGACCATAAGCTAACCTTAAAACAACAATCAAAGCAGGGTTCTGCGATTGCATGTTCCGAAGCTAGCCTAGGGTTTAAGTAATTCCATCTTTGTGGTTAAGTTAACTCTTGTAGGGTTCGAGGGTTAACAAATTAGAGGATCATAATTAAGTGGATATTCATTTAAATGATAATGATTAATATGTAAATGAATAGGTAGAGTTAGATCGATTACGCCTTTTAAAATATTTTCTAAAAAAAAAACATCTTCTTGTTGTGTTATTTTAATCGGAATTCATTTCAAAACTAAAAACAAAAAAAATACAATCTTTTTCCAGCAAACTTCTTCTAGATTCATAAACTATAAACAACCCCCATCCTTTTCTAGTAGTGTTTTTATTCTCTTTTATTTTATTTTTAGAATACCTCTAATAAGATGTTTTAATTCACTTCCTCCTTTGAGAGACGACCTTGGTTAGCCCCCTATGCTACACCAAGTAAACTAAACATTAGCTTCATAGAGTGTTGTGCTTGGAGTTTTATCCAACGTAACTCACTTTTGAAGTTCTTTTGAGAGCGCGTGCGACAACGCTCTTTCAAAGAGTTA
This sequence comes from Viscum album, assembly GCA_963277665.1. NCBI lineage: Eukaryota > Viridiplantae > Streptophyta > Magnoliopsida > Santalales > Viscaceae > Viscum > Viscum album. Next base: position 1,681,402,034 of record OY728135.1, read on the forward strand.
AAATCAAAGTTTGATAAATAAAACATTTTTAATATAGGGTTATACATAAAATAAATTTGATTATAAATATAAATTAGAAAGATAAAAATATGCCCTAAATAATGGTATTTTCTTTATAATTTTTAGACATTAAATAGCTTAATTTATTTATGACACAATGGTGATGTAGTAATTACCTAATTAATGAAATATTAAAATAATTGATATTATAAATATCCAAATATATATAATTTGAGACTTTTTTTGAATTACAATAATTTTAAAGGTTAATATGACATGTTAGGATTGATTAAATTAATTTATTTTGAATAAATAAAGTTGTTATAACTTTAAAAAAATTAATTATTAAATAGTGTCAAAATTGACACAAAGGAGTATTTAAAAAAAATGTTATATTATTAATTGATATTATATTCCTAAAAATATAAGGTTCGGACAAATGACCTAGATAAGGTTATATATATTAATAATTAACCACTTGTGGTTCTCTTGGCTTGTTATAGTAAGTTTATTAACCATATAATATAAAAATACAAAGAGACCCGGTAAATGTTAAACTATTTAACTAAGAGTTAAATATAAATGATAAGGTTAATATAGTGACCCAAACCTATCTAAAATATATTGGTTGTAAGGATTTACACTAATCCCCACCTTATCCTAGAAATAAGTCACTTTTTATCCATTATAAACCGAATATGAATTTATTATAAAATAATATTTTAAGTTTTTCCTAAGGTGCCCCTCACCCCTCTTATAAAAGGGAACTCCCCCTTCTCTCAAATTCATACCTTAAAAGCCTTTTGGTTCGGCCAAACCCTACCAAAATATCCTCTTAACTTTCAAAAATTCACCCTAGAGGCCTTCCTTTAGTCAGAAAGCCAACTTAAGGAGCCATTTTGATCAAATAAAAAGGAATAACCAAAAGAAGAGGTAAAAATATCACCACCTCTTTCAAGTTCCTTACTTCTTCCACTTCATTTTTCTTTGTTGTTTCAATTATAAAATAATAAATCCAGTAACTTCTATATACTTTTATGTTTTTATAAATATGGTAAAACTAAATCCATTATTCTATCCATCCCTTGAATGACATGTCACCATATGTGCGTACGTATGACTTACCGTCTCCACGTCGTGGTGTAATTGTTATTCAATACATTATTATTTGGATGGGTATAATAATGATGTTTAATTCATTTAAATAATAAATATAACATAATAATTATTCTTTATATATGATACACCATCCAATTATATATTATTTTAATATCAAAAGAATGATATTGTCGCTCGTGCGTACGTATGGACTACCGTCTCCACGAATGTGATGAGATTCATCCCCCATCGTATCCATTCAAGACTAATTTTCATTTGATGATTAAAAATAATTTTTAAGGACTTTATATAATTCTGGATATTAATAATATAAAACCTATGGATAACAAACACAGCTTATGTAACAAAACATATAAAAGAAAACGAGTAAGTGAACACCTGAAATGACGATAATACTAAAATATTATTAACAAAGCAATATTAAAAGATCATATATGATATCATATTTATGTATATGATTATTTTATAATTTAATAATAGTGATTTAACTATTATACAGTAGGTTAACCTACCCTCGACCAAGGAAAAGTACAAGGTAAGGGTTTATTTCACAATCTCTTCATTATCCGAGGTTGTTTATACGTAATTATATACTAGGACCACTTTATCATCCACATCCATGTTTCTTAAAAATGTATTTCAAAACATTTTTACTATTTAATAGACAATTGTTTAAAGTCATTTATACCCTTATTTGACCTTATACGTTTTTTAAAGGAATCTTTCCATCGTTTTTTAAACAAGGCACTTTTTGACCTTTTTGACAAATTTAAGGTAAGAATGTTTTTTTAACTTATACGGCAGGTGCGACTATTTTCTGCCATTATAAAATCTTTGAAGCTTCCCTTACAAGATTATAAGAGTATTTTCAAAATAAAGGTTTTATTTTATAATTATGCGACTTTTAAATGATTTCAAAAAGTAGATATCTCTCTCAAATAGTTTTGATTTCATCTATGTCAACATCTTTTGATGGATTTTAAGATTATTTGAAGTTGATTTATTATGATAAAAAAATTCCATATTGTATTGAAAGTTTTGTGATATGTTTGAATATGTATGTGTTATTTTTATACCATTCATGGTTTATGAATAAATTTTTGACATTTCATATGCTAGTTTCAATATGAATGTTTATGTTATGTTTAAACCTGTTCATATGAAGAATGCATTGGACTTAGTAAGTGAGGGGTGGAGCCCGCTATAGCTCCTCGATGCATCGGTAGGTCTCATGAGACAAACTATTGTCTTGGGACAATGTCTTGACAAAATCTTACTTTTAGTCTTGGCACAAGTCCTTGACTATGTGGTTATGATAGTCTGGCATTATCCATCCATTATTTTGAAAGTGGTTATTGATATTTCATATTATTATTAGACTAGTAGAATATCTATGTGAATAAGTAAATGACATTATTTTATTTTATCTTTTCCATATTAAGATAAAGTTCAAGTTTAAAAGGCTTTTGTTTTAGTTATACACTGCCTTAAATGTTTATGCTTATTTACGAAAGTTTCCGCTATATTGTTATCCTTACTGAGCATCTGAGCTCACCCCTTTCTATGTTTTATTTTTCCCAGGATGTGAAGAAGTATTTTATGAATGTCCTGTAGGGATAGTATGAGGATATGAATATGTTCTATGGAGATAAGATGTTGTTGTAGTTTTTCACTTTATGATGTAATGTAAACTTTATGAATGTATCTAGTGATTCTAAGGCTACTAAAATAATCGGTCTTTTGAGACTTGATCTTTTGTGATCATTACAATGATACGTAATAATGCAATGACTCTGGGTAACTAGGGTCGAGGCGTTACAGTTGGTATTAGAGGAAGTTTAGTACAAACCTTAGAAGCTAGATTTAGATAAACTCTGATTAGAGCACATAGACCTAAGATGGACTTTGAGGATTAGTATAGAAGAAAGTCATAGAATTTTGGTATTGTAGAGATTTCGTGAGTTTTCTGAGCAATACATACATGTCTGGATACGAGCAGGTAGAGGTGGCTCTGGTACAGATGTACCTAGGGTTAAAATCCAAAAACACCGCTTTGAGCTAGACTCAAACAAGAACTGGTGCACGATGACGGGCCTTGCTGCACTCTTGGTTACGACACTCCCGGGGGATATGCTTAGGATAATTCTCATTTCCTTTACAAACCACTTTTAAGGTTTTGGGAGTATATACTTCCTCAAAGAAAACATTTATATGATTATGGATTATATCCATAAACTGTTCAACTTATGTCAAGTGTTTTACAAGTTTGGATTTATGTATTGCGATTCATAAACTAATCTAATGTATGCCATTGTATATAAATGGCACCTAGAGGAAGGAATGTGAACTCCCGCAATACGTATGATCCAAAGAGTAAGAAGGATCGTATCTTTCACGGTATTAAGCCAACATTTTGAAGGGAAATAGTCTCCCATGTATTCTCAACATATTAAGAAATAGTATCATGTGTTAATAAGATAAGTAAAGAATTTTATGAGTCCTATGGCTTTGAAGGGAAGGAAGAGAAGAAAATAATGGAAGAGAGAAATATGGGTAAAGGGAAGAGGGAAAAGAAGAATTTTCCCATATGTGATAACTATGGGAAGAAACACCCTGGAACTTGCCTAAAGGGAATGAGAGTTTGTTATAAGTGTGGAGAAAAAGGACACCAAGTACATGACTGTAAGGGTAATACAAAGGTTTCAAATGTACAATTATTCATTTGCAAGGAGTTGGGACACTACACGAACCAATGTCCAAATCATCAGAGTATGCCCCAAATGATGCTATTGGATAATAATCAAGTTATGATACTACCACAGATGAGGAGGAATGATTAGAGTTCTTATGTTGTTATTAAAGAATTATTTCATTGAATGTTGTATCAACGATGTACTGGTTATAATAATTATGAAGTATATAAGGATTGTATTGCAGTACTATTTCATTAAGGACTTGAGATTGTGTGGAACCAATAAAATTGACTCAATATTAGGTTAAAGTTTTGGAAAATATATGGTTGAGATAAAGATAAACCATAATATGGTTTTGATACTCAGGTAGTGATTTTGGAACAATACATGTTTGATTTGGAAAAATTATATTGGATATTCTTGACTACCTTGAAACTGATTAATGATTTGTATATTTCATCATTTTTGGAGTTTACAACATTTTTGGATGGAAGAAGTATATCTAGTATTCTATAAGGAATAAGGGAGCATGAATGTAATCAATAAGGTTTTATGGTAATTCAGGGTGTTACCATGTTTTAAAATAATACATGATGAAGGTGTTCACATGTTATTACATGCAAGACAAGGATCTTCATTGTGTTTAACTTCCTTATAAATTTTGGACTGTGAGTTTGGATAGAAGTATTTTGGATAAGTCTAAAGGTTGGAATGGATTAAGTTTGAAAGTTTATTTTTGAATTTTTATAAAAGGACAACACACAGACCGTGTGACAACCCGTCGTGTCGGACAAAGCTACGGGAATCGAACCCACAACCATAGTGCGATTGGGATTTATCGCCTACCACTGGACTACGTGAATTCCCTGGATTGTATAATGTAGTTTCTTTTTTTAAAGGGTCTGATATGTGAATTATAAATTCATTATTTTTGGAACCCTATACGATTAGGATAAATAGAATTTTTTTTGAAATCTTTTGGAGTGAAAGATGAGTTTTTCGTAGGAATTAGTTGAAGGATGAAACTCTACTTGTCAAGTATATATATATATATATATATATATATATATATATATAATTTTTCCCACTTATTCTATGGGTAAATTAATTCTTAAACTTTAGGGAAGGGATCTTAAAACCAAAAATGTGTTATCCTAATACCTTATGTTTTGTTGAACCGATAGTATTTCAAATCATCATAGATTGATGGATTGGAGACCCTCAATTTTACACTTTTTTGCGATTGATGACCTCAATCAATCCCTATAAATATTTACGTCTTTACTACAATTATGTGTCTCTAATTTCCACCAATGTTCTCTTAATCGAGATCATAATTTGGTGGTGAATTTTTCATTCCCCTTTTCCTCTTATTAAGACTAAATTTTATTAACCCAATTTTCAATGTGGGTTTTCCCACAAAAGTATTTTATATTTTAAACCTTTTATTTTAGAAGAATAATTTCAAATTGAGAGGATGAAATTTATTGAAGGAGGGAAGAATGTAACACCCCAAGATTTCATAGCACGTTATTTCTTCAACATAATTCAATAACTTGCACTACACGCAACACCGAGTTCAAACACACCACGACTTACCAAACTAGCCTTTCAAAAGTGGTTATGAATAGTATTAACTGAATTTTGAATTTTATATAATTCTTATAATTTTAGAATCCATATTATGAGTTTTTTTATACATAATGTAAGAACAAATTAATTTTTCAGATGAAAGAAGTATTTTTCAAAAAAATGAACTTTTACCACCTTTTAATGGTGAACCCTTTTAAATAAAATATTTGAAACTTTTATATATTCAATTTGACAAAATAAACATCTTCTTTATAATTAGGACATAAGAATTTAGTTTCAATAAATTTTTGGTGTTTTTCTGATAACTTTCATATTTGGGTGAATAGTGAAAATACAATATTTTAACTGAAAACAACTTTTTTAATCAAAATAATTTATAGTGTTAAATTATACATTTTAATGGTTTATAAGTATAAATAAATTTTATTTTTACTATTTAATCCAATGCTGGTCATTGTAAGTAATTTTACTTTAAAATTGGATATAAACAAGTGTCAATCTTTTGATAGTTATTATTTCTAAAAAATACGCCTTTTGGTTTTGACAACGGGAATTAATTTTAAATTAATAAATGAAAATTATAAGTTTTGAATTTGGTAAAATAGACATCATTTTGGGATTCAGAATATTGAAATTATCCTAGGGTGAATTTTTGGTATTTTTCTGAAAACATTCAATTTTTGATGAATAGTGAAAAACATTGAGTTATAGTTTAAAACCGAATTTTTATTTAAATAATTATTTATTTTATCTAAATTTAATTAAGGTCAAAATAGATACATAATACCTATATAATTTCAATGTAATTCATTAATGTTAGCTTAGAGTAATTTTAGATATATAAAAATTTTATTGAACTTTTCACTGTCGTTTACCCATCTTCTAGAAGAATTTGAAAATTCACATAAAACTTAATTTTACCGCTTATATGAGTGTAATTTTGAAAATTAGAGAGACACGGTTAATATCAAGGAGTAAAATGTGGTTCAATAAGATAAAAATAATTTTTGGTGAATAATAAATTTTTACTTTTATTTACCACGGTTAAAAGTAAATAGGGTAATTAAGGGTAAAACTGATATTATTTTTACCCTAACACATGTACTAATTCTATTGGATAAGTATAATTCGACCAAAAACAACCTTAGGAATAAAATATGAACCCCTTTGGTCCACTTGGATTATATTAGGATATATATTATTATTTAATTCAAAGAAGAGTTAAAAGAGTTTAAATCAAAGTTTAATAACTAAAACATTTTTAATATAGGGTTATACATAAGATAAATTCGATTATAAATATTAATTTTAAATATAAAAAGATTTCCTACATAATGGTATTTTATTTAGAATTTTTATACATTAAATAATTTAATTTATTTATGACACAATGGTGCTGCAGTAATTACCTAATTAATGAAATATTAAAATAATTGATATTATAAATATCCAAATAAATGTAATTTGAGAATTTTTTCGAATTAAACTAATTTTATAGGTTAATATGACATGTTAGGATTTATTAAATGAATTTATTTCTAATTAATAAAGTTGTTAGAACTTTAACAAAAAACAATTATTAAATAGTGTCAACATTGACATAAAGGAATATTTAAAACAAATATTATATTATTAATTGATATTATATTACTAAAATTATAAGGTTAGTAAAAATGAACTATATAAGGTTATATATATTAATAATTAACCACTTGGGGTTCTCTTGTCTTGTTATAGTAAGTTTACTAACCATATAATATAAAAATACAAAGAGACATGGTAAATGTTAAACTATTTAACTAAAAGTTAAATATAAATGATAAGGTTAATATAGTGACAAAAACCTGTATAAAATATATTTTTTGTAAGGATTTAGACCCATACCCACCTTATCCTTTAAATAAGTCACTTTGGAGACATTATAAACCGAATATGAATTTATTATAAAATAATATTTTAAGTTTTTCCTAAGGTGCCCCTCACCCCTCTTATAAAAGGGCACTCCCCCTTCTCTCAAATTCATACCTTCAAAGCCTTTTGGTTCGTCCAACCCATGGCCAAATATCCTCTCAACTTCCCTAAATTCATCCTAGAGGCCTTCCTTTAGTCATAAAGCCAACTTAAGGATCCATTTTGATCAAATTAAAAGGAAGAACCCGAAGAAGAGGTAAAAATCTCACCACCTCTTTCAAGTTCCTTTCTTCTTCCACTTCCTTTTTCTTTGTTGTTTCTATTATAAAATAATAACTCCAGTATCTTCTATATACTATGATGCTATTATAAATATGGTACAACAAAATTCATTATTATATCCATCCCTTGAATGACATGTCACCATACGTGCGTACGTACGACTTACCGTCTCCAAGTCGTGGTGTAATTATTATTCAATACATTATTATTAGGATGGGTATAATAATGATGTGTAATTCATGTAAATAATAAATATAACATGATAATTATTCGGTATATATTATACAACATCCAATTATATATTATTTTAATATCTAAATAATGATATTGTCGCTCGTGCGTACGTACAGACTACAGTCTCCATGAACGCGATGAGATTCATCCCCCATCGCATCCATTAAAGACTAATTTTAATTTTATGATTAAAAATAATGTTTAAGGACTTGATATAATTCTGGATATGAATAAGATACAAACTATGGATAAAAAACACAGATTATGTAACAAAACATATAAAAGAAAACGAGTAAGTGAACACCTGAAACGACGATAATACTAAAACATTATTAACAAAGAAATATTAAAAGATCATATATGATATCATATTTATGTATATGATTCTTGTTTAATTTAATAATAGTGATTAAACTATTATACAGGAGGTTAACCTACCCTCGACCAAGGAAAAGTACAAGGTAAGGTTTTATTTCACAATCTCTTCATTATCCGAGGTTGTTTATACGTAATTATCTACTAAGACATCTTTATCATCCACATCCATGTTTCTTAAAAATGTATTTCAAAACATTTTTACTATTGAATAGAAAATGGTTTAAATTCATTTATACCCTTATTTTACCTTATAAATTTTTTAAAGGAATATTTCTGCCATTTTCCAAACAAGGTACTTTTTGACCTTTTCAACAAATTTAAGGTAAGAATGTTTTTTTAACTTATACGGCAGGTGTGGCTATTTTCCGCCGTTATAAAATCATCGAATATTCCCTTACAAGATTAAAAGAGTATTTTCAAAATAAAGGTTTTATTTTATAATTATGCGACTTTTAAATGATTTCAAAAAGGAGATATCTCTCTCAAATAGTTTTGATTTCATCTATGTCAACATCTTTTAATGGATTTTAATCTTATTTGAAGTTGATTTATTATGATACAAAACTTCCATGTTGTATTGAAGGTTTTGTGATATGTTTGACTATGGATGTGTTATTTTTATACCATTCATGGTTTATGGATAAATTGCTGACATTTCATATGCTAGTTTCAATACGAATGTTTATGTTATGTTTAAACCTGTTCATATGAGGAATGCATTGGATTTAGTAAGTGATGGGTGGAGCCTTCTATAGATCCTCGATGCATCGGTAGGTCTCATTAGGCAAACTAGTGTCTTGGCACAAGGCTTTGAAAAAATCTTATTTTTAGTCTTGGAACAAGGCCTTGACTATGTGGTTATGATAGTCTGGCATTATGCATTCCATTATTATGAAAGTGGTTATTGACATTGCATGTGATTATTCGACTAGTGGAATATCCATGTGAATAAGTAAATGGAATTATTTCATTTTATCTTTTCCATATTATTCTTAATTTCAAGTTTAAAAGGTTTTTGATTTAGTTATACACTATCTAAAATTTTTATGCTTATTTACGAAAGTTTCCGCTATATTGTTATCCTTACTGAGCATCTTAGCTCACCCCTTTCTATGTTTTATTTTTCCCAGGATGTGAAGAAGTATTTTATGAATGACCTGCAGGGATAGTATGAGGATATGCATGTGGTCTATGGATGCAATATGTTGTTGTATTTTTTTACTTTATGATGTAATGTAAACTTTATGAATGTATCTAGTGATTCTAAGGCTACTAAACTAATCGGTCTTTCGAGACTTGATCTTTTGTGATCATGCCAATGATACGTAATAATGCACCGACTCTGGGTAACTGGGGTCGGGGCATTACATTGTTTAATTCATTTACATGATGTGTAACTAGATAAATTTGATAGGCATGAATAAGTACATAGAATGATGCAAACTCAGAGCCCCACACATTACACGTTATGTACACCAATCACACGATGTGTAAATTCTCAAACAAAACTAAAAAATAGTTATTTAAGATAAGATTATGATATAAATATCATTTAATGCCTATTGAAACCCATTATGATTGGAGACTCATTAAATGATCTATTTATGACATCTTGAGCATGATGGTGGACTATAAATATCAGCATAGGATAGAAGAGAAGAGTATGATCGGTGAAGGAAGATTTGGATAATGGCCTACTGCTGCTCTGCGCTACTACCTTATTTTCTTTTCATTTATTTACTTTCATTCTTGTGATATCTCTCCTATCCCGCATCAAATTGACTTCACCATCCATGGTGGGGTAGTTTCATTGAGTGATTAGGAAAGGTGGAGGTTGTACCTATGTTCTTTTCTTGAGTTTATGTTCCTCAATTAAATAAGATTCTTTATTTTTTCTGCATATAGTTTCAAGTCATAATTCGGTCTTAAATTCCGAATGTTGTTTTTTTAATTTTTGATTATTTTATTTATAATTTAATTGGTCGATTATCCATTTCTCTCTCAACCCAATTTATTTCTGTATATGGTAGAACTATTTTTTTTGGGCAGTGAGTGCTCGACGATCATCAACATGTGTGTAAAATTGTAATTTTGAATATTTGTTTATTATGGAATGAAAATTCCTAGTTAGGGATTTCCCAAATTAATCATGATAACCTTATCCAATGTTATAAACATAGTAATAAGGGTAGACCAACCTGAGGTTTTAGATGTTAATATTCTCATCATAACAATCTGGCCACGGGGGAGAGAGGAACTGGTAGATGAAGCACTCTTATACCATTCAACGGAATAAAATGGGTTAAAATTTGTTATCCATGATATCAATGCACTAGGTCTAGACAAATCCTATATGACAATCATTTCTCTCAAAAAAATTCAAATCAATTAAATTAAGCTATTTTTTTCTTTCAATTTCACAACCTAATATTAAAATTCAATTTTCCTAAAATCAACCAAAAATTGACAACCATGTATTGTGTGAACTTCTCTATGGGAGACTACCTAGGGTTAACCACTAGAATATAATTAGGTAATAAAAAATATTTTTTTCTACACCCTATGACAGGCATGAGTCAGGCCTCCATCGACAACGAGTGGTCAAAACCACATCCACTGAGTATTATCTACGTGCACATGACTCCAACAACAATCTCAACTAATAATTATGAGCTTTAATCACCAATATTTCATAAGAGACATCCCTAGGGAGCCCATGTTTTTCCCTCTTTTCAATGATATTTCACACTTATATGCCTTATTTTATGATTTATGATCAATTATTTGTTTGTTATATATATTTTTTGAATAGTTATTTTACTCATATCTCATCCTATTCTCACTTATAATCATTAATTGTTATCAATTTTCTTCATCTTTACTACGTGTTTGAGTTCACCCCTTTCTTATGTTTCCAATCACTTAGTTATATAGATTAGTGTAATCCACAAGAATTATAGTATGGATTCTATTATATATTAATTATGGAGAAATTTTCACAAGTTTCTTAAAATAATTTTCCTATATAATTAGTCTCCAAAGACACTAAACCAAAATGTTCTTCAAGTTGTATGAGATTTTGTGAGGTGTAATACTAATGTGAAATTTGTGTAAGTTTATCTTGAATCATATCACTTGATATCAATGTTAAATTTTAAATGTATGTATTGTTATCTTTAGTCCCAATAGTGAAGTTTTAGGGAATCTCATACCGATAATCATAGAAATCAATTCTATAAGGTGTTATTACACCAAGAGATTGTCACGACCCGCCCTCGGGGTCCGTGCCGTGACTACCCCAAGCCCGCCTTCCATAGGCCAGGGGCTGGCGACTAGCACCAAGGCGTAAATCCCGGTAAAATGGGAAGGCATTGCCTTTGTAAAGTAAACAAACACCACAGAGAAAGCAAGCGGAAAGTAAACACTAAGCAAAAGCAGAGTACAACTGAAAGTGCGGAAAAGTAAATGGGCCAGTATAAAAACCCAAACTGAAAGTAAAGTACAACTCGAAAGGGAAAACAGCAACTGAAGGTAAAAGCCGCTACACCAAGCTGTCCACTGGAAATCCCACCTAAAGGGTGGGTACAGATAGCTCCTCTGCTCCACGGGTCCCGCCGTCCGCTCCGAGCACGTCCCGCCCAGTGGTCCACCTCCGGGTACCGTCCCGCTCTGCAAGCCTCAACTAAGGTCAACGCTGTCCGTCGTCTGCAACCAACACAACGTAGTGCGGGCAAAGCCCGTGCAGGGGTGAGTATAAGCTACTCAGTAGGGACCCCTAGACCCCTGAAGGTCTCCCGAAATCCACAAAGGATAAACCACAAAGAAAGGTACAATCACGAAGTAACAACCGACACTGCTTAGGTATATGCCCATACATATACCTAAGTCACCAATTTCAGATACGCTCCAACCTCCGAGCCCAAGTACAACTCAGTCCACACAGGAAAGTAAACGTATTCCACACAGGAAAGAAAAACGTAATCCACACAGGATTGCACAACACAATCCACAAAAGAAAGCAATAGGTTTCAGCTCACACAGGATTTTCATTATCAAAAACGTAACTACTGAAGAGCCCCATCTCTGAAGTGTACAGTGTCCTGTCACGACTCTGAGATACTGCTCACTAACCTAAGACTGCTAAGGTACTCCTCCTGTCGAGTACCGCGGGTCTGCCGCCAACTACCGGGCGCTCCGTCCGCTGAGGGTCTGCTGCCAAATACCGGGCGCTCACCCAAATAGCCTACAGAGGTACTCCTCCAGTCGAGTACCGCGGGTCTGCTGCCAACTACCAGGCGCTCCGTCCGTCGTGGGTCTGCCGCCAAATACCGGGCGCTCCGTCCACTGGGCTAGTCGACTCACTCCAAGTCGAGTCGGTCGAGCAGTCTTCAGGTCTCAGCCGACTACACGGTCTCCGTACTCCGTACGCTCGTCTCCAGTATCGCGGGTCTGCCGCTACAACCAAGCGCACCACCTCAATCGAGTAGAACAGAAGATTCAGCTCACACATGTATACTTCTTCGGATGACGTTAAAGATGATCAAAGAACCATCTAAGTCGTCGGACCCACGAAGGATCGATAGGTACTAACCCCCGTAGTGACCTACACAGGATCAGACTCACTCAGGATCGGGCCCACGCAGGACCTGTAGCATTGATCCACGTAGGATCGCTGAGTGCAGTAGTCGTCGCCGTCGAATCCACACAGGATCTCTGTACTGTTGTTGTCGCAGTCACAGTAGCAGTAGCAGTAGCAGTCACAGTAACAGTCGCAGCCAGCACTAGGGTTCCCGCACACAGCAAGCTCGTTCGGAGGATCCGCTCCACGAGCCGAGAGGCTGATACATCAACTATCACAAAGTCCAGAGTTGATGTATCCAAAAGTTCTGTATCGTCAACAGGAACTCAACGCATCAGACGGCGCGTCGATCGGACGCCCGGTCTGAGAGTTATTGACATTTTTGTCCCCGGGGCCTGGTTGGTTTTTAAGGCAAAACCAACCCGACCGTACTCCACCTATGTCCAAACCTCGGGCGGAGTATGCCAAAAGATCCGTCTCACTAAGAGGAATACAACACAGCTGACGGCACGTCAATCGGACGTCCGTAGCTCAAGATATGAGCGTTTCCGCTCCGAAGGCCCGGTTGGTTTCGTGAACGAACCAACCCGGCCGAACTCAAAGTAATCCGAAACCTTGAGTGCAATATACCGAAACGACCGTCTCGATCCAAGGATCGCGTTTCCGCAGACGGTTCATCAATCGGAGGTCCGTGGCTCAGGTTATGTCCAGAAGACCGAAACTGATTCGAAACGGGGGGTCCGGGTCCGGGCCGACCCGGCCCGACCCCCCCTGGGTCGGCCCGAACCGGGTCGACCCGAACCGGGTCGGACCGACCCGGTCCGCTGGACCCGGCCCGGCTGGTGGCGGCGCGGCGGCGTGGTCCGGCCAGCGTGCCGCGCATGTGCCGCATGCGGGGGGTGAAACCACCCCTTTTCCGGATCTCGGCCGGCCTAAGGCCGACCGTTTCTTTACACACGCGGGACCCGCGGGTCCCGCCTCCTGTCCAAACCGGCGGCCGGCGCGGCCGGCTGCCTTCCTCTTCTCCGCCGCGGCCGTAGCCGCGACTCCTCTTCTCCTCCGCGGCCGTAGCCGCGGCTCCTCTTCTCCGCCGCGGCCGTAGTCGCGACTCCTCTTCTCCGCCGCGGCCGTAGCTGCGGCTCGCCGCCCCTGGCTGTTCCGCCGCGGCCGTAGGGCCGCGGCCCACCTGATCTCCGGCGCCGGCAAGGCCGGCGCCCCTGGCTGCTCCGCCGCGGCCGTAGGGCCGCGGCCTTCCATGATCTCCGGCGCCGGTGGCCCGGCTGGCCGCCGGTCGCCTCCTTGTTCCGCCGCGGCCCGTCTCCGGCCGCGGTCTCTTTCGTAAACAACGACGCGGTGCGTCGGCACCGCGTTTCTTCTTCGCCGCTCGCTCCGGCCATTAATTCTTTTGTTCCTGCGCGGTTGCAACGACACCGCGCTGTCTCCTCTAAATTAACACGAAAGAATAGAAGGGGGAGGATAATCGGCCGTGTTCGTGCGGTCCGGTCTCCTCCCGTTATAACGATATCAGTTGGCCAATCGTGTAAACACAACAATGAACATTTCAAAAAATTTTAATAAAATTTGGAACTATGCCCAACGGATTTTCTTTCATGCTCGAGGGAAAGAAAACACATAATTTAAAAAGGGAAAACCCCTACCTTGGTTCTGGAACGAAAATTCGATGATCGACAACGATTCGCGGAAGTCGAGCGTCGTGGAAGAAGAACGTCGATGTCGCGGTTATGTCGTCACGGGAGACGGAGAAAAGAGGAGCGGCGTTCTTCGTCGGAGTTCGAAGGTTCTTCGTGTTCTTCGTCAGAGTTTCAAGAAGAAGAAGAATAAGGTGAAGCTCCAAAATTCCTCTCAAGGTGGTAAAATAATTCTCCCAGAATAAAATAAGCTTTAAGCTTATATTATTACACAACTTTACCACATGAATTTCAAAGGTTTGAATTTGAACAACTCACCTCAATTAATACTTAAAGTTGTCAAACATTAATTAAAAGGAGAGTTAAAGGGAGATGGAAGGTTGAGTTTCGTGTGGGCCCCACCACACTTAATCTTCCCAAGGGAGGTTAAGTGGATGTGGGTCCCACTCCCAACTCCCTTTGGAAGGATTTATAAAAAACACATCAAGTTAAAATAAAATTTTGTATTTCACAAATTTTATTTAACTTAATCTAAAAAACCCAAAAACTAACTTTCAACCCGTAACAAACACAACTTCCGAAAAAGTCTATTTAAGTGAATATCGGCGCTGCGAGTTCATCGGTGCCCTCGGATTTCAATTCCGAGCACCGGATCAAAAGTTAGGAATTCCCGCTCGTTCGTTCACTGAACGTACCCGAGCCAAACTTCAGAAATTGATTCCGGGCACTCCGGGCCTCGGAATCAGGTGCCTTCAGAAACCGCGCTCTTGTAAAATTCCAAAGAAAATTAAGAAAAAATTTCCCTTGAATTTTACAGGTCTTTACATTACTCCCACCTCAGGGCTTTACGTCCCCGTAAAGATACATCAAAAACTAGGGAAACAAAAGAGGGTACTGAGCACGCATCTGAGCCTCCCGCTCCCATGTGCTCTCCTGGAGATTCCCGTGCTGCCATCTGATGCACACAAGAGGAATCGATCACCCACGCAGGACCCGCTCTTGTCGATCCTCTATCTCCACTGGGACCTCCGTAAAAGTCGCCCCATCGTCAACGTCAAGCTCCCCATGGTCAATGATGTGCGTCGGGTCGTGCACATATCTTCTCAGCTGAGATACGTGGAAGACGTCGTGCACCCGGTGCAACTGAGGTGGCAGAGCCAGGCGATAAGCCACCTCGCCAACCCTGTTGAGGACCTGAAAGGGTCCGATGAAGCGCGGAGATAACTTGCTGCCTTGGCCAAATCTCTGAATACCACGTCGAGGTGAGACCCGCAAGAAGACATGGTCGCTATCCTCGAACTCTAGTGGCCTCCGCCTCCTATCAGCGTAAGGCTTCTGCCGGCTCTGAGCTGTACTCATCCGCTCCTGGATGACCTGGACCTTCTCTGTCGTGGCCTGGACCATCTCCGGTCCCACCAGAGCTGCAAGATTTCTTCTTTGCCGATAAGAGAAATCTGGTCCCATCCCCTGGATGAACCACATTCTCTGCCTAAAACAGTCAATCCTAACATGGATGATACTAATCCATACCAAGGATGACGTCGTAAGGCCTCGACGCTACTACTAAGAGATTCAACCGTTACTCTCACCTCCAAGGGTTGAGTCACACTGTCGGCATCAGTGTGTGGTAACTGGGTCTCCTCCAGTAGATGTCTCACAAGTGAGGGTCAAGTCAACAGCCAAAACTGGAACCTCTTAGTAACATCACGAAAGAGGACAGGAACGAAAATATCACAAAGGTATGCGTATTTTATTATTGCAGCTCATAATACAAGACGCTACACAAATGCAACAAGGAACCAGAAGTACAAAGGATGTATCCACTAGTTCTTCTCCTGTCCATCAGCTCCCAGAGCTCCATGATCGAAGGCCTCGGTTGCCTGAAGTTGAGCTCTCGCATGTTCACCTACTCCCTGTGGTCGGGGTGGACCCCCTGGTGGTGGTGGTGTAAGAGCCTCAAAGCGTCTCCCACCACCGGCTGCTCGTCCAGCTCCTCTGCCTCGTCCGCCTCCTCCCTGCGGACCGCCACGGTCGAACCTCTGCCTCTGCCTGGGAGGTTCTTCACTTAACTGCTGATAATCAGCATGGCGGGTCGGACAGTCACGAGCCATGTGACCAATCCCGCCACAGGAGTAACACTGCCCACTCTCGGCACGCCTGGCTCTGACTCCACCCCGGCTTCCCCGTATAACTGAGCCTGAGTCGTGCAGTAGGCCACCGGTAGGTCTGGTCTGCCTGGACCCCTGAGTCATCCGCCGACTGCCTGCTGTAGATGACTCTGCCACATGCCGCCCCTGCGGTGGGTCGCTGCGCTGGTGTAGACTTAGCAAGGAAGCTCTCGATCAGAAGGGCCCGCTCTAGTACTCCTGTCTGAGTCGGTATGCTGAGGGAGATCAGCGATGCCCTGATCTCGTGTCTCAAACCCTGCTCGAAGGTCCGGGCCCGGAAGAATGGGTCCCGTACCATGTCGGTCGAGTAGCGTGAGAGATCGGTAAATCTCGCCGAGTACTGAGCGACCGTCATGCTGCCCTGCCGCAGCTGAAGAAGCTCCTGGATACGCACCGCACGAAGGGTGGCTGGGACGAACTCCGAGCGAAAAAGGCTCTCAAAGTCCGTCCAAAGTAGAGATGCCTCATCGTGCACCTGGAGCATGAAGCTCCACCATCGTCCTGCTGCTGCGTGTAGTAGGCTCGCAGCGAGGATCACCATGAGGTCTGATGGTGTCCTCACTAGCCTAAACACTCATACCACTGCCTCCAGCCAGTCCTCTGCTGCCTGGGGATCCGTCTCCCCGCGAAACCTGGGTGGTCGCTGGCGCTGAAACTCATGCAGTGCGCTGAGGCGACGTGCATCGTCAGCGGCTGGTGTTGGAAGTATCGGGGGCTCGACGGGTAGTGCTACCGCCGGTGCCACTGCTGACAAAGGGCCCTGCACCGAGGCCTCGTCGCTCGGTGGGCTGTCGTCACGCTCAACTCTCAGAACCCTACCTTGCTGCCGTCGTGGGGCCATCCTGAAAAGGAAACAGGTGCGCCACTGTCAGAACAGTATACCTGGTGAGCTGATATAAGTAATCACAAAGAAAACTTTGAAACACACACGCAATCAATGTTTTCGTGCATTAAGTCGGAAATCAGAAGTCAGGGTCCTGGTGTACGGATACGTCGGCCGCCGCACCAACACTGGACTCCCTGGATTGATAACCACACTCAATACGCTAAACATTATTGCTTCACATAGAAAAGATCAGAGTTCGCGGTAGAACCGAACTCCTTTGATACCAATTTGTCACGACCCGCCCTCGGGGTCCGTGCCGTGACTACCCCAAGCCCGCCTTCCATAGGCCAGGGGCTGGCGACTAGCACCAAGGCGTAAATCCCGGTAAAATGGGAAGGAATTGCCTTTGTAAAGTAAACAAACACCACAGAGAAAGCAAGCGGAAAGTAAACACTAAGCAAAAGCAGAGTACAACTGAAAGTGCGGAAAAGTAAATGGGCTAGTATACAAACCCAAATTGAAAGTAAAGTACAACTCGAAAGGGAAAACAACAACTGAAGGTAAAAGCCGCTACACCGAGCTATCCACTGGAAATCCCACCTGAAGGGTGGGTACAGATAGCTCCTCTGCTCTACGGGTCCCGCCGTCCGCTCCGAGCACGTCCCGCCCAGTGGTCCACCTCCGGGTACCGTCCCGCTCTGCAAGCCTCAGCTAAGGTCAACGCTGTCCGTCGTCTGCAACAAACACAACGTAGTGCGGGCAAAGCCCGTGCAGGGGTGAGTATAAGCTACTCAGTAGGGACCCCGAGACCCCTGAAGGTCTCCCGAAATCCACAAAGGATAAACCACAAAGAAAGGTACAATCACGAAGTAACAACCGACACTGCTTAGGTATATGCCCATACATATACCTAAGTCACCAATTTCAGATACGCTCCAACCTCCGAGCCCAAGTACAACTCAGTCCACACAGGAAAGTAAACGTATTCCACACAGGAAAGCAAAACGTAATCCACACAGGATTTCACAACACAATCCACACAGGAAAGCAATAGGTTTCAGCTCACATAGGATTTTCATTATAAAAAACGTAACTACTGAAGAGCCCCATCTCTGAAGTGTACAGTGTCCTGTCATGACTCTGAGATACTGCTCACTAACCTAAGACTGCTGAGGTACTCCTCCTGTCGAGTACCGCGGGTCTGCCGCCAACTACCGGGCGCTCCGTCTGCTGAGGGTCTGCTGCCAAATACCGGGCGCTCACCCAAATAGCCTACAGAGGTACTCCTCCAGTCGAGTACCGCGGGTCTGCTGCCAACTACCAGGCGCTCCGTCCGTCGTGGGTCTGCCGCCAAATACCGGGCACTACGTCCACTGGGCTAGTCAACTCACTCCAAGTCGAGTCAGTCGAGCAGTCTTCAGGTCTCAGCCGGCTACACTGTCTCCGTACTCCGTACGCTCGTCTCCAGTATCGCGGGTCTGCCGCTACAACCAAGCGCACCACCTCAATCGAGTAGAACAGAAGATTCAGCTCACACATGTATACTTCTTCGGATGACGTTAAAGATGATCAAAGAACCATCTAAGTCGTCGGACCCACGAAGGATCGATAGGTACTAACCCCCGCAGTGACCTACACAGGATCAGACTCACTCAGGATCGGGCCCATGCAGGACCTGTAGCACTGATCCACGTAGGATCGCTGAGTGCAGTAGTCGTCGCCGTCGAATCCACACAGGATCTCTGTACTGTTGTCGTCGCAGTCACAGTAGCAGTAGCAGTAGCAGTCACAGTAACAGTCGCAGCCAGCACTAGGGTTCCCGCACACAGCAAGCTCGTTCGGAGGATCCGCTCCACGAGCCGAGAGGCTGATACATCAACTGTCACAAAGTCCAGAGTTGATGTATCCAAAAGTTCCGTATCGTCAACAGGAACTCAACGCATCAGACGGCGCGTCGATCGGACGCCCGGTCTGAGAGTTATTGGCATTTTCGTCCCCGGGGCCCGGTTGGTTTTTAAGGCAAAACCAACCCGACCGTACTCCACCTGCATCCAAACCTCGGGCGGAGTATGCCAAAAGATCCGTCTCACTAAGAGGAACACAACACAGCTGACAGCACGTCAATCGGACGTCCGTAGCTCAAGATATGAGCGTTTCTGCTCCGAAGGCCCGGTTGGTTTCGTGAACGAACCAACCCGGCCGAACTCAAAGTAATCCGAAACCTTGAGTGCGATATACCGAAACGACCGTCTCGATCCAAGGATCGCGTTTCCGCAGACGGTTTGTCAATCGGAGGTCCGTGGCTCAGGTCATGGCCACAACACTGAAACTGATTCGAAACGGGGGGTCCGGGTCCGGGCCGACCCGGCCCGAACCCCTCCCCCCTGGGTCGGCCCGAACCGGGTCGACCCGAACCGGGTCGGACCGACCCGGTCCGCTGGACCCGGCCCGGCCGGTGGCGGCGCGGCGGCGCGGCCAGCAAGCCGCGCATGTGCCGCACGCGGGGGGTGAAACCCCCCCTTTTCCGGATCTCGGCCGGCCTAAGGCCGGCCGTTTCTTTACACACGCGGGACCCGCGGGTCCCGCCTCCTGTCCAAACCGGCGGCCGGCGCGGCCGACCGCCTTCCTCTTCTCCGCCGCGGCCGTAGCCGCGGCTCTTCTCCGATCTCCGGCGGCCGGCGAGGCCGGCCGCCCCTGGTTGTTCCGCCGCGGCCGTAGGGCCGCGGCCCACCTGATCTCCGGCGCCGGCAAGGCCGGCGCCCTTGGCTGCTCCGCCGCGGCCGTAGGGCCGTGGCCTTCCATGATCTCCGGCGCCGGCGGCCCGGCTGGCCGCCGGTCGCCTCCTTGTTCCGCCGCGGCCCGTCTCCGGCCGCGGTCTCTTTCGTAAACAACGACGCGGTGCGTCGGCACCGTGTTTCTTCGTCGCAGCTCGCTCCGGCCATTAATTCTTTTGTTCCTGCGCGGTTGCAACGACACCGCGCTGTCTCCGCTAAATTAACACGAAAGAATAGAAGGGGGAGGAGAATCGGCCGTGTTCGTGCGGTCCGGTCTCCTCCCGTTATAACGATATCAGTTGGCCAATCGTGTAAACACAACAATGAACGTTTCACAAATTTTTAATAAAATTTGGAACTATGCCCAACGGATTTTCTTTCATGCTCGAGGGAAAGAAAACATATAATTTAAAAAGGTCAAACCCCTACCTTGGTTCTGGAACGAAAATTCGATGATCGACAATGATTCACGGAAGTCGAGCGTCGCGGAAGAAGAACGTCGATGTCGCGGTTATGTCGTCACGGGAGACGGAGAAAAGAGGAGCGGCGTTCTTCGTCGGAGTTCGAAGGTTCTTCGTGTTCTTCGTCAGAGTTTGAAGAAGAAGAAGAATAAGGTGAAGCTCCAAAATTCCTCTCAAGGTGGTAAAAGAATTCTCCCAGAATAAAATAAGCTTTAAGCTTATATTATTACACAACTTTACCACATGAATTTCAAAGGTTTGAATTTGAACAACTCACCTCAATTAATACTTAAAGTTGTCAAACATTAATTAAAAGGAGAGTTAAAGGGAGATGGAAGGTTGGGTTTCATGTGGGCCCCACCACACTTAATCCTCCCAAGGGAGGTTAAGTGGATGTGGGTCCCACTCCCAACTCCCTTTGGAAGGATTTATAAAAAACACATCAAGTTAAAATAAAATTTTGTATTTCACAAATTTTATTTAACTTAATCTAAAAAACCCAAAAACTAACTTTCAACCCGTAAAAAACGCAACTTCCGAAAAGGTCTCCTTAAGCGAATATTGGCGCTGCGAGTTCATCGGTGCCCTCGGATTTCAATTCAGAGCACCGGATCAAAAGTTAGGAATTCCCGCTCGTTCTTTCACTGAACGTACCCGAGCCAAACTTCGGAAATTGATTCCGGGCACTCCGGGCCTCGGAATCAGGTGCCGTCAGAAACCGCGCTCTTGTAAAATTACAAAGAAAATTAAGAAAAAATTTCCCTTGAATTTTATGGGTCTTTACAGAGATAAGAAACATTGTCTACAAATAAATAACTGATAATCATATAAATCAATGCTATAAGGTGTTATTCCACCAAGAGATAAGAACATTGTCCATAAATAAATAAAAAATAAAAAAAAACAAAATTCATTTATATCAAAGATCAACCTTTGGATTCTATATACATATCACCTTAATAAGATTAAATAAAGTGTTTAGATATGATGAAATGTGGGATATTTGAGAGACATGGAAATCACTAATCAATGATGGGAAATTACCAAGGGAAGGAAAGAGGGTGTAGAGATCACAAGGGGATAGATCATAGATTTTTGAAAAGTGTGAGTGATAAGAATTAGGGGAGATCCCATTAATATGGCTTTGTGTTTTTTTAAAATAGTAAGTTGATTCATTGTTTTGATTAATGAATAGAAGAACTATATTTCTAACTATGTGGTACTAACGGAAAAAAATATGGATTTTTTTACCCTTTCTCCTAGTAATGGTGACCATGTTCCCAAATTTTATAACATGGGAAATGTATCAAAACCTCTAAATTTTTATTCTAATTTTTTTGAAAAGTAATATAATAAATAATAAAAAATACATAAAAAATAGTAATATTGTGAGTTCCACCCTCCTGGAATTATATTCTAGCATCCCGACACTATTTTCCAGTTTATTAGTGCTCCGTGTTGGTTGGCCACTGGGACTTAGGCACGCCACCCCTTATTCCAAAGGATGATAAATAGAAAAAAGTGTCTCATAGGTTATATTGGAGTGAATATACACTCTAGTGATGATTGTAATAATGACCCATATATATATATATATAACATACCAGAAGAAGGATTATACCAATAGAAGAAATATAATAAACACAATAGTAATAAAAACTCCAAAAGAATCATACCAGTTGTAGATAGATACTCATGTCAAGAAAAATCACACAAACTTGATAATAAATTCCACTCACGGATGATCATGTAGGTAAATATATAAAAACCCAAATAAAGGTCTAGATAAATGAGGATGAACCACTAGGACGACTACCATCCATCCCATAGAAAACCGGTACATCCATGATCACTATGATCCAGCTCTAGATCCTGATACCTTACTTGATCTCAAAAACATATTTTCTATACACGTCCAAAGGGGAAAATGTTGGGTGTGAGTATAAAATCAGTAGTCCACCGACAATGTGTTCATGTATTACATCAATAATTATACAGTTTCCACATACATAAATAAGTAGAAGCAAATCACAAATAAAAATAATAAAATTTCTCCACCTTTGCACAAAAGACACAAGTGGATGTTTCACTTGATTTATCCAATCTAGGAGTGGACTATTATATCCATGGTCATTCATACCAGAAGAACCTTAGTATCAAAATTATGTGCATATCTCCCAACACCTCATGCCATCTGATACCTCATGTTCCAACAATAATTTAACTGAAATCTCATCAGAATGCCCATCAAATAATTATTGGTCCCTCAGACCTCCATTCAAAAGTGACCATAGGAAAAAAAACATGAAATACCAAGTCATGATGATATCTATAATCCAATGTATAATAAATCACCATAGGCTCAATATCCTTAAATCCCAATGCATAGTGACATTTGTGTTCCAATTAATAATAATACACTATTGGCCCAATAGGCCGACGTAAAGAGTCACAATAATATATTTCCTTTAACAATATCATCCCATCATCCTCAAATATAATAGTGAGACTTATCCCCAACTGATGGTCTCTAACTCCATCTCTCTTGGATTTCTATGGTGAGAACCTCCTCTATAACTGATGTTCAACACCATCCACTATGATTCAATAACTATGGATGCCTCGACAAACAATGAGTGTTTAACACCACCTCAAACAAGTTCTATATTTGTGCACATGACTCCAATTGCAATTCCAGATATCAATAGTGAGTGGTAATCACCAACTTTTCCAAAGACAAACTAGCTATCATCTTCATTTCCACATGCGAGTAATGTCACCCAATTATGATGGTCAATATCATCCCAAGTTCTATGGTCCATTACCTTATCATGAAGATCTACTTGCATTAATTCCAACAACCATGTCGCCTCAAACTAGTGATAAACATCACCCCATGTATATCAGTAAATTTCCTCATCCTCACAAACCATTTCATCTATGTCTCGGTGATCAACATCACCTCAATACCTCGGGCCATGCCTGCCACATTCCAAAGTAACCCATGCACTAATATCAAATTTTATTAATTAAATTAAATAAAAGGCCTAACCTATTGAATTGGTCAATAGACCCATACTCAACTTAACATATTTAAATAGTCTATAAAATTCCAATAAGACTCTCATAATATAAATTAAACAATTTAATGAAAATAGTTAATTAATTAAGGGTTTCACCCAGTGAACCCACATGTGCATATTTAATAAGGCACCATATAACACCCAAATTATTAAGGATAAATCTATGAACCACCTACCTTTCACTCATAGGTGATTTCCCATTGAATATTGGCATCTAATTTGAGCCATATTTGAAGAAAATAGAGTTTCATAAAAACTTCCCGAATGTAGGGAAAGATAAAATGCATGGACTTATGACACAATATAAGGAAATAAATGATGAGTAGAAGTAAAAGGATTAAATGCATTACAAATAGGAATCTATTTCCACTGAAGGATCGTGGATCTATGATCAAAGGATAAAGGGAGGACAAAGACAAGAAAGTGGGGATGAAGATAGATCTATGGCTACTAGAGGAGGCATACATATTTTAGGAAGGCGATGATGGATATCCTCCAAATGATATTGTGTTAAAATGGTCATTTTGGTCTCTTTTAAAAGCCACATGGTTACTACATGATTTTGAAAACCATGCACCAACCATGAAGTGATTAATTTTCAAAAGGCAGTAACCTCGTATTGTTTCTTCGCATGGTTTGACAAACCACACTTCAACCATATTGGTGACTCTGCACACCTACACTCAAGCACACACTTTCTTATAAGGTCCCACAAAGTAAAAACATTGTACCTCTCTGAAAATAAGTTACACGATTTATTTCACATGGTTAGAAAAACAACGATCCAACTATGTGCCTCTTTCTATCTATTTTGATACTATGTTTTCATAGCCTGATGCATATAATACCCATTCAAACCCTCTAGGCACTCACCGATACTTAAAGAACATATAAAAATAATACCTTGGATCACTAAAACTCTGGGAATTATGTCATGATTCCTTGAATAAATTTTGTCCCATCCATAAAACAAGAATATTAAAATTTTCCCAGGAAAAAGACCCATTCAAAAACCCAGGACATTACAACCTCACTACCTTAAGATAGATAATCCCTGAGATATGTGAATTTATCTATATATAGTATAGAACATATCTATATCATTTTAATTAAGCTGTTTTACCTCGGTTATTAGTCACATCCAATTAAACTTATGGTTCTCCCCACTATGGGAACTACTTACCCAATCATTTATGACCCCCAGAAAAACAAATATTTTGATGGGTACACTAGATATCCCTGGACATAAAAGTTATACCATGGAATTCTATCATTATTTCTCCTCATAAGGCGATTAATTATAACCACTTCATACCTAGAACCCATCAAGTCCTACATCTCATCATATGTTCATCAGTACCCATGTCGTACTCGAAACCCATGAGTCCTTCATATAAATAATTTTCAAATGTCCTACATCAAAATTGATGCTAAAAATTAACCCCACATAATATATATATGCATTACTAGGATAGTATCAATTCAAATACACATCATACAAAACATGTATCACACCTGATTCCTACCTACTATCTAGCACCTGGTTAGTCCATTTACAACATGCTCACCTCATCCACCCATATATGTCATATCAAAAAACAACCAACATGCCCCGATCAAGGTATATATATTATCATCTTCAGGTCCCTAGGATTCTATGAACCTTAAAAATCAATACCATGTACCTATACTGAAGCCCGACTTCACAAGGCTTGACCTCCCTATGGAGTTTCACTAGATACCTTCCATAGAAACCATTTATGGGTCTCTCTCTCCCTTTGAAAATTTATGCATGAAAGAGAATCATGGTTTCCATATTTTATTACCACTCCCATTCCTAACTTAGATCCCTATCTCTAACCCTCTCCCTAACTCCTATATTTCTGAGATATATTCCTGTAGAACCAATCTAGATTCCACATATGACCACATTCATAGAACTCCTTTGGAGTCAACTCACACTGAGTCCGAATATGACCTAGTTTCCCACACTAGAAGCACACCATTGAATAACCACTCCTCTATGGTATGCCCAATTCTATGGCCTGATATTACTATTGCGACTTCTCACAGTCTTGGATCCGGCCACCTGAATTAGTCTCATTATGATCACCTTACATAGTCACTAGGGTTCAGTATAACTAGTCTGTCACGATGTCCTCACCTATTAGTGCCTGATTCAATAACTCTAAGAATAAGGGTAGATTGATAGTATTCCCCAGAACCCTGATGGCATGTTTCAATAAATCCTTGAAACTACTCACCCTAGAGAAGTCATCTCCCACCATAGAAGGTGAAAATTAGTATAAGTTTGTGAATCTCATTGCATAATCCATAATGGATATATCTTCCTACTATAGGTTCATGAATTCTTGGGCTTGATTCAATCTAAATGTATCTGGGAAAAATTTCTTGAAGAACCTCCCCTAAAAATCCTTCCATGCTTATACCTCATGCTCACCAAATTACACTAGTAAATACCACCAACACATTACCATTACTATGAGAATTAAGTTTGCAACTTCACCCTCAAACATGGGGGAATCTCGAAATAGTTAGAGATAATTTTCAAAGAATCGATCTTGAATTATACATCCTATAGTCCTCTATTAATATGAAATAACGGTGGGTGCTAATACTAGAAATCATGAGTAAAATAATCCATGGATAACTCAGCTCCCTTAGCTCTCCTGCCAATGCCATGTATGACTCACTCCAAGCTCTCCCAGAGATTATCTTCTAACCATGTCCCAAAATCATATATCTTATGTAGCTACCTTACCTATATCAGATCATGTACCCTTCTCTCATGATCATCCTGACCATCAGGGGCCACATATTGTCTCTCATGGGCCTCATCATGTGCATGCTCTAGCAGCACCACATCTCCACCCTTCTGATTCCCCACTAGAATACATCTAGGTGGAATCAGGATGTAGGCTACAAAACATGGTAAAAAATGCCAAAAGAATCATATATATATACATAAATATATATCATAGATAGTGAAAACTATAACATGAAGAACCTCCCACCACCCTTACACTCCCTTACCATATCCATGACACATGAAATCTATTCTCATGGCCACTTAACCACCCGTATCAGATTTAGATTCCACATATCATCCGACCTCATGACCCCTTTCCTACCCATATAAATGTTAGGAATCACATATCATGTATATCAAGATATCCTAAATTTTATGTGGTTGATTAAAATTCCACCAAAATTCTATATAGGAAAACACTTTTTATCTTTTTTTTGACATTGTAAATGGATCACCCCTTTCATTATTCATGCATACCCATAACCGAGTCAATCCCATACATACCATATACACATATAATCACATACTGATCTCATTAGGAACCACATTCATGGACTGCTTGAGTTGAATTACACCAAGAGGATGATAATTTATCTACAATTTTTTTGAAACTTTAAACTGACCAACCCCTCTTATTGTGTTCCAGGTTCTCAATGAAAATCAAAACATATAAATGCATAATATGACCCAAAGTGCATACCATGATGCATAAATACTTTACCATTTTCATACTAGGTCAAGGTTCAACAATATCATAATCCAATAACATCACACCCAAGTGCTCCACTCATGGTGGAAATTAATCAACTATAAAAGAGAAAATCATAACATCAATTTCCCACCTCATGTAACTTGGTTTGTCCCCCATGCATGGGGTTGTAGCTAACCAAACATGATCACTTTAACAAATCCCAACTAGTTCCTAGTATTCGGTCTACCATAAACCAAATAAAAAAGGGAAAAAGGAAAGGAAACCCATTCGATACTATTTACAGCATCCCGAAATGATTCTAAACTTTACATATGCTCCTGGATGATTGACCAATTGGCTTTGGGAATGTATCCCTGTACACAAATGGCTTTCAACTTGTAGTGAGTCTATAGTATGTGATATTAGGGAGAATATAACCTTTGGAAATGACAGTATTAATGGTCCATATATATGGAACATAGAGGAAGAAGGACCATAAAATATAATAAATAGAATTAACACAATGGTAATAGAAAGTCCAAAAGCTTCATACCATTTATAGATAAATACATATGTCAAACAAGGTCAAGATAAAATGATAAGAAAGTTCTACCATGGATGACCATATAGGTACATATATTAAATCTAAAAACAAGATTGAACTCAATGTAGAGGAACCACCAAGTACAATACCATCTATACCATGTAATAAAAATACATCCTTGATCACAATGGTCTAGCTTTCAAGAAAGATTCCTTACCTGATCTCAAATACATAATGTCTACATGAATCCCAAGGGCCTTCATTGGGTGTGAGGGTAAACTTAGCAGGGAACCAAAAATGTGGTAATTTCTTACATCTATAACTATAAATTTTATCCATATGAAAATAAATAAAAGTAAATCTTACATAAAAATAATCAAATATCTCCACCTATTCTCAATAGACACAAGTGTGCATTTCACCTATTCTGGACAATGAGGGAGTGGAATAATATATCCATGGTTAGTCACACTTGAGGAACCTTAGTATCTCAATAATTTTCATGTCACTAGGTCCTTCAAACCACCTGATACCTTATGTTCCACCAGTCCAGTAATTGAAATATCATCATCATGCCCATCAAATCATCCCAGGTCCCCAGAAATCCATTAAAAAGTCACCATCAGCTTAATAGATCTATTTCTTGAGGAATGGTGATATCCATCATCGAATGTAAAATTAACCATCTTCAGATTAATTGTCTGTTATCTTGAGGAAAAATGATATTTGTTCTCCAATTAAGAATAATAAATCATTGGATAAATTTCCCAATGTCTCAAGGCATGATGACACCCATCATCCAATAATATGGACCTATCATCCTAAAATATAATAGTGATCCTTATCCACAATCCAATGGTCTCAGAAACTATCTTCTGCATCTTTTTATGTTGATCACATCTTACAAAACTAATGGTCAACACCATCCTCTAAGATACTATAGATATGGATGCCGATATAACCATTTTATGCACGTATTTTTTGATATAAAATTTCCCATTTGTATAAATTAATTGATTAAACATTCAAGCATTTATTTTTTATATGTTTTGTGGAAGAAAACATAGTTTAATAAAAATGAAGAAAAAGTATATGGATTTGGTAAGATAAAACCACTTCACAATGTGTTGTGAAGTGGTATGGTGTGACACCAGATATTTTAGGTTGCAACAAAGTTATGGACCAAACCCAGAGCTTAGAAATAATGAACCAAACTGAACTAGGTGGATGTTAATGGAAATAAAAAATTAAATGTTGTTTAATTCATTTACATGATGTATAACTAGAGAAATTTTTTGGACATTAATAATTACATAGAATGATGAAAACTCACAGCCCCACACATTACATGTCATGTACACCAATTACACGATGTGTAAATTCTCAAACAAAACCCCAAAATAGTTATTTAAGACAAGATTCTAACAGAAATTTCATGTAATGATTATTGAAACCCATTATGACTGAAGACCTATTAAATGATCTATTTATGACATCTTGAGTATGATGGTGGACTATAAATATCAGCATAAGCGAGAGGATAAGAGTATGATCAGTGAAGGAAGCTTTGGATAATGGCATGATGTTGCGCTGCGCTATTGCCTTCTTTTATTTTCATTTATTTACTTTCATTCTTGTGATATCTCCCCTCTCATGCATCAACCTGACTTCCCCATCCATGGTAGGGTAGTTTCATTGAGTTATTAGGAAATGGAGAGGTTGTACCTATGCTCTTTTCTTGAGTTTATGTTCCTCAATTAAATAATATATTTTCTTTATTTTTCATCTAGTTTCAAGTCATAATTCAGTTTTAAATTCTAAATATTGTTTCTTTAAGTTTTGATTATTTTATTTATAATTTAATTTGTCAATTATCCATTTCTCCCTCCACCCAATTCTTTTCTGTATACGGTAGAATCGTTTTTTGGGCAGTGAGTGCTCGATGATCATCAACATGTGTAAAATTATAATTTGGAATATTTGTTTATTATGGAATGAAAATTCCTAGTTAGGGATTTCCAAAATTAATCATGAGAACCTTATCCAATTATATAAACATAGGAATAAGTGTAGACCAACTTGAGGTTTCAGATGTTAATATTCTCATTATAATAATCTGGCTACGGGGGAGAGAGGACCTAATAGATGAAGCACTCTCTTACCATTCAACAGAACAAAATGGGGTAAAATTTGGTATCCATGATATCAATTCACTAGGTCTAGCCAAATCCTATAAGGTAACCATTTCTCTCAAAATTTTTCAAATCGATCAAATTAAACTGCTTTTTCTTTCAATTTCACAACCTAATATTAAAATCCAATTTTCCTAAAATCAACCAAAAATTAACAACCCTATTTTGTGTGAACTTCTCTATGGGAGACTACCTAGTGTTAACCACTAGAATATACTTAAGTAATAAAAAATATTGTTTTTCTACACCCTATGATAGGCATGCGTCTGGACTCTATCAACAATGATTGGTCAACACCACATTAACTAAGTCTTATCTGTGTGCACACGACTCCAACAACAACGTCAACCAATGATTATGAGTTGTAATAAAAATAATTATAAATAATAATAATAATAATATGAATAAATGGTGAACATTTAAATAACAATTAAATTCAATAAAATTATCATAAAAACCATTCTTAAAAATAAAACAATTAAATTTCAATGATATAATTAAACCAATTTCAATTGATAAAAAGAATTTTAATTCAAATGTAATTTAATTAAAATATCCAATTTATAATAAACCAAATAAATAGGTGGGTATTAAAATTAGAATTCTTCAACTAAATTAAAACTTTAATTCCCATAATCATTCATGATGGGATTTGGGGGAATGAAAACTAAATCAATAAACTAAGAGATATACTCCACCATTGAATAACAGACCTACTCAAACTTCTAGGAGGTATTATCTATAAACATGAAACATATAATTCAATAAATACATAATTCAATGTGGATAACACATAAAAGGATACCCAATTACTCATAATGGTTGTAAATCACATCAAAGCATATAAATACACCCAAGAACAAAACTCAAATCAAGATGTAATTCCTAAAAACCCATGGTAAATTGAATTTTTATACAGTAAAGATCTAGACAGAAACTCCATTTCACTTACCACTCGACCTTTGAGGGGAGGAAAGGTGGGGGTATGGATCGATGATGAGGGGCGGCGAGGGTCGAGATTGGTGGTGAGGCTTCGAGGGGTTGAGTAGGGATTTGGGAAGTTGGGGGGGGGGTGGTTTGAGGGTGAAGCATCTGAGGGGGGTCAGAGGTGAAGCATTAGAGGGGTTGGCTAGCATCAGATCAGTGGTGAGGGGCGGGAAGGGTCTAGATTGGTGATGAGGGTTAGGATTGGTGGTGAGGGATAGGTTTGGTAGCGAGGCTGGTTGGGTAGGGATTTGGGGGTCAGGGGGTCGGGGATGAAGCATCAGAGGGGTTGGGGGAGAAGTGTCATGTTTGTTAAAACATTAAAAGATTTAGTGGAAGTTTTTAATAAACCAACGCTAAGTTATTTAAAAAAAATTAGCGATGGTTTCATAAACCAATGATAATGTCATATTTTGGTATAGTTCCATGTGATTAATGTGTTCATAATGCACCATTAAATCCATTTATGACACCTAGAAATCCATGAAATAACTTCCTTATTCATTTTCTTCCTGAAACTATTAGTTTACTAAATCTCCCTATTCCTCATATGTTCTTTTATTCTATGGTGTATACAACCATGTATTCTATATACTATAGTAAGGTAACATTCACTAAGGTGTATCCTTAATTTACATAGCCTTCACTATAGTTTTTTTCTAGATTATTGTGGTGAGGAAACTTATAGTCAATCAAATCCACAAAACTCATGCATTAGATATTCCATTATAATATATTCTCAAGTATAATATTTTTCTAACTCTATGAATACATAAAAGTACTGAAGAATATCCACTTCTACTACAGTGTGACCTCTTTTAGGAAATTTAGATCCTTGATATCTTTGATTATGTTAAATTAGGTACCTCTAAAATGAAAAGAGTATTTGTGTTATAGGAATCTCATATTTCAAAAGAATTTTTTTCGTAACTATCAATCCACGATGTAGACATGTTGAATTTTATAGTGGAAACTAAACTCATCAAAACAACCTTTGAATTGTTCCTACATCATTATAAATTTTAATGCAGCATGTTTAGACAACTTAAAATTAGATATCACAAAATCCTCTAGAATTCCAGTGCTATATAATAAATCATGTTCCTCAGTTGCACATTCATGTAGGATTGATGTTGGTTCATTACAACTGCCTCACGTTCTTCACCATGTGTGTGAGGATTAGCACCATATATTAAAGAATAACCTATAATATGGATATCCTTCACATGAACTTGTTCCAAAATGAATGGGTTATCACATTCACTCACCCCATTATATACTAATTAGTCATACGACCCCTAGGCTTGGCCAGTAGTAAGTCTAGAAGCTTATTGGGTGTAGGAATTGATTAGGCCTAAAAAAGTTTTTATAACCTTTTTTGAATAACCAATTATTATATTTCATGGAAAATAATTTAGGTTAACTTAAATGGATGTCATTATCTCCTTTATAACATATATTAATTCACTGTGATAATGGACATCCTATAGTTCAAAAAA
This sequence comes from Viscum album, assembly GCA_963277665.1. Lineage (NCBI taxonomy): Eukaryota > Viridiplantae > Streptophyta > Magnoliopsida > Santalales > Viscaceae > Viscum > Viscum album. The sequence goes on from OY728135.1 coordinate 1,681,434,524, forward strand.
AGGTCTGCAGTGTGGGGGTTGCCTTCTATTTAGAACCATTCTTAAACACCTTCAATGAATTAGACAACAAGTATGGATTTACATGATTCCATAATAATACTCCAAGAATCCTTGAGAACCCTTCTTCAATATTTAAACAAAAAAACCTACTCAAACTATTACTGGGGTTTTAGACAACCCATTTAGATAAATGCTACAATCAAGGATCATTATGATTAAATATGTCAAATAGATGTCAAAAACTATCCCCTTAATGGGAATTTAGTTGAGGATATGTATATGATACATCCTCATGGGTTTAAATGAAAAATGTTAATGTGATGGAATTTAAGTTACAATGATCAATTTATAGATCAAAGTATGATTCTCAAAGTTAGAACATTGGTATTGATATTTCAATAAAATAGTTTAGTTTCATCTAAAATATGGATGATTCATCTATAATCAAGTTGATTAGTGGGATTGTTGTTGTAATTTTCACATTGTATGTGGATGACACACTGCTCATTGGAAATAATACAATGGATTTACATTATGTTAAGTTATATTTGGGAAAATTAGTTTCAATGAAAGTAATGGGTGAACCTATATACTTGGTATTAATCTCTATAAAGATGGATAAAATAGGTTACTAGGTATGAGTTGAAACACATATTTTAGTAATGGGCTAAAGGGTTTTAACATATAGAATTATATTAATGGATCATTATTTATTAAACTTACAAATATTCAATGGTCGTTTAAAGAGTTAAATAAAGAGACACATGGATAAAATTTCGTTTGATTCAACCATATGATCTACCATACATGAAATTTTTTATACAAGACAAATTGTCTATTATTATATGAGCATAGTATGTAGATACTAATCCAATATTGGTGACATTTAATGGATTTATATGAAAAATATTCTTATGTACATGAGAAAAAGTAGATATATGTTTTTAGTCTTTGGAGGAAAGGATGAGTTCATTATTTGGGGTATATTTTTGATAGTTTTCATGATGAAATGGATGAAATGGAATTTTAATTTGGTTTTTTAATTTTATTCAAGGTGGGTTGATCGTACCACGATTCACTGTTTCATTTTCACCCTTACATCGCTGTGCTAAACATATTTTGTATTAAAAATTATAAAAATATTATAAAATTGTGCTTCATGTTTGATTCAATAATTTTGTGTTTATCACTTTTAAATAGGTCAATGATACTTTTTTTGAAAATTACAATGTAGGTGGAGGTGATTTGGAGGGTCCTTGATGAAGTGAAAGAAAAATGGGCCAAAATTGCATGGATCCATGGACATCTGTCCACTGTTTTGAATATTATACAAAATACGTGCATAAAAATGGGATGAAATTTTGTGGGCCTGTCCAAAATTCAATATTCTACATTTAATATTCAGGAACCCAATCCTGATGCGGCTTTTATGGGGCCCATACGAACTGATCTTTCCAAGCCACCGAATTTGGACCAAGTCAAATGCGGTGTTATCTATTTTATCAATATCTTGAGCTGTAGTTGTCCAAACGGTGCAAAACTTTCAGTGGAGACATTCAAGAGGTAGGTATACAACTTTTCTATTTTCTCCAAAGCGAGATAAGACTATATGAAGGCTGAAACTCATCGTGAAAGTGGATTGATGAAATCTGTGTGCCCAAAACCACCTCCCACATTTCCTATAAAAGGGCACCTTGGGCTCCTCATTTGTAAGTTAGGCCAAGGAGTGAAGTTCTGCCAATTTCGAGTCCTAGAGGAGTCTCCTAATCACCTTGGAGGTTCTGTAGGCCCCTATCCTCATAGGGTAATCAAGGATGAAGAAGGAGTTCCACCCGAGCTTCCTCCTCCTCCCGATGTCGAGCTAAAAGTTGGGTGTTCGTTGTGAGGGAGCTACACACATGTCAAAGGAGTTCTGATGCATAAATTAGCTACTGGTTTGGAGTAATTTGGGTGTTTAAACATTTAATTCCATTTATCTTATTTTATTTCAGATTTGAATGCTTGATTTGATACATGTGAGTGATATGCTCTTAATTTCTAACCGATCGGTGTGAGGTTTTGTGTGCGTGACTTGTGTTGTTCCGACTGGACATCACAAGAATCCTTTTCATACCCAAATTATTGAGATTTCAATATTCTTTGTAAGCTCTTATTCCATGCATAAGTACTGGACCTTGACAATATGATTGTTACGTCAAGGTTTGGTCCTTAAAGCATTGAAATAAAAGCTTAGGAATTAATCGGGATTCCAATTAACTCCAACCAAAGAATTACTCTAAACCCAAGATGAATCTCTATGAACAATGAACTTGATATGTGTGTAGTGAAATAAAATCAACCCTTTTATCTCATATTTATCAAAATACACTTGGTCACTCATCTTTTAAGCTATTTCAACTAAGTCATTGTTTTAAACTATTTTCAAAACCACCCCCTCTCTTAGTCATTTTTATTAAAAATACAAACTCTAAACCTACCAACGCTCCTTGAGAGACGACCTAGGGTCTGACCTAGACTATATATCATCCTCAAAAACATAATCAATTTGACTTGTCATGACAGCGCGGTCAAATTTTGGCGCCGTTGCCAGGGAGCGCTTTGGTCTTTGTGCGAGTTTTTGATAAATTTTTTGTAATTTTTGTGAATATTTGTTTGTTTTATCTTCTACCTTTGAATTTGTTTTTGTGTTCTAATTTATTTATTGTGTAGGTTATTTGTATGACGCATTCTACTCCAGGAGACCTACAAACTTTCGAACCCGAACCGGAGAGGATCCTACATCAATGAAACCAAGACATACAAGACCACACTTTGAAGGAGGAGACATCAAATCTTAAAATTCTTCTTGATCCTTCTTCTTCTTTTGAAACAAAAGTTAAAATTGAACATAATTTGTATAACGTGGATGAAAATAATAGAACACTAAAAGAACTAACCTCACCTGATGTTGATATCCAACCCACTTACATTCAATTACAAGGCGAGGCACCCAATTTTGAACTAAAATCTGGTTTAATTCATTTATTACCAAGATTTCATGGACTGCCTGGAGAAGATCCACATAAGAATTTAAAAGAATTTCATACTATGTGTTCAACATTAAAACCCGCTAATGTGGATGAAGAACAAGTAAAACTTAGGGCATTTCCATTTTCATTAGAATACATGGTTAAAGATTGGTTGTATTATGTTAATTCACCTATTAGAGGTTGGGCGGACATGAAACGACTTTTTCTTGAAAAATACTTCCCAGCCTCTCGAACTAAAACAATAAGTAAAGAAATATGTGGGATAAGACAATCTCAAGGAGAAACCCTTCATGAATATTGGAAACTATTTAAAATATTGTGTTCAAGTTGTCCACATCACCAAATAAGTGATCAACTTTTAATTCAGTATTTTTATGAAGGTTTAATCCCTATTGATCGAAACATGATTGATGCTGGTGCAGGTGGTGCACTAGTGGATAAAACCCCAATCGCTGTAAGGACCCTAATTGAGACCATGGCACAGAACACTCAACAATTCAATTCAAGGTCCAGTGTACCCATTCGAGGTGTCCATGAGGTGCAAAGTACTGAATTCGAGAAAAGGTGGACACAAAGTTTGAAGAGGTGAGTACCCTTCTACGACAACATGCTCTTTCCCAAGGGAAATTCCAATCTATTCCTCCCATGAATTGTGGTATATTCTCTTTTGATACCCACTATTCTGACCAATTCCCCCAATTGAGAGAAACTTCTGAGAGTTGTGAGGCAATATTTCCAGGACGCCCCTTTAACCAACCCTTTAGGAAAGAACCATACTATCCATCAAACCAAGGGTGGAAGGACAACCAAGCCTATAGGAAAGGGGGGTATTCAAACCAACCTCAACAACAATGGAACCAACAGGGTCAGAGTAGTCATCCACCACCACCCAGAAATCCTCAACCACCCCCTCCAAAAACCGAGCCTAGCCTAGAAGATATGATGAAGCAAATGGATACCAATAATATCCAATTCCAATAAACCACCCAAGTATCCATACAAGACTTAAATACCCAACTAGGCCAACTTGCCAACTCGGTGGGGGAAATCCAAAGTCATGGGTCAGGTAAACTACCATCTCAACCAGTAGTAAACCCTAGGTATAAAGGAAATGTTAGTGCCATCACCCTTAGGAGTGGGAAAAAACTCAAAAGCCAAATGACCCCTCCATTAGAGTCCTCCCATCCAAAGGAAACCACTATCCCAACTGCTGAAAATGGTCTAAGAGAAGAAAAACCTTTTCCTGAGAGAAGCCCTTCCAAAGGAAAGGCTGTGGCTGTTGATGAGCCACCTATCCCAACCATTCCTCTTCCATTTCCCCAAAGGGCTGCCCAAACTAGGAAACAAAAAGAAACTGAACTTGATAAAGAAATATTGGAAACTTTCAAGAAAGTACAGGTTAACATTCCTTTGATTGATGCTGTGAAGCAAATTCCAAGATATGCCAAGTTTCTGAAAGAGATGTGTACACACCGAAGGAGGCTTCGTGGTGATGAGAAGGTGAGCCCGAGGAGGAATGTTTTAGCATTGATAGAGTTATCACTTCCTACCAAGTGCAATGATCCTGGGACATTCTCGATTCCGTGCACCATAGGGGAGTATTCATGTTCCAATGCTATGCTTGATTTGGGTGATTCTATTAATGTGATGCCTCACTCTATTTACTCTTCATTTCAGGTCAGTGAACTGAAGCCCACTGGTATTGTCATTCAGCTAGAAAATCAGAGTATAGCACACCCCTCTGGTGTGCTAGAGGATGTTCTTGTGAGGGTGAAAAAATTTAATTTTTCCTGCTGATTTTTACGTGCTTAAAATGGAAGATGATAGGATGAATGGACATGCCCCAATTATATTGGGGAGACCTTTCTTGAAAACCGCCAAAACCATAATTAATGTCCATAATGGTACATTATCTATGGATTTTGGTTGTAATATTGTCCACTTCAATATCCTTGATGCCATGAAGCACCCCTCAGAAGAACACTCCTCTCTCTCTGTCAATTCAATTAATGTTCTCCCTTCCCCTAAAACAACTTATTTTCATTCACCTGATCCCCTTTCTGAATTTTCTTCATTGATTGAAATGTTAGGTAATGAATCATGCATTGATTGTTGTAGCGGTCTAGAGAAATGTCATGCATGTTTGTTAATTGATGATTTCTTGAACACAGAGGATCACATGACCATCGATGATACTGCTAAGCTTGTAAAAGCTCATTCCTCATCTGAGGATGTTACCATTGAGCAGTTAGATGAGATCAGTGACTTCTCACTTTCACACACACTTCTGTCAATCCAAAATCCCCCAGAATTGGAACTGAAAAAACTGCCACAAGATTTAAAATACTCATATCTTGAGAATGGAAACAAATTTCCCGTCATCATTGCTAGTTCACTCCCTCCTGAGCATGAATTGTGACTTCTTGATCTTTTGAGGAAGTATAAACAAGATTTGGGATGGACACTTGCTGAAATTCCTGGCATTAGACCATCAATTTTTACAAATCATATTTTATTAAATGATGAGGCTAAACCAATGAGGTAGTCACAACGTTGACTGAACCCAAACCTACTTGATGTTGTTAAAAAAGAAGTAACAAAATTGTTGGCTGCTGGAATCATTTACCCTATCTCTGACAGCCAATGGGTTAGTCCTGTTCAAGTAGTTCCTAAAAAAACTGGCCTTACTGTAGTTAAAAATGAAAACAATGAATTGGTTCCAACTCGTGTGCAGAATAGTTGGCGTGTCTATATAGACTATCGCCGAATAAACCAACACACTAGGAAGGACCATTTCCCATTGCCATTCATTGACCAGATGCTAGAGAGGCTAGCAGGGAAGTCCCATTACAGTTTCCTTGATGGGTATTCTGGATACTTTCAGATCCATATTGCCTATGAGGATCAGTAAAAGACAACCTTTACTTGCCCCTTTTGTACATTTGCTTATAGAAGGATTCCATTTGGTCTGTGCAATGCTCCAGGTACTTTCCAACGATGTATGGTTAGTATTTTTTCGGATTACCTAGAGAATTGCATGGAGGTTTTTATGGATGATTTTACTGTTTATGGATCCTCTTTTGATGAATGTTTAAGTAGTCTTGCTTCTGTCCTACATCGCTGTATTGAAAAGAATCTCGTATTAAATTATGAGAAATTCCATTTCATGGTGCGACAAGGCATAGTCTTGGGACATGTCATTTCTGGGGAATGTATCCAAGTGGAAAAATCAAAAGTAGATATCATTTCCTCCCTACCATTCCCTAAAAATGTTCGGGATGTGCGGTCTTTCCTGGGTCATGCTGGATTTTATCATCGTTTCATTCGTGACTTTAGTAAAATTGCACTCCCCCTCTCCCGATTGCTCCAAAAAGAAAAAGAATTTGATTTTGATAAAAAATGTGAGGAAGCTTTCAATAAGTTAAAATGGAGTCTCACGTCACCCCCGGTAATCCAACCACCTCGGTGGGATTTACCATTTGAGCTCATGTGTGACGCCTCTAACTATGCAGTTGGGGAAGTCTTGTCACAAAGGGTCGATCGAGCTCCACATGTCATTGCCTATGCCTCACGTACTTTGGACCCTGCCCAAGAAAACTACACCACCACTGAAAAAGAATTTCTTTCCATTGTGTTTGCCTTGGATAAATTCAGGTCAAACCTTCTAGGGTCCAAAGTCGTTGTGTTCTCAGACCATGCAGCCCTACGATATCTCCTAAAGAAACCAGAAGCCAAACCACGTCTCATTCGCTGGATGCTCCTCCTTCAGGAATTTGATCTAGAAATTAGGGATAAAAAAGGAGCAGAGAATGTGGTTGCTGACCATATCAGTAGGATTCTCCCATCCACAGACATTGACTCATCCCCCTGTATTCCCATAAATGAATTGTTTCATGATGAGAAATTGTACCGAGTTCAAGATGCTATTCCTTGGTATGCTGAAATTATAAATTATTTGGTAATGTCTTGCATTCCTACTGATTTCACCAAAAAACAGGCCGAACGTCTAAAACATGAGTCTTGTTGGTACATTTGGGATGACCCCTACCTCTGGCGCACATGTAGTGATCAAGTTATTAGGTGTTGTGTTCCCGATAATGAGTTCCAGTCTGTCCTTAGGTTCTACCACACACTTGCTTGTGGGGGATACTTTGCTCCCCAACAGACTGCTCGCAAGGTCTTAGATTCTGGTCTCTTTTGGCCCACATTGTTTCGGGATGCCCACGAATATTGTAAATCTTATCCTCACTGTCAAAGAATAGGGAATGTATCTAAAAGAAATGAGATGCCCCAACAACCCTTACTCTTCCATGACATTTTTTGATGTTTGGGACATTGACTTTATGGGACCATTCCCCAATTCATTTGGGAACCTTTACATTCTTCTGGCAGTGGATTATGTTTCAAAGTGGGTAGAGGCACGATCCATGAAGACAGATGATTCCAAGATAGTTGTGGAATTTTTGAGAACCCAAATATTCTGTAGGTTTGGATTACCTAGGTTTATCATTAGTGATCAGGGTTCTCATTTCTGCAACCGCACAATGCAATCTCTTTTGCGCAGGTATGGGGTCGGGCATCGAGCATCTACTGCTTATCACCCACAAACAAATGGTCAAGCCAAAGTATCAAATAGAGAGGTAAAACAGATTCTTGAGAAAACGGTTCAGCCAAATAGAAAAGACTGGAGTCTTAGACTCGATGATTCATTATGGGCTTACCGTACTGCATTCAAAACTCCAATCGGCATGTCACCATATCAGCTAGTTTTTGGGAAGAGTTTTCACCTCCCTGTTGAGGTAGAGCACCGGGCCTACTGGGATATTAAACAATGCAATTCTAATCTTTCTGGTGCAGGTATTAAAAGGAAGTTGCAGATTCAGGATTTGGAGGAAATGAGAAGAGATTCATATGAGAACTCCCGAATTTATAAAGAGCGAACCAAGGCTGCCCACAGCCGTCTCATCCTTCATCGTCAATTCCACATCGGGCAGAAGGTCCTCCTCTACAATGCAAGGCTGAAGTTGCACCCAGGTAAGCTTCGTTCCCGTTGGTTTGGACCTTACATTGTTATTAATGTCTCTCCATTTGGTGTTGTCCAGTTTCAAAATGAAGACACCAAGCAAACCTTCACTATCAATGGGCAGCGGCTAAAGCACTTCCATGAAGCCATTCCGGAGTCCCCAATGGAGGAACTCCATGTTCAAGAAGCGGTCTATGAATAACACTCACCAGGTTTTATCCTTCCTTCCCACAATCTCTTTTATTACAGTGAGGACACTGCATTCTCTAGGTGTGTGTGTGGGGGGGGGGGAGGTGGATACATTCCTGGGTTAGTTAGGATTTTTCATTGTTTTCTCCTTTTGTTTTATCTTTTTGGGCTTCTTTATGGTATTTTCATTTTTCCCCATCAACAATTTCGAAATTCCATGATTTGGCGACCATAATGTGGGGAAAGTAAAAATACCATAATGAAGGCTAAAAAGAATATTTGTATGAATTTAACATCAGGGAGTGATTTTTAGTGAATTGGTTTTCTGTCAATGATATAAATGGTCGTATCTATGTGAAACCTTTGAGATGATTGATGCCCATTGTGTGAGTAGTTTTTGGGAAAACTGTGTCACTAATATCTCCAATTTTTTTTTCACCAAACCACAAAGTGTGATTATTTCTTACTTAATATAAGGTAAATATATGTTGGGCTAATATTTTTCAGCTTTAAATGATATTTCCAGACGTTCGTTCCTTATCCAATCTTTTTCATTACTGTACCAGATTGACCTATGCGTGTGTACCTAATGTCCGACTGTTGTACGCCCTCAAAAAAAAATGTTGTGTCTTGGGAAGGTCAAAAACCACTCCTCCTCAACCTTTGATCTTGTTATAACTATTACAATTAGTGTCGTGAGGAGATCAAACAAGGGTTGAGAGATGAGTGCGAGATTTGTTCCAATTGCAACTTCAAAAAAAAAAAAAGAAATAATAATTGAGGGGAGTGATGAAATGTGAAACATATGGGGATATCAAGGTCGGGAGCTTATGGTTTGACTTCTAGGAATTCTTAAATGAGTGGGTCTTGAAATATGATTGTAAAGGATGTAGGACAGGTTCAGTGATAAAATCATTTAAGCTGAAAAATGTTAAAATAACATATATTTATTGGATAGAAAGTGGAAAGAATAGAATGGAATGGTTTTCACACACACACATGGAGATTTAGTGTCATACTTTACTTCTTAATTCCTTTCTCAATTGGGTATCATGAACCTTTTTGAATTTCGCTATGATCTGATTTATGAGACAACTTTTTCTATTTTCACTAGGAAGAACTCCTTGGTGTGATTCGTGCATTGATCAATTTACTTTAAATAAAATTCCCTCAAATGAAAAATATAAAGGATGTTGTAAATATATATATATATGCATCATTGTATTTGGAAATGTGACCTTTCCCAGGAGTGCAAATGTTTAGGTGTGGGGGTGTGATCGTACCACGATTCACTGTTTCATTTTCACCCTTACACCGCTGTGCTAAACATATTTTGTATTAAAAATTATACAAATATTATCAAATTGTGCTTCATGTTTGATTCAATAATTTTGTGTTTATCACTGTTAAATAGGTCAATGATACTTGTTTTGAAAATTACAATGTAGTTGGAGGTGATTTGGAGGGCCCTTGATGAAGTGAAAGAAAAATGGGCCAAAATTGCATGGATCCATGGACATCTGTCCAATGTTTTGAATATTACACTAAATATGTGCATCCAAATGGGCTGAACTTTTTTGGACCTGTCCAAAATTCAATATTATACATTTCATATTAATTACCCCAGTCCTGATTCGTCTTGTATGGGGCCTATCCAAACTGATCTATCCAAGACACCGAATTTGGACCAAGTCAAATGCGGTGTTCTGTATTTTATCAATATCTTGAGCTGTAGTTTTTCAAACGGTGCCAAACTTTCAGTGGAGACATTCAAGAGGTAGTGTTACAAAGTTTCTATTTTCTCCAAAGTGATATAATACCGTCTGAAGGCCGAAACGCGTCGTGAAAGTGGATTGATGAAATCTGTGTGCCCAAAACCACCTCCCACATTTCCTATAAAAGGGCACCTTGGGATCCTCATTTGTAAGTTAGGCCAAGGAGTGAAGTTCTGATAATTTGGAGTCCTATAGGAGTCTCCTAATCACCTTGTAGGTTATGGAGGCCCCTATCCTCATAGGGGAATCAAGGATGAAGAAGGAGTTCCACCTGAGCTTCCTCCTCCTCCTGATGTCGAGCTAAAAGTTGGGTGTTCGTTGTGAGGGAGCTACACACATGTCAAGGGAGTTCCAATGCATAAATTAGCTACTGGTTTGGATTAATTTGGGTGTTTAAACATTTCATTCCATGTATCTTATTTTATTTCAGATTTTAATGCTTGATTTGATACATGTGAGTGATATGCTCTTAACTTCTAACCGATCGGTGTGAGGTTTTGTGTGCGTGACTTGTGTTTTTCCGATTGGACATCACAAGAATACTTTTCATACCCAACTTATTGAGATTTAAATATGATTTGGAAGCTCTTATTCCATGCATAAGTACTGGACCTTGACAATACGATTGTTACGTCAAAGTTTGGTCCTTAAAGCATTGAAATAAAAGCTTAGGAATTAATCGGGATTCCAATTAACTCCAACCAAAGAATTACTCTAAACCCAAGATGAATCTCTATGAACAATGAACTTGATATGTGTGTAGTGAAATCACATCGACCCTTTTATCTCATATTTCTCAAAATCCACTTGGTCACTCATATTTTAAGATATTTCAACTAAGTCATTGTTTTAAACTGTTTTCAAAACCACCCCCTCTCTTAGTCATTTTTATTAAAAATACACACTCTAAACCTACCAACGCTCCTTGAGAGATGACCTAGGGTCTGCCCTAGACTATATATCATCCTCAAAAACATAATAAATTTGACGTGTCATGACAGCGCGATCATGAGTCAATCAATTAGAATATTTCTAAATAACCCATCATGTAATACATTAAAATAGATGTAGATTATGTCATTATATTAGCTGCTATGAAGGAAGCTTCTTGGATCAATAAGTTCATCACCGAACTTAGGTTGGTTCCCCTAACTATTGGAATAATTGAGCTTTATTATGAAATTTTTTTATCTTTTTATCAGGACAAGAATCCATAGTTTTTATTAAAGACCAAACATATCCTTTTAAAATGTCTACTCATTTGAAAAATAAATGATAGGCATGATATAATGATATTTTGGGTATTTATATCAGATACATTAGTGAATCTATTGAAAATTATATTAGCATAATATAATCAGGGGGTTAATGTATAGTCTATGGTTATTAGATAAATAAGTGATTAGATGCAATTTATTTTATCAGTATAAATGTATCATGGTTTTATAATAAAATAAATCTCTATTACATGAATATAGGAAGGATACATTCCCTTCAAACTTTTAGTTTTCCCCATTCAATGAATATCATAATGTATTATTGTCTATGATGAAATATTAATATTAATTCTAGTAAAATATCATATATGATACAAAGTAGCCTCATGAGATAATAAAAATATACTTATTATCTGGACTAACCCATGAAAGTATATCACATATAATGGAATATGGTTATTAATATTTTTAGGGTTGTATACATCAATTGAATTCCCATTACATGAAGTTGAAATGATACTTGGTATGTGAAATTTTAAATATTTATAACTCTCTTATGAAAAATATTTATAAGGGATAACCAGGTGTGTTTGGTTATGTTGTTGACTATTTCAACATTTTAATTTAATAAAGTTTGAATTTATCCTCTTATATAAAAACTAAGAAATTTTGGAACTTTTTTTAATCAGACTAATAAAATACACGACCATTATTATTTGAGTGAAATTTGATTTTCCCAATTACTTGGATAAATTACTTGTAATGAATTTATTCAAGCTGGTAGGTTTATTTTAAAGAATTACTAGTGTATGTGATAACCTATAATAGATTGGAATGTTCCATATCTAGTAGACAATTGATGCTTTGAATAAAGGAAATATAAATTAATTCATATGATGTATTGTGAAATATCTTATGGTGGATATGTCATATGTATATATGAGTGTGGTAGAATGAAATCGTACCAGATCCATTTATAGCATAAGCATAAATGATTTTATTCTAAGTGTTGTTCTTTATTACTAATATAAATTAAGGAATTCATAATTTTGATCAATAGTACAATCGATATTATGGTGAAATAGTAGTTCCAAGAACGATAATTAATTTAAGTAAACCATTTTTATATAAAATTTTAGAGAATTTATATGATATAAATTTCCAAAGGAGTTTTAATGGATTCACAGAGTTTTTAGGTTTTACATGAAATATTTATGGATTTAGTTAAAATGGGATTTTTTTGAAAATATTAACTATACCATAAACAATTATGTATTGAGAGTCACCAAATTATATTTTTTTTGGGTTTTGGTTCTTGATACCACATTGTACTATTAATATTGAAAAAAAATTTATATCATTTATCCAACTCTCCTATTATTATTATAATGATTAATTTTTCATATAATCATATCATTAGATGAAGTGTGAATAATTCATTTAACATTAAAGTAATTTTATAACCACACCATGAATGAGGTATATATTGTAAGGATTGAAAATGATGAAAATATAAATGGAATTAATTTAATAATTTATAAAATTTTAAAATAAAATAGGTACCATTATTAAAAGAAGGTTTTCTAGAAATTATGATTAATGAAAAACAATTATATACACTAGATCTTATTTTAGAAAATTGAAACACTCCCCAATATCTTATATTAATTTACCATTATAGAAGAGGTGATAACACGCTTTCAAAATTTAAGAGGTCCTATAAAATCATTTGGTGATTCAAATGGATATTGGATACCTTTAGAGTTGGAACTCCTTGTTTTCTACTATGGGAACTTAATGAAACTCACTATTATAAAATATTTTTTATAGATATAGGGGTATAATTATTTTATGTTTTTAATTTGTATTTATTGAATCCTCACTTAATAAATATTTTATAAGAGATTTGTTACTTATTTCATTGCTTAGGGGAATATAGATGTCCCAAAAAACCATTAATACCATCATTATGAATATGTAAAAATATAGATATTTTGGGTTAATACTCTCTAGTCACACAAATTGGTCAATGATGTTTCAAACTAAGATCAATAATGGGATATTAATCCTAAAATAATAATGTAGTGAACCATTGGTTAAATCTCCAATGATCATATAATTATATTCAATGTGAAATACATCATAGCACAAACCCGAATTTAGAGACCAAAAAAATACGCATTATTTGAAGATTATAAATAATCCATATGTCAAAATATAATGCAACATCATGTTAATTATAGGTCAATTCTAATATAATTCCACATAATCTATAAAAGTATCACATTTTATATAATCAAATTACAAATATCAATATCTAAAACACTTATTTCTCAAATAATAATATTCACTAATGGATAATCACCACATTATATCATGAATAACATCATTAAATCATCATAAAATTCTAATTAAATTTTTATTATATCCCATTATAGTTTTATTTATGATTATGGGTTCCACGAAGATCTCATCATATAATATAATCATTAGAGAAGTAATCAAACTTCTCAGCCACACACTTATGTCCAAAACATATTTTGGAAAATAACTTATCTTACGAGCTTTAAATCATCCAATATATGAAAATTTATTATTCCACAGGAGATAATAAAAAAATATTTCACTCAAATAGTTCCATAGTCTAATACATTGATAATTCCATTGTCTGATAATTTTTTAAAAAAATTATAAATTCATTAAAAATATTTTTTTATAATCAAATACCTCTCCATAATGTTTCATGTGAAAAAAATACACTATTTAATTATATAAAATGAACAATGATAAAAAAATAGGAATTAATCTAAATATTTTGATATATTTATCCATGTATTATCTAGAGGAACAAAATAATGGATCAAAATTACCTTCAACATATTCATCTTGAATTAATTTCCCCAATTTTTCAATATTAGTTCCCTAGATAGATCATCAATCTAATATCATTCTAAAATTTTATTAATAAAATAAAAACAAAGAATATTAAAGAGATATAGGGAGTAATAGGAGGTAGGTAGACCATTCCCACACTCTGTATCCCCTCATAGAAGTTTTAGGGGATTATTTTGAAAGTAAAATTCTATAAAATCCATATGACATGGTATAGAATGATATGTATTTACATAGAGAATGGAAACCATATGGCATAAAAGGATTAATATTTAAGAATGATTTTATGTCATATCTTGTTATAAAAAGATTTTGTATTCCAAATATATTTAATAATATATTTAACAATATGTTTGAATCATAGTTATATTTTAAAATTATTAAGGGCCACCAAGTCTATGCAACCATACCCTTAATGTTCATTACTCCCTTCACTTTGGATGTTTTCAATACAACATGGGAGAGTTATTATTGTATGTTACATATAATATAACTAAAGATATTACTCATCAATTTATGAAGCATAAAATTAATTGGATGATAAAGATGTGTGGATTAGGAAGTATCCCCGTAGCTTATATAAAGGAGGCTATGACCATGGGTAGTTGTGTGTAATACTACTATCTAAAATTCTTCCCTACATGAAGATATTTCTTCCTTCATTATTTTTTTCATGATTCTACCATATCGCATTATAGAATCAAAATATCCCCTCAGAAGAGTTTGGGTGACTCATTGCAACATGTGGATACACCACCGAAGGAACAACATTTAGGTTGTTCCTTAGGGATTTTCATCAAGAATCGTGAGAAGGAAAGAACTTTAACATTCAATGATGAAAGATACGTGTGTTATTCATATCCAATTTTTTATTATTTTCATTTCATATTGTTGGAGTACTTGGTATTCAGGGTTTATATTTTATTTCGATTTATATATTGATCATTAATCATTGTATAGAATCCCAACAATGGTTTCAAAACATATCTATACTATTTTATTCATGAAAATATTTAAGAAATGAAGTTTCCTCTTATCATATTTCATATAATATTACAATCATTAAATATTATATGATACATTGTTCTTCATTTTTTTATCACATAATACAATATAGGATATTTTAAGTCCTCACATGTTTTAAACCTATGGGTTTCCATTAGTTGTAGTGTGACATTTATATTTCATTGTTTATAATTCCCATTCCAAGTCTCTAGAAAATAGTGCGTCATGCCAATATTATCACATTCTAGTTAGTGGTAAGATATGAACTGGATATCATATTAAATGAAATGGATATTAATTGTAAAATATGACTAATAGAGGCTATTTTAAATCTATCAAATGTACTCTACGATATTGCCTAAATCATACAATATGATTTATGGTTGGAAAGTTTTCTTTTCTTTAGTCAACTATAAATTGAATTTTATTATTTATAAATCTATTATAAATAATGTTGAACAATATTTATTAATATTTATTTATATATAATATACTTATAAATTAATTAATTATAAAGAGTTTATGGATAGTTTATTAGTTAAATGGGTTTGAAGTATTTATGAATAATTATTCCATTATAAAAGGTTTTAATATTAATTTTTTTTTCAAAATAATATTGAAAAATTTATAATTTAAATATATAGTGTTTATATAAAAATTTTAGGTGTAATTTATTAAGAGTATATAAATTACATAATATGGTTAAATATACTTTTTCTATACAGAAAAATATGAATTTTTTATAATTATTATTTTTGAGATTTTGAAATCAAGGGAACATTATTAGTTAAAATATTTAAACAATATCATTTTTTTATAAATGATATGATTCAAGCCTTAGATTATATTAAAATGCAATATTTAGATTGCATAAAATAATTTCAAATTAGAAAATGAAATATACATGGTTTATATTTTATAAAATATCATATTATAAAAATAAAATGTCATATAATGGATAATATAAAAGAGTTCACATTAGAAATTAATTTAAAAAGTGAGGGTATTTATTTTAAAATGGAATTTCTGTAATGAGTTATAAATTTTTTATAATTATTTATTTATGAACTATTCATAAATAATTTTCTCAAGTTAAATTTTCAGATTCATTATTTACTATTCTCAATTGATTAATGGATATAATTTTTATATTATTAATTATCATGTATGATTTAATTTATTAATAAAACTTCTTCATATATGTTTTCATACCATGTGAGGAATAAAAAACATAAGATTTAGTTTTCATTGACACTAGTAATGGCTTATTTTTAAAGTTCTAAGATAAAAATTAGTTTTTTTAATATAGTTTAAAAATATTATGTTTTAAATTAATCATTAATTGGATTCTCCCTTGAGTAAAGTATCCTAAGGTATAGGGACTCTAGGTTAGAGTTTCCATAGGCATGCATTCTTTTTCCTTGTTCTAAAAAGGTGGGGGTTGGCTCATTTTTGCTCTGGGTTACTATTATAGAGATTATCAATCCAATATAATTCAAAATTATTATATGAAATGTTCATGTACATTATAAAAGATATGTATTTTGATATGTATGAATATGTTTGGATTCTATTTATAGGTAACTAACGCAAGAATTTGAGTTGTGTAAATAGTTTCATATTAATATGGTTTGGAAAAAATAATATTTGGAATATTGATTCTAATAACTAAATCATTAGAAGCATACATACATAAGAGATTAAAACACAAGATAAAAAATATTTCATGTGATTTAATGAATTTAATATACATATGATGTATATTGAGTCTGTGACACATTAAATAAAACCCCCCAAAAAAACTAAGTGTAAGATTCCTTTTAAAGAAAACACATATCAATACCATTCAACCAGGTAGGTTTTTCCAAAAAGAGATCATGGATTATTTAGTGAAAGCTATGGTGGTAATGGATAAACCTAAATGTTAGTTAACCAATTACTTTTTTGATCTTTTTATAAAACATAGCTATGAAACCCTAAGAGTTAGGATACTAGTTTAATAGAGTTAGGTTTATCTATGTAATGGATTGGGTAAAGAGTTACTTACTAAACTATAGAAGAACCATATTTCATATGAATGGGATGATCCCCTAGAAAATTAACTATGTGGTGAGACAAATAAAAAAGTGTACCATTTTCGTAGTAAAATATGGGTCTTTGATCACTAAATGGATATGTTGTGAGGGGTTATCATTTTTAATAGAAGTATATTTAATTATCCATCCAACATTATATTTTTATTCAATGATGAAAACAGAAGTACAAACAAAGGGGATGAGAAACAAAACAAGAGAAAATCTACAAGCACCAACCAGTATGCCACAAGGACCACTAGACTAGGGAGGCCGAAAGTAATGTAAACCAAGAGCATCTCCTCTAATCAAATTACCCCACTCAGGTTTCAAGATACTAATCAAAGTAAGAAAAGTGATGTTGGAACCCAGATTCAAAGTAGACGCAAGATTATCTGCAACTTTGTTCCCCTCATGCCATGTGTGGGTCACCCTAATATTGTGGAGGAGGGTATGGAATATCCTATCCGTGTAGGATATAGACCAGGGTATATGACCCTTACCATTCAGAGAGTTATGAATATTCAAAGAATTAGTCTCATCTTGGGAGATCACGATATTCCTCTATTTGAAAAGTGAGAGCCCTGTAAGCAGTGATTTGACCTCTACTTGAAGTGGAGAACCATTCCCATAAGATGTAGTGAAAGCCATCACAACACTACCCCACATGTCCTGAACTGTGCCCCCGCCTTTTATTTCTCCCAGCATACATTAACCATCCGAGTTAATCTTGTAGCCTGAGACCGGAGGTTACCAGCATATCCATTTCCCCTATGGACTATTATGGAAGTAATTAACCAGAGGTACACGCACTTGCAGTAGCTTCAATGAAGGAGCATCCCTCCATTTGGGGATAAACGTGACCAGGTCCACCAGCAGGTTCCACGTGCGCACAATGATGACCCTCACTGTAGGCAAATCCCCTTCTAATCAAGCTTGGTTCTTGGATTTACATATACACCATCACCCTGCACTAAAGATAATGGAGCACTCCATCCTCTCCATATCTATAGGATTCATCCCATGATATAATTTTCTCAGGAAAGACACATCACCGTGAGAGCTGGAGGAGAATGCTGTGAGGGTTCCAAAGAAATACTAGACCATATGATCCTATTCAATTTCAAAAAATAAGTGAGCCATGCTCTCTTCCCACTGACTATAGTAGCAGTGGCATCTGGAGGCCATAATGATACCTGCCTTCTTGACTTTCTCATCCATGGCCACAACATGGTTTTGAATCCTCCATGAAAGAAAATTTAATTTTGAAGGGATCTTTTTACACCAGACAGTGGCATTACAGGTGTCATGATGGCCTTGCAGAACCGAGATCTTCCCATAATCCTTGGTAGAGAAATTCCCCGAGGAGGACACAGTGAAGATGCACGCATCAGGCTCTGAGTTGATAATAATCAATTTGAAGATCTCCCGATCTTCTGTATCCAGTACTGTCTTGATAAGTAAGGGGTAGAGACTAGCTTTCTTGAAGGAAATCAAGGGGGCCGGGAAACCTAGAAAGCCAATAACAGAGCCTGACCAATTATGTTTCCATAAAATAACGTTACCTTACCCTACAATCCAGCGTGTGTTCTGTCTAAGGGTGATAATGAGAGGGTAAATCCTAGACCAGAAAGGGGATGCGGTTCCGCCAGTATTCTCCTCATCACCCACACAGCTGTAAGACATAGACTTCCCCAAAAGGGTTTTCCCTTCAATCACTTCCCATGCAAGATTGGCATACATAAAATGGAGCATGAAGTCTAAGATCCTCACATCAACACCCCCTCCTGTATGGGGTTTTCCATTCTTTCCCACGAAACCCAGTGACTCTTCCCTATAGAATGAGAATCCCACACAAAACAAGCCAAGATCCTGTCAATAATTCTAATGAAAACTTTAGGCACAACAGTGGAGTCCATTGCATAAATGAGTATGGAAAACAACATGATATTAACCATCATAATCCACCCCCAAAGGAAAGGAAATGGTTCTTCCAGTTGAGAACCCTCCCTGTGATATTTCTCACAATATGATCGAAGTCGTGAATCCTGAGCCTCTCTGAAGATATAGGAGCTCTGAGGTAATCTATGGGAAAGGACCTGCGTTGCATATCAAGTCTGCTATAAAGAGAGTAGGCCCTTCCAGGTAGACACCTGTTAGAGATGTAAAGGTTGTTTTTATCATTATTGATAACCTTACCACTCTAAAAGAAATAGTCCGTAAGAATTCTCTCAATGAAATTAACTGATCTCCTACCACCATTAATTAAAATCAAAGTATCATCCATGAACATCAGGTGGGAAATTGGAGGAAGGTTCAATTTCCTACGGTAAGGGAGTAAGTCACCATTAGATAGACCCCTGTGAATGAGGCGGCTAAGCGTATCCTGTGAAAGAATAAAAACAATGGGAGAGATTGGATGTCCCTACCGAAGCCCTTGGGTAGCCTTGAAGAATCCATAAGTCTTTCCCATGAAGGATACAACTAGCCAGGAGGAGTTGAGGAATCTGAAGATGAGATCCGAGGCCTTATGAGAGAACCCCATCCTTGTAAACACTCTGTTAATGAAGCCCCACTCTATCCTATCATAGGACTTATTCATATCCAATTTGATAGCCATATTCGAGTCATCGGTCTTTGTGTTGATATCTCTCAAAATCTTTTGAGCCATGCCAATAGCCCTTTGTATAGATCATCCTTTAACAAACCCATGTTGTTCAATGGAAGTCCAGTGAGGAAGGAATTTGGACATCCTCAAGTTGATAATACTAGCCTGGATCTTATAGGGGAAATTACACATACTCACCGGTCTATAATATGAGAGAGAAGAAGGGTCTCTAACCTTCAGAATGAGGACTAAGGTTATAGCACAAGAAACCCTTAGAAGACTACCACCCTGAAATAAGTCCTGAACAACAAAAGTGATGTTATCTTTAACCACCTCCCAGGCATCCCTATAAAAAGAACCAGGGAAGCCGTCAGGGCCAGGGGCGCTCTCTGGATTGAGATTCATCATGGAAGAATTAATTTCTTCCTTGTCTGGGTACATTTTTAAACAATCATTGTCCCTATTAGAGAGAGAGGTGACCACTGCATCTCAAATAGCTGCGTTGCCACTAGGGTACCCCATGGTCATCCTTGGGTTAGAGGCGGCTAAGAGATCCTTGAAAAATGTATTTTCCATGCTCCCCACCCTATATCTTTTATCTGTATACATACCATCATCAAGAAGAATGTTTGGTTTCATGGGATGCCTTCTTTCCTTCAAGAAAGCATGGAATAAGGCTGAGTTCCTATCACCCTCATGTAGCCACTTTATCCTGGATCTTTCGCGTGCCACACATTCCTGCTTAAGAATCATCTCCGCCCATGAGTTATTCCTGACTGAGATCTCCTCAAACATCTAGTCTCTCCAATTATCTTCTAGACTATAATTCAGAATTTCGATACTCTTTTTCATCTCTTCCATGTTCTGATCAGGGTGCGGGAGATCCTTGGCCAATGACTTCAACCCAAACATCAGCCGTTGTAGTTTGTTATGAACTACAACCCACAAGTGCCCTTGCACCAGATCACCCTACAGCTCATTGATGATCTGTTTGTAACCAGGGATGCGAGTCCATTAGTGATAGAACCTAAAGCCCTCCAAGGACTCCGGCCTGGGAGACAGGGAAATCAATAGGGGTGAGTGGTCTAACATACCACGAACAAGGTTCTTGACCTGGGCATTGGGGAACTTGGAGATGGAAATGATGTTTGCAAGGAAACAGTGTAGTACCCCCGGTTTGAGGTATGTAGCCTTTGTTTATGTTGTTTTTATGAGTTTATGGGAATGGGATGAGTTGGGAAAAGGTCGGGAGAGTTTGGAATGTTTTTGGATGAGTTTGGAGGCTTTTAAAGGGGCGCACGGTTTGAGCACGGTTAGTGTAAACCGTGCGAATGCTCCAGGAAACCATGAAGGGAGAGGCAATAGGCTACGCACGACCTAAGAACGGTTTGCCAAACCCTGCGAGGAAACCATGCGGGCACCTGCTCTCAAGGTAGTGGTGTGAACACAGTTAGCGCACAGTTTTCCAAACCGTGAGGGCTAACCATGCGGCCACTTAAAGTGGGGGTTTTTAAGTCTGGGCTTCCTCGAGATTGACCTAAAACACTCCTCTCTTCCTCCCACTCAAGACTCACTCGTGATTTTCGGTTCTTAGGGGCTATAAGGGCTCTCCCACTCATTTTGGAAGGGTTTTGAAGAGGATTCAAGAGGGTTTGAAGGCGATTCCTCTCGGGTAAGTCTTCTCCCATGGTTTCTTTGTGTTTTCCTCTAGATCTACTCTTCCCTCCTTCTTGGTTTTCTAGATCTACACTTGTTTTGTGTAGATATATGGTTTTGGTGGCCTTGGATGATGTTTTAAGGCTTGTGGGTGTTAGGGAAGAGGATCTAGATAGGTTTCGGTGGTGCGTTTTCCAGTTTTAGAGGTGCGGTTGCGTGTGGATTGATTTCTCAGGAACCCTAAAGGTAGGTGGATTCTCTCCCGACTCCACTTGGTGGAATTGTGTGGTGCATTTACAATTAAATT
This sequence comes from Viscum album, assembly GCA_963277665.1. Taxonomy (NCBI): domain Eukaryota; kingdom Viridiplantae; phylum Streptophyta; class Magnoliopsida; order Santalales; family Viscaceae; genus Viscum; species Viscum album. The sequence continues at coordinate 1,681,456,297 of OY728135.1, forward strand.
GTTTGTTTGAAATTTAATTGGTAAATCATGTGGAAAATTTGTTGTAAAATTTATGGGTGATGAAATTGGGGGTTTTTGGCATGAAATTGGGATTTTTGGGTAATAATGGCTTTTGTTGGAAATGGATTCAATTGGATGATTTTAAAATGTTGATTTTAAAATGACAATGAACTAGAGCATGAAAATGGAATGTGATGGTGTTTGTAATAATGTGATATTATTGTGTGGCTTGTGCTTGTGTGTATATGGATGGGGTTTTGTATTAGAATGTGTTGTGATATTGTAGAGTGGTCGAGAAAGTGACACTATAATTAGGGAAATGGATGGATAATGGACGGAAGGCCCACCATCTAGGCAAGTGGTAGAGAAAATACCACTTGTCGGGTTGTGAACGGGTTGGCTGAGAAAGTAACCCCGATGTTGGTTGATTTCTTGACTATGTGATGTTTGTAGATGGGGCTTGTGAGTGAAATGTGAACATGGTAACTAGCACGTGGCTTGATTTTTGTGGCTTTCCCTTGTGTGGAATGTTTGGATTTTGTAATAAGTTTTCAAATGGGATTGTTTTATATAAAATGTTTTATATAAATGTGCCAACGGTTTATCCTAGTGGTGTGTGTAAGGAAGTCATTTGGGGAAATACTACTGAGTAGTTGTACTCACCCCCTACTTTGGCACTTTGGTTTCTTTTCAAATATAGTATACTGGGACATGGGCAAAGTTAAGGCATCACCTTCTTTTAGTGGTCTCTCGTGATGCTTGGTGGAGCATGGAGTTTGGAGCTGGAGTGGAGCTGTGGAGGTGTCACGGATTTTTGTCGTTGTCTTTTGTTTCCGTTGTACTCTGATTTGGTAATGTTCGGTTGTATGAACCTTGGGTTGTTATGGAATGATTGGGTAAATTGGAGTGCATTCATTTCTTTTTGTTGTTGGTCATTGGTTGTTTGGGTAATAATCTTGAGGGAAAATTGTTCCCCACTTTTCTCTTAAATCCCTCGGTATTTATTTCCAGAATTTGGTGCCTTGGGAATGTCGCTTAAGTCCAAGTAACCATCACCGCCTCCTCAAGCCAATGAGGTAGGGGTGGGGCGTTACAAGTGGTATCAGCTTGTTCAGTCCTTTGTAGTTGATTCTCGGATTTGGAGTTGACATTAGTTCTTGGTTATTCCTTGATTCAGGATGTTATCAAGGTGTAGGACTGTCGGAACTTAGAATTTATAGCATAAAAGGATGTAGCTAACCCTTTTATGATGAACTTCAAGTTACCAGGGAGTTTGGTACATAAGTGTTTTGAAGACACTTATAGGCATTGGAAATCTCATTGTCATTGGTGTAGCCAATGAGATGAGCATGAAATATATGATAGAAATGACTTCCCTATAGGATGCATATTTCATTGGGTTTAATGATTTATGGGTTGAATTGAAAAACAGTTTTTCAAATGTGTGAACCTGAAATGTGAATAAACATGGTATTTTGAAAATGGTTGATTTTCAAAAATGGTGCAACATGGGAAATGTGTATGAATGGAAAGCCTGGTTGTGATTGATTATTATGAAATGGTACTTGAAGTGGTTGATTCGTGATGTCTACGGAAGGGAGACTCATGCTTGTTTGTTTTATGTTTATAGAAATGGCACTGGGTAGGCGTCGTAGAGACCAACCAGAAGTGGCTGATGAGAATGTGGTTGCACTTGAGCCCCAGGTGAACCAGCTGCTAGTGCAAAGTATAGTACAAGCCTTCCAAGCAGTGGGAAGTATAAATAGAGTGGAAGAGCCCAAGCATGTTGAGTGAGATCTTCTAGGGAATTGTTTAACAAACAATTCTACCCTCATACGTTCAAGATTCAGCGTACAACTGACTTTTTCAGTTTGAATCAAGAACAAAGGTTGGTAATGGAATATGCAGCTAAGTTTATGAGCTTAGTGCGGTTTGCACCCGAGGTGGCGGGTAGAACGTCTCTGAAAGCAAGGATTTTTTAGGCGGGTTTGAGGCAGAAAATCTGTTCTAAAATAGCGGTGCTGTGTATCGGGGAATACACAGAAATGGTAAATCGAGCCTCAGTAGCTGAGCAAGATCTGCTGGGAACTCCGGGCGGAGGAAGCGTGGTAATACCCATAGGGAATAATGGGAACTCTAACACTGGGTTCAAGTGGAATAGGGACACATATTCCCAGAGAGGGAGCACAACACAAAATGCGATGACGAGATCGGTGAACCTTCCTCCGAAGCCCTAGAGTAAATTGGGTTGTTTTCAGTGTGGCTCCTCGATGCATATCAAGTGGGATTGCACGGAACAACCCAGAGCATGTTATAGTTGTAAGAAGACGGGGCATCTCTAGTGCTACTGTAGAAATACTCTGAGGATGTGTGTTTGTGACACCCCATAAGGATCGCAGGCATCCTATGCTTTGATGGGACAGGGGTAGCAGTATACCCCTCGTCAGCAAGGTAAGGTTAGTCCTGATGATTCTCAGAACACCATGACACCTCAAAAAGGGAGTAAATATCAGGGTGAAACAACTAAGATGTTGTTCGGAGATGACCAGATTGTGGTGGATGATCAGTCGGGACCATCTACAGTACGAGGTACTATTATTTTAAATTCTACCTGCATGCAAGTGTTGTTTGATACGGGTGATTCACACTCTTTTATTACTGCACACATTGTTGAGTTGTTGGGTTTAAAGGTAGAGATGATGCCTTCAATTTTGAAACTTTAAACCCCTCTGGGTAGAAAAGAGTGTCGAGCCTTCTAGTGTAGAGCATGTTGTATCATTGTGGGCGATATTGAGATAGTGTGGAATTTCTCAGTACATGAGATGGATGGCTATGATGCAATCTTGGGCATAGAATGGCTAATAGTGTTTAAGGCCCACATCAATTGTGATGCGGGAACAATGAGTTTTATGACACACGATGGTGTTAGACATCTCTTTAGAGGAGAGAGGCATGAGAAGCAGGTTGCATCAGTCTTGTTGGCACCGGCAGTTGTCACGTTATCATATCAGTTGGTGGTATTTTCGTCGGAATCAATTGAGGGTGTCGGGAATAGTGTTTTTCCAGCAGTGGTTGATCAGTTCATGGACATTTTTCCCGATGAATTCTCTGGGTTACCTCCCATAAGATAAGTGGAGTTTACGATTGATCTCCTTCTGGGGACCAGTCCTATCTCACTTCCATCTTATCGGATCGCACCTGTAGAATTGAGGGAGTTGAAATTCTAGTTGGAGGAGTTAGAAAATAAAGGCTTTATCCAGCCTAGCACATCTCCATGGGAAGCGCCGGTATTGTTTGTGAAAAAGGCCGATGGAACTTTAAGACTTTGTGTTGATTATCGTCGACTTAACCAAGTGAAGATAAAGAACAGATATCTACGTCCACGAATTGATGACCTGTTTGACCAGTTGAGGGGATCCCATTGGTTCTCCAAGATCGACCTGAGATCGAGATATCATTAATTGCAAGTAAAGAAGGAGTATATTCCTAAAACAGCTTTCAAAAGTCGATATGTCCATTATGAGTACGTCATTATGCCCTTTGGTCTAATGAATTCACCTGCAATGTTTATGGCATTGACGAATCGGATATTTCAGAGATATCAGGATTCACTCGTGGTGGTGTTTGTGGATGATATTCTCGTGTATTTAAAGACAAGGGAGGAGCATGAACAACACTTTGCGATAGTGCTAGGGATCTTGAGAGATCATCGGTTGTATGCCAAATTGTCAAAATGTGACTTTTGGATACATGAAGTTCATTTTCTTGGCTATGTGATTTCTGAAAAGGGTGTTTCAGTAGATCCAGAAAAGATAAAGGCCGTTATCTCGTGGCAACCGCCAAAGAATGTGTTTTAGATACGGAGTTTCCTTGGTCTAGATGGTTATTATCGGCGTTTTTTTCATGACTTTTCATGGTTGGATTCACCAATAACAGCTTTGACAAGGAAGAATGTTCCATTCCAGTGGAATGAACAGTGTCAGCAGTGTTTCGAAGAGCTAAAGTGTCTCCTTACATCAGCACCAATATTGATTTTCTCTAGAACCGGGGAAAGGGTATGTGGTGTATTGCGATGCATCGGGATCAGGGTTGGGGTGCGTCCTCATGAAAGGGGATCATGTGGTTGCGTATGGATCACGACAGTTGAGGGTGTATGAGAAGAACTACCCAACTCATGATTTGGAGTTGGCGGAAGTGGTCCATGCTTTGAAAATGTGGTGCCATTATCTCTTCAGTGAGAAATTCACGGTCTACATAGATCATAAGAGTTTGAAGCACATTTTCTCACAAAGGGATCTGAACTTGAGTCAAAGGAGATGGATGAAATATCTCCAGATGTTTGATTTTGACTTAATGTACACACCAGGTAAGGTAAATTCAGTGGTGGATGCATTAAGTAGGAAATCATATGCTCAGGTGGTGAAGAAGGCATCAGACCAGTGGCAATTGATGTCAGTGATAGTTGACATGTGGCTAGAAGGTGAGGACCAAGGCGATAAAGTGGTCTTCTTTCCAATTTCCTTGATTCCTGACTTGGTAGGATTGGTTAAAGAGGCACAGATGTCTGATTAGGAGTGTGAGACCATGAGGTCGAAACTCAATGGTGGGCAGACCATTTAGGGTTGGAAGCTGAATAAAGAATTAGTTTTGTGTTTCCAAAAAACAGATAGTTGTACCAGTGGATTTTCAGGAGGATCTTCTCAGGGAGTACCATCATTCCAGGTGGGCTGTTCACCCTGGAATTTAGAAGATGTATAAGGCGTTGAAAGCACAGTTCTGGTGGGTTGGAATGAAAAGAAGAGTGGATGAGTTTGTTTCATGATGCTTGACTTGCCAGCAGGTCAAGGCAGAGCACCAGAGGCCAGCGGGAATGTTGCAGTCTTTACCTATCCCTATTTGGAAATGGGGGCAGATAACGATGGATTTTTTCATAGGTCTCCCAAGAATGGTCAGAAAACATGATGTCATTTGGGTGATAGTGGATCGGCTAACGAAGTCGGCCCATTTCATTCCAATTCATGAATCTCATACTGTGGAGGATCTGTCCAAAATCTATGTCCGGGAGGTGGTAAAGAGGCATGGTGTTCCAGTTTCGATCGTATCATATAGAGATCCGAGGTTTAAATCCCATTTCTGGAAATCCTTGCAGCAATCCCTTGGAACAAAGTTGACCATGAGTATGGAATATCACCCTCACATGGATAGCCAATCCAAGAGGACGATACAAACCTTCGAAGATATGTTGTGGGCTTGTGTGATTGATTTTGGTGGATCGTGGGAGGAGCACCTGTCATTGGGTTGAATTATCGTATAATAACAGTTATCAAGCATCCATACAGATGGCTCCATTTGAAGCATTGTATGGGTGGTCGTGTCGTTCTCCACTATGTTGGGTGGAAACAGGCGAGTCTTCGATGGTTGGACCGAGTCTTGTCCAGGAGACTACAGAAAAGATCAAGTTGATCAGGAGGAGGATGGAGACGGCTCAGAGTCTTCATAAATATTATGCGAATCATCATTGACGACCATTGTCGTTCAAGGTGAGTGATCATGTTTTCTTGATGATTTCTCCTCGGTTGGGACATCACCAGTTTGGAAAACAAGGAAAGTTATCTCTGTGGTGCATTGGACCTTTTGAGATTGCTGAGCAGGTTGTTGAGGTGGATTATCAGTTGGCTTTGCCACCTAGGTTCAGTGCGGTACACAATGTGTTTCATGTGTCATAGTTGAAAAAGTATCAGCCGGATCTGGGCCATGTTATTTGATGGGATCATGTTCAGCTAGAGCCAGATGTTCCGTTGGTGCACGTGCCAGTGAGGGTTGTGAATAGGCAAGAGAAAGTCTTCGGGTTTTGTGGCAACATGTCCATATCCAGGAAGAAACTTGGGAATGGGAGAAATAAATGGTCGAGCAGTGGCCCGAACTCTTTCGGCAAAGGGTGGGGTCACTACTTTCCGAGGACGGAAAGTCCAATGGTGGGGAGAATGTCGTACCCCCTATTTGAGGTATGTAGCCTTTGTTTATGTTTTTTATGAGTTTACGGGCATGGGATGATTTGGGAAAAGGTCAAGAGAGTTTGGAATGTTTTTGGATGAGTTTGGAGGCTTTTAAAGGGGCGCACGGTTTGAGCACGATTGGTGGAAACCGTGCGGATGCTCTAGAAAACCATGCAGGGAGAGGAAGTAGCCTATACACGGCCTATGCATGGTTTTCCAAACCGTTTGAGGAAACCATGCGAGCACCTACTCTCAAGGAAGTGGTGTGCACACGGTTAGCGCATGGTTTACCAAACCGTGCAGGCTAACCGTGTGGCCACTTAAACTTGGGGTTTTTAAGTCCGGGCTTCCTTGGGCTTGACCTAAAACACTCCTCTCTTTCTCCCACTCGAGCCTCACTCAAGATTTTTGGTTCTCAGGGGCTATAAGGTCTCTCCCACTAATTTTGGAAGGGTTTTGAAGAGGATTCAAGAGGGTTTGAAGGCGATTCCTCCCGGGTAAGTCTTCTCCCATGGTTTCTTTGTGTTTTCCTCTAGATCTGCTCTTCCCTCCTTCTTGGTTTTCTAGATCTACACTTGTTGTGTGTAGATATAGGGTTGTGGTGGCCTTGGACGGTGTTTTAAGGCTTGTGGGTGTTAGGGAAGAGGATCTAGAGAGGTTTCAGTGGTGCGTTCAACGGTTTCGGAGGTGCGGTTGCGTGTGGATTGATTTTTCGGGAACCCTAAAGGTAGGTGGCTTCTCTCTCGACTCCACTTGGTGTAATTGTGTGGTGAATTTACAATTAAATTGTTTGTTTGAAATTTAATTGGTAAATCATGTGGAAAATTTGTTGGAAAATTTATGGGTGATGAAATTGGGGTTTTTTGGCATGAAATTGAGATTTTTGGGTAATAATGGGTTTTGTTGGAAATGGACTCAATTGGATGATTCTAAAATGTTGATTTTAAAATGACAATTAACTGGAGCATGAAAATGGCATGTGATGGTGTTTCAAATAATGTGAGATTGTTGTGTGGCTTGTTCTTGTGTGGATATGGATGGGATTTTGTATTAGAATGTGTTGTGATATTGTAGAGTGGTCAAGAAAGTTCCACTATAATTAGGGAAATGGATGGATAATGGGAGGAAGGGCCACCATCTAGGAAAGTGGCTAATAAAGTAACACTTTTTGGGTTGTGAACGGGTTGGCCGAGAAATTACCCCCCTTGTTGGTTGATTTCTTGACTATGTGATGTTTGTAGATGGGGATTGTTAGTGAAATGTGAACATGGTAACTGACATGTGGCTTAATTGTTGTGGATTTCCCTTGTGTGGCATGTTTGGATTTTGTAATAAGTTTGAAAATGGTATTGTTTTATATAAAATGTTTTATATAAATGTGCTAATGGATTATCCTAGTGGCATGTGTAGGGAAGTCATTTGGGGAAATCCTACTGAGTAGTTGTACTCACCCCCTGCTTTGGAACTTTGGTGTCTTTGCAGATGTAGTATATCGGGACATGGGAAAACGTAAGGCATCACCTTCTTTTAGCGGCGGCTCGTGATGCTTGGTGGAGCATGGAGTTTGGAGCTGGAGTGGAGTTGTGGAGGTGTCACAGATTGTCGTGGCTATCTTTTTTTTCCGTTGTACTCTGATGTTTTGTTAATGTTCGGTTGTATGAACCTTGGGTTGTTATGGCACGATTGGGTAAATTGGAATGCATGAATTTCTTTTTTCGGTTGGTCGTTAGTTGTTTGGGTAATCCTATTGAGGGAAAATTGTTCCCCACTTTTCTCTTGAGGCCCTCGGCATTTATTGCTAGCCTTTGGTGCCTTGGGAACGTCGCTTAAGGCCAAATAACCCTCATCGCCTCCTCAAGACAATGAGGTTGGGGCGGGGCGTCACAAGTGGTATCAGCTTGTTCTGTCCTTTGGAGTTGATTCTCGGATTTGGAGTTGACATTCGTTCTTGGTTATTCCTTGATTCGGGATGGTAGCAAGGTGTAGGACTGTCGGAACTTGGAATGTATAGCATAAAATGACGTTGCTAACCCTTTTATACTGAACTTCAAGTTACCAGGGAGTTGGGTACATAAGTGTTTTGAAGACACTTATAGGCATTGTAAATCTCATTGTTGTGGGTGTAGCCAATGAGATGATCATTACATATATGATAGAAATGACTTCCCTCTAGGATGCATATTTCATTGGGTTTAATGATTTATGGGTTGAATTGAAAAATGATTTTTCAAATGTGTGAACCTAAATTGTGAATAAACATGGTATTTTGAAAATGGTTGATTTTAAAAAATGGTGTAACATGGGAAATGTGCAAGAATGGAAATCCCGGTTGTGATTGATTGTTAAGAAATGGTACTTGATGTGGTTGATTCGTGATGTCTACGGAAGGGAGACTCATGCTTTTTTGTTTTATGTTTATAGAAATGGAACTGAGTAGGCGTTGTAGAGACCAACCAAAAGTGGCTGATGAGAATGTGGTTGAACCTGAGCCCCAGGTGAACCAGAAACTAGTGCAAAGTATAGTCCAAGCCTTCCAAGAAGTGGGAAGTATAAATAGAGTGGAAGAGCTCAAGCATGTTGAGCGAAATCTGCTGGGGAATTGTTTAACGAACAATTCTACCCTCATACGTTTAAGATTCATCGTACAACTAAATTTTTCAGTTTGAATCAAGAACAGATGTTGGTAATGGAATATGCAGCTAATTTTATGAGCTTAGTGTAGTTTGCACCCGAGGTGGTGGGTAGCACGTCGCTGAAAGCAAGGATCTTTGAAGCGGGATTGATGCAGGAAATCCGTTCTAAAATAGCGGTGCTGTGTATCGGGGACTACACAGAAATGGTAAATCGAGCCTCGGTAGTTGAGCGAGATCTGCTGGGAACTCCGGGCGGAGGAAGCGTGGTAATACCCACAGGGACTAATGGTAAATCTAACGCTAGGTTCAAGCGGAATAGGGACACATATTCCTAGAGCTGGAGAATGACACAAAATGAGATGAAGGGATCGGTGAACCTTCCTTCGAAGCCCCAGAGTAAATTGGGCTGTTTTCAGCGTGGCTCCTTGACGCATATCAAGCGGGATTGCACGACAAAACCAAGAGCATGTTATAGTTGTAAGAAGATGGGGCATCTCCAGTGCTACTGTAGGAATACTTTGAGGATGAGTGTGAATGACACCCCACAAGGATCGCAGGAGTCCTATGCTTCGAAGGGACGGGGGAAGCAACATACCCCTGTTCAGCAAGGTAAGGTTATTCATGGTGATTCTCGGAACACCATGACACCTCAACAAGGGAGTAAAGACCAGGGTGCAGCAACTAAGATGTTGTTCGGAGCTAACCAGATTGTGGTGGATGATCAGTCGGGACCATCCACAATATGAGGTACTATTATTTTAAATTCTACCTGCATGCAAGTGTTGTTTGATACAAGTAATTCACACTCTTTTATTGCTGCACACGTTGTTGAGTTGTTGGGTTTAAAGGTAGAGATGATGCCTTCAGTTTTGAAACTTCAAACCCCTCTGGGTAGAAAAGAGTGTCGACCCTTCTTGTGTAGAGCATGCTGTATCGTTGTGAATGAGATTGAGATAGTGTGGGATTTCTCAGTACTTGAGATGGATGGATATGATGAAATCTTGGGCATGGATTGGCTAATAGCGTTTAAGTCCCACATCGATTGTAATGCATGAAAACTGAGTTTTACGACACACGGTGGTGTTAGAAATCTCTTTAGAGGAGAGAGGCATGAGAAGAAGGTTGCGGAAATCTTGTTGGCACAGGCAGTTGGCACGTTATCGTATCAGTTGGCGGTATTGTTGTCGGAATCAATAGAGGGTGTTGGGAATAGTGTTTTTCCAGCAGTGGTTGATCAATTCATGGATGTTTTTCCCGAATAATTCTCCGGGTTACCTCCCGTAAGAGAAGTGGAGTTTACGATTGATCTCCTTCTGGGGACCAGTCCTATCTCACTTCCGTCTTACCGGATGTCACCTGCAGAATTGAGGGAGTTGAAAGTCCAGTTGGAGGAGTTAGAAAATAAAGGCTTTATCCGACCTAGCACATCTCCGTGAGCAGCATTGATATTTCTTGTGAAAAAGGCCGATGTAACTTTAAGACTTTGTGTTGATTATCGTCGACTTAACCAAGTGACGATAAAGAACAGATATCCACTTCCACGAATTGATGACCTGTTTGACCAGTTGAGGGGAGCCCAGTGGTTCTCTAAGATCGACCTGAGATCGGGATATCATCAATTACGAGTAAGGAAGGAGGATATTCCTAAAACAGCTTTCAAAAGTCGATATGGCCATTATGAGTACGTCGTTATGCCCTTTGGTCTAACGAATGCACTAGCAGTGTTTATGGCATTGATGAATCAGATATTTCAGAGATATCTAGATTCACTCGTAGTGGTGTTTGTGGATGATATTCTCGTGTATTCAAAGACAAGGGAGGAGCATGAACAACACTTGGTGATAGTTCTAGGGATCTTGAGAGATCATTGGTTGTATGCCAAATTGTCAAAATGTGACTTTTGGATACAGGAAGTTCGTTTTCTTGGCCATGTGATTTTTGAAAAGTGTGTTTTAGTAGATCCAGAAAAGATAGAGGCTATTATCTTGTGGAAATTGCCAAAGAATGTGTTTGAGATATGGATTTTACTTGGTCTAGCTGGTTATTATCGGCGTTTTGTTCATGACTTTTCACGGTTGGCTTCACCAATGACAACTTTGACAAGGAAGAATGTTCCATTCTAGTAGAATGAACAGTGTCAGTAGTGTTTTGAAGATCTAAAGGGTCTCCTTACATCGGCACCAATCATGATTTTTCCAGAACCGGGGAAAGGGTATGTGGTGTATTGCAATGCATCGGGATCAGGTTTGGGGTGCGTCCTCATTCAAGGGGGTCATGTGGTTGCGTATGGCTCACGGCAGTTGAGGGTGCATGAGAAGAACTACCCAACTCATGATTTTGGAGTTGGCGGCAGTGGTCCATGCTTTGAAAATGTGGTGCCATTATCTCTTTGGTGAGAAATTAACGGTCTACACGAATCATAAGAGTTTGAAGCGCATTTTCTCACAAAGGGATCTGAACTTGAGGCAAAGGAGATGGATGGAATATCTCCAGATGTTTGATTTTGACTTAATGTACACACTGGGTAAGGGAAATTCAGTGGCAGATGCATTAAGTAGGAAATCATATGATCAGGTGGTGAAGAAGGCATCAGACCAGTGGCAGTTGATGCTAGTGATAGCTGACATGCGGCTAGAAGGTGAGGAAAAAGGCGATAAAGTGGTCTTCTTTCCGGTTTCCTTGATTCCTGACTTGGAAGACCTGGTTAAAGAGGTGCAGATGTCTGATTCAGAGTGTGATCCCATGAGGTCGAAACTCAATGGTGGGGAGACCATTGAGGGTTGGCAGCTGAATAAAGAATCAGTTTTGTGTTTCTGGAAATAGATAGTTGTACTAGTGGCTTGTCAGGAGGATCTTCTCGAGGCGTCCCATCATTCTAGGTGGGTTGTTCACCCTGGAATTCAGAAGATGAATAAGGCGTTGAAAGCTCAGTTCTGGTGGGATGGAATGAAAAAAAGAGTGGCTGAGTTTGTTTCACGATTCTTGACTTGCCAGCAGGTCAAGGCAGAGCACCAGAGGCCAGCGGGAATGTTGCAGTCTTTACCTATCACTGTTTGGAAATGGGAGCAAATAACAATGGATTTTGTCACAGGTCTCCCAAGAACGATCAGAAAACACGATGCTATTTGGGTGATAGTGGATCGGCTAATGAAGTCGGCCCATTTCATTTCAATTCGTGAATTTCATACGGTGGAGGATCTGTCCAAAATCTATGTCTGGGTGGTGGTAAAGAGGCATGGTGTTCCAGTTTTGATCGTATCAGATAGAGATCCAAGGTTTACATCCTGTTTCTGGAAATCCTTGCAGCAAGACCTTGGAACAAAGTTGACCATGAGTATGGCATATCACCCTTAGATGGATGGCTAATCCAAGAGGACGATACAAACCTTGGAAGATATGTTGCGGGCTTGTGTGATGGATTTTGGTGGCTCGTGGGAGGAGCACCTGTCCTTGGTTGAATTCTCATATAATAATAGTTATCAAGAATCCATACAGATGGCTCCGTTTGAAGCATTGTATGGGAATCCGTGTCGTTCTCCACTATGTTGGGTGGAAATGAGTGAGTCTTTGATGGTTGGACCGAGTCTTGTCCAGGAGACTAGAGAAAAGATCAAGTTGATCAGGAGGAGGATGGAGACGACTCAGAGTCGTCAGAAATCTTATGTGGATCATCGTCGATGACCATTGTCATTCGAGGTGAGTGATCTTGTTTTCTTGAGGATTTCTCCTCGGTTGGGACATTTCCAGTTTGGGAAATAAGGAGAGTTATCTCCGAGGTATATTGGACCTTTTGAGATTGCTGAGTGGGTTGGTGAGGTGGCTTATCGATTGGCTTTTCCACCTAGGTTTAGTGCGGTACAAAATGTGTTTCATGTGTCGCAGTTGAAAAAGTATCAGCCAGATCCGGGGCATGTTATTCGATGGGATCATGTTCAGCTAGAGCTAGATGTTTTGTTGGTGCACGTGCCAGTGCGGGTTATTCATAGGCAAGAGAAAGTCTTGCGTGGTAAAAGCATCGGTCTAGTTCAAATTTTGTGGAAACATGGCCAGATCCAAGAAGAAACTTGGGAATGGGAGAAAGAAATGGTCGAGCAGTGGCCAGAACTCTTTTTACAATGGGTGGGGTCACTACTTTCCGAGGACAAAAAGTCCAATGGTGGGGAGAATGTAGTACCCCCAGTTTGAGGTATGTAGCCTTTGTTTATGTTTTTTATGAGTTTACGGGCATGGGATGCGTTGGGAAAAGGTCCGGAGAGTTTTTAATGTTTTTGGATGAGTTTGGAGACTTTTAAATGGGCGCACAATTTGAGCACAGTTAGTGTAAACCGTACGGATGCTCCAGGAAACCGTGCGGGCACCTGCTCTCAAGGCAGTGGCATGCGCACGATTAGCGTACGGTTTTCCAAACCGTGCGGGATAATCGTGTGGCCACTTAAAGTTGGGGTTTTTAAGTCTGGGCTTCCTCAGGCTTGACCTAAAACACTCCTCTCTTCCTCCCACTCGAGCCTCACTCGGGATTTTCGGTTCTCAGGGGCTATAAGGGCTCTCACACTCATTTTGGAAGGGTTTTGAAGAGGATTCAAGAGGGTTTTAAGACGATTCCTCCCGGGTAAGTATTCTCCCATGGTTTCTTTGTGTTTTCCTCTAGATCTGCTCTTCCCTCCTTCTTGGTTTTCTAGATTTACACTTGTTGTGTGTAGATCTAGGGTTGTGGTGGCCTTAGATGATGTTTTAAGGCTTGTGGGTGTTAGGGAAGAGGATCTAGAGAGGTTTCGATGGTGAGTTCGCCAGTTTCGGAGGTGCAGTTGCATGTGGATCGATTTCTCGGGAACCCTAAAGGTAGGTGGATTATCTCTCGACTCCACTTGGTGAAATTGTGTGGTGCATTTACAATTAAATTGTTTGTTTGAAATTTAATTGGTAAATCATGTGGAAAATTTGTTGGAAAATTTATGGGTGATGAAATCGGGGGTTTTTGGCATGAAATTGGGATTTTTGGGTAATAATGGGTTTTGTTGGAAATGGATTCAATTGGATGATTTTAAAATGTTGATTTTAAAATGACAATGAACTGGAGCATGAAAATGGCATGTGATGGTGTTTGAAATAATGTGAGATTGTTGTGTGGCTTGTGCGTGTGTGAATATGGATGAGATTTTGTATTAGAATGTGTTATGATATTGTAGAGTGGTCAAGAAAGTGTCACTATAATCATGGAAATGGATGGATAATGGACGTAAGGGCCACCATCTAGGCAAGTGACCGAGAAAGTACCACTTGTCGGGTTGTGAACGGGTTGTCCGAGAAAGTACCCCCGTTGTTGGTTGATTGCTTGACTATGTGATGTTTGTAGATGGGGCTTGTGAGTGAAATGTGAACATGGTAACTGACATGTGGCTTGATTGTTGTGGCTTTCCCTTGTGTGGAATGTTTTGATTTTGTAATAAGTTTTCAAATGGGATTGTTTTATATAAAATTTTTTATATAAACGTGTTAACATTTTATACTAGTGGAGTGTGTAGGGAAGTCATTTGAGGAAATTCTACTGAGTAGTTTTACTCACCCCCTGCTTTGACACTTTGATGTCTTTGCAAATGTAGTATACCGAGACATGGGCAAAGGTAAGGAATCACCTTATTTTAGCGGTGCCTCGCGATGCTTGGTGGGGCATGGAGTTTGGAGCTGGATTGGAGCTGTGGAGGTGTCACAGATTGTCGTGGCTGTCTTTTGTTTCCATTATACTCTGATGTTTTGGTAATGTTCGGTTGTATGAACCTTGGGTTGTTATGGCACGATTGGGTAAATTGGAATGCATGCATTTCTTTTTGCTGTTGTTCATTGGTTGTTTGGGTAATTTTCTTGAGGGAAAATCATTCTCCACTTTTCTCTTGAAGCCCTAAACATTTACTGCCAGCCTTTGGCGCCTTGGGAACGTCCCTTAAGGTCAAGTAACCCTCACCGCCTCCTCAAGCCAATGAGGTAGGGGAAGGGCGTTACAAATAGTCAAGCCAACTCTAACACCTCCTGCCTTCTTTCTGATTATTACACCAAGTGTAGTGGTCTCCGGATAAGCCTAAGTCCAGCAAACCATTCTCATCCATGAAATGAGGTCCAAGCTGGCCCTCTTGGGAAATGCCCCTCGTCCATTCTTCTCATCAAAATCAGCGATGGTGTTGAAATCCCCACCCAAGAGACAGGGAGAATCCCCCAGATCAAAAGAACAGAGATCTTGCCACAACCGTTCACTACCACAATCAAATTATGTTTCTTCGTCACCTTCAATGTAATGAATTGGTCACCTGAACAAATGAAATCAACCAAAATTCCCTTAGATAGAATAACCATATGTGACTATTCACCGGATCCGAATGCATGGAACGATGCACCTTGATCTTGCAATAGAATTATTGGAGCTTAGAAGGATTCTGCTTGTGCTCGAGGACAACGACCAGATCCGATTGGTTCTTCCTAACCTCCGTATAAATGAAATCCGTTTTCACCTGGGCTCCGAGGCCCCATGAGTTCCAGATGAAAAATGTTAACATTTAAACAATAAGTGGCCTGGCATCGGTCATCCGAGAGCACTAGGGGACCCTTTATCCACGAGGGGGGTAGGATCCCCTTTACGCACTGAGATCCTAAGAGGGCGACCCAGGAACCTTTCAAGTAAACTCCCACCCAAGAGGAACTGGATGGGGTTGAAGAAATAGCCAAAGAAAGTATGAGCCACCAGGGAGGAGGCCATTGATGCGGGATGCGCTATCACCAGGAAGTTAAAACAATCCATTGTAGGGGGGATAAGGGGAAAAATCTGTTTCTACAGAACAGAGGGAGCTGGGAAAGCCTTAACCGAAGCACAGAGGGCCTCTTGGGGTAGACCAGACTCAGTTGCATCCGAAGCTCGAGGGGCATCCTAGGAAGGAACATGATCAGTATCACCCGAGCATGAAGGAACATTGTTGGGGAAAGGTCGAGGGGGGTGACTCTACCCACCATGCCTTCGGTTCCTGCACAACTGAGAAGAATGTCCTTAGAGAGTACATGAAGAGCAGAATGTCCTTAGAGAGTACATGAATAGCAGTAGGATTTTTTTTACGTTTTTTTTAAAAAAATTCCAAAAAACGCTTAGGGAAAAAATATTTTTAAAAATGCACCTCAAAGGCGACATCCCAGATGCCGCCTTTGCATTTCGGGGGAAAGGCGGCATCCACGATGCCGTCTTTGCGCTGCGGGTGAAAGGCGGCATCCGCGATGCCGCCTTTCTCCTAAAAAAATATTTTTTTGAAAATTTTTATTTTTATTTTTATTTTTTTGTTTTGTTTATATATATATATATAAACAAAACAAAAAATTTCAGCAGAATTTCTATGCTATTGAAGATCCAGTGCTACAGCCATTACAGTAGTCTGGATTCTGACAGAAACTCTTACCCAGACCTCCCTTTTATAAGAGGGCTTTCCCTGAAAATCATTCTGCATTTTCGATGTGGGATTCAGGTTCTACCTTTACTGCGCAGTACATTCTGCATTTCCGATGTGGGATTCTGTTTCAAGTACCTGACTTTGAAATACAATAAAATATAAACTATAAGGCCAATATAAATGAAATTTTAAACATTGATTAAAAATATAATAAATAATTGAAAAAAAAGAATTTCCTCAAAAATGTGGATGAACAATAATTTATAACCTTTCAAAACCACCTACTTGAAACTTAAAAATGTTTCAAGTATGTGAATTTGAAAGACTGTAAAATATAAACTATAAAACGAATATAATTGAAACTTTAAACATTGATTAAACATATAATAAGTAGTTGAAAACAAAATAAATTTATAAAAAAATGTTGATGAAAAGTAATTTATAAGCTTTCAAAACCGCCTACTTGAAACTTAAAATTTTTCAAGTGTGTGAATTGGAAAGACCATAAAGCATAAAATAGAAGACCAATATAAATGAAACGTTAAACATTGATTAAACATATAAGAAATAGTTGAAAACAAAAGAAATTTTCAAATAAATGTTAATGAAAAATAATTTATAAGCTTTCAAAACCGCTTACTTGAAACTTAAAAATGTTTCAAGTACGTGACTTTGAAAGATTATAATTATATTACTAATTAACTAATTAATTACTATATAATTAATAGTTATATTAAAAATTAACTAATTAATTATTATATAAGTAATAATTAATGAGTAATAATTAATAATTAATAATTTAATGAATAGCTATAATTAATATTTATATTACTAATTAACTAATTAATAATTACTAATTACTTATTAATAATTATTAATTACTAATTACTAATTATAATGAATAATTATAATAAATATTTATATTACTAATTAACTAATTAATAATTAATAATTAATAATTACTAATTAATTAGTTATAATTATTAATTGTATTTCTAATTAACTAAATATTTATTATATATGTAATAATTATATTACTAATTAATTATTATATAATTAATGATAATATTAATAATTAACTAATTAATTATGACATATTTAATTATTAATAATTACTAATTAAAAATTATAATAATTATATTTTATAATAATATTACTAATTAACTAATTAACTATTATATAATTAATAATTATATTACTAATTAACTAATTAACTATTATATAATTAATAGTTATATTAATAATTAACCAAATAATTACTGTATAAGTAATAATTAATAAGTAATAATTAATAATTAATAAGTAATATTTATAATTAATATTTATAATTAATATTTATAATACTAATTAATAATTAATAACTACTAATTACTAATTACTAATTAATAATTAAAAATTATAATGAATAAATGTAATTAAAAATTATATTACTAATTTACTAATTAATTGTTATATAATTAATAATTATATAACTAATGAAATAACTAACTATTATATAATTAATTATTAATAATTAATAATTAATAATTATAATGACTAATTATAATTAATATTTATATTACTAATTAACTAATTAATAATTAATAATTACTAATTACTAATTACTAATTACTAATTAATAATTAATAATTATAATGAATAAATGTAATTAAAAATTATATTACTATTTTAGTAATTTATTATTATATAATTAATAATAATATTACAAATTAACTAACTAATTTTTATATAATTAATTATTATTAATTACTAATTAATAATTATAATGAATAATTATAATTAAAAATCATATTACAAATTTACTAATTAATTATTATAATGAATAATTATAATTAAAAATCATATTACAAATTTACTAATTAATTATTATATAATTAATAATAATATTACTAATTAAATAATTAATTTTTACACAATTATTTACTAATAATTACTAATTAATAATTATAATTACTTATTATAATTAATTATCATATTTATAATTAACTAATTAATTATTATATAATTAATAATGATATTACTAATTAGATAATTATTTATTATATAGTTAATAATTATATAATTAATCATTATATTACTAATTAAGTATTATATAAATAATAAATAATAATTAATAGTTATAATGAATAATTATAATGAATAATTATATTACTAATTAACTACTTATTTTTTATATAATAATTTTTAATAATTAATAATGAATAATTATATTACTAATTAACTATTATATAATTAATTATTAATAATATTAATTTAATAATTAAATAAATTATTATATATTTAATCCATGTTTTAACTTTAAATTATATCAGTCTTATAGTTTATATTTTAGTCTTTCAAAACCGCATACTTTAATCATTTTAAGTTTCAAGTAGATGGTTTTTGAAAGCTTATAAATTATTTTTCATGAACAGTTTTTATGAAATTCTTTTTATTTTCGAATATTTGTTATATATTTAATTCGTGTTTTATGTTTCATTTATATCGGTCTTATAGTTTATATTTTATAGGCTTTCAAAGTCACGTGCTTGAAACATTTTTAAGTTTCTTGTTGGTCGTTTTGAAATCTTATAAATTATATTTCATCAATATTTTTTATGAAATTTTTTTTATTTTCAAATATTTGTTTTATGTTTAATTCATGTATTAAGTTTCATTTATATTGGTCATATAATTTATATTTTATAAGCTTTAAAAATCACGTATTTGAAACTTCTTATGTTTCAAGTAAGTAGTTTTGAAAGCTTATAAATTATTTTTTATCATCATTTTTTATGATTTTTTTTGTTTTCAACTATTTTTTATATGTTTAATCCATGTTTTAAGTTTCATTTATATTGGCCTTATAGTTTATATTTTATAGTCTTTCAAAGTCACGTAATTGAAACAGAATCCCACATTGGAAATGCAAAATGTTCTGTGCAGGAAATGGAGAACCAGAATCCCACATCAGAAATGCAGAATGATTTCCAGGGTAAGCTCTCTTATAAAAAGGAGCCCTGGGTGAGAGCTTCTGTCAGAATCCAGATTGCTGTAATGGAAGTACTGCTGGATTTTAAATAGCGGATAAATTCTGCTGAATTTTTTTTTGTTTTTTTGTTTTGTTTTGTTTATATATATATATATATATAAACAAAACAAAAAAAATTCTATATTTTTTTTCTATTTCAGGGGAAAGACGGCATCGTGGATGCCGCCTTTGTCATGTATTTGCGAATTTTTTTTAACCTAGCCTATTTTTAAAAAATATTTTTTTTAAAAAAATTATTTAAAAAAAAACTCATAGGAGTACCTAAGAAACACTGGGAAGACAAGTGAGTCCCCAATTTCCTTGAGAAGAGCTTCGTTTTGGAATGGAAGGGGGAGGAAATCCCCAAGGTAGGAAATTCTCACCCGATCCTGCAACCCCCAAGAATCTACAAAACGCAAGGCTGGGAGATATGACTTCGCAGCACCAAAACGAGCCACAAGGGTCCACCTGAGACACTGCACCACATCATCGAATGCCGAAGAGGGGAACTCCAGAGAGATACAAGAACCCTACCGTGACACCGATGAAGAGAAAGGACAGATCTTGGGGAAACAGGCCTGCTGGGCATGAGACGAGCCACTCAACATGTCCCTGAATGAGAAATCTGGCCGAACAAGCTTGGAAGAAGCCTCCGGTGGCAGAGGCGGCATGGCGGGAACCAGATCGGGGCTAGGATCAGAGGGCCACACGACTGGGAGATCCGCTAGAGTGCTTGCGGCCACCATAGCAACGAGCAAGAAGGTATGAAAAGAAGAAGGCGCATGGGGCACGTTCTCTTATGAAGCCATTAAATCATTACTCTCCATTGTATATTTAATTAAATTCCTTATTAGTTTAATATAAACGTGATAATTAGATAATAAAAACACTATTATTGATAATGTAATCATCATCATATATCTTCACCTTGAGATGGTTAATGAAAAAATGAATGGTAGTAATTTATTAAAATGGTAAAAAAACATAAAAATAGGTCGCAAGAAAGAGGGAAAATTTTATGTGTTGGAGGAATCACTTCTATAACACCTTGAGAACTCAGAATATATTTTTTCAAAAATAAGTATCATAATAATAGTTTATTTCACAAACTATATAGAACTAAAATAAAATATCTTGATATAATTTTGTTATTAAATATGTATAACAGGCCAGACTCATGCTTCTAGGTTCAATGATAAAGAATGTAGTGTTTTTTTTAAAAGTAACTGAATAAAAATACACAACATTTAATAAATATCAGGAGCATTTCTGATCTTGGTTTTGGATAATTAGATAGATTCCTTACAAAAATTAATAAAATTGAACAAAAATAAAATTATATAGTCTTCAGTGCACTGTCTCCACATAGAAAAATACATCACATATAAATATACTAAACCTATAAAAATGAATTTAAAACATAGGGTGAGAATTTAATATGCCCTGTAAGAGGTTTTGAAAAAAATAAATAAATTCTTTACAAACAATTCCTTGAAATAAACATACATACATAAAAATAGATTTTCATAAAATTTTTATACTAAATAATTAATTTAGAAAACCATTATTTTCTAAAAATAATTATAATTGAAAAAATCAATGGGATTTATACATTGAAAATAATATTTTTTGGTTGTTCATTTTTGAAACTTGGAATACCATATTAAAAACATAAGTATGATTTTCATAACTCGTATGGAACAAACTCCCCTAGAGATTTATGAGTTCACTCCCCATAACATAACATTCATTATACTAGTTCCAATTTTTAGAAAAATCTTTTATTGGACCTTCCTTTCTTAACCATAACCCAACACATTTTAAAAATACATATATAAAATTATTTTCTTTAAAAGAAAATAAAATTTCTTATAACACGTCACAAACATATTCTTGAGAGTTTCTAAAACCATTTTTTGGAGAATCCCATGCTTAAAATAGATGTCCTTATTTGAAAATCATAAATAAAATGGATAATAAAATAAATGCACACCTAATATAAAATGAATTGAATGTCAATTATAACTTAGATGATGTTCATACCTAATTATTCATGATATACTAGGGGGTGTAGATACAATTTCACACATAAAATATTAACTTTTTTAGGATTAACAAATAAAATGATAACTGCTATCATTTTTAAACTAAGGTTACACATAAATATAAACCATAAAATGAAATATTAAGAACATGAATTCTAAACTTTGTATTTAGATTTTGAAATAAATGATTAATCCCTTTTCACAAATAAATTGATATACATATAAATACATAAATATAAATCTTTATACTTTATACATATAATGATGATTTGAAAACATAATCGATACCTTTGATAAAAATAAACAACCCCCTTACAAAATATTGTCTTCGAGATAAAATTTAAAATAAAACCTTTATCTTATAGATTTCAAAACAGATAAAGTTATATATATATATATATGTGTGTGTATATCTTTGTAAACAACATAAATTGATCAATAATATAATTAAAACATTACCTGATTTGGATGAATTATGGGACTAGAGCTCTTGGGATTCAAGAAGAAAGGAAATAGAGGTCTTTTTGGTGGGTGAAATAGAGTCTTTGAGGGTTTATATAAAAAAGTAAATTTTTTTTATATGCCAAGTTACAATAAGCAAAGATACTGAAGGAATTCAAAATTGGTCCGAGTCATATCAAACAATAGTTCTAAATAGGGTAAAAGACCAAAGATCAAATTTGGGCAGGGACTAATTTCCAGGGTACTGTAGCAGCATTGTAGTAGGGCACTGTAGCACTACTATAGAAGTGGCAGACTGTAGCGGTGACGACATTGTAGCGGCGGAGGCACTATAACAGCACTGTAGCGGCGGCGGAACTGTAGCAGAGACTATAGCAACCTGGGTACTGTAGTAGTACTATTCACTGAGGGGCCTTTAGGCCAAAAAATGGGCTTTCAAGCCTAGTATTCAGGCCACTTGGCCTTGGGCCTTTGAGCTATGTAATGGGTCTCCCTCTACCTAGTCTAAAGAGGTTTTTACTTTAAATAATAAAATGAGGCTTCGGCCCCAACCTTTAAATATATATATATATATATATATATATATATATATATATATATATATATTCAAGGCTTATAGAGGAAGCTGAGTCTTGGAGATAAGATTTTAGTTTAAAATAAAACCATTTGTGTCATATTTTGGAAGAAGAGGAACTGAGATGAGGTTGTGGGTTAAATGTGACTTTGACGGAGGAGAACGTCCCGATGGCTGACCTACTGGTACAGGGAGAAGATAAATGAAGAAGATGAACAATTATATCAACTGTTCATTTAATATTTTTATTCATTTTTTATGGTTATTTCATGTTTTAACCCTTACCCACTTTTCAAGTTTTTTCCATTTTATGTCAGTCACATTTCAACTTATCCCTTTTTGTGTGTTTCATGATTGAACCATTATTTTTATATATTATATTATAAATCAATGGCACCATTCACTCTTATTATTATTATTATTTTTATTCTATCTAAAGTTTATAATAATAAAATAAAACACATATAGATAAAAATGATAATTATATATATTTATAAACATTTAATAAAACACACGCACACACACACACATATAATACTAAAAAAATGATAATTTTAAATATTTATAAAAATATACTTATATATATATATTAAATAATGTTTTGATATAAAATAATTATACATATTTATAAAAAAATATAATTTATATTTTCAAGCCATATATATAATTATAAAACATATCATATTTTTCTTCCTTTTTTTTATTCTTTAAATTCATTTTTTTAAATTAATATAATTATATATATTAAAAAAGTGTAACTTTTTTATACATGTATAAATTAATTTTTTATATTATATATATTTATAATTTCAAAAATATCACAATTCATATATTTATATTTTATAAAACACATTACTATAATATGAATATTTAAAATTTATTAATTTCAAATAAATTATATCATTTTAATACAATTTAAATATTAATAATGTACTTTAGATAGCTATTATTTCTAATAAATTATAATTTTTATTGTTTAAAAAAATGATAAAATTATTATATTAGATATAATAATTTCACTACACACACACACATATATATATTATTCTAAAATGTAATTTTAATTTTTAATTTTAGTTATTCAAATATTATATGTTTATAAAACAATAATCAAATAAATATATTTATATTAGAATGAATTTTTTAAACAAAACAGAATTAATTTAAATCTTATTCTGGAAATAGCGATTTATTATGAGTTTTGAAAACAATGATGTCATGACCTGACCCCTAGGGCCTGTACCGTGATTACCCAAGCTCTCCTTCATAGGCCGGGGGCTGGCGACTAGCACCAAAAAGGCATATCCCAAAAAGGGAATCCATTTGCCTTTAAACCTGTACACACTCACAAAGATCAAACTGCAGAAAGTAAACACAAAGTAAACCAAAACTATCACTAAGACAAATACTGAGAGTACAATACAACTGAAAAGACAAAGGGTCTAGAATTCAAGCCCAAAACCACAAAGGAAAGTACAACTACCATGGTCCGTCTCCTTGAGACCCTACTTGGAGGGTAGGTGAAGGTAGCTGCCAGTAGCCATAGAAGTATGTTCGTCTGTCCCATCTCACTGAGCACCACTTGGTCCCAGACCACCAAAGTCTCTGTTGAAGCGTCAATCACCTGCACGGGACATGACATGTGCGGGCAAATCCCGTGCATGGGTGAGTAATATAATACTCAGTACTGAACCCAAGCCACAAAGAAAAGACCACAAAGTAGGACCACACAACAAGATCACATAGAAAAATCACACAAAAAAGATAGATCACACCAGGTATAACTAAAAGTATAGAAAGAAAGATTATCAGTCATAGAGTTGATTCATCTTGTACTGCTGAGGGACTCATCCTTGATGAGCCACTAAGGTCTGCTCGGCTACTGGACCACTGAGGTCTACTCATCTGCTAAACCATTGAGGTAAGCTCATCTACTAAACCACTAAGGTACACTCGTATGCTGAACCACTGAGGTACACTCGTCTACCAAACCACTCAGGTATGCTCGTATGTTGAACCACTGAGGTACGCTCGTCTGCTAAACCATTGAGGTACCCTCGTCTGCTGAACCACTAAGGTACGCTCGTATGCTGAACCACTGAGGTAAGATCGTCTGTTGAACCACTAAGGTAAGCTCGTATGTTGAACTAATGAGGTACGATCATCTACTAAGCCACTAAGGTATGCTCATCAAATCTTTCATCTCACAACCAGCCGTATGATTCCCGCTATCCAGTGTGCTTGATTTTAGGAGAATATACTCCTCAATCCATCATTCATAACTTTACTATCACAGAATCTCACTTAGAGTATTTTGAAAGGACCATCCCGTCGCAAGGGTCCCAACGCCGTAGACGGCGCATCAATTGGACACCTGGTCTGAAAGATATTAGCATTTTAGTAAACAGGGTCCGATTGCGTCAAAACCTGGTCCGACTTGGTCGGACTGGCCCAACCAACCCGACATGGGGGCCCCACATAACCTGAACCATTTCATTAGACCCAACATGATTGGGTCTGGCCGACCCGGTTTGGCCTGGCTGGACCCGGCCCGGTTTGGCTGTGGGTTTATCCCATAGGGTTACCCGATGACCCAGTTTCATCAGGCCCAACCGGCACTGGTTGGTTGGTTTTGTCTGTAACATCCCAAGTAAATAAAGAATAATACATTTTAATATTTATTAATATTTTCGAATTAAATATTAATTTTACTTTAATGGGGTTTCTATGTTCGATAGCATACCCGATACACAACAATGAGTTTCTTTGAAATCTTACGTTGCACACTAGTAGTATAATAATATTATTTTAAATGGTAGTTAACACATAGTCGTTGTATTGGAGGGAATGGATAGAAATAACTAAAATATGATTATATATGTTTTTTAAATGTTTTTACATTTATCCAATAAAAGATAAAGGCTTAAATATACGGAAAGAATTCAATTTTAGGCATATATACCCTAATTTTCACTAAAGGTTCACTTATCACCTTTTGATGGAGAACCGTCATTAAATATAGTTTTGGTCACTTTTATACATTCTATTTGACCAAATAAAACTCTTCTTTAGAATTGGGACATCAAAATTTACTTTGTGTAAATTTTTGGTATTTTTCTGATAAAGTTCATTTTTTAACGAATGGTGAAAAATGTTGTATTTTAATTCAAAACCTCTTTTTAATCTAATTTATTTATATGATTAGATTATCTTTTGAATTGGTTTTATAGTTTAATTAGAATATATTTTTACCATTTAATCCAATAGTGGTCGTTGGAATTAATTTCACTTTGAAATTGGATTTAAACTAGTGTCAATCTTTTGATACTTATTGTTTCATAAAAACACGCTATTTGCTATGACAACGGGAATTAATTATTAAATTAATTAATGAAACTTATATGTTTCGAATTTTGTAAAATAGACATCATTTTTGAATTCGGAATATCAAATATATCTTAGGGTGAAGTTTTGGTATTTTTCTGAAAAAACTTCAATTTTTGATGAATAGTGAAACCACTAAGTGGTACTTAAAAAAACTGATTTTTCTTTTAAATGAAAATTTACCACCTCTGTGTTTTGAATTTCAAAAATCCGACATACATGGTTGTCATTAAGAAGTAAAATTTGGTTCAATGGGATTAAAATAATTTTTTGGTGAATAGTAACTTTTAAGTTTTTAATCGCGATTAGAGGTAATTAGTGTAATTTAAGGTAAGAATAATATTTTAATAATATGAAATGAACTTGACATATGTCCTACCCTTATTGGATGTGTCATGTCCGACCAAGACAATAAATGGGTCAACTTGGGGACCCCATGGAGCTACTTTGGAAGGAAAATAACATTAATATCTTTTTATTTAATGTTAAAGTAAAAATGTCACAAACATGAGTTGTTTTACTAAAACAATTTGTAAGTGGGGTTATACAAGTCATATTTTTGACTATAAATATTAATTAGAAAGCTAAAAATATTTCCTACATCATGATAGTTTTCTTATAATTTTTAGACATTAAATAAATTAAATTATTTATGACACCATGATGATGCAGCGATTACCTCATTATTTAACGATTTAAATAAAATGAAAAGATAATGTAAAATATAAGACCTACACATGTCAAAAACCTATTGGATGAGTATATTTAGAAATACTATCACCTTATCCTCAAAATATATAATTTTGGAACCTTTTAAATCCGAAAATAATTTTATGATAAAGTAACATTTTATAACTTTCCAAGAGTGCCCCTCCTCTCCTCTTATAAAAGGACCCCACCTCTACCTCCTTACCCACACTTCCAAAGAATTTGGTTCAGACAACCCCTGCCAATTTCGTCTCTCCACATCCCTATATTACTCCTAGAAGCCTCACTTTGGGAAGAAGTCTTCCCAAGGAAGCCTTTGAGCTCAAATCAAAAAGAGTTACCCAATTTAAAGGTAGTGTTTTCTCTTGTGTTCTTTTGTTTTATTTTGATTCTACAACCCCCTAAACTCTCTTTATTCATTTCTTTTGTAACAAATCCAGTATATTCAATATACTAGGATGTTTTTATAAGAATAATTTGAGCTACACTTACACACACCTACATCTAATGGTTAAAGAATATACTGTTTCTGTGGATGGCGAATTTCTGCCTCACGAAACGATGATTGTTCAATATTATTTTAACACCTTTAATGGTGGCCATTAAGATGTCACTATATTTATATATGATATATAATATGTTTATGTTTTCCTTAATCTTATGTATTTTTAATTTATCTCATACCTTTATGGTTTCCATTATGGGTAAACGCGATATCTTCATTTTAGGAAGTGCGGACTACCGCCCCCTCAAAGTGATTTGATTCGTTAATTCCATATGTAGGATGTATAAAGGATGGATTTAAAGATATTATATATGATGTTATACTGGAATTAAAATATACCTTTATATCATTATTATTTCTTTCCATTAAAGTATGAGATAGAAATGAAAGTAGCATTCATGCGTACGTACGACTTACCGTCTCCATGAACGATGCATTTCATTTCTTATCCCCAAATGTAATGTACAATTATAAGTACATGTATATAATGGATATATATGGTGTATGATACATCTAAATGATGAATATAATTCTGTAATTAAAATATACATACCTCTCATTTAGTTTTAATTCCATTAATATGACATAGAAATGAAAGTAGCGTTCATGCGTACGTACGGCTTACCGTCTCCATGAACAGTGCGTTTCATTTCTTACATCTAAATGATTATGTAATATTATAAATAAATGTATATTCTGGATATATATGATATATATGATATCCAAATCATGAATATCATTCTGGATATAATTAACCTTTGACTATATGAACAACATGTAATTGTAAGAAGTCCACTTTCGACTTAAGAACCAAATATCGACAAAACAAACATTATTAACTTAAATGACTACATAATGTTTATAACATGGTAATAAGTGATATAAAAGTAATAATGAACTTGAAAAAGGTTCTTAATCAAGTATAAATTAACTCAAGTTTATTATTCAAGACGTTAAAGAGCGATCGAGTCAAGTCGGACCCGAGGTAAGGGACTTCGTCTCAATCTCCTTTCATTGAGGCATATTTAGTTCTTTTATACGGTGTATAAACCCTTTTTACTTTTACTTTAATACAAAAGGAATCTTTTTCTACGAAGCGTTTTACTAAACAAAAAAAAAGGAATGTTTCTTTTAACGTATGCGGTGACAACGACCTTTTCCGCCATTGTGAGTATTATTTGGTCTTTGGCTTCCTCAATAAGCCGTAATGTTTTTTAAAATTAAATAAATACCATAAACTCTTTTATGTATCTTGGAATTGAAAATGGTTTTTATAATGGATTTGTTATGTAAATATATTTAAGTGAGATATTGTGATCAAAGTGTGGAAATGTTTTCTTTCCATTATATTTGTTTTATGTCTTACGATTTTATAATGGTACTTGGACATTTGACGGGTGGTTACGTAATAAAACATATGACGGGTGGTGTCGTGAATACCAGGACGGGTGGTTACATTATAACCTCCAATGCATTGGGTATGGAAGTCAGCCATATGGCTATTCCATTAAGTGATATGTGTGGAAGTCGACTGTATGGTTATTCCATTTAAGTATGTTTATGTCCCAAGTTACCTTTATATGTTATGTGATCTTTATATGGGTTTTATGGTAATCTTTTGGTTACAAAAGGGTAAGTAATGATCTTTTATTCAGTGAAGAGTTTTTACTACTTCATAAAGGTGAAAAGTATTACTTTGATAAAGTATACATGGTTTACTTGTTGTTTTGATAAACTAACAGTTTTCATTCATTGTGTATCCCTTACTAAGCTTTTTATGCTCACCCCAAGTTTTTTGAAATGTTTTTCGCAGGACTTAATGTGGAATAGGGTCAAGGATGGGATCAGGGAAAGTCATTCTATATAAAACATGGAACTAGACATTTTTCTTTTTAAGAGTTTTTATTCTATGGAAACTTAGTAGAAGTGTCTACTTTGTAATCTTTTGAGATATAATAGTTATGTCCTAATTCTATAAAACTCTAAACCTGAAAAGATACTCAATGTGAATTATTCATTTAATTCAAAATTAAGTAAGGTTTAAGGTCGAGGCCTTATAGTTGTTATTAGAGGTCGGTTTAGATAACTTTAGGAATTAGAATTCTATTAAATGATTATCCAAAAAAAAAATATTTTTTTATGGTCAAATTGAAATGATATATCATTTGAATATTACCATGTTGCTTCATCTAAGACATGTTTGTTCAGAATGGTTTTCCGTAGAGGAAACAGGTAAGCAGTTCTAGGAAGGCATACAGAAGGAAATAACCTTCCGAATCAATATCCTGAGATGGTCGGAATTGGAATTGAACAATTTTTTGCAGTGATGGCACAGTTGACTCAGGCTATAAATGGTGGTGGTATCCATGCATGAGATCAACCATATCAACCGAAGAGGAACATGTCAGTGGTGGAACATTTCATGAGGCAACATCTCCCATCATTCAAGGGATCATCTGACCCAGTGATAGCTGAAGGGTGGATTAAATCACTGGAGAAGATTTTTGATGTCATGGGGTGTTCAAAACATCAAAAGGTTAGTCTTTCTATTTACCGTTTTGAAGGTGAAGCTGATCAGTGGTGGTCAATGGTGAAAAATATCAGGGATAGTGATGAGATTGATGATCTTCACTGGGACGAATTCAAAGGTATGTTTCATGAGAAATATTTTCCTAAGGTGGTTCGTCTTAGGATGGAAAAACAATTCCTAGAATTGAGGTAGGAGGATGATTTAGTGGCTGCTTATGAAGCAAAGTTCACTCGACTGGCAAGGTATGCTCCAAACTTCATACGAGATCTTGATAGTAAAATCAACTGTTTTTACTTAGGGTTAAAGCCAAAGTATCAAAGGGATTTAGATTATCATGAGTTCAAAAGTTATGAAAAACTTGTTCGTTGTACGGAGAAGGTGGAAATGGAGTTTGTCGATGATCAGGTGGTCTTTGAAAAACAATAGAATAAGAGGTCCAGTTGGCAGGCGAAGGGGAAGAATTCATCAAAGAAACAAGGAGGTAAGAAAACCAAATATCCATCATGTGAGAAGTGTGGTAAAATGCATCCTGGAGAATGTTTATCCAAGTATGGAAAGTGCTTTTGGTGTGGTAAGTCAGGTCATATTGCTCGTAACTGTAAGGAAGATGATCAAGCAGGAAATGAAAATCCAGCAGTAAGATGTTTTAAGTGTAATGAAATGGGTCATTATGCAAATGAGTGTCTAAATAAGAACTCAATTAGGGGAAAGAAGCCAGACTACAAGCATAAAGGGGTGGTGAAATCCTTTACAACTACTTCAGCAGATGTTGGGACATCGAATGAAGTAGTATCAGGTACACTATTTGTTTGTTCAGATTATGCCAATGTGTTGTTTGATTCAGGGTCTACACATTCTTTCATTTCTGAGAAGTTTTCTACTAAATTGGAAATTCCATCTCAAGATATGAATCCTGAACTTATGGTAATAACACCCGGAGGGAATGTTGAAACAAAAAGGAATTATAAGAACCTTCCTATCCTTGTGTGCGGAAAGAATCTACCAGCAAACCTTATTATTTTTCCTCTATTAGAGTTTGATGTTATTTTGGGCATGGATTGGCTTTCTGTTTATCATGCTAAGATTGACTGCAGAGCTAAAATGGTTTCTTTTTAGAAATATTTTCAGTTTGTGTACAATAATGAACCCTTGATTTTGATAACATATCAGGAAGTTGAGAAACTAGTAAAATATGGAAATGAATGTTACCTTGCACATATTGTTGAAAATAAAGGAACTATTCAGATTAATGATGTGCCAGTGGTAAATGAGTATCTTGATGTTTTTCCTGATGAGTTGCCTGGTATTATTAATGACCGGGAAGTTGAATTTACTGTTGACTTAGTTCCTGATTCTAAGCCAATTTCAAAACCCCCTTATCGAATGGCTCAAGTTGAACTTTTAGAGTTAAATAAGCAATTGCAGGAGTTATTAGATAAAGGTTTCATTCTACCTAGCACATCACCATGGGGTTCTTCTGTCTTGTTTGTTAAAAAGAAAGATGGCTCAATGAGACTTTTCATTGATTATAGATCCTTGAATAACATTACTGTTAAGAACAAGTATCCTTTGCCTCATATCGATGATTTGTTTGATTAGCTCCAGGGAGCTCAGTATTTTTCGAAGATTGACTTGAGGTTGGGGTACCATCAGTTGAAATTAAAAGAAGCAGACGTTCCGAAGACTACGTTCCGTAATAGATATGGCCATTATGAATTTGTAGTTATGCCTTTTGGGTTAACCAATGCCCCTACTGTATTCATGGACCTTATGAATAGAATTTTCCATGAGTTCTTGGATAAGTTTGTGGTTGTTTTCATCGATGATATTTTGGTGTTTTCTAAAAGTAAAGAGGAGCATGAAAGTCATTTAAGGGTTATCTTACAAACCTTAAAATAAAGGAAACTGTATGGAAAGTTCATCAAGTGTGAGTTTTGGTTACAACAAATTTCTTTCCTGGGTCACATTGTTTCAAAAAATGGCATAACTGTTGATCCTGCTAAAACAAAAGTTGTTGAAGAATGGCCAAGACCCACAAATGTAACCGAGATCCATAGTTTTCTTGGTTTGGAAGGTTACTACCGAAGGTTTGTTGAAATTTTTTCACGATTATCTAGTCCATTGACTAAGCTAACTCAGAAGGGTGTTAAGTTTATCTGGACAAAAGAATGTGATGATTGTTTTCAGGAGTTGAAAAGAATATTAGTGAATGCTCCAGTTTTGGCACTTCCTTCTAGGAATGGTGAGTTTGTTATCTACAATAATGCTTCGTTGAAGGGAATTGGTTGTGTCCTTATACAAAATGATCAGGTAATTTATTATGCTTCACGACAGTTGAAAACTCATGAGGTAAATTACCCTACACATGATTTGGAATTAAATTCTATTGTTTTCGCTTTAAAAATTTGGAGGCATCATTTGTATGGAGTAAAGTGTGAAATATATACTGATCACAAAAGTTTAAAGTATGTATTCAGTCAGAAATAATTGAACATGAGACATAGGAGATGGCTGAAATTAATCAAGGATTATGATTGTACAATTCATTACCATCCGAGAAAAGCAAATAAAGTGGCTGATGCTTTGAGTCGAAAAAGTAATGCTTCATTAACCATGGTATGTTTGGAACGAGATCCTTTGGTTTTTGATTTGATGAAATTTTTCATTGAAGTTGTTGGTGCAGGAAGTTCTTCTGTTTTGTTCCATGTATCAGTGAAATCTTCCCTATCAGACAGAATTAAGCAAGAACAGAGGGAATACAGTGAGTTGCAGAAAAAGGTAGAGTTGGTTCAGAAGGGTAAGTTTCCTGAATTCAACATTGATAATGATTGTGTTTTGAGGTTTGGGAAGAGATTATGTGTGCCTGGTGATTCACAGTTGAATAATGAGTTGTTATGTGAGGCTCATAGTTCCACGTTTTCAGTTCATCCTGGAAGTACTAAGATGTACAGAGATCTGCAGGAGTATTACTGGTGGGATGGAATGAAAAGAGATATTGCTGACTTTACTGTGAAGTGTTTGACTTTTCATCAGGTTAAAGCAGAGTGACAATTACCGAAAGGGATGTTTCAGCCTTTACCAGTTCCAGAGTGGAAATGGGAGAATATATCCATGGAATTTGTTGTGGGATTGCCGAAGACACCTCGAGGTAATAATGCAATCTGGGTTATTGTTGATCGATTAACTAAATATGCTCATTTCCTTTCCATACGAGATACTTTTTCCCAAGATCAACTTTCCCATTTGTATCTTAAAGAGATAGTTAGGTTACATGGAGTTCCCCTCTCCATTGTATCTAATCGTGATCCCAGGTTTACTTCTAACTTTTGTAAAGGCCTTCAGAAGTCGTTGGGTACTGGATTAAATTTTAGTACAGCTTTTCATCCGCAATCAGATGGGCAGTCAGAACGAAAAATTCAGACTTTGGAGGATATGCTATGAGATTGTTCGATGGATTATCAGGGAAGTTGGGACCAACATCTTTCTTTGGTTGAATTTTCATATAATAACAGTTTTCATTCCAATATACAGATGGCACCGTTTGAGGAATTATATGGGAAGCGATGTCTAACTCTAGATTTTTGGGATGAAGTGGGTGAAAGGAAGCTGATGGGACCAGAATTGGTAGAAGAGATGGTAGAAAAAGTTCAGTTGATTTAGAAACACATGAGAACAGCTCAGAGTTGGCAGAAGAGTTATGCGGATAACCGAAGGAAGGATCTATCTTTCGAGGTAGGTGATCATGTTTTTCTCAAGGTTTCCCCATGGAAAAGTGTGATGCGATTTGGTAAGAAAGGAAAGCTGAGTCCAAGGTTCATTGGACCATATGAAATTTTGGAGAGAGTTGGATCAGTTGCATACAGAGTGGCATTACCTCCGAGTTTATCTCAGGTACACAATGTTTTTCATGTTTCGATGTTGAGAAAGTATATGCCAGATCCATCTCATGTTTTGAGCCCAGAGGTAGTTCAGTTGGAATAGAATCTCTTTTAAGAAGAACAACCAGTCCAGATTCTTGACTGAAGAGAGAAAGTGTTACGAAATAATGTAATTCACCAGGTAAAGGTTTTGTGAAAAAACCATATGGTTGAAGAGGGAACGTGGGAATCTGAAAATTCTATGAGGGATAAATACCCCCACTTATTTTGATAAGTGAATAAAATTGTGAGGATGCAATTCCCAAAAGGGGGAATGATGTAACATCCCAGGTAAATAAAGAATAATACATTTTCATATTTATTAATATTTTCGAATTAAATATTAATTTTACTTTAATGGGGTTTCTATTTTTGATAGCGTACCCGATACGCAACAATGAGTTTCTTTGAAATCTTACATTGCACACAAGTAATATAATAATATTATTTTAAATGGTAGTTAACACATAGCCATTTTATTGGCGGGAATGAATAGAAATAACTAAAATATGATTATATATGTTTTTTAAATGTTTTTACATTTATCCAATAAAAGATAAAGACTTAAAATATAGAAAGAATTCAATTTTAGGCATATATACCCTAATTTTCACTAAAGGTTCACTTATAACCTTTTGATGGAAAACTGTCATTAAATATAGTTTTGGTCACTTTTATACATTCTATTTGACCAAATAAAACTCTTCTTTAGAATCGGGACATCAAAATTTACTTTGTGTAAATTTTTGGTATTTTTCCGATAAAGTTCATTTTTAATGAATAGTGAAAAATGTTGTATTTTAATTAAAAACCACTTTTTAATATAATTTATTTATATGATTAGATTATCTTTTGAATTGGTTTTAGAGTTTAATTAGAATATATTTTTACCATTTAATCCAATAGTGGTCGTTGGAATTAGTTTCACTTTGAAATTGGACTTAAACTAGTGTCAATCTTTTGATACTTATTGTTTCATAAAAACACGCTATTTGCTATGACAGCGGGAATTAATTATTAAATTAATTAATGAAACTTATATGTTTTTAATTTTGTAAAATAGACATCATTTTTGAATTCGGAATATCAAATATAGCTTAGGGTAAAGTTTTGGTATTTTTCTGAAAAACTTCAATTTTTGATGAATAGTGAAACCACTAAGTGGTACTTAAAAAAACTGATTTTTCGTTTAAATAAAATTTTACCACCTCTGTGTTTTGAATTTCAAAAATCCGAAATACATGGTTGTCATTAAGAAGTAAAATGTGGTTCAATGGGATTAAAATAATTTTTTTGGTGAATAGTAACTTTTAAGTTTTTAATCGCGATTAGAGGTAATTAGTGTAATTTAAGGTAAGAATAATGTTTTAATAATATGAAATGAACTTGATTGGATAAGTCTTGGTCGACCAAGAAAATCCATGGGTCAACTTGGGGACCCCATGAAGCCACTTTGGAAGGAAAATGACATTAATATCTTTTTATTTAATGTTAAAGTAAAAATGTCACAAACATGAGTTGTTTTACTAAACCAATTTTTAAGTGGAGTTATACAAGTCATATTTTTGAATATAAATATTAATTAGAAATATAAAAAGATTTCCTACATCATGATAGTTTTTTTTATAATTTTTAGACATTAAATAAATTAAATTATTTATGACACCATGATGATGCAGCGATTACCTCATTATTTAACGATTTAAATAAAATGAAAAGATAATGTAAAATCTAAGACCTACACATGTCAAAAACCTATTGGATGGGTATATTTCAAACTCCTATCACCTTATCCTCGAAATATATAATTTTGGGACCTTTTAAATTCGAAAATCATTTTATGATAAAGTAACCTTTTATAACTTTCCAAGAGTGCCCCTCCTCTCCTCTTATAAAAGGACCCCACCTCTACCTCCTTACCACACTTCCAAAGCATTTGGATCAGCCAACCCCTTCCCATTTCGTCTCTCCACATCCCTATATTACTCCTAGAAGCCTCACTTTGGGCATAAGTCTTCCCAAGGAAGCCTTTGAGCTCAAATCAAAAAGAGTTACCCGATTTAAAGGTAGTGTTTTCTCTTGTGTTCTTTTGTTTTATTTTGCCTCTCCAACCCCCTAAACTCTTTTTATTCATTTCTTTTGTAACAACTCCAGTATCTTCAATATACTAGGATGTTTTTATAAGAATAATTATAGGTACACTTACAAACAACTACATCTAATGGTTAAAGAACATACTATTTCTGTGGATGACGAATTTCTGCCTGACGAAACGATGATTGTTCAATATTCTTTTAACACCTTTAATGG
Organism: Viscum album; assembly: GCA_963277665.1. Lineage (NCBI taxonomy): Eukaryota > Viridiplantae > Streptophyta > Magnoliopsida > Santalales > Viscaceae > Viscum > Viscum album. The sequence goes on from OY728135.1 coordinate 1,681,491,792, forward strand.
TGTCCATTAAGATGTAACTATATTTATATATGATATATAATATGTTTATGTTTTCCTTAAGCTTCTGTATTTTTCATTTATGTCATACCTTTATGGTTTCCATTATGGGTAAGCACGATATCTTCATTTTAGGAAGTGCGGACTACCGCCCCCTCAAAGTGATTTGATTCGTTAATGCCATATGTGAGACGTATAAAGGATGGATTTAAAGTTATTATATATGATGTTATACTGGAATTATAATATACCTTTATATCATTATTATTTATTTCTATTAAAGTATGAGATAGAAATTAAAGTAGCGTTCATGCGTACGTACGGCTTACCGTCTCCATGAACGGTGCATTTCATTTCTTATCCCCAAATGTAATGTAATATTATAAGTACATGTATATAATGGATATATATGATGTATTATAAATCTAAATGATGAATATAATTCTGGAATTAAAATATACATACCTCTCATTTAGTTTTAATTCCATTAATATGACATAGAAATGAAAGTAGCGTTCATGCGTACGTACGGCTTACCGTCTCCATGAACGGTGCATTTCATTTCTTACCTCTAAATGATTATGTAATATTATAAATACATGTATATGCTGGATATATATGATATATATGATATCCAAATCATGAATATCATTCTGGATATAATTAACCTTTGACTACACGAACAACATGTAATTGTAAGAAGTCCACTTTCGACTTAAGAACCAAATATCGACAAAACAAACATTATTAACTTAAATGATTACATAATGTTTATAACATGGTAATAAGTGATATAAAAGTAATAGTGAACTTGAAAAAGGTTTTTAAGCAAGTAGAAATTAACTCAAGTTTATTATTCAGGACGTTAAAGAACGATCGAGTCAAGTCGGACCCAAGGTAAGGGACTTCGTCTCAATCTCCTTTAATTGAGGCATATTTCGTTCTTTTATATGGTGTATAAAACCCTTTGACTTTTACTTTAATCCAAAAGTAATATTTTTATACAAAGCGTTTTATTAAACGACAAAAAGGAATGTTTCTTTTAACGTACGCGGTGACAACGACCTTTTCTGCCACTGTGAGTATTATTCGGTCTTTGGCTTCCTCAATAAGCCGTAATGTTTTTTAAAATGAAATAAATACCATATAATCTTTTTTGTATCTTTGTATTGAAAATGGTTTTTATAATGGATTTGTTATGTCAATATATTTAAGTGATATATTGTGATCAAAGTGTGGAAATGTTTTCTTTCCATTATATTTGTTTTTTGTCTTATGATTTTATAATGGTACTTAGACATTTGACTGGTGGTTACATGATAAACCATATGATGGGTGGTGGCGTGAATACCAGGACGGGTGGTTACGTTATAACCTCCAATGCATTGGGTATGGAAGTCATCCGTATGGCTATTCCAAAAAGTGATATGTGTGGAAGTCGACCGTATGGTTATTCCATTTAAGTATGTTTATGTCCCAAGTTACTTTTATATGTTATGTGATCTTTATATGTGTTTTATGGTAATATTTTGGTTACAAAAGGGTAAGTAATTATCTTTTATTCAGTGAAGAGTTTTTACTACTTCATAAAGGTGAAAAGTATTATTTTGATAAAGTATACATGGTTTACTTGTTGTTTTGATAAACTAACAGTTTTCATTCATTGTGTATCCCTTATTGATCTTTTTATGCTCACCCCAAGTTTTTTGAAATGTTTTTCACAGGACTTAATGTGGAATAGGGTCAAGGATGGGATCAAGGGAAAGTAATTCTATATAAAACATGGAGCTAGACATTTTTCTTTTTAAGAGTTTTTATTCTATGGAAACTTAGTTGAAGTGTCTACTTTGTAATCTTTTGAGATGTAATAGTTATGTCATAATTCTCTAAAACTCTAAACCTGAAAAGATCCTCAATGTGAATTATTCATTTAATTCAAAATTAAGTATAGTTTAAGGCTGGGGCCTTATACTATCCGTAGCCTGAGCCGCTCGGTCCACTTCCTCGACCCAACCCGCAAAGGCGGGTCGGCTTGCTTCCATCCAGGACGCTTGAGGCATCCAGGATGCATAAAAACGTGGCCGGATGAGGCCAACCACCTTCTGCCCGCAGGCAGTCCAAAAGGGACCACGTGCCACCTACTCTCCACGGCCCATCGATGCAGGACGCTCCTGCAATGCGCCGCCCGAGTGGCGCCGCCCTGTCGTACCGTCGCAGCCTTAGCTGGCCACGACCTCCACTGCCCGGATGCATCGTTGGGGTGCAACGACTCCCACCCATGACCTCCACTTCCCCGACATGCCGTCGGGGAATGCCGCCTCCCGCCGATAGCCGCTGCCGCGGGCCACCATTGCCAGTCATCAGCACCGCCACTGGTGGTGTCTTTCGCGGGCCCCCGGGTCCGCTTTGGTGGCCTGATTCTCGAACCGTCTGTGCCCTCAAACTTCTCAGGTTTCCACCATCACTTCCATGGCCTCGAGGTCGCCTTGTCGTCGACTTAGGGGTTTGGTCACGAAGAACACACAAACGTCCCAATTGAACAAACCGACCTTTTTTCATGTCGGATTGGATTTGTTCTCGTTAGCAGAAACACGAAGCATATAAATAAATCAATAATATTTTAATCCTATCATCAACTGGCAACAATGTTTTCCCAAAAACGAAAGGAAAATCTATCTGTGGATCAATATGTTAGAGAGTTTATCTGCGTTCTTCATTTAGAGGGGAGAACGGGGAAAAAAATCACGCAGATTCAAACCCCTACCTGGGAAAGGAGATTGCTTGAGGATGATCGTTCGTCATTTTTTGTCAATCTCGGATCCAAAATATGATCTCCAAGGGTGTCTTTACCATCATCTGATTCACCGGTGTTTATAGTTGGAGAGTTTTTCCTTCATAATTCATCGTTACCACCCACCAAAGCCTCAGAGCAATTCCAAGATTGTGCCAACAATCCTGAATTTCTTGTTAAGCTATTAATTGAAGAAATACGAATTAGTGTTTCTGTTATATTACATTGCAACATCGTTACGCTGAATCATTAATGAGATTCATCATCACCTCATCACTAAACCGCAGCGCTGACGTGCCACTACTCAATGATGAAGAAATAAATTAAAATATTTTTTCAAGTTATTTTATTTTTATTCCAAAATGTTCAAAAATTAACTTTCACCCTTGACCCGTGCTAGTCGAGGTTAAGCTCTTCTTAAGGAAAACACACCCTCATGAGCTCAACAATATTACCATATTTTCAATCCGAGTTACCATTTATGAGTTATAAGGATTTGAAAATAAAATAATTGTTACTTAATTATTTTATTTACGGCCAAAAAACTACTTTCCACTATTGTCCCATGTCGGCCAATGTTAGGCCATTTCTAGGAGAATCTCGATGCAATGAGTTCAATGGTTCCCTTATATTTTTAATATGGTCACCTATTTTAAAAGTTATAAAAACCCATTCATACGATTATTTAATAAACCTTAAAAACAGTTCAAAATTACATTCCGACCACTTCAGGCCTCAGAATCATGTGCCGCCTCAGATCCTAGTCTCAAAATAACCACATTTAATTTTCAAAAAAAAATTCATGGAATTCTGTGGTATTAATTACTTCCCCCTTTAAGGATTTACATCCTCGTAAGCCAAAGTAAGGGCTAATCAAACAAATAGGGGTACTGAGCATGAATCTGAGCCTCCTACTCTCACATGCTCTCATGGAGATTCCCGTAATGAAAAAAATACACACTAGAGGTATCGACCATCCATGAATTATCCTCTCCCGTCGACCCTCTATCTCTACCAGGTACTCTGCGAATGCCGCCCCATCGTCAAATATTCATATCTTCTATTGAGGAGAGACCCATAGGAATACATATCCCCCTATTAAAACTCTAAAGGTCTCTATAACCTATCATCATAGGACTTCTATTGAATCTGTGCAGTCTTCATCCTCTCTCAAATTACTTACACCTACTCAGTGGTAGCCTGCACCATCTCTAGACCAATGAGTGCTGACTCCCTTGTGTCTGTCTATCATAACAATGGCCTACATGGTCTTCTGTACAATGCCTCAAATGGAACCATACTGATGGTGGAATGATATCTGTTGTTGTATGAAAACTCCACCAGTTGTAGGTGGTCCTCCCAAATGTGACCAAAATCGAAAATGCAAGAATAAAGCATGTCTTCCAAGGTCTGTATGGTCCATTCTGTTTGACCATCCGTCTATCGGTGAAAGGTCATGCTCAAGCACAGCTGAGTCCCAAACAACTCCTGTAATCCCTTCCACAACTGAGATGTAAAGCATGCATCATGATCTAATACTATCGTATATGGGACTCTAGGGAGTCAAACTATCTTCTACATGTAGAGTAGTCCCAAGATCTCTACTAAACCCTGTTCTTGAATGGGTAGTAAGTGGGAAAACATGTTTAGTTGGTCTACAATCACCAATATGGTATCGTCCCCCTAGATGTACATGGTAAGCATATCATGAAGTCCATTGATATCTGATCCCACTTCCACTGTGGTGCCTCAAAGGGGTTTTGTAAAACCTACTAAAACCTGATGCCCAACCTTCACTTTCTGATAAGTGAGGCATCTAGAGATAAAATCTTCCACTACCTTATTCATCCTTGACCACCAGTACTGACGTCAGAGGTCCTGGTACATATTTTCCACATCTAGATATACCTACAAAGGGTATGTATAGAACTACCTTAATACTTCCTCCCATAACTCCACTATTACAACGATTCTTCCTCTAAAAAGGATGATGTGCTACACACTTTCAAATATCCATCAGGGGAAATCCCTGTGGACATCTGGGCATGTGTAGTCTTGCAGCTGGTATCTCTAAGTTGCTCCTCCCTGACTCGCTGTAAGAGTGGAGGAGAAAATACCACTAACTGAAGATAATTTGCCTCATATATATCCACAAAGGATATATGAAGTGAGGCCAACTGCTCTAAGGCCTCATTCAGAAGCTGTGAACTTGATCTCCTACTAAGAGCATCTTCCACCACGTTCCCCTTCCCAAGAGTATATACTATCTCAAAGTCATAGTCCCAGAGGAACTCTAGACAACACCGCTGTTTTAGATTTAGATCCTTATGAGAAAAGATATACTTGAGACTCTTGGGTTCAGAGTAGAAAATAAATTGTTTGCCCATAAGGTAGTGTCACAACATCTTTAGTGAGAAGACTACTGCTGCTAACTCAAGGTCATGAGTCACATAGTTCTATTCATGCGGTCTCAATTTTCATGATCTATAATAAATTAATTCTTGTCCCTACATCATGACACAACCAAGCCTGATTCCTGATGCATCATAGTACACCACGTAGTTGGTGCCCTTCTCTGGTAGCCTCAAGATAAAAGCACTCGTCAAGCTCGGCATCAGTTTCTGAAAGCTCTAATGGAATATTTCTGTCCACACAAAGGGTTTTCACTTCTTTTTTAATGATTTCATGGGTGATACCACTCTGGATAATTTAGGTACAAATATCTGATAGTACCCAGCCAACCCAAGGAAACACTGTACCTCGGTAACACTCTTGGGTGGATCCCAAGAAATCATCGCCTCGATCTTTGCTGGATCCACCATAACTCTATCCTCTGTGATAACATGTCCTGTGAAGTGGAGATTTCATATCTAAAACTCACACTTTGAGAGATTTCTTTAAAGATGGTTCTCTCAGAGTGTGTCCAGAACCATCCTTAGGTGTATCGCGTGCTCCTCCTTGGACACTTAATATACTAAGATGTCATCAATGAAGACCACTACAAACCTATCTAAGTATGGCTATAAGATCCTTTTTATGAGTCCCATGAACACTGTTGGGGCGTTTTTCACACCAAACAACATCACTAAGTACTCATAGTGGCTATAGCGACATCTGAAATCCTTCTTCAAGATGTACTCATCTCATACTCGAAGCTGGTGATAACATGATCTAAGGTCTATCTTTGATAGCCATATCTCTCCCTTCAACTGATCAAAGAGGTCATCAATCCTCAGTAGAAGATACTTGTTCTTCACGGTCACCTGGTTCAGGCAGCAGAAGTCCATGCATAACCTCAAGATTACTTTTACCTTTTTGGAAAATAACAATAGGGATACCCATGGTGAAACGTTGGTCCTTACAAACCCCTTCCTCTACAAGTCCTCCAACTATACCCTCATCTTCCAGATCTCTATGGGAGCCATATGATATTCATGTGTAGATATTGGTGCCGTCCTAGGGTATAAATCAATGAATAAGTATACCTCCCTACGAGGAGGTAGTCCTGAAACATTCTCTAGAAAGACGTCCTTATACTCATACACCACTATAGGAAACAATGGACTCATCTCATCCACTATACCGAGGGTCATGCTAGCTAGCTGATGAGTGATCAACTATAACCTCCTTTGTGCGAGTCTATCCATCGCTACTCCGGTTTCCTTTTCACCGATAAAGGAAAACACGGTCCCATCTCCATGGACACACTGCATTATGCACCTAAAACAGTCAATATGGGAATGGAATGTAGATAACCATTCCATACCCAGGATGATGTCGTAAGGCCTCAATGCCATTACTAGGATATCCCAACCGAAGCTCTCACTTCCAAGAGTAATCTCACACTACCGGTACCAATTTGTGATTGTTGAATCCTCTCACGTAGGTGTGTCTAATCATAAAGATCAAGCCAACGGCTCAATCGAAATCTCTAAGATCTGAATAAGGTCCATGGAAAGGAAAGAGTGACTAGAGCCTGTGTCTATGAGAACAACAACTAAAGTGGAGAAGATACAGATCGTACCTCGTATCATCTCTTGGACATCAGGATTGTATGCCTCGACTGCCTGAAGTTGAGCCCGCCCCTATCCACCTTCTCTTGGAGCCCATGGTGGACCAACTGGGGGTTTTGGTGGTAGTACCTCGTACCTAGGCCCACCTACTACCACTCGTCCCACTCCTCTTCCACCTCCACTGCCTGGCAGACCACCTTGTTCCTATCTTTTCCACAGGCTCGGTGGTCCCTCAATCATCTATCAGTCCTCTACGAGGTGATTCAGGCAATCTCAAGCCATGTTCCCCTGCCCACTGCATGCGTAGAAAACTATGCTCCCCTAATGACTCCCTTTGCCTAGGGAGCCTTGCACCTATGAACCCGAGTCCTGGGATTGTCATATGAATTGTCTATCCCATTTGGGCCTCTGTGTCATCTGTCGACTACCTTCCACGGATGACTCAACCACCCTTCACCCAGTGGTAGTTTCCACCATCGGTGCCTACTAAGCGAGGAAGCTCTCTACTAGTAGAGATCTCTCCAGCAACCTAGCATTTATAGTTATTCTGAGGAAAATCATCGATTCCTTGATCTCCCATCGGAGTCCCTACTCAAAGGCTTGGGCCCTAAAGAAAGGGTCCTACACCATATCCATAGAGTAATGGGATAGGTCTATAAATCTTGTAGAGTACTCTGCCACCGTCAGGATACCCTGTTGTAAGTGAAGCAGTTCTTGTATGCGCACTGAGCACAAAGTCAATGGGAATAACTCCTCCCTGAAAGGTCGATCAAAGTCAGAATAGGTGAGGTTCACCTTCTCATGAGTCTAGATGGTCAAACTACACTATCTTTCCAACAATCCATATAGAAGGATTTCTTCTAGAACTTCCATCTGTTCAAGAGGCATACTCACTAAGCGGAAGACTCATGTCACCGCCTCTATCCAGTCCCCAGTGACCTGAGGATCTATCTCTCCCTAGAACCTAGAAGCTATCTGTCACTGGAAATCATGTAAGTCATTGAGCCTACATGCATCCTCTACTGATAGCGCCAGTAGTAATTGCTGACCAACTTGTGGTGGTATCACTGGGACATTACTCAAAAGTGCGATCTTGGAAAATAGTCCCTGTACCGAAGCCTCATCTCTCTGTGGACCATCCTTGTGGTCACACACTGGAATCTTGGCTGGATGTCTGCGTGGAGGCATCCTGAAAGATATCAAGATGGACTACGGTCAATATATTATACCTAGTGAGCTGACTCTGACTCAAAAAGATCATGGGGGAAAACACTCAAAGATGCATGCAACTAGTGTTTTCATGTACTGAGTCAAAAACATAATTCAGGGTCCTGGTGTATGGATACTTCGTCCACCGCACCGACATTGGTGTCCCTATCTTGAAAGCTGAGATCAAAATACTTAACACTTTTTCCCCATCAAAAAATTTACAGACTCTTAGTTCTTATGGTATAACCGACCTCCTTTGATACCACTTTGTCATGACCCACCCCCCACTGCCTGTGTTGTGACTACCTCAAGCCTTCCTTCCATAGGCCAGGGGATGACGACTAGCACGAAAAAGGCATATCCCAAAAGGGAAGGAATTTGCATTTAAACATATACACACACACACACACGAATCTCAAAAATGCATAAAGTAAAAAAAAATTAAACCAAAACCGTCACTGAGTCAAATACTAAGAGTACAATACAACTGAAAAGACAAAGGGGCCAAAATACAATCCCAAAACCATAAAGGAAAGTACAACTGCTACGGTCCGTCTACTTGAGACCCTACCTGGAGGGTAAGTGAAGGTAGCTTCCTATAGCCATAGAAGTATGCCCGTCTATCCCATATCACTGAGAACCACCTGGTTCTGGACCACCAAAGTCTCCGTTGAAGTGTCAATCACCTGCACGAGACACGAAACGTGCGGGCGAAGCCCGTGTGGGGTTTAGTAATATAATACTAAGTAGTGACCCCAAACCACAAAGGAGAGACAAAAAAGTAGGACCACACAACAAGATCACACAGAAAAATCACACAGTAAAGACAACTCACACCAGGTATAAATCAAAGTATAGAAAGTAAGATTATCAGTCGTAGAGTTGATTTATCTTGTACTGCTGAGGGACTCATCCCTAATGAGCCACTGAGGTCTGCTCGACTACTAGACCACTGAGGTCTAATTGTCTGCTGAACCACTAAGGTATGATCATATTCTAAACCACTAAGGTATGCTCGTTTTATAAACCACTAAGGTACGCTCATCTACCAAACCACTCAGGTACGCTTGTATGCTGAACCACTGAGGTATGCTCATCTACTAAACCACTGAGGTACGCTCATCTGTTGAACCACTAAGGTATGATAGTATGCTGAACCAATAAGGTATGTTAGTCTGCTGAACCACTAAGGTATGCTCATATGTTGAACCAATGATGTATTCTCGTCTGCTGAACCACTAAGGTACACTCGTCATATCTTTTGTGTCATAGCTAGCCGTAGGATTCACGCTCTCCAGTGTGCTTAATTCTGGGAGTATCTACTACTCAAGACATCATCCATAACTAGAATATCAAAGAATCTCACTTATATTATTCCCAAAGTACCTTCCCATCACAAGGGTCCCGACGGTGCAGACAACGCATCAATCAGATGCCTGGTATGAAAGGTATTGTCACTTTAGTAAATAGGTGTCAACTGCATCCGGACCCGGTCTGACTTGGTCAGACCGAACTGAACAACCCAGCTTAGGGGTCCCACATAACCTGACCCGTTTCAGCTGACCCAGCCTAGTTGGGTCTGGTCGACCTGGTCCAGCCTGGCCTGGAGTCCAGGACCATTGGGCCTTGCTAGACCTAGCCCGGTTCAGACGTGGGTCCAGCCCGTCGGGTCACCCGATGAACCGATTTCATCCGGCCCTGCCCGCACTGGTGGTCCAGTTTTGTCCACATCTCAGGCCACTCAGTCCAACCTATCGGCCCGACCCGTAAAGGAAGGCCCGCTTGCTTCCATCCAGGATGCTCGAGGCGTCTGGGGTGCGCTGCCACACGACCGACCACCTCCTGCCCGCACACGGTCCAACAGGGACCATGTGCCACCTACTCGCAAGGGCCCACTAATGTGAGACATTCCTCCAACATGATGCCCGAGCGGCACTGCCCTGCTGCACCGCTGCATCCCCAGCTAGCCGTAGCCTTTTCTACCCCGGCACGCTGTCGGGGCGCACCGCCTCCCGCCCATGGCCTACGCCACCTCGACACACCATCGGGCACACAGCCTCCCGCTAGCGTCCACTGCCACAGGTCACCACTACTGGTCATTGGCACCACCATTGGAAATGTCTTTCTCAGGCCACCGGGTCTACTTCAGTGGTCTGATTCTCGAACCGTCCACGCCCTCGAACATCTCGGGTTGCCGCAGTCCGTTTGCTTAAGGCCCTACCTCGTGGGTAGGTTAAGGTAGCTACTTATATCCATATAAGTACGCCCGTCAATCCTGTCGCACATAGCACCACCTAGTCGTGGACCACCAAAGTCTCTGTTGAAGCATTGTTCACCTGCACGAGACAAGACACGTGCAGGTGAAGCCCGTGTAGGGGTGAGTAACACAATACTCAATAGGGACCCCAAACCACAAATGAAAGACCACAAAGTAGAACCACATAGCAATATCACACATAAAAATCACACAAAAAAGTCATCTCACACCAGGTATAACTCAAATTATAGATAGTACGATTATCAATCGTAGAGATGATTTATCTTGTACTGCTGGGAGACTCATCCCTGATGATCTACTAAGGTCTACTCAGTTACTGGACCAATGTGGTCCACTCATCTACTGAACCACTAAGGTATGCTCTTCTGATAAACCACTATGGTACACTCATATTATGAACCACTGAGGTACGCTTGTATGCTGAACCACTGAGGTACACTCATCTGCCAAACCACTCAGGTAGGTTCGTGTCAAAACTAGCTGTAGGATTCCTACTGTCCAGTGTGCTTGATTCTGGGAGAATCTAATCCTCAAGACATAGGTCATCACTCGACTATCATATAATCCCACTTAGAGTATTCCCAAAGTAACATCCCATCTCAAGGGTCCCAATGCCACAGATGGTGCATCAATCGGACGCCCGGTCTAAAAGATAATGGTGTTTTAGTAAACAGGGGTCGGTTGTGTCTGGACCTGGTCCGACTTGGTCATACCAACCTGAACAACCCGGCCCGGTCCAGCCTGGCCCAAAGGCCAGCCTTTCTGGACCTGAACTGGTTTGGCTGTGGGTCTAGCCTGTCGGGTCACCCAGTGACCTGGTTTCATCTGGCCCAGCTCGCACTGGCAGGCCAGTTCTGTCTGCAGCCCAGGATGCCCTGTGGCCCGATCCACCCTGTCGGCCTGGCCCAAAAATGCCAGCTGGCTTGCTTCCATCCCGGACGGCCGAGGCATCTGGGGCATGCCACCACACAGTCGGCTGAGGCTGACAACCTTCTGCCCGTGCGCAGTCCGGCAGGGACTGCGTGCCACCTTCTCATAGTGGCCCGCCAACGCAGGCCGTTCCTATAATGCGGAACCCGAGTGGCGCCGCCCTACCGCACAACCATGACCCCATCTCACCGCCGCAGGCCACCACTACCAGTCGCTGGCACCACTACCGACAGTGTCATCTACAGGACACCGAGTCCGCTCTGGTGGTCCGATTCTCAAACAGTGCGCACCCTCAAACTTCTTGGGTCACCACTATCCTTACTACAGCCTGAAGGTTGCCTTGTCGTCAACTCAGGGGTTCAGTCATGAAGAACACCCAAACACCCAAATGGAACCAACTGACATTTTTTCGTGTCGTATCAGATTTGTTCCCTTTAGCTGAAACATGAAGCATATAAATAAATCAATAAGATTTTAATCCCATTATCAACCCCCAATAATGTTTTCCCAACCACTCAAAGAAAATATTTCCATGGATCAACTTGTTAGAGAGTTGATCCACGTTATTCGTTTAGAGGGGAGAACAGGGAAAAAAACAATCATGCATATTCAAACCCCTATTCAAGAAATAATAATACTCGAGGATGATCATTCATCATGCTCTGTCGATCTCTGATCCCGAATCTACTCTCCAAGGGTGTTGTTGTCGTCATCAGATTCACCAGCGTTCATCGTTGGAGAGGTTGTCCTTCATCTTTGCCACCCACCAAAGGCTTAAAGAAATTCCAAGATTGTGAAAACAATCTTACATTTCTTATTAGGCTATTAATTGATGAAACACGAATAAATGTTTCTATTATACTACGTTGCAACATCGTTATGATGACTCATTAATGATGTTCATTAATGATATTCATCATCACCTCATTTCTGCACTGCAACGCTAACATACCACTGCTCAACAATGAAGAAAACAATTAAAATAACATTTTAAGTTATTTTATTTTTCTTATGAAAATTCTAAAAATTAACTTTCACCCTTGACCCACGCCATTCGAAGTTAAGCTCCACTTAAGGGAAACATGCCCTCATGAGCTCAACGGTACTCTCAGATTTCCAATCTGAGTTACTGTTTATGAGTTATACAGATTTTAAAATAAAATAATTGTTACTTAATTATTTTATTTATGGCCAAAAACTAATTTCCCCTATTGTCCCGCACCGGCCAATATTAGACCTTTTTAGGTGAATCCTGACATTCTGAGTTCAACGGTGGCCTCAAATTTTTTATCCAGACACTGGTTAAAAAGTTAGAAAAACCCATTCGTACAATTATTTAATGAACCTTAAAAATTGTTCAAAATTACATTCTGGACACTCCAAGCCTCCGAATCACATACCGTCTCATAGCCTGGTCTTGAAATAATCCAATTTAGTTTTCAAAAAAAAATTATTGAATTACGGGGTAATACAAATAAAAAATTTAATGAAAGCATATTTGATAAATATTTTTATATACCATTATTTACAATAAAGGTATTTATTTAATTATTTTACTTGTTATAAAATTTTATTTATTTAAATTATAAAACAAATTTTTTATTAATATCTAGTTTATTACATTTTCCCCCAATTTAAAGAATTGCTTCTTCATAATTTATTCATCGAACTCAAGAAAATCTTGAATTTTCATCTTCATAAATAATAAAAACTTGGAATACTAAACTTTTATACTCTATCAAAACCATATAATCTCCAAAGTTTTCTACATCATCACTCTAATACCAAGTATAAAAATTCCAAACCCATGCTTTTGGGTTTAGTGCTTAAAAATATAGTGTATTTTTTATAAAATAAATTGAATAAAAATACACAACATTTAATACATACCAAGAAGTTTTTCAGTCTAGGTTTTAGATAATTAGATACATGGATTAAAGAAATTTAAAAAGTGTACAAAATAAAATTATATAGTCTTTAGTGCACTGCCTCCACATTGAAAAATACATCACTGATAAATATACTAAACCTATAAAAAAATAATTTAAAGCATATGGTGAGAATTTAATATGCCCAGTAAGGGGTTTTGAAAATGTTAATAAATTCTTTAAATATAATTCTTTCAAATAAACATACGTACTTAAAAATAGATTTTCATAATTTTTGTATACTAAATAATTAATTTATAAAACCATTATTTTCTCAAAAATAATTATAATTTAAATGATCATTCAGATTTCTCCATTGAAAATAATAATTTTTTGTGGGTTATTTTTGATTCTTGAAAGACCATATTAAAGATATATCTCTACTAATCATAAATCATATGGAACAATGTCTCCTTGAGATATATGGGTTTACTCCCTATAACATAACATTCATTATACTAGTGCCAATTTTCAGAAAACTCTTTTATTAGAGCCACCTTTCTCAATTATAACCCAAAATATTTTAAAAATACATACCTAAAATTATTTTATATAAAAGAAAATAAAATTTCTTATAACATGTCATAAGAATATTATTGAGAGATTCAAAAATCATTTTTCACAAAATCCCATGCTTAAAATATATGTCCTTATTTGAAAATCATAAAAAACTGGATAATGAAATAAATGCACACCTGATCTAAAATGAATGTAATGTTAATTATAACTTAAATGATGACCATACCTAATTTTTCATGACATAACAGGGGTGAATATAAAAATTTTCACATTAAATTTTAACTTTTTTAGGATTAACACATAAAATGATAACTATTATCATTTTAAAACTAATCTTACACATAAATATAAACCATAAAATGAAATATTAAAAACATGAATTATAAACTTTGTATATAGATTTGGAAATAAATGATTAATCCATTTTCACAAATAAATTGATATACATACACACACACACACACATAAATATAAATATTTATAAAAAATTGGGTACACCCGTGAAAGCGTCACACGATGCAATAATGAAACCTCTGACCCAGGGACATGACCCCACAACCATGACCCAAACCCCTCCCAACCCTTAGATAAATATAAATATTTATAATTTATATATAAAATTTTGATTTGATAACATAATCAATCCCTTTGATAAAAATAAACAACCCCCTTACAAAATATAGGCTTAGAGATAAAATTTAAAACATAACCTTTATCTTATAAATTATGAAAAATAGAAAGTTATATAGATACATATACATATATACATGTCACATTACACTCCCCATATAGTGTACCCCTCTTGGGCCGACAATGTGAGAAGAGAGATAATGACCCTCGAGTTCTACCTCCAGTAGGCCCTAGGTTGGCGACTAGCACTGAGGGCATAATAAACACACAAATGGGAGACATTACCCTCTAAGAGAACACATGAAAAGAGAGAGATAAGACAAACACCAACCAACTTCAAATCAGACCAAAATGTAAAATAAAACCTAATTACACATATATAATTTCATACAAAACTACTACAACTGAAAAGGAAAACTGTAAGCCAAAGTAAAGTAAAACAGCAATGACCACAAAGCCCGAACAACTCCTACAAAACCCGCAAGCTAGTAGTAAACATTTTGATCTCCAACCTTGTCCAAGTGACCTGAAAAATAGTTTATATAACATAGGGTGATTATAACAATATACTCAGTAGGATCCTCCCTAGAGCCTCTCATGCAAAAGTAAAGAAAGCAGGATAAAGTACAATGAACTACAAGTGAAACTGACTTGTCACCTAAACAGGTATACTATGTTTTTAGCCTCACCATGGATACTCTCACCAAATATCACATAAAAGAGTATATAATATAATAAATAACATAAAGGGTACCCCGCTTCCACTTCCCCACTAGTTTGACACTTTCCCCCAACGTCGCACGTCTTGAGAATCTCTCTCCAAAAGGCTGGTCTGAAGACACCGGGATGAGCACCACAACATGCACCTCGTGCAACACAAAGGCTTGCTCATAGACACCTGGGTGAATCACCACACCATCCATACAACTAGAAGTAACAAAGTAGTTTCTGGGAGCCACTATAGCCTGCATAACGTGTATCATACATCATGTATTATACCTGAATCCATTACAACCCATATGCTGAGTAAGGATCCTCAAGCCATCAAAACCTATACACATTATACCCATATTATTCTATAGGAAACTATATCCAGAATATGTGTGTGTGAAATAAACACAAGCCATTATATCCCTCTACACACATATATGGGGAAAACTAACCACCGTGCATACCAGCACAAGTAACTACTAAGAGAAGAGAGTGGGTCTAAAGGGGCTAGTCATCCATCCATCCTCCCAATGGGATATTTAAAAAAACACCCCTAGATATTAGAATCCATGCGGTGTCAGTTTCTCTAACTGATAGGGTAGAGTAACATATAGAAACACAAAAATTACATGATATAATATAGTTCACAACCACACTATGGACAAAACTTAGTATTAGACTCAACTACAGTTAATGTCTATCATACTCTCAGCTGCCACTGCTAAGATTATATATCCTATAAGTACACAAACATTTAAAGAGATTTATTAAATTAATTTATCCATTTTCATCAATTACACTTTATGTTAATTAATCCTTTAACATTAATTAACCATTATCATTTCCACATTACATTTCATTAGCATCAAAACAAAATTTCATGCCCTCTCGGCATAACGAAACTGACTCCACAACTTCTCAAAGTTACAACCTCAAAATTGCATCCCAGCAAGCAACAACCCCATGGGTTAAAAATTATTTATTCATTTATTTAACAACATTCCCATTTCCCATATTTACAGGTATTCTAATAAACAATTCTAAGCTACCAAACACAAGGGGATCATCGCGATGAGTGGATAAACTACTCTTTGAATCTTTTCAAACTATATTAGGAGTGTAGACCCATCCATCCTCGATAATATAAACACAAAAATTACGTGGTGTACCTCACACATCTTCACCTCTTATGGACGAAGGTTAAGCAAGACCATATGCCTCAAACAGTGGGGAAAGTAAAGTAGATAAATAAGAAATAGATTCAGAAAGAATCAAAATTTCATATCAATGGGTAAGTGAAATGCACGGATTATTATCGCCTATCGACTGGTCAAAGTTCTGATGCTCTTCTAATGTGTATAGCAGCACTCGGGTCGAATCCTCAACGATGATACTTTTTAATAGTCGTTTGTTTTTAGTTGATTGTATTCGGATTGGGGGGTTTGTTTGCAGAGATTATGAAATAATTTAAGGATGATGTTTGATTTAACAAATTGATAATTATTGGTGTGAGTTCATCATTAGGTAGTTAAGCTTGTGATATCCTTGAGCTTTGCTTTATATTGCATTAAATTAACACTCATGTCACAAGTTAACGTTGATTGGAATTACTAAGTGTTAAGTCTTTAATACAAGCCTTAACTTAACTTAAGGTTATAATATCAACCAGATCTTATTTATGGTGGTGTATTTATGGTTCTAATAATCCATGGAAACCACATGTTAAACAAAACATGTCATTAATCCATGACATGCTAAGTCCAACATACACAATGTTAACTCAAAGAACATTCATCGAGTAAAAGATCTCAATCACTTAACATACCTAAATTATAACTCACTCCAATGAAAGATTTAATCACCCATTTTGGTGTTTAATAATCTGGTTATAATGATTATGATGATAATTTAAGAATAGAAGAAAAATAAAGGGATAAGAAAAGAGTGGTGCGTCGAACACACACACACGGACAATGATGAGAATTAAAAACGGACTTTCGATTGAATGAGGAAGCAAAACAAGGGAAGGAGATTCAACTGTATTTAAACTATTTTAAGAACATTAATATTAAACTAAAGATTTTGGATGAGAATAAGAGATATTTAAGAATAAACTTTCATTAAAATAGAATTACAAAAAAAGACTTACAAGATTACAATAACGAAGAACACAAAAGTAAAAGGAAACAAAGAGATGAGGAAAGGTATCTCAAGTGAAAAATTGAGTATATAAGGTACTACCAAGACTTTGGAAAGTATTTTTTAGTTCCAATTTATGCTCCTATATTCTAAAATGCTAACCCCTTTGAAGGAAGGAGGGGGATGTATTTATAGCCCAAGGAAGTAGACTGTTTGCATTCCCAATCTATCCCTCCACTTGGCTCGACGATTTGGACATCCATACAATAGAATCTCGAGATATATACTTCTTAAAAGTTGTATATAATAATGTTGGAAGACTAATCTCAAAATTTTGAGGAATTTGAACCAATGAAGCCAAAGTTAGGGTGGTTTTATTAAACAAAGTTAAACTATCCATTTCAATCCATTATTTTTCGATGGCCAAAACGTGAATGAGTTTTTGAATAGGAAGATGCCTTCAAATCCGAATGATTTCTTGAACAAAGTAGGAATCCTATATATCATATTTAACACTAAAAAATATCAGATTGATTTGATGATTACATCATGATATATGTCATGAACAGTTTATGGATTTTAATTCTCGTACAGAATGGTGGGCTATATTTCAAAGCTTCATTTGGGCCCCTTGTTCTTCGATTTGGCCCATGAAATTTTTATCCATGATTATTTTAGATAATCATGAACAAATGGTGTATTTTCATAAAATATGGGCTTCGGGAGTGAGAACAATAACTCAATCATCATGGATGGTCCAGTTTCTTCACAAATTCTTTGGGCCATCTTGTGTGGTCCATATGGGAATTCAAATGGAAGAAGTGTCCCATGATACCTTCTAATTAAATGTTGGATATTGAATTAGAAATCCTAAAGAACCACACAATTTGGATCAGTAGGGGGAGAGTTATAAATAAAATAGTAAACTGACTCAATTGGACTACTTCTAAAAATGCTCAAAAATTATACTTAGTATTAAAACATTAATATTTCACAAAAATTATGCAAATTTAATATAAAATAAGTAAAGGGAGTATATAATAAGTCATTAAAATATTAATAAAATAAAATCCCCCACACTTAGTCTTTTTCATGTCATCATGTGCAACAAATATAAGAACATTACAATATCATTTTCACTCACCAACAAATATTAAAATTTTGTTTTCCCCAATCAGGGGAGGTTTAGAAAATTTCACTCATCCATATTGAATTCCACCAAAAGTTGTTACAGAAACAATGTAAAAAAAAAACTATTTTTTTCATGCTCAAATTTAGAAATGGAAAATGTGGACACTCAAAACTCACACCTCTCAAGATGATAAAATTCATTTTTGGAGGTTCACTCATTCACCAAACAAAAGTGAAAATATTAGAGTTTGAAAGAGATATCAACTTACACTCCCTTTAAAAAGTGTACAAGAATCAAGAGGTATTTTTAGGGGTTTTTCTGTGGCTATGGGATGGTAGTGAGATGATATCCAAAAGATAGGAAAAATGGGGCAAAAATCCAACATAGAAAAAGCAATGCACATTTAAAAAAAAAATGAAACATAGAAGGAAATGAAAACACATATTTACAAGGGAATGATTGTGTGAATCAAGACACAAAAGTGGAATAAAATTTTAAGGGAATGAAAAGATGGAATATTTAAAAAACACAAAACTTCTCCCAATGACATAAGTGTTCATCAATTTTGTTTTTTTTGTTTTTTGTTTTTTTTCGAAAGTTGAACTTGAAATAGATCTCACACTCATCTTCCAACCCATGATTGATCTCCTCACGACACTAATTTTAATAGTTATAACAAGATCAAAAGTTGAGGAAGAGTGATTTTTGACCCACCCAAGACACAACCCATTCTTATTTTCATTTTTTTTGATTTTTTTTGATTTTTTTGAGCACTTGACAATAACATTTAAAAAATTAAATAAATAAAAGTACA
The DNA here is from genome assembly GCA_963277665.1 of Viscum album. Lineage (NCBI taxonomy): Eukaryota > Viridiplantae > Streptophyta > Magnoliopsida > Santalales > Viscaceae > Viscum > Viscum album. The sequence goes on from OY728135.1 coordinate 1,681,510,883, forward strand.
TTACATTCCCCAAAACTCACTGAATGACAACCTCTCCCCCACACTAAAATGAATGTTTGCCCTCAAACATATGATGATATGGTGAAATCAATAAAGGGTACCCAAAATGAAATCCATTCCCCCCCACACTTAAATTTCAAAAAATTATGAAATGAAAATCCATGTTGATATTGGGTGGGAAAAAGTATTGAGATTGTAATGTGGCAATCAAGGAAAAGGTTTTCATAGGCTCTAAGGGGATTTTAAAAGGAGGATTAATGTAAGTGAAATGGGAGGATATTTGGATATTGTGATTCTCATGTGGTTAAGAAAATGACTCTATCATATTAATGCACAATAAAGTAGGAAATTCATCTCAAAGTTCCAAAAAATCAAGACTCACAAATGGGGGTGAAAACACGCATTTTAAAAAGATGGCCATAGGTAGCCCTGGAATAAAATCCAATGTTGGTTCTCAGAGTTGGGGAAAATCATTTTTCAAATCAATAACTGAGAATTAAAAATGTATTATTATTGACACAAAATTATTTATCCAAATATATGATGAAAACAAAAAAAATTTGAGATGAAACCATGTCTTTTGACTCCCCAAAATGGTTGGACAAAATTTGAAAATTGAAGGTGTGTAAGTATGACTCTTTTGGTTTTTTTTTAAATTTTTTTAGTTTTTTTAGTGTTCTTTAAAACACACACCCACATAAAAGAGAAAGATAAAAAAAGGGTTTGATGAAGAAAGTGGTAAAAAAATTAAATAGAGAGGAATAAGAAGAAAGAGTGAGAGAGAGAAAGAGATAGAGAGAGTTAAAGGGAAATAGGTTCCCCCTAGTTTGGATTTGGCAGGTTGCCATCTCCATCTAGTGGTGGGTCAACTGTAGAAGTTTGGGATCCAATGGAATTTGAGGTGGTTCCTGGGATGTGTGTCCTTTCATGGTGGTGCTTTAACCGATGTCCGTTAACCGTGAATGTTCTTTTTGAAGTGGGGTCCTGGACTTGCATTGCAACAAATGGGTAAACATGAGAAACAATAAAAGGACCTTCCCAATGAGAATTAAGCTTACCTAGGTGAAGGTGAAATCGAGAATTTAAGAGCAAGACCTTTTCAACTTCATGGAATACCTTTCTTAGGATGTGTTTATCATGGAGTAACTTAGCCTTTTCTTTGTACAGATTGGAATTATCATAGGGTTCAAGTCTAAGCTCCTCCAGTTCCGCCAATTGCAATAATATTTTTTCACCAGATTTTTCACAATCAAAATTAAAGGTTTTCATAGCCCAAAATGACTTATGTTGGATTTCAACTAGCAAATGACATGCTTTACCAATAACTAGACGAAAAAGAGACATCCCAATGGGTGTTCTATAGGAAGTTCGATAAGCCCAAAGTGATTCACCAAGTCTTTCAGGCCAGTCTTTTTTGGTGGGTTTTACAATTCTATTAAGAACTATTTTCACTTTTCTATTAGAAAGTTCAGACATTCCATTTGTTTGGGGGTGATATGCAGTTGAAGTTTTATGTACAACCCCATTCTTTTTCAAAAGAGATTCCATGGTTCTATTACAGAAATGGGTTCCTAAGTCACTTATCAAGGCACGTGGTGTGCCAAATCGGTGGAAGATGTGTGTCTTTAGAAACTCACTAACAGTATGTGAATAATCCTTTATAGTGGGTTTGGCCTCAACCCACCTAGAAACATAATCAACCGCAAGAAGGATGTATTAGAGTCCATTGGAAGGGGGAAATAGTCCCATGAAATCGATGCCCCAAATATCTAAGATCTCATAGAAAATTAAAGGTTGTTGAGGGAATTTCATTTCTCTTTGAAATTGTTCCAAACTTTTGGAAAGTGGGACATTATTGACAAAAATCATGTGAGTCCTTGAAGAGTGAAGTCTAGAAGAATCCAGAGTCTAGGACCTCTCGGGAGGTCCTTTGTGGTTCAAAATGGCCACCTACGGGAAATGAGTGACATAATTCTAAGATGGAGGAATGTTCATCTTCATAAACACATCTCCTAATTACCATGTCTGCCCCAGTTTTATGAAGTTTATTTTCTTCCCAAAAATAGTATTTTGAATCAATTTTCAACTTCATTTTTTGTGCTTTTGAAAAATTTTCAGGAAAAACACCAGAAACCATGTAATTTACAATTGGGGCATACCATGGTAACTTGGGAGTGAGAGATGAAAGGTGCTCATTGGGGAATTCCGGATTAATGATTTCTGAATGAGAAGAATTAGAAATTCTACTCAGGTGATCAACCACATGGTTTTCTTTTCCGGGTCTATCTTTTATTTCAAGGTCAAACTATTGGAGCATTAGGATCCATCTTATTAGCCTCGGTTTGGAATCACTTTTCTTGAGTAAGAACTTTATAGAAGAATGGTCTGTGAAGATGATGATTTTGGCACCTAAGAGATAGGTTTGGAATTTATCTAAGGAAAAAACTACTACTAAAAGTTCATTTTTAGTGATAGTTTAGTGATATTGAGTTTCATCCAATGTTTTTGAGGCATAATAGATGACATGAGGAACATTTTATCTTCTTTGACCAAGAATAGCCCCAACGGCTCTATCAGAAGAATCACACATCAAATCAAAGGGTAAGGACCAATTTAGGGGTTGGATTATTGGGGTGGATGTTAGAGTAGTTTTGAGTTCAACGAAGGCTCTCTTGAAAACCTCATCGAAATGGAAAGTGACATCATTTTGGAGCAACTGAGTTTGTGAGAGGGAAATTTTACTGAAGTTATGGATGAATCGCCGATATAAACTAACATGACCGAGGAATGAATAGATGTCTCGAACAGAAGTGGGTTCATGAAGTGATTGGATCACATCAATTTTGGCTGGATCAACTTCAATACCATCTTTTGAAACTATGTGCCCTAGAACAATCCCATTTGCAACCATGAAGTGAAATTTTTTAAAATTTAACACAAGGTTACATGTGACACACTTTTTAAGGACCATAGAGAGTGAATTAAAGAAAGATTCAAATGACTCACCATAAATGGTAAAGTCATCCATGAAGACTTTCATGCAGTGTTTAATGAATTCAGAAAAGATACTCATCATACACCTCTGGAATGTTGCAGGAGCATTGCAAAGTCCAAAAGGCAATCTACTATATGCATATGTTCCAAAGGGTAAAGTGAAAGTAGTCTTTTCTTGGTCTTGAGGTGCGATTGAGATTTGGAAGTAGCTGGTGTATCCATCAAGAAAGCAATAGTGTGACTTTCCGGCTAATTGTTCCAGCATTTGATCAAGGAATGGAAGAGGGTAGTTATCTTTTCTTGTTTCAACATTCAATTTCCTATAGTCGATGCACACACACCATTTGTTCTTCACTCAAGTTGTGGCTTCCTCTCCATGTTCATTTGTGACAATAGTTATCCCACCCTTCTTAGGTACAACTTGAATTGGACTAACCCATTCACTATCAGAAATTGGGTAGATAATACCAGCTTGAAGAAGCTTGGTGATCACTTCCCTAACTACCTAAAGTATGATTGGATTGAGTCTTCTTTATAGTTTTCTAATTAGTTTGGATGACTCCTCAAGATGTATGTGATGCATGCAAAGGATAGGGTTGATTCCTGGTATGTCATCTAGGGTCTAACCTAGGGCCTTTTTGTTTTCCTCTAACACCTGAACAAGTTTGGACTCTTCGGTTTCAGTAAGTGAAGAATAGATAATGACAGGATATGAGTGATCATGGAAAAGTAATGCATACTTCAGGTGTTCAGGGAGAGATTTTAGATCAGTCTCATCTTTAATTTTTGGGTTAGACAACTCAAAAATGAAAAAAGGGACTTCAGTTGCTTCAGATTCATTTTACTTAATACTGTCCAAGGTGGAGCAGTAGAGATCAGAGTTGATGTGGGATTCAAGAGAGTTTTCAAGATCCTCTATATTGATAGAGTCTATGAATGAAAGGTCCACATCAACTTCACCATTTATGACTTTTTTAATCATGGTGCAGATTTCACAAGATCCTTTGTCATTATAACATGAAGAACATGTTGGATTGGGGTTCAATTGACTCTTAGATGTGTCCTCAAAAGCATGAATTGAGAATGCAGAGTGATCCTCAGATGGGTATCGCATGTCTTGGAAAATGTTGAACTTGACCAGTTGGTCACTGAATTCCATGGATAATATGCCTAAATGGACATCAATCTTGGTTCTCGTATTCATGAGGAATGGTCTTCCTAGAATTAGGGGAGATCGAGAAGAGGTCTTCTCACCTTCCATGTCAAGGACATATAAATCAGTAGGGAAGATAAGATCATTGACATGAACAAGGACATCCTCAATTATTCCCTCAGGGCTGGTTGTGATTATATTGTCCAATTGAATGACAACACCCGTTGGATGTAAGGGACCTATACCAAGTATGGAGAATATGGATTTGGGCATGACATTAATTGAGGATCCTAGGTCAATGAGTGCATGATCAAAGTTGGAACTTCTAATTTGGCATGGAACCGTAAAGGTCCCTAGATCTTTGTAGTTAATGGGTATAGACTCTTGGGTTGAAACATTTTCGAAGGTTTAAGTTGCCTCTTGTGGGTACACAACTCCTTGAGAAACTTGGCATACTTAGGAATTTGTTTTATGGCATCTAAGAGGGGAATGTTTACTTCAACACGTCTAAACATGTCGATCATTTCAGGATTGGGTTCAAAGGAATTCTTTGGCTTAGAAATGGCTTGAGGAAAAGGAATTGGGTTCCTATGTGGAATAGAAGGAGGTGAGGGAATGGATTCAGGTTTCTTTTCAAGTTCCTTTTTCTTTTCATTTTCTAGCCCAACATTTAAAGGTGGTTTATATGACTTATCTTGAGGTATAACAATTTTCTTTCTTGATATAAGTTCAATTTCACTTACATTACCCTTGGGGTTGGGTAATGTTTGAGATGGAAGTTGGGAAGAATTGTATGGTTGCTTCTGACTAAGGTGGGATGTAAGTTGACCGATTTGGGTTTCAATGTTCTTGAGGCTGGAACGGGTGAAGGAGGCAAGATCTTCCACTGCACTTTCCCATGGTTTCTTGGAATAAGAGGCTTGTCCTGGATTGGAATTACCTAGATTTTGGTTCTTGGGAAAGCGATTGTATTGGTTTTGGAATTGGGAAGGCTCACTAGGATAATGGAATCCAGGAGGAGGATTGTTCCTTTGAGGTTGAGGAATAAAAGGATAAGGTTTTTATAAATTACCAACACCTTGACCATATTGAAAATGGTTTGGGTTTTGAAGAGGGAATTTAGGGGGATGAGAGATGGGATTACCATACCTCAGGCCTTGGTTATAGGAAGAAGAGAAGGGCTTAGAGTGAGTTTGATTGGAGTTTCTAACAAACTGACCTAATAGTTGAGGGTTGGTGTTCTGCTGAGCATATGCTGCATTGAGATCCATTGGTCCAGATGAATCAGATTGATCCTCTTGAAGTTGTGGAAATGTGTTAGTTGGATGAGATGAAGAGTTGCAGATTCCATAGTTTTTGACAGGTCCAGGAAACATTGATTGCGGAGAATATGAGGTTGGGGATTTGGTAGCCACAACTAGTTGTCGCACAAGACTTGTAAGTTCACTCATCCACCCAGTCATCTTGTTCGTCTCCATTGATTGATTATCTTGGGCTTGTTTGACTTGAGCATGTGCTAGAGTATGGAATTGTTGTGTGTTTGCAGCCATGTTACTTATGAGATCTCTTGCAACTGCGGGAGTTTTATCAACAAGAGCATCGACACTTGCAGCATCAATAAGGGTTCTCTCCATAACGAATAACCCCTCCTAGAAGTATTGGATCAAGAGTTGGTCAGGAATTTGGAGATGTGGGAAGGTTGTAACAAGCTTTTTGAACCTTTCCCAGTACTCATGGAGTGATTGACTTGGGAATTGACGGATAGAACTTATTTCCTTTCGGATAGAAGCAGTATGAGAAGCATGAAATAATTTCTCTAAGAAAAGTCTTTTCATGTCATTCCATGTGGTTATGGAACCAGGAGGAAGGTACTAGAGCCATGACTTAGCAGTGTCAGCTAGGGAGAAAGGGAATGCTCGGATTTTGATTTGTTCCTCAGAAACCCCTTGAGGCTTCATGGTAGAGAACACCACTTGGAACTCTTTAAGGTGGAGATGTGGATCCTCACTGGCAAGCCCATGAAAATGAGGAAGAAGATGAATCAAACCTGATTTGAGTTCAAAGTTAGCCTTTATGTTTGGATATTGAATAACAAGAGGTTAGTAATTCATATCAGGGGCAGTGAGTTCTTTACGTGTTTGTTCCCTAGGATTATCCATATCTAATTCAATTGGTTGGACAAGGACTGGTTCTTGAATTATTTGATTATCCCTTAAGTTTCTCCTATGTTGGAGAACAGTTTTCTCAATTTTAGGATAAAAAAAATCTGAGGGATTGTTTGGGAGGCTACAGGGTATTAAAAGAGATTTGGAAGAAAGATGAAGACAATTTTTTTTCTTTGTGTTTTCTATTTATGATTTTTATGAGGAAGGCTAGTTTTTCTTTGTGTTTTTTTCTTCAATTTTTTTGAATTTTTTTTTGTTTTTTGATAATAACTAGAAACTAATTACTAATTAATTGCACTATCCCTGGCAATAATTCCATTTGAAACGCACGATCGATTGTCACCTATCGACCGGTCAAAGTTCTAATGCTCTGCTAATGTGTATAGCAGCACTCGGGTCGAATCCTCGACGATGATACTTTTTAATAGTCGTTTGTTTTAAGTTGATTGTATTCTGATTGGGGGGTTTGTTTGAAAAGATTATTAATAATTTATAGATGATGTTTGATTTAAAAAATTGATAAAGATTGGGGTGAGTTCATCATTAGGTAGTTAAGCTTGTGATATCCCTAAGCTTTGCTTTATATTACATTAAATTAACACCCATGCCACAAGTTAACGTTGATTGGAATTCCTAAGTGTTAAGGCTTTAATCCATGCCATAATTTAACTTATTGTTATAATATAAATCAGATATTATTTATGGTGGTGTATTTATGGTTCCAATAATCCATGGAAACCCCATGTTAAACAAAACAAATCATTAATCCATGACATGTTAAGTCCAACATACACAATGTTAACTCAAAAAATATTCATCGAGCAAAATCTCTCAATCACTTAACGTACCTAAATTATAAATCACTCCAATGAGATATTTACTCATCCATTTGGTTGTTTAATAATCTGGTTATAATGATTATGATGATAATTTAATAATAGATGAAAAATAAAGGGATAAGAAAAGAGTGGTACGTCGAACACACACACACAAACAATGATGATAATTAAAAATGGACTTTCGATTGAATGAGGAAGCAAAATAAGGGAAGGGGATTCAACTGTATTTAAAATATTTTAAGAACATTAATATTAAACTACATAATTTTGATGAGAATAAGAGATATTTAAGAAGAAACTTTCATTAAAACATAATTACAAAAAAAGACTTACAAGATTACAATAATGAAGAACACAAAAGTAAAAGGAAACAAAGAGAGGAGGAAAGGTCTCTCAAGGGAAAAATAGAGTATGTAAGTTCCTCCCAAGACTTTTTAAAGGCTTTGGTCGTTCCAATTGATTCTCCTATATTCTGAAATACCAACACCTTTGAAGGAGAGGAGGGAGATGTATTTATAGCCCAAGGAAGTGGACTATTTGCATTCCCAATCTATCCCTCCACTTGGATCGACGATTTTGACATCTAGAAAGTAGAATATCTCGATATCTTCTTCTTAAAAGTTGTAGATAATAATGTTTTCCGACTTATATAAAAATTTGGAGTCATTTGGACCTATGGATCCAAAGTTATGGTGGTTTTATTAAACAAAGTTAAACAGTCCAATTCAATCCATGCTTTTTTGATGGCCAAAATGTGAATGAGTTTTTGAATAGGAAGATGCCTTCAAATCCGAATTATTTCTCCAAAAAAGTCGGACAACTATATCTAATATTTCACATTGAAAAATATAAGATTTATTTTATTATTAAATCATGTGATATGTCATAAATAGTGTCAAGATTTTAATTCCCGGACAGAATGGTGGGATATACTTAAAATATTCATTTGGGCCCCTTGTTCTTGGAGTTGGGCCTTGAAATTTTGATCCAGGATTATTTTGGATAATAAATAACACATGGTGGAGTTTCATAAAATACGAGATTCAGGAGTGAGACCAGTAACTCAATCATCATGGCCGATCCAGTTTCTTCACAAATTCTTTGGGTCATCTTGTGTGGTCCATATGGGCCTTAAAATGGAAGAATTGTCCCATGATACTTTCTAATGAAATATTGGATATTGAATTAGAAATCCTAAAAAACAATAACAACACAATTTGAATTATTAGGGGGATATTTATAAATAAAATAGTAAACTGACTCAATTAGACTACTTCTAAAAATGCTCAAAAATTATACTTAGTATTAAAACATTAATATTTCACACAAATTATGCAAATTTAATATAAAATAAGTAAAGGGAGTATATAATAAGTCATGAAAATATTAATGACATCAGTAAGACTAGATTCAAACCATTCCATCATCAATGGTGTCTTCCTCGACACCCACATGCATAACTCGATGCATCTTGCCACGCTAGGTGTCAACTATTGCCCAAAACCCTGGGCCTCCCTACCCCCACATACCACAATAGCCATCCAGACTCAACCATCCCAAGATCACATCAAATCGGAAGCAATATGAAACAAACAACATAGAAACTGTGATCTTGGCCCTAAACAAGGCATTCAACCTTCACACACAACAATCACTCATAACTCCAAAGCATAAGGCTCTTGGTCTTTACCAGTAAGAGGGTAACCTAGAACCCTTAAAGGAATTATCTTTATCACACAACTGGTTCTTTATTCTATATTGAATTAACCGATTCATTTAAACATTCATAACTACATCCATTAAACACAACTCTTTATATTTGGCCAATAAATTCATGATTAATCTTAAATTCATGTTCTTTACAAAATTCCATCAAGAAATACATGTTAAACAAAGAAATCATAGATATCACACTATATATCAGATCCAATGGATTTTTTTTTCATTATATAAAGAAACAACATATGATCGATACCAATTCTTCAATCCAGTTCAAATATTTATTATATAAATTTAATTATGATCCAATGGCTAAATCATGCTAACTCTACTAACTGAAAATTAATATTATTATTATCATAAATACCCTTTTAAAGGCTTAGAGGAAACTAAACATGACTTCAACAACTTAAAACATCAGACTGTGACCCAAAAATCCAAAATCCAAACATCCTGATCCAATAAAAAAGGAATACCCCTCCCCTACCTCAAAATGTTTCAGACAGTCTTTGCATGAGAATGGTCCAACATAGTAGATCACGATCACCTCTCTCACAACGGCTGCATCCACCTGAGGATAACACAACACCACCATACCAAAAAATTTGAGAAATATCCATTAGAAACATGGAGATTTAATTCCATCATATGGAAAAGAGAAATAGGAGGAAATGGATCAAAGAACCGAGAAGATAGTGGTAGAACATACCTTATATCGAAGACAGATCGACACTTATGAGTTCCACCAAAACAAGGGGTGCACATGCAGTAGGAAAAACTCCAAAGGGAAAATGATCCAAGGATGGATTTTCAATTGAATGATTCCTATGGGAGGAAAAACTATGGTCATATCATACAAAGTAAACACATTAAGAAAGAACAAGGGAGGAAGACATCTCTACCTTTTGAAAATCTAAACAGAGCAACGTTTTAGATACGATTTAGATTTTACATTAAAAGAAGATCTGTCAAGACTATGTGGTTTGACCAAGTAAAGGTATGTAGACACTTAGGAATATTAAAGTTGGAGTTATGGGATTTGAATCAGCCTTAAATCCCTTTAAAAAAATCTTTGAATGTGTTTTATGTCAAAGATAATGTCAAACGGGTGGAATTGTAGGATGCTAGAAACACTATAGCACCTACCGATATATGACCAACCGATATCTAGAAACACTGTAGAACCTACCGATAGATAACATACTGATAGATGGAAACACTATAGCACCTACTGATAGATGACCTACCAATAACTGTGAACATTGTATCACTTACCGATAGATGACCTACCGATAGTTGGAAACATTGTAGTACTTACTAATAGATGATCTACCGATAGATGGAAACACTGTAACACCTATCTATAGATGACCTACTAATATCTAGAAACACTATAGCACCTACTGATAGCTATATACACTGTAGAAACTACCGATAGATGACATACTGACATTTGGGAACACTATTCACAGAACTTGAAATTTTGTAAAGTGTTGGAAATAAGTTACCTTAACCTCCCGAAACACCTCAAACACCTGATTTCAGCAATGGAATGGAGTGAAGAGGTCTGAGAAATTACATCAGATACCTCTCAAAAAATTCTCATCCTTGAGAATTAAAACTGACCCAGAGAGAAAATAGAAAAAGTGTTTGAACAACCACCCTTCGAGATACCTCTCAAGGCTGTCACCAATACAGGAGACCAATAGCTTCATCAAAGGAACAACACAAAACCACATAGAAAACACAACCACAACCACCTCTTAAATACTCTCCTGGGGGAGATACCTCTCAAAAGAGAGAAATCCATAATAAGAAAAAAAATTAATCCATCTCATAAAAGAAAAGGTTTACAACCACTAAATGAAAAATGTTACAAGAAAATATCTAAACATCAAAAAACTTAGGGAACTGAGTGTGTATCTACAACTCACATTCCCGATTACTCTCATCCATGCCACCGTGCTACCACAATACATGAACCAAGGGAATAACATGCCCGTTAAACACCTTCTCTTTGCGGTCCTAAATCTATATAGGCCACTCCTCGAAGGTCGCATCATCATCAACATCAATCTATCCCCAATGATGATGTGAGAGTCATCATGGAGATAACGATGGAGCTGCGACATGTAAAAAACATTGTGTATTTGGATCATCTATGGGGGGAGTGCTACCATAAACACCATGACTCCAACATGAGCGAACACCTTGAAAGGCCCAAAAAACCCAAGAGAAGGCTTACTCTCATGACCAAACCTTTTATACCCATGATAGGGAGTCACCTTTAGAAACATGTAATCCCCAAAATCAAAATCCAAAGGTCTCCTCCTATGTTAGACATAGGATTTATGATGATCTTTCACTACCTTTATCCTCTCAGAAATCATCTAAACCATCTATGTCGTGTTCTGTACTAGTTTCATCCTGAGAATTGCTGACTCTCTAACCCTAGTCCAACATAATATAGAATGACAATGTTAGCCATAAAAGGCTTCAAATGGCACCATACTAATGGTGGAGTGAAAACTATTATTGAAAGATAACTCTACCAAGGGTAGGTGCCTCATCAACGAACCACCAGAATCCAGGATATTGGAGTGAAACATGTATTTAAGAGTATGGATGGTCCGATCTGTCTGAACATCTATCTATAGATGAAAAGAAGTGCTAAGGAATTTTTTAGAATAGAAAGCATGCTGGATACCTCTCCACAACCTGGAGGTAAAACAAGGATATTGATTGAAAAGAATCATCCTTGTAACTCTGTGGAGTCTCACCACCTCCTCCAGATAATTACTCGACAAAAAATCCACTGATATAGACACCTTGATTGTTATAAAGTGGGATGATTTCATGAAATGATCCAATACTACCCATATATCATCATAACCTCCCTGTGATCGAGGTAAAATGGTAAAAAAATCCATTGAGATGTCCTCCCACATCCACTAAGGAACATCTAATGGCTAGAGCAAACCACTGAGAACATAGTTCTCAGCCTTCACCCTATGGCAGAACAAACATTGAGACACAAACTCCACAACTACACGCTTCAACCCAGTCCACCCAAAATGACTCCTCAAAGCTTGGTATATATTTTTCACTCTAGGGCGTACCACTAAGGGAGAACTATAGAACTCTCTAAGAAAAATCTCATGCATTTCCCAAGGAATGAAAATACTCCCCTAAAACAACACCCAGTGTTGTTCATACTTAGATGATCCATCATCAGCCTCACCAAAAACAACTCGGTCTCTCTAGACCTCCACCTCAAGATCCCCCAAATGTGAATCTTACAGTTTTTTCATAATACATGACTACACTCTCATCTAAAAAATAAATTATATTCCCCCAACTTCTCCCATATCCAGATGTAAAGCCAAAATCTTTTCCATTACTCTTCAGGAATGACCTGATTCACACACTACATCACTACACAACTTACTACTCAGTGCATCAGCTAAAACATTCCACTTACAAGGTGTATATGAGATTTAAAAGTTGTAATCCTGTAAGAACTCAATCCATGGACACTATCACATGTTCATGTTATGATGGAAGAAAACTTACTTCACGATTTTATGATCAGTAAAGACCACAAATGCTCACCAATGAGGTAATGTATCCACAAATTTAGGGCAAACACCACTGCTTCCAACACGAGATTGTGGGTGGAATAGTTACATTCATAGGGATGAAACTACCAATACCCATAAGAAATGACTGATCTATACTACATCATAACATAGACTAACCCCAAACATGAAGCATTATAAAAAACCTCAAACTGAACTCCTTCTACTTACAGAAGAAGAACCAGATAACTAACCAAATTCTCCTTCAGATACTCAAAATATGCCTGAAACTAATCAGTACACATGAATTCCTAATCCTTTTTGGTCAACATTGTTAGATGAGTCGAAACCTGAGATAAATCGACTATGAACCTCTTGTAGTAGCCTACAATATCAAGAAAACTTTGCACCTCTTCCATTATCTTGGGGGCTACCCAAGACACAACTGCTTTTATCTTTGACGAATCCACAACCATTCCCTTATAGGATATAAGATACCCCAAGAAACAGAATTATCAATCCAAAAAATCACACTTCGACAACTTCCCAAATAGGTACTATTGATGAAGAACTCCCAAAATGACACATAGATGATCTTCATGCTCCTCACCAGACATGAAGTAAAAAAGGATTTTATCAATGAAAACCACCATGAACTTATCCAGAAAACCATAAAACATAGTGTTCATCAACCCCATGAACACAAATGGATCATTCATCACACTGAACAACATCACAAAAAACTCGTAATTACCATGAAGAAAATGGAAGGAAGTATTTGGAAAATTACCATCCTTTACTCGCATCTGATGATATACTGACTGCAAATTGATATTCGAGAACCAACTTGAACCCTTTAGTTGATCAAATAAATCATCAATCCATGGAAGAGGATATTGATTCTTCACTGTCACTTTGTTTAAGCAATGATAATTAACACACAACTAAAAAATGCAGTCAACATTATTTACGAACAAAATTGGTACACCCCATGGTGACACACTCAGCTGAACAAAACCAAACTAAAACAAACCATCCAGCTATATACGTAGCTCCCAAAACTCATAAGGCGCCATATTATATGAATACATTGAGATAGGAGACATTCATAACTATAGTTCAATCCAAAACTTGATCTTCCATCAATGGGGTAATGCTACAACCACTTCTAGAAAGACATTAGGGTACTCTTCTATGACCCTGGGAAACACCAATTACTGAACCTTCGAGGAACTCAACATCAGCTCAGCCATAAATGATGACAAGGATAGAACACACATCTTACCCATATGAGGGTATTTCTTACCCTACCACACCGCTATGGCATCTACTTCCCCGAGACGCTATCGAGCGTGCCGCCTCCCGCTCATGGATGCCACTGCGGGCCACCACTGTTGGTCATCGGAAGTGTCTTCCATGGGCCACTTGGTCCAATATGATGGTCCAATTCTCAAACCGTCTACACCCTCAAACTTCTCAGGTTTCCACCATCCCTTCTACGGTCTCAAAGTTTCCTTTTCATCAACTTGGTGGTTCAGTCATGAAGAACACATGAACGCCTAAACGGAACAAACCTACCTTTGTTCATGTTGGATAAAATTTATTCCTGTTAGTGGAAACACAAAGTATATAAATAAATCACTAAGATTTTAATCCCATTATCAACCCGAAACAATGTTTTACCATCCCTATAAGGAAAATATATCCACTGATCAAATTTTTATAGAGTTGATCTGCGTTCTTCATTTAGAGAGGAGAATGAAAAAAAAACAATCACACAGATTCAAACCCCTACCCAATAAAGGAGAATTCTCAAGGATGACCATTCATCGTCGTTTGTCAATCTTCGAACCCGAATCCACTCTCTAAGGGTGTCATTGTCGTAGTCCGATACACCGGTGTTCATCATTGGAGAGGTTTTCCTTTATTGTCGCAACCCACCAAAGCCTCAGATCAATTCCAGGATTATTCCTACAATCCTGCATTGCTTGTTAGGGTATTAATTGAAAAAACGTGAATCAACATTTCTGTTATGTTGTGTTGCAACATCGTTATACTGACTCATTAATGAGGTTAATTAATGAGATTCATCGTCGCCTCATTTCTGAACTGTAGTGCTGACGTGACATTGCTCAACAATGAAGAAAAAAATTAAAATAACTTTTTAAGTTATTTTTTTCCCGAAAAGTCCAAAAATTAACTTTCACCCTCAACCCATGCTAGTCAAGGTTAATCTCCACCTAAGAGAAACACAACCTCACGAGCTCAACGGTACTCTCAGATTTCCAATCTAAGTTACCGTTTATGATTTAAAATGATTTGAATATAAAATAATCATTACTAAATTGTTTTATTGACATCCCAAAACTTCTTTCCACTTTTGGACTGTTCCGACCAATATTAGGTCATTTCTAGATGAATCCTGATGCTCTGAGTTCAACGGTGCCCTTAGATTTTTGATCCGTGCACTGGTTTAAAAGTTAGAAAAACTCGTTCGTATGAATATTTAATGAACCTTAAAAATAGTTCAAAATTACATTCTAGACACTCTAGGCCTCAGAATCACGTACCGTCTCAGAGAAGGTTCTCAAAATAATCACATTTAATTTAAAAAAAAATCATGAAATTCCAGGGTATTATATATAAAAAATTTAATGAAATCATATTTGATAAATATTTTTATATACCATTATTTACAATAAATGTATTTATTTAATTATTTTACTTATTATCAAATTTTATTTATTTAAATTATAAAAAAACTAGTTATTAATATTCAGTTTATTACATTGTTCCCCACTTGAAATAATTACATCTTCATAATTCGTTCATCGAACTCAAGAAAATCTTGAGTTTTCATATTTATAAAGAAGAAAAACTAGGACTGCTAAACTTATATACTAAATCAAAAGTTTCTAATCTCAAAAGTTTTCTTGACAATTTCTCTGATACCAACTATAAAAATCCTGAACCCACACCTTTAGGTTTCGTGATTAAAAATACAATGTATTTTTTTATAAAAGAAACTGAATAAAAATACAAAAAATTTAGTACATAACAAGAATTATTTCAGTCCAGGTTTTGGAGAATAAGATACATGGATTAAAGAAATTAAAAGAAGTGTACAAAATAAAATTATATTTTTCTTCAGTGCATTGACTCCACATCAAAAAATACATCACTAATAAATATACTAAACATGTAAAAAAATGAATTTAAAACATACAGTGAGCATTTAATATGCCCAGTAAGGGATTTTTTAAAATGTTAAGAAATTATTTAAATATAATTCCTTGAAATAAACATACGTACTTAAAAATATATTTTCATAGTGTTTTTATTCTAAATAATTAATTTATAAAAGAATTATTTTCTTAAAATAATTATAATTGAAATGATCATTAGGATTTATCCATTGAAAATAATAATATTTTTGTGGGTTATTTATGATACTTGATAGACCATATTAAAAATACATGTCCTCTAGTCATAAATTATATGGAACAATGTCCCCTTGAGATTTATGGGTTCAATCCCTATAACATAACATTCATTATACTAGTGCCAATTTTTAGAAAAATCTTTTATTGGACCTACCTTTCTAAATAATAACCCATAATATTTTAAAAATACATACATAAAATTATTTTCTTTAAAAGAAAATAACATTTCTTATAACATGTCATCAACATATTCTTGAGAGATTCAAAAACTATTTTTCATAGAATCCCATGCTTAAAATAGCTATCCTTATTTTAAAATCATAAAAAAATAGATAATGAAATAAATGAACACCTAATCTAAAATGCATGGAATGTAAATTATAACTTAGATGATGACCATACCAAATTTTTCATGACATACCAGGGGTGAATATACAATTTCAGACATTAAATTTTAACTTGTTTAGGATTAACACATAAAATGATAACTATTATCATTTTAAAACTAAGGTTACACATAAATATACACCATAAAATGATAGATTAAGAAAATGAGTTCTAACCTTTGTATATAGATTTGGAAATAAATGATTAATCTCTTTTCACAAATAAATTGATATACATACATATATATATATACATAAATATAAATATTTATAAAAAATTGGGTACACCCGCGAAAGTGTCACACAACGCAATAATGAAACCGCTAGCCTGGAAACATGAACCAATGATCACACCCCAAACCCCTCCCAAACCTAATATTAATATAAATATTTATACATTATACATATAATGATGATTTTAAAACATAATCAATCCCTTTGATAAAAATAAAAAACCCCCTTACAAAATATAGGCTTAGAGATAAAATTTAAAACAAAACCTTTATCTTATAAATTATGAAAAACAAAAAATTATATAGATACATATACATATATACATGTCAAAACCCACACCCCACAAAGTGTACCCATCCTAGGCCAAAAATGTGAGAAGAGAGATAATGACCTTGAGTCCAACCTCCAGCAGGCCCTATGATGGAAACTAGCATTGAGGGTATAATAAATACACAAATGGGAGGCAATACCCTCTAAGAGAACACATGAAAAAGAGAGAGATGAGACATACACCAACCAACTCCACATCAGACCACAATGTAAAAGAAAATCCAAGTACACTTATATAATGTCATTCAAAACTACTATAACTAAAAAGGAAAACTACAAGACAAAGGAAAGTAAAACAGCAGGGACCACAAAGCCCCAACAGTTCCTAAAAAACTCGCAAGCTAGTAGTAACATTCCTGATCTCGAACCTTCTCTAAGTGACCTAAAAAATAGTTTATATAATTTAGGGTGAGTATAAAAGTATACTCAGTAGGATCCTCCCCAGAGCCTCTCATGAAAAAGTAAAGAAAGCATGCTAAAGCAAATTGAACAACAAGTGAAACTAATTCATCACCTAAACAGGTATACTAAGTTCTCAACCTCACCATGGATACTATCATTAAGTATCGCATAAAAGAGTATATAATATAATAAAGAACATAAAGGGTACCCTGCTACCACTTCCCCACTAGTTTGACGCTTTTCACTAATGTTGCACGTCATGAGCATCTCTCTACAAAAGGCTAGCCTGAGGACACCTAGGCGAGCACCACAACATGCACCCTGTGTAACACAAAGGATTGCTCTTAGACACTTGGGTGAAGCACCACACCATCCATAAAACCAGAAGTAACTAGGTAGTTTCTGGGAGCCACCATAGCCCACATAATGTGTATCATACATTATGTATTATACCTCAATCCATTACAACTCATACACAGAGTAAGGATCCTCAAGCCATCACAACCTATACACATTATACCTACAGTAGTCCGTAGGAAACTTTATCCAAAATATATGTGTATGAAATAAACACAATACAATATAGCCCTCTACACACATATATGGGGAAAACTAACCTTCGTGCATACCAGAATAAGCACTACTACAAATACCTTTTTTATCAGCGCTAAAAATGGCCTTTAACAGCACTAGAAAAGCACTTTTAATGCCGGTGAAGATAAGGTGGGGGGGTCCCCTTTATCAGCACTTCAAAAAGCACTGATAAAGACCCCTTTTATCAGCGCTAAAAATAGCACTGATAAAAGGAGTCTTTTATTAGCGCTAAAAAGAAGTGATGATAAAAGGGTCCTTTATCAGCGCTTTTTTTAGCACTAATAAAAGACCCCTTTTATCAACGCTTTTTTCGCACTGATAAAAGTAAAAAAAAATTAAAAAAAAATTAAAAAAAATTAAAAAAATTCTGCCAATCAGGGGGACTTTTATAGTGCTTGAGCCCCCCTTTTGACAGCGCTTTCCAGCCCCTCCAGCGCCCGCACGCACCCCCCTCTACCCTATATCAGTGCTACACCCACCCCCTTTATCACGCTATCCCCCCAAATCCATCCCCATGCGCGTGCCCTTGCCTCCACCAAGATTTGATCTCGAGACCTCCCCCTTGCGTGCCTAAATCCTTTACCACTCTGCCATATTGATTTTTTCTCCAGTTAATGACATATCTATTTATTTATATATATATATTTAGTTATATTTATTCATATAGTAATATATAGTTATATTAATATATATATAGTTATATTAATATATATATTTATAGTGATATTAATATATATATTTTTACAGTTATATCAATATATATAGAGTTATATTAATATATATATATATAGTTATATTAATATATAGGTATATAAATATTTATATGTTGTTATTTTAAATAAAATGGATATTAGTTATTATTTGGATAAAACTAATATATTTTATATGTAAATATATTTTATTATTTATATTTTTAATTAAATTTTTCTGTGTGAATATATAAAAAATATGTATATATTATTATATATTTGATTATAAATAGCAGTGCATTATAAAAAACGATAAAATTTCAAAGAAATAATATCAATATGAATGTAATAACTTTGAATAAATTCAGTACCCACCAAAAAAAGCAAATAATACCCCCTTAAACGAGGCTGAAAATCCACAAAATGTTAAAAAATCGAGGTATCCCGACTGAAAACTCAGTTTTGGAGGCCTTTTGGGCCTTTTTTGGCCTCGAAAAATATGGCAAAGTATTTTCCTCAATCACTAGTGCGTAGATCTCATCCCAGGATTCGATTTGATATGTGGTAGAGCTCAAACGGACACCCGAATCAAAAGTTTTGTCCGTTTGAAGTTCAAGTTGCGTTTTCAACATATTTTGGATCGTTTTTTTATTTTTTATATTCTTTTAGTCTTCAAATTGTTATTAAATGACTATTACTCCATAATAATTAGAAAATTGTTAATTAAAAATATTTTTTTAATTTTTTTATAAGCCATTTTCACTAAATATCTTATATATTAAGTGTAACTGTATATTTGTACTTATCTAAAATATATTTAAAATTATATTTAAAAAATATATATTATATATATATATCAATGTAACTATATCTATATATTTAAATATTAGTATATATTTTTATAATGATTTTTTTGGAAGTATACCCTTTATCAGCGCTTTTAAAAAAAGCGCTGATAAAGACCCCCCTTTATCAGT
The DNA here is from genome assembly GCA_963277665.1 of Viscum album. Classification (NCBI taxonomy): domain Eukaryota; kingdom Viridiplantae; phylum Streptophyta; class Magnoliopsida; order Santalales; family Viscaceae; genus Viscum; species Viscum album. The sequence continues at coordinate 1,681,530,386 of OY728135.1, forward strand.
GCTACTAAAAAAAGCGTTGATAAAGGGATACCCTTTAACAGTGCTAAAAAAGCGCTGTTAAAGGGGGCACCTTTATCAGCACTAAAAAAGCGATGATAAAGGGGTATGTTTATCAGTGTTTTTTTAGCACTGATAAAGGTATCCCCCTTTATCAGCGCTTTTTCGTTAGCGCTGATAAAGGGTGGCGCTAGCCTTGCCCCATTTTGTGGTAGTGAAGTAACTACCAAGAGAAGAGAGCGGGTCTAAAGGGGGTAGTCATCCATCCATCCTCCCACCGGGATATTGGGGAAAACACCCCCAGAGATCATAATCCCTAGGGTGTCTGTTTCCCTAACTTATAGGGTGGAGTAGCATATTGAAACACAAAAAGCACATGATATAATATAGTTCACAACCACAATGTGGGAAAAAACTAGTATTAGACTCAACTACAGTTAACGTCTCTCAAACTCCCAACTTCCACTGCTAAGACTAGATATTCTATAAGCACACAACCATTTAAAGAGCATTATTAAATTAATTTATCCCTTTTCATCAATTACACATTATGTTAATTAATCCTTTAACATTAATTAACCGTTATAATTTCCACATTACATTTCATTAGAATCACAACAAAGTTCCATGCCCTCTAGGCATAACCAAACTGAGTCCATAGCTTCTCAATGTTACAACCTCAACATTGCATCCCAGAAAGCTACAACCCCATGGGTTAAATATTATTTATTCATTTATTTAACAACATTACCATTTTACATATTTCTAGGTATTCTAAGAAAGCATTCTAAGATACCAAACACAAGGGGCTCAACACGGTGATTAGATGGACTACTCTTTGAGTATTTTCCACTTATAGAAGGAGTGTAGACCCATCCATCTTTGATAAGATAAACACATAAATCATGTGGAATAACCCGCACATCTTCGCCTCTTTTGGACAAAGGGTAAGAAAGAACATGTGCCTCAAGAAGTGTGGAATGTAAAGTAGACAAACAAGCAATATATTCAGCAAGCCTCCAACTTTCATATCAACGGGTAAGCCCAGATTCAACCTTTTCCATCATCCCCAGTGTCCTCCTTGACACCCACACACATAACCTGATGCATGTCGCCACTCTATGTGTCAACTGCTACAAAAACCACCAGGCCTCTCTGCCCCCACATACCACAAAATCCCTCCAGACTCAGCCATCCTAGGCTCACATCACATCATAATCAGTAGGAAACAAACAACATAGCAACCGTTCTCTTGCCCCTAAACAAGGAATTCAGCCTTCACACACAACAATCACTCATAGCTCCAAATCATAAGGTTCTTGGAATTTACAAGCATGAGGGTAACCCATAACCCTTAAAGGCATTATCTTTATTTCACAAATAGTTCTTTATTACATATTTAATTAACCGATTCATTTAAACATGCATAACTACATCCATTAAACATTCCTTGTTATCTTTGGCCAATAAATTCACGATTAATCCCAAATTCACATTCTTTACCAAATTATATCAAGAAATACATGTTAAACAAAGAAAGCATATATATCACACTACATATCAAATATAGTGGAAAACCATTTTCACAGTATAAATAAACAACATATGGTTGATGCCAATTATTCAATCCAGTTCAAATATTTAATATATCAATTTTATTATGATCCAGTGGCTAAATCATGATAATTATACTAACTAAAAATTATTATTTTTATTATCATAAATCCCCTTTTAAAGGCTGAGGGGAACCAAACACGAATTCAATAACATAAAACTTCAGACTGTACCCCAACAATACAAAACTCAAAAATCCAGATCCCACAAAAAAGGAAGGCCCCTCCCCTATCTCAAAAGGTTTCTGATGTTCTTTGCAAGAGAAAGGTCTAACACAGTGGATCAAAATCGCCTCTCCCGCGACGACTGCATCCACCCGAGGATGTCGCAACACCACCATACCAAAAAAGAATCTATAAATATCCATTAGAAACATAGAGATAACATTACATCATATGGAATGGATAAATAGGAGGAAATGGATAAAAACATTGAGAAGATAATGGTAGAACACACCTTATATCGAAGATGAATCGACACTTCTTGGTTACTCCAAAACAGGGGGTGCACATGGACCAGGAAAAAATCCAAAGGGGAAATGATCTAAGGATAGAAGTTCAATTACATGAATCCTATGAGAGGTGGAGCTATGGGCATCCCATACCAAGGAAACACAAGAATGAAGAACAAGGGAGGAAGATATATCTACCCTTTGAAAATCTAAATAGAGTAGCGTTTTAGATACGATTTAGATTTTCCATTAAAAGAATATCTATCAAGACTAGGTGGTTTAACCATGTAAAGGCACCTGAAGATTTAGGAATATTAAAATAGGGGTTATGGGCTTTGAATCAGACATAAATCAATTAATAAAATCATTTGAATGTGTTTTATGTCAAAGATAACATCAAATGGGCGGAACTATAGGATGCTAGAAACACTATAACACCTACTGATAGATGACCTACCTATAGGTGGAAACACCATAGAACCTACTGATAGATAACATACCAATAGTTGGAAGCACTATAGAACCTACCGACAGATGGCCTACCAATAACTGGAAACACTGTAGCACTTACCAATAGATAACCTACTGACAGTTGGAAACACTGTAGTACTTACTGATAGATGATCTACTAACAGCTTGAAACCCTATAACACCTATCTATAGATGGCCTACCGACAGCTAGAAACACTGTAGCACCTACTTATAGCTAGAAAAACTATAGAAACCACTGATAGATGATATACTGATATTTGGAAACACTATTCACAGAACTTGAAATTTTGCAAAGTGTTGGGAATAAGTTACCTTGACCTCTTGAAACACCTAAAACACTAGATTTCAGCAAAGGAATAGATTGAAGAGGTTTTAGAAATTACATTAGATACCTCTAAAAACATTCTCATACTCTATAATTAAAACTAACCCAGAGAGGAAATAAAAAAAGGGTATGAAAACCCACCTTTCGGGAAACCTCTCAAGGCTATCACCACCAAAGGAGCTCAACTGCTTCCTCAAAAGAACAATGCAAAACCACACCGAAAACATAACCACAACCAGCTCCTAAACACTCTCCTAGGGGAGATACCTCTCAAAAGAGAGCATTCCATAAAAAAAAGAAATCCATCTCATATAAGAAAAGGTTTACAACTACTAAACGAACAACATTACATGAAAAGATCTAAACATAAAAAAATTTAGGGTATTGAGTGTGTATCTACGAATTACATTCCCAATTACTCTCCTACATGACACCATGCCACCACAAGACATAAACCAATGGAATAAAATTCCCACATAACACCTTCTCCTTGCGGTCCTATATCTATATAGTTCACTCCTCGTAGGTTGCATCATCATCAACATCAATCTAGCCCCAATCGATGACCTGAGAGTCATCATGGAGATAACGATGGAGCTGTGACACGTGAAAAACATCGTGTATCTAGCTTATCTATGGGGGAAGTGCTACCAAAAACACCATGACTCCAACATGAGCCAACACCTCAAAAGACCCAATAAAATCTGAAGAAGGCTTACTCCCATGACCAAACCTTCACTGCCCATGAAGGGGAGTCACATTCAGAAACACATGATCCCCAACATCAAACTCAAAAGGTCCCCTCCTATTATTGGAATAGGACTTCTGATGATCTTGATATACCTTCATCCTTTCACAAATCACCTCAACCATCTCTGTCATGTTCTATACCAGTTTCAGCCTGAGAATTGCTACCTCTCTGACCCCAGTCCAGTATAACTAAGAATGAAAAGGTTAGCCATACAAGGATTCAAATGGAGCCATACCGATGGTGGAGCAAAAACTATTGTTTTAAGAGGAATCTACCAAAGGTAAGTGCCTCATAAAAAAAACTCCAAAATCCAAAACATAAGAGCAGAACATTTCTTCAAGATTCTAGATGGTCCACTCTGTTTGACCATTCGTATCTAGAAGAATAGTAGTGATAAGGCATAGTTGAGAACCAAAATCATACTGGAGACCTCTTCACACACTGTAGGTAAAACGAGGATCTTGATCAGAAATGATCATCCTCAGAACTCTTTGGTGTCTCACCACCTCTTACAGATAATGCCTCGACAAAAACTCCACTGAGCTCGACTCCTTAATCTCTATAAAGTGGGATGACTTCATGAAATGATCAAATACTACCCATATAGCATCATAGCCTCCCTGATCTTGAGATAAACCGGTAAAAGATTACATAGAGATGTCCTCTTACTTCTACTGAGGAACATCCAATGGTTGGAGAAATCCACTAAGAGTAGGGTGCTCAGCCTTCACGCTCTGGTAGACCAAACATCGAGACACAAACTTCGTAACTACACGCTTCAACCCAATCCACCAAAAATGACTCCTAAAAGCTCGATACTTCTTTCTCACTCAAAGATACACCGCTAAGTGAGAAATATGGAACTCTCTAAGAACCATCTCATTCATCACCAAAGGAATGAAAATAATCCCCTAAAACAACACCTGATGTTGTTCATCATTAGACCAGCCATCAGTGGCCTCACCAAAAACAACTTGGTCTCTCTAGACCTCCACCTCAAGATCCTCTAACTCGGAATCTTACACTTGTTCCATCAAATATGATTGTAATATCATCTAAAAAAGAAAACCACTTCCCCCAACTTCTCCCATATCCAGATGCAATGACAAAATCTCTTCCATTAACCTTCAGGAATCACCTAATTCACACACCGCATCACTATAAAACTTCCTGATCAGTGAATCAGCTAAAAAATTCCACTTAATAGGTGTATATGAGATTTCAAAGTCATAATCCTGTAAGAAATCCATCCATAGAAACTATCACAAGTTCAAGTCATGATAGAAGAAAACTTTCTTTAGGCTCTTATGATCTGTGAAGACCAAAAAATGATCACTAATGTGGTAATGTCTCCATAAATTCAGGGCAAACACCACTACTGCCAACTAAAGTTCATGGGTGTCATAATTACATTCATGGGAATGAAACTTCCAAGACCCATAAGAAATGACCAATATATGCTACATCAGAACATATCCTAACCCCAGATCTAAAGAATCATAGAAAATTTCAAACCGAACTCCTTCTACTGACAGAAAAAGAACCAGAGAAATGACCAAATTCTCCTTCAGATACTCGAAATCCATATGATTCTAATCAGTCCACACGAGTTCCTGATCCTTTTTGGTCAATGTTGTTATTGGAGTAACAACATAAGATAAATCATCTATGAACCTCTGGTAATAGCCTAAAAGACCAAGGAAACTTCACACCTCTACCACTGTTTTGGGAGATACCCAAGACACAACTACTTTTATCTTTGAAGGATCCATAGGTAATCCCTTCTAGTATATAACATTCCCTAATAAATGGAATTATCAAGCCAAAAAATCACACTTTTAAAACCTTTCAAATAGATTCTAATGATAAATAACTCCCAAAACGACACATAGATGACCTGTATGCTCCTCATCAGACACAAAGTACAAAAGGATTTATTTAATGAAAACCACCAAGAACTTATCCAAGAAATCACACAACATAATTTTAATCAACCCCATGAACACAACTAGAGCATTCATCACACCAAATTACATCATAATGAACTTATAATTCCCATGAAGAAAAAATAAGGCAGTCTTTGGAATATCCCCATCCTTTACTCGCATATGATGATATACTAACCAAAAATCAATATTTGAGAACCAAATTTCACCAATAAATTGATCAAATAAATCATCAATCCATGGAAGAGGATAGTGATTCTTCATTGTCACTTTGTTTAAGTGATGATAATCGACACACAAATGCAAACTGCAGTTAGCCTTCTTTACGAAAAAAACTGGTACACCCCACAGTGACACACTCGGTCAGACAAAACCATACTGCAATAATCCATTGAGCTCCATACGTAGCTCTTGAAACTCAGAAGGTGCCATCTTATATGAATACATCAATATAAGAGACACACTTGGCTGTAGTTCGATCCCAAACTTGATCTACCATCAAGGGGGTAACGCTACAATCTCTTCTAGAAAGACAATAGTGTAATCTTCTATGACCCTAGGAAAAACCAATTACCGAAACTATAACAAAATCAACTTCAGCTCAGCCATCAAGGATAACAAGGACGAAACACACATCTTACCCATCTGAGGGTATCTCTAACCAAAAAACACCACAGGATCTCCATCAACATCGAAGAACAACACCTGCCTCCTAAAGAAATCCACAATATCCTACAATGAATACAACCAATCCATGCTGAGGATGACATCATATGGTAGTATTCATAAACATAATAAATCTCTCCAAGAGAGGTGTTGCCCTAGTACTAGCTCACAGTCTCTATATACTTTAAATAAGTCAGTTTGGCCTCCAAATAGAATATTCAATGCCAAGGGAACTGGAAGCCTCTCTACCTCAAGTTCCAAGGCATGGATAAGGGTAGGAGATATGAAGGAGTATGTCACTCCTAAATCAAAAAAACCATAAAACCAAGTATAAAACAAGAAAAGGGTACCTCGAATGACGTCTGGATTTCCTGGCGCTAGCAATGCTAACACATGAAGTTGACTATGAATTGCTCCACAAACTCCCTAACCTTTATGGTGACCACCTCCATGGTTGTACTCTACTTTCTAAGGATGAGGAGTGTCCCAGGGTTGTCCTATGGCTTCCCCATCTACTCTCTACTGATCCAAAACTAGTGCAACCTACTGATACAACCTCTTCTAGAACCGCCTTAATGGAGGAACCTATAACAGAACACCTGCTGCATGCTGACTGCTCAGAAATGCCGGACACTCTCACTACTGATGACCTGAGCCTCCACAAGAAAAACAATAACATTATATCTTAGTATAGTCCTGAGATCCGCTGCCTCTAGAGAAATGAGACACTAAGGGCTAGGACCTACCCTTGGCTATTCAAAAACTCTTATGCCATGAAAACTAGGAACCCCAGACCATAACTCTACTTCATGAGTAATGCTGACTACTCCCCTCTCATGATGATCCATTTTTGTCTAACGTACTCTCAATGAACTCTACCCTCACCATAATTTCAAGATATTTCTTCAGCATAAATAAGGCGACTTGGCACTAGATCTCTGGATACAAAGCCTCTTCGAAATGCCTCACCCTATCCTACTCATCTAGAAATAGGTTTAAATCATATTGTAAAAAGTTCCTGAAATGGATCCCTAACTCTCTCACACTAGAGCTTCCCTAATTAAGGGTAATAAACTCCTGGAAACTAGATGCCTTCATGATCTAAGAAAGAAACTTAGCTTTGAACTTCTCTCAGAACTCCTCCCATGAGACTAACAACTCCTCACGATCTTCGAGGAACAGTAAAAACCACTACCTTAATGCTCCATGTAGCATCATCACAACCAATCATACCAAGTGTTCTTTATAATTATGGATCAAACTGAAGGCTATCTCAACCTCCTCTAACCAGTATTCCATGATTGCATCTGAAAAAAAACCCTCATACTTCTATATATTATGGCGCTAAAATTTGTGGAGTGTATTCTTCAAAGTTTCATCATCACCAACCTATAATCTATGACAATATGTTAGGGGAACCTACTGATAATTTTATGTGTGGTCCTGATGAGGACATCTACCTGGATCCATACCTGAAAAATAAAAAACAATTAGAGCTCCTAAACCTAGAATATAGAATACTTCAACATTAATTAATTGTTTTATTTTATTCATTTTAGGTTAACCTATCCCAAGGTCTACCCTTTTTAAAAATGGGAACAAAGAAGAATGATGCATGATCCTTTCCTAATCCTCTACCTTACAACCAACATCACTTCGTTTAGTAGACACTATAAACTTAAAGGTCCATGAACAGATCATAAGGGGCCCTAAATACCTATGTCACATCCAATATCTAGTGTTCACAATGCTTGCAGAACTTTACTAAAACTGTTTCCCTACCAACCCATGAAACCTCACATGTTCCTACTCTAAATTTCATCCTATCTATTAACCAGAGATCTGATACTACACTGTAATTACCCCCTCCCCACAAAGTGTACCCCTCCTAGGCTGAAAATGAGAGAAGGTAGATAATGATCCCCTAATCACACCTCTAATAGGCCCCGGGTTGGTGAATAACACTGAGGGTATAATAAACACACAAATGAGAGGCATTACCCTCCAAGAGAACACATGTGAAAGAGAGAGATAAGAAAAAACTAAAAAACTCCAGCTCAGACCATAATGTAAAATAAAACCCAAGTACACATGTTTAATGTCATTAAAAACTACTACAATTGAAAAGGAAAATTAAAAGACAAAGGAAAGTAAAACAATAATGACTAAAAATCATGAACAACTCCTGCAAAACCCACAAGATAGTAGTAACCAACCTATCTTTAACCTACTCCATGCGACATGAAAAATATTTTATATAACATAGGGTGAGTATAACAGTATACTCAGTATGATCCTCCATAGAGCCTCTTGTGAAAAAGTAACGAAGTCATGCTAAAATACAATGAACAACAAGTGAAACTGACTCATCACCTAAATAAGTATACTAAGTTCCTAGCCTCACCATTTATACTCTCACCAAGTATCACATAAAAGAGTATATAATATAATAAAGAATATCAACAGTACCCTGCTACCACTTCCCCACTGGTTTTCTGCTTTTCCCTAATGTCACACTTCCAGAGCATCTATCTCCAAAAGGCTGGCCCAAAGACACCTGGGTGAGCATAGAAACATGCACCATGTGCAATATAATGTATTTCCCACAGACACTTGGATGAAGCACACCACCATCCACAAAACCAAAAGTAACTAAGTAGTTTCCGGGATCCACTGCAGCTCGCATAACATGTATCATACATAGGGTATTATACCTCAATCCATTACAACTGATACCCTAAGTAAGGATCCTTAAGCCATCACAACCTACACATGTTATACCCATAATATTATGTAGGAAACTATATCAAAAATATATGTGTGTGAAATTACCACAAGCCATTACATCCCTCTACACACATATATGGGATAAAATAACTGTCGTGCATACCAGCACAAGTAACTACCAAGAGAATAGAGAGAGGCCAAAGGGGGTAGTCAACAATCCATCCTCCCACCGAGATGTTGGAGAAACCCTCCCCAGGGCTCAAAATCCTTGAGCTATAATTTTCCCTAACCGATAGGGTGGAGTGGCATATAGAACCACAAACATTACATGATATAATATATCTCACAAACACACCATGGAAAAAACCTATTCTTAGACTCAACTACAGCTAACGTATCTCGGACTCCTAGCTGCCACTACTAAGACTAGATATCCTATAAGCACACAAATATTTTAAGATCTTTATTAAATTACTTTATCCATTTTCATCAATTGAACTTTATGTTAATAAATTATTTAACATTAATTAACCGTTATCATTTCCACATTAAATTTCATTAGCATCATAAAAAAGTTCCATACCCTCTAGGCATAACCAAACTGAGTCCACAACTTCTCAAAGTCACAACCTCGGCATTTCATCCCAACAAGCTCCAACACCATGGGTTAAACATCATTTGTTCATTTATTTAACAACATTACCATTTTCCATATTTCCTGGTATTCTAAGAAATCAATCTAATCTACCAAACGTAAGGAGATCAACATGGTGAGTAGATGAAATACCTGTTCAGTATTTTACATCTATAGTAAGAGCATAGACCCATCCATCCTTGATAAGATAAACCTAGAAATCACATGGCATACCCTACGTGTCTTCACCTCTTTTGGAAGGAGGGAAAGTAATACGATTTACCTCAAGTAGTGGGGAAATTAAATTAGATAAACAAGAAATAGATTCAACAAGCATCTAACTCAATATCAATAGTTAATCTCAGATTCAACCCATCCCACCATCCCTGGTGTCCTCCCCAACACCCACATGCATAGCCCAATACATCTCACCACTCTAGGCATCAACTTCTGCCACAACCAATGGGCATCCCTACCCCCACATACCACAAAACCCCTCCAGCCTCATCCATCCCAAGCTTACATCACACCACAATAATTAGAAAACAAACAACATAGAAACTTTACTCTTGGACCAAAACAAGGTATTCAGCCTTCACACACAACAAGCACTCATAGATCCAAAGCATAAAGTGCTTGGCCTTTACAGGCAAGAGGGTAACTTAGAACCCTTCAAGGAATTATATTTTTTGAAAAAACATTTCTTTATTCTATATTGAATTAATTTATTCATTTTAACATGCATAACTAAATCCATTTAATTATCATCAAAGTACGAAAAAAACAACAACAACCAGATTCATTAAAACATTCCTCTTTATATTTGGCCAAAAAATTCACAATTAATTCAGGATTCAAGTTATTTACCAAATTACATCAAGAAAGACATGCTAAAAAATGAAATCATAGATATCACACTATCTAGAAAATAAAAAATCAAACCATTTTCATGGTATAAAGCAACAACTTACGATCGATACCTATTATTCAATCCAGTTCAAATATTTATTATGTCAATTTTATTCTGATCCAGTGGATAAATAATGCTCTAATCTATGACCACATGTAGATAAAATAAAGAACCCATGTATCCCCTACCTATAATGGTTTCTGATGTTATTTTCATGAGAACTGTCCAACACAATAGATCATGGTCACCTCTCCCGCAATGGATGCATCCACCCGAGGATGTCACAATACCACTATACCAACCAAAAATCGAGAAATATCCATCAGAGACATGGATATGACATTCCATCACATGAAAAGGTGAAATTTGAGGAAATAGATCAAATAACCTAGAATATGGTGGTAGAACATACCATATATTAAAGATGGGTTGACACTTCCTAGTTGCACCAAAATATGGGTGCACATGTAGCAGGAAAAACTCCAAAGGGGAAACGATCTAAGGATGGAAGTTCAATTGAATGACTCATATGGGAGGAATAAATATGGTCATACCATACCAAGGAAAAATAAGAAGGAAGAATAAGGAAGAAATATATATCGACCCTTTGAAAATCTAAATAGACCATCGATTTAGATACAACTTAGATTTTCCATTAAAAGAGGATCTGTCATGACTACATGGTTTGACCAAGTAAAGGAACCTGAACACTTATAAATATTAAGATATGAGTTATGGGATTTGAATCAGCCTTAAATACCTTAAAACAAGTATTTTAATGTGTTTTACGTCAAACATAACGTCAAACGGGTGAAACTGTAGGATGCCGGAAACACTGTATCACCTACCGATAGTTGGAAACACTGTAACACCTACTGATAGATGAACAACCAACAGTTAGAAACACTATAACACCTATCGATAGATTACCTAACGATAGCTGGAAACACTATAACACCAACAGATAGATAACCTACTGACAAATGGAAACAATGTAGCACTTACCGATAGATGACCTATTGACGGCTGGAAGTACTACAAAACCTACCAATAGATGACCTACCAACAACTGAAAACACTACAACACCTACCGATAGATGACCTATTGACAGATAGAAACACTCTAGAACCTAAAGATAGCTAGAAACACTGTAGAACCTACTGATTGATGACCTACCGATAGTTGGAACCACTGTAGCTCCTACTGATAGCTGGAAACATTGTTCCCAGATTTGAAAATTTTGCAAACTGTTGGGAATAAGTCACCTTGACCTCTCAGAACACCTCAAACACAAGATTTCAGTAAAGGAATGTACTAGAGAGGTCCAAGAAATTACAATATATATATATATATATATATATATGCGTGTGTGTGTGTGTGTGTGTCTTTGTAAACAACATAAATTGATTGATAATAAAATTAAAACCTTACTTGATTTGGATGAATCAAGGGACTAGAGATTCTGGACTTCAAGAAGAAAGGAAATAGATGGATTTTTGGAGGGTGAACTTGGGTCTTTGAGGGTTTATATAAAAAGTTTGTATTTTTTTATATGAAATGTGGTAATAAGAAAAGATACTGAAGTAATTAAAAATTGGCCAGAGGTGGATCAAAAAATAGTTCTAATTAGGGTAAAACACAAACACACACACACACACACATATATATATATATATATATTATATTCAAGGATTATAGAGGAAACTGAGACTTGGAGATAATATTTTGGTGTAAAATAAAACCATTTGTGTCATTTTTTTGAAGAAGAGGAACTGAGATGGGGCAGTGGGTTGAAGGAGATTTTGATGGTGGAGAAGGTCCTGACGACTAACCTAATAGTACGGAGAGAAGATAAACGAATAAGATGAATAATTATATCATCTTTTCATTTAATATATTTTTATTCATTTTTATGGAGATTTCATGTTTTATCCCTTACTCACTTTTCACTTTTTTTTAATTTTTGGGTGAGTCATATTTGAACTTATCCCATTGTGTGTGTTTCATGATTGAAACATTATTGTTATTTATTATATTATAAATCAATGTCATCATTCACTCTTTTTATTACTATTTTTAATTCTATCTCATGTTTATAATAATAAAATAAAACACATATAGAAAAAAACTATAATTACATATATTTAGAAACATATAATGATATATATATATATAATATTAAAAAAATGATAATTATAAATATTTATAAACATATACTTATATACATATTAAATCACATTTTAATATAAAATAATTATATATATTTATAAAAAATATAATTTATATTTTCAAGTCATATATATATTTATAAAACATATCACATTATTCTTCTTTTTGTTTTATTCTTTAAATTTGTTTTTTAAATTAATATAATTACAAATATTAAAACAAAAAGTGTAACTTTTTATACATGTAGAAATAAGTTTTTTATGTTATATATATTTATAATTTAAAAAATATCACAATTCATATATATATATATATATTATAAAACATATTATTTTAATATGAACATGGAAAATTTAAAATATCATAATCAATATATCTTAGATATAAGCATTATATATATATATTTTATAAAAAATTTTACTATAATTTGAACTAAATTATATCATTTTAATAAAATTTAAATATTAATAATGTACTTTATATAGTAATTATTTCAAATAAATCATAATTTTCATTGTTTAAAAAAATTATAAAATTAGTATATTAGATATAAGCATTTCATTATATATATATATATATATTCTATTCTAAAATGAAATTTTAATTTTGAAGCTTAGTTATACAAATATTATATTTTTATGAAAGAGTAATAAAATAAATATATTTATATTAAAATACACTTTTTTAAACAAAACATCATTAATTTAAATCTTATTTTGGAAATAGAGATTTATTATGAGATTTGAAAACAATTTTTTTTCATGAAATATTATTTGATAAATATTTTTATATAGTATTATTTATAATAAAAGTATTTATTTAATTATTTTAATTATTATAAAATTTTATTCATTTAAATTAAAAAAATTACTTATTAATATTCAGTTTGTAACAATATGACCATTAAATATATCCATCAAATTTGTGGATATAAATTAATGTAACATCACTAGGGTTTTTTCTAAACCAATTCCATGATAAACTCGGTCTATTTTGGATTTAGTCAAACCATATATAGGATAAGTTAATGCTAGAGGAGATCACCACATATCCATGCTAGCTGAACAACCACCCAAAACAGAAACCAGATAATATCTGATGATTTAGTCTTACACAAAGGTCTTAATGGGGATTATATCAAAATTTAATTAAATATTTCTATGTATTTATATAATATGATTTTTTATAAAATTTTAATAGTCAAATATTATTTATTAACTTTAAGTGTACAAAATTACATTTTTTAGAAACTAACACTTTCTTTGAAGCAACTATGTCTAATATGATTTTATAGTAACAAGATATATTGATTTTATGAATAGTATATTAATATTAGATTAATTTATAATAAATGGGAAAAATAATAGTTAATAATCTGAAAGTCATTTTCCTATAAAAATATAATTATATATATTTTACATATATAGTAAAAATAAAAAAGATAATTTTTACAACTTTAATATGATAAAAATAAATTCATGTTTGTATTAATAAAGGAAATATTATCATAATATTAGTTTTTTTCCTATTTTTTTAGGTGTATAGTAAAAACACATTTTTTACAAATAACATGACTTTTATGAAATTATTATTATATGAGTAAAAAATTGAAATTGATGAAACTTTATTCAATGAAAAAAATATTTAATAGTGATTTTATAATTTTGAAAATGCCTTTTTAAATTTATAAACCAATATTTGACATTTTATAAATTAAGTTATATTTTTTCAAAAATTATTTTTAATACATTATACATTTTTTATTTAAAAATTAAATTTTTTTCAGTTTTATGAAATTTATATAATAAAATAGATATCAATTTTTGAACCATTATATCTAAATTATGTAATAATTAGAATTTTTTTTATCAATAATAAATGGTAAATTACTTTGTTAAAAACTAGTTAACTCGGTAAATATCAATAGGGTTAAAAATTGTTTAACCTAGAGGGAAAGACAAAAAAAATTAGGACCTATGTGGTGAAGGGTTTTTGAATACTTTATCAACCTTATCCATACTCATTGCCATTATTTACAATTTTGGGAGCCAATTTCCAGTGACTTCCCATTTTTAGAACCTTATTAGCATTTTCAAAAATACCATTCCCTATCACTTATAAAAGAGTCTCTCATCCCCAAAAATGCCCTTAGACCAAAACCCCTTATGATCAACCCAAAATCTACACAATATCTCCTAAAAACATCAATACAACATAATGAAGTCATAGTAATATCAAAATAATGTCCTTTAACGGTTTAAGCCCCTTCACATAGGATAATATCCATGTAGTTTGGTATAAATGTATTACAACTCCTTTATCTATTATAATTATTTATATTCACTTATTCTCAATGAAATTTTATTAAAAAAATAATAAAATTATAACATATGTATCATTATTATATTTTTATATAATTATATGGATGGTACAATCATTAACCAACTTTTCATTTTAATTTAAAAAAAATGTGAACTGTGCGTACGTGCGGATTACCATCTCCATGAAGTAACATGATTGGTTTACATGACTTCTTGGATAGGATTTTTAAAAAGAAAATTTAATGTTAAATTACTATATTTATGAATTATTCATGATTATAAAATGATAAACCAAATTTACCATTTCTCTATTTCTGTGAAAATTAAATAATCATCCCCACATATGTACAGATTTCCACCTCTATGGATTGATGTAATGACCCAAAATTTCATTAATAAAAATTACTCTTGATATAATTAAATGTATTATTATGTAATATGGTTAGATAACATATTAAATTCTTTGGTTTTATGTTTCTGGATTTTAAAATACCGTTAAGAATTTTTACTGTTGCTAATATTGCCGTTGAACAGTAATCACATGATTAGTATAAATATAGGGCTTTAAAAAATCCAATTTACTCCAACCAAGGAAGTGATGGCCTCATCCATTAGAATTGATCCGTATGAGGACCATTTTTCAGAGCTCAGAAAGGAGGTGGCATCTTTGGGATTTTCTCTTGACCAAGCCCAAACCGAGCTTGAATACGTTAAGCTCAAGCGGAACTGCCTATGGGAGAAGTGGAAGTTGATAGATATTACCACTCGAGCGATGTTATCCAAGCCACCCCAAGAGTCTGTCACCATCAAACACCTTACCCTAAGGTCTTATGAGGGTGTTTTAAGGGGTTATGTAACAATACCCTAGCACTATGATTGTGTAAAATATTTTGTATAAAGAATATACATTCATTTTATTATTGTTACTTTATAAATAGTTTTTAAAGAACAAATAATATTTTTTAGTTAATATTAAATTAAGAAATCTATTTTGATGAATTAATGGTTTTTTTAATTAAATAATATTTTAATAAAATATTATTATTAAATTACTTTTTATTAAATATAAATGATCGTATAATTTTTATGAATGTGATTGTGATTTTTATTAAGGTTGAAAGCTATTTTTGTCAAAACCCATGAATTTCTGAGAAATGTCAGTTTTTATTTTAAAATTAAACATTCACATATTTATAAAATTATTTATTTAAAATTAATATTATTTTTAGAATCAGGACGTCTAAATTATCCAATGGTGAATTTTTCATAATTTTCTGAGAATTGAATTTTTGGGTAAGAATTATGTACCGTTAAAATATATAATGTGTTTTATGACATCATAATGACCCAATATTGATGTAATAAAATACTATAAATCATTTTTTTGTCCAATATATGTTTTAAAATTAAAATAATGTGATTTTATATTTGTTTTATTTATTTTAAAAAGCTTTAGTGGACCCTTCAAGACTTATAAAACATTTTAACCTTTTTAAATTGATTTCCTAGAGAGTGTGACTCACCTCCACATAAGAAACCCTATTATTTTAAGAGGTTCATCCATTGGAATTATAAAATATTTTTTTTCAATCTCCTTTGGCAAAAACCATTGGGAAAAACCATGGGTTGGTTTGTGGTTTTTATTAGTTTAATGTGTGGTGTCCCAAACCTAAATAATAAAGAATTCCTTATATTTTTCTATATAAACCCACCAAATATCCCACTTACTCTTCACTAAAAGCCTTTGTATTTAGTCCAAAATCTTCCTTCCTCTCTCTGTAATCCTCCCAACATTCCCCAAGCTCCCAAGAAGCCTCTCTAAAGCCCCTCCCAAGCCTTTGAGATCACACTTCCAAGTAAGGGTTTCCTTCCTTTCTCATTTTATCCAAGTTTCTTAATATTGTTATTTCATTTTATTTTAAATTATAAATGTTTGGGTATGTTTTCAAACCTTAAAAATACTTCCCTATTTATGTTTTAATGATTATATACCCATTTATCACTCATTAATTCCTTCCATATACACCCGTTACAATGCTGAAATTCTGTAAGGAATTTATCTCTCCTCATTTACATTCAAGAAATTATTTTGTATTATGAATCTAAAATTACATTAATAATGTTGAAAAATGAATCTATATGACCCAATTACTGTCCATTTCATTTACATATGATGAGACACCTCATTCTTGCTCATCAACAATTTTTATGAAATCTTTTGTCACACTATTATGCTGCTGAAATTGCACCGCGATTTTCCAAGACAAAGTCATTGCATAGTGAATACCATACCCATTTATCTGTCAAGTGTATTCACATTTATGAAAATTTACTTATTGATTATAGAGTTTCATTTATAAATTTTAAATTATTTTATCATGGAATAAATGAAGATGTTTAATGAATCCATTTTTTATGATCCATGTGGCACACTTATGTATGAAATGAAATAATTAAGAAGGGTGTGCCCTGATAGCACTCCAATGAATTGGGTAAAGATTAGTATCATGATAAATAAATTTAAATTAGGGTTTACTCATTATAATTCAAGTTCAATGAGGGTTTACTCATGCTCCATGTGCAATGATCCTTGTCTCATGCTAATACCATGTTAAGTGTTGTTGCCACATTTCCATGTTATGATAATCATGCTTTATCATTCCTTTATGTTCATGTTTCTATTATGCTACATTGATAATAATTTTTCCTAACATGTATTTTATTATTCATGTTATGACTTTTTTACTCCCTTATTGGGATTTATAGCTCACCCTTTTCTTATGAATGTCCTCAGGTTATCCCATGCAATGCTAAGTATGATGGAATATAGTGGTCATGTAAAGGATGTTTTCAATAAAGATGTTGTATTTTGTGTTCTAAGTTATTATATAATGTTCCTAATCCCAAAAGACACTAGACCTCTCAAATAACTATATTATATCAAGTGAAGTTTTTTATGTAATAAATTAGGTTTAAGTGTGTAATAAAGATCAGGGTTATTATAGTCGGTATCAGAGGATAAGTTTTTTTATTTTTGGGATTAGGATTAGAAAACCCTAGTTAAAGAATTAGGGATAAGACTAAGTATACTAAAAAAATCCCTAAGTTTTGGTGAGTATTGAGTAAGTGGTTTATCAAGAAAATACATCCCTGTCTTGATATGAGCAGTTAGAGGTGGCTTTGAAACAGATGTACCTAAGAGTGAAAACTCTGACAAGGAGTTTCGAGTCTGACCCAAGGTATCTTGGTACATGATAACGTGCCTTTCTACACTCTTGGTTACCAAACTCCCGAGGGATATGCTTTAGTAAATTCACAATCTTATTATGAACCATTATTAAGGGAATAAAAAAATCCCCTATGAATATATGTTGGGAATTAGATCATGGATAACATAGATTAAAGCCTATAAATTCATAAGTTAAGGAAATAAAATTTATTTATAAGTAATCCATTTTTGTCTTTGGATTACCTTTTATGTGTTACCCCTAACTTTCCTTTTATTCCATCCAATGGCCGATAATGGGAGGAATCAGGCTAACAACTGATGTGAAGATCAATGTGATGATTTTTCTAATGAGATTCCCAATCCGATGGGAGTAGGAATCGCGAAATTTTTCATGATACTCTCTCAGTTAACTCAAGTTTTGAATAGAAACATGGGTCAAGAGGAGAATTAAACCTTCCATAAGAAAGAACAAGTCTCAATTGATATCTTTATGATACAAAGGATTCCTACTTTTAATGGATCATATGATCCATCAATTGCTGAACAATGGATCAACTCCATTGAAAAGATCTTCTCCATCCTTCAATATTCCGAACAAGAGAAGGTTATTCTGGATACTTATCATATGGAGGGTGAAGCCGATCAATTGTGGACATTGATAAAAAATAAAAATACTAATGAGGATATCGAGGCATTGGAATGAAAGGATTTCTGAAAAATGTTTTTTGACAAATATTTTCTGTGCACCATATGACTTAAGATGGAAAGAGACTTTCTTGCCCTCAAGAAAAAAGATGACGAATCCATCGGATAGTATGAGGAAAACTTCACAAGGCTTGCACGATATTCCTCTTTCTTTTTCATTAACCCCGAATGCAAGGTTTACTGCTTCTTTGGTGGGCTGAAACCTAGCCTAAGGAAATCCCTGGCGATTTGTGACTTTGATTGATATGAGGAAATTCTCTAATGTGCCCTGAAGGTAGAAATGGAGATCAAAAAATCTCAGGGGTATCACGAGGATAATAAGCATAAGGAGGACTTAAATTCTGGTGGTCTGATGAATAAATCCAATGGTTCTAAAAAAATACAGCACCCCACTTGCCAAAGGTGTGGAAAGAATCACCCTGAAAATTGCTTGAAGAATATGAGGAAATGCTTTAGGTGTGGAAGGAAAGGGAACCTAGCCGTGAACTACCAACAAGAAAAACCCAAGGCTACGAAAGAGGAGAGGAACACTCCATTTATCCCTCAACGAATTGTTCATTTCTACATTTGAAAAGAACCATGGCACCTAGAAAATCAGTGCCCTAAGCCAAGGGTTTTCAGAGGCAACCAAAAATGTCTAATCCAGCAAGGGCTATATTTTTCCATCACTACCACCGAAGTGAACCCAAAAAATGAAGTGATGATAGGTGAGATAGTTATTAATTCAAGAATAGTGAATTTACTTTTTGATTCTGGTTCTATGAATTATTTTTTATCCCAAAATTTTAGCAGAACAATCCCAATACCACCACAAATCATGGATGTAAAGATGTTGGTGAGTACGGAAAATGGGGAAATCATTGCATCCCATGAATATAACTCCTCCCCTGTCATAATTTGTGGATTGAACTTCCTAGAGAACCTTGTAATACTCCCTCTAATGGAAATTTATGCATTTATTGGCATGGATTGGATTTCATTATATAGATCCAACATAAATTGTCGTGAGAGGTAAATCACTCTTCATATAGAGAATCGACCCCGGATTCTATAAAAGTGCAAGGAAGAAGATGAATCTTCTTTAGAACCATCATCTCAAGTGTGGATATTATGCCCTATGTGCATGCATATCTAGCTCAGATTATCAAGTCTAAGGAATTAACCATCCTTCAAGACATTCCTATTGTGAGTTAATTCACTGATTTGTTTCCCGTGGAATTTCCTGGTCTTCCTCCTAGAAGAGATGTTGAACTATCATTTGATCTTATACCTGGGGCATTGAAAATATCCAAAACTCCATATATAATAGCTATTGTGGATCTTGAGGAGCTGAAGAAACAACTACAGGAGAATATTGATAAAGGGTTTATACACCCAAGTGCTTCACCATGGGGCGCACCAGTCCTCTTCATCGAGAAGAAGGATGGGTCAATGCACCTTTTCATTGATTATCATGATCTCAACAAAATAATGATAAAGAATAAGTATCCTTTACCATGAATTGATGACTTGTTTGATCATCTAACTGGGGAAAAATACTTATCCAAGGTGGATTTGTGGTTGGGATATCATCAAGTAATGGTGAAGAATGAAGATATCCCCAAGACTGCTTTTTTGTTCAAGATAAGAGCACTATGAATTCATAGTAATGCCTTTCGGACTCACTAATTCTCTAGAAATCTTCATGTACTTGATGAATAGAGTCTTTAGAGATTACCTAGACAAATTTTTGGTCATCTTTATAGATGATATTTTAATATACTCCAAAACCAAGGAGGATCATGAGGAGCATCTAAGAACTATACTAGAGACCTTGCGAAAGGAGAATCTCTATGAAAAGTACAGAAAGTGTGAGTTCTGGTTAAATCAGGTTTCATTCTTCGGTCATATCATCTCAAACAATGAGATATATATGTATCTCTCTAAGACATATGTAATAGAGGGATGTCTGAGGCCCACATCAGTAACATATATCCATAACTTTTTGGGGTTAGATGGATATTATTGCCAATTTGTAAGAAATTTCTCATGATTTTCAAACCCTCTTACCAAGATAAATCGAAAGGGAGTCAAGTTTTCTTGTAGTGATAAATGTGAAGAAAGATTCAAAGAGTTGAAAAGGAGGCTTATCACTGCACCTGTGATCACATTACCCACAAGTAGAGAGATTTTTGTGGTATTTAGTTATGCTTCAAAGAAGGACCTGGGTTGTGTGTTGATGTAGAATGATAAATTCATTGCCAATTCTTTAAGGAAATTTAATGTTCATGAGAAAAAATATCCAACACATGATCTTGAGTTTTCTGCAGTAATATTTTCTTTGAAAATTTGGCGGCATTATCTCTTTGGGGATAAGTGTGAAATATACACAGATCACAAAAGCCTCAAGTATATATTCACACATAAAGAGTTGAACATGCACCAACGAAGATGGTTAGAGCTAATCAAATACTATGATTGATCAATCCATTAACACCCTGGGAAAGAGAATAGGGCGGCAAATGATCTAAGTAGAAAGGACCCAATGATTCTATCATTGATGCGAATTGAAAAGAATCCAATCTTATTAGATTTTATGAATATGGTCATGGGAATCATAAATAAGGGAACATCATAAATCCTTTCACAAATGATTACTCCATTGTATCTTTTGGAAAGGTTAAAAGATGATCAAAAGGATGATGTGGGAATTAAGAAGAAAGTGGAAACTATCAGAAAATAGAAATCCTTGGAGTTCAATATCAATGAATAAGGAATTGTGAGATTTGGGAAAAGACTATGTGTTCCATCAAGTCCAGTGTTAAAGAAGGAAATTTTGGATGATGCACATATTTCGAATTTCTCCATTCACCCAGGAGACACAAAGATGTATCAAGATCTCCGAGAGCATTATTGGTGGGATAACATGAATAAAAATATCACTGAGTATACATCAAAGTTCTTGGTATGTCAGCAAGTGAAGGTTGAGAGGAAGAAGTCTAAGGGGAATATGCAACCATTACCCATACCATCATTGAAATGGGAGAACATCCCCATGGACTTTATCACCAGAATTCTAAAGAAATCCAAAGGAAACAATGCTATCTGGGTTTTTGTGGATCATATTACAAAGACTGCACACTTCATTACAATTCAGGAGGATTTCTCAGTGGATCAATTGGAACAGATATACATTAGAGATGCGGTAAGGCTGTATGGAGTACCACTATCGATTGTATCCAATGGAGATCAAAGATTCACCTATAAGTTTTGAAATATTTATCAACATGCTATGGATACTTTGATGAACTTCAGTATGGCTTATCATCCTCAAACTGATGGACAATCTAAGAGGAATATCCAAACACTTGAGGATATGTTGACAGTGTTCTCAATGGACTGAAAAGGATGATGGGATCAACAGCTTCCTCTAGTTGAGTTCTCTTACCACAACAGTTTCCACTCAAGAATCCAAATGGATCCTTATGAAGCCCTGTATGGGAAGAGGTGCAGAACATTGGCATGTTGGGATGAAGCTGGGGAGAGAAAACTCCTAGGTCCAAAAATGGTCTAAGATATAGTGGAGAAGGTTAATACCATCCAGTAACACATTAAAGATACTCAGAGTCGACAAAAGAGCTATGTTTGTAATCATCGAAGAGAACTAGAGTTTGATGTTGAAGACATGGTATTACTCTATATATCACTGTGGAAGAGAGTTATGAGATTTGGTAAGAAGGGAAAGATTAGTCCAAGGTAAATCGACCCTTTTGGGATCATTGATCGCATTGGTGTAGTGGCCTATAGACTAGCACTCCCACCGAACCCATCTCAAGTACAAGATGTATTCCATGTATCACTCTTGAGGAAGTACATACCTGACCCATCACATGTACTCAATCCAAAGGTTATACCATTGAAGCATGACCTCTCCTATGAAGATAAGCCGATGAAGATCTTAGATCATAGGGAAAAAGATCTAAAGAATAAGACAACTCCCCTTGTCAAGGTGTTGTAGAGAAACCACAAGTTTAAAGAAGCAACATGGGAATCAGAGGAAGTAATGAAGAAAAGTTAACCACATATATTTTAGTGTGGGAAAAGGAAATTTCGAGGGCTCAATTTCTTAAGGGGGGAAGATTTTAATTACCCAAACTTTCATTAATGAAAATTAATATTGATATAATTAATTTTCTTATTATATAAGATGGTTATATAACATATGAACTTATTTAGTTTTATGTTTTCAGATTTTAAAATACCGTTAAGAATTGTTACCTTTGCTAATATAGCCATTGAACATTGATCACATGATTAGTATAAATATAGGGATTTTAACAAATCCAATTTACTCATGCCAAGGAAGCGATGACCTCATCTAGTAGAATTTATCTATATGAGCCCCATTTTTTAGAGATCAGAAAGGAGGTAGAATCTTTGGGCTTCACTCTTAACCAAGACCAATCCAATCTTGAATATGTTAAGCTCAAGCAGAACCACCTTTGAGAGAAGTGAAAGTTGATAGAGATTACCACTCGAGCGATGTTATTCGAACCACCCCAAGAGTCTATCACCATCACACACCTTACCTCAAGGTCTTATATGGGTCTTTTAAGGGGTTATGTAACAAGACCCTAGTACTATGATTATGTACATTATTTTGTATAATGAATATATATTCATTTTATTATTGTTACTTTGTAAATAGTTTTTAAAGCACAAATAGTATTATTTAGTTAATACTCAATTAAGAAATATATTTTGATGAATTAATGGTTTTTTAA
Source organism: Viscum album (assembly GCA_963277665.1). Lineage (NCBI taxonomy): Eukaryota > Viridiplantae > Streptophyta > Magnoliopsida > Santalales > Viscaceae > Viscum > Viscum album. The sequence goes on from OY728135.1 coordinate 1,681,554,087, forward strand.
TTAAATAATATTTTAATAAAATATTATTATTAAATTAATTTTTATTAAATATAAATTATCATATAATATTTATGAATATGATTGTGATTTTTATTAAGGTTGAATGCTATTTTTGTCAAAACCCATGAATTTCTGATAAATGTCAATTTTTATTTTAAAATTAAAAATTAAAATATTTAGAAAATTATTTATATAAAATGAATATTATTTTTTGAATTAGGATGTCAAAATTATCCAATGGTGAATTTTTCAAAATTTTTTGAGACAGTCGGATTTTTGGGTAAAAATTAAGTACCGTTAAAATATATAATGTGTTTTATGACATCATAATGAACCAATAGTGATTTAATAAAATACTATAAATGATTTTTTAGTAAAATATATGTTTTAAAATTGAAATAAAGTGATTTTAGATTTGTTTGATTTATTTTACAGAGCTTTAGTGGACCCTTCAAGACTTATAAAACATTTTAACTTTTTAAATTGATTACCTTGAGAGTGTGACTCAACTCCACATAATAAACCCTATTATTTTAAGAATTTAGGCCATTGGAATTATAAAATATTATTTTCCACTCCCCTTTGGAAAAAACTATGGGCAAAAACCATGTGCTGGTTTGTGGTTTTGATTAGTTTAATGTGTGGTGTCCCAAACCTAAATAATAAAGAATTACCTCTCTTTTCTTATATAAACCCACCCAAGATCCCACTTCCTCTTCACTAAAATCTTTTGGAGTTATTCCAACCTCTTCCCTCCTCTCTCTATAATCCTTTCAAGGCACCCTAATCTTCCAAAAAATCTCTCTCAAGCCCCTCTAAATCCTTTGATATCACACTTCCAAGTAAGGGTTTCCTTCCTTTCTCATTTTATCCAAGTTTCTTAATATTGTTATGCCCTTTTATTTTCAATTATAAATTTTGGGGTATGTTTTATAACCTAAAAAATAATTCCCTATTTATGTTTTAATTATGAGAGACCCCTTTCTCACTCATTAATGCCTCCCATGTACACCCGTTACCATGCTGAAATTCCATAAGGAATTTCTCTCTCCTCATTTATATTCAAGCAATTCTTTTGTATTATGAATCTAAAATTACATTACTCATGTCAGGACATGTATCTATATGACCCCTTACTTTCAATTTTATGTACATATGATGAGACACCCAAATCTCTCTCATCAACCATTTTTATGAATTCTTATGTCACGCCGTTATGATGCCGAAATTGCACCGCGATTTTCTAAGCCAAAGTCATTGTGTAGAGAATACCATGCCCAATTATCTATAAAGGGTATTAACCTTTATTAACATTTAATTATTGATTATATAGTTTCTTGTATAAATTCAAAATTATTTTATTGTGGAATAAATGATGATGTTTAATGAATCTATGTTTTATGATCTATGCGACACACTTATGCATGAAATGAAATGATTAAGAAGGGTGCAACCTGATAGCGCTCCAATGCATTGGGTAAAGATTAGTATCATGATATGTAAAGTGAAATGAGGGTTTAATCATGATAATTCAAGTGAAATGATGGTTTAATCATTCTCCATGTGAAATGAGCCTTGGCTCATGCTAATACCATGTTAAGTGTTGTTTCTATATTTCCATGTTATGATAATCATGCTTTATCATGCCTTTATGTTCATGTTTCTCTTATGATCCATTGATATTAATATTTAATAACATGTATTTTATTCTTCATGTTATTCCTTGTTTAATCCCTTACTGGTATTTATATCTCGCCCTTTTCTTATGCATGTCCTTTGGTTATCCCATGCAATGCTAAGTACGAAGGAATATTGTGGTCATGTAAAGGAAATTTTCAATAAAGATGTTATATTTTATGTTCTAAGTTATTATGTAATGTTCCTAAGACCCAAATACACTAGACCTATCAATCTTATATGTTGTTTCAAGTGATTTTTTTATATAATAAATCAAGTTTAAGTGTGTAATAAAGATCAGGGTTGTTATAATTGATGTATTCCATTATCATCTTTCGCCTTTATGGATAGTTTTAGTTTATATGAAATGATTATATATGTTATATATAGTTAATATATATCATGAGTATTTCTATTTATGTGCGATACATAATTAATTATATTTATAAGGTAATCAATCAAAATTGGTGAATAAACCGAAACTAGTTCATCATCATTTTCATCATCATGAAATACAGATAAAGTTTCCATATAATGGCTGAGAATTACTTTTTATTATAAAACACTTTTTAAGGGGAAAGTGAGAAACCACATACAAAAAAAGAAAACAAATGGACCACCCCATCCCAGCAAGTGTTCCAATCAACAAGCCTTCACCGGCCCAGGACCCCTCGACAAACAATCCCATGCAGAAGCAAGGGCATAGAACCAATGGCAAAGCCATACCCTCTCAAGCATCCAATTCCAGGAGTCCTTAAACAATGAAGACTTAATGCTCTAGTCCCCTTCCGAAGATGGTCCAAGAGCGTGCTTAAAACAATAAAATACTAAACTACAAAGAAAAGTAAAAGATGACCTGAAACAACCATAACCCACACAACCCATTCAGTCACACCACCCAACCAAACCACCAACTTAAACAACGTTGCTAACAAGAAATTTAATATTACCCAAGTCTGTTTCTCTAAAAAGTTCCCATGCTAAGGATGATAAGTTAAGGTCAGGTTCTTCCAATATCCGATTATCAAAAATAGACACTAGTTGGTACCAAGTCTGAATGTACTCTTATACACTGATCTTTCCATGGTTGAAGCCCCCTACCAAAATTGAGTCATGTTTGTCAATCTATGAAAATTTCTCCTCATTAAGGGGCACCTCTAGAGATATCCCCATCATTCTGGCAGCCTCCTCCTCATAAGCGTTGAGTAATAGGACATGTTCTATCACTTCTTCATCGGATCTTAAGAGCATAACTAATGGTTGACAATTCTGCTCCCCTGCCCTCAAATGGTCCAAAGATTCCAAAGTTGTTCTCTCGTCACTCATCCTATTTGCCAAGCAAGTCATCTGGGGAGGTGATAGGGAAGAATAATCCTTCCTCCCCTTCCTTCTCCTAGAACCCCCAGTGCTCTTCGGGATTGGAGCCTCATCAGAATAATGCCGGTGTACACTCCCTTTGGAAGCCATCACACCGACTCCATCTCCCTCGCCTGGAATAGTCAGATCAGATCTCTCCTTTGAAAGGCCTTCAAACCTGTTGCTCAAGGTAATTAAACTCGAACCCACTTCCTTCCCATATCTGTTTGGTTTTTATTTTAATCTCTATATTTAAAATGATCTCCATAAAATGGATTTATATTTCATTTTTCACCATATATTTTTATTTTATCATGTGATTATTATTAGTGATCAAGTGTTTGGTATCAGACAATTTAATTGAGATGTTATTTAATAAAATTTGGTTGTTTTAATTAACCCATTTTATTTACATGAGTTCTTTATAATGTGAAATATGGTTTTTAAGTTTAATTCATATGTATGGATTTTGATGGGTGGGGTCATATATCATGATCTAATGTATTGGTGACAGTTTTATATCTATAGAGATAATAATTGTGTATAATTACATTTTATCTATGCAAACATAGTTGTGAATGGGTATATTTTTGGTTTATCTATGATCATAAGGTTGTACATGGATATAATTTCAGTTTTTCTTCGATGATAGGGTTATGTGTTGTTATAATAATGGTTTATATATTCTTTCAAGGTTGTGTGTGGGTATTATTATAGTTTAATTATTATTAAAAGGTTAAACATGTGTATAATTATGGTTAAGTTATGGTCACAAATATGTGTGTGGACATAATTGTTTTCAAGATATGTTCAAATTGATATATTATCTTATATATATGTTTATGGAACAATCATATAAATATTTTTATACCTATGTTATATTCTCATGGATTGTGATTATTGGATAATGATTTGACACTATTTTGATTCATGTCTAATATTTTGTTAATCCTTATGCCATGAATCATGAATTATATTCAATGATTTATTATGCATGGCTTTCTTATATTTCATGATTATACTCATATTCCAATAATATGCTCACTTATGATATTTTATAATTATTATTTTTACACTTAATAGGGATATAACCTCAAACAATTCTTATGTTTCTATCCCCTCAGTTATGATTATGGGTGGAACTTATAAGAAGTCTAAAAGATTTCTAGTTTGGTTAGATTAAAGATAAAATTTGAGACGTTTTATAAAATATGATACCTATATAAATTGTCATCAAAGACACCAAACCTTCCATTCTTAGTATTGTGGGATTATTTAGGAACTATAATGTATAAATTATAGGAATGATGTAAAATAATGATATGTTTAGATTGTGTCACTATAATTGGTATCAAATAGAACAATAGTTATTTCATAAGATTATTTTAGTTGTAATATGTGATTAAGAATAAAAAAAATTAGTTAAATCCAGATGGATAAATCTAAGGGAAACATCTATGTATATGATAACATCTTGAAATTTTGGTAAAGTAGAGGTTATGTGGTATTCCTAAAAATTAAATATTATCTAGATACTAAAATTAGATACTAGATCTGACATATATAAACCTTGGGATAATGACCCTGAAAAGGATGTTTCATTTTTTAACTCTATAATCACATGGTGTATGAAAATGCGACCTAACTGTACATTAGGTATGACATTACAAGGAAAATTCTTGGGTTAATCACGTTCTCCTTACAATCCATTCTAATGGATTTATTATTTTAAGGAATTATTTTATGAAATATGAGAAAACCCAATTTAAATAATCCATGACTGAATAAAGAGTGATTTAGTTTAATCTAAAATCCAATATAATGGTTTCAATGAGTAAAAAATCATGAGTTTGATTTTTTTCCATATGTAGCTTCAGATGTAAATATTAAAAAGTTATGATTGAGTATTTTGGATTTAGAAATTGTTAGAGGAAGGAGAAATTGAGTTGAAAATGGCTATGATGCATAAATAAATTATTGTTCCAATGAGAATAAAATTGGATAGAAAATGCAGGTCAAACCTTAATGATAATGAAATCTATGTTTATGATAAATAAAAATAACATTGTTATTATCTAAAATAAAAAATAGAATGAGAAACATGATATCATGTATTATATGATTCAACACCCACCATAAAATAGTGTATATTCTAATCCACTTATTTTTGATAGCTGGATTAATGAAATTGAAAATATAATTCCTATTTTCTAATTATAATAGAATGAGAAGGGTTTTTACATACTTATTTTCTAAAAGGTGAGATTTTCCAATGTCAAAATCTTATTAAGAATATGATAAATAAAGAATAAGTTGTATCTATAAAATGGCATGAATTCAAAAAATAATTATTCAATAAATATTTTCTATAAACTATTCACATGAAAATTGAGGGATAATTCCAAGAGTTAAAAAAGAGAATGAATTAGTGAGTACTTAAGAATATTTATTCAAGAATATCAGAAGGTATTCCAAAAGTTTTATTATTGAACCATAGTATAAGATCGATCAATTAATTGTGGGCCTTAAATAATTTTATTATAATTAATTAGTTATAAGATAATTTCATAGATATAAAATGGATTTAGGATGTGTTCATAGGGTAGAAAATGAATTTAGGGAATACAAAGACAAGAAAAGAAAAAAAGAGCTTCAAGGAAACTATGATGAAAAAACTTGTAGAGGATGTAATGGTCAAATACCTACATATCAATTTTTTTAAGGAAGAATATAAATATTTTTTAAAATATAATAATATAATGTTTTATATGTGGAAGGAATAGTTATCAATATCATTATTATAGAGTGGAGATGAAGAGTACAATCAATAAAATGGATGGTAAAATTGTCCAATATTTAAAATTCATTGAGTTTATCCATAATTCAAATAAATTTCTAAACATAAGTAATAATGGTTATAATAAAAATAAATATCCTCCTAAACCAAGCTAACAATGGGAATCCTTTGAAATCAGAACTACTGAAGTCGGACATGAAAATTAATAATGTACTATCACAAACTCAAAACTACAAGTGTCCTATTTGATTCATGTGTTACAAACTTTTTTATATCTAGAAAATTTTAATTATGAGATATCAAGTTATAAATAATAAATATTATTTTTTTGATTATTTAATCCTATGACTCTAATCTTTCTCTAATAGATATTAATTTAAATTCTTATCCTTAAAATCCTATTATCCTTCTATTGTCAAAATTTGATTTTGTTTTTGAAATATATTAACTATCTCTACATAATGTACATATTCAAGAAATAGAGAGATCATATTTCATATCCCAAATTAACTTATGGTCACTAATTAATGTAAGGAAAACGATTAAATCACTTACAAATATGATCCCCTTATATAGTCCTTAACCATAATCATGTGGAGTATTTAGCCAAAATTATTAGAAAGAAACCCCGTGTTGTGATATAACTTTTTTAAGGAATAAAATACTTTCTAATACCACCCATATTTTCTATGATTGATATATTTTTAGAAATCATATCCAAAGTAATCTCTATTTTAAGAAAATCTTTAATTATTTCCCTAGTAATTGATAATCAAAATTAGGATGATGTAATTTATTTATGATGGGGGGGGGCAGATAATGTAACACCCAATGATTTCAGAATATATTTTCCATTAAATAAAAATTATATAAATTGCGTGTTTCAATCAATATTGAAAACTGAAATTAAAAACCTTAAAATAATTTAAATATAAAAACTACTAAAATACAATGCTTAAATTATCTGGTATAAATTAAAATAACCATATTAATAAATCCTTAAAGAATGTGATAATAAAAATAATTAGTTAGCTAAATTATTCCTTATGATACTCATTTCTCTAAGATCAAAAGGTATATACTATAACTATGTATTTTCATAGAGCAATCCCATTATGAGCTTGAACAATTATAGTTATAGTAAAACTGTATATGAGTGATGTTATAACTTGATGAGGTTTCCACAATATCCATGCAAGCTGAACCACAACCTGAAATGAAAAATAAATCTTATCTAATTATAAGGTATTACATGGAGACTATAATGGGTAATTTTAGAAGAAATTAGGATATTATCAATATGTAATAAAATATTTCAATTAAAATATATATCATGAAATTTTATACATTTTGAAGGGTCATTTTTTCTCAATTCACATTATATATAACAAATTTATTTTCTAGAAATTGGTATTTTATTACAAAGAACTAAAATTAATATTATTTAATAATAAAAATATATATGTATTGTATGAATAATACACTAACATTATAGTAATTAGTAATTTATATGAAAAACAATACTTCACATACCAAATACCATTTTCTTATTAAAACTGTTGTTCCCTATATCATATATTATTAATTAAAAATATAAAATATACATTTTATATTTTTAATTTGAAAAAAGTAACATAATATTAAGATTTATTATTTTTATTTTCTCTGAAAATCAATTATTTACATTAACATTTTTTAGGTGAATAGTGTAAAATACAGTTTTTACAAATAAAATGACTTTAATAACATTATTAGTATATATATATATTTGAGATTCATTAAAACTATTTATATGAAAATATATTTATTTTATAAGTGAATTTATTTTTTAAAAAATAATTTTAATTTATATTCCCATGTTTGACATTTTAGATAGTAATTTATATTGTCAAAGAATTGTTTTTAACACATTATATATTTAGTATTTTTAAAATTATTTTTATCACTTTTAGAAAATTAATATAGTAAATTTGATTTCAAATTTGGTATCATTATGGTAAAATTATTTAATAAGGTCCATTTTATTTTCAATCATAAAGGATAAATTTCTTTTGTAAAATCATGTCACGTCGGTAAAAATGAAAAGGGGTAAAAAGGTTTTAACCAAGAGACAAAGTCCACACATATATTTAAAAAATTTATAGGGATGCATAGATGAGGAAATTATCATCATTATCTCTTCCCCTTTCCATTATTTCCCATTTTTTTCTACCTTACATTACAGTCACTTAAAATTATAAAAATGTTATTTGAATTTTCAAAAATTCCACCCCTTTTCAATAATAAAAGTGGTTATCCTCTCCTATCTCCCCTATACATAAAAAACCCCTTATTATTTAGGTAAAAAAATGCCCAAAAATCTCCTCAATAATCCTATCCACCTTTAAATAGGATTTTATATTCTCAAAGTCCATCCCTCGATATTTTAACCCCCTTTATAAAAAGAGATAATCTAAGTAATATGGTATAAATTTCTTATGATACTTTGTATTTCCAAATTCATTATATGAACATATTCTATATAAAACTAGATTAAAAATATTAAAATGATTTCATCATTTTAATTAAAAAACTGATTTTTAATTATAATTATTATAAAATTATAAACCAATATTTCCATTTCATTTAAGAAAATAGAAATGTGAATTGTTTCTACGTGAAGACTAACCACTTCACTATGTGATGTGTTCATTTTCCATCATAGTAAAGAAAAAATGGTTAAAAATTTAATGTAATATATAAATATTATATCTATACCTTATTTAATGTTATTAAATGAAAAAATTATTATTACTCCTCTATCATTTTCTATGAAAATGAAATCATCATCAATGCGTGTGTACAGACTACTACCTCCCTGGATCAATGTATTCCATTTTCACTACCTCCTCATGGATGGTTTTAGATTATATTTTATTATTACATAAGATATATTTATTTAATATATATAATATATATGTTTACTTTTTCAATGTCCAAAAAAATTAATGATTGTTATAAGGTATTCCGTTGATATTGGATAATAAATTGAAACTAGTTCATCACCATTATTGTCTTCCTGAAACTTGAATAATATACTATGTAATAGATTTATAAAATTATAGTTATTTATAATACATAAATTCAATTTCACATATTTTTTTATATTGAGTTACATTGGGATAATAGGGAAGATCTAAACCACTTTTACAAACCTAGATCAAAATGGTTAAGATTATTAACATCCAATGAAGAAAATATATTATACATGAAGAGAATTGTTATTAATGAAGAGTATAAATGTATTTATTTATGAATAAGGTTCTAAAATAGGTAATTTATATATTCATATTTATCATAAAGGATTTTAAGTCACCTTTGAGGAAATCACGGGTAAATTTAAGGGTTTTGATAACTCAAACATATTACTTTGAGTTACACATTTTATTCTTTCCTTTACCCTATGATCAATAAATTTTCCATCTAAAATTATATTCTCTATTATATCTCTATAGGATAATATCTTTTTAATTCAAGTACACTTAAATGAAGTTTTTGAATTTAAATTTTTCTAGTAAAATAAATGAAACCTTTTGAAAAGTGACTCATGACTATAACTATTACATCAATGATTGGAAAACGTATTTTAAAAAAGTATTTGGTGATTTGATTTTCATTTTCTTATCTATCATCAAAATTATCCACTTCCAATGGATTTAATTCTCTTATTTCACCCAATATTTTTATTTAATCATTATATATATTTGTGAGATCATGTTTTCAGTATCAAAAAATTTAATTCATGATATTTTTTTTTCCATTTTATGTTTTATGAAACCCATTTTATTTTCATTGGTTCTTTATTAAAAGTGAATGATTTATATTTTAAAATATTATGAAAACCTTTTTTATTTCCATAAGATTATTATTATGTGAAATGTGAATAATTTTGATGTGGGACCCAAATGAATGGATGATGAGGGGTGGGGTCTTATATCATCAGCCAATACAATGGTTAATGAGTTAAATCTCATGAGATAATTATTTTTTGTGTGAATAAAATTTCAGTTTGGCTATAATAACATGGTTTTTCATGGGTGTGTTTTAGGTTTAACTATTCCCAAAAGTTTGTGTATGGGTGCATATACAATTTAGATATTCTCAAAAGGTTTTCAGTGGGTGTAATTGTGGTTTATTTATGCTCACAATGTTGTTTTTAGGTAAACTTATTATTTATCTATGATCATAAGGTTGTGTTTGAGTACAATTGTAGTTAATATATGATCACAAGTATTTTAATGGATATAATTATGGTTAAAATATGTTCAAAATGATATATTTATTTATGACTATGTTTATACCACACTTATATAGATATTCATATGCATATGTTATGATCTCATCGCTCATGTTCATTGACTAGCCTTTCAACACACTATTCATTCACATCTTATGTTTTTACATGTCTTAGGTCATGACTAGTGATTTATGTTCTATTCATTATTGGGTATGATTTTATTATATATATTTATTATACCCATATTATTATCTTATGATCACTTATGATATTTTATTATTACTTATTATGCATTATCTTACTAAGCATCTGATCTCACCACTTTCTTTTGTTTTGATACCCTAGGTTCTAAAGATGAGTGTAAAATTTGAAAAAATATGGAAAGAATATAGTGAAGTATGATTATGAAAAAATGTTCACAATTTTTATAAATAATTTTACTGTATATTTAATAATCCAAGGTAGTAAACCTTATATTCTTATGGTATTGTGACTTTTTTTTGTTTTAACATTTATATTATATAAATGACATAAAAAAGATATATTCATCTTGTATATCTATACCATCCTAAGAAACTGATTGGTTAATTAATTAAAAAAAGTTGTGTTAGGTGCATATTATAAGAATATAAAGGATTTTATATAATTTTATATTGTTGTTATTATCACCATCAATACCAATTTACTAATGAAAAACGAAACAATTGATTCTTATAATACAATATATAACGAAAAATGGATATATAAATAACAAGATAGGAATGAGAGGATTGAGGGAACTAATGATCTCATTCATTATAAAGGGATTTAAGTAATCTTAGTATCAACTCATGTGATTAATATGCTTGTGTATGTAAATGACATGGATAGACTGATTTTACCTCTTAGACTCATTATGGCCACAAAATGCATTCTATATTCACTTATAGAAATGTTTTGATAGTTTATTGAGATATATATGATGAAAACGTTCAATAATAGTTTACCAGATCTCCATAGTATGTTAATGATATTTGATTATAAAATGGGTGGTACAAGATCAATTTACATGTTGATGGTGTAGAAATATAAGCATAATTGTTTTAGATAGAGGGATAATAAAATATGTCATAGAGTGTCTATAAAAACTCATAATCCAAGAAAGTGGTAGGAGGTGAAATTATTTCATTGTGGTAAATATATCTATTGGAAGATAAACTCATTATGTAACGACCCGAATTCGGAGCCACTCAACGGGCGCCCCGTACCTGGTTCGCCACAAGACCTCAAGCGCGTTTCCTCAAACGCCAGAGGCTACCGACTAGCAGCGAGGGCCTTGGTGAGTCAGTGGGGAAACTATGCCCTCATTTGGTAAAGTATGCAGCGGAAGGAAAATAACATAACGATAGCAGAAGCAGTAAACATCACACGACAACTAAAACTGAACAACGGAAGCAATGTATAATATAATAATGATGCAGCATGACACATGTGTCTATAGAAAGCAGTAAACAAAACAACATGATGAAATACAACTGAAACCTAAGTAGAAAAAGTAAACAGTAACTCCAGCAGCATCATGAGCCTAAGCTCGGTCCCTTGCTCTCCAGCTCTAACCAGCAATCAAGCACCTAATGTAGAAGGGCCGCAATCCCTATCCACACCTGAAACCATATAACATGTTTGGGTCAAAAAGCAGGACCCAAACAGGGTGTGAGACTATTCCCAGTAAGCAACCACCAAAATATATGTGCCCTACTCTCAGTGAGAAATATAAAAAAAGTAATGGAAATAAATGCAGTAGAGAAACATGGGTACACTAAATTAAACAATCCTACAATTATCCATTCAAATTTATTTATTAATTTAATTAAATAATTTAATCATCAACCAAAGAATCTAGAAAATAGCTCTACAGTCCAAAGACATAGCAAGTAACACAACATGTATCCCAACATACTACCTAAACTACAAGCAGTACAAACCCAAGCTTGTTCTTTGGCTTGGTGGACTCGTCACAACCAACCAACAATATTTATTACACTGACCCTCTGGGTGGCTCACGTGGGCAGGCCCTTATGGTCAAGCATTCGAACAAAGGCAAAGACACTCTGAGGAAGCACTCAACGTCAATTCCCCCTATGGTCTTGTAGTGATACTACAGACTCTCGGAGGAAGCACTTATGTCTAATTCCCCCTTTAGTCTCGATTCGATAATTATCAGACCCTCTGAGAGAGCACAAAGTCAATCACCCTTATGGTCTCATAAAGGTAATAATTAAACATGCCCTCTGAGGAAGCACTCAACGTCAATTCCCCCTATGGTCTAACTACACCAGGTTCCCGCAGCCCAGAGTAAAAGCAATCGTACGTGAACGATTCGTAGCAGCCCTAAGTATGTTCAGAAAACTACTTGGATAATATATAAAATGCATCAAAAGCATATAAACAGTAGGAAATACATGAAATCAACTATATCAAGGCAAGAAAGCAATGCAACAAGGTCTGCCTCACAGGCAACCTAAGCCAAATGATGATAAACAGCCAAACAAGGGAAACACCCATGGGGTGATCCTCAAACAGGCTAACAAGCAATTATTAATCATCTAATAACCTCAATCATACATGAAACCTAAGGTAGATAACAAAACAGGATCAAAACCCTAATCCGAGATACCCGATACATGGCTACCCGACACTTTTGTGCCAAAAACTCAGACTCATTCAACATAGGGAAACAAACCACCTACCTCAATCCTCGTAGATTGATATACTTGAACCACATCCTTTGAATCGTCCTAGAATGGAGTAGATCTGAAAAAATTTCTAAAAAGTTCAACCTTAGATAACTCACACGAGAGGAAGAATTAGGAAACAAGGCCAAAGAAGAACCAAGAAATCACCACTGCGATTCTATTGCAACCAACGGTGTTTGATTTGGATAGCTGGTGACAGATCGGTAGCTCGGAGAATATTCGGCCTCCACATCACCCCACACGACCGTGTGTGTGTCCCAGATATGGACAGCACACGGCCTCGCGCGGGAGATAAGTACTCGGCGTGTACTCATAAAGTACACGACGTTTACTCTGAAAATTTCCAGATTTTCCCCTTTTTCTAAAAAACGAGCAAAAAACGAAAATATACCTAAAATAACGATCCGGGTTCTTACAAACTTCCCCCCATAAAGAAATTTATCCCCAAATTTCCCTAACAAGGTGTAGAAGAATAATCCTCGAACAACTCCGGCCACTGTGATCGCATGTTGGCCTCCCTTTCCCAAGTCTCGTCCTGTACACGACCGTGCTGCCATAACACCCATACCAGAGGAATAGACCAGCCACGAAGTACCTTTGCGCTACGATAAACAATACTGATAGGATTCTCCTCGAATGATGCATCATGATCCATCTCAACCTCCTCGGGTTGAAAAACATGAGACGAGTCTGAGAAATACCGCCGAAGCTAAGAAACATGGAAGACATCGTGCATAGCCTGGTACCTATGAGGTAACTGCAACCTGTAAGAAACTAGAACGACTCTCTCCAGAACCTCAAACGGCCCGACGTATCTCGGTGAAAGATTTCCCTATCTCCTAATCCTCTTATGTCCCAACCTTGGGGTAACACGCAAGAAAACCTGATCTCCTACCTCGAACTCCAAAGGTTATCTCCGCTGATCAACATAAGATTTCTGCCGAGACTGTCCAGTAGCCATCCTCTTTCGAATCAACTCCACCTGCTCTATGGTCTTTTGAACAAGATGAGGTCCTAGCACAACTACCTCTCCCACCTCCATCCAACAAAAGGGTGATCAGCACGACCTACCATACAAAGCCTCATAAGGTGCCATCTGAATAGTTGTTGAAAACTATTATTATTGTAAAACTCTAATAGAGGTATATGTTTCTCCCATGAACCTCCAAAATCAAGGACGTATGCTCGTAGAATGTCCTCCATCACCTGAATCGTACGCTTCGACTGGCCATCTGTCTGGGGATGGTAAGCTGTAATCAGAAGTACCTATGTACCCAAAGCCCTTTGTAGCCCCTGCCAGAAATGCGAAGTAAAGCGGGTGTCCCTATTAGAAATGATAGTGTTCGGAACCCCATGAAGTCTTACCACCTCATGAATGTACAACCTCACAAGCTCATTCACACCGAAGGTCTCCTTGATAGGTAAGAAATGTGAAACCTTCGTGAGCCTGTCCACTACAACCCAAATCACATCATTCCCTCAAGGTAATCTCGGTAACCCTATCACGAAGTCCATCACGACATCATTCCATTTCCACTCAAGAATGGGTAACTACTGTAGAAGCCCTGCTGGTCACTAATGCTCTGTCTTTACCTGCTGATAGGTGGAGCACCGCATAACAAAACTAGCCACATCCTTCTTCATACCTGGCCACCAATACTGACGACGTAAGTCTCGATACATCTTTATGACACCGAGATGAACTGCCCAAGCTGAATCATGAAACTCCCACATCAACTCCTCACGTATGTCTGCTAAAACCCATACGCGTCCATGAAAACGTAACACCTCATCATCACCCACTGTCCACCCCGGAGTAGGGTCTCAATTTGACACACCCTCTCGTAGGACTAGGCCTTCTGGGTCTGATAACTGCCTCATTCGAACTCAATCCAGAAGAGTGGAGGTAACAGATATAGAAGAAAGAACCATCTATCCCTATCTATCGTACACCTCCAAATGCATCTCAGAGAACAGATCCATAAGCTTCCACTCATTGCTGGCCTCCCGAACTGCCTGCAACTGAGTTCTCCTGCTCAGTGCGTCTGCCACAACATTGCCCTTTCCAGGCGTATAAGAAAGCTTGAAGTCTAAAGACTGTAGGTATTCGACCCACCTCCACTGTCTCAGATTTAAGTCACACTGTGTGAAGATATACTTGAGGCTCTTGTGGTCAGTATATACCAAAAAATGCTCTCCCAGAAGATAGTGTCTCCAACAACGCAAAGAATGAACAACAACATCCAACTCCAGGTCGTGCGTAGGATAGTTCTTCTCATGTGGCCTCAACTGCCGAGATCCATATGAAACAACATGATCCTCCTGCATAATCACTACTCCAAGACTGATTCCAGATGCATCACAGAAAACTTTATAACTCTTTCCCGGCTCTGGAAAAACTAGAATCGGTGCTGAAGTCAATCTCCCCTTCAACTCCTAAAAGGATGAATCGCAGGCTTCTGACCAAACATACTTTACACCTTTATTAGTCAAGTCTGTCAATGGTGCTTCCAAGCATGAGAAGTCCTGTATAAATCACCTGTAGTAACCAGCCAGTCCTAAGAAGATCCATACCTCAAAGACATTCTTCGGTTGCTCCCAGGTAACTACTGCTCTCACCTTCTCTGGGTCAACTGATACTCCCGTCTCTGAGATGACATGACCCAGGAAGTGAATCTCTTCCATCTAGAAGTGGCACTTAGAGAGCTTATCATATAACTGATGCTCTCTCAGTGTACTCAATACGATCTCAATATGGGTAGCATAGTCATGTCGAGTGTGAGAGTACACCAATATATCATCCACGGAAACCACCATGAAGGAATCCAATTAAGGATGGAAAACTCTGTTCATCAGTTCCATGAAGACTGCTGGCACGTTCGTGAGACCAAACGACATAACCAAATACTCGTACAGACCATACCTGCTCTGGAAGGCTATAAGAGGTATATCAGATGGTCTGATACGCAACTGATGATAACCGGATCTGAAGTCGATCTTCGAGAACACCCTGGATCCTCAAAGCTGATAAAAAAGATCATCAATCCTCAGTAAGGGATATCAGTTCTTGACCGTTAACTGGTTCAGCTTCCGATAATCCACACAAAGCCGTAAATTACCATCCTCCTTCTTTGAAAATAAAATAGGCAAACCCCAAGGAGAAGTTCTGGGTCGGATAAAACCCTTTGCCTGCAACTCCTCCAACTGCTTCCTGAGCTCTTGAAACTCAGGCATAGCTATCCTATAAGGAGGTATGGATACCAGTGCTGCTCCTGGAAAAATCTCAATAGAGAAGTCTACCTCACGCTACGGAGGCAACCCTGAAAAGTATTCTAGAAAGACATTTGGAAAACGATCAACCACTGTAGGATAATTCATCGGAGAAGTCCCCTGATTGTCCAGATATAAACTATAAATCTGGGTTGTAACCCCACCCAACCCATGATGCTCTGGTCCAGCTCTTCTTGCCTGGACATCCCACTCACCCTTGAGAAGAAAAGATATGCCCTCTGGTGATGTGAAACTCACCCTGCAGCGATAGAAATCGACAAGGATCTAAAAAGGAACTAGATAGTCCATTATGAGAATGACATCATAACCTTTCATCTCTAGGACATAAATATCTCACAAGAAGTAACACCCACCGAACTCAAGGGGGCACTCCTTGCACTAACACATAGTAGCAATTCTAAGTCCCAAGGGAGTGTCTAGTGTCATCATATCCTCAGTAGTAAAGATAGTAAGTCTAAGGCTCTCCACAGTGTGCATAGAAATAAAGCTATGAGAAGCTCATGTATCAAAAAGTACAGAAGATAAAACTGAGGCTACTAAGATCGTACCTCGCACTGTGGAAGGTCCATGATCTTGCTCCTGATGAATCTACTCTACCGCAAACATCTGGACAGTACCACTTCCCCATGTAGGAGCCTGAGATCCCTGGGCTGATCCTCCCTAAGCCCAACCATTGCATCCATGACCTCTACCCTGGCCTGAATGACATGTAGAACTCTAGCCCCTAGTCTGCTGTGGAACTGGTAAACCTTCTCCTGTACGTGGAGTCGAAACTGATCCTCCTTCTCTAGCTGCTGGAAGAAGAACCTTGCAAAACCACTACAGGTGACCCATCTTGCTACAAGATCGTCACTCCACTGGGTCCCTCGGGCACTGTGGCTTCTTATGCCCGTCCTTCCCACACTGGTAGCACACAACTTTGCTACTTAAAGGAACATCTCGCTTCCTCAAGTCACCTACTGTAGACTATCAGTGGAGCTTCCTACTGTCAGAAGGAAGGGTACTTACTCTGGATACTGAACCGCCCTGGCTCACTACTCCAGTATTTCTCAGATTCCTCTCTGTGATCAAGGACAAGTTAACTATCAAAGAAATAGAAGTCAACTAGAAGACGTTCACCTGTGATCTGGTCTCTGGTCTGAGGCCCTCCTCAAACTTCCTTGCTAAGAACAGTCCTTCATTCCCCAGAACGGGAGTGAAACACTATAACTCAGTGAAACGGGAGGAATAATCCATAACTGAGAGAGTAACCTGCTGCAGGTTCATGAAATATCTGGATCTATCATCCCTTAGTGTCGTCGGGTAGAAGTAGTCATAGAACATACACTGAAACTTGTCCCAAGAAACTATCTGCTGATGCCTTTCCTGAGAAACTATGTCCCACCATCTCTTGGCGGAATCTCGCAGCATGTAAGTCGCGAGCTTACCCTTCTGTCTGGGGGTGTCTCAAGGTGATCAAAAATAGAAACCATCGCTTCGAACCAATATTCAGCAGCCTAAGGTCCTCCATCCCCTGAGAACGTGGGAGGATGCTACTATTGGAAGATTCGTGTAATCTCTGCCATAGATTGGGCAGGTTTCTGAGCTCCCTAAAAGGTCTGTATGAACCTCATGAATCCCTCACGGAACTGTATGTCTGCACCAGTATCCGGGATAACTTCCTGTTCCATATCTGGAGTATGATCATCGTCAGATCCCTAACATGAAACGGGAGGACGTCTTGGTAGCATGACTCTGCAAGGTCAAAAGCACACCCTTATTAACAACAAGCACAGTTTCAAATTAAGAGATTGAAAGCGGAATAGAAAGAAAAAACTGTTAAAACTGAAAAAAACATAGTTACACGGCGTGTAGTCCCTATACAAGGCGTATTCCATAAATATTTTACTTGGGCATGTACACCGGCCAAGCTGGCTATGTAAACACAAAATACAGGGCGTGTTCTTACATATACACGACATGTATCATCCTTTTTCCTCATTCCTAGTTACTCCTACATGACTAAGTCACATGGACTGTCCCAGCCTAAGACTACACGGCGTGCCTATCCACTACACGGCGTGTCCTTAAGGTTTTTCCCCTATCCGTGTTTTTAGTCACACGGACTGGTACATGGACCAAAACTACATGGCATGTCAACAACATACACAGTGTTTCCTTAAGTTTTTCCCCTATTCATGTCATTAGTCACACAGACTGGTACACAGACCAAAACTACACTGTGTGTCAACAACGTACACGGCGTGTTGTCCCTATGATTTTTCAAACCCATGTATTCAACTAAATGGCTGAGTCATACAGACCATTACTACAAGGCATGTCCACAATGTACACGGCGTTTTGTTCCTGAGATTTTCCCACCCCATGTATTCAACTGCACGGCTGGATCACACGGAAGAAGAGTACACAGTGTGTAATTAAAAGTACATAGCTTGTAATCGTGAAAAGTAGTTCTTCCCGAACAGAAGAACACATGGGGTGTGTTCATAAGGCCACACGCTGTTTCATCTGGGTTTATGGGCAGTAGGCATACAAAAATTCCCAAAAACACTAAAACAAACATTGAAAACCAGCACCTATGTGTCAAATTTTGATCTGTGGGGGCCTATACTCCTCGCGAATCAAATCTTGACATCATAACAATGCATATAACAAGTAAATAGTATGATAATCCCATGATCCGCCAAATTATGACCCTCGAGGGCCCATAACACCTCTAATATCAAAGCTTGGAGGCCATGCTAAATAAGATGTAAGATAAACAACACCCCATGAACATAGCAGGTATTTATATCACAAAAAGTATCATAACAGCATGCATAATCTATCACGACATCTATCATAACAACATGAAATTTCTAATGCACCCTAGATGGAATGGTAAAATGCATGAAATGTGATTTTTATAACCAGTTCCTATATGATTCATGAGATGGCATACCCTCATCTCATCGGGTTGCAAAAAAATAGAACCGCAATCATATAAACTGTAACAGCACAAAACAAGTGCATCACCCAATGGTGAAATATAATCTACTGTAACACTTGAAAAAACTAAAAAGTTCAATTACGAGGTAGTATATATTTTCCCTGTACATAGGTTAATTACTCCTAGGCACAGTTAAGTACCAACTACCCTTTTCTTCCTATCCCTGTCTATTGTCTCCAAACAGTAAGAAGATAGAAAAGAAAGAACCTACCTCTGATACCACTTTGTAACGACCCGAATTCGGAGCCACTCAACTGGCGCCCCATACCCGGTTCTCCACATGACCTCAACTGCATTTCCCCAAACACCAGAGGCTACCAACTAAC
Organism: Viscum album; assembly: GCA_963277665.1. Classification (NCBI taxonomy): domain Eukaryota; kingdom Viridiplantae; phylum Streptophyta; class Magnoliopsida; order Santalales; family Viscaceae; genus Viscum; species Viscum album. Next base: position 1,681,573,534 of record OY728135.1, read on the forward strand.
AGCGAGGGCCTTGGTGAGTCAGTGGGGAAACTATGCCCTCATTTGGTAAAGTATGCAGCAGAAGGAAAATAACATAATGATAGCGGAAGAAGTAAACAACACACGACAACTAAAATTGAACAGTGGAAGCAATGTATAATATAATAATGATGCATCATGACACATGTGTCTATGGAAAGAAGTAAACAAAACAACGTGCTGAAATATAACTGAAACCCAAGTAGAAAAATTAAACAGTAACTCCAGCAGCATCGCGAGCCTAATCTCGGTCCCATACTCTCCAGCTCTAACCAGCAATCAAGCACCTGAGGTAGAAGGGACGCAATCCCTATCCACACCTGCAACCATATAACCAATTTTGGATGAAAAGCAGGACCCAAACAGGGTGTGAGACTAATCCCAATAGGCAACCACCAAAAGATTTGTGCCCTACTGTCAGTGAGCAATATAAAAAAAGTAATGGAAATAAATGAAGTAGAGAAACATGGGTACACTAAAGTAAAAAATACTACAATTCTACATTCACATTAATTTATTAATTTAATTCAATCATTTAATCATCAACCAAAGAATCTAGAAAATAGCACTATAGTCCAAATACATAGAAAGTAACACAACAGGTATCCCAGTAGACTACCTAAACGACAAGCAGTAAAAACCCAAGCTTGTTCTTTGGATTGGTGGAATTGTCACAACCAACCAACAATATTTATTACACCGACCCTTTGGGTGGATCACGTGGGCAGGACCTTATGGTCAAGAATTCGAAAAAAGGAAAATACACTCTGAGGAAGCACTCAACGTCAATTCCCCCTATGGTCTTGCAATGATACTACAAACTCTCTAAAGAAGAACTTATATCTAATTACACCTTTAGTCTCGATTCAATAATTATCAGACCCTCTGAGAGAGCACAAATTTAATCCCTCTTATGGTCTCTTAAAGGTAATAATTAAATAGGCCCTCTGAGGAAGCACTCAACGTCAATTCCCCCTATGGTCCAACTAACCAGGTTCCCACAACCCTGAGTAAAAGCAATCGTACGTGAACGATTCGTAGCAGCCCTAAGTATGTTTAGAAAAATACTTGGATAATATCTACAATGCATCAAAATCATATAAATAGTTGGCAATACATGCAATCAACTATATCAAGGCAAGCAAGCAATGCAACAAGGTCTGCCTCACAGGAAACCTAAGCCAAACGACAATAAACATCCAAACAAGGGAAACACCCATGGGGTGATCCTAAAACATGATAACAAGTAATTATTAATCATCTAATAACCTCAAGCATACATGAAACCTAAGGAAGATAACAAAACAGGATCAAAACCCTAACCCGAGATACCCGATACATGGGTAACCGACACTTTTGCACCAAAAAAGCAGAGACATTCAATGTAGGGAAACAAAACACCTACCTCGATCCTCGTAGATTGATATACTTGAACCTCGGCCTGTGAATAAGCCTAGAACTGAGTAGATCTACAAAAACTTCTAAAACGTTCAACCTCAGATAACTCACATGAGAGGAAGAATCAGGAAACAAGGCTAAAGAACAACTAAGAACTCACCGCTGTGATTCTATTGCAATTGACGGTGTTCGATTCAGATAGCCGGTGATGGATCGGTGTCTCAGAGAAGATTCGGCCTCCTTGGATGCTCTGGGTGGAATTAGGCGGAGAAGAAGATGAAAATAGGGTTAAGTCGCGACCTCAGTCCGATTAATGAAATAAAAATAAAAGTAAATGATGTGTACTTTTAGAGTACACGACGTGTACCTTGGTTTTCTGTACTCCGCTTTAAGAGACTTCCACGTCACCCCACAAGGCCGTGTGTGTGTCCCGGACACGGCCAGCACATGGCCTCATGCGGGAGAAAAGTAAACGGCGTGTACTCTGAAAATTTTCAGATTTTCCCCTTTTTCTCAAAAACGACCAAAAGAGGAAAACATACCTGAAACGACGATCCGAGTTCTTACACATTAAAATAGATTATTTTTTCTAATAAACCCTATAGATATTCCACATAAGTTTTAAATGATTTAGAATTCAATTATTAATTTATGAGTGTTATAAGAAACCCACATTATATTATACAAATGATGTAAATATATAGGAGTATAGAAGTAATTAAAGAGATGAATATAAATGATAGAATTTTAATTTAATGTAATACAGAAAGGATTTATTGAATTTTTAATATTTATGGAAGGATAAATTCAATTATGGATGAATTTTAAAATTATGAGTATTGTTATTCTCATATTTTTCATCACAACATATTACAAATTTTTTTGTTTAATAAATGAGATGGATGTTTATGATACTCATGGTTTATGATTTTTCCAATTTCTATAGAATTATTTTAAATGATAAAAGGATAAAATGAGTTTTATCAGGGTAAATAATTTATCCAAGAATATTAGGGAATATGATTCCACCACCAATAACTTTATATTTGATAAAGTCTACTATTTAGTGAATATTACCAACACATAGAATAACATAAATTATATGAATTTTTATTTTATTTTTTTATAGTATTCCAAATAATGGAAATAAGAGTTATTTTTTAAACAAAAATAAGTTTTTTAAATACTAATGGATAATATTTCACCCTCATTTAAAATATTTTTTGGTATTTTATCATGATATCCTAAAATCATATAGACTCTAGGAGGCTATTAGGAGTATTTTTAAACTAAAAAACATTTAATGTAATCAAATAAAATATTATACCTTTCAAAACATTAATGTACAATGTTGTTTATACATAAATATTACATATTTTAAATGAATATTCAATAAATTTTACAAAAACATGCCTACGGACCATAATGGTTTAGTGTATTTGGAGACTAGATATACAACATTCTTATTTAATGAAATATTATAAACATCTATGACACATATATCCACATTTAGTACTCTTAATAGAAATACCACACATAAAGTTTTACTTCATAACATGGTGAATAGAAACATAAGAAAGGGGAGCTCAAATTCGCAGTAAGGGTAAACATGGGGATATTAATAAATGATAATATGAATGAATAAAATAATAATAGGTGTTTGAGATCATGTTCAAAAATTACATGGTTCATACCCAATCTGTCAAAGATCATAAAATTTAATCATGGAATAATTTATTATTATTTCAAAAGACTTTAATCATTAGGGTGATAAGTCTTTATAAATCAACAATGAACCATAAGATCAAATCATAAAAGTGTGGATCCATAATAATTTTAGAAACCATTTAATTTTTCAAGTTTAACTTCCAAGACCATCAAATCATAATAGATCAATAATCAACACATGTTTACTATAGTGGATCAAACACAACAACTCTTTTCCATAATAGATCAAGATCATCGACTTGTTTCCCATAGTGGATCAAGGACTTTTACTTGTTTCCCATAACATATCAAGCACCTCAACTTATTTTTTATAATGGGTCAAGAACATTGACCCGTTTCCAATAGTTATCCCATGAGATCTAAAACATTATTCAATTATTTATAGGTTTATATAATTATGAACCAACCCATTACTTAATGAGAACTATACATATGTGTGAAGTAAGATCATAAAATATTAAACATATCATCAAGTCATAACCAGTGAAAAGAAAATGGGATTTATAATCATTTGATAAATTAAACAAAGACCAACCCATGAAAATAAATGGTTTTCATAATAGTATCATCATCATAGATTAAAATCATCGTGAAAATTAATAAAAATGGCAGTGTTGGATCAATTATATATATCTAGATCAATTGGATGTTCTATGTTTTAAATATCCATAATATTTCTCATAAGTCAATGAGGATTTCACCCAATTTTTGTTTTAAAAAATTTATGGATTATTTGGGAAGAAATGGGGAATTTAGATAATTTTTCAACGGATGATGAAGGTGAGTTTTTCTTCATCTATTTTTTCATATTTTTAAATTTGTTTTTATTGATTTATTTTTACAAAATAAAAAAAATTGAATACTAGTTTCCCCATCCTCAGAAATGAACCCATTTGAAGTGTGGTCAATTGTCACCTATAAAATGTTCAATGATATATTTATCTATTATAATGTGTTTAGTTTCACTCAGGTTGAATCCTTGGTGATGATTCTATTTTTGGGGTTGATTGTTTTTGTTTATTATTTTTAGAGAGATTTTTTTTTCATAGAATAATTAAATTTTTTAAAGTATGAATTTTAAGTTTATATATTTTATAAATATTTGTGTAATTTTATTATCGGGTATGTATTACTAAGATATATTGGATCTTTGAAAAACATTTCATTAAATTAACATTCACTTCACAATATGGTTTTGATCATAATTTCCACTTGTTTTGTATTTAATCCAAGCCTAAAATAGGTTTATAATCATTATCAATTGTTTTTTATATATTGTTCAATATTTAATGAAACCATAGGTATTTGTGGTTCCAATAATACATGGAATCTATATTTCAAAAAAAACATGTTATTAGTCAATAACATTTATTTTTTGACATACATAATATTATTTCAATAACTGTTAAATGAGAGAAAGCTCTTAATCACTTAAAATCCCAAAATTATGAATAAAAAAATGAGATATTTAAACATACATATTAATGGTTAATATTATTATTTATAATTTTTAGGTTGAATATTAAAAAGAGTATAAAAATAATTGGAAAATATAAGTGTAGTGTGCTGAACACACACATGAATGACAAAGAGAGGCAAAACACACACATTACATTGAATGAGAAAGTGGAACATGGATGGGTTTTAACTTAATATGAACTATTTTACAATCATTAATATTTCATAATATAAGGTTAATGAGAATAATTGAGTATTATGGTTATATATTCATTCAAATTCAAATGAATTTATAATCAAACTTACATGATTACCATTGAGATCTAATGAAAATGGCAATGAAAAGAAATGTGGAGGAGAGGTTAATCTTGTTGAAAAAATATTTTGGAAAGTAATCATAGACCATTTTTAGGTCTATGGTCATTAATAATATCCTCCTTATGTTAAGATGTTCTATGAACATGAAAGGAGAATATGATATTGTATTTATATCCCAAGGTGTTGGACTGTTTGAATTCCAAAACTACCCCTCAAGTTAGCTTGAACATTTATCCTTGATGAAATACAAATTTCAAGAACTCATATTATATATATATATATGTATGTTTTTAGTTCAATATACAAATTATTTGTATATTTTACTTTTGTATCCAATGTTATGGAAATTTTCCAAAACCAAGGATTGTTGTCCAGTTTTATACAGAATTTTTCATTGGCCACCAAGTGAATGGGTTTTAGGAAAGGATGATGCCATCAAGTACAAATAATTTATACTAAAATATTGGGAATGTATATCATTAATTTATATCCACATAATTTCAGCATAATTTGGAATCTATCTTGGGTGAAAATCCAAGAATTATGGGATATTTTCAGTATCTCGAATAGAATTTTGGGCCAAATGTTCAGGAATCAATTGGTAAAAGTATTGGTTGACTTGGGACTTATTTTTTTCATCCAAGTTGAAATAGAGTTTCCTTGGACTTATGGTGGAGTTTAAATGAATTTATACTTATGGATTATTCCCAGAAAATATAACATCACATATGGTCTAGTTTCATCAAAAAATTATTTTGGCCTTCTTATGTGGTCCAAATACCCCTTCATAATGTTGAATTAGTCAATGATCCAGTTATTTTTTTTATTTTATTTTGAATCAGAATCACTAAAAAATAAAAAACACAAAATTTTTATCATTTTATTGAAATATAAGATCAAAACATCATACCACATTTTAAATTAATTAATTCGAACAATGTTCTTTATATATTTTTATAATTAAAAAATGAACTTTTAAAGGAAATTTACCATTTTTCTGTGGAAATTTAGTATTGGGAGTACAATGAAATCATGAATTAATATCCAATATCAAGTCCCCATTTACAAGGGTTTCAAATACACCTATCATTAGAACCTTTATACTTTTATGACCTTATTATTCAATCCTTGAGTCTTGAAAAACCAAGGGTGTATTGGTAGGTTTTTATCATGTCATTAGTTAGAGCACAAACAATGTGATATTTATCTACTCTTATGAATATTATTAATTTTTTCCCTTAATTGAGATATGATTATAAAATATATATTCATACATATAAGGTACATATGATGTTATTTTCTACTAGTATGAGTGGTATGTGATGTACTCACCTACTAGATGAATAACATTTGATGTATTCATTGATCAGGTCTATCTATACCAAGAAAATCAAGATTTTTTAAAGAGGCTATATAGGATTCATATATACTATATCCAATAAATAGTTGATTTCTTGAAAAATGATAAATTTGAAAATAAATTCTAGTATGTGATGAGTTTGGTGGAAACATGTATACAAATTATGATAGATTTAAATAAATCATATTATGATCTTTCACGATGGAAACAACCCATGGGTTACTTGATATATATTTATTAGAAGTAATATGTATAAGAAAAAGAATAAAATCCATGTAGTGTAATTGGAATGTGAATACCATCATCATGAAATCATCAATGCATGATTGATGAGGAACACTAAAGAAATAAACTAATGCTTCTTTCCTCTGAGGTAGTACACTGGACTTTGATTCCATATTCATATTTTTAGGAATCATAATCACTAAAGTGGTGTAAGTGCCTTTACTGAGTGATGAATGGTTCATTGGGATAAAGATTTATTTTTCAAGGTTTCATACATCCAAAGTGAAAAAATTGAAGGTATCATATACCTTATATATCCATCATTGGTACTCATCATTAAATAAAGAGTATTATCCATATTAATTGTATATAGTTCCATCTCATGATACTCATAAATTAAAACCCATTTGTGTATTGATCATTATACAATTAAATAAACATGTTCTATTAAAAAATCGAGTTTCCTAATAAAATATACACTATATAAACTATGTAAGAGGTTGAAACTAGATTTAGGCACTCATATTCCATGAATGAAATATCATAATCCAATCATATCATATGATATATACTAAATACAATGTTCTATATTTCTATATGATATAATCATATCATAGGATATGATAACCATCTCATGTATATAGTTTCCTATGATCTAGGTATATATAAAAATATTATATACCCTTTTTTATGTGTATATCCATCAATCACCAACTTTAAAAAAAATACCACGAGGACATAATGCAAAAAACTAAAAATATTTATGAATCAATACAAAACAATTTTTGATATGTTTTATTAAAACATATTCATTTGAAAATAATCACTTCATACAAAATTTAATCCTTATACAAAGTCCTAACTATGTGGACTTATGAGCCTCAGTAGCATTGAAAAAAAATTTAATCCCTATTTAATAGATATATAGAAAGAGAGACGTCTAGAAAAGTGTCAGTTCAACTGAATAAAATAAGTGTCCTAGTGAGATCTCTATCAAATATTATCATATCTCATATGAAAATTTTCACTATATAATATATTAGATAATATATATATATATATACTTATATAATCCATTTTCACTTGATATAAAGTGACCACTAGACATGAAAAAATGTAAAAAAAGTGTTGTTCCTTTCATTTATTTTTGATTCTATAAGGAAGACTGGCCTAGTAAATGAATACATCACATGAAATTCTTCTAGAAGATGAGAACATTTTATGTCCCTCATCAATGTAGCTAAACACATCATATATGACTCAACTATGACTATCCATGTATTTCCTCATTCGAATTCAATCAAGGTCCGAATGTGTTTTCTCTTCAGATGAGTAAAAAAATTTCATCATGGAAGAGATCCAACCAATGACATGATTAATAGAATACCTAAACACCCACTAATTAGATATGAATAATTTTATTTCATAGGAAAGGTATTAAGAAATGATATTTCTCATGCTAAGAATCATTCCAAACATAGGTACAATAACTACTGGAAAAGGGCTTTTTGCAATGGTCCATTTGCGACGGTATCCCATCACAAATGAACTTTTGTGACAGGGTCCCGTCTCAAATAGAACATTGTCAAAAAGAGAATTGTAAATATTACCTTCTGCGACGCATCATCTCAAAAAGTTATTATTTGTGACAGGCAGTGACTCTGTCTCAAATAGGTTCGATGATTTTTTTAAAAACTATTTGCGATGGGCCAACCACCCATCACAAATAGTTTTCCTGATTTTTTTAAAAAAACTTTTTTTGCAATAGACCATCACAAAAACTCTATAAAATACAAAAAAAAAAAACAAACCCCTTTGTGACAAGCTCATCACAAATAATTGAAAAAAATTAAATAAAATAATATTAATAATAATATAATATTAATATAAATGAAATCATAATATTAATATTAGTATAATAAAATTATTTATAAAATAATAATAATTGTAATATAATATTAATATAAATTAAATAATAATATTAGTATTTGTAAAATAAAATTAATTATAAAATAATTAAATAGTATAATGATATTATTATTAATATTAGTGAAATAATACTATTAATATTAGTAATATAATAAAAACCTCAGTATTCTCAAAAATATAAAAATATATTAATTAATAAAATAATAAATATAATAAAAATTAAATAAATAATAAAAACTATAATATTTAAGACAATATAAAAAATGTACTATTTAAAACTTTAAATAGTTAATATTACAAAAAGATGCATTCAAATGTTTCGTTATAAAATAAAAATACATCACTAAGGGGGAGGGTCGTCTGAAGGAGCTGGAAGAGATGGTAGAGGGAACTCCATCCCAAAACTACGAGTTAGACATCGCATGTACTCCATATGCTCCTGCTCTTGCTGATGCCACCATCGATGAATCTCATCTTGTATCTCCTTCCACTACTACTGCTACTATTGGAGGAACTCTTTATCCTACTGCTGCTGCCACTGATACATCTCCTCATGCTCCCTACACATAGTCTCTATAAGCTCACTATGAGCTCGTAGCCGCTCCTCATACTATGGATGAAATGATGATGACTCTCTAAAAGCTCCTCTTGAGTTGGATTCCAACATTTTAGAGGTGCCATAAAAACCCCTAGGTGTCAATTGAGATGTGATAACAACAACTCGACCTTTCTCGAATGCATACTCGGTTGTCTGCATCCATGTTGCATCATCAAATCAGGGGGCACAGGTTTGACCATCGGTCTTGGCCTGAATCTCACCATGTGTCTAAGATATCATGGCCTCATATGACTCCTTCAATTATAATTTAAAATTAAAATAGTTAAAATATTATTTTTAGTTAAATTTAAAACTCAAAAAGAAGTTATACTGACCACAATCTGATGCTGGCGAGCACCTGGATCACTGAACATGCTCCTATAAACATCGTAATCCATAATATCGGGTTGTGCGACTGCCTATATGAATATAAAACAAATTTTTTACATTTAAAGTTATATACAATATTTAAAAAAATTTACTTACCATATGATCCCTATGCGTACTGAATGTATGACTACCAGCTCGATGTGTTACCTTCTATCTCCCCCGATTTTTCTGACCTACTGATGATTTACTCTAAAACCACCTACTCAACCAGTGTGTACATAATCCATCCCAAACCTGAGATGAAATATAATCAGGTTGGTGGATGTGACATGTCTCATCAAACTCTATTACTCCTACTTTATCCATTGATTTCCTTTCCAAATTGTATAAAAACTGAGTGCAACATGGATTCATAGCTCCTTAACATGCCTTTTAGATAGCCTCACACATACTCTCATCAATGGGATACCATAATCCCTATAAATAATTTATTATATCAAGTTATTAATTAAATTAATTTCAAAATAAATATTATTTATTTACGTACCAGCCAATGCTCAATCATGCATTGTTGTACATCAATGGGAATATGATCCCATGACACCCATGCCTCAGAAAAATAACTACGCAATATAGTGCTCTCCTATCCATCATCTATATGCGTAAAGCTATGGAAAAAAGAACAATTAATCAAACAATTATAAGATAAATAAATTAATGAAAACTAACTAAAATACATAGGTAAACATACCTCTACGTGTGTGGATCGAACATAAGATGTGGACATTGCTTAAGTGTAGGGTTGAGAATCATCCATCAGGAAAGACCATGCCCCCTCCAAGTTCTCCCTAAAATGACAACAATCTGAGGGTCTGATGATCCGACATCTTTCTCATCCAAAGGTAGATCGACCTCCAGCAACAGACGATACAGATCCTCATCCATATAAAACACGAAATGATTGTGTTAGAAAATAGTTGAAAACAACTATTATATATAGATATATATTATATATAATTATAACTAACACTTAACTGTGTCAATGTTCATATTCATCTTCATCTTCATAGCTGTTGATGTCGATGTATTTATCTTCCTCCTCAGCATCATCGATTTCCATATTAGTTTCAGTTTCATCATCTCTTTGTATTTCAAATTCATTTGTAACATCATTAACATCATTATCACTATTGGCCCTTAACTGTAGAGTGTCATCAATGATATTCATGTCTCTTCATGAAAAATATGGATTCAGAGTAGTCTCTTGAAATTTTTTAATTATTTGTACTTCAGCGGAACTACATTCAATTTTAGTAAACTGATTCTCTCAAGATTAATTTTTATTATGCTCCACCAATCACCCAACTCCCTTGATGTCACACAGTAATTTTCATAATAAATTTGATGTGCCTGATGATCCAATAAAAATGGCTCATCTACTGCAGGAAGTTTTTTATATTTAATATCAATGATTCCATGGATCAGATGAACATGAAATCCTCTCTCAGTATCCAAACACTAACATTTAAACATCATTATATAATGTTGTCCCAGATAACATAGTTCACTGATTTCTTCCAGCATGTCATAAAAGTCAACATCAGCTTCTCTATGATGAGATCCTCTCATGAAAGCACCACTATTCATTGTTTTTTGATTCCCCATATGCACGTGTGTGAAATCAAAAACCATTAACCACATATGCATTATAATATTTAACCATTTTGGATGGTGGGTTACTTAATACACACAATTTATTATCAATTTTATCAGCATGTTGAGATACCTGAAATTTTGTAAAATAATTATCACTATAACAAGTATTAAATTGATTTTTTATATAAAATAAAAAGTAATTTATGTTACCAGTTTTTCAAACCAGTAGGAATTTTTTTTGATGACGTTATTCAAGAGAAGCTGTTGTAATTTGTGGAAACTATTTCTTGATATAATTATCATATAACCTAAAAATAAAATAATATTAATATACTATTAGAAAAATTATATAATAAGTGATAGGAGAACTCACAGTATAAATGGTTTCATTTCTTCATAGATGAGAAAAATATATGTATGAGTTACGTGATGTTCATCATTTGAAATCCATCATTCATGAATTCTATTGAATCCATGTTTGGATTGAATGAAAATTGAAAATTTATTTCTCATTTCATCGTCAAAATTTCCCTCATTACGGATCATGTGGTTTTGTTTTGGGGGATATTTAGATTGAAAGTAATGAGAGAGAAAAAGAAATTTTCTCTTGCAAATAAGATTATGTTATTAAGCCTTTAACTGACGCTTTATTATGTACATTTTTTTCAATTTCTTCATGCATCTGTCAAATGGGTATGTCCATAAAAACTGTACCAGACCTCTACATTTTGTTTCATGTGGAAAATGTAATATCAAATGTTCCATTTAGTCAAAAAAACCTAGTAAAAATAATTTTTTTCCAGTTTAGATAAAATTAAAACTATATCTTCATAGAGTTTTCTTACTATATCGTAGTATGTTGTCGATGCACAAATGTCTTGAAAAAATATGACATTTCTGTTAGCACATCCCAAATAATAGGATTTAACAAACCTCTTAATTAAATCAGTAGAAGTATTTACTTTAAAACACGATAGTCATGACTCTCCAATTCGGTAATATGACCATTTCTGACACATCTTCTCAAATTAGAGGAATAACCATATGGAAGTCTCAAATTTATAATCCAATGACAAAATAATAAGCAACTCTATTTAGACAGTGAATAAGATGCTTTTGGATTCATTAACTTCTCTGATATGACATTTTCAAATAGTTCAAGTTCTGGTCACTTACAAAATTGGGAATGATCTAATCATGACTTTAAATTATCTTTGGTCCTACCTGGTGTATCCATAAATGTATGAAATAAATTATCAAAATAGTTCTTATCAACATGCATCACATCCAACATGTGATGGACCAAAAAATCAGACCAATATGGAAAATCCAAAAAAATGCTTCGTTTTATCCAATTGTCCTCTTTTCCAAACCCATCAATCTTCTATTGGTTTATTGTTGGTCTAAATGTGATGGGATGTAATGAAGAGACAATTGATTTTAACTCTATACAAGATATCATTGTTGGAGGCCCATATTTCTCAAATATTATTTTTCTGAAATGATATTTGTTTCTTCGAAAAAGTTGATCAGTTGGAAAAAATATGCAATGGCAGTTGAAAAATAAGGTTTTTTACCATTGACGAGCATAAATGCTTTTCTGTCTCTCATACAGTATAAACATGAGTTTGGACCATGTGTACTCCATCCAGATAACATGCCATATGTTGGAAAGTCACTAATTTTCCACATCAATGCAGCTTTCAGTAGGAAGTTTTGTTTCGAAGCAACATCATATGTATTGACACCATTACTCTATATTGAATTTAACTCATCAATTAATGGGTTTAAATAAACATCAATATTCTTTTTTTAATGACCTAGAATTAATAAGGTCAAAAACATATATAGATATTTCATCAACATCCATGGAAGTAAATTGTACAGAGTTATAAAGACAAGACAACATGAATACTGACTACCATAAGAACCAAATGGACATAAACCATCAGTAAACAAGACCTAATCACACATTTTGGGATTTCAAAGAAAAATACGGATGCACTTGGTCAAAATGTTTCCACGAATCTCCATCTGAGGGATGATTTAAGATTTTACTAGTTGAAATACTGGTTTTTTTCCATGACATCAATGATGATGTGTTTTGAGACATAAATAAATTCTTTAATATCGGTGTGAGTAGAAAATATCTCAATTATTTTATAGGAGTAAATCCAGAGTTCCCTGGATGAGCTTCTTTATACCTTGATTTTCCACTTGTAAGATAATTATCCAATGAATAATTTTCACCATAATATAAAATATAGTCATTTGAACATGCATGAATCATCTGATAACTAAGACCCAGATTACAAACCAACCTCTTTCTCTCATACAAATTTATAGGCAACATATTTCCTTTATGTATTAGTGTTTTTTAAAAATATAATATCTGATTAAAACAACTATTTGACATTCCATTATCTGATTTAATATCTATAAAGTTAGAAACTGCTTCAAACCTGCTTATCTTGCAACAAGGATATAAGGCATCCTCACCAGACCTCAATGACACATCTAAATGAGATGGTTCCAACTTAGGAGTTAAATCAATATCAGCATGAGTTTCAGGTTGTTGAATAGATGGACCTGCCACAACATGTACTAAATTTTGAAACTGTGCTGGATTTGGAACCAAATTATTAGTATCTTCTTTGGAACCGCGTTCACTATGTTGATACCAAAAAATATAATCTGGTTGAAAATAAAAACATAATAAATGACCTCAAACATTGTCAAATGTTTCATACATTCTCAGAGCACATTTTCACAAGGACACTAAATTGTCCCTTCTAAAACAAACTTTGGTTTTTATGATACAAATGATAAGAAATCTTGAACACCCTCAATATATAAAGGATTTAAACTAGAACCATTTGGATTCCTGTACTAATTTATCCAAGCACAATCATCTAATAATGAATCTTGACGACTTCATCATTCCATATTTTTCTAAAAAATATGAAATAATTAGTTATTTTGTATAATTAGATATAAGATAAACACTATCCAAAATAAGAAGACAATTAAATTATCTTTTTTTAGAAATTTATAACAATTTCTATTATTTTATAATTATTTATACTATTTTTAAGCTTTTATACTAATCTACACTCATTTATAAACATTTATACTAATTACCACTAATTATTATTAATTTCAAGTATTTTGTACTAATTATTGTTAATTATTAGCAACACAATTTCCAATGTTTTGGCGACATCTCTTTTGCCCGATGGCTCATCCCTTTGAAACTTTCTACGACTAAAATAACTATGAAAAGTCTACTCTAATGTACATATATCTATTTTCTTATGAACAAGGATGGAGAGCAGGGAGGCTTTACTGCACTGCTCTCTATGCTTGTGAAATCGAAAATAAATATTTATACATCAAAGAAGACTTTTTATAGTGATTTTAGTCATAGAAATTTGCAAGGGAATGAGTCGCTGGAAAAAAGAGCCTCTTTTGTCCGATGGCTCACCTCCTTACAAATTTCTCTAACGTAAATCACTATGAAAAATCTAATCTAACGTATGTTCAAGCATATTTTTTATATTTATTTCAGTGGGAGAAAGTTGTAAAGAGCTATGACATCAATCAAAAGGAATGCCACCAATCCGCTGAAAATTATGCTAATTTATCAATGCACTCAAATTTATTGTGATTTATTACTAATTAATCTTAATTATACTAATTATTACTAATTATTACAAATTATTTATAATTAATCCTAATTATTATAAATTATTTCTAATTAATCCTAGTCATTACTAATTATTTCAAATTGTTTCTAATTAATCCTAATTAATACTAATTAATCCTAATTATTACTAATTAATCCTAATTATTACTAATTAATCCTAATTATTACTAATTATTTCTAATTAATCCTAATTATTACTAATTATTACTAATTATTTCTAATTAACCCTAATTATTACTAATTAATCCTAACTATTACTAATTAATCCTAAATATTACTAATTAATCCCAATTTTTAAAAATTATTACTAATTAGTACTAATTATTACTAATAATAACAAATTATTTCAAATTATTATAAATTATTATAATTTATTTCTAATTATTATAAATTTTTACTAATTATTGCAAATAAGTTCTAATTATTACTAATTATTTCTAATTATTACAAATTATTTCAAAATATTACAAATTATTACAAATTATTACTAATTATTACTAATTATTACTAATTATTACAAATTATTTCTAATTTATCCTAATTATTACTAATTAATCCTAATTATTACTAATTAATCTTAATTATTATCAATTAATCCTAATTATTACTAATTAATTATAATTATTACTAATTAATCCTAATTATTACAATTAATCCTAATTATTACTAATTATTTATAATTATTACGATTTATTTCTAATTATTACTAATTATAGATAATTAATCCTAATTATTTCTAATTATTACTAATTATTACTAATTATTACTAATTATTACTAATTATTAGTAATTATTTCTAATTCTTTCTAACTATTTTTAATTTTTACAAATTATTAGAAATTATTAAATATTATTAAAAATTATTAAAAATTATTACAAATTATTTATCATTAATCCTAATTATTACTAATTAATCCTAATTATTATTAATTATTACTAATAATTACTAATTATTAGAGTTTTTTTACTAATTATTACTAATTATTACAACTTATTACTAATTATTAATAATTATTACAAATTATTGATAATTATTACTAATTATTTCTAATTATTTTTAATTAATACTAATTATTGACAATTATTACTAATTAATCTAAATTATTACTAATTATTACTAATTATTACAATTTTTTTCTAATTATTTATAATTAATACTAATTATTTCTAATTATTTCTAATTATTACAAATTATTAAAATTTATTAAAATTTATTACTAATTATTACAATTTATTACTAATTATTATAATTTATTGCTAATTATTACGATTTTTACTAATTATTACCATTTATTACTAATTATTACTAATAATTAATAATTAATACTAATTAATACTAATTAATACTAATTAATACTCATTAGTACTAACTAATACTCTTTAGTACTAATTAATACAAATTACTACTAATTAATACTAATTAAATCTAATTAATACCAATTAATTTTAATTAATACTAATTACTACTTATTAATACTAATTAATCTAATTAATTCTAATTATTACTAATTATTCCTAATTATTTTGAATTATTACTAATTATTGACAATTAATCCTAATTATTACTAATTATTGCTAATTATTACAAATTATTACTATTGACTACAATTTATTACAATTTATTACAAATTATTACATTTTATTACTAATTATTACTAATTATTTCAATTTATTACTAATTATTTTAATTTATTACTAATTATTTCAACTTATTACTAATTAAAACTTAGACATAATTATTCATTAAAATAAATACTGAAAAAACAAATATCTAATTATAATTTAATTAAATTACATCTAATTAACAAAAATTATAAATTATTTAAAATAAAACAAATTAACTAAATAATAAAAAAATAGATAAATACCTTGAAAGTGAAGCTTTTGGAGTATAAAAGTCGCATATTATGCTTTGATTTTAAATTTTAAACTTTGAAAATTTTTAGAATTTTATTTCCAGAAGAGATAAAGAGAGAAGTTGAGAAAGGAGTAAAATGAGAGGAAAAACAGATGTAGGTTTATATAGGTTAGATTATTTGCGACGAGCTTATTTGCGACGGGACCCGTCGCAAATGTTCTCTGCCCGCGTTAATTAGAGTGGGCCGTTAAGAAGTTATTTGTGACGGGCCCCGTCGCAAATGGGTACCTGCCGCTCCTTTCCTGCTTGTTCAGTTTCTTGCTAAAGAATGATGTGCTGCCTCTTTGAGTGTCTTTGTTGAGTTGTTGCTGTTGAAGGGATTTTTTTACCTCCATAAACTGTAGTGGTAATGAATTTACACGGGGCAATTCTGATTTTTAACTCTAGTTTTGGTTTTCTCTACCCATTTGGTCATGAGGAACTTCCTATATGTGATTTTGACATACCTTTGGCTCCATCCTTCTAAGCGTGCTACACATCAGACGACTTGGATGTCATGATCTCTGACTTTATGAGGAACATATGACTTTTGGAAGTTTGGTGTTTGTCTGTTATTTCCCTATGAAGTGTTAGATCTCATATACAACATATCTGCACAGAAATTTTGGACCGTCTGCATCCTCTTGATAGTGCTTGCTAAAAGTGTCTCTTTGTCTTGTCTTTCTCTATTTTCCTAGTTTGTCTCCCCGTCAATCCTTGCTAGTGTAAGCTTGTTACACCCCATGTTTGTATTGGATTTTGGATTTAATAAATTCTTTGGGACATGAATTGGGTGTCCAATTTATATCACCACTTTTCTAAAAAAACATGTCAGATCCATCCAATTAATAAGTCTCCACTTATTGTATCATGATCCTTGTACTCATTCTTATCTTAACATATCATCAAAACCCATAATACTCAATGTTGATAATCAATTATGGACAACTAAAAGCTGTACATTGAGGGGATATTATCATTCGACTTTTATATTAAGGTAAATTTTAGAACACCTTAATGAATGATGAATGAAGATTTACTATTTTATAAAATCACAAGACATTATGAAACCATTCTATAAATATATTTTATATCATATACCAAGAGGCTCAAAATGACCGTAATTATTCTTGTGTTGTGTTAACTGTTTCACTAGTAGATCTCTTACATTCTCTTCTATACCCACACAAAAGATCATCACATCACCCATATCAATGTTATCTTATTCGAGATGATATTTTTGAAGGATGTGTTTGTTCCTTTGGCGAGATTAGGGTTCCTCTTCTTGGGAAATAGATCCATTATTGTTGCATTAAATCTCAATTTCTCCATCAATTTTCAGAACAACCTCATGTTTCAAAATGTACTTCTTTATCAAAATATGTTCCTTCACAATATCTGATGGAGTGATGTACTATTACTCTATTATCTAGTCTGACAATGCTATAACACCCTATTATTTTAAATTAAAAATTCTCTAAAAATAATGTGTTTGATACCTTTCTTCGCACACAACACCAAACCATAATGAATCGAGGAACACCATATAAGCATTAAAATGTATTCATATAATTGGTGGAGTGAAATAAATATAACCGAATAATAAAATATATATACAAATAAAATTGAAGGTCATTATTAATACTAGAGCACTGATGAAAATTCAACCAGTGAAGTTAAGTAACTAATAATATTGATTTATTCTTTACAATGTAACCCTTATAAAATTGGATTTTATGTGCTTTATTTTAAGATACAATATAGATTATGAATAAATTATACATTTAATTTGAATAATATATTAACGCCATTTTTATTATTATTTGGTATGAAATGAATGTAAGAATGGTTAGTATTTTAAAAAGTTTATTTTCCTATGAATTTTCATTATTTTTTTTGTTTTTATTTAAAAGATAAATTCTCCAAATTTATAATTTTTTTTGTAAAATTATAAATCAGTTGTATATTTAATATTTCAATATTATCTAAATAATTGGTTTTTAGGTGAATAGTGAAATTGACATTTTGTATATATTATTCTCCAAATTATAATTTTTATTATTATTTGTGTATTTTGTATTTTTTTGAAATAATTGGTTTTTAGGTGAATAGTGAAATTGACATTTTACCAAAACTATATATTTTTAATTATATAAGAAAGAACTAGATGTTTATAAAACATTTTAATCTATTAAAGGATTATTAAAAGAGTGTAATATATATTTTTAAATATTATTATGAATTTATATAACCTATTTTAATCATTTTATGAACTTAAGTAATATTTTCTAATAAATGACATTCGTTTTAGTCTTCTCTTAAAATTAAATATTATTTTTTTTAAATTATGTTTTTGATTTATTTTAAAGCCACATAAATTATATTTGTTTTATAAAAAACCAATTTATAACTTGTAATTAAAATAAATTTATAATTTATTCTACACATAAATTATATAATTAAAAATGAACTTTCACTAAAAATAGGTTTTTACACATAACCTGCACTAATATTAAAGTTGAGTTTTCCTAAAAATAGAAATTTTATATTATAAAATAGATTTTTTATTTTGAATAATTAACTAAAAATTATGTAATAAGAGAATCTTTATTTTAAGGCATTACTATTAAATTACAAATGTAATCATTATTTACCACGGTAAAACCAAAATTTTATAAAAAAATGCTATGAGTAATGGGATTAAAAAATGTTCAAAACATGTGTGAAAATACATTTTTGAGGATTAATCAACCTAATTTCTTCCCCCACTCAGTTAATGTCCATTTTTGGAGCCCCATTTCCTATGAAAGATGTTCCCTCTATATATTAATTTGAAATATTTTAAAAAATATGATTCTAATTATTTATAAAAGGGGCCTCTCACAACCACTTAAATACAAAAAGAAAATTCAGTTTTATCTATAAATACTACCCTTATTATATAGTCTATAATACCATAACTTTTAAACTATCCACTATTCAAAACATATTGGATTAATACGTCAATTTACAAGGAATCCTCTAAAGCAAACACAAAAATTTCAACATAAATTCTCAATTTTCCTAAATATTTATCTGTTTATTCAT
Source organism: Viscum album (assembly GCA_963277665.1). Taxonomy (NCBI): domain Eukaryota; kingdom Viridiplantae; phylum Streptophyta; class Magnoliopsida; order Santalales; family Viscaceae; genus Viscum; species Viscum album. Next base: position 1,681,593,242 of record OY728135.1, read on the forward strand.
AGTTATTCAATAATATTTTTATAATTAATATATATCCAAATATTTATTTTTTTATACTTAATTTTATTATTCTCTAGGAATAACTGTTAAACATCATTCCCTTTTTCAATAAACAAAAAATGAAATCGCCATTCATGCGTTGCGAGAACTACCATCTCCATTAAGAAATGAATTTTATTTTCACCACCACTTTTATCATTGTTCTTTATAAGGGTTAAATTGAAGAATAAATGTTACATATATAATGAAATTATTATTTTTATTATGAAAATTTTAATCCATCATCTTTCTATCTAATTCTTTGATAAATGAACACGATAATCGTTCGTTGTGAGGACTATCACCTTTACAAAGTAATGTATCTCATTATCAATTTAGTTTATTTATTACTCGTTAAAATATTTTGAAACTTTATTATTCTAATTAATATTATCTAAATGATATAATTAATAATTTTTAATAATTATATTTTTCCCAAAAACTACTTTCATATTCATAACCATCCATTAATTACAGTATATTCATATTTAGGCCAGTCTAACCACTTACTTAAACTATTCCTTAAAATAATGACATGGATAAATATGAGAACATTATTACTTATAATATATCAAATAAATAATAAAATAAATATATATTTTTCTTCTATATTGGTAATATTAATATTAAATTTATTAATTAATATTCTGACATCTATTTGTTAAAAATCACTAAAACTTGTTCATCGTCAATTTTATCATTATGGAACATTACCAAAACTACCATAGAATGAAATAATAACAATATAAATAATTATTAAAAATAATTTATGCTACCTTATATTATTTAGGAATGATTATATTTGTGTAAAAATTTAAGAGAAATAATACTATTATGATACTAGTTCAAAATGGTCAAAATTACTCACACCTGATAATGGAAATAGATAATAACTAACCAATATACATGTAAATAATAAATTTAAATGGTATTTTTATATGAAAATTAATATAAATAGAGTTATTAAATAGGTTATTATGATAGTTTTTTATACAGGGGATTCAAGAACATCAAGGAAGTTGAGCATTAAGGTAAGTGTTTCTTGTGTCAAATTTTCTCCCATTGAGACATATTTCTTATTATAAACCTTATTATTCTTATAATGGTGAATATAATTCCCCTTTAATACTTCTTATCATGATCCCAACATTATTAAATTTATTTAACTTTTATTTTAAATCATATCTTATAAGGTGTTATGACTAAGATATTTCTAAGGTTGTAAGGGTTTCTCTCTCTCTCATTTTCATGTCTATGAGATATTTTTGTTATAACACACCATCCATTCTTTTATATATTTTATTCACTAACTCATTAATTTAATGTAGGAAAATATATTACTTTTAATGTTATTCCATGATCTCCTTCTCAATATCCTTTGATTCTTATATTACCTATACCGTGAAGGTTTTTTATGAATCCCATTTTCATTTGATATTACTTTTGAAAGATAATCCATTGGGGGAATTTTTATAGTTTTATATATGAGACCCACATAACTTTATTCTCCTCTAGAAATTATTGGGGTATATTTTTCTTCACCCTATTTTATTTCCCCCTTGGATCATTATTTACCTGTTGTAAACAAATTGACCCTACATTTTCTTTTTAGTCAGGAAGCTCCCTTTTTCCAAGTCCATTTTTATATTATTATTTTGAAAATGTTATAATATTTGAAATAATAATTGATTAAGTTTGTTTTCTACTACTTGAACTTATTTTAATGTTTTAATGAAAATTTCAATTTCTTTTATATGGGTTGTTTTCATTAAAGTGTGAAAATAATCTCTTTGTATCATATTTAGTGTAGAATAATCATTCCACCAAATTTTTCATTTTATATGAAACATTATCTCATTGTTTTTCATGTTTAAAACAAAATATTTTTCACATAGGTGTTAATATTTTTCTCTTAATTTTGTTTCAAAATATCAATGTTATTTTTTATATAAAATGTCATTTTCTATAATATAAAAAATATTTCTTATCTAATATATTATTCATTGACATATATTATGATTGATAAAAGACATTTCTTAAATAATTCCATCATATATATATATATTTATATAACTTATAAAATATTCCTCTCAATCAATTAAATGATCCATCACTACTTTTTTCGTTCCAAATCATCCTCTACTATCGACATGAATTTTTCTTCCAATGCTTTTCCATTATGAAGACTCTATATTTCATTATTTTGGTAAAAGCGTGTTCACTAAGATTTTGTATGTGTATTTATTGAGGAATTATTAACTTTATCATATACCAATTACTCGATAATGTGTTTTTTTGAATTATTCCTATATTTAAAGCTATGAAATTTATTTATTTGTAATTTTATTAACTTAATGTATATTGATTACTCTATACGGTGTTACTTCAAGGAATTATTAGATATAATGATATTTCATTATTCAATTTAGTCAACACTAAAAATATATATACTTGGAATTTATAAACTAATATTTATTGATTACTAAGGCATATTGATTATGTATTGTATTGGTCATTTATTGTATCATTTGATGAATACATTAGACTTAATTAGTTATGGTTGTTTCCTGATATAAAAAAACCCTTGATGAATCGATAGGTATCATGAGACAAATTAGCTTGGTTATTTTGTGGCGGGTTTTCCAAGATCATATATTTCCTAGACACCTGAACTGGAAATGATGATCATGATATCTAGTATCTTGATGTATAATATTAGGTAATGGAATTATTCCTTTGAAATTAGGATTTTCATAGCTAAAAAACTATTTTTTAATCCATGTGATTGTCTATATTTTTATGTTATCCATAGATTTATTTCAAGATCACATGTTCAGTTTTATGGAATTATTTGTCTCTTATTTATTCCTTCTATTTTAGTCATATAATTATAGCGTCTGATATATGTTTTCCCCTAATGAGAATTTGACATCACCATGATTACGTTTCAATTTCCCTAGGTTATAAATAAAATCATTATATATGATATGTGTAAAAGGGTATCATGTTGGTAAATTTTTTTTGGAAATGTTGAAGGATTATTATGTGTTATGTATGTTTCTATACAGTGGTAAATGTGTCAATTTTATGAGAACAAGATGGTAATTGTTATTTATAATTTTTTATTAACTCTCTAATACTCTAAAACTAAAACTATGTGATTCAATATTTTTTTTAGTTTTTTTGTAACTATTAATTATATAAAATTCATCCACATTAGTTCATTTCAAATGTGATATGTAAAGAAGGTACATAAGAGTACTATATCCAGGAGTGTTTTTAAGGCTATAACAATGGTGGATTGTTTCAAAAACTTTCAAATAATAACTCTACAATTCTATTTAAACATTAAATTAGATTTATATATTATTTAATCCCTATGGAATTAGAATCTAGAATCAATGAAACCCTTTACATAGAGCTCATACTCTCCTCCAACAACCAATAACACACCCTCAGTTATTATCAAGTACTTAATAATAATCACCATAATAATATAGTAAATATTACCAATACTATATTGGTATATTCTTGTTATTTGAAGAGTACAGGTGAAATAATATTGATAACACAATATAGAATATACGATAGATCCCTTAGTGGAGGCATAAGGAATTCTATTAACATTTAAATCTTCTTAAAAGGAACCTAAATATTTCAAATATTTGTTCCATATAACATTGGTAAACAAACCTATCTACAGTTATTTATGCCAAAACTCTATAAATTCACCAATATAAGTGTCCTAATCTAGTCCATGTAACTTCTTAAATCTATATTTATTTATCTTTATACTCAGTTTTTCAGTTTCCTAACCCATTTCTATCATAGATAATAACTTACCTAGCCACATCATTGTAGAATTTAATGTTGGGATACCATTTACAATAAGGAATATATCATCCAAATTTAAATTTTTTAATATTAAAACATTCCCAATATTCATCTTATATACACAATAATAATCCATGTTTTTGATAAAACAATACTCTAACTATATCATTAAAATTTAAATTCGAAATCTAATAATAATTCTTTAATACACAGGCGGACCATTATAATATGCATACCTTAGTAGAATAATTTTTCAATCCAAAACCATTGTGTTGTATCCTATAAATGTCATTTGTAAGATCCTAGGTGTTAATATGAGGTAAAAATCTTTTAATTTTTGATTTTAATGCTTTTACAACCTAATGTGAATACCCTTTGAGATTATAGGGTTATTAGGGGTGTCTAGGACTTGTTCAGAGCCTGAATCCTAACTTTTTTGGAAAATTAGGACATTCCCCATGGTTATTAAAAATCGTGCAGGGCATGTCACATGGTTAATTATATCCATGCGAGGCTGGATAGTGGGGTTGTAAAGGCTGCACAATAAGAGGAAACCATGTGAATGGAGGTGCACATTAGTGCAATAGCCTATGAAGTTTTTGAAAGTGGGTTGATACATAGTATGCACATTGTTTGGAAAGCCATGGACACTTACTGTGTGAGGTGCCCCTCCTTTCAGTGAAGGGTTCACAGTTGGTGCATGGTATAGATAATTGTGTGTCCAAACATTATGGCCTATTAAATTGGGTAAAATTACCAATTTTGACTTCAAATATTTTATAACAAAAATATAATTTTCTTTATTCTTCTGTTGCATTGTAGTGGACCGTGGGGTGATCCTTTATAATCCAAATCCTAGGATTTACAACCATTTCTTTGTATGAGCATGTAATCGACAATCATTCATCTCATGGGACCACACCGATGAGCACTCAATTTAATTTTTTCTATTCTTCTTTTATCTTGGTATCAATGAAGATATTCAGGTATAATATTATATGCCCTATTTCAAGGTTCATTGTTCATTCTTCATTTTTCTCTCGATTTGAATCAAATCAGATGTTGATACTAAATGAGAACTCTAACATGGACCTATGATAGGCGGTCTATATTTTTCCCTTGAGGTTTTGTACTTTGTAGATATAGTTTATATTTTCCTACTCAAAGGATTTTTTAGAGGTACCTCAAATATTTATTGAATAATTAAATTTAATTAAATGGAATATGTGAAGGATTCTATTTGGTTTCATGGAGGTTTGTTGGAGGTTATTTCCCCAACAAAGTCCACCCATGTGGCGTTTCATGTGAATTACCCTAGAAATTTTATTTGTTAAACCACCCATGGGGTGATTTAATTCTTTTCCAGCTATAGGAAGCTTGATAATAAATTAATTAAACTCAAATTGGTTGAACGGGAGGTGGTTTACATCCTTTCCATGTTGATTTTTTTGATTAAATGATATGAATATGAATTGTTATATTTGTGGGTAAACTCATGGAATGAAATTGAATATGTATTGTGATATGAGTGGGTAAAATCATTGGATGTGAATTGTTGAGCTGGTAAATGAATTGAATGTTTAATGGTTACTTAGGATTCCATGAGTGTACTACATCATGGGTCATGGAAATGGTAGAGGAATATATAGAACTGTAATGCTCCTTGAAGCTTGATTATATAGAATGTTGTGGCCCTTTATACCCCTTGAATTATATTTTTTTGGGATCACAGTGGACATGGTATTTTGACAATCTCCTTGGACCCTAATTAAAGCCTAATCGAGTTTCCATTGAGATTCTATTGGGACTCAACAAGGATTCTTTGGATCTCTACAGCCTGTATTCAGTCCTGAAGGGTATGAAATTTATAATTATATGCAATGACCATGGTAAATGTGACATGATTGAGTATATGGATTAAATGTGGTATATGTGATGCTTCTAATTATATGTCTTGATCATGGTTTTTATGAGATATAGGTTATACAATGTGGCTATGGATGATATGAGATATTGTGTCTATAGCTAGGCTGTGGTATTTTCATACTTAAGCATTCTACTACCTTGATATAGGAACCTAACCCATGTTTTGTAGGGTGCGTTATTGGGATATACAATATCAATTATTTTTAGTATATATTCTTTGGGCACATTGCATTTATTACTGCTTAACTATGATATATAATTCATAATAAATTAGATTATATTTCACAACCATGAATTTTTATAAACACATTGGGTGGTGACCTACTAGGAATGTACCTAACACCCTATTTGAGCCATCATTGGGTACCTAGAAAGACTATTTTGATTCGGGTAGGGATCAGGGAAAGCACCCATAGTTTGATTCTTGACATTGGGTCATTCTTAGGAGCATGGGAGCATAAGACTGAGATGAGGCTCATTTTCCTATCTCAAGACATCACTTTTTTTGTATTTTTTTGTATTTTGATAAATTTATTGTACTAATTCCATGTATACCTATTTCGTTTACTTTGTATACATGTGACATGATTTTCAATTTTTATATGAGATCAATTCAGGCATTATTTATCTATTCTTATAGTTTATCTATTGTCTGACTATTATACTTCTTCTTTTGTTTAATATATATGATTTCTACCACTGTTTTATAATATGATAAGAGGAAATAGTCTATGCATAGACACACCCCTGCCCTCTCTTATAGTCAGCAACCTCTGGAATTTGGGCAGATGCACTTGATGCCATGTGACCAACTAGGATTGGGGCACCTTTTAGTGGTATCCAAACACAAGACTTTACAAAGTGGTACCAAAGGGTTTTATTTTTGAGTTCTATTTAATATTTTGTACAATATAAGGGTATAAGAAGGAAATTAAATTTGGTAATGAGCTATTCCTCAGAGTAGCTAACCCACATCTAGGAAAATTATAAATTTCTTCAAAGAGAAATTATTGTTATTTTGATTTTGACTATTATAGTTAATTTGATTCCACCATTGGGTGATGAACTTGAATTGTGATGTTATAATTGATACGATTGAGGATTTTATTTTTTTGAAACCTGATGATGTGAGGGAATACCATCTCAGGCATCATTTTTCGCACTTTACATGATTCACATACCATGTATTATTCTATTCCATATAGGATGCATTGCTTATTTTCATGATGTTGTGATAGGTTTCATGATTTATATTCCTTCCATTGTGATACAAAATTTTATGGGAATTGTGAAACATGGTTTGTACTTAGAGTTCCTACCATAACCTAAGAACTTTTTTCCTGATTAGACTATAGCAAACACACTAAGAATCCAATTATGGAATGTTGAGTCATAGACCATGAGTCACATGGAATGGAATATGTTATTGTGTGGATTTTATGGAATCCATATTTAGGTTTGTGATGAGAATTATCATTTTTGGATCAGAAATGTTGAACCATTTGGTTCAACCGTTTAATAATAAATATTAAATTTTAATGAAATCAAATGGAAATTGAAAACTGTGAAATAGATACTTGACCTTTGCCTGATTTTTTAGTGGGTAGTAGGCAGTGTCTCTAGTGAATTTTAAAACTATATATTTTTATGAATCCTATATTTAAGATAATTCTAGGTGGTACAACCTATTTATGGGTAGGTTTTGACCCATCATATGCTTTTAGCTGTGAAATTTTTATATCAAATCATTCATCGGTCTGTGTTTAGAATTATTAAGGCATTGTACCATAAATACCTCCAAGAGGGTGGCGATAATCCTACTCTAGATGTGTAGGGCCATGGAATAACTTTGGATTATCATATAGTGTTATATGAGGCACCAACATTTTTACTAGACACATGTGTTGTATAATAGAACATAATACATAATTCTATATTAGGTTCTAAAAAAATAAACATTTCATTCCAAACTTTGATACTGATAAATGTGACCCAATTTTTTATAAAAAATGTACAAAGTTGAAAGAAAATATTGGATAACTTAAAAAACCAAAGAAATTTTAAGATTAGTGTTTTAGAGAATTATGAAAAATTCTTATCAACATGGGTTCATAAAAAGCTGCCTAAAAATTTTCACTAACTATACCCAACTTTAACTGGTCATCAAATTCATCCATTTGAAATAATTCTATAAAAAGTTCATTTAAAATAATTCCTCATAACCTGTAAAAAATATAACATAAGAAGGGTGTTCTCAGATACTCAGTAAGTTTAAACAAAAGAGTAGTCAAACTGTGATCACTTGAAAACATAAGATGACCATAATGGAAAGTGATCATGAATATAACATTTGAAAATTATAACATGTATATCAAAGGTCAAAAACCTTATTCATGGAATAAATCATGTTTGTTCATAATAAATGTGTTATAAAATAATCAAATAACATGATACATGAGTGTGTAACAAAAAACATGTAATTTTTCCAATAACATATAACATGACACAATTATAAGTCAAGTATAACATCCCAGACTATATCACATGGTGTACAAATTCCCATAATTAAATTAGGTTTAATCCCTATCCCAATACAATGTATCATGAGACTAAAACATTTCCCAATGCAGTAGAGAGCTATATGGGCACAACCATTACAACATGTTCCTATATATGCGTGCCATATATAGAATCAAACATATGTAATAATCATATGTGTTACCTATGAAATAAAATGTGTATGGTAATATTTTCATGAAGCATAAATAGAGATAATATAATAATGGTATCCAATAAATAAAGGGATAAATAAATATTAAAAATTCATAAGGTTAAAAATAGATAAAAGATAATAATTTTCAACTGACTTGAAAACATGAAAAATAATGGTTAGAAATATGCCACTTAGGTGTTGTTTTAGGGAAATGAAAAAGAGTATTTGAAGAGGAAAAAAGAATAATTATTTTCATAAAGCTAGAAATGAAATAAAATAGTATTTCATGATAAAATGAGTAATTTAAAAAAAATCTTGGCATCTTAAAGCAATTTATGGAGTGTGCTTGAATATTGGATGGAAACAAAGAAGTTCCCTATAATTATCCTTACTTATCGGGGAGAATTGAGATGGAATATTTACGATTCATGTAAATCCCCATTAAAAAAAGGTGAATTGAGATACATAAATACATGTGGTACATACATATTGAACATGGGATTATTATATAAGGTAAATGAAGTGATAAATTGCATAAGAGAGAGAGAAAATGTAACCCAAAGGTAATTTCGAGGTTTGGAGAGATTCATTACTCCACACTTATATTTAGGGGTGAACACTTTAAAATCATGTATAATGGTTAATGAATTTGATTAAATTATTTTAGGACTATATTAATATTTTTAATAAATTTTTTTATGATTTTTTAACATCATATTACCCATTCATTAATAATATTTCATTATTTTAATGGTTTTGGGTGCATTCATTTCATGGTTTCATGATCGGTTCATTTGTGTATAATTATGGATTATCTTTTTCAATTGGGAATAAAAATCTCTAAGTGAAATTAAATGGTTTTAATGAAATTATAGGTGTATAAATGGTACCATATATCATTTTGGTTACTAACATGAGTGTGATTGATTTGATAAAATGTTAATTTTTGGTTGGAGTAGATTACTCAAGAGGGGGTTGAATTGTGTATCAAAAAAAATTTATGTTAAAGTTGGTTCTATGAAAATTTCCCCCAATTTAAAATAAATAAATAATACAAGTCAGTTTGTCATGAATTTATAAGAGTCCTGAATGTTTAATTAATTATTCAAAAGAGTGATTAGTTCTCAGCTATACTAATATAAAGATTAATATAACTTTTCAAACTAATCTACTAGTTCAAAACAATTATAAAAAATTGCTAAAATAACTATCAAAGTTCAATTTAGTTTTGTGAAAAAGTAATAAATAGAGAGTAAAACTAAAATTCAAAGGCAAAGCAGATATAAAAAAGAGGTTCACTCTCAAGCTGAGACTTAGCCCTCTCCACTTGGTGATCACCAGCCACCAAGTAGTATGATTTAATAAAAAGTTTGATCAACACCCTGGATTGGGGTTCACAACAGCACACAAGGATGTCCAAGTCACACTTGACCTCTACCAAAATTATTCATGAAAAAAAACAAACATGTCACACATGAACTATTCCATAGTTCTATGTGGGATAAAAAATGATAAATAGAGAGTGATTTTGAGGATATAAAGTATCCTCCACTTATGAACAGGAGTCAATGTGTGTGTAATAGAGAAAAAATACACACTATTCAAAAATGTAAACAAAAGAACACAACAGAGCTAGAGATATTGAATAAGGTTTAGAAATCTCTATTTGTTATGCAGTCAAGCTATGGACTTGATTAATGTAGTGGAAATGGAATTTGAGTCCTCTTCTAGAAGTTGGCTCCAAAACAAAGTATCCCAATCTCTATGGTCTGGCTTCCTGGAATGTGAAATGTTCAGCTCCTTTGAATGAAAGATGTTCATTATAGCTCATTAGGTTTATCTTGTCTTGTTGATCTCCCTGTATGTTCTTCCTTAGAGTTCTTGGGATTTGGACGTAAGCTCGAGAGTTGCAGGAGATTGCAGTTATCCTTTCCTCACTACTTTTCAGTGTACATTAATGATCTAGATTTTAATTCTTTTATACTTCAAGGTCCATCAGACACAAAGATCTCCTCACATGCATGTACATCGTACTATCTACTGAATGTCCTACTGAAAACATTAAATAATGTCATAAACATTAATTTTTCTAAATACGACCATTAGATATAAATTTAAATTAATAAATTAAAACTAGTTTTTAGGACTATCAGTGAGTCATAAGTATCAGTGAGTCATTAGAATCTGTCTGTCATCATCGGTCTATTAGCATCAGTGACTCTCTATATCAGTGAGTCATTTCCATTGGTATCAGTGACTCTGGACAATAGTGATTCATTTGTGCTATCGATATATCCGAGAATTGGTGATTCATCATTTGTGAATCATTTTGAAGTATCGATGTATCACCCATTAGTGAATCATCTATCAGTGAGTCGCTTGAACTATCAGTGTGACTGATCATCAATGACTTGTCTATTAGCGTGTCTTTTGTTCTATTGGTGAGCCCTGCATCAGTGTCTTCTTCGATTGGTGACTTCCTCAATTGGTCACTCCTTCGATCGGTGAGATCATTGATCGATGAGTCCTCATCGGTGAGTCAGCCATCGATGACTCCTTTGAACTATCAGTGTCAAGGACTCTGAAAGACTTATGTTGTGTCTGTCTTATACAGAACCATACCAGATTAAGTAAAATTCATAATTATATGTAAATATACACTTGTAAATATATTGAAACATAAATATCCAAAATAATATATTGACATATTGAAATTTATTATATAATGTGACATAATATATTCAGTTATAAATATTACTTAAAACAGAATATGTGAATTAATAGCTTTTATAAATTAGTATGATTTTTGATTTTGAAAACAACTATTTCACAAAGGTTCCAACAATATCCCCCATTTTGATAATAAAAAATCATGGCATTAATGATCTATACAAAATATTAAGGAATAAAAATTATTTGACTTAGAATACTAGCAGTGAATGTGAATTCTCAATATAACTAAGGATTTACTTTTAAGACCCACCTTAATTATTGTATTAAAGGAAATATAAATAGAAGGTTACTTTATATTAGATCATTATCATGCTCCCCCTTTGTATTAGAGTAGTTAGAGTGATTTGTATCAGAGGTGAGATATATACATATATTCTGTTGAGTACATGCTATTTTTCCTATGCCATAATTACTCCCCCTTAGATTAAGAGTTTATGCCATGACATCCCATCCATAGATTTCTCCCCCCTTTGGGATTAGAAAAAAGGTGAAAAGAATAAAAAGAAATAACAAAAGGAAGGTTAGAAACACAGTGAAGGAAGAACTAGAATTCATTAATGTACAAAGAGCACAATAATCAAAAGAAAAGTATAAAGCCCTATCAAATAAACAATCCACAACTAATGATTTGTCTTTTGAGGTGATTTCCCTTTGTATGAAGGGTCAACTGGATGTGCAAGAGGTGGTTTTGAGGTTTTAAGAAGGGCTGGTCAAATGACAACACCAGGTAAAACAACACCTATAGAAACATTTTCTGTAAGACTGGGTCTTCTTTATGACAGAACACGACTGTGAGGTTGCTCCTTGATCACTGGCCATATCTGAGATAAGGCTTGAGAGACTGTCATTAGATCAGGAGGCAGAAAACTTTTTCCAATTGAAGTAGCAACTGGGACCACTATTTCATCAGCTTGTACATGTAGGTATGGCTTCATAAGGTTGATAAAATCATTTATTATTTCTCCTCTATACTGCATTGCCCTTTCAAAATCTTCCTTGTTCTCCATAAAATTTTCCAAAGTAGGAGTAAAATCCCTCAACTATCCCACTTGCCTCTTATAGGCCTCGGTCATTGGTTGTATCTTAATATTATAACCCATTTACTTGAATTTATTGATCAGATAATACTTCATATAGATTTTGGAGAAGTACTTATACACCTTTTCTTTGATTTCCTTCTGAGCAACAGAGGATTCATTAGTGAACTGTCTCACCATATTATAAACAAGATCAGTGTTTATGTGAACCTTGGAAAGAGTCTCCTTGCCAAAATCACTCTGAAGACCCTTGAGCTCTTCCCTCATCACAGACCTAAGGGACTCTGTATCAGTAGCAGCAGCCCTGGTACATTTAGAACTAGAGTCACCAAAAATCATCTTACAAGGTCACTCATTTAATTTTTTTAAATCTACACTCAGTATATGTGTAACCAAGTTCCTAAGAACCTCAATTACACCACTAAGTGTGGTCTTAAAATCAGTAATCAAATATTCCAACTCATTATCTATTCTCTCTACTTCTTCCATCAGCAATGTATTGTGTATAATGATGGTCTCAACTGTAGTAATTAGATTAAGATGAATCGCCCGAATGACTATCCTTTCAATATTAGAATTATCAGATTCTAAAATTCCCATAGATGTAGATTATTCATTTCTGACTCCAATAGAGGCTCTCACTGACTCACATATATCAGCTTTGAATTGTTCTAAATCAACCTTAGTGACATATTCACTATGCACTGGCTATAAAATAGGATCATCAGTAGGAGGTAATATAGGTGAAGGGGGAGCAACCAGTTCTGTTTCAGCTTGTGGATTAGGAGGAGTAAGAGGAGGAGGAGCTACCATCTCATTATCATAATCATAATCTATACCAAACAAAATGATCTCTAGATTTCTATTCCATTCACCAGAATAGGTCCAGTCTCTGGGATCCATAATGCCTATCCTTACTCTTCTTCCTTGAGGATCAGGTACAAAATCATATTCATCATCTTCTTCTTCATGTCCTCTAGCCAAAACAACATTTATAGGCACTAGTACCAACTTAAATTGAGGTTAGACTTGAACTCCAGCCAATCCAGCTACTTCAGTCTGTTCCTCAACCTGAGGCATAAGTGTAATCTGATCCTCAGCCTCTTCCTCTTGGCCTCCATCCATAATGTCATTAGTCTCCTAAATGATTCCTTGATCTTCAACATTAGGGTGTTCAAGCCTGTCCTCTCTGCTGACATCTTCATCAACATGATCATCAGTCTCTTGTCCAACACGATTAGCAAAATCCTGTCCATCAGCCTCAACATCATCTCCATGAAATGATTCCTCACCAGAGCTGACTCCTTCTTGTCTGACTTTCAGTGATTCAACAACATGCTCACCATTATCCTCCTCATAATTATCATCATCATCATCATCATCATCATCATCATCATCATCATCATCATCATCATCATCATCATCATCATCATCATAACCATCTATTTTTCTTACATATCCTTCAACTTCAGAGACCTATGTCTCTTCCTCTTCTTCATCACCTAACAAAGGTTCCCGAGAGGGTAGTTCCAATGGTGGACTTGTAGGTTCATAAGATATATCATTAGGGATCTCATAGATATCTGGGTCACTCCTATCATACATAGGAGACCCCTATTCCCTTGTTAGCTTAGCCTCAACCTATTCCTCATTTGAATAAATAGCCTCTTCACCAGGTTAAAGACCTAGATCAGCTTGATCCTTTGGTCTGGTAGGATGGTCAATAGTATTGTACTCTTTATAAAGTTTATCCTCATCTGATACCCAAAATCTCTTCTATGGATTCCAAAATATCTTCATCCTCTTTCAGATCTACTTGTGTAGTCATAATCCACTACAACATGTGATCACTTCATCTCCACCCTTTATACAACCCAACTTCTTTAGAATTGCTGAAATCATCCTTGGATAGTATAAACAAGTTGCCTTCTTGGATAATTTGATCATATCAGAGATGTGTACCATGAGGTACCTACATAAGTTCACCTTCATCCCATTCTTCAATAGATAAACTAGGAATACATCCTGATACTTCACAGCTACAAAATCTCCCTTCCTTGGGGAATATTTGATGTTGAATGAACTTGAAAAGTAATCTTGCTTCTCCATATAACTCTGTGGTAGTAGCTCTCCTCAAATCTTAATTCCTAGTTAACTAATTTAAAGAATTCTCATATAAAAATAAATCTGAGGTTGGGGGGATATTACCTTGATAATCATCATAGATTCCCTCATGTGGCATTTCTAAACACTCATCCCATTCTTTTGAAGAAAAATAAATCTCTTTTCCCTTCACTATAGATTTAATTCTTGCTTCCTCATCTCCTTCTAAAGATATCTTCAATTTAAGGTAGAACTCATGTACCAACTGGGGATAGAATTATCTCTCATTATTTGTGAACCAACTGATCCATCCTTGAGATTCCCTCACTTTAAGAAAGAGTGACCTGCTTGACAATAACCATTCAGCTGACAATTCCTTCTCATAAGTCACTATACGGATTCCCAAACCTGGCTTCCCAGAGCCTGATGCACCACTTGATTCTCCTTTCTGAAGTTTAGCAGCTAGAAATTCACTCGATCTTTTCATCACGCTCTTGGTTCTCACCATTCAGAAGGTTCAGGTTTGAAGATAGTCGAAGGGTTAAAGGTTTGAAAGGTAGAGTGAGGGAGGTTAAATGTCAAAGTGTGGATCAAAGTAATTTTATCATTTAGGGATTGTAATTCATAAAATAAAATAACAGTAAAATAAGAAGGAACTAAACTATGTCATTTTACTTAAAATAACACAGATAAATAGATTTACCAAAAGACCCTATTGGTATCACTTTTAGTCAAACAATATCAGTCTCACCTGATTAGCTTCATAAGATTGGTTTCACGCAAATGGTCTCACTCAAATGGTTTTACTCAACCGATTTCATTGATTGGTTTGACACAATTGGTTTCAAAAATCGGTTTCTCATAATCGGTTTCACCTGATCAGTTTCACCACATTGGTTTCACCTGACCGGTTTCACCTAACCAGTTTCACCTGACCAGTTTCACCTGACTGTTTTCACCTGATCGTTTTCACCTGATCGGTTTCAGCTAAGCGGTTTCACCTGATTGGTTTCACCTGATCAGTGTCACAATCAAACATAATTTTCTAACGGGATAAGTTTGTATGGTCTCTATAGATTTTATCATTCCTATTTCATGTATGATGTAGATTATTCTCTCAGAGTTTAAGGTTTTGGTGAATATTTCATCAAGTTGATGATCAGTCCCAATAAAATCAAGAGTTGTATCCCCTTTTTGAAAATGGTCTCTCAAAAAGTGATGTTTTACATCAATATGTTTTGTTCTAGATGATAAATTGAATTTTTAGAAATGTTAATTGTACCTGTATTATCACAATTTATGGGGATATGTCTGAATTGAAATCCATAGTATAATAAAGTGTCTTTCATCCATAACATTAATGCATAAAAACTACCAACAACAATGTTCCCCGCTTCTGCAGTTGATAATGCAACCAAATTTTGGTTTTTACTATACAATGATATTAGGGACTTTCCCAAAAAGTGATATGTTCTAGAGGCTCTCTTTCTATCTAACTTACATCCACCAAAGTGAGCATCAGAATAACTAACCAAATCAAAAGGTTGGCCTCTTGGGTAGAACAATCCTAAATTTGTGGTATATTTGAGGTATTTGAAAACTCTTTTAACAACATTTAAATGTGACTATTTTGGGTTTTCTTGAAATATTTCACACACACACACACACTAAACTTAATATCCAGCCTACTAGTAGTCAAGTACAGTAAACTCCCAATCATCCCTCTGTAAGTAGTTTGATAAACAGATTTCCCATTTTCAACATGATCTTACTTACATGTAGAAGTTATAAGTGTTTCATTACTCTTAATGCTATCAAATCAATATATTTTCCAAAGATCTTTCGTATATATACTTTGGTTTATAATAATACCTTATTTATTTTGAAATATTTGAAATCCAAGAAAATATTTAAGTTCACCTATCAAACTCATTTCAAATTAATTTTGCATCATTTTTGAAAAATCTTTACATAAATAATTTTTAGTAGATCCAAAATTAATATCATCTACATATATTTGATCTATTAAAACTTATTTAGAAATTATTTTTATAAAAAATGTAGGATATGAAACTCCTTTTGTAAAACCTTTAGAAATAAGAAAGTTACTTAAACTTTTATAACATGCTCTTAAAGCTTGTTTCAACCCATATAAATCTTTAGATAATTTGAAATCTTGATTTGAAAAATGTGGATATGTAAAACCTGAGGTTTGTTCAATAAAAACATCCTCAATTATATAAAAATTTAAGAATTAACTTTTGATATCCATTTGATAGAGTTTGACATCTAAGTGTGCTGCATAGGCAAGTAAGATTCTAATGGCTTCAAGCCTTAATACTGGTGTAAAGGTATCTTCATAATCAATTCATTCTTCTTGATTATACCCTTTTGCAACCAATCTAGCATTTTTTTTACTATATTTCCTGATTCATCCACTTTATTCCTAAACACCCATTTAGTTCCTATGGTCAATGTATATTTTGGTCTATTAACAAGATTCTAGATTTTATTTCTCTTAAATAGATTAAGATCTTCTTTTACGACCATCACCCAAAATTCATTATTGATAACATCAATGATATTTTTTAGGTTCAAGTTGTGACCAGAAAGCTTGATGTTCAACCTAATTTCTCAAAGAAGACCTAGTTTGTGTTCCTCTATCTAAATCTCCAACAACAACATCTAATATATGGTTTTTAAGGCTCCTAGTTAGTCTAAGAAAGGTAGGACTAGTTATTTCAGGTTCATTATTTTCTTTTGGTTCATTATGGCTAGATTCAGGAGAATTTCCATAATTGGAAGATTTCACAAATTTCTTTATAGGATGAGTTGAGGGTTTTGAATTAATTTATAGATTGGATATATCCTCTTTAAGATTCCCTAGTGAGGTTTTAGGTTCATGTGGATTTGTTTCATCAAATTTGACATGCACAGATTCTTCCACACATTTAGTTCTCTTATTAAATACTCGATAAGATTTTCTTGATGTAGAATATACAAGGAGTATTCTTTCATCACATTTGGAGGCAAATTTATCTAAATTATCTTTATTGTTTAGAATATAAACTTTACATCCAAACACCTTAAAATAATTTACCATGGATTTCCTATTATTGTGCAACTCATAAAGTGTTTTCTTAAGGATAGGTCTGATTAAGAATTTGTTTATTATCTAACAAGATGTATTAACAGATTCATCTCAAAATTAAATCAGTAGGTAATATTCATTGAGCATAGTTCGGGATATATCTTGTAAGGTTATAATCATTCTCTCTACTACACAATTCTATTGAGGTTTCCTAGGGAAAGATAAGTTGTGCCTATAACCATTTTCTGAGAAAAAAGATTCAAATTCTGGATTTTCAAACTCCCAGTCATGGTCACTTATTAGAGATTTAATTTTAAGTCTACTAAAATTTTCTACATTCCTAGCATAATTGGTAAAATTAGAGCAATATTCACTTTTGTGAGCTAAGAAAAATGCCCAAGTATACCTAGAAAATCATCTATAAGAACATAAACATAGTTATTCCCACTGAGACTTGAATCTCTAGATGGTCCAGAAAAGTCCATGTGAACCAACTTGAGAGGTTGAGAAGTTTTTACTTATTTATTTGGTTTGAAAGAGATTTTATATTGCTTTGATTTCTGAAAATAATTGCACACTTTATTGTCTGGAAACTCCAGTTTATGTAGGTATTTAACTAAACCTTTTCTAGTCAATTTCTTAAGATAGTGTACATTATAATGTCCTAGTCTTCTGTGCTAGATCCAAGACTCTTTGTGAAAGAAACCTAGACAAGAAACATTTTTTGATACTAGTGTGTCTAAATTACAACTTATACATTATCATTTCTAATAGTAGTAAATACTAGGTTATTTTAGGCATAAAAAACATGTCATGAATAATTTTTGAATTTAACATTAAATCCATTATCACAAAGTTATTATATTATGAGCAAGTTGTACTTTAGTCCATCAATATAGAGTACTTTTGAAATTGAAATAGAGTTTGGGTTACCAATCTGGACTATGGTGATGATTTTCCTTTACCATTGTCACCAAATGTGACATGTCCTCCATAAATATTGTTGAGACTTTTTAATCTTGAGTAGTCTCCTGTCATATGTATTTAACAACCATTTTCCAAGTACCAAAGTTTCCTATAGGAACTTTTTAGGCAGTTTACCTACAAAAAAATTTATCCAAGAAAATATTTTGGTACCCATATATGTCAAGGTACATAAACTTTAGTAATAAATGATTTAGAAACCCACACTTGTCTTTTGGATTTCCTATATGTAGAATATAAATTATTTGAAAAATAAACATGGTTTAGTCTAGGATAATTTAATGTAGTAAAAGATTTTGCAGAACTGGAACTTGCAGTAAAATTATGATTTTTCAATAAAGAAGAATATTTTTCAGATTTTGGTATAGAATGTGTTTTTGATAAATTCCTTTTTCCTGACTGATATTCTATACTAGAAGTGTACTTAGGAGCTATCTGTTTACCGATCATTTGATTAAGTGTTTTTTCCCATTGGTAAAATTTTCTAAATCTTTCTTCAACTGCTCATTAGAAATTTTTAACTCCTTGTTTTCCTAAAAAAGTTGAGAATTCTTTTATTTTTAAGTAGTAAGTTAAAATTTAATAGTTATAGTAAGATCCTGTTGTTTACTTAAAGATTTATATTTATCTTTTAGTTCATTTCATGTATCTTCCATAAGATTACAATACTCAAACAATTCATCACTTTTCATATTTTTAGACTCAATTTAATTTTCATAATAATAATAATTGTATACAAGAGAGTCTAAGGTTACCTTAGATGTGTTTTTCATAAAACACATATTTTCCATGTCATCTTTCTCATCATGAGAAGAAGAAGATTCACTGGATCTATCCTCAAATAAACTCCAGGTGGCCTTCATAGCTTTCTTATATTTATTTTCCTTATTCTCACACTTTTTTTTTGTGTTTTAACATTGGGCAGTCAGCTTTGACATGTCCTCTCCTCTTGTATTCATAACAAACTATATCTTCTGATTTTTAATTTATCTTCCAATCCTTTTTCCAGTTTCCTTTGTTGTCATATTTTCCTTTATAGTTTGTTATCTTGAAGAAATTTTTGTTACATAAATTTTTTCTAAATCTCCTGGCCAGCTGGGCCATTTCCCCATCATTGTCTGAAGCTGATTCTTCAGTACTTGTTCTCTCAACAACAACTTAAATTTTCTCTCTGTATTTACTATTTTAAGTGGTAGTCTTGAAGGATAAATATTTTCTTTTTGGTTCTTCCTACTCTTGATTTACTTTGATTTCCTCTTCACACATCATTAATTTTCCAATCAACTCCTTCACTGGCATCTTATCAATGTTGCATGATTCTCTAATGGACACTGATTTCCCTCACCATCTCTCTAGTAAGCATTGTAGAATCCTCATGATATGTTTTTCTGTGAAAAATATTCCTAAAGAAATCATGGTATTAACACTTTCATTTAACATGATAAACATATCATAAATATATTCACCAGGCTTCATTATAAAATTTTCATATTTAATAGTATAAGTATTTAATCTCATATCTTTCAAATTAGATGTTTCCTCATGGAAAATAGACAACGTGTCCCCAATCTCATGGGAAGTTTTATAAGTAGAAATATTATTAAACTCTTTGTCTCTTAGTTAATAGTATAGAGAATTCATTGGTTTAAATTTATTATTATAGGCAATCTTGGTGGGTTCATCCCAAGTATTTCTAGCAGTTTTAGGAATTACATATTTACTTTCAATAGCAATCTAGATTTAAAATACCATGTTTTATAGATGTATTTTAATCTTAAGCTTCCAATGAGTATAATTTGTTGCATTAAATAATGTTAGTCTGTTGGTAGCAACACATTCCAGTATATTATCCATAATATTAATTCTGAAAAGATTTTAAAGATAATTGTTTTTATAAATAACAGAAATTTTAAGATCATTGAAATCTAAGTAAAATCATAGTTGAAAAGGATTTGAAAAAGATTTGAAAAATAAAAATTCCTAAACTATCTATGATACCAAACATTGGTCAGAGTAGATTACTCAAGAGGGTGTGAATTGGGTATCTTTAAAAATTTAAGTTAAAATTAGTTCTATGAAAATTTCCCCTAATTAAAAAAAATGATTCCGTTTGTTGTGAATTTATAAGAGTCCAGAATGTTCCATTAATTTCTAAAAATATTGATTAGTTCTTAGCTATACTAATCTAAATATTAATATAACTTTTGAAACTAATATACTAGTTCAAAACAATTATAAACAATTTATAAACTAACTATCAATGTTCAATTTAGTTTTCTGAAAAAGTAATAAAGAGAGAGTAAAACTAAAAGGAAAAGGAACAACATATATAAACAATAGGTTCAGTCTCAAGCTAAGACTTATTCCTCTCTACTTAGTGATCACCTGACATAAATAAGTTTAATTTAATAAATATTTTGATCAACACCCTGGATTGGGGTTCACAACTATCACAACCCATCCCCCGGGGCCCGTGTCGTGACTACCCCAAGCCCGCCTTCCTTAGGCTAGGGGCTGGCGACTAGCACCAAAGGTGTAATTCTCTAAAACTGGGAAGGAATTGCCTTTATAACCAGTAAAAAAACAACCAAGCACACAACAAGATACAAAATCAAGTAAACTGTATAGTAAACAGAGTGAGTACAGTAAAAAAAGGGGCAAGAATACAAGTCCAACTGGAAATTACAAGGAAAACTGGAAAGTACAAGAAGATTGATAGGTGAAAAGAAACTCTTGGATCGTCCACCAAAATTCCTACCTAAAGGGTAGGTACATATATCCTCCTCAGTACTCCATGTCCACCCATATCCTCTTTGAACCGACATGCCGTATGGTCCACCTCCGAGCACCATCCAGTCCTGGTACCCTTGTCCTTAGTCAGCATTGTCCGTCGTCTGCATCCAACACAACAAGGTTAGGGCATAACCCGTGCAGGGGTGAGTATAATGATACTCAGTAGGGACCCTAAGACCCTCAAGGTCTAACAAAATCCACCAATTATAAACCACAAAGTATGAAATAAAAAGATAAACCTACTTAGGTATATGCTCATATATATACCTAAGTTATCAAGTAATCCATCTGAATCATGAAGGAACACAGAGGTTCTGAATTAGCTCACACCAGTTATATCTTTAGGTACGGTAGTAGAGATTATTGTTTATAAATACCGAATCATCTTATTCCATTAAGAGGATCTGCTACTGACCAACACATAATCGCTAGGAGCTGACCCGCATAGGATCGCTTAGAGCTGATCCACACAGAATCACTAAGAGCTATACCCACAGCTCATGAAGCTCTGCTGGAGCCATCCAATACGCTGGTGTAGATATCGGTTCCATACCTGGGTAAAAGTCAATGTAAAAGTCTACCTCTCTGTGAGGAGGTAGACCCGAAACATCATCAGGGAAGACATCTGCGTACTGGTCCACTGCTACAGGATAGCTTGGACTCTCCACATCAACTGCTCCAAGGGTAAGTCTAGCCAACATATGAGTGATTGGCTACACTCTCCTCTGAGTAAGTCCAACATGTGTTGCAAAGTCTCCCTTCTCTCAATTGAAGGTAAACTTGGTCCCATCTGGGCAAACACACTGCACTTTGCACCTAATACAGTCTATCTAAGCATGAACTGTAGATAACCAGTCCATACCCAAGATGACGTTTTAAGGCCTCGACGCTGCTACTAGAAGATCCCAGCCGAATCTCTCGCCTCCTAGAGTGAGCTCACACTGCTGGCACCAGTGCGTAATCTTTAAAACCGCTCTCGTAGGAGTCTCTAGCCGTAATGATCGAGCCAATAGCTCCATCAAAATCTCTGAGCTCCGAACGAGGGCAGTGTCAATAAAAGAATGACTGGCACCTGTGTCTATAAGTATTTCAACTAAGGTGGATTAGACACAGATTGTACCTCGAATCATCTCCAGAGTGCCGGGATTGTAGGCCTCAGCTGCCTGGAGCTGAGCTCTCCCCAATCTTCCAACTCCCTATGGTTGGGGTGGACCACCTAGTGGTGGTGGAGGTAACATCTCGAATCGTCGACCACCACCAACTGCATGACCATATCCTCTGCCATGTCCGCTTGCTCCCTATGGACCTCCTCAATCAAACCTCTATCTCTTCCTGGGTGGTCCTTCAAACGTCTGCTGGTCATCCGTATGGCGGGTCGAACAGTCACGAGACATGTGACCCTACCCACCACATGTGTAACTCTTCCCACTCCTGGAATGACTGGATCTGCCTCATGTGCCCTGCACAACCGATCCCAAGTCATGCGTTCGTCCACCTATAGGTCTGGTTTTTTTGGACCTCTGTGACATCTATCTACTGACAGCTACAGAAGACTCCACTACGTGACATCCAGTGGTGGGTATCGCTGCTGGTGACTACTCAGCAAGAAAACTCTCCACTAAGACGGCTCTCTCTAACACCCCTGCCTGCGTCATGATGCTAAGAGAAATCATCGAAGTTCTGGTCTCTTGCCTGATCCCATGCTCGAAGGTCCGGGCCCTGAAGAATGGGTCCTGCACCATATCAGTGAAGTAGCATGAGAGGTTAGTGAACCTAGATGAGTACTGAGCCACAATCATGCTTCCTTGCTGCAAATGAAGTAGCTCCTGAATGCGTACTGCGTGAAGAGTCGCTGGGACAAGCTCTGCCCGAAACAGGCTATCGAAGTCTACCCAGAGAAGCGTCACCTCATCATGAACTTGGAGCATCAAGCTCCACCATATACCTGCTACTGCCTATAGAATGCTAGTGGCAAAGATCACCGTGAGATCAGCTGGTGTCCCTACCAGTCAGAAGACTCTCACTACAGTCTCCAACCAATCCTCAGTTTCCTGTGGATCCGTCTCTCTCCTGAACCTGGGTGACCTCTGGTGCTGGAACTCGTTCAATGCACTCAGGTGGAGTGCACTCTCTGCTACAGGGGATGGTGGGATCAGTGGACCAATGATTAATGGTACCACTAGTGCCTCTACTGGATGAGGGCCCTGCACCGAGGCCTCGTCGCTCAATGGTCTATCAGTGCGTATAACTCTCGGAACCCTAGTTGGCTGTCTTCGTGGAGGAATCCTGAAAATAAATAGGTGCTCCATGGTTAAAAATGTATACCTAGTTTGTTGAATCAAAGGGATCAAAAAGAAAACTCTTCATAACACACACACACACACAATCAGTGTTTTCATGCACCGAGTCAGAAATCATAAGTCAGTGTCCTAGTGTATGGATACGTCAGCTGCTGCACCACCACTAGATTCCCTAAACTAACAACCACACTCAATACACTTAACACTATTTCCATTAAAAGAAAGATCAAATTCATATGTTATATAGTATAACTGACTCCTCTAATACCAATTTTTCACGACCCATCCCCTGGGGCCCATTCCGTGACTACCCCAAGCCTGAATTCCATAGGCCAGGGGCTGGCGACTAGCACTGAAGGCATATTACCTAAAACTAGGAAGGCATTGCCTTTATAACCTATAACAAAAAAAACCAAGAACACATCAAGATAAAAATTCAAGTAAACTGAATAGTAAATATAGTGAGTACAATATGTAAAAAGGGGCCAGAATACAAGCCCAAATGGAAAGTACAAGGAAAAATAGAAAGTACAAGATAATTGATAGGTGAAAAGAAGCTCCTGGATCGTCCACCACGGATCCTACCTGAAGGGTAGGTACATCTCACGAATGACCATCTCAGCGGTTCGCCTCGTCTAACATCCACCTCTGAGCTACCTCCAATCTTGGTACCCTTATCCTCAGTCAGTGTTTTCCTTCATCTGTACCAAATACAATGAAGTGCGGGAATAGCCCGTGAAGAGGTTAGTATAACGATACTCTTTAGGGACCCCGAGACCCTCAAGGTCTCATAAAATCCACAAAGGATAAACCAAAAAGGAAGGGAACAACTGGTAACCCTACTTAGGTATATGACCATTCATATACCTAAGTTATCAAGTAAACCCATCTCAATCATGAGGAAAACACAGAGTCCAACTCGAAGCCCAAAGCTCAACTATTCCATAAAGGAAGGAATACCATGAATTCAAGTACCACAAAGGTACGCTACAAAGAAGAATACCACCAAGGTATTACCAAAAAGGAAAGTACCACTCAGGTACGAACTCAGATCAATCCAGGTATAACTTAAGTATAGTATTAGAGAAGATTAGATGTAACTACTAAATCATCTTACTATGTAAAGAAGATAACCCACACAGGATTGCTAGGAGCTAACGCACACATGATCTCTAGGAGCTGACCCACACAGGATGGATAGGTGCTGACCCACACAGGATCGCTAGGAGCTAACCCATATAGGATCGCTAGGTGATGACCCACACAGGATCACAAGGAGATAACCAACACAGGATCGCTAGAAGCTGACCCACACAGTATGGCTAGGTGCTGACCCACACAGGATAGCTAGGAGCTGACCTACACAGGATCGCTAGGTGCTGACCCACACAAGATCGCTCTTCATTCTTCTCGTCACAACCAGTTACTGGGTTCCCGCACTAAGCCTGCTCCTCTCTCGGAGGATCTTCTTCACAAGTCACTAGTTGATACTCCAACTACTACGAAGTCCCAAGAAGAAGTATCCTAAAGATCTGCCACATCATAGGGGTCTCAACGCAATAGACGACGCATTAATTGCATGCATGATCTATGAGTTATTATACTTTTAGTCTTGGGGGAACGGTTGGATTCGTGCTCGATCCAACCCAACCATACCTCAACTTTACCCAAAAATCTAGTGGGGTATACCAAATGGACCGTCTCACTCCAAGGTTTACGGCGCCATTTATGGTTCTTCAAACAAACGTATGGTGCCAAAGTTATGGCCCAGGTAAAGTAAAAGTTAGTATCAGGTTCGGGTCCGGTCTGACCCGCTGGGTCAAGCCCGGCCTGTGGTGCAGCCCGGACCGCTGGGCGGCCCGGCCCGCTGGGCGGTTCGGTAGGCCATGAGGGCCGCGAGGGGCCACGAAGGCTGCTTGTGTCGTGGTGTGGCGGAGGCCGCAGGTCAGCTCGCCTATGGACGACAGCTTCACTGCGGGGGTACGGTGAGGGCACGGGGTGACTCGGCCGAGAGGGCGGAGGCCGCAGGGCGGCTCGACCAGGGGGTGTCGTAAGGGCGCGGGAGGAATCGGCTAGGAGGCAGCGGCCCGACCGTGGGCGGTGGCTTGACTGTGGACTGTGGATGCTCGGTGACCCGATCACGGGTGGCGGCTTGGCCGCATAGGGTGGCAGCTCAACCGTGGGGTGGCAATCTGGCCGTAGGCGGCGGCTCGGCCGTGGAGGGTGGCGGCTCGGCCGTGGGGCAGCGGCCCAACCGCAGACGGTGACTCAGCTGTGGAGGGTGGCGGCTTGGGCGCGGGGCGGCGACCCAACCGCGGGGCTGAGGGGGCTCCTCCACGGGGTGGCGGCCTGACCACGTGGTGGCGGCTCGACCCTGTGGCGGAGGCTCGGCTACATGGCGGTGGCTCGGCCATGGGGCGACGACTCCACCACGGGGCGGGGTGAAGGCCACGGGGCGAAGATGGCCGCGGGGTGGCGATGGCCACGGGGCAGCTCCATTGTGCCATCGCCTTTGTCACGACCGGAGGTGGTGCTGACCGCCATTATCGTTCCCCACCATGGTTCATAGCCGTTCCTCCATCGCGATCAACAATTAACCACAAGGTTTGTGGAGTGGATGAGCCATATTTGTTTGGACCGTACTATCTACATTAGAGTGGTAGAAAGCATCTATAATTCCTTCTTGAATTACGAAGAATTATTAAGAACGGAAAGAGAGAATAATTTCAAACAACCACCCTATAACTTCCCGAAAATAATCATACACAAATAAACCCCTACCTCGGAGAATTGTTGACAGAGATCATGAGATGGAAACAGTGAAGGCGAAGAGAGTGTCAACGATCATCGCTTCCGTGGTCATGCTTCCTAAGTCGGTTCAAACTTCATCCACGTTCTTCAATCCCGGAGTGCATTCTTTTTTAGAGAGCTTTCTACCAAGTTCTCCCAATCCTCCTTTGCCAACACTTTTCCAAAAAAAGAATAACCAACAAAATAAAATATATTTATCTATTTAATTTGTTGGCAATCAAAGTTGGCTTAATTAATTGGAAACAATAAATGGGTTGTGTTGGCATAATTAAAAAGGGAGGATACCAAGGGTTATCTCCCATTAAAGGGGAGTTCAAGGGGTTTCTCCCATTAAGAGGGGAGTTCAAGGGATTCAAATTGGGGGTTTAGACTCGGGTGGTCCCCACCACCATGACCTCTCATGGGATGTTTAGTTCAGGTGGTCCCCACCACCATAACCTTTCATGGGAGGTTTAGTTCAGGTGGTCCCCACCTATGAAACATCCACAATGAGTTTAAAATAAAAATAAAAATAAAAGCTACACAATTTTATTTTTATTTTATTCTTTCACGAATATGTGAAAATCGAACTTCTAGCCGCGACCTACTACAGTCGAGGTGATGGTCTCCTTAAGAGAATACCGGCGCTTCAAGTTCAATGGTGCCCTCAGATTTCAATTCTGAGCACAGGTTGAAAAGTTAGAAAATCCCGCTTGCACGTTTACTGAATGTACCCAAAATAAAGTTCAGAAAATCATTCCGGGAGCTCTGGGCCTCAAAATAACGCGCCGTCAATTTTTGCAGACTCGTAAAATTCCCATATATTTAAAAAAATTACATGGAAATTCTAGGTCTTTACAAATTAATTTATATAATATCAAATTATTTTAAAAACGCAAGTAATATTATTTTATTTATACTAGTGTTCATATAACATTACATGGAATAAAAAAATAGTTATCATATTATATGAAGACTATATTTGAAGCCTATGGTCAATGAATTCCTCTAAAGCCTACAAGCCATGTAATACTTATGCCTACGGGCCTTATAAGGGTTCCACCTCACCCCTTGAAAGGTGGATTATCAAAATCAATAAAACATGAAGGCCTTCAGGCCATTATAGGAGGATATTATATGAAGACTAGTAATCATAATATATGAATACCTTAAAAAACACTACTAATCATATTATATTTAATGGGATGAGTACTATATAATATGTGAAGGTATAAATATAAATTTTAAAGTTATGCATATAAATAAAATTTCTTGTCAATATAAAATTGAAATATATTGAAAATTAAATACTTCACACTATTAGTTATAAAGACACAATTATTGTTGTACTTGAAATAGGTTGTTGGGAAGTTGAATTATAATATACATCCTATACAATTTTGAAACTTATAGTCTTTCCCAAAAAATAAAATTACATGTTATGTGAAATGAGTTTTAATGATGTGCTTTGAGTTCGTTTTAAGTTCTCTTGAAATCAATGATTTTTTCAGAATTATTTATAATATAGAGAACATTGAATGATTTTTTTTCTAATTGTAATTTTATATTTCATATATTTAATTCTGACACATAAACACCATTGATAATGGTTTTATATTTGAATATGTTTAGGTCAATAGGAAACCCAAACTCATCGTTCTTATTAAATTTATAAAATTGATTTAATTATAATATATACGTACATAATACAATAACATATGATTATAAATCATTTAACCAAATCAATATATCTTTAACCTATAAAGTTTATATTGACATAAATTGCATATCCCATTGTTTAAAGATGAAAATTGAGATAGATCCATCATTATCACTAAATAGCAGTTTGACTCAGTATCTGAGAGAATAATGAAATCAAGTTTAACCTAGATTAAATTTATATCAATGATTCCATAATTTGATCTTTTTTCAAAGAACCATTTAATTATCTCTACAAGTTATGTATGATAAATATTTGACTTGTTTTATATTATAATAACTAATTGTTTTAAAATTTTTAATATGATATGAAATCTATTGGGTATAATTTTTAATGAAATTATTTAAAAGTTAATGATCATTACAAACAAATAGTTGTAGTTAGTTTTTTTTAAATTTGAATATAATTTTGGAAATTTTGGTCAATTGCCTTGGAATAGTAGAAGGAGACAATTCATTATAGTTGAGACATAAAATGTCTTCATTAAAGTAACCTACCTTCATTATACAAGAAATGCATGATTTATTATACCATTGGAAGTTGCATTGAATTCTTTTCATGCTAGCCACCATTTTGAACATTGAAACCAAAAATCTAATAAATGTATCATTAATTAGTTCCATGTTTCAACTTTATTTTTCTTAATTCCATTAAAAATTATATTTTCACTATGGAAATCCATTATATTACATATGTGAATGATCTAATTTTTTCTATTTTATTCTTCTTTTTAATCATCTGGAATAATGTTCCGGATGATATAAAACATACAAAGGATGTTGTACTCATGATTTCACAAAATGTTTCAATGTTTTCAGAAAACCAATGAATAAAAAATGTTAGTAAATTTTCAAAAGAATAGAATCACTAATTTAATAACTTGGAAGCATAATTAGATATCCACAAATAAATGGTAGTAGATTAATTATGTAATTCTATATACCTGCTACATATTTTAATGTATATGTAAAATTAAAAAAGGTTCCATGTGAAGTAGAATAGTTAAAATAAATTATCATATAGTTTGTTACAAATGTTATAATGTATAAAAAATGTTCTAATTCGTGATGAGTACAAAAAATGATCAAATGTTTCTAAAAGAATGTACTATATAAATTTATAGATTGAGCATAGAATTTGATGAATTTGTTATTTTGGTAAAAATTACTATGTCTAAGAAAAGATGAATGTTATATAATAAATAAAAAGTGCAACATTTTTTTGAATAATTTTTTATGAAAAATTTAATTAATATTGAAATAATATTGTTCTGAGATGCTTTGCATAGACAAGTTATTGGACCAAAATGTTAGTCAGCTTAGTTTCATCTTTTAGACGCCTTATAAGTAATTCATCAAATTCATCCCAAAAAATGAATTTTACAGTTATTCCTCTATATAATTTAATTATAAATATAATATAAATTTATTTATAAAATTATACAGTCGAGAATAGATCATAAATTTAATTTTTAGTTACTTATCATCAATCAAATTTAGTTTCATTATCCTGTTATATTTTTCCCCATGCTTAGATTAGCTGATGAATATATATCTTTCCAAAAAAATATAATAAATCATTCTCATAATGAAAACTATCACATAAAAAGTGAAACTATAGATTTTTGGATAATGATAAAACTAAAAACTAATTTACCTATGAAAAATTTCTTAGCTAACCTATTTGGTATGCTATCTTCAAATGAAATTAAAATGAATCTAAAATGGGGATGTTGCACATCAAAAGGTTTCATATGAGTTATCCATTTATAAATGAATTTTAATTCATTACAATTTTATAAATAACTCCCTTTACATTCAATAATAATTTTTTTGTGTTACATAACACATACCTTCTCGTATAATTGTTTTATACATTGTTATATGATGTCGTCCACTAATTGTTTCATGAATGGTTGTTTCCATCAAAATTTTTCATTAACTCATAAGTTGAAAATAATAGCGATGATAGTGTAAATAAATAACATTGAATATTTCATTGAATAAAAGTTTATTTTTATTAAATATATTGAAATTAAAAAATATATTCTATAATTTTTAAACTGAAAATGAAGTAAAATAAAAATTTCATTGAATACAATATATTGAAACTAAAGATATAAAGATATTTAAAAACATTTCTGTTTTTCTGGATATCTTATTAAATAAATTTCATTAAATTCAATAATATAAGTAGAAAAAACTAAAGTTTAATTTATATATTTGTTACTATACTATTATATATGTTTATAACATTCATCTTTTTGAAATAGTTGTATACAATAAAAACGTTTATATATAGAAATCATCTAATGTAATTACTATGATGATATGTTAACTAATGAATCCCTAAAACATATAAAATAGTACTTAGGACAACAAACATATTATATTTAATATTTATCCATATAAAGATAGAGTGACATAGAAAATAGAACATTAAATAAAACTATATATAATAGTATAGAGAATATTAAATTAAACTATATAGTACAATAGATGGTTTGGTTTTATAATATATTATATATGAAATGTATCAATTATAGTATATGGTCGTCATTATATATAAAAAAATACAAGTTACGTAGACATAGTGACATTAATCTATTTGTAAAACAACATATTACATCTTATATCAATTACACTACATCAACATAGTAATAGATTAAATCTGATATGTAACAGATAATGTGATATGAAATTGATATTGATATACATATATCTGATAGTAAATACAAATATGATAGTATAATTTGTTACATTACATATCATCAACAAATTATAGCTAATATCAATTCCAATTTATTAATATACTAACAAAATACATATGATATGTAATATATCATCTAATATGTAATTTATATATGTATACATACATCTGATAATATACATACATCTGATAGTATAACCAGTTACATTACAAATAATCACATACTAACAGATTACATATGATATGTATCCCTATAGTGTATATAATCATTCAATATATTATAGATCATTTGATATGTATTTATTATGGTGATATGTTGTATCTCTTGAAGATAATCAAATTAAACTCTATACTAATGTTTTTATTACTAACTGATACATATGATATGCATCCATGAAGCTTTTATCAAATAGATCATCACATACTAACTGTTTGGTTTAGAAAGAGTAATAAAAAATGTTTGTAATAAAAATACATTAATTGAAGGAAAGATAACTCGAGTTCATAATTATATATTATCAAATGATACAACACAAATTAAATAATAATAAAACATCTCTTAAAAGACATAAAAAATATAGAAAGGAACACTATAATGATTAAAAAACAATAAAACATATATAGATATCATGATATATATAATGTATACTATAGTTTATATTCAAGAAATTATTAATTTAGATGTAAAGATATAATATATAACTCACATTTTCATCATTAAGGATCAAATCCGACATATGATGATTTGATGACTTTGTGAATCAAATTTTGATGATGTCTACATCAATTTTCAATGTTTTATCAACATAAATTGAAATTTGTCGTAATGGATTGATCAAATAGGCCATTTTTATTAAAATAAATTAATAATGAAAAAAATTCTTTTAAATATAATATGCTAATGAAATTAGTGGATTAAAATAAATACCATGTTAAAGATATAAATTTTCTTCAAAGAAAAAAAATTATAATTTCTTCATACCTATTATATGTTTTGAAATATTTTTTTAAACAATATTTATTGTATAACTCAATGGTTTATTATCATTATCAGAAATTAGTAACTTCAAGCATCTATTTTTTTGTTACTTTGTATATTTCTACATATAATTGTCCATGAAATAAAACAAGGTTTCAAATATATATTCCAAATAATGAAATAGATTGTCCTTGACTTTTATTATTAGTCATTGAATTTTAAATAGTTATAGGATATTGTATCTTCTAAATCATGAATGGCCATGTTAAATCTAAATGAGTCATATATAATATGGTTATGAAAGAATGTTATCCAAAACTAGTCCTGGTTGGAATCTATGATCTAATTACATAATATCCTAAATATGTGACTATTAACCATGTTCCTTTAAAAATTCAATAATATTGGTCTTAATTTCTCAGCAACATAACTAGTAACCCTAATTTGAGAAGAAATTTATAACATTAAGAACCAAATATATTGAATTCCTTTAGAATATCTAGGGTATACATATTATATGATATTTCTATATCTAAACTTTTTTTATAGACAAAATCAGAACTAAGATAAACATTTTCTTCTCATAGGATGAATGATATCATGTAATCATTTTATTGTTGGAAAACAACACATATTAGATCTACAAATATCCCATTTCTTTAAGTAAACTGTACCATTTTATTTTGTAGATAAAAGGGGTATGTTATCTAAAAAATACCATTAAATGGGTATTAAAAAGAAGATAAAAGACAATCTTCAGGAATTTGATATTGTGTCTCACTATTAGTTTGATCACTAATCAAACCATTAAGTATTTTCAAAATCCAACTTAAATAATCATGGAGTTTAGATGATTTAATAGAGTTATTAGAGGAATGTAATCTCATATTCTTCATGAGGTGAAGAAAACAACAATGATTCCATATATAAAGGGAATATATACTTTAATATAATATATTTCTTCTATTCCAACAATGCATAACCAGTAAAATATGCCAAAATGCTCCTGCAAAGAATTTTTTCCCTCCAAATAGTAGATCATATGCATAAAGAATCTTTGTTGACATGATTTAACTCAATTTATGATCCAAGTATTCAAATTAATAATTATATACCATTTTTACCTCATCCCAAATAATTAATTATTATGGAATATTTCAATATAACTTTAAAATACTCAATTTTTTTGAATTAATAATATAATTAAGAATATAACTTTAATGATTCATTCCATTTAATCATACTTATGTTTCACTTCATACTTTCTTCAATAGAGGGTATTGTTTTTCTATATTTTATATAAATAGGGGAGTCATCTTCTCATGCTAACAATTAAATCTTTTCACATGTTCATATGGGGAATAATACTGATCTTATTATTATTTTAAATTATATTTCACAAAATATTCACTGCATATATTTTATTTATATGATAAAAAGTTTATAAAATTTATTATTAACCCAATAATAAGGTATAAAACCATTTACCAACACTTATGATAACAAAATTCATGATGATGTTCACATGTTTCATTCAATATTAGGCTTTGGTTATAAGTGAAAATCATTGTCTATTTTGTTTTTTGTATATATCAAACTGCAATGAATATGAGAACCTAGAATAAATGAGTAACACTATAATAATATTTTTCTATATTTTAAAAAACTATATTTTATCCTAAGTTAAGTTGTATCATTTATTTTAAGTGATAAAATATATACGTCAAAAAATGTGAAAATTATTACTTTATTTTTCATTTTTAGAATCCATTGTTTCACATATTCCGTGCAAAATGGTATTGGATTTGTAGTCATTTGTGAAATAATTTTCAGGGTTTCTTTATTAATTATTCAAAAAAATATCAACAATAGTTTTTAAGGGATTGTTGTAACACATAAAAAATATAGGTGCATATCACATGTGTTTGATTAAAGGAAGATAAAATAAAATTGGAATTTAATTATCAATGAAAAATAAGTTAATGGAAAATGGTAAATTATGTTTAGAAAGTTATGGGTTGAATAACTAATTATGAATAATAAGTACACATTAAAGAGAGAAATATTAAATCAAAATAAGATAAAATATTTGAAAAAGATAATCCATCAATAGAGAATTGTAGATATGAAAAATTTACTGGAAAATATTCTTTTAGTTAACTATAACCCTTGATGTTATGGATTATGGGTTCTATTAAAGGAAGAATACATAGATTGTTATACATTCTATGGAAAAAATATTTTCATAGATCAAATAAAATAATAAAATGTATATAAATTAATATATAATAACAAAACCTTTCTAATCAAAAATATGTATAGGGCTTGATACTTTAGTGTTAATTTTTAATAATAGCCAAAAATCATAAACTATTTATAGTTAGAGACACCAATTTTCTAATCAATGATAAAAAACTTGGTTACATACATACCAGAATAGTTTCCAAGCAAAAATTGAGGAAGCATTATAAAGAAATACATATAAGAGAATTGGGTCTGAAAATCCAATTACAGTAATATAAATAAAATGATAACATATAAAAGTTACCTTTTTGAATGTTACAACCATGGTTGCAGTGGTATCCCTAACATTTGAAAAGGGAAAATCATTCCTATTATGATCTATAAAAGAACAGATTCAACATTAGTCAAAATAAAAATGAAGTTGAAATCAAATGAAGGAAAAATGAAATAAAATGGATGGAAAACATATGAAATATGTATGATTGAATATATATATATATATATATATATATATATATATAAAACTATATGAAATATAATATGAAATTTTTTTATATATAGGTAAAAGTATTGAACAAATTGATATACAGGGTAGAATAAAATTAAATTCAAGAGAATGAATATTAAAAAATATATTTTTTAATAAACATGAGTAAATATTTAAAAAACAGAACTCAACACATAGAGAGTTAATTTAATAGAAAAGAAATTATAGGAAATACATAAATTTGATCAATTAGATACACTATTAATTTAAAGAATATATTTAATTAATAAAAATACTATACTTAAAGATTAAATAGTTATAAAAATAAGAATATAACAAAAATTTAAAAAAAATCAGACATTTTGTTTATACAATGACATAGAAAATAAAAATAAATTGGAACATGTAATGTATAGAGAGACAAATGTATGTTTATTTCAATAGATTTAGTAGATAAAATAAGATAATTTAGAAGACCAGTCCATGTATTTCATGACTAAATATTTAAACCAAAAACAATTCAAGATAGAGAGAATTAATATAATAATAACAAAGTTGCAGTGAAAAAATGGATATGATAAATTTGTTACAATGTAAATTTAAATACTATATTTAAAGAAGGTAAATACAAAAATCTCCAAGATCATCTATAATGTCACTATGGTAAAGGGATACTGATGTGAGTTTTAGTATGTATAATATATTTTCGGAAATCCATATAAATAAAATGATTTTATAAGACTACATACTAAATAAAAATTATAATTTTCATTTAATTAGAGATAAATTATTATAGAAATAATAAACTTCTTATTACATTGTATAAATTATTTATGTAATATTCAATAAATTATATTGGTTTTAAATAGTGTATACAACATATGATAGACATTTAGAGGTATAAAATTCATTCACCTGGTTGTAATATTGAATGTTTTTTTTCAAAATATGATACATTCCTCATATTAGAAAAAAATTATTAAAAATATAGTTACTATCAAAAATAAAAAATATTATCGGTCATAAAGACTCAAAAATATTTAATAGAGGAATTAAATAAATATAAAATTTAGTTATATGGTAAAAATATAAATAATGTTTTCAAAAAAAAAACATTGATTCAATCATGAAACTTTAGACCAAGTCATAATGTTACTGAATAAGATTACTCATGAAAAATAAAAATATATTAAAATTTAAGAAACTTAAAATAAAAAACCTATAAAGGAAGTTCCAGTGAAGATTGTCACTATAATAAAAAGAGTGGATGATAAATTATGTTCATCACTATAATATTAAAGAGATATATATGTTTACCATAAGAAGGTCACTATGATGAAATAAAAAACATCCTAAATAGCTGTAGTCCACTTCAAAATATTGATATATATAATATCAATCATCTAAAAAATTAAGAAAATACATTCAATAAACATATATATAATTTATTAAACTATATGTAAGTGTCATTAATTCTCAATAATAAAAAAGAAATAAAGTAAATTTTATGTTCTCAAAATCTAGATCAAAATAAAATAAAATTTAAAAAATATAAAACCTTTTATATTTAAAGGAATAATAACATTTAAGAAGTTACAAAATCGATAAAGATATAGAAAAGGAAAATAAGTTATAATCTATGTGTTTACATGTACCTCTCTTGAAATCAAGATAAAATCTAAAGAACATATAAGTACCACAAACGCCCCATACTGATATACAATGAAGGAGAAGTAGAAAAACTATAGAAATAGATCTTATTATGAAATATTCATACCCATATATATAATAAAAAACATATAAATGTGTAAAATTAGTAATGAATACGTAATAAATAATAAATAAACATGTGTTAAAAAATCCATTCAATTTTGAAATATGAAACACGAAATCAAAATAATAAAAAAACCATAAAAGGATGAAAAATATAAGAATAATTAGTGACAAAATATAATCCATGTATGAAATAATAATCATTCTATAATAATAAATTCAGCATAATATGGTGATTTTTAGGGGTTATGTAAATAAAATTTTCCCACAATAATATAACATTATTTTCAAAAATAAATTTTATAAGGAATATTTAGTGAACTTTGAGTTTTGTAAGAATTAATTCTAACCCATATATTACCATTAATTATTTCAATTGATTATAGTATGATGAATGAATTTAGTAGCATATGATTTCTTAGATATTGAATTCCAAACATTTGGAAAATATACAATCAATGAAAACCTAAATGAAAAAACAAAAACTATTTGATTAAATTAGTGGGATTCATGTAAAATAAGGATTGGAGTATAAATAGAACTTATATAAAAGGTATGCATCATTATAGAGTTCGAGTAATTTAGATGATGCTAAGTGAAATCGAAAATATATGTAGAAGAAGAGTTCAAAAATATCCTAATGAATTTTATGTGATGTGGTTGTCATTATAGTTTCTTGTTGTAAGATGGAGGAACTAATTTGAAACCCTACATCAATGATCTGAACATATTGAGTTTCTCAATTTAGATAACTAAAGGAGTTCAATATTTCTAGGGACAGTAATGTATTGATTAGGGTTTTTGATATTAGATAGAGGAGAGAAGAGATAATATGATGGGAGGAGGAGGAAACACCTGAAGGGAGGAGGGGAAGGAGAAGTGGAGTGGAAAAATAAGGGAAAATTAAAGTTAAATGTTACCAGATAAGAGTTGGTAGTCATCTAGGAGATGATGCACCATTATGGGAGGGATTCCTAAAAGAGGATAGCATACTGAGAGGGAGGAGAGACATAATGGCAGGAAGTGGGAAGAAAGTGTATAATTATAGGAATGGATGCATTTGACATGGATCAATAATTAGTATCTAGGTAGTAGATCAAGATGGAGGCATCATGTGTGTTATGAAAGGTGGAGAGGTGGGAATCTATTGAGGAGAATAAAATGGATGATGCATGAGATGCATACATGTATGGAGGAACTATATAGTTGAGAGACATAGAATTGATTTCATAGTCTTTATAATATATTATGGATTCATTATCATTAGAAAGGATAAATCCATATCTCATGAACTCTTAAAAAACCTTCCCAGCCATTAGAGGTTCTTCTGTTCATTGAGTTGGTTTTTCTTCCATAACAACTTATGGAACCAACTAAATTGTTATCTCAAGAAAACTTCATATTTTTTAGTCTAGAACATCTATATGTTAATCATTCCTCTTACTGGCATGTCAAGCCATGTGTTTCCTTTGATGATAATCATCATGTTGGTCCATAAACACATTTTTAATAGTAAGCTTATACATGTAATATCCCTTTATTTCCTTGGGATAAGAAATAAATAATCACTTTTTAGACTTAGGGTTATGTTTTCTAGAACCAAATCAGCATGAAACTGCCTCAAATCTGCAAATAATTATGAAATAAAAACTAGGAAATTTCCCATAGAATGACTTATGTAGTGTATTTAGGACTGAATTATATGTATTGAAATTAATTTAAAATACATAATTATCTATATTAGATCTGTTGAATGAAATATGATGGTCCCACAGACTCTTAATCGATTGATACATGTCCAAAAAAGTATTATTTATCCAATCAGAAAGACTATTTAACTATGGTATTCTAGGTGTGTGTTGTGGATTGATTCTAT
Organism: Viscum album; assembly: GCA_963277665.1. Classification (NCBI taxonomy): domain Eukaryota; kingdom Viridiplantae; phylum Streptophyta; class Magnoliopsida; order Santalales; family Viscaceae; genus Viscum; species Viscum album. Next base: position 1,681,631,373 of record OY728135.1, read on the forward strand.
AATCTATCTAATGACCAGTACACTCCTACCTCAAGTATTCTCCACCCAAATATGATCAAATAATATTAATTTTTTTTCACATTTGATTTTATACATCATTATGAAAATCTTTAAACTTTTAAAAAGCTTAATACTTTTGTCTCATTAAAAACCCATAAAAAGAATGAAAAAAATCATCGCTAAAATTAACTATGAACCTAAATACTCTACATATTTTTATACTCATTTTTCAATAGACATCACTATATATGATATCCATTAGTTCACTACCCCTTTCTAATTTCATCTAAAGAGATATTTGGTAATTTTATTTATAAAAATTATTCACATCAATCGATAAATTCATAATCTAATAGTTCAAACAATCCTTATCTATAGATTATTTGGATGAATTTCTCATTTATATGTCCTTGGAACCCATTACAATGGTTGGAGGGATTATAATCAACACTCACCTTATCATTATGTACGTTATTGTTATTATTATCCATATATAGAATATATAAAACATTTACCATATTGCCGATATAGTAAAAGTAATTCATTAATATATTTATAATAATTGTATTCTAAGTAACAAATGAAAATACATTCTTTTCTGAACATGATATAGAAATAATGTTTTTTTCATGGCGGAAACATAACTATATTCCTATAGTATCCTGACTATTAGAGTTATGGAGAAATGTGCAACTAAATAAAAATAAAGAGAACACGGACCTGTCCTTTAGGGTAACTATATAACTTACTTTAATTACACAATATAATCTAGAGACACCCAAATATGGAATGAAATTACCTTATTAAATGATAAATTTCCTAAAAAGTGCCACACTGTAAGGAATATTTTACTTAGTATTTTAGGGTATTGTTTATTAATATTTTCACTAGTTTACTATATATAAATAAAAAATTAAACTAATTGAAGTTCATACAATCATTATTATATCTTGTTTTATATTTTTTATTTATTTGGGATTCTAATGATTTAATTTTGGTATCCCCATTGGATCAATAAAATTTATGTGTTCACACAACATTAATTTGTGACTCTTTACACAACCCAAAATAGTTTTTACTCCACTAAATGTATAATACAAACACATTCATAACTATGTAAATAAATCTCATGAAAATAGCTCCCCAAGATTATCATATATATATATTACATAATCTTTTATGAACATCCATTACATTATACAAACAAAAGAATGAGGGCCATAATAGTTTACTGTCTTTTGAAAATAATAAAGACAAACAACTGGAATATATGTAAACTACACCATCCCCCACTATGATTTTAAAAAATAAAACCTTATTTGACATATCATATGTAATAAATTTATTCTTAACTAGGGGAGGTGAACATAATAAATGGTGATATAATATTCTTATTAGTGGTAATCAATAGAGATACGTAAGCATAACATGAATAGAAGGGTGTGAGAACATGATCATAACATTTGAAAACCATAACCTTTATATCAAATATCATAATCCTGTGTCATGGAATAAATATTGGTAGTTCATAAGACATGAATCATAAGTTAATCAAACAAAATGTTCCATGACAACATAACATTATCTGAAGGTATAAATTTTTGGAATATACATAAACATAAAAAATCATTTCCTTATTAGTCAAGGAACATTTCCAAGGATATCATACTAGAATGGGTTCAATCCCCAAACCATCGTAGTATTGAAGGGTCAATCCAAAGACCATCATAGTAGGAAAATTACCTTATGGAACTTTGTTTACACTCTATTCTAGTCCATTATATTTTATGATATATAAATATTTACCCAATTTGTTGGAGGGAGATATATGTATCACCCATTTTATAATGAAAATCATACATATGTATTCCAAAAATTATAAAAAATCATTATATCATAATCCATGAAAGGATATGGGTTTCCTAAAAATTTCATCATATCATAACCTAAGAAAAATATACAAGTTTCATAATCATTTCATCATTTCATCATAGAATAACTCATGAAAAGTAGTGGGTTTCATAATAATTTTATCATGGTATATCCCAATGAAGATAAATGGGTTTCAAAAAAAAAATTCATCATAAAGATAAACCATTCAACGAAATAACTTGAATTTAGTCCTTATATCATATCCATAAAAAGTCATAGGTAACATCAATTAATTTCATGTTAGATGGAAAAATATTTTGATTGATCATTGAAAACATTTCTTGGGGAAATTATGCTTTCCTATTTGAAAAAAAACAGATTTTTAAATATAAAACCTTTTGAAAATATTTTTTTTGACAATAAACTTTAAATATTATTAATCAATATTCGAGGAAAATAATTTTCAGGATGATGGAAAGTTACCTATAAGTTATACATGTTAAAACAATGATTCCTTCCATATTTTTGGTAAAATTCAAACAGGAATTATATAGAGAACGATAGAAAGATTCATTTCAAGAAAAATTTGTAAAAAATTATAAATATTTAAAATTTTCATTTAATAAAAATAGGATGATAAATTAATATTTCTAAAATATATTTATAAAATATGGTTTTGGAAGAAAATGGATTTCTGAAAAAATAGAAAAATAATGTTGGATTATCTTAAAAAAATATTCACAATTATTTTAAGTAAAATTTATTAGGAAAATGGTTCTATTACTTGAAAATATCATGTATAACCATAGGAAAAAAATCACAAGTTTCCTGAGAGATTTATTAAATGATTTTATCATCATAAACATAATCACAAATAATCCTGATAAATGATGCTATTGTAACATAAAATCATTTCATCTTTTGTAACTTAGAATCATAATCCCTGTGAAGTAATAAAATGAAATTGAACAATTAATATCATGAGGATATACAAATTCATGATATTACATGTAAAAGGGGTTATATATATACATCGTGAAAGAATATAGGTTCATAACATTACATACGTCTCAAAGAAATAAAATTGAGATAAAAATATCTTACCTTCAGTCTTGAAATTCTTCATACACATTAAATCATACTATATAATAAATACTAGTATATTATAAAACTATTATAGAAATATGTATATATATATATCATACCATATATTATTTTTCAATTAAATGTTATTACCAGTTTATTAACAATTCTTTTTTGAAGTTTCATTTCAGGTAATAATTACTTTGTTTTTCATATAAGTTCTGATTTTTTAATTTAGTTAATAATATTTTTATCATTATTTAATCATATTAATAACTATATACATGATTTAATTATCTTGTATACTCAATATATTTGTGTTTAGAGTAATCCATCAAATTGTTTGATAGGAAATAAAACACACAGTTCATTGAGATGTTATGTTGTATGTACTCATGAACATTGATTCTGTTTTCTAGTTGTACAAAAGAAAGAAATGTAAATTATATATTATCATTATAGAATAATTTTTATGTAATATATGTTCATTCAACACATCTATATTACTTTCCATGTAAAATGTGAATGAATCACATCTCTTTATGAGGGGATAGTCTGTCATACAGACAAATGATGTTATCATATCACAATGAAATTGAATGTAAAAAATTTATGTTTTAAATAACAATTATATAAGTATAATAATATAATAAATATCATATATAAAAAATAAATCCATAATTATATCCATCCTTGAGATGAGGTAATGGAAAAACGAATGTCATTGGTTCACAAGACGGTAGTCTTCCATACAAAGAGTTGATGATTTTATAACCCATTTTATGGAAGTGTAGGTGGTTTTAGGAAATTAAAATAATAGAAAAAATTATTAATAAATGGAAGATACTGTGGTAATTATCTTATAATTATATAATAATTATTTAAGGAGGTATAAGAAAAAATAAAACCAAAACACGCATTGTTGAACATTACCTCTTTTTCAAGTATCAAAATTTTGATTACACAAAAAGCCTTTATAGAATGGATATATATCCAAGATAAGGATTATAGGATGGGAGGGATTTTGGGAATTTATTTGGGAAGGTATAAACCTAACTAAAATCTTTTTTTGATGTGAATATAAGAGGATTTGGGGTGGCCATTTATAAGTGAGGAGACCAGAACAATTGTCTTTTTTGGAATGGGAGAATTCCACCCATATTTTTTTCATGTTATAAGGATTAAATAATGGACCATTCTAGAGAATAGAATATATAAGTTATAAATATTTCAATCTAAATGGTTTTGGAATTGTTTTTTTAACCCCCTATAATTTTTATCAAACCCCCGATAAAACCATTTTTACCCTATCTATGGTAAATAATTTTTACTATTTGCACTACTCATTTGGGTGAAAAATTATATTTACCTTATTAGATAATATAAATTATACTAATACCAAATATGGAATCCATTTTTCCAAATTCAATTCATATAATTAGAAAATTTTAATTCAAAATTTATCTTGTAAACATAATGAGAAGACATATTTTTAAAGAGAAAATGTTCAAATGTTTATAATGTTTATTTTACCTCAAATAAAATATTTTATTTTCAAAGAACTATTATGAAAAAAGTGATAAACCAACATAATATAGAATATAGAAATGTCAAAACTCATTGGAAATAAACATCCCATTCCTGAATAATTTAAAGTGATTAGAATTCTTTACCTTGAATAGTTTCCATTCAGTGGAGGAAACCTCTATATCTGGGTTTTCTTTAATGAGATACTTGAAGTGAGATTCCATCTTGTCCCTAGTCTGCATGTGATACTCTAGAATTTTCCCCCACATTGAATTCACATATTAAAATCCTATTCTATTTATCAATCCAAGAGAGTTGATCTTCATTCAAGCCAACTTGCATCAGCCATTCAACCATCATGTCTGCATCCTAATATGGGGTTATATAAGAAATACATTTGACTATGAATAGTAATTATAAAGATAAAAATATTACCTACAAAAAAGTAATTTATTTTTAATTTTTATGAATTAAATAATTAAATTTAATTATGACACAAATATGATGCATTAAAATATTTATTAAAGAAAGAATCAAATAAATGATATTAATAATATTTAAATAAATATAATTTAAAATATTTGATTCCATCCATAAATTTTATAGATTAATATGAAATATTTAGATTTATTTAATTTAGTTTGTTTGAAGTAATCAAGTAGTTATGATATTTTAAAAAAGTCATGTAATGAATAGTGTCAAAATTGACATAATTCATATTTTTAAAATATAAAATATTTAATTAAATGATATAATATGTATTAAAATATAAAATTCCGAAATAAAGTTTATATAACTCTAAAAATGTCATTAAGGACTCATTAATTGGTTGTTTGGCACGATTTGATAATTATTTTAACCCTCTAAGTGTGAATTAGTTGATAAAATGGTAGGGGTTAAAAGTGGTTAAAACAAAAAGATAAGGATTAAAAAAATAATAAGACTTGTATAATTTTTATTGGATGATTATATTTAGACCCATAATCATCCTATATTCTAAATAAATTAGTTTGGACCCAGTTAGAATCAAAATTTAATTTATATTAATTTAATACTTTTTATAATTCCAAGAGTGTCCCTCCCCCCTCATATACAAAGTTAGTCATTCCTCTCTATTACTCATGCTTCCAAAAACTTTTGGTTCAGAAAATATCTACCCAAAACACTTACTAGAATACCTCCCCTAATTATTGAGCCCTTATTTTATGCAGAACACCCTTCCTATAGGTGTTAATGTGTTAAGAAATGTGATTATCTAATGGAAAGGTAATATTTTTATTTAATTGTTTATATTTTATTTATTATTACATTTCCTTAAAATATTATTCATCCATGATGAAACAATAATTAAAATATTCCAAATATACTGATATTTTATTATGTTAATATCATCACCTAAATCCATATACACTTCTATTAAATGGCAAGGAATTAATCATTCGTGCGTACGTGTGAAGTATCACCTCCATGAACTAATCTACTTCGTTTTCCATAACCATATCTCATGACTGGTTATAATATTAGAATTAATGTTCATATGTGATATTCCTGAAATATTAATAATTATATGATAATAATAAATCAATTATGTTCTTACGTTCCATGAGCATAAAAATGATAACGTTGTTCGTGCAAACGTGTGAACTATCACCTCCATGAAGATATGTGACACTTTTTTATTCATTATATAACATTTATGATATATATAAGTATGTTTTAAGGATTAATATGATATTAATGGTGTTATTATCATTCTAGAAATATAAAATAATACTTTCATTATTTCCATAATGACCAATGAAAAATTAAAAACGTTACTAATGTGTATGTACGACTTACCGTCTCCATGACTATAATGTTGTTCATTTTTCATAACCATAATTAATGGATTTATTTAAAAGTATAATTTATTTATAAAAATGGTAATAAGGTCATGAATATTATTCTAAAGAAGATGGACTTTTGATCTCATGGACGATTGATATCATACCAAGTTCATTTTTGACTCGAGTACTGAATATCGACAAAATGTCCGACATGAACTCAAATAATTAACTAATTATTATAACATGGTAATTAATGATATAAAAGAAATAATAAAAATTAAAAGTTTATTAAGAAATTATAAATTATCCAATGTTTGTTATTCAGAAATAATTAGGAACATATGTGACGAATTAGACTCATGGTAAGGAATTCCATCTCAATTTACATTCCATTGAGACTTATTTGTTGTTATGCACCAATTAATTTTTATATGGTTTATATAATACCATTATACATATTAAATAATGAATTTTCTTATTATCATGACATTATAGGTTTTTTAATGTTATTATTTAATTTTCTTATTCATGTATTTCTCAAGTGGTAAGATATTTTTTAACTCAAAACATCATTTTAATGTTTTGATGATTTGTTCTTATAAATATTTATATTTTATTCCCATGTTTTTAGAATAGTTTTATAAATGTATTTCAATGGACACGAATGTTTTAAAATGGAAAATTTTGAATTTCACTCAAATGTTTTTATAAAGGGATCTTTGTAAGGGACTTTGTCTCAATCTCCTTTCATTGAGGCATATTGTGATATTATACACCACCTTCTTTTATAAGGTGTATAATCAAACCCTTTGAATTTAATTCATTCCATGGTTTTCAAAAGGAATATTTTTATATGCATCATTTTAATTTCTTTACAAAATAAAAAAATAAATATTTTTTTTAACTTATGCAGCTATAACAACTTCTTCACTACTGTAACATTTATTTGATATTTGGATTAATCCATAAGCCTTAATTTTTTTAAAAGGAAATGAAATACATTATTCAATTTTTGGGTATTTTGGAATTGAAAATGTTTTTGAAAGTGGATTTACTATTTCAATATCTTGAAATGATTTCTTGTGAATTCAAATGAAAATTTATTAGTGAAATGTTGATAATTTAAATCTTTTATGTGTTATGATTATATAATGGTACTTGGATATTTGATATGCGGTTATGTGATAAATCAAATATGGGTGGTTATGTGATAAAACAAATATGGGTGGTTTCATGATAAACTAAGGATGGGTGGTTACGTTATAACCACCAATGCATTGGGTATGAAAGTCGGCTGTCTGGATATTCCATTTTTAAGTGTGATATGTGTGGAAGTCAACCGTATGGTTATTCCATTTAAGTATGATTATGTCCCAAGTTACCTTTATATGATATATGTTGATTTCTATGGGATTTATGGTAATATTTGGATTAAAAAAGGGTAATAAATGAGCTTATATTCACTGAAGAGTATTTACTACTTCTTAAAGGTAAAACATATTACTTTATTATAAATATTCATGGTTTACATGTTTTTTTAAAGGATAATAGTTTTTCTTCTTTGTGTATCCCATACTGAGCTTTTTATGCTCATCCCATGTTTTAAATTGTTTTTCACTGGTCTTAATATTGGTAAAGACAAAGAAGATGTCATGATGAAAGAATCAGGGAATTTCCTCCAAAAGAAATCATGTTTTATTTTAAAAGGGTTTCCTTTAGTGAAAAAATGGATACTCTTTGGAATTTTACACTTTTCCTTATCATGGGTTTTATTATGTAATAGTTATGGATTAATTATCTAAAAATATAAACCTAAAAATATCCTCAATTTGAAAGTAATTAAATTGTTGACTAAAAATAAAGATTATGTAACGATTAAGGTTAGGGACTTATAGTTGGTATCATAGGTCGGTTTAGATATCTTTTTAGGTTAAGGTGATATTTAAGCATACGTTACAAGTTGTATATAACCAAAATGGGTAGTATAATAGAAAAATTCATAGTTAATTTAGATAAATTTAATGAGTTTGAGATAACATGAATATGTATATCTTAGTGTTTATCTTCCTCATAAGATAGTATATGATGATTTTATTGATATAATAACACTAATTGTTTTTTGTTTTAGTAAATGAATGGATCTAGTATGCACCAAAGTAATAACAGATGTGAAGGAAAATGTAGTGGTTCTATGAATAAGCAACTGAATGAAATGGGAGCTACAATGAGAACTGTCATGGTTATTTTAAACCAAATACTGGGAGTAATGATTAACCACTTGAACCATGGTGAATTTTTATTATGCATCATATATGAAAGAAACCAATCCCAATGATAGTTCAGGTAATAATGATAAAAAAGGTAAGAATTTTCATCAATATACGCATCAAGGATGTGGAAAGAAACACTTAGGAAAATGTTTTAAATTAAAGGGAAGGTGTCATAGATGTGGTAATGAAGGTTATAAATCAATAACATGCCAAGGAAAAAAGAAACATTCAGTTGACTCTATTAAATGGAAAGAATTTATTTCTTAGTTATCTATTGAATGTTTTAAATGTGGAGAGTATGTAAATTATGAGAATAGATTTCCTACAAAGTAGGTTCGGTAATGGGATCATTAGTACCATACAAATATATGTTTATTAATACCTAATTCCATTCCAATTGAAGATTAAGAAACTGAAAATGACATATGAAAGGTATGGATTCTTTCTTGACTCATGTTTTGACATTATTTAATCTTAGGACATGATTCATGTTTTTGTTTGTAGGAAATAAGTATTAAAGAATAAGAAGGAAAATTGTGGTTATGGGAACATGAAAAATGATTAATGATTAAGAAGTATACATATAAGGGATTTAAGAGTTATTTTAGATCAATGGATGATAAAATGTTTAAAAGTATTAATTCTCTTTTGATGATAGGATTACTTTGGAAGAATTTTTTTAGTATGTGTAACCCTGAAGTTTGTTATGTGAAAATGTTATTTGAGTAAGAATTGTCTTTTATTGTATATACATAATTATAAAGGTATTAATAACCTTTAGGGTTTATATGATCCTTATTTTGAGGTAATTATGAGATATTACATTTTGGGATGAAAAATTAAAGGTATGAGATAACTTTTGAGTTTAAAATATGTTATGGTTATTTTTGAGGATTTTATATAATTTGGGGAATGTTATAAGAGTTATAAGAATTATAAATTTTTTGAAAAAGTAAAACCCATAGGAAGGGTGAAAACCCATCACGTCAGACAAGGCTGTAGGAATTGAACCAATAACCGAAGGGCGATAAGGATTTATCACATACCACGAGCCTACATAAAGTCCTGGGTTCGTAAGAGTTTTTCTTTTTAGTTAAACATTTGATGAAGTAAGAATAAGTTGATTTTGTTAATTTAAGTTTTATCGAATGTATATCCTTGGTATTGAAAATGATTTGGGGATTAAGGGATAAATGTTTTTTTGGAAGACATTTACTATTTTGGGAACTTTATAACATTAAGGTAAAAATAATACTATGGGAATTTATTTTAGGAGTAAAGGTTGAATTATATTTTGTAATAAAATATGATTTTTAATTATGGACTTATGAGGAATTAGTTTATTTATGAAAATGATTAACCTATCATAGAGAATATGTGATTAGGAAATTACTTTTTGGTAAGAGACATTAAGAGTGAATTAGGTTATTTGTAGATAAATGTAAAAACTCATCCTAGAAGACTGTGTGATCGAATACTTATTAATTTAGGGTTTCAATATTATTTTGTATTATTTAAGGAATTTTAATGAAATTTATTTGTTTAATGGTATATGTTGAACTTTTGATATTATAGTTGAATTTTTGAGATTAAAATTAGTTTTTCATCATCCAATGGTTTTTTATTTTTGGAGAATTATTTTATCTTATCCTAACCATATTTGTTTTGGTTAATGTTTCAAGACAAGAGAAATATTTAGTTAATATTTTATAAGTTATGTGATTATCAAGAAGCCGATTATAGTTATTCAAGCATAAAAAATTCATCTTAAATACTCATCATTTGGAGAAAAAGACGATTTTATGGAAGAAATTGACAAAAGGATGAAACTATACTTCTAATGTAAGTATATTTCTTCATGTTCTTATTATAAGTATTAAAATAATTCCTCAACTTTATGAAAAATATCTTTAAAAAATGTTTTCTTTTTAATTTTCCTACTAAGAAATCAAAAACTGTTTAACCCATCACAAGTTTGTGGTTTTTTGATTATTAACTTTCTCCTAGTCATGTTTTCTATCACTCTCCATCAAAACATGATGGTTATCTTTTCTTACATATCCATCTTCCCTACATGTAATCATAGTATATGTTATCTCATGTGACCTTTTTACTTCAATTTCTTTCTTCTAAAGTGGAATTTTTATTAAGTATATTTATGATGTGGATTTAAATGAAGTAATTTTGAAAAGTGAAACCTTATTTACTGAGCCCAAATTTAAAATTGTAAGGACACAATTTCCAAAAGGGGAGAAGGATGTAATATTCCAAGTAATTATAGAATAATAATTTTTCATTTTTATTAATAATTATGAATTAGATATTAATTTTACTTTAAAAAGGGCCATATGTCTGATAGCATACCCAACACAAAATAATGGATTTCTCCAAAATATTACGTTGCACACAAGGCTGAGTTATACCGAAAAATAATATTTTATTAATATTATTATTTTAAGTTGTAGTTATCACATATCTCCTAGAATTTTGGAAATGAATTATATCAACTGAATTATGAAAATAGTGTTTACAGATGTTAATATAATGATTCATTGGTTATAAAATTAATTAGGAATCAAAATAAAAACCAATTAAATATAAATGATGTGTTTTTATGAAAATCTACTTAAGTGGTAATATTTTTGTTTATAAAATAATAATATCACACTTTCTAGGTTAAATTAATGTAATATAAATTAAATATAATGTTTAAAATTCATCTTATATGTTTTCTAGACATGATATAAAAAGAAATTCAGTTTTATGAATAAAAGGATTATTTTTTAAAAAAGGAATTTTTACAACCTTTAGATGGAAAACCATTTTTAAATATAATTTTGTCACTTTTATATGTTCTATATGAAAAAAATAAGTTTCTTCTTTGTAATAGAGACATCAGAATTTACTTTGGTTGAATATTTGATATTAATCTGACAAAATTCATATTTTAATGAATTGTGAAAAATACTGCACTTTAATTCAAAACTTCCCTTTCATCTAATTAATTTATAATTTTATATTATCGTTTTACATTTAAAGGTATAATTATATTATTTTTTAATCATTTAATCTAATTTAGTTCATTTGATACTTTTTTCAAATTAAAATTAAATAGAAAAACTATATGAACTTTTGAACGCTTAACTTAAAAAACCCGTTTTCTCATTCCGTTAACAGGATTAGTGTTAAAAATAATTTAACAACTTGGGTGACTTTAATTTTAAAAAAAGGACATACATTTTTATACTTGTTATAAAATATGTTTTCCAATAGGATTAACATAATTTTTAGTGAATATAAACTTTAGTATTTTTTACCATGATTAATGGTAAATTGGGTAATTAAAGGTTAAATTAATATTATGATATTATAAAATTATCCTAAAACTTATATTAATGTTATTGGATGAGTTATTATTGAACATGAACATACATGGTAAAACAATGTGACCTTTGGAAGCAACCTGGGTGTAGTTATGATATTTATAACATTTAATTTAACGTAAAGGAAAATCTGTCATAAATATATCTTTTCTTACTAAAACAATTTTAATATGTGGTTATGTAAGTGATATATTCATCTATTAATAGTAAATATAAGGATAAAAAATTTACCTGCAACATGGTAATTTATTTATAATTTTTAAGAATTAAATAATTAAATTTAGTTATGAAACAAAGATGATGGAGTAATTGATTTATTAAAGAAAGAATCAAATAAATGATATTAGTAATATTAAAATAAATATAATTTGAAATATTTGATTCTATAAATGAATTTTATAGATGACTATAACAATTTATAAATGATTTATTACAGTTTTTTTGAAGGAATCAAGTTGTTATGATATTTTAAAAAAGTAATGCAATGAATAGTGTCAAAATTGACATAATTCATATTTTAAAAAATATAAAATATTTAATTAAATGTTATAAACTTTATAAAAATATAATATTCAGTAAAAAAGTTTATATAAATATAAAAATTACATTAATGACTCATTTATTGAACGTTTGGCATGATTTGGTAATTATTTTAACCCTATAAGTGTAAATTACTTAATAAAATGGTAAGAGTTAAAAGGGGTTAAAATAAAAAGTGAAGGATTAAAAAAATACTCAAACATGTCTAATTTTTATTGGATGATTATATTTATACCCATAATCATCCTATATTTTAACTAAATGATTCTGGATCCATTTTTAATCTAAATTTAATGTATATTAATTTAATACTTTTAATAATTTAAAAGGTGCCCATCCCCAGTCTATAAAAAGGCACCAATTCCTTTCAATTACTCCCACTTTCAAAAACTCTTTTTTCAAAAAATATCTGTTCAAAAACCTTCCTATAACCCCTTAACACATTATTAAGTTCTTTTTAGACAAAACACCCTTCTTAGAGGTGCTAAAGTGTTAAGAAATGTGATCATCCAAAGGAAAAATAATGTTTTTATTTAAGTATTTCTATTTTATTTATTCATAAATTTACTTAAAATATTATTCATCCATGATAAAATAATAACTACAGTATAAAAAATATACTTAGATGTTATTATGTTAATATCATCACCTAAATCCTTCTCTTCATCCATTAAATGGGAAAGGAATTAATCGTTTGTGCATACGTGTGAACTATCACCTCCGTGAACTGATCTAATTCGTTTTCCATAACCATCTCCCTGGACTAGTTATAATAATGGATTTAATGTTCATATGTGATATTAATGACATATTTATCATTATAATATAATAATATATTAATTACATTTTTAATTTCCCTGTGCATAAAAATGATAACATTGTTCGTGCGTACGTGTGAACTATCACCTCCACGAAGCAATGCGACTCGTTTTTATTTATTATATCACTTGTATGATACATATAACTATATATAAATTATTAATATGATATTAATTATGTTATAATCATTTTATAAATTTAAAATAATAGTTAACTTCTTTCCATAATGATCAATGAAACATGGAAAACGTTACCCATGCGTATATATGGATTACCGTCACTATGATTATAATGTTGTTCATTTTTCATAACCATAGTTAATAGATTGATTTAATAGTAAAATTTATGTGTAAAAATGATAATAATTTCATTAATATTATTATGTATATGATTTAATTTTTTCCACATGCACTATTTACATCATACCAAGTTCATTTTCGACTAGAGTACCGAATATCAACAAAACATCCGATATGAACTCAAATAATTAAATAATTATTATAACCTGGTAATTAATGATATAAAAGGAATAATAAAAATAAAAAGGTTTTAAATAAATTATAAATTAACCTATGTTTATTATTCAAGAATATTAAGGAACATACTTGACGAATTAGACTCAAGGTAACTGATTTCGTCTCAATTTACATTTTATTGAGACTTATCTGTTGTTATGCACTAATTCACTTTTATATGGTGTATATATTTCTCTTTGACATATTATATCATGAATATACTTATTCTTATGATATTTTATGTTTTATTTAATGTTATTCTTTAATTTTTTTTATTCATGTTTTTCTCAAGTGATTGAGGACTTTTTAACTCAAAACATCGTTTTAATGTTTTGATGGTCTATTCTTATAAATATTTTTATTTTATGTCCATTTTTCGAAACGGTTTTTATGAATTTATTTATTTGGACATGAATGTTTTAAAATTGTAACATTTGAATTTCTCTAAAATTATTTCATAAAGCGATCCTTGTAAGAGCCTTCATCTCAATCTCCCTTCATTGAGGCATATTTTGATGTCATACACCACCTTATTTTATAAGGTGTATAATTAACCCCTTTGAATTTTAATTCATTCCTATATTTTCAAAAGTAATATTTTAATATGAAGAATTTTACTTTATTTAAAAAAGGAATGTTTTTAACATATGTGGCTATAATTATTTCTCTACCACCTTAACAGTTATTTGATATTTAAATTTCTCTATAATACATAATGTTTTTAAAAGGAAAAGAAATCCCTTATTCCCTTTTTATGTGTTTTGGTATTGAAAATGGTTTTGAAATTGAATTTACTATTTCAATATCTTGAAATGATTTCTTGATATTGAAAAGGAAATTTTATGAGTGAAATGTTGATAATTGAAATCTTTTATGTGTTATGATTATAAAATGGTACTTGGACATTTGATGGGTGGTTACGTGATAAAACAAATACAGGTGGTTACATGATAAACCAAAGAAATGTGGTTCCATGATAAACCAAGGATGGGTGGTTACATTATAACCTTCAATGCATTGGGTATGGAAGTTGGCTGTATGACTATTCTATTTCTAAGAGTGATATGTGTGGAAGTTGACTGTATTGTTATTCCATTTAAGCATGATTATGTTCCAAGTTACCTTTATATGTTATATGTTTCTTTCTATGGGTTTTATGGTAATATTTTTATTATAAAAAGGGTATGTAATGATGTTATATTCAGTGGAGAGTATTTACTACTTCTTAATTGTGAAAAGTATTAATTTATGCTAAGTATTAATGATTTACATGTTTTTGAAAGGTTAATTGTTTTCGTTCTTTGTGAATCCCTTACTGAGATTTTTATTCTCATTGCAAGTTTTAATTTTTTTACATAGATATTTATGTTGGTAAGGAAAAATAGTATATCATGATGAAATAATTGAGGATGTGTCTTTTAAAGAAATCATTTTTTATTTTAAAAGGGTTTCCTTTGATGAAAAAATTGATACTGTTTAGAAGTTTCCAATTTTCTTTGTTATGGTTTTTATTATATAATAGTTATGGAATAATTCTATAATACTCTAAAACTAAAAATATACTCAATTTTAAAGAAATTAAATTCTTGAATAAAACTCATGGTTATGTAATGATTAAGGTTGGGGGCTTATAGCAGACTACCACCTCAAGAAGCAATGAGATTCCTTTTTTCCATAATACTTTACATGAAATGTATTAAGGATAATGTTAATGAATAAATGCGATATAAATTTAATAATTATTATATTTATGAAATATTTATCATTATTAATAGATAATATTTCATTTTATTTATTAAATTTTGACTCACTAAATGATGATAACGTAATTTGTGTACATGTGAACTATGACCTTCACGAAGCAGTGTGACTCTCTTATAATTACCACACAACATTTTTGATATATATTAGTATACATAAAAAAATAAGATTTTATTTATGAAATTATTATAAATCTATAATGTTAAAATATTACTTAATTCCTTTTTTAATTACCATTTAATAATGGAAACGTTACTCATATGTACGTACAACCTACCATCTCTAGGATAATAACACACTTAATTTCTCAAAACCATCATTCAAGATTAGTCATAAAAGTATAATTGATGTATAAAGATTTTAATTATGTATTGATTATATTTTTAGAGATGATGGAACTAATAATATTAATAAGATCAAGATCTTTCATGAGAATCACTAATGAGAAAACTTTGAAATTAACACTCAAATCAATGAAAATAATGAAAGATTAGTAATTACTATGTGATAATATATTAGAAGAGGATAATATATGATATCATAAATATTAGTATGGTTTATTTGTAATTTAATAACATTTTTAAAACAACTATATTGGAGGTTAAATAATTTTTAACCAAAAGGAAGTGTGAGGTGGGGGACTACGTATAAAGACCCCTCTTTTATAACATGACTATTACATCATTTTTAAGATAGAAAACATAAAATTTATAAATTAATGGGTTGAAATGTTTGTAATCCTAGGGAACGTAGGATCATACATAAATTTTATATAATAAAACATATTATATTATTTTAATCATTCTTCTTTATCCATCTAAAAGATCACGTTCTCTTTAGTATATTTAGTCACTAGAGGATATACAACAATCGTAGTAATAGGAAGAATAAGGGTCATAAATCAATATATCATGGGTGACCATAATAATAATCATCATATAATAAGCACTGTATTATCATTATAATCATTATGGAAACATTATATAAATGAATAAAATGTAGCCACACATAAAAATGAAATGTTAGGTCATAGTGGTCAAATACCACACATTGTTGCCAATAAAGATAACATCATGTTCACGCATTACATTTTTTCATAATCCTAAAAACATCATTTTGAACAAACTTAGAACCATTTTCACACATAATACACATTATATTATTAAATACAACACATTACCCAAGTAATTAGATGTCTATATAATTCTAGTCCCACCCACCACATCATAGTATTTACATAATCATGCATGCCACATAGAACTTATAAAAATTTTAGTCTTGAAATAACCCATGGAAAGGAATGGGTTTCATAATGATTTCATAAATCATAAATCCATGAATAAAATTTATGATTATAAAATGAAAATGGCAGATCATTCTTTTGAATAAAATATCATTTTTCAGATTATAAATGGCACATGAGGAGTCAAAGATTTTATTTTAAAGGAAATTGATTTTTGGGAAATCATTTTATTTTTATTAAAAATAAAGGTGAAAAAATGTATATACCCAAAATAAAATTGAATAATAATTAAATGATATTTAAGGATCATGAAAGCAATATAAAAACTAAAAACCAAAGGAAGTGAATTTGGGTTCGAGAACCCCTTAAATTAATTCCCACATTATTTTGTCTCTTTTCTGCCTCTTAATCCTTGGTGTAGCTTCCCATGAACTACACTAAAATAGTATTCATGATTGCAGTCATATTATTTAAGAACATACCTGGGTATTCTATATGATTTTATAGGGTGAATTTGGGTGGATCATTTTCTATGGAAAGTTTGAGAGGAGTGGTTTTCCCAAGCGATGGAGAAAAGATATTTATAATTATAGATATAAGTATTTTTAGAATAAAATAATAAATAAAATATCAAATCGAATGTAAAATTATTAATAGTATTTTTTTTGAAAATATATATCATATATAAATATAATTTAACAATTTATAATACTTTAAACCACTTTATAATATTAAATCATTAGTTTATTAAAATGAAAAGTGGAAATAAGGAAAAATTGTTATTTTAAGGAATCACTTTTTTCTTTAGGTTTTAGAAGTTCCTTTTATAGTTTGTAATTTATGTTTATTTATTTTAGTGAATAATTTATAAAACTTAATATTTTTTTCCAAACATAATTTTTTACAAATGATTAGTTCCTTATTACATCAGGAATTCTATAATTTACGCTACACTGATGTTGAGAAAAATTTATTTTTTCTATTCACCTAAAAATTGTTGTATTTCATAAAATTTCCAAAAAAACAATCCTTGGAGAATTTCAACATTATTATTTTAAAAAATATATCCATTTTATAAAAAATAACTTTCAACATAGTTAATTTTTATCTTTAATATAAAAATTATTATTTTAATGAAATACTTTAAAATACTGTTTATTAAGAATGTTTTTATTTTTTCTTTGAGTTTTGTAGTGATTATATTTAGATTTTGAAAATATAATAATAATATTTACCGAAATTATTCATGATAAATATTATTTATATAATTTTTTTTATTTTTAGGTAAAATTACTATTCTAATATTCAGGTTAATATTTTCAATGGTCAGGTTACTATTCCCAATAGTTAGGTTACTATTCTAATAGTCACATTACTATTCAAATGGACACATTTCAATTAAAACTATTACATTTACTAATATTAATATAAATTAATTTTTTCAATAAACATTTACTACACTTATCCCAAGGTTATATATTTTCAATTTCTAATATGTTGATTAGTTTTATAATATTTTGTTTCTTTTTTATAATATTGTTAGTGGGGGCGATGATTATAGAAGATTTGTGTGATCTATATTTTCCCATTTTATCTTTTATATTATATATTTTTTATATAATTTTGATGTATGGAATTTTCATTGGTTTTGTTGATTTATGTTACAATATTTATTAATGAAATAAATTTTTGTTGGTTTCTATATGTGTATAATACTATATAGTATATTATAAAAAATGTGTATTTTACTTGAAAAATTTATTTTATATACTCTTGGTTGTTACATTCTAACAACATTTATAAATTTAATCCAAAAGTTTTAAATTCATATTATTTATTGATAATATGTGAGGGTGATTCAATTTCATTGTTTCTTCAAGATACCTTGTTGCATATTCATAATGATGGTTCCTCCATAATACATTACTAAGGTGAGTTGTATTTATTCATAGAAATTATTTACTATGTTTTAAGATATTCACCAATTTCAATACATTTGATGGGCCAATTATGTACTTTCTCAGGAGATATACATGTAACATGTCATGAAGGTGAGCCATATTTCATGGAAGTTCAAGCCCAATGGACACTACTGGAATTTGAAAAAGGATATAAAAGGGGGAAATGAACCAAGGGATAATCCTCCCTTTCTTACCAAACTCCATTACTCTCTTCCTTGGTGGTATTAGAAGGAAAACCGTGTCTCTAAATTTAAACTCCAAGTCCCTTTGATTGTTGTAATAGTAGCTCTTTTTACAAATCTGATCAACCTTTATATGTTGTTGGATGGACATAAGCTTCTCTGTCATCTATTTCACTATTTTGGTCCTAGGTAGCTTTCATTTTCCAACATCATCCCCAAAAGATAGAGATATACATATAGTTTCATATAGAGCTTCATGTGGAGCCATATAAATACATGAGTGGAAGATATTGCTATATGAGAACTCAGCCAATGATAGATTTTGATCCCATTCAACTTTGAATTACATTTATCTAGATCTTGGAATGTCAATGAAAATATTAATATTCCTTTTAGATTGGATATGAGTTTGGGGGTGATAGTCTGTAATGGAATTCAATTCACTATTCAAACCAAGTTGTAGAATTCTCCAAAATTTATAGGTCAACATTGAATCATGATTAGAGATGATCTAATGTAGAACCCCATGCAACCTCGTCACTTCCTTCACATATATCTTGAAAATTTGTTCAAGTGAGCAATCTTCCTGAATAGAAATGAAGTGGGAATTATTGCTGAGTCAATCCACCACATCCGATGTCACATTATTTCCTTTGTATATATTTGGGATACCAGTGACAATGTCAATAGTGACTTTCTCCCATTACCACATGGGTATATGCAATGGTTGCATCATCCCTTTGGTCTTTTATCACTCTCATTTAACTTTCCAACATACCAAACACCTTGATATATACCCCACAACCACCTTCTTCATGTTTTCCCACCATAATTTCTCTCAAAGATCATGATACATCTTGTTACTTCCAAAATGGATAGAGATATGTGAGCTATGTGCATTTTCAAATCGCTCATTCTTTATCTCATGGGACGAAGACACAAAATCACTCATTAAAATAAAATTACACAATCATCATTGATTTATAACTCATGTATCATCCCTTGTTTTACTATTATAACCT
This sequence comes from Viscum album, assembly GCA_963277665.1. NCBI lineage: Eukaryota > Viridiplantae > Streptophyta > Magnoliopsida > Santalales > Viscaceae > Viscum > Viscum album. The sequence goes on from OY728135.1 coordinate 1,681,651,377, forward strand.
TTTTTGTATCTCTAGATCATCCCTTTATGACTCCTTGATTATCTCTTGGATATATGGTTTAGAAAATGTTTGGAAATGTTAGGATTTATTCCCTACCATTATGATTTCGAAATCCATCCTTTGAATATCCATGAAGATAATGTCTTTATCAATCAACGTCATAAATGGAGTAGTTGGTTCGTTTTTTCTAAGAGCATATGCTTTCTTGTTTTCCTTTCTCGGATGGTAGTGAATAGAGAAATCCTAGTCCTTGATTAGATCTAACCATCTTATTTTATGCATGTTGAAATCCTTATGTTTGAATATATAGGTTAGACTCTTATGATTAGTATATATGTCACACTATTCACTCTTGATCTTGTGAATCCAAATATTCTTCACAAAGATCATATATGTTAACTATAGATCACGTGGAAGGCAGTTCTTCTCATGGATCATCAACTTTTGTGAGGCATACTCTATCACTTTGGAATTATACATGAGTACAAAAACCAATACTTTATTTGAATCATCGATGTATATTATAAAAATATCTTAACTTAATGGTAGTTTGAGTACACATGAAATGATTAAAGTATTATTCATATCTTTAAATATTTACTCGCATTATTTAGTCTATACATACTTTACCCCTTACCATGTTAACTTATTTATTGTTCTGGAAAAAATGATAAATTTCTCACAAAACATAGAGACTACCCTACTGAGCCATAAAAATAATGGATTTTTATGAAACTAGTGGGTATTGGTCATTCCTCAATTTCTATTTACTTTAAAGGGTCTATATAAATTTCCTAAATTGTGATCACCTACCCCATGAATGAGAATTGTTGAATCAAAAAGTCAAATTTGTGGAAAAAATCATACATTATTTAATTTATTAATTTCACTAAAAAAATCTTTATATGCACTTCATATTCCTCCATGATCTTAGTATAAATGAGATTATCATCAATAAACAATACCAAAAATTAATTTAGGTAGTCTCAAAAGAATCTATTAATCAAAACCATGAATATTTTTGGGGCTTTTTCTAGTGTTAAGGGAATCACTTTGAACTCATAGTGCACATACCTTGTACGAAAGGTTTTATTTTGAAGAAAATTATTCTTCAACTTATATTGATGATATATAAAATTAATATCCACATTTGAGACATATTAGGCTCTTTTTAATTGACTGAAAAATTCACCAATCCTTTGAAAGGGATACTTGTACTTAATGAAGACCTTATCGAGCCCCCAAAATTGATACGAAGCCACATTGATCCATACTTTTTCATTACGAAATGCACTAGAACATACCATGTTGATTCAGTGTGGTGTGTGAACCCTTCTTCCAAATTATATTGAAGCTTCTTCTTTAACTCTTCTAGTTTTATTTGGGTTATCCATAAGGTTCATTTATAGATAGAGTTAGCCAGGGGTATAAGTTCAATTAATAACTCTACCACATGATAGGGGGAATTCTAGGATACTCTTTGGGAAATACATCAGTGTATTTCCATATAATAGGAATTTAATCCAAGTTTATAACTTCCTTTAACTCAACCATTTGGGAAAGTTATTCTTCTATAAATGGTATCAAAATCCACATCATTTTGGTATTTTACAAAAGTGGAGTCATGACATTCCTTTCATTTTTAGAGGATTATGAGATGGTTCTGAAAATGATAAGATATTTCCATTTCCTGATAGTTTATATGTGCTCTATAAAACAACATCCAATCCATTAAAATTTTATCCTTAAATTTTAATAAGGTAAGTATTATCATATTTTTATGAATAATCTTACCACATACACTAATAGGAGAAGATCCCAACACTCAGGTTGCAATGATCGCACCACTATGTGTTTTTATAGTTATATATACTACATGGTATTTTTACTTTAATTAAATAGTTTTATAAAACATTAAAGGAATAAAGGAATGAGTAGAATTTATATAAAATATTTTATTATTATTTATTAAATATGAATTTTACCTTGTACAAAATCATTTTCATGCTCCACTTCAATATTAGTGCTGGAATAATCTTTATCCTACTAATTTTTTATTGGTGGTTTCTAACACTGATTATCCTCAAGGACCAATGGTTTAGTTCACTAGTTTGGATAATACACTTGATACTTACTGTGGAGGCATTGAACCATGTGTGGTGCATTATAAGGTTTCTTCCTTCCCTCTATCATATTAGTCAGTGTCTTCATTCCTCTTTGACATTCATGATCATGGTGACCTTCTCTCCCACACTTGAAGAATTTTCTTGTTCCATTGAGGTGATTCCCATCACGCTTCTTCCCATATTTTTAAAATTCAGGTTGTTGGAACCTCTTTCCTCATTTTTTAGTTGACCCATCATCTTTAAACTCTATTATTCTCTTCTTATCTAAATAACCATGGGAAATCCATCTCTACATTGAAAAAACATTGAATTTGTAAGGACCCTGAACCTAGTTTCCCAGAGCTGGTGGATTATTTCATTAAATTGACATATAAACAAGGAAGAGGAATCTATAAGGACCAAATATTTTATCATCTTTGGAAAAAAATATATGTATACATGAGTTCAACATTACAACTTGAAATAGAATACAATATATAAATTCCTTTAGGAATATAAATAACTCCTAGATTATCCTTGCAAGTCATTCATAATATACTTATTCACATCCTAGAAAAATAAAACATAAGAAAGGGGTGAGATAAAATGATTAATAAGGGTGATAAATACATAGGAAGCCTAAATTACATGACATGGTTAATAACTAAAAGTACACATTACATAAAAAGTAAACTTGGGCATAATATGGAAGGAATAACTGTTGAACAGATAATTCCATAATAAAATATAACTATTGCTATTATACTAGTTGAATAATCACATGGAATATCAACTACACATTTTATAATATGGTAATTTATAATTTGGGACATCTGAACTATATCGTTAATGCCTCATCCAAGACAACTAAAAATGATTAAGGCCTCAACCAAAACCATATTTGAAAATGGGCAAGGCCTCAGCCAAGTCCATATTTTTTTGTCTCATGAGACCTAATGATGCATAGAGAGGCCATAGAGGGCCCCAACCATAAATTTTTAAGTCCAATTAATCCCTCATATGAATGGGGATAAACATAAACAACATGAACATATGAATTGTAAATAACTTTCTCCAATCTGTAATCATAATCACTAACCAATATGAGTAGCATGGTTTATGATATCAAGATATCATAGTTATAGTCAAACTAGTCATAAAACATTTAATGAAACATGGTATATGTAAATAATAATATATAAATCTTAATAATTCATAAAATTCAATAGAGGTGTTGAAATAGATGAAAAACCCTAATAAAATCATCAATGAATTCTTGAGAGTAATAATCTTTTACTTTCAAAAGAAGAGTTATTTTGGAAATATATTTTCATAAAACAATAAATTAACTAATATAGTTTTTCCATGATAAAATTAGTGTTTTTAGAAAAATAATTTTGTCTTAAAATAGATTATATTGTGCACATGAATATAGGTAAGATATCAGGAAGTTCCCTTTAATCAGGCTTGCTTATCGGGATGAATTGAGAAGGAAACCCCTTTAAAACATGTATTTTACACAAATTAAAGATGAAATAATAATAATACATGATTTTTGAACATATAAACATACTTTATAAGAATTATATAAAATAAATGAATAATTACATTGGTTTATAGAGGAAGAAAGTACAACCCGGATGAAAATAGATGTTCAAGAAGAAAACCCTTACCTTATGTCCGAATGAGTTCTGCACTTGAACTTAACTTCCTGAATAATCAAATTAAATATATTAATTAATTATTTTTAGAACATTATACACATTTCTTTTATTTATTATAATTTTATTAAGTTCATTTATGGCCTTTTTTATGATTTATAAGATACAATTTTATTTCTTGGAAGCGTTCATTTCCTTGGTTCTCACGATCAATATACTTTTATATGAAGATGAAAGTTCATGTGCAATGGGTATAATTTCACAAAATTGAATTTATAAGATATTAATTAAAATATATAATATTAAATGGTTATATAATTCATTTTATTATATGGTATTAAGATGATTTATTAGATAAAACATTAGTGATAATCATTTAGATTATTACAACGTTATTTCGATAATATAAAACAAGTTTTTTTTGTATGAATTAGTATTATGTATATATGCTGGTTACATAACATTAAATAGGTTATTATACATATTTTGTAGTTTGGATCAACCTTATTAATGGTTTCATGACAATCTTTGATTGAGAAATTGAAGAATGAAGGTTCATCATCCATGAAGGTTGTAAATCAGAACCTCCGAGACGATGATTTCGTTTTTAAAATAAAAGGGAGAGATTAAGGGAATTTATGAAGTTTCATTAATTAAAATTATATAATTATAGTATATAGGTTATAATGAAATTATCATGGTCATATTTAAAGAGTATTTGAGGAGAGGATAAGAAAATAAATTAAATTGAAAATGAAATAAAAAGGAAGATGGTTTACCTCTTGAATTAACCTCCTTGAGAACCTCCTTAGGGAAATTGGTTTTGGTATTTTGGAATTAAAAAGAGATACTATATTTTGGGGGATACTAGGAAAAAGGATTTTGGAAGAACTTTTAAAATATTTAAGGCTTATACGAGTGAAGATAAGAGGGGGTGAGGGGTGGTTTTTATAGTGGAGGAGAGGGGTGATTTCTCATTATTCTATTCATTATTTTATTATTTTTCTCAAGACAACCAATAGTATTGATTCTTGTGAATAAATATAGTAATAATTTAATGTGAGTTCTAAACAAGGGTTCTTGAATCATCCATGAATCAAGAAATAGTTTATTTAGCTTATAATGTATTTACACTGTATATTACCGTATTTTATTATTCACTAAAAATTCATGTATTTTAGAAAAATCCCAAAAAATCACTATAACCATTTTTCTATAAGTTTAATTCAAAAATGGACTCCATTTTAACAAAATAATTTTCTAAATATGTAAAATTTAATTATTAAATAAAATCATTATTTACTTGAAAAATACGGATTTTAAATTTTAAAATTATTTTATAGCAGTTTCAAAAATTAACTGAGGAATTATAAAATTATCATGAAATCAAAAGAAAAAAAATTGATTTATGAATATGTTTTATGAAAACAAATTTTATTTTAAATAATTTTAATTAAACATTTATTACTTATAAAAATACCTACACTTAAATATTAATTTTCTAAAATATTCACTTACTTTTATTATGATATAATTATATCAAAATTTCACTTATGAGATGCCTAAATTTTATTTTGGATTTCATGGGTGAGGTTAATATTTATTAGGTCAATTTTCTATTCATAAGGTTCATATCACTATTCCCAAGGGTAAGTTATTATTTCATTGGTATAGGTTCCTTAATTTCTAGAAATACCTCTTATTACTTTTATTCTTCATTTATAAAGATTGTATTGTGTTCTCTATGTGGTTTTATATGTTTCATACTACATAAAATAAACATATGAAGGTAAATTTCATCAATAGAATTTTGGGTCACTATAGAACTGCATCTTTATAACTATAGAATTCTCATATAGATATAGACTTATGAAGGTGTGGTTTTAAACCATTTAGGAATCTATATATATTTCTATCATTATCAATAAAAATCCCAAGGAATATATATCATGCCTTGTGATGTTTTCATCATAAGATATGATAGATTCACTAGCCTTTTTCTTCAGCTTTATGAATTCTCTCTCAGTAATTATTCATGCCAAAATTCACATGTCAATGGAATGGCTAAGCACAACATGATAGGTTAGAAGAAAATACGATAAAAAATGACACAAAAATACCTCTAAAGGAGTCTATTCCATGAAGATCACATACTTAGAGAATTTTCAGAGATTGTGAAGCTCTTTAGACAAGAGTCTCTTTCTCAAATGTGTGAATGCATAATCATACCTCCACACAATGACATTCAGTGTCACGAACCGAATCTGGTCGCCTTCAAAATCGGCACCCGACCCGGTCCATGGAAAGACCCGAAGGGCGTTTCCGATCCTCAAGGGCTGGCACAAGTGCCTGGGTATCATAAAATAATAATTGGGAACGATTTACCCGAGTTTATAAACTTAAAATGACAAAAGAGTCCAATAAAACAAATCTGTATTTTTCAACTAAAACCATCTTTTACAAAATTTCAGAACTGAAATACATAAGTTAAAACTATGTTTAAAGACCATTACAATGGTACATAACCAAATAAGGACAGCCCAAGAACCTCCACATGGAAAGAGGCACCACCCTCAAGCTATCTCCACGACACTGCATCCCAATGGACAACTAAAAACCTGAACCAATGGCATAAATCTTGTACCCAAACCTGTGACATAAAATAAGAAAATCTACTTACACCCAAAGGTGTAAGTAGGGTGTGAGAGAAATCCCAGTAGGATACCACCATTAATATATTCCATGTGATAAACATTTAATGGCGAAAATCATGAAAGTTTTCAAAGACATGAGATGCTAGTTAAAATTTATAAAAGATGCAACATTAAATAAAAACAGTTTTCAGGTGGGCTAATTTAAAGAATAAAAACATTTAAAATAAATACCATAGCTACTGAATTTTCCAGCCTCTCATACCGTATACCGACTATAAGAACAAAGTATCCAGTGAGCACAATCAATGGGAAATAACCCCTAGGCACTAGCTAGCTGTGGGTCCCAGGTACCTCGTATCTCGATGAGAGTAACCATCACAAATATCCATTCTCATGCACGATCCACTAGTAGGGAACATACCCATAACCTAGTGGTCCCTAATCATCATCATCATAGTTTAGTTATAGTTGTAAGCGTCAATCTTGCTAAGTGAAACTGAGGCCAAACCCCACGGATTCACTAGCATACTAGTACACGTCCACCCACCTAGATACCCGGGTTTTCCCTTTGTGCTCAAACAAGTTCAGCAATCCAACAAGTATAGTTTTCACATGAAAATATCACTTCCACATCACAAATTAACCAAACATCCCCATGTACATCACGCAAGTCAAAAATTCCACTTTTCATTCAAATGCATTTTGAAATCAAACTCACTCCAAATTGCCTACAACACTTTTCACATTTCTTTAACACTTCCACAAATCCATTAAACAATTTTATAAAACCATTACAATATATTCAACTCACATAACATCCCACACACATGTCACACAATACCCTTCTCACCTTCACAATTCATTTTATAAATAAACTCAGATGAAATATCCCACACCCGTGTTTCGCACACAAAACACAATTTAGTAAAACATTTTGACAATTTATAAAAAATTCTAAAAATTTTTAACATCTCAAATCACCACTTTACCATTAAAAAACCCACATTAGGTGAACACACTCACCCAAACAGTACATATACACCCTTTCCCAACTTTGTTTAACCAAATAAAACATTTGCAATTTTTATAAAACAAACCCAAGAGGTATAACCATTGTTTGCACAGTAAACCCATTTCAAAACCCTCATTTAAAAGCAAAATCATACCAATAACAATCCAAAACATAATTTTTCATCCCTTAAACAATTATTAAACCACCCCCAAATGTTATAAAAATACATCAAATAATACCACAAAGATACACATGAAAAACACACGTTTTCATAAATCACCTTCAAGAAGTACAACAGGTTTTTACACCTTAAACTCATTAAAAAAAACCTACTTTCAAGGCCAACATGACAATAAGTAATTAACAAACCAGAATTGGAATCCCCTTTCAAGACTAATAAATCACTTTCATGTGTTATAAACTAAACCCAAACATTACCCCAAGAGTCACACATGAAAAGTACCCAATTTCAAGCTACAATGCAACTAAAAATTAAATGTTTAACCAAATCCATCAAAACTATTTTCAAAACACATAAAACAGATTATAAAAATTCTAAATTAATAATCCATTCAAGCTAACTCATCATAAAATTTCTACACATGGAATCACCTACCCTTTTGAGTCGAAACACTCAAAACTTGGTGCGAAACCTTAAGCGCACCACCATTGCACCAAAAGGAATATAAATCCAGACCTAAACCACAATAATTTACCCAAAAGACACCAAATCAGACATTAGTATCGAACCCCAACTTTTGGACATGAGGAACTTCAAGAAAAAGGAAATAAAACTAAAAGAGGATGGAAGGAACCAAGAAGGAATTCCCTTACTTGAAATATCTTGAAGGAATCGGCCCTAATCCACCGAATAATGAATCACCAAGTACCCAAAACTGGTATTTAGGTTCGAAGGATTCATATTAGGTCATGTGGGGACTGAAATGGGGGAAAAAGGATGAAAAATGAAGGAGTTATGAAAGGATCAATTTACCTCTCTAAATCTTCCCGATTTTATAAATCCTAATAAGTTCAGTACTAAATCGCGATGAATAAGAGCTCCAAAGAGAGTAGAGAGAGCTTGGTCCCACGGAGGGGTTCAAGGGGCGCATTTTAGGCTTTGAATCACCGACAAATACTTAAAAATGAATAAGTTATTAATTAATCAAATTTTATTTTTAAAACTGGAATTGAGCTTTCCGGCAGGTCCAATCCCTTAAATAAAAACCAACATAAACCTTGGTTATGAATTTCCAAAGGCTCCAAATTTTAATTTTGGTGTTAATATATCAGGGGCGGACATTTAGGAGTTGGAATGAGTGAAAAATATTAAAAAATGAAAAAGTTATAAAAGAACTAAAATTTATTTTTAAATCTGGAATTGGGTTCACGATTTGGCCCAATTCATGAAAACTCACATATTCTCCATAAAACCTTTGGAAAACCCCCAAAAAAAAATTAATGGAAATTAAAATAAAAATATATTTAAAATAATCTATGTATGTGACAATTCTCCCCACCATGAAAACTTTCTGCCCTGGAAAGTCATAGCAAGGCCAAAGTAACAACCAAACCCAACTGAGAAACCAAGAGGTACTCCCTTGTCAGGTTTCTCCCCCAAAGGCCAAAACACCTCCAGTGATCAATTAATGAAGGATTACTCTCACAAAAAAAAAACATACACCACTTTCCTGAAATAATCAATCACATTTATAATTGATCCCAAAATAAAACTCCTCAAACACTATCCAAACAAGACTCAAGCAATTCACCCAAACGAACAATAACATTAAACAAGGTTACACTTACCTTACTTTAACTAATACATTGGGCACTCTCCAGTCCCAAAGTTTACCCAAGGAAGATGTAAGTAGTTAGATATCTCCAAATGATATTTCCTACTTCCCATACAATACCAAGTAAAAAAATGAGTTACTTGTATGAAGAGACACAAATGGGCTCCCCACCATAAGAGACAACTTAATTTTTTTCCCAAGACAGAATCAAGACACTAATAGGGGAAGGCCCAAACAGACTCCCTAGTGCAAGGGGTATACATACATTAGAAATTTACAAAATAATATGCACGATACCCATGGTGGGTCTTCCCACCACAATAACCAACCATCTTAATCGACCGGTGTGGGCCGACACGAAAAGACCCCAAATTTAAGGAGTAGGGACGGTCACACGGTTAGTCTGCACAATTTGAGAAACTGTGTGATAACTATGTGTATCCTTATATCTGCATGGTTATTTTTTTTGTTCATGGTTAGAACTAACCATGTGAAAACCGTGTGCTCAACTTGTCTAGCCAAATTTCCAACCATTCTCCAAAGACTCAATGGAAACCAAAGGGGGGGGGAATAACATTGTGTGATGACATGGGTACAAGACCCTCCACCTATTTCCACAGAACGAGAACAACAGAAGAAATATGATGACACCATAGGTTTAAACTCTTCCTATATTTCATAATGAGGATAAGACTTTGTACAAGGGTTTAAACGACACTGGGGTTTCCCCTAACTACGCGCCAACTTCTCTCCGGGACCTATGGATGGAGCTCAAAATATTGAAGCATCTTCGGCCACACAGTTTGGCTGTTGAAACCCCTATGTGGAACTTCTTCTTTCGGTGCCACAAACAACTACACCGCATACCCTGATGGGTTCATCAAGACATAACACACTCCATAACTCACTTTACCAAAACCAGACATTTCACTAAAACAAGGGATCAGAATAAGCCCACACATCGCACCTTGTTTCTTTGGGTGAGAAACAACAGAAGGGAAGGACACGTATAAACACCGCCCTCTAAGATAGATAATTTGATGTTTTTTCCAAGGGATACATACTCCCAACATAACAGAGAACCTAAGAGGATTGTGTGACCTTGACCTTTACAGTCAAAATAGCACACAACATCACAATGCGTCATTGAACACGACCCTTGTTATTGATAGAAACAATACATGGAACATGACCATATTCCAAGTCCCTAAACAAAAGACAAGTCCAAAAAGTGGACACAATATCCTATCAGGACCAAAATCTCAAAATTGGTGGTTTAATAATAACTCTTACTTCAAGGAAACTATGAAGAACCCAGAGGCCCTCTTAGACACCATCATGATACTCATCCACACTAACAACCAAAGAACACTTCCACCTTCGATGAATCATGAAACTTAAGAAACCAAGGCCTCTTTCAACCTTCCACAAGAACTATCCCACTACAAGAGGATCTACAAATCAACTAAATGAATGGTTGTAGACTCAATCAACAATGATCTATAAAATATTCCTTATATTGATCAACTAGAGGATTTTACAATGGAGAAACAATACGGGTTGCACTTCAGTTGTGCACTAACCCTAAATGGGGGCGTACCTTATCCAACGGGAGAAACCAAGGACACAACCAAGATGGTCCATTGGTAAAAGAAACCACAAACCAGATCCAAACACATGAAGGTAACCACCATAAAGGTGTCCCGAAATATATCTCAGAGGAGACTACTAACCGATCCTTCTATCTAGCTTACCGACCAAACATAATCCCAAAACACAGTTCAAATAGGAGGAGGGGTTATTGGACTAAAAAAAACATCCCACAAAAACAACATCTTCAAAGACCCATAATACAAACCATCCCAAAACTATTCATCAAGACATCATGTTTTTATTTAAAACCATTTCTTTGAAAACAAGCAGTTCAGCAGTAAGAGTATCGACCAATAGTACCCCATGGGTCTCACACATGCATATTATTGTGCCACACCAGACACCCTCCTCATATCCGTCCCGTCACTCATCCGGTCCTGCCATCAACCATCCATCATCCCATATAACCCCATGCATGTGGTTATTAATAGAAATACCAAAGGTTAAAACAAAAATTCTTTCCACTTTTCAAAACCAAAACGGTCAACCAACACATCCTTTTTTTCTCATAACCGCTAACCACGAGATCAAAATCCCAACTCACATCTTACAAAAATTTTCAGAAATTCACAACCATTTAGAAAATGACACACATTCAAGATATTCACATAAATTTCAAAACATCTCATCCCATTAAAACACACTCTGATTGTTTAGAAAACTCTATTGGAAACACTTTTCAAAACCAACTTCAATACAGTTTCTTCCTTCAAAAGAGGTGTAATCACACCATTTTCTATTTCAAAATAATTCTGAATATTCAGTTCCAAAATTTCATAAATCATACCATTCCATCTTTATTTTAAAATCATTTCACAAAAACATTACACTTCTTAAAACCAAGTCACTTTAAAACCAAAGTTCCAATATTTCAAAACTAATGAACACAAGACAATGCGAGAGGAAACTAGTTTCAGTGGGTGACTTGGACATATGGTTAGCGGCCATATTCCAATCACTTCACTGTCACAAAGAGTGTTCTAGGGAATATCCTCATCTCCACATGGCTTGCCAGACCCTGCGATCTCATTGAGACCATTAACCCAACTCTCTTTTTATTTCCCCTAATCATCATCAAACCAAGAAAACCAAAAGACATAGACAAATCCCAACTTCCCCTGGCGACGTGAATCCTGAAATGAGGTGTGGTGATCAATAAAACTACCCATAATCAGAATTACATGTCCCAAAAATCATAACTCTATACTATCCCAACTATTTCCCAAATAACATGACTCAAATGGAGCGAACCTCCTCTGATACCATTTTGTCACGAACCGAATCTGGTCGACTTCAAAATCGGCACCTGACCCGGTCCATGGAAATACCTGAAGGGCGTTCCCGATTCCCACGGGCTGGCACAAGTTCCTGGGTATCATAAAATGATAATTGGGAGTGATTTACCCAAGTTTATAAACTTAAAACGACAAAAGAGTCCAATAAAACAAATCTGGATTTTTCAACTAAAACCGTCTTTTACAAAATTTCAGAACTGAAATACATAAGTTAAAACTATGTTTAAAGACCATTACAATGGTACATTACCAAATAAGGACAACCCAAGAACCTCCACATGGAAAGAGGCACCGCCCTCAAGCTATCTCCACGACACTGCATCCCAATGGACAACTAAAAACCTGAACCAATGGCATAAATCCTGTACCCAAACCTGTGACATAAAATAAGCAAATCTACTTACACCCAAAGGTGTAAGTAGGGTGTGAGAAAAAGCCCAGTAGGATACCACCACTAATAGATTCCATGTGATAAACATTTAATGGCAAAAAGCATGCAAGTTTTCAAAGACATGAGATGCTAGTTAAAATTTCTAAAAGATGAAACATTAAATAAAAACAGTTTTCAGGTTGGATAATTTAAAGAATAAAAATATTTAAAATAAATACCATAGCTACTGAATTTTCCAGCCTCTCATACCATATACCGACTGTAAGAACAAAGTATCCAGTGAGCACAATCAATGGGAAATAACCCCTAGGCACTAGCTAGCTGTGGGTCCCAGGTACCTCGTATCTCGGTGAGAGTAACCATCAAAAATATCCATTCTCGTGCACGATCCACTAGTAGGGAACATACCCATAACCTAGTGGTCCCTAATCATCAGCATCATAGTTTAGTTATAGTTGTAAGTGTCAATCTTGCTAAGTGAAACTGATGCCAAACCCCACAGATTCACTAGCATACTAGTACACGTCCACCCACCTAGATACCCAAGTTTTCCCTTTGTGCTCAAACCAGTTCAGCAATCCAAAAAGTATAGTTTTCACATGAAAATATCACTTTCACATCACAAATTAACCAAACAGCCCCATGTACATCACGCAAGTCAAAAATTACACTTTTCATTCAAATGCATTTTGAAATCAAACTCACTCCAAATTGCCTACAACACTTTTCACATTTCTTTAACACTTCCACAAATCCATTAAACAATTTTATAAAAACATTAAAAGATATTCAACTCACATAACAACCCACACACATGTCACACAATACCCTTCTCACCTTCACAATTCATTTTATAAATAAACTCACATGAAATATCCCACACCCGTGTTTCACACACAAAACACAATTTAGTAAAACATTTCAACAATTTATAAAAAATTTTAAAAATGTTTAACATCTCAAATCACCACTTTACCATTCAAAAACCCACATTAGGTGAACACACTCACCCAAACAGTACATATACACCCTTTCCCAACTTTGTTTAACCAAATAAAACATTTGCAATTTTTATAAAACAAACCCAAGAGGTATAACCATTGTTTGCACACTAAACCCATTTCAAAACCCTCATTTAAAAGCAAAATTATACCAATACCAATCCAAAATAGAATTTTTCAGCCCTAAAACAATTATTAAACCACCCCCAAATGTTATAAAAATACATCAAATAATACCACAAAGATACACATGAAAAACACATGTTTTCATAAATCACCTTCAAGAAGCACAACAGGTTTTTACACCATAAACTCATTAAAAAAAACCTACTTTCAAGGCCAACATGACAATAAGGTATTAACAAACCAGAATTGGTATCCCATTTCAAGACTAATAAATCACTTTCATGTGTTATAAACTAAACCCAAACATTACCCCAAGAGTCACGCATGAAAAGTACCCAATTTCAAGCTATAATGCAACTAAAAATTAAATGTTTACCCAAATCCATCAAAACAATTTTCATAGCACATAAAACATATTATAAACATGCTAAATTAATAATCCATTCAAGATAACTCATCATAAAATGGCTACACATGGAATCACCTACCCTTTTGAGTCGAAACCCTCAAAACTTGGTGCGAAACCTTATGTGCAGCACCGTTGCACCAAAAGGAATATAAATTCAGACCTAAACCACAATAATTTACCCAAAAGACCCCAAATCAGACATTAGTATCGAACCCCAACTTTTGGACATGAGGAACTTCAAGAAAAATGAAATAAAACTAAAAGAGGATAGAAGGAACCAAGAAGGAATTCCCTTACTTGAAATATCTTTAAGAAATCGGTCCTAATCCACCGAATAATGAATCACCAAGTACCCAAAACTGGTATGGAGGTTCGAAGGATTCATATTAGGTCATGTGGGGACTAAAATGGGGGAAAAGGGATGAAAAATGAAGGAGTTATGAAAGGATCAATTTACCTCTCCAAATCTGCCCGATTTCATAAACCCTAATAAGTTCAGTACTAAACCGTGATGAAGAAGAGATCCAAAGAGGGGAGAGAGAGATTGGGTGCGCGGCGGGGTTCAAGGGGCGAATTTGAAGATTTGAATCACCGAAAAATACTTAAAAATGAATAAGTTATTAATTAATCAAATTTTATTTTTAAAACTGGAATTGGGCTTTCGGGCAGGCCCAATCCCTTAAATAAAAACCAACATAAACCTTGGTTATGGATTTAAAAAGGCTCCAAATTTTAATTTTGGTGTTAATATATCAGGGGAGGACATTTAAGAGTTTGAATTAGTGAAAAATATTAAAAAATGAAAAAGTTATAAAAGAAATAAAATTTATTTTTAAATATGGAATTAGGTTCACGGTTTGGCCCAATTCATGAAAACTCACATATTCTCCATAAAACCTTTGGAAACCCCCAAAACAAAGAATTAATGGAAATTAAAATAAAAATAAATTTAAAATAATCTATTTATCTGACAATTCTCCCCACCATTAAAACTTTCCGCCCTCGAAAGTCATAGCAAGGACAAAGTAACAACCAAACCCAACTGAGAAACCAAGAGGTACTCCCTTGTCAGGTTTCTCCCCCAAAGGCCAAAACACCTCCAGTGATCAATTAATGAAGGATTACTCTCACAAAAAAAACATACACCACTTTCCTGAAATAATCAATCACATTCATAATTTATCCCAAAATAAAACTTCTCAAACACTATCCGAACAAGACTCAAGCAATTCACCCAAACGAACAATAACATTGAACAAGGTTACACTTACCTTAATTTAACTAATACATTGGGCACTCTCCAGTCCCAAAGTTTACCCAAGGAAGATGTAAGTAGTTAGATATCTCAAAATGATATTACCTACTTCCCATAAAATACCAAGGAAAAACATGAGTTACTTGTATGAAGAGACACAAATGGGATCCCCACCATAAGAGACAACTTAATTTTTTTTCCCGAGACAGAATCAAGACACTAATAGGGGAAGGCCCAAACAGACTCCCTAGTGAAAGGGGTATACATCCATTAGAAACTTAAAAAATAATATGCACGATACCCATGGTGGGTCTTCCCACCACAAGAACCAACCATCTTAACCGACCAGCGTGGGCCGACACGAAAAGACCCCAAATTTAAGGAGTTGGGACGGTCACACGGTTAGTCTGCACAATTTGAGAAACTGTGCGATAACTATGTGGATCCTTATATCTACATGGTTATTTTTTTGTTCATGGTTAGAACTAACCATGTGAAAACCGTGTGCTCAACTTGTCTAGCCAAATTTCCAACCATTCTCCAAAGACTCAATGTAAACCAAAGGGGGAGGGAATAGCATTGTGTGATGACATGGGTACAAGACCCTCCACCTATTTCCACAGAATAGGAACAACAGAAGAAATATGATGACACCATAGGTTTAAACTCTTCCTATCTTTCATACTGAGGATAGGACTTTGTACAAGGTTTTAAACGACACTGGGGTTTCCCCTTACTACGCGCCAGCTTCTCTCCGGGACCTATGGCTGGAGCTCAAAATATTGAAGCATCTTCGGCCACGCAGTTTTTCTGTTGAAACCCCTATGTGGAACTTCTTCTTTAAGTGCCACAAACAACTACACCACATACCCTGATGGGTTCATCAAGACATAACACACTCCATAACTCACTTTACCAAAACCAGACATTTCACTAAAACAAGGGATCATAATAAGCACACACATCGCACCTTGTTTCTTTGGGTGAGAAACAATAGAAGGGCAGGACACGTATAAACACCATCCTCTAAGATAGAGTATTTGATGTTTTTCCCAAGGGATACATACTCCCAACATAACAGAGAACCTAAGAGGATTGTGTGACCTTGACCTTTACAGTAAAAATAGCACACAACATCACAATGCGTCACCGAACATGACCCTTGTGATTGATAGAAACAATACATGGAACATGACCATATTATAAGTCCCTAAACAACAGACAAGTCCAAAAAGTGGACACAATATCCTATCAGGACCAAAATCTCAAAATTGGTGGTTTAATAATAAATCTTTCTTCAAGGAAACTATGAATAACCCAGAGGCCCTCTTAGACACCATCATGACACTCATCCACACTAACAACAAAAGAAAACTTACTCCTTCGATGAATCATGAAATTTAAGAAACCAAGGCCTCTTTCAACCTTCCACAAGAACTATACCACTACAAGAGGATCTACAAATCAACTAAATTAATGGTTGTAGACTCAATCAACAATGATCTATAAAATATTCCTTATATTGATCAACTAGAGGATTTTCCAATGGAGAAACAATACGGGTTTCACTTTAGTTGTGCACTAACCCTAAATGGGGGCGTACCTTATTCAATGGGAGAACCCAAGGACCCAACCAAGATGGTCCATTGGAAAAAAAACCATAAACCAGATCCAAACACATGAAGGTAACCACCATAAAGGTGTCCCAAAACATATCTCATAGGAGACTACTAACCGGTCCTTCTACCTAGCTTACTGACCAAATATAATCCCAAAACACATTTCAAATAGGAGGGGTTATTAGACTAAAAAAAAACATCCCACAAAAAAAACATCTTCAAAGACCCATAATACAAACCATCCCAAAACTATTCATCAAGACATCATGTTTTTATTTAAAACCATTTCTTTGAAAACAAGCGGTTCAGCGATAAGAGTATCGACCAATGGTACCCCATGGGTCTCACACATGCATGTTTTTGTGCCACACCAGACACCCTCCTCATATCCGTCCCGGCACTCATCTAGTCGTGCCATCAACCATCCATCATCCCATATAACCCCATGAATGTGGTCACTAATGGAAATACCAAAGGTTAAAACAAAAATTCTTTCCACTTTTCAAAACCAAAATGGTCAACCAACGCATCCTTTTTTTCTCATAACCGCTAACCATGAGATCAAAATCCCAACTCACATCTTACAAAAATTTTCAGAAAGTCACAACCATTTAGAAAATAACTCACATTCAAGATATTCACATCAATTTCAAAACATCTCATCCCATTAAAACACACTCTGATTTTTTAGAAAACTCTATTGGAAACACTTTTCAAAACCAACTTCAATACAGTTTCTGCCTTCAAAAGAGGTGTAATCACACCATTTTATACTTTAAAATAATTCTGAATATTCAGTTCCAAAATTTCATAAATCATACCATTCCATATTTATTTGAAAATCATTTCACAAAAACATTACACTTCTTAAAACCAAGTCTCTTTAAAACCAAAGTTCCAAGATTTCAAAACTAAAGAACACAAGACAATGCGAGAGGAAACTAGTTTCAGTGGGTGACTTGGACATATGGTTGGCGGCCATATTCCAATCACTTCACTGTCACAGAGAGTGTTCTAGGGAATATCCCCAGCTCCACATGGCTTGCCAGACCCTGCGAGCTCATTGAGACCATTAACCCAACTCTCTTTTCATTTCCCCTAATCATCATCAAACCAAGAAAACCAAAAGACATAGACAAATCCCAACTTCCCCTGGAAACTTGAATCCTGAAATGAGGTGTGGTGATCAATAACACTACCCATAATCAGAATTCCATGTCCCAACAATCATAACTCTATACTATCCCGACTATTTCCCAAATAACATGACTCAAATGGAGCGAACCTCCTCTGATACCATTTTGTCACGAACCGAATCTGGTCGCCTTCAAAATCAGCACCCGACCCAGTCCATGGCAAGACCCGAACGGTGTTCCCGATCCCCACGGGCTGGCACAAGTTCCTGGGTATCATAAAATGATAATTGGGAATGATTTACCCAAGTTTATAAACTTAAAACGACGAAAGAGTCCAATAAAACAAATCTGGATTTTTCAACTAAAACCGTATTTTACAAAATTTCAGAACTGAAATACATAAGTTAAAACTATGTTTAAAGACAATTACAATGGTACATAACCAAATAAGGACATCCCAATAACCTCCACATGGAAAGAGGCACCGCCCTCAAGCTATCTCCACGACACTGCATCCCAATGGACAACTAAAAACCTGAACCAATGGCATAAATCCTGTACCCAAACCTGTGACATAAAATAAGCAAATCTACTTACACCCAAAGGTGTAAGTAGGGTGTGAGTGAAAGTACAGTATGATACCACTACTAATAGATTCCATGTGATAAACATTTAGTGGCGAAAAACATGCAAGTTTTCAAAGACATGAGATGCTAGTTAAAATTTCTAAAAGATGCAACATTAAATAAAAACAGTTTTCAGGTGGGATAATTTAAAGAATAAAAACATTTAAAATAAATACCATAGCTACTGAATTTTCCAACCTCTCATACCGTATACCGACTGTAATAACAAAGTATCCAGTGAGCACAATCAATGGGAAATAACCCCTAGGCACTAGCTAGATGTGGGTCCCAGTTACCTCGTATCTCGGTGAGAGTAACCATCATAAATATCCATTCTCGTGCACGAGCCACTAGTAGGGAACATACCCATAACCTAGTGTCCCCTTATCATCATCATCATAGTTTAGTTAGAGTTTTAAGCGTCAATATTTCTAAGTGAAACTGAGGCCAACCCCACGGATTCACTAGCATACTAGTACACGTCCACCCACCTAGATACCCGGGTTTTCCCTTTGTGCTCAAACAAGTTCAGCAATCCAACAAGTATAGTTTTCACATGAAAATATCACTTCCACATCACAAATTAACCAAACAGCCCCATGTACATCACGCAAGTCAAAAATTCCACTTTTCATTCAAATGCATTTTGAAATCAAACTCACTCCAAATTCCCTACAACACTTTTCACATTTCTTTAACACTTCCACAAATCCATTAAACAATTTTATAAAACCATTACAAGATATTCAACTCACATAACAGCCCACACACATGTCACACAATACCCTTCTCACCTTCACAATTCAATTTATAAATAAACTCACATGAAATATCCCACACCCGTGTTTCGCACACAAAACACAATTTAGTAAAACATTTCGACAATTTATAAAAAAATCTAAAAATGTTTAACATATCAAATCACCAATTTACCATTCAAAAACCCACATTACTTGAACACACTCACCTAAACAGTACATATACACCCTTTCCCAACTTTGTTTAACCAAATAAAACATTTGCAATTTTTATAAAACAAAACCAAGAGGTATAACTATTGTTTGCACACTAAACCCATTTCAAAACCCCCATTTAAAAGAAAAATCATACCAATACCAATCCAAAACAGAATTTTTCATCCCTAAAACAATTATTAAACCACCCCCAAATGTTATAAAAATACATCAAATAATACCACAAAGATACACATGAAAAACACACGTTTTCATAAATCACCTTCAAGAAGTACAACAGGTTTTTAAACCTTAAACTCATTAAAAAAACCTAATTTCAAGGCCAACATGACAATAAGGAATTAAAAAAACAGAATTGGCATCCCCTTTCAAGACTAATAAATCACTTTCATGTGTTATAAACTAAACCCAAACATTACCCCAAGAGTCACACATGAAAAGTACCCAATTTAAAGCTATAATGCAACTAAAAATTAAATGTTTAACCAAATCCATAAAAACTGTTTTCACAGCACATAAAACAGATTATAAACATTCTAAATTAATAATCCATGCAAGCTAACTTATCATAAAATGGCTACACATGGAATCACCTACCCTTTTGAGTCGAAACCCTCAAAACTTGGTGTGAAACCTTAAGCGCACCACCGTTGCACCAAAATGAATATAAATCCAAACCTAAACCACAATAATTTACCCAAAAGACACCAAATCAGACATTAGTATCAAACCCCAACTTTTGGACATGAGGAACTTCAAGAAAAAGGAAATAAAACTAAAAGAGGATGGAAGGAACCAAGAAGGAATTCCCTTACTTGAAATATCTTGAAGGAATCGTCCCCAATCCACAAAATAATGAATCACCAAGTACCCAAAACTGGTATGGAGGTTCGACGGATTCATATTAGGTCATGTGGGTACTGAAATGGGGGAAAAAGGATTAAAAATGAAAGATTTATGAAAGGATGAATTTACCTCTCCAAATCTGCCCGATTTTATAAACCCTAATAATTTCAGTACTAAATCGTGATTAATAAGAGCTCCAAAGAGGGACGATAGAGCTTTGTCGCGTGACGAGGTTCAAGGGGAGCATTTGAGGCTTTGAATCACCGAAAAAGACTTAAAAATGAATAAGTTATTAATTAATCAAATTTTATTTTTAAAACTGGGATTGGGATTTCGGGCAGGCCCAATCCCTTAAATAAAAACCTACATAAACCTTGGTTATGGATTTCCAAAGGCTCCAAATTTTAATTGTGGTGTTAATATATTAGGGGAGGAAATTTAGGAGTTGGAATGAGTGAAAAATATTAAAAAATGAAAAAGTTATAAAAGAAATAAAATTTATTTTTAAATCTGGAATTGGGTTCACGGTTTGGACCAATTCATGAAAACTCACATATTCTCCATAAAAACTTTGGAAACCCCCAAAACAAAGAATTAATGGAAATTAAAATAAAAATACATTTAAATTAATCTATGTATGTGACATTCAGAGTCACATAGAACATCATGAATATGTAAACTTTTGATAGTGTATTCATGAAAATTACATTTGGACTTGTGGATCCATTCCCATCTACGAAAAATGTAGTTCATCATCAACGCCTATAATCTTCACAAAACCCCTTGCCTATAAATACCACCTTCATTATGAAATTTAAGGTAGGTTACTGACCTTTCGACTTATTATATCGATCCCAATTCATGAACTTATAAAATTCACAAACCAAAGGGAAAATGGATCATAAAAGGTATCCAAGCATCACAAAACCTCCTCCCATGATTTTTTGAAATCCTCCACCTAAGGTGGAAAATTACTTTTTTAAAGGCCAATGCACTTCATGAAGTAATAAGTCCCTCTGAGGCACTTGAGGTTATGTGAAGAATTCATCCTTTGTGAGGAAATCCCCCTTTGAATCATGAAATCCATTTGAATAAGGGTCACTATATTTTAATAATAATACTTCTTTTTGAATCCACTAACCTCTATGAGGACCCCATGAATTCCAAGAAAAACCTTCACGAAGATCCAATATTCTTAAAGCATCACTTTTAGGACCCTCAATTATTACTCCCTTATACTAACCCTCCTTCATGAAGGTTGAATGAACATGGCCATCACACCAATCCAGGACCAGTTTATCTCCACCACAAGTCCCCATGTGACCACTACCTACCACTCATATATCCACCAACATCACCCCAAGTGTGGATATATCCTCTCACATACCTTTTACTTCTAAGCATGAGTGATCTAACTTAATTTTCTTCAAATTATGGAGACTCTAACAAGGGTCACATTAATGGACACTTCTCAATAGAAGTTTCAATTGTATGCCCTACCCAAAGGTGCCTGTGCAGTGGTCACATAATCCCAATGGGTAAAGAGTTAGTCACCCCACATCTGAGTTATGTGACAGAAAAATTTCTAGCTAAATTTCTTATTCACATGATTTCATAATCCATGACAACATCCTCATAACATGATGTAAAACTATAGTCTTATCATATGCCATAAGAATAAGATTCCTTATGTATGAGTGTAATGGGATATACCCCACACCTACTATCCAAGGGATGGTCCATGTATGAATCAAATGGAATGAGATCCTCTGTGAATATTCTTCACATAATCAACCATCCACATTATCACTACTCCTAGTAGCACCCGAGCATCTCCCATGTGTAAGACTCATATCATCCAAACAAGTGAAATCATCTTGTGAAGGGAAGATTCAATGTATAATAATATAACTATCCCTCATTGACCATCCATTAATGATACAGGAATCCTTACTGGATGACATTAAAATGCATGGATCAGTCCTTTCAGATGACCTTAAACCATGATATCAAACTACATGGGTTTTTTTCTCAGTCTTCCAAATGTGGAAAATAGACACTAAGGTTAAATATTGATAAATAGAAATCATTGGTGTTACCTACTAGGGGAACACCTTAATTCTCCACCTCAAGGGGAATTGATATCAATCTTCTAGTTCTGCCTCAAGGGGAATCCTGACCATTGGTAAACCTAGGTGTCCCTCATAGGGATGCACTATCCAGAACTGCATCAAGGGATATTCTAATAAATATTCTAGGTCTATCTCAAGGGGAGTCCCAACCAATGGTAAACATGGGTTCTCCTTTATAGTGGAACACCTCCTTGATCATCCTCAAGGGGAATTCTGATCATCCTTCCCAGTCTACCTCAAGGGGAATATCGATCAATGGTAAACCTAGGTTCTCCCTCCTCATGATTCACCTCCTTGATCCAAATAAAGGGGTGTTCTGATCAACCTTATGGGTATTTCTCAAGGGGTGTCTTGAAAAATGGTAAAAATATCTTATCCCTCATAAGGACTCACCTCCCTGATCCACCTCATGGGTATTTATGATTATCCTTCAGTATTTACCTCAAATGGAATATTGATCTATCCACCCTAGTGTGACATCTTCCCTCATAGGGACACACCTCCTGGATCCACCTCAACATGGCCATTATGATCTATCCACTATGGTGTGAATTGTTGTACAATCATGTTACCATTTTATTATGTACGCCCTTAACCTCATCATGGGTTTCCCCTACTTTTATATTGGGATGATACCAATAACGATGAAGTAAAATATTTGTTTGAGTTTCACTAATAACAATTCATTTATGTAGGCTACAAAGTAGTTACATGCCATGTAACTATGTTACATGTCGTGTAACTATGTTACATGCCATGTAATGAGTGTTAAGTTTAATGCATGAAAGAAAAGATCACACTATGAATTGGTACACATCATGAATGGTGATTACACATCATGTATGGTTTAAATGATGAATTTTTAATCCAAGTCAATGGGTTTTTCATCATATGTGGGACATGATAGTTACACATCATGAACCTAGGTTACATGCCATATAACGGACTGCGTATAGTTTTTAAAGATAGCGTGTAGCTTTTTTGTTTCAATTCCTTCACCGTTCTTCATGGATCTTGACCTAATGAAGTTCTTGGGCATTTTTAAAAGACTCAACCCCATCTAGATCGATCCATTCGACACTCAATATCCATTGTGGTTGTGGTGAATCTCTCCAGGTAAGTTATTTTTTTATTCATTGATTTTGATCGAGGTATCACCATTGGGTGGTGTATTTTTATTAGTTGGTCTAAGGTTGGTGAATATTCTTGGAATATTCCTAAATCCATTGCATGATCTCATTATGGAGGCCTTTTCTTCCACTGGTTATGGCGAGGTGGGCATTAATCCTTGAGGTATGTAGGTTTACTCTCTTCTGTTGACCCCTTGTCTTCTAAATTGAATCAATCTTGATGTGGATTTGATTCTAGGGGATTTTTTTGATGTTTTTGGGTTTCATTGATTTTGAATTCTATTATGGGCATGTGAAACTAGAGTTTTAGTGTAGGTGGTTTCATCTCTAGCCTATGATAATGGATATTTTTGTTTTTATTTACAATCTAATTCATACTGAAATATTACGATTATTGTGTTGTGTGTGTTGAAAATAGTTTTCAATGAAAAATGGTTTTCCCTAGTTATTGAAAAATGTAATGGAAAAGGGGTATTTTTTAAGCACTGAAATGGTTTTGATATGGTTTTGAAATGATTTTCAAAGCATTAAAATGAATTGTGAAAAAGAGAACATGGGTTACCTTGGGTACTTATGTGGAATGTTTATCTTGGGGCCATTGTCCATTGTTTTTTGATTTTCAAGGAGGTTTGCCTTGGGGATTTCCTCAACTTACATGGACTGTTTCTCTAAGAGACCTTTATCGAAATTTTAGGCAGTTTACTCATGGGGTATTACTTTGATTCCTAGGAACTTTATTCTAGGATTATAATTTGTACACTTGATTGATTATGGTATGAGTGATCTACAATCTGGATCTATAGTATTCATTGGTGTTGTGATACATGTGATTCTATTTTTTATTTCTTGGCTTTATGAGTTATCCTTGATATTCATGTTTATGCTTGTGTAAAATTATATGGAAAATGTACTTTGAAATTTACATACCTTCTTTTGTTTGCGAGTTGTGAAAAAGGAAAATGTTTACCATGTTTTCTATAAAACTACTTTACTAATTAGAATTCTTTGTTTTTATTTAAAATGATCATACAAGTATTTTTATATAGAGACTTGTTATAGAACACCTGGGTGGGATCCTATTGATCCCGTTAGCTCACACCCTTTACACCTCTTTGGTGGTGCATAGGCCTTTGTTTGTCTTCCAATGTAGGGAAAGGAAAGGTGGCATAATGAGGTGGTGAGGATTGTGTCATCTGGTTGGCTAGATAGTGGTGAGATGATGGGAGTCCATCCATATAATCATTTGGATTTTGTGTTTGGTTTTTAGTCCTTTACAGTTGGACTTGTCTTGGAGTTTATAGATACTTTTGCATTTTTCTGTTTCTGCTATTTTCTTAAAGTTATGGCATACATATCTTCTCCATATTCTACCATTTCTTATTATATATTATACATATATATATATATTCCATTTCGTTTCTCAGGTTGGGTTAAATCATTCCATTTATTGTGTTGTTCAATTACTGGGTGGTTTTTGCCAACTCATGGGGATCTGGAACGCCCTTCAAGTATGTGATGGATTGGGTTGGGTGCCAAGTTTGAGGGTAACCTAGGTTGTTTCATTAAAATTTGATATCAGAGGAGGTATGTCCTTAATATTTCATGTCTTATGATGTATTTTTGAATGGAGATAGGATTTTCAATACTTGAGATGTATGTTTCAATAATTTCCAAGCCATCTCTTGTCGTAATGATACTCAAGTTTCCATGAGACGTTGGGATGTGTGTATCTAGTATTGATTTTTTGTTTAAAAAATATCAGTTTTTGGTTATGAGTTTTTTATTTTGAACTAATATTTGATATGTTTTTAGAGCATTCTTATGTTTTGGTGTGCAATAATATGCTTTTGGGACATCTTCCATGAGTTCCTCAAGAAGGTGCAGTTGATTCTTCTCAAGGGAACCTGCATATAGATCATAATCCCATCAAGAATATCACATAAGAAGTATGTTCTGTTGATCAAGGTGTACCAAAACTTCAAAACATGGTGTTTGAAGTATAAATAGGAACCAGAAGAGAGATATATTGATTACAGTAGTTCCTACGTGAGAAGACACCATCATTTAAAAGAACGATAGAACCTCAAGAGGCGGAGGATTGACTAGACATGATCGATCAAATTTTTGACTTTTTAGAGACACCTGAGAACATCAGGGTGAAGTGTGAGGCATTTATACTTGAGGGTTCTATAAACCGATTGTGGGAATCAATGGTCCAAGTAGACAGACAAGTAGAATTGAACTGGAAGGGTTTCAAAACCCTGTTATTTAAACAGTTTTTTCCAGAGTCACCGATGTTGGTGAAGTGTTTAGAGTTACTATCTTTAAAATAGAGAGATATTTTAGTGTTGGAATACACCAATCATTTTTATGAGGTTGTTCATTTTTCTATGTATATGGTGGAGAATGACTAGATAAAGGATCAGATGTACCTATAGGGTTTGCAACCAGATATCATATCTTATATGTTTATACTGATGTTTTCTACCTATGCAGAGATGGTATCCATAACTATGATGGAGGAAATGAATATGGTAAGAAATGATGGGTTTTCCACCACTACTCTTCCATTAGGTGGTGGATTCAGTGACATGCATGGGAAGAAGAAGAAGTGGAAAGATCATCATAGAAGTAGTGGATGTGGGTCTCAGTAGCTAGCCTCATCTGGATAATCTATTAGAACGGGTAACATGCCTCAGAATTGTATCAGGGTGGAAAGGGAGGGCACACTAGACATTATTTTCCTATGGACATGAAGAAGTAAAATAGTTGTGGAAACATTGGTTACTTACAATGCTTCTGTCAGGCTATGAATACAACTCATTATGGTCAGGGTTCATTAACTCCAAAGGTTACTACAATGCAGTCAAAAGCTTAAAAGATTATAGGGATATAGCCACATGACTTAGGAGTGAGGAATTTTCACGTATCAAATGAGTTTATAGGTTTATGGAGATTTGGAAATAGTGAGAGGTACTATCCTTATTGCATCTTTAGTAGCAATTTCTTAATTTGATACTGGTTCCTCCCACTCATTTATATATACACATTTTTTTAATGATATTAAAATTCCAATGGAACTTATGACCTTTAAAATGGAGTTAGAAACACATATTGGTATGAGGAGAGATTAGGGGTTCAGGTGTCCCTCTTTTTTGTTAATCATAGCTGATACAGAGTTGGTTTGGTATTTTCTAATTGTTGATTTAGATCTATTTTACATCATCATTGGTATGGATTATGTTGTTTCTCATCGAGTGAAGGTTGATTGTTACCATCAGCGTGTTTCATTTCTTGCTGCCGATGGGAGATCTCATATGTTTTAGGGGGAGTGGGACCTGATGTCAGGTCATGCAGGACCTTCCCACCCAGATCTTAGAAGTTTTTTGGTTGCTATTTCATTTGATCCAAATGACATTTCTTCAATTGATGGTGTTCCCGTTGTTGTTAGAGACTTTCCTGACTTTTTCCTAGATGATTTCTTCGATCTTACTCTATAGAGAGAGAGTTAGAGTTTATGATTGATCTGGTTCTGGGTACGCATCCAATACTGATACCTTCCTATCATATGGAACCAAAGGAGTTGAAAGAGCTCAATATTCAGTTGGACGACCTATTAGAAAAGGTTATTTCCACCCTAGCATTTCGCTTTAGGCAGCCCCTATTCTCTTTGCTAATAAAGAAGATGGTTCAATTCACTTATGTGTGGACTATAAAAAGTTGAACTGGGTGATGGTTAAGAAAAGATATAATTTTCCTCATGTGGATGATTTGTTTAATCAATTAAAGGGGAAAAATTAGTTTTCAAAGATTGATCTTCGGTCGGGTTATCATAAAATTAAATTCTGGGAGTCTGATATACTAAATACAAACTTTAGGAGAATGTATGGACATTATGAATATCTTGTGATGCCTTTTGGTCAAACTAATACTCCTTTAGTTTTTATGGATTTGATAAATCAGATATTTCATCATTATCTTAACACTTTTTTAGTAGTGTTCATGGATGATATTTTGGTTTATTAAAAATACAAGAGTGAGCATGAGCACCATATGAGTTTGGTTCTAGAAATTTTGAGAAGTCACTATTTCTATGGAAATATTTAGAAATGTAGTTTCTGGATTCAAGAAGTGAATTTATTTGGGAACATAATTTCTAAACATGGCCTATTAGTTGATCCAGAGAAGGTAAAAGTTGTTTTGTCATGGGAGGAACCATATAATGTCTTTGAGATACAAATATTTCTTGGTCTTTTTGGATACTAATGATAGTGTTTCAACAAATTATCTAAGCTGTGTCACCTTCAGCTTCTCTTACTAGGAATGTATTGAAATTAACCTGGCATAAAAAATGACAGACTTCTTTCAATGAGTTGAAAATGTTTCTGACATCATCTCCTATTCTGATTTCACCTGAGCCTGATAAGGGATACATGGTTTTTGGAAATGCTTTGGGTGATGGTATGGGATGCATGATTATGTAGGATGAACATGTGGTAGCTTATGGATCTCGACAGATTTGACCACATGATAAGAATTACCCCACTCATGATTTAGAGCTTCGTGCAGTAATGCATGCTCTTAAGTGTTGGTGGAACTATATTTTTGGGGAAAGGTTCATGATATTTTCTTATCATAAGAGTCCGAGTTATATATTTTCTCATAAGGACTTGAATATTAGGTAGATACAATGGTTATAATACCTTCAAATATTTTACTTCGATATCACCTACACCCCAGGAAAGTTGAATGTTTTTGCAGATGATCTTAGCAGGAAAGTACCATTATAGGCTATCCTGGAATCAAAGGAGTAAACCCTTATGGGGATTTTCACTCAATTTCACCTAGATTCTCAAGAAGATGTTTCAATAATGGTTCTGGATAGAGTTCAGTTATCATAATCTTTCTCGGAGTCTATCTTATAGAGTCAGTAGTAGGATGATGATTTTTAGAATACTCGAAAAAGCCTTTATAGTAGGGAGAACATTTCAGGTTGTTATTTTTCTTCAAATGGTATTCTATACTTTGGGAAAATGATTGTTGTCCTAGAAACTGTGAGGAGTTTAGTCTTGTTTGATTATCACATCTCTTTGTGCTCTGTACATACAAGCACTATGAAGGTGTATTATGAATTGAGGTTGTGATTTTGGTGGCCAGGTATGAAGTGTGACATTGCGATGTTTGTGTCTCACTATTACACCAACCATTAGATAAAGGAAGATCACTTGAAACCTTATAGGTTGCTTCAAAATCTTCCAGTGATGGTCTAAAAATGGGATTAGGTATCCATGGTTGTTATTTTTGTATTTATATGGACTCCCTAAGGGAATAATGAAATATGGGTGGTTGTTGATCGATAAATGAAGTCTTCGCATTTCATTTCGATCAACGATTCCACTATGGTTGAAGATCTGGGTAAGATGTATGTGTAAGAGATTTTTAGGTTACATGGAAGTCCTACTAACCTTGTTTCGGATAGGGATCTTAGGTTTACTTTGAGGTTCTAGAGGATTATTCAAGAGGCAATGAGAAATCAGGTCAAGTTGAGCACATATTACCATCCACTGACAGACGGTCATATAGAGCGTGTAATTCAGATCATGGAGGATATGCTTCATGCCCGTGTCTTGGATTTTGTTTGATTGTGGGATAGTCATTTGGGACTGGTTGAGATTTTTTATAACAAAATTTATCAGTCGTCAATTAAAATGGACCCCTTTGGGGCATTGTATGGTTTCCCATGTAGATCACCTATTTATTGGGATGGGTTGGGTGAAGTATCTTTAGTTGGACCAATTTTTGGTTCAAGAAATGTATGTGAAGATTCAAGATGTAAATCGACATTAGGTTATATTCAAGAGTTGGTAGAAATCATATTCGGATCGACTTTTTCAACCTTTAGAGTTTTTCATTGGTGATTGGGTTTTCTTGAATGTTTCTCCTTGGTTGGGTCACCATCGGCTTGGAAAGCAAGGAAAGTTGTATCTAAGATATGTTGGACCATTTGAGGTCACCGAGTGGATCAAACAATTTTATTATGAGTTATAATTTTCGGTTCAGTTGAAAGGTATTCAGGATGTTTTAAATATATCTAATCTCAAGAAATATCACCCTTATCCCACTCACATTCTCAGTTGGGAAGAAATTGAGTTAGAGACAAATGATTCTATTCTGGATAAACTAGTTGAGATCGTTGACTCTCAAGTGAAAGTCTTTCATGGGAAGTTGATTCAGTTAGTTAGAGTTCTATAAAAACAAGGATCATATTCTCATTAGACTTTGGAATGAAAATCATTGATGAGGGAGTAGTGGAATCATCTCTTTCTGGGGATTAAATCTTCCACATGACTTCCCAGGGACAGAAAGTCTTTATAGTGGGAAGTTTGTAACATCCTATTACTATTTTATCAGGTACACCCTTAACCTCATCGTGGTTTTCCCCTCCTTTGAGATTGGGAGGATACCTATAATGTGAATTTAAATATTTTTTGGAATTTCACTAATAACCATTCGTTTCTACTGGCTGCAGAGCATTTAAACGCCGTGTAACTTTATTAAACATCATGTAATAAGTGATGGATATATTTTGTGAAAGGAAATATCACATTGTGAATTGGTTCACATTGTGAATAGTGATTACACATCATGTATGGTTTAAATGATGTATTTTTAATCCAAGGCAATGGGTTTTTCGACATATGTGTGATGAGGCTATTACATGTCATGAACCTAGGTTACACATCATGTAACAGACCATGTATAATTTTCAAAGATAACATGCATCTGTTTTGTCTCTATTCCTTCATCAGTTCTTCATGTATATTGACCTAAGGCAGTTCCAGTGTTTTTTAGAGACTCAAAACCTTCTACATTGATCCGTTCAACACTCTATATCTGTTGTGGTTGAGGTACATATCTCTAAGTAAGTAACCTTTTTGTTTCTTTGTTTCTTTTGATCGCAGTATCACCATTGTTTGGTGTCTTTATATAAATTGTTCTAAGGTTGGTGATTCTTCTTTTTTTATTCCTAGATTGGTTGTGTGATCTTGTTCTAAAGGCATTTCATTTTGTTGGTTGTGGTGTGGAAAGAGTTTGTCCTTGAGGTATGTGGGTTTCATCTCTTCTGCTAACACCTTGTCTTCCAAATTGATTCAATATTGACGTGGATTTGGTTTTAGGGCCTTCTTTGACGTTTTTTGATTTCATTGATTTTTGATTCTATTACGGGCATGTGTGACCCGAGTTTTGAGGTAGGTGGTTCTATCTCCATCCTATGATAATTGATCTTGTTGTTTTACTTTACAAACTGATCCATATTGAAATATTGGAATGATTGTTTTTTGTGTGTTGAAAAGGGTTTTCAATGAAAATGGGTTTTCCCTGGTTATTGAAAAATGGAATGGAAAAGGGGTATTTTTAAAGCATTGAAATGAATCATGAAAAAGAGAACATGAGTTACCTTGGGTACTTAGGTGGAAGGTTTAGTATGGGTAAATCTTCCATTGTTTTGTGATTATCAAGGAAGTTTGTCTTGGAAATTTCCTCTATTTCTTAGGCCCATTATTCTAGGAGACCAATATTGACATTTTGGGGGGTTTACTCATGGGTTATTCCACTGCTTCCTAGCCCTATTATTCTAGGATCAAAATCTATGTACTTGATTGATTATGGTATGAGTAGTCTGCAACCTGGACTTGTAGTATTCTTTGGTGTTGTGATACCAATGTTTCTGTTTTGTATTGTTTGGATTTTTGAGTTAGCCTTGATATGCATGTTTATGCTTTTGGAAAATAATATAGATATGTTCTTTGAAACTGATATACCTGATTTTGATTTAGAGCTATGAAAAAGGGAAATTTTTACCATGATTTCTATAAAACTACCTTAAAGGTTATCATGCCATGTTTTTATTTAAAATGAGTATATAGGGATTTTTATATATAGAATGGTTATGGAAAACCTAGGTGGGATACTACTGGTCCTGTTAGCTCACACCCTGCACACCTCTTCGGTGGTGCATAGACCTTTGTTTGTCTTCCAGTGTAGGGAAATTCATGGTGCTGCATTGAGGTGGTGAGGTTTGTGTCAGCTAGTTGGGTAGCTAGTGGTGAGATGGTTGGATTCCATCCCTAAAATTATTTGGAATAACTTTTTGGTTTTTAGTTATTTGCAGTTGGACATATCTTGGAGTTTTTAGCTACATTTGTAGTTGTCTGTTTCTGCTATTTTCTTACAATTATGGCATATATATCTTCTTCATCTTCTGTTATTGCTTATTATATATATATATATATATATATATATATATTCCATGTTGTTGTTTAGGTTGGGGGAAATAGTTCTCTCTATTGTGTTGTTCTATGCCCAGGTGCTTGTCATTAGATTGTGGGGATTTTGAATGAACCTCAGGTATGTGACAGATTGGGTTGGGTTATAGGTTTGAGGGTAACCTAGGTCAGTTCGTTAAACATATTCCCTCCAAGGGACAAACATCCTCGATCTGCCTCCATGAGGCATTCTGATCCATCCACCAAGGTGTGACATCTCCCATCCTAGGGAAACACCTCCCAGATCCACTTCTATGGGGCATTCTAATCCATCACTCCTAACACCACATTCCTTACATGACTCATCTAGTAGTAAATTAGAAAACTAGTGCCCAAAGGTGTTAGGGAAGAAGAAATATTATTGTTTATAACCCACACAACTCCAACCCTTCCATGAATTCTTCCATGACTTCAGCCGTAGGGTTCCTACACCTCATATCATCCATAGAGATCATCCATAGTAGGGTGATCAACAACCTCATACACCAATACAAGCAAAAAGGAGGCATTCCCACAATGGACATGTCCCTCTATGATCAGGAGGTGTCAGTGCCTTTGTAATATCTTGAGATTTTATGAAATATATTTCTTAAAATTAATTTAAATTCATTAATAGATTTTTTATTGACAAATACATAGTTTACCTTTCATCACACATAACACCAAGTTAATCATTCATTGTCATCGATTCCCTTTGATGACTTATGTTACACACAAGGCTGAGTTTTACTGGACAACAATATTCTGTTAATATTATTTATTTAAAATAATAGTTATCAAAAAGGATTTGGAATGAAATAAATGAATATTATTAAACATATTATAAATAATAGTTTACACATAGTAGTAAAATTAATTTTTTGGTTACCAATTAATTAGAAATGAAAAAATTCCAATTTAATATAAAGGATGTGTTTTTATGAAAACAATTTTTATGACCAGAATGGTGTTTCATCTTAATAAATTAAATTAATCCCTATTAGTGAAATACTTTAATGAAATTTATAATATTTATATTTAATTAAATTATTTTAAATTCATCCATTATTTTTTATAGTGTTATGATAAGTATAAATCAAATTTTAATTATAAAATAATGTATATGTTTAAAGGTAGTTTTACCACCTTTTAATGGAGAATCTATTTTAATATAATTTTTTGAAATTTTATAATTTATATATGAAAAAATAAAATTAATTTTTTATATATAAATATAAAAATTTACTTTGGGTGTTTGTTGGTATTTTTTGTAGATCATTCTCATTTTGATGAATAGTGAATAATTCTGAATTTTAGTTTAAAACTAAATTTTCATATAATTTATTTATATATTTAAATTATAATTATAATTTGTGTCAAAGTATATTTATATAAATTTTATATCAATAAATCAAATTTATGTCATTTAAATTAATTCAATTTTGAAATTGGTTATAAAAAAGGACAAACTTTTGAACTTTTCTCTTTCAAAACCTACGGTCTTATCCTTTCTACATGATTAATTTTAATTAATTTATGCCACTTATATGACTGTAATTTGTAAAAATGGATTCCATATTTTGAATCAAAATAATTTATAATATATAATATGGTAAATTTTTTTTTTTACTAAAAATATTACTCAAAGTAACTAAAATTAATTACAATAATGAAGGTAAAAATTAGTTTACTTGGTGGTTAACCATTAATCTTAAGGGGCCAAATGATCTTAGAACTTGTTAAAAACCCATTTTATAGATAGTATTATAAAATATCCACTCTTTAATATAATTTTTATTGTTATTTAAGAAATATTATGTAAGAGATACCTCCCAATAGTTTTTACCATTTTATATTTAGAAGAATTCCACTCTCCATCAACTATAAAAAGGAAATAACCATACCCACTTCTTCACACCTATAAACTATTTTATATCATCCAAAACCTACCCAAATAAGGTCAAAAAATACCTAACCTCACCCTAGAGTCCAAAAATTTTAGAATGAGGCCAACCAAGGAATCCATTTGGTGCAAACCAAAAGGAGTTACCTGAAAAAGTTGTAACATTATTCAACATTTATTTATTTTTCATTTCATTATCCACCAATAAATTATTATTATTCCATGATTTTATAATATAAAAAGTATCCTAAATATACTGATATGTTATTATGTTAAGTTTTAAACCTATACCAACACACACCATCAAATTGGTTACGAACTTACCGTTCATGTATGAATAACAACCACCTCATGAAATGATGTCGTTCATTTTTCATTTTCCATATCTCATGGTTGGAAATTATGATGAACATAAAATTTTTATGTTATATATATATATTTTATATTTATGTTTTATTATATATTTTTTAAATTTTATATAACACACACCTTTATGATTTTCATTTTGTGTAAATACGATAACATTTTTGGTGGAGGTGTGGGTTATCGCCTCATAAAAGTGATGTGATATATTCACACATTACATAAAATATAGAAAGTATGGGTTTAATAAAAATATGTGATATAAATAAAATATATATTGTATGAATGAAATAATTACTTTTATGTATTAATAATTTATCATTTTCTTTGTTACCCATTTCACACACTAAAAAGCGGATAACGTTTTTCGTGGATGCGTGGACTACTACCTGATCGACATGATGTGATTGCTTTTACATCACATGAATTATATATATATATAAGTATATAATATTAAATAACATGGTATTTATGATTTAATTATAATTATTAAAAATAAATATTACTTATCTTTTTTCCTTAATGATCATTGAAAAATGAGAACATTACTCATGCGTACGTATGACCTACAATCTCCATGATTGTAATGTTGGTTCATTTTTCATAACAATAAATCAATATTTTTTAAAAGTATAATTTATCTAAAAATATGATATTTATTTAAATATTTTTATTATATATATGTTTTAATAATGAAAAATTTGACCATATTTGACCTACTAAATTTGTTTTTGACCCATAAACCAAATATGGTCAAAACATATGACTTAAACATTATTCACTAAGTAATCATGAAAAAGTTGTTTATGAGTGAAATAAAAGTAATAGTAAAAATTTAAAATTTTTATTAATCAAGTAGATAATTAACATAATTTTATTATACGTGATGATAGATGATAATCACGACCAATCAAACTCAATGTAATGGATTCCTATATCACTTTTACTTTCATGAGACATACATCATAATCACAACTTATTTTTATTGGGTGGTGTTTCTATAAACCATTTTGAAAAATTATATCATGAATAATTTTATCTTAATTTTTTAAATGTTTAATTTTATGGTTAATTATTTTTGGGCTTTCGATTCAAATTTTACAATAGTTGGAATGAGATTTCTAGTCCCACTTTTATTTTTGTGAGACTGATTCCATAATCAACACTAATTATTATTATGTGGTATATCTACTACCCATGAATTAATTTTATTATTATTATCCTTAAAAATATTGGGTTTTAAAAATCCTTTTTATTTTCTCCTCTTCATGGGGTTTACGATTTTGAAGTTTCCAAAGAGGTAATGAATTTTGGATGCAATTAGTCTTCTTTGAGATATTTGTTATGTTATAGACTTATCTTCTTTTATAAGGTGATATACTATTCTGTTGAGATTTTATTTCATGAATATATTTATTATAAGGATATTAAATGTTTCATTTAATGTTATTACATTCATGGGGTTAATTATTCGAATGTTTCAAAGTGGTATGGGATGATTTGGAATGTTTAAAGATGATTTTCCTCAAGAACATTTTAAGGATTTTATGGTCATTTTCATTCATCAGTGTTAACAAATCTTATTGTTACTTATCCTAAATAAGGGAAATTTTATATTTATACCATCCTCATTCATTATTTAGATATATTATATATGTTTCAAATAGGTTTTTAGGAAACCTGTTTCTTTTTCATGGGTTTATTATGTCATAATGAGTTTGTTATGAAATAGGTTTATTTTTCACAGGCTGATTATGTCCTTAAGATATTTTCATGAAACCCATTTATTTTCCATAAGTTTATTATATCCTAAATATATTATTATGAGATACATTTATTTTCCAGGGTTTTATTGTGTCCTAAATATATTGTTATAGAATCCACTTATTTTCTATTAGTCAATCATGTCTCAAAGAGATTCTTTTGTAAACCATTTCTTTTGAATGGGTTAACCATGTTTCAGAGATATTTTTAAAACCTATTTCTTGTCCATGTTATAATCATGTTTCTAATTGATTTTTTATAGAAATCATTTCTTTTCCATGGTTTAATCATGTTTCAAAGTGATTCTTATGTAACACATTTATTTTCCATGGGTAAATCATTATTTTAATATATTTTTTGGAACCCATTTCTTTTACACAAGTTAATAATGTTTCAAAGAAATTTTTTTGAAACCCATTTATTTTCCATCGCTTAATCATGTTTCGAAGATATTTTTATAGAACTAGTTTCTTTTCCATGGGTTAATCACGTTTCAAGGAGATTGTTTTATAACCCATTTCTTTTCCATGGGTTAATCATGTTTCCAATAGATTGTATTGTAAACTGTTTCATTTTTATGGGTAAATAATATTTTAGAATAAATGAAGGTTATTTAAAGTTCATAAACCATCTTCTTGACCTTGCCAGGCTCTCTTGCAAATGGGATGATGCTCTATCCCTCCACCTGCTTTCTTCCAGCATCCAAACCCCTCTCCCTGGTGGCTCTGCCTTACAAGGAAAATATATCTGATGGATTCCTCCCCCTATAGACCTAAATCTCAATACAGATGGGTCCTGCATATCAGGAGTTATGAAAGGTGGAGGGGTTGTCCATGACACCAGAGGCTCAGTTATCCTGGCATTCACTGCTCACTTTGGCTGCGGCTCTTCTCTATAGGTAGAGGCTTACACCCTCCTCAATGGTCCTTCCCTCTGCTGCCATGTGAACATCCCCATCATTGAATCTGAAACTGATTCCCTCATCCTCCTCAATTCCCTTCAAGTCATTGGGTCTATTCCCTGGTCGATTGTCTATATCGTCAGGAAATTATGAGGCATTCTCTCCACCAACATTCAAACGATTCACACATGGCGAGAGGGGAATAAAGTGGCGGATCACCTTTTCTCTCTAGCGGCTCATAACCCTGGTGTTTCTTGTTTCTATGACCTAAATGTTTTGGGCCCTGAGGGGGTTAACATCATTAGAGGGGATTCCCTTGGTTTTCATTACTTTCTCCCCTAGCTTCTATTTTATCTTCCCTTGATTTTCCTTGTAATTTTCTTATCCCAATAAATAAATAACTGATGAATATGATGTATATATTTGGTTATTGTACATTATAATTTAAGGGTGCACCCAGATAGCGTCGAAGATCCCATTATAATATATATGATGGGTGCTCCCATATAGTGCTTCAATTAATTGGGTAATTATTATTTTATCTAGAAAATTATATTGGATATTAGCTATATGGTTATTCCCATTTGTAGGGGATCTATAATAGGTTTCTAAGGATTACCTTATACTTTGTTACTGTATACCAATATGTTTCATCTTTGATTTCTGTCATTTTATAATGTTTCTAATGATTGAAATTGATATCTTATGGCTCATGATTATTGATTCTGATGATTGCTTCATTTTTCCTTTTTTCTTATTTTTTGGTCCTGGTTTTTATTTTGTTAGATACTTTATTTTTGTATCATGAACTTTGATTATTTAATTATACCCTTATACACTCTTATGCTCATTGATGACATTTAATTGTTAATGAATATGTTTACCCTTACTAAGCATCTGAGCTCAACCTTCTTATACATCCTTTTCCTCATGTTTTAAAGAATGATGTTGAATTATTTATGTCTATAAAACATTTTACAAGGATAATATTGATTAACTAATATGAAATAAGAAAGGGTGGGTATAACAGAATATGATGTTCAAATTTATGAACCGTTTTTTCACAAGTCCAATTTGATGTGAATTGTTTATGTGGGAGTTTTTGTTAAATATCTAAAACTACAAACCTAAAAGTTCCACGAGAATGTAATTGATCCATGTTTTATTTTTGATTTTCCATGGTGATGATGGAAAAAATGGGTCCTAATTATCGGAATTATAGCTAAAAATGTAAAGTTATAGATTTAAGCACATGATTCGAGAGTACGGGTTCTGGGCTATTATAGTAGGTATCAAATTTCAGATAATGTAACATTGGATATTATGATATTTTAATGTGAGGATACCTTAAGAGTTATAGATTTATCATATGTCTATAAGCTTAAGGATGATCATAAGTTCATAGTATTAGAGACCACATTATGGTTTTTAATGAAGAGATCATAATGTAATTTTTAGAGAATTGTTTTTTGGGTATGAGTTATTTTTAACCCTTAGGATAAAAAATGATGTGTTTTTATTTTTAAATTATTTTTAATGATTAATTGAAAAAATGGGACAAATTTTAAGCGTGGTGATAACATGTTGCATCTGGCTATGTGGTGAGGATTGAACCCATGACTGAAGGATGACAAGGGTTTCACACACTACCACTAGCCTACACGATGTCCTGGATAACATGATATTTTTTTAATGTCAACACTATATTTACTATATATTCCTATTGGATTTTATTTGAGGAATAATGGTTGATTTATCCTGGAAGAATATAAGATCAAATCCTTCTAATATTTAGGTTACAAACATAGGGAAGAAATATTTGAATAAATTCGAGGATATTTATTTATGCAATAATTTAGTTTGAACTTTGGGTATTATTATTGAATTTTGAATATTAGGTTATGGTTCTAATGTTTACTCATTTTGGGGATTATCTTACCATGTTATAATAATTTGGGGTTTGGGTAATGTCTAAATATGGGTGGAATATCTTGTGTATTCCTTTTATGAATATATGGTCTTCAAAATTTGACATTATTGCTTCATATGTGAAACAAATTCCTCATGAATACTCATAATTTGGATGAAAATATGTTATTATTGTAATGGTTGAAGTTAAATTATCAATTATCTATATTTCATTACACTCTTAGTGTAGATAGTGAAAGAATCCTTCAACATTTGGAAAAGAGGTTGAAATAAAATGTTATCCTATTACCATATTATATGATGATATAAATGACCTCTTACACACCTGTTTGGTTTATGGTTTGTCTCCATTGACTTGTTCTTGACCACATTCTCTTTTACTCACTATTATTCCATGTGAATTATTTTTCCTTCCAAATAAATCATTTCATTTTCCACCAAATATATCCCTATGTTGAGTACTAGTTATACTTAACATCCAGTGAAATTTATGTTTCCCAATCTCCATTTTTTAAGATGATGTTTTTTTACCCCTTGTATGATGTAGGTTTTGATAAATAATTATTTAAATTTCAATCATTTAATAATCAAGATGAATTTTGAGGGAGAAATTCATTTTAAGGGGGGTAGGATACAACATCACATGTTTTTTTCTTTTACATTAATTTAAATTCATTAGTAGATTCTGTTAAATATAATATATAGTTTATTTTTAATTTCATTCCACACCATTTTTATCTTGAGTTGCATGAAACATTAAGTCCCTTTAACGAGTTATTTTACACGCAAGGTCGTGTCTTACTGGAGAAAAATATATTATTAATATTATTTATTGAAAAAAAATTTCACCTAACTATTAGAATGAAATAAATAAATATTATTAACTAGATTATTAAATCATAGTTTAAACATGTTTATAAATTGAATTCATTTTTCACCAATTAATTATAAATGAAAAATAAATGAATTGATTATAAAGGATGTGTTTTTATGAAAATAATTTTTATAACCAAAATGGAGTTTTGTCTTAATAAAATAATTAATAAAATTAGTGAAATACATTAATTTAATTTATATTATATATATTTAATAATTTTTTTAAATTCATCCAATAATTTTGATATGGTTAAGATATGAATGAATCAAATTTTAAGCAAAAAATGCTTTATATTTTTAGAAGGTAGTTTTACTATATTTTAATAGAATGCCTATTTTTAATACAAATTTTTACAATTGTAAAATTTTATTATTAAAAAAACTTCATTTTTTAAATATAAATATAAAAAATTACTTTTGGTGATTTTTTGGTATTTTCTGGAGAGCATTCATATTCTGATGAATAGTAAATAATACAGAATTTTAGTTCAAAATTGCATTTACGTCTAACTTATTTAAATAGTTAAATTATGTTTTTAATTAGTTTTAAAGTATAATTAAATAAAATTTATTTCAGAAAATCCAATTTAATTCATTGGAATAAATTTTAAAATTGAATTTGTATAGAAAAAAAGTCAATCTTTTGAAATTTACTCTTTAAAAACCCGATGTCTCATCCTGTCTGCGGGATTAATTTTAAATTAATTTCTTACACTTATTTCATTGGAATATTTAAAAATTGATTCCATATATAGAATAAAAATAATTTATATTTTATAAAATTAAAAAAAATTACCAAAAAATATTAGTGCATGTAATTAAAATTAATTTCAGCGATTAAAGTAAAAGTTTGTTTCCTTTATGGATAAACTTTAATCTTAAGGGGCTAAATGACCATGAAACACATAAAAAATACATTGTATGGAATTTATTGTACAATAAACACTATTATATAAAATTGGTATCATTATTATCATAACACGATGTAAGGGATACCTCCCAATTGTGTTTACCATTTTATATTTGCAAGAATTTTACTCCCCCTCCACTATAAAAAGGCACTAACCCTCCCCACTTCTTAACACATATAATTTTTTAGATTATCCTACCCCTTCCTAAATCAGCTTCCAAAATTCATACGCTCACCATATATTCCTAAATTTGGTAATAAGTTCATCCAAGGAATCCTTTTGGGGAAAACAAAAAAGGGTTACTAGAAAAAGAGGTACCATTCTTCCCCCTATATTTATGTATTATTTATTTCTCCACCCATTAAATTATTATAATTCCATGATTATATAATAATATATGTATCATAAATATGTGGATATTTTTTATGTTAATGTTTCTACCTAAACCAATAAAAAATTCTATAAAATGGGTAATGAACCTACCATTTATGTACGGTGAACTACTGCCTAGTAAAACAATGTCGTTTGTTTTTCATTTACCACCTATCATGGTTGGAAATTATGATATAAATAATGTTTTTATATTATATATTTATATTATATTTTTTTAATACTTCATTAACTTTTATATAAAACATACCTTCATGCTCTTCATTTTGTGTGAAAATGATAACAATGTTTGTGGACGTGTGGACTACCGCCTCTTCTAAGTGAAGTGATACATTAACAGATTACATGAAATCTATTGAGGATTTACTTAATAAAAATATGTGATATAAATTAAATATATATAACATTAATGACATAATTACCTATCTATAAATATAATATAAAATTTTATTTATTTTGATTTTCACACATTAAAAAAGTTATAATATTATTCGTGGAAGTGTGGATGATTACCCACTCAACATGATGTGATTACTTTTTTATCAAAAAAAATATTTATATAATTATATATGATTAAATAAAATGGTATTTATGATATAATTATCATTATGTAAATATAAATGTTACTTTCCTTCTTTCCATAATAATCATTGAAAAATGATAACTTTACTCACGATTACTTACGACCTACTGTCTCCTTGATGACAACGTTGAATCATTTTTCAGAACAACAATACATGATTTGTTTTAAAAGTATAATTGATGTATAAATATGATATTTATTCTATGATTATTATTCTAGATATGTTTTAATATTGACCCCTTTGACCATAGTGGACTCACCAAAGTCATTCTTAACATATAAACTGAATATGGTCAAAACATACGACTAAAACATTTTTGATTAATTAATTGTATAAAAATTATTTATAAGAGAAATAAAATTAGTAATAAACTTGGAAAATGTTATGAATAATTTTTATAATTAACATAAGTTTATTATTAATGAAGATAGAGAGGAAGAATGATAAATTAGACTCAAGGTAATAACTCCTTGTCTCTCTTTTACTTTCTTGAGGAAAACATCATAATAAATACTTATTTATTTTGTATGGAGTATATAAATAAAATTTTGATATATTATATAATTATTTATTATATCTTCTTGGAATTTAAATGTTTCATTTTATTATTATTACTTTTGGGTTTTCCAATTAATATTAGTCCACATTTGCAAGGGGATTTTAAGCCTCACTTTTATTTTTACCATACTTATTCCATAATTTCCACTTATTTTTGTTATATAGTGTATATATTGTACATTAATGTATTTTATTATTATTATCCTTAAATTTATGGGGTTTTAAATATCCTTTTTATGATATATCCTTCATGAGGTATATGGTTTCAATGTTACCAAAGATATAATGGACTTTTTTTTTACAATTTGCATTCTTTGAGACATCGGTTATGTTATACAACCATATTCATTTATAAGGAGTATATAATCCTACATTGACATATTATATCATTAATCTACATATTATCATTATATTCTATGTTTCATCTAATGTTATTCCATTCATGGGGTTAATGAGTCTAATGCATCAAATTGGTATGGGACACTTTAGAATGTTTAAAAGTGATTTTCCCCAAGAATATTCTTAATGATATTTTAAGGTCATTTACATTAATAATTATAATTTTTTTTTGTTACTTATCCTACAATAGGGATATTTTTTATTTATACCATACCCATTCATTCTTTGGATGGATTGTGTTTTTTAATTATATTATTATGAAACCCATTTCTTTTTCACTTGTAAATTATGTCCTAAAGAGATTATTATGAAACACATTTCATTTCAATGGGTTGATTATGTCCTAAATAGATTTTTATGAAACCAGTTTCATTTTAATGAGTTGATTATGTCTTAAATATATTTTTATGAAACTAGTTTCTTTTCAATGGTTTGATTTTGTCAAAA
Organism: Viscum album; assembly: GCA_963277665.1. Taxonomy (NCBI): domain Eukaryota; kingdom Viridiplantae; phylum Streptophyta; class Magnoliopsida; order Santalales; family Viscaceae; genus Viscum; species Viscum album. The sequence goes on from OY728135.1 coordinate 1,681,694,529, forward strand.
AATATTGTTATGTAACTAACTTCTCTTCCATGGGTCAATCATATTTGAAATATTTTATTTTGTAACCCATTTAATTTAGACGGGTTAATTATATTTCAAATAGATTATTTTTTAAACCCATTTCTTGTCCATGTGTTAGTCATGTTCTAATGAGATTTTTGGGGAACATGTTTCTTTTCTATAGGTTAACCATGTTTCAAAGAGATTATTTTTTAACCCATTTCATTTCCATGGGTAAATAATGTTTCAAAGATCTTTTTTTTGGAACCCATTTATTTTATATAGGTTAATAATGGGTCAAAGAGATCATTTTTAAACCCATTTCTTTTAAATGGGTTAATTATGTTTCAAAGATATTGTTATGGAACTCATTTATTTTCCCTAGTTTAATCATGTATCAAATAGATTGTTTTTTTAACCCACTTATCTTCCATTGGTTAACTATATTTCTAAGAGACTGTAATGAAACCTGTTTACTTTTCATATAATCATCATGTGCTTAAATGAATAAAAGATGTTTCAATGAGTTTTGATGAATTATCTATTTGTTTGGTTCTTGGAAATTATAAATGATGGGTGTTCCCAAATAGTGTTGGGTGAGACCATTATAGCTTACACAATGTGTGCACCATGATATCACTCTAATATATTTAAAAATGATTATTTTTTCCAAATTATATTAGAAGTCATCCGTATGTTTATTCTAATTTTTATGGATTCTATAAGTTGTTTTTAATGGTTCAATGAGATGATGTTCCAAGATACCAATATGTGTTATCTTTTCTTACTATGGGTTTATAATGTTTCTAATTATTGAGATTGATATCACATGGATCGCGATTATTGATTATGATGAGTTTTTTCCTTTGGAATGTTTTCATATTTGACGATATATACAAGTTTTGATGGGCACGATTTCCTTTATGATTAGATCATGAACATTGATTATGTCATCATACCATTATATAATCTTATTCTCAGTAATGAAATTTATTTGTTAATAATTATGTCTACACTTACTGAGCATAGAAGATCACCATATTATTTTTCCTTTGACACATGTTATAAAGAATGAAATTGAATGATTTATGTCTATAAATGATTTATTAATGATGATTTTGATGACTCATTTTGAAATGATGAAAGTTGTGTAAAACTGGAGATGATGTAAAAATTTATGAACCAGTTGTTTATGAGTCCATGTTAATGTGTATTTTTTATATAGTTTTTTACTAAATATCTATAAATATAAACCTAAAAGGTTCTATATAATGTTAGTGATCCATGTTTTCCTTTTATGTTGTATCTTTTTTATGGAATATTATTAGCATAATAGTCAGGAATGTATAGTTATGAATTTTAGAATAAGATTAAGGAGTGAAGGTCCTGAGCTATTAAATCCTTGCCAACACCACCATTCCCATGGGTTATTCTAGGGTCAATCATCCCTCATTATAATGAAAAAACACTTTGGTAGGATCTCACTATAGTTATACTATGATTCTCTACCCTATGTCAAGGTAGTGGGGGATACTCGAGTCACCCCGGTTTTGACTACCTCCCATGATCTTACAGGGAGGGATCCCACCAAAAAATATAAACATAAGAGATGACTAGTCCCCTAGGGCATATAATAGGTGGCCTTTACCCTTGCTCCACTGACCCTGGTCCGAAGCACCTGAAACCAATGTCAATGGTAGGCATAGAAGAATTCCCAATATGGGGCATCATATTCCACAGATCCAATGTTCTATTCTACCTTCGATATATCCCACTATATCCCTACAATAGGAGAATAGGGATACATATTGGCCGAATTGTGATCGATTTTCCAACATCCACATAGGTTGGATGGGTTGAATCTATCAATCACTGGATCCACTAATAACTATTACGGGCCGACCCTTGATAAGGAAATTCAGTATGTAAGTCATCCCTACACTGCAATCAAATCAAGAGGAGGCCCTCCCCACTCCAACCCCATATCTGATGGAGGACCTACTCACATCACAAAAAATCAAAGTGTACATCCTCCACACTCTTTAGATAACCGGTATAGCTATCTTCTCCATACCCCCACTTCTCAATATGAAGGTGCTTCTTATGTCCACTTAAACCAACATGAAGTTCATCCTCATTCACCAACCAACCAAAGTGGTGGTATTTCCCTGAAAAAATAATTACCCTTCCATGAATAATCATTCTGATGAAGAATGGTGAACACTATCTACCAAAGGTAGAATCCTTGGAAATTACATGTCATCATCGACCTCATTAACCTATTTGATTATGAGGAAATAGATGAATCGATAATGAAGTTTCAACCCCCTACCATAGCCCATAGAAGGAACCAAAAAACTCTAGTTATCCATCCCAAAATAGAGGCATATAGGATCCCCTGAGCCCTCTTTAGGTACATTCTAGTGGAAGAAGTTATGGCCCCTTCTAGGGTCTCATGGTGAATCAATTTCCATCACCACTAGTTTCCCTCCTCTCTACATCCAACCAATAAATAGAATATATTTTATGGGCTGGGATGACTACTTCAAATGGTAGGAACCTTTTGGAACCACAAATATATGAGCCACAAATGTGAGTCGCTATATTTTCACGTGAAGAATTTGTAAATACTTCATACTAAATGGATGTGATTATGTGATTATCCCCACTATATAGGGATGTTCTAATGTGAAGAAAAAAATTAACTTGCACCATAAATACTTCACTATCTAGTTATACATTGAAACAATCCGCATCAGTGTCACCACCCATCTTTTGAACAGCTCCAATCGGAGCTTGGGCCAACCAAGAATAGGGAACTAATCAAGAGGGCCTATTAGAGGTTCTAGCTAATGAACTATTTCCTATTGTATTATGGACATCTACAAATCCCAACGTCATCATATCAAAGTCCTTCACTAGGGTCCAGGATTTGTGTTTCCACCAGACCATCTAGGAGATGATTCACCACTTCCATGATTGTCAGTTAACCTATCCAGTATTGCAGGGGAACCTCGTGGATATTGATAAGCTATTCCAAAAGGTTTAGTTGGAATCACTCCCAATATATTAACATCATGAGACTCATAGATACCATCAAAATTGTAAAAAATGTTTCATTAAGATCCTCAAAATGATCTACTAGAATATAGAGGAGGATTCTCATCATGTGTATATCAGAGGGTGGGGAAAGTATGCTACTCTCCACTTCATCCATATCCTATAATTGTATAATTTAATAGATAAATAATATAGTTCAAATATAAGTATATTTATGGTAAACATGGTCATCTACAACCCAGTAGAGGATCATAGGTATAGGGTAATTGATTAAGAGTTTGACAGGGAAGATCTACCTCAAGGGGTAGTACAGTACTAGACATAAACTCATAGAGGTGTCTGAAAATTCAATAAAAAGAAAGCACTTGACCTTGAGGATCCTTTTAATGAGGAAACACTTCCTGCCATCAAAACATTGATAAGGGTAAGAATCATGTTGGGCCTTATGATCCATCAAATATTTCACTGAATATAGAGGTATATCTCATGGTTGCCTTCATGCTCCAACATTTTATATAGTAGAAATGTATTATTAATGATCTCATTATAGATTGATACCCTAATAATGACTCTAATTTAAAGGATCCCATTTCTCCTCTAGTAGGGTAGCAAGACTTCCATGGCCAGTTTTCCCCTTTTTATCTTAGAGATACTTCAAATATATCCATAGTAGTGGCTGGAGTTTATGGAAAGATACTGAGGTCTAAGTTACCAAACCCTCCCAAGTTGCGTGATTACCCTCCTAGGGATCCATGTCATGCCACTATACTAGGTATTGATCTCTCCTAGCAAGTTAATTATTTTTTCAACATATTGGTGGTCAAGAATCCTCATCAAGATAGGGACACATGATAAGATTAATTCATAACAGCTCTCACCATTGACATTGAGGACCTAGAAACACAATATGTTATGATACCTCTTAATTAGAAGCCATAACCAGCATAGTTAGACAATATGAGAGCACCCAAATAATTTTGGAACCTTATATTTTCTCCATTAAATAGGACTTCCAACCCACTAAAACATTTGGAGCACTTCATCTCAAGATGCGGACCCATGTTTGGGACTCCAGAGCAGCAGGAGGCCTTCAGGCTTCCATTTTTCATCTAAATAATGGAATAAATTACGTTCATACGGTACCTAAAGCTTCCCATGGGGTCCATATTTATTTTAGAAGTTCTTTGTAGATATTTCTTATACATTTTCATCTCCACCATGCAAAAGAAAATCGTTTCTAATGTCTTCATGTTCAAACAATTTCCTGATGAGTGAGTCACATATTTTTTCACCAGGTGGAAAGGCTTCACATAATCCCTCGACTTTTCAATGACGTAAGAGAAACTATTAATGATGTGTGGGTGGAATTTCAAGATTGAGGTGGTACTTACCCTCATTAATTAGAACATTCCAGGTGGGTTCTGATATTTTTCTCACTAGAGACAACATATAGAGGAAGCATTGTAGTAGGCCATATAGGCATGCTTATTTCCTCTCACAACTTCTGTGATAAGGTATTATTAAGTAGATATTAAGGCCATGGTTAATGCAGTGAACCTTGATCAGGTGGTTTTTTCAGCCCCTTTTCTAGAGGAGCCTTTCTAGATGCAAACCTACCAAGCTTATAATCTCCTAGTAAAAAACCATCAAGCATCACCATGCCAAGCACAACCACCTAAATGGGATAATGTGGACCTATCCAACTGTCAGGATCCAACCACTCATCAAGGAAATTATCTTGGAGAACCCTTCCCAGATATAAAGAGCCTGACTTATTCATTCAAGGAAACATAATTTCTAGGCTATTTCCTTCATTCCTTGGAGAAGGGAATTATGAAGCTTCCAGATTGAAGGAGGCCCCAGGAAGCTGAATATACTAATCACCCTGACCATTTCCTATTAAATATAATCATCAAACCTACTATCATGAAATTATTTGTGGTCAAGGATTGAATCTAGTTCCAAGTGGATCATGGTTAAGTAAAGTTGGGTGACATCTCAGTACATGTAAAATTTATCATTTCCATTCCAAGTAGTGACAATGAGGATTTAGTTGAATTTAAGATACATTCCAGACAAAAAACTTATATTTATGATGAAATTTTGTCTTTAAGGTAATTCTATCACTCTCATGGAATCATCTGTGACCATTTGGGTTGGGTAGAGCCTCCCAAAGTTGCTACACCTCCTCCATTGGTTGCTTATGAATCTAAATTACAACCCTTTATGTATGATAATAGAAAATACCATTAGTGTAAGGGAAATAAGATCCCCCCCTATGTTGCCAAATCCATAATGTACTCTTAGTTAATTCATTTCTTTGGAGTTGGGAATCACACCCAGGGTATTCCTTGAATTGTAAGTTCCCTATTATGATGAGAAGAAGTAAGTATCTTTGAATTTTATTAAAATGGTAGACCTCTTCATGATACTTGAAAGTGAGTAATACTAGATAAAACCCATAGGTGAATATGATTGAAATTATTGAATGAAATTTTGAGGATATGGAAGCCACCAAAATGCTCAAGAAAATGCCCCGAACTAAGGGGTGCATACTACTGAGACTTGGTGGTAGGTTCTTCGTAGAGATCAGTAGGAACAATGTTCTCAACCTACTCTTTCTTCCATGACCCTCTTTACAACCATGTTGTTTGACTGATTAGATAATCTATGACCATGACGTGGTCAGCAACATCCATCCATGTCTATTCCTCATCCTGTTGATAGTTAGCCGATAGTGGTTTAGATCAGGTCATCCAGTAAGTAGTATGAAATTTACAGTACCATCCAGAAGTTATCGATATAGGAATTAACATCTATTGTGCCTCTTCCCCTTAAACATACCCCTACAAGAAGAAATGATCATTTTTCATAGACTTGTGGAGTACTGAAGAACCTTTCCAGCATACCTATAGGTTTCTTGATCCTCGATCCCTCAACTTGTTAAAAAAATTCATGATTCACTTAAAGAATCCATGATGATCCCTCTCTAGTTTAAAGAAGATGTAACTATTGTAGAGACCTACTATGTAGAGGGTGTTGATCACTTGGAATGCCAAAAAATTATCTCATTATTTGAGGAGGCTAAGGATTCCCTCATGTAGTAGAAAATATGCCACTTGTATATCACATGCTAGTTTAATGGAGTAGATATCCATAGATTCCTGGTCGATATAGGTTCTGGGATTAATATCATCCTGACCTAGATGACCCACAATGTTTGGATGACTGAAATAGGTCTAAAACCTTCTAAAATGAAGATTTAGGGTTATTATAGGAATGAGTAGAGACTATGTACTGGGATTATATTGAATACCAAGTTCATAGGCTTGATATGATGTGGCGAATTCATTGTATTCTCCCAAGATACCCACTAAAACACATTATTGGGTTGGATGTTGATTCATTTGTATGAGGTAGTGCCCTCTTCATATCACCAGTGCCTCAATTACTCCCTCAATGGTCACGTTGGGGTGATCCAGGGTGATGTGTCTCCCTTTGATTGATTTGAAGACTGCTACATGGATACCCACTATTATAAGAAGTAGGGGAAGCAAGTTCAGATCAATGAGGTTGAGAATGTAACCAATATAGATATTCCATGATAAGACTTTGATGATGATTTTATTCTATTGATTCATAGACTAGATCTAACAACATTAGTTCAGGAGGGTTGTTTGTTCATCACTTGGAAAAAGGGTTCCATAATTCCTAAAAGGATGGAACATAATAATATCACCACATACTATTACACAATACTAGTCTAGGTGATACCATAAGCCCCTAATACTGAAATGTTCCATGAGGTTCGTCCTATGGCTAGCCTTTTATGGAACACCCACATGTTCTGAAAAGAAGGGTTGAATCACTAGAAGAAAACTCTCCACCATTTCATTGAAATAAATAATGGGTTAAATGGAATAAGAACTAATAGAAGTGGCTCAATAGCCTCTATCACCATGGTTTCAGTAGACCAAGAATCCCCCAATGAGATTTACATGTTAAACCAAGTATCCAACAGTGCCCCCCCCGAGTGAACTAGCCTGGATGAATCTCTTAATACTCATTCTATAGCCTCATACAATAAAGAGTACATGGAAGATGATCCTCCTAAAATTTAGGAGGGCATGTCCACTACCATCGATGAGTTGATTCAGGTGAACCTTGATATTGAGGAAGATCTGAGAACAATGTCGATTATTGTAGTTATACTCCCAGAGGATTAGCAGTAGTGTGTATATTTCTTGAAGCAGCATCACAAAATCTTCATCTAGATATTTTATGAGAATATAGGATTAGACCCTCAAGATTCCTTCCAATTTTTTGGTCTCCTAGTGAGTCACTCTGGGTTCATACAACATCCACAAAAAAATGAATCCCTACCACAATGCCATGGATGAGGATGCAGTGAATAAGATTATAAAATATAACATCATCGGTTAATTTCAGTACCCAAAGTGGGTATCCAAAATTTTTATAGTTTGGAAGAAGACTGTGAAGATAAGATTATGTATCGACTTTCAGGATCTCAACTACCATGTCCCAAAGGATGATTTTCCCCTTCTGGTGACAAAGATGTTGATCAATGCCATGACTAAGTTTTGTACCCTATCCTTTATGGTTGGATAATCTTGTTAAAAATATATCTAGATGGACCATGAGGATGAGGATTATACCACCTTCAAGGAACCATTAGGTACATATTCTACGATGTGATTCCCTTCATCCTAAATAATATTGAAGCTCTTTTTTATCAGGACATGTACCACATCTTCAAACCAATTCTTGGGAAATTAGTGTAATGCTATGTGGAAGAATTGGTGGTCAAATACTACCAGTTTGAGGAACATATCAGAGTTCATTATAAAGTGTTCGATTTCTTTCACTCGTTAAAATTGATGATGAACCCCTAGGAGTGTGCATTAAGGGTTACAACTGGTAAGTATCTTGGATTGATCATTAGATAAAGAGGTATTGAGATCAACCTAGAGTAGATCAACACCATCAGTAAGATGCCTCCCTTGAGAAACATATGGGAGATCAAAGTACTCCTATGATACTTCTCATATATACTCTAGTTCATCATGATTCTGGCCAAAAAGTATAAGACCTATTCAAGGATAGTGAATAAAGGAATGAACAAGCAGTTGGATGAGGAATGTCAGACCTCCATTAACGTGATCAATAAGTATCTGCTATAGCCTCTGGTTCTATTTCCACTCATCTCAGGGAATGTGTCTTACCTATAATCATCCCTCGATGCCCTTATTGTACTAAATAACAATGATGGAAGAGATAATAATTTATGTTTTCTCAGTTTCATGCTCCCTAACATGGAGACTAGATACCTTCCTATCGAGAAGAGCTACCTCACACTTGTTTTTGCAGTGAAAAATTTGTGACATTGCCCAAATCATCATGAGATAAAGCTGGTGTCTAGATTGGACTATCTAAATTATATCATGAACCACACCATGTTGATGGGATGACTGGCACAATGGGTAGTTATCTTTCATCAGTTCGACTTATAGTCCATTACATGAAAAGATGTCAAGGGTCTGGCGTTGGGATAATTTCTAGTCACCGATTTAACACTTGAAGAGATACCCCTAAACACTAACTTCCTAGAAGAGTCCATCCTATTAGTGGACCAATCTATTCTATTTTGGTATATTCACTTTGATAGTGCCTCCAAAAGTCCAACTGATAGAGAGATCAATAATCCAATTCTCAATAGAGTAGGCCTTGAGATTTCCATCATCACATGAACATAGTTTTTCCTACCATACTAATTCCTATTGTTAGATGGCTACAAAAAAATGAGGTAGAGTATTAGGATATCATCACTGGTCTCCACATAGAGTTATAATCTTTCCACCCAGGTGTGACATATTACCTCATAGGGACACACCTTCTAGATCTGCCTCTACCGGGCATTATAATCCATACACATATGTGTGAAATCTTTCCTCCTTGAGAAAAACCTATTAGATCCAGCTCCAATGGGAATTATAATCCATACATCCTATACCCATAAGACATTAAACTTATTCCCATTTCCAAAATATGTTAAACTTGTTCCCCAATCCATCTCAACTAGATATTCCAATCCATATCATTGATAAGTAAAACTTGTGACCACACCCAAATACATACCCCATTAATAAGTGTGGGATGCCTAAGGTAAAAATACACGTACAAATTATTCCTCTGGAATTGTTACCCTTTGGTTGACATGGGATTCCTTGTGTTCTGTACCTTAAGATGCATCATATGAGATTCCATACCACGATAAATAATATAGGTGACCAATGCCCCCAACGTCAAGATATGGACAACGATACCCAACATGAATACTCTCTTAACCGAAGGATGGTTCCTTATCATGATGATAGAAGAATGACCAGACCGAATAATTGTAATCAGCCAGCATCAAAAAATATATAAAAATGGAAATTAGTTCCAAAAACATGACTGAAATATATGGGGGAGATGCAGACTAGGTGATGATCTCCAATGAGAAGTCAATTGAAGGAGAAAATGACATCCCATCATACCATTTTGATCAATGAGAATAAATCATCATTGAATATGATGAAAATTTCCCACATTTGGAATATGTTAACGTGTGGGAATATAAAATTCCAGTGTGTGAATCCGTACCAATGTGAATATGATCCCTAATAAAATCATTTGAAACAATCATTATTTGATGAGTTCTATGAAAATAATTGATAAGAAATATTTTCTTAAATTCTTCCACTTCCATGTCTTCCATTTAATCCTTTATCATTGTGTTATTTATTAATTCCCACATTTGGTAATCTTCTACATCTAAATGATAGATATAAAGATCCAACTTCTCATTCTCAGAATAGTAGAGCACAAAAATGAACTTCTCCATTGAGTTGAACCTTCTATTCCTAGAAAAGTGGTTATAACAATCCATTAAATATTATTATTTTTTACTATATAATAAAATAAATATTTAGTTTATTCTTCTTGGGTGAATGATGATATTTAATGAGGTTTAAGTTATTGTTCATAATCTGAGATAATATCATAGAAATATAAATAATTTTTTGAACTCCACCTCCAATGGAATTGTGGATATCATTCATAAAATCATTTCTTTGTCCCTCACATATATTTTTGGATTGGTTTCTCTTGGTTCGTAGCATCTTCTAAAATAAAAAAAATCTATTTAAGAAACATAAGTCAACAAATAATGAATAAATAATTTATTCTTTTTAAAAATTAACATTAAGTTAATTCTTATGGGATCCCTATGATTATCTTTTTCTAGAACAATTTTTATTTGATGTTTACTTATACTTTGTCTTATCATGAGGGTTTTCAATAGTGTTTTCTAATCCTAAATTTCAAATTAACTAAATCAATACAATGATACCAACTATGTGATCTTGATTTTATTTAATTACTATTGCATCATTTTAAAGGTAAAAAACACAATAGTTATTCATTCAAGGATTAAAATTTTTATTATCTATGAAAAAATCGGATCATACATTACTTGTATATAATAAAACATTAAAATTTATTTTAAGACCTCTTCTTTATCCTCTTAAAAGGTCACATTCAATTTATTACATGTTGTTACCTGAGGATATATATCAAAGAAATGGGTGATCTAAAAAGCTCATGTAGAGGATGAATAAGGGTCATCAATAAATATTATGTGGGTGATAATAAGAATAATAATCACATAATAAGAATATTATAATCATAATAATTAGAATTAAATAATTTGATAAAGGAATGGAATGTGGTAATTCATAAAAATGAAACATCATGTCATAGTGGTCAAATAACACACATATATGTGAACAAATATAGTATCAAGTTCACAAATAAAATATGTGTATAATCACAACATAATTATTATGAATAAATATAACACCACGTACATGCATAATATAGATTATCTCATGAGATAAATCACATAAATCATTTCATTTACGTCTATATATTTTTAGACCCACCTGTCATATGAAAATATTTACATAATGATACATTACACATATATCATATAACTATCATAGTCGTGAAATAACCCACGAAAATTAATGGGTTTCTTAAGGATATCATAAATCATAAATTCATGCATAAAAATTTTGATTCCAAATTGAAAAAGGGAAACTATACATTGGAATAAAAGATCATTTTTATTTGGATAAGAAACAACACATGAGGATCTAAAGATTTTCTTTATAAGGAAATGTATTTTTGAAAAATCTTTGTATTTTTCTTAAATGTCAAGGTGGAAAAATTTATATCCTCAAAAAAAGGGGAAGAATATGAAATGATATTTATGGAACATTAACAGAATATCATTGCTAAAAATGATGCGAAATAGGGAAAACCCATATAAAAGGAGTTGGGTTTGAGAACCCCTTACCTTAATTCCCTTTTTATTTCATCGCTTTTTCCAACTCTTAATCCTTGATGTAGCTTCTCCTGTATGAAACTAAATCTCCAATGATGCTTGGTGTTGGATTTCTCTTGAATATACCTAGACATTATAAGGGACTTAAGAGGGAGGGTTTGAGTAGAACATTAGATTTGTAAAGTGAAGGAGGATTTGTTTTTCAAGGGGGGGGGAGGGGTTATTTATACGTGAGGATAACGGTATTTTCGAATAAAATGTTAAATAAAATAATATGTCAAGGGTAAAACTCATAATAGTAAATTTATGAAAATATAAATCATATATAAGTATAATATAATGGGTTTTAAAACATTAAAACAATATATAATTCTAAATCATTTGTTTATTAAAATGTAAAGTGGAAAGAAATTGTTTTTTTTATTTTAAGGGATAACATTTGACTTTAGGTTTTGGAAAATGATTTTTTGGTTTGGAATTTATGTTTATTTTATTTTAATGACTCATTTATGAAATTGAATATTTTTTTTCTAGAAATAAAGTTCAATAAATTATTAGGTAATAATTATGTCATGAATGATGTAATTTATGATACAATTGTTATGAGAAAAACTATATTTTTTACTATGCACCTAAAAATCATAATATTTCAAAAAATTGAGAAAAAATAACCCTTGGAAAATTTAAAAATGTTGATTTAAAAAATAACATTTATTTTATAAATATAAATTTATAACATTGTTAATTTTAATATTTAATGTAACTCCCTGGCCCAAGAATCCTGGAGTATGTGGCTTACTTTATCATATTGGCATAGATACAAACTTTAAATCCCAAGGGACAAAAAACTTTACCAATTTTTGAAAACTTGATTATATGCATAATATGCATAATACATTGGGAAAATAAAATAAAACATGGTACATAATAAAATGAAGTAAAAATCTACCTTGAAACTCATTCAAATGAACCTTATTCATAACAAGGGGAAAGGAAACAAAACAAGGGTGAGCTCAAATGCTCAGTAAGGCTATGTAATGTGGAAATAATAATTAATTGATGATAATAGTCAATATATAAAGGTAAATAATTTATAATACATGAAATTAAAAATATCTTAATAAGGAAATGTCAATATGGTAAGGTAATAAATTGAAACACATACCATTTAATCAATAAAATAAGAATATAATATATCCATAAACACGTCAACACAAAAAATATCATGGATAAATAATAATTGGTTCTAAATAATGGAACTAGATATTTATTTGATTCCATGTTTCCTAGGTACATGGTACCTTTACCATCAATATTTATTCTTAAGATACTTTAAACTATTCTAATTTTGAAAACTGATTCTTCTCAAGAGACTACTGATGCATCGAGGGGTTATATATAACTGGGACCCACCCATGTGGTAGCTTTATAAATAATTACTCATATATTGATTAATTTATTTATATTACGAACAATGTAAATTATTAAATACCTGTATTTAATAAAATATACAGACTTATCAATAATTCCTTAGTTAATAAAATAATTATCCAAGCAAACAACATATGTTAAATGATATAAAATTTATGAAATAATAATATCAATTGCATGAGAATATGGATATTTAAGTCAAATTGAATATTCCATAAAAATGATCATACGAAAGTGATTATTTCAATAAAAAGTTAACAATCACAAAATAAATTGAGATTACAAAGGTAATCATCAAACACATTCTTAATTAAAATAATCTTTATACATTCCAAAGTTTCCTATACCACTTTGAAACATTTGAATAATAATCCACATGAAGGAATAAAATTAAATAAATGTTTTGAATACCATTAAGATAAAAGTATTCCTGATGTAATATATCAAAAATTTCATTATATACACCACAAAAAAGGGGTAATTTGTTAATATGACATTTTTTCAGAGATGTAAAAAGTTAGATGAAAATATATTACCTTGAGTATGACTAGTTACACATGCCTTTATATTTCTGAATAATAATATTATGTTAATTATTTAGTTTATCCATAACATTTTTCATTTTTATCATTACTTTTATTTCAATTATTACAATGTTCAAAACAACTAATAGAACAATTACATTTATGTATTGTGTTTTGAACATATTCAATGTATGTTTCAAAAATGAATTTGGTAGGTAAAAAATGGTCAAAGGGTTCATTATATGAATATATAAATAATAATAGTTTTGTTATAATTATGATATATATTTATCAATTATAATTTCAAAAACAATCCTTAAATATGGTTTTGAAAAATGAACCAGTGTTACTATCATAGAGATGATAGGCCATCTGTATGCATGAGTAACATTTTGATTTTTCAATGATCGTTATGGAAATAATATAATTAACATTTATATTTCCATAGTGATAATTATATCATATATACTTATATATAGAATAATTTTCATGGAAAATGAATCATATCTTGTCGAGGTGGAGGTAGTCCACACGTCCATGACCGACATTATCACCTTTTAATGTGTTAATATTTCATTAATTTAACATATATTTAATTAAAACCTTTTTTTATACATTCCATGTATCAAATTAATGAATCAAATCACTTTTTGGAGATGGTAGTCACACTTCCACAAATAATGTTATTAAATTTCCACAAAATTAAAATCATAAAGGTATGTTCTATATAAAAATTAATGAAGAATAAATACATAATAAATATCATATATATCATATATAAAAAGTTTTTCCATAAAAATTCCCAACCAATAAAGGTGGTAATGGAAAAATAAACAACTTCATTTTGTGAGGTGGTAGTTAACCATACACAAGAACGATATGTTCGTTACCCAATAAAAGGAAGTGTGTGTAAGGGTTTTTCTAACCCTTAAAATAAAATCATCTCAGTATATTAGAGATTCTAGTGTTGTTTTATAATAATTTAATATGGATAATTGAAAGAGTGGAGAAAGAAATAAAACCAAATATCTTGAGGAAGGTTGTTACCTCTTATTTAGGTAACTCCTTTTGGTTTGTACTAAAGGGATTACTTAGTTTTATTTCATACAAAAGTGGGGATTATAGGTTATGGGGATGGATTTTGATTAGTTATTTTAGAAGATTTTTTTGAGACTATATGTCTTGATATGTGTGAGGAAGTGGAAGGGGTGAGTTTTTTTATAGTGGGGGAGGAGTGGCATTCTTGTAATTTTTTGGAATGGGAATTTCATACACATTATTCTTATGAAAAGTGTCACCAGTAATGGTAAAAATTAGAGAAAAGGGAGTTTATAGTTGAAATATTTCTATCCAACGTATTTTTTCCAAGTTTCTAGTTCATTTTGTCCCTTAATATTATGGTTTAGCCCTTGTTTTGCTAATTTTTCTCTTAATCATTATAATTAATTTTAATCCCATTCACTAGTCTTTTTGGTAAAAAACTAAGTTGAAATTAGTTGAAATTATAAATTATTCATATTTAATACATGGAATCCATTTTTCTAATTTCCAATCATATAAGTGGAAGAAATTAATTTAAAATTAATTCCGTAGATGGGATGACAAGTCAAGTTTTTAAAGTAAAAATTTCAAAAGTTTGAGATGTTTTTATATATAATATCAATGTGAAATTAATTTTAATTAAGTTAATTGGATTAATTTAATTAAAATTGGAATAATTTTTCTTCAAAAATTATTTAAAATATAATTGAAATATATAAATAAATTATATGAGAAATAAATTTGGAATTAAAATTCAGTACTTTTCATTATTTATCAAAAAACTGAAACTTCACAAAAAAATTCCTAAATTCAACCTAGAATAAATATGAAATTTATCATTCAAAAATTATGTTTCATTTTCAATATTAAATTTATAAAAGTTTTAAAATTCATATTTTAAATAGGTGTGTTATTAAAAGGTGAAAAAATATCTTTTATAAAAATATAGGTTTTTAGGAGTAAAATTAGGTTGGTTTATATCTTATGCCCATAAAATCTCTTGGATAAATATCAATTTTTTTATTGAATATAATATATATAATTAATTAATATCATTTAGTTATAGTAACTAATTAAATTTATTAGGATAAAATAACATTGTGGTCTTAATAATAGTTTTCTATAAAAACATTCCCTTTATATTCAATTGGTTCTTATATTCATTTCTAATTAATTCGTAACCAATAAATTGAACCATATATTTTGATAAGCTAGTTAATTATATTAAAAATTTCTAATTTTATATTTATTTTATATCTAATTATGTAAAATAATAATATTTTAATAATATATTATTTCTTTATAAAACTCGGTCTTTGGTATAACACAACCCAATGAAGAAACTCATGATTGTGTATGACGCATGCTAACATAGTATCACTTTCATTGATAGTTATATATAGAACATGTTTTTATTTAAAATAGTTTATATAATCCGATTTATTAGGATATTATATTCCCTTACATGCTTGGTGTTGCTGGGAATACACGCTATCAAACACAATGTTTCTATTTTATAATTTTGAGGCATTACATTCTCCCCACCTTAATTAAATTATGTCCTCAAAATTTGAACTCGATCATGGAAAATTATTGTTTCATATGTACTATTTTTAAATCCCACATCATGATAAGGGTTCATAAAACATTCTATCAATAAGTGAAAATGGGTAGTACAAAGGTCACGTGGAATAACATATAACAAGGTCTCTAAGTATGAGAACATTAGTGGGAAGTGGAGATATGTACATGGAGGAAAAAAATAACTATTTATAGGAAGTGATTGAGGTCACAAATCAAAGACTTTTGAATGATAAAAGGAATTTTTAGGGCCTCAAATTCATAAATTTATGATGATTTGAAAGACCATAAATTCAAAAAAAAAATTAAAGTATTATGACAACATTTTATTTTAACATACTTTTCTTAAGGCTGATGAATTAATTCATTATCTAAGAAATTTGTAAATATATGTTTTTTTAAACAAAATATTATCCTTTGATTATACCTTGAACTATTTCTAAATTAGTTTTTATCACAAGATTCATCATATGGTGAAGAAATACATTAACCTCTAAAACGTCATTCAAATACGAACTTAAACCATTTCATAAATGGAAAACCTTTCCAAAGGGTTATGATCTAACATGTTAGAGTCATTTAAAAGGTATTTTTTAGTGCCCAATTAAATTTATATTTATCAATCATATCCTTAATAAAAAAATCATTATTTCTACCTTAGGAACATGTTATGGATTATATTTCCTTAAACCACATGTTTTCAAAAAAATTTATGTTTCTAATGATTCACTTTTCTTGGTACAATTAAACATGTGATCTAAAATACTTGCTGAAATATTACTTCTATGTAATGCTTACATATTTCATAATTCATATTATGATAACATCAACAATAAAATAATTTTACATTATTTTCCACATATACATATACATAATCACAATAATCATTCCACATTACATGTGTCAATAACATATTCTTGACCTTGACCCCTTAAATTATTTTGAGGTATATTCGCTTGATTCTTAGGGTGTTCATTTGAATAGTTCCCCATAACATTGTAGTTGTAACACTGAATAGTATCCTTTTTATTTTTCCCTTTGCATTATTTATCATGGGTAACCTTATCTCCACACTTATAACAAACTCCCAGTACCTTTAAGAATTTACCATGTTTAGTCTTCCAATATTTATCTTTTGTGGAAAAATCCTTATCTCCATTACTTATTTTATCAGTTATTTTCTCTTCCATTATCTTATTATCTTGATTCCCTTTGAATACATAATACCTTTAGAATCCTTTCTATGTATTTATTGAATATAAAACTATTTCATCATATGAAGAAAAGGTTTGAGAGAACAATTACTTATAGATACTTGGACCAATTCCTTAAAATAAATTACCAATATTACAATAAGTGTTGTGTATGAAATCTATAACATACCTTGATAATCTGGTAATGGAAGATTCATACTCCACAACACAATTTTTATCCCTTTTCTTTAAACTAATGAATTTTCCCTTCATCATAGTTTGTTTATGCTAATGAAATTATTTATCAAATAATGTATCCTTAAAAGTTATTTATTCCACTAGTTCTATTTCTTATTCCTTCCTAATATTCCGGATCAAAGACCCCCATTGATTGTCATCACCATTGAGACAATACACTATAAGAGTAACCTTTTCCTTTAAACCTAATCCCAATGGAATAGATATATTATATAAATAATTAATCAATTTATCAAACACCATTGGGTCAGTAGTACCTCTAAATAATGGGTGCCTCTATCATATAAATCAATACAACATCAAAGAAACTCATTGTGGAATAAGTTTCTCCATCCGAGAAAGGTTATTTGTTATAACCCTATTAATCTAACATTATATTTTTATAACTTTATCAGTTCCAATACCAGTTGTGTTGGTTTCCTCATCTTGGAAATATCTACATTTTTCACTAGTATTGATACCATTCATCCTTATAGGAATCATTTCTAAAAAATGGCGTATACTGGATTATATTATTACATTATTTTACATAATTTATAATCCCAAAACAACTAAAACACTAATAATAAATTGATTATTTTTTTCATAACTAATCTCATGATAATAAACATGGTTTATTTAGGGATATATTTACTTTCAAATCACTCATAATGGTTTGTAAAAAAATATTAATTATCCAAAATGTATCCCTTAGGAGTTTCAAACAAGGTGCACAGTAAGTACTATTACTGTGTACCGGGTTACACTGAGTCAGGCTTGACACACCTTATCAAAATTGTTACCCCTAGCTAAATTTGTTCTAGAACCACATCCACTTGTAGTATATAGACATGTTTGTATGGCTAAGAAGACCCAAATAATCTTTAACTTACCAAAATTATAATATTTTATTCTATACTTATCCTCAAATTATATCTTAGGCTTATGTTACGAATTAATTGTTTTTAAATATAGTTTCCAATGTTGCTGCTAAACGTTCTCTAAAACCAACTATAATGCTCCAACCCTAGAATTCTAGACCTGGTGTCTCACTTTATTAAATTGGCATAGATACAAGCTTCAAATCCCATAGTACTGAATAGTTTAGATGATTTTTAAAGCCAAATTATATAAATAATACCTATAATACATAGTGAAAATAAAATCAAAACATGATACATAATAAAATAAAGCAAAAAAATCCTTGAAACTCAATAAAAGGAATCATTTTCATAACCTAGGGAAAGGAAACATTATAGGGGTGAGATCAAATTATTATTAAGGGTAAGTAAAGTGGAATAAATAATGAATTAATGAGAATAAGAAACATGGAAAGGTACATAATTGATACCACATTCCATTCGAATAGTAAGATAAGAAAATATCAATATGGAAAGGCAAGATACCGAAACAAATGGAATTTAATTAATAAAATGAGAATAAAATGCATCCATAGATATATCAATACAAAATATTCATCAATAAATAAAAAAGGTGTTAAAATTATGGAAATTATTAATTATTGGTCACCATGTTTCCATGGTACATGGTAACTTTACCATCAATATTTATTCTCCAGATAGTTTAAACTCTTCTTATTTTTTCAACTAATTCATCTAATGAGACTATCGATACATCGAGGGGATATCTATAACAAGGACCCAACCATTTTATAAATTTACAAAGCATTCCCCATATATAAAAAAATCAACTTAACTTATGAAAAATATGACTTATCAAATATCTATATTTAATAAAAGATACAAATGTATCAATAATTACCCACTTAGTTAAATAACTGTCAAAGTGAACACCGTATATAAAATAGTATAAAATTTAGGAAATAATAACATCCATGTAATTATAATATGGATACTAAAGAAAAATTTAATGTACTATAAAAATGAACATAATAAGTTGATTGTTTTAAGAGAAATATAAAAATCACAAAAGAAAGTGATATTTCCAAGGTAGTTAACAAAGACATTCTTGAGAAAAATACTGTTCAAATGTATCAAAATGTCCCAAACCACATTGAAACATTTGAATAAAAATAAATATGAAGGAATAAAATTAAATAAATGTTTTTAATACCATGAATATAAAAGGATTAATGATAAATAGATCAAAAGTGTAAGTAGACACACCACACAAAAGAAGTAATTTGTAAATATGAAATATATGTCATAGATGTAAAAAGTGAGATGAAAATATCTTACCTTAAGCCTAACGAGTCACATGTGAATCTTTATTCCTAAATAATAAACATGAATTTATTATTTACTTACATAAGAATATTTTTCATGTTTTTAATTACTTTTATTTCACTAATTATAATATTGTAAACAACTAATTAAATAATTATGTTTACGTTAGATGTTTTGACCATATTCAGTTTATGCGTCAAAAATAACTTTGGTAGGTCAACTATGGTCAAAGGGTCCATTATATAAACATATAAAGAATAATTTTAATTAAAAAGTTATAATATCTATAAATAAATTTTACTTTTAATACCAATCATTAAATATTTTTTTTTAAAATGAACTAATATTACAATCATTGAGTTGGTAGACCGTACATACACATGAGTAACGTTTTTATTTTTCATTGATAATTATGGAAAGAAGGTAGTTAGAATTTATATTTCAAGAATTATAATTATATAATACATACTATATTACTTAATCATAAATAATTATATATATAGTTTTATTGATGTAAAAGGAATCACATCATGTCAAGGAGGTAGTAATCCACACATCCATGATCGACGTTATCACTTTTTAGTGTGTGAAAAGGTGTAATAAATAAAATGATATAATATATATCTAGAAAGGTAATTATTTAATGAATATTATATATATATATCATTTATATCACATATTTTTAATTAAAATCATCTTTTATACATTCCATTGTTGCGTGAATGAATCACTTCGCTTTTAGGAGGCAGTAATCCACACTTCCACAAACGACGTAATCATATTCCCAAAAAATAGAATGCATAAAGGTATTATCTTTATTAAAATTTATAAAGTATAAATATATAATAAATATAATATATATCAAATATAAAATATTTTTCCATTATAATTCCTAAACATGAAATATGGTAATAAAAAAATGAACAACTTCATTTTGTGAGGCGATAGTTCACTATACACAAGAATGATAAGTTCGTTACCCATTAGATGGAAAAGTGTATATGAGTTTTTTGAAACATTAAAATAAAAAAATCTAAGTATATTGATTATAATTTTTTTATTATATAATCATGGAATAAGGATAATTGATATAGTGGAGAAAGAAATAAAACTAAAGAGCATGAGAAAAGATGTTACCTCTTATTCAGGTAACTCCTTTTGATTTACACCAAATGGATTCCTTGGATTATATTCTACCCAAGTTGAGTATTATAGTTTTAGAGGAGGTATTTTTAGGAGATATTTTTTAAGATCTTGGTTAACCTAATGTGGCTTGAGAGGCATAAGGATGTGGGAGGGGTGAGTGCCTTTTTATAGTGGCATTATTGTAATTTTTTAGAATGGGAATTCCACTCATGTTTTTCCTATGAAAAGTGGATCCAATAATTTTACAATGTCAATAAAAGGGATGATAAAGTAGAAATTTGTATATAAAATGTCTTTTTTACATGTTTCTAGGTCATTTTGGCCATTAGGTTTAAGGTTCAGTCCCCTATTAATCTAAATTTTCTCTTACCTGTTGTAATTAATATTAAACCCATTCACTATAATTTTTAGTCAAAAAATATGTTGAGTATATTTTTAAATTATAAATTATTTTGATTAAAAATATTGAATCATTTTTTAAAAATTATAATCACATAATTGGTATAAATTAATTTGAAATTAATCCAATAGATGGGACACCAAATTTGGTTTTTAAAGTAAAAATGTTCAAAAGTTTCAGATGTTTATATATATAATTTCATCATGAAATTGAATATAGTTTCATATATTAGATTAATAGATGTAAAATTGATATAATTATACTTAAAAAAAATTAAAAATATAATTTATCTTTATAAATAAATTAGATTAAAAAACAATTTTGAATAAAATTCTGTATTTTTAATTGTTCATCAGAAAAAATGAAACCGCACAGAAAAATACCAAAAATCCACCATGTACTAATTTTGATGTTTATAATTAAAAAATTAATATTAGTTTTCCATATTAAATTTAGAAATATTTCAAAATTCACATTTAAAATAGTTTCTCAATTAAATGGTGGAAAAACTGCCTTTATAAAAAAATATTTTTATGTGTAAAAATGGGCATTTTATTTTTTTAATCATATAAAATCTATTGGAGGAATATTAAAAAATTAAGATTAAATATATAATATATAGATTTAATTAATATCATTCACTAAAATCAATTAATTTAATTTATTAGGAGAAAACAATTTTGTGGGAAAAAAATATTTTTCTATAAAACAGTCCCTTTATATTCAATTGATTCTTTTATTCATTTATAATTAATTTGTAACCATTGAATTAAACCATATATTTTAATATATTAGATAATAATTTTTAAAACCTTAGATTTAATAATGAGGTTATATCTTATTACATTAAATAATAATTATTGAATAATATATTGTTTGTTGGTAAAACATTGTCTTGCAATAATTCAAGCCATTGAAAAACTTGTTGCTATTTGTGATTCATAATAACACAATATAATAAGAATTTAAAGATATATTATATCGTTATTTTTTTTAAAATAGTAAATATATTGTAAA
Organism: Viscum album; assembly: GCA_963277665.1. Taxonomy (NCBI): domain Eukaryota; kingdom Viridiplantae; phylum Streptophyta; class Magnoliopsida; order Santalales; family Viscaceae; genus Viscum; species Viscum album. Next base: position 1,681,716,773 of record OY728135.1, read on the forward strand.
TTCTTGGGATATTATATTCCCATTTGATCTTGGTGTGGCATTTCATAAAAGCTTACAAACACAATGCTTTAATTTTAGAATTTTGGGGTATTAAAATTAATATAAAAATTATGATTTTTATGAAATAATTGAAAAAAATAGTTTATTAAATATGTTCTTATATTTACTTTGAGTTTTTTAATCATTATATTAATTTTTTTGAATTAAAATATTTATATTAACATAAATTATTCATGATTAATATTATTTATATAACAATTTATTATTTTGAGGTAAAATTACTATTTGAATAGTTAGGTTACTATTCCCAATGGCTAGGTTAATATTTCAAAATTCACATTACTATTCCAACAGTAAGATTAAAATTCCAATTGTCACATTACCTCCTATAATACCACTTCATTCACTCACTCAATATTCTCTATAATTCCTCCCAATATATAGTTTCATTTTCTATGATGTTGATTGGTTTACTATTTTTATTCTTTTCTATATATTTGGCCAAGGGGGTGTTGGTTCTAGTTGATTGGGATGATCCAAATTTCCCCATTTTAGATTTTCTATTATATATATATTTTTCAATTATAATTTTTGTAATTTTCATTAGTTTCTATAAGGATTAGTGTAAAAAATTATATTATTGAAATAATTTTTTTTGTTTCATTAATTTTATAATAAAATATAGTATATTATAACACACATTTATTTTAAGAGAAAAATATCATTCATAAAATCTTTGTTGTTACACATCATCTCAATTTCCCTTCATTGATACATATTTAAATGTTATGCACCTAATTTCATTTATGTGGTGTATACACTTTCCCTTTTACATGTAATATCATGATTTATAGATTCTTAATTTCTTATCTTTTAATTTTAATTATTTCAACTACAGGGGTTTGGATTGAAAATTTACAAGTGATAGTGAATTTCAAAACTCATGTTCATTTCATTGGGCTGTATTACTTATTCACTGTCATTGATATTATAATATTATTTTAGTAATTAAATTTTATTTTTTCTGTATTTTCATGCATTTTAGGTGGATTTAAATTTCAACACATAATTTATTAATTGATTAATTATCACATCGATGTTATGATCATTGTATGGGTTTATTTAACAAACTTAGTTCAATCATGATTTTTTATACATGATTTTTAATGAAAGGAAATTAATTGATCATTGTCTAATAAAACCCATTAAATGTATTCTCATATTTTTATTTATGATGTTTTAAGATAATAATACCATTTTTACTATTTGGTACCTAAAAAATGATTGATAATTTTTTTAATAAAATTTGACATTATTTCTCTCTTTGGTAAAAAATCACTTTTCTTGTAAAAAATGTTTTCAAAAATGTTTTTCAAATTATCCAAATTATTTATTTTAGAAATATTTCTCCATATATGAAATTTTACAAAATTATTTCATATAAATCTTATTATTTATTTCCAAAAAAAATCCAATTTCAATTTTATAGAGAATATGAATGGAATAAATATTTTAACATCTATAACTTGTATGAAATAAACCAAAATTATGACCAATCAATGTTTTAATTATTACTTTATAAGTTTCATAGGTTATATTAATTGAAAAGTATTTTCAAAATAATTTTTTATAACTTTTAGTTACAAAAATAACTATTTTAAAAGTGAACATGATATTTTTTTCAAGAATGTTTTTAAAGTTGTTTTTTTGTATTTATATTCATCAATGAAAAAAACCCTTTATTTTTCTTAAACTGCACTGGGGATACATTTTATTAATACCAAACCTATTCTATAATTGGATGGTTTGTGATTATTTTTACCATGGAAAGTATTGAAATTTACTTTTATGGAATCATTTTTTCCATCATTAACATTCCCATTAAATGTTCAATTTCATATGATCAATGAACATTAAATTTACCATAAATATAAATATTATTTTTAATATATATGTTAATTTCTTAAAACATATATCATATCTACATAATTTTATCTATATTAAAGTAATTTTTTATTAAGGGAAATATTTATAAATCCATATTCATTATTTAGTAATGATATTTGTTGATATTGAACATTGTTCAAGAATTAAATCGATTATTCAATATATGTGTAATGAATTTGACATGTAGTGATGGGTGGGGCCCATTATTATATATCATCTCAATGCATCGATAGTCTTTTAAGGAAAATTAGTAAGGTAGCATTAAGATGTTTTCTAGGTGTAGTTTTAAACTATCTTGTGAATGGTCTTGAGAGTATAAGTATCATGATTACTTAGATCATTAAGTTTAATAGTTAATAATTTATTATATTTATAATTATGTTAATATTATCCATGATATTTTTTCAATGATATTATATATGAATTCATTTCATTCACAACTTATTTATTAAGTGTAATGAGTTTTCAGTAATTTACCTTTCTATATTTATTAGGAATTATCCAGTTATGATAGTCTTGATATTGATGAAATGAAATATTTTTTCATTTATTTACATTGAAATATTTATTATAATAGTCAGGTTATTTAAATTTAAGGTGTTATTAGTAATTTACTATGATATTTTGATTATCCTTAATGATTCGTGATAGTTTTTTTATACTTAACCCTTATTGAGAATTTGAGATCACCCTTATTTAGTTTCCATTTCCAGAAATCTGTGAAGTGTTCTTTGATTGATATGCAAGGATACTATAGAAGAAATAAGATTATTCTTGAAAAAAAAATTATGTTGTAACATTTGTTTTCAAAATTAATATTGGAGTGATGTATATCCAGTTTACCAAGACTACTAAACTATTTCTTCCTTTGTGTTGTGATTACTTTTGTAATATTCCAATGTAATACTGTAAGACACATGCATGGGGTTGCTTGGGTCATAGTAGTTACAATTTTGATTTTATATAAATGTATAGACGAATTTTGGATAATGTTACCATGGTTATAGAGATGATAAACAAAATATGGATTTTCATATCAGTGGACTAAATAATAAACGATAAAAGAATATCCAACCACCCACATGATAAAAATTTGGGAAGAAGCATCATGGTAATTTCCTTTAAGGGATAGGGAAATGATTTATGTGTGGGAGATAAGGCCCCCAAGATAATTAATGTTAAGTAAATAAGAAAAATGTAACCATAGCGGTGGTGGAAAGGAATTAACCACCTATGATTCAATGCTTCAACAATATAAAGCAAGGGAACTATACAAGTCAGTGCACTAAGCCATGGGAAATTAATTATAATCCACATTAGAAATCACCAAATATTAATGAGTCATGGAAATAATATTCCATCACCATGAATGAGGTGGAACATGAAAATTATTTCATACAATGTACACTTCCTATTCAATCAAGAATAGAAAATGATTTATTTGATTCTTGTTTTAAACATTTCATTATATCTTGCATGATTTCTAGACCTATTGAATTAGAAACCCAATACTCTTATGTAGGGATATCCATAAAAAACAAGTGGAGTGATCAATGAAACCCAAGTGTTGGAGACTTATCTTATTAGCGGCCATGGAAAGTTTCTTCCATATAAATGTTTAATATATCCAAGGGTGTAATTTTAAACCATTCTAGGAATTGATTGGATCATGTTATATATAGAAAACATCAACTATTTAGAAAAGGAAATCTGTTTTCATATTCTAAACCATTCCTTTCTCATATAAAAATGTTGGTAATGTCATGAATCTTATATGGAGAATATCTCAATAGTGTGGGTGATGATACAATGTAAAGATGCATACCTTTCCCAAATGATTGAGTTGAAGGAAAGCATAATCCTTGAGTCAATTCCCATAATTAGATAATATATTAATTTATTTGTCAAGGAGATTCATGGAAATCCATTATATCATGGATTATTATTATTAATAGATTTGATACCCAAATCCATAGCTATCTCAAAATTCCCCTATAATATTCCCTTGATCAAATTGGACAAGTTAAATATGAAACAAAAAAATCATTTGAATAAATAATTTATATTACTTATTGAATCTCCTCGGGGAACACCAATTCTCTTCATATTAAAAAATGATAGATTAATGCGATTATGTATAAATTACAAGGTGATAAAAAAGATCACCATAATGAAAAAGTATCCCAGGCCAAATATTTATGGATTGTTCGATCAAGTAATATGAGACCAGTACTTCTAAAAAGTGGATATTAATTAAAGATATCATCAACATAAGGTAAATATAATATTTATTCATAATAAAACCTTCCATACACGGTTTAGATATAATGAATTCATCACAATGATATTTAGATATACTAATTCCCCTATAATATTTATGTATTTATTGAATAGAGTCTATAGATACTACCTTTACAAATTTTTTTAGTCTTCATCAATGATATCATCATTTACTACAAGGGTACAGATGAACATGAAGATAATATAAAGATAGTACTAGTGATTTTATGGAAGGATAAAATTTAATCTATGTTCAACAAGTGTGGCATTTAGATGCAACATGTCACATTCTTAGTGAAAATGATTATAAGTGAGGGAATTTCTATAAACACTGAAAAGATATCAAAAATTGAGGAATTTACTAGAACCACTAGTGTCACATAAATCCATAATTTTCTTCGAATTTTTGGATACTAATGATATTTTATGATAAATTTATCTCGATTTTCTTACCTTCTAACTATATTAACATGTAAATGGGTAATGTATGTCTAGACAAAGTAATGTGAGGAGATATTTATGGAGAATATGAAGAGTCTAATGACTTCATATATACTCACACTACTAGTAATTGAAAAAGGTATTGCGATATAATCTTATGATTCAAATAAATAATTTGGTTGTATACTCATTCAGAATGACAATGTGATAGCATCTACATCATAGTAGTTGAATATCCATGAGTAGAGTTACCTAATACATGATATGGTGAGTAGTTTGAAATATATAGATTATAAGAGTTGAATGTATATATTCACACTGAAGGAACTCAAAAGTTTTCAAAGAAAATGGTTAGAGCTGATAAAGGACTAAGATTAAAAAAAAATTCACTACCATTCATGAATGGATAATAAGGTAGTTGATACTGTTAGTAGAAAAAAAGTCACTACCCTATCCATGATGTAGATTTAGAAAGAGAATATCTTTATTGATATGAAAAGGATATATCTAGAAATCACAAATTAAGGGAATACATACTACCATTTTAAAATATTTTCCCAACTATCTATCCAATATAAGATCAAGGAGGCCCAAAGGGAAGATTTAAATATTTCAAAGAGGTTGAATGTAGTAATGGAAGGAAATATTAATGGGTTCCACATCGATGAATATGGAATCATTTTTTAACTAGAATTGGTCTCTATTAATTACTTATGATAACATTGGAGATATTGGATTTTTCACATTACACATCTTTCCCCATCCATCCTCGATGTTCCAAGATGTACTGCGACCTTAAAGAGAACTTATAGTAGAGAAATATGATGAATAATTTAACTAAGAACAAAAAAAAGTGTGTGGTATATTTAAAAGTTAAACTAGAGAGATATAAGTCCAAAAGGGATGATAGATGCATTTACCATAACCACATGGAAATCGAAAAACATCACCTTGGACTTTATCACTAGTATCCAAAAGAAATATTTTGGAAGCAATACGAAATGGGATATGGAGGAATACTCACCAACACTACCCACATCATTGCCATTATGAATGATTTATTTCTTGAAAAAAAGTCAATAATATATGTAAAAGATTTGATGATGGTTCATGGAGAAACACTTTCAATCATCTATGATCATGATCCATGGTCTAATTTTAAATTTTAGAGAAGTCTTCAATAGGATTTGAATAAAAAATAAAATTTTAGTATAGCCTATCACACCAATATAATTTCTAATCTAAGAGGAATTTTCAGACTCTTAAGTGAAATTTGAGATCTATCTAAAAGTAACATAAAAGAAGATTGGATCAAAATTTCCCATTAGTTGAGTTCTTATACAATAGTCACTTCCACTAGACTATTAAAATTGATTCATATGAATATATTCATGGATAAAATGGATAAATCATAAATGATTGGAATAATTTAACGAGTTAATGATACAAGAAACTGATCTTTTTAAAGTTATGGTAGAGAAGGTTCAATCCATCCAATAACATATAAAATCTTCTTAGAGTAAACAGAAGAGATATGTTGACAACCAACAAAGGGACCTGAATCTTGATATTGGAAACAAAATTTTATATTAAATATCACCATGAAATATAATCATGTTTTTGGAAAGAAATGGAAGCCTATACCATGGTACATTTTCCTCTTTGATATCCATGATCACGTAGGTGGAGTGACTTATCGAATAAAAATTCAACAAAATATTTCTTATGTTTAGGATGTGTTCTGTACATCTATCATGATTAAGTACATACTTGATCCCTCATAGGTAATAAATCATGTGGTAGTACAATTGGATGATGAACTCTCATATGAGGAGTATCTAGTGAAGATATCAGACCTAGAGAAAATATTCTACAGAAAAAAAAACTCACACTATCAATGTGTAATAGAGGATCAATAAATATGGAGAGGTGTTGTGGGAGATAGAGGAAGAAATGAAACAAAAGTACCCTCACCCATTCTCAACCGATAATATGAGTTGAAAATTCTAGGGAAAATTTTCTAAAGGGGAGAAGATTATAACAAACTAGAGTTTATAAAGTATTTTTTTCCTGAATAAATGTTTGTTATATAATATTATGCACTGTAATACACTTAATAAAGTGAAATCATCAACAATTTATTTCATTAATACAAATTTTTTTATTAGTCTATAACTGAACACATGAAAATTACATAAATTATAAGGGGAAACAAATATAAAATAAAAAAACTAAAATGGGAAAATTTTTATTTCTAAATTCTTTTAAAATAATCATTCCCATGAAAAAAACTATAGAAAAGAAACATAATATTTGTAAAAAAATTAACATTATATAAAATAGATATGTAAAAACATGATAGGAATTGAAGAAAATAATTAATGAAGGAATGAAGTAATTTTTTTATAAGGTAACATGATTGTTGGAATAATAATGTGACCATTGGAATAATGACCTTTTATTAAGATTATTAACCTGGTCATTAGAAATAGTAACCTAACTGTTAGAATTGTAATTTGACCTAAAAATAATAAAACTTAATATAAATAATATTTATAATGATTATTTTAAATAAATAAAAATATTATAATAAAATAAAATAAATATCATGATCAATAACTCAAAGAAAATAAAAGAATGTTTTTATAAATTTTATTTTATAGAATTTTTTAAAAATCATAATTTTTATATCAAAAACTAGTATAACCAATGATATAAATTTTTTTTTATAAAAGAATTTATTTTTTAAATCATCATGTTGAAATTTTCCAAGGGTCATTTTTTGGTAATTTAATAAAATACATCAATTTTTACGTGAATAGTAAAAATAAGATTTTTCAAATACCACATGCTTTATTAAAAAATGATGTTGAAATAATGACTTAATAAATAATAAAGTTTTTATTTCAGAATAATAAAAGTTAACAACATTAACTGGTCATTTAAAAAGAATAAACATAATTTAAAAACCAAAATGGTACTTTCAAAAGTCTCAATTCAAAATTTTTCACATAAAATTATTTTTTTTCTTTTTTCTAACATTCATTTTTTTATAAACTATTGAATTAAAACTAATTTTTTAAAAATACTAAATCCATTTTATTTTATTTATATATGATTTATAGTTTCATAATGTAAACTATTACAAGGTTAATATTTCTATATATTCTTTTATTGAACATGCTATTCTAAAAATACCCATCACCTCAAATAACACCCCATTACAACTTTCAGGTATTTCATTTCTCAATTTTTTATTTCTTTATTTATTTGGTTGCATTTTGGGACTCTTGTACATGAAGAAAATTTTCTAGGTAAAATGACATAATGTTTGGGGATGTTTTTTTAATTAATGGAGTTTGGGTATAAACTTGTTAATGGATTTGAGGGGATCTCCCTGAGTTTGGAGAACACCAGTGTTGTTTTGGGGATCTCTGATCTGAATCCAGAATTTTTTCTATCTATGAGAAAAATAAATGTTCTGTAATGTGATTAAAAATCTTATATTAGTCATCAGGTATAAACTAGGAACTAGTACATGGTGTGAGAAGATTACATGCCATGTATTGTGATTATACGCTGTTTAAGGGCTTCGTGTTCAAGCTACGAACTAGTAAAAGAAATGAAGATTACATGATGAAAATGTGTATTGCATGTCATAAAATAGGAAAATTGGTATTTTAATAAAATAATGTTGGGGTTTTTAGCATACTTTGGTTTTTTGGATTACTTGATGTGAAAAAGGATTACATTCTAGGTATGTCTCATAAGTTAGGATTTTAGGGAACTGAACGACTGATCATTCATTCATTGAATTGTACCCCTCTTCCCATTGGACCTAAATGATCTAATGGGGGTTTGAGAGACCTAAAACCCTTTAGAATCATTTTTTTAGTTATTGATCTTCATTATTGTTTTAGTGAGATTCTTCAAGTGATTATTTATATTGTTTTTTTGTTATCTTTGATCACAGTAGCCATGTTTCAAAAAGATTTTAGATCTGCTGGTCTGAGGTGTTGATTATTCTTGCCTCTTTATAGATATATTGCATGATCTTCCTTCAAAGGCTAGCCTTGGGGTTGATTGTGGTATAAAAAGCATATTTATTTGAGGTATATTTGGATATATAATTTTTTTCTTACCCTTTTGTCAAATTTAATTGATTTTGATATGTGTGAATTGATTCTATGGCATCTATTTTCGTTTTTATGTTATTATCTGTTGTTAGATTCTATTGTAGGCATGTGAGACCTGAGTTTAAGGTAGGTGGTTCCGTATTAGGATTATTTTTGATGAACTACATTACTATTGTTTTATAAATTGTTTTATAAATTAATTGGCACGATTTATTGGTTGATTTGTGTCTGTGGAAAATGAGTTTTTGATAAATGATGGGTTTCCCCTTATTTTGGTAAATGATGAGAGTATTTTCAAATCATTTTAAAATAAATTTCAAAAATGGTTTTCAAAGAATGGTTTTGATGAAGTGGTTTAAAAAATACAACACATGGGAAGCTACAGGGGCTTAATTAGTAGGTTTAAAATAAGTTTATTTTCCTTTTATTATTAAGGGGTTCAATCACGGGGTGTTACTCTATTCACTAGGCCCATTTTTCCAGGGAATTGACATTGACATTGTGAGGGGATATAATAATGTGGTGTTTCTATGCTCCATTGGACTATTTTCTGAGGACTTGACATTCCACTTGTAATTGATTATTAACAAGTTGAATGCTAAGCTGACCTATAGTTATCCTTGAAATGAGGTTACCTATATTTTTGCTTGTATTATCTTCTTTTGTGCTACCATGGATTTGATATGATATTTTATATATAATTTTTTTTGAGATGATTGACTAATTTGATAAATAAAATGTTTTAAAACAGTTTCAAATGCCTTAAATTAGAAATATGGGAAAAGGGAAAATTATTTTTTTTAATGATTTTGATATAAAATAAATAGTATTTTACCATACCTTGTTTTATTTAAATTTGATAATGTTATGATTATGGTATGAAGAATTTTTTTGAACACTTGGGTGGATATTACTGAGCCTATTAGCTCACACCTTACACACCCATTTGGCAGTGTGTATAACTCTTTATATCTTATTATTTAGGGAAAGGAAGAGAGTTATAGTAAGTTGGTCAGGATTTTTCATCAAAGTTAGGTAACTAGTGGTGATATAATGGGAGGTTTTCGAGGATATCGCATGGGGCCGTCAATATTCTATTTTAGTTGTCCTCTGATGATTAGACTTTTACTTTGAGATTTTTTTGACAACATTGAGTTTTATATTTTTTCTTTTCTTGTTTTATTTCCAGAATATATCAACTCATCCTTTATTTCAATCTATTATATATATAGTAAGTGTTGTTTAATTTTTTGGAGAAATGGTTCTCTCTAGTTGTTTTGGGATTCTTGGGAGCCAGTCACTAGCCCATGGTGATCAGGAACTTACTTCATGCATGTGTAAATTCATTCTAGGTACTAGTTTGAGAGGTAATCTAGGTTGGGTTCTCAATAGTTTTGTTTCAAAGGTGGTATTTCTTCAAGATTTCTTATGATGGGAATTTTTGTAGACTAGAGATAGGATTATCAGGACATGAGTGGAAGGTTATAGAGAGTGCATGGACAACTTTTAACATGATGATACTCAAGTTACCATGAAATATTATGATGTATATCTACTATTCTATGTTATTTACCTTAACCTTATTTTTTATATTGTTTTGGTTTAAACTGAGATTATTCTATTACATGATCATTTCTTCTTTTTCAGTGTGGAGAGGTATACCTCTAAGACCTGTTCTATGGGTCCCTCAATAGGGTTTACAGGACTCTCCTCAAGGAAATACTCCCATGAATCAGAATATTTTCAAGGTTATTATGAGGGAAATTTGTGTTCTCAACCATATTTTACCAAAATTCCATAACAGTATTTTTGAGGCATATCTAGGAGATAGAGGAAAAAGAGATCGATCATTGGAGTTCTTGCATGAGAAGTCACCATCTTTTAATGGATCTAATGAACCTCAATATGAAGAGGAATTGTTGGGAAACACTGATTAGATCATAGAATTCATAGATACACATTGTATTATCAAGTGAAGTGTGTAGGGTTAATACTTTAGGGTACCAGGATGAGATGTGGGGATTCCATGGTATTGGAGGATAAGAATTTGGGATTAGACTAGAATGGTTTAAAACCCATCATCTTTTAGTAGTTATATACAAATTTTCAATTCATGGTGATGTCTTTATAGTAACTCACTTTATAGCAAAGAGAGCATTCAATATTGGCATACACTAATAAGTTTTCTAAGATAGCTCTATTTTTTATAGAGGTAGTAAATAATGACCATATATAAAATAAAATTTACTTATAAGTTTTGCAAAAATATGTTAGATCTCAAGTATTTTTACTAAATATGTTAACATATGAAGAGATGGTTGACATAGCTATTATGGAAAATCATAATATGGAATGCATGGTTGGATATTTTTCACATTCTCTTACCCCCAATGAAGTATTCAGTGTCACGCAAGGGAAAAAGGGGAAGTGGTAGTATCAAAATAGTATTGGAGGTGGTCCTCAATAGTAGGCCTCCTATGCACATTCAGTTTTAGCTTACAACGCGCCTCTAACTGGATCGGTATGGAAAGGTTAGACACACCATGTCTTCTTATCCTAGACCCATGAATATGTGTATCAAGTATGGATGTTATGGTAATCTAAATCATTTATGTCAAGATTTTTCTAATCCTCATTATGGTTAGGGTTAATTATTTCCAAAGGATACTTGATCATAGTCATATTATTCAATTACTACAATTCTCCAGCTATAGAATGTGGTAGTGAAGCACCATCATATTATAGATGATTTTTTATAGGAGGTAAATTTGGTTTCAAGGATACTGAGAGGTACCACCTTTGTTGCATATTTAGTAGAGATTTTTTATTTGATATTAGTGGTTACCAATTGGTTATATCTGCATATTTTATTGATAGGACTAAACAACCAATGGAACTTATATCCTTTTATATGGAGTTAGAAACTCATATTGGGAAGAGGAAAGATACGGGGTTTTAGTTTCCTTATTGTTCACTATCGGTAGATGATGTAGATATAGTCTTAGATCTTCTAGTTCTTGATCGATATTTTTTTATTTAATCATCGGGATGGAATGTCTTATTGTTCATCATACTGCAGTTGATTGTGATCATCTATTTTTCTCATTTCTTTATGGGTTCTCATGCATGTTTCATGGAGATTGAGATATAACGTGTTGTATTACAAGACCTTCCCACCCATATATCATGTTTTTTTGTCTTTGGTAGTGATTGGGCCTAATGAAGCTTCTTCTAATTTTGACCTTCCCACAATTGTTTAAGATTTTTTTCAGTCTTTTTCCTAATTTATTTCTCTGATATTCCTCTAGAGAGGGAGGTTGAGTTTTCAATTGATCTAGTTCGAAGTACATAACCAATTTAAATACCTTATTATTACATGGAATCAGTAATTCTAAAAGAGATCATGATTATTTTGCAATACTAATAGACAAAGGGTTTTCTACCCTAGTATTTATCCTTAAGTGTCCCATGTAATCATTTTCAAGAAGGTATATGGTTCACTCTGATTGTGTGTAGACTATCAGATGTTGAACCGAGTCACAATTAAGAATATTTATCATTTTCCTCTTATGGATGATTCCATTGATCATAAAATGGTTGAACTTTTTTCAATGATTGATCTTTGGTTGGTTTGTCATCAGACCCGATTTCTAGAGCCCGATATAACAAATAAATCTTTCAAGAGTAGGTATGGCCAGTATTAATACCTTTTGATGTCATTTGGAATGGCTAATACTCCTTCCATGTTCATGTATTTTATGAATCAGATATTCTATCAGTATCTTCACACTTTTATGGAAGTGTTCATGGATGATATTTTGGTATAATTGAAATTAGAGAATAAACACGATGACCATTTATGTTTATTTATGGAAATAATGAGGAGCCACTATTTTTATAGAATTATTTTTAAATGAAATTTATAGATCCAACAAGTGATTTTATTAGGGCACAAGTTTTTTACATATGTCTTATCAATTGAACTTGAGCAGGTGAGTTCTGCATTTTCATGTGAAGATCCATGTAATTTCTTTTATATTTGGAGATTTTGTTGTATTTTTTAATATTATTATTATTTTCATCAAGGATTTTCCATTGTTGGAATCACCATTGACTTATCTTATAATTAAATTTATGAAATTCATTTGGGATGAAATGTATAATTGTTTTTTAAATGAGCTGATCTGAATTCAAACATCAAATTTTATTTGTATCTTACCTAAGACCAATATAGGGTTGTAGTTGTATATGATGCCTCTGGTGCTGTTTTCAGTTGTTTTATTATGTAGGATGATCATGTGGTGTCTTATATCTCTAACCTTCTTCAACCATATTATAAGAATTACCCTAATTATGATTTAGATCTTTCTATGATTATGCATGCACTCAAGTGTTTGCATTGTAATATTTTTGGGGATAAGTTCTTAATATTTTCTAATAATAAGACTTTTAAATATAGATTTTATTAGAAATAAATGAATAATAAATATAGGTGGTGGGTGGGATACCTTTATAAGTTTGACTTTGACAACTCCTACACCCCTGGGAAGGAGAATTTTATTACGCATCTCTCAGTAGGAAAGTGACATTGCATGTTGTTTTGGAATCAAAATAAGATATTAAAATTATGGGACTCTTCATTAAGTCTCACCTATATGATCTATAGGATGTTTCATGTATGTTTTTGACTAGTGTTAAGTTTCCATTATCAATCCTAGATTACACTTTGAAAAGTTAGCAACAAGATGACGAGTTTAGCAGATTTTGAGAGACCCTATATTTTGGGGAGTTCAATTTTGGTTTGTCTATCTCTTCAGATGGTATTATCCATTTCTGGGATCGTTTTTTCATCCAATGATTAGTGAGGATCTTAGTTTTGTTTTATTGTTAATGTTTACCATGGTTCTTTCATATAGGAACTAGGAAGATTCATTATTACATGATATAGGGATTTGGGTGGCGAGGTAAGAAGCATGAAATTAATGATTATGTTTCCTTCTATTACACCCACAAACAACTAAAGGTATATATATAAAACCATCTTTTTTTTCTCCATCCTCTTCCTATTTAGGTTTGGAAATAGGAATAGTTATCCATTTACATTTTTTTGGATTACCATGGACTCTTGAAGGGAGGAATTCTATCTGAGTTGTGATTGATTGGTTGAGAATTCATCTCACGTCATTATAAAAGGGACACCACTGAATATGAAGATCTAGGTATGATGTATGTGTAGGTGATCATGTGGTTCCATTATCTTAGATAGGTATCCTATATTTTCATATTGGTTCTTGAGGAGTATTCAAAATGCAATGGGTAATCTAGTTAAATTATGTAAAACATACACTCCATAGATAGACAGTTTGACAGAGCCTACTATTCTTATCATAGAGGATGTGATCTATGCATGTGTCTTGGATTTTGGGGGATTATGGGATATCCTTCTAGGACTATTTGAGTTTTCTTATAATAAAATCCATCATCAGTTGATCAGAATGGATGATTTCTAGGATTTATAAGGTCATCCATATAGATCAAAACTATGTTGGGTAGATGTGGATGAGGCCTATTTTGCAAGACTAAGTCTTTTTAATGAGATATCATTAAGGATTCAGGATATACATCGACATCTAGTAATTTAATAGAGTTGGTAGAAATAAAATGCAAATTATAGGTACTATCCTTTATAGATTTTATAGGTGTTAGAGTTTTCTTGAATGATTCTCCTTGGTTGGGTCACCCTAGTGTAAGATGATAGATAAATATGTCTATAATATATGTTAGACCATATGAGGTCATTGAGCGGCTTGGGAAGGTTGCTTAGTAGTTGTAATATTAAGTTCCTTTGAATGGAATTCATGATGTTTTCCACACATCAATGCTTAGGAAATATCATCTTGACCCCTAAATCTTTATGATTTGGGAAGAGAATGAATTAGATCATGATGTTTCTATTGTAGAGTTTCTAGTGGGGGTCATTGAATATTAGATGGAATTCTTACATGGGAACTCAATCTCGTAGGTAAAAGTGTTATGGTGGCATGGATAAAATTATTATAATACATAGGAGTTTGATTCATCAATGAGGAAGAAATATCCTCAATTGTTTTCCTAAATCATCATTCATGAACATTAATTCCTTGGAAAAAATGTCTTATAGTGGAAAGTTTGAAACATCTTGTTACCGCTTTCAAGTATTTCTCTTCACTCTTTTCATTTCACAAATTATTTTGGTGCATTTTTTCACTCCCTAGGAAGTATAGAATTTTCTAGTGAAAATTATGTAAGGTTCACGGATGAATATATTTTTTGAATTAATGGAGTCTAAGTGTAATTTTGTTAAAGGATTTAATAGGTTTTCAATGAGTTCAGAGAATACTAGAGTTATTTTGGTGCTCTTTGTGATGAATATTGGATTTTTGATATATGTAGGAAAAATAAATGTCGTCTAATGTGATTACAATCCATGTATTAGTCATTGGAGAGATTATTTGAACCGATACAAGGATTTAAAATTTTAAATGCCATGTTATTTTATTACATGCCATGTAATGGGTGCTAGGTTGATGTCATCAACCAATATAATGTGCCAGGATTACAATCCATGAATGTGTATTACATGATGTGTAATTGTAAAATATATTTTCAAATAAAAAGGTTCTAATTTTTTACATGTAGTTGGGTTTCACCGATTACATTACATGAAAAGGGAATACATTCCATGTAAATATTGATTGTTATAAATTTAGGGTATTTTACACTGATCTTTATTTATTTCACTTGATCCCCTCTTCCTTATCATTTTAAAGGCTCTAAGTAGTGATTTTGGATACCTCCTACCCTTATAAATCATTTTTTAGTGATTGATCATTGTTGTGGTTGTGGTTTTTTATTTCAGGTAAGTATTCCTCATTTTTCTTATCTTTAATTGATCTAGATATCCTTCTCTCACTATGATTATATATCCCTTGATCTTTTTTATAGATTCATATTATTTAATTAAAGATCCTTTGCACAATATTACTCTATAGGCTAACCCAAGTGTTAGTTTTTGTGAGTTGTATGGGTTTCATTGAGGTATGTTTTGATCTATCCTCTTTACCGACCCTTTTGATAAATTGAATATATTTTTATATGCAATGATAGATTCTATAATCTTCATTATCAATGTTCTCTACTTCTTTGTTAATGGATTTTTTTATTGGTGTGTATGACCTGAGTTTGAGGTAGGTGGTTCTATATCTAGCTTATGTTGGATGAATTTCATTTCACTAGTTATATAAATTTATTTATATTTTAATTTTCATGATTAATTTGTTGATTTGTTTGTGTGGAAATTGTTTTTGATAAAATGTGGGGTTTCCCTTGTTTTGTTAAATGGAATTGGTTATTTTTAATGCATTGTTAAATGAAATATTGAATTGGTTTTCAAAGAATGGTTTTGATGAAGTGGTTTGTAAAACATAGCACATTTAAATCCTTGGGTACATAAGCAGAAGGTTTATCTTAGGGTCATCATACATGTATTATCAAGGATTGGGGGGGGGGGGAGGTTCAATCATGTGGTTTTACTTTATTCCATAGGACCATTATTATAGAGAATTAATATTGAAATTATTATTGGATTCACTCATGGGGTTTTTTTATTCTCCTCAGGAATATAATCTAAGGGTTTTATTGTCCACTAGTCATTAATTATGGTATTAGTAGTCTATTTTCTTGATATGTAGTGATCCTTTGCATAATGTTACTTGCGATTTGGATTGTATTATATTGGATTTTACTACCATGGATATGATATGATATATGATAAATTATTTGTTTTGAGATGATTTATATATTTTATATAGAAAATTCATTGAAACTCTTTTACTAAATTTATTTTAAAAATTTATAAATATGGAAAATTAAAATTTGTTCCAATATTTTGATAAAAAAACATTAACTATTTATCATTCCATGTTTTCTTTTAATTTTGGGTATGTTCAAATTATTATATAGAAAGATTTCATGAAACTCACAGATGAGTTTCTACTAAAACCAATATCTCACACCCTACACACCCCTTTCATGGTGTGTAGAACATTCTTGTATTTTGATATTGGGAATGTCAATGAATCATAGTGAGTCAGTGATGTTTTTGTCATTATTATAGTGTAGCTGATGGTCAGATGGTGGGAGTTAACCTAGGTTATCACATGGAGTATTCTGTTCCTTGTTTTATTTTTTCTTTGATGATTAGACTTGTACATTGAGATATATTGACTTATTTGTGTTTTATCATTTCCAATGTCTTTTTTTAGTTATGGATTCTTTACCTATTCCACGTTTTCACTATGTAATATATTTATTCCATGTTGTTGCTTCAGGATGAGAGAAATAATTCCCTATAGTTTTTCTATGATTATTGGGTGATATTCTCCATCATGTAGGTATTGGTACTGCCTTTTGAGTATGTGTTAATTCAGTTCATGTACTAGTTTGAGAGGGTAGTCATGTTTGGTTCACCACACCTCAAGTATAAATGACTCACCTTCCTTCCAATGGAAAACTACTCATCCCACACAAACCAAAACCAAACCTATTCCCATGTACAATCTCATAATCCATATAGAATCTTTAAGTATGTTATGGAGTAATCAAAATCAAGTCTTTCAATAAATTAATGGTACTAAAAAAGTAACCACTTCAAAAAATAGGTAATGTACTTTTTTTACTTTTATTTTATTTTTATTTTATAATTTCATATCATCATTCACTTTTATAATTTAAAATATCTTAATCCTAATATCCATTGTATTGATGTGATAATGATAATGTTAAAATAATAAAAAAAATTATTTTATTTTTAAGTAAAAATTATATTTTTCATGCCTCCTCTTCAAACAATGTCCCATTAATAGCCAATTAACCACCAATGGGGACAATCCCAAGTCATTCCTTATCACACATTATGGATGGTAAAAATTTATTTTTTATGATATATAAATATATAAATATATGTATTTTATTCTAACATAATTAATTCTAGTTATGAAAAAGAAACCCTAAAAAATATATCCAAATCGTATCAATATGTAACTTTTTAAGGAAAAGATGATATCAAAATGTTTCCCATTTCAAAAAGGGTTTTAAGAAATATAATCCATTGAATATAATTGATATATATTGATATGTAGTATAATAAGTTATGTTAGGTAACATGTGTAATGTCCTGGATTTTTCCATGTATTATTTTAATATTATATGGGAATTAATTCAAGGCCAGGATCTGAGACGGCGTGCAGTTCCGAGCCCCGGTGAGCTCGGAACAAATGTTTGAATTTAATTTAATAATTAAATTACACGCATGTGCGGTTTTCCTGAAAAAGTAGATAACTTTCGAACAGGTGCTCGAATCAGAATTTCGAGGGCACCGTTGTGTTCAGAACAACGATTTTACCTTAGGTAAGGCCTAACTTTGGCCGACGCGGGTCGGTGGTGAAATCTAGTTTTTGGACGCAACCGTAATAAAATATTTTATTAAAATATTTTATTTCTATAGTGATATCTTTTAAATGTTTTTTTCTTTATCCTCTTTAAATAGAGGCTTGCGCTAGGGTCCAGGGTTACAAACCCCATAACCCTGAAAACCCTTGGCGGCTCTAGAGGAAACCCCCAACGCGGCGGCAGCGACATTCTTGACGGATTTCGACGGCAACGACGACGCGACGAGCAGATATTCCCCAGAAATCGCAGTGAATCCAGGTAGGATGTTGATTTGATTTTCCATTCCCTGTTTTTGATTTCCACGACAAACGTGGACTAATCCACGAACAGATTGGCCCACGGATCGATCGTTCTTGCGGGATGGGATTTTGCGGGGATTTTGGGGACATGATTCTTGATTTTATTTTGGTTTTGTTCAACCTTCTAATGGTGACGGACCAAGATCGACACAAACAACGATCGATGTTCGTTCCTCTTGATTTGTTGTGTTCTTCTTCCCCAATTTTTGCATTCTTCATGAATGTTCTTCGCGTTCTTTGCGGGGCGATGAACAACGGATCGTTGCGCATCCGTTCGCGATGCAACGATCCCAAATTGAAGGATCAACACCACAGTGATCTCGCGAAGGTGCGACGACGGTTTCAGCAGACGGATCAAAGTAGATCGGAAGAAATCGTTTTTCGGACGATTTCCGCTCGGATGGCCGGAATCGGATTTAGGAGCCGATTGAAGGCCCGAAACCCACGGATTCGGCTTCACGAGGAAGAGGTGACCCTGCATCTGGAGTTTCGCAGAAAAGAGACATGAGAATCGAGATCCGGAGGTTCATCCAAGGCGCACGGAGGAAGACAAGGTTTCTAGAATTTTCCCAACTACATGTCGTGTACTTTTCTACACGACGTTTGTTCGTCGGTAGGGTTACCCGGTGTGTACTCCAGGAGTAAACGGACACGGGAAGGATACACGACCACATACATGCTGTGTATACCCCTCCCCAGCAAGACCCAGCTAGATACATGGGATACCCCGTGTACTGGTACACGGGCAGGAGACACAGACACGGGAAGAGACCGTGTATGGGCACATGGCCAACATACATGGAGCGAGCCCAGGCGCTCAAACACTGCATGTGTTTTCTTCTACCCGCTGTGTAGTTGCTTTCTATCTGACAAGCCGAGGGACACGGGCCGTTTACACGGGAAGTACCCGATGTCAAGTCACACGGCGTGTACTGTATTACACACCGTGTAGTTTGGTTTTGCATGGCTTGAACGAAGGACACATGACATTTACACAGGCAGCACTCGGGGTCAAGGAACACGACGTGTAACCATACTACACACAGTGTAACTTTTTCTTCATGGCTTGAGCCACTTTCCTTCTGTGACTTGGACTAGTTCTTAGGGTTCGTACCCTTGGTAATCCCCTGAAGGTTTTGGTATCAATTCCTTTATATAGGAGTATGATCCCTTTAGTAGAACTCCGTGAATAGAGTTATTGGAATCCCCTATGTGAGACTTAGATCCTAATCCTCTATTCATTCCTGGAACCCTAGGTAGAGTTCTTGGTATCGACGTGACCAACTTTACCCGGACGCCGATCCTCTGCTTAGCGGATTAGCTCAGACTGAGTTGTCAGAATCACCCCATGACTTGGCTGTGATCCTCATCTGAGCATCATGTCCTCAAGGTACTTGTGGAGTGTGTTCTCTCGGAATGAGTACTTCGTATCTCTCTTCAGACCTAGGAGTGTGTTCTCCCAGCAGTATACTTAGTGGAATCTTGAAGATGGATCCTAGTAGAGGTATCGCGATGGTCGTTACTGTATGGGTATATCTGGATATTCTTGTTATATGTTCTGTAGACATATACTTTGTAGGATTGATTGTACCTTTCGTTATGTTATTTTCCTTTGTTGTATTTCCTTTGTGGTTTTTGGGGTGTCCTACTGGCTTTTCCCGCACGTGTCGTGACTTGTGCAGACGAGTGAGCCTTTGACAAGATTCTACGCGGACCAGGACCGGACGATGTTCAGTGAGATCAGATAGGCCGAGGTTTCCATTCAGTGACGGGTTACAGTACCAACACCTTTCTCTACAGGTTGGACTTTGTTGAAGACTTTCTTTTGGTGGGCTTGTACTTTTGGCCCAGGGTTTTACTTTACTATACTTTACTTTCCTGTCGTACTCTGTGGTTGGGTTTTAGTGTATGCATGCATCTTTTCCTTTTAGTAGTTTTTACATTTCAGCTTTGTGGGATTGGAGATGTGTGTGCGTGTGTACAGGTTTATAGGCAATGCCTCCCACGTTAGTAGCATGCCTACTCGGTGCTAGTCACTAGCCCCTGGCCTATTGGAGGCGGGCTTGGGGAATTACAGCTCAGATCCCACTAGGACGGGTCGTGACAGAGTGGTATCAGAGGTGGTCGGTTCTACCTTAGGACCAAGATTCTGTGAGTTGGTTTGGGGAAACAGTGTTAAGTGTTTCGAGTTTGGCTCTCAGGCCAGGGACCCCAGTGTTAGTGCGGCAGCCGACGTATCCATACACCAGGACTCTGATAACTTTTTTTTCGACTCGGAACATGAAAACACTAGTTGCATGGGGAAAAATAATGTTACATGAATCATATAGGAATGAGTTGTAGTTTCCATGTCCTTCTTGAGTCAGCTCTCCAGATATACTCACCGACTGTGATATATCTTGTGTCTTAAACAGGATGCCTCTACGACGCGCACCCGCTTGGATCCAGCAGCTCGATCACGAGGATGAACCCCTCAGTGATGAAGCTTCGATACAGGGACCAGATCCCCCAGTTCTACCACCAGGTGGCATGCCAGTTATTCCACCACCCGTGGGGAAGTGTTTAGCGCCCGCTGTACTAGTGGAGGAGGAGCGCAGGCTGAGTGCACTCCACGAGTTTCAGAGACAGAGACCCCTCAGGTTTCGAGGTGAGCCTAACCCTCATGTAGTAGAGGACTGGCTTGAGGCAGTGACCAGAGTCTTCTGTTTGGTCAGGATATAAGCATACTAGATGGTGATCCTGGCAGCGAGCCTTCTGCAGGGCTCAGCAGGGCGATGGTGGAGTTTGGTCATCCAGACTCCCGACGAGGCGACTCTTGCATGGTTGGATTTTGAGCATTTCTTCAAAGAGGAGTTTTCACCGGTTACCCTGAGAGCAGTACGTATATAGGAGCTTCTTCAGCTCTAGTAGGGAACCATGATGGTGGCTGACTATTTGTCAAGGTTTACCGACCTCTCACGGTACTCGATGGATATGGTCATAGATCAGTACTTCAGAGATCAGAATTTTGAGCGGGGATTGCGTAGAGATATCCGAGCTAGCATCATCCCTATGAGAATTCCTACTTATGCTGGGGTGATCAAGAGGGCTTTGGTGGTCGAGAGCTTCCTGGCAGAGCAGGGACAACCGATAGTTGTTAGTAGTGGGCGAGCTGGAGCAGAGACCTCAACGATAGGGAGCCGACGTCAGGGACCCAGGCATGGGAGATGTTTCCATAGGAGATCCCAAGACAGGGGATCAGCCGTACAGGGTTCACAAGATGCATTTAGCTAGCCTCGAGAGAGGTGATGTTACTCATGTGACGGCAGGGGACATATCGCTCAAGATTGTCTGACCCGCCGTGCTACTAACACAGGAGCAGTGGATGGACCACCGAAGTAGAGGAAACGTGTGGAGCAGACAGACCCATGAGGCGGAGGACGTGGCAGAGGAGCTGGGAGAGTAGTTGGAGGTGGTCGGCGTTTCGACCCTTTACCACCACCACCCCCAGGAGGTCCACCCTAGGCTCAAGGAGCTGGTGGATAGAGGCAGGGGCAGATGTAGGCGGCAGAGGCTTATGACCCAGGTACTCCTGGGATGATTAGAGGTACTATCTTTGTCTTTTCTACTTTGGCTTCCGTATTGATAGACGCAGGTTCTAGTCATTCCTTTTTGGATGCTTATCTTGTTCGAGACCTTGAGATTCCAGTTGAGCCGTTGACTCAACCCTTACGCTTAGAAACACCAACTGGAGAAGATTCAAAGATCACACACCTTTGTAGGAAGTGTGACATGACCCTTGGAGATGAGAGTTTCGGTTGGAACCTCTTGGTTGTAGCGTCGAGGCCTTACGATGTCATTCTTGGCATGGATTGGTTATCCACAGTTCATGCCCAGATTGATTGTTTTAGTCGAAGGGTGTGGTGTGTCCATAGTGATGGAACAAGGTTCTCTTTTTTCGGTGAAAGAGAGATCCAGGCAGCGCAGGATAGACTCGTGCATAGGAGGGCACAACCGATTTCACATCAGTTGTCTAGCCTAGCCCTTGGCGCGACATATGTTACGAGTTTCCGGTTTCCAGCAGTGGTGGATGAGTACGAGGATGTCTTTCCGGAGGATGTCCCTTGGCTACCTCCCCGTCGGGAGATAGATTTATGCATTGAGTTACAACCCGGGATGACCCCGATATCAGCATCGGCTTATCGGATGGCTCTTACAGAGCTTCTTTATCTGAGGATGCAGCTGGACGACTTGCAGAATAAGGTCTTTGTGAGACCTAGCGTTTCACCCTGGGCGGCCCCAGTGCTGTTTTCCAAGAAGGCGGACGAGAGCTTGAGGTTGTGTGTGGATTACCGGCGCTTAAATCAGGTGACTGTGAAGAACCGGTATCCACTACCGAGGATCGATGACCTCTTCGACCATTTGAGAGGGGCACGATGGTTCTCGAAGGTTGATCTACGATCAGGATATCACCAGTTGCAAGTACGGGAAGAGGATATACCAAAGACATCTTTCAGATGTCGCTACGGTCACTATGAGTACTTGGTGATGCCCTTAGGCATGACAAACGCCCCGGTAGTGTTCATGGGACTCATGAACCAGATCTTTTATCCATATATAGACCGGTTTGTAGTGGTCTTCATCGATGATATCATTGTGTACTCTGCTTCCGAGGAGGAGCACGCGAGACACCTACGGATGGTTCTGAACACACTCTGAGAGCACCAGTTGTATGGGAAACTCTCGAAGTGTCAGTTCTGGTTATAGGAGGTCCACTTTCTGGGGCACGTTATCTCAGCAGATGGTGTAGCAGTGGACCCAGTAAAGGTGGAGGCAGTGCTAGCATGGGAGCCACCCCGGAGCGTGATGGAGGTGTGGGGTTTCCTTGGGTTGGCAGGCTACTATCGGAGATTCATCCATGATTTCTCCAGGATTGCAGCACCCATGACAGTTTTGACCTGAAAGGGACAACCTTTCGTGTAGACTGAGAGATGCCAGGAGGCATTCCAGTAGTTGAGACAGAGTCTGACGAGCGCCCCGATCTTGAGGTTACCAGAGGAGGGTGTCAGATACGTAGTGTTCTGCGATGCATCAGGAACTGGGCATGGTTGTGTCCTGATGCAGAGGCAAGCAGTGATTTCCTATGGCTCTCATCAGTTGAGGCCACACGAGCAGAACTACGCGACCCATGATCTCGAGTTGGCAGCGGTAGTCTTCGCATTGAAGATGTGGCAACACTACCTGATGGGCAAGCGGTTTACTATCTACTCTGATAAAAAGAGTCTTAGATATATCTTTTCTTAGAAGGATCTGAATTTGAGACAGAGACGATGGATTGAGTTCCTCCAGGATTATGACTTTGAGATTTTTTATACTACTGGGAAGGGGAATGTGGTGGCAGATACTCTCAGTAGGAATTCCAGTTTGTAGTTACAGGATGAGGAGAAATGGCAGTTGGCCTCTTTGTAGTTGTCCTTCATGGATGGAGATGAGGGAGCTTACCTTCAGTCGATGGTTGTTACCCCTCCGCTCTTACAGCGAGTTAGAGAAGCATAACGCGAGGATGCTAGCTGTGAGACTCTACGTGCTCAGATATCCACAGGTGATGCTGCTGATGGATTTTCAGAAGGTGGAGAGCATGTTGTCCTTTTTAGAGGGTACACGGGTGTACTAGTAACGTTGCGGGAGGAGGTTCTGAGGGAGTTCTGTACTTCCCCTTTGGCGGTGCATCCAGGCGTGGACAAGATGTACCAGGACCTCCGACGTCAGTTCTGGTGTCTAGGAATGAAGAAGAGTATGGCAGAGTTTGTATCTCGGTGCCTTACTTGTCAGCAAGTAAAGGCTGAGCACCAAGTTCTAGCAGGTTTGACTCAGTCCCTTGAGGTTCCAGAGTGGAAGTGGGACGGAATATTCATAGACTTCATGACGGGTTTACCATGTACGTCCAGGGGACACGATGCCATCTGGGTGATCGTTGATCGACTCACTAAGTCGGCCCACTTCCTAGCCATACGGGAGTAGAGTTCAGTAGAGAGCTTGGGACACCTCTACGTGCAATAGATAGTTTGACTTCATGAAGTACCATCCATGATTGTCTCAGATCATGATTCTCGTTTCACATCCCGGTTGTGGAAGGGATTGCTTGAAGCTTTTGGGAATCACTTACACTTGAGCACAATGTTTCATCCCCAGACTGATGGTCAGACAGAGCGGACCATCCAGGTCCGGGAGGATATGCTACGAGCTTGCATACTTGACTTCGGTCGTAGCTGATAGGATCAAATACCACTTTTGGAATTTTCTTATAACAACAGTTATCAATCCACTATTGGTATGGCACCATTCGAGGCTCTATACGGGCGACCTTTCAGGTCGCCACTTTGCTGGACTAACCCGGGAGAGTCATCACTCATGGGCCCAGAAATGGTGAGAGATACTACAGAAAAGGTGCAGGTCATACAGGAGCGGATGAAGACTCCACAGAGTCGGCAAAAGTCTTATGCCGACCAGAGGTGGAGGCCCTTAGAGTTTGAGGAAGGAGACTATGTGCTTCTTCAGGTCTCACCTCGGTGGGGATTGCGATGATTTGGCCGAGGCGGCAAGCTATCTCCGAGGTTCATTGGAACTTTTCAGATTTTGAGAAGAGTTGGTGAGGTGGAGTATAGCTTGGCTCTACCTCCTCAGATAGACCGGATACACAACGTCTTCCATGTGTCGTAGCTACGGAGGTACATGCATGATCCCTCACACGTCATCGACTGGGGCGAGCTGGACATCGACGATGGAGCGACCATTGCTGAGTACCCAGTGGAGATCGAGGATCGACAGGAGAAGATCCTTCATGGATGAGATATTCCCTTGGTGCATGCCGGTGGTAGCACAGGAATCTCCAGGAGAGCACGTGGGAGCGGGAAGCTCAGATTCGCGTGCAGTACCCACATCTTTTTGAGTAGCCCTTGTTTTGGATTTTTGGGGACGTAAAAGCCCTAAGGTGGGTGTGATGTAATGTCCTGTATTTTTCCATGTATTATTTTAATATTATATGGGAATTAATTCAAGGCCAAGCTCT
This sequence comes from Viscum album, assembly GCA_963277665.1. Taxonomy (NCBI): domain Eukaryota; kingdom Viridiplantae; phylum Streptophyta; class Magnoliopsida; order Santalales; family Viscaceae; genus Viscum; species Viscum album. Next base: position 1,681,742,413 of record OY728135.1, read on the forward strand.
GAGACGGAGTGCAGTTCTGAGGCCCGGAACAAATGTTTGAATTTAATTTAATAATTAAATTATGCGCATGTGCGTTTTTCCTGAAAAAGTGGATAACTCCCGAACGGGTGCTCGGATCAAAAATCTGAGGGCACCGTTGTGTTCAGAACAATGATTTTATCTTAGGAGAGGCCTAACTACAACCGGCGCGGGTGGGTGGTGAAATCTAGTTTTTGGAAGCAACAATAATAAAATATTTAATAAAAATATTTTATTTCTGTAGTGAGATCTTTTAAATATTTTTTTCTTTATCCTCTTTAAATAGAGGCTTGCGCCAGGGTCCAGGGTTACAAACCCCATAACCCTGAAAACCCTTGGCGGCTCTGGAGGAAACCCCCAACGCGACGGTGGTGATGTTCTTGATGGATTTTGACGGCGACGATGACGCGGCAAGCAGATCTTCACCGGAAATCGCAGCGAATCCAGGTAGGATGTTGATTTGATTTTCCATTCCCCGTTTTTTATTTCAACGATGAACATGAACTAATCCACAAACAGATTAGCATGTGGATCGATTGTTCTTGCGGGATGGGATTTTGCAGGGATTTTGGGGATGTGATTCTTGATTTTATTTTGGGTTTTTTCAACCTTCTAAAGGTGACGGACCAAGATCGACATGAACATCGATCTAGGTTCGTCCCTCTCGATTTGTTGTGTTCTTCTTCCCCAATTCTCGCGTTCTTCATGAGGGTTCCTCACGTTCTTCGTGGGGCAATGAACAATGGATCGTTGCACATCCTTTCTGTGACATAATGATCCCAAATTGATGGATCAACACCACAATGATCTCGCGGAGGTGTGACAACGGTTTCAGCAGACGGATCAAAGCGGATTAGAAGAAATCGTTCTTCGGACGATTTCCGTTCGGATGGCCGGAATCAGATTTAGAAGCCTATTGAAGGCCCGGAACCCACGAAATTGGCTTCACGAGGACGAGGAGACCCTGAATCTGGTGTTTCGTGGCAAACGAACATGATAATCTAGATCCAGAGGTTCGGCCGAGGCGCGCGGAGGAAGACGCAATTTCTAGAATTTTCCCGACTACACGCCATGTACTTTTCTACACGGCGTGTGTTTGTCGGTAGGTTACCCGGCATGTAATCCTTGAGTACACGAACACGAGAAGGATACACAGCCACGTACACGCCGTGTATACCCCTCCCTGGCCAGACCCAACCAGATACACGGGATACCCCGTGTACTTGTACATGGGTAGGCGACATGGACATGGGCATAGACCGTTTACGGGCACATGGCCAGCGTACACAGAGTGAGCCCAGGCACTCGAACACGGCGTGTGTTTTCTTCTACATGCCGTGTAGTTTCTTTCTATCTGACAAGCCAATGGACACGAGCCGTTTACATGGGCTGTACCCGATGTCAAGGCACACAACGTATACTGTATTACATGCTGTGTAGTTTGGTTTTGCATAGCTTGAACGAAGGATATGTTCCATTTACACAGGAAGAACCCGGGTTCAAGGAACATGGCGTGTAACCATACTACACGCCATGTAACTTTTTCTTCATGGCTTGAGACACTTTCCTTATTTGACTTGGACAAGTTCTTAGGGTTCGTACCCTTGGTAATCCCCTGAAGGTTCCGGTATCAATTCCTTTATACAAGAGTATGATCCCTTCAGCAGAACTCCCTGAATAGAGTTGTTGGAATCCCCTATGTGAGACTTAGAGCCGGATCCTCTATTCATTCCTGTAACCCTATGTAGAGTTCTTGGTATCGACGTGACCAACTTTACCCAGGCGCCGATCTTCTGCTTAGCGGATTAGCTCAGACTGAGTTGTCGGAATCACTCCATGACTTGGCTATGATCCTCATCTGAGCATCATGTCCTCAAAGTACTTGTGGAGTGTGTTCTCCCGGAACGAGTACTTCATATCTCTATTCAGACCTAGGAGTGTGTTCTCCCAGCAGCATGCTTAGTGGAATATTCAAGATGGATCCTAGTGGCAGTATCACGATGGTCATTAGTGTATGGGTATATCTGGATATTCTTGTTATATGTTCTGTAGACATATACTGTGTAGAGATGACTGTACCTTTCCTTGTGGTATTTTCCTTTGTTGTATTTCCTCTGTGGTTTTCGGGGTGTCCTACTGGGTATTGTTATACTCACCCCTGCACTGGCTTTGCCCGCACGTGTCCTATCTTGTGCAGACGAGCGAGCCTTTGACAGGATTCTAGGCAGACCAGGACCAGACGGTGTTCAATGAGATCAGATAGGCCGATGTGTCCCTTCAGCGACGGGTTGCAGTACCAGCACCTTTCTCTACAGGTTGGACTTTGTTGCAGACTTTCTTTTGGTGGGATTGTACTTTTGGCCCAAGGTTTTACTTTACTGTACTTTACTTTCCTGTAGTACTCTGTGGTTGGGTTTTAGTGTATGCATGAATCTTTTCCTTTTAGTAGTTATTACTTTTCGGCTTTGTGGTCTTGGAGACGTGTGTGCGTGTGTACAGGTATATAGGCAATGCCTCCCATGTTAGTAGCATGCCTACTCAGTGCTAGTCACCAGCCCCTGGTCTATTGGAGGTGGGCTTGGGGAGTTGCGGCTCGGGCCCCACTAGGACGGGTTGTGACAACATGTTTTAAGGAACCTATGTTTATTATTCAAGAGATAGAAAAGTGATAAAATAAATCAAAATTTAAAGTAAAGATAATTCTCAAATCCAAATCCCTTTTTTATTATATTATCTTTCACACTATTTTTAGTATGGATATTCCTCTAATATAATTAAAATATAATCCCAATATTATATCCCTTTTATTTATTTTGGTATACATGATTATACCCTTATGAAATTTTTTCTAACCTACATACTAAGGTTTCACCAATAGAAATTAAATTTAAAAACATCATTTTAACTCCCCCTAAAATATTACCTTTCCACTCAAGAATGGATGTGTTTTATTCTTGAAATATGATGTATATTATTAATTTGTCAAATAGAAAAAGATTTGTCTGAAATTATTATTTATGAAATTCTTCTGAAACCCATCCCATTTCATGTTATTATTTCAGACTATGATATTTATACATTACATGTGGAATGCATGATTTATGAGCGTTTTCTTATGTGAATAGTGGTAAAATAATTATATTGTTATCCAATGAATTATGTAGACTTATGTGTCTCCTGATATAATGAGTATTATGCATGAAAATAATTCTATATTTTTTTTATCATTTATGATGTTATGATTTATGCACATATATTATGTGTGAACATGATCATAAATTCATTCATAACTACACATGGGAATTGACAACTATGTTTTAATGATTCATTATTAATCATATTAGAAATTCCATTCCTTTATAAAATGTTTCCCTTATGGTTATGATGATGATACTATTCTTATGATATAATGATATTGATTATGAACAATCATGTACTATTAATTATGAACCCTTATTTCTCCACTTTTTGGTTGTTCAAATCACCCCTTCCCTTGATGTATATCATTAGGTGAATATATATACTATGGATATTGATATAGATTTTGAAAGATAAATAATATAAATTTCCAGATTTTTTTATTATGTTTAATTGAATTATGAGCCTAATATTCCCAAGATAATAAATATTTGGATCCTATATTGGATCACTATTATATTTTTTATCTTAAAACTAATTTAATATTCATGTGAGGTAATGTTGGGTAGCTTTTCTAACACTTTCACCATCTGGTATCTGATTCACCATTTTCTCTTACACATCATCGCAATATAAAATAACATCCATCGATTGGTACCCATCACCTTTACTAAACAATCAAGATCCACATATCGTCCTCAGATTCTCTTTCCTATGATGTTTCCATCACATCATACAATATCATTATCATAACACACCACTAATTCCTATTTATTGAATGAGTTAACACTTCTAATAAAGGAAATGGTGTTATGTGCATCATAGAGACCATCCATTTTAATAATTTTATTCTTAAAATATATTAATTAGAGGGAAATATTTCCTTTAGAGGTATAAATTTAAGAGTTTAAAAAAATAGATAGGATGTATTGATGATGTTTCTTTAAAAGTATAGTGTACTATACTGAATGTGAGACAACAATACTTAGGTTCCTTATAAATAATGGCCTTGGGAAATGGGTTTTTATATAAATAATATATTTGAGTAGATGAAAAAAAATTATTTATAATAATTCTTTTGTAAAACTATAATATATATGTTTATTATATATATAAAAAAACAATAAAATTTCAAAAGTAAAAAAATTATACTAATGATGAGATTATTCATACCATTTCAAATATGGTTTTTTGAGATTCAAAAGGTATTCTCCTTCAAATAGATTCATGGGTTCGAGTAAATGAACACCTTATTTGATGAATTGATGAGATAGTATTTTCGTATTATGTTTCATTTTAGATCTATAAATAAATGTTTCATAGTTATATTTAAAAACATAATACAATAAATAATTATCCAATCATCCTCAATATAACTTCCTTATTATGAGGTCCCTACTCTCTTAGAAAATAATTAAAAATGTTTTAAAATTTCCATAAAAATAGATTATTTGAATGAAATATCTACCCTGAACTTTGTAACACACTGATTTTTTTTAAATTTCTTTCAAATAAATCCAAATTCCTTGATGAAATTCATTTCACACAAACCAAAACTTTCTTGCGGTATATAAAAAAATATGTTTGGTTTTTGTTACATGAAACACCATGTTTAGATTGTGTTAGACATAACATCAAGATTAAATTACATTACACGTAAAAATGAGCTTAGCTTGAGTTAAATGAAACATAGATATTATCATGTGGTATATGAAACACAATGTTCGGATTATGTTACACACAATAATGATTTCCCTAAACACATTGATTTAAATGAAAACCCATGTCTTACCAAACTAAAATATACTATTTATATTTTCATTTATTTTGAAGACCCGAACCATGCTGAGGCTCAAGATGTAACTACCCCAAGCCCTCCTCTATAGGATAAGAGTGGTGGAAAGTGCCGAAGGCACAACTAAACTTCAGGAGGTCTTTTCCTAAGTACCTTTATTCACACACACATCCAACTCAATGAAAATGTGCAGAGGGAAATGGAAAAAGATGAAACACTTCTATAAAATAAACTGGGTATGCATGAACCTCTATATAGTATAAAAGTCTGGTAGTTTAAACTAAAAAGAAAAGGGGAAAATAATTTCCTAACCAAAAATCTGTAACAAACTGGTAGAAAAATGAAAATAAAAAACAATTTAATGATACCCAAACTACTAAATCCCATGCTATAACCACCATTCAAAATCCAAGAACCTAGTATCCCTAAGCTCTTCTGAAGTCCTGATTGACTTTTCCATCATCTGCAAAAGACAAGAAAGACGTGGGAAAATCCCACTGAGGGGTGTGTATATAAATTTCCTGTAGTATTACCTAAAAGGGGTAAAGGGGGAGTAGTAATAGATACAACTGAAGAGGGAAGCATTAAATAGAATAAGGTACAATGAAAGATCCCATCTCAACCCAATAAGAGTGAAAGTTATCTCATCCATGAATAAGGGGATAAATATGGTGAGTAGATGAAAAACATGTTGAGCCTTTACCACCTATAGATGGAGAGAATACTCATCTAACAATGATAATCTAGACATGAAAATCATGTTTCATACCCCACACATATTCACCTCTCATGGAAGGAGAGTAACCAAACCCAAGGAGTGGGTAAAAAAGAAGGATATATATATATATATATATATTCTTAGTCAAATAAACCCAAATGAGGTAGTTGGGGATATCCATATCAAAGCTCATCCCATGAAGAATACTCACCAATAATTCCAAATCAAGTCCATCAACGATTCCTAGCTTCATACACGTCTTCCCTAAACATAGAATTCTAAGGGAATCAATCAACATACCTTGATACTATCTGCATTTGGAAGCACTAACTCTCCTACATGGTTTTAGGTCGCATAACAAGAATTCATATTTGTGGGGAAATCTTCTATCTTCTTTGTGATCCCAAATCCACATAAACCCATGTCTCATTACTATAACACACAGTTGAGGGTCCAAAAATTTTAGGTAAGGATTTAATGCCCTGGTATGACAGGAGGGTCCAACTCTGATAGTCATTGAGGAAATCCACTTCCCAGTTATACTAGAGGGTACCACTCAAGAAGGTCATCAGGAAACTCTACTACCTAGTCCTACTATAGGGTAAGCCTGATAAGCCATCACGGAACCCCACTACCTAACCCTTACTGAATAGTAAGCTCGGAAGGTTAAGGAACCCCACTACCCAGCCCTGCTAGAAGGTAACTCAAAAATATCATCGGGGAACACCACTTCTCATCTATCCCAGAGGGTAATATTAGAACAACTCGAAAAGATCATTGAGGAACAGCACTACCCGGCCCTACTAGAGGGTAAGATCTGAATGCTCTGGTGATCCAGTATGATTTCTATTGTCATCAAATTTCACATCCAGGAATCCTGTTCAGTAAATCTTATATAGTATCTCAGAGTCCAAAATGGAGGGTCTTATCATGTTCTATATGAAAAACACTTGAGATTGGCTATTCACTTGCCTCAATCAGACACCTAGTGAAAATGTCACATTTCACTGCATCATGGTTGAATGGATCCTCATGGGCCTGAGTGATGAGTCCAAATTAAATACCTAATATTGGTCTCAAGACGTTCTCCTAAATTTCAGGGTCTCAAAATCATAGACGGTTCTTCATTCTGACACCATATGAGGGAGATATGTTAGATACAAGATTTTTTTAAAAAAATAATTTCAATATAGTTGGGTGTTTTTTTGACCTGAGGAATGAATCTAAAAGATGTATATAACATTAGTCTTAAAATGACTATCTCAATTCTAAGATCACATTGTCATTAATGGGTTTTCAAATGGATGTCTCAGATAAACGGTCTAATTGATACAAAATTATTTAACTAAATTTATATCTTATATCTTAAATCTCATATCTAGTATCTTATAACTTATATCTCGTAACTCATATCTTATATCTTATATCTCGTATCTCATATCTCATATCTTGTATCTTATATTTCATATCTCATATCTCATATCTCATATCTTATATATTATATCTCATATATCATATGTTATATCTTATATCTCAAATATAAAACCAATAGATCGAGTATCCTTTTACCGTAATGATTTCAGATCTATGCATCACTTGCCAAATCGGTGTCGTATAATCGATCTGCCGCGAATTTAGTGGCCTGATCAAGTTCGATGTCATACCAATGAATAACACAATTAATTGAGGGAGAAAATCACCATAAAACAATGCTTTAAACATCACCATCCAAGCATTATAGGACGAAAATCCAGAATAGGGCACTAGGTTTAGAACATTGATTAAACAATATAAAATCTAGTAGTTGGGCTCATGAAAAGGCCATAATAAGATGCATATTGAAGAAGGAATAACAATCAACTCAATCCTTTAATCTAAAGGCATAAAACAACAAAAGGTGGGCATAACTTTTATTTTGATCCATTAGTGGTAAATAATGTGCTTTCATAATGATTGTAAGAAAAAGATGCATTTTTTATGTCCTAATTTGATCCGATCTGATGTTCCATCATTGTTTTATCTTGATTCTCAAAATGGAAGAGGAAGAGAGCTTCATCAATGGTGGTAGAATTATAAGACAAACCAAGCTAATTCTCAATAGAGATATATTTATAAACAGAATTTTAGGTCAAAATGAATTAATTAAATTAATTAATCAATTAAATAAATAAATAAATTCACTTAAATGCACCACCAAAAAGTAAGGGGTCCAAACATGCCCCACTAACTTATTTTATGTCACGCCTAGGGAAAAACCACATTCCAGACCCAACCGTGGTCTCTAATTTCAAATATGATAAACCATTTAAGATTTATCTCTTTATCTTTAACTAAATTCATGTGTACAGTGTAACCACCCGAAATTTTGAATAATATTTGTTTCCTAAATTTGTGTGTTATTTTTATTCTCCAAAAACTATATCCTTTAATTAATTAAATGAGTATAATTAAATGAGACCATTGGGATTCGACTGTTATATGACCATTGGTCAATATGACCATTGGAAACTAAACTCTTTACGTTACAATTATTGTTTATAAATACAAGTGATTTTGGTTAATACAGAAAGAAGTGTCGATGGCCTCATCCAGTATACTCGGGTCGTACGAAGCCCATCTGTCAGAGCTTGGGAAGGAGGTAGCATCTATGGGATTTTCTCTGGACCAAGCCCAAGATAAGATTCAACATTTGAAGCTCGAATGAAATCGCCTAAGGAAGAATTTTAAGCTGTTAGAAATCACCACTCGGGAAATGTTGTCTGAGCCACCCCAAGATTCTATCACCATAGCATACCTTACACTTAGGTACTATGCAGGTGTTATAAGGGGATATGTAACGATTCCTTAGATAATTTTTGTAATCCCTTGGTATAAATAATATTTTAATTTCTTATTATGGTAAAATTTGTGATTTTCAAATGTCCGGATAAATATGGGATGAATATTAATGATGATTTTGGAGAAGGGTATTTTAAAATATTTATGTAAACTTTAAATAATTAATAATGTGAAATGATTTTCATAAAATGGTCTTCTATAATTGTGACCAGTAAGAAATTTAGAGTCTAATAAGATCAACTTAATTTTTGGTGAATAGTAAAGTATGAATAGTAATATAACCTTATGAATAGTAATGAATAGTAAATTGGACAAAAAATAGAAACTTCACCCATGAGTGTATAAATACAATTTAGACAGCTTAAATGTGAAAAAAAGATCATAGTATATGTTTAGGTATTTTTGTATGTCAGAAATATTTTATTTACAATTTTGTAGTTAATTTAATAATTTAAAATTGAAATTTATTTTCATAAAATTTAATCATAATTTTTTACTTTATTTTCTTATGGTTATACAATAATTTTATGGGACCTTTATTACCTTTTCTAGTTGTTACAAAACGACTTATAGATTTAAAGTAGTTTATTTAGAATAAATAATTATTTTATTGAAAAATTAAGTTAAAAATATTTAGAAAATTATTTTCATAAAATGGAGTTCATTTTTTAATTCAGATTATCGATATTAGGTTAGGGTAAATTTTTGGGATTTTTCTGAAACAGTTGAATTTTCGGTGAATAGTAAAAATAAAGTTTTGAGTTTCAGTGTGATTAATGACATCATTAATTATTTAATAATGATGTAATCATTCTGGTAGACTTTTGAATAGTAAGATATGCTATGAGGTGTCCCAAGTGGCCAATACCATGGGAAAATACCATGGGAAAGCCCATGGTTTTGCAAATATCACTGATGAGGTGTCCCTTGGAAATTAATTAAATATTCCCTCTATTTTTTTATAAATTCCAAGGCATTTCCTCATTTATTTCATTCCAAAATCCTCCTCAATGAAAGATATGGTCCTTTTACCTCCCAAGGAGTCCTCCCAAGGTGCCCTCAAGCCCCCAAAATCCCAACCTTCGAGCTTTCGAAGTCACTTTTCAAGGTAAGGGAACCTTTCACCCTCCTCTTTTAAGTCATGATTTCATTTATGTTATGTCTTCTAGTTTCCATTTCATTATGTTAGGGTATGTTATTCAATATATTTATTACAGTAATTTCATTTCAAATTTATTGTAGACCCTTTCTGCTCTCATCAACTTTTTTTTATGAATTATAAGCGACGACATTAGGCTGCCAAATTTTTGTAAAAGAAATCGCATTTTCTCTTTTCTTTCAAGTTTACTTTTCATGTGGCGTGTCATTCCAAACCATGATATTATTTATTTTTATTATGTAAATCTACTATAAATGATTCATTTATTTATGGAATACCCTTTTCCTCTCTCTTTTTATTGTTTTCTAAAACCATGTTATATAGCTGTTATGCTGCATAAATTTTGTCTCAAAATATCTTTCTCTTTTTCCCAAGAAATTCTATTGTTTTATTTATCTGAATACTATAATATATTTTCATTTACAGTGGTATTAATCAAGACATAAAATTGATCTATTTGATTTTGGAATCTATATACATGAAACCCTATTTCCTTTTCCAAGGGTTATAAAAAACACAACGATCATGTTTCTAAGCACATTTAAAGCGTCACGATTTTGAATTGAAACCCATTACTTTTACTCTCTATCAGTTATTTATGAAATTTTTGATTATGATCTACGTGGGTCACATAAAAATGAAGACACATTAAGGGTGTGCTCTGATATCACTTCAATGCATTGGGTAATGAATTTAATAACTAGAGATGACATGTTTCACGATACCTTGGTGAATAACCTTGGTAATTTTTATGACACTTTGGGGATGAAACTTGGTGATATGTTCATGAATGTCTAAATTAAATGTTATAGCCACATATTCAAGTTATGATTAATGTTCCTTTCATTATTATATTACTCTAATTATATTGCACATGTCTTTATGTTTTTTATCAAGTTCTTATTGATTTCACATGTAAACTGATTCCCTTGTTTTCCTTACTGGGCCTTCTACTCACCATTTCCTTTGATGTATGTCTCCAGGTTATGAGATGAAATAATTTTACTTAGTAAGAACTTATTATGAAGACCTACCAGTGTATTATAAGAATGTTTTATGTTTTTATGTTTTGTGTTCCTGATTTCCAAGACACTATACTTTAAAGATCCTCTATTTGTAAAATGTAATGAAAAGTTATGTAATAAAAAAGAAAGATTCCATAGTTGGTATCAAAGGATGGTTTAGTTTTTTATGGAAATTAGGCTATGAATAAATTAGGAATAACCCTAAATAAAATTTTAAATATAAGAATACTTACTAGTACTTTGGTGAGTATTGAGTAAGTGGTTTATCTAGAAAATACATCCTTGTCTAGATACGAGCAGGTAGAGGCGGCTCAGGCACATATGTACCTTGGAGTGAAAATTCTGATAAGGAGTTTCAGGCTTGACTTAGGGTATCCTGGTACATGACAACATGCCTTGCTGCACTCTTATTTATGACACTCCCAAGGGATATGTTTGGTTAATCCTAAGCTTTTTATGAATCATTATGAAGGATATATAGAGAAATGTAATTGTTTAAAGCATCAATTTTTAAGACATAAAATCCTTTATAGTTAAATGATTTTTAAGTCAAATAAGTTTCTCACTAAGGTTTTATTATTTTAGAAAATGGAAATCAATAGGAGGAACTAAGCAAATGGTGATCGCAATGGACCATGCACTGACGAACCTCTGATGGAAGCTGGAATGGAGACTTTAATATGAATGATGTACCAATTGACTCAAGTTATGGGAAATAAATTAAAGAAAGCCAAGAGACCGATCTCAATGTGAAGGGAAAAAATTTATAGTGAATTCTTTTTGTGTCAACAACCACCAATATTCAATGGATCTACCGACCCATTGATTTCTGAATAGTGGATAAGCTCTATCGAGAAGATATTTTTTGTGCTCTGCTATTCTGAACAAGAGAAGGTTACCTTGGATGTTTATCACTTAGAGAGAGAAGCTGATCAGTGGTCAGAACTGATTAAAAACACAAGTCCAAGAGTGAAATTTGAAGCTATGGATTGGTAAGAGTTTATAGGGATATTATTTAATAAGTATTTCCCTAGATTGATGAGAACAAGAATGGAGAAGGAGTTTCTCAAGCTGAAGAAAAAGGAGAATGAATCTATGGGAAGCTACAAGATGAACTCCACAATGATTTCAAATTAAACCTCTAGCTTTGTCATGGATCTAAATGGTAAGGTTGATATATTCTTCAGTGGACTGAGACCTCATCTGCGGAAGAATCTAGCCTACCAATATTATGATTGTTATGAGGATATCATTCAAAGTGCGATGAAAGTCGAACTGGAGTTTGGTGAGATGAAATGGTCTCATAAGTCCAATGATAAGAAAAGATTGATGAAGTCAATATTAGGGAGGATATTCAATCAGGGAAGAGGAGTCAAGCAAGTACAATGTCCCACATGTAATGAATGTGGGAAGAATCATTTAGGAAACTGCCTGCTCAGGAGCAGGAAGTGATACAAGTTTAGTAGATATGGCCACATTGTGCAGAATTATCATAGTGAGGTGAATCCACAACTTCCCAACACTAATGGAAAATGGAAGATGGTGCAGGACCTACGTTATGTCCAATGCTATAAGTTTGGGAAACTTGGTCCCTTTTCCAATCATTGTCAAAATCTGAGGGCAATAGAGGGGAATCACTATCAGCCTCAGAAACAACCAAGGGAACGAGGTCGTACATTTGAAATCACTATGGCCGATGTTGAATTTACAAATGATGTTTTGGTAGGTAATCATATTTTTCTCTAAAAGCTAGAATGTACTTTGTTTGATTCTGGTTGTACACAGTCCTTTATTTCCTCAAAGTTTTCAAAGAATTTAGAATCAACCCCCAATTTTCTAAAAGTAGAGTTATCAATCAAGTATCCTGGTGGGATTATCCAAGTATCTTCAGTGTTTATAAACTCTAGTATTTACTTTAGTGAGCACAATATTCTTGAAAATCTAGTAGTCATTCCCATGTTGGAATTCTACATTATACTAGGGATGAACTGGATCTCAAAGTACAATGCTAAGATAAAATGTATAAGTAAGAAAATATCAGTAGTCTTGAATGGAAAACCAACAGTTATCTTCCAAGGAGAGACATCTCAACCTGATATTTGTCTAGAATAACCTCTTATATCCTTATTCATGGAGTTTATCGATGAAGAGGAAGAAGTAAATGAGAGTTTGAGGATATAAAATTTTCCCAAAATCCAGGAATACGTTGATGTATTTCCTGAGGAGTTACTGGGACCTCCCCTAGAAAGAGAAGTAGATTTATCCATTGAACTCGTAACTGGATTCCATCTGATATCAAATAACCCGTATAGGATGAACAATGTGGAGCTGGAGGAGTTAAAGAAACAACTCAAATATCTTTTGGAGAAGGGTTTTATCTGAATGAGTGTGTCTCCTTGGGGAGCACCTGTTCTTTTTATGAAGAAGACTGATGGATCGATGTGGCTATGCATTGATTATATAGAACTGAATGGGATCACAGTGAATAAAAAATACCATCTTCGAAGAATTGATGACATATTTGACCAACTTCGTGGGGATCAATTCTTCTCTAAGATTGATCTTCGATCTGGTTATCATCATTTGAGGGTGAATAAATAAGATATTACAAAAACTACCTTTTGATCAAGATATGGGCATTACGAGTTTGTTGTTATGACCTTCTAGAAAACTAATGCACTTGGTGTTTTTATGGATTAGATGAATATATTGTTTAAGGACTACCTTGATAACTTTGTGGTAGTTTTCATTGATGATATTTTGATAAATTCGAAAAGTTGTGAGGAGCATGAGGATCATCTAAGGGTTATTTTTCACACTCTATAGAAGGATAGGCTTTTTGGAATGTTCATTAAATGTGAATTCTGGTTACAACAAGTTTCTTTCTTGGGGCACATTTTTACCAATGAAGGAATCACATTTGACCTTGCAAAGACAAAATTTGCAGAGGAGTGGCCTCAGTCTACAACTATAACCAAGATTCATAGTTTCCTTGGATTAGTGTGATATTATATTGGGTTTGTTAAAAACATTTTATGACTTTATAATCCATTAACCAAGTTAACTCAAAAAGGGGTCAAGTTCATCTGAAAAAAGGAGTCTGAGGAAAGTTTCCAAGAGATGAAGAAGAGATTGGTTATTGCACCAGTGTTAACTCTACCCTCATGTGGATACGAATTAGTTATTTTTAGCGATGCATCTCTGAAATGGCTTGGTTTAATCCTCATGAAAAATGAAAAAGTCATTGATTATGAATCCATACAATTGAAGACACATGAGCAGAACTATCCTACGCATGAACTGGAGCTGGCTGCAGTCGTTTTTTCTCTGAAGATATGGAGGCACTATTTGTATGGAGAGAAATGTGGTATATACAAAGACCATCAATGTTTGAAGTCTATTTTCACACAAATCTAATTGAACATGAGACAGAGGAGATGGTTGGAACTTCTCAAAAACTATGATTGTTCAATTCGTTATCATCCTGGAAGATCAAATAAACCCACTGATGCATTAAGCAGGAAAAACCCAGTTGTTTCTTCCTTGATGAGGATTCAAAGAGATAGTTTGATCAATGACCTAGTAAAGCTGGACATGGGAATTATAAGGGAAGGGACATTATCAACCCTAACCCAAATGATTTCTCAACCTTCATTACTAGAGAATATCAAGAAAGCTTAAAAAGAGGATCCTTCATTATAGAAGAAGTTTGTGGCTGTGAAGAATGAGAAGTTTCCTGAGTTCAATATTGATCAATAAGGTGTAATGAAATTTCATACACGACTATGTGTTCCATCTATTCCAGAAATGAAGAAGGAGCTGATGGATGGAGCTCATAACTCTACTTTCTCTATACATCAAGGAATCCCGAAAATGTATAGAGACATTCATGATTATTATTGGTGGGATAATATGAAAAGGGAGATTTCTGAATACACTTAAAGGTTCTTGGCATGTCAGAAAATGAAGGAAGAGTGAAAACTTTCTAAAGGGGTATTACAACCACTACCCATACCATCATAGAAGTGGGACAATATCACTATATACTTTTTCACTGGTCTCTCGAAAAATATCAAAGGAAACAATGCGATATGGGTTATTGTGGACCATCTCACCAAGAATTCCAATTTTATCTCTATTCGAGAAGATTTATCTCCTGATAAACTTGCTAGGATTTACATGAAGGAAGTGGTAAGGCTGAATGGAGTGCCACTTTCTATCATATATGATCATGATCCAAGGTTCACATCAAAATTTTTTAGAAGTCTTCAACATGCTGTGAGCAATGAATTGAACTTCAGTATGACCTATCACCCCCAAACTGATGGACAATCTGAAAGGAATATTCAAACACTCAAGGATATGATGAGAACATGCTCAATGTAATTTAAAGGTGGATGAGATAAACATCTCCCTTTAGTTGAGTTCTCTTACAATAACAGCTTCCACTCAAGCATTCAAATGTCACCCTATGAAGCTCTATATGGTAAGCGATGTAAAGATTGTACTTGTTGGCATGAAGCTAGTGAGAGAAATCTTCTTGGGCCTGATCTTGTGCAAGAGATGACATAAATGGTCCATGCCATCCAGCAACACATTAAGGCTTCTTAGAGTCCGAAAAAGATCTATACTGATAACCGTCGAAGGGGCTTGGAGTTTGATGTTGTTGAAAAATTCTTTCTTCGAATTTTACCTTGGAAGATAGTCATGAGGTTTTGGAAGAAAGGGAATCTTATCCCTAGGTACATTGTCCCCTATGAAATCCTTGATCGTGTGGGAGCAGTGGCCTATCGTCTTTCACTTCCTCAAAATCAATCACAAGTTAATGATGTATTCCATGTATCCATCTTGAGGAAGTAAATACTCGACCCTTCACATGTACTAAATCAAGAGGTGGTACAACTAAAACATGACCTCTCTTATGAAGAGCAGCCGGTGTAGATCTTTTATCGTAGAGACAAGGTTCTACGCAACAAGACTACCCACCTTGTTAAGGTGTTGTGGAGGAACCACAAATGCGAAGAAGCCACGTGGGAACCAAAGGAGTCTATGAGGCAGAAGTACCCACACCTTTTCTCTTCTTAGGGTATGATTTAAAATTTCAAGGACAAAATTTCTTAAGGGGGGAAGAATGTAACAACTTGAACTTTTGAATAATATTTGTTTCCGAAATCGTTGTGTTATTTTTAATCCACAAAACTACAACCTTTAATTAATGAAGTGAGTATAATTAAATGAGACTATTGGGTTTCAAATATTATATGACCATTGGTCAATATGACTGTTGGAAACAGAACTGTTTACATTAAAATTATTGTTTATAAATACAAGTGATCTTGGTTAATACAGAAAGAAGAGTCGATGGTCTCA
Source organism: Viscum album (assembly GCA_963277665.1). Classification (NCBI taxonomy): domain Eukaryota; kingdom Viridiplantae; phylum Streptophyta; class Magnoliopsida; order Santalales; family Viscaceae; genus Viscum; species Viscum album. The sequence continues at coordinate 1,681,758,474 of OY728135.1, forward strand.
TCCACTAGACTCGGGCGGTACAAAGCCCATCTGTCAGAGCTTGGGAAGGAGGTAGAATCTCTGGGATTTTCTCTGGACCAAGCCCAAGATGAGATTAAACATGTGAAGCTTGAACAAAATCGCCTAAGGGAGAAGTTCAAGATGTTAGAAATCACCACTCAGGTAATGTTGTCCGAGCCGCCCCAAGATTCTATCACCACAACACACCTTACACTTAGGTCCTATGCATGTGTTATAAGGGTCTATTTAATGAGGCCTTAGATACTTTTTGTAATCCCTTGGTATAAATAAAATTGTTATTTCTTATTATGGTAAAATTTGTGATTTTCAAATGTCCAGATAAATATGGGATGAATATTATTGATGATTTTGGAAAAGGGTATTTTAAAATATTTATTTAAACTTTAAATAATTAACAACATGAAATGATTTTCATAAAATGGTATTCTACAATTGTGACCAGTAATAAATTTAGAGTCTAATAAGATCAACTTAATTTTTGGTGAATAGTAATGTATGAATAATAATACATCCTTATGAATAGTAATGAATAGTAAATCGTCCAAAAAAATAGATACTTCACCCATGATTGTATAAATACAATTTAAACATCTTTAAAGTGAAAAAACAATCATAGTATAAGTTTTGGTATTTTTGTATTTCATAAATATTTTATTTACAATATTGTACCTAATTTAATAATTTAAAATTGAAATTTATTGTCAAAAAATTTAATCATAAATTGTTACATTATTTTCTTATGGTTATATGATAATTTTATGGGACCTTGATTACTTTTTCAAGGTGTTACAAAATGAGTTATAGATTTAAAGTTGTTTATTTTGAATAAATAATAATTTTATTAAAATTAAATTAAAAATATTTATAAAATTATTTTCATAAAATAGAGTTCATTTTTTAATTCAGATCATTTATATTAGGTTAGGGTAAATTTTTGGGATTTTTCTGAAAAAGTTGAATTTTCAGTGAATAGTAAAATTACAGTTTTGAGTTTCGGTGTGATTAATGACATCACTAATGATGTAATAGTGATTTAAACAATATGTTAGAATTTTTAATAGTAATATATTCTATGAGGTGTACCATGTGGAAAATACCGTGGGCAAATGCCATGGGCAACCCCATGGTTTTTCAAATACCACCGATGAGGTTTTCCTTGGAAAGTAATTAAATATTCCCTCTATTTTTCTATAAATACCATGCCATTCACTCATTAATTTCATTCCAAAATCCTCCTCAATTATTCCCTGGTATTTTTACCTCCAAATTAGTCCTTCCAAGGTTCCCTAAATCCCCCAAGGTCCCAACCTTCATGCTTTCGATGCCACTCTTCAAGGTAAGGGAACCTTTCACCCTCCTCTTTTAAGTCATGACTTCCTTTATGTTATGTCTTCTAGTTTCCATTTAATTATGCAGGGGTATATTCTTATATATATTTATTACTATAAATTTAATTTCCAATTGATTAGAGACCCTTTCCATTCTCGTCAACTTATTTTTTTTGAATTATAAGCGACACCGTTAGGCTGCCAAATTTTCGTAAAATAAATCTCATTTTCTCTTTTATTTCAAGTTTCCTTTTCATCTGGAATGTCATTCCAAACCATGATATTATTTCTTTTTATTATGTAACTCTACTGTAAATAATTCATTTATTTATGAGAGACCCTTTTCCCCTCTCTTTTTATTGTTTTCTAAAACCATGTTATATAGCCGTTATGCTGCATAAATTTTGTCTCAAAGTATCTTTCTCTTTTTCCCAAGAAATTATCTTGTTTTATTTATCTGAATACTCAAATATATTTTCATTTCCAGAGGTATTCATCAAGACATAAAATTGATCTATTTTATTTTTTAATCGATATACAAGAAACCCTATTTCCTTTTCCAAGGGTTATAAAATACATAACGATCATGTTTCTAAGCACATTTAAAACGTCACGATTTTGAACTGAAACCAACTAATTTTACTCTATATCAGTTATTTATGAAATGATTGATTATGATATATGTGGATAACATGAAAATAAATACATATTAAGGGTTTTACCTGATAGTGCTCCAATTCATTTGGTAAAGAATTTAATCTCTAGAGATGACAAGTTTCATGATACCTAGTTGAATAACCTTGGTAATTTTTATGAAACCTTTAGGATGAACTTTGGTGATATATTCATGAATGTATAAATTAAATGTTTTAGCCACATATTCAATTTATTATTCAAGTTCTTTTCATTATTATATGCCTCTACTTCCATTTTACATGTATTTATGTTTTTTATCAAGTTCATATTGATTTCATAAGTAAACTGATTCCCTTATTTTCCTTAATGGGACTTCTACTCACCCTTTCCTTTGATTTATGTCTCCAAGTTATGAGATGAAATAATTGTGCATATAAAGAACTTATGATAAAGCCGTACAAGTGGATTAGAATAATGTTTTTTGTTTTCATGTTTCATGTTCTTGATTTCCTAGACACTAGACTTTAAAGATCATCTGTTTGTAAAATATAATGAAAAGTTATGTAATAAAATGGTAGGATTCCATACGCAGTATACAATATATTTAATATTTTTATAAAATTAATTCAGAGTACACCGGGTCTCAGAATCACATTCCATCTTAGTGTATATCTCTGAAAAAATATATATAAATATTTCAAAGACGTAAAAGGAAAAAACCAGATATCTACATCATTCCCTCAAATATTTTCAACCCCAAAAATCAAAATATTTGAAAAAAAAACTCAGGATACTGAGCCCACACATGGATCTCCAGCTCATAGAAACTCTCTTACATGTTTTTGGGATGCCACAACATGTGAACCAAAGGAATGGTTTATCTGCATAGGGTCCTCTCCTACTGATCCTTAATCTCCAATCGGTGCTCTATAAAGGTGTCTCCATCCTCAATGTCTAGCTCACCCCAGTCAAAGACGTTCATAGTGTCTTCTATGTATCTGCTTAGCTACGACACATGGAATATGTTGTGCACATGCTCCTGCTGTGGGGGTTGGGCGAGGAGTAGGAAAACTCGCTAACTCTCCACAGGATCTCGAATGACCCAATGGAACTTAGGGATAGATTTCCTCCCAGAATGATCCTCCACATTCTTTATCATGAGGATACTCACAGAAAAATGTGGCCTCTATGTTGAAACTCCAAGGGCCTACGATGGTGGTCTATGTTGGATTTCTGTTTTCTCTAGGTTTGTAACATCCTAGGTAAATAAAGAATAAATTTTTTTCATATTTATTATTATTTTTGATTTAAATATTTATTTTACTTTAAAGGGGATGCTACATTTTATGTCATACCCAATATGTAACAAAGAGTTTCTTTGAAATCTTACGTTGCACACAACATGGAGTTATACTGAAAAATAAAATAATAAAATAATATTATTTTAAATGGTAGTTAACGCCTAGCTGTCATATCAGCAAGAATGAATAGAAATAACTACAATATGATTATACATGTTTGTTAAACGTTTTTACATTAATCCAATAAAATATAGAGGCACAAAATGTGAATGAATCTAATTTTAAGCATAAATAGTCTAATATTTTTTAAAAGGTCGATTTACCTCCTTTTAATGGCGAACCATATTTCAATCTAGTTTTGGTCACTTTTATATGTTCCATTTGACAAAATAAAATTCTTATTTATATTTGGGACATCAAAATTTACTTTGGGTAAATCTTTTGTATTTTCCTGAAGAAATTATTTTTTTAATGAATAGTGAAAATACTGTATTTTAATTACAAACTGCCTTTTAATCTAATTTATTTACATGGTTAGATTACATTTTTAAGTGGTTTTAAAAAGTAATTATATTATATTTTTACCATTTAATCCAATTTTGGTCATTAGAAGTAATTTTACTTTGAAATTGGACATAAACAAGTGTCAATCTTTTGATAGTTATTATTTCCTAAAAACACGCTTTTTGGTTTTGATAGTGAGAATTAATTTTAAAATTAATTAATCCATATTCTGTGTTTTGAATTTGGTAAAATAGACATCATTTTTGAATTCGGAATATAAAATATAACTTAGGATGAATTTTTGGTATTTTTTTCGGAAAAACATCAAATTTTGATGAATAGTGAAAACATTGATTAGTAGTTAAAAAACTGATTTTTTAATTTAAATGAAATTTTACCACTTCTGTGAATTGAATTTCGAAAATCTGACATACATGGTTATTATTAGTAAGTAAAATGTGTTTTAATAAGATGAATATAATTTTTGGTGAATAGTAACTTTTGACTTTTATTTACTGCGGTTAAATGTAAATAGGGTAATTCAAGGAAAAATAATATTATAATAATATTAAATTACCATAACATGTGTCTTGTTCCTATTAGTTGATACATGTCCGACCATGGTCATCCTTGGGTTGATTTTGGGACCCCAGGAGCCACTTAAGAGTGATAATGACACTTTATATTAATTAGTTTAAAGTAAAGACAAAAATAACATAAACATATATCTTTTAGTAAATCAATTTTTACATGGGGTTATATAAGTTATCTCCTAGAATATAAATATTGTTATAAAGATAAAAAATTTTCCAACATCATGTTTTTTTATAATTTTTAGACATCAAATAAATAACATTATTTATGACACAATAATGATGTAGTGTTTACCTCATTAAGGAATGATTTAAATAAATAAGATTATAAAGATTAAAAAAGTATCCAAAACCTATCCAACTATTATTGGATTATTTTCTTTAGAACATGAGTCATCATATCTCATACTTTAATGAGTTTTTGCATTTATAAACTGAAAATCATTATATAATAAAATAATATTATCAAGCTTTTCTAAAGAGCCCCCTATAAAAATCCCTCGCCTCTAACTCACTACTCACTACTCTCAATCCCATTGGCTTGTCCAACCTCTGCCTAAATAATCTCACTACATTCCTCTATTCCACCTTGAATCCTTACCTTTGGTAGACGGCACTTCACGAAATCCTTTGGGTTCAAACCAATGGGAGTTACTCGATTTAAAGGTAACGCCTTCTCTTAAGTTCTTTTATTTTATTTTCCTTATACAACCCCCTAAAATCTTTTTATTACTTTATTTTATAGAAATACCATTATCCTCAATATAATAGGTTGTTTTTATGAGAAGTATTCAAACCACACTTACACACACCTCCATCTAATGGGTGAAGTACATATTGTTTCTGTGGACAGCGAACTACTGCCTCACGAAACGATGATTGTTCGATTCTCTCATACCGCCTATTATGGTGGCCATTATGATTGAACTGTATTTATATGTAATATATATTATATTTATATTGTTTCTATGATTTTTTATTTTTCATTTATAGCATGCGTTTAGGGTTTCCATAATGGGTAAACATGATAATTTCATTTGAGGAAGTGATGACTACCACCCCCTCAAATTGATATGACTCGTTCGTTCCATACGTGGGACGTATAAAGTATAGAGTTAATAAAATTATATATTATACTAGAATTATAATATACCTATCTATAATTAAGTTTTCATTCCATTAAATATGAAATATAAATCAATTTAGCATTCATGCGTACGTACGACTTACCGTCTCCATGAACGATGCATTTCATTTCTTACCTATAAATGTTATGTACTATTATAAATACATATATATACTGAATATATATTATATATATGATATCTAAATAATGAATATAATTCTGGAAATAATTTAATTTTAACCACATGGATAATTTATAATTATAACAAGTTCATTTTTAACTCAAGTTTTAAACATCAACAAAATGTACGATATGAACTCAAATAATTAACTAATTGTTATAGAAGAGTAATAAGTGATATAAAAGTAATAATAAACTTGAAAGTGGTTCTTAAGCAAGTATAAAATAACTTAAGTTTATTATACAAGAAATTTATGAATTAACAGTTCAAGTCATACACGAGGTAAGGGACTTCGTCTCAATCTCCTTTCATTGAGGCATCCTATGATTTATACATAGCTTTATTTTATACGGTTTATAAAACTCTTTGACTTTTTATTTCATTCAAAGGGAATATTTTTTCTACGAAGAATTTCACGAAATGACAAAAGGAATATTTTAAATTTTTGCTGCGACAATGACCTCTCTGCTGCCGTAATCATTAGTTGGCTTCCTCTATAAGCCTTAATGTTTTTAAAATGAAAAAGAAACCCCTTATTCTATTTTTTGGGTGTTTTGGTATTGAAAATGGTTTTTGAAATCGATTTATTATTTTAATATCTTGAAATGATTTATTTTTATTTAAAATGAAATGCTATTAGTGAAATATTTATATTTTCAATATTTTATGTTTTATAATTCTATAATGGTACTTGGACATTTGACGGGTGGTTACATGATAAACCAAATGATGGGCAGTGCCCTGATAAACCAGGATGTGTGGTTACATTATAACCTTTAATGCATTGGTATGGAAGTAAGCTGTATGGCTATTACATTTAGTGGTATGTGTGGAAGTCAACCATATGGTTATTCTATTTAAGTATGTTTATGTCCCAAGTTACCTTTATATGTTATGTGTTCTTTCTATGGGTTTTATGTTAATATTTTGGTTAAAAATGGTAATAAATGATCTTTTATTCAGTAAAGAGTATTTACTACTTAATAAAGGTGAAAAGTATTACTTATGATAATGTATTCATGGTTTACTTGTTGTTTTGAAAAACTAACTGTTTCCCTTCGTCGTGTATCCCTTGAAATTTTTTTCACATGACATAAATTCAAATAGGGTCAAGCATGAGATCAATGAAAATTCATGCTGTCTAAAACATGGAACTAGACATAACTTTTTTTTCGAAGAGTTTTTATTTTATAATAAATGAATACTGATTAGAAGTGTCTATATGTAATATTAAAGTTGTTTTGTTTATGTTACGACCTAATTCTATAAATCTCTAAACCTGAAAAGATCCTCAGTGTGAATTATTAACTTAATTCAAGATTATGTAATGTTTAACAACATGTTTTTATAGTTGGTATTATATGTCATTTTAGTCAACTTTTTGAGTTAGGGTATTGTTATATTAATATCCATAAATTAATTTATCTTAAGATTGAATTGATATTGCATTTACAGATTACCATATTGCCTCAACTAAGATATTTATGTGTTCAGAATGGTTTTCCATAGAGGAAATGGGGCAACTATGTTGGGAAGGCATACATAGGAGTATAACCTTCCAAATCAGAAACCTGAGATGGATGAAATCGGAACTGAACAGTATGTTGCAGTGATGGCACAATTGACTCAAGCTATAAATGATGGTGGTATACATGCATGAGATTATCCAGAACAACCATAGAGGAACATGTTAGTAGTGGATCATTTCATGAGGAAACGTTCCCCATTATTCAAAGGATCATCTGACCCTATGCTAGATGAAGGGTGGATTAAAGCTCTAGAGAATATTTTTGATGTCATGGGGTGTTCAGAACATAAAAATGTTAGTATTTTTGTTTACCATTTTGAAGGTGAAGCCAATCAGTGGTGGTTGATTGTGAAAAATATCAGGGGTAGTGGGGAGATTTATGCTCTTGATTGAGATAAATTCAAAGGTATTTTTCTTGAGAAATTTTTTCCTAAGGTGGTTCAGCTTAGGATTGAAAAACAATTCTTGGAATTGAGGTTGGAGGATGACTCAGTGGCTGCTTATGAAGAAAAATTCACTCGACTGGAACGGCATGCTCCAAATTTCATCTGAGATCAATATAGTAATATAAATCGATTTTACTCATGGATGAAGTCATGATATCGAAGAGAATTACCCTCTCATGAATTCAAAAGCTATGTGAAACTTGTCAGATGTTCCAAGAAGGTGAAAATGGAGTTTTTTGATGATCAGGTTTTCTAAGAGATTAAACAAAATAAGAGGTCCAGTTGGCATGAAAAGGGAAATAATTCATCAAATAATCCTAGAGGTAAGAAAAATAAATATCCATCTTGTGAGAAGTGTGGTAAAAACCATTTTGGAGAATGTTTATCAATGTTTGGAAAGTGCTTACAGGGTGGAAAGTCTGGTCATATGGCTCATAATTGTAAGAAATATGACCAATCAGGCAATGAAAAGCCAACAGTAAAATGTTTTAGGTGAAATGAAATGGTTCATTATGCAAACGAGTGTCCAAAAAATAACTTAATAGAGGTAAAGAATACTGAATAGAAGCAGAAAGTGGTGGTGAAATAATTTTCAACTACTTTAGAAGATGTTGGGCCATCAAATGATGTAGTATCAGGTACACTGTTTGTTTATTAAGATTATGAAAATGTGTTGTTTGATTCAGGGTCTACACATTCTTTCATTTTTCAGATGTTTTCTAGTAAATTGGGAATTCTATATCAAGATATGAATACTAAAATTATGGTCGAAACACCTGGAGGAAATTTTGAGACAAAAATAAATTATAAGAACCTTCATGTCCTTGTGTGTGGAAATGATCTACCTGCCAACCTTATTGTTTTGCCTCTAGTAGAGTTTTATGTTGTTTTGGGCATGAATTGGATTTATATTTTGTCATACTAAGATTAAATGCAGATCTAGAGTGGTTTCTTTTCTTAAATAATTTTAATTTGTGTACAAGAATGAACCCTTACTTTTGATAACATATCAGGAAGTTGAGAAACTAGTAAAATATGGATATGAATGTTACCTTGCACATATTGTTGAAAATAAAGGAACTTTTCAGATTAATGACGTGCCAATGGTAAATGAGTATCTTGATGTTTTTACTGATGAGTTTACTGGTATAATTCCTGATCTTGAAGTTGAATTTACTGTTGAATTAGTTCTTAATGCTAATAAAATTTCAAAACCCCCTTATCGAATGGCTCAAATTGAACTTTTAGAGTTAATGAAGCAATTGTAGGAGTTATTAGATGAAGGTTTCATTAAACCTAGAACATCACCATGGGGTGCTGTTATATTGTTTTTTAAGAAGAAAGATGGTTCAATGAGTCTTTTCATTGATTAAAGAGCATTGAATTACATCACTATTAAGAACCAATATCCTTTGCCTCATATGAATGATTTGTTTGATCAGATCCAGGGAGATCAGTATTTTTTAAATATTGACTTGAGTTCGAGGTACCATTAGTTGAATGTAACAGAAGCAGACATTCCGAAGACCGCGTTTTGTACTAGATATGGCCATTATCAATTTGTAGTGATGCCTTTTGGGTTAACCAATGCACCTGCTGTATTCATGGATATTATGAATAGAATTTTCGGTGAGTTCTTGGATAAGTTTTTGGGTCGTGTTTATTGATGATCTTTTGGTTTATTCTAAAATAAAATAGAATAATGAAATTCATTTAAGGGTTGTATTGAAAACCATAAAAGAAAAGAAACTATTTGGGAAATTTAGAAAATGTGAGTTTCAGTTACAAAAAATTTCATTCCTTGGCCACATTGTTTCATAAAATGGAATAATTGTTGATCCTACTAAAACAAAAGTTTCTGAATAATGGCTAAGACCCACAAATATAACCTAGATCCATAGTTTTATTGGTTTAGAAGGTTATTACTAGAGGTTTGTCGAAAAAAATTTCACGGTTATCTAGCCCAATAACTAAGTTAACTCAAAAAGGTGTTAAGTTCATTTGGGAAAAAGAATATGATTATTTTTTTAGGAATTGAAAAGAAGATTGGTGGATGCTCCAGTTTTGGTACTGCCTTCCAGAAATGGTGAGTTTGTTATCTATAGTGATGCTCCGTTGAAAGGACTTGGATGTATCCTTATGAAAAATGATCAGGTAATTACTTATGCTTCACGTCAGTTGAAACCTAATGAGTTAAATTACCCTACACATGATTTGGAATTAGCTGTTGTTGTTTTTTCTATAAAAATTTGGAGGCATCATCTATATGGAGTAAAATGTGAAATATATACTGACCACAAAAGTTTAAAGTATATATTCACTCAAGAATAATTTAACATGATACAGAGGATATGACAAGAATTAATCAAGGATTATGATTGCACGATTCATTACCAACTTGGAAAAGCCAATAAATTGGATGATTCTTTAAGTCGAAAAGTAATTCTTCATTAACCTTGTTACGTGTGGAAAAATATCCTTCAATTAAAAACTTGATAAACTTTGGAATATAAGTTGATGGTGTAGGATATTCTTCTGTTTTTTAGGTGTCAGTGAAATCATCTTTATCATATAGAATTAAGGAAGCACAAAAGGAAGATAGTGAGTTGGATAAAAAGGTAGATTTGGTTTAGAAGGGTAGGTTACCTAATTTTAACATTGATAATGATTGTGTTTTGAGGTTTTGGAAGAGATAATGTGTGCCTTGTGATTCACAGTTGAATAATGAGTTGTTATATTAAGCTCACAGTTCTTTGTTTTCTGATCATTCTGGAAGTACTAAGATGTAAAGAGATCTTTGAAACTATTACTAGTGGGATGGAATGAAAAGAGATATTGCTAACTTTACTAAGAAGTGTTTGACTTGTCAGCAGGTTTAAGCAGAGAGATAGTTACTGAAAGGGATGCTTCAGTCTTTACTGGTGCCAGAGTGGAAATGGGAAAATATATCCATGGAATTTTTTGTGGGATTACCAAAGACATCTCAAGGTAATAATGAAATCTAAGTAATTGTTTATCAATTGACTAAATATCCTCATTTACTTCTTATTCAAGATACTTTGTCTCAAGATTAACTTTCTTGGTTGTATGTTAAAGAGATAGTCAGGTTGCATGGAGTTCCACTCTCCATTGTATTTGATTGTGATCCCAGGTTTACTTTTAATTTTGGGAAAGGCCTTTAGAAGTCATTGGGAACTGAATTAAATTTTAGTACAACTTTTCATCCTCAATCAGACGGGCATTCAGAATGAACAATTCATACCTTAGAGGATATGTTATGTGGTTGTTCAGTGGATTACCAGGGAATTTGGGACCAACATCTTTCTTTGGTTGAGTTTTCTTATAATAATAGTTTTCATACCAGCATACAGATGGCTCTGTTTTAGGCATTATATGGAAAGCGGTGTTGAACTCCATCTTTTTGGGATGATGTAGGTGAAAGGAAGCTGATGGGACCAGAATTGGTAGAAGATATGGTAGAGAAAGTTTAGTTGATTCAGAAGCACATGAGAATAGCTCAAAGCATGAAGAAAAGTTATGAAGATAACCAGTGGAAGGATCTTTCTTTTTAGGTAGGTGATCATGTCTTTCTCAAAGTTTCTCCATGGAAAAGTGTGATGTGTTTTGGAAAGAAGGGAAAGCTGAGTCCAAGGTTCATTGGACCCTATTAAATACTAGAGAAAGTTGGATCGGTTGCCTAAATAGTGGCTTTACCTCCACGTTTATCCCAGGTACACAATTTTTTTCATGTTTCAATGTTGAGAAAGTATATTCCAGATTCATCTCATGTTTTGAACCCAGAGGTAGTTCAGTTGGAAGAGAATCTCTCTTATGAGGAACAACCAGTCTAGATTCTTGACCGAAGAGAGCAAGTGTAGTGGAATAATGTAATTAATCAGGTAAAGGTTTTGTGGAAAACCCATATGGTCGAATAGGCAACGTGGAAATCTGAAAATTCTTTGAGGGATAAATACCCCCATTTATTTGATATGTGAATAAATTGTGAGGATCCAATTTCCCAAAAGGGGGAAGGATGTAACATTCCAAGTAAATAAAGAATAATACATTTTCATATATATTAATATTTTTGAATTAAATATTAATTTTACTTTAAAGTGGATTCTACGTTCAATGGCGTACCGATACGCAACAACGTGTTTCTTTTAAATCTTACGTTGCACGCAACGTGGAGTTATACTGAAAAATAAAATAAAATAATAATATTATTTTAAATGGTAGTTAACACCTAGTCGTTTTATGGGTGGGAATGAACAGAACTAACCATAATATGATTATACATGTTTGTTAAATATTTTTACATTTATCCAACAAAATTTAGAGGCTTAAAATGTGAATGAATCCAATTTTAAGCACAAACAGTCTAATATTATTTAAATAGTCAATTTACCACCTTTTAGGGAGAACCCTCTTTAAAAATAGTTTTTGTCATTTTTATATGTTATATTTGAAAAAATAAAATTATTTTATAGATTTGAGACATCAAAATTTACTTTAGGTAATTTTTTTGGTTTTTTCTGATAAAATTATTTTTTTAATGAATGGTGAGAAATATTGTATTTTAATTCAAAAATGCCTTTTAATATAATTTATTTATATGGTTAGATAATATTTTTAATTTGTTTTAAAATGTAATTAGATTATATTTTTACAATTTAATCCAATGTTTTTCATTGTATGTAATTTCATTTTGAAATTGGATATAAACAAGTGTCAATCTTTTGATAGTTATTATTTCTTAAAAACACGCTTTTTGTTTTTACAATGAGAATTAATTTTAAAATTAATTAATACAACTTATATGTTTTGAATTTGGTAAAATAGACATCATTTTTGAAATTATAATATCAAATATATCATAGGATGAATTTTTGGTATTTTTCAGAAAAACATCAATTTTTGATGAATAGTGAAAACACTGAGTAGTAGTTAAAAAAACTGACTTTTTCATTTAAATGAAATTTTACCACTTCTGTGAATTGAATCTCAAAAATACGACATACATGGCTGTTATGAGTAAGTAAAATTTGGTTCAATGAGATGAAAATAATTTTGGGTGAATAGTAACTTTTGACTTTTATTTACCACGATTAAAGGTAAATATGATAATTCAAGGTAAAAATAATATTATAATAATATTAAATTACCCTAACATGTGTCCTATTCCTTTTGGTTGATAAATTTCCGACCATGGGAATATTTGGGTCGATTTTGGGACCCCATGAAGCCACTTAAGAGTGATAATAAAACTTTATATTAATTAATTTAATGTAAAGACAAAATTGACATAAACATATATCTTCAAGTAAATTATTTTTTTCATGGGGTTATATAATTTATCTTCTTGAATATAAATATTCATTAGAAATATAAAAAACTTCCCTACATCATGGTATGTTTTTATAATTTTTAGACATGAAATAAATAAAATTATTTATGACACAATAATGATGTAGTTTTTATCTCATTAATGAATAATTTAAATAAATAAGATTATAAAAATTAAAACAATATCCAAATACCATTAAATTTTTATTGGATGATTTTATTTCAAACATGAGTCATATTATCTTCGAATTTAATGAGTTTTTGACCTTTAAAACCGAAAATCATTATATAATAAAATAATATTTTTAAACTTTTTTAAAGAACCCCTCCTCCCCCTTTTAAAAATCCCTCACCTATAACTCATTACTCACACCTCTCAAGCCCCATCCAAACTCTACCTAAATAATATTAATATATCCCTCTATTCCACCTAGAAGCCTTAACTTAGGTAGAAGGCACTTCTAGAAATCATTTTTGTTCAAACCAAATGGAGTTACCCAATTTAAAGGTAGTGTCTTCTCTTAAGTTCTTTTGTTTTATTTTCCTTACACACCCCTAAACTATTTTTATTACTATATTTTATAGCAACAACAGTATACTCAATATACTAGGTTTTTTTATGATAAGGATTATAACTAAAATTACACACACCTCCATCTAATTGGTGAAGAACATACTATTTCTGTGGATGATGAACTACCGCCTCACAAAACGATGATTGTTTGATTATTTCCTACAGACTCTTATGGTGGCCATTATGATGGAAATTTATTTATATGTAATATATATTATATTTATATTTTTTATATGATTTGGTATTTTACATTTATAGCATACGTTTATGGTTTCCATAATGGGTAAACATGATAATTCCATTTGAGGAAGTGGGGACTACCACCCCCTCAAAGTGATATGACCCGTTCATGCCATACATGGGATGTATAAAGGATGTAGTTTCTGAAATTATATATTATACTAGAATTATAATATACCTATGTATAATTAAGTTTTTATTCCATTAAATATGAAATAGAAATGAAATTAGCGTTCATGCGTACGTATGACTTACCGTCTCAATGAACGGTGCATTTCATTTATTACCTCCAAATGTTATGTAATATTATAAATACATATATATATACTTGATATATATTATATATATGATATATATGATATATATGATATATATGATATATATGATATATATGATATATATGATATATATGATATATATGATATATATGATATATATGATATATATGATATATATGATATATATGATATATATGATATATATGATATATATGATATATATGATATATATGATATATATGATATATATGATATATATGATATATAAATCATGAATATCATTCTGGAGATAATGGAATTTTGACAAGATAAAAAATTTATAATTATAACAAGTTCATTTTTAACTCAAGTTCAGAACATCAAACAAATGTCCAATATGAACTCAAATAATTAACTAATTGTTATAGAATGGTAATAAGTGATATAAAAGGAATAATAAACTTGAAAAAGGTTTTTAATAAAGTAGAAATTAACTTAAATTTATTATTAAGGAAATTAAAGAACAAACATGTCAATTCAGACATAAGGTAAGAGACTTAGTCTCAATATCCTTTCATTGAGGCATCCTTTTATTTATACACAACTTTATTTTTTATGGTGTATAAACCCCTTTGACTTTTAATTTCATTCAAAGGGAATATTTTTTTATGAATCGTTTTACTAAATGACAAAAGGAATGTTTTTAACATTTGCAGCGACAATGACCTCTCCACCACCATAATCATTAGTTGGCTTCCTCTATAAGCCTTAATGTTTTTAAAATGAAAAAGAAACCCCTTATTCGGATTTTTTGGTGTTTTGGTATTGAAAATGGTTTTTGAAATCTATTTATTATTTCAATATATTGAAATTATTTATTTTTATTTCAAATGAAATATTATTAGTGAAATATTTATATTTATAATATTTTGTGTGTTATGATTTTATAATGGTACGTGGAAATTTGAAGGGTGGTTACGTGATAAACTAAATGATGAGTGGTTCCGTGATAAAACAGGACGAGTGGTTACGTTATAACCTCTAATACATTTGGTATGGAAGTCGACCGTTTGGCTATTCTATTTAGTGATATGTGTGGAAGTCGACCATATGGTTATTCCATTTACGTATGTTTATGTCCCAAGTTACCTTTATATGTTATGTGTTATTTCTATGGGTTTTATGGTAATATTTTGGTTACAAAATGGTATGAAATGATATTTTCTTCAGTGAAGAGTATTTACTACTTCATAAATGTAAAAAGTATTACTTCTGATAAGGGATTCATGGTTTACTTTTTGTTTTGAAAAACTAAAAGTTTTCCTTATTTGTGTATACCTTACTGATATTTTTATGCTTATCCCAAGTTTTTTAAATGTTTTTCACAGGACATGAAGTGGAATAAGGTCAAATATTGGATAAAGGAAATGTCATGTTGTCTAAAACATGAAAATAGACTTGACTCTCTTTTTTCAAAGAGTATTTATTTTATAAAAAAATGGATACTGAGTATAAGTGTCTACATATAATATTCAAGTTTATTTGTTTATGTTTTGACCTAATTATTTAAATCTCTAAACCTGAAAATATCCTCAATGTGAATTATTAACTTAATTAAATATTATTTAATGTTTAAGGCCAGGTCCTTATAGGGTTTTCCTCATCTATTCTCGAATGACCTGGACATTCTTTGTTGTCACCTACATCAACTCTGGTCCAATAAGAGATGTATCACAATCCTCTTTCAAATACAAGGGTTGCCTTCAGGGTCACTTGTACAAGGCTTCAAAAGATTCCATTCCAATTGTAGAGTGGTAGATATTGTTGTATAAAATCATTGCCATGTGTGGGTGATCCTCCTAGCTCTGACTGACATCTAACATGTAATCCCTTAGCATATCCTCTAGCACCTGAATAGTGCGCTCAATCTTCTCATTGGCCTGGGGATGAAATACTTCACACTTCCACACCTAAGTCCCAAATACATTTTACAAGCCTCTATATAATCATGATGTAAACCACATTTCCTGATCTAAGATAATTATTGAGGGTACCCCAGGAATGTGGATGATCCCCGTACATACAACATACACAATATATCTATCGAACTCCACTCCCTAGTAGAAAGGAAGTTCACTAACTTCATGGCTCGGTTAACTATCACCCAGATGGTGTCGTGGCCCTTCACTATGTGCATAATCCCTATGATGAAGTCCATGGATATGTCATCCAACTTTTACTCTAGGATCTCAAGGGGATAAAAAAACAAGTCATAACCTGATGCTCTATCTTCAACTACTAAAATGCGAGGCACCGAGAGATGAACTCTTCTACGTTCACCTCATGCTGGACCACTAAAACTACTGATGAATGTCTCTATAAATCTTCCCCACATCAGGGTGTACACCTAATGGAGAAGCATGGAACTTTTCCATCACCTCCTCCCATATCATGACTGGAATCACTATTCTCACCTAGAATAATATACAGTGATTACATCATTTAGAATATCCAGATAGTGCATTGACTATAGATATCTAATCATGCATGACCTCACAGTCAATGTATCCCATCTATGAATATCTCATATGCTCAAGGAGATAAGAAGTAAAAACCATCGACTAAAGAAAATTTGTACCCTATTTCTCCACCAGGGTTAGATGCATGGAAGATAACTACTCCAAGGAATCCTACACTAAGAAATCCTGGGACATCCTGCTAAAGGAATCTGTCACAATGTTTCCCTTCCCTGGATAATAGAACACCTCGAATTCATAATTCTCCAAGAATTCTAACCATCCTTACTATCTTAGGTTTATGTTTCTCTGAGTGAAAATTTACCTAATACTTTGGTAGTTTCATTAAACCACAAAGTTCTATCCTAGAAGATAGCATAGCCACATCCTCTGGAAAAGACTACTATAGGAAGCACTAGGTCATGAGTTGTATAGTTCTACTCACAGTGTAAAAATTGTGTTGACTCCTAAAAAATAAATAAATGTTTCTTCCTTTACACACAACCAAGGATAGCTCTTGAGGAATCAAAATACACTAAAAACTCCATTCCCTCCTCTGGTAGTCTCAACACTGAAGCACTCATCAGTCTCTGCCTCAACTCCTCAAAGGACCTCTTGAACTGGTCAAAAAAATTAAATAGTTTCCCTTTCTATGTCAGGGTAGTTAAAGGGCTGTGATTCTGATAATTCTACTATAAACCTAGTATAGTACCCTGAAAATATAAGGAATCTATGTACCTATGAAACATTCCTAGGTCTCTACAAAGCAAGCACCGCTTCATTATTTTCTGGATCCATGGATAAAAGTTGGTTAGAAATTAAATTCCTTAGAAAGTTAACCTCATGTATCTAGAACATTCAAACTGAGATATTTCTATAAAGATGGTGCTCTCGAATAAAGTATAGGGCCATCCTCAAGTTCTCTTCATGATCCTCCTCTATTATAGAGTAGAGGAGGATGTTTTCGATAAAGACATCAACAAATTGGTCCATGTATAGATGGAAAACCTAGTTCATAAAATCCATGAACATGGGGGGGGGGGGGAATTCATTACACCCAAGGCCATCAACATGAACTTATAATGTCCATATCAACATTAGAATGCCAACATTGGAATATCAGACTCACAAACCTGCAACTGGTCAAAGATATTTTCAATCCTCAACAAATGGTACATGTTATTTATTATGGCCTGATTTATGAGATGGCAATCTAAAAAATCCATAATCTCTAATTCACATTTATTCATAAACAACACCAGATCTTCTTAAGGGGGAAAACTAGTTCTAAGGAAACCTTTCTCATGAAGGTTCTCCAACTGCAACTGTATCCCCTAGAGCTCAATAGGTTCCATCCAATATTCCATAGAAGATGTCAGGGTTGTCCCAAAATTCAAGTCAATAGAGTAACACTTAAGGTATGTGAACCTTGCCACATACTCATCCACCACCATCCCTTCCTAATGATGCTCTAAAAGCTCCTAGATCTAGATTGATTTTAATAAAGAGGGGGTAGTAATCCTCACAAAACAACTACTATAAGTCAACCCATGGGAGTGTCGACTAATATTGAATCTATATAACCAGGCTCCACCTATGCCCAACTACTCTATGGAAAAGGATACCTATAAAAGACACCACCTAATCCTCTGGGGTCAATTTTTTTTGAATATGTAGACCATCGACTCTAGCCAATCCTCTGCTACCTGAGGATTTAGGTCACTACATAACCTCATCCATCTTTGATGCGGGAACTTGTGGAGAACACTAAGCCTATGTGTATCCTCAGGCTACTCTACTTGGATAATTTGCTTATGAACATGAGGAGGTACTGCTACATACCCACCTGAAATAAGTGTATCACATGATGTACCTTGAATTGTGTACTCATTGCATATAGGGTCTTCATAAAAATTAGAGTTGGTATCTTGGATGTTTGTCATTGTATATGCATCCCAAAAGTTATCTAGGAGTGTCGCGGTCAGATGAGCACACACACACACACAACAACAACAATTGGGAGATTAAATAAGAAGTATAATCAAAGACTCAATCCTATATGATGCATGTACTATTTATCTCTGCAACAAATGTATCAACATGCTGAGTTGACAAACAGGTATTCAAGGTCCCAGTGAATGGATATGTCGGCCGGTCGTACCATCACTAGACTCACTAGCCTGAGATCTACACTCAATACATTTTGACATTGTTTCCCTAAAACAAACTAAATACTTTAAGGGAATTTCCAAAAAATGTTGCAAGGCTCAAACTTTCTATGACCACAATCTATCACATCCCGACCCATAATGAGGCTCGGGCTACAACTACCCCAAGCTCACCTCCATAAGACCGAGGGTGGAGACAAGTCACAAAAGGAAAACTAAACATGGGGAGGATTTTTCTTATTTACCTATATGAAAACACACAACCCAATCAAATCAAATGTTATGAGTGAAAGGATAAAAGATACGACACTTATATATAATAAAATAAGAACACATCAACCTCTAGAAAACACAAAATTATGGTAGTATAAACTTTAAATGAAAGGTAACAATAAATTATTAACCAGAAATGTTTCCCAACATGATAGAAAATAAGAAAAATAAACTACTAAACGAGATCCCATCCCATGAATCCCAAGATATGACCACCATAAAAGGTCCAAACATCTAGTATCCCTAATCACCTCTAAAGTAATGGTCGGCCTATCCATTGTCTGAAAAAGACACAAAACGTGTGGGGAAATCCCATGAAACAGTGAGTATATACATACCTAGTAGGATGATTTGGAATGGGTGAAGGGGGAGCAGTAAGAGATATAAATGTAGAGGGAAGAAGTAGATAAGATAATGTACAGTGAAAGAGTTCAACTCTACCTAGAAAGAGAGAAACTAAACTCATCCAAGAACAATGGGATACACACTATGAGTAGATTAACTACCCATAAAGCCTTTTCCACATATAGTAGGAGTTTATACTCATACAACAATGAGAATCTAATCACAAAAATCATGTGGCATACGCTACAATTCTTCGAATCTCCTAGAAGAAGATTAACCAAACCCATGGAGTGGGTTCTAACAAATGATATTTATATATATGGTTAGTCAAAGAAACCCAAAAAAGAGAGTAGGGGATATCCCTATCATAGATCATCCTAAGAAGAAGAGTCACCAACCATTCAAAAATAATACCATCAATGATACCCAACATTTCACACATCTACCCTGAATATAGAAGAATAAGGGAATCAATCACGACACCATGATAAATTTTTGTTTGGGAGACACCGACATGCCAACACAGTTTTAGATTCCATCACAAGAATTCATCTCAATGGAGAAAGTTTCCCTCTTCCTTGTGAGTCCAAATACACATCAAATAATGTCTCATAACTTTAATACATAGCAAATGGGACACAAATTACTAGGTAAGGATCCCATTCCATAGTAAGAAATGAGGGGCATACTCTGATAGTCACTGAAAAACTCCACTTCCTAGTCCTACTAGAGGGTACCACTTGGGAATGTCAACACGGTACTCCACTTCGCATTCATATTTGAGGGTATGCCCAATAAGGTCATTTAGTAACTCCACTTCCTAGCCTTACTGGAGGGTAAGCCTAGAATGTTAAGGAACTCCACTACCTAGCCCGTTGGAGGGTAAATCAGAAAGATTATCAAGGAAACCCACTTCCCAACTGTGCTAGAGGGTAATCATGAATATTTGAAGAAATATACTGCCCAACCATACTAGAGGTTACCTTGAAAGTATCATCGAGGAATGCCACTACCCAGCCCTGCTGAAGTTTAATCTTTAAAATCTCTGGTGATCCTGTATGATTTTTGCTTTGTCGAGTGTTGCCTCAGTGTGTAATTATTGGAATGTATCAAATTGTATCTCAAAAGACACAATGGAGGGAGCCATCATGTTCTATGAGAAAAAAATACTCGAGATTGGCTATCCACTTTCCTCAATCGGACACCCAATGAAAAATTCATATTTGAACACATCATGCTTGAATGGCGTCACATGGGCCTGAGCCACAAGTCCAAATTAAATACACGATATTGGTCTTAAACCATATGCCTAAATTTTAGAGTCGCAGTATTGAAGATGGTTCATCATTATGAAACTATATAGGGGAGATATTTCAAATAAAAGATTCCGTAATAAAAATAATCTTATTATTATTGGGTGTTTCATTAACCTGAGACACGAGTCTGAAAAATTTATCCAACATCTTTCTTAAAATGGACGTCTCAATTCTAGGATCACGTTGTCATTGAATGTTCATCAAACAGATGCCTTAGTTATATAACTGATATAATATTATTTAACTAATATTTATATCTCATATATTATATCTCATATCTTGTATCTTATATCATACACCTCATATCTCAAATATTATATCTTATATCTTATATCTCATATATTATATCTTAAATATCATATATTGTATCCTATATATTATATATCACATCTCATATATTTTATCTTGTCCAAATGGCCCAAAGGCCTTCATTTTTATTGATTTTTGATAACCCCCCTTTTAAGGGATGATGGGGAACCCTTACAAGGCCCACATGCTCAAAGATTATAAGGCCCGTAGGCTTAGAAGATTATAAGGCCCGTAGGCTCAAATATTATAAGGCCCAAAGGCCTTCATTTTATCTTATATATTATATTTCAAACCATCATATTGAGTATCCTAATACTACAATGATTTTAGATCTATGCTTCGCTCATCAAACTAGTGTCACATCATCGATCTGCCATGAATATTAGGGCTTGATCGATTTTGGTACTACCTGAAAATGTCGAGTTGGGATCATGGGGATCCAACTGGCAAAGAATGAAAATAATTGAGTGATAAAATCACTATAAACCAAAGTTTTAAAAATATCCATCCAAGAGTTATTTTCCAGAGATCAAGAATGGGGCAATGGGGTTAGAACCTTGATTAAATAATTTTTAATCTGGTACATGGGCTCATGTAAAGGCCAAGATAAGATACATATCAAATAGGAAATAAATATCTACTTAATATTTTAATTAAAATGTGTAAAAACACCAAAAGACAATTCCTAACTTTATTTTTGATTGATCATTATTGAAGAACATGCTCCTGCAACAATTGGAAGAATAGGAAGTATTTGTTACATCCTAACCTGATCCAATCTAACATTCTATGTTATTCGATTTGGATTCTCCAAAGGGATGAGGAAGAGAGATTCATTGGTTGTAAGAGAATTATTATCCAACCTTAGTGAATTATCTATAGAGATATGTTTATAAAAATCTTTTTTGGTCAAAAAGAATTAATTTATTAGTTAATTATTTCACTTATACGCTCCAGTAATGAGAGAGGGGTCAGAAGTCCCCACGCAAGTTTATTTTATTTCTCACCTTGGGAAAACACTGTGTTCTAGATCCAACTATGGTCTCGGTTTTTTGATCCTATCAACCATTTAAGAGTTATCATGTATTCTTTAAATAAACATGTGTGGGTGGTATAAAATAAATTTTATATTTTAATTAAATTAATTTTGGGCACACTAGGCCTCAGAATTCCACATTATGTTAGTGCCTAGCTCTTGAAATATATGAGAAAAAATTTCAAAGTATTACAAGGAAAAAACAGGGTCTCTACATTTAATATTAAACTTTTCACCTATCCTTTATATCTTTGGGTATGAATACGGTTAAATAAATAATAAAAATAGGGTTTATGAATTTTTAAAAATTAAATTATTTGGTAAAAAATTAATTATAAATGAGAGTAATATCTATTTGAAAATAAAGAATCTTTTTTTTCTGAATGACTATTTTTTTTCTATGAAAAAAAGTTTTATTTCAATAAATGAAAAAAATACAATTTTGATGAATTATTTTAATGATAAATATATATATATAAGATAATATATTTAAATTTCATCTTATGAGTTTTCTAGATAATAGATAAAAACTAATCTAATTTTATGCATAAAAATATATATTTTTCTAAAAGGTAGTTTTATCACCTTTTAATGGCACACTTATATAAAATATAATTTTGAATATTTAATAAATTATATTTGTCATAATATAATTTATTTTTCAAATAATATTTTCAAAATTTTATTAGGGTGAATGTTTTGGATTTTTCTGCACAATTTCATTTTTTTATTAATCATTAAAAATACTGAATTTTAATTAAAAAATGCCTTTTTGTTTGAATAATTTATATATTTAAATTATATATTAAATTGTTTTCAAGTATGAAGAGATAAATTATAGATATATTAATATTTTTTCATTCATTATAATCAATTTCACATTGAAATTTTATACACAAAAATATTTCAATGTTTTATACATTTTCAGTTTAACAACCTATTGTTTTGTCCCATATGGGGGATTAATTTCAAATTAATTTTTGAAAATTATATGAATTAAATTTAGAAAAACATATTCCATATTTGGAATCATAATAATTTATAGTTTCAATTACGGGAAAAGTAATTTTTTTCCAAAGTGATTAATGAATACAGTTAAAATTAAACATAGCGATTAAGGAAAAAATGAGTTTACTAGGAAACTAAAATTTAAAATTATGGTGGAAAATGACCTTAAAACAATTAAAACATCCATTTTATGGACATATATATACCTTATTAATGATAGGATATATATTTTTCATTCATTTTATCCACAAAAAATTGATGAAAGTGTTGGTAGAATTCCTTCTTTCTAAAACTTGAACGTTTACTACTCACATCCCTTATAAGTGTCCACCCCTCCCCCCTCTCCTGACACTTCTAAAGAACTTTGGATCAAAAAATACCATTCAAAATATCCTTCCAAATTCCATAACCTTATCCAGTAATCTATTATATAAGCTGAAATCCATCCAAGGGAGTCCTTTAGTGTAAACCAAAAAAAGACACCCAAAGAAGAAGTAATGTTCATCAATGAATGTTTTTTTATTTCTTCCTCAAACCCATTTAATTATTTTTATATCATTATTATATAAAAAATAATTATCTTAAATATTCATAAGTGTTTTTATATTATCTGTTTGACCAAAAAGCATACACACTTCTATAAAACGGGTTATGAAAACATCATTCGTGTGTACTGAGGACAACAACATCGCTAACTGACGACGTGCGTTTTTAAAGGACCACATATCATGGTTTGGAATAATGATGTACATGTTTTTTATTTATGATAAATTTTATGATTTTTTTTATTTTTATATCAAAAATTATTTCATTCTTTTCATTTTTTGGGAATTCCATAACATCGTTCATGTGTACGGTGGACTACCACCTTGTGAAATGATAAGATTCATTAAAGCTTTACATGGAATGTATTATGAATAATTTAATAAAAATATGGGATATATATGATATAAAAATGATTATATAATTATAATATCTCATATATATTTATTTCTTTCGATCCGACAAAAAATGGAAACAACTTCCATGCATAAGTATGACCTATGATCTTTGTGGACATTGTATGTCATGTCATTTTCTAACTTTTATAGATTATTATATATATATAATAAATATATATTATATTTATATTTTTTATAATTTTTTTATAATTAAATCATGATTAGTGTAAGACAAAAAAAAATATATCAAATCAAATAATATTTGAAAAATGTTGCTGTTATTACTCAGAACATAACTTTTTCAAGGAACTGTTAATTAACAGGTTTTAAAACATAATAAAAATCATATATTATATAATATATATGATTATATTTTGGTAATATTTGTATAATAAAATTAATCTTATTATAAAGGATGACTGAATAGGTACAATGTAAGTCAAGCCACAGGGTAAGGGATTTACGTCTCACTTTTAACTTTTGTGAGATACATGCTATATTCATCAATTATTTCTTCTATGTGGTTTATATACTGAACATTAATGTATTTTATGATCCTTAAATATAAAGTTTTTTATTTTAAAATCAATTTTAGGATATCTATTTCATGGGATTATGGTTTCAAAGTTACCAAAGTTGTAGTAGGATTTTGTCTCAATTTCCCTTATTTAACACACATGTTATGATATGTACCTATATTATTTTATGAGGTGTATGAAAATCCTATTTGACATGATATATCATTAATATACAAATTTTAATAATATTGTTAATCTTCATGTAATGATATTTCATGGGAATTTTTATTCAATGTTACTAAAGTGGTAAGAGTTTATTTCTACAATCTCATTGTTTATCAGCATTGTTCATGATTAGGCTTACATTGATGAAATATTATTATCCATATCACAAGTATTATCTTTAATTTCATTATAATATGTTTATTCATGATTTATTCATGTAATTGTAAAGTTTGTCAACTATTTGGTTTTTAAGATAATTATGAATTTTTTTAAATAAAATATGAAGTTATTTCTTTATTCAGTTTGAAATATGTTTTACTAAAAAACCATGTTTTCTGAAAATATTTTAAGAAACGTTTTTAAATTATAACTTAATTTTATTTTCAATGAAAATTATTTTAGAAACATTTTATGATTAAAAAAGTTTTTAAAATGGTTTTCAAAGAATCCTTTATATGTTTTCAAAGGAATCTTCGAAGGAAAAAGTCTTCAAAATATTTCAATATTAAAAATGTGTTTTTAAAAATGAAAAAGATATTTTTGCCATGAAATGTTTTAAATGTTTTTTTAATATAAGTCATGTTTTCAAATTTTAGTTTAATGAAAAATATTTTGAAAATGGTTTATGTCTGAAAAAATTATTTTTAGTGTAAGGTTATTTTATTTAAGAAATTCTCCATGTGATATTTAAAAATACCACTTTATCTAAGATAAAATATTTTGGTATAGTTTATACCCTAATGTGGATATTACCCAATTTAACCATTATTATTTTTTCCATCAATATTTTATGTTTAATATGAATTTATTTATGAAACTCATTTCTCTTCGATGGGTTATACAATGTTAAAACACATAAAACCCTCTAACTTTAATGGGTTATTCAATGATGAAATGATTATGAAACCTGTATCTTTTCCATAGGTCATGATATGATGAAATTTTTATGATACCCATTTCATGTCAGGGTTTATTATATTATGTTTGTGAAACCCATATTTTTTTATGGGTCATGATATGATGAATGCTTTTTTATCTTGTGGAACACATCTGTATGATTTCATTGTAATATGGATGAAACATATATCTCTCTCCAATTCATTGGGTAATGATAATTTTTATATGATATCAGAGGGTACACTGGTGGTAATCCTAATATAGTAAGTTAGGGTATATAGGTGGTCTTCCCAATCCCATAAAAAGTGTACATGAGTGGTCAACCCATGCTCGAAGTAGGTACATGGGTGGTTAGCCCAAACCTAACTTGTTTTGAATGTATTGGTGGGTATCCTAAACATAATATTTTCTATGTCTATGTGTATGCATAAAATATAAGTCTTATGAAAATTTTATGCTCTCATGACTCATGTTCAATGATTTACTTATGATTCATTTCTTATGAACTAAAAATATTTATTCAATCACTCATGTTTATGATCTTTGATATGTTGGATATGTTTTTCCAATGTTACGATCATGTTCTCATATCCTTATCATCACATCATGCTTACATATCTTCATTTTTTACCCTTAGCATTTTAGCTCACCATTTGTTATTTTTTTTATTTCAATAGGATATGAAGATATTTATTATTTATGATGATTTTATGATGAATTCTTGTTATGAAGAACATTTTCAGGGATGATATAGTTCACTTATGGACCAATTCATATTTCCATGTTTCCAAAGGAAAAAAACCAATACTGTCTTTTGGAAACTGTTATTTTAATGAAATAAATATACTATAAAATTGATGTAATGATTATGTATGTTAATTTTGGAATTATATAGTTGGTGTCATAGAAAATTATTAGTTAACATTTGGAAACTTTTATAAGAAAAGTTCAGTCAAATCCATTTCAATATTTATAAAGATTTGTCTAGGTATTTCTCTAAGTATAAGTCTGATGATGAGTTAAATTATAAGAAAATGTTCAATAATTTTGGTAAAGGATAAAGCATGTGGATTCCATGAAACAAATCACTATCTTGATATTAGAAGAGGACGTGCCTTTGGCACATAAGTACATAGGTGTAACAACCACAAAAAATCTGTATTTAGCTATACTTGATTGGGAACTAGTGAACAATAAAGGGCCTTTATACACACCAGGTTTGAAACTCCTGGTAGATATGATATAGAAATTCAAAAACTCTTTACAAACCATAATGAAAGATTTATAAAGAATCTGACTATGAATAACCAATGATAAACATATGGTGTTATATATTAATTAAGAAGGTGACATGATTTAGATATCTTATATGGAACATTTCATGATTATGTGGTCTTCCACTATTATTAGGGTTTCTCAAAATATTCATTTCTATTTTATTAAATGGTGTAAAATGGAAATAATTTTGTTAACGTTGAATGTGACAGACAATTTTTGATGATAAGTCAACTAGGATGTTGATGATATTGACAGACATTGTGATTATGGCTAATCAGATTTCCTTGAACCTGATTAAAAATGTATACCATAACCAACTCTCATATTCACTATAGAACATATGAAAAGTTTTATATGAGATATTAGGTATTGGAGACCATTATGGAAAGAAGGTTTTGTTTCATATGTGTTGATAATGTGGGACGAAACACCCCATTGATTGTCTTAGAGGAATGAGAAAATGTTTTGAATGTGGAAAATGATACAAAGAAAGTAACTGCAATGGAAAAATGAAAATTTTGGTTAAAAAATTGATTATAACAATGGTCTCCCTGATATATCATAAAATGTTCAATTATTTGGATGTGGAATATACGGTCATTATACAAATGGATTTCCTAGGTGGAGAGTGCATGAATAGAGTCAGCAGTGTGGTATGAGTAAAGGTTATTTTACTGATGATGAAGATAAAAGAAATAACAAATGAAAGGAAAGAGACATTAAGTAATATGAAGAGGAATACTAGTTAATAGATTTAGGAGGAGGTGGAATAATTGAATTATTTATGTTTTTAGATTAAAGAATTATGATTCGAGAAATATACAAGGATTTTTTAGTATAGGTATTTTGTTAAAGATCTAAAATAGAACGCTAAACGATATTTATGATTTAGAAAAGTGATTTAATATATGGTTTATATTTTACATAAAATACATGAATACGATAAGTAAATCCTTAATATGTTCTTGATATTTATAAAGTGGTGTTTAGTTTTGTTAAATAGTTTTTGGATAAGAATAAAATAAATTAGATTGTACTGATTACTGTGAAAAAAGATTAATGTTTTTTTGGAAAATAGTTTTATGTTATCATGGATGGTGTTTGCACAATTTTGGGTATAAGTAATATATCCAATAATATTTATAGTAATAAATCATGCATTTTTTCAATAAATATTTATTTTAATTAAAATTATAACCACATTTCAAGAGAATATAAGATGAAGGTATTAACATGTTTGGTATGTGACAACAAAGAGATACTTTATGATATATGGTGGATTGATGTTAAGTTGTTATTTAGGAATTTAGTGACCTTATTTATAATTTTTGGATTTTCATATTTTGGAAGGGTTAAAAGTTTAAAAATTTATGGAATGGTTTATGTTAATATTAGGATGGGATTTTATAGATTAAAGTTTTATCTCACCATATGAGGATTTTTTGCATATTGGATAAACCGTGCTAACCATTTAATTGTGATGATAACTAAACACAATTGGAATGAATTATCACTTTATTTATGGATATCATGATATCTTAGTTCTTCCATAATGAAAAATTAACCTTCATTTACCAGAGCAAGAGATAGAGAGGAAATTGATCAAGGCACAAACTAAGGGTGACATTGTGCATATAAAATGGAATGAAGTCAAGTATATATCATTGTGGAAATTATTCAACATTATGAAATGGATCTTGAAAAAATAATTTTATCCTTGTAGCTTTATTTAAAATTTAAAAAATGGTCCCTAAGTTCTTCATATATTTATGGTTTTGTGATCGTATACTTTCACCGGATCACCAAAAATATTGTGATCTAGTATCTCTATCACTGTCTATAATTATTTAAAATTTTCTTCCATGTAAAAATACACACTTTCCACACATGTTACCCTATGTAGAAAACTATTTATTAGTTAATTCAGGTAACCATTATGTATCCGACATTCCATTTTTAAATGAAGTTTTAGTGTTCATTCTTACAATGTAGTTTTCTCTAAAAGGAACTTTCAATTATTAAATCATTGATGACCCCACCTAATTTTGACGGAGAAATTCATTTAAAAGTAGATATATTGAAACAAAATGATTATTTTGGAATTATTTTAATTTTTAATAAATTAAAATTTATTTATTTCATGAACTTTACACTTCACCAGGTTTAGGATGAGGGACACAATACTAAGTTTTTTTTCTATTGAATGTAATACATTATCAAGATTGTGTTACAAATAACACAGATCTTTGATTGTGTTACATGAATCCCCAATCTTACATTGTGTTATATAAAACAATGATATTAAATTATGAAAAAGGAAAAACTGAGTTCAGCTTCTGTTACACACAATACTGGGTCCCCTCGTTAACTTTCATTACATGCTTGATTGTGTCTTGCGGAACTACAATATAGTATTAATATTATTATTTAATATGATATTTTTCACCACGCTGTTGGAATGGAGGTTATGATTATGATGAAATAAATCATAAAAATATGGTTTATTCATTCTTAAAAAATGAATTATTTGGTTAATAATTAATTAGAAATGAATTTAATAACTTTTTTAAAAATAATGATTTTCATTTTCAAAAAAAATATTTTCCTTTTCACAAACATGTTTTATCTCAATAAATTATAAAATCCACTTTTAAGGAATTATTTCAATGAAATATATACATATTATATAAAAAATATATTTATAATTATTTTTTTCTATTTTTAAGGAAAAAATAACAATAAATGCAATTTTATGTTTAAAAAGACTTATTTATCTAAAAGGCATTTTACTGCCTTTTAATAGTGATCTTATTTCAAATATTTTTTTTGAAATGTTTATATATTAAATTTTATATAATAAACATAATTTTTAAATATTAACAACTAAATTAGTTTAGTTTAATTTGTTTTGTGATTTTTCTGCAAATTTTCATTTTTTGATGAATATTGAGAAATCTTAAATTTTAATTGAAAACTACATGTCTATTTCAATAATTTATATAGTCAAATTATATTTTAAATTGGGTTTAATATTTAATTATGTCAATAACACATTTATTAATCTAGTATATGTCATTATAATAAATACCACATTGAAATTGGATATAAAATTATTTGAATGTTTTGAAAATTTTAACATTAAAAACACGTTGTTTCGTCTCATCTACGTGGTTAATTTTGATTAATATATTATACTTATATGAATTAATTTTTTAAAAATGGATTCCATAATTGGAATCATAATTATTTAAAATTTATATTAAATAAAACTTAATTTTTTATGCATGTTATTAGTGAAAGTATTTTAAATTAACCATGCTAATTAAGTGAGAAACAAGATTACTAAAGGAATAAATATTAAAAATAATAAAACAAATGACTTTGAAATTTGTCCAGCATCCATTTTATTTCCATATTTCATCCTTATACCCTCTTTTATTTAGATTTATCTATTATTGGATACACTTTATATAACATCCTGACCTTGGTGCCACACACTGCTTCCATGATCCGATCCACTATGTGACCTCCAGAATGCCTCCCCTTATGCCAGAGGCTACCAACTAGAAGTGAAGATCTAATAGGATTCACGGGGAGACTATAAAATATTTTTAGATTAAAATACTATCATAAATAAATAATTAATAACCAAATAATAATATAAAATTACTAGAACAATCCCTTTTCACAAGATGACCAAAACTAGAAATACAATATCAAAACCAAATAGTAGATATATCTTGATCGAGTATGTGCCAAGTGTCGAATGAAAAAAAACTAAATATGCTAAAAACTCCCAAGAGGGTTATGAACCACATCTAGATCCCTCATCCATGCTCCATCCTGACTTAGACATCTAACATAGGGATTTTTCCCATATCCTGTCCGACAATAGTGAAATCAATTCAGGGACCGATTATGCAGCCCGAGTAGGGTGTGAGTATAACTCAGTAGGCTACCACCAACGATGAATAAAACAACTCCAAGTTAATAATAGTATATGAAATTGTATAAATAAATAATTACAATTCATATATAAATAATTATCACATTATTAATTAATCTTTATTTAACCACATAAGCCCTTGATTTCTTGTAGACACTCGTACCTCAATATAGGAATTGGCCTATGTAAGAGTATGTACTATCCCCAATGGATATCATATCTCACAATTCCATTATTACCATTATTCATTTCATTCAACACACCAATTCCATTATTTCCATTCATTTTCTTAATTAACACATGAATTCCATTGTTTCCATTCATTATTATAACTTAACACATGAATGCCATTGATACCATTTGTTGTTCTAAATTAAAAAATGAATTTAATTGTTACCATTTATTTTTATATATTAATACATGAATTAAATTATTACCATTAATTTTCATAATAACACATATTAATTCCATTGTTAGCATTCATTAATTTAATTCACATATTCCATTAATTAACTCAAAAATTAATTAATCATATCAATGACATTACTAATTCAACAATTAGTTCATCACTCTAATACCCTTAATTAATTACCTAATAAATTAATCATATCAATATCAATAATTAACTCAATAATTAATTAATCAATATCCCATAATTAATTTCACAATTGATTATCCCAAATACACTATCTAAATAACTAGTAATTAATTAATTAATTAATTATCTCAAATCAATAATCTTATTATCTTATAATTAATTCATCAATTAATTATCTCAAACCAACTATATCAATATATCACAATTAATTTATCAATTAATTATCCAAATCATGAATCTAAATATCAAATAATTAATTCATTAATTAATTATCTCAAATCAACAATTTCAATATCTCATAATTAATTTTTCAATTAATTATCTCAAAGAAACTATCTCAATATCTTAAAACTAATTCACCAATTCATTATCCAATTTATGAATCTCAATATCTCATAATAAATTAATTAATTAATTATCCGTGATCTACAATCCCAATATCCCCAATTTTACATTTCCATTAATTAACTAGTTGATTAATTAATTTATTCAATTCAGAACTCAATTGATAACAATATAATAGAAATTATAACATGATATACACATAATTGAAACCAAGACTATTTGGTTTGAATTATAGACTACCTACATCAATTCATTAATGAGTTATCAACCAATGGAAATCACCTATTTCAAGCGGATCGATCAAGAATGAAATAAAGAATACAGTCTACATTCGAAATCTAAATCCATGGTCAAATGAAAAACATCTCTTAAGCCTTGTTCTAGATACAAAAAACCTAGATCTAGATTTGAAAAATATTTATCTAGATACAAATAATCAGATTATAACAACCTAACAAAATAATTGGATAAGAATGTGAGAGATATGATAAATCAAATTGGAAGAAACCACGTACTAGAAGAGGTGCAGATTTTCCAACATGGATTTAAATTTCCAAGAATAGAGGTCATATGGCCTTAGAATCCCTACCGAAGGCTCTGTAATTGAGATAAATCAATTATGGGTCAAGCTAGCGTGTTTGGGGATATTAGATGTGGGTTTAAGAAATATTTTATTAACTTTTGGGGGATTAAAATCCCATACGCACTGTTTTCTACTAGGGGTACACAGTTTCCTCTCACCACATGCCATTACATTTCACCTCTTCTAGGGGGTTCACAGTTTCCCCTAAGAGGGTGAAAATTTTAAAAACCATGAACCAGCCGTGCAAAACACCATCGTCCAGGGTTGTACAATTTTCTGGGATAGGGTACACTATTAGAGAATGTCGTGCACCAACTATGCATTTCCCTCATTTTTCCATTTTTCTCAATTTTCCACCCTAACATAGCCAAAGTTAAAAACCAAATAAAAATAATTCAATAGTAATAAAAATAGTACTTTTAAATATCAAGACATATCCATAAAGGTTTGGTGTTTTTCAATCTATGAACCTTATAAAAACTCATCCTCCAGTTATACTCCAAGGCATTTCTAAGATTATGAGTGAAAATGACCTGACCATTGAGGACACATATTTTATTCTCTAACCCAGGATTCTTCTTTCACATGTCAATGTTTCCAAAATACACAAACTATCAACATAATATTTCACCAAAGGACTTCCTCACTGCGATCCAACACACATATAAGATGCTTCTCAAAGGATGCATCTACCTCAAGATCAAAATCATCCACATTGACCAAATGGGAAGGCTCAAGGTGATACCTTCGAAGTTATGACACAAGGGAAACATCATACATAACAATTTATCTATATGGAAGAGCTAATTTACATTCTATATTCCCAATTCTCTCTATAATCTCAAATAGTACAACAAACATAGACACTGACTTTTTCCGTCTCCATATCTTGTGGTGACCCGACCTAGGAAACTCCTGAAGGAATACATGATCACCCTCTGAAAACTTTTTTTGTCATCAATTTATATCATTATATTACTTATTTATACTCTAATCTATATCCATACACTTTTGAATCAGTTGTACCTACTCTAACATATCCTGTATATGGCTCGGTCCTAACAACTCTTCCTCACCTTCCTCCATCTGGCATAGAGGTCATCCGCACGACCTACCATAAAAATCATCATGTGGTTCCATCTGTATAGTTTCTTGATAACTATTATTATGGATGAACTCTATAAGTTCTATGTTCTTTCCCCAAGACCCTCTATAGTAAAGAAAACATTCTAGTAACATATCCTCAATAACCTGTACAGTATGCTCCGACATCCTATCCATATGTGGATGGAAATCCTTACTCAATAATTCTTTCATACACAGCTCCTTATATAATCCTAGCCAAATGTGTGAAGTAAAACATAATTCATGGTCTAAATAAATAGTCCACAACACCCCATACAGAAAAACTAACTCATGAACATACAAATCCTCTAGATGCTCCACTGAGAAAGTCTTCAGAATAGGCATGTAATTTAATACCTTCATCTGTCTGCCCAAAATAACCCGTCCTTGTGATACCCACTACAGACTACATATTAATGTCATTCCACGTTCATTTTATAATTAACAATGGTGGTAGTAAATCACCGGGTCATTAATGCTTGGCCTTCACATGCTAATAGGTGTAGCGTCGTGTCACTAACCCTGCTATCTCCTTTTTCATGTCTGAAAACCAAAATTGTCATAATAGGTCACGATAAATTTTCTTAGACCAATATTTTACACCCACTTCGAGGCATAAAACTCACTTATCATCTCCTCCTGTATGCTTGTAGGAATGAAAACTTGATTTCTAGCATAGGCAATCTCATCCATATCTATGTTCCAATTAGAATGTGACTCCCCACCTTCAATGCCTTCCCCCAAGTTCAAGAACTCTGTATCCACATAATGTATTTCTCTAATCCATCTCCAAAGTGTAGAGTCCATTGAATCTAACACAAGAGTCATCTAATCCCAACTCTCATAAACCACAATATGCATTTCATCTATTAAAGTCATCATCTTCCACTTAGCCTTAGACTTATGAATCACTTGAGTCTGAGTTTTCATTCTTAAAGTGTCATCCACACCCATCCTATTACCAATAATATATTCTAGCTAAAAATAAAACTACTTCATATACTCAACCCATCTCTACTTCAGAAGATTCCAATATCACTGTAAAAGATGCACATTAAGCTCTAGTTATTTGTATACACAATAATTTTTTTCCCAATAGATAGTGCCACCAGAACATCAAGGAATAATACACTAATACAAACCTGAGGTTGTGCGTAGGGTATTTTTGTTCATATAGCCTCAAATACCAAGACCCATATGCCATAACTCAAAATATCTTCATAAAAACTACTTTTATTCCAATACTTATAGTATCACAATATACCGTATACACCTCACCAAACTCAAGTAGGATCATGATTGGTGCCGATGTCAATCACTTCATAAAATCTTGGAAAGCATTCTTATATGCTCAAGAATAGTCAAACATTAGAACCTTTTTGGCCAACCCTAAAAGGGAACTACCAAATGTGAAAAATCTTTTATGAATCACTGCTAATATCCAGCTAACCCTATGAATATACTGATATCCAATATGTTCTTGGGATGTTCTCAAAAAACCACTACTTTTACCTTCTCCGAGTCCACTAGTAAAGCTTCCTATGAGATGATGTGACCCAATAAGTGTACCTAATCAATCCAAAATTGGAACATATATAGCTTAGATTATAGAGGATTCTTTCTAAGTGTACTCAAGATGATTTCATGGTATTGGGCATGATCATCATGAGTCTTTTAATGCACCAAGTTTTCATCTACAAACACTAATGAAAACTGATCCAAGTACCAATGGAAGATTCTATTCATCAGGGACATAAACACTATTACTATTTTCATCCACCCAAATAGAATTATGATGAACTCATATAGTCTATACATGATTTTAAAGCATTCATTGATATATCTGATGTCCGAACACTCTACTAATGATACCCTTATACCAAGTCAATCTTTGAGAAAATGAAATGACCTCTCAACTAGTTAACAATTTCATTAATTTATGGAAGAGGATACCCATTTTCACTGTCTTCTAGTTCAAATTACTATAATAAAAACACATGTTCAAACTCCCATCATCCTTCTTAAAAAATAAAAGATATCCACAAGGTGTCATGTCAGTCAGATAAGTCCCTTACCCTCCAACCCCTCCAACTAATTCATGAGCTCGTGGAGCTCTATCAGAGCCATTCTGTATGATGGAATAGAAATAGGCTCAACACCCAACATGATCACAATTTTAAATTACACATATATCTTAGGTGGAAACCCTGATAAATCTTTAGGGAACATATCCTAAAATCTGTTCACAATGGGTGGAATGACATCATGTTTCACACCTCCAACATCCAATAACAGACTAGAAACCTAAATAGTGAGATCTCCTATTTGCTGATGAATTGGCCCTTCTTAGCCTGTGTAGATATCCTATTATCCTTGGTGAATATACTTTTCACCCCATGGGGATGTAAATGTCACTCTCCTTTGGTAAAAATATATGTGGGATCAGTATTATACTAACTTGTCTATACCCATAACTAGGTCAAAGCCTCACATGTTATGAATATATAGATCCCATATAAAATGGTACTCTCCAACTTCAAGATAATACCCTTGAAAAAATAGATGTCTTTCAAGAATACTCGCAATGTTCTATCTATCATCAAATCATCACACATGAATAACACCAAAAGGATT
This sequence comes from Viscum album, assembly GCA_963277665.1. Lineage (NCBI taxonomy): Eukaryota > Viridiplantae > Streptophyta > Magnoliopsida > Santalales > Viscaceae > Viscum > Viscum album. The sequence continues at coordinate 1,681,794,616 of OY728135.1, forward strand.
AAACCATCAAAATGTTTTGTATAAATAAAGGAATAAGAGGAACTAGCTAGTGTAGAATCTTTAACAATAATACATATCACTATCAACATTCCAACATCTCTATCTACAAGAGTATGATGAATGACATGTAATTGTGATTCCCCTTTTCCCTATGATGTAACCATAGACCCATTTTCTGCACCACTCTGTTGATATGAGCACTCTTTCCCATAAGTACCACATCAACTACCTCTACAACCTCAACTTGTAGAACTCCAGCTACCAGACTGATATGGTGTCTAAGATCCCCTTCCTGAACTCTGGTTCTATCAAGATCCTCAATCCCTACCAGTTTTCATGATTTTCATAAGATATCTATAGATTTACCATCCTTTCATAAGATTGGAACTCTACGGGTGGTCGATGATAATTTCCACGATCATGTATCTACAAACTACATTGGTGGCATACAATTCAGGTAAGGTCTTAGGTGATTGAACTTCTCCATGGACACACTTCATTATATCCCCCAGAATAAAACCATCATAGAAACACTTCTTAATCTTTGAAGATGTACCTCCTGATCATCCAACATCAACCACTTGTAATTCACTATAATCCACTCTTAGTTTCCACACATCTATGAGAGCCTAATCAGTAAAAACTCAAAAAATTTGTTTTTTCTAAAATTTTTAACTAGGTTATTAATATCACATTTAATTCCATCATAGAAACGCCTCAACAAGTATGTCTCATTTCCTTATAATGGTGGAGCAAGGAATTGGTAGTCTGTATAGTGTCTATCATAATCCATCAAGGACATAATCACTTGAGTCAAATTCAAGAACCACATAGATCACTCTTGCCTTAGTGTCTATGGATAGAATTTATTCAATATATTCTCCAAGAAGTACTTCCATAACTTACCATCAGCCTATCCATTCCAATATTGTACATCCCACCAGTTCTTCATTGATCCTTATAGAATGTACGTAGCTAACTTGACCCTCATATTTTTAGGTTTCTCAAACTGTTCAATTATAGTCTTGGTGGACTCAATCTAGAACTTCAATCCCTCAAGTCCATACTCTCTAATAAAAGTCAGAGGGTTCTACAAATGAAACTCATGCCTGATTTTAGATATAATCCTCACAAAATACCATGGGTCTCCTTCCATAGAATTCACTAACTGATCAAATTTCTCCAAGAACTTATCTCCTACCTCCTCACCCAAAACTATCATTTCCTTAGGTTCCATAACTTATGGGGAATCTCTAACCTTATCCTCTTGTAATACTATAAAAAATATTCATCATGAAGTCATAACTCTATAATTCCAAACACCCACCTTAGGAAAAATTTCACAACATTAACACATTTATGGGAAAAACAATATGCGACAACATTTCATTTCCCAAAACTCTGCCACACGGTCTAAGGTTCTATCACTAACCTTAACCAACCTACACCTAGGTCCTAGTTAAACAGTGTAAACACATTCTCATTGTTTAAGTTTCTCATTTAGACACCCATTTATTATCATCTTTAATAATTATTACAATAATTCTCAAGTTCATATCAAGAATAAATTCCTGTTAAATTTCACAAGAAATGAAAAATAATTCAAGTTCAACAACTTTCCCACAACATGTTTTCCCATAAATTTCTAAAATTATGTGTGTCACAACAATACTAAGTGCCTATAATGATGCATTAAAGCTCAATTCTCATGAATTACGAGGCCATGATTCAAATATCAACAAATATTCGAGAAAAAAAATCACGTAACACCATAAGTATGCCACCAAAGATGAAATAATATTTAACTATAAAAGACAATAGTAATAATATAAATATAAACCCTGGGTACTTGAGTTCTCCCCCATACATGGGTTAACCACTCCCCTGGATGAGCTCATAATCGAGGCCTGACTCTTCCTAGTCTCCTATAAACCTTTATTAAATATTAATACAATAAAAAGGAAAATAAATATTGTCTTTGATACCAATTTTTATCATCCCAATCTATGTCCCACACACCGGTCCCCTGAGACAGTCCGTTATATAACCTCAAGAAAGCATCCCCATTTTCTAGAGGATTCTAACTCGCAGCGAGGGTCTAATATCAGTAATGGGGATACTATACCCTCATTTTTAGAGTAAAACACTAGTGGAAAGAAATAATAAATAACCAAAAAATGATATAACCTAACAAAAAACAATCCAATATCACAAGAAGACCCAAACTTGAAATATATTATCAAAACTGAGCAATAGATATTCCATGATAGATTATGTTCCAAGTGTCAAATGAAATTCAAAAGTAAAGACAGCAACAACTCTGTATTGTGTCCCAAACCACGTCTTAGTCCCTCATCCATGATTTTTCCAGAATCATCTATCTAAAGTAATTCATTTTCCATTATCCTATCATGCAACCATGAAATCTACCTGGGTAACGATTAGGAATCTCGAGTAGGGTGTGAGTATAACTCAGTAGGCTACCACCCATGGCGTTTAAAATAATATAATATCAATAAGAGTGTAAAAAGTTTCTTAAATAAATAATTACAATGCATAAGTAAATAGTCATCACATTATTAGTTAATCATTATTTAACCATATAAAACCCCAGGTTCCTATAGACACCCGTACCTCAATACCTATTTCAGCCCATGCTGGAGTTTAAAGTAACCCTAAGGGATATCATATCTCATAATTCCATTATCAGCATTTTTCATTTTAATCAACACATGAATGAAATTATTACCATTCATTATCTCCATCAACACATGAATTCCATTAACACCATTCATTGTTCTAATTTAACACATGAATGACATTATTAGCATTTTTTGTTCTAAATTAACACATGAATTCCATTGTTACAATTATTTTTTCTAAATTAAAACAGCATTCCATTTTTACCATTCATTGTCACAATATAACATATTAATTCCGTTTTTACCAATAATTAATTCAATTCACCCATTTCATTAATTAACTCAACAATTAGTTAATCATCTCAATTCAATTATTAATTAAACAATTAGTTCATCACTCAAATACCATTAATTAATTACCCAATTACTTAATCATATCAGTCTTATTAATTAACTAAAAAATTTATTAATCAATATCCCATAATCAATTCAATAACTAAATATCTCAAATGAACTATCTCAAAAATTCATAATTGATTCATCAATTATTAATCTCAAATCAATAATATGAATATATTATAATTAATTCATCAATTAATAATATCATGAACATTTTCTCAATATCTCATAATTAATTAATAAATTAATTATCCAATTCACACATCTAAATATCACATAACTCACTCATCAATTAATTATATCAAATCAATAATCTCAATATATTATAATTAATTCATCAAATAATTATCTCAAATAAACTATCACAATATCTCATAAGTAATTCATCAAATAATTATCCAATTCAAAAATCTCAAAATATCATAATTAATCCATCAATTAATTATCCATTATCCATAATCCCAATATCCATAAGTTCACATTTCACTTAATTAATTAATTCACCAAAATTAATTAATTAAATCAAGAAATAAATTTCTAAAAATATAATAGAAATTATACAATCACATATACATAATTACAATCAAGAATAGGGGATTTGAATTATAGACCACCTACCTCAATTTTTTGATGTGCTATCTCTTAAAGAAAATCACCAATTTCAAGCGGATCAATCAAGAACGCAATAAATAACACGGTCAAACAAAAATAGATCACTTAAATATAGAGATAGATCAAAAAAATTCTATATATATATCCATAAAATCTAGATCTATATACAATAAATAAGAGGGTAAAAACTGAAAAAATAATGGAAAAATAAAGAGAGAGAGAGAGATGGTAAATCAATTGGGAAGAAACCACACACAAGAAGTGGTGTAGATCATCCAATCAGGATTCAAATTGACAACAATGAATGACAGATGTCCTTGGAATCTTTTTGGGAGGCTCTAGAATTAATAGAAATCGATTATTAGTGTAGAAAAAGGGGTATTATATTGGAGTTAATAAAATATTTTAATAATTTTCTAGGGAGTAAAATTTTTACTCATAGTTTGCTGCTTGGGGCACACGATTTCCCCTTACTATGTGCATTAACCATGTTACTCTTCTAGGTTTGTGGACAGTTTCATCTAAGAGGTCACACGGTTTGGAAAACTGTTTTTCTCATGAAAAACCCCTTTTTATAGGGTTTCATGGTTTATGGGATATGGTGCATGGTTAGGGAAAACCATGAGCCAACCTTTCACTACCCTCTTTCTTTCCTTTTTCTCAATTTCACACCCAAACACACCATAAGTTAAAAACAAAATTTAAAGTAATCAGAAAAAATAAAAAAGGTAACAAGTAAATGAGACTGATACATATCTATAAAAGGTTGGGTTTTTACACATTACAATGAAAAAACTTTGTTGTAATTCACTCTTTCAAAATTTTACAAGTTTTCCACTCACCTCACTTATAAAAGGCCACCTACTATCCCCCTATCTTTACACCTATAAATCCCTTTGTCTCAGCCAATAAATATAAAAATAACTTCCCAAATTCACTCCCTTAATCCTAGAATCCTTACTTTAGTCTTAAATCCAACTAAGGGAGTCATTTAGGGCAAACAAATATGAGATACCAAATGAAGAGGTAGTGTTCAAAAACAAATGTTTTTGTTTTATTTATTCCTAAAACCCATTTAATTATATTTATATAATGATTATATAATATCCTCATTAGCATAAATATGATTATATTTTCTTATGTTATGGGTACATCCTATAACCATAAACACTTCCATCAAATGGGTTACAAAATCATCATTTGTGATTATGGCGGACTATGGACCCACCAAACGATGTCATCTATTTTTATTTTACAACTTATAAAGGCTGGGAATAATGATGGACATACCATTTATATATTATATTATTTATTTATATGATTTTATTATGATTATAAAATTTTTATGTTACACATGCCTTCTAGATTTCCATTTTTGGGGCATACGATAATATCATTCGTGAGTACATCAGACTACCACCTCACGAAGCGATGTGATTCATTCATGCTTTACATGGAATGTATTAAGGATGGTTTTATTAAACATATGTGATATAAATGACATAAAAATGATTCTTTAATGATAATATCTCATATTATTTTATTTTTTTCAATCCCAAAAATAGAAATAATGTTCATGCGTATGTACGACTAAGAATCTGCATGAGTGGTGTATTTAATTTCCTATTTTTATCATTGATAGATTATTATAAATACGTATATATTAAATATGAATGAAATTTATATCACTTTTATCATTATTGAGACATTGAAAACATTATTAACATAATAAGATAAGAAATAAAAAAATCAAAGCATATATGAAAAACAAAGTGGTAATTACCCAAAATGTAACTTTAACATGGAATTTCTAGTTAACGGGTAATAAAATGGCATAAGGAAATGTTATATTGTATGAAATAAATTAATATGGTTCTTTCAAAATATTTATAATGAAATTATATTTATTATATAGGAGTACTGAATTTGCATTATGGAAGTCCAGACTTAAGGTATGGGATTTACGTCTCTCTTATTTCTTTTTTGAGACTCATGCTATATTTAAAGCCTCCTTCTTCTATGCGGTGTTATTTCAACATCCTTGGATAAAATAACACTAGAATGATCAACGAACTAGTGGGTCATATAGCCTCAAGTGTGCCTCTCCATATACCAGAGGCTTCTGACTAGTAGAGAGGGTCTAAGGAGGTGATTTTGGGGAGACTATACCCTAATGACCAGAGTAGTACAACGATATAAAAGATAATAAATAACCCACAAAATCATAAGCATTGATGAATGAAAGATAGAGTAGTAGAAGGATAATATATACTGAATATAAATGATGACCAATGCCAATATACAATAGATGCATGTATGTCATAATGATGATACATAACTAAAACAGTAGACATAAAAGAGGCAACAATATATAGTACAATACATGAATAAATAAAATATTTAAAATACTCAAGGGAAACCTACACAAGTATATTGATCTCAAGATTAGTGATGTGATTCTAAATACCAGTTATAAGAAAAAAACATAAGAAAAGTCGGTCATCATGCGAACATGAGGTCTACTCAAGTACCCCATTGCAATGACGGTTCGAGTAGGGTGTGAGATATAAATCCAAGTAGGTTACCGCCCATGATGTATACCACTGAATACAGTCCATGAATAATAAGTAAATTAGTGTGTAGGTAATATGAATAATAAAAAAACTAAATAAATAAAGAACCATTCGCTCAGGTTCCTAAAAGACACCAGGAAAGTTTACCTTCTCCGATTCACAGCTAGAATAAGTGTATGAATAGTAACCAAATGTATATAGTGATAATATATATATAGTATAGTTATATATTGAATCCACATATATTAACAAAGTGAGTGCAGATGTCAGTGCCATATACCTAGAATATTAGGTGCTGGCTGGATCGGACGTAACTCAGTTATCGATAACTAGTCCAAACGAGCCTATACTCTCCAACATAGGGTACATGCCCTATATCTCATAATGAGTGGGTGGTGTCATGCTCATCACTCAAGATGGTGGGTGTTCCATAATGTCAATAATTAGAATAGTAGTGAGTGTGTCATCTTGTCAACAATCAAAAAGGCATGTTGTGTGTGATGCCCATCATCTTAATAATGTCAATCGTGTGAGACACCCTGACTCAATACCCGATTTAATTGAGTGTGATACCTCCCTGCTAAACAAAACCCTTACCATCATCCCACCACCTATATTAATCCATTATAATCAAGGCATAAAAACTATAATAATTCACGTAAGCCATGATTAATTAATTATAACATGAGGCATGGGCATACCACACAATTCAATTCAATTTCAATAAATTCATTTAATATATTCAAGGAAATAAAGCCTTCATGAACATGTTATTCCGTTTAATAAATACCATTTAAGTCATTAAATGAAGAAAATGCATCAGGTCAATCTATCCCATTTATTTAAAGAAAACAACCATCATGAAAGAACTTCTCAATTAATAACACGCCATTGAATCTATCAAAGCCTATAAATTCATTTAACAAGGATCAAGGAGGTACTTATAAGGTACCATGGTCATATTGAAAAATTCTATTCATTTGTAATCCCATTCATTAAGAAATCCCAGCCATTATAAGGATCTTTGTCCATTATTAATTTAGATAAGAATGGTCCAAAACATAAACATTGAGGTGAAATGTCTAGAAAAAACATCTCAAAAAAGTAGTTCCAAAGAAATAAACCCCATAAAATTATAAACTACTAATCACCACTTTGTACTTTCTAAGACATCACACCTCATATTAGGGGTTTTGTTATAAAAACATGAATTTTTTTAACATACAATTTATTTAATCCCAATTGAAAATCACATTCAATTATCACTACTCAATTTTCAAAATAAAAAAAATTAGAAGGCTACCATCAATGTAAATTTCATTATCAACCCAAGATGAACACTTAGAAATAGTTTCTAGAATTTAATAAATTTATTATAATAGGGAAAAATAAATCCAACACACCAAATGGGTTTCTATGATCAGGTTTGGAATCCTCTAGTTACATAACAATGATCAATGGGTGCAACAGACAATGCATAAACTAATTTAGAGTGAAGTAAACTATTTTAAGGAAACAAGCAGAAAATGATATCATGCAGAACAATGATGCTACTTATGTATCATTGAAAATTTAAGGAAAATCCACATAAAACCTATCTTATGATTATGATGCTTTTATCATCCAATAACAAGGTCTTATTTTTTCTGGTTTGGAAGAAATCATAGAAACATATATTTTTATGAAAATAGGGAAAATGATATTACACCCTAATAATTTGGACCAGAAATTATTAAATGAATAATTATTTATAAAAATCAATATCCTACGAGGACATATCCATAGAGATAGATGGTGTTCGATTCAAACTTCAGATGTATGAGATAAGTCCATGCTAAGAATTGGAGGAGGAGAACCCATGAAAAATAAGAGGAGATATCATCCACTAGAGGAATAATAAAGAAAGAAGAAATGAGTTTTAAATTCATTAAGGAAAAAAAAAATTTAATTTCAACCTTAAAAATGGGAACATGGTTTGGCCAAACCATGTTCCAATAGTGTAGCTCCCACTACATAAGAAACCCACCTCGTGTAGTTGTTCCCCATGGTTTTCATAACTTTTCACGAACCATATAATTAATAGTGGATAGGTTTTTACTAAATGGCACTAACCATGTGGGATAAGAACATAGTTTGGTCAAACCATGTGCAGCCTGTGAGAACATACTTAGTGATTCAGGGCTCAATGATTCCACCTAACTCCACCGATTCATAACATCATTTAGAAACTTATTGGGTACTGCATATATCAATGCCTACTACCATGTGATTATAGAAGTATAATGACACATACTTGATACTACCCATAGTATTAACAGTCATATGAATTCAAGTATCTCATGGACTATGTAGAAATAGGCTAATAGGCTCATTATATTATATGATTGTAAAGGAGACTAACAACCTCTAGAGTCACCTATGGATGTAGAAAAGTGTCAGAAGACCTTCTAAGAAGCTATCCATACAATAGGAATGTCTCACATTCTAAAACAGATCATCACTTGATGATCACTTTCATAACAAGGTCAAAGATACCATAACCACTGATCTGAATAGGGGTGTCATTGGAAGATAAGAGTCCTACTAGGGAGAACGATACCTGAATGACCCCAAAATTCATAAAAAAATCATGAAAATTACCAATGAATTTAATGTCTAAGAGTGATACCTACATCGGGATAACCCCTCATGAAAGCATAAGTGTCGACCCTATAATTAGGTCACACCAAACATATTTTACTAGGACCTATGCCTATCATTTAATCCATTATTAAATTGAAAATAAGGCCAACAAAAAATGTTCGCATTTACTTTTTAAGGAAACTCAAGGAGAAGATTAAGGTACCCTTACCCAAGGTTTTAAACTAAGGATACAACTTTAGGTTCCATTTTAAATCAATTATATTGATTCCAAATAATTTTTTTTGAACATTTAAAAGATTTAAATAAAAACACAAAGGCATAAATGAATGTCTCATCAAAGTTTCTTTTTATACACAAACCATTTAAGGGTAGACCATCATAATTTGGCAGTTTATGAATAAGAATTCATTTTTATGTTATAATTTTTTTACTACCTATGAGGGTATATTTATGCTAACCTGGGTTTATCAGAATGAAACCCAATATCAGTTCCTTAACAATTATAATTTTAAACACCCATTACTATTTATATCAAAAGAAACATGCCCCAAATGACCTACTTGGGTCTAGTTGTTCCTTTAAGATGATAATCACATGATCCCCATGCCCATGTGGTAGAGTCACAAGACATTATAGAGGAAACCAATTCATTTATCTCAAAAGTAAATAGAATTTACATTCATAACCATTCCAAAATACAATATGGTCATATATCATGGTTTGATTATATGGGATTCCATTCCACAACCTATTAAGTGCCCAAGAACTTTATAGACCATAGTCTAGATCCAATTTAACCAAAACCAACTCACTATAAAATAAAATCTTTAGAAGCCTTTACATTTTAACAACATTCTCCAATTATTAACAAATCTCATGGATGTTTTAAGTATATATGTTAAAATTTCCCAATTACAAGGCTCCCATACACCTTAAAATTAAAAACTAGTTCTCGTTTTATCACAAAAAATAAATTCATCCCATAAAATCAATTAAACATATATAAAATAAAACAAGCTTGTTATCAAGAGAAATAAACATTCTATAAAAACAGAAGCACAATACAATGGTATATCAAGTTAAATTAATTAGGAAACATGGAATATAATCACGTGATCATGCTATAAACATTGGCATGCTAAAGGAAATAAAATCATGGAATAACACTCAAGGAACAAAATCTGATTCAGTAAGAAAGGTATAAATTAAACTACATGGAATGGAATATGAATCGAATTCGACTTTATATGTGCCTATAATGATGCATGTAATTCGAATTCCTTTCCATACCAGGATAAGGTAAAATACTATAAATTTAAAAAATAAAAAAGTATTGAAAAGTAAACCAGTTACTCAAGGTGAAATAATAATCCACTATAATAATGAACGACCTGAAAAAAATCCCATTCCTTACCACTTGGACTTTTCTTAGTGGGTGGAATGACCAGTCCTAGACATAACTATTTACCATGTGATCCCAAAGTCCATGAATCATTTCTACCAGCCCAAAATAGCAGGATAAGGCGAAAACCACCTCTGATACCACATTGTAATGTCCCAGCCCGACTGACCACTAGAATAGTTTCTAGAATTGTGGGTTATGTGGCCTCAAGAGAACCTCCTAATATGAAAGAGAATGTTGACTAGTAGTGAGGTTCTAACAAGGTGATTTTGGGGAGATTATACCCTAATGATCAGAGTAGGACAAAAGTATCAAAAATAATCAATAAACAACAGTAGTGGAATATCTAATTAATGAACAATAGAGAAACATAATAATAAAAAATACTGATTATAAAAGATGACAAAACCCAATATAAAACCTATCTATGCATGTAATAATGATGATACATAGCTAAAATAGCATAAATACAACTAAAAACAATATATAGTATAGTACGTGCTAAAGAAAAGAAGTAAAAGCCTCAAGGGTAATTCTCAATGGGCATCTGGAGCTCCAACTTAATCCAAATCTCCTAACTACCAGGTACAAGCATACAACACAAGATAAGTCCATTGTCCTACGAACAAAATGTCTTCCCAAGTACCACTATGCAATGGCAGCCTGAGTAGGGTGTCATATATAAATCCCAATAGGATACCACCATAGTGTCTAATGTTGAATCTTATCTGTGAATTATAAGTAAATTAGTGTGCATGTAATATAAATAAAAAATATTTAATAAATAAACAACCACCTACTCAAGATTCTAATGGACACATGGAAGATCTACCTAAATTGGATCATGGCTGGAATAAGTGTACGAGAAGTGTCCATATGTATATAGTAATAATATATATATATATATAGTATTGTTATATATTTCATCTTCTTATATGAACCAAGTGCATGCAGAGGTAAGTGGCCATATACCTGGACTACTAGGTTCTTACTAGAACAGGTGTAACTCAATCAGCCAAAACTAGTCTAAATGAGCCTATAAGCTCTAAGAGAGGGTAAATTCCCTATATCTCATAATGAGTGGGAGACGTCATGCTCTTTACTCCAGATTATGAGTGCACTGTAATGTCAACACTCAAAATAGTAGTGATTTCACCTTCATGTTAAGACTCAATAAGGGACATGGTGAGTCATGCCCACCATCTTGATAATGTCAATGGTGTGAGATGCCATGATTCAACACACGATGTAAGAGAGCCTGATACTACCATGCCAAAAAAAACCCTTTCCATCATCCCAAATCCTATATCAATGGGTAATAATATTTATAAAAAATTTTAATCAATGAGGCACTACCCCTCATGCTTTATATTTAGAAAGACATTATAATCAAGGAATCATAATTATAAAAATCCACATAATATATTATTATTTAATTATTACAAGATGGTTGGTCATACCACCCATTTCAATTCCATTTCAATAAATTAATTTAATGCTTTCAATGAAAGAAATATTCCATGAACATGTCATTCCATTTAATAAATATTATTTAAATCACTCCTGGAAGGAATTCCATCATGTAAAGACAACCTATTTATTTAAAGAAAACAACCATAATGAATAAAATAATCAATTAATAACATGACATTGAATCTATAAAAACATGAAAATTCAATTAAAAAGGATCAATGAGGCACTTAGAAGGTAACGTGGTATAATTGGGGAATTAACTACATTTTAAATCCAATTCATTATGAAAGACAAACCCTTAGGAGGAGCTTGGTCCATTAGTAATTTAGATAATAATGTTCCAATATATTCACTTATAAGGTTCAATGGTTAAAAAATTTTTTTATAAAAAAATGGATAGCCACAACAATACGGCCTTACACATTATAAACTACTAATAATCACTTTTCAATTTTGAAGACATCACACCTTATTTGAGGGATTTTATTATAAAAACCTAACATTGTTTAAAAAAATCGTTTAATCAAAATTAAACATCACATTTAGGGATCAATACTCACTTTTACAGAGAAATATATTAAGTAGGCTACCATTAATGGAAATTCTATTATCATCCCAAGAAGAAGGCATAAAAGGTGTTTTTTGTAATTAAATAAATAAATTATAATAATGAAAAATAAATTTAGCACACCCAAGGGGTGTCCATGATCAATGTTGAAATCCTTTATTTACATAAAAATGATAAACAGGTGTAATACATAGTGCGTAAACAAATTTAGATCAAAGAAAATAATTTTTGGGAAATGTGTAGAAAAGTATGGCGTGTGGTGCAATGATTATATTTTTGAATAAAAAAAATTAAGGAAAAATCCCTAGACCACCTACCTTATTCATAGTATTATTTACTCATAAAATATCAAGGTTTGATTTAGTACAATTTAGAAGAAGTTGAATGAGAATAAAATTTCCAAAAAAATAGGGAAAATGAATTTTCACTATGATAACTTGGTTGATAGAAGATTAAATGAAGAAATATTTAAAATAAATTGATATCATATAAATGAGAATGTATAGAGATCAAAAAAAAATTGATTAAGGCTTTATATGGAGGAGATATAGCCAAGCCTATAAGAAGGAGGAGAACAACCCACATCATATAAGAGGAGAGCTCACTTATTAGAGGTAGAATAAAGAAAGATAAAACGAGTTTTAAAAATATTTAAGGAAAAAATGTAATTTCACCCTAAAAGTGGGGTCGTACCTTCTGGACTCATGGTTTGGCCAAACCATTTTCCAACTACGTAGACCCCACTTCCTTGGAAACCCACCTCACACAATTGTGCCACAAGGTTTTCCTAACTGTGCACCAACTGTTTGATTAATTGTGAATAGGTACTGCCTAAGTATCACTTACCTTGTAGGATATGCATATGGTTTACGAATACCATGTGCAACTTATGTTATTCACATATTCTCACCTGCATAAGTCACACAGTTTTCTGTTGGGGGCTGCTGAGTTTTAGAAAAACTGTGTTATTTGTTCAGACCACCAAAATTTGGATATTCGGTGCCTGATGCTCCCAAAACACAATGGGACTCCCAAATAACCTCTTGGTCCTTTACCCAGGTATATAAAGAACACCCTGATGTTTTCCAACTCTTGGAATTATGTTCCAAATCTCAGTTCAAAGAACGACTTATCCACTAAATGCTAAAATTCAAATTCCCTTGGAATTTTATACCTTGGCTCAAAAGATGGTTTGTTACATATATAATACCAAATAATGTATTTTATGAGTCTTATACATAAAATTTTGGTATTTACACATCTATTTGAGGTTATCTCTTTCACCTGTTTATGGTTTCAAAGTTACCAATGCGGAAAGAGAAGTTTTTCACAATTTTCCTTATTTTAGACTATTTCGTAGGTCCTTGAAACGAGATATTCTATATTTAGGAATACTTTTTTTCCAGGTGGTTTCCATTGGATTTATTCCTGGAACTAGAAACTTCCAATAGTTTTTTATCTAAAGAGGACCTTCTTTCTAAAGGCTGGTGTTCATTTATGTTTTAAACTTTACGATACTTAAGAACATGCATTGGTCGAGAGGATGGGAGGTCAGACTCATCACACCCTTTTGGGGGAAATTATTGGCTACTCCGGGACACACTTTGAAATTAAAAATATTTTCAAGAATCCTTATTAATTCACCAAGTATATCATAATTATCCCTTGGAATTTAAAATCACTTATTTAACATGTATAAATTTTATAGAATTATCAGTATATATTCAAGGTTTTCTATCAATGGTATCCTCTAATATACTAATTAGAGATTATTTTAATCACTATTTATGATGATACTAATTTTTAAGCTACTCAGTGGGGCACTCTGGAGTTTATTTTCATCCAGGGAGATGAAGGTTTATTCTGATCATGGGATCGTTCTCATAAAATGCACTACCTACATATCCTTGTGAAAGGAATCAGAACCCTCTTAGTTTGGTGACACTTAATGGGACACATCATACCTTTTAAGGTCATGTGATAAGGACCTCTAAGCGGAAGGTTCTTAGTTATAACATAGTGTGGTACTTATGTTGAAACATCCCAAGGAACTTTGGAAAGGATATAGGTTTCCAAATAGGATCAAACCCTATTGAAAGTATGGACCAAAGAGAACAAGGTTGATTTAAAGTTTTGGGTTTGAACCTCAAGGATGCTTCCTATGTATCACATATGGATGGGAATAAAATCCCACATAGTTCGATGAATCTCATAAGAGATTACAATCCTCCGAGAAAGATGATTTTGGGCTTACTTCCTAAAAAAGGATGCCTAAATTGTTCTGAGGATTGTATTTGGGGCTTATTTCCTAAGGAGGATTCCCAAATTGGGGGAATTAGGGTTGGATTACTAAGGAGGATATCCAGTGAGCTCGAGCCCTGAAAGAACTTTCAACGTATCCTGAATTAAACAGGAATCAGAGTTCTCATAGTTAATTCTAGTGAGTGTTTGTGCACATGTTGTAATCATCACATATCTCTAAGCCCACGTGAGTCATGCTCGGTGTGAGAAACAAGAGGATGTGAAAGATTCAACAATGAAACTTCACACTTTTCTTACTCCACTGATGGAATAGGGTGAGGCGATGGTGGAAGAGGGCGGGGTGATGAGCCCTCCCTCTATTCTCTTCACATTGTACAAGGGTCCAAATGGAAGGAAGAAGGGGTGAAGGTGAGGGGCTTATACCAGGATGGATGCCCTGGAATTGGTTCTGGTAGGGGAGGTAGACTTCTATTATACTCGCATGGAATGGCAAGTGTGAAGTGTACCTTTCCTACCAGATAACTAAGGTCCCAGGTCACCTCTTTGAAAAGGGAGAGGCCTGAAGCCCACCATCTTTGAAATCGAAAACTTCCCAACACTGTTATTGGGAGAAAATTCCATGTTACTGTAGATATAGAATCCCAAAAAACATCCCATGAATCTTAAACCCATTGTGAAAAAATGTGGGAAACCTCTAATTGCGGAGATACAAACCCAAATTGGAGACCCGCTGATGTGCCTTACCCAATGGTTTGAGAAGTCAGGAGGTTTTTGGGGAGGTTTCAACTTAGCCCCTTTTGAATAAGGTAACCAAAGAAAGAGATACCTCTCCATGAAAGGATTCAAAGGGTATTTGAGTTTTTTTGCGTAGGTACCTCGCGAAGGTATTCCACGTAGGTACCCCGCGCTACTCAATCGCACATGTATAGCGCGAAAATGCACTGTGCCGTTGTACCGCATAGGTATGGTGCGCAAGTATACCGCGTAGGTATGAATGTTTACTGAATAATTTGAAGAACTTAAAAAACATGCATATTCCCTTTAATTATCCCTTCTCATAGAGTGTAGAGAACTACCTGAGACAATTTGAGAGATCTAGGCGAAAGAGCTACGCAATGGGAGATTTAGAGAGTCTTTAAAAAATTTTCAATCTCGAAATGGGGAGCCCAAGGGTCCTATTTAAAGGCACGGATGGGCATGGCCGAAAAAACTTGGGTCGCGCAGATATGCCGTGTAGCTCCACCGCGTAGGTGCTCCACGCAGAGGAATCTCAAATCTCATGTCGTGTAGTTCGGACGTGTATCCCAGTCATGCAGCTCGGATGCATAGCCCTAGCACGCAGTTCGGACGCATAGCCCTGTCACGCAACTTGTCCACAGAGATATTTTGTGAAGATTTTGTATATTGGTTGACGTTTCCTTTGAACCTTTTGAATCTCTTTAAGGGGTGTCAACAAAATGCCCCCCTCAGGATTGGATCTGAAAATATAAAAAAGTGTGTCATGTCCTGAGGAAATTTCGCACAGTTATCTCGCATAGATATGTCACACAGCTATGGCGCACAAATATGCCACATAGGTCTTCTGTTGCCTATAAATAGGTTTCAACCTTTCTCTTTTTTTTTCTTCACCTGTTATTTCCAAAGTTTGGAGCTCTCGTTACGTAGCTCGCTCGTTTAGGAGCATCGTGTTGTGCTCTTGTGTAATTATCTTGAAATTTCTTTAGGGTAAGATTATTTACACGATAGAGCTACTCAAAAAGGACTTTACCGATAGAGTTCCGCTGAGATCTTTATTGAAGGACTTATGTTACTGAATTTGTCGAAGGACCTTGTCGAAGGATCTCGTCGAAGGACCTCGTCGAAGTACCTCATCGAAGGACCTTGTTGAAGGACCTACGTGACAAGTTTCCTTTACCAATTTTCTTACTTTCTTCTTTAGAAATCTGATATTTAATTTTGGTCATTCTTTTGCAGGAAAGAATAACTCATTTGATGACCCATACCGAGGAAGCTAAGGCTCGCCAAAGTGAAATGATGAGGATTATCGGGAAAGATTATTATGAAATTGTTGAGAGTACTCTTCCTGGGATATGGAAGGGTCTAATTCCGTACCAGCGTGACTATCCACAAAGTCCTTACTTACCTCTGTACAGGCATTGAATTTTCCAAGACACCCATTTTCCATCTATTAAGAAATACATTCCAAAGAATTGGTTTCTTCAGTATTCCAACTGTAACTGCATGAATATTAGTGCAAGGGGGTTCCAATACAAGAAGGAACAATCCCTATTAGTTTCATCCTTTATAATAGTGGTTGTGCTCCAGATATGAAGGATCATGTTGTAGAATCAAGACCACATTGTTATGATTCCACTTTATGAGATTCTCAAAAAGATCAATTGAATGGTTGGAAAGGAGATTGGGACCTTCATTCTGGAGGGGGTGTGAAACCCAAGTGGATATGGGCATTTTGGGTATGTCAGACTTGTGTAGAATTCAGAAAAGAATTATCAGATGTTCAAATTCATGAAGCTGTCTAGATGAGGAAAACTTATGTTTACAAAAATGAACTCATTCCTGAATTACTAAGCCGATGGAGCCCACAAACAAACTCCTTTCATCTGACGCACTACGAAGTTGTTATTAGTGTTTGGGACGTTTACCAAATAGCTGGAATTCCTATTCTTGGGGAAATGTATGATGAATTCATCCCACCTACTTGAACATGGGGTGATGTTACCAGAACACCACCGCTGACCCATGAATTATTTAAGATAGTGAAGAATTTACCCAAAGATAAGAAATATATTCATGTTAGAGTATGGATGGAAGCTTTCTTAGAACCAAATACAGAGAAAGGTCCAACCTGTGGACATCCTACAATTTTTCCTTCCTCCAATAATCGAGGCAATTCAGGAACATATTGTCCTACACTAGAAAGAGGTTATTACAAGCGCTAGGGTTATAAAGTAAAACCTGATATATATTCAATAGTACGCTTAGCTTCCTTCCTTTCTATGTGGATAAGTGTTTATTTTCTTCCAGTTCGTGAATCTGGTGGTGGTGTAAGATCAGGGAATTTGGTAATTGTCGCTAAATTGGTAGAGGGGAAGTATATTGGTCTAGAAACCTCTGTTTTGGCAAGAATTTACCATCTCCTACTGCATTTATACAATGGGAAGGATCCATTTAGAATTGCGGGGCCATTTCAAGTGTTGTGGGGCTAGATTATGACACATTTTTCTTCATACTCAGTATTGAACTCAGTCAATGTTCCTAATGGTCGATTCACCCTATTTTTACAGAATATTTCTAGTATTATGCCTCTAAGCTTGAGACCTAATGAGGTAATAATGGTATTGAATGTCTTAGGAGAATTCAACTTCTTTCCTTTTGGTAATCCAACAACTGGAACATTTATTGATGATGGTAATGGAGAGCATGAGCTAAGATATTATATGATGGAATTTTGGGATGGTGTACTATCAACCGGGATTGATGGTGAAATTATCTGTGAGGCTTATGTTCCCTACAGGTTTGCTCATCAGTTCAGGTTTCTTCAACAGTCAAGCACCTTTCCACCCACACATGTCAGACATGAGAAGCACCCATTGGTAGCATGACAATTATGGATTCTCATAGCTTTAGAGATATCCAAACTGTCAATTACATTACCTCCACTAGATGCATCAATCAGATTAGATGCTGGGTATGCCAAATCTTGGGTTTCTTCATATCCTCAAGGGGCTCTGACAAAAGGAGTATATCGAGTGGCGGCTACAACGACTGTCGCATGTGAAAATCATGGCAAGAAGTCCAAGGCTAATGATGATATAGAAATTTCAGAGGTTTTAGAGCCCTCAAAGAGTCTTCGAAGAAAGTACACTAGGAAGAACAAGGCTAAAGAAGAAATAACTCCAACACCAAGGCGATCCAGTCACCACCATCAAACAGAGATTCCTATTCCACCTGTCGAATTTTCTGAGGAAGAAAGGTCTGAATAATATCTTCAATCAGAAGGTGTCGAACCTATTACACAAGAAACTAGGAAAAAATCAAATTATGTGTGACCTTCATCCATTCATTACTGGGAGAATATAACTCTTGATCCAAGGGATGCTTGGGAATTTCTTCAAAATGGAATTCGAATACCAGATATTGGTGATATCAAAGCACCTTCTGATTTCAATCCGGAAAATAACTTGGCTAAAGTAAAAAAGTATATTATGGAGTTAGAGACTTTTATATATGCAACTGATGAACAAATCTCAGCTTCTAAATGAGTATCTCATATGCTGGACTTAGGAGTCTTCGAAGGGGTAATTATCGACTCTGAGGAGGAGTGGGATATTTATATTAATACTGAGAATGTATTTCCATTTTTTTCTTTCATCTCAAATCTTATTTATAATTTTACATCATTAATCATGAAAAAAATGTATCTCTGTAGCTTGAATGTAGAGAAAGAAGATCAATAATGATTCTTGAATTGCCTCAGCATAGTCCTGCAGGTTCTCCCATTAGCGCAACGAATAACCCTCCTAATTTGCCAGAAATTTCTCTAGGAGAAAGAATCATGACTGGGGTAATGGTGACAGATAATCCTCAACCATTACCTCAAGTTTCCTCTGATAAGAGAAGTGTTTCAATCTATCCTAAATCTTTTCAATAGAAACAAAAAAGAGAAATGAGATTTCGTCAAAATTTTCACCGAAAGAGTAAGTATTTATACAATCTTCAGAGCATACAATTTTCTCAAGACATTCTGGTAACCATGTTTTATCCTCTTATAGGATCTATGTCTCTTTCCTCTCTCAAGGGATTAAGAGATGATGCTCTACCACTAGAAAACAAAATCCTAGGGGAAACCCAGGTTCATGCTGACGTATCCGTATCGTCAAAATATTAAGCTATACCTGATCCTGGCTTTGTTGAGAGAGAGGAAGGACATGGTAAGATTAAATACATATCCTAGTTATTTTTTTGTTAAAGGATCCTGAAAATAATAAATTCTGATATTTCTATTGTTTTAGAAGAAAAGACTAAAGATCCAGGGCATTCAGAAACCAATGATAAAATTAACCCATCTAATGCTGGAATACCAATTGAAGATTCAGCAGAACAAAATGTTAGCGGAGCCAATTTGGGAATCAACCAAAATTTATTGGATACCTTAAATAGTGAGGATTCTGTAACATTTCAGGCCTTATATACTGAAATGATGGACACCCTTAATCCGGATATTTATATTCTAGGTTCCATCAATGAGTTTGAAGATTTCCA
The DNA here is from genome assembly GCA_963277665.1 of Viscum album. Lineage (NCBI taxonomy): Eukaryota > Viridiplantae > Streptophyta > Magnoliopsida > Santalales > Viscaceae > Viscum > Viscum album. The sequence continues at coordinate 1,681,814,473 of OY728135.1, forward strand.
TATGGAATTTCAAGGAATTAAGTCCCTATTACTACATTTTATATACATAATTTTTTCTTCAACTTGATTATTTACATAAAAATACACCTCATGCAGCTTTATCTGCAGAAAATGTCACAAAGGATCTTCATGAACAGGGTGTTCCACTTTATCCTTTTGCTGGGTCTGAAGAAACACTTACATAGGATCCTTCATCAGAAGAAGTTTCGGAGCCTTCAAATGTCATATCTAAACAAATTCAACCCCCTCCTCAAGAAAAACCTGCTCAAAACACCAGAGCTAAAAATACAAGGAATGAATACAATCAAGTTGCTGACTTATTTTTGGGTAAATATATTCATCCGTATGAGTCATATTTGTTTCCTCCATTTGAAACTAATAATGGCATTGATTTATTATTTAGGGTTATCAGCTTCCAGATCAGAGGGTGAAGATTCTACCATCCCAAGAGAAGTAGAACGAAACAATTCTTTAAACAACCTGTTTACAGAGTACATTTTACCTCATGGTAGTGACTCAGATTCAGATTTAGAGATGCAATATGCTATTGGCATGGCACGTATGAAAACATGGGAGTAGATCTGGAACATAATTGCTAAAAATCCTTTAGATGAATTATCATCCCATTTTCAAAAACTTCCATCATTATTCTGTGTGTTTGGATTTGGTGGATTCAATTACTGGCCGGTCTATGATGCCATGAAAGAGACTATCCGCAGATGGGATCAGGAGCATAAACTACAACAAGATTTGGAAGATGCTAAATGACTCGCCAATATTAGGGGATTTAAAGATGCAGTGGTTGAGGTAGAGGAAATTCATAAAAAGAAATCAGTCTAGATTATCCAACAAATCAAAGAATCCACGAAGGAATTATTATATCTTCAACATCAACTGGATGCTGTTCATCACAGGCATGAGCAGCTGAATTAGACATTATGAGAAACCCAATTGGAGGGGATAACTGCCATTTCAACAGCTAAAGAAGCACTTCATCAGGTAGAGGAGGCTGGAGTTTCTCAATTATCTCAACTTCAATAGGCAGTTGATAGAGCTTATGAAGTGGTTCAACAAATGAAAAGTCATATTGAAAGTTTATTTTAAAACATGATAGAGAGGCTTCGGTTTGTGGATGGACCTCCATTTTTACATAAAAGAAAGAAATTTTGTTTCCAATCATATACATGCCTTAACTATTGTTCTTCTTTCCTGATTACAATATGAAAGGTAAATGATGATAAGGATTACTTTATGTTAAACAATCATCATTATAATAAAAATAATGAGGTGCTTAAAATTTTCTTATTAATCCGAGTGATTTAAGGAGCATAATTATATTATTACTAGGGTTACATGGATAACCCCACAAATTTTGTATCTTTTGACTTTTCATTTCTCAATATTACCTACATCATACAAAAAATGTATATTTAGTGAGCTGGGACTCAACTTTTGTTCAGAGCTCCCTTTGCGGGTTCTTAGTCCGATGAGTATCAAGTCTTTTGTTACTGGCAGTTTATAGTCATGCATATTGGACTATAAAATGCTAATATTTAGGGTCGAATAGATTTGACATTAAATTTTTGAATTAGATCCCAAACAAAACTTCATTATAGCATCCCGCCTTTTTATCACATAAACTTTCATTACATTTTACAAAACCGAGGATCTTTAAGGTTCAGTGTCTTGGAAACCAGGAACTTAAAACATGAAAACATAAAAACATTCTTATTAAGCACTTGAAAGGATTCTCCTCATGTTCAACCTAGGTTCATTACTAAATCTCATAACCTGGGGACATACATCAAAATAAAGGGTGAGTAGAAGTCCCAGTAAGGGAAACAAGGGAAACATTTAACATGTGATCTTGAGATACATCAATAAAGTCATGAAAAGAACTTTAAGGAATGAAAATGAAATCATGAGGAATATCATAATAGAAATAACATTTTTTCATAACTTGAAGATGTGGATACAACATTTAATATTGACAATCATTTCGTTTCACCAAGGTCCATCCCCAAGGTGTCATTAAAAATTACCAAGGTTATTCACCAAGGTATCAGTCTAAAAGGTCATCTCTAGAGATTATGTGTTTACCCAATGCATTGGAGCGCTATCTGAGCACACCCTGGACATGTTTTTATTATCATGTGAGCCACATATATCATCATCAATAATTTCATAAAAAAGACATATATCATAAAATAAATGGGTTTCATTTCATAATCATAACGTTTTAAAAATTTCTTTAAAGACATGATCTTTATGTCACTTTAAACCCATGGAAAGGGAAAGCGGGTTTCATGTATGTAAATCCCAAAATTTAAAATAGAAAATTTTGATATATATGTGAATACACTTGTAGAAATAAGAGATTTGAGTATTCACTTAATAACATAAAATAATTTTGAGATAAAGAGGGAGGCATTTTGAGACGAAAACTATGCAGCATAACGTCTACGATACATGGTTTTAGAAAACATTGAAAAGAGAGGGGACATGGGTCACCCACTCAAAAAGGATACATAAAATAGTAGGGTAACATAATATATAGTATTTAAGAACATGGTAATGAAATTTTAATGATATACCATATGAAACGAAGAACTTGAAAGGAAGACAAAAATAATATTTCTCTTATGAGAATTCGGCAGCCTAACGGCATCACTTAAAACTTCCAAAAATGGATTGACGAGATCAAATAGGGTCTATCATAATATGAACATAAATGATCAGTATGATATATATAGAGATCATACCCCAACATAATAAAAAGGAACATGAAATACTTGACATGAAAGTAGATCTTGAAAACGAGAAGGGTGAAAGAACCCCTTAAAAATTTGGCAGCCTAACGACGCCACTTAAACTTCAACAAAAATGAATTGATGAGATAAAATATGGTCTCTAATCATATGAAAATAAAATATCAGTATGATATATTTAGAGATCATACCCCAACATAATAAGAAGGAACTTTCAAGACTTGACATGGAATTAGAACTTTGAAAAAGGAGAAAGGTGAAAGAACCACTTAAAAATTCGGCAGCTTAACGACGGCACTTAAAACTTCAAAATACTGAATTGAAGAGATCAAATGGGGTATCTCATCATATGATCATAAATGATCAGTATGATAAATATAGAGATCATACCCCAACATAATAAAAGGGAACTTGAAAGACTTTACATGAAAATAGATCTTGAAAAATGAGAAGGGAGAAAGAATCCGTTACAAAAATTTCGGCAGACTAACGACGCCACTTAAACATTCATAAAACGAAATAATGAGAGTAATAGGGGGCCTCTAATCATATGAACATGAAAAGTGCATTAAGAGGAATATAAAAGAACATACTTTAACATAACAACATGGAGCATAAAAGAAATTACATAAAAGAGATTTCATGAAAAGAAAGAGAGAGGTCGGATCCCTTACCTTTAAAACGTAACTCTTAAAACTAAAAGGTTGGGACCTTGAGGGCTTCGGGGCACCTTGGGAGGACTCCTTGGGAGGTAAGGAGACCAGAACTTCGTTGAGGATGGTTTTGGAGTCGAATGGATGAGATGAGGGCTTGGTATTTATAGGGAAAGTGAGGGGACAAGGCATTAATGGCCAAGGGACACCTCAAAAGTGGTTTTCTCAAAACCATGTGCTCTCCCATGATATTTCCCATGAAGTTAGGCCACATGGGGCCCCCAATTCAATAATTCATCAACTTTGTTCGGCCAAAACTTAAAATATCTCATGAAATCATCATGACACAGTTATGACGTCATTAAACATACTGAAACCCTAAAACTGTATTTTTACTATTCACTGAAAATTCAACTTTCTCAGAAAAATCCCAAAATTTCACCTTAACCAAATATCAATGCTATGATTTCAAAAATGAACTCCATTTTATAAAAATAATTTTCTAAATATTTTTAATTTATTTTTTAAATAAATACACTATTCACCGAAAATTCATTTTTTTCAGAAAAATCCCCAAAAATTACCTTAACATAATATCGATGCTCTGAGTTCAAAAATAAAATCCATTTTATAAAAATAATTTTCTAAATATTTTTAATTTAAGTTCTAATTAAAAAACACTATTCACCCAAAATAACGAATACTTGAATAATAATTTATGAAACCGTTATTTAACCATTTTATTGAATCACATTACTTAATCAAGGTGACTAGATTATATTAATACTTTATCTAAGTGAGATTACTAATCCATTTGGTCACATTACTAATCCTAAGCATAAAATCACTATTCATAATTTACTATTCATCAAAAAATTAAGTTGATCTTATTAGACTCTAAATTTCATACTGAACATAATTGTAGAAGACCATTTTTTGAAAATCATTACACATTTTTAATTATTTATGGTTTACATAAACATTTTTTAAAATATCCTTTCTCTAAAATTCACCAAAAATATGCATACTATATTTATCTGGACATTTGAAAAGTCATAAACATCATCATAAGAAGAAATCCCAATTTTAATTTAAAACAAAGGATTACACAAGGTAGTTATGGTCTCCTTACATAGCCCCTTATCACACCAGCATAGGACCTAAGTGTAAGGTGTGCTAAGGTGAGAGAATCCGAGGGAGGCTCGGCCAACATCGCATGAGTAGTAATTTCTATCAGTATGAAATTCTCACAAAGGCGATCCCGTTATAGCTTCACATGATGAAGTTCAGATTGGGTTTGGTCCAGAGCAAAGCCCAGTGGTGCTACCTCTTTCCCAAGTTCTGTTAGATGGGCTTCGATCGGTCCAAGACTACTGGGTGAGGCCATCAAATCTTCTTTCTATAATAACTAACCAAGATTACTTGTATTTAGAGACAATAATCAAATCGTTTAGTTTCCAGCGGTCATATTGACCAATAGTCATATACCAGTCAAAACCCAACGGTCTCATTTTAATTATACTCATGTTATCAAATGAAACATTTTTGTTGTGTATAAAAATAAAATAAAATAACACATAAAATTAGGAAACAAGATTTAATCAAAATGTCAGTTCGTTACATTCATGGCTAAGAATTTCTTTAACATTCTTTAAATATTTCCAAGGGGATTTTTTTTTCATTTTATGTATACCAAATCTTAAAGTCTGCATCACCATAATGTGTGACTTTTCCAGGAATGAAGTTACCATTACTTGACAAACCCGTTATGGGGGCTACATTATGTAGGGTCAACTAGAGCATATACTGCATAGTCAAATAGTGGAATCTTTTGACTGACAGGCCTGTTGTGTAGGCAACTTATGAAAGGCTGCCTAAGAGAATGTACTACATAGTCAGGAAAATGATCTCTCAGAAGTTTGACATTCTATTGTTAAAAGTTAAAGAAAATTTATGGAGATTCAGATTTTCCAAATCATAGAGTTTGGTTTATGGAGAAAGGTACCTGAATATGGAAAGGGTATCTCTAATCAAGATATCCAAAGAATCAGAGGAATAAGACTTTTACAATGGTCTGACCCAAATGTAAAAGATATGGTGTCTGTAGTTTTAGGTCATACAACTAGGACCAGAAATGGAAACAATGTATAACATGTAGTCAAGTGATTTCAAGATTATTTCATAGTGTACCGAGAACATGATGAGGGAAATGTGTAAACCATGGTCTTTAAGACTTTCAGATTACGAGATAGATAACAAGACAAGTATACTTGAATGACTGTTTTAAAATATAGATTCTTTTATATTTCCATCAAAGATTAAAGGTGACAATGATACTATAACCAAGAACAAAATTACCATTACTTGACAAACCAGTTATGGGGGATACATTATGCAGGGACAACTAGGGCATATGTTGCATAGTCAAATAGTGACATCTTTTGAATGAAAGGCCTATTATGCAGGAAACTTATGCAAGGCCGCCTAAGGGAACGTACTGCATAGTCAGGCAAAAGATCTCTCAGATATTGAAAACCTTGGTACCAGAAACCGTAAGAAAGATTATGAAAATCCGAAAGAAAAATTCATGATTAAGAGTGTGAAATATGGAATGGGTTATGCCCAATGTATATAATAAATATTTTAATCAATATTCTCCATAAATTTGATTTCCTTTAAATATATCTGACTCATATGTAAAATGGAGGCTTTATTTGTTTCCATTGAATGAATATGGTAATGTGTACTTTTAAGTCATGCAGTGAGGACATTATACTATGCAGTTTTGAGTCATACAGTGAGGAAATTGATAAACCCATAAGAATTTGAAAACACCCTATTTATATAAATAATCCATTTACTTAATTCCTAATCCCACGTGAGCTATGCTCAGTGTGAAAAACAAGGAATAGTAAGGGTTCCTTTTATAATATAAAGGAGATCTAAGTGAAAAATAGGGGTGTTAAATTTCCATTTAGTTTAACGTCATGCGGTAAGGACGAGAATGAACCAATATGAAATAAAATACACATTGTAACTAGATTAAGGGATAAAAGTTAAATGTCATTATGTGTCTTGCTGGATAAAGAATCAATTCATGCATAGTTCTTAAAACATTTCCTATGTAAATTTGATTCTTATTCCAGAAATAAAGGGGGTTTTGTTGATGTTGTTTTTATCACGGCTGGGCCCAAAATTTGAGATTTAGGTGTCTCTATGTATCTCATTGGAAAGAAAAATAAATGAGAATCAAGCCGTACGTAGTTCTTGAAACAATCATTCCTCATGTTAATTAGATTTGTCATAAAAAATGGGGCTTTTAACACATTCTAAGAGAATGGTAAATCTTAAGACATAAAATGGTATACGGACCAAATCATAAATCATAAGGAAACACTCTTTATAGATTTCATTCATACACTGGAGGAGAAAAGAAAATAAGAAAATTTTATGATTGTGGTTGGGTCCCGAATTGGAGATTCAGGTGTCTCTACGTATCTCATTGGAAAAAATGAGAATCAAGCCATACATAGTTCTTAAAACTTGGTCTCTATGAAGATCTGACTCCAACATAAGAAAGAGGGGGACTCATGTACTACTAAGGAGTAGTGATGATGTTAAAAATATTTACTTATGGAAACTTCTAACGTCTTATAGAGAAAACGTTAGTTGTACAAATGATGTCATACAATTTAACATCATGCGACAAGGACGAAAACTCTATAAACTTTTAATGTCATGCTACATGAATGCTTATGTTTGTTATGTATTTTAACATCTTGAAACTAGGATATGAGGACTGTGAAGTTTAATGTCTTGCAGTTAGGACTTGGTACCGTGCAGTTTAAAGTCTTACAGTTAGGACTTGTTATGAAAAACGATACAAAGTATTTCTTCAAAAATCATGCATTGGTTGGGGTTTTGATGAGCTCTCCATCCATTGATATTAAATCATATGCTCCATTTGAATAAACCTTATGTATGGAATGGGGTCCTTCCCACTTTGCCTCAAGTTTTGGATGTTTCTTTCCTAGTATCATTGGAGTTCTAAGGACCAATACCAATTCTTCTTAAAGGAATGAGTGAAGACGAACTTTATTATTAAAAGCTCACACAATTCTATTCTGATAGACTTGTAGATGATGCAAAGTATGAAATATTTTATCATCTAATTGTTCCAACTCATTTAACCATTTCTATGAACTTTCATCTATAGATAATAGATCACAAATTTCTACTCTTAGTGAAAGCAGTTGCATTTCAATTGGTAAAACTACTTCAGTTCCATATACCAATGAATAAGGAGTTGCTTGCATGTCTGTACGAATAGTTGTCCGATAAGCCCATAAATCATTCAAAAGTTTATCAGAACATGATTTATTATCTTTATCCAACATCTTTTTGAGTATATTTGATAGGGGTTTATTGAAATCCTCTATCTATCCATTGGCCACCGCATGATAGCGAGATGAATTGTTGGATTTGATATTATATTCCTGATATAACTTTTTTACTTTAGCAGAAAAAAAAATTGGTACCGTTGTCCGTCAAAATAGTATGAGGGATGCAATATCTGGTGATGATATTAGTTTTGACAAAACTAATGATGTTTTTAGCTCCAAATTCCTTGAGAGGTATTGTATCAACCCACTTAGAGAAGAAATCAGTAACAGTGAGAATATACTTGAACTGCTTAGTCGTGGCTGGAGTATAAGGCCCTACTACATCCATTCCCCATGTGGAAATGGCCATGAGTATTTAGTTGTATATAGTAACTCTGGGGTTTGATGAATGAAGTTGGAATGCATTTGACAGGGATGACATTTTTTTGTGAAGTCTGTACAATCCTGTATCATTGAAGGCCAAAAATATCCAAGACTTCAAATCTGTTCGGAGAGTCTGTGCCCAGATTGGTGGGCACCACAAACTCCTGAATGAACTTCTTTCATGACAGTCACAGTTTCTTTTCCATCAATACATCTGAAGAGAATCCCATCAAATCCCCTCTTATAAAGGATATTTCGGTGATTTGTACCATCATAAAGAGTAAAATTGGCCACTCATCACTGGATCTTCTCCTTCTCAACCCTATTTTGTGGAAGTATCCCATTTTGAATATATTCCGTGATGGATGTTCTTCATCCCGTGGTATGACCATACGGTTCAGAAATAGGGAAAATTTCATTGATTTCCACCCTCATGGTCTAAACAAAAGGTTAAACCATGAGATCAAGGGCTATGATGATAATTGTCTCATCCTAATTTGGATTTTCCAAGGCTGTAGCTACACTAGCTAGTGAATCTGCTTGGTCATTTCGGGATCGTGGGACATAGGACAATGTTGGATCTGAAGGAAATTCAGCCATTAATTCTTTGATGAAATCACACAAAGGTATTAACTCTTCTTTTCTGATAGAGTATTCCCCATTTATTTTTTTGATTACCAATTCTGAATTACCCTTTATCTTTAAATGATACATTCGCACCTGAAGGGCCAATTCCAAACCTTCTATGAGAGCTTGATATTCTACCTCATTATTAGTACCACCTTCTGATAATAGAAAAGAATAAGGAAATAATGCCTTTTCTGGGGAAATAAAGACTATTCCAAATCCAACCTTGTTGAGTTTAGGATTTTCCAGTCTCTTCCCTATTGGAATTCTAGAAGGACCATCAAAATACATTTCCCATGTCTATGAATTATCTTGAATAGAGAAGACCTCTTCATCAGGTTGTTCAGTATTAAATGATGTATCTTCCGCATATGGATGCTCAGTAAGAAAATCAGCCAATTCTTGACCCTTTATTCCATTTTGAGGTACAAACTGGATATCAAACTGCTGAAAAATAACTGTTCTCCGTGCTAGACGTCCTATAAGAATTGGATGACTAAGGATAAATTTGAGCGGGTTATTGCGAGATACCAGTTGGACCTCATGATGTTGCAGGTAATGTCTTAATTTCTGAACAGCAAATTTTATTTCTAGGCAGCATTTTTCAATATTTGAATACCGAGTTTCCACATCAAGCATAGTGCGATTGAGATAGTAAAGGTTTTTTTCACTCTCGACATCATTCTTTGGGGCAAGGAAGGAACCTAATGATCGCTCTAAAGCTTTCAAATAGAGAATAAGTGGTCTTCCTTCAATAGGTGGAATTAATGCTGGTGGACTCGAGAGATATTTATTAAGGGTATCAAATACCTCTTGGAAATCTTTGGTCCATTGGTAGGTAACTCCCTTCTTCATCAATATGGTTAAGGGTTAACATTTTCCTACCAAATTGGTGATAAACCACCGAATATAAGCCAAGTGTCCTTGAATTCTTCTTAATTCATTCAAATTTCTAGGATGTGACATACCAATGATTGATTTTGTTTTCTCAGGATCAACTTCAATACCACGATGGCGTACAAAAAAGCCAAGAAATTTTCCTGAGGTTACCCTGAAAGCACATTTTAAGCGGTTCATCTTCAAATCGTGTTGTCGAAGTTTGTTGAATATAATTTCCAGATCAACCAAGTGATTAGAACATTGTCTGGATTTAACCACCAAATCATCCACATAACATTCTACAAATTTCCCTAAAAGGGGTTTGAAGATATGGTGCATGGAACATTGATACGTTGCACCTGCATTCTTCAGGAAAAAGGGAATTACCCGATATCAAAACAAACCTTGAGGGGATTTTAAGACTATATATTCTTCATCCTCTAGAGCCATTCAGATTTTATTATACCCAAAATATCCATCCATGAAGGAAATTTCTTCATAACTATCTGTTGCATGAATTAAGAGTTCTGTTATTGGAATTGGAAAATCATCCTTGGTACAATGCCGATTAAGATCTCTAAAGTCAATGAAAACTCTAATTTCTCCGTTCTTCTTTTTCAAAGTGAAAATATTAGCCAGCCATTTGGGATATTGAACTTCTCTAAAAAAGTTATCCTTGATAAGCTTATCAACTCTAGCTTTAATTTTAGAGGCATAAGTTGGGTGTGTTCTTCTTGCTGCTAGCTTGAATCCTCGATGTTCTTCTGGAAAACCCAAATGATGAGTGACAACATCAGGATCAAGACCCAACATTTCTGTATAATTCCAAGAAAATATATATCGATTTTTCTTTATAAATGAAGCATACATTTCTTTCTCTTCAAGAGTCATGGATACACTAAATAAAGTGGGGAGTGGATCTTCTTTTATACCCAGATTTATTTCTCTGAGTTCATCCAAAGTGGTAGAGATACCCTCTTCAAATGTTGGAGGATCATCCCTGAGATCTTCCTCTTCTTATTCAATATGTGTTACTTCTTCTGTTTCTACTTGCATAGTATATGACGAAGTAGAATTTCCATGGTCAGGGGAGAAGTTAAAACTTGAACATCTTGGAGAAGAAGCTTCCATTTTTGACCCTATTGATGATGGAGGGTCTTCCTGGGGTGATAGAGAGGAGATGATGGATTGAGAATCAACATCATTATTTTCCTCTGGTGTCGCAATAACTTCTTCTGATCTGGTTGACGAAGTATAGAATTGCTGGATTTCAGTAGATGAAACGAAGACATCTCCATATAATATTTCACCATTTCTTAGTGAATCAAAAATTTCTTATATGCTGTCTGGATTGATTTTCATAACTTTCATTATGGAAGTTTCCATAAGAGTGATTGGATTTTGGTCTATCCTGTCAATTTGACTGATAGGAAACACATAATCTGTACTCACATGTATGAATGGGTTTACTGGAATATTTCCCAAACCACTTTAATCATTAATTTTGGTGACCTTCTTTTCTGTGGATTTTTCATTCCCTCCATGTGATAAAATTATACCTCAATGTATTGAGATTCACATGTTTTGAATGGGAATTTTTCATTATAAAATGTCCCAATTTGACCATTGAAATAATATTTGAGACATTGATAGTATGATGAAGGCACGACCACATGTTGATGTAGCCAAGGTCTTCCAAGAAAAATGTTGAAGGGTGTGTCATGACGGACAACCATGAAATCTGAATTGGACCCAAGGTCTCCAAACTGAGTTCTGAGTGTCATATCACCCACAGGTTCTTGTTCATTTTTATCATATCCTTGCAACATCAAAGTATAAGGAGATAAATCAGATTCAGTGAGGCCCAATCGACAAAGTGTAAGAATAGGGATGAGGTTGAATCTTGAACCATTATCAATGAAATCTTGTTGGATGTCTATATAATTGACCTTTCCAGATAGATAAAAAGGTCTGATATGTCCAAGTACAACATCATCTTCATCTTCATTTGTAAAATATATCACTGCATGGAATTCTGCCGGATCATTCTCTATATAGTAAACTTCAGCCGCATCAATTTTAGTTTTGAATTCTTGAGGACTTGAAAAAGCCTCAATAAGAGACTCCCGAAGATATTTTGATAGATTCAAGGAATCCATAATTGATAACTTGGCCAGTACTTGGGAAAAATGTTTCAAGACATCATACTTTTTGTCTAAAGGTCTTCGTTTCCCATCAGGGAAATGTGGTTTTGCAGGTGCCTTAGAAATTGATGCTTTGGCAATAAATGTATCCCGTATAGGGGTAGGAATTGAAAACAATCCTGAATTCAGTATATTAGACCGACAAGGTCTATCTATTTTCTAAGAGGAAGAGGGCATAACCTCTAATCGGTCTTCCAAAATAACTATGTCATGACCGAATCTGCCATGTGTGGAAGAAATTTCTTGTTCCTGTTGAGTCCGCTGAAGGGATTTGCGACAATTTTATGCCGCATATACAGTTCTGGAAGGGGTAGGATTAAAATAATGGATTTTGGAATACCCTCTTCTTCCCCTGTATCCTAGACCTATGTCTCTTCCTCTAACTCATTTGTTAAATATAAGGAATTTAAACTCATCATGATTAAAACTGTCATTGGAATAAGGATCCATTAAATGAATCATGTTAACATAACCAAAGATCAATTCCTCATCTAATGAATACTCTTCCTGATGAACTAGTTCAGGCTGTACCGTTTGGTGGGATGGTGCCTGTGCTTTTGAAGCAAATGGCATAAAATATGCCGGAGTCAAAGACAAATTAGGCTACGACACGAGATCACCATCTTTTGACTGCTCTTCTTTATTCAAATTACGCTGCTTCTTTGAGGAGTTTCCTTCTGATGAAGGGGGTTTTGCTATGGCAGAAATAGCAGAAGACACAATTGGTTGATTCAATTGTTTTCATAAAATGGCATGAGTTAAGTTGATCGTTTTCCTGACCATCCAATCATAATTTTTCTGTACATTTTTAATTTTGACTTCGTGCCGCTTGCCTTCTTTCTCTGGGTCAGTAGTAGTAACACATGCTACATGGGATGAAGAACCTTTCAGTTTTACCTGCCCAGAGTCCACCGTCTTTTGCAGGAGGTCTTTGAAGACAAAACACTCCTGAATGGGATACCCTAACATTTGATGAAATGGGCAATAGTTGGGGAGGTCTTCATCTCTTTCCTTGTTCGGACTTTTGGGCCTTGGTAACTAAACCAAATTGTTTTCCAGAGATGAGATGAAGTAGCCAGGAACTTGTTCATTCTAAAAAGAATAAACTCTGTTCTTCACATCTTCAAACTGTTTCCACTTTTGTTATTTTTGATCATATTGACGAGGCGACCATTTTTGTTGATGCTCATGAGGTGGATACCTTTGATATGATGAATATTTTGAAGTGGAAGAAGGTACAAGTGTTTGTTTAAGTGTAACTATAGCAGTATATTCTTTCCCTATTCTTTATCCTGGAACTGATGGAATTACACGAGTTTTAGCCTTAGTATTTATAAGATAGTCTTCTATCTGCTGAGAGATTGAAGTAAGGTCTCGAAACCCTCCTATGTATTTCATAGGGATCAACAGTGTGCATAATTAATCATGAAAATTTTCCACACAGATTAGAAAAAATTCTTCTATAGGGAGTGCTAAACTCAAGGAATATGTTAATCTCTTCCAGCGAGCAATGAAATACTAAACTCTTTAATTCTCCATTTATTTAAAATTGGTAAGATAAAAAACTGTTGTCCTTGGTAATTTTGAGCTAAATTTAAGAAGGAACCTTCGATGGAGATCTTCCCACCCAGTAATTAACTGAGATTGAAAACTTGTATACCAGAGAAAAGAAGGTCCTTGTAATGAAAACACAAAACACATGAGCTTAATTGCTTCTTGTTGTTGAGGAGTTCCCATCATAGGATCAAAATGATAAAAAAATGTGTTATGTTTTTTTCTTGATCTCTTAAGCAATTAAAAATTGGGAATGTAGTATTTGAAAAATTTTATGGGGGAGGAATTGAATCCACCCATTAAGGGTAAGCTCTATTTTATGGTTAAACTTGTGCACATTTTCCTTATATATCTTCCAACTGAGATATTAATGTCTTAATGGTAGTCATTAATTTTTGAGAAACATCTGGTTGAGCTTAGACCTGAGCAGGTGAGATAATTGGAGTGTGGACAGGTGTGGTGACCAGTACTTCCACTGATGGTAGTATTGTTGGTTTCTATTGCGTATGACTTGTAGGATTGGACCTATAAGGGTGTACTTGAAAAGGGGGATATTATTTATCCATCCTAGTAGCTGCAATAGATTCCCTTGATTGATTAACTCCAACATGCTTAGGAGGAAGACTACCTTGAAGTAGTTTTTCATTTAACCTCCTTAACTCCTTCATTTATTCTTCTTATTGTGCGAACCTTTCCTCTAATGAGAGTGATTGGAATTATCCAGAGGTAGGGTGGGATGTAACCTAACTTTTACCTTTTTCCTTGGCATGTGCATTTCTAGAGCAAAGAAGAGCATTACCCAAAGGAATGTCTTGCCCCGGGGCAACCCTCTGTCTTCTGGTATGCACACCTCCTCGATTTGTTTCCGCGTGCACAACCTCTGGAACATGAAATTCTTCATCTGATCCCTCTGAGTGAGCCTAATGTTCTGGGGTATTAGTGACAATGACATTGATGACATTTATCGACACATAACACATTGATGGAATTATGTCAGTTCTTCTACTGGATTACCTCCCTTTGTGTCTTATATGAGACTTCGTTCTCCTATATAAGGATATCTTTGTAACTATTTGGTGGAAAATAATCTGAAGGGAATCATTGGATAATTCAGTTATATGCTTTCCTTGTGGCTTCTTCCCTAATCAGGAGAAAAATGACTTTCGCTAAGGAGGGGATTACAAATGTGAATAAGCCCCCAACCTTATAGGCTGGGGTTGTTTTTTTTCATCTTATTCAAATCATTGAACATTGTTTAATGAATTCAATGATTGATTTAGATGATCCCCCATCCTCGCAAGATGGGGTGATTCTTGAACTGCTATAGCTGAAATCTGTGAAACTTTTTCTTTTCTGATTTTGTGTATTTTTGTTTGGACATTAGATGGGTGAATTATCCGACCATCATTTACACCACCTGTTTCAGAAGATCGTTGTGCTATTTCAGACATTTTCATCCTATGATGCCTGACATCCTCTAAAAGAGATTCCTGTTCAAGATTATCAGAATCTTGATGTAAAAGTATCTCAATAACTTCTTTTTCTTAAGCCTTATTCAGATGAGAACTGGTTGAGGCTTGTTCTTGAGCATACATTTGATTAAATACAAAACCTATTGATTGAGGCTGATTGTGGGAAATAAAATTTCATGAAACCACTTTTGGAGGACTTTGCTGATTTTGGAGTGCAGTGAAATGCAATACCCCATATGCACCCCATCCTTTGATGTGAACATTAGATGGGGAATCAGAAATTAATTGGTGTATCCTTCTCAGATCATTGAGACATGCATGCTGAAGGGTTCTCTGTTGTTTTTCAACCCTTGGATGTTGGGAAACTTAAAGAGATGCCAAGTCAATTTGGCACTGCAACCCTTATATTACCTTTATATGATTTTGATATTCATCATATTATAAGACTTTGGTTTTCAAATGATGAAGAGTTTTCCATAGGTTGAAACAAATATCAGGAATACGATCTTCTGTCATCAATTCTGGAATATCAAACTGAAAATTTGCTGAAGGCCCGAACTTGACTGGTATTTCTACTTTAGCTAATTGTTTCCTCATGTTCAACACATCTTAATCATCTTCTGCTAGAGGTTTCTCCACTTGGTCTGACCAAAGTGGATGCTCTGTATTTGAGGATAAATGACCCAAGGGAGGTTCGAAAAATGACCATTCCCTTAAGATGTCTTTTGAATGAGAATTTTGTTCACCTGTAAATGACAAGGCATCAAACATGACTGGCCTTGTGTTTGCAAGTGCCTCAAGATAAAAGGGATTTCTTGTTACTACATTGTCAATTATAAAATTGTTTTGACAATGAGAAATATTACTGCGGAGAGGACTTTCGCAGTGAAATCCATCATGGAGAGGATCACCATGGTGGATTACAGCAAGGGATAAATCTTCTTTCTCCTTGGTCTTCTGGCCACATGGAGGGTTGCTGTGGCTCTCATCAAGAGATAGGCACTCTAGATTGACCGAATTTTCATGAAGAAAGTTTTCATGATTAAGTTTCCGATGAGAAGTTTCAAAATTACAACTACCACTCCCAAAATTTGGTAATGGGAGGGTAGGATCTTGAGAAACAATAGATAAATGTATGAGATATTCAAGAACTCCATCATCAAGCAAAGTCTTATTCTAAATTGGAACTTGATTTTTCAATGGTATTTGGTGAGATTTATTCTTGGATGTTCTCTTATACTTAGTTGGGACCACTTTTTGGGAAAAGTGGTTATCATGGAAAGGTAAATGTGCCTATCTTGGATTAGTTACCAGAAGAGACCGGTTACCTCCAATTGGAAAGGGTGTACGTTTCTAATTTTGTTGACCATATGATATGGGGGAGTATGCCCCATAAACCTCCTAGACTGGAACAGAGGTGTGTATCTGCTC
This sequence comes from Viscum album, assembly GCA_963277665.1. Lineage (NCBI taxonomy): Eukaryota > Viridiplantae > Streptophyta > Magnoliopsida > Santalales > Viscaceae > Viscum > Viscum album. The sequence continues at coordinate 1,681,830,827 of OY728135.1, forward strand.
TGGGATGGTAGTTCGTTGTGTCATCCCATGTGTGGGGATAGATTTATATGTCTCTTTCCCTGATACTATTTAAGTAGTTGTTAAAATATCCTGACATGTTTCCAGAATATGGGCAGCGATATGAGTCTTCCCTTTCACCATTGACAAGACGTGTTTAGTGACTTTAGTGGATGGAACGGGAATATATGTCCATTATGTATCTAGAGTAGGTGTATGTTCCTACTGTTGTCCTCCTTTTCCTATCAACGGCTATTGATACTATGTATGCATAGTGGAAGAGAGTTGAGTCTGCTCCAGATTTGTTGTTGGAGCTTTCTGACTTACTTCTCCAGGTGATACCAAACGAGATTGTTGGAAGGATTGATGAACATTTGCAGGTGTATGTGCCTCCTGTATATTCTCCATCAAGTATGGTTGAAAAGTTTTTTTCAATACTGGCAGACGAGACTGCTGACAGAATTGGTGATTGTAAATAGTTGTATGTTCCTACTTACTAGTTTCCACCATATTAGATTGTAGAACTTCTTTGGTTGTAGTTAGGCGAGCCTATTGGCTGGATGATGAATTATAAACAGGTGTATGTGCCTACCTATAGTATTCTGCCAGAATTGCCTGGCAGGATTGGTGTGTTACTGCCAGATGAGTCTGCTGAGCAGAGAAATCAAGACGGACCGGTGTATATGACCGCTCGTTGTTTTCTATCAAGTTAGATTGATGGACTTATCAGAGGGAGGTAGAGGTGAGAACCTTCTTCCTATTTACCGGATGTCGTCCTTGGCGGTTTGTCTTTCATTCCCGAGTCTGAGAGACCTAGGCCAAACGTCTAGAGGCAACATCCCCATCATGTTAGGGATTTACTACCGCATGATTCTGGTGGTTATTGCTGGTGGGAGTCCTCAAGACGGACTCCTGTATTCTTGAAGTGAGGCCTTCAGTGACCTCTTGATCTACCTCACTACAGTATGGGAAATATTGATTATTGCGTACTGGGGATAAAGACCCGAAATGGTTGTAAATGGTGGTTGGAACCATTTTCTTCATGTTCATTGGTTATTGTTGGCCAAATGATCAAGGATTATTGTTGACCTAGAGGGCCTATCAAGTAGCCTCCAAAGTCGAAATTGTACCGTGTTGGGGATATTCCTTTATCAACACATTAGAGACCCAACGTTGAAGATGCTGGGTTGGTGAGAACATCCTTCCCGTGGATAGGGATCCAACTTGGTCAGCAGTCGGGATGTTCACAGATGTTGTCCTTGAGAAATCCATTTTTTGGATTGAATGAAATTCCGTAGAAAACTGAGAACAACAACAAATTATATTAAAGTGAAATCTTGTTAGATAGATACATGCATGATTAATTCCATTGTCGTGCCTTCCTTTATCAATTGATAGGGGCCTAACATGTGGGTAACGTTATTAACATGGTTACGGATTCACGTCGGGTTCACCATTTTTGTTTCATAGGTCCTTGAAACGTGATATTCTATATTTAATAATACTTTTTTCTTGGAGGTTTCCATTGGATTTATTCATGGAACTGGAAACCTCCAACATTTATTTATCCAAAGAGGACCTTCTTTCCAAAGGCAGGTGTTCATTTAAGTTTTAAACATTACAATACTTAAGAACATGCATTTATCGAGAGGATGGGAGGTCGGACTCATCACACCATTTTGGGGGGAATTATTGTCTAATCCAGGACTCTCTTTGAAATTAAAAATATTTTCATGAATTCTTATTAATTCACCAAGTATATCATAAGTATCTCTTGGAATTTAAAATCACTTATTTAACATGTATAAATTTTTATAATTATCAGTATGTATTCAAGGTTTTCCATCAATGGTATCCTCTAATATACTGATTAGAGATTATTTTAATCACTATTTATGATGATACTGGTTTTAAGCCACTCAGTGGGGCACTCTAGAGTTTTTTTTCATCAAGGGAGATGAAGTTTTGTTTTGATCTTGGGATCATGCTCATAAAATGAGCTACCAACATATCCTTGTGAAAGGAATCAGAACCCTTGTAGTTGGGTGCCACTTAACGGGACACATCATACCTTTTATGGTCATGTGATAAAGACCTATAAGAGGAAGGTGATTAGTTACAACTTAGTGTGGGACTCATGTTAAAATAGACCAAGGAACTTGGGAAAGGATATAGGTTTCCAAATAGGATCAAACCCTATTGGGATTATGGCCCAAAGAGAATAGGGTTGATTTGAAGTGTTGGGTTTGAGCCTAAAGGAGGCTTCCTATGTATCCCATATGGATGGGAATCAAATCCCACGTAGTTCGATGAATCTCATAGGAGTGTAAAATCATCTGAGAAAGATAAGTTTGGATCAATTCCTGAAAAAGGATTCCTAAATTGTTTTTAGGATTGTATTTGGGGATTATTTATTATGGAGGATGCCCAAATTGGGGGATTTAGGGTTGGATTCCTAAGGAGGATATCTAGTGAGCTCGGGCCCTAAAAGAGATTCCTATGTATCCTAAATTAAACATGAATCAAACTTATCTTAGTTTATTCTAGTGAGTGTTTGTGCACATGTTTTAATCATCACATATCTTTAAGCCCATGTGAGTCATGCTCGGTGTGAGAAACAATAAGATGTGAAAGATTCTACAATGACACTTCACACTTTTCCTCCTCCAATGATGGAAGAGGGCGGGTCGACGGTGGATGAGGGCGGGGCGATGAGACCTCCCTCTGATCTCTTCACATTGGAAAAGGGTCCAAATGGAAGGAAGAAGGGGTGAAGGTGAGGGGATTATACCAGGACGGCTGCCCTTAAATTGGTTCTGCTAGGGGAGGGAGACTTCTCATATACTTGCGTGGAATGGCAAGTGTGAAGTCTACCTTCCCTACCAGAGAACTAAGGTCCCAAATCACCTCTTTGAAAAGGGAGAGGCCATAATCCCACCATCTTCCAAACCAAGAACTTCCAAACATTGTTACTGGGAGAAAGGACCATGTGACTGTGGATATAGAAACCCAAAAACATCCCATGAATCTTAACCCCATTGTGAAACAAATGTGGGAAACCTCTGACTGCGGAGATATAAACCCAAATTGGAGACACACTGATGTGCCTTACCCAAAGGTTTTAGAAGTCAGGAGGTTTTGGGGGAGGTTTCAACTTATCCCCTTTTGAATAAGGGAACTATGGAAAGATATACCCCACCATTAAATGCATCAAAGGGTATTTGAGTTTTTCACGTATGTACCTCGTGCAGGTATGCCGCGTAGGTACCCCGCACTACTCAATCGCGTAGGTATAGCGCGCAAATGTACCACACACTTGTACTGTGTAGGTATGGTGTGAAGGTATGGTGTGCAGGTATACTGCGTAGGTATGAATGTTTACTAAAGAATTTTAATAACTTCAAAAACATACATATTCAATTTAATTATCCTTTCTCTCAGAGTGTCGAGAACTACCTGACACAATTTGAGAGATCTAGGCAAAAGATCTACGCAATGGGAGCTTCAAAGAGTCTTTCAAAAATTTTCAGTCTGAAAATGGGGAACCTAAGTGTCTTATTTATAGGCATGGATGGGCCAGGCCGAAAAAACATGGGATGTGTAGATATGCCGCATAGCTCCACCGCACTGGTGCTCCGAGCAGAGGCATCCCAAATCCCCTGTTGCATAGTTCGGACGCGTAGCCGTATCACACTACTCAGACGCCTAGGCCTGTCGCGTAGCTCAGACGCGTAGCCGTCGTGTAGCTCTTCTGTGAAGCTCTTTCATGAAGCTTCTGTATATTGGTTGATGTTTCCTTTGAACTTTTTGAATCTCTTTAAGGGGTGTCAACATAGACACATGTAATTTTATGACCCTATATTATTTTACAAGGGGTATATACAACCCATTTAATATGTTATATAATTAATATACATGCTTTCATGATATTTTATTCATAATTTAATGTTATAACTTTATGGTGATTTTGATTCCATGTTACCAATGTGGTAAGGCTTTATTACTATAGTATCATTGTTACTAGGATTATTTATGATCTTCTTCCCTTTATGAAATATTATAATCCATCTCTCAATAATTATCATGAATATTCTTATCCTATGGGGTTTTATTATATATTCATGTAATGGTACCATTTCTATTTTATTTGGTACTTAATATAATGAATAATTCTTTTATTAAAATCTGACATTATTTCTATCTTCAGTTGTAAATATGTTTTATTCAAAAACCATGATTTTAAAAAAAATATTTTTTAAATAATAATTTATGATCATTTTCAAGGAAATTCAATTTAAAAATGTTTTATGTTTTAAAAAGTGTTTAAAATGGTTTTCAATTCTTTCTTTGTCTTTTTTCAAAATTAATTTCAAAGAAGAAGGTTTTCTAATTGATTTATGATTTAATTTTTTTTTTCAAAGAATAATTTATATTTTCCCCAACAATTGTTTAAAATGATTTTTGAATCATACTTCGTATATTTTAAATGTGTTTGTGAATTAAAAAGACTTTTAAAATGTTTTATGTCTAATTTTTTTTCAAAGAATGGTTATATTCCTTAAGAAATTCTTTAAGTTATCTTTCAAAATCATTCTCCATAAAACATGAAATATTTTGATATAGATTATTATTTATTGGGTATAATATATGAGTACACTATTCTTATTCATTCTTTGAATATTTTATTTTGAAGTTGAAAATTTGATAATGAAATCCATTTCTCTTCCACAGGTTATTCCATGATAAATTTTTTATGAAACCCACCCCCTTTAATGGGTCATTATATAATTAATTGATTATCAAACATGACTATTTAATTAAGGTTATAATATGATATAATTTTTATCATACCAATTTCATTTCACCGGCTATAATATATAGTTTATGAAACCCATCTCTTTTAAGGGTCCTAATATGGTGAATTTTTTATTATCTCGTGACAAAAATATGTTTTATTTTATTATTATATGAGTCGTATGTATACCCCCATCTAATTAATTAGGAAATGATAAGTGTTATATGTTCTGAAAGGGTACATGGGTGACCTTCCCAAGACATTAAATTATGGTACATTAGTCGTCATACAAAACCTATAATGGAGTGTACACAGGTGGTTATCCCAAGCCCGAGGTAGGTACACAGATGGTCTTCCCAAGCCTAAAATGTTATGAATGTATTGGTATGTATTTTTGATATATTATTTTATATGGTTTTTTGTATGCCAAAAATATATGAATTATTCCAATGTTATAAAATTAGGACCCATGTTCTTTGATTTACTTATGATTCATTTCTTATAAAATGCCAATCTTTATCCCATGTTTCATGTTTGAGATCCTAGAAATGTAGGGTAGGTATTTCCAATTTTATTCTCATGTTCTCATACCCTTATGATCAATTAATTCTTAGGCATCTTCCTTATTTACACTTACCGATCATTTGAGCTCACGATTTACTATTTTTTTCCAAAGTAAATAAAGATATACATTATTCATGATGAGTATAATAAGGATTATAGTTATGAATAATATAGTGGGAGATGATATAGTTCACCTATAGAATAGTGTTATCTTTAAATATTTCTAAAGGAACTAAAATTATATGCTCGTAGGAAATTGTTTTGTGGAATGAAATAAATATTCTAAAAAAATGATGTAATGTCTATGTATTATAAGCAAGTGAATCTATAAACTCATAGAAACTATGAGGGGTTTATATTTTTTTTTGGAAAGTGATCACATCATGCTTTAATGCTTATTGTTTCCAAATTACATTTTATACTATTCTATATATCACCGTTCCAATGTTAAAAGGGTTAATATAAAACCCCATTCTACATAGTTTTTTATTTTACATCATTACAAAAGGCTAAATATTAAATCTCATAATAATATCAGATATCTTGGAGAACCATTTGTTTTTTATTCTTTAAGTAACATTTAAAAGGGAACTTATTTTACAAAACATGTTAACATTAATCCATTATTGAGAAAAACTAGTCATTCTTATAGAATTATCATTTGTTATACTCATCTTCCAAACTTGTGGAATGTAAATATAATAAAGTATGAGCTTCAATTATATGTAATAGAAAACCCATAAATATATCATCATGGGATAGGTCAAAAGAATATAGGAAAACATGTGTAGGGATAAATTAATTATTAAAATTAACATAGAATAATAATATTTATCCATATATAATTAAGGAGGGAGATGTAATATCATAATAATATACATGTATTAAGACATAAGAGGTTAAAATAATTATGGAAACATGACATAATGAAATGATATCACATGTTTTAAGAATTATAAATACGTGGAAACAATATAAATCATGACATCATAGATTTAATAATGAATCAGTACCAAGACAACATAACACAGTGTTATTAAGAGAACCATCCTTGAATCATAAGCATAACTTTCATATATGAAAACAGAACATATTGTTTTAGGATATCCTCCTCTGAAAAACACATAATAACTCATGAGATGGAAAACTTACCTCATATATTGATGTTCTATTAGGGTTAGACATTCACATTAATGAAATATACATGAATATTTGTGAAAAAAGGGGAATATAATCCATATATAAACCATAAACATGATAAGACCCATATGAAAGAATAATGTTTCATAATGTCCTATATATCCAAAGGTAAAATCATATGTTTTACCAAAATTAAAATGATTTAAATATTTTTTTTTCATATTTAAATAAATAATCCTTAATCTTTAACATTTAGTTGCAATTTATAGACATTTTTGATAAGGATTCTAGATACGTAAGAATAAAATTAAACTACATACGTGATGATTTTAGAAATGTGAAAAGGATAATTTAAGGATGGAAATTAATTATTATTTATATTTAGAATACTGTTTAACTAGGATTTTATTATATAAAATAATTACCATTTTTAAATTCAATTTATTGTGATACCAATTTTATGGATGTGACACTTTTCATGAAATAATAAATCAGAAAGTCCCCATAAGTTATGTTTACTTATAAGTGTGAATTTTGATAGAAAATAAAACACGTATTATAAAAAATAATGAAAGTTATTTTAAACTAATAATATATGTAAGATAAATAAATAAATAATATGAAATAGATAAATGAGTATATGATAGAAAAAGGTGAAAAATAAAGAGAACGTGTAAGCTAAATGCAACAAGTGTTGTTCAAAATATCCATTTTTATGATTGAAAACAACTTTGTTGAAACTAACATGGTTAAAAGGATACTAAAAAATTATTTGTAAAATATGATAAGGTAAATATGATTTTAAAATGTGATAAAAATTATATTTTTAAAATTAAAAAGAAAATCACTGGAGGGAATTCAAATAGTGGACAAGAAGAGGAAGCCGTCATTAAAGAGGATGTGTCTTATTCTCAATAATGATATTCCATTGGAGGAAGAGATTCATAAATGTAATGTAGTGACATTTAAAATTATATTTCTCTATATTGGAATATAATATTAGAATAGAAGAATCTTATTAAGGAAGAAACTAATCATATATGTACAATGTTAAAGATGAAACGTAATAACTTATAAAAGGTGATTTCATTTAAATAAAACCATTATAATGTCATAGTATAAATAATTTTAAAAAAATGGATGGTAGAAAATGATATTAATTTTTAATTAACCTAGTTTTCATGAATATTATGAAAAAATAAATATATATCTCTTAAAAAGACTAAAAAATAACATGTTTAGAATAAAATCCATATATCAATGAGATAAAATTGAGATTCAGAAATCCATACCTTAGGTCTTGATTCATTCTGCGAGGGCACCTAATATCTAGAATAATCAAATTATGTTTATTAAAAACTTACTTATGATAATTATTAATCTATATTTCATATTATATGTTCCATTTATTTCCATGTTTTATTATTTAACTATATAGTTTTCATTCTTGTGGGTTACTTGAGGTTTCCTGGTAAATTCCTCTATAACTCTATCGGTATGTTGAACATTATCAATGATATCATAAAATAGATTAAAAATATCAAAAATTTTATATTTTTATATTATTTTTATCTAATTTAAAAAAAATATAGATCCACAGGATTCTAAAATTGACTCTGAATAAGAAAGATTCTTTTAGATGTTCATTTAGTGCAGTTAAATTTAATATAATCATTTTTTTGTTAATATTACTTTTATAAACAATCAAATATTATCAATAAAAAATATTAATAGTTTCATAAATATAATTTTTGAGAATTACATAATTTTTAAAATAAATTGATATTTTTATGTAATGGGATTATAGAATATGTCATTCAGTGGAGGGTGTATTCTAGATGCACATAGATGACACTGAAATTTTCCATTGAACACAAGGTTGTGTATAAAAATTAAATAATTATAATTTCCTAATAATTAAAATTTCATAAGAATTGAAAGTTTATAATTTTTTTCATTTTTCAATTGATAACATTTTTTGAGAATTCATGTAAATAGATTATGAAAAATAGATCATGTCATTCCAGGAGGTCGTAGTCCTCACAACACATTACATGGTATTCATTTTTCGAATGGTTTTGGGGGGAAGTAAGAAAGTGAAATAACAAGAGTATAATAAGATTAATAATATAAATAGTAATAATTCTATAATAACTTCATTGAGGTACAGTATTTGTGTGGGTAAATGAATATTATGAATAAAATAGTATGTAGTAAGATTTTCTCACACGAAGAGCTTGAACCTTCTCTTGAAAGTAGTCTTAGTAATGATGATTATATGATAACTTAGAGAGATCATGGGATTATGGATGAAAAAAAATATTATAGAGGTTAATTAGGTTGATATTAATGACGAAACAGAAGCATATAGTGGTCAGGATGAGGTGATGAGAGGACCCTATGGAAAGTGAGGGAATATGGGATTTTTGTAAATACACATTACCTCTCAATGATGCTATGGAACTATTTTATGGTCTGTGGCTTCAAAAGTGGTAAATAATTTCATTTAGATGGATTTTTCTCAATAATATGACAATAATAAATTATCATACATGTTTTAAACATGTTTTGATTATTTTACCATTATATCTTTACATTTTACCATTATTGTTTTCCCTTGGTAACATGTTTTTTTCTTTTTAGTTTATGTTCTACCAAAAATATAAAATAAAAATTATTACCAAATTTGGTTTTTATTAACATAAATTTATAATTGATTTAATAAAATTCAATTTCTATATATAATTAAATTATTTTTTAAATTTAAACAGATTATATATAGAAAAAGTATATTTTTTGGGAATATATTATTTTGACCATTAAGTGTTATTAATCTTATATAACAATAATTAGTAATTAAATTAGTGATAATATATTATATATATATTTATAAATATAACATATTTTTCCTCATAAAAAATATATATATTTAATTTGTTATATAAAACTTACACAACTTTAATAAAACAATTATTTGAAAATAAGCCTTTCCCCATTATCATGGTCAATAATTTTTTTTAATAATCAATATTTTAGGCTAAAAATGTAATTAAAATTATTAAATAATATGATTTTTTTTTAAAATATGATATTTAATTTCTAATATTTAATTATTATATTTGGGGTAAACTAAACTTTGATATAAGTGGATATATCCGTTTTTAGTGTAAAATAATACTTAAGTATCCAAAATTCTTAACATGGGATTTAATAATATGATAATAGTATTTAAAAAATTTAATTATATATATATATATTTAATAAAAAATGTTTTAAAAACATTTATGTCATTATTTTATGACGATATTGTCATTAAATTGACGGTTTAAGAAAAGTTGGTATTTTTCACTATTCAACTAAAAATACATTATTTTATAAAATTCCTAAAAATTTATCCCAAAATAATTATTCATTTATATGTTAAAAATTTATTTTGATAAAAGTAAAATAATAAAATTTATAATTGAACTTTTAAATAGAAATGAGAAAAATATAATGACAATCGTTATCATCATAAAATAACTTTTTAAAATTTTAACTGTTATTATTCACATTTATATTGAATTGAAGAATTTTATTGGCATTATATTATTCATGTAATATATATATATATATAAATAATTTTTTAAAAAATATTTTTTTCTAATAAATACACAAAATTTTATTGTTAATTTTAACAATGCAATAGTAAATAAACATTTTCCCCCTTAAGATACCAAATTAAAAATGTGCATAATCCATGTGATAAATAGATAATTATACTAATAATTATATTTTTATGTTACCCCAATAACTAATTATATATCCTATCAACAACTTCATGAAAAAATTTAACACAAGGTAAGTTGTGGTGGAAGTATCATGTAGTGATTCCAATACCACAGATCTCATTGAAATTTATTAGATTTTAAACTTCCCCTATATGTGATTTTTACTATAAAATATTTTTATAGGTTGTCTTGGTCTTGGTGTCAGGAAAACATTACTGAATCCATTTTATTTCCACGCCTGAACAAATGTGATTCATAAGGGAGACTTCTTCTACCTGATTCCATTTTGTTCCATTTTAATAATAACTTTCATAATATGGTTATATACATTAATATAAGCTAATATAAACAATAATTTATAAAAGTAAAATTTATTAATTTTAATATAATGTTTTATTTTTTAATTGATTTTTGGGGTTGTGTCTGAACAAGATACATAACACAATATGTTAATAAATAAAAAAATATAGGAAAATATTGGCTGGAAGTATTTAAATAGGAAGGATATAAAAGATAGATTCTAAATATCATAATGTGATAAACCAAGATATAGTAAATATTTATTGATTCTATTTAAATATATTCTCCCAAGGGAATGAAAAGAAAAAATTTTACTTAATAGAGTAAATGATCATTTACATTCTAGAATGAAGTATTCTTCCCAACCTATATGAGAACACTCTACATCCCAATATAATTCTCAAGGATTTTACACGAAGGATATTACATTATGGAATAATGACAAATAAAAAGACCATACAATTTTTTATCATAAAAATATTTTAAAAACATTTTAAAATCATAATTTTTAATAATTTCCCCAAATAATTTCGATTTAAGATATATATGGATGCTCATGAATTTATGTAAATACTTGGGAAGATTTCAAGAATAATTTTATTGTTTAAAAATATCTCAACTATAATATGGTTGATAAAAAATCTTCATTAGAGAAACTTCCCGAGCTCAATGTCATCTAAAAAAATATTTTCCCATAAAATCGAAATTTCATAAAATTTCAAAAAATATATGATTATTTATATGATTATACCTATTTTTAATGTATTTTTAAAGTCACTAATTAATACTAGTGATGAAATTTCAAGGAAAAAAGATAATATTTAAAAAGTATCTAAGATGAAGGACCTGGTTATGGATTCATGATTTTCTTCCCTAATTAATATAATGGAACCAGAAAACTATTTCACAAGTTCCAGCAAGAAATTTCAATAATTCAAGAATAAAGGAATCCATTCCAAGAATAAATAATAATTCATTTCCTATGGAAAATTTGTCTTTTTTTCAAGACAAAAATTCTATAAAAAAATATAAAAAACCCACTACGAATATTATTACTGATAAAAATATTGTTGTAATGATATATAAAGTAAATAAAACTTCAGAAAAATTGGGTTGGTGGTTTGATTATAGAGAAGCGGTGAATGTCTTCAAGGATTGTTAAATTTTTAAAACATTTTATGAATGTAATATAATGATATATGTACACCATGGAAATATTATACTCATTAAAACAATTAGTTATAGAAGCATGAAAATAGATTGCACTTCTTGGTACAAGTATATATAACTAATGTTTTTGTATGTAACAGAGACTTGAATGAATATCGTCACACTTGGGTTTCTAAATTTCATTTATTACGGTTTAGGTCATGTTTTGGGTTATTCTTCTTAGGAACTATGTTTGATGGGTCTAAATTTTTGAGGTATCTCTTTTGTCTATTCTTAGACTAGTGATTGTCCTTAAGTATCCCATTTAATTTTTATGAGAAATAAGAGTTTTTGGGTGGACATAAAATAGAGCACAGTTGACGCACTATTAATAGTAACCGTGCGCTTTGACTAGGTAATCACGTGGTTTCTTCATGTCAAGGTAGTAGTTACCTTATGACCAGAATAGGACCGTGTGCCTCAACCAAGGATCCATGATGTAGCTTAGGGTCACATCTAGAAGCGACCACACAACTTCTTCACGGTATGTCAGACCATGCATATTAACTATGTGGTGGGTATATTCTTTAGTAGTTATGGTCGCACGGTCTCTATACAGTTTGAAATATCATGTGGACTAACTGTGTGGTCTTCTAGCTCATTAAAATTTGAGTTTTTACCCTTTTCCATCTCAAGATTTAATAATAATTCCTCCTCTTTCTCTCAAACTCGGGATTTTTAGACATGGGAGCTCCCCGAAGCATATGTAAACCAATTTTGTACCTATATTTTGGTGATTTTGGCCACGATTATTGAAATATTCTTGAAGGATGTATGTATCCTCTATGTTTATTTCCCTTATCTAGGGTTTTACTTCGTTTTCTTTGGTTATTTTTTCCTCTAGCGGGTTGGGTGGCTGGGTTAGGGTTTGTTCTTGTTTAATAGGGTACAATATTGATGTTTTATGTCAGATATTTCTTCTCTATAGTGCAGTTGAAGTGGGATTGAGGTTTCACACCTTTTTATAGACATTTCTCCACATGAGGTAGGTGGTTCCATACCTTGTAATTTTTAGATTATTTTATTTGATTGTTTAGTTAATTTTTACATGTTTTATGCTTTAATGGTGTGGTGAAAATGACATTTAGAAGGTTTTGGCATGTTCACCTGATGATAATGGATTTAATGAAGGAAAATGGCCATGTTTTTGTGTGTGTTTTGTGATGGTGTTTTATGGAAAGGTTTTATAGATTGTTTAAAGGGTTAGAATTATTTTTTCAAAGGAACTTAAAGCGTGAAGTGGTTTGAAAGTAGGTTTTTTAGGGAGAAGGTAACACTTTGGCATGTTGGTCTTGTTGTGAACTTTTAAATATGAATTTTAAATTGTTTAAATGGTGAAAATCATTTTTTTAAAATGATATTAGTTTATGTGGGTATTTTCAAAGGGGCCTGGACCATGTTTTTCTTTGATTAATTTATGGATTTGCTTGTGACATTGATAAAAATGTTTTTATGAAATGTATAAGTCATGTTAATGTGTGTTTTAGAAATGATTTTTATGTGTGTAAACTGGAAGATTCTTTGTTTATATAAAAGGCTGGTTCCTATGTGATAATTTTTGAATGCGGTGATATATGTGATATGTGAACATTGACTTGAGCACAAGGGAATTTCGAGTATCTAGGTGGGATGACTAGTTCTAGTACACTAAATTTTTTGGAAGTGGTTCATCCTAGTTTTTTCTAAGAGTATTGATTCTTAAAACAGTAACTAAACTTTGATGATAATGGGAGACCACTAGGCCATTTGGGTGTCTCTTCATAGTGGATCATTCAACATACCACTGTTTTTTGTGGTTTCGAATCCACATTACACTGAGGTACGAGATTCTAGTGTCCCACTCCACTTAGATTAACCTGAAGGATTTACCCATAGCACTCTCTTGTGACATGAGACTTATTTAATGAGGTTTCAAATATTGGAATAATGTGGACCTTTAGTTTATTACAATTTAAAACATGTTTATTTTAATAAAGGTGCTGTTTTAGATTGTTTCCTTGAGAAACATTTTGCTAGAAAGTATTTCCCTTGGGCATTATTTTCATTTAAATGTTTTCTTTAAAAATATTTTCAATGAATTTACATAAATGTGCATGTTAAATTTTCATTAAATGTTATAGTCTAGAATCCTTTTGTTGGGTGGAATCCTACTAGTATTTGTATCACACCCTACATACACAATTGGGTGTATGCAGTCTTGTTCTATTTTACTTATGTAAATGACCGGTGTATTAGGATGGAGGTTTGGAGTTTCTTGTGGTATCTCTTATGGATATTGGTGGTGATGGAATGAGGATGTCACTCCTTAAGATACATGGTTTTTTGGGTTGGAGTTTTAGTTTCCATTTTATTGTAGTCTTTTGGAGTTTTTTTATCAAAATTGTATACTTCAATCACATGTGTTTTACCCTGTTTGGTTGTGTATTTTTAGATTGTTTTTATTTATTAATTTTCGATGTTATGTTTATAAAATTGGGTGAAAAAGTTTCAATGTGGTATTATTGATACACATGAACTTTTTTCCAGCCCGTGGTGATCGAGAACGACCTTTAGGCCAAACCATAGGATGGGTCGGGTGCCAGTTCAGATGATGTCCTAGCTTGGTTTACAAAAAATCATATCAGATCAAGTTTCTCTCTTTTGGGTCATGTTCCTGGGGGAAAATTCATGGTAAACCAGATTTAAGGTAGCGAGAACTTGATTTTCTAGATATGATTATGCTTCCTGGCTAGCACACCTAATGATGGGACTTAAGTTATCTGTGGAATTTGGGTTATGTTTGGGTCATTTGGTTCTTCTATGGTGTGCTAGTCAACCTTGTGAATCGATATTCATTCTAGTTTGGGCTCATATGAGGATTATGAAGCCCCATGAGAATAGAGAACTATGGGGTGTTTCCCATTTGGTTTAGAGTATTTTCCGTTAGACCCCCTTGTGGTTAAGGTTTGGTCTGGGTTGGGTTTCCCATGTCGGTCTATGTGGGTTGGTTCTTATGGAGGGGATAAACACCATGGGTGTCACTGTGTTACCTCTAAATTAGCCTAGTGTTAGCCTATTCTATATGGTAGGGAGTCTGTTTGGGCCTCCTCATGACAGTATTTAGGTTTTGTTCCTGGTGTTGTCATGATAGTAGGTAGTCTTGTTCAGAGCTATCTAACCCTAAGATTATTTTATGAGTAAACGTTGGGATTGGAGCAATCCCAATGGGTTTGTTGAATTAAGTTTATGTGAATATTCATCAGGATGTGGTTTTATTTTGTTTTTCCATTTTAAGAAAGTGTCATAAGTTTCATTTGGTAATGTCTAGGGCGTTTTGAATCAAGAGGTTAGATTGTGCACTGTGAGAGATCCTTCCTATGATCAATCAAATGGAGGTGTTTAAACTTTTGGGGGTGGGTGGAACCTAGTGGGGAGTCCACTTTGGCCTCATGAGTTTGACATATAGTTTTCTTTTCCTATTTGTAGTGTCTTTTCCTTCTTGTTTATCGTCATTCATCCAAAATCTTCTTGAGATGAGAAGGAGTAATGGTTTTTTTATATAAACTGTGAAACTGATTTAGGCAGGATGATAGCCTTATGGTGGGGAGAATTATCACACATGGGTTTTTGAAATTTCCTTTGTTCTGGTCTGGGTTGGGTTCTCGGTTATTTTTCTTGAGAAATGGGTGTGATGGGTATGAATTTTTGAGGAATATCATTTGTTTATTATTAGATTAGTGATTTTTCTTCATTATCCCCTTTAATTTTCAAGATAAATGGGAGTTTTTTTAGGTGGAAAGACCATAACTCATGGTTGGTTCATGATTAGTAGTAACCGTGTGCTCTGCCCAGGTAACCATGCGGTAAATGCAGGTTGAAGCAGTAGTTACCACACGGCCAGTGTACGACTATGCGCCTCATCACAAGAACCATGTGGTATTTTAGGGTCATGGATAGATGTGAAAAAATGACTTCCGCACAATATGTAAGACTGTGAAGATTAACCATGTAGTGGGTGTATTCCTTAGAAGAGATAGTCACATGGTCTCAGAATGATTTGACAAACCATGCATCCTACTAACTCATTAAAATACGGGGTTTTACCCTTTTTCCCTCCCAGTATTTAACCATAATTCCTCTCCTTTCTCTTACACTCAGGATTTTCAGCCATGGGAGCTTCCCCAAGATTCTCTATACCTTTTTGGAACCAATATTTGGGTGACTTTTTCCATGATTCATCATGTTATCTTCAAGTAAGTCTTTCTTCTCTTAGTTTCCTTGTCATGTTGAGGGTTTTACTTCTTCTTCTTTGGGGATTTATTCCTCCAATGGGTTGGGTGGTCAATTTTGGGTTTGTTACTAATTAATAAGCATTGAGCTTCATGTTTTAGGTCATATATTTCTTCCCCAGGGTGCAATTAAAGTGAGATTGAGGTTTCAAACATTTTTCTGGAAGTTTCTCTACATGAGGTAGGTGGTTCTATACCCTAGGATTTTTAGATGATTTTATTTTCTTTTTTAGTAAAATTTTATATGTTATATGATTTATTGGTTTAGTAAAAAGGTGTTTTAGAAGGGTTTTTCATGATCACATGATAATAATGAATTTTATTATGGAAAATGGCCATGTTATTGTGTGTGTTTTATCGTGGGGTTTTGTGGGAAGTTTTAATGGATTGTTTAAAGGGTGTGAATCATGTTTTAAAGGAACTTAAGGTGTGAATGGATTTAGAAGTAGGTTTTTAAGGGAAAAGGTAACACTTTTTCATGTTGGGCTTGTTGTGAACTTTTAAATATGAATTATAAATTATTTAAATGGTGAAAAACATGTTTTGAAAATGATCTTGGTTTTTTTTGGGATTTTAAAAGGGGATTATCTAATAGAATTGTTTGATTAATTATATTATTTTATTATGACATTTCTAAATGAGTTTTTTAAGAAATGTGTAATTCATGTTGAAGTGAGTTTTTGAAATGGTTTTTCTGTCTGTAAAATAGAAGGTTATTTTTTTTATGTAAAATGGTGGTTCCCATGTGATAAGTTGTGAATGTGGTGATGTATGTGACATGTAAATGTGGAATTGAGCATAGGTTAATACCATGTATCTAGGTGGGATGACTAGTTATAGTATGCTAGATGTATTAGAAGTGGTTTATCCCAAATTCTTCTAGTAAGATTGACGTTAATAACACCAACTAAACAATAATGATGATGGGAGTACACTAGGCCACTGGGGTGTCCCCAACTAGTGGCTCATGCACGAGAGCGTTTTTAGTCATAGTTTCTAAGCCACGTTACACTGAGGTACGAGGATCTAGTGTCCTACTCGAGCTAGATTAACCCTATAGATTTACCCCTGGTGATCTCTTGTTACACTAGAATTATGTGATAATGTCTTATCTGTCGACATATGGTGGAACATGAGTATATTTCATTTTAAATAATGTTTATTTTAAAAAAATTATTCTTTTTAAAATGTTTCATTGAGAAATATTTTCCTCGAAATTGTTTCCCTTGAGCATTCTTTTCTTTCAAATGTTTTCTTTAAAAATGTTTTTAGGGAATTTTCATAAATGTTTATGTTAAATTTTCTTTAAATGTTATAGCATGGAATACTTTTTTTGGATGGAATCCTACTAGACTGTGGATCACACCCTATATACACCATTGGGTGTATGTAGTATTGTTCTATTTTACTTTGGTAAAGGCTTGGTGTAATGGGATAGTGGTTTTGGGTTTCTAGTGGTCTTTCTTGTGGATCTTGGTGCCGATGGCTTGAGGATGTCACTGATCTAATTATGTGGAGGTTTGGGTTGGATTTATAGTTCTATTTTTGTTTTTGTCTTTTGATTTTTTTGTTCAAAGTTTTAATCTTCAACCAGGTATGTGTTTTACCCAATTCGGTTGTGTATTTCCACTTTGGTTTATTTATTCATATTGGTTGTTATGTTTATGTAATTGGGTGAAATCATTCCCAAGTAGCATTTTCGATACTCGGCCACTTGTTTCTATCTCTTGGGGATCACGAATGCCATTTGACCAATGTCACAGGCTGGGTCGATCACCATTTGAATGAAATCCTAGCTTGGTCTATGAAAAATAAATTCTCTAATCAATATTCATATAAGAAGTTAATTTGGGTTTAATATCAATATGAAAAGTTTATTCTATCAAATGGAGGTATGTTTGGGGGGAAGGTGATCTCTAATGATGGAACAATTAGTCATTAATAATATAATTGAATCATTTTAACATTTCATTGATTCATCCCATTTATGGAATGGTCATTTGATATATGTTAACATAATTCATTAACCAAAAATAATAATTTAATTTATATAAATTTCTTAGAAGAATTTAATATATATGAAATATATATAAATAAAACCATCATTATAAAAAATATATTTCAAATTTTTGATATATATTTTCATATATTATATTTATTAAACTTTTAACATTTTGAGTTAAATGGCTTGTTAACTTATGGAGTGAAAATCATTTTTTAATATTTTTAAAATTATTTTAGTAAATATTTTCATGTACATCTTATTAAAAAAATGAAACCCTTAAAATATATATTAAATATGAATATAATGATGAAAATAAATTAAATAAAAATATTAAATTATTAAAATCATATAGAGGTGGTGAATACTTTCAAAATTAAATAAATTCGTAATGTAAAGAGAATGTTAAAGTTCAAATATGTAATACCCCTTATACAACTCCGTAAAATTTCATATCTAAAATGGGAAATCATACTTTAAAAGAAATGATAAATTTCATGATTTATAAATCTATAATTCCATTATATTTATGTGGTGATGAATTTTTAATTTCATTTAATATTCATAATTGAATTTTATCTAGGGAAAATATGTAATCCTCTTATGAAATTTGGGAAGGAATAAGTCTTAATGATTTATATTTTAATGTTTCCAATTATTTTTCTTTAATATAATGTTACAGATCCAAAAATAACTAAAATTTGGAATAAAAAATATGATGTTTTTTGGTTATGTATAAAGTAAAAAATAATATATAATTATAGAATTAAAATTCAATGTCATTATTGAATAATAAGATGTATTATTTGTTGAATAAAAGATTTTATATAGATAATTTTGAGTGGTTATTTCTCAAACCCCTATCTCATATGTTCCATTTAGTTCAAATATAGTAGTAGAGAATAATGATTATTCATGAGTTGAAACTAAATAGAGGGAAACATATATGAATAAGAATAATATATATATTTATATTATTTATCCAAATTATATAGTTTTACTTGTTAAGGAAGATCAAAATAAATATCTACTAAATAACTTTTATATGGTATTAACTATATGGAATGACCCAAAGATATATAAAGAAGTTATGTCTTCAAGATAAATTGTTATCATGAAAGAAGAGATAATTATAAAATGGATTACATTATGGGGATAAAACATAGTTCATTATTTACATGAAATAAAGAAAAATTTCATTAAATACATTCTAATGAAATTTTATGATTAGAGATTTATATAATTAAGAAATATCAAGGAATAATAATTCTCATGTCCTTCTCAAATAACTGACATTTTTTCTCCAATATAAGAACTAATTAATCAATTATATGTCTTCAAAATCTCCCAAAAATTCTCTACCCAATATATCATGTTAAAAATATCATGTTAAACTTATTACTTTATATCATAGAGTAAGGGAGTCATATGACTAGGTAAGAAAAAATACACCATATGGGAAAACATTCAACTAAGGAAAACATTTCATAAACATGACATAAATATTATGATTTGAATAAGTAATCATCATAATTATATAATCAAATCAAACCAAGAGAATGTTTCAACATGAAAAAAATAAAAACATGGATAAAAATAATTAATGGTCACATACTGATGGAATCAATAATTATAAACATAAAAACATTTTTCAAGGCCCTTTTCCAAGACACTATACTAACTTCAGTAGGGCCATAATGAATAACCAATGCATTTTGTCTCATTATACCTATAGATGCATCAAGAGGATATATAATTAATTCCCCCACCCATCACTGATTTAATTATATTACATTAATCATATGGGAAAATTAATAAACAATTCATATTAACCTTCCTACAATAATCATATGCATTTGAAGTATACCATATGGAATTACAATACATTCTCCCATGTCAATAAAACAGATAACATGATTATAACTCATTATATGAAAGATATTAAATGGTAAGGAAATATATATTCCAAATTCAAATGATAATCATTATAATAATTACAAAAAATGAACAAAAAAACTTTTCCAAATTTTCAATAAATGGATAACATAGAGAAATAAGTTGGATGATCAAATAATACAAAGTTAATGTGCCAATATTCATCCATATTTAAATAACAAAATAAAAAATGTCAATACAGTTTGCCATTTCAATAAATTGTATATCATGATGATAACCCAGATAGAAAAATATGGTGGATAGATGTGATAGAATATAACCCTAGTGGAAAAAATAGAACATTAAAATATATTGAAATTGATGAAAAAAAAAATTGGAAATAGAATTATTGTACTATACCACCACAAAAAGGATCATGAATTTGGTTATTTGGCTATGTGAGTTCATTCCACCAAAAGAAAAATATAAATTTGAGTATGCATATTAAAATATAAAATCTGATAGGGTTAATAATTTTGATATCATATTGGGAAATAGAAGTGAAAACATAAAATATGTTGTTAATACAAGTTTTGACATTGATATAAAAGATGATGTTATGGGTCACATCTGAAAGACTTTTCAAAATATGAAGTGAAATTATAAGAACCCATGTTTTTATGAGGTAATAATCCTTTTTCTTTTGGTTTAAATGATTAATTACAACCTAATTAAGGGGAATAATTTGATCATAGATGTTTTTGAGTTGTCTGGGTCCTATTCCAATCTTGGAACACGAATTTGGGGTGAAAAGGCATATCACATGGTTAGTATAAATCATGCAGGGTAGGTTTTACAATTACTTCTAACCATGTGAGGGTGGAAAATGGATTCTAAAAGGCCACATGGTTAAAAGAACCATGTAATTTGGGGTGTATTACTGTGTGGTATTATCTACAATTTTTTATAGTATGATTAGACATGGTTTGTGAATGGTTAGTCAAATTGTGTGAGGTGACCCTTTCCTATATAAAAGGGAGCATAGTTGGTGAACAAGTTTTCTAACCATGCGAAAAAATTGTGCAACCTAAGAATTGATGAGAAATTTTCAAAATTCATATAATTAATCGATTATTTTGAACTAATCTTTTATATTCTTCATTTTTTGGAAGCCCTTGGATTTTGATAGGTCCTTTGAAGGTGGAATCATAGAATTCTATCTCTTTCCTTCATATGTTCTCTTATTCAATAACCGTTTTTATCATTGGATCCATGATGGTAATATCTCAATTCTCTTTGTGTCATTCATCATTTATCTTTGGATCAATGATGTTTTTTGGGTAAAATATAATATTCCTTATTTTCAATTTCTTTATCCATTAACTTTTTTCTTATGATCTGAGTCGAATCAGGAGAAGATACTGGATAATAACTCTACTATCGACCTATGGTAGGTGTTCTATACTTTTATCGATTGGTTTGGTGATTAATTAGGATAGTTTATATTGTTTTACCCATGAAACTTTATGACATGAAACTAAAATTGAATTTTTCTAATTGAATTAAATATAATGGAAGCGGTTTAGGATTCCCCATGCATTAGAGGTCATTTCCACAACTAAGGCCACACATGGGGGTATCCTATATAAACTGATCCTGACTATGACTTGTTCATAAAACCATGGGGAAAGTTTTATTCTTTCCTAGTTAAAATCGCAAGCCCAATTTTAATTGTATGGTACTAAATTTATTAATTATGAAATGTTTTTCCTCCCTTTCCATGGAAAAAACATCTTATTCCATATAGAATTGAATTTTTTTATTTCAATGGTTTGTTTTAAATTGTTTAAATGAGTTTACAAACTCATATAAAGTAATTGTATATGAATTGTGGATAATGAGTGGGTATACTCATGGTTTGGAATTGAATGTTGTGAAATGATAAATGGAACAAATGTTGAATGATTCCATTAGAGGCCTTGGATGTTATTCCATGTATTTTGAATGTATAAGTGGATGAATTGGATATAAATTTATCCTTGGGTACTGATTCCATTATATTCCTTGGGACAATCTAACCCTTGGATCTAGTTTTTAATGGCTTCACAATGGACATGGTCGGTAGATAAGCTCCTTGGACCCCAACTCAAGCCTAACTGTGTTTCCAATGTGATGCTCCTGAGACCCGAGGATGATGCCTTGGTATTATACACCTTTTATCTAGCCTATAGTTGTATAAAAAATTTATTATACGATGTGGATATGGTTGTGATGACACTTCAAGTTTTATAGTAAGTCCATGAATATTTGACATTTAGATTATACGTCAAGGATGTGGTTGACATGATATATATATATATATATATATATAGAAGTACGCAGAGGTTGTGTTGGTTATTTATGCACTGTTAGTATATTCATTGTTATAAGATCTTACCCAAGTTTTTAGGGACCCCTTTTTTTCCAATATAGTATCATATGAATTGTTCCATGTTAATTTCACTTTTAAAACTTCTCACATGTTTTACTTTTACTCTTATTTATCTTATCATATTTCAGATCCAAGGTTTTCAATAGACCGTTGTGTGATATCCTACTAGGATTTTATATCACACCCTCTTTGGGCTGCCGTTTGGTACCCGGATAGACTTTATGGATGTAGGTAGGTATCGGGGTAAGAACCCATAGTTGAATGGTTGATTTTGTTCCATGCTTTAGAGTATGGGAGCATGGTACCTAAATGAGGATCATGACGCTATTAGAAGATATTGGTTTTTGGTCTTTTTGATATGTTGTTACATGAATTGTATTATACCACTGTGTACATATTTTGGATGTTTTTTAGAATCATGACATGTATCATCATTCACTCTATATGAGATCCCTTTTTGGTGTTATTATATATTTTTTTATGTATCTATTGTCTTATTGTTAAATATTCTTCTATTATTGACTTTTATTGATATTCATCTATATTACACTCTAGTAATGAGGGAATAATCTCCCCATAGATACACCATAGTTCCTCACAGCTAGTTGGAAGCCTCTATAATTTAGGGATATGCTCTTTAGGCAATGTAGCCAACCAGGATCAGGGAACTGTTAAGTTGCATCCAAGTCCAGGATGTTACAAAGTAGTATTAGAGTGAATTTTCTTTTTCTGAATTTTTATTATTTGGATACAATAGAGAGGGTTAGACAAGAATGGGAATTTTGGTAATGATTTGTTCATGGGCATAGAAAAACCACTTATAATAAAAAGTCAAATTTCCTCGAATGAAAATTTTTGTTTTCTAGTTTTAACTATTACAGATGATTTGATTCCACCATTGGGTGATGAAAATTAATTATGATGTTATTAGTGATATGATATTGGGTTCTATTTTATTTAAACCTAATTAGATGACGTTATTCCATATCATGCATCATTTTAGGCACCTTTTAGAACTTACATGTCATGCACTATGCCAGTCCATATAGGATACATTGCCTGTTTTTATGATGTTGTGATAGGTTTTATAATAGATATTCTTGGTTTTGTGATAGATATTATTGTAGTGGTTTGGAAATCTTAGTTGGTACTCAAAGTTTCAGTTGTAACCAAAGTAGTTCTTTCATGATTAAGCTACATCAGAGACCTTGAGGAGCCAATTGTTGAACATTGAGTCATGGACCATGATTTTCATGGACTGTAATGTGTTATGGTGTAGATTTTGTGGATTAAATATTTCAGTTCATAAGTAGTATGGGAACTTTGGGATTAGAATTTGGAAAACCATTTTGTTCAACCATTTAATATGAAATGTAAAATAAATATGAGATTCAAATGAAAAATTTAAATGCTATATAGAGAACTCAATCTAAACCTATATTTTGAGTGGGTAAGAGGTAGTGTCTCTAGTGAATTTTGTGACTATTTTTTTAACAGTCCTAGATTTAGGACCAAGATGGGCAGTGTGACCTTTTTATTGGATGGTTTTGATAGGTCTTACTCTTTTGGCTATGAAAATTGATATCATTCTTTCCTAAGTCATGTGTTTGTCATTTTAGATGCATCCCACCATGAAGACCACTAATAATACACTAGGAGGGTGGAAACGACCATGCTTAGGTGGTGGTGGTCCTAGGGTAATAGTATATCCTCTGTTAGTGCCAGATACGACACTAGATGTTTGTTTAGACACAAGTAACAAGACATAGTCCTGTGGGGGATCTATCGATTCTTTTAGACTTTTTTTGGAGCACCAAATGCTTCCTTCTTTATGGCTATACTGATATGCATGTTCCAGTAGCAGAATCCTCACATGTTTTTGGGGGATGGTGGCCCATAGGCCTTTGATCTATGTCTTGAGACTAAAATTTTAATCTTTTATCATCTAGAGACACCCCATGAGAGGAGGGTACAACTTAGGACATACATGATAGGTGGAGTAGCAAATCCCTAGTGAGATATTCTGAACATGGATTATAAGATATGAGATACGGTTTTGGAATATTTGTAAACTAGGTTGTAGGAATATGTTTAACACTAGAATTTAGAGTCCGTGCATGCTATTAATTTAATGATTTTTCAGTAGGGCCCTATGAGGATTATGGAGTACTCAATATGATTTACGTAGTTGTAATGTTTTGTGATGATATACCATGAGAAAGAGTTATGAAGGGTGAGGCTCTTTAAGGAAGGTATCTGAAATGCCTTCTGATCTTAGGTCAATGTGTTCAAATTGAACCCTATCACTAAGATTGTGAATCATGCTCTGATTAGAGAGTGGAACCTAAGGGAATATATCTCTATAGTCTATAGACCTAGTGTTTCAACATCTTTAGGTGAGAATCACTATTTTTAGGATTCCCATGAGATGATTACCAACCATGCCACTAGTTCTGCAGTGTGGTTTTCTATAATCAGTGCAGAAGATAGAGCCATAGGAAGAAACAATGTGATTGATACCCAGTCAAGTGTCGAGCTTGCAGTGGGATGTGCCATGTGCAATGTTTCTATAAGACCTTACCTTTATTAAAAAGTGGTAGGGGGTTATCTTTGACATGAGTTTTTTCAGGATTTTATCACCACCACATTAGGCAAGGGGCTAGAGGAGTACCCATCATTTAGGCTAAGGTGGTGGTGGTCGTGGTTGAGGTAGCTAGGCACTAGTTACTCTAAGGCAGTAGAGTGGGCCTACTATGGGTAGTGATGTTGTGTTACAAGGCCATGGTTCAGTCTAGATATATTCTACACATCCCACCCAGAGGTGTAGAGTATCAGACCGTCTACTATGAGAGGTGTAATCCTAGTAGCCTCAAATATTGTGTCTTCTCTTTTTGATACATGTTCATCATATAAAATTATATTTTTACCAGTTTTGGAAATCCATGAGCCAATGGTTCAGTTTTTTGAGGGTGTTATGATTCTTAACACTCTATTGAGGATCATAATAGAGGATGTATGTCAGTTCATGGAGTCCCCCTTGAGTTTGGTGGGTTTCAGTTCATTTTTAATCTTTTTATCCTCAATATGATCAGGTTTTATGTCATAATAGGTATTTACTATATGCTAACTTATCGAGCATAATTAAAATTTTATCCCCATAGGGTAGATTTGACATCACCAGAGTGAACAATGTATACTCACAAGGGTGAATGGTATATATAGGTGAGATGATATGGATCACAACATTTGTGGATGGGTAGGTTGATATCCAAGAATGATAATTTATATCTTCAAGATTAGAGAACACATCAGAAGACTTCCCTCAAGTGGTTGATCATTTGGGGAGTTTTCCTAGATGAATTTTCTAGTATACCTCTTGAGATAGAGGATCAATTCTCCATCGAGCCAGTTCAATGAGATACACTAATATCCATTCTTCCTTATAGAATTTATACTACAGAGTTACAGGAGTATAAGAGGTAGTTAAAGGATTTGGAGGAAAAGGGGTTTTTTCGGACCTGTACTTCTTAATAGGGATTGATGGTCCTTTTTTGGGAAAATTCATATGGAAACCTTAGAATATATATAGATTATTGGAATTGAACCACCTAATAGTTAAGAATCGATATCCCTTTCCATGGATAGATGACCTATTTGATCATCTTGGAGGAGCTCACGTTGTAACGACCTAAACTTTTATTAATGAAAATTATTCTTGATCTAATTAAAAGTCTTATTATGTAAAATGGTTATATAATACATATATACTTCATTGGTTTTATATTTTTGTATTTTAAAATACTATTAATAATCGAATTGTTGCTAATATAGCCGTTGAACAGTGATCACATGATTAGTATAAATACTGGGATTTAAAAAAATTTAATCTACTTAGACAAAGGAATCGATGTCTTCCTCCAGTAGAATTGTTATGTAAGAATCCCATTTGTTGGAGATCAAAAAGAAGGTGGATTCACAAGTATTAACTCTTGACCAAGACCAAGTCGAGATTCAAAACATTAATCTTGAGCGAAACTGCCTATGGGAGAAGTGGAAGTTAAAAGAGATTACCACCCAAGCGATGTTATCTATGCCACCCTAAGAGTCTGTCAGCATAACAGACCTTACCCTTAGGTCTAATGAAGGTGTTATAAGGGGTTATGTAATAATACCCTAGAACTATGATTATGTGCATTATTTTTGTATAGAATAAAGAATACACATTCATTTTGTTACTGTTACTTTGTAAATAGTTTTTAAAGCAAACATAGTATTTTTAGTTAATATTCAATAAAGAAAACTATTTTGATTAATTAATGTATTTTTTAGTTAAATAATATTTTAATAAAATATTATTACTAAATTACTCGTTATTAAATATAAATGATCATATAATTTTTATGAATATAATTATAATTTTTATTTTTATTTGAAAGCTGTTTTTGTTAAAACCCATGAATTTTCGATAAATGGCAGTTTTTATTTTAAAAGTAAAAATTCACATATTTAAAAAATTATTTAGATAAAATGGATGTTATTTTTGGAATACTGATGTTGAAATTATCCAATGGTGAATTCTTTTTGGATTTTACGACATAGTCAAATTTTTAGTTTAAAAATAAATACCGTTTAAATTTATAATACATTTTATGGAATCTTAATGACCCAATAGTGATATAATAAAATACTATAAATGTGGTGTTCAGACAATATATGTTTTACCATTAAAATAATGTGTTTTTATATTTTTTTGATTTATTTTTCAAATCCTTAGTGGACCCTCCAAGACTTATAAAACATTTTACCATTTTAAAATGATTTCCTTGAGAGTGTGACTCACCTCCACATATGAAAGCCTAATTTTTAAGATGTCTGCCATTGGAATTATAAAATAATTTTTTCCACTCCCATTTTAAAAAAACCATGGAAATAACCATTGTATGTTTTTCGGTTTTGTTTAGTTTAATGTGTAGTTTCCAAAATCTAAATAATATAGAATTCCCTCCCATTTCATATATAAACCCAACCAAGATCCCACTTATCTTCACTAAAACCATTTGGATATCTACCAAACCATATCCTATTCTATATATAAATTTCCCAAGGTTCCCCAAGCTCCCAATAAGCCTCTCCCAAGCTTCTCCCAATCCTTCAGGGTCACACTTCCCAGTAAGGGATTTCTTCCTTTCTCATTTTTGTCCAAATTTCCTTATATTGTTATACCCTTGTATTTTCAATTACAAATTTTGGGGTATGATTTACAACCTCCCCCATAATTCCCTACTTATGTTTGAAATATGAGTGATCCCTTTGTCTCTCATTAATTCCTCCCATGTACACACGTTACCATGCCAAAATTCCATAAGGTATTTCTCTCTCCTCATTTACATTCAAGTGATTCATTTACATTATCCAAATAAATTTCATTAAAAATGTTGGGAATTGTATCTATTTGAAACCTTACAGTAAATTTCATTTACATATGATGATATAACCCTTTTTATCTCATCATCCATTTTTATGAATTTTTATCCCACGACGTTATGCTGCCGAAATTACACCTTGATTTTCCAAGAAAAAGTCATTTTGTAGTGAATACTATGCCAATTTATCTATCAAGGGTATTAAAATTTATTAACATTTACTTATTTATTATAGAGTTTCAGTTATTAATTAAACATTCCTTTATCATATAATAAATGACGATGTTTAATGAATCCATGTTGTAAGATCAATGTGGCACACTTATGCATGAAATGAAATGATTAAGAAGGGTGCGCCCTGATAGAGCTCCAATGCATTGGGTAAAGATTAGTATCATGAGAAATCAAGTGAAATGAGGGTTTACTCATTCTAATTCAAGTTCAATGGTAATTTACTCTTGATCCATGTGTATTGAGCCTTGGATCATGCTAATATCATGTTAAATGTTGTTTCCACATTTTCATGTTATGATAGTCATGCTATATCATACCTTTATGTTCATGTTTCTCTTGTGCTCCATTGATATGTCTATTGTCTAACATATACTATATTATTTATGATATGCCTTGTTTAATCCATTACTGAGATTTATATCTCACCTTTTTTAGATCGATGTCATCAAGTTATCCAATTAAATGCTTGGTAAGATGGAATGTTGTGGTCATGTAGAGGAAGTTTTCAATAAAGATGTTGTGTTTTATGTTCTAAGTTGTTATGTAATGTTCCTAATTTCACAAGAAACTAGACCTCTTGATCATCAAATCTGTATCAAGTGAAATATTATGTAATAAATCATGTTTATGTGTGTAATAAAGAGCAGGGTTGTTATAGTTCATATAAAAGGATAGGTTTAGTTATTTTTGGGATTAAGATTAGAAAACCATAGTAAAAGCCACAGGGATAATACTAAGTATAATAAAAATATCCTTCAATTTTTGTGAGTATTTAGTAAATGGTTTATCAAGAAAATACAACCTTTTCTGGATATGATCTGGTAGAGGCGGCTCTGACCTAGATGTATCTAGGTGTAAAACCCAAAAACACCGCTTTGAGCTAGACTTGAAAGGGAACTGGTGCACGAAAATGGGCCTTACTGCACTCTTTTTTATGACACTCCCATGGTATATTATTTGGTAAATTAATAAGCTTAACATGAACCATTACTAAGGGAATTAAAAAAATGTCCCTAAGAATATATGTTGGGAAGTAGATCATGGATAACATAGATTTAAGCCCATAAATTCATAAATTAAGGAAATAAAATTAATTTATAAGTCATCCATTTTTATCTTTGGATTACCATTTAAGTGTTACCCCTAACTTTCCTTTTATTCAAGCCAATGGTCAATAATAGGAGGACTCGAGATAACAATCGATGTGAAGATCAATGTGATCACTGCTCTAATGAGATTCCCAATTTTATGGGAGCGGGAATTGCCAACTATTTCAAGATAATATATCATTTAAATCATGTTTTTAATAGAAACATGGGTCAAGAGGAACGTTCAACCCCCCCCCCCCCCCCCAAGAAAGAATAATTTTCAATTGAGAGCTGCATGAGACAAATGATTCCTACTTTTAATGGATTATCCAATCCCTCAATCACCGGACAATGGATCAACTCCATTGAGAAGATATTCTCCATCCATCAATATTTAGATTAAGAGTATGTATTTGTGGATTACTATCATATGGAGGGAGAAGCTAATCAATGGTGGAAATTGATCAAAAATATGAATACTGAAGAGTATATAGAGGTGTTTCAATGGAATGATTTCTAGAAAATGTTTTTCAATAAAAAATATCCTCACACCCTCCGACTTAAGATAGAAAGGGACTTCCTTGACCTCCAGAAAAAAGACGATGAATCCATCATAGCATATAAGAAAAACTTCACAAGTATTTCATGATATTCCTCCGTCTTTGTCATTACCCACGAATTCAAGGTTGAACACTTCTTTGGTGGGCTAAAACCTAGCCTATGGAAAGCCCTAGAGATTAGTGACTTCAAGAGCAATAATGAAATTGTCTAATATGCCCTCAAAGTCGAAATGGAGATTAACGAATCTTAGGGGTATCATGGGGATAATAAGCGTATAATGGACTTTAATTTTTGTGGTTCGATGGATAAATCCAACGATGCTAAGAAAATATAGCACCCCACTTTCCAAAGGTGTGGAAAGAAGCACCCCAGAAATTTCCAAAAGGGGATGAGGAAATGATTTACGTGTGGAAGAGAAGGGCACTTGACCATTAATTGCTGAGAAGAAAAACCCACAGCTGCGACAAAGGATATGAATGATCCTTTTTAACCTCAACACATTGTTTATTACTTCAACTTTAAAGAACCATGTCACTTTTCAAACCAGTGTCCTAAGCCAAGAGTTTTTGGAAGCAACCAACAACCTCAAAGGTAGAAAGAGAGAGCTTTTTCCAAAACTACCACCGAAGTGAACCCAAACAATGAAGTGGTGATAGGTACACTAGTTATTAATTTATGAATAGAGAACATACTTTTTGATTCTAGTTCTATGCATTATTCTATATCTCAAATGTTTTGTAGAACAATCCCAATATCACCAAAAATCATGAATGCAAAGATGACTATGAGAACGAAAAATGGGGAAATCATTGCATCCCATGAATATAACTCCTCCCATATCATAATTTGTGGATTTAACTTCCCATAGAACCTTTTCATACTCCCTTTGGTGGAATTTTAAGCAATTCTTGGCATGGATTAACTTTCCTTATATAGAGGCAACCTAAATTGTCGTGAGAGTGAAATCACTCTCCATATAGAGAATTGACCCCCGATTATATACAAGTGAAAGGAGGAGGATGGATATTATTTAGCACTATCATCTCAACCATGAAAATTAATACCCTATGTTCTCCTGTATCTTTCTCAGATGATTGAGTATAAGGAAGAAACTATACTTGAAGACATGCCTATTGTGAGGAAATTTCCTGAAGTGTTTCCTGAGGAATTGTCTGGTCTTCCTCCTAGAATATATGTTGAATTCTCAATGGATATTATACCTGGGGTGATGCTAATATCCATGACTCCGTAGAGAATGGCTGTTGTAGAGATTGAGAAGCTGAAGAAACAACTATAGGAGAATCTAGATAAAGGGTTTATATGCCCAAGTGCTTCACCATGGGGTTCACCAGTCCTCATAGTAAAGAAGAAGGATGGGTCAATGCAACATTGAGTTTATTATGATGAGCTCAATAAAATCATGATAAAGAACAAGTATCCTCTACCACAAATTGATGACTTGTTTGATTATCTATGTGGACCACAATACTTCTCCAAGGTAGATCTACGGTTGGGATATTATCATGTAAGGGTGATGAAGGAGGATATCCTAAAGACAACTTTTTGTACAAGATATGGCCACTATGAATTCATAGTAATGCCTTTCAGAATCACTAATTCTTCGTAAATCTTCTTGGAAATGATGAATAGAGTCTTTATAGATTTCATCTAATTTTTTGCTAGTCTTTATATATGATATTAAAATATACTCCAAAACCAAGGAGGAGCATGAGAAGCATCTAATAACTATACTAAAGACTTTTCCAAAGGAGAAGCTCCATGTGAAGTAAATAAAGTGTGAGTTCTGGTTGAAGGAGGTCACATTCTTAGGTCATATCATACCAAGAAATGAGACATCTATGGATCCCTCCAAGACAGCTGCAATTGAGAGATGGCCGAGGCCAACATCAGTGATGGGTATCCGTAGCATACTGGGGTTAGCTGGATACTATTTCCTATTTGTGTGAAATTATCATGATTGTCCAACCCACTTTGCAAGCTTACTTAGAAGGGAGTAATGTTTTCTTGGAGTGATGAATAATAAAAGAGCTTCAAGGAGTTGAAAAGGAGGCTTATCATTGTTCCCATGCTCACACTACCAACTAGTGGAGAATTATTGTGGTATTTAGTGATTCTTCAATGAAGGGCCTGAGCTATGTGTTGATGCAAAATGAAAAATTCATTGCTTATGCTTCGAGGAAATTGAATGTTCATGAGAAAAACTAAAAAACACATGATATAGAGTTGGTTGCAGTAATCTTCACTTTAAAAATTTAGCAACATTACCTCTTTGCGGTGATGTGTGAAATATATACAGATCACAAAAGACTCTAGTATATATTCACAAAGAAAGAGTTGAACATGCACCAACGAAGATGGTTAGAGCTGATCAAAGAGTATAACTACTCAATCCATTACCACCCTGGGAAAGCGAACAAGGTAGCATATGCTATAAGTAGAAAGGACCCAACAATTCTATCATTGATGATAATTTAAAAGGATAAAATCTTCTTATATTTGATGAAGATGGACATGGGAATCATAAAGAAGGGAACATCATAAATCCTTTAATAAATTATTGCTCAACCGTCTATTTTGGAAAGTTTAAAGGATGCTCAAAAGGATGATGTTGTAATTCAGAAGACAGTGAAAACTTTTAAAAATGGAAATCATTAGAGTTCAATGTTAATAAAGAAGGAATTGTGAGATTTGGGAAAAGACTACGTTTTCCATCAAGTCTGGAGTGGAAGAAATAACTTTTGGATATTGCACATAGTTCGAATTTCTCCATTCACCTAGGAAACACAAAGATGTATCACGATCTATAAGATATTTATTCATGGGATAACATGAAGAAGGAGATCACTGAGTATACATCAAACTAGTATGTCAGCAAGTGAAGGTTGAGAGGTAGAAGTATAAGGGGATGATGCAACCATTACCCATACTAGCATGGAAATGGGAGAACATCACCAGGGACTTTGTCATAAAACTTCCAAATACATCCATAGGAAACAATTCTATCTGGGTTTTTATGGTTTGTCTTACAAAGACTGCACGTTTCATTGAAATTGGAGAGTATTTCTCATTGGATCAATTGGAATCGATATACATCAGAGAAGTGGTAAGGATACCAAGAGTACCACTATCTATTATATCTGATCAAGATCCATGATTCACCTCTAAGTTCTGGAAGAGTCTTCCACATGCTCTGAATACAAAGTTAAACTTCATTAAGGCTTGTCATCCTCATACTAATGGACAATCTGAGTATACTATCCAAACACTTGAGGACATGTTGAGAGCATTATTAATGTATTTCAAAGGAGTATAGTATCAACATCTTCCTCTCTTTGAGTTCTCTTACAATAAGAGTTTACACTAAACCATCCAAATGATTCCATATGAAGCCCTATATGGGAAGAGGTGCAGAACACCGATATGTTGGGATGAAGATGAGGAGAAAAAACTCTAGGGGTTCATAAATGGTTGAAGAAATAGTAGAGAAGGTTAATACCATTCAGCAGCACACTAAATCTACTCAGAGTTTCCAAAAGAGCTATGTTGATAATCTTTGATGAGACATAGAGTTTGATGTTGAAGACATGGTATTCCTATGCATATCACTATGGAATACAGTAATGAGATTTTAGAGGAAGAAATGCATAGTCCAAGGTATATTGTCCCTTTTGAAATCCTTGATTGCATTTGAGCAGTGGCCTATCGTCTAGCACTCCCACTGAACCTATCTCAAGTACACAATATATTCCATGTATCAATCTAAAAGAATTAAATTCTTAACCCATCACATTTACTAAATCCATAGGTGGTACCATTGGATAATGAAATCTCCAATGAAAAGAATTCCGGGAATATCTTCGATCATAGAGAAAAAGTTCTACGAAATAAGACAATGACCCTCGTCATGGTGTTGTGGTGAAACCACAAGTTGGAAGAAGCAACATGGGAATCATAGAAAGTGATGAATCAGAGTTACCCTTATCTTTTTAGTGTGGGAAAAATAAAATTCGAGGGAAAAATTTCTTAAGGGGGGAAGATTGTAATGACCCCAAATTTTATTAATGAAAATTTCTCTTGATATCATTAAATGTCTTATTATGTAAAATGGTTATATAAGAAATATGTATTTCCTTGGTTTTATGTTTTTAGATTATAAAATACCATTAATAATTTTTACTATTTCTAGTATAGCTTTTGAAAAGTGATCACACGATTAGTATAAATATAGGGCTTTAACAATTCCAATTTATTCAGACAAAGGAAGCGATGACTTCATCTAGTAGAATTTCTCCATACGAATCCCATTTTTCAAAGCTCGGAAAGGAGGTGGAATTACTGGGATTCTCTCTTGACAAAGCCCAATCCATGCTTCAACATTTTATGCTTGAGCAGAACCGCCTATGGGAGAAGTGAAAGTTAATAGAGATTATCAACTAAGTGATGTTATCAGAGCCACCCGAACAGTGTGTCTCCATCACAGACCTTACCATTAGGTATTATGATGTTGTTATAAGTGTTTATGTAACAATACCCTAGAAATATTGTTATGTTCATTATTTTTGTATAGAATAAAGAATACACATTCATTTTATTACTATTACTTTTTAATAGTTTTTAAATCACAAATAATATATTTAGTTAATATTCAATTAAGAAATCTATTTTGATTAATTAATGGACTATTGAATTAAATAATTTTTTAATAAAATATTATTACTAAATTACCTATTATTAAATATAAATTATAATATATTTTTTATGAATACAATTAGAAATTTTATTAAGGTTTTAAAGCTGTTTTTGTCAAAACTCATGATTTTTTATAAATGATGGTTTTTATTTTAAAAGTTAAAAATCATATATTTATAAAATTATTTCGGTAAAAAAAATTTTATTTTTGGAATAAGGACATCAAATTTATCCAATGGTGAATTTTTCATGATTTTCCAAGATAGTTGAATTTTTGGGTAAAAATTAAATATTGTTTAAATTTATAGTGCATTTTATGACATCATAATCAACCAATAATGATAAAATAAAATACTATAAATGGTATTTTCAGCCAATATATACTTTAATTTAAAAATAATGTTATTTTATATTTTTCTTATTTATTTTACAAATCCTAAGTGGACCCTGCATGATTTATAAAACATTTTATCATTTTAAAATTATTTCCTTGAGAGTGTGACTCACATCCACAAAAGTAGGCCTAATATCTTAAGAAGTTCTAAAATTGGCCTTATAAAATAATTTTTTCCACTCCCCTTTTACAAAAACCATGGGAAAAAACCATGGGATGATTTGTGGTTTTGATTAGTTTAATGTGTAGTTTCCAAAACCTAAATAATAATGATTTCCCTCCCCTTTCCTATATAAACCCAAAAAAGCTCCCAATTATCTTCACTAAAACCATTTAAAGATCAACCAACCACTTCTTTTATCTCTCTAGAATACTCCCAAGGTGACCAAGCTCCTAGTATGCCTCTATCAAGCCTCTCCCAAGCCTTTGGGATCAAACTTCCAAGTAAGGGACTTCTTCCTTTCTCGTTTTTGTCCATGTTTCTTTATATATTTATACACTTTTATTTTCTATTAAAAAAGTTGGGGTATGATTTTTTACCTCCCCCATACTTCAATACTTATGTTTGAATATTATATATCACTTTCTCACCCATTAATTCCTCCCATGTACACCCATTACCATGTCAAAATTCCGTAAGGAATTTATCTCTCTGTATTTACATCCAACCAATTCATTTACATTAAGCATATAAATTTCATTAAAAATGTTGGTAAATGTATCTATATTACCTATTTACTGTCCATTTCATGTAGATATTATGAGATACCCCTTTCCCTATCATCAACTATTTTTATGAATTCTTATGCCACACCTTTATACTGCCAAAATTGCACCGTGATTTTCCAATCAAAAGTTACTGTGTAGTGAATACCATGACCATTTCTCTATCAAGGGTATTAAACTTTATGCACATTTACTTATTGATTTTAGATTTTCATTTATGAATTCCACATTAATTTATCTTGAAATAAATGATTATGTTTAATGAATCCATGTTGTAAGATCTATGTGGCACACTTATGCATTAAATGAAATGATTAAGAAGGGTGTGCCCTGATAGCGCTCTAATGCATTGGGTAAATATCAGTATCATGATACATCAAGTTAAATGAGGGTTTAATAATTCTAATTCAATTTTAATGGGGGTTTACTCTTTCTCAATGTGAAATGATACTTGGCTCATGCTAATATCATGTTAAATGTTGTTGCCACATTTCCTTGTTATGATAACCATGATATATCATGCCTTTATGATCATGTTTCTTTTTTTCTCAATTGATATGACTATTTCCTAAAATGTAATATATTTTTCTTGTTATGCGTTGTTTAATCCCTTACCCGGCTTCATATCACACCCTTTTCACATGTATTTCCTCAGGTTATCCCATGCGATGCTTGGTACGAGGGAATGTTCTTGTCATGTAAAGAAAGTTTTCAATAAAGATGTTGTGTTTTATATTCTAAGTTGTTATGTGATTTTCCTAAATTCCTAAGACACTAGACCTCTCAATCCTCATAGTTTTCTTATGTTCAATACTATGTAATAAATCATGTTTTTTTTGTAATAAAGAGTGGGTTTGTTATACAAGTGTTCTCACAAATTGATTTATGGTCCGAATATCACCAGGAACATGTCTGTCATCCTGAAATAACTCATACAAATTTTTGTAAAAGGTGATGTCTATATGAGTATATGGTTATGCCATTTGGCCTCACAAATATGCCTACGATTTTCATGGTAATGATGAATTGAGTGTTACATTCATGTTTGGATTCATTTGTGGTGGTTTCTGTGGATGATATCTTGGTGTATTCTCACAATCAACACGACCATGGAAAATATCTTGAGATTACTTTGGATACACTAAGAGATAATTAGTTATATGTTAGGCTCACAAATTTCCACTTTTTGATGGATCAAATTCACATACTAGGTCATATTATGTTATATAAATGAGTATCAGTAGACCTAGATAGGTTAGATTTGTGGTTTCCTAGGTGTAGACCAAGAACATATATGGTATAAAATGTTTCTTTGCGATGTCTAGATATTAATGGAATTTCATACATGAGTTATCTTTCCTAGAATCACTACTCACAATATTGACTAAGAATGGTATATTTTTTTATGGACAAATACCCTCAATATAGACTTTATGAAGTTGTAAGGGATACTGACTTCTACACTGGTCTTGATTCTTCCAGATAAGGGCATAAGATACATGGTGTATTGTGATGCATCATTTATCAAGCTTTGAAGGTTTTGATGTAGGGGGATATAGTCATGGGGTATGATTCATGGTAGCAGAGGGAAAAATATAGGAAATATTTGATGCAAATTTTAGAGATAGATATAGTTGTTCAGGCATTTTAATGTTGGAGACACTATTTACTAGGAGAGAATTTTGTGGTGTACACAGACCACAAAATCCTTAAGTACATATTCACACAGTGTTATTAGAATCTAAGGCTACGAAGGTGGGTAGAGTACCTATATTATTTTTACTTCAAGAATGATAACACAACTAGTAAGGGAACTAAAGTAGCTAATTCATTGAGAAAGAGGAATGCAGTATAGGACATTCCACAGGAAAATAGTGAATGTACGCTTATGGAATTGTTATATTATATTCACTTGGAGGTTTGGGATAATCAATCATATAATTTTATACAATCCATAGTTGTGACCAATACCCTAATAGATAGATCTAGGATGGGGAAGATATCTTATTCTGAGGACCTAAATCTACGGGAGAGTGTGTCAGGAGAGGACCCGCCTCCTGGTAGAAATATAGGCAAGGATGAATATTTGCATATCCATGGACACATTTTTTGTTCTAGTGAATAAATGCAAGAAGCTAATGAGAGAGTTTCATGCGCCAGTTTGGGAAGTGCATCTCTTCATCACCAAGATGTACCGTGACTTATGACATTATTTTAGGTGGTTGGGTATGAAGATAATGGTACTTGGGGTTGTTAATAGGTGTTCTACCTATTAGTAGGTGAAGGAGGAACATTCATAACCAGTAGGGAATTTATCAATGTTACCTATTATGAGTGGAAATGGGATAGTGTCAGGATGTATTTCATGAATGATTTTATGAGGTCTCCTTTGGGTAGTTATGTTATCTGAGTTATGATTGAGAAGTTCACAAATTTTTGTAATTTATTTATGATTATGGATACCTTAAGTGTGGATGAGAATGGGAGGTTGTATATCTATGAGATAATATGCCTTTATGGGGTCATGCATACTATTGTTTTGGTTAGGGATGTTTAGTTTATGTGTAGTTTATAAATGACTTTGCAGAAGGTATATGGTACATAGGTTCTTATGAGAACAATATACCACATTCAAACTGATGTCCAATCAGAGCGTATGACATAGGTTCTTGAGGACATACTAGGAGCATGCGTCTTGGATCTTAGGGGATCTTGGGAGAAACATGTACCTCTTATTGAGTTTTCATACAATAATATTATCAGGATACTATAAATATGGAACCTTATTAGTATTTTTATGATAGAACATGTTGATTTCCCCTATAATAGCTAGATATAGGAGAGGAAAATTTATGGGGACCGCTTCTCATACAATAGACTTCTGAGAATTTAATTTTGATTAGGAATTAAATGTTTGCTTCATATGAAATATGGAGTTATAGGTCATGGATCATATATTTTTACATGTTTCTCTAAGGGTAGTATATAGATAGATTAGGGGACATGGTAAACTTTCACCGTAATATGTCAGGATGTTTGAAATTCTGAAGGGAGTCATGTTGGTAGCCTATCAGTTATTATAAACTCATGGGTATCGATCCATGCACGACTTCATCCATGTATCTCAGCTGCTCTGTTATCATTCAATACCATTTCATGATTTTCATCCTAAGGAGGTTGAGTAATAGGTAGATGCGTCCTTTTAGGAACATCTGATTCATATCATTGATAGGAGAACAATGGTTCACTAAGGCTAGTTAGTTTGTCCAGTATGGCTGATATGGTAGTGCAACCATTTACAGGATGAGACTTGGGAGTGTGGGGTCGACATATGTTCTCAGTGGAAAGAGTTGTTCTCAAAATAATCTTAACCCCAATTGAGAGGTAAATTTAGGGGTGACATTCTTTATAGGGTTAAATTATAATAACCCACATTTTGGTATGAGTTATATATCATTTTTCTTTCAGTTTAAATGTTTAATTACTTTCTAATGAATATGACCAATTAAATCATAGGTGATTCTAGGGATTTTAGGGCTTTTTCAATGCCTGGAACCCATGTTTGGGGTGAAATAGTTATGTCAAAAAGTTCCTATAAATGATGTGGGGCATGTTTAAAAATTACTTATAATGGTGCGAGGTTAGACCATAGATCCCTATATTCTTAATAGTTAAAAAAACCATGCGATTTGGGGCGTACGACTGTGAGTGAATGTATTCAGTTTTTATAGTGCACTAAGACACAATTTGTACATGGTTAGTCAATCTATTCATGAAAACCATGAGTGGTTACCCTTTCTTAATGAAAGGGTGCATGGTGTGAAAATCATTTGTCAAAACACATAATTAAACCGTGTGAAAAAACAATTCTTGTGAAATTACCAAAATTCCCCTGATAAATCTATTATTTCAACCTAATTTTTCCAAATATTCATCATTTGGATTCCCTTGGCTCTATAAAGATCATTTGAATGTGTAATTTTAGAATTTGACCCCATTCATTTCTTTAATCATTGAATCAAGAACCATTGGTCTAGTTGTATTAACTCTGGTAAGATCCCAATTAATTTTGGTCATTCACCTTTTAACTTTAGATCAATGAGTTTATTTAGGTGAAAGGTAATAGTCTATATTTTTAAATTCTTCGTCAGTTCTTTTTTCCCTGATCTAATTTAAATCAGGTGTAGATACTACATGATCATTGTACTACCGGCCTATGATAGTTTTTATTTACTTTCCCCATTTTTTGGTTATTTCCAATGATAGTTTCCATTATTATTCCCTCCAATTTTTTTGGTTCAGCCCCAAAATTTATTTGTTTAATTCAATAAAATGTAATGGAGTCAGTTAGGGATACCCATTCACTATATTAAATAGATTTGGAGGTCATTTCCTCAGACAAGTCCACCCATGCAGTGTTATATATGAATTGATCAAGCCTATTTCTTGTAAACCCACCCAAGGGGTGAGTTTTATGATTTCCTAGCTAAAAGAGGAAGCCCAATTATAATTGGATATAATTGAATTTCTTGATTAGGAAATGAATTTAATCTCTTTCTATGAATTGAAATGTTATTCCATGTGGATTTGAATTTTTTTAATAGTTTGATGGAAATTGTTTATTTGAGTTGGAAAACACTAGGAAAGGAATTGGAAATCAATTTTGGATAACGAGTTGGTATACTCATGGGTTGGAATTAAATTTTGTGAAATGATAAATGGAACAAATGTTGAATGATTACATTAGATAACTTTGTTTTTGTCCCTTGGATATTGAATATAATAGTGGACACCTTGGATAGAGATATCTCTTTAGGTCTAGATTATATGGGATTCCTTAGGCCTTTCTCCCCCTGGGATCTAGTTTGTCTTGGACTAATAATGTATATAGTCAGCAGACCTTCTCCCAGGACCCCAAATCAATCCAAATCGAGATTATATAAAAATTATCTTGGGATTTGACGAGGATTACATGGTCTTCTACACCTTGTAATCGGACCTTCATGGTTAAACACATCGATTATACACAATGGTAGTGGTTGTGATTACAATTCTAGTTTTTCAATAAGGACTTGATTTTTTTGACATTCAGGATATAAGGACCCAGCCTTATTACATACATAATCTTGAATTTAGTCAAAAAAATACTTCCTTTTATATTGAGGATCTTTTCAAGTTTATATATTTAGATAATTGGGACATAATAAATTCATAACATTACACATTGTTATAGAGTGGATACCATAAAAATAGTTTCCATTTTTTAAAAAATTAAAAACATTAAAACATAAAGCATGATTCCTTGAAAATTATTAAACATTTAACATGGATTCATCCTTTGTATTACACATCCAATAACCTATGAAGAATCATTTTAAACTTGGGATGAGCACAAAAACTCATTAAGGGATATAAAATGATGGAAAGAACACATTAATATTTGAATACTTGTAACGTATGAAATAATTTTTATAAGACATACTTATCACCTGTTTATATATACTTACTTTGTGAAACATGAGATTAAAAAATACATAAGAACATAATTATAACCATAAAGATATCTTAGGGAATTACTTACATAATGTTTTAACCCTCTCGTCCACCTTATAATTTGTAACCCCCACGGCTACCTTACAATTTGTGTAACCGTCATAGTTACACTTGGAGTAACCACATGGACGACCACCAACATAAACATATCAAATGAATCATAGGGAGATACAGGTCCCACCATTCATCATAAAAAATTCCCAAGAACCATAACATAATCACACAACATGAATAATTTCATAAAAACTTTGCTTTGGAATTTAGTAAAATAGATTTGTAAAAGAGTATTTTAAAAGAAAATCCCCTTATAAATATCATACCAATAAATAGGGATTTAATAGAGTAGATGGAATATGTATATCTTATGTAAATATACATAATTAAAAATAATATAAGAAAAACCCATCACACATTCAATTTTAATACCACATAAATAACGGAGTAGAAGGTTAACCCAAAGAATTGAAATCGGGTTAAGAATTCCCTTACCTGAAGCTTGTCTTACTTCAAACTTGTTTAAACTTCTTGTATAATGGTTAAAAGAGTGTTATTAGTATTTTACAGAAACATTTTCATGGTTATAACATCTTATATGATCATTTCATAACATCATTTCACCCTTTAAATGTTAGTATTTTTCTCCTTGCACTGTTTTTTGGGTTAGTTCTTTACATAATTTCCAAGATTGGTTCATGATGGATGTTCTTGTTGATTGGAAGTGAAAATAGATAATTGGAATAGAGTATTATTTAAATATTTCTAGTACGATAAATTATAACATTTATCATTTTTTAATTCTTACATGAGGTTGATTCATAAGTTAAAACATTAATGATGTTCGAGTAGATCATTTTAGTTTTTCTTTGACAATAATGTACTCATTTTGTTTTATAAATTAAAACCATGTGTAAAAAATAATTAAAAAACCATGGATGAGACATAATACATATATAACAACCCAGTTATACCATAAAAATGGTTTCATGATCATACATGAATGATTTAAAGAGAAAAAATGAAATCACATCATCCACGATGTCGGTAATTCAACACATCATGGACAATGTTTTTAATTTCTTAAATAAGTGGGAGAGGAGTAGAAGAATGATGATGATTTTTCCATGAACATGACAACATCCACAATATACAAAATTTTGGATCTTCCATTCATCTTGGTTAAGAGGTGGTGAGGAAAGAATAAGAAAATAAAGGAATCCTGAAATAAAAGAAAACTAGAGAAATTTCTCACGAAAATTCAGCAGCCTAAGGACGTCTCTTAAAATTTTATAAATATTGTTTGATGAGAGAAAAGAGGATATATCATCACTCTTAAATAAAATAGACAATAAGGGGTGATATGGAATGAAATATCCCAACATAATTCAAAGGTAAAGGAAGAGAATAACATAAAATGAAAGAAAAGAAAGAAAATAAAAGAGGATGTTTACCTCTTGATCTCTTCTCCTTTAGATCCTTCTTAAAGGCTTTGGTATTGGTCTTTTGGTGTGACCAGAAGCTCTAGGACGTGGGTAAGAGCCTTGAGGGGAGTATTGGGAAGAAATTAGCAATGGTTCAAGGCTTGGGAGGTGTGGGAAGAAGAGGGGAGTGAGGGTGGTATTTATAGTGGTGGAGAGGGGGTATTTTTCATTATTTTAATCATTATTATAATATTTTTGCCCAAGATTATGAATAGTCTTAGTTTATGTGACCTAAAATAGTAATAATGGAATTTCATTCGAACCAAGTGGCCCTGAATCACTTATGATGTCATAAATAGTGTATTTTACTGATAACTTGATTATATGGTATTTTATAATATTTCACTATTCATTGAAAATTCTAGAAGTTTAGAAAAATGCCAAAAATTCACACTAACCATTTTTAGACATGTAGAATTCAAAAATGAATTCCATGATTGGAAAATAATTTTCTAAATATTATTAATTTAATTTTTAAATAAAATCATACTCAGTTAAAAAATTAACAATTCTAATTCTATAATTACATCTATATCACGAAGAAAAATTAACCAAGATGATATTATCTTAAAGTCTTAACAAAATAAAATAATAATAAAATTTACAATTCATTAGGTTCATATTACTATTCATATTACTATTCATAAGGGTATGTTACTATTCACCAAAAAAACCAGTTGGTTCCAATTGACTCCAAATAACATACTGAACACAATTGTAGATGACAGTTTCTTGAAATTCAAAACATAGAAGTGGAAAAATTATGTTTTAAAGGATAGTTATAAATATCTACTTACAAAAAAGTTACATGAATTCCTGTTTATTTTCAGAAAAACTTGGGGTGTTACATTATCCCCACCTTCTAGAAATTGCATCATTTCAATTTTATTTACTTACTAAACAACTGACGGTACTTTTCCCTCATTGCATTTTCAG
The DNA here is from genome assembly GCA_963277665.1 of Viscum album. NCBI lineage: Eukaryota > Viridiplantae > Streptophyta > Magnoliopsida > Santalales > Viscaceae > Viscum > Viscum album. The sequence continues at coordinate 1,681,874,281 of OY728135.1, forward strand.
AACCCCATGTTGCTTCTTAAACCATGTCGTTTATACACAATACCTTTACCTAGTGGATTACCTTATTCCACAATACCTATTGCCTTCGATCAAGAATATGAACTGGTTTCTCTTCATAAGAAAGGATCTCTTCCAACTGAACTACTTCTGGGCTCAAGACTTGTGATGAATGTGAAACATACTTTCTCAACATCGAAACATGAAAAACATTATGTACCTAAGACAAAATCGGAGGCAAAGATACGTGGTATGCCCCTATTCCAACTTTCTCCAAGATTTCAAAAGGAACGATGAACCATAGACTTAACTTACCTCTCTAACTGAAACACATCACAATTTTCCAAGGATATATTTTAAGGAAAATATGGTCACCTACCTCAAAAGAGAAGTCTTTCCTTCTATTATCTGCATTAATTTTTTTCCTGCTCTAAGCTGTCCTCATGTGCTACTGGATCATCTTCACTTTTTAGCCACTTCTTCTACTAATTTTGGCTCCATCAACTTTCTTTCACCGACTTCATCCCAAAACTCTAGAGTCTGACACCGATTTCCATACAAAGACTCAAAAGGTTCCATATGTATACTAGAATGAAAAATGTTATTATAAGAAAACTCAACTAAATAAATATGTTAATACAAACTAATCTGTTAGTCCATTGAACAAGCTTGAAGCATATCCTCTAATGTTTTAATCGTTCATTATGACTGCCCATATGATTGAGGAAGAAAAGCTGTACTGAAATTTAATTCCGTGCCCAATGACTTTTGAAGTCCCTTCCAAAAGTTAGAAGTGAACCTGGGATCCTGATCAGATAGTATTGAAAAAGGAACTCCATGTAACTTGACAATCTTCTTGAGGTACAGTCTATAAAAATGATCCCAAGACATTGTATATCTAATAGAAAGAAAATATGCAGATTTTTTCAGCTGATAAAAAATAACCCAAATCGCATTGTTACCTTAAGAATTCTTTGGAAGTACCACCACAAGGTCCATGAATACATTCTCCCATTTCCACTCTGGCACTGGAAAAGGTTGAAGCTTCCCCTTTGGTAACTGCCTCTCAACTTTAACCCGTTGACATGTCAACCATTTCATGGTAAAATCAACACTATCTCTTTTCATTGCATCCCACCAATAATACTCCCAAAGGTCTCTATACATCTTAGTACTGCCAAGATGAACTGAAAATAGATAACTATGAGCTTCACACAACAAATCTTTCTTCAACTGAGAATAACTAGGTATGCACAACCTTTTTCCAAATATTAAAACACAATCTTTATCATGGTTAAACTCTAGAAACGTACCGATTTTAACAAATTCTACCTTTTTCTGTAGCTCACGGTCTTCCTTCTGTGCTCACTTAATTCAGCCTAACAATGATGTATGCACTAAAACTTGAAACAAAACAGAGGTATTTCCTATACCAACAACTTCCAAGAAAAAATTCATCAAATCATTAATCAAGGGATCATGTTCCAAACGTTACATGGTTAATGATGCATGATGTTTCTGAATCAAGGCATGTACCACTTTGTTTACTTTTCCAGGATGGTAATTGATCATGCAATCATAATCCTTTATTAGTTCAATCCATCTTCTCTACCTCATGTTTAATTCCTTCAGAGTGAATATATACTTCAGACTTTTATGGTCTGTATATATTTGACATTTGGATCCATATAAATGATGCCTCCAAATTTTCAAAGAAAAAAGCATAGATTCTAATTCCAAATAATGTGTAGGATAATTTATCTCATGAGGTTTAAGTTGTCTCGAAACATTGGAAATTACCCGATCATTCTGCATCAAAACACAACCAAGTCCCTTCAAAGAAGCATCACCATAGATGACAAACTCACCATTCTGGGAAGGTAAGGCCAAAACTAGAGAATTCACCAATCTCTTCTTCAGTTCCTGAAAACAAACACCACATTATTCTGTCCAAACAAATTTAAACCCTTTCTGCGTTAACTTAGTTATCGGGCTAGATAACCGTGCAATGTTCTTAACAAACTGTCAGTAATAACCTACTAACCCAAGAAAACTACAAATCTCTGTAACATTTTAGGGTCTTGTACATTCATAAAATACTTTTGTTTTAGTAGGACAAACTGTTATTCTATCCTTATTTACAATGTTGCCAAGAAAATAAATATGTCACAACCAAAAATTACACTTTCTGAATTTTCCATATAGTTTTTTTCTTTTATGGTTTGTAAAAAAACCCTTAGATTTTTTTCATGCTCTTCTTTATTTTTAGAATATACCAAAATTTCATCAATAAATACAACCACAAAATTATACAAGAACTCATGAAATACTATATTCATAAGATTCATGAATACAGAAGGTTCATTAGTTAATCCAAATGGCATAACAACAAATTCATAATGCCCATATCTAGTATGAAAGGCTGTTTTCGGGATGCATCATCCTTCACCTTCAATTGATGGTATCCAGATCTCAAGTCAATCTTGGAAAAGTACTGATCTCCCTTTAGAAGATCAAACAAGTCATCGATATGAGGCAAAGGATACTTGTTTTTAACAGTAATGTAATTCAAATATCTATAATCAATGAAAAGTCTCATGGAACCATCTTTCTTTTTAAAAAACCAAATAGGGGCTCCCCATGGTGAAGTGCTAGGACGAATGAAGCCTTTGTCAAGAAAATATTGCAACTGATTTTTAAATTCAAGAAGTTCTATTTTAGCCATATGATATTGGGGTTTTGAAATTGTCTTAGTATCAGGAACTAAGTCAATTGTGAATTAGACTTCCTGATCATGAATGACACCGGGTAACTCATCTTGAAAAACATCAAGGTATTCATTTACCACCAACACATATTTCATCTGAATAGTTCCCTTGTCTTAAACAATATGACCAAGATAACTTTAATTTATATCTTTCAATAGTTTCTCAGCTTCCTGATATGTAATCAATTGTATGGGTTCTTTCTTTTAAACAAATAGAAACTCTATTTGAAAATAAAATTCTTTAGCTCTACAGTCAATCTTTGCATGATAAACATAAATCCAATCCATTCCTAGAATAACATCAAACTATAATAAGGGTAATACAACAAGGTTTTTAGGTAAATTATTTCCACATACCACAATAGAAAGATTCGTACAATTCCTCATTGCTATAACATTTTCCCCCTGGTGTTTTAACAACAAGTTCTAGATTCTTTTGTTGAGGTGATATTTCCAATTTACAAGAAAATTTCTCAGAGATGAAGGAATGTGTAGTCCCCGTATCAAACAAATATTTATCAAAATATGAGTGAATAAACAAAGTACCTGATACAACTTCATTGGATGGCCTGACATCTACTGACTTAGTCGTAAAGGATCCTACTCCACAATTCTTCTTGCAGTCTAGTTTCTTTGCATCATTCAGATCTCTCTTTGGCATACATTTGCATAATTACTCATCTAACCACATTTAAAACACTTTATAGTTTGCTTATCAAGAGTATTCTTTGGATCATTTTCATTACAATCTCAAGAAATATGTCCAAAATTACCACATTTAAAACACTTCCCAGTTTTTCTAAGACATTCCCTAGGGTGTTTCTTCCCACACTTTTCACAAACTGGAAATTAGATTTCTTTACCATCATATTTCTTTGGTTGATTCTTACCCATTTATTTCCATCCAGACCTCTTCTTCTTCTTATTTCCAAAATGCATGTGATCATTTGCAAAATTCATCTCTACCCTCTCAGCACATCGAACAATTTTCTCATAAATTTTGAATTCTTGGGAGGCCAATGCCCTTAGATACCTTGGCTTTAGTCCGGAGAAAAATCGGTTGATTTTGCTATCTGGATCCAAAATAAGATTTGGAGCATACCTCACCAGTCGGGTAAAGTTTTCTTCATACACAGCCACTAAATCCTCATCCTTTTTCTTTAATTCAAGGAATTTCTTCTCCATGCTAAGATGCACCAAATTAGGAAAATATTTTTCAAGGAAAATACTTTTAAATTCATCCCACTCAAAGGAATACAAATCCTCTTTACCTCTGAAATTCCTTACCATTGACCACCATTGATCTGATTCACCTTCAAAATGATAAATCGAAAGACTTACCTTCTGATTGTCTGAACATCCCATAACATCAAATATCCTTTCAAGGGATTTTATCCATCCTTCAACTACTACTGGGTCAGAATATCCATTGAAAGTAAGAGGGTGTTGTCTCATAAATTGTTCCACTACTATCATGTTTTTTTGTGGTAACTCTATATGTTCTCGTGAGTGAATGCCACCATCATTTATTGCCTATGTTAACTGATCCATTACTGTCAAAAACTACCCGGTTCCAATCCCTACCATTCCGGGCTATAGATCTGGAAGGATTTCATTCTGTCAGGGCCTCTCCTCTTCAGCATCCCTATTCCTTCATCGGAAAACCGTTCTAAATAAACATATCTTAGATTAAGAAACATGTTAATTTTTAAATGCTAAAACATTTTAAATTAATCATAGCATGAAAATAATTTAATTTATTCTTTTAACATAATCCTAACCCTAAAAGTTATCTAAACTATCCTCTGATACCAACTATATGGACTTGGCCTTATTGCATATATAATTTTTAATTTAGTCAATAAAAAACATAATTTTACATTTATTATCTTTTCAAGTTTAGAGTTTTAGAGAATTGGGACATAATAAATTCATATAATTACACATAGTTATAAAGTGGATACTATAAAAACAGTTTCCTTTTTTGAAAAATTAAAAACATTAAAACCTAAAACATGATTCCTTGAAAATTCTTCAACATTTAACATAGATTACTTATTTGTCTTACACATCCACTAACCTATGAAAAATCATTTTAAACTTGGGATGAGCACAAAAACTCTGTAAGGGATATAAAAAGAAGGAAAGAACGCATTAGACCATGAATACTTGTAGTGTATGAAATCATTTTTATAAGACATACTTATCACCTGTGTATATATACATACTTTATGAAACATGAGATTAAACAATACATAAGAACATAAGTAAAACCATAAAGGTATCTTTTGAAACTACTTACATAATCTTGTAACCCTATCGTCCACCTTATAATTTGTAACCCTCACGGCTACCTTACAATTTTAGTAACCATCGCAGTTACACTTGGAGTAACCATACGAATGACCTCCAATATACACATAAACAATGAATTGGAGGGAGATATAGGTCCCAAAATTCATCATAAATAATTCCCATGAACCAGAACATAATCATACAACATTAATAATTTCATAAAAACATTGCTTTTGAATTTTGTAAAATAGATTTGTAAGAGGATTTTAAGAGGAAAGACCCTTATAAATATCATACCACTGAATAAAGAGTTAATATAGTGGATAAAATATGTATATAAACTATAAATAGACAAAATTAAACCAAATATAAGAAAAACCAATCCCACAATAAATTTTAATACCACATAATAACGGATTAGATGGTTAACCCAAAGAACGGAAATTAGGTTATAAATTCCCTTAACTCAATCTTGTATTACTTCAAACTGGTTTAAAATTACTGTATAATGGTTAAAAGAGTGTTATTAGTATTTTAAAGAAACATGTTCATGTTTATAACATCTTATATGATCATTTCATAACATCATTTCACCCTTTAATTGTTAGTATTTTTCTCCTTGCACTGTTTTTTGGGTGAGTTCTTTACATGATTTCCAAGATTGGTTCATGATGGATGTTCTAGTCAATTGGAAGTGAAAATACAGAATTGGAATGGAGTAGTAATTAAATATTTATAGTACCATAAATTATACCATTTATAATTTTTTAATTCTTACATGAGGATGATTCATAAGTTAAAACATTAATGATGTTCACCTAGATCATTTTAGTTTTTCTTTGAAAATAATGACGTCATTTTGTTTTATAAATTAAAACCATATGTACAAAAGTAATAAAAATCATGGATGAAACATAATACATATAATATAACCTAGTTATATTATAAAAATGGTTTCATGATCTGACTTGAATGATTTAAAAAATGAAATCACATCATCCATAATGTCGGTAATTCGACACATCATAGACAATGTTTTTAATTCCTTGAATAAGTGGGAGAGGAGAAGAAGAATGATGATTAATTTTCCATGAAAATGATAACATACATAATATACAGGATTCTAGAGCTTCCATGCCTCTTGGTTAAGAGGTGGTGAGAAAATAAGAAGAAAAGAAAGAAATCTTAAATAAAGAGAAAACTTGAGAAATTTCTCCCGAAAATTCGGCAGCCTAATGGCGTCCCTTAAAATTTCAAAAAAATAGTTTGATGAGAGAAAAGGGGATATATCATCACTCTTAAATAATATGGACAGTGAGGGGGGATATGGAATGAAATATCCCAACATAAGCCAAAGGTAAAGGAAGAGTATAACATAAAATGAAAGAAAAGAAAGAAAATAAGAGGATGTTTACCTCTTAATCTCTTCTCCTTGAGATCCTTCATAAGGGATTTGGTTTTGGTCTTTTGGTGAGACCAGCAGCTCTAGGACGTGGGAAAGATCCTTGGGAGGAGTATTGGTCAGAACGTAGGCATGAATCAAGGCATGGGAGGTGTGGGAAGAAGAGGGGAGTGAGGGTGGTATTTATAGTGGAGGAGAAGGGGTATTTTTCATTATTTTAATCATTATTATAATATTTTTGCCCAAGATTATGAATAGTCTTAGTTAATGTGACCTAAAATAGTAATAATTTCATTTGAGTTAGAACCATGTTTCCTTTAATCACTTATGATTTCATAAATAGTTTATTTTTCTGATAATTTGATTATATGGTATTTTATCATATTTCACTATTCATCAAAAATTCAAGAATTTCATAAAAATCCTAAAAAATTTACCCTAACCTTTTTTTGAAGTGTATATTTCAAAAAATAAAGTCCATTTTTGGAAAATAATTTTTTTAATATTATTAATTTAATTTTTAAATAAAATAATACTTCATTAAAAAATTAACAATTCTAATTCTATAACTACATCTATATCACGAAGAAAAATTAACCACAATGTTATTATCTTAAAGCATTGAGAAAATTAAATAATAATAAAATTTATTAATCATTTGGGACATATTACTATTCATATTACTATTCATAAGGGTATGTTACTATTCACCTAAAAAACTAGTAGGTTCCAATAGACTCTAAATAATATACTAAACCCAATTACAGATGACAATTTCTTGAAATTAAAAACATAGAAGTTGAAAAATTATGTTTTAAAGGATAGTTATAAATATCCATTTCAAACAAAGTTCCATGCATTTATATTTATTTTTAGAAAAACTTGGGGTGTTACACAGGCTATATGAAAAGGTCATGGTTGAAATGATATATATATACTGATGTTTGGTGAGTCATTGTTAGTTAATTAAATTTTTTAGTAGATTACTTATTATAGGATCTATCCCATGTTTTTTATGGAGCCTTGTTGGTCTATACAGTAAAGCTAGACTTCTGCAATGGTAATTTCACTATTACTAGTGCTTCCGTATATTACATTGAACTCTGCTTTAGCATATCATATTAAACAAAAAGGATTTGTTCTATACCTCTATGTACTAGCCTACTGAGATTTTATCTCACAACCTTTTTGGGCTTCCATTGGGTACCCTAACTAACTTTATGAATGTAGGTAGGGACCAAGGAAATCACCCATGATTTGATGGTTTATTTGGTTACTTGTTTATGAGATGTAGATATTGCGACAGATCTAAGACTCATGATGATACGAGAAAAAAGTTATTTTTGGTATTTTTGTATTTTTACATGTATTGTAGTTTACTATTGTGTACCTATTTTGGCTATTTTGTAGAATGATGAATTGTATCCTCTTTCACTATATACGAGATCACTTTTTGGAAATATTTTATATTCATGTTTGGTATCTATTATCTTATTGTAATGTTTACATAATCTACTAAATTTTATTGATACTATGATATGTTATAGTATGGTAATATAAGAATTATTTTCGCATGGACACACCCTAGGCCCTCATTTCTAGTTTTTAGTCTCTAGAATTGAAGGAGATGCGCTTGAGGCTATGTAGCCGACTGGGCTCAAACCACTGTTGAGTGGCATCCGGGTTTGGGACGTTACAGAAATAAATTTTAGAACTGTTAAATCAATGAAAAATATTAAATATAACTTTATTTAAAATATATACGTTTTATCTTGGAGATATTTGAATGGTAATGAAGAATACATGAAATTGAAAGGAGGTGACTTTTTTAAATTCTTGATAAAAATCTTTTTCAAAACTCACAATATCAAAAGAGTACAAAACCTGAATTTGTATTAAGAATTTATTTTACAAAATTGGGTTATAGAAAAACATAAAATAAAATACTAGTTTTATAGAATATAATAATGGTGAAAATAATATTATGATAAAATAATATATCTCATGGAAATGAGGCGTGATTTATCAATATCACTTACGAGAAACATACTCATTGAAGTCAAATATATATTAGAAAGGTGTATTATGTGGTTGAAATATAAATTCATATAGAATAGTTAAAATAGAATAAATAAAAATCCATTTGTAGACTATGGTAAAATATTAATTACAATATGATTATCATATCCAATGGATGAAAATTGAGTTACTAAAAACTTTTACAGATGGGGTAAAAATTGATGGAAATCCTTTTGATTTAATGTTACTATTTTGTAATAATATTTTATTTAATAAAAAATATACATCATAGATATCCTTCCATGGATAGTGAATACTCCATTAAAAGGAAAACATTATGCACAACATAAACATGTCACATGAAATTAATTTTTGAGACAAAGAACCACTACAACTTGAGTAACATTTTAATCAAAACTTATTAAAATTTTTAGAATATAATTGAACATAAAATTGTATTAGTTAAATATAATTATTGATATTATATTTAAATAATTTATTATATACACCACATAATTTATTTTAGTTACATAATACCAATCATGTCACAAAGAGATGAATAAGAGATGAAAACCCTTACCTCAGCCCTGATTTTTTACACACAAACCAAATGTTAGGATTAATTAAATTAATTTTATTAAATAAATAACAAATAATATTATTAATAAATATAACCATTTATAATTTTCATTTTTAATCACTCTGTATATAAATATTTGATATTATTACCTACTTTTAACATCAGGTATAAGTAATCATTGTCGCATTGAACTAGTTTTAAATTTTTTTTAGTATATATTAATTTCTTAAATTACATAATTCATAAAAAAATATATTAATGGAATTAAAATTATAGTATATTATATAAATTTATAAGCTCATTTGATGGTATTTGTGTTCATGATCCATGAGGTTTAAATCAATTACAAACATGTGTCATTGATTTTTAATGAATAAAGGGGGATTTCATAATTATTAAGTTAGATATTAATATAACATTAATAGAATAATGAAAATTATTTAAATATTTAAATCATATTATACCAATAAAAATTCCTCCATAATAAAAAATTATTTATATGCATAATTTTGTTCAAGTGGGTGGTTAAACTGACCCAATCACAAACCCACCATGATTAATGGGTGATTATGAGTTGGTTAGTCATAATATCATTATACAAGAGGCACAATGATATTATTTTGGAATTGTTAATATAATATATCTTAATATTAATAAACTATTAATTGGTTATAATTTATATAATGTCATTTTATAGAAAGAATATATCATTTTCCCTTTAGTACACTTGTTTGAAACAATTGAATTAATGATAATCATTTGTTAATCATATCTTTAATATGTCTTATGATTTTTCAGACCAGAAAATTAATGATATCATAAGAATAATATTTATCTTAAAAACCAATTCTCATCACTAGACTTATAATGAGGTTATGACAAGAATAATGGTAATAAATCATTCCATCGAGGTGATAGTCTACACATATGCATAAATGATGTTTTCAATTTCCATATAAGTGGAGAAATATATAATATTTTTTTATAATTTATGCATATAAATTATAATATAACTATATTAATGTTTTAATAAACTATATATTAACACCACCCTTTTAATGTGGTTAAAGAAAAATTAAAATATTTCATCATTGAGGTGTAAGTATTCACAATGCATGATTAACGTATTAATTTTTATTATTGAAAATTTTGAGGGTGGTTAATGATTACACCCTCATTAAAATAGAATGAAAAATAATAATTATACTATTTTTTAATTTATTATATGGTGATACTAAATTTTATATAAAATAAATTTTCATAATGAAATAGATAATAGGGTGGAGTGGTTGGAAAACTATGCCATACTAATTTGATTATCTCATTGGAGATGGGGGTTAAACATTGAGGGATGGTCTTAATAGAATAAAAGAACAACCTTATGGTTTCCAGGAGTGTTGAGAATATATTTGGTCATATATGGGAAAAATTGGTGTTTTGGTGTGAGTTTAAGTGGGGAGAGGAAAGCTCATTGTTTTAGTGAAAAAAGATGACATTTCTGTAAATACACAAAAATTTCAATAATGGGATGTAGCATTGAAGGAATGTGACTCCAAAATTTAGAAATAATTTAATGGAGAATATATCAGGTCAAGAAACCTAAAAAATATCTTAATTAAAATAATGTTTTAAATATATATTTTCCCCTATACCAATTATGTGACTCTATTATAACATTTTGGTTTTCATTATGATGCCCAATTTTTTCTTATATAACTTTAAATTTAAGGCCATTTTTTTCATTATTATATAATTTTTTTCTTATGATTCACAATTTAAAATCCATTTTAGTTTTTTTCTATTTTTAAAGGTGATAAAAATTAATTTTAAAAGAAATATATATAATTATAAAAATCAATTTTGGTGTAAATATTACTTATACTATGAAATATAAAATACGTACAGGTAAATTAAAAATAAAATCATAACAAGAAAATTCATCTTAAGAAAATATTATTATGGTGAATCCATAAATAATGATAATTTTTCAAATCATGCATATAAATTTCAAAAATTTAATTTTAAATAAAATGGTGAGATATAATGAAAAACAATTTTTTAGTAAAATAAGTTTTTAATAATATTTTCCATTCATGTTAATAATTCCTATTATTTAAAATTTAAATTAGTAAAAACCAATTATTTATACCAAATATATTTTTTCATCATTAATCCATTTTTTTCAAATAGAAATCAATATCAAGTAAAAATGAAATATTTAAAAAAAATAAAATTCTATTTTTAAAATGATTGTATTTCTCAATTTAGGTATAAAAAATTAATTTAATTCATATGATATATATCCTTTGTTTTTGTCATTAAAATATTTCATCAATGGGAATTTCCTATCCATTTTCTGTATTTCAATTGCTAGGTTTTAACAGTCTATACATATCAGTCTATTGTTTATGTTCGATGTTGTATTTGGAAAATGCAATAGAATAAATTTGTGTCTTTTAAAGAACATAATTTATTAAAATTTTATGTTTTTACATTTTCCCCCTTAAAAAAATTTTTACCCATAATTTGACTCATACGATTAGAGTAATTTATATTAAGAACTCATGATTAACCATACACTAATTAATTTTCATTGGATTATATAGGATCTAGAATGAGATTTATCAATATGAAAATATTATAATAAGAGATTTATAAAGAGAGTTAACCCATTTCTAATTTCATATATAATTTTAATAAGGGAATAAGATATATATCGATAAGTAATATCTTCTCACAAACAATGAAAATGATATATATCATAATCGTACCACTCTGGTTATTTTAATTTTAACTCAATATCTCTTTGTTTGTGAACACATACATAATAAATGAAACCATGGGATCATGACTAAAAACTCACTATCCATTACTTTATTAGTAGTTTCATAGTATTTTCCTCAATCACATGGTCATTGGTGACTATTTCCATCATTTTCCCTTATATTTTGTCATCAAGACCAACAATCCCCAAATTTTGTTGCAATTAAAGTAATATATTATTGTATCATCTTTATTTCCCATAAAATATTTAGTTTTATTACCTACATATCAAAACTTATACCATTTAGTGATCAATTTTTAGAAATTTACACCATGATTCCGCTCAAATTTTCAGCATATTGGAAATTGAATCACCCTTCCATCATTATCTTTGTTTCCTATAAAATTTTTAATTTTATTACCTATATCTCCACACTTATACCATTTAGAAATCCATTTTTAGAAATTTACCCTATGTTTCTACTCAAATTTTCAACATATTGGAAATTGAATCATCCTTTTATTATTATCTTTTTCAAATCAATTTCAATGAAATTCTATCATTATATTATTTGGTTTGTTTTTTATTGAAACTATTTTTCATGTAGTTAATCAAAATTCATGATAACTATATTTTAAATATTATAATATGTATCACTCCATCACTTATCCCATTAGAGTGTTCAGTAGGATAGTTTCTATATATTAAATGGAAACCATTTTTAACATGTTTTCTTAAGGATTTTTATATCACTAAAAAATGAGTTATCAGGGTTGACAGAAGAGAATTATAATAAATATCAAACAGATAATTTTACCTCAATATGTCTCTCGTTATAACACTATTGTATTAGCCACCTGTTCTTATATCTCAATCATTGTGAGAATTGGTTTAACCTATATCACTCCATGTTTAACCTATATCGTTCTTGGTTCAACCTAGGTTACTTTTGATATTCCCTTGGGAAAATATAGGTTAATTAGTGGTTGAATTTATTGTTAATTTTTCGATTACTTTATTGAAATTTTTCATAAATTATTTTGTCATTATTTATTAAACTCTTGATATATTTTATTATTGGAATTGAAAAAAATATAAGTATAAACACTGAATTCATATGAAACTAATATTAATAGATATATTCATATGACATTTCTTAGGATAATTTAAAACTCATACTTATTTCCGTGTTGTTCATAACCCCAACATGGATTAATTAATTAATATTTTTATGGGATAAAAAGGGATAATAAAAAACTAGTTATACCCCTTATTAATTTTCTTCCACCTGTCCCTTGTTATACCCTCCTAGAAATTAACACATTTTATATATTTGGTTATACCCCTCAATAATACATAATGTATCCATAAAAATAATATTTGGTTATAACCCATAAAGAATGCCTCTTTAGAAACTATTTAAACCCCCCAGCTACAAGATATTTCCATCTCTTTTTTGATCCACTATATAAATATATATATCCCACCATAAGAAAGATAAATCACTTTATAGGTGTACAATATTCATAATTATTGAAACTTCTTTTAGATTATATTGAAATTTAATCTTATTCATAATCATTTTTATAACTAGATATTATCAATATGAGTTTATCAAAATTTCTCTAAAACATTACTTAGAAAATGTTCATCTGGTCAACCTCGATCTTTTTTTCATCTGTCATATTGCTTTATCAACTTTTCTTCGCATGATTCTCTAATATCAAGTTTGTTCATATACTTATATCAAGTATCCCTATACCCGATGGTTCTACATCCATTATTTCATGATTTAATGACCATTTTTGATGCCTATCCTTATGCTGATTCTTAGTTTGGTTTTCCAAAATCTTTTAGAATGTCAATTAACGTTACTTATTCAATAGTAACTCTTCTAAAACCTGGTATAAAATTTGTTGGAAACTCATTGTACAATATTATCAGTACTTCAGATATTATTCACATACATGAACAATGTTCACACATCCCACATTTACCATACTTTAGAACCCCTTTATATTGGTGCAAATTTTGGAAAATGGGAATGGGATTATTTTTGTTGTCCTATTCATTTGAAACTGAAATTCTAGATCTATTGATGATTAAAACTTTTCTAGAATTCTTATCATCTCTTTAACAATATTCTCAAATACAATTTATGTTTCCTAAAGGATTATAATTTCATTAAAAATCCATAAACATTATGTTATGTAACTATAGAAATTTTCATTAACACATATAGATAGAAAAACTTTGAAGATCATCTTCACATAAACATAGTTAAGGATAATTCTTAGTATACATAAATCATTGTAGATTTATATTTTTTTATGTATGTTTGTTATTATTTCATAATTAGGACTTCATTTTATATTGGTAAACCCTCATCAATCATTACATAATAGATATAACATGCCTCTATTATTTGATATACAATTTTATGGTTTCACTATTTAAGGGTACTCCATCTGTTAAACTCATTATATCTTCATCTGATGGATACATATACCAATCTTCATATAATTCCCTTTATATTTATCCTCTTCTTGAAGATATTTTCTTGGATTCTCTTGACCATCGTCTCAAATATTATACACCATTATCTATGTGAGGAATCATCATAATTATCCATTTGATAGATTATATGATATTTCATCAGTTGGATATATCATATGGCTAACCAATTTACATTCACCAATAATAACTTCTCTAATTTCTCTTTTCAATCATTTTAATCCAATTTTTTTCACTCATATTGTTGGTATTTCATAAAATTTATATAACTTTTAATGACTTATTTATTGTTGTATTATTTGTATAGTTCTTAGCTTCATCCATTAGTAGACCTTTGACATTATATTCCTATTCAAAGTTTGATCATTATTCCATTCCCTATTTGAAAAAATCTTTATCATTATCTATCCAATGGGATAAAAAACATTCCTCATCCACTCCACCTTTATCCAGTTTCCATTTTTAGGAAACCCCCGTTCATTGTTCTCACTATGTGACATCAATATTTACAGATCTATTGATGAACAGTTAACCCCATAACCATTATACAAACTATCTATCTGATATATCATCAACTGTTTTCTGATGATCTTATTTTATTCACCTACAAAACCCATTTTATTAAAATTATGAAGCATTATAGATATTTTCTATCTAAATGACACTGTTTGAAAAATTGGTTAACCATCATTGTTATACTTTTTCTTGAAAGCTGTGTCTATTGGGATTTATCAATAATAACACATATTATATTCATCCACTTTTGGTTATTTCTCATTTTTTATTGGTTTGTAAAAAAAATATTCTTGGATCATGAAAAACTACATATTGTTGTAATATTGAAGAACATCACAACATCATAAAATTTCATTAGGATACTTTCCTATATTTCATAAGTAAAGTTCATGCAACTTCCTTAAATTTCTTCCTTAATTTACTTCCAATATAAAACATTAGAAAAATATTCACTCAAATTAATCAAAAAATATATATTGATATATTGACAAAATATGAAACAAAAACACACCTAAGCATAATAATAAACCCCTTTGAATTTTTTCTCAACACCGACATAAAACATGAAAGGTCTACATCATTAATATGTGTCCAAAAACACAGTTTCATGATATTTTTTTATAATTCTTCTTCGATTAATATTCTTATTACCATATTAACAACAAAATTCAATTTGTAAATCTTTTATTATTTTTCTTCCCCTATGAAAAATGAAATTCTTCCTTAATAGAAATTTTTTATCAAATGAGTTACTTAATAAATATACATTGAAAAAACAAATCTTTTTCTTTATGGGGAAACATGATGTTTACAAAATTAGTGTAAAAGAAATGTCATAATTTATGTGCACAATCACAGCACCCATGTAGTACTTTCCTCCAGATTCTTTTTAAATTTTCATATTAGGGGAAATCAAGGTTTGTTTGTTTCGAAAAATCCTACACCCATCTCAACAAAAAAAACAAAAATATTATAGGTTTTTAAAAATTACTACCACAATTATTATATTTATTAATATCATATATTATTATTTTATGAAATTTTTGATGATCATACCTTATGTTCAATTTTTCTCCACATTAAGTGTATCACTCCATTTCTCATCATAGTGATAACAGTTTTCAACAATGGACATATTTTCTTACATTATAACTTCTTAAAAACTCAACCAACTCTCTTAAATATCCTTCAATTAATTTTATATTAGTATTAATAAAAAATTATATTAAGAATGTGGATGAACATAAATGGTCTTTAGAAGTAACATTCATATAGGGAGTGTTCTCTTATTCTCAATTTTTTGTTCTTCTTCATTGATTTTTCAATGGGTGTGATTTAATTATTATTATCATATTATACATATTTTTAATTTATTTATTATAATCTATATAATCATTAAATAAATCTATTAGTTTTAATAAATATTTTGTAACATCTCTGTCATATGTTTTCAGTAACATTCCCTTTATGTTTTATTCTTAGGATGGTAAGAATGTTATAGATGATTTATTAACCTTATAATATTATTTACATCCTTTTCATTTTTTTGAATTTTTAAGTAATTAATATTTATTTATTTTCTATTAACATTTGATAACATTTTTTGAATCATTTTTATCCACTTTTAATTCATTTATTTTTTCCCTTCCTCAAACTTTTTATCCATGAATTTTTGTTCTACCCAAATAATAAGGCACTATTTTATTACTGAATTTTTCTACTCTACCAGACTGTTTTTAATTCCATTATTTATTCAACTTTATTAAGCTTCACATTATTTACCATAATTAATTAATATTCCCCCTTTATAAAAATTCATTTTTTATCATTATACATTGAAATTATGTTCTTCACTTTTCACTATAGCAGCCACTAGATTAATAAAAGTTTCCTATTAAAGACACGTTATTAAAACATAAATAACCACTATACCCTAAAAGATAAATAACCCCAGTAGTAACCCATGAATCTAGATCTTTCATACTAATGTAAGAATTGGCCAAAATATTATTGTTATTTACATTTTATAAACTATGGGTGACATGGTTTAAGTATATTCTCTCTTAATGAATTCCACACAATACTAGTGAAAATCTATTTATCTTAGGTATTAAATTTTGAAGCATAATTATTAATTGAAGTAGATTTATATTTTTATTTTTTAGGAATAGAAACAATATATCATTATAAACCATTATTTTCACCATGTTTTGATTTTTTACCATTATTTTCACCTTTATTGGGGAAGTCTTCTCTATTTATTCATAACTCACAATGTCTTGTCAGATTTTTTTAAATTATTATTCTTTTCTAGTCAAACATTCATTTAGAACACTCTAAAAAACATAGTTTAGTTATCTTTAACATGTTCATCTTAATTTCCTCAACATTTTTCATTTTTATGATTTTTATATTCTCTTAACATGCTAAATATTCTTCATAACTTTTAATTTTTATTTCAAGCTCACCAAAATTCATTTTCTAAGTTCTAATCACATAAATTTGTATCTATTAATTTTTTATTTTCACTCCATTTTCAAAATTCATCTCCATAACATCATTATTTAACTTCTTCATATTATTTTTGAGTTGTGTATTTTTCATCAAGTACTACATCCAAATTTTCATTATGACTCAATTAAATTTATTCTATTTCCTCAACATTATCATAAGTTTATGTTGAATCACATCCACATATTAAATTATAAAATATATTTTTTGTCATTGAAAAATTCATTGTTGGATGACAAATCATTCTCATCACATTATTTGAAAAATTATTATTATCATAAGTAAATTTTTTCTTATATTGATTCCGCATTGGTTTCTCAGAAATATTATCTTCTTCTCCTAAATCATAATCTTTGTTCTTTTTCCATTGACCATTTTATGCAAAATTACATTTCCCTTCAAAATTACTACATTTAATAGGATGTTCACCTTTATAACTTCCACTATTATTTCTATTAGAAGTAAGATAAATAACTATGTTGAATTTATCTTATTCCTCAATTTATTAGATAATTTAGATTATTTAACATATTAATTATCTTCCCAATTATTTTTTAACTAGTATTAAAAATCCATTTCATATAATACTTTTTTTACGATTTGATATTTTTTCATTTCATATTTTAATATAATATTCTGATGTATATCTAGAGATAATTCATATTTAATTTATAAAGATGGTACTTTGACATAAAATTTCTCTTGAAATATTCTCATCAGTTTCTTAATGATAGTATAATCTTATATCATCACAAAACATATATGATGTTTTTAATAATCTCATTTAATCTTATAAAATAATCGAAAATATATTTTTTTATTATTCATATTTTGATACTAACATATTTTTTTGTATCTTGTGTTTCTTAATATTTTTAACTCCATTATAACTTCTTCCCAACCCACCCCACATTTTTATCCTTTTGAAATCCCATGATCATTGTATTTTTTTCATTTGATTAATAATAATATAATTATGACTATTTCAATCGTCATCTAAATAATTTTAAAGCAGTTTTCATTGAAAATTCTATAATGGAGAGAAATATCACTCTTGTATAATCTATAACATCATGTCCATGAGATTTAATAAAATGTACCGCCCAATTATTCCATCATTAATTTTTTACAACAAAAATAAGAAGACCCATGATGTTCATTGAATTAAAATTCTATATCCTCAGAGTCATATCATTTAAAGAGAACCTTCATTAATACCACATGTTGTTCTATTTGACCAATATTGGATCATGGGGGGGGGGGTGAATCGGTCATCACATTCTCATTTCATTTTATAATAAAGTTTAATAAATTTTTAATGAAACCTTATCAACCTAAAAAACATGTTAAAGTTACAATCCACTCAAATATAAAAATCAACCTCACATTTTATATAAACAAATATTGAGATATCACCAAAGAACATTTTCAAGGTCTAATACAAATACCTACTCCATTTCATATTGGTTACATCCCCCATCATAGATTCTATTAATACCTTCTTTATGAAATTCAAAAGAAAAATAATAAACTAGTTAAACCCCTAGTATTTATCCTCCAGCCAACCCTAGTTATAACCCTTATCAATTATCTCTTATACCATAGTTAGTTACATACCGTGACTATCCTGACTCTATGAAATGCATTTACAACATATTATACCCCTATAAAATATTTTTTTTGAAACTTATCATACCCCATAGGTATAAGATCTTTCCTTCTCATTTTGTGATCCACTATAAAAATATGTTCTATTTCTCCATAAGCGAGTTAGATTAGCATTACCTATATACAATCATCATGATCTTCAAAAACCATATTAAGAGTTTGTGAGCCTTCAATATTCCTCCAAATCCTTGTTAGACCAAAATATTCTAAATATATTATTTCAATAATTTATATGAAAAAAATCCTTAAAAAATTATAATATTCTCAAACTCTATCCAGTTTTCCTCTATCATATGTCTTCATCTATTTGTCTTCATCCAATCCTCCTCACTCTACTTCAGAATTATTTCTCCCTTTGGAATTCCTCTATATGATTGATCCCCATTAATACGATCTCTGTCCAATTATTTTCTATATAATGATGCTATGTCTGGCATGTTTGTATTTTTTGAACTTTGATGAATGTTCCTCTATCTTTTATAACTATTATTTAACCTTATATAAACCTCATTGGAAACTCATAATTAAATTTTGTCAGTACATAATCTATTCTCAAGGAATGTGAACAGTGTTCTTACAACACCCATTTCTTATACTATTGAATCCCTTTATATAGGTTCACATTTTATAAAATAGGTGGGAATTTGATATGGTTTTATTGTTCATCTAAAATTATAATTTTCAATATCCCACTCAATTGATTTATGTTGGATTACTTCTTAACTCATTTAGAACATTCTTAGATATTATTTATGTTTTCAAAAGGATTTTAGTTACTTTGAAATTCTATTAAATTCATGTTAAGGAACATAAAAAAACATCAATAAATCATAAATATAACTAAAATCGATAGATAATCTTCACATCATTACAAATAATGATATTTCATAAATTATGTATATCCCCTTAAATATCTCTGTTAGGTGTATGCTTTTCAATTTGAAATAATTAGGACTTATCTATATATTAGTACACATATATTCAAAGTAATAATTAGTATTAATTAATAAAAGAGACCAAAAAGATCAGGAAGGCCTTGGAGTAATGAATTCCAACAGCATCTACACAAACATGATTAAAACACATGGGGGATGTGGGATCACATGATAGTAAAAATCATACAAGGGTTGTATTGAATACCATTTAAATCCAAGAATTCGACATATTTTTTCCCTTTAGGCCAACTATCTATTAGGTATGCTCATTGGGTATGGATGTTACACCTTCTTATACGGTAGAAGATGAACTAAGTGAAGTTAATCCTAGCCTATGGATATTTCAAATTAATGTAGGAGCCTATTTTAATCATGGAAAATGTGATATTGTAGTAATTTAAATCCTCTAGAACATTAAGAGATTCCATAAAAAAAGAAATAAGATAGTCATTACATCCATATAAGATGATTAAGGTTAAAATAAATTAATATTTATTCAAAGAAAAAACCTCCTACCCACATGAATCCAAGATAATAATATCCATCAATGTTGAGCTAGAACCCACTACAAATAGGCATATGTACACCCATAGCTCATTAATAGGAACCCTATGTATTGAAAGTATGAAATTTATTCCATCCAAAACCATAATAAAGGATGGGTAATTATCTCTTTGTTTCAAGAGTGAACCTCAGCACACCACATGGAATATGGAATAGATCATCATGTCCAAAAGTGAGTTTGGTGCCTTTATATTGAGCTGTATTTGAACACTTCCAAAAGCACCAAAAATTAGCTGATAATAGGATCCCCCTTGCTGTATTCTATGGTGATTTAATCCACACTCCATGGAATTTGGACTTTTAAAAAAATAAGAAATACTTCCCACCCGATTCCTGAGCTTGATGTGGACACTGAATCCACTCCACATAGAAGACACCCCCCACATTGAAGAAAGATGCTCAAATATTTCTTACTTAGTACTATAATAGTAAGGTCATTTATATGAGATCTTAACCACCTTCATTCTAATAACCCCAACCATTAAGATTTTTTTTACAAATATGATGAAAATTAATGTTATATTTATCAAGAACTTCTTTTCTCTAGATAGATCCTCACTATTCATCTTAAATAGGTTTATAGGAAGGGTATTTTGATACACTTGCACCGAGAATTATCCCAAAGAGGATAATTCATAGAATAATATATCTTTACCCTTTGTAAGCTTTATTTTCTTAATGGTATATTTTTTATGTTTATCCAAGATGTCTTTAATTAACTTTGGGTGCTTGTAAGTATGAGAAAACGTGATGTTAGGGTGTTTGAAATCCCAAGAATCCAAGAGGATAACTCACCAAATTGTGTTTCCAGAATTTTCATCACACCACATCCAATGATAGACCAAGATTGACATTTAATCTCTGGAAAGTGACTCCACATCATATAAAATAATTTATATATTATCCAACTAGAAACTTAAATGTTTTCTCTATAATTCTCCATGGTTGATTTTCACTAGAGGGACCACCTCCTAAACATCACAGGACAACATGGTTTTAAGGATGTGTATGGTTCCTACTACACTACGAATTTTAAAGGCTCCTATATCCACTAGTTTAACACTTATTTTTTAGGAGTCCCAATGAAACCTTCCATCAAAAATTAAAGAATTCATAATTACCTATTTTTTCCTAACTACTATTTTAAAACCCTTATAATGGAAAACACATTCATGGATATTGAAATGAGTACAAAATTGATGAGGGTGACCTATGCCCTAAAATACAAGAAATTATTATTCTAGTTTTTTATTCATGTATAAATATTTCCAACCAACCCTTCAAGTAAATTAATACATAACCTACCAATTAATTTTAGGGATACTAGGCTTTCCATAGAAAAGAATATTTTATTGATAAATAAATTTCCTTAGTTATTTTTTCACATCTATCATAATATAAGTGTGATATGTACACACATATTTTACAATGATTGATATATTATCATATCCTATTATATTATTTTTCTGAGGTTCAATTTAATCCTTGAATTGATCTACATCGACCATTAATAAAAAGATCAATACCATCAATGAAGAGAAAGTGATAGATACTATTAAAGTGACATAAGTATTAGAAGGGTAGGACTATACTTCTATAAATGTATCTATTAAAGAGCATTCTAATTGATTCTGGGTCTATAATAAAATCATTGGGAGAAAAATGATCACCCTACCTTAAACCATGCACATACATTAAGAAGCCACAACTATTACACATAAACTTGAAAAAAAACCCAGGGGATCAGAAACATCTAAATAACTGATCAGTAACATTGTTATAAAATACCATGAAAAACATAACCTTTATAATGAAACCCCACTATAATATATCATATTACATGTACATATAAATTTTAACAACTATATTAGATCCAGAGGTTTCATATTTATATCATCAATCATTTAATTTTATAAGTAAATGGAATCCTAGGCAGACCTTCTTACAATAAATCTATATTTATCCTCACACATCAATTCAAGAAGATTAATTGAGATCCTCTTGTTAATCACACTAACAAGGATCTTGTATTCAAATTTACATATGATGATAGGTCTATAATGCTTAAGAGAGGACAGATCATTCACCTTTTCAATGTGAATAATCATAGACACAAAGGCCGCTAGAGGCCATCATCCCTTGAAATTAAGAGTGGATGGATCATTCACCTTATCAATGAGAATAATCATTCACCTTCATGTTTTTAAAATAAAAAACACCCTATATTAAGACAAATTTTATTTTCCTTAATAAAGAAAATTTTTCTTTCCCAAGGAAAATTTATCCATACATTTTTTTTCATTGTTCATATTTTAGTTGCTCTAGATATAACTCTTTTTATTCCTAAGTGTAAAATTTGGTTTCACATATAAAACCTAGGTATTATATAAATACTTAGATATAGAGTATTCTATTTTTAGGATCCAAATTTAGGTTCCGATTTATCTGAAATTCAAACTCTGAATTCTCTGAAATTCAGACTTCGAATTCTCTTAAATTCAGACTCCAAATTCTCTAAAATTCAGATTCTTAATTCAATGAAATTCATATTCTGAATTCTCTGAAATACAGATTCCCAATTCTCTGAAATTCAGGTTCTAAATTCTCAGAAATTTAGAAATTGAATTCCTTAGAATTCAGGTTATGAATTCCTTGGAATTTAGGTTCTGAATTCCTTAGAATTAATGTTCCGAATTTCATAGAATTCAGGTTGAGAATTATTCAGAATTTAGGTTCCGAAATCGTTAGAATTCAGACTTATAATTCCTTAGAAATCCGGCTCTGAATTACTTAGAATTTAGGTTCCAAATTCCTCAGAATTTAGACTCTGAATTCTTTAAAATTAAGACTCCGAAATCTATAGAATTTTGAATTCGAATTCCTTGAAAAACAGAATATGAATTTTCATGAAATATATAATCTGAATGTTTTTAAACTCCAAACATTATTTTCCTCAGACTTCGGAAAATTATATTTGGTTGAGAAACCATATATTTCTTACCATTGTTAAAGTTATGAAAGGATTTCGTGTATTCTATTTATAACTAACTGTTGTTTGAGTGACACTTATATAGGCCCTCCGAGATTCAAGGAAAAATATGTTCATTGGAGGAGGGATCCGACCATTGGAGATGATCATATAAATAGGAGCTCATTTGAACGAGCTCGAAACTTTAACTGACTGTTCTAAGACTCTATAGATTACATGATACTGAAGGTATTTCTAGAGAGAGACTCTCAATATTTATGTGTACTAAAAAACTTGTTCAGATTTCTTCATGCGACTCTGATTGTAGCTATGTACAATTGAGGGCTTCCGGGGATAGGAAGAAAGAGGTACCGACTACCTTGAAGTTTGAAGGCTTGCAGGGATAGAAAGACAGACTCCGATACTCTTATCGAAGGATTACCCTGGTTTGGGTAAGATAGAATTTTTTGAAAGTATAAATCAAGGGACCTTTGTTCAAGGTTGTTGGATACCCTACTCTTTTGGTTCAAAGATTTCATATGTGTTACTTGTGTTGTTTCATGGTTTTTTTCACTACATTTTTTTATTGTTAAGGAAAGTATACCTATCTTATAATTTCTTTTACTTGTATTATTATTAGCAAGATTCTATACGCTTTAAGGCAGAATCTTGGTCCTTGTAAAATTTTCTTAAGTTTCTTTTCTGGAACCATATTTCCAGAATCCAGCAAGTTTTTAGAACTAAGAGGTCTTGTGAATTTACCTTGTTTAACTTTGTTAAAAAATAGAAATATTTATATCAACTTTAAAATTTCCAAATGAATTTGTAAAGTATACAATTCACCCCCCTCTTGTATAGTGATCATCTACATCATTATTTTAGATCCTAAAATTGGTATCAAAGGCCTAGTCTCTAAAAAACTTATATTCACATATAAGTTTTCTATCTCAATATTTTCGTTGTTCTATATTTTCTTTAGTTATGATTTTTATTATAATTTAAAAACATTTATTACTAACAAGATTATGTGGAAAGATATTTTCCTTGAGAGGGCAGGAATAAAGGTTGGTTCGATTAACAATCTTAATCCTACTTGACCACCTATTTTTTATGGGAATGATTATGAATATTGGAGAGATCATATGAATACTTTTGTTATTAATATTGGAGTGGAAAACTTTGTTATGCTTACTGGAGATTACAAGATTCTTGATAAGAAAGTCAAAACTTTTACTAATCAAGAAAATTCAGAATATCAACTAAACTACAAGGTATACAATAATTTTTTGTGTTCCATGATCAGGAATATATATAGTCAGATTTGTTCTTGTGAAGCTGTAAATTATATCTATAAGAAGATTGAGGTTACTCATTTTGGAACTTCCAAAGTTATTAAAACTAGAATATCTATTCTTAGAGCTTAATATCATGGTTTTTTTATTTCCTTATGGAGAACCAGTATATAAGGTGAAACAAATATTTATGACTATTATTAATAGTTTACAACCCCTGAGTGAAAAAGTTTTATATGATGAGGCACTTGTGGACAAAATTTAAAATATCATGCCTAATGAGTTGGAATCAAAGAGAACAACCATTGATGAGAATTAGAAAGACTCATATATTAATCTTGAGGAGCTTTTTGGAACTCTTCTTCAACATGAGGAAAGAATGAAAAGAGATGCTAATCTAAATAAGAAGAAGAATGGAAATGG
Organism: Viscum album; assembly: GCA_963277665.1. Lineage (NCBI taxonomy): Eukaryota > Viridiplantae > Streptophyta > Magnoliopsida > Santalales > Viscaceae > Viscum > Viscum album. The sequence continues at coordinate 1,681,899,496 of OY728135.1, forward strand.
AAGTGTTTCTTATACAACTACTTGAAATCATATTAAATATAAGACTCCTAAAAGGGTTACTAGATCCAAGTTGAAGAAGGTCATTGTTTTATTGGAATCACACGAAAGTGATCTTTCTAAGATTGAACTAGCTAATCTTGCTCAAAGGATGAACAAGATAGTGGGGAATAAAGACTTTAAGTATAGATATAAGAAGAAATAAAGAAAGGATAAGAAATATTATGAAGTTACTTGTTATGAATGCAAGAGAGCAGTACATATGAGGCCATATTATCTTATGCTTAAAAGAACATATAGAAAGAAAAAGCATTCTGAGAGGAATAGAAAGAAATACTAAAAGGCTAAGGCTAATAATGTTTTGAAATATAAGGAAACCAGGAGTGATAGTGGTGGTGACTCTTCTGATGAATCCTTATATTATGAATCTTTGGGTCATAAGAATCTTGGTTTACTTTCCAATTCACCTATTGAAAATCATTTTTTAATAGCCAAGTTACGCAATTCTGAATCCATAAAAAATGTATCCCTAAATGCTAAATATAGTGGTAGAAAATATTATTAATCTTCAGATGAAGAATCTTCTTCTAATGAAGATGATACATTACCTACTTATAAAGAAGCGTCTAGGTTTTCTAAGGTCCTTGAGAATAAAAATTCTAATGCCAAGAAAAAGATTGATAAGGAAAATTCTAGGATTTCTATTCTTACTAAGAAAATATCAGATCTTACTAAAGATCTTGATAAGAAAATTTTTTATTTTAAAAGTATTTAAAAAACCCTTGAGGAAGTTAGTTCTGAGAAGGATAAACTTTATAAGGATCTAGAAAAAGAAATTTCTAAGAAAAATGTTTTAGAGCCTAACTCTAGTGATGAAACTAATGTTTTGAGGATAAGAATTTGGTTATTAGACTGAAGTCAGAAATATTTTCCTTAAGTAAGTTTTTATCAAACTTTTCCTTAGGTAAGGAAAAATTTGATAAGATGTATTCCTAAATTCGACCTCTACGGAATAATTCTGGTTTTGGTTATACAAGTTCAAAACCAATTTTTAGTAACAATTATTTTGTTCCTCAAAGTGCTCCATTCTGCACTAAGTGTCAGTGTGGTGGGAATTGGAAAAAAAGTTGTTCCTTAAAAAAAACATTCTTTAGGTTTTCATAAAGCTTATTTTTCAAAGAAAATGTGGATTCCTAAACTTTTGCTTTCTAGAGATTCCGGATCCAAGAAAGTTTGGATTTAGAATGTCTAACACTCTTATTTTCAGAAAAGTAAATATAATACCAACAATAATACATGGTACATGGATAGTGGATGTTACCGACACATGACTCGTAACAAAAAATTCTTCTAAAGTATTATCAAGAAGAAGGGAGGAAAAGTAACTTTCAGAGACAATGCTCAAGGAGAAATTATTGGTATAAGTATCATTGTTCTTCTTGGAAAAACTTTGATTTCAAATGTTTTATTTGTTAAGGGTATTAAGCACAACCTTATTAGCATAAGTCAACTATGTGATGAAGGTTACCTTATGAATTTTAGGAATGATAAGTTCATAGTACAAAATTTTAGGGAAAAGTTTATTCATTCTGCCAATAGGCAAGAGAATGTATACACACTAAACTTAGAAGACCATAGGAGCCAAAATCTACCCTGTATTAGTGCAATGGAAGATCATTCTTGTTTATGGCATAGAAGGTTAAGAAACTATAACCTTAGGAACCTATGAGAACTCTTTAATAAAAGAATTTTTAAGGATCTACCAGAGCTTAGATTTGATTCTTCAAAAGTTTGTGATCCTTGTCAATATGACAAGCAATATAAATCAAGTTTTAAATCAGTTGTTGAAGTCTCAACCAATGATTCATTATAGTTGGTGCATATCAATCTTTTTGGTCCAACTGAAACTGGAAGCATTGGTGGAAAATTTTATGTATTTTTTCTAGTTGATGATTACACTAGATTTACATGGGTCTATTTTCTAGAAAAGAAATCTGAAGATTTTTCTTATTTCAAAAGTTTTAGATCCCAAGTTAAAAATGAGAAAAACCTTCCTTTGAAAACTATTCATAGTGATCATGGAGGAGAATTTCAAAATTTTTATTTTGAATCTTTTTGTAGTAGAAAAGGAACTACTCGTAACTTCTCAACACCAAGAACTCCTCAACAAAATGGGTTTGTTGAAAGAATAAATAGAATTCTTCAAGAGATAACAAGAACAATGTTGAGCGAATATTCGATTGCCAAACATTTTTGGGCTGAAGCTGTAAGCAATGCTTGTTATAATATAAATCGAGTTTTGATTAGACCTTTTCTTAATAAAAAACCTAGACTATTCCCCAACCTCTAAGGCTTATAGATTTTTAAAAAAAATACTTATATTGTTGAAGAAATAGTACATGTTAAATTTGATGAAACCAATTCCTTTTTTTAAACAAGCTCAACCTATATCTTCGGATGTGTTTTCAAAAACTTATTATCAACCCTTGATAGAATATCCTTCTGATAAGGAAAATGTTCATGAAAATGTTTCTGAAGCATTTACCCTAGAATTTTTCCTACCATATGTTTATGAACAGGTTTTACAAAACCCAAATCAGTTGTTTCTTAAGAATCATCCCAGTGATATTACATTGGTTAGGTAAATCAACCAGTAAGGACTATAAGTTCCTTAAGAAATGACGTAGAACATCTAGCATTCCTTTCCCAATTAGAAACTAAAAGTACTAATGAAGCTTTAGGTGAAGATGATTGGATAAAAGAAATTCAAGATGAGCTAAATGAATTCGAAAGGAATAAAGTTTGAACCTTGGTTGAAAGACCTAAGAAAACTTTTGTTATTGGAGTAAAATGAGTCTTCAAAAATAAGTGTGATGAAAATGGAATCATAGTAAGACATAAATGAAGATTAGTTTCTAAAGTATATAATCCACAAGAAGGAATATACTCTGAATAAACCTATGATCCAGTAGCCAGACTTGAATCTATTCATATTCTACTTGCCTTTGAAGCATTTTTCAACTTCAAACATTTTCAAATGGATGGTAAATGTGATTTCATTAATAGTTATGTTCAAGAGGATTTTTTTGAATATCCTCCTGGTTTTGAAGATACAAAACATCTGGAACATGTTTTCAAACTTACCAAATATTTGTATGGACTAAAGCAAGCTCCTAGATCCTTGTATGATTGACTTACATGATTTTTTTTCAAAACAATTATGTTAAAGGAAATGCTGATCCAAAACTTTTTATAAATAAATATAAGAAATATGTATTAATTGTTCAAATTTATGTTGATGACATTATATTTGTTTCAACTTAGTAATCCTCAACTAATTCTATTGTGGATCAAATAAAATATGAGTTTGAAATGAGTATGATGGGTTAGTTAACATTTATCCCTGGTTTTCAAATTTCTCAAAAACCATAAGGAATCTATATATCTCAACATAAGTATATTAAATATCTACTTAAAAATTCTGGATATGACAACACTAAGAGTATAAGTACTCCCATTGGTACCTCAAATTCACTTGATCTTGTTGAATCTGGGAAACCAGTAGATCAAACATCATTTAGAGGTATGATAGGATGTCTATTTTACTTGAGAGAAATTAGTCCAGACTTAATGTTTTTAGTATTCTTATATGCAAGATATAAATCCAATATTATAGAATCTCATTTAAAGCTAGTGAAAAGGATCTTTACTAATTAAAGGGAACCATGGATTTAGGACTCTTTTATACTTCAGTAAATGATTTTGTTTTAAAAAGTTTTTCAGATACTGACTCTAGTGGATGTGGAATAAATAAGAAAAGTACATCTGGAACATTTCATTTCTTAGAAGAATCATTAGTTTCTTGGTCATGCCAAAAAGAAGGACATAGTAGCACATTCCACTGCTAAAGCTGAATATATAGCAGCTAGAAGTTATTGCACTCAAGTGTTGTGGATGCAACACACACTCATAGACTATGGTATGAGTTTTACCAAAACAAAAATATTGTGTGATAATACTAGTGCCATTGCCTTAAGTAAAAACCCTGCACATCACTCTCATGAAAAATACATATATATTAGGCATCACTTTCTTAGGGATCACAGAAAAAAAAGAGATACCATTCTTCAATTTATCAACATCCAATAGATTTGAATACATAAAACAGAAGTTAGGAATGATAACCATAATGTAATATTCCTTATTATCTTCTTATTTAAACCTATCTCCTTATGGTAACAAACTTCTTTTCATAGGGGGAGTACACTTTCTTGTTAGTTAATTTTTTTTTGTAGTTAAATTTTTTAGTAGTCAATTTATTTTTTGTAGTTAAAATTTTCATAATAATGATTTTTCATAGTTAAAATATTAGTAGTCAAAGTTTTCATAATTAATATTTTCAGAATCTAAAGTTTTTCAAGAAAATTTTTCCCCATTGAGAATAATATTCTTGGCAATCCGAAAGGTGTGTTTCCCTTCCTAAGAATTCGTAATCATTTTTTTTCTTGCTGGTATTTACATTTGTTTTTAAACTCTTCAGAATCAATTTTCGTTAAATTCGAATTTTTTTCTTAAAAACATCAAAAGATCAGATTCTATCAAAATCCCTCCTTGGCTATCATCTCAACCGTCAGATCTTCTCAAGATGCTTTTAACCATTGGATCAATCTGACATGATGAACTGTCACTTCGATTGCCTATATAAAGAACAGACGATGGTCATCCCACATCGATCTCCAAGACTTCACGTACTAAAGCTCTTCACTTCCAACATAAGCCTGATCTAGATCTTTAAATTTTTCTAACATCCGAATGTATATTGAAGCATCTTCTCAGAAATAAATGTCAATTGTCAAGGAAATCTCTGAGTGGAAGATATACCGAGAAAGGTTAGTCAATCCGAAGTTTTATTCCATGTATGATTCCACTGTTTATAAGAATATCAAGCTCAATGACTGGGAGAGAGTATGTATATCAAAACCAACAGCACATGATTTGGTATATCTGGAATTTCTTGTTGAATTCTAAGAGAGAGTCAGTTTTATCAATGAAGGAGGAAGACATAAATTTTCATTCAAGATCTATGGAAATACGTATTCTCTTTCTTATAACATGACATCAAATATGATAGAAATTATTATTGTGGTAGAATCTAAGTTTTTCACTCACAAGCTACCTGATGTAATAAGATCCTTTGACAAGAAAGAGTCTCTAGAATGTCATGGTATTGAGGAAGTGAAGACTCTGAAAATTATTCATCTCTCTACAAATATTCAGATTCTTCATCTATGGGTTCATGGTTTTCTAATTCTATGAAAAGGGGCAGGGATACCCTGAAGAAAAGTGATATTTAAATTCAGGATTTCTTGGTGAACTTAAGAAAGATAAACTTGGTTAAGCATATCCTGGTTACGATTGAGAATATAAAGAATAGAAATATGAAGTCCTAGATTATTATGTATCTGACCATTCTTTCAAAGATCATTGTCCTTTATCTTCAGTATTTCAAGATTCCTTGCAGTTCTTAGCCGAATAATTACAAGTGATGATTTTGAGTGATGATAATTTAAGAAGGATGAAGATTGGCTTTAATAGTCAATCTAGAGAATTTCATGATTTGTCGAAAGTAGAAGTTGAATCTCTATCAAAGAAGCCGAAAGTGGATGAAAACTCTAAAAAGGTTGAATGGATTAGGAAGATGAAAGAACCGAAAGAGAAAGTAAAAACCCTAGTGTCTAAGGAAATTCAATCCGCACCTCCAAATCCAAAGAAGCAAAAAACATATCCTGATAAAGTAGTGTCTAAGTGGAGACAAGATAAGAAGAATATACAGGAAGGGGTTCCTAAGTATTTCCGGGTCCCTACTAAGGAAAAATCATTAAACGAAAAGACTGCTGAGAATCTTGAAAAGGAAGAAAAAGAAAAGAAGCAAAGGAAGAAATCGACTGAATATGAAATAGTTTAATCCCTTCTGAAGGCTGCTGAGAAAGCCTCTGAAAATATTCCGGTACCAAAATCATTTTTGTTATAATCTTTACCATAGACTCTGAGAAAGAAGTTAGTTATTCCAGAAAAAGATCATGTCGAAGAAATAGTGCAAGAAGAAGAAGTATAAGAAGAAGAGGAAGAAGGGAGTGGTGATACCGAAGATATCATAAAGCAAGTAAAATATTTTCTTGAGAAGGATAGTCCCTATGAGAAATTATTTATCCGAACTTCTGAAGCTGAGTCTGAAAAATATTCTACCCCTAGAAAAGAGGAGAAGTATGAGAAGAAGTGAATAAGTGGTCTGAAAATGATAGTAGCAATTATGATTTCATTCACCCAGAGGATACTGAGGTAGGAGCTGAAAAGGAAGAAGTTGATAGAGACAAAATTGTTTAGTTATCAGATAGTGAACATGAATCTTCTGATCAAGAATAAGTCATTCCAAAGGATGATAAGGGAAAACAGGTGTTTTTGGATACACCTATAAAAGTTGTGGTTATTAAGAAACAAGTTGGTGGTTCATCAAAGAGGAAGGCTATTGAATTAGAAAAAGAATCCTCACCAACCAAAGTCTCAGATTCAGAATCGTCCTCTCTTGGACATGACTTTGTAGTTCAGTCTTTGAAAAACATTATTGGGAGTATTCCAATATTTCCTAGTATAGACTCGAGATTCCAGATTCTTCAACAGTCATTAAATCAAAAATAAAATTCAGTTTCCATGTAAATGGATAAGTGTGTCAAAATTGAGGCAGACTTTAAGACTTTTCTCATTAGTTATGAGGCTCATAAAAGGTATTGTAAGAAGATGAAAAGTTGGTCAATGAAATCAATAGAAGAGATGATAATATTTAATGAATTTCAAGATAGTGTCAAGTATTCTTTTGGCACCGAAGATGTGAAGATCAAGGATCTCACTAATAGTTTTGAAGAAAGGCTGAATCTTGAATAGACTTCTTGGAAAAAAGAAGTTAAGTATTTGAATGGGAAACTAAGTTTAGTTACTCATAGTTGGAAGAGGTAAAGGGATCTCAGAATTGACATTGAATAAAAGCTTTCTAAGAAATAAGATGTTCTGAAGGCTCAGGCAGAATTTCTTAAGGATCAGGAAAAGAAAATCAATTCATTAGAAAAGAAAATAGAAGATCGGGATCTGTTGCTCAAGTGTGTAGAAGAGGATCACAAGGGGCTTAAGATGTGGAAAACCATAGTAAAGAAGATGATTCTAAAGGATAAGGAAAGATAATATTTTTCAAATTAGATTTTTTCTAGTTTTTTCTTATTGTTTGAACTCTTTCAATATTAATGAATTTATTGCTGCACTTCATATTTCTTCGTTGTTTAGTACTAATATTTCAAGTACCAAATTTCTTTTCCATTCCCTTTATTCATTTTAGAAAATCACAAAGGGGGAGAAAGGAATGACCAAAATAGAATACTTAGTAAAGAAGAAATTTCCATAAGTAAGGGGGAGTTCATCTAAGGGGAAGTTTTCATCATGAAGATTATTGTAAGCAAGAAAATGATAAATCTCATTCAGGAAACTCAGAATATGATCCTTAGATATTTCAAAGCCTAAGGGGGAGTTAGTTGTATTCACTTTTATCCATAAGTAAAGGGAGATAAGTTTTTATTTACAATCCAATAAAATTTCCAAGTCTTTATATTCATTTTCATTAGGATGTTAATGCTTTTCAAAAAGGGGGAGATTGTTGAGTCAATAAGGTTTCCTTTTGACTTGTCCATTTCTTCATGTTTTCAAAATAACAAACACACTATATTAGGGGAAATTTTATTTTCCTTAAAAAGGAAAAGTCTTCTTCCCCAAGGAAAATTTATCCTTACCTTAATTTCATTGTTCATATTTAAGTTTCTCTAAATCTAACTATTTTTATTCCTAAGTGTAAAATTTAGTTTCACATATAAAACCTCAGAATTATATAAATACTTAGATATAGAGTATTCCATTTTTTGGATCCAAATTCAGGTTTTGAATTCTCTAAAATTCAGACTCTGAATTCTCTAAAATTCAGACTCTGAATTCTCTAAAATTCAGACTCCAAATTCTCTGAAATTCCAATTCCAAATTCAATGAAATTCAGATTCCGAATTCTCTGAAATTCAGATTCCAAATTCTCTAAAATACAGGTTCCAAATTCTCAGTAATTCAGACACCGAATTACTTAGAATTAAGGTTCTAAATTCCTTATAATTTAGGTTCTGAATTCCTTAGAATTCAGGTTCTAAATTCCTTATAATTCTGGTTTTGAATTCCTTAGAATTTAGGTTCCAAATTCCTTAGAATTCGGGTCCTGAATTCCTATAATTCAGACTCTGAATTCCTTAGAATTCAGGCTCAGAATTCCTTAGAATTCAGGCTCCGAATTCCTTGGAATTCAGACTCCGAATTTCTTAAAATTCAAACTCTAAAATCTATATAATTCTGATTCCAAATTCCATGAAAAACCGAATCTGAATTTTTATGCAATATAGAATCCGAATGTTTTTTGACTCCGAACATTATTTTCATTAGACACCGGAAAATTAGATTTGGTTGAGAAACCATAATTTTCTTACCTTTGATAAAGTTATGAAACAATGTCGTGTATTCTATTTCTAACTAACCATTGTTTGAGTGACACATATACACACCCCTCCAAGATTCAAGGAAAAGTATAACCATTGGAGGAGGGAGATGGTCATTGGACATGAGCCTATAAATATGAGCAAATTTGAACGAGCTCACAACTTTAACTGACTATTCTGTGACACTAGAGATTACATGTTGTTGATATGATTTCTAGAGAGATTCTCTCATGCTTTGTGTGTACTGAGCATCTTGTTCAGATTTATTCTTGAGACTCTGATTGTTGCTGTGTACAATCGAGGGCTTCTGGGGGTAGGAAGACAAAGGTGTCGACTACCTTGAAGTTCGAAGGCTTGTGGGGATAGCAATACAAACTTTGATACTCTTATTGAGGGCTTACCCTAGTGTGGGTAAGACAAAATTTCTTGAAATTATAACTGAAGGGACCTTTATCCAAGGTTTTTGGATACCCTACTCTTTGGATTAAATGATTTCATACTTTTTACTTGTGTTGTTTCAAGTTTTTTTCCACTGCATTTTTGATTTTTAAGGAAAGTATAACTATCTAATACATTATTTTACTTGTACTCTGATTAGAAATATTCTATATGCTTTAAGGTAGAATCTTTTTCCTTGTAAATTTTTCTTATGTTTATTTTCTGGAAACATATTTCCATAATCTAGCAAGTTTGTAGAACTAAGAGGTCTTGTAAATTTACCTTCTTTAACTTTGCTAAACAATAGAAAGTTTTATATCAACTTTAAAAGTTCCAAAGGAATTTTTAAAGCTTACAATTCATGCCCTCTTGTATAGTGATCATCAACATCATTATTTTCGATCCTAAAAACTTTGGGGAGGATAACCCCATTTATAAATAAAAAGGGATGGAATTTTTGTAAATACTGAAATGTTTTCAATAATTTGAAACAACTCATAATGAATGTGGCGCCATAATTGAAGAAAAAATTGATAGTATAGTATAAAATCTTTATCAACACCTCATCCACTAAATTCAAAACATTTTTAATCATTATTTTTTTACTTTCCCTTTTACGTTACTCATTTTACTCTTTTGATTTTTTCATTGATTAAAAGTTATTACATAGGTAATTAATCCATTATGCATAAAAATAAAAATGGAACTTATTTTATAAGTTTAACCTATTGATTAAAAATTTTAAATATATTTTGTTTTATTCAACTTATTGAAGTGATAAAAATACACTCTAAAATAAAAATTAATAATTTATTAAAAATAATATTTGAGAAAATATTACTTGTGTTCTAAATTATTAAATACATGTTTTTTAAATTTCAACCATAATTTTTTAAATTATAAATTTATATATAAAAGTAACATTTTCTATAATTAATTTTCAATTCACCCTTACATACTAATAATGTCATAAATGTACTGTTATTTTTAAAAATGGTATTTTCACCAATCATTAAAAAATCTTTATTTTTAGAAAAAATACAAAAATTAATCTAATATTATGATGATCAATACAAATATAATGTTATTTTTTTTGAAACTTAGAATTTAAATTTTATAAATTGAACATTTATGTAAAAAATTAACTTAAATTGAAAACACTTTTTTAGGAAAAATATTTTTTAGAAATATTGACCATTCTCATTCATATTTCCTATTATCCAGTAATTAAAGATTTACTAACCAATTATTAATATCAATTATAGTTTTTCATTATTAATAATAAGTTTATTGAAATATAAATTCACATAACATAAAATGGAATTCAAAAAGAAATTCTAAGTAAAAAAGACTTTATTAGTCATTTTTTTTATTCCAATTGAATTTTATTCAACTTAAAAGTATCCTTTATTTTATTTCTCAAAATAATTATTAATTTGATTTCCCTAATTCTTTCATGTTAATTTGACAACTACTTTTTAATAGTATAAAGATATTACAGTTTTTTTATGTTCGGTGTAATGTTTGGAGAAAGCTATGGGACACATTTTGGTCCTTTAATGGTTGGAATATATTAAAATATAATAGTATTACAGGTGTTTATAATGATGTATTATTTCTATGGTAAAATTAATTACATTAAATAATTATTATTTTCCAAATGATTTAGAAAAAATATAGGGATTTATTTTTTTAATACTTCTTATCCCATAGATTGAATTGATTCATTAGAAATATTGTTCGAATTATAATCCATTAATAATATCAATTTCATTAAAATGGATTCTCAATCTACATTATTAAATGGATATTTTAAATTAATACATTTCAATTGAATAATTATAAGGGATTATTTTACATTGTAATAAAAATAATTTATGTGAACCAGATAAATCTATTTGTGTTATTAAACAAGATCTAAAACAACAGAATTAATGTTTTGATTATATTATATTTTTAATGGTTTTATTAATAAGAATTTATAAAAATGTATATATTCAATTTTAAAAAAACAATTTGGAGTTATTATTTGTCTATATATAGATTATATGTTTACATTGGGACCTATTATTAAATGTGTAAAAGTAATAATGAATTATTTTGTTACTATTTTTAAAACATAGTATCTTGGAATTGTTTACACTATGTTAGAAAAAATAGCGAGGGTTACTCTTTATGTCAATCTCATTTCATTGGGAAAATGTAAAATAAATTTAATCAAATCATATTCAATGTAGATAATACTTCATTAGGTTCTAGTGTTAAAATGTTTATGAATATGGAATTAACCATAATAAAAAGTGAATATTCTTGTGCAATTTTTATTTAATGAATGAAATGCCCTGTAATAAAATTGATAGTACTTTTATAGTATGCAAAATAAGTGGAAAAGAAATATTATTTTTGATAACAGGAAATGTATAAAATAATATTAAGATTAAAAAATAAGACTAAATATTAGAGCTTATAATTTTGTGATTATTTGACTATATTATAAAGATACACTAATGCGAGCTGGATTAATACTGTTAGAGATAATCAATACACACATGTATGGTTGGTTACTCTTAGAGATTGTGCTATTTATTATGTAAAAAATATATTTCATATTCAAATATGGGATTAAAAATTATTTCCATAGAGGAATGGGGAAAGGAGGCTGAACAGATTAGGAGACTATTTTTGGTCATTAATATATGATGTAAAAAAATACCTCCCATTCATATCAATTGCTACTTTAAGGAAAATTTATAACATTTTATATTTTCATGTATAATGGAATGACTTAACATGAATAATTAAGAATTGATTATGTGATATAATTTTTAAATTATAGCACCATATAAATTCTCTACCTAATATTATATAAAATTTCTTTTCAATAAATTTATTAAATAATTTTCGAGTGTTATTTTTCAAACTAATAATAAAATGATGGGATTTAAACCCAAAAAATAAATAATTTTGTAACCAAAGCTATACAATTTTTTATGTATATCCTAATCAAATTTTGTAATGTTTAAAATAAGATACAAGGATAATTATTAATATTTGAAATTATAATCCCGACTACATGGTATTGATATCATCTGTTATGATTGGAGTTTTATTTTTAAACTTTAAAAAAATTATTAAACTCGATGAGTTATATTTTCTAATTATAGAACTAGATTGTAATATTTTGCCTATGTTACCATAAGATTAGTGAAACCTCTTGCATGAGTAAATGGGTTTTTACAGTAGATAAATCATAAAAATGATATATATGCATATATATAAAACTTTTAGAAAACTACTACAAAATGAGAGTATGGATAAATAAATCATTTTATGTATGGTATTGTGGATTTATCACTGTGATTAATAGTTTTAATGTTTTGGAAATGTATGATTATGATTATTCATTGATATATTGATACTATATAAACATTTAAATCAAAATATATATTTGATATATGTTATTTTATGAATAATATAGGAATTTTATATTTTTTAAATAAATGTGGGCCATTTTAATATTTTTATTTATTAAAAATATTAAATATTAGGACCCAAATCATTGAGTGATGTTGATTTATGAGTTGAACAAAATAGATGGGGTGGATTGATGATGTGTCTTTAAAATTGTGGCATCCCACAATGAAAATTGAACAACTCTTTAAGCTCCTTCCAGTTAAATCATCACCTTGCGATGTGAAATTGTTTAAAGAAAATATATTTATCTAAATTATAAAAAATTATTAATAATATATATTTTAAAAATATATATAATATATATATACACAAAACAAAATATTTAGAAATTTAATATTAAAATCATAGAATAATGACGAGATTAGTCATACCATATTGAATCTAATTTATAGGATTCATGGGGAGTTCTCCTCTTTATGAAATATGAGGGTTTGAATGAAGGAATACCTAAATTAATGTTTCAGTGATATTTAATTGTTACATTTTATTGGAAAATCTAACTATAAATAAGAAGTATCTTAGTTTTATTCTGAATATTATCTAGAAAATAAGTATACCCTCACCCCTACATAAATATATAAATCTATAATATAACATCTCATAGTAAAAAATTGAAATTAATAATGTAATTTTTTCACCACATTTATCATATCTTTAAGTTATATTTATTTCATGAACCTATAACAACTATGTCATGAAAAAAGTTATTTAACACTTGAAAATGAAACTTGATTCAGTTTTTGGTAAGGATTGAAGGGTGTTCTAATTCTAATTAGCTGAAAATAGTGTAGGCATCTAAAATCACACCCTGAGAATAGTTTTCTAAAAGAATAACCAAATGTTTCCTAATCGAGGACCCAAAATTACCTCACTATATTTTTGTAATATATGCATTTAAAATAGTAATCAAGACAACACGAAACACATATGTTGACATAATGTAAAAGGAATCACAAAATAAAAAATTATAACCAATATAAAAAACTAATCATTTATACATAAACCAAAGTGATGGAAAGGGAGGCCAAATAGGATATGCAACTATATATCTATAATAAAAAAATAAAAAGTGTATCTAAAATAGATACACACCTCTTTGTGAATCAAGGTCTCTATCCCACCATGTTACATCCATTATCAAACCAAGATCTCAAAAATTAGTATCTTCTATATCTGTGATGTTAGATTCCTTGATTTTTATATTTCAATACAAGGTCGACATACACCCATTGGGTGTATGTTCGTTATGTTCAAAACTACCCCAGTAGGATCCAATCAAGTGTTTCATGTTTAATTCTTGTCAGATAAACACAACATGATAGTTTTAAAATAAAAGTTATAAAAATAATATTTTAAAATATTAAATACAAAGGTAGATATGAATAATTAAATATGATTAATAAAAAAAATCATAGGAGAAATATTTTAGAAAAGAAACATGAGAGTTATATAAAATATGTGATGTTATGGGAAAACTATAACCCCTATAACATCTACTGAGTTAGTGGTATAAAATCATCTATGTGTGTAAGATACCAAGAAGATAATTACTTCTCACAGTGTCATGGTGATGCCTATATGATGGAACCCCAACCAATGAATTGCTAATAAGTTCATATATTATCCATACAGAGTAGTGAAACACATATGGTAGCATCACAACCTTATTAATCAAGATTTTTTGTGTTTATTTATCATGTTTTATTCAAAAGATTTAATTTATTATAATCATACCGCATTTATTCATGCTTCACTATGTTATACTCCCCTTTCAAAGATGTTAGAAATCCATTATTAAACCAATTTTCCATTAAAAAGAGGCCTTTCATCACCCACACAACAAACAATTTTGATTTTTCAAATGAAAAGAACACTTTTATTATTATTTTAAATTTCAAATACAACGAAAAAATTTAGAAAAAATATTTCATATATATAAATATTATAAAAAATATAGAACACAGTTTAAAAAAATTAAAACACCCCTTTAAATAAAATAAATCACAATTGTTTCATCAACCAATGGTACCTTAGGAACCCTCCAATATTGAAAACATAAAATAATCAATAATTGGGTCTAACTGAATATATTATAAGGACCCAACATTAAACATTACTTATTCTTGAGATATTTCAATAATACACCTTGAGGATCATTTCAGGTTTAGAGTTTTAGAGAATTAGATCATAAAACATGCATTACATCCCACATTTAAAAAAAGTGGTTACAATAAAAGATAGTATTCATATTCTTTCTTGACACCTCCTTGACACTATCATCATATCATGTACCTTTCCCTTGACCTATGAAAAAACATTTCAAAAACTTGGGATGAGCATAAAAATCTCAGTAGGGGATATAAAAATATGGAAAGGAAACATGAGTACATATATACATAAGAATGAAATCATACTTTACCCATAAAACATAAACACTTTAACATACCTCATCAAATAATGAATAAATCATAGAAATCATAAGACATAAAGGTAACTTGAGGCATTCAGAACATTCTTACGTAGGGAGTAACCCTCTTGGTTACGTTTGGAATACCCATCACAGTATATTCCCTATATCTCTTCGGAGAAACCTTAACGTTTAACTCCTTCACATTACCCATGCATTGGAGATCTATATCGGGCTCACCTTTCTTAGTTTATCATGGAACCACCCATCTTCATAAAAATTCCCAAGAACCATAACATAACCGTATCACATAAAACATGCATAAAAGAAACATAACATTTCCACTTTTCAATCACAAGATATCAATACAACACATTGATATAAAAACATTATGAAAACCATTTTCAATACCGAAATAAAAGAAAAGTAAAACATGGTTTTTATTTTTCTTTTAAAAAAACGGTATGTCTTGTAAAGGAAGCCGAAACTCAAATAATGGTCACGGCGGTGGAGAAGTCGTTGTCGCCGCATACGTACGACAAAAACATTCCCTTTTGTCATTAAGTAAAACGCTTTGTATAAAAAATATTCCTTTTGGATAAACATAAAAGTAAAAGGGGTTTATACACCGTATATAAGAAAGTTGTGTATAAAACATAATATGCCTCAATGAAAGGAGATTGAGACGAAGTCCCATACCTCGGGTCCGACTTGACTCGATCGTTCTTTAACCTCCTGAATAATAAAAAAGAGTTAATTTATACTTTCTTAAGAACCTTTTTCAAGTTCATTATTACTTTTATATCACTTATTACCATGTCATAAACATTATGTAATCATTTAAGTTAATAATTTTTGTTTTTTCGATATTTGGTTCTTAAGTCGAAAGTAGACTTCTTACAATTACATGTTGTTCGTATGGTCAAAGGTTCATTATATCCAGAATGATATTCATGATTTGGGTATCATATATATCATATATATCCAGAATATACATGTATTTATATTATTACATAATCATTTAGAGGTAAGAAATGAAATGCACCGTTCATGGAGACGGTAAGTCGTACATACGCATGAACGCTACTTTCATTTCTATGTCATATTAATGGAATTAAAAAATAAATGATAGGTATCTAGATTTTAATTCCAGAATTATATTCATAATTTAGATGTAACATAAATCATATATAATAACATTAAATCCATCCTTTATACATCCCACATATGGTATTAACGAATCAAATCATTTTGAGGGGGCGGTAGTCCGCACTTCCTAAAATGAAGATATCGCGTTTACCCATAATGGAAACCATAAAGGTATGCCATAAATGAAAAATACATAATATT
Organism: Viscum album; assembly: GCA_963277665.1. Taxonomy (NCBI): domain Eukaryota; kingdom Viridiplantae; phylum Streptophyta; class Magnoliopsida; order Santalales; family Viscaceae; genus Viscum; species Viscum album. Next base: position 1,681,915,735 of record OY728135.1, read on the forward strand.
AAGTAAAACATAAACATATTATATATCATATATAAATATAGTGATATATTAATTTCCACCTTTGAAGGTGTTAGAAGAATATTGAACAATCATCATTTCGTGAGGCAGAAATTCGCCATCCACAGAAACAGTATGTTCTTTAACCATTAGATGTATGTGTGTGTAAGTGTAGCTCGAATAATTCTTATAAAAACATCCTAGTATATGTAATATGCTGGTTATGTAACAAAATAAATGAATAAAAAGAGTTTAGAGGGTTGGAGAAGCAAAATAAAACATAAGAACACAAGAGAAAACACTACCTTTAAAACTGGTAACTCTTTTTGATTTCAGCTCAAAGGCTTCCTTGGGAAGACTTCTGCCCAAAGTGAGGATTCAAAGAGTAATAGAGGGATGTGGAGAGACAAAATGGACAGGGTTTGGCCGAGCCAAAGGCTTTGAAAGTGTGGGTAAGGTGGTAGAGGTGGGGGCCTTTTATAAGAGGAGAGGAGGGGCACTCTTGGAAAGTAAAGAAATGTTACTTTATTTTAAAATGATTTTCAGATTTAAAAGGTACCACATGGATATAATTCGAGGATAAGGTGATAAGGGTTCTAAATATACTCATCCAATAGGTCTTTGACAAGTGTAAGTTATAGTTTAAACATTGTCTTTTCATTTTATTTAAATCCTTTATTAATGAGGTAATCGCTACATCATCATGATGTCATAACTAATTTAATTTATTTAATGTATAAAAATTATAAAAAAAATACTATGATGTAGTAAATCTTCTTAGATTTCCTATGATTATTTATAGTCAAAAATCTAACTTGTATAACCCCATGTAAAAATAGTTTTAGTAAAACAACTCTTGTTTGTGTCATTTTTACTTTAACATTAAATTAATAGATATTAATGTAATTTTCCTACCAAAATGGCTCCATGGGGTCCCCAAGTTGACCCATGGATTTTCTTGGTCGGAAATGACACATAAAATAAGGTTAGGACATGTGTCCAGGTCATTTCCTATTATTAAAACATTATTTTTACCTTAAACTTAACTAATTACCTCTAATCGCGATTAAAAACTTAAAAGTTACTATTCACCAAAAAATTATTTTAATCCCATTGAACCACATTTTACTTATTAATGAAAACCATGTATGTAGGATTTTTGAAATTAAAAACACAGAGGTGGTAAAATTTCATTTAAACAAAAAATCAGTTTTTATAAGTACCACTTAGTGGTTTCACTATTCATCAAAAATTGATGTTTTCCAGAAAAATACCAAAACTTCACCCGAAGTTATATTTGATATTCCAAATTCAAAAATGATGTCTATTTTATAAAATTAAAAACATATAAGTTACATTAATTAATTTAATAATTAATTCCCGCTGTCAGAGCAAATAGCGTGTTTTTATGAAACAATAAGTATCAAGAGATTGACACTAGTTTAAGTCCAATTTCAAAGTGAAATTAATTCCAAATACCAATATTGGATTAAATGGAAAAAATATATTCTAATTGAACTTTAAAACCAATTCAAAATATAATCTAATCATATAAATAAATTAGATTAAAAAGTGGTTTTGAATTAAAATACAACATTTTTCACTATTCATTAAAAAAATGAACTTTATTGGAAAAATACCTAAAAATCACAAAAAGTAAATTTTGATGTCCCAATCATAAAGAATAAGTTTATTTTGACAAACATATCTTATAAAATTGTCAAAAAATAGATTTAAAAATGGTTTCCCATCAAAAGGCAGTAAAACAATCTTTTAAAAATATTAGTGTATTCCATGCTTAAGATTGGATTTATTCTCATTTTAAGCCTCTAAAACACTATATAATTAATAAATAGACATTGCTAAGAATATCTATTATTCATTACTTACTTGGGATGTTACATCCTTCCCCCCTTTAGAAAATTGTGTCCCCGCAATTTATTTACTTATCAAATAAGAGGGTGTATTTAGCCTTCATTGCATTTTCAGATTCCCATGTTGCCTCTTCAATCATGTGGTTTTTTCACAAAACCTTTACCTGATTAATCACATTATTCTGTAACAATTGCTCCCCATGGTCAAGAATCTGTACTGGTTGTTCCTCATAAGATAAGTTCTCTTCTAGCTGAACTACCTCTGGACTCAAAACATGAGATGGATCTGGCGTATACTTTCTCAGCATCGAAACATGAAAAACATTTTGTACCTGAGATAAACTCGGAGGTAAATCCACTCAGTAAGCAACTAATCCAACTCTCTCCAGAATTTCATATGATCCAATGAACCTTGGAATCAGCTTTCCTTTCTTACCAAATTGCATCACACTTTTCCATGGTGATATACTTTGAGAAAAACATGATCACCTACCTCAAAAGAGAGATCCTTCCTCCTATTTCCCTCATAACTCTTCTGCATACTTTGAGCTGTTCTCATGTGTTTCTGTATCAGCTGAACTTTTTCTGCCAACTCTTCAACCAATTCTGGTCCCATCAGCTTCCTTTCACCCACTTCATCCCAAAAAGCTAGAGTTCGACACTGCTTCCCATATAACGCCTCAAATGGTGCCATCTGTATACTGGAATGAAAACTGTTATTATATGAAAACTCAACCAAAGAAAGATGTTCGTCCCAACTTCCCTGATAATCCATCGAACAAGCACGTAGTATATCCTCCAAAGTCTGAATTGTTCGTTCTGACCGTCCATCTGACTGGGGATGAAAAGTTGTACTAAAATTTAATTCAGTACCCAACAAATTCTGAAGGCCTTTCCGAAAGATAGAAGTGAACCTAGGATCACGGTCAGATACAATGGAGAGAGGAACTCCATGTAACCTGACTATCTCTTTAAGATACAAACGGGAAAGCTGATCTAGGGAAAAATTATCTCGTATAGCAAGGAAATGAGGATATTTAGTCAAGCGATCAACAATAACCCAGATTGCATTATTACCTCAAGGTGTCTTCAGTAATCCCACAATGAGGTCCATGGATATATTCTACCATTTCCATTCTGGTACTGTTAAAGTCTGAAGCATCCCTTTCGGTAACTGCCGCTCTGCTTTAACCTGTTGACAATTCAAACACTTCATTGTAAAATCAGCAATATCCCTTTTCATTCCATCCCACCAGTAATACTCCCACAGATCTCTGTACATCTTAGTACTGCCAGGATGAACTGAAAACGGAGAACTATGATCTTCACATAAAAACTCTCTATTCAACTATAAATCACAAGGAAAACAAAATCTCTTCCAAAATCTCAAAACACAATCATTATCAATGATGAATTCAGGCAACTTACCTTTCTGAACCAGCTCTACCTTTTTCTGCAACTCACTGTCTAGATTCTGTGCTTGCTTGATTCTGTCTGATAGAGAAGATTTCACTGATACCTGAAACAAAATAGAAGAAAATCCTGCACCAAAAACTTCTATGCCAAGGTTCATCAAATCCTTAACCAAATGGTCACGTTCCAAACGCAACATTGTTAATGAAGCATTACTTTTTCGACTCAAAGCATCAGACACTTTATTTTCTTTTACAGGATGGTTATGAATTGTAAAATCATAATCCCTGATTAATTCTAGCCATCTCCTCTGTCTCATGTTCAATTATTTATGAGTGAATATATACTTTAAAGTTTTGTGATCGGTATATATTTCACACTTTACTCCATACAAATGATGCCTCCAATTTTTCAAAGCGAAAACAACAGCAGCTAATTCCAAATCATGTGTAGGGTAATTTACCTCATGAGTTTTCAACTGTCGTGAAGCATAAGAAATTACCTGATCATTCTGCATTAAGACGCAACCGAGTCCTTTCAATGAAGCATCACTATAGATAACAAACTCCCCATTCCTGGAAGGTAGTTCCAAAACATCATTTAGAGGTATGATAGGATGTCTATTTTACTTGAGAGAAATTAGTCCAGACTTAATGTTTTTAGTAAGCTTATATGCAAGATATAAATCCAATCTTATAGAATCTCATTTAAAGCTAGTGAAAAGGATCTTTACTAATTAAAGGGAACCATGGATTTAAGACTCTTTTATACTTCAATAAATGATTTTGTTTTAAAAAGTTTTTCAGATGCTGACTCTGGTGGATGTGGATTAAATAAGAAAAGTACATCTGGAACATTTCATTTCTTAGAAGATTCATTACTTTCTTGGTCATGCCAAAAAGAAGGACATAGTAGCACATTCCACTACTAAAGCTGAATATCTAGCATCTAGAAGTTGTTGTGCTCAAGTGTTGTAGATGCAACACACACTCATAGACTATGGTATGAGTTTTACCAAAACACAAATATTGTGTGATAATACTAGTGCCATTGCCTTAAGTAAAAACCCTGTACATCACTCTCATGAAAAATACATATATATTAGGCATCACTTTCTTAGGGATCACAAAAAAAAAGAGATATCATTCTTCAATTTATCGGCATCCAATAGATTTGAATACATAAAACAGAAGTTAGGAATGACAACCATAATGTAATATTCCTTATTATCTTCTTATTTAAACCTATCTCCTTATGGTAACAAACTTCTTTTCATAGGGGGAGTACACTTTCTTATTAGTTAAATTTTTTTTGTAGTTAAATTTTTTAGTAGTCAATTTATTTTTTTAGTTAAAATTTTCATAATAATGTTTTTTCATAGTTAAAATGTTAGTAGTCAAAGTTTTCCTAATTACTATTTTCAGAATCTAATGTTTTTCAAGAAAATTTTTCCCCATTGCGAATAATATTCTTGGCAATACGAAAGGTGTGTTTCCCTTCCTAATACTTCGTAATCATTTTTTTCTTGCTGGTATTTACATTTGTTTTTAAACTCTTCAGATTCACTTTTCCTTAAATTCGAATTTTTTTCTTAAAAACATCAAAAGATCAGATTCTATCAAAATCCCTCCTTGGCTATCATCTCAACCGTCAGATCTTCTCAAGATGCTTTTAACCATTGGATCAATCTGACATGATGAACTGTCACTTCGATTGCCTATATAAAGAACACCCGATGGTCATCCCACATCGATCTCCAAGACTTCACGTACTGAAGCTCTTCACTTCCAACATAAGCCTGATCTAGATCTTTAAAGTTTTCTAACATCCGAATGTATATTGAAGCATCTTCTCAGAAATAAATGTCAATTGTCAAGGAAATCTCTGAGTGGAAGATATACCGAGAAAGGTTAGTCGATCCGAAGTTTTATTCCATGTATGATTCCACTGTTTATAAGAATATCAAGCTCAATGACTGGGAGAGAGTATGTATATCAAAACCAACAACACATGATTTGGTATATCTGGAATTTCGGGTTGAATTCTAAGAGGGAGTCAGTTTTATCAATGAAGGAGGAAGATATAAATTTTCATTCAAGATCTATGGAAAGACGTATTCTCATTCTTATAACATGACATCAAATATGATAGAAATTATTATTGTGGTAGAATCTAGGTTTTTCTCTCACAAGCTACTTGATGTAATAAGATCCTTTGACAAGAAAAAGACTCTAGAATGTCATGTTCTTGAGGAAGTGAAGACTCTGAAAATTATTCATCTCTCTACAAATCTTTAGATTCTTCATCCATGGGTTCATGGTTTTCTAATTCTGTGAAAAGGGGCCGGGATACCCTGAAGAAAAGTGATATTTAAATTCCGGATTTCTTGGTGAACTTAAGAAAGATAAACTTGGTTAAGCATATCCTGGTTACAATTGAGAATATAAAGAATAGAAATATGAAGTCCTAGATTATTATGTATCTGACCATTCTTTCAAAGATCATTGTCCTTTATCTTCATTCCTTCAAGATTCCTTGCAGTTCTTAGCCGAATAATCATAAGGTGATGATTTTGAGTGATGATACTTTAAGAAGGATCAAGATTGGATTTAATAGTCAATCTAGAGAATTTCATGATTTTTCAAAAGTAGAAGTTGAAGCTCTATAAAAGAATCTGAAAGTGGCTGAAAACTCTAAAAAGGGTGGAAGGAATAGGATGATGAAAGAACTGAAAGAGAAAGGAAAAACCCTAGTATCTAAGTAAATTCAATCCGCACCTCCAAATCCAAAGAAGCAAAAAACATATCCTGATAAAGTAGTGTCTAAGTGGAGACAAGATAAGAAGAACAGACAGGAAGGGGTTCCTAAGTATTTCCGGGTCCCTACTAAGGCAAAATCATTAAACGAAAAGACTACTGAGAATCTTGAAAAGGAAGAAAAAGAAAAGAATCAAAGGAAGAAATCGACTGAATATGAAATAGTTCAATCCCTTCTGAAGGCTGCTGAGAAAGCCTCTGAAAATATTCCGGTAAAAATAATTTTTGTTATAATCTTTACCAGAGACTCTGAGAAATAAGTTAGTGATTCCAGAAAAAGATCATATCGAAGAAGTAGTGCAAGAAGAAGAAGTAGAAGAAGAAGAGGAAGAAGGGAGTGGTGATACCGAAGATATCATAAAGAAAGTAAAATATTTTCTTGATAAGGATAGTCCCTATGAGAAATTATTTATCCGAACTTCTGAAGCTGAGTCTTCAAAATATTCTACCCCTATAAAAGAGGAGAAGTATGAGAAGAAGTGAATAAGTGGTCTGAAAATGATAGTATCAATTATGATTTCATTCACTCAGAGGATACTGAGGTAGGAGCTTAAAAGGAAGAAGTTGATAGAGACAAAATTGTTTAGTTTTCAGATAGTGAACATGAATCTTCTGATCAAGAATAAGTCATTCCAAAGTATGATAAGAGAAAACAGTTGTTTTTGGATACACCTAGAAAATTTGTGGTTATTAAGAAACAAGTTGGTGGTTCATCAAAGAGGAAGGCTGTTGAATTAGAAAAAGAATCCTCACCAACCAAAGTCTCAGATTTAGAACCGTCCTCTCTTGGACATGACTTTGTAGTTCAGTCTTTGAAAAACATTATTGGGAGTATTCCAATATTTCCTAGTATAGACTCGAGATTCCAGATGCTTCAACAGTCATTAAATCAAAAATCAAATTCAGTATCCATGTAAACGGATAAGTGTGTCAAAATTGAGGAAGACTTTAAGACTTTTCTCATTAGTTATGAGGCTCATAAAAGATATTGTAAGAAGATGAAAAGTTGGTCAATTAAATCAATAGAAGAGATGATAATCTTTCATGAATTTCAAGATAGTGTCAAGTATTCTTTTGGAACCGAAGATGTGAAGATCAAGGATCTCACTAATAGTTTTGAAGAAAAGATGACTCTTGAATAGACTTCTTGGAAAAAAGAATTTAAGTATCTGAATGGGAAACTACGTTTAGTTACTCAGAGTTGGAAGAGGTAAAGGGATCTCAGAATTGAGATTGAATAAAATCTTTCTAAGAAAGAAGATGTTCTGAAGGCTCAGGCAGAGTTTCTTAAGGATCAGGAAAAGAAAATCAAATCATTAGAGAAGAAAATAGAAGATCAGGATCTGTTTCTCAAGTGTGTAGAAGAGGATCACAAGGGGCTTAAGAAGCTGTAAACCATAGTAAAAAAGATGATTCCAAAGGAGAAGGAAAGATAATATTTTTCAAATTAGATTTTTTAGTTTTTTCTTATTGTTTGAACTCTTTCAATATTAATGAATTTATTGCTGCACTTCATATTTCTTCATTTTTTAGTACTAATCTTTCAAGAACCAAATTTCTTTTCCATTCCCTTTATTCATTTTTGAAAATCAGAAAGGGGGAGAAAGGAATGACCAAAATAGAATACTTAGTAAAGAATAAATTTCCCTAAGTAAGGGGGAGTTCATCTAAGGGGGAGTTTTCATCATGAAGATTTTTGTAAGAAAGAAAATGATAAATCTCATTCATGAAACTCAGAATATGATCCTTAGATATTTCAAAGCCTAAGGGGGAGTTAGTTGTATTCAAATTGATCCATAAGTAATGGGAGATATGTTTTTATTTAGAATCCAATAAAATTTCTAAGTATTTATATTCATTTTCATTAGGATGTTTATGCTTTTCAAAAAGGGGGAGATTGTTGAGTCAATAAGGATTCCTTTTGACCTGTCCATTTCTTCATGTTTTCAAAATAACAAACACACTATATTAAGGGAAATTTTATTTTCCTTAATAAGGAAAAGTCTTCTTCCCCAAGGAAAATTTATCCTTACCTTAATTTCATTGTTCATATTTAAGTTTCTCTAAATCTATCTATTTTTATTCCTAAGTGTAAAATTTAGTTTCACATATAAAACCTTTGAATTATATAAATACTTAGATATAGAGTATTCTATTTTTTGGATCCAAATTCAGGTTTCGAATTCTCTAAAACTCAGACTCTGAATTTTCTAAAATTCAGACTCTGAATTCTCTAAAATTCAGACTCCGAATTCTCTGAAATTCCAATTCCAAATTCAATGAAATTCAGATTCTGAATTCTCTGAAATTCAGATTCCAAATTCTCTAAAATACAGGTTCCAAATTCTCAGAAATTTAGACACCAAATTACTTAGAATTAAGGTTCTAAATTCCTTATAATTTAGGTTCTTAATTCCTTAGAATTCAGGTTCTAAATTCCTTATAATTCTGGTTTTAAATTCCTTAGAATTTAGGTTCCAAATTCCTTAGAATTCCTGTCCCGAATTCCTATAATTAAGACTCTGAATTCCTTAGAATTCAGGCTCAGAATTCCTTAAAATTCAGGCTCCGAATTCCTTGGAATTCAGACTCCGAATTTCTTAAAATTCAAACTCTGAAATCTATAGAATTCTGATTCCAAATTCCATGAAAAACCGAATCCGAATTTTTATGCAATATAGAATCCGAATGTTTTTTGACTCCGAACATTATTTTCATTAGACACCGGAAAATTAGATTTGGTTGAGCAACCATAATTTTCTTACCTTTGATAAAGTTATGAAACAATGTCGTGTATTCTATTTCTAACTAACCATTGTTTGAGTGACACATATACACATACCTCCAAGATTCAAGGAAAAATATAACCATTGGAGGAGGGAGATGGTCATTGGAGATGAGCCTATAAATATGAGCAAATTTGAACGAGCTCACAACTTTAACTGACTATTCTGTGACACTAGATATTACATGCTGTTGATATGATTTCTAGAGATATTCTTTCATGATTTGTGTGTACTGAACATCTTGTTCAGATTTCTTCTTGAGACTCCGATTGTTTCTCTGTACAATCGAGGGTTTCTGGGGATAGGAAGACAGAGGTGTCGACTACCTTGAAGTTCGAAGGCTTGTGGGGATAGCAATACAAACTTTGATACTCTTATCGAGGGCTTACCCAAGTGTCGGTAAGACCAAATTTCTTGAAATTATAACTGAAGGGACCTTTAACCAAGGTTTTTGGATACCCTACTCTTTGGATTAAATGATTTCATACTTTTTACTTGTGTTGTTTCATGTTTTTTTCCACTGCATTTTTGATTGTTAAGGAAATTATAACTATCTTATACATTATTTTACTTGTACTCTGATTAGAAATATTCTATATGCTTTAAGGTAGAATATTTTTCCTTGTAAACTTTTCTTATATTTATTTTCTGGAAACCTATTTCCATAATCTAGCAAGTTTGTAGAACTAAGAGGTCTTGTAAATTTACCTTATTTAACTTTTCTAAACAATAGAAAGTTTTATATCAACTTTAAAAGTTCCAAAGGAATTTTTCAAGCATACAATTCACGCCCTCTTGTATAGTGATCATCAACATCATTATTTTCGATCCTAAAAACTTTGGGGAGGATAACCCCATTTATAAATAAAAAGGGATGGAATTTCTGTAAATACTGAAATGTTTTCAACAATTTGAAACAACTCATAATGAATGTGGCACCATAATTGAAGAAAAAATTGATATTATAGTATAAAATCTCTATCTACACCTCATCCACTAAATTCAAAAACATTTTTAATCATTATTTTTTTACTTTCCCTTTTAGGTTACTAATTTTACTCTTTTGATTTTTTTCATTGATTAAAAGTTATTACATAGGTAATTAATCCATTATGCATAAAAATAAAAATGGAACCTATTTTATAAGTTTTACCTATTGAATAAAAATTTTAAATATATTTTGTTTTATTCAACTTATTGAATTGATAAAAATAAATTCTAAAATAAAAATTAATAATTTATTAAAAATAATATTTGAGAAAATATTACTTGTGTTTTAAATTATTAAATACATGTTTTTTAAATTTCAACCATAATTTTTTAAATTATAAATTTATATATAAAAGTAACATTTTCTATAATTAATTTTCAATTCACCCTTACATACTAATAATGTCATAAATGTACTGTTATTTTTAAAAATGGTATTTTCACCAATCATTAAAAAATCTTTATTTTTAGAAAAAATACAAAAATTAATATAATATTATGATTATCAATACAAATATAATGTTATTTTTTTCGAAACATAGAATTTAAAGTTTATAAATTGAACATTTATGTAAAAATTTAACTTAAATTGAAAACACTTTTTTAGGAAATATATTTTTTAGAAATGTTGACCATTCTCATTCATATTTCCTATTATCCACTAATTAAAGATTTACTAACCAATTATTAATATCAATTATAGTTCTTCATTATTAATAATAAGTTTATTGAAATATAAATTCACATAACATAAAATGGAATTCAAAAAGAAATTCTAAGTAAAAAAAGACTTTATTAGTCATTTTTTTCCAATTGAATTTTATTCAACTTAAAAGTATCCTTTATTTTATTTCTCAAAATAATTATTAATTTGATTTCCCTAATTCTTTCATGTTAATTCGACAACTACTTTTTAATAGTATAAAGATATTATAGTTTTTTTATATTCGGTGTAATGTTTGGAGAAAGCTATGGGACACATTTTGGTCCTTTAATGGTTGGAATATATTAAAATATAATAGTATTACAGGTGTTTATAATGATGTATTATTTCTATGGTAAAATTAATTAAATTAAATAATTATTATTTTACAAATGATTTAGAAAAAATATAGGGATTTATTTTTTTAATACTTCTTATCCCATAGATTGAATTGATTCATTAGAAATATTGTTCGAATTATAATCCATTAATAATATCAATTTCATTAAAATGGATTCTCAATCTACATTATTAAATGGATATTTTAAATTAATACATTTCAATTGAATAATTATAGGGGATTATTTTACATTGTAATAAAAATAATTTATGTGGACCAGATAAATCTATTTGTGTTATTAAACAAGATCTAAAACAACAGAATTAATGTTTTGATTATATTATATTTTTAATGGTTTTATTAATAAGAATTTATAAAAATGTATTTATTCAATTTTAAAAAAACAATTTAGAGTTATTATTTTTCTATATATAGATTATATGTTTACATTGGTACCTATTATTAAATGTGTAAAAGTAATAATGAATTATTTTGTTACTATTTTTAAAACATAGTATCTTGGAATTGTTTACACTATGTTAGAAAAAATAGAGAGGGTTACTCTTTATGTCAATCTCATTTCATTGGGAAAATGTAAAATAAATTTAATCAAATCATATTCAATGTAGATAATAATTCATTAGGTTCTAGTGTTAAAATGTTTATGAATATGGAATTAACCATAATAAAAAGTGAATATTCTTGTGCAATTTTTATTTAATGAATGAAATGCCCTGTAATAAAATTGATAGTACTTTTATAGTATGCAAAATAAGTGGAAAAGAAATATTTTTTTAGATAACAGGAAATGTATAAAATAATATTAAGATTAAAAAATAAGACTAAATATTAGAGCTTATAATTTTGTGATTATTTGACTCTATTATAAAGATACACTAATGCGAGCTGGATTAATACTGTTAGAGATAATCAATATACACATGTATGGTTGGTTACTCTTAGATATTGTGATATTTATTATGTAAAAAATATATTTCATATTCAAATATGGGATTAAAAATTATTTCCACAGAGGAATGGGGAAAGGAGGCTGAACAGATTAGGAGACTATTTTTTGTTATTAATATATGATGTAAAAAATACCTCCCATTCATATCAATTGCTACTTTAAGGAAAATTTATAACATTTTATATTTTCATGTATAATGGAATGACTCAACATGAATAAATAAGACTTGATTATGTGATATAATTTTTAAATTATAGCACCATATAAATTCTCTACCTAATATTATATAAAATTTCTTTTCAATAAATTTATTAAATAATTTTCGAGTGTTATTTTTCAAACTAATAATAAAATGATGGGATTTAAACCCAAAAAATAAATAATTTTGTAACCAATGATATAAATTTTTTTATGTATATCCTAATCAAATTTTGTAATGTTTAAAATAAGATACAAGGATAATTATTAATATTTGAAATTATAATCCGGACTAAATGGTATTAATATCATCTGGTATAATTGGAGTTTTATTTTTAAACTTTAAAAAAATTTATTAAACTCAATGAGTTATATTTTCTAATTATAGAACTAGATTGTAATATTTTGCCTATGTGACCATAAGATTGGTGAAACCTCTTGCATGAGTAAATGGGTTTTTACAGTAGATAAATCATAAAAATGATATATATGCATATATATAATACTTTTAGAAAACTACTACAAAATGAGAGTATGGATAAATAAATCATTTTATGTATGGTATTGTGGATTTATCACTGTGATTAATAGTTTTAATGTTTTGGAAATGTATGATTATGATTATTCATTGATATATTGATACTATATAAACATTTAAATCAAAATATATAGTTGATATATATTATTTTATGAATAATATAGGAATTTTATATTTTTTAAATAAATGTGGGCCATTTTAATATTTTTATTTATTAAAAATATTAAATATTAGGACCCAAATCATTGAGTGATGTTGATTTATGAGTTGAAAAAAATAGATGGGGTGGATTGATGATGTGTCTTTAAAATTGTGGCATCCCACAATGAAAATTGAACAACTCTTTAAGCTCCTTCCAGTTAAATCATCACCTTGTGATGTGAAATTGTTTAAAGAAAATATATTTATCTAAATTATAAAAAATTATTAATAATATATATTTTACAAATATATATATAATATATATATACACAAAACAAAATATTTAGAAATTTAATATTAAAATCATAGAATAATGACGAGATTAGCCATACCATATTGAATCTAATTTATAGGATTCATGGGTAGTTCTCCTCTTTATGAAATATGAGGGTTTGAATGAAGGAATACCTTAATTAATGTTTCAGTGATATTTAATTGGTACATTTTATTGGAAAATCTAACTATAAATAAAAAGTATCTTAGTTTTATTCTGAATATTATCTAGAAAATAAGTATACCCTCACCCCTACATAAATATCTAAATCTATAATATAACATCTCCTAGTAAAAAATTGAAATTAATAATGTAATTTTTTCACCACATTTGTCGTATCTTTAAGTTATATTTATTTCATGAACCTATAACAACTATGTCATGAACAAAGTTATTTAACACTTGAAAATGAAACTTGATTCAGTTTTTGGTAAGTATTGAAGGGTGTTCTAATTCAAATTAGATGAAAATAGTGTAGGCATCTAAAATCACACCCTAAGAATAGTTTTCTTAAAGAATAACCAAATGTTTCCTAATCGAGGACCCAAAATTACCTCACCATAATTTTGTAATATATGCATTTAAAATAGTAATCAAGACAACACGAAACACATATATTGAAATAATGTAAAGGGAATCACAAAATAAAAAATTATAACCAATATAAAAAACTAATCATTTATACATAAACCAAAGTGATGGAAAGGGAGGCCAAATAGGATATGCAACTATATATCTATAATACAAAAATAAAAAGTGGATCTAAAATAGATACAGACCTCTTTGTGAATCAAGGTCTCTATCCCACCATGTTACATCCATTATCAAACCAAGATCTCAAAAATGAGTATCTTCCATATCTGTGATGTTAGATTCCTTGATTTTTATATTTCAATACAAGGTCGACATACACCCATTGGGTTTATGTTCGATATGTTCAAAACTACCCCAGTAGGATCCAATCAAGTGTTTCATGTTTAATTCTTGTCAGATAAACACAACATGATAGTTTTAAAATAAAATTTATAAAAATAATATTTTAAAATATTAAATACAAAGGTAGATATGAATAATTAAATATTATTAATAAAAAAAATCGTAGGACAAATATTTTAGAAAAGAAACATGAGAGTTATATAAAATATGTGATGTTATGGGAAAACTATAACCCCTATAACATCTACTGATTTCGTGTTATAAAATCATCTATGTGTGTAAGATACCAAGTATATAATTACTTCTCATAGTGTCATGGTGATGCCTATATGATGGAACCCCAACCAATGAATTGCTAATAAGTTCATATATTATCCATACAGAGTAGTGAAACACATCTGGTAGCATCACAACCTTACTAATCAAGATTTTTTGTGTTTATTTATCATGTTTTATTCAAAATATTTAATTTATTATAATCATACCGCATTTATTCATGATTCACTATGTTATATTCCCCTTTCAAAGATGTTAGAAATCCATTATTAAACCAATTTTCCATTAAAAAGAGGCCTTTCATCACCCACACAACATACAATTTTTATTTTTCAAATGAAAAGAACACTTTTATTATTATTTTAAACTTCAAATACGAAGAAAAAATTTAGAAAAAATATTTCATACATATAAATATTATAAAAAATATAGAACACAGTTTAAAAAAATTAAAACACCCCTTTAAATAAAATAAATCAAAATTGTTTCATCAACCAATGGTACCTTAGGAATCCTCCAATATTGAAAACATAAAATAATCAATAATTGGGTCTAACTGAATATATTATAAGGCCCCAGCATTAAACATTACTTATTCTTGTGATATTTCAAGAATACACCTTGAGGGTCATTTCAGGTTTAGAGTTTAAGAGAATTAGATCATAAAACATGCATTACATCCCACATTTAAACAAAGTGGTTAAAATAAAAGATAGTATTAAGATTCTTTCTTGACACTTCCTTGACACTATCATCATATCATGTACCTTTCCCTTGACCTGTGAAAAACATTTCAAAAACTTTGGATGAGCATAAAAATCTCAGTAAGGGATATAAAAATATGGAAAGGAAACATGAGTACATATATACATAAGAATGAAATCATACTTTACCCATAAAACATAAGCACTTTAACATACCTCATCAAATAATGAATAAATCATAGAAATCATAAGACATAAAGGTAACTTGAGGCATTTAGAACATTCTTACGTAGGGAGTAACCCTCTTGGTTACGTTTGGAATACCCATCACAGTATATTCCCTATATCTCTTCGGAGAAACCATAACGTTTAACTCCGTCACATTACCCCATGCATTGGAGATCTATATCGGGCTCGCCCGCCCTAAGTTTATCATGGAACCACCCATCTTCATAACAATTCCCAAGAACCATAACATAATCGTATCACATAAAACATGCATAAAAGAAACATAACATTTCCACTTTTCAATCACAAGATATCAATACAACACATTGATATAAAAACATTATGAAAACCATTTTCAATAATGAAATAAAAGAAAAGTAAAACATGGTATTTATTTTTCTTTAAAAAAACGGTATGTCTTGTAGAGGAAGCCGAAACTCAAATAATGGTCACGGTGGCGGAGAAGTCGTTGTCGCCGCATACGTACGACAAAAACATTCCCTTTTGACATTTAGTAAAACTCTTTGTATAAAAAAGATTCATTTTGGATAAAAGTAAAAGTAAAAGGGGTTTATACACCATATATAAGAAATTTGTGTATAAAACATAATATGCCTCAATGAAAGGAGATTGAGACGAAGTCCCATACCTTGGGTCCGACTTGACTCGATCATTCTTTAACCTCCTGAATAATAAACTTGATTTAATTTCTACTTGCTTAAGAACCTTTTTCAAGTTCATTATTAATTTTATATCACTTATTACCATGTTATAAAAATTATGTAATAATTTAAGTTAATAATTTTTGTTTTGTCGATATTTGGTTCTTAAGTCGAAAGTAGACTTCTTACAATTACATGTTGTTCGTATGGTCAATGGTTCATTATATACAGAATGATATTCATGATTTGGGTATCATATATATCATATATATACAGCATATACATGTATTTATATTATTACATAATCATTTATAGGTAAGAAATGAAATGCACCGTTCATGGAGACGGTAAGCCGTACGTACGCATGAACGCTACTTTCATTTCTATGTCATATTAATGGAATTAAAAAATAAATGATAGGTATGTATATTTTAATTCCAGAATTATATTCATAATTTAGATGTAACATACATAATATAAAATAACATTAAATCCATCCTTTATACATCCCACATATGGTATTAACGAATCAAATCATTTTGAGGGGGCGGTAGTCCGCACTTCCTAAAATGAAGATATCGCGTTTACCCATAATGGAAACCATAAAGGTATGCCATAAATGAAAAATACAGAATATAAAGTAAAACATAAACATATTATATATCATATATAAATATAGTTCTATATTAATGGCCACCTTTGAAGGTGTTAGAAGAATATTGAACAATCATCGTTTCGTGAGGAAGAAATTCACCATCCACAGAAACAGTATGTTCTTTATACATTAGATGTATGTGTGTGTAAGTGTAGCTCGAATCATTCTTATAAACACATCCTAGTATATGTAAGATGCTGGTGTTGTTACAAAATAAATGAATAAAAAGAGTTTAGAGGGTTGGAGAAGCAAAATAAAACATAAGAACACAAGAGAAAACACTACCTTTAAAACCGGTAACTCTTTTTGATTTCTGCTCAAAGGCTTCCTTGGGAAGACTTCTGCCCAAAGTGAGGCTTCAAAGAGTAATAGAGGGATGTGGAGAGACAAAATGGATAGGGTTTTTCCGAGCCAAAGGCTTTGAATGTGTGGGTAAGGTGGTAGAGGTGGGGGCCTTTTATAAGAGGAGAGGAGGGGTACTCTTGGAAAGTAAAGAAATGTTACTTTATTTTAAAATGATTTTCATATTTAAAAGGTACCACATTGATATAATTTGAGGATAAGGTGATAAGGGTTCTAAATATACTCATCCAATAGGTCTTTGAAAAGTGTAAGTTATAGTTTAAACATTGTCTTTTCATTTTATTTAAATCCTTTATTAAAAAGGTAATCGCTACATCATCATGATGTCATAACTAATTTAATTTATTTAATGTTTAAAAATTATAAAAAAATAATATGATGTAGGAAATCTTCTTATATTTCCTATGATTATTTATAGTCAAAAATCTTACTTGTATAACCCCATGTAAAAATAGTTTTAGTAAAACAACTCATGTTTGTGTCATTTTTACTTTAACATTAAATTAATAGATATTAATGTAATTTTCCTACCAAAGTGGCTCCATGGGGTCCCCAAGTTGACCCATGGATTGTATTGGTCGGCCATGACACATAAAATAAGGTTAGGACATGTGTCCATGTCATTTCATATTATTAAAACATTATTTTTACCTTAAACTTAACTAATTACCTCTAATCACGATTAAAAACTTAAAAGTTACTATTCACCAAAAAATTGTTTCAATCCCATTGAACCACATTTTACTTCTTAATGAAAACCATGTATGTAGGATTTTTTAAATTCAAAACACATAGGTGGTAAAATTTCATTTAAACAAAAAATCAGTTTTTATAAGTATCACTTAGTGGTTTCACTATTCATCAAAAATTGACGTTTTCCAGAAAAATACCAAAACTTCACCCTAAGATATATTTGATATTCCAAATTCAAAAATGATGTATATTTTAGAAAATTAAAAACATATAAGTTACATTAATTAATTTTATAATTAATTCCCGCTGTCAGAGCAAATAGCGTGTTTTTATGAAACAATAAGTATCAAGAGATTGACACTAGTTTAAGTCCAATTTCAAAGTGAAATTAATTCCAACGACCACTATTGGATTAAATGGAAAAAATATATTCTAATTGAACTTTAAAACCAATTCAAAATATAATCTAATCATATAAATAAATTAGATTAAAAAGTGGTTTTGAATTAAAATACAACATTTTCACTATTCATTAAAAAAATGACCTTTATCGGAAAAATACCAAAAATTCACAAAAAGTAAATTTTGATGTCCCAATAATAAAGAATAAGTTTATTTTGACAAACATATCTTATAAAATTGTCAAAAAATAGATTTAAAAATTGTTTCCCATCAAAAGGCAGTAAAACAATCTTTTAAAAATATTAGTGTATTCCATGCTTAAGATTGGATTTATTCTCATTTTAAGCCTCTAAAACACTATCTAATTAATAAATAGACATTGCTAAGAATATCTATTATTCATTACTTATTTGGGATGTTACATCCTTCCCCCCTTTAGAAAATTTCGTCTCCACAATTGATTTACTTATCGAATAAGTGGGGGTATTTAGCCCTCATTGCATTTTCAGATTCCCATTTTGCCTCTTCAATCATGTGGTTTTTTCACAAAACCTTTACTTGATTAATCACCTTATTCCGTAACACTTGCTCCCTATGGTCAAGAATCTGTACCGGTTGTTCCTCATAAGATAAGTTCTCTTCTAGCTGAACTACCTCTGGACTCAAAACATGAGATGGATCTGGCGTATACTTTCTCAGCATCGAAACATGAAAAACATTGTGTACCTGAGATAAACTCGGAGGTAAAGCCACTCAGTAAGCAACTTATCCAACTCTCTCCAGAATTTCATATGGTCCAATGAACCTTGGAATCAGCTTTCCTTTCTTACCAAATTGCATCACACTTTTCCATGGTGATATACATTGAGAAAAACATGATCACCTACCTCAAAAGAGAGATCCTTCCTCCTATTTCCCGCATAACTCTTCTGCCTACTTTGAGCTGTTCTCATGTGTTTCTGTATCAGCTGAACTTTTTATGCCAACTCTTCCACCAATTCTGGTCCCATCAGCTTCCTTTCACCCACTTCATCCTAAAAATCTAGAGTTCGACACCGCTTCCCATATAACGCCTCAAATGGTTCCATCTGTATACTGGAATGAAAACTGTTATTACATGAAAACTCAACCAAAGAAAGATGTTGGTCCCAACTTCCCTGATAATCCATCGAACAAGCATGTAGTATATCCTCCAAAGTCTGAATTGTTCATTCTGACTGTCCATCTGACTGAGGATGCAAAGTTGTACTAAAATTTAATTCAGTACCCAATGAATTCTGAAGGCCTTTCCGAAAGATAGAAGTGAACCTAGGATCACGGTCAGATACAATGGAGAGAGGAACTCCATGTAACCTGACTATCTCTTTAAGATAAAAACGGGAAAGATGATCTAGGAAAAAATTATCTTGTATAGCAAGGAAATGAGGATATTTAGTCAAGCGATCGACAATAACCCAGATTACATTATTACCTCAAGGTGTCTTCGGCAATCCCACAACGAAGTCCATGGATATATTCTCCCATTTCCATTATGGTACTGTTAAAGGCTGAAGCACCCCTTTCAGTAACTACCGCTCTGCTTTAACCTATTGACAATTCAAACACTTCACTGTAAAATCAGCAATATCCCTTTTCATTCCATCCCACCAGTAATACTCCTGCAGATCTCTGTACATCTTAGTACTGCCAGGATGAACTGAAAACGGATAACTATGAGCTTCACATAACAACTCTCTCTTCTACTATAAATCACAAGGAAAACAAAATCTCTTCCCAAATCTCAAAACACAATCATTATCAATGATGAATTTATTCAACTTACCTTTCGGAACCAGCTCTACATTTTTCTGCAACTCACTATCTAGATTCTGTGCTTGCTTGATTCTGTCTGATAGAGAAGATTTCACTGATACCTGAAACAAAATAGAAGAAAATCCTGCACCAAAAACTTCTATGCCAAGGTTCATCAAATCCTTAACCAAAGGGTCACATTCCAAATGCAACATTGTTAATGAAGCATTACTTTTTCGACTCAAATCATCACCCACTTTATTTTCTTTTCTCGGATGGTTATGAATTGTAAAATCATAATCCTTGATTAATTCCAGCCATCTCCTCTGTCTCATGTTCAATTCTTTATGAGTGAATATATACTTTAAAGTTTTGTGATCGGTATATATTTCACACTTTACTCCATACAAATTATGCCTCCAATTTTTCAAAGTGAAAACAACAGCAGCTAATTCCAAATCATGTGTAGGGTAATTTACCTCATGAGTTTTCAACTGTCGTGAAGCATAATCAATTACCTGATTATTCTGCATTAAGACGCAACCAAGTCCTTTCAATGAAGCATCACTATAGATAACAAACTCCCCATTCCTGGAAGGTAGTTCCAAAACTGGAGCATTCACTAATCTTCTTTTTAGTTTCTGAAAATAATCATCACATTCTTTTGTCCAAATAAACTTAACACCCTTCCGAGTTAGCTTAGTCATTGGACTAGATAACCGTGAAAAATTTCTAACAAACCTTCGGTAATAGCCTACCAAACAAAGGAAGCTACGAATCATAGTTACATTTTTGGGTCTTGGCCATTTTTCAACAACCATTGTTTTTGTAGGATCATCAGTTATCCCATCTTTAGAAAAAATATGACCAAGGAAAGAAATTTTTTGTAACCAAAACTCACACTTGCTGAATTTCCCATACAATTTCTTTTCTTTTATGGTTTTAAAAATAACCCTTAAATGTCTTTCATTATCTTCTTTACTTTTAGAAAGCACTAAAATATCATCAATGAAAACCACCACAAACTTATCCAAGAACTCATGGAAAATTCTATTCATTAAGTCCATGAATACAATAGGTGAATTTGTTATCCCAAAAGGCATTACTACAAATTAATAATGGCCATATCTTGTACGGAACGCGGTCTTCGGAATATATGCTTCCTTTACCTTCAATTGATGGTACCCCAATCTCAAGTCAATATTTGAAAAATACTGATCTCCCTGGAGCTGATCAAACAAATCATCAATATGAGGCAAAGGATATTTGTTCTTAACAGTGATGTTTTTCAAGGCTCTATAATCAATGTAAAGTCTCATAGAACCATCATTCTTTTTAATAAATAAAACAGGAGCACCCCATGGTGATGTGCTAGGTCAAATGAAACCTTTCTCTAATAAAACATGCAATTGCTCCTTCAACTCTAAAAGTTCAATTTGAGCCATTCGATAATGGGGTTTTGAAATTGGCTTAGCATCAAGAACTAAGTCAACAGTGAATTCAACTTCTCGATCTGGTATTATTCCAAGAAACTCATTAGGAAAAACATCAGGATACTCATTTACCACTAGCACATCATTAATCTTAATAGTTCCCTTATTTTCAACAATGTGTGCAAGGTAACATTCATTTACATATTTTACAAGTTTCTCGGCCTCTTGATAAGTTATAAACAATAAGGGTTCATTATTGTACACAAACTGAAAGTATTTCTAAAAAGAGACTTCTTTAGCTCTAAAGTCAATCTTAGCATGGTAAATAGAGAGCCAATCCATACCCAGGATAACATCAAACTCTACTAGAGGTAAAACAATAAGGTTCTCAAGTAGGTTCTTTCCACGGATAAGGATATGAAGATTCTTATAAATTATTTTTGCCTCAACATTTCCCCCAGGTGTTTTTACTACAAGTTCAGGAGTCATTTCTTGAGATGGTATTCCCATTTTACAAGAAAAGGTTTTAGAGATGAAAGAATTTGTGGACCCTGAATCAAACAACACACTGGCATAATCTGAAAAAACAAACAAAGTACCTGATAAAACTTCATTTGATGGCTCGACATCTGCTGAAGTAGTTGCAAAGGATTTCAACACCCCTTCCTGCCTGTAGTCTAACTGATTCCCATCACTCAAGCTCTTTGTCAGACTCTCGTTTTCATAGTAACCCATTTCATTTCACTTAAAACATTTCACAAACTGTAAATCAAATTTGGTCTTACCATCACCTTGATCTTTTTCAGTGCAATCACGAGCCTCATGTCCCATCTTACCACATTGGTAGCACTTTCCAGAATTTTGAAGACATTCCCCAGCATGCCTTTTCCCACATTGATCACCAACTGGAAACTTAGATTTCTTACCATCAGACTTTTTTGAAGAATTCTTCCCTTTCTCCTGCCACCTCGGTCTCTTCTTCTGTTGGTTGTTATAGAACATGTGATCATCGAAAAACTCCATTTCCACCTTCTCAACACATCGAACAAGATTTTCATAAATTTTAAACTCATGAGAAGCCAATGCCCTTCGATATTTTGGCTTTAATCCTATGTAAAAATTATTGATTTTACTATCAAGGTCTCAAATAAAATTTGGAGCATACCTTGCCAATTGAGTGAACCTCTCTTCATAGGCAGCGACTGAGTCTTCCTCTTGCCTCAATTCTAGGAATTTTTTTCCATCCTAAGTCGAACAGCCTTAGGAAAATACTTCTCAAGAATCATACCTTTGAATTTATCCCAGTCAAGAGCATCAATCTCATTAGTGTCCCTGGTATTTTTAACCATCGACCACCACTGATCTGCCTCACCCTTCAAATGGTAAATAGCAAGATTAACCTTTTGATTTTCTGAATACCCCATGGCATCAAAAATCTTCTCCAATGCTTTAATCCACCCATCAGCTAACATAGGGTCAGATGATCCTCTGAATGATGGGGGATGTTGCCTCATGAAATGTTCCACCACTGACATGTTAGTCTGTGGTTGATCTGGCTGATCTCGTGCATGGATACCACCACCATTTATCGCTTGATTCAACTGCACCATTACTACAACAAACTATTCAGTTCCAATTCCGACCATCTCAGGATGCTGATTCGGAAGGTTATTTCCTTCTATATGCCTTCCTAGCACTGCTTCCTTGTTTCCTCTGCGAAAAACCATTCTGAACAAACATGTCTTAGATGAAGCAACGTGGTAATCTTCAAATGCTATATCATTTCAAAAAAATATTTCTGGATAATCATTTAATAGAATTATAACTCCTAAAGTTATCTAAACCGACCTCTGATACCAACTTTAGGGACCCAACCTTAAACATTACTTAATCTTGAGATATTTCAAGAATACACCTTGAGGATCTTTTCAGGTTTAGAGTTTTAGAGAATTAGATCATAAAACATTCATTACATCTCACATTTAAACAAAGTGGTTACAATAAAAGATAATATATATATTCTTTATTGACACTTCCTTGACACTATCATCATATCATGTACCTTTCCCTTGACCTGTGAAAAACATTTCAAAAATTTGGGATGAGCATAAAAAGGTCAGTAAGGGATATAAAAATATGGAATGGAAACATGAGTACATATATACATAAGAATGAAATAATACTTTACCCATAAAACATAAGCACTTTAACATACCTCATCAAATCATGAATAAATCATAGAAATCATAAGACATAAAGGTACCTTGAAGCATTCATAACATTCTTACGTAGGGAGTAACCCTCTTGGTTACGTTTGGAATACCCATCACCGTATATTCCCTAAATCTCTTCGGAGAAACCTTAACGTTTAACTCCTTCATGTTACCCAATTCATTGGAGAGCTATATCGGGCTCACCCACCCTTAATTTATCACAGAACCACCCGTCTTCATAACAATTCCCAAGAACCATAACATAATCGTATCACATAAAACATGCATAAAGGAACCATAACATTTCCACTTTTCAATCACAAGATATCAATACAAAAAATTGATATAAAAACATTGTGAAAACCATTTTCAATAACGAAATAAAAGAAAAGTAAAACATGGTATTTATTTTTCTTTTAAAAAAATGGTATGGCTTGTAGAGGAAGCCGAAACTCAAATAATGGTCACGGCGGCGGAGAAGTCGTTGTCGCTGCATACGTACGACAAAAACATTCACTTTTGTCATTTAGTAAAATGCTTCGTATAAAAAAGATTCCTTGTGGATAAACGTAAAAGTAAAAGGGGTTTATACACCGTATAAAAGAAAGTTTTGTATAAAACATAATATGCCTCAATTAAATGAAATTGAGACGAAGTCCCATACCTCGGGTCCAACTTGACTCGATCATTCTTTAACCTCCTGAATAATAAACTTGAGTGAATTTCTACTTTCTTAAGAACCTTTTTCAAGTTCATTATTACTTTTATATCACTTATTACCATGTTATAAACATTATGTAATCATTTAAGTTAATAATGTTTGTTTTGTCAATATTTGGTTCTTAAGTCGAAAGTGGACTTCTTACAATTACATGTTGTTCGTGTGGTCAAAGGTTTATTATATCCAGAATGATATTCATGATTTGGGTATCATATATATCATATATATCCAGAATATACATGTATTTATAATATTACATAATCATTTAGAGGTAAGAAATGAAATGCACCGTTCATGGAGACGGTAAGCCGTACGTACGCATAAACACTACTTTCATTTCTATGTCATATTAATGGAATTAAAAAATAAATGTTAGATATGTATATTTTAATTCCAGAATTATATTCCTCATTTAGATGTAACATACATCATATATAATAACTTTAAATCCATCCTTTATACATCCCACATATGGTATTAACGAATCAAATCACTTTGAGGGGGTGGTAGTCCGCACTTCCTAAAATGAAGATATCGCATTTACCCATAATGGAAACCATAATGGTATGCCATAAATGAAAAATACAGAATCTTAAGTAAAACATAAAAATATTATATATCATATATAAATATAGTGACATCTTAATGTCCACCTTTGAAGGTGTTAGAAGAATATTGAACAATCATCGTTTCGTGAGGCAGAAATTCATCATCCACAGAAACTGTATGTTCTTTAACCATTAGATGTAGGTGTGTGTAAGTGTAGCTCGAATCCTTCGTATAAAAACATCATAGTATATGGAAGATACTGTTGTTGTTAGAAAATAAATGAATAAAAATAGATTAGAGGGTTGGAGAAGCAAAATAAAACATAAGAACACAAGAGGAAACACTACCTTTAAAACGGGTAACTCTTTTTGATTTGAGCTCAAAGGATTCCTTGGGAAGACTTCTTCCCAATGTGAGGCTTCAGAGAGTAAAAGAGGGATGTGGAGAGACAAAATGGACAGGGTTTGGCCGATCCAAAGGCTTTGGAAGTGTGGGTAAGGTGGTAGAGGTGGGGGCCTTTTATAAGAGGAGAGGAGGGGCACTCTTGGAAAGTAAAGAAATGTTACTTTATTTTAAAATGCATTTCGGATTTAAAAGGTCCCACATTGATATAATTCGAGGATACGGTGATAAGGGTTCGAAATATACTCATCCAATAGGTCTTTGAAAAGTTTAAGTTATAGTTTTAACATTATCGTTTCATTTTATTTAAATCCTTTATTAATGAGGTAATCGCTACATCATCATGATGTCATAACTAATTTCATTTATATAATGTCTAAAAATTATACAAAAAATACAATGATGTAGGAAATATTTTTATATTTCCAATGATATTTTATAGTCAAAAATCTTACTTGTATAACCCCATGTAAAAATAGTTTTAGTAAAACAACTCATGTTTGTGTCATATTTACTTTAACATTAAATTAAAAGATATTAATGTCATTTTCCTACCAAAGTGGCTCCATGGGGTCCCCAAGTTGACCCATGGATTGTCTTGGTCGGCCATGACACATCCAATAAGGGTAGGACATGTTTCTATTTCATTTAATATTATTAAAACATTATTTTTACCTTAAACTACACTAATTACCTCTAATCGCGATTAAAAACTTAAAAGTTACTATTCACCAAAAAATTATTTTAATCCCATTAAACCACATTTTACTTCTTAATGACAACAATGTATGTCACGACCCGACCCAACGGGGCTCGAGCCGCGACTCCCCAAGCCCGCCTCCAATAGGCCAGGGGCTGGCGACTAGCGCCGAGTAGGCTATCACACACATGGGAGGCATTAGCCTAAGGTACCTGTACACACGCACCCACAAACACCTCCATGCAACAGTGCAGAGATATAGAAACTGAAAAGTAAATGCATGCATACAATCTATCCCAAACTAGAGTGCAACAGAAAAAGTACAAAGGGCAAAACAAGGCCCACCAAAGAAAACTACAAAGCACGTCCAACCTGCTCTGAAGAAAGGGAACGCTGCCACAAACACCCGCCGGAAAGATCCCTCAGCACAGCTCCGGTAGACACCCCGGTCCACTCGCTCACTAAGCTCCGCCTGCTCCGGGTCCTCCTGGGACTCCGTCAAAAGGCATGTGGTCTGCACAAAACACAAACATGTGCGGGAAAAGCCCGTGCAGGGGTGAGTATAAACATACTCAATAGGCACCCCAAAAACCCAAAACCCAAGGAAGCAACTGAAAGACAACAGTCCGCTCAACCCAGCCAGAGGGAACCCAGACGAGAGAGAAACTCCATCTCGTGACCATCCTCGGCTAAACAAAACTAGTCAGCTCAGCTCAGGTGTATGCCCATACATACACCTTGAAAAATCCAGATATACTCAGCTCACGCCACAAAGCCACAAGAGGTACCGACCTCATCACCAGAAACTGTCCCAACCAGAAGAGTAGACCACGAACACTGTCATACCAGATGACACTCATCCGAGAGATACACTCCATCGGGTCCCAAACAAACATCTCAGATGCTCACCTGAGAGACCACGCTCGTCGGATAACATCACTGAGGAAACCTCGCTGAACCAACATAACTACCAAACTCCTCGGATAGGGGATCGCCACTAGGGTCCGCTAGGGGATACAAAGACCCACTCCGGTATACGTAGCTCACAGATAGGGGATCACTCCCAGGGTCTGCCGGGGGATACCACGACCCGATCTGGTATACGTAGTACTCACAGATAGGGGATCACACCCAGGATCCACTGGGGATACCACAACCCAATCTGGCGCTCGACAGAAGCTTCACACTCAGATAGAGGATCATCGTCCATATAAAGATGGTCACGAAGATACCAGAACCCTATCTGGTATAACTCGTGATGTAGGGGATCGAACCGACGATGCTGCAACCCTACCGAAACCACGCGCTGAGTAGGGGATCGCATAACCAATGATACCACAACCCTACTGACACCAAGAACTGAGTAGGGGATCGTATAACAAACGATACCACAACCCTACTATAAACATCATGCTGAGTAGGGGATCGTAAACTCAACGATGCCACAACCCTACTGTGCACGACCCATTGCGTAGGGGGTCATATTCCTGATGATGCCACAAACCCTACGAGGTTAACCTGCTAGATAGGGGATCACCGCCCGTGAATAAGCGGTCACAACGATACCAAGAACCGATCTAGGGTAAAGATGCTAGAGGATCCACTCCGGGCCCACCGGAGGGATACCACAACTCTAACAGTTTAAACATCCCATCGAGAGGATCACAAACCCATACGAAGGTTGTGATACCACACGAACCCTCGTAGGAACGAACCAAGGGAGAAACCTCAACCATCGCTGGTCCAAACGTCGCTAACCCGAGCGACCCACCAGAATGCCACACTGCGCACCTCCTAGGCCAAAACCGAGGCCACCATCGTGTTCCACGCGAAAAAACACGCAGGATAGGCTGTTTACTCGCCTGAAACGGAGCACCGGTGAAAAAAGCACTATTCACCGTAGCTAGCTCGTGCGGGGCCCATACAACGATCCCGAAACCCATCGAGCGGGTCACACCACGGCGATCCCCTCAGAAAAACAAGCGGAATCGACTACTCGTTCGTCCAAAACGGACACCCGGTGAAAAAGGTACTATTCACCGAAGGCCAGCTCGGGTGGGGCCCACGCCTGGATTCCGAAACTCACCGAACGGATCGCACCAATGCGATATCCTCGGAAAAACACACAAGATCGACTATTCATCCGCCAAAATCGAACTCTTGGTGCAAAAGTTGTGTTTCTCAGCAAACGCCAAAACCTGGCCTCGTGGGGCCTGCACCCCATTCACAGTCCCAACACCTGGAAACAATCTCAAAAAGTCCGTCGTAGCATCAGGGTCTCAACGCCGCTGACAATACGTCAATCGGACGCTCCGGGTAGAAGTTACAACGGCCCGAAGTCGTAAAATAATAAAATAATATTATTTTATACGACGTTTCTAACTCCTAAGCCACGATCCCAAACCCTTAAACCTTCAAAGTGAGTTCAAAAGGTCCGTATCGACACAAGGAGCGTGTCGCCGCAAACGGCTCGCAAATCGGAGTTACGGTTTGCGAGTTACGGGGGTTTAAAGAACCCCCAGAAAATCCTGGCCGGACCAACGCCAGCGTCGCCGGAAACCACCGCACCGCCGCCGGATTCCGCCACGCTATCGCCACCGTCGCCGGAAACTGCCGTGCCGCCGCCGCGCCGCCGCCCTGCCTCGCCGGATTCCGCCATGGCCGCCGCCGGAATACGGGATTTCCGCCGGAAAACTTACGGGGACCCCCGGGAGCACCCCGGTGCTCCAAAAACAGTTCCGAAACATGTTTCGGAAACCTCGAGACCCAAACTATACAACCCTTATAACTATTTGAAGAAAAACAACAAATAAACGGGGTCTGGGATTTCAAAACTCAAACCGCCTACCTCGCGGGCGAAACGCCGACGTTCTGCCTCAGATCCGCGCTCCAGAGCTTCCACTGCGCGCTCCTGGAACGTCCGCCGTCAAATTCCGAGCTCGTGGGCGCTTCGTTTGCTCGATTCGGCGGAGCGGCGATGAAGAACGGCGAAGAACGCCGAGAGGAACAATAAAGGGGGGGGGGTGATATTTATATCAGCCGCCCGCCGACGCCAAACCCGCCTCGGACCCGATGCCCGATGCGAACAAAAGTAAGGTCACCCCTAGGGTAAATGCGTCGTTCTGAACGCAACGACGGACTCAGATTTTCCATCCGAGACTCCGTTCAGAAGTTATTCGAGCCGACGCTCGGCCACTAACTTTGCCACTTATTTACGAAAACGCCCCTGGTGGCGTTTCTCACCGCAGGCCCGCGCCCGCAAAGTTTACACCTCGCCTAGGGTAAACGGCACGTTCCGGACGCAACCGTGCCCTCAGATTCCAGTTATGAAATACCGTTTAGGATATATCACACCCCCTCCACGTGCATAGTATAAAAATACTTAATATTTTTATAAAATTAATTCCGGGCACACCAGGCCTCGGAATCGCACGCCGTCTTCGCGCCTAGCTCTGGAATTATTCGTAGAAATATTTCAAAGTCTGACAGGACAAAAAACCTGAGTCGCTACATCCTCCCCCCCTTAGAACTTTTCGTCCCCGAAAAGCCCTAAGCACAAGGAAAGTGATTGGACTCTCAACTGGGTCTCACACACCAGCGATCTCACCAACCAACACCCATGCCCGAACACATAAGTCAGAGGGACTCATCCACCACACCTCAATACTATCCGCTTTGGGTGGAACTGACTCGCCCACACGGTTTTAATCGCGTCACAAAAACACGTCTCAGTGGGGGAAGGATCCATCTACCTCATGCATTAAAAGCATGCAAAACAACTCCCACACAGGGTCTTACCAACGCCCTGAACAAAACTCGAGCAAGCAACAAAAGGAAAGAGTACTGCTGAACAGTGTCTATCAAACTACTGCAGTAAGTCGAAAAGACACAAGGCGTACCTCTATCCATCTGCGGTGCCTCTGGGACGACTGCCTCCAGGGCATGCAGCTGTCCTCGGCCTCGGCCACTAGCTCCCTGAGCATGGCATGGACCACTTGGGGGTGGGGGTGGTGTCAACTGATACTGCCTACCACATCCTCCTGCTGCACCAGCTCCGCCGCCACGTCCGCCGCCCTGCGGACCTCCTTGCTCGAAACGCTGCCTCTACCAAGGCGGTTCATCGACCGGCTCCCTCTCAGCAGCACGTCGGGTCAGACAATCTCTAGCAAGATGTCCCCGACCATCGCAAGCGTAACACCGCCTCTCCTACGGCTGACCAAAACTGGCCTGCGAGCCCTGTGAGCCCTGAGGCTCAGGTCCTCCATCCTGGGGTTGCCTCCTGAAACGTCGGCCACGTCCAGAACCCTGAGTCTGTCGTTAGCTACCATATGCTGATCCGACCGACGAAGTCTCAGCTCTCGAGTGCCCAGCATTAACAGGGAGAATCTGCTCAGCCAGAAAACTCTCCACCACCAACGCTTGCTCCATCACTCCAGCATAGGTGGGCAGGCACAAGGAAACCACACCTGCTCGGATGTCCCTGCGTAAGCCCTGCTCGAAGGTCCAAGCCCTAAGGAACGGGTCTCGAACCATATCCAGGGAGTAGCGCGACAGGTCTGTAAACCTCACAGAGTACTCTAACACAGTAATGCTCTCCTGTCGAAGCTGCAGAAGCTCCTGGATCCGCACTGACCTCAATGTCACCGGATAGAACTCTTCCCTGAAGAGCCGCTCAAACTCTGCACATATGAGCGTCTCCTCGTCATGGGACTGCGTCACCACACTCCACCATCGCCCGGCAGAACCATGCAAAAGGCTCGCCGCTTGGACCACCATTTGATCTGGAGGTGTCCTCACTAGGCGGAAAACTCTGGTGACTGCCTCAAGCCAGTCATCAGTTGCCTGGGGGTCTGGATCACCCTGGAACCTCAGAGGTCACTGCCTCTGGAACTCGTGCAGCGCACTCAGCCTGCGCGCAACCTCGTTCTGCACAGCCGGCACAACCAGCTGCTCAACAGGTGGTAGCTCAACTGGCAAACCACCTGGAGGTGCAACCTCAGAACCAACGCCCTGCTCCATAGCCACTACACGGGGCGGGTCATCAGTACAATCCTGCTGCAAAACCCTCCCTGACTGTCGTTGTGGAGGCATCCTGAATTACAATCAAGACACACCACATTCAAAGAGTATATCTGGAGAGCTTCCTCAAGAAGGAAAAAGAAAAACCAAAAACCCAGTCCTATATGATGCATGTACCATTATGTCCCTGCGACCAGTGTAGGAATGTCCCGAGTCGAAAGGCAGGTTATCAGAGTCCTGGGGTATGGATATGTCGGCCGCCGCACCAACACTGGAGTCCCTGGCCTGAAAGATGAACTCAAAACATCCTAACACTACCGCTATGCAACCCAAACCAAGCTCACAGCTAGACCAGATACGCTCTGAGATCCCAAAGGTGGAACCTCCTCTGATACCACTCTGTCACGACCCGACCCAACGGGGCTCGATTCACGACTCCCCAAGGCCGCCTCTAATAGGCCAGGGGCTGGCGACTAGCGCCGAGTATGCTATCACACACATGGGAGGCATTATCCTAAGGTACCTGTAAACACGCACCCACAAACACCTCCATGCAATAGTGCAGAGATATAGAAACTGAAAAGTAAATGCATGCATACAATCTATCCCAAACCAGAGTGAAATAGAAAAAGTACAAAGGGAAAAACAGGACCCACCAAAGAAAACTACAAAGTACGTCCAACCTGCTCTGAAGAAGGGGAACGCTGCCAAAAACACCCGCCAGGAGGATCCCTCGGCACAGCTCCGGTAGACACCCCGGTCCACTCGCTCACTAAGCTCCGCCTGCTCCGGGTCGTCCTGGGACTCCGTCAAAAGGCCTGTGGTTCGCACAAGACACAAACATGTGCGGGCAAAGCCCGTGCAGGGGTGAGTATAAACATACTCAATAGGCACCCCAAAAACCCAAAACCCAAGGGAGCAACTGAAAGACAACAGTCCGCTCAACCCAGCCAGAGGGAACCCAGACGAGAGAGAAACTCCATCTCGTGACCATCCTTGGCTAAACACAACTAGTCAGCTCAGCTCAGGTGTATGCCCATACATACACCTTGAACAATCTAGATATACTCAGCTCACGCCACAAAGCCACAAGAGGTACCGACCTCATCACCAGCAACTATCCCAACCAGGAGAGTACACCACGAACACTGTCATACCAGATGACACTCATCCGAGAGATACACTCCATCGGGTCTCAAACAAACATCTCAGACGCTCACCCGAGAGACCACGGTCGTCGGATAACATCACTGAGGAAACCTCGCTGAACCAACAAAACTACCAAACTCCTCGAATAGGGGATCACCGCTAGGGTCCGCTAGGGGATACAAAGACCCACTCCGGTATACGTAGCTCACAGATAGGGGATCACTCCCAGGGTCCGCTGGGGGATACCACGACCCGATCTGGCATACGTAGTACTCACAGATAGGGGATCACACCCAGGATCCACTGGGGGATACCACAACCCGATCTGGCGCTCGACAGACGCTTCACACTCAGATAGAGGATCATCGTCCATATAAAGATGGTCACGACGATACCAGAACCCTATCTGGTATAACTCGTGATGTAGGGGATCGAACCGACGATGCCGCAACCCTTACGAAACCACGCGCTGAGTAGGGGATCACATAACCAACGATACCACAACCCTACCGACACCAAGCGCTGAGTATGGGATCGTATAACCAACGATACCAAAACCCTACTATAAACATCATGCTGAGTAGGGGATCGTAAACCCGACGATGCCACAACCCTACTGTGCACGACCCATTGCGTAGGGGATCATATTCCTGATGATGCCACAAACCCTACGGGGTTAACCTTCTAGATAGGGGATAATCGCCCGTGAATAAGCGGTCACAGCGATACCAAGAACCGATCTAGGGTAAAGATGCTAGAGGATCCACTCCGGGCCCACCGGAGGGATACCACAACTCTAACAGTTTAAACATCCCATCGAGAGGATCACAAACCCATACGAAGGTTGTGATAACACATGAACACTCGTAGGAATGAACCAAGGGAGAACCCTCAACCACCGCTGGTCCAAACGTCGCTAACCCGAGCGACCCGCCACAACGCCACACTGCGCACATCCTAAGCCAAAATCGAGGCCACCATCGTGTTCCACGCGGAAAAACACACAGGATAAGCTGTTTACTCGCCCGAAACGGAGCACCGGTGAAAAAGGAACTATTCACCGTAGCTAGCTCGTGCGGGGCCCACACAACGATCCCGAAACCCATCGAGCGGATCACACCACGACAATCCCCTCGGAAAAACAAGCGGAATCGACTACTCGCTCGTCCAAAACAGACACCTGGTGAAAAAGGTATTGTTCACCGAAGGCCATCTCGGGTGGGGCCCATGCCTACATTCCGAAACTCACCGAACGGATCGCACCAATGCGATCCCCTCGGAAAAACACACAAGATCGACTATTCAACCGCCAAAATCGAACTCCTGGTGCAAAAGCTGTGTTTCTCAGCAAACACCAAAACCTGGCCTTGTGGGGCCCGCACCCTGTTCACAGTCCCAACACCCGGAAACAATCTCAAAAAGTCCGTCGTACCATCAGGGTCTCAACGCCGCTGACAGCACGTCAATCGGACGCTCCGGGTAGAAGTTACAACGGCCCGAAGTCGTAAAATAATAAAATAATATTATTTTATACGACGTTTCTAACTCTTGGGCCACGATCCCGAACCCTTAAACCCTCAAAGTGAGTTCAAAAGGTCCATCTCGATGCATGGAGCGTGTCGCCGCAAACGGCTCGCAAATTGGAGTTACGGTTTGCGAGTTATGGGGGTTTAAAGAACCCCCGGAAAATCCTGGCCGGACCACCGCCAGCCTCGCCGGAAACCACCGCGCCGCCGCCGGATTCTGCCACGCCGCCGCCGCCGCCACCGGAAACCACCGCGCCACCGCCCTGCCTCGCCAGATTCCACCATGGCCGCCGCCGGAATCCGGGATTTCCGCCGGAAAACTCCCGGGGACCCCCGGGAGCACCCCGGTGCTCCAAAAACAGATCCGAAACATGTTTCGGAAACCTCGGGACCCAAACTATACAACCCTTATAACTATTTGAAGAAAAACAACAAATAAACAAGGTCCGGGATTTCAAAACTCAAACCGCCTACCTCGCGGGCGAAATGCCGACGTTCTGCCTCAGATCTGCGCTCCAGAGCTTCCACTGCGCGCTCCTGGAACGTCCACCGTCGAATTCCAAGCTCGTGGGTGCTTCGTTTGCTCGATTCGGCGGAGCGGCGATGAAGAATGGCGAAGAACGCCGAGAGAAACGATAAAGGGGGGGGGGGGGGGGGGGCGCTGATATTGATATCAGCCGCCCGCCGACGCCAAACCCGCCTCGGACCCGACACCCAATGCGAACAAAAGTAAGGTCACCCCTAAGGTAAACGAGCCGTTCTGAACGCAACGACGGACTCAGATTTTCCATCTGAGACTCCTTTCAGAAGTTATTCGAGCCGACGCTCGCCCACTAAACTTTCCACTTATTTACGAAAACACTCCTGGTGGCGTTTCTCACCGCAGGCCCGCGCCCGCAAAGTTTACACCTCGCCTAAGGTAAACGGCACGTTTCGGACGCAACCGTGCCCTCAGATTCCAGTTATGAGCTACCGTTTAGGAGATATCACACCCCCGCCACGTGTATAGTATAAAAATACTTAATATTTTTATAAAATTAATTCCGGGCACACCGGGCCTCGGAATCACACGCCGTCTTCGCGCCTAGCTCTGGAATTATTCGTAGAAATATTCCAAAGTCTGACAGGACCAAAAACCCGAGTCGCTACAATGTATGTCAGATTTTTGAAATTCAAAACACAGAGGTGGTAAAATTTCATTTAAACAAAAAATCAGTTTTTTATAAGTACCACTTAGTGGTTTCACTATTTATCAAAAATTGAAGTTTTCCAGAAAAATACCAAAACTTCACCCTAAGCAATATTTGATATTCCGAATTCAAAAATGATGTCTATTTTAAAAAATTCAAAACATATAAGTTAAATTAATTTATTTAATAATTAATTCCCACTGTTAGAGCAAATAGCGTGTTTTTATGAAACAATAAGTATCAAGTGATTGACACTAGTTTAAGTGCAATTTCAAAGTGAAATTAATTCCAACAACAAATATTGGATTAAATGGTAAAAATATATTCTAATTTCACTTTAAAACCAATTCAAAATATAATTTAATCATATAAATAAATTACATTTAAAAGAGGTTTTGAATTAAAATACAACATTTTTCACTATTCATTAAAAAATGAACTTTATCGGAAAAATACCAAAAATTCACACAAAGTAAATTTTGATGTCCCAATCATAAAGAATTAGTTTATTTTGACAAAAATAGCTTATAAAACTGTCAAAAGATAGATTTAAAAATGGTTTTCCATCAAAAGCCAGTAAAACAATCTTTTAAAAATATTAGTGTATTCCATGCTTAAGATTGGATTTATTCTCATTTTAAGCCTCTAAAACACTATGTAATTCATAAATAGAAATTGATAAGAATATATATTATTCATTACTTACTTGGGATGTTACATATATACTGATATAGGAGACATTATGGATGATATAAGAGGACTTAAAAACCAAAAGCACCCCATTATACTAACCCTAGACCAATATACCACAATGGAGGTGATAAATCCATGGAATTATAGAGGAATTAACAATGATAGGAATAAGGTTCTACATACATTGAGTTTTATTAAGGAATCTCTCGGAAATTCAACTTAAATTGATCTAATAAGAAAGAGGGAAGATTTTCCAGAATGATAGATTCATAAAAGAGACCTAAATGGAGGGAGATTATGCGTGTGTGTGTGGGGGGGGGGGGAGGGGGGGGGGGGGGTTAGGGAAAGGTAAATCATAGAATGAAATGTGGTAATTTTATATTTCTTAGTCTATGTGAAGGATCCATAGTTAGGTTGAACAGTTTTCCATGTCGTATTAGGACTATACTGTTGGAACTGGACACTACTAGGAATCACATAGTATTTGGCATTATCGTTAAAAACCATTCTATATCCATCAAAATTACAACTGAAAAAATATACTCCTTTCAATGTGTCTACATAGTTAGATTAAACTATGATCCAACCATGAACAAGTCATTATTCACCATTTTTTTATAATTTTGAATGAAAATATCCCCCCAAAAAAATAAAACATAAAAAAATAACCCATACAAAAATAAAACTATAGGTGTGAAAATTATGAAAAACAAATATTGATTTATTACCCCATGACGTTAAAGAATTTTTCTATTAGAAAACGATTCTGACTTTTTTTCCATCAGAAAATATTCCTTCTCTCATATATCATGGGAATCATTCTCATGCCTCCATAAAATTCTATAAAAAATTATAAATTTCTCACATATCATCACATAAAAATAATAAAAAATCTATAATGGACAATGAGTCACCAAAAAAACTTTCTCTATCTCGATTTTACCTATATTAATTATATATAAAGGACTTAGATTATACAAATATAATTGAGTGATGAAGAATATATCATGAATTGAAATAAACTGAGTTTGAACCACCTATAGATATATGACCTTTTTGATCTTTTTAGAAATCATTAAGGGTCCCAGGTACCTTAGAGTAGTATTACCTAGAATCTCGAGATGGTGATGAACCAAAAAATTTGAAACCATTAAAAACCCTCAATCATCCACTGAAAATTAAAAGGTTTTATAGTAATAATTGGAAAAATATTTTTGGATACTTATTGGGACTGGTAGCTCCCCAATGCTTATGAAGTTTCCTAATTTGTTTCTAGATGACTTCTTAGTTGTACACATACAGGGGTGAGAACTTTTTCCCAAAAATTTGATACCAATTACTCAAAAAATCTAATTTCCCTATTATGATATAATACCAAAAATTGACGGAATTGATCATTTAACTAGATTAATTATAATTCAATGGCTTCATCAAGCCGAGTTATACTCTACGGGAAACCATATTAATCTTTTCAGGATAGTATATGAGACCATATTTTTATGTATATTATAGGATGGTGAATCAAGTGTCTATTACTAATAAATATTTCTTTCCCCATATTTATGTTGAAATTAATTAATTAAAAGATTCAAGGTTCTTTTCAATGATTAACCTCTGATTGGGATATCATCTACTCAGAATGAAAAAACATTATTTTCCCAAAACTACCTTAATAGGTTGATATAGACACTTTCACAACCTATGGATGATTCTTGGGTAGAGTAATGCTTAAATCATCCCTATGGATTTGGTAAAACTAAATATTCCATTGGTACCTAGATTATTTTATTATGATTTTATTGGATGATAATATACATTATTCAAATACTGAAGTGGAGAAAAATAATAGTTATATAATTATTTTTGGAACCCTTTGTGATCACCGCCTATAGTATTTTTCATCATAGTACAACCTTTGGATCAAAGAATTAAAATTATTGATACATATTTTGGATTAAGTCACTTAAGTCAATACTGATAAGTTAAGAGTTTTTATGTCTTGGGAATAATTATGGAATGTATTTGATATCATGACCATTTAGGGTCTAGATTGATATGATAAGTGATTAGTGAAATATTTCTCAAGATTATCATCAACTATAAATTATTTAAAAATGAAGGGAGTGAAATTATTATGGAGTTCTAATTGTGATATATCTTTTGATAACCTAATGTAGTGGTTGAACTAAGCTACTATTGTTGTATTTTTTGGAGGGATGATTTGGTTTTGTGATTTATTTTGGTTCATTCAGTTTGGGAATAGGTTTTTATCCTGAAAGTTAATCACATATTGTCTTAATATTATATTTATATTTGATCACATTTGATGATATAATACGAAAATAATCATGAACTCATTGTAGTTATGTATGAGAATTAGTGTTAGAGATACTTCAAATTTTGGGAGAAGTTCATAGACTATTATAATCATATGAGTTTTAGTTATATATTTTATTATAAATACCTAGTCCTATATAGAATATTATGTATCATGTATCTTCATTGATTTGATTTTTAACTCATATATATAACCAAAATAATGAATGTGGTCACTGATGATCCTAAAAAGAAAATTTCTTCTCAGGATTTGAAAAAGTCTTGTAGTGAATGGAATATGATGGATATTTTTGCTTATATGCATTTATTAGTGAATGAGGGAAAGGACGATATGTTTCTTACTATTGTTTAGTTGTATCTTTACATCCTATATCTTATCTGTTGAATGATTCCACTAGATAAAGAGTGCCAATGTATCAAGAGAATTATATATGGCAGGGAGAACATAGTCGAGTGGTCTCTATATGAAACTAGTATTTTATTAAATATATTTTGTGGCACCCTTAATTATAATGAAGTTTTTCATACAATATTTCCATCAATTATAGTGATATTTACACCCATGCTCAAACATGATTTATTATTAAATAATTTACCAATTCTGATTGTAATGAGTAACACATGATATTGTGGACTTCATGTCATGGTGATATACATTATTATAGGTGAAATATGAACATAAAATTCCATTTGTTCTATTCAATACTATTGTTTTACAAAACCAGAAGCGGGATGACATATCTATGTACTTCATCCAGGGGTGACCTCATACAACTCAGTTAAATAACACTATATGGGTTCTAATTTATTTATTGAACAAGTTGTCTAATTTTTTTTCTAATCAATGACACTAATATGTTGGAAGATTGTGGGATATTAAATTTAAAAGATATTGTGACATTTCAAATTATCCATTTTTCTATAATCTTAAATAATGATACTGGGTTTACCTCTCATTTTTTATTGAACTACAAGAAGAAATAGGATATGAGGTAAAGCTGAGTATGTCATATCATCCAGAGATATATTGGAAAATTAATGAGAAATCATGATTTTAGAGGATATTTTATATACATTTTCCTTGGTATATATAGGGTCATTGGATAATTATCTATTACTATGATAATTTTTTGATAATAAAACATAACATTAAATAATTATTCTTGTTGCATTTGATGATTTAGATTGTCATTGGATAATTATCTATTAACATTTTATTTTTTTTTTAAATTATACATAATTGTAAAATATTATGGTGGCACCATTTGTGATTTTTCATGTTCAGTATTGTAGATATCCCATATATTTAACTAAGGTGATTGAGACTTCCTAAGTTTTGACAATCATTATAAAGGAGGTAATATAAAAGATTCATATTATTCACAATTTTTTGATGACATCTTAGAGTCACCATAAATCTTATACCGATCGTCAACATAGTCATTTAGAAGTTTCATTAAGAAATTGAGGGTATTTAAAGGTATCAACTTGGTTGGTTCAATATCGACTTGAGAATTTTGGATATATCACTTTGAGGTATATGGTAAACTTCATTATAATGTAAAGGATCAATAATATTGAATATTGAAAAGAATTACCATTTAAATTGATATAAATTCACGATATATTCTATACCTCTCAATTTAAGAAGTATAATTTAAAACCTACCAATGCGATTAATTACGAAGTGGTCGAGTAGGAGCCTAATGTTTCAGTGACTTAGAAAATAATTAAAAAGGGTGAATCCCAATATAATGTTCTAGAAGGGAAATCAATTACATTATTCTGAGTGTTATGGAGGCATGTGAGTGATTCCCATGTGAATTGGGAGTGATAAACATTTGTGAGGGAGAATTGGAATCACTTCATTTATTATTAATCATTATGTTAAAATTATATGGGAAGAAAGTGATAAGGAAGGGATAATTTTCACACACACACACACACACTATTTTATTATAAGGTATATATTCTATTTTATTTGAAATATATTTTATTCATTTATTTTCATATCTTTTTTTTTATTCTGAAAAAATTTGGAGTGTGATTGTCAAATAGTTGGAACATAGTTAGAGATAACCATGAATTAAGATTTTAAAAATATGTAAATTTATATCAATGGTGATTTTTACTTTTATAACATTGCTTTTCCAAAGCTGCGGCCCAACCAAGGGAGTATCCCATGTGTTTACAGTGCAACTAGAATAGTAGGTCCATGGTTTTCAAAATCATATGGCCTACTCTGAAACATAAAGAAGTGAAATTTCCACATTTTCCTCTTTGATTTAATATTCCATAAACCCACCACTCTCCCTCCAATCACATTTTCCCCACTCACGCTCTTCAATTCCTCCCCCTTGATGAACACACTTCCCTCTTTTTCATTGGCTCAATTTTTTATGGATGTTCACCTATATTATTAAAGAAAACTATTATTTTAATTTAGAACCTACACTTCAATTTTTATATAATATTTTATCTAATAAAATTGGGTTCCACAAGTTTTTTGGTTATTTCATGCTATTAAGGTTGTTATTTTCACAAGGTACCCCTTTTTGTGAAATAATTATTCATTCATTTATTTAAAATGGTTTTATAAATTTTTTTAGAACTATATTATGGGTATTTTAAGAGTTTATTATATATTTTATTTACATTATAAATGTTTTATATTTAATTTAATGAATGAAATTTTCCTAAAAGAGTGTTTTTTATTTTGATAATTAATACTTCATGTTATGTGTTTGATAAATGGACCCATCAAATAAAAAAAATTCACAATGGAATTACTAAGACATTTATGCGAAATAACATATGGGAATCCATGTATCTTTGTGGAAAGACTAATATTATGTACACCATTTGGACTACACCACCCAATGTAATCACTACTAAAGGTGGAAAATGACGTTGTGGTACCATTAAATGTGAATCAACATTCCTCTTGGCCTATAAATTAAATTCCTAGTTGGTTGAAGGTTGTAGTTCCATAAAATGGGAATCTTTGTACCACTAGACCAAGACATGAACTATTTAGTGGATCAAACAGGAAATTGATTTTGGATCTCTAGGCCAAGATGTTGTATGAGGGTTTTAGGTTATCTATGATAATATTTACCTTTTGGATATCCTATAATGATTATTTTAAATAGTTTTTACATGTCATGACCCCCTTTTATTTATATCTATTTAATTATTTTTATCAAACCTTGTCATTGAAATGTTAAAATTATATTATAATACAGTTTAACTTCAATCAAGAATATTTTTGATTATATAAGAGGATTTAATCATGATATACAAGGTGAAAACCAAATGGGATAATTGTTCTTTCCCCCTACATACAACCAATGGATATAAGAAAACCTTTTTTAATCGATACCAGTAATGGAAAGGTATCTCTTAATAATGGGGTGTAATCATGTTTGTAATGATTGGGTTGATAGTGGAGTTAAAATTGTGGGTGTATCTCTCTTGTAAAATAGTGATGGGTAGATATTTTTATATTTTCATTTTTGTTTCATTTTATAGATGTGCCTTTGTATCACCTATTTGGACTCCATTACCATCACAATTTTCGATATAAATGATTAGTTTTGTGTATTCATATCAATTATTAATTTTTCATGTAATTTATATTATATTTATGAATTTGTTCAGTAATTTTTTGGATTACATTTTTAAGATGCATGGATTTTGAAATTATTGAGAGGTCATATTGAGTCCTCAGTTAGGACACATTTGATGAGTTTTTTGGAAAATAATTCCCAAGGCATGTTTCTTGATACCTAGGATCTAGATGGTAGCCCCTATGAATCATGAATTCTATTATTTACATTCCATAGTACTAGATAGAATATTGGTTTTAGGGTGTCTTGTGTTGGTTAACGAAAAATGGAGTGTGGTTCATTAAACCCTTTTGGATAGTGATCTAATTACCCATACAAGTGTCTAAATTGAAAATTTAATTTTATAATATTATATACACCATAGTTCAAATAATATATCCTCTATTTATAGGTTTATGGATTTCCATAAATACAGTCATGAAAAAAAATAAAAAAACATCAATACATCGTAGTGGTTAGTGAAATATAATTGTGGCTCAAAGCCATGGTGAGGGAAATTTGATAATAATTAAAAGCATAAAAATGTAAAAGGAAAAATAAATTGGGAATAAAATACTTTTATTTAGTGAAACATAAATTTAAACTATTTAATTAATAATTTAATGAGTTAACATAAAAATTAATCAACAATATTTATTGTTCCAAAAAGATATTCCATATTAAATAATCAATTTTAAAAAATGTATTTTGAAACCTTCATTGAGGGGATAAACATTTCTTTTTAACACATTAATCATTTTACTCTAAAATTGTGAATTATAATTATGCTTGGAAGAGACTATTCCATTTTAATTGATAAATAATTTCAATAATCCTAGATCTAACAAATGAATTTTAATAACGATAAATAAAACATAACTTCTCAAGAAATACTATAATGATGATTTTTTAATAAAATAGTATTTTGTATGATATATTGTTTCCCAAAATATATAAATAAATAATTAGTTCAAAATTAAATGATTTAATTTATTTCATACATTTAGTACATTAAAAATAAACATTCTAATATTTATTCTAAACATTCACCGAATGGAAAAGACTGCATAAAAACTCAATAAAGCATTTAATTTTTTTATCTATAATGATTTACATGGTTAAATATGTAATTTTTCCCATGGGTGTAACATGAAAAAATTACCTTGGGATTTCATGTTTTTTATTTCATAGATTAATACCACATCATGAACTCAATTGACCAATTGTATATGTTTGGCATTTTTATTTCATGGTTGATGATTATTCCTTTATATTACATGTTTTCACATGTTCATTCTATTATTATGTACTAAGAGACTAATCATACATAATCTCTTTAAATAATTCATGTTTCCCCCTCATTTTATGTTATTATCCGACCCTTAACATATATATATCCCTATGTCTTTCGATGATTTGAAATTTTTATAAATCATTTATTTGATAACTTTTTGGAAGGATATTTGGAATAAATAGAATTTATATTTTATAAAGTATTTTCAATTTTTGTGTGTGATATTTTTTGAGAATGGTTTTATTTCCTAGACCTCTAATTTTTTTTAATCTCCATGAAACTGAACCTTTTGTTTATGGTTTTGTATTTAATTTTTTTTTATATTTATGGGGAAATGATGTAATTTTTTTGAATGTGATTTATAGGTCATCATGTGTTGGGGGAGGAAATAAAACATTTTGATTGCTTGAGTGTGTAGTTTGTTTCATTTTCATAAAAACATAAACAATGTATCTAATGATAATAAAAATATATTTATTATAATTCATATTACTATTTATTACATTTTATAATTATAAATACAAATAATTGAATTTATTGGAAAATTAAAAAATTATTTATATTTCTTTATAATTATATTAAAAATTATTAATGTTATATTTATGTTTTCATTCTACCAAGGATCAAATCATAGAAACCTCCATTTGAAGGATTTCTTGGTCATTAATTCATGTTGATATAGGCTATGACATAAGTAGGTGTAAAGAATTAGGTACAAATTGACACAATAGAGGATATAGGATGAAATACTTTGTGATACGATAAAAGGGCCTTCCATCCACCAAATGGTGGACCCACATGATTTAAAATTCAAATGGGCTAGATTTAGAGTGGATAAATGCTTAAATGGGGTATTATTGGGTGATGCTATCATATGGTTGTGTTTGTTGTTTATTTTATTATGACCATTAATGAATTAAACATATAATTTAAAATATTTTTATTTTTATGAAATTATTGTTATTTTTATTTCAATTTATAAAATATAACATTATTTTATAATTTATATTTTCAAATAATAATTGAATATTTGAAAATTGAATTATATAAAATAATTATCATTAATAATAATAATTTATATATATTATAATATTTTGATTATTATGGATAATTATTTTATTTACGGATATCCTAAAATTGTAAAAATATTTTTTGCAAATATTGTCATAGAAAATTAAAATTATGATCTGTAACAATTCTATGATACAATAATTTATATTTTTACATATATTAATTATAATTAAATATAAATTTATTTTAAAATGATAACGTTATAACTATTTATAGATTTATTTACTAATAATTTAAAAGAATTAATATTATTCATACATTAATTGTCACAAATTGTAGTAATAATGATTTTTTATCAAAAATATTATTTATTGTTTTTATCATTAGCACCATTAATTCATGAAAACCTCACCCACATGTCATCCACCATTAGCCCATCACTAATACTAATAACCATTATCCACATCACCATCATTCATATCTCTATGACCTCCTCATATAGTTTACTTATTTAATGAAAGAATGACTATAATCATGAAAACTATCCATTGTTGAAACATACAAATCTTTAACCACGTAGATTATAAAACATCCACTAGAAAATATATCTTCCCCCATAATGCATCAACCTTAGTGAAACATTCCACTATACCACACCAATATTGCAGTGGAATATCAAATTTAAAAAAATAATAATCTCTTCAATTAAACATAAATGAATCCATTTATAAAATCATATTATCTATCAAAATGTTAAATAAAATTCCATGGAAAGAAAATATTAACAGCATGAAACCCCATGATAAACCAAGTTCATATGAAATATAAATTAACCACATCAATTTAGGGACATTATTTATCTCACGTAATTGAAAATTCATATCATTCACATGTCCAAACAAAAACACAATAAGAAT
Organism: Viscum album; assembly: GCA_963277665.1. Lineage (NCBI taxonomy): Eukaryota > Viridiplantae > Streptophyta > Magnoliopsida > Santalales > Viscaceae > Viscum > Viscum album. The sequence continues at coordinate 1,681,960,307 of OY728135.1, forward strand.
TATATCGGTTTTATTGAATCATATAATGATCTATGGAGGAAGATAATTACCCAAATAATTCCCAATATATCTTCAAGGATCCAATGTTAATGTAAATATCAATGATCAAAATACCTATAATGTTGAAATAGGGGCCTATATCTTCTCCTTCGATGGAGTATCTTGATTATGATCTTGAAAGAAGAAAAAAATATCTTTCCTACCTATGAGTGGAATATACTATATGATGGATCCTAGAACTCTACATCAGTTCCTTTTTTCTATAATATAGTGCTTCCAACTTCATGTAGTAATAAACATTGAACATGGAAGGATAGTGAAGTTTGTAAAAGATTTCATGCAATATATATTGAAAATAATATAAGATCTAATAATTTTTAGGAATCCTCCATACTATTAATTAAATGAATACAATCATCCATTAGGTTCCATATCATGGCATTATCCATTACTACCATTGTGTCTTCATCGTTAGACACTTCAATTAATAGTGAACAATAAGTAAATAATCCTTACCAAGGAATTTAAACTGACGGAAACCTTGTGAGGTGGGGGGACATAGATGGTGCAAAAATCCTATGCGTGAAATTTTAAGGAAAATATTAGGATATTACATAATTTATAATAAATGATGTCTCAATATCTCATGACTATTTTATAATATTAGAAAATTAATTTTATTTTCTTACCTTTAAAATTATTTATTTATGTTTTACTACAATTTAGCATTATAGAATAATCCCAAGGGTTTCTATCAAAAGATAAAAAATGAAATAATATTAAAATTATGTTTTAATTAAATAAATGTTGGTTTTTTTAATGAATGTGCGACTTGGAGATCATGAATTAGTAGAAGAACAAAGAATATTAAAAGATATTTAATAATAACAAATAATATTAAATGCGATGAACCTGGGTAAATCCTCTTATGCTCATTTTTTATCGATTCAATAGTTGTGTTTTAGATATTATAATACATGATTTAAAACAAATTTGAACATAATGATATGAATTTTAAAATATAATACCTCTATGTGTTCACTCAGAAACAAAATTTCATTAACTGACTATAACTAATGATAAAGTGAATTGTATCTAACATCATAACCGAATCTCATCAAGGAAAGAGATGTTGAAATCAATTTAAATTCCAGGATTTATTTTTAATATAAGGCGAACTCATTAAAATAAAATAATTTTTTTTAAATTTTATATTCGGGATATGTGAAAGTATTCATTACATAAAAAACATAAGAAATTTAAAGGGTGATGAAATATTTGAATAAGGGTATTTCTTCATAAAATTTAGTTTTTGTAGGAAATAATAAATATCAATGCTTATTTTATTCATATGTGATAATAAAAAAAATATTATAGAAAATAGTAATAATTAAAAAACATTTGAACTCAATCCTATAATTAAAAATATCACATAAATATTGAATGTTAAATCATGGGAATACATTATAGTACTTCACCATTGGGGATCATAAGAAGTTTGGATATTCTTTGAAAATGAAGGATGAATTAGATCAATAGATTTATGTCCCAAAAAACTCTCTTATAATTCAATAATACTTTTATAATGAGTTATATGAACAACATTATTTAAAATCAAATTCATATTTGAAAACATAAGTCACATATTTAAGGGATGAAGCATATTATTCATGATAAGAATTTCCCCTGGACTTGATCATTCGAGTTAACTAACATATACAAAAATTATTGACATTAAATTAAATTGATATATGGATATATGATTTAACGATACAATGGAGGTAGAATAAACTAATTTGAGTGTCCAAATCCCAATATATTTCTGAAATATTTAATGTAGGTCCAATAATCCTTTACCAAATTTTCTATCCATTAAGGGACCCCACTAAGAGTGTTGTGGATTGATCCAGCTATGTGTCTAGTTAAGGGAATTATCTCGTGATGAATCATTCATACTACAAAAATAAAATCATCCAATATGGTTTATTTTATAAAATTTCCTGATTAAAATATGAACATGTTATCTAATTTGGTTGCAATGAAATCTTGATATTCTGAATGTGTTTCCAACTACAGAATATAAAATAAATATTTAGTGAAAATGGATTGAATAATGGGATACTAAAACAAATATATAAATTAAATCATTAGTATTATGTTGAAAATATATAATATATCACTATGTAATCATACCCCAATAATGACACACTTTCATTCCAAGGAAAATACATATATTGAAATTAGAATCCCCACATAAACCAAAATTGAGAAAATTTCTATGATTTTTTACATCTTGTATCCTACATGAAATCAATTTTCCTGTCACTGTTGATATCTTATATTCAAGTCATTTTATCATTAATCATTCACCCATGAAATATTTCCCAACCTAATTTATAATGAATCACACAATTATCGTGTCTGAAATTTATGAAAAGTTTCTCCCATCTCCATATTATGTATGTTATGATTGATTAAATTTAATCTCTTTATAAAAGAGACAAAGAATATTTTTCCAATTGTGATTATTTTATTGGAATTATATCGAGTGTTTGGGTTTGTGAACTACTATTTAATACTTTGGGATATAATGAGGTTGTTTTAGTCTTAGAATTCAATATTTAAGACATCACTAAAAACCTGATGAAAATTACTCAGCCAAATTAAGTAAATAATAATTTCAAATTCAATTTATTTTTTTTTAAAAATAAGGCTACAATTCATATCAAATGAATTATAGTGAAAGATTTATCCTCTCATTTTTTTCATTTTTTACCTTTTTATATAAATTTTATTATCTTTTATTATCTTTTTTAAGAAAACAGGATTAAAAGACAATAAATTTATAGAATAATGTCTCAATCCATTTCTTTTTGATTTGTATCCTGAATCAAGAAACTGAGCATAATAAGAAACTAAATCATGTTACCCACTATTTTATTTTTTTCCTTTTTCCCATGAAGTGTAAAATTAATTAAAATGATATATTCAAAACTTGTGAACTATTATATAAATAAAAAAACTACCACACATTCTCATACAATGAAAATCATCTACAAGATATAATTATAAGTAAATTGATTTCCACAAACTCACAATTATCTATGACCATGATCTTTATAGAGAAGTGAAAATATGTAGGGAAAGTTTGTTTTTAATATAGATACATACAAGGTATTTCATGTATACTAGTTTTTAACTATGTATTAAGAAATGGAAAGTCTAAAAGGTGGGTAAAAACATAGGATTCATATCAAACGAATACATTAATCACCCGAGTAATTTTTTTTCAGTTATTTTTATAAAGGATAAAACCATGTTATATATTACAGAAAAAATTTTGTTCACCAAAGAAAATAAGGTAATAGGAAGTTTATGAAAAAATTTGTTTAGTGAACCTCACTAGTTGGGGGAAATTATTCATGGTTACTGGTATTGAGGAAAGTAGTTTAATAATCCATTAAACATCTATGAATATCTTTATAATATGACTTAATGAAATCTATGAAAATTCTACACTCATTTGAATCCAATTTTTATAAAACTATGGAATATCACAAAAAATTTACCTAAGTTTGTAATTTTTTTAGATTTTTTATTTAAGGTCAATGTTAACACAGTAAATAGAAAAAAACCGAACAATGGAAACAAAATTATATTTTCGTTATTTTTTTAAAAATAAAATATTTCTGATTATATGTTTCCCTCCAACAAAATTAAAAATTTCATTACTCTAAATTAAATAAATTTAAATAGATATAATTTCTAATAATGTTTGGAAGAAGGGATATCCTAGTATGCAGTATATTGTGTGGAATTAATCAGATTGATTTCTCAGAGTAGATGGTTTTGAAAATACTAGTACAAGTTCTTTAAGATATTACCGATTTATGGTAAATATTTTCCCACTTTTATCATAAAAAATATAAAATTCAATAAATATATAAATTTTGGAAAAAATTTACAACCAATACATTGAGAAAGATGCTTACATAGGTGGAGAATTGGACTAGAATTGTAAATAAAAGAATTGTCATTAATATGAAACACCTATGATAATTAATCTTATCATGGGTAGCCTTTTTCTTATTTATGTATATTTGAGAGTTATTATATGGATCAAATAATAATTATTAAAACTTCTAAATCAATAAATTCATATGATCAATTTTTTATGATATATTAATGTTAAAATATTTTAAAATCCAATATTTATTATGATATACCACCATTGGAATGAGAAAATAATTTCCATAAATAATCCTATAAAGTGAAATTTCTATTCGGTTTTTTGAAATTGTACTTTTTGTCCAAAGTTTTTAGCCCTCATTTAAACTCCATTAATTAATATTTAGATATATATTTTTTCTATTATTTTATTAACTTACATATTTAATTTTTATAGTTTGCTCTTATTTTTGGGCTAATATAGAATTAATAGTTTATTAATAACCCCATACATCGGGATAATTACTTGAATTTTATGATTACAGAAATGATAATCCCAATTTATTTTGACAAACCTCAAAAAAATAAACATACTAAAAATATATGATCTTAATAAGAAAATAATAAATAAAGATTTATATGAAATATTTTCCTTTTCACCCACACTTTTAGAGACAAAATTAATATCTTACTAAATATATGTGAATCCAAAAGAAATTGGAAAGGCCATGAAGTAAATTTATCATGCATCCAATATCTCACAAATTAAAATGGGTTTTAGGAGATTTTCTTTCCTCTTGTGAAATTATCTATTAATTGAGATCATTTAAATAAATTTAAAATATTGTGGGAATTAATATGTAATTATGATACTTTAAATATTATGTTTAGATACAAAGTTGATCCCATATGACCAAGTGTAGAAGAATCATGAATCAAATGTGAACTCATTATAACGGACACTCAGATGAATAATCTAGTCACTTAAAATACTCCACTAATACGGGTCATCCTAAATATACTAGAATGACTCATGATTAATCATGTGGTATTGTGACTAATAAAATCAATATGAACCCTTTTTGATATAGAAAATAATCACAATATCTCCATACTAGTGGTTAAGATCCACAATATCACAACAGTTCTCATTGGGAATAAAATCTATAATGGAGAGTGATGAGTCTATATAGAAGACCAATGGAGGTGAAATAAAACTAAATTTTCTAGATAACAAATTTTACAATCTTACAAATTCTTGAATATTATTGTAAAACTATTCAAGTAATACAATACACCATATAGGTTGGGGCTTATCCTTGAGCTTATTAAAAAAAAACCCCTGCTCAATATGATTAAAAATAATAATTTTTCACCTAATTTGGTATAAATATACTTTTTTAAAGGAAACAAATAATTAAAAATTTATTTTTAATTTTTTATAATGTTTTCCTTAGATGGTTTAAGGTTACAAGATGAATAAACAATGAAAATATTACCCCACTAAACCCTTTGTGATAAAATGTTATCAACTAAAATGTTTGAGGCATCACAAATAAGCTCAAAGGGGAGATCCAACCTTAGTGGATGAATGATGATAATTGTTATAAGACTCATTTTTAGTGAATTTAATATATCATTGAAATTTATATAATAAATCTAAGAATATTTTTGTAATTTCTGACAAGGGATGTGTGATCGTACTAAATCTTTTATTGAATATTTGGTAAAACCATCATGACCCAAGAAATACTACACCACATGAACACATATTTAATATTAAATGGATGAAATTATTTCATATTTTGATATATAAACATTAATTGATTCATTACATATAGAATTCGAATATACTATCCTCTAGTGTACCAAATAAAGGAATTTATCAAAATTTAATTTAATATAATTTTTAATTTATTGATGGATAGAAATTTTGGGTAGTGTTAATCACATATAAATGGAAATGATTTAAACTATAAAATAATCTATTAATATATCCATGAAATCATCAATGTATAATGAAAAAAATACTCAATGTAAAATGTTGAAAAGTACCAAGTGTATTACCCAAACCAAATTGAGTCCCATATAGGTAAATGTTTCCCATTATTAATCCCATGGGAAATATGGATTTCAAAGTAACCTAACGTTCCATCAAAAAATTAATAATGGGACTTTACAACCTATTATTTTAACATTTATTTGATTAAATGTAGAGGAATGTGGCCATTTCTCATGGAATTATTTAACAGATTAAAATCGATACACAATTTCCATCTATTTTTACATGTGTTGAACCAATTCATTTGTTTCATTGGATGATACTATTATTCTAGTTCTCATAAGAAAAACGTTTCACTAGGATAGCCCATTTACTATCCAATAAGGTATATATGATCCCAAAACAAGAAATTATATCACATCCATTTTTATATATAAATTATGATTAGATTTAATTGCTGTAGATCTTACATTTTAAGATCAAATATACCTTTTAAAAGTATGAAACAAATTCCATTATATGTGATAATATTGAGAATATATGCAAATGTCAATTCTATCAAATTTTTATACTCCTTAAAATGTTCTAGAAGTTTTAATTCCTACAATAGAGAGAGGTTATTGAAATTAATTATTGGAAATTATTTAATTATCTCAAGAGAACCATATCTCCATTTAGATGGACGTGGTTATAACTAATAATAGTTGTTATTATATCAATGGATGTGATTTTTAGAAAGTGATGTTAATGAAACATTATCTATACTATGGATTATTCTCTACATAAAGTGAATAAATGTACATGTGATTTATTGAATAATCAATGATCATAGGTACCTTATAATGACTAAAATCATCTGTTAACATATAAAAATCACACTTCTAGAAATAAAAAAAAACACTCAAAATATGAATTAAATTTCAATGTAGCATAGATATTGGAAAGCGATGAGGAATTTGAATGTGGGTTTATGAAAGAATTCTGTTATTTGTATCCTTGGGGTGTTCATCCATCTAATAGAAAATAAAATTGGAGTTCTCATAATTTTTTCCTTACATAAAGGATATTAAAGATTAAATTTTCTCTCCCAATATCCATGGACAATGTTTTACAATGAACATTGATTATTTTATTCACCATTTTATCTTATGGTCTTTTTATTATGATGGGATAATGTATTTCAGTTTTGACATATTTTGTATCAAATACATAGAATACTACATGGAAGATGAGATTCTTCACTCACATGAGGACATCCTTGGTCATTCCAATTTGGTATTTTCTACTTTGGTTAGCATGATTCACTACAAAAACTATATTTTGAAGCTCCAAAACCTATAAATAAGTATACACTAAGTGGGAAATATCATTATTCAAAGAAAATACATGAAATATTCCATCAGAAAATAATGTCTCCCCTATGTATCAAGGAATAAAAAACGTCCTTGGATCCTTGATTTTAGTTGGAACTGTTGGTTTAATCATATACATTTCTCCAAAGGATAACTCTCTAATACCCTTTAGTCACCACCTGTGGGTATAAATATCCTAATGAATTTTGTTATGGAATTTGTTTTACTACATCTAATAGAGGAATGATAAATTTTGAACTTTTAATGTATCCATGTTATCTTTATCAATTTCATTACCAATAGTTTTATATGATTGATGTAGTCTTTGGGGAGAGGGTTCTGGAATGGATTAATCTAAAGGGTCCTGAATTATAATAGTTTTTTATAGTTTTATTTATATTTAAATTTAAATGAATCTTTTGAGGATTGAGAATAATTTTTTCCATAATAGTACACAATTTGTTTTATAATCATTTAATGAAGAATGTTATTTTTCATAAAAAAATAAAATGGCACATAAATTACATTTTTTGGGATTTACAATACATTTTAAACACAGTTTTCTAAAATCTAGCATCATTATAAAATAAATAGTTTTTTTATAGGTTCCATACTTGAGTTCACTTGACACAAATTATAGAGTGGGTGTTATATTAAAACTACAAGTTCTAAGATTCCATTTAATTCACTCTTTATAAATATATTTGTTAATATTTATAGATAAGAGGAAGGTTATTATAGAAATTTTATTTATAAGAAGGTTATATAAAATTTACTTTTTGATAGTTAGATATTAGTCACTATTGGTATTGTGGTTGTACATTCCACAAATGATTATGGGGTAAGGGTTGATGTCCTGAGAACCAACTGTTTTGTACTTTGATTACATGAATGTTCACTTATTATATATTGTTCAATGTACCAGAATATTTGTTGCATTGGTAAGGTCATGGAAGATCCCCGATATGATGAGAAACTTGAAATGCTATAACAATATTCTTAAATAAAGTTCTACGGTTGGATGATATACTATGATAGGACACATAGTATACAGACCCTCATGTGCGAGTACTCGTAAGAAGACGAGACTCTCTCTCATGGAGTTCGCACTTGGTAATCTTCAAGATGGGAGATTATGAGAACAGACCCACCAATAGCAATTCTACATGGCTTGGTGTCATCAGACATTTCTATCTAAGAGCGTGTGTAATGGTCCTTAGACTGGAATATTATTATTAACTCATGTAATGACTCGCGCACTTAGATTTACTGACGAAAACCGTCACGCAGATAGTTGGCGGGAAGTAGGGTACGTTGGGTGCGTCACGAGTGACATGTTGTTAATGGATAAGTCGAGGAAGGATTTGTCCCTTCCATTTATGGAAGTTGATATCTCTGCCCTTTGATTGAAATAGAACCGTCGCATTAAATTCTATGGCCATGGTGTGAACGACGAGTTTATTTTAGGTAGCCAAAGAACGACGGATCAAGCATATAGGTTTATGACACTGCCATGAAACCTGATTGATGAGATATCGAGACAAAGGGATTAAATTACATAGTAAGCGTTTGTATGAGGTGATACGTCAATGCGTCGTCAACTTCTTTCTCTTGGATGCCTTGACCCGTTGCTAGATATTAATCTTGGACTTTAGGCAAGCTTGCCTAATACCAACGTGAAAGAGGCCTAGAGGGTCACACACTAAGTGTATTCAAGTATCTCAAGTAGAATAAAGATTATTCCCGTACGTGGTTTAATAATCATTCAAGGAACCATAAATCATTTTAATGATGGAGGAAGAAGGAAATGAAAAATAAGATATACACGCTGTGTATTAAAGATTACACGCCGTGTAGTTTTTCATAGAAAACAAGTACATGCCGTGTATTAATAATTACATGTCGTGTAGTTTTATTTATGGAAAGAGAATGAATAAATGAAAACAAGATATACACGCCGTGTACATTGAATGTACATGCCGTGTAGTTTTTAATGAAAAACAAGTACACGCCGTGTATTTATTAATACACCCCGTGTAGTTTTTCTAGTAGGGATTTTGAGGATATAATATTGTTTTAAATGATATTTATTATAATCAGCATGGGCGCATATCAAGGAATTAATTATTCTAAATGGGGGTTTTAAATAAGATTCAATGAAATAAATAAAAATCGTAATGCGTTTATTTATTGTCATAACTCTACAACCTCAAACCTTATTATAAATATCCTCACAACCCCAACTCTTTTCCTACCCTGTGTGAGACACAAAAATTCTGGAGAATTCTTTCAAGGCCGAAATAACCTGTTACTCCAAGAACGCTCTCATGACCGAGAGAGATCCTCTTCCATCGGATCAAGATGATATAAGGAGGAAAACACAAGCAAATGCTTCTCCACGATAGCACTCGGAGAATCCTTTGGCGGCGTCCAGAGATACGAGGTACATGTGTGGATCACCGCTAGAGGGAGTCTACACTTGGATTCTGAGATGAAACGATGGATCACATCGAAAACCTGATCAAGAACGCCAATGAAGAAATAACACCCAAAAGGTATTTCTTTATAATTAATTAAATTAATTATAATCAACCTATAACGATCCTTGTTTGTGTTTCCGGGAAAAACCTTCTTCTTTTCCTTTTTCTGTGATTCGATCCGTGGAGACTGGCATTTATCGTCGTATTGATCCCGGATTGATCATTGCTAATGAAAAAAAATCCAAGTGGGCACACCCACCCACGCGATTCCGCTGCGCCCTGAACCTTCAAATGGTATCAGAGTGAGGTTACAACGTTGATTATAGTTATTTAATTTTCATTGATAATTTACACATTTATATTTGATTCAATTCGAAATAAATCCTTCTATAAATCTGAATAAATGAGATCTACTCTTCCTTCTTCGTTTCTCGATTCATATCACAGAAACGGCCTTTTAATTTTAATTTTGATTAAAATAAAAACGAGGAACTCATCCGGAGGAGCCGCTCTTTCTGTCTGTACAACATGGGATTACACGGCGTGTACTTAAAACTACACGCCGTGTACTTAGGTTCAACGAACCGACACTGGTCCTCTAAACCATGCCGTGTGAATTGATTTTGCCTAAGTTTTAATCATGCCGTGTTGAAAGAATTGAACGTCGCGTGGAAATCGGAATACACGATGTGTATGATGGAGCAACACGCCCTGTAGTCCGTTCTGGCCCAGGTGAAACCATGTACATAGATAAGCCGTGTACCGCGTACATGGGATCATCTGGATGGTTACCACGTAACAAGGAAGTACGCGCTGTGTATGATTCATCTACACGCCGTTTACTCCATAATTTCCAAAGTACAAAAAACACGCCAAAGCCCCGTCGTGTACTTTGGATAAAGGGTGAAAAGAAAAATACATGCCATGTAATTATAAACTACATGTCGTGTAATTTCCAGAAATAGAATTTCACTAGGTTTCCTCCAATGTACAAAGACCCGTACAAGGAATATGGATGAGAATAATCTCAAGAAAATTCAGAAAGGAATTTAAGATAAAGAATTTATTAATTGTAATATCATAATTAATTGAATTCGAGCACGCCTTATCTTAAATAAAAGAACGATTAAAAGAATTTGAATTCTAAATATGCGTAAATGGCATTGCATACTATGGATGATCATGAGCTAGACCAAAGACCCTTGGTATGTGTATGGTTTCATTTAAATTTATTTAATTTAAATTTGTTGGCCTGTGAGCCTTCTTCTAATAAAATGTGGGGCCTGCATGCCCATGGTTTTTTTAATGTAAACCCATGTAACAGAGGATCTCCCAATCCAGAGGAGACGGTTCAAACCGACGCACGAAGATACAAAGGTGGATAGGTGGGAGCTGAAAAACACGAACCAATAGGTTCAAGGTGTTTTCCCTAGGTCAGGGATAGCTTATCAAAACCTCTAGATAAACTATCCAACAGAATCTCATGATCATGCCATCTTATTTTATTTTTCTTTGATTGCATGGTTTATTTATTATGTATGTGTTATCATGATCACATAATTAATAAAATGAAAAACCATGAAAATATGGAATAAAATAAAAACTGGACTATACGTAAATATTATCATAACATGGTTAATCACTTAATCAAGCATCACTTAATATTAACAAGCATGTGATAATGAAAAACTACGCATAAATACTAAAAAACCTCAATACCATATTAAGTCAGACCATGCCTTCCGTTACCTAATTAAGGGCAAGACTCAATAAAACTATGTGTTTGACCAACCCTTATTGGGAAACTTACTTTTATAAAGGAATCCCTTATGAAAGTTTTCGGGTTGACTTAACCATATTACATCAAGAGAAGTAGCCCTTGCTAGAATTTATGTAATATTGGAGACAAGAGTTGAGGAAATCCAAGTCAGGATTTTAGGATTGGGGAGTCCACTTAATAGATCAATGAACTGTAAGCTCACAGTTGGCAAAGAACTGCCTACCTAAATACCTTCAAATAGCTTGACCAGACCTTGTTGGGGTTATGTGAAGGGAAATATGGATCCTTGCCACTAGAATGTCAAAAAAACTGGACATTCCAAGTTCAATGGTGAGGGCTATTGGGACTTAATAAAATAGTGGGAGAATTAATTAATTAATTCATTATTTCTCATAATTTGTAATCAAGAAAGTACTAATAAATATTCTCTTTTAAATTGTAGAATCAAGATGACAAACTCATCAACCACATTTTCTCTGCGATCAATGTTGGATAAAGACAATATTCTCACTGGCAGTAACTTTCAGGAATGGTTTAGGCACCTTCGGGTTATCCTACGCCATGAACGAAAGTTTTACGTGCTGGTGTCCTCACTTACTGATTCTCCTGCCCCATGGGTGAGTGATGAATATTTCTTGGTCTATGATCAACATTTGAACAATTCTCTCATCGTTCAATGTTTGATGCTATCATCAATTTATAGTGATCTCATGAAGTCTCATAAAGACATGGATGCCTATAGAAAACTCAAGCACCTCTGTGGTCTATACCAGGAGAGAGAAAGAAAAGAAAGGTTTGAGATCTCCAAGGCTCTATTTCAGAACAAGCTTGGAGAGGGTGCCCCAAATGGGCCTCATGTATTCAATCTCATTGGCTACTTTGAGCGCTTGGAGGTTCTAGGGTTTAAACTCCCCGAAGAACTGGGCACTGATCTCATTCTTTCATCACTCCCCCAGAGCTTCTCAAACTTTGTTGTTAATTTCAACATGAACAACATTGAGAAGTCTCTATCTGATCTTTTTATCCTTATTCGCCAAGTAGATAATGACATGAAGCATGAAAAGCATTCTGTCCTTATGGTGAATAAAAGGAAAGGGAAGGCGAAGAGCTTTAAGCCCAAAGCTTCTTCAAGGCCTTCCAAGAAAAGGAATATCAAAGGGGAGGCAAAAGAATAGGATGCTGTTTGTTTTTCATGTGGCATGAAGGGCCACTGGATGAAAAACTGCACCCAGCCAAGGAAGCAAGGGGAAGCTTCAGGTGAATTTGTTATCGAATAAAATCTATCTGTTTCTACAAATAGGGTATTAGATACTGCTTGTGGAGCTCACATCTGTATCTAAATATAGGAACCATGTAGATTCAAAAAGATTGATCGAGGTGAGGTGGATCTACGAGTAGCCAACGGAGCCAGGATCGTTGTTGTAGCTGCCGGAGACAACCACCTCACATTGCCTACTAGGATGGTCTTGGTTTTGAAAGGTTGTTATTATGTGCCTTATGTTACTAAAAACATTATTTCAGTATGCAGATTAGATACTGATGGATTCATATTCAAGTTTGGAAATTAATGTTGCTACTTTTATAAAGATAGCATTTGTTTTGGTAGGGCACATTTATATAACAGCCTTTATGTGTTAGACTACACTAACCAAGTAATGGCAATTGATAACAAAGTTAATTCACATGACTCATAACACACACAACTTTGGCATCACTGACTAGGTCATGAAAATGAGAAACATTTAACAAAATTACATCAAGATGTGTATTTATATTCTTTTTAACTAAAACCACTTGGTGTATGTCATGCGTGTCTACAAGGAAAAATGATCAAATCCCCATTTAGTGGGAAAGGTGAAAGTGTAACACCCCGAGATTTTATGAAAAATATTTTTTTTAATTTCATTAATGTCTTTTGTTGTACGCTACACCAAAAGGAGCTTGCACAAAACGCATCCCTTACTTGTCTTGCATTACACGCAATTTTTGACCTTCCTCGATAGTGTGTGTAGTACGCAATACCGAGTTTCACTAAATGAGATATTATTATAATATTATTATGAACTAGACGTTATGAATATTAATACCCACTTTTTGAAATTTTATAAATTTTATCTTTCAAAATGGACTTCATTTTTGGATTTGGAATATCGAAATTATCTTAGGGTGAAATTGTGGTACTTTTCGGATAACTTTCATATTCAGATGAATAGTGAAAATTGCTAAATTTTAATTAAAAACAACTTTTTTATAGAAATAATTAATAGTGATAAATTATTAATTTGAGTGGTTTTAAAATATATTTAGAATATATTTTTACAATTTAATACAATGTTGGTCATTGGATGTAATTTCACATTTAAACCAGACATAAACATATGATAATCTATTGATAGTTATTATCTCTTAAAAACACACTATTTATTTGACGACGGGAATTAATTTTTAAATTAGTTAATGTAACTGATATGTTTTGAATTTGGTAAAATAGACATCATTTTTTAATTCAAAATATCAAATATAGCTTAGGCCTAATTTTTGGTATTTTTATGGAAACATTCATTTTTTGATGAATAGTGAAACCACTAAGTGGTAGTTAAAAAAACTGAATTTTTCATAAAACATAATTTTACCGCTTCTGTGAGTGGAATTTCGAAAATCTAAGAGACAAGGTTAATATCAAGGACTAAAATGTGGTTCAATGAGATGAAAATATTTTGTTGGTGAATAATAACTTTTTACTTTTTTTACCGCGGTTAAAAGTAAATAGGGTAATTCAGGGTAAAAGTGTTATTATTATTACCCTAAAACATGTCCTAATTCTATTGGATAAGTGTAATTCGACCAAAAACAACCTTAGGAATAAAATATGACCATTTATCCCACTTGGATTAGGTTAAGACATTTATTATTAATTTATTTAAAGAAGGGTTAAAATAGTTAAAATCGAAGTTTAATAACTAAATCATTTTTAATATAGGGTTATACATAAGATAAATTCAACTATAAATATTCATTAGAAAGATAAAACTATTTCCTACATAATGGAATTTTATTTGAAATTTTTAGACTTAATATAATTTAATTTATTTATGACACAATGATGATGCAATAACTATCTTATTAATGAAATACTGACATAATTGATGTTATAAATACCCAAATAAATGTAATTTGAGACTTTTTATGAATTAAAATAATTTTTTATGTGAATATGACATGTTATTATTGATTTAATTAACTTTTTTAGAACTAATCATTCTGTTATGATTTTCACAAAAATCAATTACCAAATAGTGTCAAAATTGACATAAAATAGTTTTTTAAAAAAATATTATATTATTAATTGTTATTATATTCATAAAAATCTAAGGGAAGGCCAATATACTTATATCATGATAGGTTTATCATTAATGGACCACTTGGGGGTCTATTGGATGTATATGGTATGTTTATTAACTATATAATATAAAAATACAAAGTGACATGGTAAATGTCAATCTAATTAACTAAGAGTTAAAACTAAAAGATAAGGTTAATATAATGACCTAAACTTGTCTAAATTCTATTGGATGAGAGAATTTCAACCCATAACCAACTTAGCTTATAAATATATCAATTTGGAGCTATTAAAAACCGAATATGACTTTATAATAAAATAATATATTTAGTTATTCCAAAGGTGCCCCTCTCCTCCCTTATAAAAGAGAACCTCCTCCCTCTTCTTCTCACACCACTTTTAGCTTTCAAGCTCGGCCAAAACCTGCCAAATTATCTTATACAATTCCCTAGAAACATCCTAGAGGTCTTGGTATTCTTTAAAGACCGATTTTAGTTCCCTAAAAGGATGTCTCAAAGAGGCGCTTCAAAGAAGAGGTAATGTCCGTTAACGATTCTTTCAACTTTATTTCTTCTTCCAATTATTATTCTTTAGTTGTTTCATTATGAAGTAATAAGATAAGTATAAATAATATACTTATATGTTATTATAAGTATTAAACAACCCTATTTCACCATATATCTGTCCTACGGAAAATGAAATCACCGCGTGTGCGTATGTACGGAATACCGTCTCCACGCCATGGTGTAATCTATTTTCCGACACCACCTTACATGGATGGGTATAATGGTGTAAATAAATAACTATATATGGTTATTGTAAAGTTATATTGATTCTATAATATTATATATACACTCCTATACAATTCCACGATCATGGGAATGATATCATCGCTCGTGCGTACGTATGGACTACCATATCCACGAATGCGATTAGATTAATTTTCCATGATTAACCATTCAAGAATGATTATAAAGTACATATAATGAATAATAATGAAATATATTACATGATGAAGATACTTGATTTATGTATACATATATATATATATATATATTTCATCTACTTAATTCCATTCAATTCAATAAGAAAACGAAAACAACGTTCATGCGTACGTACGGACTACCGTCTCCATGAACGGTGTATTTAATTCCTTTTATCGATCTATAATATATATGTATATGATGAATATATATCATGTTTTACATTATGGAATTATGTAAATCAGGATATAAGTAATAATATCAATAACGACAAGTCGAAACACATATGATAAATGAAATGATTTTACCCAAAACGATGCTTTAACATGGAATTTACAAAAGAACGGGTAATATAAAGTCACAAGTGAAAAATATATGATATCATAACAATGAATATGATTATTTAATAAGTAAATGACATTATTTAAGTCAATATACAGGAGGTTCGGATCCATACAAAGCATATCGGACCTAAGGTAAGGGATAATTTTGCAAATCTCATTTTTATCAGAGATTGCTTATTCGTAAGTATTTACTGGGGTAATTGCTATCATCCATGTCCATGTTTTATAAAAGTGTATTCATGTATGTTTAAAGTCCTTTTTACCCATTTTTACTTTTACACCATGGTATGGAAGGAATCTTTCTTTTATTTACCCTACACGGTACTTTTTGACTTTTCTGACAAAAGTACGAGAAAAAATGTTTTTTAACGTATATGGCATGAACGAATTTTTATGGTTTTATAAAGCCTTATTTTCATGAAGCTTCCTCCAAAAGATTTCATGACTATTTTCAATAAAATCATTTTCTTTTAAAATTGAATGACATTTTTTGAAAACGAAATGATTTTGAAGAAAAAAAGGATATTTTACTCACGAATTCATTTCATGTGTTTTATCAAAACCATTTTCATCTAAGATGACATTACTTCACATGTGTATGTTTCAGTGTCATGTCTCTTTGATTTACATGGTTTCAATTTTATAATGATGAAATGATATCCAATTTTTTTGTATGGATTACGTTGTGATGGAATGATGTTTGTGAAACCCATTTTATTCTTGGGTTATGAAGAATGATTTATGTTTATATTGTGGCACACGAAAAAATGATTTCAATATGAGATGGGTGGGACCTATATCTCCCTCCAATGCATTGGGTAAAGATTTATATCTCACGAGATAGACATGGCTAGAATGGCAAGTTAAACTGGTTCAGTAATATAGGACTGGAACGAGGAGTGAACTCGATTCAGAAAGGGACTTTGTCCACTAAGATGGTCTTGGCAGCAATGCCTTGGCTACTATGGAGATCATATCATGTGATTAATGGTTTCCACAATTACATGTTTTATTCCCATGCTAATTTATCATGATTAATTTTTCTTCATGATCCATGCCTTACGTACTTCCATGTTTTATGTCATTGCTCAAGATTTTGATGTTTAGATTTTATGCTCATGTTTTTTACATTCAAATGTCTAAGGATTGTTTTATGTTCTCTATGATTACCCTTACTGAGCATTTGAGCTCACCCTTTATATGTTTTCTTTTCCCCGGGATTTAATGAATGGTTTTAGGTAAGGAAATGAAAAGGGGAAGATCATTATGGGAGATGTTGAAGATATTTCAGCATAATTAGATGTTTATATTCCAAGTTTCCAAAGACACTAAACTATTACGGTCCTTGTGTGTCTGTTTTTTTATGTATTAAGTATTCCGAAAAAGTAATGTAATGTCCATGTACGTCATGTTTCGCGTCTTTACAGTTGGTATCAAAGGAAAGGTTTAGTTAACCTTTGGAAACTAGGATGCAAAAACTTTAGTGAGATCCCTAGAGATATTTCTATGGTATGTCTAGGGATGTCCCTAAGGTTAAGTATTCATATAGGTTATAGTCCTAGAATTGCGCAAACGATCTTTGAATTTAACCTAAGATGTTAGATATTGAGGGTACTCCCCCTTTACTATGTTGTTTTCCCTATCATGATTTTTACCTCTCATACTATTCTTTTTGGGTTTTAGACGATGGCAGGAACCCGAAGGAACCGTGTTGATCAATGCAATGTACAATGAAATGATTGTCCTCCTGAACAAAAAAATGTAATGGGAGATGGAGTGAAAAATCTTATTGCTATACTTACAAAAGATATGAATCATTCTGGACTTCCAAATGAGCAGAGAAGGGAACAATATTCTATTGAGTCCTTCATGAGGCAACACCCACCTTCTTTCAGTGGGTCTTCTGATCCACTTGTTGGTGAACAATGGATCAGTACCACTGAAAAGATATTTTCAGTTCTTCAATGTTCTAAACATGATAAAGTCATCATAGCTGTATATCGTTTGGAAGGTAAAGCTGATCAGTGGTGGAATCTTATCAAGAATACAAGGCCAAGAGATGAAATTGAGTCCATGTAATGGGACGAGTTCAAGAACTTATTTTTCAATAAGTACTTCCCTCGTATTGTTCGAACAAAGATAGAGAAAGAGTTTCTTGAACTAAAGCACAAGGAAGATGAATCTATTGGTGTATACGAAGTGAATTTTACAAGGATTTTAAGGTATGCATCTGGCTTTATCATCCAACATGAAAGTAAAGTTGATAGATTCTTCAATGGCTTAAAACCAAATCTTTGAAGGGCATTAGCTATAAGAGACTTCAGTAGCTATGATGAAATTGTGCATTGTCCTATCAAGGTAGAAATGGAAGTTGGTGTTACTTATCCATCTCATAGTTCTCACAAGAAACGAAAGATGGAGTTCAAGGAGAAATATCAGAATAATTGTGAAAAGAAGATGAATGTTTTCTTATGCTAAAAGTGTAGAAAGAAGCATGGTGGATATTGTCTTAAAGGGACTAGAAAATGTTTTATGTGTGGAAAATAAGGTCATCGAGTAGCTGAGTGTCGAAGTAATGGAAAAAGGGTTTCTAATGATGTGAATAAAGAAAAGACTGCAGAGAACGCACCACCAAAACTTCAATGCTTCAAGTGCAAGGAAATGGGGCATTATGCTAATAAATTCCCTAATCCAAGGGTTAGTGATGATCGACATGAGAAACCACTTAAGGTAAAGGACAAAGGGAAGTCACATGTGATCACTATTGGCGATGTTGAATATGACAACGATGTGGTGGAATGATTAAGTGTTTATGTAATGGGATTCCAAAATAATGTGTTATATAGTATCGTGGAATATTGGAATATTTATGTATTGGTCTATTGTGGTTTTCAATAATTTTACGGTACCGGTAACCATGAAAAGTGATTGAGATATTTTTGGAAAAAAGATGATATGCGCATAATGAAGGGATAAGGAGAAAATGAAATGTCTGACAGTATTCATGAGCTCATGACTGATATAAGGAAATAGTTATATCATGGTTTGAGGTTTTGGTATGTGGAAAGAGTTAACTTTTGACAGCACTCATGTTTTCACTAAGATTCAATGGGTATTCATTTTTCAAGAGAATACATTATTAAGGCCTTCGAATGTTTGGAATGTGACCAACAAGACATATCTCATATGGGGATCTAGATGGTATTAACATTCTTGTTATATTAACTCTTCGGTAATCATTTTCACTATAATATGATATTGGACAACAATATTTTTGATAAGGATAAAGATTGGAATAGATTATGTTGGACATAAGTGAGTATTGTTTAAGGATAGAAGTTTTTTTGATATTATTGATGGGATGTTATAGTAATGTAGTTTTAGAAAAAGGACAACCTGTAGGATGGGTGACAACCCATCGCGTCAGACAAGGCTGTGGGAATCGAACCCACAACCGAAGTGCGACTGGCCTTTATCGCCTACCACTGGCCTACAGGAAGTCCCTGTTTAGTAGAGACTATTTTTATTATATTAAGCAGTATGATATATGAAGTATAAGTCCATTTTAGGAACCATATATGATTAATCTCACTATAGATGGACTTATGTATTTTTTGATAACTTTTCTAGCCTTTTTTTGAGATAGATGGAATGACCCATCATTCTATCACATGATCTGCTGACAAATTCAACTTCATTTCTTTAAGATATGAAGTGGAAATTTTCCAAAGAACGACCAATGGTGAGACTGTTCCAAAATCACGAAAGTATTTCTTCTAATTCCAATTTCATCAACTTTAGGGAAATGATCTTGCAAACCAAAAATGTTGTCGTAGTGCTCTTATATCCGATGAATCAGATGTTACCTTAGATCGTCACAAATTTATGGCTTTGTGATTGTTGGATTTTTCAAAGCCATGTTCTCTACCACTCTCCATCAGAACATGATGGTTAGATTTTTCTTCCATATCCATATTTTCACCTATGATATCCTATGTGGAAACCCAGTGATGAGTTAATTTGGGTAACCGTTACATTTCATACTTTAGTTTTTAAATCCAAGTTTTGGTATTCCTTTTTACGATGTGGGTTTCTATTAAATAAACTTTCGAGTAGTAAACCATTTATAACCCCGACGAATTTCGAGGGCAAAATTCATTTTTAAGGGGGGTAGAATGTAACACCCCAAGATTTTATGAAAAATATTTTTTTAATTTCATTAATGTCTTGTGTTATACGCTACACCAAAAGGAGCTTTCACAACACACATCCCTGAATTGCCTTGCATTACAAGCAATCACGACCTTCCTTGATAGCGTGTGTAGTACGCAATACCGAGTTTCACTAAACGAGATATTATTATAATATTATTATGAACTAGCCGTTATGAATAATAATACCGACTTTTTGAAATTTTATAAATTTTATCTTTCAAAATGGACTTTATTTTTGGATTTGAAATATCTAAATTAGCTTAGGGTGAAATTTTGGTACTTTTTGGATAACTTTCATATTCTGATGAACAGTGAAAATTACTAAATTTTAATTAAAAACAACTTTTTTAATAAAAATAATTAATAATGATAAATTATTAATTTGAGTGGTTTTAAATTATATTAAGAATATATTTTTACAATTTAATACAATGTTGGTCATTGGATGTAATTTCACATTTAAACCAGATATAAACAAGTGCCAATCTTTTGATAGTTATTATCTCTTAAAAACACACTATTTATTTGACGACAGGAATTAATTTTTAAATTAGTTAATGTAACTGATATGTTTTTAATTTGGTAAAATAGACATAATTTTTTAATTCATAATATCAAATATAGCTTACACCTAATTTTTTGTATTTTTCTGGAAACTTTCATTTTTTGATGAATAGTGAAACCACTAAGTGGTAGTTAAAAAAACTGAATTTTTCATAAAACTTAATTTTACCGCTTCTGTGAGTGGAATTTCAAAAATCTGAGAGACACGGTTAATATCAAGGACTAAAATGTGGTTCAATGAGATGAAAATAATTTTTTTTGGTGAATAGTAACTTTTTACTTTTTTTACCACGGTTAAAAGTAAATAGGGTAATTCAGGGTAAAAGTGTTATTATTATTACCCTAACACATGTCCTAATTCTATTGGATAAGTGTAATTCGACCAAAAACAAGCTTAGGAATAAAATATGACCATTTAGGCCCACTTGGATTAGATTAGGACATTTATTATTAATTTATTTAAAGAAGGGTTAAAATAGTTAAAATCAATGTTTAATAACTAAATCATTTTTAATATAGGGTTATACATAAGATAAATTCGACTATAAATATTCATTAGAAAGATAAAAAGATATCCTACATAATGATATTTTATTTGTAATTTTTAGACTTAAAATAATTTAATTTATGTATGACACAATGATGATGCAATAATTATATTATTAAGGAAATATTGACATAATTGATGTTAAAAATACCCAAATAAATGTAATTTGAGACTTTTTATGAATTAAAATAATTTTTTAATGTGAATATTACATGTTAATATTGAATTAATTAACGTTTTTCTAACTAATAATTCTGTTATAATTTTCACAAAAATCAATTACCAAATAGTGTCAAAATTGACATAAAATAGATTTTAAAACAAATATTATATTATTAATTGTTATTATATTCTTAAAAATCTATGTTTCAGCCAGATACTTATATCATGATTGGTGTATCATTAATGTACCACTTGGGGGGTCACTTGGATGTATATGGTATGTTTATTAACTATATAATATAAAAATACAAAGTGACATGGTAAATGTCAATCTAATTAACTAAGAGTTAAAACTAAAAGATAAGGTTAATATAATGACCTAAACTTGTCTAAATTCTATTGGGTGAGATAATTTAAACCCATAACCACCATAGCTTATAAATATATCAATTTAGAGCTATTAAAAACCGAATATGACTTTATAATAAAATAATATATTTAGTTATTCCAAAGGTACCCCTCTCCTCCCTTATAAAAGGGCACCTCATCCCTCTCCTCCTCAAACCACTTTGAGCTTTCAAGATCGGAAAAACCCTGCCAAATTCTCTTCTCCATTTCCCTAGAAACATCCTAGAGGTCCTGGTCTTCTTTAAAGACCGATTTTAGTGCCCTAAAATGAGGTTTCAAAGAGGCACTTCAAAGAAGAGGTAATGTCTGTTAACGATTCTTTCAACTTTATTTCTTCTTCCACTTCTTATTCTTTAGTTGTTTCATTATGAAGTAATAAAATAAGTATCACCAATATACAAATATGTTATTATAAGTATTAAAAAAACATATTTTACCATGTATCCATCCTATGGAAAATGAAATCACCGCGCGTGCGTACATACGGAATAACGTCTCCACGCTGTGGTGTAATCTATTTTCCTCCACCACCTTACGTGGATGGGTATAATGGTGTAAATAAATAACTATATATGGTTATTGTAAAGTGATATTGATTCTATAATATTATACATACACTTCAATACAATTCCACGATCATGGGAATGATATCATCGCTCGTGCGTACGTACGGACTACCGTCTCCACGGATGCGATGAGATTCATTTTCCATGATTAACCATTAAAGAATGATTATAAAGTATATATAATGAATAATAATGAAATATATGACATAATTAAGATACTTGATTTATGTATACATATATATATATATATATATTTCATCTACTTAATTCCATATAATTCAATAAGGAAACGAAAACAGTGTTCATGCGTACGTACGGACTACCGTCTCCATGAACGGTGTATTTCATTACCTTTATCGATCTATAATATATATGTATATGATGAATATAAATCATGTTTTACATTTTTGAATTATGTAAATCTGGATATAAGTAATTTTATCAAGAACGACAAGTCGAAACACATACGATAAATGAAATGATTTTACCCAAAACGCTGCTTTAACATGGAATTTACAAAAGAACGGGTAATAGAAAGTCACAAGTGAAACATATATGATATCATAACAATGAATATGATTATTTAATAAGTAAATGACATTATTTAAATCAATATACAGGAGGTTCAGATCCATACGAAGCATATCAGACCTAAGGTAAGGGATAATTTTTCAAATCTCATTTTTATCCTAGATTGCTTATTCATAAGTATTTACTGGGGTTATTTCTAACATCCATGTCCATGTTTTATAAAAGTGTATTCATGTATGTTTAAAGTTCTTTTTACCCATTTTGACTTTTACCCCATGGTATGGAAGAAATCTTTCTTTTATTTACCCTACAAGGTACTTTTTGACTTTTCTGACAAAAGTACGAGAAGAATGTTTTTTTAACGTATACGGCATGAAATAATTTTTACGGTTTTATAAAGCCTTATTTTTATGAAGATTCCTAAAAAATATTTCATGACTATTTTCAACAAAATCCTTTTCTTTTAAAATTGCATGACATTTTGTGAAAAGAAAATGATTTTGAAGAAAAAAGGATACTTTCCTCAAGAATTCATTTCAAGTGTTTTATCAAAACCATTTTCATTTAAGATGACATTATTTCACATGTGTATGTTTCAAGTATCATGTCTCTTTTATTTACATGGTTTCACTTTTCTAATGATGAAATGATATCCAATTTTTTTGTATGGATTACGTTGTGATGGAATGATGTTTATGAAACCCATTTTATTCTTGGGTGATGATGAATGGTTTATGTTTATATTGTGGCACACAAAAGAATGATTTCAATATGAGATTGGTGGGACCTATATCTCCCTCCAATGCATTGGGTAAGGATTTATATCTCATGAGGTAGACATGGCTGGAATGGCAAGTTAAACCAGTTCAGTAATACAGGACTGGAACGAGGAGTGAACTCAATTTAGAAAGGGACTTTGTCCACTATGATGGTCTTGGCAGCAATGCATTGGCTACTATGGAAATCAAATCATGTGATTAATGGTTTCCACAATTGCATGTTTTATTCCCATGCTAATTTATCATGATTAATGTTTCTTCATGATCTATGCCTTACGTACTTCCATGTTTTATGTCATTGCTCAAGATTTTGATGATTAGATTTTATGCTCATGTTTTTTACATTAAAATGTATAAGGATTGTTTTATGTTCTCTATGCTTACCCTTACTGAGCATTTGAGCTCACCCTTTATATGTTTTCTTTTCCCCAGGATTTAAAGAATGGTTTTAGGTAAGGAAACAAAAAGGGGAAGATCGTTATGGGAGATGTTGAAGATCTTTCAACATGATTAGATGTTTATATTCCAAGATTCCAAAGACACTAAAATATTACAGTCCACGTGTGTCTGTTTTTGTTATGTATTAAGTATTTCGCAAAAGTAATGTAATGTCTATGTACGCCAAGTTTCAGGTCTTTACAGAAATAGATAAAGAGCTTCTAGAATTAGTTCACAAAAATGTGTGTGGACCATTTCCAGTTGAAGCAAGGGGTGGGTTCTCGTACTTCATAACTTTTACTGATGATTTTAGTAGATATGGATATATCTACTTAATGAGGTATACGTCAGATTATTTTGATCGGTTCAAAGAATACAAGAATGAAGTTGATAACCAGCTTGGTAAGAAGATTAAGAATCTCCACTCAGACAGATAAGGAGAATATATTAATCAGGACTTCATTGATTTCTTACTGGAGTTTGGGATTCTATCTCAACTCACTCCTCTTTACACGCCACAATGGAATGGTGTAAGCGAAAGGAGGAACCACACCCTGTTGGACATGGTGAGATCAATGATGAGTCATGCGAGTCTTCCATTATCTTTTTGTGGATATGAATTACAAACAACAGTGCACATACTAATCCAAGTACCAACTAAATCGATAAATGGTATTCCATATGAGTTATGGAGTGGACGCAAAGCCATGTTGACAAATTTACATGTGTGGGGTAGCGAAGCATTTGTTAAGGCCTCTTCAGGTAACAAAATTGAACCCCGAGGAACCAAGTGTATCTTTATAGGATATCCCAAGGAATCAAGGGGATATTACCTATACAAACCCTTAGAAAAAAAGGCTACAGTGGCAAGAAACACCATATTCCTTGAGAGGGAGTACATCTACAAAAGAGATAGTGGGAGCAATATAGACTTCGATGAATTCGAGACTCAAGATACATATGAGTGGGTACAAGAACAGATTCCACAAAGCCTCGTGGAAGAAAAATCTATTCCAGAGACACAAGAACTGCGTAAGAGCACGAGAGAGGTGAGAGAACCATAACGATATGGTTTTCTTGTCACTGAGGATGGTGAATCATTATTGGTTGACAATGATGATCCTATTACCTACAAGGAAGCAGTTGAAGGCACATACGTTGCCAAGTGGCAAGAAGCCATGAATTCTGAAATGGATTCCATGTACCAAAAACAAGTCTGGTTTTTGGTAGATCCTCCAGTTGATGTAAAGACTATTGGTAATAAATGGGAATTCAAGAAGAATCTAAACATGGATGGGAAAGTCAGCACCTACAAGGCACGACTAGTTGCAAAAGGTTTTAGAAAGCGTCAAGGAATTGACTATGATGAAACCTTTTCACCGGTTGTGATGCTGAAATCCATCAGAATCCTGTTGGCCATTGCTGCTTACCATGACTATGAAATTTGGAAAATGGATGTCAAAACAGCTTTCCTTAATGGGAAACTACAGGAAGATGTCTACATGACACAACCTAAAGGGTTTGTGAATACAAAGGATGCCAACAAGGTATGCATGTTGCAGAAATCCATTTATGGATTAAGGAAAGCATGAAGATCATGGAACATTCGTTTTTATAAAGCTGTAACGGAATTTGGATTTGTTAAGAAAAAATTTGAGCCTTGTGTCTACAAGAGGTTTAGTGGGAGTGCAGTCATTTTCCTAATAGTATATGTTGATGAAATATTACTAATTGGAAACGAAGTACCTGTCTTACAGTCAGTTAAGTCATGGTTGCATAAATGATTCTCCATGAAAGACTTGGGCGAGGCAACATATATTCTGGGGATCAAGATCCATCGTGATAGATCCAAGAGAATGCTGGGCCTGAGTCAAAGTACATACATTGAAAAGATACTGAATAGATTCAGTATGGAACAATCCAAGAGGAGATTGTTGCCAGTGTCACATGGAATTCATCTTTCCAAGAAAATGTGTCCTCAGACACATGAGGAAAGAAAGAGAATGGCAAGGATCCCTTACACATCTGCGATTGGGTCAGTCATGTATGCTATGCTATGTACGAGGCTAGATGTTGCTTATGCATTAAGTGTAGTAGGCAGATATCAAGATGATCCAGGAGACCTCCATTGGTTGGAAGTCAAGACTATCCTTAAGTATCTGAGGCGTACTAAGGATATGTTCCTGGTTTATGGAGGAGATGAGGAACTAGTCATCAGAGGACATGTAGATGCTATTTTCCATACTGATCAAGATGACATGAAGTCGCAGACTGGATACATCTTCAGTTTGAATGGAGGTGCAGTGAGCTGGAAGAGCTCAAAGCAAAGTGTGGTGGTAGATTCTACAGGAGAGTCCGAGTATATCACAGTTTCTAAGGAATCTAAAGAAGCAGTATGGATGCGAAGCTTCATCCAAGAGCTAGATGTAGTACCGAGCAGTAAAGATCCTATCACACTCTATTGTGAAAATACTGCAGCGGTGGCACTTGCAATAGAGCCAAGGTCACATTAGTGGACAAATCACATACTTTGGAAGTATTATCTCTTGAGGGGTTTTTCTCAGAGAGGTGAAGTTGCAGTGAGCAGTATTTCCATGGAAGACAACGTGGCAGACCCCTTGACTAATGCCTTGACTCAGCAAAAACATGATCATCATGTGAGGACTAGTGGACTAAAAGTCGTAGGCAGTTGGCTCTAGTCCAATTGGGAGTTTGTAAGGGTTGGTGTCTTGAGAACCAACTATTTTGTACTTTGATTACATGAATGTTCACTTATTATATATTGTTCATTGTTCTACATAACTATAATATGATAATGTCCTGGAATATTTGTTGCATTGATAAGGTCATGGCAGATCCCCGCTATGATGAGAACCTTGAAATGCTCTAACAATATTCTTAAATAAAGTTATACAGTTGGATGACATAATATGATAGGACACATAGTATACAGACCGTCATGTGTGAGTACTCGTAAGAAGACAAGACTCTCTCTCATGGAGTTCGCACTTGGTAATCTCCAAGATGGGAGATTATGAGAATCGACCCACCAATAGCAATTCTGCATGTCTTGGTGTCATCGAACATTGCTATCTACGAGCGTGTGTAATGGTCCTCAGACTGGAAGATTATCATTAACTCATGTCATGAATCATGCACTTAGATTTACTGACGAAAACTGTCACGTAGATAGTTGGCGAGAAGTAGGGTACGTTGGGTGCGTCATGAGTGACATGTTGTTAATGGATAAGTCGAGTAAGAATTTGCCCCTTCCATTTATGGAAGTTGATATCTCAGACATTTGATTGAAATAGAACTATCGCATTAAATTCCATGGCCATGGTGTGAACGACGAGTTTATTTCAGGTAGTCAAAGAACGACGGATCAAGCATATAGGTTTATGAAACTTCCATGAAACCTACTATATGAGATTTCGAGACAAAGGGATTAAATTACATAGTAAGTGTTTGTATGAGGTGATACGTCAATACGTCGTCAACTTCTTTCTCTTGGTTACCTTGACCCATTGCTAGATAGTAATCTTGGACTCTAGGCAAGCTCGCCTAATACCAGCGAGAAAGAGGCCTAGAGGGTCACACACTAAGTGTATTCAAGTATCTCAAGTAGAATAGAGATTATTCCCGTATGTGGTTTAATAATTATTCAAGGAAGACTAAATCGTTTTAATGATGGAGTAAGAAGGAAATAAAAAACAAGATATAGACGCCGTGTATTAAACATTACACTCCGTGTAGTTTTTCATGGAAAACAAGTACACGCCGTGTATTAATAATTACACACCGTGTAGTTTTCTTTATGGAAAGTAAATTAATAAATGAAAACAAGATATACACGCCGTGTACATTGAATGTACATGCCGTGTATTTATTAATACATGCCGTGTAGTTTTTTCAGTCAGGATTTTGAGGATATAATATTGTTCTAAATGATATTTATTATAATCTACGTGGGCATATGTCAAGGAATTAATTATTCGACATGGTGGTTTTAAATAAGAGTCAATGAAATAAATAAAATGCGTAACATGTTTATTTATTGTCATAACTCTACCACCTCAAACCTGATTACAAATATTCTCACGACCCCAACTCTTTTCCTACCCTGTGTGAGACACAACAATTCTGGAGAATTCTTTCAAGGCCGAAAGAACCTCTTCCTCCATGAACGCTCTCAAGAACGAGAGAGAACCTCTTCCATCGGATCAAGACGATCTAAGGCGGACAACGCAAGAAAATGCTTCTCCACACTAGCACCCAGAGAATCCTTTGGAAACGTCCAGAGATACGAAGTACATGTGTGGATCACTGCTAGAGGGAGTCTACACTTGGATTTTGCGACGCAACGATGGATCACATCGACAACGTAATCAAGAACATCAACAAAGAAAGAACACCCAAAAGGTATTTCTTTATAATTAATTAAATTAATTATAATCAACCTATAACAATCCTTGTTTTTGGTTCTGGGACAAACCTTCTTCTTTGTCTTTTTCTATGATTCGATTAGTGGAGACTGGAGTTTATCATCGTATTGTTCCCGCATTGATCTTTTCTAATGACAAAAGCTAAGTGGGCACATCCACCCACGTGCTTCCACTGCGCCCAGAACTTTCATATGGTTCATCCAAAGGGATTATTACCTGAAGGGTGGTTCTTAATTCAATATATTCTTTGTAAAAAATGTTTAAAAAGACACAAGTTAATACTAACGATGGGGTTCACTTATCATAGATATTGTTTTTAAAAATGAAAATATCAAAAATAAATGGAATAAAAGAACAATATAAATTACCTTGATTATGAGAAATCTTTCATAAAATGGTATGCATTTTATCATGTTTATTATTCAATTTTAATTTTAGGGAATTATTTTTTACCTCATGAACTTCTCGAGTGTGTTTTATTTCATATATAATGAATTTTTGTGCATTTTTAGCCATGATTGATGTTACATCAGGAGAAAAAATGAGTTTTTTTTTCAAATAGCGCACCAATAGCTACGACATATTTGATGCCATGATCCATGGACATAATTAACTCATAAATGTATTTAATTATTAATTTATAAATAATTTTTATATAGGGGAAAATAAATAAATATTTTTTGAATCTGTTGCAATATTAATTATGGGTTTATTCATATAATTTTCTGATTACAATGATTTATTATCTAGTAGATTTAAATTGAGATTTTGTGAAACAAATATCTAGAAAGAGACATGTAAGGTCATTCTATCAAACAGATACATTAGGAAAATAATTTATCTATTCATTTGATACAGAATAAGGGGAGAAGGAAATTCATGATTTTTTAGGTCATTTGAATCACCTTGATGTTTCATGGTGTGGTGTACAATGTAAAAATCACTAATATGTTTTTAAGGGTGTTAACCTATAAGACCAAAGAATTTGGTGAGGTGGTGTATAAGGCCTAATCTCATCTCAATGATGTATTTTTTCTTTAAGATATTGGATATACATTGGATGGTTCTTCACAAAAGTGGTTACTATTCTATTAATTTATGGTTATTTTTTTCATGGTATTTTTTATGTAAATGGGTTTACTCCTAGATTGGTTTGAGCCCAATGAGGTTCCAACATGGGATCCAAAATAACACTTTGCTGACCAAAACTAGGATATGCAATGTGTGATTGAAGTGTATTTTTTATTTTTATGTCAATATCATGCAATTTTAATTTTCCAGATATTATCTTAAAACATTGGAATGCATTTTTTATTAAAAAAAGATAAATTAAATTAAAACAATTGATAAATATAAAGAAATAAATAAAAATATAGTACAAAATATACATATAATAGAGAATATGAGAAAGATATAAAGTATAAAACACACATCAAATAAAAAAATCAAAAGGAGCGGGGCAAGAGAGAATGAATTGATGAAAAATAAAAATTTAAAATAAAGAAATAAAAAAACAAAAATGATATTCCATCCAAAAAAATGAGAGTAAAATTGTATTTTATTTTTCAAACTTTCCAAATTATTTATTTATATTTTTCTTTAATTTTGTAAGTATAACTGGAACCCTTGTCCATCTTTCGATATAGACTTAGATCAATAATTTAAAAAGAAGTTATTAAACATGTAATATATTTCGGATTCATTATAGAAATGGGTTTTTTAGGATCAATCATCAATTGAACATAGATTAAGATTATAATAGATTAAAAATTAACTTATGGAATTGAAAGTTGTTAACTAGAGTAAAACAAATGATACTCATATTTCATCACATAAAGAGATTTGGTTTAGATATTTTATTATCTAATCTGAAACTACATGAATTTGTATTATATTGAGTTTAATGTTGGTTACCTCCTAGGGTTTTTCTTGAAATAAAATGTGATATACTAATTGATGTTGAAGAATAAGTAAATTGTGTATGTTTTATAACTAAAACTCATCAGAGCAACAAACTGTGAGCTCATGACTATAATTAACAAGATCAAGAAATGATTACAAGATGAATCATGGGATTACATATAGGTCCCCTTGGGTTATCAAAAGGAGTTTATAACACCATGTAATATGAAGGAGAAAAATATAATAGTATATAGACCTCCTAGAAACCCTATATACTCCTTATGGTCGATCCTACTTTCACAATAATGTATAAGAGTCATTTTATTTATAATTTAATTCATGTTTCCACTATAGATTTAAATTTCCAAGGGACTATGTGTGTTGTTTTTGATAGAATTTTACCCTCCATTTCATCCATTAGGTTGAATGACATATCCTTTTATTATTGAATTGATATTATCAGAATATGTGGGGATAAAAGTCATATGACCAATCTAGGTGGAATTATAGTATTTAATAACTTTAATCCCAACATATTCCCCAAATAGATAATGTGTTTCCAATATTACTTTTATATATATTTGTCTCATTGAGGGACCCCGTTGTTCCTCTTGTAGTGGGATCTAGCTCTGTGACTAGTTAAGAAAATAATATCTCAATGAATAATTAATCCTTAAAACTCAATTTTCAATTTTGCGTCAGTTTATATAATGTTATGATAAAAATTAAAGGATGATATCCAATTAGGCCAGAGTGTAATTTCGATATTTTGAAGCTATTTTCAACTGTTGAATATGAAGTAGTTATTGAGTTAGATGTTCTTTAACAATGGGAAATAAAAACCAACATATATTTAATTAATATTTAACTAGGTAAAAATATATAATATATCACTATCAAATCTCATATCAAATGGTATAATATGAATCTAATGCATATCATTATACATGATCCATGTAGTGGTTTTAAGTAGCACGACCCCATTCAAGTGTATATATAACAATCTCACACATTAAGATAATTCATATACGAGATTATCAAAAAATAATAATAACATTTATTAATCAATCCAAAATAGTTTCGGTACGATTTAGATAATTATATTTATTTGGGAAAAAAACTATTTTCAAAACACAATCATTATCCAAAGGCCTAACTATGTGTCCTTCTGAGCTATAGTATCATTGAAAATAATTATCAAATTCATATTTTATAGATTTAAGAAAATAGAAGCTTTTATTAAATCATAATTATTACTCATGATACTATAGGTTCAAGTGTTGTATCCATAAAACATTATCATATATCATATAAACATATATACCAAAAGATATATGATATGAATCATATCTATACCTATATGTTCCAATTTCCCATGACAATGAGTGACCTCTAGATATGGAACAATTTCAATCCGATATATTTTATTTTATAAATTCTTGATTCAAAGAATTACCTAGTTGATGGATACAACACATTAAATTCATATATCAGAAGAGAACATCACATGAACCTCATCTAAGTAGTTGAAAATTTACTCATCCTAATTCAATCAAGAGATATACATCCTTTCCCAATTATATTACTGTAGAATTTCCATCATATTCATTCTCTATCCAATTTTTTCATTGGAAACATACCCAACCACCAACTTATTAGCTATGTTTTAGTTACTCGCACAATAAAATTATGCAAACATAATTGTTACTATGTTAGGTATATCCCCTACCACAAGTATTATGTACATATTATAATTTTACTCCAATAAATATATTTATGATTATATTAAATTCATTGGGACATACTACGTGTTCTAGACAAAATTAAAATTATACACTTATTATCTCATGAGTATAATACTCTTGCCAATATTGAAATATCATCAAAACCCATACTATTCCATTATGATAATCAATTAGGGACAACTCAAATTCATACATTAAAGGGATATTATAATTAAATCATTCTTATATATAAAATTATTGCACACGTGAATTAATGAAAAATAGGGATTGAATTTTCTATTGATACATGAAATATTATTCAAATATTACATCAATAACCTATCTATTTTAAATAAATACACTTTAAATGAACATTATTTTGTTGCATAAATAATGATTTTCACAATATATCCAATACCTTATAATTTTTATCCACTCTAAAAATCCTAACATTTAACTTATCATTGATGTCCCGTAAAATTTGGTATTTTTGAAGCATGTTGTTTTTATTTGGTTAGATCACAGTTCCATTTCATAAGGTATACATCAATTATTTTCATGATAAAAATAATTCTTTACCCCAATACCAGGAACAACTTCTAGTTTAGAACTGTACTTTATTATCCCAACATCTTCCTCCAAAACATTTGATGTAGCAATTTACTCCACCGATTATGGAAAGTATGCTATGTGGCTTATTAAGAGTTATTCAAACTAATTTCATCAGCATTTAGAAACAACATAAAACTATATTGAGATTCCATATAATCTTTTTTATATTAGAAATATGAATATGTGAAACCCTTTACACATAACTTAACCTCTACTCCAATGATTAAGAATAAATTAATAGTCATTCTTCTATTCTTAAGAACGTTTTTTCATATAAATACTATTATCATCACCGATATTGGATCAGTATCTTGATGTAATTATAAGAGTATATGTAACATTAGTTTGAGTAAACAACATGGAATACATGATAGATATTTTTGTGAATGTATAAGAAATTATATATGTTCTTTCAATTTTTTTAAAAGGATCTTAAATTTACCTATTATTTATACCATGGAACATTACTAGAACAATTTTTTAGAGTTCTATGTGCTAAACTTTTATCACCTTACCAATAAATGAGTCTTGAATAAGTCCAAGAATCCTCTTAAATTTGATATATATATCATCATACATTGTAAGTAGGTTGATTCACTAGTGTATTTCATCATGAATCATTTACCTAACCAACTCATCATGGAGTGATATGTTAGGATTTTTTAAGATAAATAATTGTTATCCACATAAAATATTATTAACATAACTACTCTCCCACTAATATTATTGTACATAAAAAAATTTCTATGTTCTTTAAGAAACAAAAGTCATTTTTGTCATGATAGAACTAGATATTAAAAATCCATGATGCCTTATGTAAACTATAAATTGACCATTGTACATTCTATTCCTTAGCAGACTCATTTTGAACATAAAAACCACAAGGTTGTATTAGATAAACATCCTAAACTAAATTAATTTTAAGGAAATAAATTTTTACATCCATGTCATATATCTCATAATCAAATTGACCTGAAATGAAAATCAACATTAGAATTGAATTTATTATCACAATAGGTGATAATATTTCTTTATATTCAATACCATAAATTTTCTTGTAAACCTGTGGAAATAATAATGCTTTTTTGGTAGTCACATTAATATCTATGT
This sequence comes from Viscum album, assembly GCA_963277665.1. NCBI lineage: Eukaryota > Viridiplantae > Streptophyta > Magnoliopsida > Santalales > Viscaceae > Viscum > Viscum album. Next base: position 1,681,994,538 of record OY728135.1, read on the forward strand.
TTGGTTTCTTATAAAAAATCCAATTTCACACTATGAGTCACACCCCTTAATGTTTGTACACTATTTATGAAACATATTTAGTTTTCATGGATTTTAACTCCAATCTGATGGATATTAACCACTTATTTGAATAAAAACTCTCTATGAACTTCCATTATATGGTAGGTTTATCTAATATACATAATATATCATCATCATTAGCCTTAAGAAATCTATATCTCATGATATCATAATCTATCCTACTAGTACTTTTAGGTTCTTATATTACTGGATTTAGTTATTCTCCCGTATCTTTTTTTTGAAACTGGATCAATATCCACCTCAATAAAACATCTATTTTGTTGATTTTGAACTTCTCAATGTTTTTTAACATTCCTCCCAGTTTATCCTCCACTAATGTGTTTCTTATCAAGATGAACAACACATGGGGATATAAACATTTTGTGCTTGTCATTATTATCATGTTAATGTTCCATAGTTTCCTTAAGATAACTAATACATATGAATATTTTATATGTGGAGTCAATATTATAAAAATATAGATGCCATAACAAATATTTGAATCGAAAAACCAATATAATTGACAATATGGGATGTTTCCTAGTACATATCAAATATAGAATCTTTATAACTACTATAGTTGGATTATTGTTTTTTAGAAATGTTTCATCCTTCATATATTAACACTAAAATGAAATGTAGTGTTTAGATTAACTCATTGTTAGTCGAATCATGTGAAGTTAGCTATTATTGTGCTATTCTAACACACTATGATGTTGTGATGTTTCATTGGGACTATTTTTGACATAATTCCACAATCCCTTATATAATCAATTAATTCATAACATAAATATTCACAATCTTTATTCAATCATTAAATCATAATACCATAACCAATTTAATTATTTTCTTTATTCAAAAACTCTCTGATCATTAAAATTGTTTCATAAGTATGTATCAACTAAAATAAACACACACACACACATATATATATTGACTAAATTCATTGGTAAATGTAATGATGAAACTAAAACCACCACATCCTTGAGTACTCATCGGTTAACATACATAACTAAATTAGAGATCGAACTGTCTATTACCCTTCCACCATTACACTAAAATGATCTTTGGTCATTTTTTTAATGAACCACATTCAGAATTTTCGAATGATTTATAATTAAATGGATCCAATAATCCATAATTTTGGTGTATTTGGATGTATTTCTCATTTATATACCCAATATAATAATTACAAATGATATGTGGAATTATAATCAACCCTATAATAATTATTCCATGTTTTATAGACATTTTTATCCATTTCTCAAATATAAAAAAATTATCGTATTCTCGATATAATTAAACATATCATTCATATATATATTTTTATCAAATATTTTTCTAAATATTCAAATTGTGTACCTTCTTATCTAAACAAACTATTGTAAGGATATTTATATTTATTGAGGAAACATGAAAATAGTTCTCTAATTCTAAGAGTAATACACATGGTAAAGTAAGAACATATATTTTGTCCTCTAATGATATAAATAAATCTCTTTTAAAAGATTTTGAATATTTACTTCAACATTTCTCATTACCCAAAATATCTAATTCATTTTTCAGCACAAATGTGTTATTTAAACCTAATATTATATACCTATAAATTATGGTTAGTGAAATTGACTTCTAGAACATTCACAGTTAGATTCTAGGAATGATTCACATTGAGAAAACATCTCAAACTTAAATGAAAATATTTAACTAATATATAGGTCATTCCAATGTGATACATCAATTTGATTACCATGATGTAAGACATAACCTATAAATGATACATATTTATGGCCGGGAATCATTTATTATATATTTTTATCAAGACCTTTTTATGAAATTAATCACATTTAAAATAAGGACCCCATACATCATATTAATTTAGTGATCCAATATCAATCATTAGTCATAAATTACATTCATTTGACCATATATATATATAATAAATGACTTTTTTTGGAAAAAAAAAATTCAATCATATTATAAATTATTTTTGGTTATCTTTGTGGACAAAATCTTTATCCAAATCCATGATATGGATTCATTCCTCCATATTTCTCATGTTTCATAACCATTAGGGTTTACCACATATTGTAACCCAAATAAAAAAACCATTAATAAATAACTTAATTATTAGGGTCACCTTATTACTTCCATTATGTATGTAAGATAATGAATGTTAACTAAATATTTAGGGTCACCCTGGATGAATGATCAAGATATCCAAAAGTTTATCTTTTCTAGGAATGTCAGACATAGTATGTAATGGTTTAATTTTAAAAGAATCAAAAAATTAATATAAAACTCTTGCATATTAAACCCTTTAAATCCCATGAAATATTTATTATGTCATTTTTAATCATTTTAATATTAGTGACTCTAATAATTTATATTATGAAACATATCACATCCAAAAAATTAATATGTTAACACAACATTAATGTGTAACTCTCTATATAATCAACTTAATTGTGTTAATTTTCCAAATATAGAATCTAAAGATATTCAAAATTATCAAAATGAACCTCAAGCATAAAGTATATAAACTAATTATATCACATAATAAATATTTATGAGATTGGAAATATCTACATGATTAAGAAAAAAGTGACAAACTTCCATCCCCTCACCATTCTAGAGAAATGAATAATCCTCTAGGATGGGGGTAGTCTGAACCCAAGGCTATCTTTCCAAGGAGAATTTACTCAACAGATAATTCAATTCATTAAATCACTAAAATGTAATATTCACAAACTATAATGAAAAACCATTCCAAATCTTATAACTACAAAAATAAACATTATATATGTTATATAGAAAACTAAATCTAGTGTAGTTTCACTAATAATGTTATCCATGGAACTATCTCCTTTTATAAATTTTTTCACATAAATATAATAATACACATTATTGATATTCTAAAAAACATAAAAATTTATATAAAGAATAAACATTAAATAAATAAATAATTTATTTATTATGAAATCCATGAGAAAACAATATGATATTTTAATTATTTATTTCGGATTGAAAAATACCAATTTATAGTACCTTTTATTAATTTTTTTAATTAAAATTATAATTTTAAAATAATGTGTCAGATATCAAAAAATTATCTTTTTGTATACATTTTTTATTTTATAGCACATAATCAGCCCTAAAATATAATTAATACTTATGAGAGTATGTTCTTACTATATATATAAACAATATATTTGATTTATATTCAATGATTCATATATTAGAATAAAACTAGATAAATCATAAAAACCGTAATATATTTTATTATTCAATGAGATATTATATTTTTTCAATGATTAACTTTTTTCACACAGACCCCATTCTAAACAATATATAATGTTATTGAATATTTTATGGTTTGGATTAGTTCAAAACCATAAAATATATAAATATAATACTATATGATAGGATCTTATCATACAATATAGTTGAAAAAAATATATTCATTTAATCCATTTTGTTTTGTGATATAATACCATATGAATTATGATTTCAATTCTATTAAAATTTATAAAATTGAACATGTTTAATCCTTGAAGAAAATTACTTTGATACATCAAATTAGTTTAATGGGTTAAGGTTATAACCAATATAAGTGTAGAATAACCCTTAAATTTCTTCACCAATATTCAGGGATTAACTAGAAAAAAAAACATTGAAGAACAACATAACTATTTTCAAGAGTCATGTATGAATGAGATGGTGAAAAAAATGATAAATTTGAGTTTTTAGTCATGGAATATGGGATTTTTTAAAGAAAGTTAATTTGGATTTGAAATCTTGGAGTTTTGGAAACATTCTATGGTGTGTTTGGATGTGGTTGGAGGTCATGATGGTAACTTGGGTGTAGCATCTTGAACAAGTTTAATAGTTTTATCAAATATTAAATTTCAGTTTAAAGTGGTCATTTTATTTATATTTTATCGATCACATATGTTTGAATGAAAGGCTATGTTTTTTATAGAAGAAGGGTTTTTGAAATGCGTAATGGGGATCAGTAGAGGTATTATAAGTTTTTTAATAGATCAAGATCTAAGAATTTTGTGTTAGATGGGTTCTTAGAGGGAGTTGGGGTAGATTTTAATGCTTATGTTCTTATAGAACATGGATGCTACTTTTTTAGAGTGAATCTATATACGGTGATATAATGTGGGAAAAATATATATTATTATTTCTATTACTATTTGGGATATAATTAAACAATGATTATATAAGACAGAACATTGGAAAGATTCTATATTATATGCATGTCGATCACATAGATTAACTAAAATACATGTCAATAGGGATTCAATATAGATATTCAAAATTTTCACTATTATATTAATGTTGATTGTTATCAAATAATTATTTTTTTATAAATTAGTTTATTTATTCTATTCTTTCTCTCTACTCTGATAGGAAAGATTCTAGAGTTCATGCATCATATCTGGAATATAGTATCATATGGAATATGCTTACTTGTGTGTGAACTTGATAAAATAATAATTATGATTAATCAAATAGAATAATTATAAAATATGTTTAATAACTTAAATAGTGAAAAATAATCTATATATTTTTTCCCAAATAATTTTATTTTATCAATATTCTTAACCAAACTAAGTATTTTATTTTCATTATAAGTGGTTTCATTTTTATAGGATATTGGATAAATGTGAGTACAATATAAATTTACAATGTATTCCCATGTATAACATGTAAATTTAATTCCAATTATGTAACCAATGGTTGTGATATTTTGAATACATATTCTCTTATGGATATTTCATGGTACATATTCACATATATGTGATCTTGATCTTTGGGGGGGAGGTGTTCTATAAAGAATCTAGATTAGAATAGGTGACCAATATTTCATATTTTTTAGAGCATGTGAGGCCAAAAATATATATAATAACATTATAACAGGTTTTATCACATATGATTTTCTTTATTGTAGTTGAAATAATATCTTGTGTTTTTCCTCATGAGTTTTAATTTTGATGAGACATGATCTATAAGATTAGTGGGAGAGCCTAGTGACTTAAAATGAAACAAGTGGTATTAGTGAGCACAGATATATGAGGGCATCTCAAGAGAGGGGTTAGTTGAGTTTATAAGTGACTTATAGATAGAAAGAATGAGGGAAAACATTAGGTTTTGAGATTGATGTAAGGGAAGTGAATTCATACTATTATTATAGGTATGTAAATGGTTTTGGATTTATATTTGTAAATATCTTTTTTTCACTATCAAGGATTATTTTCATTTCATAGGAATAGTATGTTGTTTCCCCAAGTGTATTTTTTGTCAGGTTTCCAATGATATAGTGGAACTTGAACCTATATGGTTAGTTTTTGGTTGTATTAAGTGTGGGTAGATTCTAATATCTTCCAAATGATTGTCAGGTGCTGAGTAACCATACAATAAGCCATAGCATGGGTGAAATTCCTTGATATTCAAGATTATTTCCAATGTTCTTATTCCTTAATTACATTTAATTTCACGTGGGAGGTATGATCAATAGGTTAATTTGGATATTCTATGAGGAATTATGAAATTTAACATGAAATATGTATGAATAAAGTTATATAAATGGAAAAAACTAGTATTTTTTCCTATTATGAATGTTTTATTCAGACAAGGGGGTCATTAAGAACATTCTATAAATGACTAGAAAGGACTCTCTCAACATGTTTCAAGAATGTGGTCGTTTGATTGATATACATGGTAAGGGAATTAGTGCGACCTAATCATAGACGGTGGAGTTAATATTGGAGTTTATTAGAATATGTAATATGAATACAACCTCTATGATTTTTATTAATGTATGGATTATTTTATATTTGGTAAAACTATCGTAGAGTTTTTTTCTATTATACACTGTTGATCGATCCTTTAGGTTGGTCAATTGTTTTCTAAGTGTAATGTATCAAGATGTATGGAGGTTGGATGTAGGACAAATACATGAAATGTATTGATCTGGAATGACCCCTTTTAAGCCATGAATCGTTATATTTTCCAAAAGGATAAAACCCTATAATTTACATGACATGAATTATATATTCACGTCATAAAAAATTCCTGATGTGTATATATAATAAACACATTGTAAATATCATAGATCATTTTTTAATTGATTAGGGACTCTTATTTTGACTAAACAACCTCACTTCGTACATAGGTCCAGCGACTCATGAGATCTTCTCCACACCTTACATAGAGTCCTTCGGTTCTTCCTCATCTGAGCTTTATTTCCTTCACCATTAGTTACTTTTATTCTCAATTTTAATTTCCTCATTAATATCCCTTCCATTAATCATTTATATATTTGAATTCGTCACTATTTTAGTGTAGTTTGATAATTACTATTTTCATGGTATTTTTCAATTATACCAATTTCTCTCATTCTATCTTGATTTTATGGGATGATATTGGATGAAGAATTTAATATAGGATTATGGTAGGTAGTCTCATTAATTTCCCTTAATGTATCATTATAATTTATCATGATTTTTTGTGCTACGTTTGAGACTCATCTGAGGTCCTCTCATTAAATGTTTATTAATTAAATTAAAAGTTATTCTCATACATAAAGAATCCCTAGCCACCCACAAATCAATATAGTGGGGTGATTACGATGACATGATTCACCCTATGGGAATTCCCTTTTTAATGTATTATAAACTTATAATATTGATCCAAATTTAATGTCATTTATCTTAGATGTATGAATTTATCTAAATTTGAGGTTTGGAAATGTGCTTCAGCCATTGCGATTTATATAATATAATGACTTACTTAAATTGATTTAATTTTCAAAGTTAATTAATGTGTTATGGATGAAATAAATTATAAAATGGTATGAATTTGTGATATCTAAACCATACCTTCATGTTAGGCCAATGGCTATACAAGGGTTTGGACTTAAAGATTCATCGGATGGCCTCATCATGCTTTATAATTTGAATTGAAAACTAATCTTATTGAACTTGGAGTGATAATTGTATTCGATATATGATTCATTCGATATGTATTATGGGTAAAACAATTTTTAACCCATGAGAAATATATCTTCCATAGGGGAGTAACCTTGGTCGGGATTGGTGGGTGATATGGTTATACGATTCCATGAGAGATACTTAGTCCCCTATGTGGTAATCATGGGGAGGGCTTAGAGGGTAATCCTCATATTGTGGCCTAAGTGATACTTGGGATTCTTTTTATGGGTATTCATCAATGGACTCTTGTGATGTTGGGTATTTTTAGTTTCCTTTGTGTGATACTTGCATTCCTATTTATGGATCACCAAGTACAGGATGTAGATTCCTTGAATTGAATTCTATGGATGACTTTTTATTTCAAAATTATCAATGAAAAACTATTACGTAAGGACACATAATCCAATGAAAATAGAATGATTAGGTTTAGTACAGTTTGGATACCTGATATTTAATGAACTAATTACCCATACATAGAATATTTTTACAGGTTTACACCCATTTAAAACTATCCCAAAAAGAACAAATCATGTGTTATTGGTCATGGGTCCCATGTGGAACCCAACATTATGTGGTTTTTTATTTAGTTACTATTTTACCTTTACCTAAACAATCCTCATTTTATTATAGATATTTTATAGTTTTAGACACCATTGGTGATGGCCTACTAGTATATCTAACATGCTATTTGGGAAAATTATATTAATATAAAAGATCTCATGGTTTTAGGGGTAGAAAAAGGGAACTAACCTGCTTTTGATGTTTTATTTTCAGTATTAGGATAGATTATGAGTACATAGGACTGATCCTATGCACTTGATTATAGTTGAGGAATCATTTGGTATTTGTATTTTTTTGTTTAGTAGGTCTTATATGAATACAAAATTATGTCATTTGTACTTCTCTTTTGTTATAACATCTTGTCATGACCAACATTTTTGTCATTTTGGATTATTTTTTATATTTTCCAATTATTTTAATTATTAAATACCATTGTGGTACACCTTGATCAAGAGTTTATAGTCTCCCCCTAGATACACCCTAAGACATCAATGCTAGTCAGAATCATTTGGTGTATGTGGAGGTGTTCTTGAGGTCTTATGGACCACCGTCTCGGGGAACCACATAGTGGCTTCAAGTGCAGGATAATAAAAAGTGATATTAGAGGATCATTTATTGTCTTTTTGTTTGGGTATTACTGTGGATACTAGGAATATTTTAGAAATTGGAAATGAAAATATTCTTGGGATTAGATATCCCATGTTTAGAGGAATCCCAAATAAGATGGGATGTGATATTTATTTTTTATTTTTCACCCATTACAGTCATATTGATTTCACCATTTGGGTGATCTACATGTTTATGGAATTTTTGTTGACCTTATTATTATGGAAATATTTTTCCTTAGACAAGCATTAAAAGGATGTATAATCTCAAAAATAATTATTTATACTTGAGTATTCACATTTCAAGAATTATGAAATTTTATATTTATATTATTGTATTCATTGTATGTATTTCTTGAGATTATTGTGACTTACTATAAAATTTTATATTCAAATGTGATAAAATTTATTACAGGGAAAAAATAATTGTAATAATTAATGCGAATGTATCAATATATAAATTTTTCCCATATATATTGTTGCTTAAACCATAATTAACCAATTATACAAAAATAATCGAGGACAAAATGGTTCTATGTGATGGAATATTAATTTATTTGATTACATGAATGTGAATTTTAATTAACGAATCATGTACTTATATTAATTTTGAATGGTATGTAATTTATTCAAATAAAATTACATGACCTACAAATTGAAATTACTTGACTTAATAATTTAAATTTATAAAGAATATGGGCCTTTATAAATTATTAATGGTGATGCATTTAACTGGACTATGATATCTATATGAATTTAAGTAAATATAAACATAAATGAATGTAAAATTTAAATGAAATGGAAGCCATTAAATGGGGATTCCAATTTTAATACAATAGATTTTTCTCTATATATTGAAATTGAAACTCTATATAATGGAAGATCTACTGTGTGATTTGAGATCTTGACCATGACCTGACCTTAGTAGTGAGTAGTAGGCAACATCTCTTATGATTCACTATGACCTTTATTATCACCAAATACTAACTTAGGAGTAGGAATAGAAGTGTGAATTATTTATACTATGGCCTTTTAGATTTCCTTTTTTATTATCTTGATCTTATATGTTGATTAATATTATATGATGTGTTCATTTTAAAATTGTAGAGAAATACCACCATGACTTCCTTGATTTGTATTCCCATAGGGTGGTGAAAACCATTCTTTAGAGGTGGTGGGCCCAACACCACTAGTATTACCTCATATAGTTCCATAAGAGGAATATCCTATTGATCCACCATTTGGAACTGATGCTCCGTTTTGAGAGATCATCATACATTTCATGAATTATGTACAGGGTTTACTAAGACCTACCTCTTTTGTGGTAGTGTTGATACAAGCGTCGTAGCAACATACTCCCATATACTTTGGGGATGGTGGTCCTTAGGATTCTAAGACATAACTTAATTCCAGGTAATAGATATTTGAGTGTTTAGAGATTAAACTAGAGCGAAAGGTCAACCTCTCACGACTACAAATAACCCTTTTATCAACACCAAAAATTGCCTTTAATTGTGCTAGAAAAGCGCTGTTAAAGCCGGTGTAGATAAAGGGGGGTCCCCTTTATCAGCGCTCCTAAAAGAGATGATAAAAGTGTCCTTTATCATTGATTTTTTTAGCGCTGATAAAAGTAAAAAAAATTAAAAAAATTAAAAAAAATTAAAAAATCATGCCAATCGGGGGGATTTTATAGCGCTTGATCCCCCCTTTTAACAGTGCTTTCCAACCCCTACAATGGCCGCACACACCCCCCTCGACCCTATATCAATGCTAGCCCCCCAAATCCACCCCCATGTGCGTGCCCTTTCCTCCACAAATATTTGATCTCGAGACCTCCCCCTTGCACGCCTAAAGGCTTTACTACTCTGCCATATTGATTTGTTCTCCAGTTAATGACGTATCTATTTATTTATATATATATATATATAGTTATATTTATTCATATAGTAATATATAGTTATATTAATATATATATATAGTTATATTAATATATATATTTATAGTGATATTAATATATATATTTATAGTTATATCAATATATATATGTAGTTATATTAATATATGTATATAGTTAGATTAATATATATGTATATAAATACTTATATAGTGGTATTTTAAATATAATGGATATTATTTATTATTTAGATAAATATAATATATTTTATATGTAAATATATTTTATTATTTATATTTATAAATAAATTTTTATGTGTGAATATATAAAAAATATGTATATATTGTTATATATTTGATTATAAATAGCAGTGAATTATAAAAAACGATAAAATTTCAAAGACATAATATCAATATGAATTTAATAACTTGGAAGAAATTCAGTCCCCACCAAAAAAAATCCAATAATACCCCCTTAAACGAGGCTGAAAATCCACAAAATGTTAAAAAATAGGGGTTTCCTGACTAAAAACTCAATTTTGGAGGACTTCTAGGCCTCTTTTGGCCTAGAAAAGACCATGACCTAGGCCCCCCTAGGTAAAAAGTGTGTAAATCTCATCGTATGCTTTGATGTTATATGTGGTAGAAATCAAATAGACACCAAGATCAAAAGTTATGGCTGTTTGAAGTTCGAGTTGCGTTTCCAACATATTTTTAATTTTTTTTATTTTTTTTATTTTTTTTGTCTTCAAATTGTTATTATATGAATATTACTCCATAAAAATTAGAAAATTATTAAGTAAAAATATTTTTTTTAATTTTTTTATTAGCCATTTTCACTAAATATATTATATATTAATTGTAACTGTATATTTACACTTATCTAAATTATATTTAAAATTATATTTAAAATATATATATTATATTTATATCAATATAAATATATCTATATATTTAAATATTTAAATATTCTTTTAATGAATTTTTTTAGAAGTAGACCCTTTATCAGCGCTTTTAAAAAAATCGCTGATAAAGACCCCCCTTTATCAGTGCTACTAAAAAAAGCGCTGATAAAGGGGTACCCTTTAACATCGCTAAAAAAAGCGCTGTTAAAGGGGGTACCTTTATCAGCGCTACAAACCTGATGATAAAGGGGAACTTTTATCAGTGATTTTTTTAGCGCTGATAAAGACCTGTTTTGTGGTAGTGTCTCCACTTATATTTCCTATGACTCCACCTAACATTGGTGGAATACCATATCTCTGCATGATTGCCACATGGGTATCATCTAGAGGACTTCTAGATAATCGCCTATCTTGATATAGGATCATACTAGATAGTTTATTCACTTCAATATGGCTCTATGACTATCTTGAAATCTTCATTTCATTTTAATAAGAATCATTATTTTGGTCTGATATTGATCAGTGATAAGTTGATTACTATGACATTGTTTTGGTATGGTCTTTTTTACACTATTCGATCATAGGTGAATGTTTTACAACATACCAACATTTTTTAGATAGTGAATTAGGTCCTCATCATGGTGTATAACAAAAGGGATTCTGGAAGCTCGACTTTTGGAAGTTCATTTTCCATATAAGGTCGTGATTTGTTTAGTTATAGTAAATATTGTTTCTAGGATTATCATGGGGGAAGGGATAGTCAAATGAAACACATAGATAGTTATATGGTGTGTCACCCATGTGGTGTAAAATTCTATAAAATACCCAATGCATGAGAAATCCAATTGAGTGTTGAGGTTGTGGAAGGATGGATGACCTTCAATTTTTCTGCAGAATTTTATCTATAGTACCTATTTAGGGTTGGAATTTTCGGGAAATGAATTCATGTAAAGGATCAATAGCTCCATGTTAAGAAATGATATGATCTACTATCGGTCAATCCGGCCAAGGAGGTGGTTATAACCAAAGTAGTTATACTTCCAAGGTACAACACCATTAGAGAAAACCTACCCAGGTTAGTCAGGTTTCATCTTAGGGTAGTGTATCTGGACTAATATATGTAGTGAATTCTCCTCCCATGGAGTAATTTACAGGGCCTTCTATAGTTTAAGGTACTGTTCTATAATCCAGTACACTAGTTTCTTCATTGATTGATAAAATAACATCACACACATTTATATCTATGAAAATTATGGAATGTTTGGGTATATAAATGGAATACTTCTGTTATGTGAGGATACTTGGTACACCATTTGGGTCCCAATCATAGATAATATTCTAGTAAAGGTATTTATCTCTGTAGTTGGGTATGTATATCTTCCTATAGAATATTTTTTCCTTGAGATGATATTATTTGATGACATTATTAGGATGGATAAGTTGGTTTTGATACCCTGATCATGGTGATTTCTCTCACTAAAGGGAGTCTTTTACATCACTTCAGGGTATTAAATATATTTATATTTGAAAATGGAATGTCCAAGGGAGTTGAGATAGTTCTGACCATCATGGTATGAGAAGAGTTGTAACCCAAATGTTCTGTTTCTTCATGAGTGATCATGGAATGCTATGTATATAATTCCCTTCAATTTTGTATTGGTATAGGGATGTCCTACCTGGAAAATTCTCTAGATTACTTCCAATAAGATAGGTAGAGTTCGCAATTGAGTTTGTTATTGGAGTGTAACTAGTATTGAATCCTCCCAATATGATGGCACCTACATAGATCCCGGAATATAGAATGTATTTAGTGGATTTGGAAGACAAGAGATTTATATGACCCAATATTTCTCTGTTGGGTTCCCCTATCATTTTCTCTAAGAAGGAATATGGTACCCTCATGATTTGTGTGTATTATCACTAATTGAACTAGATTATAGTAATGAATCTGCATACACTACCTCATAGAGATGTCATGTAACGACCCATATTTCTATCAATAAAATTTTCATTCTTATAATTATTTCATTAAGTATAAACCACATAATATTACTTAGAGAAAATAGTAGAAATTTATAAATGATGAATGAATAAAATAAGAAGTAATTATTGAAAATAAGGAACCCTAACCAATGGAATAGTGTCACAACCTTTGGAATACTAATGCGACCATTAAGAAGAAGAACTTGGACAATAAAATAGTAACCTCACCTATGAAGATATAAATAAAATTTATGAATCTTATATATGAAAATATGATATATTTATTTCATGGAATAAGTAAATAAATGTTTTATACATTGTAAATTAATTATAGATATTTTTTTGAAACATAAATTATTAATTAAAATTTTATTAACAATATAGTGATTTAATTTTTTTCCCTAAAATATGTTCAAAAATAAATATTTTTTTGTATTAAAATTCTAATATAATTTTATGAGATGCTAATCAATTTCTGAAGGTTTCATTAAACCAGTTATAATATTAATATCAATATTTATCATGTAAATGATGAATTTATTTAGAAATTAAATTTATCATATTTAGAAAGTTATTTTCATAATTTAGAGTCTATTTTTGAAATCTACACATCAAAAAATATTGAGGGAGAATTTTCGGGAATTTTTTTAAATAATTGATTTTTTAGTGAATAGTGAAATATAATACTTTACTATATAAGGCAAGTACATGAATTATTGTGAAGTAGATGATGTTTGACTATGGTAATAACCATTGTTTTGAATTGAAATACACTATTTACTTTACTTATTCTTAATAATCCACAATATTGATAGTCTTAAACTAAAATAATAATAAAATGAATAAAATAATAAAAAACACCCCTCTCCTCCACTATAAATACCACCCTCACCAAATCCTCTACCCATAGCTAAAAAGACCCGAATCTTCTCAAATTTCTACGTAATACTCATCTAAAGTCTCTCTCATTCGTCCATGAGACATTGGTATTAATAAGAGACCAAACGTGAGTTCCTCAAAGAGGCTCTCAAGAAGAAGGAATTTAAGTAGTAAAATCCTCTTTCATTTTCATTTATTCACTTTTATTTTCATATCCAATTTTCACATAAACATATCCAATGGACATGAATATCCTAGTATCTATTGAATATGTAAAATTTATTTTATTAATGGAACAATCCATCATCAGTTCTCTTCCCATTTACTTTTTTTTCTAAAGATGAAAACATCATCAATGTTGTGTTGATTTATCTTATTTAATGATGATGAGTTTTAAATTTCAATTAATAAATTATAAAATGGAAATAAAACCAGTATAATGTTTGAAATAGGTTTTAAAATTTATTTTATAACATAGTTTATGTTTTGGAACTAAGATATATACATTATATTAAATAATAGAACAAAAATAGTTCGTGATGATTGAGAAAACAAAAGAAATATATAAAAAATTATCATTGAAATTTCATCAAATGAATCATCCACATATCTAGAAAAAAGTAATATATAAGAAAATATTATATTTTTATTGTTCATTAATAACATATAATTTAATTTCTGGAAAACTATTCTCATTTTACATGATTTTCCATACATGTAAACATGTAATGTGATTAGGAATACCATGTAAACGAAAACTCCCAAAATGATGAATTTGAATCTCATAACTCATCAAAAAGGCCATAAAGGTACATAATTAAATTATAATAATATATATATATATATATATGTATAATAGATTATGAATTAATTAATTAGTGGTTCTAATTTTATTATCCATTACATTGAATTCAAGTGCACAACACTTTCAGATATAAGGTAACTGATTCTTTTCGAACCACCATTTTTCCTTAGGGTTATGATTTATCTCTCTTTACCTCATCATAATTATTAATTATTCTTATATACTATTCATATGTTCTGTATTAATGTTCCAAAAATATGTTACTATCCCAATTATTCATTCTTTTAAGGGTAACTATATGCTTTATATGGTTCTCTTCTCAATTCCTCTCGATAAGTAAGCCCGATTAAAGGGAACTTATTGGGTTTTTACCCATTTTAATGTTCAATACATAATCTATTTTAATCTAAAATTATTTTTACAAAATAAATAATTTTACCAGTAAAAACATTATTGTTTAATTTCTGGCATTATATAATCAATTATGCCATTCTCATTTTAAAGAATCTTTAAAATTTTCTTTAAATGGAACTAAAGTGGATCATTTATAAAGTTTGTTAAATAATTTTTACATGTTTTAAATTTAGTTGGACATAATTTATTATGATAAATTCCTATAAGTGTTAATTTATAATTTAAATCCATTATTTCGTGTACACATTTATGATACAACCATTGTTTATGACTTATGACATGATTATGATACCCATTTCTTTCCATGTGTAGTAATTATGTTTTTTTCCTTATATATGATTCTTCATTTAGAAAACATATTCATGAACATGTAATGATGGGTGAACTCAGATAGTTCTCCAATAAAATGGGTAATTTTTATTCTCCTGATACTTCATGTTGGGACATGGAGTAAAATTTATTCCTTTATAGAACATGGTCCTCCATGTTCAATGGTCTTGAAAGTAAGACTTGACTCAAGTCCCACCATATGAAATGGTAGTTTAAGATAGCCTTGACTTATTATTATGTCATTTTGTATGTTTTTCATACATTTATATTATTTATTGATTACAGGATCTCATGTTTTACATGTTATTCATACTTATGTTTATTCATTTTCTATGGAATTTTATGACATCATGATATGTGTTCAAACACATATGTTGGGATTTATTTCTATTTTTATTCCCTTAATATTATTTTTAGATCATCCCATTATTCATTCATTCCCCTGGTTATCCTATGTATTTGTGTGAGTGAAAATAAAGCTAATAGATCATTATGGATTTTAAATAAAATTTTTATTTATTTTGGTTTCATGATTTCTAATTATGAATATAATATTACAAACACACTAGTATTTATGATCCATGGATTGTAATTGGAAGTTATATATGCTTAAAAATCATGTAATAATTTTTTTAAAAGGCTAGGGTTTCAATATTTTGTAGCATAGTATGGTCTAGTAATTTTTGAGAATATGACTAGAGAACATTATTATATACCCTAATGATAATTCTATAACCATGGATAAATAATATTAAAACATAGAGAATCACATGATATGATATATTTTTCATCTACATGTTTATCCTTTTATGTTTAATGTTTTTTTATTATCTATGTATTGAAGCCCCCTAATTATAATTAATCTTTCTTAGTTAGTGGTTATAAATATGAGAACCTATCATAATAGTCAACGTGATATGAAATGTGGTTATTTCCATAAATAAATTCCAAATCATAATATAAGAACATGTCATAATAGGAGAACCTGTCATAATAGTCAACGTGATATGAGATGTGATTACTTCCATAAGGGCTTATAAAATCACTATTCTAGAAGTGGAGCATGAAAATGATGTGGTGAAAACTACACTATTTATTCATTCAAGAATATAAAATGTACTATTTGATTCTGGTTATATGCATTATTTAATATCTTTCTAGTTTAGTATAACTATAACAACACCACCTCAAAATATGGTGGTCGAGTTTTTTTGTGAGAATAATAAATTTGGATTTTTTGATCTAAAGTACATAAGTATTCCCTATTAATGTTTTTGGACAAAACCTCCCATAAATTATCATCTTACATCCTTTGTTGGAGTTTGATTCTATATTTTCCATTGATTGGATAACTTTGTAAAAATATCCAGCATCAACTATAGGGAAAGGGATATCAATATTCAAATTATAAGGCATCCTACAATTACATACAATTGTAAGGAGGAGGATGAATTTCATTTATAATTATCATCTCAATTGTGGATCTTATTGCATTATAATCAAGAATTTCTAGCTCAATTGATTGAGATAGAGGAGAGAATCATAATCGAAGATGTTCCCATTGTGAGAAACTACACTCATTTATTCCTTGAATAATTTATTTTTCTTCCTCCTGGCAGAAAGGATGAGTTGAAAATTTTACTTATTTTAGGATCTCTACCTATATCATAGATACCTTATAGAATGACCACCATTAAGTTGGAATAACTAAATAAGAAGTTAAAGGAGAAACTAGATGAATGTTTTACACTCCCAAGTTCTTAACCATGGGGTTCTCCTATCATATTCTTCAAAAATAAGGATGGATCAATACATGTGTGAATTGATTATCACGAGATCAAAAAAATCATGACAAAGAACAAGTATCCCGTGACACAGATAGATGACTTGTTCGATCAACTATATGGGGTGTGTATTTTCTCTAATGTGTACCTTTGGTTAGGATATCAACAATTAAAGGTGGGGAAAGAAGATATTCCCAATAATACATTTATAATGTGGTTTGGAAACTATGAGTTCATAGTGATTCCATTTTTACACACTGTTGCTCAATAAATTTTTATTTAATTAATGAATAGTGTCTTTAGATATTACCTCGACAAATTTGTGGTACTTTTTATTGAAGTTATTATGATATACATGATGATCAAGGAGAAACATGAGGAGAATTTGAATACTATTATGAAGAAATTGTAAAGGGAAAAAAATTATTCAAATTATAGTAAATGTGAGTTCAGGATAGAGGAAGTATCATTTTTGTGGAAAATTATCATCAGTAAAGGAATTTCAGTGGAACCTTCCACAAAAAGGCAATCAAAGAGTGGACCTGAACAACATTTATAATGGATATACATAGATTAATTTGTCTAAATGGGTATTACTGATGATTTTTGAATAACATACCATGATTTTCAAACCCACTAACCATTTTGGATGAGAAAGGGTAAAATTTTCAATGGACTAGTGAATGTGAAGACTTCTTTAAAAAATTTAATAGAGGTATATCACTGCATCATCAATTACACTTAAAACAAGTGGGGAACACCTTATTTTATACATTTATTCATAAAATAAGAGATTTGGGTATGTAATGATGAAAATTTATAAATTGATATGCTACGTCTCAAGTAAGTTGATGATTCGTGAGAAAACTATATCATGCATGATCTGGAGTTGGCAGCTATGATCTTTACATTGAAAATATAGAAGAATTATATCTATTGAAGGAAGTGTGAGATAAATAATGATCACAAGAGCCTGAGATATATATTCATATATAAAAAAGCATAATCCTTTCTTGTGAATATGGATAGAGCTCATCCCAGATTATGGCTGCTCAATCGACTACCATCCAGGTAAAGTAAATAATGTGCAAGATTCTTTGATTAGAAAGGATCCTGAATCTTTATCAATGATGATAATTGAGAGGGATCCAATATTAATACACCTATAATGGATATAAATGGGAATACTTTAGTAATTTACATCATCAACCATTTCTCAAATGATTAGTCAACCGTCCCTTAAAGAGAATCTAAAGGTCTCCCAAAGAAATGACGAGGAAATTAAGAAAAATTTAGAAGCTATTAGAAATGAGAAATCTTCAGAGTTCAAAATTGATGTAGAAGGAGTTTTAATATTTGGGTCAAAATTATGTGTACCATCCAATCTAGATATAAATTAAGAACTTATGAGTGATGCACATAGCACAAATTTCACTATTCCACTAGGATCCAAAAGGATGTATCAAGATCTCATTGAGAACTATTTGGGGAAAAATATGAAGAAGAATATCGTTGAATATACATGAATGTTCCTAGAATGTCAAAAAGTGAAGGATAAAAGGAAAACTTCAAAGGGGATTAAGAAAATATTACCTATACCAACATGGAAATGGGAAAACATCACGATGGACATTTTCATTAGACATTTGAAGACATACATAGGAAACAATGGTATAAAGTTTGATATGGATCAACATATAAATACAAAGCACATCATCACAATTTTAAAATACTTCTCACATGATCAAATTGCATGGATATACATAAGAGAAGAGTTGAGGATTCATGGATTACCACTACCAATTTTATTTTATCGAGATGTGAGATTCACCTCCTTGTTATGGAAAATTCTCCAACATTATCTAAACACTAAGATAAACTTTAGTATGACATATCATCCTCAAATAGATGTCCAATCTGAGTGAAATAGTAATACACTAGAAGACATGTTTATAGATTGTTCTATATACTTCAATAGAGGATGGGACCAACATTAGCCACTATTCAGGTTCTCTAATGACAACAGTTTCCACTTGATCATAAAAATGGACCCATATGATGCCCTTTATGGGAAAAGATGCATAGAAATGGCATGATATGATTATGTCAGTGAACACAAGATTATAGTATATGAATTGGTTATAGAAATGGTGGAAAAGGGGAAAACTATTCAGTAGTAAATTAAGCAATCACAAAGTTGATAGAAGATCTATACAGACAATCATTGATGATAATTGGAGTTTAAGGTTAGATACAATGTATTCCTCCACATATCTCCATGGAATGGGATCATGATATTTGTGATGAAAGGAATTCTAATTCCCAAGTACATCAATCCCTTAGAGATTATTGATCATGTCAAATATGTGGCCTATCAAATTGTCATTCCACAAACAATTTCTCATATAAATGATGTATTCTACGTATCCATCTTGATGAAGTACATACCAGATCCCACACATTGACTTAATTCATAGGATTTATAGTTGGAAAATGATATCCCTTATAAGGATTAGTTGGAGATGATTTTGGACCATAGAGATAATGTTCTACACAACTAGACTACCCACTAGCTCAAAGAAATATGGTGGAACCATAAGTATAAAGAAGAAACATGGAAACCAATGGAATCAATGAAGGATAAGTACCCTAAAATGTTTTCACATTAGGTTTTAAAATGATATCTCATAGGTGAAATTTAATAATGAAGAAGAATATAATGAACTATAATTATATCAACAAAGTTTACCGTCTTACAATAATTTCATATAGTATAAATCCTCTAAAATCATTTAGAGAATATAATACAAACATTAAAAATAAATAATGAATGAAAGAAGAAGTATTTATAAAAACTATGGATCCTAAACCAATGGAAGAGTAACATGACCTTTGGAATATTAATGTTACCATTAATAATAGTAACTTAGAAAATAAAATACTAGCATCACCTATTAAAGTATAAATAAAATTTAGGTATCATATAAATAAAAATACGATATATTTATATCATTGAATCGATAAATAAATCTTTTAATAACAATAAATTAAATATTGCTACTTTTGTGAAACATAAATATTTATTTACAATTTTACAATTAATTTAATGATTTATTAAATTTATTTTCTTAAAATATTTTTATAAATCATTATTTTCGTAACCTATAATCCTAAAATATTTTTATGTGACCTTAATCACGTTTTGAAAGTGTCATAAAACTGGTTATAGTATTAAATTTAGTATTTCTCAAGTAAATGATAATTTTATTTAAAAATTAAATTTCTCATATTTAGAATTTTTGTTCATAAAATGGAGATTTTTTAAATCTACATATCAACAAATATTTAGGGTTAATTTTCAAGATTTTTCTTAAATAGTTGACTTTTTTGTTAATAGTGAAACAAAATAATTTAAAATATAAGCTAAATATATGATTTAACAAGTAATGGATTATGTATAGATAAGGTATGAACAATTGGTTTGAAGATAAATTCACTAGTTACTATACATAGTTTAAATAATCCACATTATTGATAGTTAAGATCCAAAATGATAAGAAAATGAATAAAATAACAAAAAACACCACTATCCTTCAATAAAAATACCACCCATCACCACCTCTTATCCTCACACATAAATATCATTGAATATTTTCCAATTATTCCCAATAATCATCCAAAATATCTCCCCCATGTTTGAGATACGTTGGACTCAATAAAAGAGAAAACTTGAGTTCCTTAAAGAGGTTCTATTGGAGAAGGAATTCAAGAGATAAAATCCTACTTTATTTTCATTTAATTTATTTTTTTCTTATAATCTCATTTTTCATGATTTTCCATACAAGTTTGTAAGTAAACAGATCTGGAAAACCAAGGAAACCAATGCTCCAGGAACAATGAAATTGAATATCATAACAGATAAAAAAATACATAAATGAACATAATAAAATTATAATAAATAAAATTATTATATTATATTTTTTAAATAATTAATTAATAGATATAATTTTACTATCTTGGACATTATGTTCAAGTGTGGAACACTTTTGTAGCTATGGTAAGGGATTATTTCTGAACCTCCATTTTTCATTCAGGATACACATTATCTCTATTTAACAAAATTTAATTCTCAATTATTAATATTTAATTATAGTACATTTTTTATGTATTTTAAAAAAAATTCTATCCCAATTCATCTTTCTATTACGGGTAAATAGATGTTTTATAAGGCTCTTTTCACAATTCCTCCTGATAAGAAAGCCCGATTGAAGGGAACATCCTGATTTCTTACCCATTATAAAGTGAAATAAAAAATCATTCTTAAGAAACCATTATTTTTCTAAAATCACTTATTTTATCATGAAAAACTATCTTGATTCAGTTATGGTTTTATATAAACAATTATGTATTGTCTATTTAAAAGAATCTTTAAAATTTTCTACTCAACAGTGTTAAAGTGTCTCATTTATTAAGTTTCAAAAACACTTTTTTACATGTTTTAAATTAATTAACACATAATTTAACTTTATGTATTCCTATTAATGTCCATTTATTATATAAATCCATTCTTTCATGGACACATTTATGATACCATCACTGTTTATGAATTATGAAATGATTTTGATACCCATTTTGTTCCATGGGTAACCCTTATGTTTATTCATTATGTATTATTCTTCATCGGGAACACATATGCATAAATATTATAATATGGTTTCACCTAGATATTTCTCCAATGTGTTGTGTTATGTTTAGTCTCAGGAGATGTCATTTTGGGATAGTGAGATGACCTAATTCCTTTTTGGTACTAGTCCAGCCATGTGCAATTTTATTGGAAGAAATCCTGGACTCATCCTTTACCATGTGGAATGATCTTGGAATCTATCCTTGACTCAAGGTTATTTCATTTTTATTTTTTTTCCACAATCTTATTATTCCATGATTATATGATCCTATGTTTTACACATTATGATTCCTTATTTTTATTCATGTTCTATTCTTTTTTATGAAATCATGATATTCCTTATAACACATGTGTTATACTATATTTCTTGGTTTATACACTTACTGGGGGTTTAGTTCATCCCTTTATTCATGTATTACCTAGGTTAACCTATGAATTTTTAAGAGAGAAAATAAATATATAATCTATTTATGGATATTAAAAAAATATGTTTTTTATTTTCATTTCATTCTTTATTATTATGTATCTAATCGTCCAAAGATACTAGGATTTATGTTCATCAGCTTGTAATTGTTCATTAATATTGATTAAAACTATAACACCCCAAGCTTCCATGGTACGCTCCTCTTTGAATAATAGAGCAGTGTGTGTTGTATGCAACCTTGAGTTCTAACACACCGCGACCAATACAATTAGTAGTTATGAAAATTAATACCCACTTTTTTAAATTATATAAATTTTATATTTCAAAATGGAATTCATTTTTGGATTCAGAATATTGAAACTAGCCTATGTTGAATTTTTGGTATTTTTCTGAGAACTTCCAATTTTTGATGAATAGTGAAAAATACTTAAAAACATCTTTTTTAATCAAAATAATTTGTAGTGATAAATTATAAAATTGAGTTGTTCTAAAGTGTAATTAGAATACATTTTTTCCATTTTATCCAATGGTGGACATTATAATAAATTTCACTTTGAAATTGGACATAAACAATTGTCAATCTTTTGATTGATATTGTTTCTTAAAAACACAATATTTGTTTTGAAAACGGGAATTAATTATTAAATTAGTTAATGAAACTTATATTTTTTCAATTTTGTAAAATATAAATCATTTTTTAATTCGGAATATCAAATATTTCTTAGGGTGAATTTTTCATATTTTTCTGAAAAACATCAATTTTTGTTGAATAGTGAATACACTAAGTTGTAGTTTAAAAACTAATTTTTCGTGTAAATGAAACATTACCACTTATATGTATTAAATTTAAAAAATCCAACATACATGGTTGTCATTAGGAAGTAAAATTTGGTTCAATGGGATTAAAATAATTTTTAGTGAATAGTAACTTTTAAGTTCTATTAATCGCAATTAAAGTTAATTAGTGAAATTTTAGGTAGAAATGATATTATAAAAATATGAAAATATCTTGAAACTTGTCCTAACCTTATTGGATGACTTGTGGGCGACCACTAAAATCCATGGGTCAACTTGGGGACCCCATGGAACCACTTGGGTAAGAAAATGACATTAATAACTTTTTATTTAAAGTAAAAATAAAATTGTCACAAACATGTGCTGTTTTACTAAAAAAATTATTACATGGGGTTACATAAGTTAACATTTAGACTATAAATATTAATTGGAAAGCTAAAATGATTTCCTACATCATGATAGTTTTTTTATAATTTTTAGACATTAAATAAATTAAAAATTTTATGACACCATGATGATGCAGCGATTACCTCATTAATTAACGATTTAAAACAAAATGAAAAGATAATGTAAAATATAAGACTTACAATTTTCAAAATCCTATTGGATGGGTCGATTTCAAACCTTTATCACCTTATCCTAGAAATATATAATTTTGGGACCTTTGAAATCCGAAAAGTACTTCATAATAATGTAACATTTCATTACTTTCTAAGAGTGCCCCTCCTCTCCTCTTATAAAATGCCCCCACCTCTACCAGCTTATTCACACTTTCAAAGCCATTTGGCTCGGCCAACCTCTGTCCAAATACTATCTCAACTTCCTTCTATTACTCCTATAATCCTCACTTTGGGCAGAATTCTTCCCAAGGAAGCCCTTGTCTCAAATCAAAAAGAGTTACCCGATTTTAAGGTAATGTCTTCTCTTATGTTATTTTGTTTTATTTTGCTTCTCTAACCCCTTAAACTATTTTTATTGCTCTATTTTGTAACACCACCAGTATATTCAATATACTAGGATGTTTTTATGAGAAGGAGTTTTTTTACACTTACAAACAGCATCATCTACTGGTTAAAGAATATACTGTTTCTGTGGTTGGCGAATTTCTGCCTCACGAAACGATGATTGTTCAATCTTCTTTTTACACATCTCATGGTGGAAATTAAGATTTCACTATATTTATATATGATATATATTATATTTATTTTTTCCTTAGGCTTTTTTATTTATCATTTATTGCATACCTTTATGATTTCCATTATGGGTAAACGTGATAAATTCATTTTAGGATGTGCAGACTACCACCCCCTCAAAGTGATTTGAATCGTTAATGACATATGTGGGATACATAAAGGATGGAGTAAATGATATTATATATGATATTATACTGGAATTATAATATACCTTTATATAATTATGATTTCATTCCATTAAATATGAAATAGAAATGAATGTAGCGTTCATGCGTACATACGACTTACCGTCTCCATGAACGGTGCATTTCATTTCATACATCTAAATGTAACATAATATTATGAATGAATGTATATACTGGATATATATGATATATATGATATATAAATCATGAATATAATTCTAGAGATAATGGATACTCTACCACATAAATAACTTGTAATTATAAGATGTATATTTTTGACTCAAGTACCGAAGATCGACAAATCGACCGTTATTAACTTAAATAATTACATAATGTTCATAACATGGTAATAAGAGATATAAAAGGAATAATGAACTTGAAAAATTTTCTTAATCAATTATAAATTAACTCTAGTTTTTTATTCAGGAGGTTAAAGAATGATCGAGTCAAGTCGGACACGAGGTAAGGGAACTTCTTAACCCAATTTCTATTCTTTGGGTTAACCTCCTACTTTCAAATTATGTCATGATATTATTATGTCCTATCTTGTATTTGTACTTATAGTGAATACATATAATATATTTATTTTATTTTAAAAAAATGATCTTTGTAAGGGAATTCGTCTCAATCTCCTTTCATTGAGGCATATTTTTTTTATACACAACTTTCTTTTATACGGTGTATAATCCCCTTTGAATTTTACATTTATTCAAGAGGAATTTTTTTTATACGAATCATTTTACTAAACGAAAAAAGGGAATTTTTTTTGTCATACGTATGCGGCGACAACAACTTCTCCACCGTCGTGACCATTATTTGAGTTTCGGCTTCCTCTACAAGCCATAACTTTTTTAAATGAAAATTAATTACAAGGTTTTAATTTTCTTTTATTTTGGTATTGAAAATGGTTTTGAAAGTGTTTTTTATATCAATGTGTTGTATTTATGTCTTGTGATTGAAATGTGGAAATGTTATGTTTCCTTTATGCATGTTTTATGTGACATGATTATGTTATAGTTTATGATATGTTTAAATGTTTTCATATAAGGAATACATTGGACTTAATAAGTGACGGGTGGAGCCCGATATAGCTCCTCAATACATCGGTAGGTCTCATGAGAAAAACTAGTGTCTTGGCACGAGGCCTTGACAAAATCTTATTTGTAGTCTTGGCACGAGGCCTTGGATATGTGGTTATGATAGTCTGGCATTATGCATTCCATCTTTATGAAAGTGGTTATTGATATTGCATGTGATTATTCGAATAGTAGAATAACCATGTGAATACGTAAATGGCATTATTTCATTTTACTTTTTCCATATTACGCTAATTTTCAAGTTTAAAAGGCTTTTGTTTTCGTTATACATTGCCTTAAATGTTTATGTTTATTTATGAAAGATTCCGCAATATTGTTATCCTTACTGAGCATCTGAGCTCCCCCCTTTCAATGTTTTAATAGTTTCCAGGATGTGTAGAAGTATTTTATGAATGACCTTCATGGATAGTTAGAAGGGGATATGAGTGTGGACTATGGAGACCATGTTATTGTAGTTTTTCACTTTATGATGTAATGTAACTTTTATGAATGTATCTAGTGATTCCAAGGCTACTAAACTAATTGGTCTTTTGAGACTTGATCTTTGTGATCATGCCAATGTTACGCAATAATGCTCTAACTCTGGGTAACTAGGGTCGCGGTGTTACAGTTTATATCAGAGGCAGTTTAGTATTAACCTTGGAAGCTAGATTTAGATAAACTCCGATTAGAGCACATAGCCCTAAGATTGACATTGAGGATTAGTATAGAAGAACTTCCTAGAATTTCAGTATTATAGTGATTTTGTGAGTTTTTCGAGCAATACATATCTATCTGGATATGAGTAGGTAGAGGCGGCTTTGGCACGATGTACCTAGGGGTAAAACCCAAAAACATCGCTTTGAGCTAGACTCGAATGAAAACTGGTTCATGACAACGGGCCTTGCTTCACTCTTGGTTATGACACTCCTGGGGGATATGCTTAGGATAATTCTCATTTTCTTTACAAACCACTATGAAGGGTTATGAGTATATACTTCATCAAAGAAAACATTTTTATGATTATGTATTATATCCATAAATAGTTCAATTTATGTTAAGTGTTTTTCAAGTTTGTAATTATGTATTTTGATTCATAAACTAATCTAGTTTATGCTATTGTTTAGAAATGATGCCTAGTGTGAGGAATATAAACCGTATCAATGTACACACTTCATGTATGGATTTCCCTCCTACTCAAGATAATTATAGTGGAGCTGGAGATATAACTGGTGATGATCAACTTATCACCATACTGGGGAAACTCACTCAGGTTATGAATAATAACCTTACTCGTATAGAGCACCCTGATCCTCAACGTGGAAGATCAATGTTAGAACACTTCATGAGGCAACAACTGCCAAAATTTAATGGGGGTACAAATCCATTAGTAGCTGAGCAATGGATAAACTCCTTAGAGAAAATATTCCACACCTTGGGGAGTAGCGAAAGGGAGAAGGTTGTCATGGTAGTTTACCGCCTCACTGGAGATTCCAATCAATGGTGGTCGCTGATTCAAAACACAAAGGAAGATTAAGAAGTATCAAGCATAGAATGGAGTGAGTTTAAGGAAAATTTCTCAGAAAAATACTTTCCACATGACCATCAAGCAGATATGGAAAGGAAATTTCTGAGTCTGAGGCAGAATAAGGATGAGAGTGTCGCAAAGTATGAGGCTAACTTTACAAGGTTAGCAAGACATGCTGCAGATTATATACGTAACCCAAGAAGTAAGATTGATCATTTCTTTGATGGGTTAAAACAATTTCTCCATCGAGCTTTAGTATCACAATATTTCTGAACATACGAAGATATAGTATCATGTGCTATCAAGACAGAAAAGGAATTCTCTAAGTCTTATGACAACAATGTAAAGCAAGAGAAGAAGAGAACGGTGGAACAAGAGACAGATAAAGGGAAAAAGGGAAAGAAGAATTTTCCATTATGCGATAATTGTGGGAAGAATCACCCTGGTACTTTCGTAAATGGAATGGGAAGTTGTTATAAAAGCATAGAAAAAGGTCACCAGGCCCGTTATTACAAGGGAAAGAAATAGGCTATTAATGTTGAATGCTAAAATTGTACGGAAATGGGGAATTATGAAAATAAATGTCCTAATAGTCAGGGAATCTTACCTCAGAAAAGGCCGAGGGATCAAGAAAAATCTTATGTTGTTACTACAGTTGAAGTGGAATAATTAATGTATTTGTTCTTTTGGACTCAAGGATTATATTCTGGTTATAAGAATAATGTGATATATATAAGGATTGTACTGCAGTACTTGTTGTTTTCATTAATGTTTTAATATGATGAAGGTAATCATATTTTTATATGTGACTATAAGAGAAACTTTACTTTGTTTGAGGAATCTGATGATACAATTGATTTTGGAATTTAGAGACCTTTTAGAGAAAGTCTGGACGGAGGTATTTTGGATAACTATAAAGGTTGGAATGGATTAAGTTGAACTTTGGATAGTATTGTTTAAGGTTAAAACATTTATGAAGATTATTTTTGGAATATTATAATACTATATTTTTAGGAAAAGGACAAACTGCAGGTTGAGGGATAACCCGTTGCATCGGACAAAGCTGTAGGAATAGAACCCACAACCATAGTGCGACATGCCTTTATTACCTACCACTAGCATACAGGAAGTCCCTGGTTATTAAAAAAAAGTTTTCCTAATATAAATGGTATGTGTTAATATTTGAAACCTTATACAATTATGATAAATAGAATATTTTTGAGTTCGATTACCTTTTGGAGTGAAAGATGGGTTTGTGGTAAAAATTTATTAAGGAATGAAAGTCTACATGACAAGTAAGTATATTTCCTTATGTTCTTAGTAAATCTCCTAAATAAATTCATCAACTTTATGAAAGGTAACGTAAAACAAAAATGTTGTCGGTTAACTTTTCCAATTGGGGAATCAATGACTGTTTAACCAATCACAAGTTTGTGATTTTCTTGTAGTTAACTTTCTCCTAATCTTATTTCATACAACTCTCCATTAGACCTTGATGGTTTGTTTTTCCTCCATATCCATATTTTCGTATAATCCTTGTATGGGCTATCTTGGGTGACCTTTGTACTTCTATTTATTTCTTTTAAAGTCATATTTTTATTAACCTTATTTCCGATGTGGGTTTTCCACAACAATATTTTCTATTTTCAACCTTTTATTTTCAAAGAAAAATTTTAAATTGCGAGGATGTAATTTATTAAATTACGGGAGAATGTAACACCCCAAGCTTTCATGGTATGGTCCTCTTTGAATAATAGAGTAGTGTGTGTTGTACGCAACCTCAGGTTCTAACACACTACGACCAATAAAAGTAGCAGTTAAAAATAGTAATAACCACTTCTGAAATTATATAAATTTTATATTTCAAAATGGACTTCATTTTTGGATTCAGACTATCGAAATTAGCCTACGTTGATTTTTTGGTATTTTTCTAAGAACTTCCAATTTTTGATGAATAGTGAAAAATACATAAATTTTTTTTAATCAAAATAATATATAGTGATAAATTAAAAAATTGAGTGGTTCTAAAGTTTAATTAGAATATATTTTACAATTTTATTCAATGGTGGTCATTAAAATTAATTTCACTTTGAAATTGGACATAAACAATTGTCAATCTTTTGATTGATATTGTTTCTTAAAAACATGCTATTTGTTTTGAAAACTGGAATTAATTATTAAATTAACTAATTAAACTTATATGTTTTGAATTTTGTAAAATATACATCATTTTTGAATTTGGAATATCGAATATAGCTTAGGATGGATATTTGGTATTTTTCTGAAAAACACCAATTTTTGATGAATAGTGAAACCACTAAGTTGTAGTTTAAAAACTAATATTTTGTGTAAATGAAACATTACCACTTCTATTTATTGAATTTCAAAAATCCAACATACATGGTTGTCATTAATAAGTAAAATGTGGTTCAATGGGATTAAAATAATTTTTGGTGAATAGTAACTTTTAAGTTCTATTAATCGCAATTAAAGGTAATTAGTGAAATTTAAGGTAAAAATGATATTATAAAAATATGAAAATATCTTGAAACCTGTCCTAATCTTATTGTATGACTCATGGGAGACCAAGACAGTCCATGGGTCAACTTTTGGACCCCATGGAGGCACTTGGGTAAGAAAATGACATTAATTACTTTTTATTTAAAGTAAAAATAAAATTGTCACAAACATGTGTTGTTTTACTAAAAAACTTATTACATGGGGTTATATAAGTTAACTTTTCGACTATAAATATTCATTGGAAAGATAAAAATATTTCCTACATCGTGATATTTTTTTTATAATTTTTAGACATTATATAAATTAAAATTTTTATGACACCATGATGATGCAGTGATTACCTCATTAATTAACGATTTTAAAAAAATCAAAAGATAATGTAAATTATAAGACTTACACTTGTAAAAAACATATTGGATGGGTATATTTAGAACCTTTATCACCTTATCCTAGAAATATATAATTGTGGGACCTTTGATATCCGAAAATTACTTCATAATAATGTAACATTTCATTACATTCCAAGAGTGCCTCTCCTCTCCTCTTATAAAAGGCCCCACCTCTACCACCTTATTCACACCTTCGAAGCCATTTGGCTCAGAAAAAATCCACCCAAATACTCTCTAAAATTCCCTCTTTTACTCCTAGAATCCTCACTTTGGGCATAATTCTTCCCAAGGAAGCTTTTGTCTCAAATCAAAAAGAGATACCCGATTTTAAGGTAATGTCTTCACTTATGTTATTTTGTTTTATTTTGCTTATCCAACCCCTTAAAATCTTTTTATTACTTTATTTTGTAACAAAAACAGTATCTTAAATATACTAGGATGTTGTTATGATAAGGATTTGATTTACACTTACACACACCTTTGTCTAATGGTTAAAAAACATATTGTTTCTGTGGTTGGAGAATTTCTGCCTCACGAAACGATGATTGTTCAATATTCATTTAACACCTCTCATGGTGGCCATTAATATGTCACTATATTTATATATGATATATATTATGTTTATGTTTTCCTTATGCTTATGTATTTCTCATTTATGTTATACCTTTATTATTTCCATTATGGGTAAACGTGATAATTTCATTTTAGGATGTGCGGACTACCGCCCCCTCAAAGTGATTTGAATTGTTAATTCCATATGTGGGATGTATAAAGGATGGAGTAAATGATATTATATATGATATTATACTTGAATTATAATATACATTTATATAATTATTATTTCATTCCATTAAATACGAAATATAAATGAAAGTAGCATTCATGCGTACGTACGGCTTACCGTCTCCATGAACGGTGCATTTCATTTCTTACATCTAAATGTTACATAATATTATGAATGAATGTATATACTAGATATATATGATATATATGATATATAAACCCTGAATATAATTATAGAGATAAGGGATATTCTACCACATAAACAACTTGTAATTATAAGAAGTTTATTTTTGACTCAAGTACCAAAGATCGACAAAACGACTGTTATTAACTTAAATAATTACATAATTTTAATAACATGGTAATAAGTGATATAAAAGGAATAATGAACTTGAAAAAGGTTCTTAATCAATTAGAAATTAACTATAGTTTATTATTCAGGAGGTTAAAGAACGATCGAGTCAAAGTCGGACATGAGGTAAGGGAACTTCTTAACCCAATTTCTATTCTTTGGGTTAATATCCTACTTTCAAATTATGTCATGATATTATTATGTCCTATTTTGTATTTTTACATTCTTTATGTGTACTTATAGTGAATACACATAGTAGATTTATTTTATTTTAAAAAAATTATCTTTGTAAGGGACTTCGTTTCAATCTCCTTTCATTGAGACATATTTTGTTTTATACACAACTTTCTTTTATACGGTGTATAAGCCCCTTTGAATTTTACATTTATTCAAGAGGAAACTTTTTTTATATGAAGAATTTTACTAAATGACAAAAGGGAATGTTTTTTTGTCATACAGATGAGGCGACAATGACTTCTCCGCCGCCGTGACCATTATTTGAGTTTCTACTTTCTCGACAAGCCATAATTTTTTTAAATGAAAAATAATTACAAAGTTTTAATTTTATTTTATTTTGGTATTTAAAATGGTTTTGAAAGTGTTTTTTTATATCAATGTGTTGTATTGATGTCTTGTGATTGAAATGTGGAAATGTTATGTTTCCTTTATGCATGTTTTATGTGATATGATTATGTTATGGTTTATGATATGTTTAAATATTTTCATATAAGGAATGCATTGGACTTAATAAGTGAAGGGTGGAGCCCGCTATAGCTCCTCGATGCATCGGTAGGTCTCATGAGACAAACTAGTGTCTTGGAACAAGGCCTTGAATAAATATTATTTGTAGTCTTGACACAAGGCCTTGGCTATGCAGTTATGATAGTCAGGAATTATGCATTCCATCATTATGAAAGTGGTTATTGATATTGCATGTTATTATTCAACTAGTAGAATAACCATGTGAATAAGTAAATGGCATTATTTCATTTTACTTTTTCCATATTACACTAAAGTTAAAGTTTAAAAGGCTTTTGTTTTATTTATACATTGACTTAAATGTTTATGTTTATTTATGAATGCTTCCGCAATATTGTTATCCTTACTGAGCATCTGAGCTCACCCCTTTTGATGTTTTAATATTTTCCAGGATGCGAAGAAGTATTTTATGAATGACCTGTAGGGGTAGTCAGAAGGGGATATGAGTGTGGAATATGAAGACCATGTTATTGTAGTTTTTCACTTTATGATGTAATGTAACTTTTATGAATGTATCTAGTGTTTCCAAGACTACTAAACTAATCGGTCTTTTGAGACTTGATCTTTGTGATCATGCCAATGTTATGCACTAATGCACCGACTCTGTGTAACTGGGGTCGGGGCATTACAAAAACCATGCAATAAAATATTTAAATGGCTAGGGTTACAATATGAACTATACAACCAGATCCATGGAGTGAATATTTTTACTATGTTTGATTTGAGGTCATGATACCATCAGGTGCATGTGAGACCATCAAAAATAAAACATACAATGTTCTAGAGTACACATGGATTGAAAAACTATCTGGTAATGTCGTTTAACCCTATAGACACAACATTTGTTTTAATGGAAATGATTAATTGGGTTCTCAAACCATTTTTACATTCATTTGTGTTAATCTTCATGGATTATAACTTTGTGTATTCTCACACTCGGAACAACCAGTAAAAAATCACGATATTGTACTGAATACACTAAGAGATTACTGGGTGTATGTTAAAATCACAAATTGATTATTTTGAATTGATAATGTTCAATTATTGGGACACATCATCTCAGAGGCTAGAGTATCCTTTAACCCATAGAATCTAATAGCTATAGTTTTCTTGGAATATCCTAAGAATGTATTTGAGAAATGAAGTTTCTTGGGAATGGATGGCTATTACAATAACTTTATTTAGGACTTATCACGCCTATAAAATACACTCATAGTTTTGACTTAAATGGGTGTGATGTTCTTATGGTGTGAAGCTTATGGAATAACCATAAAGGAGTTGAAAGTGATAATAACTTCTATGCTAATGTTGATTCTTTTAGACCAAAGAAGAAGATATATAGTTTATTTTGATGCTTCATGAATTGGGATAGTAGTAGTTCTAATGTCGGAAGATCAAGATGTATCATAAGTGTCCCTCCCATTGAGTCATAATCCTCATAATTACCCAAAATGTGATATAGATCTATCATTTTGTGTCTATGATTTATTGTTTTGTAGGCATTACATATTGGGAGAGCGATTTGTTGTTAACAATGATAATAAAAGTATGAAATACATTTCCACAGAACATGACATGAATCATAGGAATAACGTGTGGGTAGAATACCATAAATAATTTTATATTGAACTCACCAATATAAAAAGAAAATGGAAAAGAAGTATCTGAATCCTATATACAGATGACTTAGATACATGTTGTCTAAGATGCTAGTAGTGAGTGTCATTTGATATACCTATCTTATGATATGCACTTGGTGGTTCAGAAATATTTTTGGAATCTTATTTTGGTATCTTTGGAAGTGACATAATCTCTTCTAAAAGGGGTAAGGACGAGACAACTACTAGATCATAAGGGCTTTGTCTGGAGGAATATTGTCTCAGGTGATGAACCACTTCCTCATCAGGTTATCAATACAGATGTCATTCTGAACTTTCACAGACCTACCTCACTCTCTACAGATGAACGAGAAGATTTTTTATGAGAATATCATGACTTAATTTAGGAAGTACACCCTAGGATTACCAATACATATCGAGACATATATTTTCAGTATTAGTGTATAGGTCCAAAGAGGTAGATAACAGGTTATATCATATGTTGTTACACCTGTTAACAGGTGAAGGCGAGGCTTCTGAAGATTACAAGATGTTTACCACCACTTCTTATTTCTAGCTTGAAATGGAATGATGGCAACACGAATCTTATGATAGGTTTACCGAGATCCCCATAAGTTAGTGATGCATTGTGGGTGATCATCAATAGGTCAACCAATTTCATGAAAATACTACCCACCTGAGTGAACTTCTCATTTAACGATCTTATGAGGATTTTTATTCAGGATATTTTACACCTTCATGGTGTTCCCCATTCTATCATATCAGTTATAGACACTTGGTTATGTCATTGTTCTAGAAACCATTATAGAAATCACTATGTTCACAGGTTCTACTGAGTATAACGTAACACCCTCAGACCGAAGGGTTCTCTGAGAACATGATATGTGTGCTAAAGAAAATGGTCTAAACATACATCCTTAGCTTTGGAAATTCTTATGAGAAACAATTAACCCTCATGAAATTTTAATACAATAATATATCTTTGGAAACTATTCAGATGGATCCATATGAGGATGTTTATGGAATCAAATTTCATTCACCCCTATACTAGTTAGAAAAATAAGAGGTAGAACTACTAGATCCCCATATTCTTATTATGATACTACAAATCGTGTACAGTTGATTCAAAAGCATATGGCTACAGATAAAACTCAACGAAATTATAATACTCATTGTCATTCCCAACCTCTATATCTCAAAGAGGGACATCAAAACATTCTATGTGGTTTTCCATGATTGGATTATAAATGAACTTGGATATAGGGTAACCTATCACCTCATTACTTTGGGCCTTTTGAGAATGAAATATTCCATGTATTACAATTTTACCATTATCATTTTGACCAATATCATTCATTTAATACCAAGAATATTTTTCTCCAAGTAGATATGTACATTAAGAATAATTCCAGTACATATACTTTATCATATGATAAAGGCTCTATAAGGTAGGTTGATTCCTATAGTATTGGTATTATGGTAGCACAACCTTGTGTAGGACACGAAATTAGAGAAATAGTGGTCGACGTACATCCTCAATGGGTATAAAATTTCCATGGTGATGTTTTACCACCATAAGAAGGGAAAATCAGTGATGATTTATTTTTAATGAGTGGTGGTTGTAATGTCCCAACAATTAAGTTATGTAATAATTATTTTAAATTCTGTCGAACCCTCATTTATATTTTTTTTTCTTCAAACATGATAAACGAGATATTTGGGAACTCAATTTTCATCTAATTAGAAGGTATATAGATGAATTGAGGTTGGATTTAGGTGAAATATCGGATGTGTATTTATATGTATGACATTTATTGGTCTATCCAGACCCCATGCATGCAGTGAATCATTTTTTTCTGATGGAGAAAAACAATATTTCCATGAGATTAATTATATATAAATGATTGAAAAAAATATAGTATGTTTATAAATACTACAAGTTAGGTAAACATCGTGACTCCTTTTCTAAGAGGTTGGATGAATTATTATGATAAAACCCCCCTCTAACCCTACATAGAAACAACGATGCGTAAGAGATTTTCCCTGACTAAACTAAGGTCCTTTGGTTCATTCTACCTAATATCTATTTCCTTCACTATCAATGATATTGTATCCATAAAGGTAACCCCCTCGATCCTCATCCTTCCTTGCATCATTTATATCACCATATTTAGTGCTATTTTTTTGAGATGATATACCCTTTTTTGGATTTTTTTTATTCTTTCAAATTCCCATGTTCTTTATTTATTCAAGGTCCAATACTAGAGAAGGAGAGTACTAAGTAATTTAGTTACGTGTCCAAATGTGTTTCCTTAAAGTTCTTGTCATATTGTATCATGCACCATTATACAGCATGATAGAATATTCTGACATTGAATACATAAAAGTTAATTAACTAATTTAAATTTTGTCTACTGGAACCCTAATAACCCACATATCAATTCCATAGGGTGGTTACCATGACCTGATCCACCACTATGGGTGTTACCTTCATAAAGGCCTAGATACTTATGCCTTACATCCAATTTTAAGTTTTTTATCATGGATGTGGGAACTTATCTAATGGAAATTATTACAAATATATTTAATCCTATATGATTTATGGCATAGATTGCTTTACTGGAATTGAATTTTTTTTATAACATCATTAAAGTGTTATGGATGAGATATCTTGTTAAATGGTACGAGTTCTTGATTGCTAAACCATACATTCATGTCATTATAAGGGTGATAAAAGGGTCCCAACATAAGGACACCATGGATGGTGTCATCATGATTTATAATTAGAATTAAAAATAAATATTAATGTGTTGGGAGTGTTACTTTGATTCATTATAGAATGAAAAATAAGGGATCACCGAGTTAATCACTTATCTTTCCATGATTGATACTGGTTCTTTAGGGGAGTTTCCTTAGATGGTGTCAATTTGAGATAAGGTTATATCATGACAGTAGAGATACTAGATCTCCTATGTTGTATAAATGGGATAGGCTCATAGGGACATAATTAAACACGGATGAGATTGATACATGGGATTCTTCTTTTAGATATCATTGGATGGAATCCTACGTTGATGGGTATTTTGTAATTCTCATGAATGAAAATAGGGGGTCCTCTTTACAGATCACATTGTATGGGCTTAGAATTACCATACTAGAATTTAATGGATGAATTTTATATCAAAAACTAAGAATGAAAATCTGTTATCCTATGGAACTATCTGCTTTGGAGAATAAAATTATTAGGCTTAGTCCATTATTGATATTTAATCTTCAAAGAAAAATTCCTAAACACATATTAAATAATTATTTGTTAAATCCCATTTAGAGATATCCATCTTAGGTTGAATTTTGTAGTGTTAGTTGGGGGTCCCTTGAAGAACATGATCTACCTTGGTTTATTTATTTAGTTATTTATTTAATATTACATTCATAGTTATCATTTTATATGAACAGACTAGAATTTTCATGAAACTATTGGTGGTGGACAACTAAGTATCTCTCACACCCTTTTCTTTCCACCTATAGAACCTTGAAATTCCTCAGGGTTGTAGGGTTAGAAAAAGAGAAGCTCCTAGCTTTTGATGTTTGATTTTTAGTACTAGGATTAGGTATGGGAGTAGAGAACCGAAAATATATTGATGATGCTATTAGAGGAATATTTTAGTATAATTTGTTTCTTAAAAACATGTATGTGGATGTAACCTTATATGTCATGTACTTATTTTTTTTATATAATATCATGACATGATCACCATTTATATATCATATATTTATTCATCTTCGTCCTATTGGCTATATTGGATAATTTATTATTATTATACTCATAATTATCTATTATCATTTACATTAATTGTTTTTATTACGTATCACTATATTACACTTGATAAAGAGTTTAGGGTCTCCCCATAGCCACACCCTAGGCCCTAGTTTCTATTCTAAAACATCTACCAAGTGGGGAGGCACACTTGATGTATTATGGCCAACTATCCTGGGGAACCCCTTAGTGGCTTCCTTGGAGGGACCCTACAATGAAGATGTTCTTATAAGTTGTTTTCACATGAAATTAATTGATGGGAAACTTATTTTTATATTATTTTGAGTAGTATATTTTACCATATATATATATATATATTTACAACCAACATTAATATGGTGGATTGTGTATGGAATTAAAATTAAGGATTAGGTGAGGCATTACCTTATGTGCTCTATTAATTGTGAATTAGTTAACTGAATGAGATTGGAATTGGATTGGTGAGTCATGGGTTGATAATATGGGTGTGCATGTCTAAAAAAGATAGGTAAATATAAAATATTACATCCCCTCAGGTATTGATCTCAAGGATCATTGTACAGAAATTCATTTGGTGTTTATGACACTATTTTAGTTTTATTCATGTGTCACTTGTTTTGAGCATTTTTTATAACCTTTGGGAGTGATGTTTTAATAATACAAACCTTGAAATGGTTTTTATTATTTTTATGGTGCTTAGTTATGAGTGGGAGAGTTATGCGTGGTTAATGGAAAACACTAAAATTAGGGTATTAGTTAATGATAATTGGGTGGATTCATTACATGTGTAACTAAAAGACACTAGATATGAGATGATAATTGGTTATTATGACTAGATGTATGATATGGCATATAGGTTTGTAATGTGAATATTTCTACATAAATATTAGTTCTCATGGATATCACATTGACAATAGTAATGGTGTTGATCCTTTTGTCATTTATGTAGTATTGGGGGTGAGATGATGAATTGTAATGAGAGTGATCATGTTAAACTTTGTTGTAACTATCAATGGATGAGGTACATGTATAGAAAAATGAATTTAACAGATAGTGTATGAAATTTGTAAATTATTAATTTATGTTTTATTAATAAAGTATGGATTTTATAAGGGGTTAGTGGAAATAATAGGTGTCATGCTGCAGAGTCTAGTGGTTTCTTGAATAGTGGATCCAATTTATGCGTAGTATCGACACTCGTATAACTGTATAGTGGTATTGATTTTTTCTTGTGAATTTAGATTTTTTAACTAATATGGTTTATGGGAGATGGATTTGGATACATATAAGGAATGTAAATTACAGTTTTATGGAAGTTTCAAGGAATAGTGTCCATATTGGTTGGTTAAAACACAAGGGAATTTTATTTTTTTATCCCGAAGTGGGGTATAATATGAAAATTTCCATTTGAATAATAAATCTAAGATTGTGGACATATTTAGAAGATTTATTTTCTTACAGGGGTAAGATCATGAGGTTACCAAAATATATATTCCAAAAACTACTTTAGGATAATTATTAAATTTGAAATTTTACTTTATGTGGAAAGTTTACGAAAATTGGGGGTTCAATGTATGGATGGAAAATTATGAATTTTTTTTAGAGTGAACATGTTTTTTACATGACTTATGGGGTTGATGGAAGTTTTGGATGTGTAGGAATTTATCTAGATTAAATATTTTAGAGTAATTTGTGTTTAAAGAGTGAGTTGATGATAATTTATAAGTCTTAAAGTGTATTGGGTGTATTTATTAATGATTATGATTTTTTATTAGGATATTAAGTTTTTTGTGGAATAAATGGGGACCGAAAAAATGTGTGGGTTGTGTTAGTATTGTAAATGGAATGATTCATTGTAGTTGTCTTGGGAGCAGGGAATGAATTTAATGTAATTATTCAATTAGTATATTTTTTTTAAAAAAATGTCTTCATTTTTGTATGTATGTTTTGGAATGATATGTTTCCAAAATAATTAAATGGTTATATTTTAGTGATTTTGGAGTATTGAAATATTGTAACAAATTTTTTTAGCTAATTGTTTACATTTTTTTGTATAGATACCTCTCTGTGTAAGGGTATCCATGAGATTATTGTTTTGTATGTATACATCATTATTTGAGGTTAATAATTTGTATAGGTCATTTGTAATGAATCATAAAGGTAAATTAGTTTTTATATAACCTGGCAAATGGAAATATAAAAGGCAATCTATATATTTATGTGTAATAATAGGGATATATAAATGATATGTAGAGTTACCGTGTGATATGTTAGGGTATCTCTGGATTTTTACTATTTTCATAAGTTAATTTATACAGGCTTCTTATATAAGTAAGGGTCTATAAGGTTGGTGTGTGTGGAAATATCTATACAGAACCTATTTATGTAAATTTTAATACTTATCAAACATTTATGAATAAGGGTCCCATTCATAAGAGTTCATACATATGTGTGGAAATGAAATAGTAAGAGTTCTTCCCAAAATTTCAAAAAACAACTAGTTCAATAATTTTTTTCTAAAATTTATTATTTTCATGTATAAATAGTGGATTTTAGTTGTGTTTAGTAGTTTATGGAGTTTTAAATAATTTTTC
The DNA here is from genome assembly GCA_963277665.1 of Viscum album. Taxonomy (NCBI): domain Eukaryota; kingdom Viridiplantae; phylum Streptophyta; class Magnoliopsida; order Santalales; family Viscaceae; genus Viscum; species Viscum album. The sequence continues at coordinate 1,682,034,452 of OY728135.1, forward strand.
CTATTTTATTCAAAAATGGATTCTCCCTAAAATCTCAATGGATTCATGTGTATCGTGACCTATAAAAATTATCAATGTTGATCTAACAATTTTAAATAATTCTTCCCCAATTTCTTACCCTCCATTTCACCACTAATTTAATTAGACCAAACTAGGGATTGAATGATGATTCCATATAGTTCTGGTGGTATCATTTGTATATCAAGAAGATTTTTATTAGAATAGCTAAAATATATCCTCAGAAGATGATATCACCATGTATTTGTTAATTTTAAGATGTATTTCACTAAAATTAAATAATTTGGGTTTCCCATTGGTTTGGTTAAAATTTTAGGATTTATGTGAATAAGAAATTGGGATTTTTTTTGTCTTTTAATGTTCTAGATTGATACTGAGTGTTCTATGCACCACATTGTTTATTGATTTTAATGTAATGTGATTTTCAATGAGTAATGTCTTGGTTATTTGTAAAATATATATTTCCATATAAATAATGGAATAATTTTTATATTAATGATTTTTGGATAGAAATTCACGTGGATGATGGATTGATGGAGGTAGGGCGTCCTTCCTAGGGGTGAGGGATGAACGAGACTAGAAAATATTATGTGGGGGAAGCCAAGATCACTTTTAATTGAATAACTCCATGAATGAGGTGGGATCTCCCAAAATATCACCCTTAAGGCTATTGAATTTTTTAGGTGTATATGATATGAAATCTCACCACTTCAAGCCATCATCCAGTATTTAAATAAAATTTTTTCATTGATGTTCTTATGGGAAGATGATTGTTTCAATGGCTATAATAGACACGTGGGCACTATCTTGACACCGCGACTATCTTTCTATAAGTGATTGAAGTAAAAATATTGTCCTTATGATATTAGGAAGGATTTTATGGAAATGTTACCTTTCGATATAGAATCATTGGATGTTTATCTATTATATAAAAGTAAATAGTGGATGTTGGGATATGTTTTCATAGACCCTATTTAGGGAATATAAAAGGAATGTGATGTTTAACTTAACGAGTGACCACGTAGAGTCCTGAGAAACCTAATAGGATGTGGAGATAGTTTACTAGAGTTTAGAGTGAGTGTTCCTCCTCCACTATTATACTATTTATTACTTTGGTTTACCTAGGAAATGACATGTTCATAAGGAGTGATGTTAGAGGATAGACCAAAGATAACATGGTATGTGAGATGGGAAGTTTTAAATTTCACTAGTGTGATGTAGGTATGGTTCAATGTATGTGGTCAAATAGGGAATGAGGTAATGAATGTGGGTTTTAGTGTTGTTATAACTCTAAGTGATAGGTGATGAACTAAGAGTTGGGGATATGAGATAGAAGAGATCATGTACGGTTCCTTGATTGTGCATAGACTAGGGGCCTCCAGTGGATTATCTATAATTTTACTGACTCTTTAGAGGGTTGGTTTGATAGAGATGATATCATTAACTTTGGATGTCACCATAAAACCTAAGGAACAATGGTGGGAAACTAGTATGGTTATAGTGTTGAGTCTAAGATGTGTGTTTGATGGTAATCCTAGGAGATATATAACATTTCCTAGTGGATGGTCAACCTATGTTATTAATATATGAGATATTGAAAGGTGGATTTTGGAATTAATAATTATATAACAGTTAAATGGGAGGTTGTTTTCTCAAGATAATTTGTTCAGATATTTCCATGTAGATAATGGAACTTAATGACTAAAGGTGATATTATCAATAATATCCTTTCCATTGTTTCATAACATTTTTTAGTGGATGGAAAATCCATTTTATTAGTATATGAGATATTAGAAGGTGGGTGATGGAATCAATGATTATATAATAGTTTAATGGGTGAATGTTTTTATGAGATAATTATGTGAGCAATTTACATGTAGATGATGGACCTCAATGATTAAATGTGTTATTATAGGGAAGATTCATTCCATTGATTATTATATGAGAGGATTCCTGTTAAATGATGGACTACGATGATTATATGAGAGGTTAATAGGTGGATGCTGACCCCTTATTCAAATTATACATATTTTATTCTCTTGATACTTCCTCAGATTTGGTTATTACACCTGTATCTATGAGACATATAGGATACATCCACGTATAAAGTGGTTACACGTGATATTATGATATGATTGGGATTCATCAATGTATATAGTTCTTAATAATAATTTTTTGAGATTCCATGGATTATACCTATGATTTGGTTATTAAACTTGATAAAAATTTAATTAAATTTGATGGTTGATTCAGACACACTATCCCCAAGTTATATGATGATATGGATGGGTAGGACACACTGTTTCTAATGATATATACATATGAGATTATAGTAATGGGATTCCCTATGTGTGATCATATATAATTCTATATACACATTCAAATTATTCTTGGGATGTACATTTATCTCCATGATATTATGTAACATTACTAGAGGCATTTGGAACTAGATAAAGCTCGTATAGTTGATCTTGGATGTCTCCTTTATTTTTAAGGATCAATAATGTATATTATATTTTTTATTCTACATTATATTTTTTTATTTTTATATCATAAAATTTGAATAAAATGTATCTACAAATTAAAGTGGGGGCTTCATTGACGGTGGCCTACTGTGTCTTACACAACCCTGACTAGAGTATCCACGACACATTATTACCGGAGAAGACCACTGTTTTTTAGGTTTAGGGAAGGAAAATGAAGTATTTTTATTGATATTTTTAGAATATATCAATGGTTATTAGTGAATGGTATGTGTTAATTCATTGATATAGTAATAAAGATTCCATGTATTTTATTCTTTTATTTACTTTTTATACATGTTGTCATGGTGGCTGATCATTCGGGACAAAGTTTTGTATTCTTTAGAATTTTTTTATAGTTTTATTATTTATTTTATATATGTTCCTTAATTACTATTTATGTATGTTATTTTATTATTTCCATTTAATTTTACAATTTATGAGGGTATAGTCTCTCTACAGTGATACAATAGACACTAGGTGCATGTTTACTATCTCTGGATTACAGGGATGCAAATACGATATTTTTAGATGGTATATCTAGTTAATATAAGGTGAACCAGGATGAGGAATAAAACCTATAATTCATCAATAATATCCCCTTTATTATTCTTTTATGGACTATATTAATGATGATCCTTAAAGAACAAAAAAATTCAACTTCTAGCTTCTGAGGGGAATACATCTGTTAATGGATCTCTGAAAACTTCTTGAGGGCCCTCAAACATCAAAGGAGTACTTATGTATTTACCTACTAGAAAATAGTAACCATTTAAGAATAGATATTTTAGAAATATATCACATGAAATTAGTAACCAAAATAAGAAAGGTTCTTATCCTTTTATATGAATCCATGATGCTACTAATTTAAGTAATACCAATCTCCATCAAGTTTAATTTCATGGAATGAGTGTTATATATTGTTGATTATTTCTTCATTGAACACTTCCTTGAATTCTAAAAATGATTCAAATAATACATTTCATGGATTAGATCCAAAGTAAACCAAGAAGGAGGGATATGGCCATTTCATTCATCCCATAGATGCATTAGTAATACATATAGAACTATTATATATACATTACAAGAACATCTAATTCCTATTTTACAATAATACCATATCATATGATATGATTTAAATCTCATGTATATCATTCCATATGATCCCATAAGTTATCTAATAGTAATAAACATCATTTATTTGAATATTCAACAAAAAATAGCAACAAGTTTTGTATAATTTATTATTAAATAACTCATAACAATATAATAATAGTACCATTTATTATAGATTTTAACTTTTTAGTATATAACAATTATCACACCTTAAAATATATTTAGAATTACATGGATAATTTATATTTCATATATCATTTCTTCATGAACGAATAAAAATTAATTTATTCAAACCACATGTCTAAATTTTCTTACATGATCCCTTCCCAAACATTAATTTATTTCATTTATACATGTTAATAAATTTTCAAAATATAACGAAACAAAATCGCATAAAAATCACATGGAAAATTTATGTATGATGCAAAAAAATTAATTTTCTTTATTTTGGGGTTTTTTATCAAATTTTATGAATTTTAATAGGATGAAGTTGAAAAGGAGTTTATTTTCTAGAAAAAATATATGTATTTTGTCTTTTTGAAAATAAAACCCTTATAATAAATCGTTACACTTTGATTTATTATCATGATGGAAATTTTTCACTAATTATTTGACATAGAGATAATATTAACCAATAGTCATTGTATCATGTGTATTGTAATGTTTTTAAATAATTGTGTTTTAATAATTTAAATTACACCATAAAAACAATTGGGGAATTACTTTACTATTATGGTTAGGGGTTGTGGGGTAAATCATTATGTCATAGTTTTGGGTAATGATTTATTGGATTTAATAATTCTGTGTCATGATATTTTATTTAATAAAAGATAATTTCTATGTGATCATAATATTTTAGATGCAAAATGGATACTAATGTTTTAGTTAATATGGATTCAACTCTAAAATTTAGAGTCTTGGTGCATTAAAGAATAATAATGTTCATTGCACTATAATGTTAAATGATATCATTAAATGTGAATAGTTGGTTGTTCAAATATATGGTGGATGATAATAAGGGTTTTTTACTTTTTGTTTAGATTTCCAACAATTTTATTCCAACAGAAGCATAATGATGCCTATTTATATTGTGACATTATAATTCTATATATTTAAAAACTCAAGTTATTTTCCAATTTCACTCTTTGTCTTATTATTCCAAATGGATTTTAGTGATTCTATGGAATTCATAAATGTTTTTATACTATTTTTGGAAACTATTATTTAATTATCTTATAAATATGAGTTATCATTGATTGATGTAAGGACAACTTGATTCGTCTCACATTTTTCATTCCTTAATTCATCATGAGGAGGTAGGGGTTTTGATTGACTTGTTTTATTTATTGGAAATTTAAGAATGGTTGTTTATTTTTTATTTATAATTCTAAACCCAATAAATTGTTTATAAATCTACATTCATTCATAAATTAGTGAAACATGTTTTCATTAGTGGTAGGTGACTTATAAATTCTTCTTTTATTTACTATTGTTAACATAAATTTGGAATTGTTATTTTTTGTTTTGATATATTCTTATATTTGACCTAATTTTTATAAATAAAATATCATTTTAGACAAGTATTATTTTTATTAGTATATGTAATATAGTTATTTTTAGTGTTTGTTCTCTAGAACCAACTAAATTAATATTTATAATTTCCATAATATAAATAAATATAATATAAAATGATGTTATTTATTATGAGTAACATTATATTGATATTTTCATTAGTGTATTTTTTTCATCGATATGTTGTATTATAATGTTTCTATAATTATAAACTAGAGAAATTATGACATTATTATTAATCATATGAGTTGACGAGTAAATACCTGTTTCGTAGGAGAGTTCAAGGAAGGCATGACTTGATTCAAGAAAATAAACACCAAAACAGATCACAATGATACATAAATGTCTATATTCATGAAGATATAAGACCTTTGTGAATCATGAAACCTCACCAAGTCCCACAACCATAGTGACCCAAAGTTAGTAATGTCCATATAACAAAAATATGATTCACGGAGGTCCCTGATTCATGGTGAGGTGGAATCCATAATTTATGTGCAGTATATGTATGTTTATAGAACACCACTTCCATCATAAAGGCCACAATCATTCCCAAAATAGATGTTCTCACCTCTAATAGTCCTAAAAATACCTCTCCATGTTTTAATTTTGAATTAATGGCACCTTTTAACTTCTGAAACAATGTCTAAATACGCAAATATCTAAATTTCCTATGAAAGAGGGGAGTTGGATTTCCAAACATTGATTTTTTTGGAAACTATATCCAATGGGATTTTTGAGAACCACAACCATTGTTGGAGATGAATTTCATGAAATTAAATGCATTACACATAAAAATAAATCCCATTATATCTCTTCAATTTTAATGAGATAATATTTCTTCATGAAACCAACCCCATGGGAACCATGACTTCACTATAATGTGGGACCTACCTTTTTCATAAAACATAAAACATAATGAGAACCCTGTCCTTTTTGAAGTTTTAAAATTTATGATATCCTAACAAACACAAATCCCATGAACCAACCTCTCTATTGTAACTCCTTTAATCCAATAAAATTTTTCAATAGTATAGTGCCCTATCCCTATGAACAAATCCGAAATAGGTTCATATGAACCTCAAATTATTGTGTATCTAGTATTATCACCCATTTTGTCTTCCCCCATTAGTTCACAAATGGCACATATCATTACATTTCCCTCATATACTAATAATTGGTACTCGAATATCCACTTTCTCCCAAGAATAGACAACATAAATTCAGATCCCATGATTGGAACTCATACATGGTAGTGTTTATCCCATTCTCCACCTAAAAGGAAATGAGTTGTTGGAATATAATTCCTGAGAGTGGTATCGTCGTGGGAAACTTTTGACCATTCCAATTAGAGGGGCCTTATTATATATCATCCTCTTTAAAAGGTAAATTGAATCCCTCTATGAATATATATTCATCATACGAGCTCCACGACTAAAAATAAATTTCCTAACATCCTAGTTTTATAAAATTAAACATCCCGACAAAAACCTCAACACATGATTTTATATTGTTTCCTTTCCATATTTGGTGAACATAAGAGGGCCATGTACAATAATCATGGGACACCTCCTTCTTCCCAACCATGGCATTATCATCATATATCTAGAGTAAAATATGTGTATTCCCCACACCATCCCTCATTGAATTTCTATCCATAACATGAGCATCCATACCACATGATGTTAAACTACATAAATCAATCCAATCAAATGACCTTAAACCATGGGATTATCCTATATGGGTTTTCATACCTGCCACCAACATGGTATATAGGACACCTCCACGTGGTTCAATCATGAAATCCTGTAAAAATTTGGGATACCTCCCTAGGGTTCAATCCTATAACCCTAATACTCCCACTATATATGAAAATTTTATCATCTTTCCTTAGGGGGCACATTTTATCACCACTATATCCAAATGTCTGATCATTTTAACCTGGGGAATTTAATTTAGCACAATCATATCTCCAAGTGTGATCATCCTACCTTGGGGGAACACATTATCACTTCTATATATCCACGTGTGACATTCTCCCACTTTGGGGAAGAATTTATCACCAACATATATCCATGTGAGATCATCTCCCCCTATGGTGGAACAATTTATCAACACCATATCCCCAAGTTTGATCATATCCCCCATGTGGGCACAATTTATCACCATCATATTCCACAATGTGATCATCTCCCCCATAGGGGTATACACTATCCCCACCTATCATGACCTGTCCTCGGGACCCGTGCCGTGACTACCCCAAGCCGGCCTTCCATAGGCCAACGGATGGCGACTAACACCAAAGGCGTAAAACCCTATACTCAGAAGGCATTGCCTTTATAAAAGTAAAAAAACACAACAGAGTATGCAAAAGAAGTAAGAACTATGTAATATTGAATACAAAAGTAAGTGATGAAAGGAAAAGGGGCCGAAAATACAAGCCCAACAGTAAGTACAATACAAATGAAAAGCTAGTACAACTGCAGTAATGTAAAACTGCAACCACTAAGTCATCCTCCGGGAATCCCACCTGAAGGGTGGGTACAGATGGCCTCCTCAGCACCTCGGGTCTGGTCGTCCGCTCCACGTACGTCTCGCCAAGTGGTCCACCTCTGGGTACCGTCCACCACCACAAGATTCTACCACGATCAGTGTTGTCCGTCATCTACATCCAACACAACGTAGTGCGGGCATAGCCCATGTAGGGGTGAGTATAATGATACTCAGTAGGGACCCCGAGACCCCCGAAGGTCTCCCAGAATCCATGAAAGATAAACCACAAAGGAAAGATACAATCACGAAGTACCAACCAGCTCTACTTAGGTATATTCCCATACATATTCATAAGTCATCAAACCTAGTTCGGCTCCAACTTTGGAGCCCAAGAACAACCCAGTCCACACATGAAAGAAGTCAATCACACTGATGGTAATGATTGAAAGTCAAGACTCAGCTCACACAGGTATACATCTTTCAGGAAACGATAGAGATGATCAGATGTAGTCACTAATTCATCAAAGCTGTCGGACCCACATAGGATACTAGACTAGCTAAGCTTTCGGACCCACGTAGGATACTAGACAAGTTACTATGTCAGACCCACGTAGGATACTAGAACAGAAGTCAAACTATTGGACCCACGTAGGATACAAGAACAATAGTTATCGCCGTCGAACCCACGGAGGATTCCAGAATGATAGTCATCGTCGCCGAACCCACAGAGGATTCCAATAAGGCAGTCCTTGTTGCTGAACCCACGAAGGATTCCAGTACGGTAGTCATCGTCCCCGAACCCATGAAGGATTCCAGTAAAATTTTCGTCGTCACCGAACCCATGGAGGATTCTAGTAGGGTAGACGTCGTCGCCGAACCCACAGAGGATTCTAGTGTAGTAGACGTCGCAGTCACAGTCGTAGTCATCTCTAGGGTTCCCACACATAGCATGCTTGATTCTTGGAGGGTCCGCTCCACGAGAAAAGGATTCAATACATAAACTATCACAAAGTTCAGAGTTTATGTATCCTGAAGTTCCGTCTCTTCAAAAGGAACCGAATGTGACAGACGGTGCGTCAATTGGACGCCAGGTCTGAGAGATATTGGCTTTTCCGTTCTAGGGGCCCAGTTGGAAATACGCTCATTCCAAACCCGACCATTTTTCAAAGTCGTCCAAAACTCAATTATAGTATCGAAAAAGGAACACTTCATCACGAGGTTCCCAATTCCACAGACAGCGTGTTGATCAGACGCACAGTATTTAAGTTATTCACGTTTAAGTGAAAACGGGCCCAGCCCGTTAAGCCCAGTAGGCTAGCGGGTCGGCCCGACCTCATTCGGTGGGTCAGACCCGGCAGAGGGTCGGACTGGACTGGTGAAGTGTGCGACATGGACCGGCCCGAGGGGAAGTGGCCCGGCATAGCCCGTCAGGGCACGACACGACCCGGAGCGGCGCGGCCTGGTCCGGCAGGCCGCGGCTCGGCCCGGCTGGTCGGGCGCTGCGGGGGGGGGGGGGGGGGGGGGGTTCTTCCACACACGGCTAGAGCGCGGTCTCCACCTTCGCACATCGCCACCTTTCCAACATGGTCTCCATCACAAATAAAAGAAACTACAGAGGGTCATCGGGCTATGTTCGTTCGGCCCGTGCCCTCCGCATTAGGTGACATCAATTGGTCCGAAGTTATTCTAAAGAATTCAACACAAACGAGACAATTTATTCACTTATAAATTATACGAAACCCCTTCGTTGAAATACGGTTCGTGGTAGTTGGGCATTGTAGAAAACAGCGTCGCGGGGAGACGACATCAACTCGTTGACGTCAGGGAAAAAGGAGCTGAGGATGGCGCATCATGGGTGTTCCTTGTGGGTGGCTCCTTCTCCTTTGGCTTGGCCGAAGATCGAAGGAGATGATCATCATTCTTTGGTGGTTCTTCATTGGAAGGACAGTGTTCTTCGTCGAATAATGAAGCTCTCCTAATTCTCCAGAGGTTCCCCCACCAAAAATATTTTCTAAGCCAATATTATAATATACTTCCCAACTTAAAAAAAATTCAATGCAAATCAAAATAATTCAAAAGCGGAGATGTGCCAATTAATTAATAAGGATATTAATTAATTGTGTTGGCAGAATTAGTGAGAGGGAGGTGGAGGGTTTAAAATTTAAAATAGAGGAGTTAACAAATTAATTAAACGAGGGTGTTAATGGGGTTAAGGGGAGTTATGGGGAGATGAAAGGTTTAGGGAATGTGTGGGTCCCACCACACTAAATCCTCTCATGGGAGGTTATGTGGGTGTGAGAACCACCTCTAACTCCTATTGGGAGGAAATAACCACCATCCATAAATAAATTTCTGCACTACAAATATTATTTATTTTATTCTAAATCCTCATAAATTAATTTTCAACCCGCAAAAAACGCAACTGCAGTAAAGGTCCCATTAGAAGAATACCGGTGCTTTGAGTTCATCGGTGCCCTTAAATTTTGATTCCGAGCACCGGTTCAAAAGATAGGAAAACCCACACGTACATTTACTAAACGTACCTGAACAAAACTTCAGAAATTGATTCCTAGCACACCGGGCCTCAGAATCAAGTGCCGACAGAAACCGTAGAATCGTAAAATTCCAAAGTATTTAAGAAAAATTTTTCCTTGAAATTTATAGGTCTTTAAATTACTCCCACCACATGGATTTACGTCCCCGTAAAGCTACAACACAAACTATGGAAAAAAATGAGGGTATTGAGCTCACGTTTGAGCCTCCCGATCCCAAGTGCTCTCCTAGAGGTTCCTGTGCTGCCAATGAATGCGCACTAGAGGAATCGACCACCCACGTAGGACCTGATCATGTCGATCCTCGATCTCCACCGGGGCCTCCGTGAATGTCGCCCTGTCATCGATTTCCGACTCCCAGTGTTAGATGATCTCAGACGGGTCATGCATGTATCTCCTCAGCTGAGATACGTGGAATATGTCATGCACCCGGTGCAACTGAGGTGGAAGGGCCTAGAGGTAAGCCACCTCGCCTACTCTTATGAGGACCTGGAAAGGTCCGATGAAACACGAAGATAACTTGCCGCCCCGACCAAATCTCCATAGACCTCGTCGAGGTGAGACCCGTAGGAAAACGTGGTCGCCATCCGTGAACTCCAATGGTCTCCATCTCCTATCAGCATAGGACTTCTGTCTGATCTGTGCAGTCTTCATCCACTCTTGGATTATTTGAACCTTCTCCGTCGTCGCCTGAACCATCTCTAGTCCAACAAGTGTTGACTCCCCTGGGTTAGTCCAGCACAGTGGTGATCTGAAGTTTCTGTCATACAGTTCCTCATAAGGGGCCATCCTAATGGTGGAGTGGTAGATGTTGTTGTACGCAAACTCCACCAAGGGTAATTGATCCTCCCAGCTGCGAACAAAGTCGAGGTCACATGCTCGGAGCATATCCTAGAGAGTCTAAATGGTTCTCTCAATCTAACCATCCGTCTGAGGATGAAAGGCGGTGCTCAGACGTAGCTGTATCCCGAATGCCTCATGCAACCCCTTCCAAATCCGGGAAGTAAATCATGTGTCCTGATCAGAGATGATCATCGATGGTACACCATGAAGTTGTACGATCTCTTGTATATAGAGGCATCTCCATCTCTCTACTGAACCCTTCTATCTGATCGGTAGAAAGTGGGCTGACTTGGTGAGTCGGTCAACGATCACCCAGATAGAGTCGTGCCCTCTGGATGTACGTGGAAGTTCCACCACGAAATCCATGGATATCCCATCCCACTTCCACTATGGGACCACTAAGGGCTATACCAAGCCTGCTGGTACCTGGTGCTCTGCCTTCACTTGCTGAAAAGTGAGGCATCGTGAAACGAACTCTGCTACAATGTTCCCCTTCCCAGGAGTATAGACTATCTCTAAGTCATAGTCCTAGAGGAACTAAAGCCAACATCACCGTCTTTGGTCTAGGTCCTTCTACAAGAAGAAAAACCTGAGACTTTTCAGATTAGAGTAAACCTATAACTATTCGCTCAACAAACAATGGGTGTGACTAGCCATTTGTAATGAACTAGACTACACCATTTTTCGCTTACGTCCTACAAGAGCTGCTAAGATTTCTCCTTTTCAAAAAAGAGAAATCTGGTCTCATCCCCTGGATAAACCAAGTCCTTTGCCTAATACAGTCAATCCTAACATGAACTGTACTATTTCGTTCCATGGGAAACCTCGTAAGGCCTAGATGCTACTATCAAAAGATCCAACCATTACTATCGCCTCCAAGGGTCGAGTCACACTATCGGCAGCAGCATGTGGTCACTGGGTCTCCTCTAGTAGGAATCTCGAAAGTGAGGGTCAAGTAAACAGTTTTAACTGGAACCTCTTAGTATCAACCATACAAAAAGGATAGGGAAGAGAACGTCACGAGTAAAAGTGTCTTTTATTACTACAACTCAAAGTACAAAGACAAAATCATCCACAAAAAATGACAACAATGAAGCTAGTCCCACTTCTATCAACTTGCTACTCGATCAGCTCCTTTGCCACGTCCGATCGATCCCGAAATACCTCAACGTTCGAACCTATACCTCTGCCTAGGAGGTCCCTATACTGCCTACTGCTCATCTGAGGGGCGGGTCGGGTAGTGTCGAGCAATGTGACCCTGTCCGCCGCATGCATAGAACTGCCTCTTCCACGTATAGCTGGCTCTGTTTCATGTGCCCCGCACTACTGAACCTATATCATGAGATCACCCACCTGATGGCCTGGTCCGCTTGGACCTCTGCGTCAACAGTCTACTGCCGGCTGCAGAAAACTCGGTTAAGTGTTGTCCTGCGGAGGGTCTCGCCACGGGTGACTGCTCAGCGAGAAAAATATCCAATAGGAGGGCTCTCTAAAACACCCCCTCATACGTCAGGATGTTGAGGGAGATCATCAAAGCCCTGATCTCATGCCTGAGTTCCTTCTCGATGGTTTGGGCCCTGAAGAACGGGTCTTGTACCATATCTGTGGAGTAGTGTGAGAGGTCAGTGAACCTCACTATGTACTGAACTACTATCATGCTGCCCTGTTACAGATGAAGTAACTCCTGAATCTACACCGCACGAAGGGTTACTAGTACAAACTCTGCCCAGAAAAGGATCTCGAAGTCTGTCTAGAGTAGTGATGCCTCGTCATGCACGTGGAGCATCAGGCTCTACCATCTTCCTGACACTGCATGAAGGAGACTTGCGGCAAGGATCACCATGAGGTAGGCTGGTGTCTCTACCAATATGAAAACTCTGACGATAGTCTCCTACCAATCCTCAGCTACCTGGGGGTCCATCTCTCCCCATAACCTGGTCAGCCTCTGTCGCTGTAACTCGTGAAACAAACTCATACGACGTTCACTCTCTGCTGTTGGGGATGGTGATATCGGTGGCCCAACGGGTAGTAGTACTACTGGTGCCTCCGCTGTGATGGGGCCCTGCACCGAGGCCTCATCACTCGGTGGGCTACCATCTCATACGTAACTCGGAACCCTAGCTAGCTACCTTCGTGGGGCCATCCTAAAAAAGAAACAGGTGCTCCATGGTTTAAATAGTATACCTGGTAAGCTGACACAAAGTAATCACAAAGAAAACTTTTGAAACAAATATGCAATCAGAGTTTTCGTGCAATGAGTCGGAAATCAGAGGTAAGGGTCATGGTGTATGGATACGTCATCCACCACTCCAACACTGGACTCCCTGGACAAATAACCACACTCAATACTCTTAACACTATTTCTTCATAGAAAAGAATAATCAGAGTCCTAAGTTCTAGGGTAGAACTGACACCTATAATACCAATTTTTCACGACCCGTCCATGGGGCTCGTGCCGTGACTACCCCAAGCCCACCTTCCATAGGCCAGGGGATGGAGACTAGAACCAAAGGCATAAAACCTCATACTGGGAAGGCATTTCGATTATAAAAGTAAACAAACACAATAGAGTACGCAATAGAAGTAAGCACTATGTAATATTGAATACAAAAGTAAGTGCTGAAAGGAAAAGGGGCTGGAAATACAAGACCAACAGTAAGTATAGTACAACTAAAAAGCTAGTACAACTGCTGTAAAGTAAAACAACAACTACTGAGTTGTCCACTGGGAATAACACCTGATGGGTGGGTACAGATGGCCTCCTCAGCACCTCGAGTTGGATCGTCCACTCCGTGTACGTCCCTCTATGTGGTCCACCTCCGGGTACCATCCAGTTCCACAATATTCTACCACGATCAGTGATGTCCATCGTCTACATCCAACACAACGTATTGCAGGCATAACCCGTGAAGGTGTGAGTGTAATGATACTGAGTAGGGACCCCGAGACGCCCGAAGGTCTCCCAGAATCCATGAAGGATAAACCAAAAAGTAAATATACAATCACGTAGTATCAACCGACTCTACTTAGGTATATTCCCATACATATACCTAAGTCATCAAACCCAGTTCGACTCCAACTCTCGAGCCCAAGCACAACCCATTCCACACAGGAAAGAAGTCAGTCACACCGATGGTAATGATTGAAATTCAAGACTCATCTCACACAGGTATACATCTTTAATGTAACGATAGAGATGATCAGATGTAGTCACTGATTCATCTAAGCTGTCAGACCCACGTAGGATACTAGACCAGCTAAGCTGTCGGACCCACGTAGGATACTAGAACAACTACTATGTCATACCCATGTAGGATACTAGAACATAAGTCAAACTGTCGGACCCACATAGGATACAAGAACAGTAGTCATCGTTATCGAACCCATGGAGGATTCCAGTACGGTAGTCGTCGTCACTGAATCCACGAAGGATTACAGTACGATAGTCATCGTCACTGAACCCAAGGAGAATTCTAGTACGGTAGTCATCTTCACCTAACCCACGGAGGATTCCAGTATGGTAGTCATCATCGCCAAACCCACAGAGGATTCCAGTATGGTAGACATCGTCGCAGAACCTGGGGAGGATTCTAGTATGGTAGACGTCGCAGTCGTTGTCACGGTCAGCTATATGGTTCTCGCACACAACACACTCGATTCTGGGAGGGTCCGCTTCTTGAGCAAAGGGGTCGATACATCAACTATCATGATGTTCAGAGTTGATGTATCCCGAAATTCCGTCTCGTCAAAAGGAACCCAACGCGACATACATTGCATCAATCAGACACCTAGTCTGAGAGATATTGGCTATTCCCTTCTAGGGACCTGGTTGGAAATACGCTCATTCCAAACCCATCCATTTTTCAAAGTCATCCAAAACTCACTTAGAGTATCATAAAAGGATTGATTCGTTGCAAGGGTCCCAGTTCCGCAGACGGCGCATCGATCAGACGTGTGGTCTTTAAGTTAATCACGTTAAAGTGAAAATGGGCCCGACCTGTTAAGCCTAGTAGGCTGGCAGGTCGGACCGGCCGGGGGAAGTGTGCGACCCGACCCGAGGGGGCGTGGCCCAGACCGGAGGGGCGTGGCCCAGCTCGTCGCGGCGTAGTCCGGCCTGGCCCGGCTGGCCGCGGCTCGGCCCGATGGCCGAGCGCTACGAGGGGGGGGGGTCTCTCAAACCGGCAGCGCTGCCCTCCTATCCGACCGGACGAAGCTGGCCGGACTTCCCGGCACGAGCGGGCCGTGGTCCTTCGGTGCAGCACCAGTGAGTGCCGTGTCTCCTTCATCCCGGCTGGCTGACGAGCCAGCTGGTTCGCCGCCGAAGCGGCCCGCAGAGCACATGCCACAGTTCTCTACAGCGTGGCGCCCCTTGTGGCACTATGGTCTCCCTTTGGCCTGGACAGCTTTAGTCGGCCGGTTCTCCTTTGGCCGAGTGGCCCGCAGTTGTGGGCCGCGGTTCTTATGCACGTGGCCGATGCGCAGCCGCCGCCTTCGCTCATCGCCACCTTTCTAGTGTGGTCTCTATCACAAATAAAAGAAACTACGGAGGTTCGTCGTTCCGTGTTCATTCAGAACGCGCCCTCCGGGTTAGGCGGTGTAAATTGGTCCTATGTTTTCCAAAAAATTCAACACAAACAAGATAATTTATTCACTTATAAATTATATGAAACCCCTACCTCGAAATAAGGTTCGCGGTTGTCAGGCATTTCCAAAAACAACGTCACGGGGAGAGGGCATCAACTCGTTGACGTTGGGGAAGAAGGAGCCGAGGATGGCGCGTTGTCATCATTCCTTGCGGTTGGCTCCTTCTCCTTTGGCTTGGCCGAATATCAAAGGAGACAATATTTATTTCTTCGGTGGTTCTCCGTTGGAAGGACGGTGTTCTTCGTTGAAGAATGAAGCTCTTCTAATTCTCGAGAGTTCCCCCCAAAAAAAAATATTTTCCATGCAAATATTATAATAGACTTCCCAACTTTAAAGAAATTCCATGAAAATCAATACAATTCAAAAGAGGAGATGTACCAATTAATTAATAAGGATATTAATTAATTGTGTTGGAAAACTTAATGAGAGGGAGGTAGAGGGTTTAAAATTTAAAATAGAGGAGTTAACAAATTAATTAAAGGGGGGTGTTAATGGGGTTAAGGGGAGTTATAGGGAGATAAATGGTTTAGGGAATTTGTGGGTCCCACTACACTAAATCCTGTCATGGGATGTTATGTGGGTGTGGGCCCCGCCTCTAACTCCCCTTGGGAGGAAATAACCACCATCCATAAATAAAATTATGTACTACAAATTTTATTTATTTTATTCTAAATCCACAAAAATTAATTTTCAACCCGCAAAAAACGCAACTGTGGTAATGGTCCCCTTAGGAGAATACCGGCACTGCGAGTTTATAAGTGCCCTCGGATTTTGATTCTTAGCACCGATTCAAAAGATAGAAGAACCCGCATGTACATTTACTGAACGTACCCGAACAAAACTTCAGAAATTGATTTTGGGCACACCGGGCCTCGGAATAAAGTGCCATTGGAAACCGAAGACTCGTAAAATTCCAAAGTATTTATGAAAAAAATTTCCTCTAAATTTTCGGGTCTTTACACCACCATATTCCTATGTGTGACCATCCTCCCCATTGGATATCACTTAAAGGCTATCGTAATAATATGTTCACCTTTTGACCCATATTTCTCAACATGATTTTAAAATTGAGACCCTCATATCTGTATATTAAATTAAACATGTGAAAAAACTATATCCATAAGATATTAAACTTGTGACCCAACTATCTCCATAATAAATTAATCATATGACCTACCTATCCCTGAAATACATTAAATCAATGACCCTCCCAAAATAGCGTCCCAATAAACTAAACATGGTGGTCCTAGAATAAAACTTCATAGATGCCTTATGCACCAATAATCAAATAACCCATGTTTGAGACATGATTCCTTGGTTTAATCACCCATGATGCCTCAAATATGTTATTCTCTAGACCAAAAAAAGAGAAGACATTAAACATTACCCACATGACAACCCTTTATAGAGTTCTATAGATGCCCAATGTAACTATCTAAACAAAGTGAACATTTATTTCTTTTAAAGATATAAGTAGTGTAACTAACCATTTCCCCCTTGATATGACACTGAGAATAATTTTCATGATCCTGGATCAAATCTATGATGGAGACCTGAATTGGGAAATGAGATCCAAGGGGGAACTAAGGAAGAGAGAACTGACATCCCATCACCCATTTCACTCAAGGATCCAACGTAATAAATTAAAATTATGAAATCTTGCCACCATTGGAAAGTGGGATTATATGGATAAAAAATAACATCACCATCCTGACATGCGATACCAACTAAACTTGTCAAAAAAAATGGTAAACCCAATGTGAATATCTTCCCCTTAAATTATGTAAACTAGTAACATTATGGGACCATTAGATTTAGATTTAACTAGATCTTGGAATTCCATGGCATGTCTTGTCTAATGAGCTATGGGCCTAGAAAGAACCTCTCAAAAATCATGGGAAGATAACATTGTGGTACTTCTGTCTTTGAAGTCAAAAAAGTGGTGCCTTTTCAGCTTCAGAAATATTGGATGATTATGGGAAGTTGGTAATCACTAGATATGTAATTTTGGAATATTCCATGATCCTTACAATAATCAAGTAACAATAGGGTGATGACCAATTCCAATATTCATGGGGGTAGGAAGAATGTGGGTGTGGAAATCCCGCACAATTATTTCCCTATCATGTAACCCACTACTTCTTTAGTTATAGGGAATCCATTCCCTCATTTCCCCCACTGATATTTTTCATAGGAGGGTGATTAATTCCCTTATTTATCAATATGAACATTATGGGGTGATTCATATAGGGATATGACCCCCAATATCCCTATGAATCTACACCTCACCAATACCACTTCCTTGAAGGTCTGCGTAGAATGAAACCACCCCACATTTTAATGGAAAACTACTTCAAAATTCTCTCACTTAAGTGTTATGATATATCACACTCTATAATTAGGAGGTAAGGGATGTTCAATATTAAAACATAGTAGTCATTTCTCAGAAGCTACCCAATAGGGCACCTAACTAGTCCCATCAGTGCTAATACTGACTCGTCTGATAGCTCAATCAGTGGGTTGACCCCATCCACACTCAACTGACCTTAGTTCATGGTACCTTGAATAGTTTCCAAATATATTCCACGAATATTACCAAAATAATGAATTGTACATATATTTAGTGTCCTCTCCACCACTGGAGTATCCCATCATGTTCTTGCAACTATAGAGAGGGGATATGTCTTTACCTGTATTGGGTCAAGACCTCATCTACCTCTCAGGTAGACCAGGTTGACTCTCTTAGTCTCTTGTACAACCCAAAACCATTACGAGTCATCCTAGAATGAAGAATATAGTATGAATTTCTTCTCAAAACGCCCAAAAACTAATGAAAAGTTCCTCCCCATACTAATTATATTCCCTATTTTGATGATATATCCTAAGGCAAGAGGGTGAACAAGAACAATGGTGGTTGTTCTTAGGGAGCACATTAAAATAATCATAGAGGGAACCCAAGAAAATCATAACAAATTTTATAAAATGAATTCCCATTCTTCTAGAGGTACTACCCCATGAATCCTCATGTTACTGCTGACCTATGAAACATCAAAATTACAGAATAATAAATGTGGGAAACTTCATCACTACGTTCAGATCTAGGGGAAGAAGACCATTAATTGAGGATAATAATCAAATAATCTAAGGTCCAAAAAATCCCTAAATCATTGGATGGGTACTTTCTGGTGGAGAAAATCCTTCCCTCATTATTTGGACTAAAAGTGAAACCATCTCCATTATAATCAATTTCCCTCCTCTCAACCTTCACACTGGAAGATAGACAGATGTAATGTTAGGTTTAATACACTCCGATGATTGTGAGACACCAATAAGAACCAAAAAGATATTGTTTATATCACACATGATGAGGTAGTAAGTACCCCATCCTATATAAATATTATATTGAGTTTTTCCAAGCCTCCAAGATATATTACAAAGTGTAGTAGAGATTTGGACCACATAGTTCCCACACTCCTGGTAAATTAGATGCAAAACAACTCTTCATCAGTACGATTGTTATTTTCTCATCCGTCTATATTTGTGGATTTGGATGACCAGTTCTAGGATCGTCCACATGGAAATTAATAATTGGAAATTTGGATACTCATGTTTTTTGACTAGAAAGAAGCCACATTATTCCACCTATAACTATATATTTTTATCATAAAGCCCCTTACTAAGGACCAGTTGGTTTAATTCCACAAGAAAATTTGGGAATCATTCAACCACCATTTGGACCATCACTTGACCTAACCAGAACTCTATGTGCACCTAAATTATATTCACCAATAACGAAAGAGTATAGATATTTAATCACTCTATGTATCTAAACAACCTAAATATTATGGTTACTTATAGTCTCGTAAGTGTACTTGTGTCCCGATTCTTATCATACTCTTGTGTGTCATGCTAGATTTAGCACAACATGTGTGGTTCATCGAATGGGGTAGCATTATGCTCTCCATTTAATCCATATCCCATTCTAACAATAAGACTATTAGTATGGTCCATCCAATAATAGTGAAAATTCATCTTAAGACATATCCATTTGGAATTTCACCACCATTGAGCATCCGAAGGATCAAATAATTTAATCACTAAAATATGTAATAATAGTGAAATCAATCCTAAAGGGGTGTCATAATACAAATAAGATCCCTTAAGGGGAACTCAATTTTATTAAAATAGATTTTTACTATGCCTTGGGTTTACACAAATGATATAATGGTGTTTGATTGATGATTTTTCAAAAAATCCAATGCGGCCTATGGGATTACCAGCCATCGAGGACTAAAACAAAGACAAAGTCAAATGGAAGGATGTTCACCTTGATCTAGGAGATATAGGGTTACATGAGGACTAGTGGAGAGCATATGTATGACCAATGATAGGGCCATGATAATGTAATTAGGGACATAAACACTCCTCCTGATAGGACCCCAATCCCTCTAGTATATGAATCCATATTTCAACTAGGTGGATCTACTTATTGGATCTTGGAAGAAGCTCGAGATATGTAAAATAACAGAGATATGTGTCACCCAGTCCCTCTATGTAGTTCACCATTCCCCCTCTGGATCCATGTTATATAGTATCCTGAGAGGATAATATGAAAAAAAAACTAATGACCAAAAATAATCACCAGGATTATGTGATAGCTACTCATACTTCCAACATAAGGCCTTGAGAGTGAGATATGTATCATTTACAATCAAGGTAAATCCTAATCCATCTTGGTTAAAATCAATGATCCCACCAAAAGAATTAAGCAATATGAGTCTCACCCAATTTAATGTTACATGTGATCTGCTACAACATATAACCTACTTCTCTTCATGGTGTGGCCCAATTTTTTAGAAACCAGTGAAACAATAATTTTCCAAGATCTGATGTTTTGTATAAATACTATAACGTCCCACATTCATGTGGTATAAACAGATTGAATCATGATCGATTTTGGGGTAGGTGGATCTCCACAAAAATTTACTCAACTATTTCAGATATATCTTTTAATAGAACAACATCGCCGACCTCTGCAAATGTAAATTGTGGAATGATGAGTGTTTTGCTGACATCATTAACTAGTGCAATGGAGTCACATACTCACTCAACATACTACCTTTTCATGAAATTTTGTTCATGATGTGTATGGATAATGTTAAAATTTAAATTTTCCTTAACCTCATATCATTTAATTATCCAATATTATTTCAATATTTTTCTCTAAATGTCCCGTTTCTGGAAGAATCCTTACATCATTCCAAGAAATAGTCACACCCATTACCCCTTCCCCCACATGTTTGAAGGCCTGTGAAATATTACCTGAATGATTCCATTCATGTAGTTGAATCAATGTAGGTTCAAATATGGGACCCATTACCTAAACATCCCCACAAAATACTACCCTTCTAAGAACTACCTCACATATTTTATCCTAGAAAACCACAACCCTTTCAGGAGAAAATATCCAGAGTCCCTTGTTAGGGCTTGGTAAAAAAAATTCAGTCTTCATAAAGAAGAAATAGGGAATACACCTTAATGGATTGAAATGTTCAATGTTTTCTAATCTTCACCAAGGAAATGTAGATCTTGTATCTTCCAGAATTCATGATACCCCTAGAGGTTGAACATACCAATAATTCCAACCACTTATCTAAACATATGATTTTTGGGAACATCATTAATGTATAAATTTTCTATAGATATTGTCTCTAAGAATAGGTGGACAATGACCATGTTAAATTAGGTGAAATTATAAAATAATTAGAACATGTCACTATTAACCATGGAAATGAAAATAAATGTAACATCCCAAAAATATAAAGTAGGAATTGTATTCGATAATGTGTATGACGCGCAACCCCAATCGCATAAGGGAATAAAATATATGAAGACAATATAATATATATAAAATTTTAAATAAATTCTTTATAATTTATACCTTGGAATTCAGATGACACTAAGTTAGCATACATTTCACACAATAATAAGTTTTTTAAATTTATTTCATTACATACAAGACCGAGTTTTACTGAACAATAATATATAATTAAAATATTATTATTTAATAGAATAATATATAACCTAGCCATTATATTAGCGGTTATCAATAGTATTAACTAACATATTAAAATATTTGTTTTAAACAAAATAAAAAATTAATTCATTGGTTAAAAATTAATTAGAAATGAATTTAAGAACCACTGGAATATAAATAGAATGTTTTTATAGGAAACTATTTTTTTCTAAAAAAGTTGTTTTATACTAATAAATTAAATTAATAAAAATTATTGATTGATAATAATGTAATATATATGTTATATATTAAATAAAATATTTTACATTCATCCAATAGAGTTTATATTAATAAGATAAGAACAAACCCAATATTACACATAAAACCCAATATTGTATTAGGTTACTTTTACCACCTTTTAAATGTGACCATATTTCAAATCCATTTTTTAGAAATTTTATAAATATTATATGTTAAAATAAACATTAAAATTTAAATTAATACATAAAAATTTGGTTATGGTGAATTTTTATTATTTTTCAGCGATGTTTCAATTTTTAATGAATGGTGAACAATACTGAATTGGAATTCAAAACTGCTTTTTCATCTAATTTATTTATAAGGATAAATTATAATTTTATTGGGTTTAAAGAATAATTAGATCAAATTTATATAATTTAATCTTATTTAGGTTGTTGAAACCAATTTATATTGAAATTGGATATAAAAAAAGAAAAATTATGAAATTTTTTATTTTAAAAACCTTTATTATCTTCCAATCTACGAGGTAACATTTAAATTAATTTTATCCACTTATGTGATTTGAATTTTTAATAATGGATTCTATATTATTAATCATCATAATTTCCAATAAGTTCAAAAAAAAGTCTACAAAAAACTATTTGTGAAAGTGATTAAAATTAATTATAATGATTTAGATATAAATTAGCTTAACAAGGGACTATTATTTAATCTTAAGGGACAAAATAACATAGAAAGTTGTATGAAATCCATGGGCCAACCATAATTTTACCATGTAATAAGTTGGATATTTTTTTTCCATTATTGGATTCACTTTAAATTGAAAAACATGGGTGTAATTCCATTTTCTGAAATTTAAAAGAGTGTCACTTCTCCTCCATTATAAAAAGGCACTCACACCTCATACTTACTCAAAACTCTCAAGACACTTTTTATCAACCAATACCTTCCCAAATAGATCCAAAAAATCACTCCCTCATCCTATAATCCTCAATTTTGGCATATGTCTATCCATAGAATCCCATTAGTGCAAGAAGAAAGGAATTTCTTGACCAAGAGATAACATCATTATTCAATCTCTTTAGTATTATTTCATCCTACACTAATTAAATTATCCTTATTACATTATTATATAAAAACAAAATAATCCAAAATATACTGATATGTATTTATTTTATGGATTCTACCTACACTATCACACACTTCTATATAATTGGTAACAAACTTACAATTTATATGTACGACGAACTACCAACTCACGAAATGATGATTGTTTGTCCTTCCGTTACCACCTCCCAATATGAGAATTATGATGGGAATGATATTTATATACGACTAATATGATATTTATTCCCTATTTATTCTTATTTAATTTCTATATATAACATACAATTATTCATTTCATTTTGGGTGAATATGATAACATTTTTTGTGGAAGTGTGGACTACATCCCCCTCAAAGCGATGTGATTCGTTCACACTATACATAGAACATATAATGGATGTTTTAATTAAACCTATGTGACATATATTACAAAGATATTATAATTTAAATATATTATACATATATTACATTTACATTTAATTTTTTTAACACAACAATGAAGTGAAATTATCATTTATGAATATGTATGGCCTACCATTTGCACTAATGGTGAATTTTATTTCTTATATCCAAACCTTATGTATTATTATAAATTCATCTAAAGTAGTTATATATGATTATTAATCCCTTTTACATCCTTGAGATGATGATATACTTATCTATGTAATAGGAGAAAAAATAAGTAGTTAAAACATACTCAACAAACTAGGCAATTAACATTAGGAATATTGAAAATAATGAAAGGCTATTAAAAATGGGTAATAAGATATTATAATATTTAATTATATTATATTATAACTATAATTATGGTATGTTATAAGTTATTTTCATTATTAAAATCATTATACATGAAGTTAAAGGAAATCCACTAGAAAGGAAACACGAAGTAATGTGATTTTCATCTAACTTTTTACATTAGTGAGATAAATATCATAATCAAAACTTAATTTGTTTGTGTGGTGTATCTGTATCCCCTTTTAAATAAATTATATCAATAATTATTTTATCTTTATTGTATTTATATTTTTCATTTTTTGGGATTACGATTCAATCATTTCAAATTGACACGAGACACTTTGGAATGTTTAAAGATTATTTTCCTCAAGAATAATTTTAATGATCATTCATTTCTATTCTAGTAAATTATATGACCAATGTTAAATTAACACATTAATCTTCCAATAATCTAGTTATTAATTACCTTTTTCATGCATTATTACCTTTTTACTACTCTTTGGGGCTTATCATGTTTTAGAAAGTGTTTTTAAGAAAACCTGACTTCATTTCTCTCTTTAGTCAGAGAAAATGTTTTCTTCAAAAAACCATTTTCTATAAAAAGGTTTACAATTTTTTTAACCATTGAA
Organism: Viscum album; assembly: GCA_963277665.1. Lineage (NCBI taxonomy): Eukaryota > Viridiplantae > Streptophyta > Magnoliopsida > Santalales > Viscaceae > Viscum > Viscum album. The sequence continues at coordinate 1,682,058,957 of OY728135.1, forward strand.
AAAATTATTTAGTAAGTAAAATTTTACCCTTTTTGTATTTTTTTAATGGAATATTATTATCAAATTCTGAAAAATACATTTTCTCTAATTTTTACCATGAAATCAGAATGTTCTTTTAACCTCATATAACATGTACGAATTTACCCACCATAATTTCATTGAAGCTTAATTTTAATGTTTAAAAGGTTAATTATTAATGAATTTTTTTTTCATTAGTTAATTAAAAAAATATTTTTCAAAAAGTTTTTAAAAAAGGATTTTTTTCTTAAGAATGTGTTTAAAAGATCTTTTTATAGTATTTCAATTCATCAATGAAAAAAATCATTTATTTTTAATCCACTTGGGTATGTTTTATTGAGATCATCCTTATTATTAATCTTGGTGTTTTATCATTCATTTGTCCAAGGATAGTACGTAAATTCAATTCCTTGATTTCTTTTAGTCCCTATGAAATATTCAGTTTTGTATGACCATTTGACATTGAATTTTCCCTAAATATCAATATCTTTTTTTTGTGGATGTGATTATTGCATGTATTGTGTAACATTTTTATACAAAGTTTACTTTGAAATTTATATGATTACTTGGGAAAATATAGATAAATCATTATCCTTTATTCAATATAGATATTTTATAATTCATATTTCTTATTCGATATAAGGAATGCTTGGTACGTGAAAGACATGGGTCTGGGACCATTTAAGGTAAGCCCTATGACTTGGGGACCAATTAATGAAATCCCCTTGATGTATAGGTAGACCAATTGATTGAAATTAGTTAGGGAAAACCCCTTTTTATTTGTTTCCAAGAATAATAGATAGGCTTCTACCCACAGACATAAACCATATTGTGAATGATCTATGTGGTATTGGATCATGTTCCAGATACTTGTCCTCAAATAATTAATCCTTTCCTTCATTTAGTTTCAGTTATTGTTCATCCCTGAGATTTTGGGTTGACATATTTATGGATATATTTCATTTTTATTTCATTGATTAAATGGAATGTGTTTCATTTTCTTACATCGATATATTGATTTTTCCTTATATAGTTATTTGAATGGAATGTGTTTCAATTTATTTACAATGAAATATTATTTATGAACGTACTTCTCAATATCTTGATTACATTGTATATGTGTTCATTTATTTATATTTCTATAATTTTTATTCTCATTGATTCAATATTTATTATTCTATACGTTTCCATTACTGAAAATTTGATCCCACCCTTATTTTTTCCCTCCCTTAGGAATCCAAGAAGTGTAATATGGATGAAAAGAAAGAATACCATTGATATAAAATTTATTATCCAAGAAAGAAATAAATTATGTGGTCATTAGTGTATTAATTTATAATAAAATACTCATGTATGTATCTGGTTTACCAAGAATACTAAAATCATTGATAAATCTGGATTTGATTAATCGCATTCATGCCAATGTTATGGTGGTATACACCAAATCTGAGATTTATAAGGTCAACTTGCTATAATTGGTATTAGAGGATGTTTAGAAGAAACATTGGTAACTATATTTATGAAAACATTGATTTGAGAACTTAAAACTAAAACATAATTTGAGGATTATTACATAAGAAAACCATATAATTTTGGTAAATTAGATATTTTGAGGGTATTCCTAGAAATAAATCCATATCTGTATACAAAATGTGGACATCGTTCTGGAACAAATGTAACTTATTGTAAAAAATCTGAAAAAGTGTGTTGGGCCTGACTCAACATTACCTGGTATATGAAAATGGGCATTACAACACATCTTTTTTGTCAATCCTGAGGGATATGCTTAAGATAATTCACATATTATTTACAAAAAACAATCAATTGTTTTTAAAATGAATAACCAAGGATAAACCTAAGGTGTTTTAGATTGAAAATAATTTTTTGTGATTTAGATATATAATAAAAGATTATATTTTTTATATGACTATTTTTACTGACAAAATACTTTATGGATTTAGTAAATGGATGGTATGTAACGCCTTGAAGTTTTCAAACCTTTTAAATTACATTTGGGTGTTTTGTGACACTAAAGTTTACTCTTTAAATAAAATGGAATGTAAAAGATAAAACACATAACTTTTTATTTGAGAACTCAACACCGAAGTGTCTTAAAACAAATTGAGATTACAAGGAAAGCTCACTAACTGTAAATACCAATTAAAAATCCTACTAAGATTACAGGAAGACTGCTCAAAACAACGAGAAACCTGAGAAGGCGATATGGATCTTTGGCATCTATCAAAACAAACATAAGGGTGGCTGAAGCCACCACAGCTGTACTGAGCACCAAAGGAATGAATTGAACCATCTTTAGCTGACAAGCCGACTTTAAAATATGAATACCAAGACGATATATTTATAAAGGTTCCACATAGCCATTTCAAACTTTATCATTGTTGAGATGACCATTGGGATTTAAATTCAAAGGCCTTTAGGGTCTTGCAAAATACATTTATAATAATTAAGACACTTTTATTCTAAATAATTCTCAATGAATCTGTTTTATTTGTGGTCTAAGTTCTAATGAAACAACATAAATATATATCTACACATTATTATATTTATATATTTTCATATTAGCTTAATTATATGAAGTTACCATATTTTATAAAATTATGTTTTCCTTCAACATGAAATGAAAATTATTATTTTGAAATTTTGGGTTAAATAATAATTTTTTTAATAACATATAGATATTAACATGTAAATATAAATTAAGATATGTGACAAAAAATAAAGGATAAGTGATAATAAATTATATATATTGATATAAATTAAATAAATAGAGGAAAATGATAATATAATTTATGTTTTTGGTAGGGGTTAATAGTTTAGCATATATGTGTATTTATAACCCTTGACTTAACTTAATATAATAATAATAGTTTAATAATAAGTTTATGTTAATAATAATAAGGATTTTATAATAAGTTTTATAAAGGAATAAAATAAATATAAAAAAATATTATGTTAAAAACGATAAAAACAAGGCCGCTTTTTTTTAAAAAACACCACACTATGCCTGGCCATCCGATCCAGCATGCTTCTTCGTAGCCATCCACGACATTTAAATGCCGCATTAGCGTCGACCATTCGATCCATTTCCGGTTTAATCCAGGTCATCCAATCACTTTCATATTTCATCTTCCCCACGATTCCTCTTCTTATTCCTCGCGCATACCATGCACTAGAATACCTACCTCCCCATTTTCTCCGCCTAGGCCGGCTGTGGACCCATCCTTGCTCCCTCTTTCCACGAAGTCGACACCACCCCTTTAATGCTCGGCCTCAGATCCCCTCGACTCGACCATTTCTTCCTTTTCTTTTAAGCCCTGTGTTACACCGAAGCATGGCGGCGGTCCCTCAGTGTTCCTCTCCAGAACCTCCGACCCATCTCAACATCTTCACTTACTCCTCCTCCTCCTCTCTGAGCCGGTAAGGGACTTTTTTATTTTCCTTGAAGTTATGCTTGGTTCGGTTAAGGTTTATGTATACACATTGTTATATATATAAAATTACACATAAATGGAACTTGCATGCATTCCGAGTCCCTGTTTTCTTTTTGCAGGTTCCCCTGTATCTCATAACCGAACCTTAAAAAGAATTAGAACTAATAGTACAGGGTTTTACCTTGAGCTTGGTTTGGTCGAATATATATATATATATATATATATATATATATTCCATAAACCATATTTTCTATAATCAATTTTCATATAAGGAATATTCTGAAATTAGTAACCGGTTCCTTTTTCATATAAGTAAAGGGATTTTAACATTTTACCTTGTTTTAGTTTCATGTAGAATATATATATATATTTATAGGTATATATATATGTACATAAATATATAAATACCTATAAATACATACATCGATTTAATTACGTAGAAATAATTTCAGAATACATAATGGATTAGTATGATTATTATGTTTTAATACATTTTGGTATAACATGATAATTTATTAAAATTATATTTACCCTTAAAGACTGTTATTTCAAGGATGATACCAAAAATATTTATATAAATGTTTATATATATGATGAAGGTTAAGGATTAGTTTAATATCAAAATAATTCTCCCAATTGAAAATTCCCATTTATCAGTGTTCTGTACAATTTATGCATTTGTTTTGTGAAAATATGTAGTGTGAATTCCTTAAACATTTACTTGTGTATATATGTATTTATATATATGTACTCGTATTTATGGATTTACCATTTTGTATTCAAGAATGATTTTATGCCAATAGGGGTATTGCGAAAACCATATTTGTAAATCAATTTCTAACTTCGAGATGTTTTAGTACATGTATATAAATATATATATATAGTTATATATATATATATATATATATCGACGTACTAAACCAACATTGCATGGTCTGACCTATGTGAGAAAAGCATCTATGAGACCTATTGATTTAATGTTTTATTGGCTCAACTACATGAGATAAATCTTATCATGAGAATCATAAAACAAGTTATCATTTCATGTATGAAATTTAAATTGTGCCAATGGGTTATGCTCAATTAAACTCTTATCATCTAAAAAACCAATTGTTAGTAAAGTCATGATATAATCTAATTTCATTTACACTTTTATCAGCATATTAAATAGCTTGTAATCTATTCAGGAAATGAAGACTTTAAATTAAAATGTTGTCATTTTAACTTTGGCATGAAAAACCCCTTTCACCCAGGAATTGAGGGCCTCATATACAATGAGGATGTGGTGACCCTGAATTCCTCCAATAAACTACATTGCCATTTTATCAATGATGTCTATCTTTTTATGTAATTCTAGATTAAACAGTTACATTTTTTACATATACTGCAAATACTCCATGATGCATGTTTGTGGAAAAACATTAACACATTATCAACAGGTTTTGTAGATGATCCATGTCATAATGTCATATTTAATGCATGTATTTCTTTCGTAAATGTCACATAATGTTTTTATTTGATTGATAAAACATAAATTAATAATAAAGAATCTAATAACCAGTTATTCGGAGTGGTATGGGACACCCCAAATAACATCACTTGAAATTGGGTATTCAATGTGGTATTGGATGCTTTGGATTTATAACCCCTAAGAAATATGAGAAATGTACATGATTGCTGGGTTGGGGTCCTGTTAAAAGAAATCCCTCCAAGCTAGGGACTGGTTAAAGTAAGCCCTCCAGGTTAGGGACTAGTTCAAGTAAGTCGTCCAAGCTAGGGACTGGTTAAAGTAAGCCCTCCAGGTTAGGGACTGGTAAAAGTAAGCCCTCTAGGTTGGATACCGGTAAAAGTAAGCTCCATGATGCATCGAAAGTTCTCATGAGAAAAAATAAGAGTCATGGAACAAGGCCTGACAACAGTTACAGTTCAGGTGAAATTCCTGGACATAGACAGTTAAAGTGAAATTCATGGACATAGACGGTTTAGGTGAAATTCCTAGACATAGATGGTTCAGGTGAAATTCCTGGATATAGATGTTTATGGTCTTGACACAAGGTCTTGACAAAGTCTGGCATTATACATTCCCTCTGCATGTGATGATAAGTGGTCAACTAGGGGATAGTCCAACTAAGAGGATATCCCTTAGCTGGAATTCCTTTACTTTAACTATGAGAATGAGATTATGAGATATGAACCTTAATACATGTGGTATGCTGTTATAGGAACATTATACACAGGTAAATCATGATATTAATGTTTTTCCTTTTTACACATAGACTTTTATAGCTGAAGTAATTTTATCGTGATTTATGCATCATCCATTCTTCACATGCTTGTGCTCTCTGATTTATGTCTTCTTTGATGTTTATTTTAGGAAAGTACTTCTTTTCTATGAAAGTGGTTTTCAAGAATATAGGATTAACAAGTTTTAAGAAATGATAATGTCTTGTTTTCAATGAAGTGTTTCATCATTTTCAAAAGGACTGATTTGTGAAAGAAATTACTTTAAACATTTTAAAACCCCTTACTGGGCATACTTTTCTCACCCTATGCTTTTGTTCTAAAATTTTTCATGTATGGGATATTACTAAAGAAGTTGTTCTGAAGCAGCTGGTTTCCTAGAACCTGAACCTCGCGATTCTCTGTATTAATGGGACATGATGTATTATTGTAAATATTTTTAATGAAATTTAGTACAGCATGTCCCATGGGCACCCGAGAATCGGGGTCCTTACAGTTGGTATCAGAGGATGGGTTCAAGAAACTCTGGAAAACCAGGTAGTATGAATATATAACAATGATTGAATAAGTAATTATGTTGTAACTTTCAGATGACTTATGGAAATTTATCTACCAATATACTGTCACTTCCCACTGAGACCCTAGAGACCATTGTGTCCCTAGCTATCCAAGAGAACTTTCTTAATTAGGCCCATATTCGCATGTCATGCAAGCACTTGTATGATGTGTCGAACTCACCTAGGGTTCTTAGTCTACACTGGTGGTCGGGAATGGATTACATATTTATGATGATGACCCAATTCCCTTATTATGCATGTCGGGGAAGGTACCAAGAGGGACTCTTTCGAGTATTCACGACTGGTGAAGAATTTGGCATGATGCTCGATAACTCTTTCCAAGAAGTTGCTACTGCCGGAGACCTCCAAGAGGCCTACCTGTGTCATATTTTGCACTACAGGTTCTAGGGCCTATTGATGGACTCTGGGGTGTTATAATATGAGTCCAACCTTTTTGTCTTATAGGAAATAGCTGTATAACGACGTTTATCAACTTCATACCCCCCAAGTTAAACTTAGGAGGCGTCATAGGTGTTCCCATGAGTTTAACCCCATCTATTCAGCCTGTGTGTGGTTTGAGGAGTTAGGGAGTTTTGCATCTCTTTGTGGTGTTCGTTTAGTAAACTCAGGCTTTATTATGTTAACATTTGTGTAATTGAAAGTTTCCTGTTTCCTTTCCTGTCTCTACCTTAACAGTGTTGTTAAGTTGGTTCTCTTGTATGTTTTTTTTTTCAGATGGATGGTCAAACGAACATATCATCTCTACCTGATGAGTTAGAAGATGTTATTTTGATCAGTACATGTGTGGTGGATTATCCATCCTTTCTCCGCCTATGAGGGTCTTGCCAACGCCTGCTTGACTTGTCGAACAGTCCAGAGATTCTTCGTTCGTATCAGGGGAATAACCATGTTTTTCATCTCATTGCCACTGCCCAACTCCCCTACCATATGCGAAGGGGGAGATACTATGAAGGCCTATTCCAATGTTTTACTCTGGCGCAAAATTTTTTTACCAGGGCATGCTTCCTCATAGCTACTCAAGATGTCCACCTCAAGGCGACCTTTATGTTCCAGGTCTTAAATCTCAGTATCCTCAATCACATCATCCCCCTCGAATACCTCGAGTGTGATGTAGTTTTTAGGGTTATTAAAGAATTTTTCCATTTAGAAATTTTTGATATTTTTACCGCACGATCCTCCCTATGGGAGACTGTGTGTAGTACACATGAGCAGGGATTCAAAATATATTTCTCAAGGTGCATCTGGGCTAGAGAAACGAAGGAACTATGTACCAACTTGGTTATTCTGTTGACTGAACCAAACCTTCCATTTTGGAGATGTTGACCATTTGAGGTTTTCCTTTTTCAGTTTATGAGTTGAATTGAGGGGACACAATTCTGTTAAGGGGGAATAATGTAACGCCCCGAAGTTTTCAAACCTTTTAAATGATATTTGGGTGTTTTGTGCCACTAAATTTTTCTCTTTAAATCAAACAGAATGTAAAAGATAAAACACATAACTTTTTATTTGAGAACTCAACACCGAGGTGTCTTACAACATACTGAGATTACAAGGAAAGATAACTAACCATAAATACCAATTAAAAAACCTACTAAGATTATAGGAAGACCACTCAAAACAACGAGAACCCAGAGAAGGCGATAGGGATCTTTGACATCCATCAAAATAAACATAAGGGAGGCCGAAGCCACCGCAGCTGTACTGAGCACCAAAGGAATGACTTGAACCATCTTTAGCTGAAAAACTGACTTCAAAATATGAATACCAAGACTACATATTTATGAAGGTTCCATATAGACCTTGCAAACTTTATCATTGTAGAGATGACCGTTGGGATTTAAATCCAAAGGCCTTTAGGGTCTTGCTAAATACAGTTATAATAATTAAGACTCTTTTATTCTAAATAATTCTTAATGAATCTGTTTGATTTGTGGTCTAAGTTCTAAAGAAACAACAAATATATATATATACACATTATTATATTTATATATTTTCATATTATCTTAATTATATGAAGTTACCATACTTTATAAAATTATTTTTTTCTTCAACATAAAATGAAAATAATTATTTTGAAATTTTGGGTTAACTAATCAATTTGTTTTAATAACATATAGATATTAAAATGTAAATGTAAATTAAGATAAGTGAAAATAAATAAAGGATAAGTGATAATAAATTATATAAATTGATATAAATTAAATAAATAGAGGAAAATGATAATATAATTTATGTTTTAGGTAGGGGTTAATAGTTTAGAAAATATGTGTATTTATAACCCTTAACTTAACTTAAGATAATAATAATAGTTTAATAATAAGGCTATGTTAATAATAATATTGATTTTATAATATGTCTGATAAAGGAATAAAATAAAGATAAAAAAAATATTATGTTAAAAATGATAAAAATGAGGCCGCGTTTTTTTTAAAACACCACACTGCGCCTGGCCGTCCGATCCAGCACGCATCATCATAGCCATCCAATCCATTTAAATGTCGCATCGACATTGAATGTTCGATCTGTTTCCGGTTTAATCCAGACCGTCCAATAATTTTCGGATTTCATCTTCCCCATGATTCCTCTTATTCTTCCTCGCACATACCGTGCACCAGAAAGCCTACCTCCCCATTTTCTCCGCCCAGGCTGGCCATGGACCCATCCTCGCTCCCTCATTCCATGAAGTAGGCACCACCCCTTTAATGCTCAGCCTCGTATCCCCTTGACTCGGCTGTTTCTGCTTTTTCTTTTAAGCCCCGTGTTGCACCGAAGTAAGGCGACGGTCCCTCCGTGTTCCTCTCCAGAACCTCAGACCCATCTCAACGTCTTCACTTTCTCCTCATCCTCCTCTCCGAGTTGGTAAGGGACTTTTTTATTTTCCTTGATGTTATGCTTGGTTCGGTTAAGGTTCATGTTTACACATAGTTATATATATAAACATATACATAAATAGAACTTGCATGCACTCTAAGTCCCTATTTTCTTATTGCAGGTTCCCCTGTATCTCATAACCAAATCTTAAAAACAAGTAGAAATAATAGTAGAGGGTTTTACCTTGAGCTGGGTTCGGCCGAATATATATATATATATATAATTCCATAAACCGTATTTTCTATAATCAATTTTCTTATAAGGAATATTCTGAAATTAGTAACCGGATCCCTTTTCATATAAGTAAAGGGATTTTAACGTTTTACCTTGTTTTAGTTTCATGTAGACTATATATATATTTGAACGTGTATATATATATCTACATAAATATATAAATACCTATAAATACATACATATATTTAATTACGTACAAATAATTTCAGAATACATAATGGATGAGTATGATTATTATGTTTTAATACATTTTGGTATAACATGATAATTTATTAAAATTATATTTACCCTTAATGATTATTATTTCAAGGACGATACCAAAAATATTTATATACATGTTTATATATATGATTAAGGTTAAGGATTAGTTTGATATCAAAATAATTCTCCCAATTGAAAATTCTCATTTATCAGCGTTCTTGAAAATTCATGCATTTGTTTTGCGAAAAAGTGTAGTGTGAAATCCTTAAACATTTACATGTGTATAAATGTATTTATATATATGTACTAATATTTATGGATTAACCATGTTGTATGCAAGAATTATTTTATGCCAATAGGGGTATTGCGAAAACCATATTTGTACATCAATTTCTGACTTTGAGATGTTTTAGTACATGTATATAAATCTATATATATATAGTTATATATATATATATATATATATATATATATATATCGACGTACTTAACTAATATTGCATTGTCTAACCTATGTAAGAAAATCATTTATTAGACCTATTGATTTAATGATTTATTGGCTCAACTGCATGAGATAAATCTTATCATGAGAATCATAAAACAAGTTATCATTTCATGTATGAAATGTAAAGTGTGCCAATGGGTTATACTCAATTAACCTCTTATCAGCTAAAAAACCTATTGTTAGTTAAAACATGATATAATCTAATTGAATATACACTTTTATCAGCATATTAAATAGCTTGTAATCTATTCATGAAATGAAGACAGTAAATTAAAAATTTGTCATTTTAACTTTGGCATGACAAACCCCTTTCACCCATGAATTGAGGGCCTCGTATACATTGAGGATGTGGTGCCATTGAATTCCTCTGATAAACTACACTTCCATTTTATCAATGATGTCTTTCTTGTTATGTAATTCTGGATTAAACAGTTACATTTTTTCCATATACTGCAAATACTCCATGATGCATGTTTGTGGAAAACCAATAACACTTTATCAGCATGTTTTGTAGATGATCCATGCCATAATTTCACATTTAATTCATGTATTTCTTTCGTAAATGTCACTTCATGTTTTTATTTGATTGATAAAACACAAATTAATAATAATGAATCTAAGAACCTATTATTCAGAGTGGTATGGGACACACCGAATAACATTGCTTAAAATTGGGTATTCAAAGTGGTATGGGAAGCCTTGGATACCTAACCCCTAAGACATATGAGGAATGTACATGACTGGTAGGTTGGGGTCTGGTTAAAAGAAATCCCTCCAGGTTTGGGACTGGTTAAAGTAATCCCTCCAGGTTAGGGACTGGTTAAAGTAAGCCATCCAGGTTAGATACTGGTTAAAGTAAGCCCTCTAGGTTAGGGACTGGTAAAAGTAAGCCCTCAGGGTTGGAGACCGGTAAAAATAAGCTCCAATATGCATCAAAAGTTCTCATGAGATAAAACAAGAGTCATATCACAAGGCCTGACAACAGTTATAGTTTATGTGAAATTCCTTGACATAGACGGTTCAGGTGAAATTTCTGGACATAGACGGTTCTGGTGAAATTACTTGATAGAGATGGTTCATGCGAAATTCCTGGACATAGATGTTTATGGTCTTGACACAAGGTCTTGACAAAGTCTGGAATTATATATTCCCTCTGCTTGTGATGATAAATGGTCAACTAGGGGATAGTTCAACTAACAGGAGATCCCCTAGTAGGAATTTCTTTCCTTTAACTATGAGAATGAGATTATGAGATATGAACCTTAATACACATGGTATACTGTCATAGGAACTTTATGCATAAGTAAATCATGATATGAATGTTTTCCCTTTTTACACACAGACTTTTAGAGCTCAAGTAATTTTATCGTGATTTATGCATCATCTATTCTTCACATGCTTGCGCTCTCTGATTTATGTCTTCTTTGAGGTTTATTTTAGGAAAGTACTTCTTTTCTGTGAAAGTGGTTTTCAAGAATGTAGGATTTACATGTTTTTAGAAAATATAATGTCTTGTTTTCAATGAATTGTTTCATCATTTTCAAAATGAATGCTTTGAGAAAGAACTTACTTTAAACATTTTAAAACCCCTTACTGGGCATACTTTTCTCACCCTACATTTTTGTTTTAAAATTTTTCAGGTATGGAATATTACTAAAGAAGTTGTTCTGAAGCAGCTGGTTTCCCAGAACCTAAACCTCACTATTCTCTGTATTAATAGGACATGAGGTATTATTGTAAATATTTTTAATGAAATGTTAGTACATCATGCCCCATGGGATCCCGGGAATCAGGGTCCTTACATGGTACATATAAGAGTAAATTTAATATTGAACATGAATGAAAATGTGGTAAAAATGATAAACCAAATGCAATTTTTTTATAGGAGTGAAAAATATCTTTTTTATGACTAATCGGTTTTCCCAAAATATGATTACAAAATAAACCTTCACCAATTCTTGAACTCATTAAAGAAGAGACTAATAATGTTTATTAAGCGATCAAGTGATTGAGAACATGGACAGAATATGGTTTAATTTTCCTCATGCAGGAAATGTGGAAGGGGAAACCTAGTAAAGTGTCTTTATTGAATGGTTAAAAGTTATATTTGTGGGAGCGAAGTACATGAAACAATGAAATTTTGAAGAAAACTGAAAATTGTGGTGGATGGAAATGAAAATAATCCTAAGGAATCCTTTATAGTATGTTTCTATAAATTAGAGGAACTTGGACATTACATGAGTTAATTACCTATTATAGAGAATGAAATATTGACCATGAAAATGTCTATGTGGAATTAAGTGGGTGAAGCATTTATGTATTGGGGTTGTATATAAAACCTTAGACAATAGGATATTTAGTGATTATCCATATTTTTGGGATTTCCATCATATTTATTTTAGAAATTATATTAATTTGGTTTTAGAAAAGGATATATTGTATATTGGGTGAAAACCAATCATGTTTTGTAAGGCTTCTAGTCTTAAACCCATGACTGAAAGAATATAAGGGATTAACTCCAACCATTGACCTATGAAATTCCATAGTTAATTTGTCATTATTTTTAAATAAAATTTTTTATGAATAAATACTAATGTGGAAAAAATATTTTAACTTTTTAGTTTTAGATAATAATTTCTTAACTATATTATCATTAAAGAATATTTAGAGACAAATGTAAGTACATTTCCCTATTTTATGGGACTTATGACCCATCCAATGTTTATTTCAGTTCTTTAGGGATCAAAGTTATTTTTTGGATACCCATTTCTTTAAGTAAGCGATGGATTGGAATTTGATAAATGAATACTAAAAGAATAGGATTGTTTATATGAAATTAAAATGTACCATGTTTGTAAATTTTCTTATATTCTTAGGCTGTAACTAAATTTATCAACCTGAGGAAAAGGATCATAATAAAAGTTTTCCTATTACCTTCATTTTTGTTAAACAAATGGTCTTCTAAATAATTGTATATTTAGGTATTTGAGGCCCTCAATGTTACATTAAAAATTCAATAGTTTGTGATATATGAACACAATCACTCCCTATAAATATTTACACATCTCCTCTAATTATGTATCTCTACTTTACACTAACATTCTCATACTTAGAGACCTAGTGATATGTTATTCTATGTGTCCTTTTTTCACATTATCTCTATTCAAGAAGATTTATTACCAACTCTTCTCATGATGCATGATTTAAAACAAACAAATTTTCAAAAAATATATCACTATGATCAATTTTAAATCACGGGGATGCAATTTAATTAAGGTGGGGAGAATTTAATTCCTTGAAAATATAAATTAGAAACATTGTATTTGATAGCGTGTATGACACCCAATACTAAGTGTGTAAGGGAATATAATTTCCCAGAATTTTATAATATAATGACTATTTTATATAAATTAAATATAATATATATAATTCAATGAACGAGACACTGTGTTAGGGTATGTTTCACGCAACAATAAGTTTCTTTAATGGCATGGGTTACAAGAAATACCGAGTTTTACCAAAAAATAATATATTTTTAAAATATTATTATCTAATAAAATAAGATATAACCTAGCCTTAAAAATAGAGTTTATTGATAAAATTAACTTACTTATGAAAATATATATTATTTACACTAAATATAAAATTAAATCATTGGTAACAAATTAAGGATAAATGAATATAAGAACCAATTGAACATAAAGGGAGTGTTTTTATAGAAAAATAAATTTATGCTCTAAAAGATGTTTTATCATAATAAATTAAATTAATTATAGTTATAGAGTGATAATAAAATAATATATGTATTATATATTCAATCAATTGTTTTTTACATTCATCCAATAGATCCGATAAGCATAAGTTAACAACAAACCCAATATTATACATAAAAACATACATTTTGGTTAATGTAGTTTTAAATAAAATTAATAGAAACGATATTTTAAATACAATTTATTAATATTTTCTGAGTATCATAAGTCAAAATAATATTATTCTCTGAAATATAAACATTAGATTTATGTTAGGGTTAATTTATGTTATTTTTCAATGATGTTTTATTTATAAAATAATAGTGAAAACAACTGAATCTTAACTGAAAATTACTTTTTTTGTCAAATTTATTATAAGGGTAAATTATATTTTTATTAGTTTTAAAGATTAATTATATCAATTTTATATCACTTAACAAAACTTAGGTAATTGGAATTAATTTCACTTTGTAATTGGATTTAAAAACTGACAAACCTTTGAAAAATTTTTACTTTAAAAATTGACATTTTTGTCCCATCTACATGATTAAATTTAAATTCATTTATTAAAATTATGTTATTTTAATTTGTAAAAATGGATTTCATACCTATAATAAACATAATTTATAATTTATAATAATGTCATTTTTTACAAGTAATATTAGTGAAAGTGATTAAAATTAATTACAACGACTAGGAGAAAAAGTTGCTTAATAAGGGACTAAACCTTTAACTTAAGGGCCAAAATGACATAAAACTATGTAAAAAAATCCATTGTATATCGATATTTAGACCCTATACTCACTATTATTGAATTTATTATATTTTTAGATACACATTCATTGGAAAAAACATGGGTGGAATTTCCTATTCCAAAATTTAGAAGAGTGCCACTCCTCCTCCATAATAAAAAAGAACTCAACCCTACAACTTCCTAACACCTATAAAGATACTTTTTTTGGAAAACAATCTTCTAAAATAGATCCTAAATATCCATAAACTAATCCTATATGTGTAAATTTCTTTATACATCAATATAGGGAATATAATTGGTGCAAACCAAATGGAGTTACCCGATTAAGAGGTAACATCCTTCATCAAGCACTTTAGTTTTATTTCTTTATCCACTCATTCAATTATTATTATTCAATTATTATATATAAAAACCTATATAATAAATATATTGAGAAGTTTTTATATTAATTTTTCTTCATACACTTTCACACACTTCCATCTAATGGGTAACAAACTTACTGTTTATGTGTACGGTGAACTACCACCTCACAAAAGTATGATCGTTCATTCTTCCATTACAACCTCTTGTGGTGGTCATTATGATGTAAAATATATTTTATATGATATATATGATATTTATAATTTATTTTCTATTATTTAATTTTTATGTATAAAATTTATTTATTCATTACATTTTGTATGAAATATGATGACATCATTTTTAGAAGTGTGGATTACCACCCCCTCAATGAGATGTGATTCGTTCGCACTATAAATGGAAAATATAAAGGATGGTTTTATGAAACCTATGTGACATATATGAAATATATTTCATAATTTAATTTTAATATATATATATATATACATATATTAATTTTAATTATTTTAACATGAAAATGACATTAATGTAGCATTCATGCGTATATACGACCTACCGTCTCCATGAATGGTGGATTTTATTTCTTATATCCAAACCTGATGGATTATTATAAAAAAATAAATAAATATATATATCATATATAATAATTATTCCATGTATTACATTTTTCAAATGGTTAAATAAATATCTATGTAATAGGTACAAAAATAACAAGTTAAAACATACTCAATAAACTAGGAAATTAACACACGAAATTGTAAAAATAATGAATGGCTGGTAACAAATGGGAAATAAGATATTATAAGAAGTTATTATTTTATATTATAAATATAATTATGGTTAAACTATAATTTATTGACATGATTAAAACTAGTTTAGTTGAAGTTAAAGGAAATTCAGATGAAATGAAACATAAGTTAATGGATTTTCCTCAAACTTTTTACATCTGGGAGATAAATTTCAAATTCACTACATAATTTTTATGTATGGTGTATCTTCTACACCTTTTGGATACATTTTATCAGTAATTATTTTATAATCTTGGTATTGTTTTTTCTTTGTGGGGATTATCATTCAAATGTTCAAAGTGTTATGGGACACTTTGTAATGTTTAAATATTATTTTCTACAAGAATAATTTTAATGATAATTCATTTCCATTCAAGGAAATTATAAGATAATTGTTAAATAATCGTTTAATTTTACTCTCATATTTTTATTCATTACCATTTTTAAGCATTTTTTCAATTTTCCACTCATTGGTACTTAAAATATTTTAGAATTTGTTTAAGATATCCTAGAATCATATTTGTTTTTAGTGGGATAAATTTATTTCTTCTAAAAACAATATTTAAAAATTCATTTTTAAACATTATAAAATATTTTATTAAAGACATTTTTATCCTTTTTTATTTTAAAAATATTTTCAAAGAAATATTTTTCTATCCTTCTGAATAATCCATTTTTTTAATCTTTTTTTTGTGAAAAAGGAATGTTCTTTTTACCTTAATTAGAATATAAAAAAGTACCAACCATCATTTTTATGAATATTCCTTTTCAATTTTAAAATATTATATTTTAATGAAATTTTTTTCAAATATGATTTTAAAATAATTAATTTTCCAACAGTTTTTTTCAAAACAAAAGAAAATTTTCTCTATGAATGTTTTTAAACGATATTTTTATAGTATTTTTTTACTGAATTAAAAAACCCTTTATTTTTACTCCACCTAGGATATGTTTTATTGATACCATCCTTATTCTTTATATGGATGGTTTATTATTTTTCTCCAAAAGTGTATTAAAATTCACTTCCTTGATTTATTTGATCACCTTGATGTATTCAATTTCCTATGATAATTTGACATAGTATTTCCCCTAAATATATATTTCACTTTTCATGGATATTATTATTTCTTGAATGTTATCCCCTTTTCCATATAGTGTTTAATTTGAATATGATTTGATTATTTGGGGAAATATGGACAAATCTATATCCTTTATTCAATATAGATATTTTAAAGGGAATATTGTTTATTCCATATGAGGAATGTTTGGGACTTGAGAGACAAGGGTTGGGGACTATTTATGTTTAGGGCTACAGGTTTTGGATAGGTTAATAAAAGGCCATATATGCATCAGTGGTCAAATGAGATAAAATTAGTTTGGGAAAATCAATATGCTTTTGCTTCCAAGAATAATAGATGATTTCTACCAACATAATTATACCATGTTGTGAATGGTCTTGATGGTAATGGTTCATGTTCGATATACATGTCTTCCAACAATTACCCATTTCCCTAATTTAGTTTCACTTATTATTTATTGATGATATTTTTCATTGACATATATATGGACATATTTTATTTTCAGTTCATTTATTAAATAGAATGTGTTTTAGTTTTTAACCTTTACTTATTATTTTGGCCTTATCTAGTTATTTGAATGTAAGGCATTTCCATTTATTTACCTTTTAGTGTTATTTATGTGGATCTTTCGTAGTTTTTTATTACATTTTATGTGTTTTTAGTTATTTACCATGACATAATTATTATTCTCATTTATTCATATATCATTCAATTATACTTTACCCTTACTAAGAATTTTAGATCACCCTTATTTTGATTCCTTTCCCTAGGAATCCAAGAAATGTTCAATGAATGATAAGAAAGGATATCATAGATGGTATAATGTTATTATACATGAGAGAGAAATGTTATCTTTAAATTAGTTTATTCTTTGGTAATACAAGACTCATGTATGTGTCTTGTTTAACAAGACTACTAAACTATTCTATCTTTTGGGATTCGACTGAATATAATCTTGCCAATTAAATGGTATTAGAAACCAGATCTGGGAATTCTAGGTTCAGGTTTATACAAAAAATATTCTTTTGAGTTTCAGTATGATCTCACATGAGGAATATTCAAGTATATTGATTGGCTGAATCATAATATAGTCTCTTACACCAATGCAATTATCCATGATATCATCAAAAAACTAGAACCTCATAAAGTCACCATGGATCATCATTCTATAACATTTATATTTGTTTCATATATATTCATGTCTCAAAAGATAATATTTCCATTGTTTAGAAGATATCAAATTCCCCCTTTGGTGCTATTACAAGATCCCATCCTTGGCAAGGTCATGACTACTGAATTTGGAGATAAAACTTGGGTATATCCAAAACTACTACTCCACCTGTGAGGAAAAAATATATACCACTATAAATTATTCCTAACTATTGGATCAAAAAAATATTATAAATGATGAGGACCACTATACGAACCCCTTGGTAACTTCTGACTGGTGCATTTGAAGGAGTAATAGAAGACATTCAAGTAGAAAGAATGTTTAGGCATGAATAATAAACATGCTATAACTTAAAACTAGGATATTAATCCTACTACAACTAGGAAGATGACCATGTATAATTCTTGAAAATTAAAACCCTTTAATGAATCCCTTTTGGGTGTTCCTATGAAGTTAAGTATATATGAATACCATGTGGCTCAATAGTGATCATGCTAAAAATCCTCCACACCAAGCTAGGGACCGACATCGTCTATATAGGTCATAACAATATGGAATTCAAAGTAATCCATAGAATCAACAGAAGTGTACATCAGGAACTATCTGGGAACTAGTGTCTCATCCAAAAACACTCATTATTTCCCCTTCTAATTAAATACATTATATATGAATAAACAATCCCCTCACTCGGATGTATGTTGTGTTAAATGACCTCATACGAATTTTAGTGAGGCTCTCAATACTTTATGCTCTTGTATTTTCACGGGATATACATTAATTTATCATTGAATATTTAAATGTAACCCATATTTCTGATACTATGGTATATTTCACTAAGGCCTATTACATAGAGGATTCAAGGTATGTGGAATGTTGGGACATCATTTAATTTTCCATACATGATGAGTGTGCCACTATTTTGGGAAAAAACACCCAATTTATATCACTATATAGTTCAAAAGCATGAAAACATAATACATCATAAGGGATATTAGAAATGAGATCAATCTCATATCAAATTTATCATCACACAATCATGATAACATTAATGAAGATTTTATCCCATCTCATATGAAAATTAAGGGATATGATAAGAGCTATCATAATCCATATGGAATCATTCAGCTAGAGAATCATATCTATTTCTTATTTGGAAGCACTAAATTTATTGTAGTATCATAATAAACAACATACAATAACCTATTAAGAATTCCCTAGATCAATCTACACACGGTGGTCCCCTCATCATTCCACTAGTTACTCAAATACTCTAATGAAAGTCAAGTAGGGGTACTTCAGGGAGATTATTCTCCCTTGGACACCTTTATTCCACATTATCTAGATGATTATTATTAGAAAATGGATGGGAAACAATACTTTATTTATGAGGTTGAGAATATCAATTCCCATTGGAAATAACTCCTTGTATTATGAATCTACCCTTGATTTTGTACAAGTGAAATGAGGAAGATGGATGTTATTTAGAACCAAGATCATAATCACGGGAATTATTTCCCTATGAGAAATCATATCTATCTAAAATGATTGAGTATAAGGAATGAATCATCCTTGAAGAAATTCCCATTGTATGGGAATACACTGATGTGTTTCCTGAGGAATTATATTCACTTCCTTTTAATCGAGAGGTAGAATTTTCAATCTTGATTATAACTAGGGAATTACCATTATCCAAGACTCTTTATAAAATGGATATTGTGTAAATTGAGGAATAGAACAATAAACTATGGAAGAATATGTATAAAGGGTCCATACACCCAGGTGCTTCACCATAGGTTTCACCAATCCTCTTTATCAAGAAGAAGGATGGGTCAATGTCCCTTTGCATTGATTATTATGAGCTCAACAAGATCATGATAAAGAAAAGGTATCATCTTCCACAGATTGATGAATTATTCAATCAACTACATGTTTAACAATACTTATCCAATGTGGATTTTTTTTCAAGATATTACCATGTTAGGGTAAGGAAGCAGGATATACCCTTGAATGATTTTCATATAAGGTACATGTATTATGAGTTCATTGTAATTCCATTGAGGCACACTACTACTACTATAGTCATCATCAACTTTATGAATAATAACTTTATATATTGTCTCAAAGAATTTATAAAATCATTTATAGATGATATTATAATATGTTCAAAAGGCATGGAGTATCATTAGGAGAATCTGAGAATTTTGCTAAAGAAATTACAAAAGGAGAATTATTATTCCAATTCTGAAAAATGTGAGTTTTGGTTGCAGGAAGTCTCATTATTGGGGAATATCATCACACGAAATGGGATATCCATAGACCCCTCAAATATAGAATTAATTTATGGATGATATTAGCCAATATATGTGATAGTTATACATTGTTTCCTTTGAGTATATAGGTAATTTCCATGATTTTTGAGAAATTTATCATGATTTTCAAACCCTCTAACCATGCTTACTCAGAAGGGAGTCAGGTTTTATTGGAACGATGAAGGTGAAGAGGGATTCAAGGAGTTTTAAAGAAGGGTTATCACTGCACTTACTGACACTACCCAAACATGGATATATTTTCATGGTATTCAGTGATGAATCAAAGAAGGTCTTAGGTTGTATGTTAATTTATAATGAAAATGCGAAAGATTTTTCTTCATGGATGTTCAATGTTCATAAATAGAACTACCCAATTCCTGAATTGGAGTTGGCCGTCGTGATCTTAAATATGAAAATATCGATACATTATATATTTGGGGAGAATTTTGAAATATATATGGATCACCAAACCTAAAGTATATATTAACAAAAAAATCGGAATAATCACCAATAAATATGGTTAGAGATCATCAAGGACTCTGACTTCTCAATTCACTACCATCATAGAAAAGAGAAGAAATCTGAAGATTAAATAAGTAGAAAGGATCCAAAAAGTATATCATTGATTAGATTTTAGGGGATTATGATCATCTTAAATTTGAAAAGGTTGGACATGGTAATCATAAAAAAAATCATCATCAATCCTTTCACATATGATTTATCAACCGTCCCTTATAGAGTGGGTAAAGGATGCTCGAAAGGATGATATGATAATTCATAAAAAATTTAAAACTATAAGAAAAGGGAAATCCATAGTGTTCATTGTTAATGAAGGACTTGTGATGATAGATATTACGGGTGATATGCCAAATGATAGTGTTTGTTATGAGGAACTATGTGGGATATAGTGTAGATCACTTATGAACTACTTTTTTATGTTTTCTTATTTAAATATACACTATACATTTACGACCCTCAAGCATGTGATTTTGTAATTTAATGAATGTTCCTATACTTTTTTTAATATATATGTATGAATATCCAATTAGATTATAGTTGGTATTATATGATAGGTTCAGTTAAAAATTTTAAACTAGGATGGAAAAATATTATTGAGATCCATAGGGATACGCTTAAGGATATATCTAGGGATATGTTTAGGGATATTTCTAAGGATAAGTATAAATATTATTCTATATATATAATTATATCCTATTAATTTTCTTAATGATAAAGAATGTTTTTTCCAATTAATTACATCTTAGTTTGGATAATACACGTGGTTGTGGATTTGGAACCATGGTATATAGGGGTAATTACTCCAAAAAGGGAATATTGAGTTCGACTCGATCATCACCTACTGTACAAAAATGGGCCTTTTGAAACACCTATTTTCACACTCTTGGGGTGTGTGCATAAGTATTTTACCAAATCATCAAAAACTATCTTGATGTTATTGTTTAAAGACTATTAATAGACAAGGTTAAACATAGGGTGTCATATAGTTAAAATAAAGTGTCATGATATCAACATTCAATAAGTATTTTTTGAAGATTATGGGCTTTCTATAAATGATTATTGTTGCTCAAAATAGGATTTTTGGTTATATTAAATATAAGGAACCATGAGGTACTAGATTAATGTTGAATGTGATATATAATGTGTTAATGAGAAACCAATTTTGATGATGACGAGAGTAAAAGAAATCACTATTTTTCCTAATTTTCTATAAATATATAAGATTAACTAATTGAAATATAATCAACGCTCAAATTCACTTTAGAAAAGAATGATATAGTTTGTTATAAACTCAGGTGGTGGAGACCATGGATAAAAGAAGATTTAGTTTCCTCTATGTCGATAATTTGGAAAAAATCACCCAGGTTAATGTCACAATGGGATAAGATGATTATTTGAGTGAGAAAAGTAAATAGACAATGAAAGTAATTTACAATGAAAAATTAAATGTTTTTAATGAAATGGATGAGAATAATGGTTTCAAAAATTCATCATCAATGGGTTAATGTTATAAATGTTGGATGTATGAGAATTATGAAAATCTATTTCTTAGTGGGAAATATTAGGAGGTGGATTCATAGGGCTGTATGATTATCAGTTATACCATTAATGATAATGAGAATATAAATGTAAACAGGTATTAATGAATACAATAATGAATACTAGTTATTGGTTTAAGAATTAAGTGTAATGATAAATGTTTTTATGCATTTGTATTAAATAATTATGTGAATCATGAAATATATTTAAGGATTGTTCAATAGAAGTTTTCAATTAATTATTTGTAAGAATATTTTGAATGATATTGTTTACCCTAGAAATTGATTTAATAGAAGGGTGAAATTTTACATAAAATACATAGTTAAGGGAATATAACCCTTAATATGTTCTTGGTGTTGATAAAATGGTGTTTAGTTTGGATAAAAATATTAATTATATGGATAAATTAAAACAATTAGTATTGATGACCCTAGAAATGAATAATGACTTAATGCAAGTGTTGTATATAATACCATTGATGGAAAATAATTTTTTTTTGGGATTTATGGAATATAATTTTTTTTTAAATTTATGGAACTGGGAATCATTTATTTTTTCATAAAATTTTTAGGGTAATATATGATTTTTACAATATATTACCATGGTAATCACATATTTGGTTTATGAAAATTATAATTTACTTTATGATATATGGGGATTAATTTTATGATTTGTTCAGAAATTTATTGATTTTCATTATAAATTTTTAATATTGGAAGGTTCATGAGAATAACCACTAATGGAATGGTTTATGTTGAACTT
Organism: Viscum album; assembly: GCA_963277665.1. Classification (NCBI taxonomy): domain Eukaryota; kingdom Viridiplantae; phylum Streptophyta; class Magnoliopsida; order Santalales; family Viscaceae; genus Viscum; species Viscum album. The sequence goes on from OY728135.1 coordinate 1,682,082,089, forward strand.
AAGATGATGTTTTAGTGATTAATATATTAATCCACCATATAATTATTTATGTATACCAGATAAACTATGCTAATTTTTTTTATCAAAACTAATAATGTATAAAATGAATTATCATTATTTTGTGGATCTAATTATCAATTAGTAACTCAATCTAGAAAAATTTAACTCTAAGAGTAATATATTATGTAAAAATTGATTGAAGCACAAAAATGGATGACATTTTTCTTATAGAATTGAATGAAATCAAGTAATTATATCTCCTCGTGAAAATTTTAAAAAATTAAGAAAAGAATATTGAAATAAAATTTTATACATTTATAATCATTTATAATTACTTGTTGGTATTTTTCACATATCAATGATTTATGGATTTTGGGTAGTTAACTTCCCCTGACAGGGTTCTAAATCACTATCTATTGGAATTTCAGTGTTACTTTTGTCTCCCATATCGATTTTTTTACATCACCCAAATTTTATTATACATGGAAACCTTATTATGTGTTATTATTATATGTCTTTAACACATCCATTTCTCTACATTCAAGAGGAAATTTTATTAACCATTTAATGAAACGGGTTTCTAACAAATGGATTTGAAAATGTTAAACCCTTGTTTACTGAGAAGAACATCAATTTTCTAGAATGTAATTTATTTAAGTGCATCAAAATTTCACACCACTAGATATTATGAAATATTATTTTGGAATACTATTAATTTCCTAGATATTTGTTATCACACATGACGCCAATGTTATATAGTGTATCACACAACACTATGTTTTAATGAAAAGTGTAATACAAATAAAATTTTAATATGAAATAAAATATTTATCATCTATCTATAAGAATGATAGATATGAATATGTATTACTAAATGTAGAAATATATTCTTTATACATGTATATAAAATTAATTCTTTGGTGAGAAAATAATTAGAAATGAAACTATGAACCATTTCAAATAAAGCAAATTTATTTTTGAAAAAATGTTTTTTTATGAACAAACCTGATATAAATCATGAAATTAAAAAAATTTGTTTTTTAATTATATTAATGAAATAAATATATTATATATTAAAAAATGTTCATTATTCATATTAGGTGTTTTCTATACAACATATAATAATTATTCCAATTTTTAAATTAAATATAGTTATATTCTTAAAATTTGTTTTGTCACATTTTTCCCATTTATTCTAAAATTATATTTTTAAATTTTAGATTTTTAAATAAATTAAATTAAATTAAAAAATCAATAATTTAAATATTATAATTGGGATAATTTCTTATAATTTTATAAGAATATAGTTTTTTGATTAATAGTTAAAAATAATGTTTTTTAAATAATTTTCATTTCATCTAAAGCATTTAAATACATGAATAATGTATTAATATTGAAATTAATGTAACATTAGTTAATATATATACAATTTAGTTCATTTGAATCATTTTAATATTTATTTATGAGATAAAAGCTTTTTGAACATTTGAGAAGTTTATCTTTGGAAAACAACATTCTCGTTGCCTTTATAGAATTTATTTTAATTTAAATATTTTATTTTCAGTTAATGAAATTTTTAAAAATGGATACTATATTTGGATTAAAAATAATTTAAATGATATAATAAGGTCTATGTATTGTTTGTTTATGATGAATGGCAAAACCAAGAATAAATTATTATCCTTATTAAGGTTAAAACAGGTTTACCAGGGGTTAAATGAAAAATATATTGTGTACAATTACCTATAATAATTTAAAAAACCAAATTTAATGTCATATTTAGAAATTAAAATCTATAAGGTTATATAATGACCCATTTTGGATCCTTTTGGAATGTTAATGATATCAGTACAATTTATTATATTTGAAAAATCCAAACGTGTCATTTACCCCAATTATGAATAGAAACCACTAATCCTCCCATATTCACTCTTCCAAAACACATTTTCTCAGCTAATACCTGCCAAAAATAATTTATTAATTACATTAAAACATCCAATACTCCTTTGTGAGATCATAAATCCAATCTATAATGTCTTTAGTTTAAACCTAAAGTGGATTTCCAATGAAGCTGTAAAACTTTTAACTAGGAGTTTTGTTTTAGATATTATTATATATCAGTAAAATATTAATCCAATATAATAATATAATATTATAATTATATAAAATATTATGATAGGTTATTATTTTAATGTTATATCCAATATCCAACTCTTATTCGATCAAATGGGAAACAAAACTGTTGATTGTGTGTACGACAAACTACCGCCTCACGAAACAGGGTTATTAGTTTTCCATAAACACCTCTCAAACCTTGATGTAATGATTAATTTAACATTTCTATATGATACATGTGATATTATTATCCCTTATTAATTATAATACCACATATAAAATCTTACCTCCTAACCCACTTGAATACAATAACATCACTCATGTGTACGGAGGATAACCGCTTTACGAACCATTGTGATATGCTTTTAATTATGATTAACATGTACGAGAATAACAATATATTAATCGATTATATATAATATTTTTAACATAATTATAAAAATATAATAATTATATCACATATAAATTCTTACTTCTCTTCTCTAGGGATATGGTAATGTCGTTCGTGTGTACGGCAGACTACCGCCTCACAAAACCATGTGATTCATTTTTCACTAATTCTTTCCATGAAAGTGAATAGGTGTAAAATTAATTAATTTATGTGATATATGTGAATAAAAAATGATTCTTTAAAATGTATATATTAAAAACCAATCAATTTTTTCATCCCTAGAGAAAATGGGAACAATTTTAATGTGTATCTACAACCTACCATAAACATGAATTGTGCATTTCATTTTCTATTTGTAACATGTATGGATTAATATAAATGTATATATAAATAATATATATGATATTTATATATTGTTTTAAATTATAGATATTAGGAAAACATGATAAAATTAAGATTACTAAGAATATAAACTCAATACACACACAAAATAGAAAGTTGTTATTTCCCAAAATATGTTTTTTACATGGAACTGATAATAAAAAAATATAAAAGTTCATAAGTGAATAATATAATGTATGATATATATATGTGTGTGTGGTTTTAAAAAGTATGTATAATAAACATATATTTAATTTTATGAGGTCTGAACATGTGTGAAAAAATTAGAGACTCATGTTATGGGATTTCTATGTCACCTTTTACTTTTGTGAGACACATACCATATTGACCACCTAATTATTTTATGTGGTGTATATAATACCAATTAATTAATTTTATTATCATTATCATTAAAATAATTTGGATTTATATATCCATTTTAGTATCACTCTTTCATGGGGTATACATTTCAAATATCACCAAAGTAGTAAGGGATTTTTTGTTACAAATTTCATTCTTTGGGATGTTTGTTATGTTATGAACGTATATTATGATTTGATATCTATCTAGTACCATATTGAAAACTTTTATCATCAAACTCATCAATTAATTTATAAGAAAAGTTTAACTTTATAATATTTATTAATGGGGTTTATGATTTGAAGGATACAAAATCAGAAAAGGATTGATGTTAAAATCTCATTATTTATCAGGATTAGCTATGATTATTATTTTAATGATGAAATATTATGACCTATTTATCAGTAAATTTATTATGTTTCTAATCATATGGTTATTTCATGAATTTTTTTCCTAGTAATTTTCCTCTCATTATATTCTAAAGAGATGAAAAAAATGTTTTCCCAGAAAATAGACATTATTTCTCTCTTCAGTCACTAATCATTTTTCTTCCAAATTAATGTTTTCTAAAAACATTTTAAAAAATTATATAAAATTAATAAAAATATTTATTAATTTCATTTTTATCCTTTATTTAATTTTTTATCAAAACCTTTTAAATAGAATCTTCATTTCGTTTTCAAAACAAGGCCCAGCTAAATTTTATAAAAAAACATGTGATATGAATCTTTTTTAAATGTGTGTTAAGTTTCCCACCATATTGACCACACAATGTTCTAATGATTCATTTATAATTTCAAATTTTATTTTTAAAGGGAAATATTTATAATATAATTTTGAAATTTTATGTTTTATAAATTTTTATTTTCAATAAGTATTATTTTCTTCAAGATTTATTCAAAGGGATTTTTCTTTCCAAATAATTTTCCATCTATGATGAAATATTTTTGGTTTTACATAATCATTACTAGGAATATGAAACCTTGAAAAAATATTTATTCCATATACAGATATTTTTTATTTTTGATGAAGATAATTATATAAAAATCATTCTTTTTCCACGTGTTATTATATTATGAATTGATTAAATAATTATGAGATCCATTTCCTTTCTATTGGTTATGCTATGATGGGATGTTTTATGGAAGAAATTTCATTTCTTTCAGTATAATGGTTTAAAGATCTATTATCTTGTGGAACACCTATGTATTTTTTCCATTATGTGATGATGGTTACATTATAAATAAGGAAGGTGGTTACATTACAACCAATTATTGGAAGGTCCTACATCTCCCTATAATTAATTGAGTAATGATTAATGCTATATGAGCTCAAAGGTTACATGGGAGATTCTCTGAATCCTTAAAGAGGTTACATGGGAGGTTATATTAATCCTTAAAGAAGGTTATCTCAAGCCCAAAGAAGGTACGTCAGTGTTTATCCCTAGACTAACATGTTATGAATGTTTTGGTGGGTAGGTTTGAAAAAATGTTATATATATATATATATATATTACACAAATATATATAATATTCCATTTTTCCCTTTCATTTCTCATGTTCTTAGAAATCATTATCATTCATTTCTTATGAAATTCTAGTTTTTATGCCTTGACATAGTATTTTGATATTAAATATACATGGTAAGGTTTTTATATTTTATGCTCATGTTATAATACCCTTATACGCATGTTATATTTATTAAATTGCCTTATTTAACCTTATATTGAATCTAAGGTCACCCTTTATTATATTCTTTTCCTTTGGTTATGATGATATGTATTATGTGTGATATATCTAATAAGGGTTCCATCTTTGTAGAAATTTGTGGGAGATTATTTAGAACTCTAATGAATATGTTTTTTATGTTCCCACATTTTTAAAGGAATAATTTCTTTTCAATCCCCAGTCAAGTTGTTTTTGGAAATTTAATGAGTAATCATCTAAAAATATGTAATTAAAATGTATTAAAACCATGTTCCATTATAGTGAAGTGTTCTGTAATAAAATTTTACCACCATAATTTCAATGTTGATGCACTTCACCATTACCAGCACTGCTTCCATAATAATGGTTCTCAACCGAACCCCATATGAACATATTAAATTGGGAAAAACAAATCTCATATCAATATTGAAATAAATATAATTATCCTCACTATAATATCCTCAAGCTTCACAATTTAGCACAATAGTTTATACTGTCTTTCCTCTAGGATCCTCTAGTATGAATGATACATTCCTTGAATTGATTTCTTAATACATTTTCTCGGACTCCTAATATGCATAACCATAGACTTGTTCAAAAAATATCCAAACCATTAGTTGAAAAAGATATCCATAATCCATGGTTTTTGATCACCTAACCCCTATAACAAGCATAAGGGAACCCTAGTAATCACCATAATCTATACCTCATATTCCCAAACATCCTCAACTAGGTGACACTAATCATATATGTCCCCTTGTATGGGGATCCAGATAATGTAGTAGGGTTACCATAAACGATTTTTGAACTCCCTATGAAGTAAGTGAAACATATTGGTCTATGATAACCCCTTTATCAGTAGATCTTGCTTAATGTATGGTTGATGGTAACCATGAATATGTTAGGAACATGATACCTCATAATTACGTACCTTCTTCAACTCTACCTCGAAATAATTCTAGGATAAGCATAACCAGAATCTGCCCATTTATCTACAAAATTAATGTCCTATCACAAATCCAACATCTCAATCAATTAATAGATATGGTTCATCAGTCTATCCTTATGAATTTCCTTTTATTAATGGGGGGCACTTCATCCAAAAACTCCACATAGATGTTTATCATATAGTCCCATAGTGTGGGAGTAATGAACAAGGCATGATCCATTATTAAGTTACATTTAAAAATCCTATGACATTGGTACTACCTAGGTGTTCGCCTAATAATTTAAGAAGGTTCATCTCGATTAGAACAAGAGATAAACACATCATCCCTCAGCCCAAAACCATATAGTGACAACCTCTAGAATATCCAGTATTATTAATGTTCATATGTATGTAATTAAATAATTGTGTCATGATGTGCTATTTCTATAAATATCTCTCCAATCAGAAGGATTATAGCCATATCCCTTTGATGATTAGAAAAATCCTCCACTCCATTGGAGATAATTTTATCTATGTTATAGGAATTTTTTTAGAAGACATATTCATGATTGTAATAAATATCACATACTTCTATTCATGAATCTATGGTTCATAGTATAGGAAATATTCTTTAGAGATGAGGATCAAAATTAAAAATATCCGGTGAAATTATGGTGTTTAGTGAAAATAAAGAACTTTTATATTTATAGAAAATCTCACAGTCACCTTAAGGACCACCAAACATATTTTTATGAAATGGTTTAGGACATGTTTTTTGAATCAGGCTCCCAGATCACAATGTTTTATCAGTTTTCCTTCAGAATATGACCCGTATATCCCTTATCAAAATAAATTCTATGTAGAGTTTTTTTAAACTAAAAGACACATTTCATGGGATTTTTCAAGGAAGTAACAATTGGTTTGAATAGAATACTATCCAAATATATCAAAAAATATCTTAAGGGTATGTGTTTGTGATGGTCCAAAATCATTATGAACCATGGAACCACACTAAGGACACTAGTCACATTGAAAAAATTGTGGTATCATCCATGAATCATATATCCAATTCATGGAGGTCCATAATTATCATGCATGTGGTGTAAGAAAACTCATTATAGTGTATGTTTGGTCACAAAATACCCCTTCAGTCATGAAGGTCATAATCTTTTGCAAATTCCAATAGCATTCAAATAATTGACTGCATCACCACCATTATTCCAATAAATAAAACCCCTAGTATTCTTTTTAAGATTATTCGACCGTTTTTTTCCATAATGATAAGCATTTTTAAAAAAAAAATTCAATAGAAATAGAGGAGATAGATTTATACATGAATTAAAATTTAATAAAACTTCCACCCATGGGTTTTTGAGAACCTCAACCAATGGTAGAGAGTTATTTAGTGAAGATACATGGAATTTACATTGGATGAATTTCATTTTTGAATCTTGGGGATTCACGAGAAATTTATCCTTCATGAAACCATCCGCATGGAAACCAAGATTTCACTTCGAGGTTAGACTAAAATATTTTTAAAAACATACACCTTCATGAGACCCCTATCTTTCAAAAATCCCTTATTTTTCATGAAATAAAAACCTCCATGAAACACATCCACAAGGCCTCCCCAGAAGGCATCCTTTTATCTAAAATTCTTTCATAAATGTTAAGTTTCTAGGGCTTATGTACCCATCCCAAATTAGTTTATTCTCACCCCAAATTACGATAAAAAAGGTAGAATCTACCCTTATGTTCTCTTCCATTGCTTCAAGAATGGGTCAGATCATTACGTTTACTTTTTATCCTATTCATATCCACCATAATGAATATTTATCCTAAACATAAGACTCCTAACCTCATGATCCCTAATTTCCACTTCTATATGGAATTTTCTACTCTATTAACCACCCAGAGGTGAATGATTAGTAGACACATAAGTCATAATGGTGTAATCATCATGGGAAACTATTGACCTTTCCTACTAGAAATTCATTAACCAATATCTTCCAATTTTAAATGAAAATTTTCTCTATGGATAGAAATATTACTAATATCCTTGTTTCATGACATAAAATAGATATCCCAATATCCTATTTGTATAATGTAAATCTATATGATAATTTACTAATCACATGATGTTAATCTATAGAAAAACCCTGTGTGGTAAACATGAAATTCTCCATGTATGATGATCATGGGATTAAACCATCTCCCCAATTATGGGATGATCCTCTTTATTTGCTTATACTATATGAGAAATCCTCACACCATCCCTCATTGATTACCCTTTCATGACACAATCATCCTTATCCTATGATGTTAATATACATGGAATGATCCTATAATTATACCTTAATTCCCAGCATTAAACTACATGGGTTTTTATCCTTGTCTCCCAATAGTTTATAGGGGGCACCTATATGAGTCGCAATTCTAGTATCTTGAAATATTTAGGATACATCCCAATGGTTTAAGATTATCACCAAATCACTCCCACTATATTTCTATGTATGATCGTCTCACCCCATTGGTGGCACACATGATCATTTTTATATCCCAAATTATCATTATCGTTCCCTTTGGGGAACAATTTATCACCACCATATATCTAGGTGTGATCATCTACCCCCTTGGGGAACACTTTATCACCACCATATCTCTATGTGTGATATTCTACCCCTAGAGGCACACTTTATCACCAACATCACTAAAAGTGTGATAATCCCCCATAGGGAGGGATTCCTTTTGACCATTATATCTCCATGCGTGGTCATCTCCTCCACAGGGGAACAATTTATCACCATCATATTCCAATGTATGATCATTTCCCATCATAGAGGCACACTATATCACAATCATTTACAAAGTGTGATCATACTCCCCATGGAAACACAATAAAAGAATCTCCATATCAGACATTATACCTATGACCTACCTATCTGCACAAGATTTTAAAATTTTGATATTTTTTTCAATAGGACATTAAATGCATCATATAACTTTCTCCATAATATGTGAAACATTATGACCCACCTGTCTCCACATGACATTAAACATGTGACCAACATGTTCACATAAGACTTCAAAACTATGACTGATCAGAAATATCAATACCACATAATAAAAATTGGATGCCTCGATTGAAATCCCACATATGTCTTATGCCTCTCACATTAGCTAACCCATGGACAAAATAGGCTACCTTGGGATATACAACCAATATTCCTCACATATGGGATGCCTCTGACCTCAAAAGGAGAAGAATTTATAAATTTCTAACAAGTCCAACATCTAGAGATTCCCTGACATGCCCAATCTTTATATCTTCTCTAACTAAATGATGTTTCCATATTGTGAAACAAGATAAATAATTAATAGGTTTCCACCTCATGATGGAACTAGGAACGAGTTTTAGGAACATGAATCAAATCAATGAGAGAGACTAATACTTGAAACTGAGCTCCTTGGATGAATCCATAGAGGTGTAACTAGAATCCCATTATCCAGTTTTGATCAAGGATCAAATTTCACTTATTACAATTGTGGAATCCAACAACCTTTGGAAATAAAAAACATAGGACATGAGAAGTCTATCATTATCCACATTTTCGAACCTTGTTGAATTCTTCCAAAAGAGAATTTACAATGAATTAAAAATATTTTTATAGGAATAAATTGATATTTTTGTATCAATAAATTGGAACTCAAAAGAAATTGATAATTCTTATCATCATCTTACAACATGGTAATATCCCTGATGTGAGGTTTTGATGATATTACCACCAATAATAATTCCACATGTTTCATATATCACTAGATATTCCAATCAATAGATGTTCATAATGGTACATAGAATATATATTATTATTAATGTATATCATTAAATTCATTTATTATTATATGAATGAAAACTATTTTAATAAAATAACATTTGTGGAAAAGTGAAAACCACAACAAGAGAATTCCAGTGGATCATTAAACATAGAAAGAATAGAAAAAATCATTAAAGATAAGGCTGATATTTTTAAAACCAATCACTCTACATAATTCATATTTTAATTTAGTTAACTTAGTTACCAAGTATTCTATGTGGATTTCTTCCTAATGATGGGCTAAATTTTCCCAATTGTGGATATATTACTCCATATTGATCTTCCTTCCATTGATTCCTCATACCAAAATGCAATATTTTTTTACCACACCATTTTATTCTCGTTAAGATTATATTTGATCATTCTTTCATAGATTCGGTTCACCTACTCCTTTGTAGCATTTTTATGAAAGTATTATTTAATAATTTCTTTTTTCTAGTGGATAATGATCTCCAAGAATTGTTCTTTTACTTATGAACCTAAGTATTTGGAAGCTTATGTATACTCTTGATTCATAGGGGCCTCACCCTCTGCCATGTGGTTAACATCCTGGAGACTAATGTGTTGCTCATGATCCTGGTACAATATATTGAATTTACCTTTAGATGCATTACTTTCCTGAATCAATTTTCCAACCATGTCTCCATGGTATTTGTTTGGAAAGAATAATATTTATGCACTTTGTATTTTTTACCTTAATCATTGTGTGACTCCCTGAGTCTTGGGTCCCTTTCTACCCCTTCTTCCTTCTGGGGCTATAATGTACCCTACCACATGTACTTTTAATACTAACAACTGAATTGTGGCTGTACATTTCATCATCGATAATGTGACTATGTTCACTATCAGAGACTGATAAATAATTTTTTTTCTTGGGTGCTCGCCACTAGATAAACCTAGTTCTTAGCACCATTAAACTTTCTTTTCCACTTGGGGATCACCATCTTCCCATCCATCCATATTAGAATCACCAACCAATAGTCAAGCCCTGAAAGTTATTTGGTAGGCAAGCTATGCCAAGGGAGTCCCACTAATCACGAGGCTCCTTTATTATAGGTACTTCTTCGTCCCTCTATGATACTAATACACCCATCATAGCATATTCCTTGGTGATATTGTTTGGGCCATCCTACCCATCCTCTTGAGTCATTTAATATTGATGAGAAGCACTAACATGTCACATGAAATCCATATAAGAACCCATTGTTATGGTATGATGGATAAAAAGAACCCACTAAAAACCTCATACATCATCTTGGGTATATATTGAAGAAGAGATGGCACCCAAATCACTCCATAGATTGACATAAGAATCCATATATTGTGGCTCAGTATCCTGGGATCTCATCTATTTTTGAGTGACCAAAGTGGGTCCCCTCTCTCTTGTACAACACTCCTCCTCAATGATGGATTTTCACTTAGTATCCATCTCTATATCATCGACCTGAATGATCAACCCAGACTTACCCATAAATAGCCTGGGATGATCCACACCTGGGAGATCATACTAAGAAAAACCAGATGACTATCATCATCTACAAGAGTCATGACATAGGCATCAATATAATGAACAAAAAAGGAATCCATGATTTATAGCATAACTTTTTCCTCCAACCGATCTCAGCTTTAACATCAATATTGATAAATTCCTTTGGGAATTTCAAAACATCGAGTTATACACAGTGTATTGGAGAAATCAGGTGAAAAACAATATGGGTTCACTGATCAGAGAAACAATAATGCCCCCCGTGTTTCTAATAACCTGACGAATTTTCGGGTTCATAAAAGGTAGGGGTATAATGGGAAGGGAATCCCATGTCATAGTATTGGGGAGATATCACCTCATTTAAGTGTCAAGAGACCAGAAAAATAGGGATAAATGAGACCCTTATATAATATGGGGAGCACTCACCAAAAATAATATTTGGTCTTCTTAGACTGAGAATCGAATCAAGAAATGCCATAGATCTAGTATCCCTACTGTCACCCAACATTTAAATCTTTGGGAAGCAAAGATAAATATTTCAAATTCATCCATGGAGGGTTGTCTCTTATGGAAGTGTTCCATTAATGAGTTATCCAATAGCACCAAAGCTCACATGAACTCAAGGGTAGATAATGGAAATGAAGGAACTCCATCCATGCATGAATGAAATTTAAGGAAAGCCTATATTAAGGGAAAATTAGGGAGAAGATATGGGTGATGAACATATAAAAATGGGGATATCATGATGATAAAGTAGACAAAAGATAAACCTCCCATTCCCCATAGACGAAGAGTACTAAGGAGGGGAAACGACGACACGACCATGTGTCTATTCCATCTGAGGGGAGTAGTGCAGCGTAATGAGCGACCTTATACATTGAGAGTATATTAATATGAATATTTAACAAAGGTTATTTGGGATATTATCATATATTAAACAAATGAATATATTCCTAATTAAATAATTTTATATTATAGATTTTTTTTGCATAATGTGGAACCATTCAAGATATTCTATAAAACACTAGATAGAATACATAACTCCCACTTAATAAGAAGATAGAATAATATAATTCTCTCTTAATGATTAATGAATATTTAAGTGAATAACTAGGTTCATTGATGATAGAACATTATACTCTAGTAGGTTTATTTATAGATTAATGGAGCACATATGGATATAACTAGAGGGTTACTTACTTGGAGTCTCCATCATAATGATGACACAAAAAGTGCAACATTGAAATTAATAAAAAATAATTATTGTGTTCAAGGTAATTTTTGTTTTAAATTAATTATAAATTAAATGAGAATGATCCACTATAGAAAATTCAAAGGTTTACCTCACTATGTTATCTGGATATCATACATTGAGTATAATGAAAAACCAACAATGGGAATCGGTCCACAAAATTTATAGTGCACTAGAACCTTCAATTGATATATTATTGATCATGTTATAAGTTAAAATTATATTTTATTTGTTTTAACAATTATTTGTTTTTTCCTATTTTTCATTTCATGAATTCAATTCATAATGATTCATAATTAAATATTTGATAAAATATATTCATTTTTCTAGTGTGGAAAATAAAAGTTCAAGAACACATAAATAACAGTCGAAGTACAAATTCATAGGTGCAGAGGATGATGACTATAAGACATGAACACATAATGTGTAACGATAAATTAGATATTGTTTCACTACCATCAATGAACAAAGGTTCGAGTCACAAAAAGAAAGCACACCATGTGGCTCCATACCTGGTGGAATTAAATGTCACATATTGATTTCCATCATAGATAATTTCTTGATAATAATTACATGAAATGATATTAGTATTAAAACTGTGTTACCCTTCCAAATTTTGACCTTCTATAAATTATGTGATTTCATGTGGTATACTATGAATTTTCATCACACATTATTTATTGACTAAAATATAAGTGATGTGGAATGAAATTAATTTTTCATCATGTAGTACACTATATATGTCTTGGAATATATGAAAACCCATTCGTTTTATGTGCCAAGATCATTTTTTGAGTCATGTTGGTAGAAAAATGGATAAAATGATGTGTAGATACCTATATATATTGTGCATGTAATCATAAATAATGTAAGGTACATATTGATATAGTTTTTTCTTTTGTGTCAACATTTCATTAATTCATGTAAGACATAAACTCTATGGTCTGTAGCTGGATGAAGACTCTCTGTACACATCAAGTTATTTCGACATGGCATGCGTATATAAATTATTATTAATTATTATCTATGAAAATTTTGTAACTACACAACATTTAATGGTCACTATACATGATTTGAACTTCATATGAATTTTTAGTAGCATATACCACATATATTTATAACATGTCATGTAGTCATACAAATTACATAGATGATGAATCTTTACCCATGAAATTATATACTGTATATATCAGGAAATATCATGTGGGATCATATGATGGAAATGTACAGAGTATATGAGAATTACATTTTGTAGAATGAGTCACATGACATGTCATGTTATAATTCACACCATTTAAGTATTAACTTCCATAAATGGGTTTAATATGATATAGAAGGTACATGACCTGTCGACACTAGAGTAATTTTCATATATAAATATATGAGTTTGTATATATATATATATATATATTAAATACTAGTAACAAAGGTAATATAGTAATGAAGATATATTTTATGTGTCCTAATGAGTACACTCAATGTACTTAATTATTTTAAATTAATAATAATTTTATTTAAACATATTATATATATTGGAAATAAAAAATTTATCATGGATTGCTTGGAAAAAACATTAAAATAAATAAATAAATAATTGATTATTTGATATATTTTTTTAAAAAATTTAAATCTGATAATTTTATCTTAATTTCAATGAATTGGAATGAATTTAAAAAGTCTAAATATTTTATGTTTTCATTTTTTTGGTTAATCACGAGTTTGACTGACCTATTTTTTTAGGTTTCATTAATTTAATTATTTATTTCAATGTTTTTAAGTGATAAATTTATTTACTAATTATATATGATGATCTATAAAGAATACATCCCTTATTTATTTTGTATAAGACTAAATAATCATGGTTTATTTTATTTAACCCAAAAATATAGTAAGAAACACCTATGAGTGAATAGACAATTAAAATTTATTGATCCCCTCAAAAGATAATACCATTCAAGACATAATACATAAGGGAATAGGAAAAGGAGATACTTTGGAGAATAGAGAAATCCTAGAATTAGAGCCAATAACTGACTCAATTAGTTCCCCTAGGTTTGAGGCTATTTTATCTCTACTTTATAAATTAACTATTTGATAAATAGTCATCATCATGAAACACATTAAGTTTATTTTTGCATTTCATGATTTTTTATATATTTTTGAAATTCATGGTTGATTTGGATAATTAAAAAGTAACACACTATTTAAATAAATTAATGACCAAGATATGAATAAATAAAATGAAATAAAATGTGGATAATTTTATCAATAGTCGTTAAATATTTATGTAAAATACATGTAGTGTTAACAAGATTGTGAATAAAAAAATCAATAATACATTTTCATTAATTTAAAAAATTCTATAAAGATATTGATAAGTCTAAAAATTACTTCCATCATCTATGTTATGATGAAATCATAGTTAATGTATTGGTTATACCATGAATGGGTATACTATTTAGTTACTAGGGATTCCTAAAAAATAGGTTGAATTAACCAAATTAGTAGTAAGGGTAACAACAAAAGTCTAATAAATAACATTTGTTGGAAAGAATTGTATGAATTCATTTATAATACTTATAGATAGATGATTTCACTTAATAGATCACACAACTATGAACGAATGTAGTGGGTGAATATTTTCCAATCTAAATAACATTTAAAAACATGTATTGACCTGGTATGTGTTATGTGAGCTATAATATGGATCCTTGTCCAATATAATTTCCAGGTGGTGATATATTTTAAATACTACACTAAGGGATATTTGGGTTTTAAAAAATAGTGGGAGACTAATTAAAATTATTCTATTACATTATAATTTGATATGAAGGAAAATTATTCAAAATATGATTTTTTTTTGTAGAATATATTAATCCATTTGACCATATTACTATTCATGAAATCTATCTTGGTGGAAGACACTATCCTAACTGATTCTACAATATAGGAATTGAATAGATGTTATCACAGTGTATAATACATAGGGTGAATGATATATTTACTTCTATCCCTAGTACCATTGTCCCACTTAAATAGGTAAGTGATGATGTGAAAAAAAATTATGGAAACATTTGGATGATGCAATTTATTTCTACTTCATCATGTTATCAACCATGGATAGTAAGATCTAGATACTTCATGAAGAAATGAATTAATACACCATGTTATTTTATCTTTATGATCATTGATAATAAAAATAATAAAAAAGGGGATATGAAATCGACAAGGAACACTTTATATGTATTATAGGATAATAAGTTCTAGCTAAAACACATGTATTTAAAAATATATTCTGTATTGGGAAAATGAAAATTTTATAATTCAACCTATAAATGTAATTGTGAAAAGTACTCAAACACATCTCATTTTCTATGAGATTATAATATTTTATAAAAAACTAGGATTTTAAAAATATAGGGAATAGTATATTGAATCACTTGACATTGTTTCAACATGAAATTGAAGACATGAATCATGAAAAATATTATATTATTATGGTGAAGAAGAAGAATGGAATAAAAAATAGGTATAAGAGAATCTCTATGTCTAAGGTACCATCTTACCACCCTTCCAAGAAATTAAATATCCAGAGAGATCAAAATGAGTATAATGAAATATGTTCTTTTTCTGGAAAGAAAGTCCATTGGATGAATTACTATGACTCAAAAAAAAATCAACATGTTGATTCTAGTATGAATTTTATTGAGTAAAATTATATGATTTCTACAAATAGGATATCAGATATAGCTTGGGATGGTAACAATTTTATCCAAGTAGAGTAACCTAGAATATTCATTAACATTTCTATATGTGATTTGTAACTTCGGGCTTCCAATTTAGTGAGACTATAAACACTAGTAATTGGATAATACCATCTAATATTATCGAGTATATTGAATATATTTTTAAACTTTCTTTATTATATTCATTGTGTAAAAAAGAATATAAAATATTCTTCCCATTTAGAAAAGGATCGTTCAATTTTCATGTTCATAAATAAAAAATTATACTTTTATAAATATTTAATATAATATGTGACAGAACATATGATTTACCATAATTATATACTATATCATAAAAACAAAATATTTCTAATAGATAATGAATCAATATAAAATTACTCAAATAACACACAATTTGGGCATCACCGGATTTCCCATGTAAATGAAAAGCATTTTAAAAAATTGTATTAAGAATGTTAATAAGATTATTTTATTCTAAAATACATGGATATATCTAATTCATGTATATAATGGAAAAAACAAAACAACCATTTAATTAAAAAATTTAATGATCCACCGAGCTTCAAGAATTAGTGTATTTTGATGTGTGTAGAAAATTTCAAGTAAAATATAGAGGTGGGTACTCTTACTTTTTAAATATTAACAATGATTTTTGAATATATTGACATATTTATTAAATGAGTTATATTCCTAATTCCTATGATAAATTTACATAATGTAATAAATAATTATAGAGTCATCTTGGTAAAAAGGTAATGAATATCTATATAGACCAATGTGAGTTTTATATTAAACAATATTCCATTTACTGTCTAAATTAGTTTTGAATACTAAAAGAATTTCAATGGGATGTTATCAAAACTGATAGGGGTTGTGATTCAATATAAGTATACTATTTATCTAATTTTAACTTCTATCCCTATGAACATATTTACATATTCCAGAATTTGATCTCTACATTTTATTAATCTAGCATTGGTCAACATGCATGTGTATATAAATTTTAAATTATAACAATAGTAACACTAAATTGTTTCAATGAGGTTCACCTATGTTAGGGTTACTACATCCATATTGTATTTTTCTTATTATCCCACCCATAAACCACATCATTTTAATTATCAAAATAAGAACAAGGAAGTATATAGTCTTAGAACTAATATCCAAGAACTCACATGATACCTAGAAATGAATATATCACAACACCTCTTTATAGACATTTAAAATTCATACTAATACAAATGAGGTGTAATCAATAACATACCTATAGTCATATTATTACATTACTAATATATTCAACTTCCTAAATATGTGTAAATCATCTGTGTTACTTAAATTTTTAAAAAAAATGTGTTTTGTCATTATTCTTTTAAATTATATTTTAGATGAAGGGTAAAAGGTTGCTCCCTCAATCCATCACCATGAATAGGATTAATATTAGGTAGAATCGAGAAATATTTTCTTCCTTTTCACCATATGCTTTGTCATATTAATTTCACGGAAATTCACCCTTTTATACATACTTTTATACCCTACTCTTTTTCTTCAATAAAAAATTCCTTGAACCATTTTATATAGTGGACCCCTCTTGTATATCCATATTATTATAGAATACATTATATAATAAAAGTTACATTAACACCTACTTCTTATCCATCACCAAATATATATTTCCACAAAATATTTCCCTATTATTTCCATGATATTTTTTACATTTTAATTCCTCTAAATACTAGACTTCAATTATTCATCGAATTCATCTTTTCTAAATAATCCTAATTATTTATAACTTCATTATATTTGGTAATTTAATGGTCTTGTTATTAATTTAAATTATATAAATAAATAACCAATTTCATTTATTATCCCCATGTATTCATCGCACTACTAAATATAAAATATATTTATGGTAATGGAACCATCCTCTACCTCTTTAAACTACAATACCTTTGATTTAAGGTTGTATTAATAAAATGAATTACAATAAGTCACAATATCATTTTTGATATTTAATTCAATGATGATCAACTTTACAAGGTAATTTTTAAATCCCATTCTCTATGATAATTTTTTCTATAAATTTTCGTATTTTCCAATTCCGTTCATTTCATATGTTTAAATATATTTCAAATTTTAAATATATTATTATAATTCATCATATTCTGTGTTGAATTATTATATTATTACTAATTTCGTAGAATAATCTTATGATTTTTTAATTTCTAATGCAATAATATTATTTTACAAGATCCTTCATCAAGAAAAAAAATATCACATATGGTCTATATTACTTAAATTGAAGACATACCACAACTATACCATGAATCCAATAAAAACACATCTTACATGAATTATTCTAATTTAATGATCCTATTATCATTGAAAACCTTGGTAATATATATAAATAAGCTAGTATCATACATGTGATCATTATCCTATGAGAAATATTATCTTATATAATTGAATATTACTTACATACAAAGATATAACAATATTTCTTTCACCTACAATTTTTTTTTGAAAACATTAAAAACATCATCTCTTCATTAACTCACCTCAAACCACATGAATACATATTCCAATTATATTTTTCACTGGTTTGAAAAACATTGACACCTAAAAAATATTGGTTGGATTATATACAATATCTTAAAAGTTAAATATCTATTATACTATTAATAGTTAATACTCAATCACATACACTTAATGGAAAATTCTATTTCCATTAATGGTTATAGAAAACATTATTCTTCATCAACACCATTCATTAACTTAATGAATAATATATCAATCTTCACATTTATATAATGAAACATTACCAAGTGAATTGATGATCTAAAAAATCTGATGGATGTACCCACTTCAAATCATATAACCTATATGAATATATTATGTACATAATTTATTAAAAGCTTCATAGCAGTGACTACCCTTATCTTTACAATATGAATAATGGTAGACAACTAACACCGCTAATCATATTTTACATTATGTGGGGGAAATTCCATTAATCTAATACATTAAAATAATTAAATTTTTCCTTTCAATATAATCATGGGTGAAACATTACATCTTATCCAAGAATTAATATAATTCATCAATACTCATATAAGATTCACACAGTAACACCTTTTCTTAAGAATATTTTTTATTATTTTTAAAAAGTCTAAAAACATCCCACTTATCTATAGGACTTTCTTCACACCAATTTTATTTGAAACTCCTATATCTATATCCATGCAATTAAATATCAACATATTGGAATCATGAAACTTCACTTAATGCATTACATTATTATTGAAAAGAATAGAATAAAAATAAATTGGTGTTCAACTATCTACACCATTTTAATTTGTTTTCAATTCTAATGATAAAAAATGATATAATATTATGTGATTTAACTCATCAATTATGTTCAGAATCTTTCCAATTACAATGTTTCCTTTTAATATATCCCTTTATTATGAATAAAATAAATTCAGGGTAGAGGATGGTAACAGTCTATTAGTTATAAATGTGTAATAAATCATTCCACTGAAAGTCTATATGAGCCATTATTTATATTGAAATAATAATGTTTTCATTTTGATAATATGTTTATCAATTAATCAATAACATTTGATACCAACTAAAAAACACATTATTTTATATCACTCAATGTCTATTAAACAATATTTATTCAAATACCAACAAATTACATCGATTAAATTTATATATTTATTTCTTTAATTCTAAAATGAGATATTTCACTAACTCCATCACATAATTTAATATCATAAAATTAAAAAAGGAAGGATAAAATTTCATAAATTAGCAATGAAACATCTCAAATTTTTACATAAAATGTTTTTAATAAAACAATTTATTCCCCTTAATGTCATAAATGAATATTGACAAACTATGAATTAGATAACAAGTGAACTAACCTCACTAATGGTGAATTTAAATCACCTTCTAGAATTTTTGGTTTCCATTTATTATAAACATATAAAATATTATCAAAGAAAAATATTCCTTAAGGGATTATTTTTCTATTCACTTCATCAAGTTAGATATTTTCATCAAATTGTATTTATAAATAATGATACCATAAAAAGATTGTGATTTCTTTTATATCATGAATAATTATTCATGTATGATGCTCTTCTCCCTACCATTGAGAACAAGTTTAAACTTTAGTTTCCAAACTTTAGTTACAAAAATAAAATAAAAATGATAATTGAATATGGTAATGTTGATTTTGAACCATAATGAGAGAAACAAGTCCAAAAGTTTCTACTCAACCATGATAATATTTCCTTTTCATCTCCGACCTTGAGATATTTCTATATACATTATATATTATATAAAAACAATTCTTTTAGAGAATCATGGATTATTTTATACTGTTTATCAGTGAAATTTTAGTGTGATCCATGAAGAAATATGTATTCTGTAACACCCCATGATTTCATAGTATGTTATTTACTTTAAAGTAATTCAATAGCTTGCGCTACACACAACACCGAGTTTGAGCGCACCACAACTTACCAAACTAGTCTTTCAAAAGATGTTATTAATAGTATTAATTAAAATTTGAATTTTATGAACTCCATATAATTTTAGAATCCATATTATCTTTTTCATAGACATAATATAAGAACAAATTCATTTTCTCAGATAAAATAATTATTTTTCAAAAAATGCTATCTTACTACCTTCTAATGGAAAACCATTTTTAAAACTAATATATGACACTTTTATATATTCAATTTAATGAAATTAAATTCTTTTTTAGAATCTGGATATAAAATTTATTTTGAATAAATTCTTGGTACTTTTTTTGATAACTTTCATATTTTGGTGCATACTGAAAAATACTAAATTTAAATTGAAAACAACTTTTTAATCGAAATAATTTATAGGGATAAATTATTCATTTTAATGTTTTTATGTATAATTAGATTATATTTTTATCATTTAATACAATTTTGGTCAATATAAGTAATTTCACATTTAAATTTGACATAAACACATGTCAATCTTTTGATAGTTTTTACTTTTAGAAAACATACTTTTCGGTTTCGACAATAGGAATCAATTTTAAATTAATTAATGAAACTTATATGTCTTGAATTTTTTAAAATAGAATTATTTTTTGAATTCATAATATCAAAATTATCTTAAGGTGTAATTTTGATATTTTTCTGAAAACATTAAATTTTTGATGAATAGTGAAAACACTACGTTATAGTTTAAAACCGACTTTTTATTTAAATAATTATTTATTTTATTTAAATTTATTTTAAGTCTAAATATATATATAATACCTATATAAGTTCAATATAATTCATTGGATTCATTTTATAATAAAATTTGATGTATAAAATTTTATTGAACTTTTTACCGTCTTTTACTCACCTTCAAGGAGCATTTTCAAATTTGCATAAAACATCATTTTAGTACTTCTATGAGTTTATTTCAAATATATTAGAGACATGGTTGAAATCATTAAGTAAAATTTGGTTCAATAAGATAAAAATAACTTTTCTTGAATAGTAACTTTTGAATTTTATTTTCCACGATTAAAAGTAAATAGGGTAATTAAGGGTAAAAATGATATTATAATTACCATAACACATGTCCTAATTGAATTGGATAAGTTTAATTCGACTAAAAATATCCTTATGAATAAAATATGATCATCATTAGTCCACGTGGATTAGATTAGGACATTTATTATTACTTTATTTAAAGAAGTGTTAAAAGAGTTAAATTCAAGGTCTTATAACTAAACCATTTTTAATATAGGGTTATACATAAGATAAATTCTTCTATAAATATTAATTATAAATATAAGAAGATTTAATAAAAAAATTTATTTTATTTATAATTTTTGGATAGTAAATAATCAAATTTATTTATGACACAATGATGATGCAGTAATTACCTTATCAATGAAAGATTAAAATAATTGATATTATAAATATCCAAATAAATTTAATTTGAGACATTTTATCAATTAAAAAAAATTTATAGGTTAATATTGCATGTTAGGGTTTATTAAATAATTTTTGTTGATGTAATCATGCTGTTATGATTTTCACAAAAACCAGACACTAAATAATGTCAAAATTGACATAAATGAGTTTTTAAAACAAATACTGTATTATTGGTTGATATAATATTCCTAAAAATATAAGGTTCTGAAAAAGGGATTAAATAATATTATATATGTCATTATTGAACCACTTTGGGTTCTCTTCTATGTTTATAGTATGTTTATTAACCATATAGTGTAGGAATACAAGAAGACACGGTAAAAGTTAGACTATTTAACTAAGAGTTAAATCTAAATGATAAGGTTATAATGGTAACCTATACTTGTATAAAATATATTGGTTGAGAGTTTCCAACCCATCCCCACCTTATATTATAAATAAATATTTTGGGATCCAATAGAAACCGAAAATGATTTTATTATAAAATAATATATTAATGTTTTCCTAACGTGACCTTCAACTCTCTCATAAAAGGGTACTTCCTCTTCTCCAAATTTCACACATCCAAAACCATTTGGCTCGGCCAAAACCTGACCAAATATACTCCCAAATTCCCAAAAATAAACCTATAGTCCTTAATTTGATCCGAAATCCAACCTATAGAGCCATTTCGATCAACTCAAAAGGAAACACCTGAGGAAGAGGTAATAATTTCGCCACCCTCTTTCAAGTTCTTTTCTTCTTCCACATACTATTTATTTTTTGTTTCCATGCCGAAATAATAAATAAATTACCTTATACATACTTTTATGTCATTATAAATATGGTATAACCATATTCATTATTTTATCCATCCTATAAATTACGAAGTCTCCAAACGTGTGTACGTACGGCTAACTGTCTCCACGCCGTGGTGTAGTTTGTTAATCAAACACTTCAGTATTTGTATGGGTATAATAATGAGTATAAATGATGTAAATAATAAATATTACATTATAATGATTCTGTATGTATTATATACCATCCAATTACATATGATTTCACCATCAATATAATGATATTGTCGCTCGTGCGTACGTACGGATTACCATCTCCACGAATGCAATGAGATTCATTCTCCAACGTAATCATTCAAGAATAATTTTAATTTTATGATTAAAAATAATGTTTGTGAACATAATATCATTCTGTATATGTATCAAATACATCAGATCCATAACAAACATGGATTACCTAACCAATAATATAAAGGAAAATGAATCAGTTAACACCCGAAACGATGATACTACTGAAACATTATTAACAAAGAAATATTAAAAGATCATATATGATATAATATTTATGTATTTTGTTATTATATATTTTAATAACCATTATTTCACCGTTATATTGGAGGTTATCTTACCCTATACTAAGGAAAAGTACAAGGTAAGGGGTTTCTTATCTCACTTTTAATTCCGTGAGATTTCCATTGTTTGCCACTTATTTATTTCATGTGGTGTATTGTATACTACCATTTGATATATATTATCTTGATTATATTTATATTCATGGAATTATGTTATTCATTTGGTGGTTATTAACTTTTTTACTATGACTTTATTGATTACAACATGGTAAGGGGTTTTCATCTCACTTCTTATTTTCGTGAGATTCATGATATATTGAGACTATTTTCATTTTGTGTTGTTTATGTACAGACAATTATTGTATTCCTTATGTAATATAATTTATTTTTTTTGTATTTAAATCTTTATTGATTGATCATTCTTTAATGGGATGTATGTTTCGTATGTCACCAAAATCAATAAGGGAATTTCTAATTTTGATTTCCACTCATTGGGTTTTACGCAAACTTCATTGATTATTTTACTCCAAGATTATGTGTGACATCACTATTTATTTATTTATATAGTAATTTTCACTCCCCTTGTGTGGATATTATTTTTGTACACATAATAAATACATTGATAAATTCTAAAGTCATTGATATGTACTTGATAAGAGAAATCTTAACTGAATTTTCATTCGTTGAGTTAAACATCCAAGTCATTGGTGTTGTTGTTACAAGAATATATGTGAATATACTCATATTTTTTTACAATTAATATCCAATCATATTTAGTATATTTATATTTTTCACACATAATTATTTCATTGATTTATCCTTAACCTAAGGACACAGTCTTTATAAGGGATTTCATCTCTAATTACATTCCATTGAGACTTCTTTGTTGTTAAGGGCCAATTCTCATTTATTTGGTGTATATACAATATATTAATATAATATATCATGAATCCATTTATTCTCATTATATTTTTTTGATTACATAATTTATTTGTATTCAAGCATCTCTCATTTGGTTAGGAACCTTAACTAAAATATCATTTTAAATGTTTTAAAAATTTATTCTCTTAATTCTTTCTCATTAATGTCCATGTTTTAAAAATGGTTTTAAGGATTTATTTATATGGAAATTAATGTTATAAAATTAAAATTTATTTTAAATGTTTCAAAGTTGTATGGAAAAATTTGATTCAAAAATTCATTTTAAACAGCTTCTTTATAAATAGTGATGTATTTAAATGTTTTCAAGAAAAAGGATGATATTTCTCCCAAATAGTTTGTATGATTAGTTTCATCTATGTCAATGTCCTTCATTATTCATGACTGAAGTTAATTTATTATAATACAATCTTCCATATTGTATTGAATGAGTTTTGTTTGACTATGGATGTGCTATTTTTATAAAATTCATGGTTTATGGTTAATGTATTGACATTTCGTATTCTAGTTTCATATGAATGTTTATGTTATATTTCAACATTTTAGTATGAGAAATGAATTAGACTTAGTATGTGAGGGGTGGAGCCCACTATAGCTCCTTGATTCATCAGTAGGTCTCATGAGAAAAACTAGTGACTTGGCACAAGGCTTTGACAAAATATTAATTATAGTCTTGGCCCAAGGCCTTGACTATGTGGTTATGAAGTCTAGAATTATGCATTCCATCATTATGAATCCGTTTATTCAATTACTATGATGGAATGAATTATGCCAGACTTCCTTGTATTATGAAAATGTTATGTAATAAGTAAATTGAATTATTCAATTACTATGTAATGCCCCAACCCCAGTTACCTAGAATCGGTTCTATATTACATAACATTGGCATAACACAAGGAATCAGTACCCAAAGGCCTTGGATATTTGGGGACGGATTCCTTGTATTATTCCAATGTTATGTAATAATGCACTGATTCTAGGTAACTAGGGTTGGGGCATTACATTGTACTTGAATCATTGATTATATTTTTCTAGATATCATTATGTTATAGTGTGATTGTAAGAAAATTATTTGAGTATTCACTAGCCTACATAAACCTCCATTGAATGTCTTTTATAAATCATTGGTCATTAGTTCTTGAAAACCTATCATTAAAATTTATTTCATCTTCATGTGAATTTTTTCATTCAAATTTGGATAATTCCTTATCTTGTTCCTTTTCTATTTTCATCACATAAAATTCAGATATCCAAATGATCATACAATCCATTGAAATGTGATTATCATTTTAAATTATTCCACATGGCCTCTTATATATGTTGTTCCCCAAATCCTCATTCTTTATTTAATTTATGGTAGATTTTCCATTCTATTATTGAATTTTTCTTATAATACATAAATCAATTGAATGTTTTCATGTGTACATGGTGTGTCCTATTTTCCCAAAATAGAAATATTTTACCCTCATTATCTTATCATTATTCTTTGTATTCATAGGCTTTGATTCAGTAGTGTATCTATTTATTCTATATTCCATGGATAACACAATATTTTTATCAATGACTTATTAAGAGTATATTCTGGAATATATGTTTCATACATATTTCACATTGTTTAATTACCTCTTTTTATAACACTTCATTACAATGTAATTTTTCATCATCTATGTTTAGAATAATTTTAGAAATGTTTTTGTGTATATACTAGAATGATTCCTCAAAATGAATTTCTTTATTGAAATTTACATCAAAAATTTAAAATATTCAATCATGTTTTTAGAATTTTGTTTTTATTCATTAACCTGTGATCATTGAATCATTATAGTAGTCATCCCAGTTGATATATTCTTTATTTTTATCCAATGGTTGAAAAATAATTATATTAATCTAATTTCAGGTTCCCAAAATGGTTATAACACCAATAAACACAAAACAATTATGGTTTTCATTCTATTATCCACAATATTTCCAAAATTGAAATAGTTATATTTTTTTATGGTGAGTTATATATATATTTTAGTCTTCCTCTAGGGAAAAAATTATCTTAAAACTCCATTCATCCATCATGTAAATAGTCATCAATTACTCAAAATTTTTATGCATCAACATTTTTAAAGAATCTAGGTTTTATCATACACTATAAATGAAAATGTCTTAATTATTAAAATTATCTACAAAGGTGGATGGATTTTTTTTCATTGGAAACCCAAGAGATTTATAATTATAAAATCTAAAGTAATTTCTACACTATATATATTAATTTATTTACTTTAAAATCATAGTAATTACTTATAGTAGTATCCATACATTCATCTTATTTTGAATAATGGTCTTGAACTATTTGAAAATATAATTTTTTGATTTCAAGCCAAATGAAATTAAAATTTAAAGTGGTATTATCATTCTATAATGTTAGATTTTATTTGAAGTCTCTCTTTATCTTCTCAATATCATTGTCATATATTTTTCCATTTTTACTCATAAATTAATTATGATATTTAATATTTATTTAACTTTTAATATTTGTTATTTATGATAATATAGACACTAGATTTTTTTGTTTTCCTTAAATAGTTGAAAATTAATTTCAATTTTGTTTGTGAAATTCTCTCTCTTCTAAATTATATATCCAATTCACTCCATTCTTTATGTACCACATTAATTTTTTGTTTGGATCCAACCAATTTGGGGATCTTTAAATATATTTATACTCTTCCATCCATTTATTTCTCTAAAATTCATAATTTTTCTTAAATTTGAGTGATATTATAATGAAAAAATATAATTATTCCATAAATATAATTTATAATTTATCTTGGAAATTATTTAAAAATATATCGTATTTTTGGAATTGATTCATCATGGAAACCATTAGTTTTCTGGACACTAAGACTAATGACTGTTTCTTATTGAGGAAAATAATTTTCACTTTTCTCTTGATCAACTGAATTAATTGGAATTTTTTTGGTAGAATAGTTTCCCATATCAATGATAGTAGGATAAAAACCTAAACTCATTTAGCCATGATGGATATAACTCCTTGATATTATGTTGAACTACCAGAACTCCATCCCCCAAGAGAGTTATCTTCTCATAAAAAAACATATTCAAGAAAATAAATATTTAAAGTTTTAATTGAAATACTATAACGTTTTTTACCTTTAAAAACGTGTATAGTCTTCTTTAAATGTTGAGTCCTTTATAAAACCTTATACACCCATTTTCCTCTTGATCCTTAATTTAACTTCAGGAAATTATTCAATGATTTCATTTAAAAGGATAGGATTCCACAAATATAAACATCATTTTTTTTGAAAAGTGAAATTCAACTCTTCAAAAAATCCTTCAAATATTAGATTAAAATAGAGACGTGATCAACTGTAATACAAAATTATTGGATCCCAATTTGCTGATATCAACACTAAGAATAGGAGTCAATCTACATCAGTATACATTTATTTTAGTATACAAATTTATACATTTTCACCTAATAACTTATTTAGTGAATGGATATATTTAATTTTTTTAAATCAAATTTGGTTAATATTCATTTGGATATAAATTGGAATGAAGAACAACAGGATCACCATGGATTATTAATAAGTTTCACCTTATTTAGAATGACTTTGTCCCTAGTGTACATTTTTTATTATCCCACTTGCACATATATTCCTTTATATTATCCGAATAACAATGGACAAGATTATGGAAATAAACATATTATATTGGAACTAACCACATACAAACCATGAAATAGCTTAAAACTCTTCTTTGTGTGGATATTTTTAAATACCTGGAATTTTTGTGGAAATTGTTTTTTCTTAAATACATGGGAATTTTACAAGTCTGAAAAAATTGATGGCACATGATTACAAGGCCTGGTGTGCCCAGAATTAATTTCAAATGTTTTGTTCGGGTATGTTCAATAAACATACGAGCGGGTTTTTATAACTTTTGAACTGGTTCTCGGAATTGCAATCTGAGGGCACAGTCAAACTCACAACACTGATATTTTCTTTAGAAGACTTTCACTTCGACGAGAGATGATCTGAAATAAAGGATAGTTTTTGGGTTTTTAATGAATGAATTAAATAAAAATAAATTTGTAGCTTTATTTTTTTTGGTTGGTTGAAGCCTCCATGTGGAAGTTGGAGGTGGGGACCGCCACACCTTAACCTCCCATGAGAGGTTATAGTGGTGGGGCCAACCTGAACCTAACCCCCTCTTCATGATTAATATGGTGGGGACCACCTGGGTTTTTAACCCTTTGAAACTCCCCATAAAATGTGATAAACCCTCAAATTTCTATTAAGTGTAGGGGAGCCTCTTCAACTACCCCACTTTAATAGTGCCACCCCCTTTTAATTTATTATGCCAACACATATTGAATTAATGGCGCAATTCAAATTATATTAATAAAGCATAATTTAATTTATTTTGGCCATTCCTTTGTCAGAAGAGGTGTTGGAAGAGCACTTTGAGAAACTGATTCTCCCTATTGAAGAACGCTCCTCCCAATGAAGAACAACCACTGGAGATCGAAGAACGAGGAAGCCGACCCTGAGACGGATCGGAAGCACCTTGCGGAGGCAACTATCATAAGATGTCTTTAATCGAAGACTATCCTTCCATTCTCATCGATGACCATCTATCCCCATTGATGTCGTCTCCTTCCTCGCGACCTCCATCGATGAATCAAATAAGGTAGGGGTGTGTTTGATATTAACAACATTATTCTTGATCCTCATAAGTTGTTTTATTCATCTAAAACTTCTTGCTATCAAACTAATGTAGTGGGACCGGGCCAAACTAACATGGCTCGATTCCTCCGACGTACTTCTTGTGTTGTGTTCTTCGTGTTCTTCTTGGGTGATGAACAATAGAATGTTTCGGGTTCGTTGTATGATGAAACAAACCCAAATTGAAGACCCAACATCATGATGACCTAGAGGAGGTGCAACAATGATAGTGGGAGACAGATCGGACTGGATCAGGAAGACTGTTCTTCGACCATTATTTGAGTGGGTGAATCATAACATGTTTTCGGAGCTGATCAGGGTCCTGAAAACGCTAGTAATGATTTCGGAACTTCAGGACAACCTAGAGTCTGCAGTTTTATGGCGATCAGACCATCAGAATGAAGAACATGCATCATGGGTGGCGTGATGGCCAGAAGTTTCGTTTCTCGAAAATTTCATAATACACGGCATGTACTTCCAAAGAACACGCCGTGTAGTATGAGCGTACTGTGGTTAGGGATACTGGCGTCAGACGCGCATCACATGGCATGTGACCACTTTCACACAGTGTGTACTCTTCACATAACTTGGCAGAGGCGGCTACGCGAGACTCGGAGTTTATCCTGGGTATACACGGACACAGGGTGAAGTACACGAGCATGTACTCCACCACACGTCTAGGCAAGGCTAGTGACACGGGCTACCCCATGTACTAGTTACATGACTTGGAGAACATGGGTTGAGGCCGTGTATGGGCACATGGCCAGCGTACATGGAGTCGACCCCGGTTTCTTGGACACGACATGTAACCTAACCACACGCTGTGTACTTACTTTTCTACACGACTAACCTTTCGACACGGGATATTTCACACAAGCAGTACCCAAGGTCTGACTACAAGGTGTGTACCTTATTCTAACAATCCGTGTACTTAATTTTCTACATGACTAGCCTTTCGACATGGACTATTGCACATGGGCAGTACCTGAGGGGTGACTACACGGCATGTACCTTATTCAAACACGCTGTGTAATTTTTGGTAAATGGCTTGGTCAACTCGTCCACTGTTTCTTGGACACAAATTTTTTTGTTTGGAACTCTATGACGTGGAAGGACCATTGAGATACTCCATCTTGGGACTTTTTGGCAGTTGATATATCGACTTTTGACATAAGGAGCAAACCCTCCTAGAATCAAGCATGCTTGGTGCGGAAACCTTGTGGCTGGTTGCGCTTTGACTACTTTTCCTGGATCCTATGTGGGTTTGACAACACTATCTACTATACCTGGATCCTATGTGGGTTCCACAGCTCTGACAACTGTTCCTGGATCCAGTGTAGGCTCGACAGTTTTGACTACTATTTGTGGATACTGTGTGGGATTGACAGCTCTGACTACTGTTCATGGATCCTGTGTGGGTTCACCAGTTCTGATTTCTGTTCCTGGATCCTACTTGGGTTTGATAGAATAGATGATTTAGTGGCTAAATCTAATCATCTCTAAACACGTGTTGTATACCTGTGTGAGATGAGTTAGTAACTTTGTGATTTCTTCATGATTGAGATAGATTATTAGATAACATAGGTATATATATGGGCATATACCTAAGTGGGGTTATATGTTGATTTCATTCATGTGGTTTATCCTTGTTGGATTTCATGAGACCCTGAAGGTATTAGGGTCCCTACTGAGTATCATTATACTCACCCCTGCATGGGATTTTCCTACACCTCATTGTATTGGATGCAGATGACGGACAGAACTGACTGAGGGTAAGTGTACTAGGATTGGATGGTACCTAGAGGGGGACCACACGGCATGACAGTACACAGAGGAGACGGACGGACATGGTGTGCTGTGGAGGCTATCTATATCTACCCTTCAGGTAGGATTTCTAGGTGGACATTCTAGGAGCTATTTTCCCTTTTTCTGGTTTTTTGTACTTTACAGTTGGGGGCTTGTATTTCTGGCCCTTTTACATTTCAGCACTCTTTTGTTATATAGTTTTACATAGTGTTTTTCTTTCATATTTTACTCTGTTGTGTGCATTTTTAGGTTATAAAGGAAATGACTTCCCAATTTTATGGATTTACTCCATTGGAGCTAGTCGCCAGCCCCTGACCTTTGTAAGGCGGGCTTGGGGTAGTCACGACACGAGCCCTGGGGGAAAGATCATGAAAAATTGGTATCAGAGGAGTCGGTTCTACCGCAGAACATAAGACTCTGATCTTTTCTATGAAGTAATAGTGTTAAGGGTACTCTGTTTGGATTTCAGTTCAAGGAGTCTAGTGTTGGTGCGGCGGCCGACGTATCCATACACCAGGACCCTGACTTCTGATTTTCGACTTAGTGCATGAAAAAACTGATTGTATGTGTGTTTTGAAAAGTTTTCTTTGAATTCATTGAGTCAGCTCACTAGGTATAACTTTTTAACCATGGCGCACCTGTTTCATTTTAGGATTACTCTATGCAGATAGCCAGCTAGGGTTTCGAGAGTTGTACAAGATGGAGGCCCACAGAGCGACGAGGCCTCGGTTCATGGACTTATTATAGCAGAGGCACCAGCAGTACCTCTACCTGTTGGGCCACCGATTCCACCAGACCCAACAGTAGAGAGTTCTCACTGCCTGAGCGCATTGCACGAGTTCCAGGGCCAGAGGCCACCCAGGTTTAGGAGTGAGACGGACCCGTAGGCAAATGAGGAATGGAAGGAGGTTGTGGTGAAAGTCTTCAGACTGGTAGGGATACCAGCTGAACTTACGGTGATCCTTACCATGATTCTCCTTCAGGAACCAGTAGATAGATGTTTAAAATATCCAAGTGGACCAGACCATCCAGTGGATAACCCCAGGACACTGGTTCAGTTATGCGAGGAACATGAGACAAAGCCAGTAATACGAGGAACATTCAGTGTTTCAAATGCAGTGGGCAGGGTCACATGGCTCGTTACTATCCAACCTGCCGTTCAGATGATCCGTAGCCAGTTGAGGGACCTCCTAAGAAGAGGCAGTGGTTCGATCGAGGTGACCCGCATGGCGCTTGTGGACATGGCCGAGGAGTTGGTCGTGCAGTTGGTGGTGGACGATGTTACGAGGTGTTACCACCACCACCACCCGGAGGTCCACCCTCGACCGCAAGGAGCAGGTGGACAGAATAGAGCTCAGCTCCCGGTACCTAAGGTCTACGATCATGGTGCTCTAGAGATGATACAAGGTTTATTTGGGTATATTACACCTTATCTGTAGTTCTTATAGTCATAGGGACCACTCACTCTTTCCTTTCCACCACCCTCGTTCGAATCTTGGAGATTTTGACGGAGCCATTGGCTCGATCGATACAGCTAGAGACTCCTACGGGAGTAGACTCGATGATTACACACTAGTGCCGGCAGTGTGAACTTACTCTAGGAGGCGACAACTTCGACTGGGATCTATTTGTAGCAGTGTCAAGGCCTTACGATGTCATTTTGGATATAGAAAGGTTATCTACAGTCCATGATCATATTGACTTTATTAGGCCCAAAGTGCGGTGTGTCTGCACGGATGAGACCAGGTTTACCTTCACCGGTGATAAGGGAGCCTTTGCAATACAGGATGGACTTTCCCAGAGGAGAGCACAACCCATCACTCATCAGTTGGCTTGCCATACCCTCAGAGCAGTTGATGTGGAGAGTCCAACATATCCTGTTGTGGTGTACCAGTACACGAATGTTTTCCCTGATGATGTTCCAGGTCTAGCTTTTCGCAGAGAGGTGGACTTATACATTGACCTATACCCCGGGACAACAATGATATCTACACCAGCGTATCAGATGGCTCCCGCAGAGCTTCGTGAGTTGTGGGTACAACAGGAGGACTTGAAGTAGAAGGGATTCATCTAGACCAGTGTTTCTCTTTGGGAAGCCTGGATTCTGTTTGTCAAGAAGGTGGATGGGAGCTTGAGGATTTGTGTGGACTACCGTCACCTGAACCAAGTGACCGTGAAGAACAAGTACCCACTCCCAAGGATTGACGACCTCTTTGATCAGCTGAAAGAATCGCGATGGTTCTCAAAGATGGACCTTAGATTAGGCTATCACCAGCTCAGAGTTCGAGACAAGGATGTATAGAAGACGACCTTTAGATGTTGGTACGACCACTACGAGTTCTTGGTTATTCCATTCAGTGTAACCAACACTCATGCAGTGTTCATGGGACTCATGAACAAGATCTTCCAACCATACCTCCATCGCTTTGTTATACTCTTCATCAATGATATTATGACCTACTCGACTACTAAGGAGGATCATGCCTACAATTTGCAGGTAGTACTGGACACACTGCAAGAGTACCAGCTTTATGGTAATCTCTCGAAGTTCCAGTTTTGTATCCTAGAGGTAAACTTTTTGGGACTTTTCATCTCAAAGGCTGGAGTTGCAGTGGATCCTGCGAAGATTGAGGCATTACTTGCTTGGGATCCACACATGAGTGTGATGGAGGTACGAAGTTTCATGGGTTTGTCTAGATACTACCTTAGGTTTATATCAAACTTCTCCAGAGTTGCATCCCCACTATCAACCTTGATGAAGAAGTAGAAACCCTTCATGTGGTCGGAGAGATATCAGCAGAGCTTTCAGGATCTAAGGCAGAGGATGAATTGTTCCCCCATCTTGAGGCATCCAGAGTAAGGCATTGGGTACGTAGTCTACTGCGACACATCAGAGACTAGAATTAGATGTGTCTTGATGCAGGATAGATAAGTGATCACTTATGGATCACAACAGCTGAGAAAACTTGAGGAGAACCATGCTACCCATGACCTGGAGTTAGCTGCAGTGATCTTCGTCTTGAAGATTTGGCAGCACTATCTGATGGTAGAGCATGTTACTTTGTACTCTGATCACAAGATTCTCAGGTATATCTTCCCTCAGAATGACCTGAACCTGAGACAATGACATTGGCTTGAGTTCCTCTAGGACTATGACATAAATATAGTTTATACTCTTGTGAAGGAGAACGTTGTTGCAGATGCACTCAGAAGGAGGTCTGGTATACAACTGTTAGGCGAAGCGAAAGAGAAGATACCGCTTTCCAGATATCCATTGCTGATAGAGATGAAATAGATTTCCTACATTCTCTCACAGTTACTCCCCCATCTATTCAGCAAGTCAGGGAGGCGCTGTGTTGAGACACTAACTGCAAGTGACGATGTGTTCAGATATCTACAGGTCAGGCACCTGATGGATTTTCTGAAGGTGGGGAGCATGTCATCCTCTTCAGAGGACATACTATGGTGCTATATTCACTTTAGGAGGAAGTGTTGAGGGAGTTCCAAACATCCCCTCTAGTGGTACATCCATGAGTGGCGAAGATTTACCAAGATGTCCGATGACAGCACTGGTGGCAGGGGATGAAGAAGGCAGCTGCAGAGTTTGTCTCTCGATGCCTCACTTTTCAGTAGGTGAATGAATAACACCAGGTACCAGTAGGCTTGGTTCAACCTTTAGAAGTCCCAGAGTGGAAGCAGAATGGGATATCCATGAACTTCATGACAGGACTTCCTCATACATCTAGATGTCATGAATCTATTTTGGTGATCGTCGACCGACTCACCAAGTCGGTCCACTTCCTACCAATCAGAGAGTAGGGTTCAGTAGAGAGATTGGGAAACATCTATGTGAAGGAGATTGGGCGGCTACATGGATTACCTTCTTCTATTGTCATCGATCATGAAACACAGTTTACTTCCCGACTATAGAAGGGGTTACATGAGGCTTTCATAATCCAACTTCTTCTGAGCGCCCCCTTACATCTTCAGAGGGATGGCCAGACTGAGTAGACCATTCATACCCTCAAGGACATGTTGCGTGATTTTTTCCCCGACTTCGGTCGCAGTTGGGAGGATCACTTAACTTTGGTTGAGCTTTCATACAAAAATAGATATCGCTCCACCATTTGGATGACACCTTTTGAGGCGTTATATGAGTGACCTTGCAGACCACCCTTGTGCTGGACTGACCCTGGGGAGTCAGCACTAGTGGGACTAGATATGGTACGTGCTACCACAGAGAAGGTGCAGGTCATCTAGGAGCAGATGACGATTGCCCAGAGCAGGTATAAGTCATTTGCTGATAGGGGACGGAGGCCTCTGGTGTTCGAGGATGGCGACCACGTCTTTCTATGGGTCTCACCTCAATGACGACTATAATGATTTGGATGAGGCAGAATGTTATCTTCGAGATTCATCGGACCTTTCCAGGTCCTCAGCAGAGTAGGTGAGGTGGATTACTTCCTGACACTTCCCCCTCAGTTGCACCAAGTGCATGAAATTTTCCACATATCCTAGCTGAGGAGATACATGCATGATCATACTCACATCATCGACCATGGAGAGTTGGACGTCGACGATGGGGTTATTTTTACAGAGGTTCCAGTGGATATTGATGATCGACAACAGCTGGTCCTATGTGGACGGTCGATACCTTTGGCGTGTGTTCGCTGGTAGCACGAGAACCTCTAGGAGAGCATAAGGGAGCAGAAGGATCAGATGCATGCTCAGTAGCCCCACTTATTTCCTTAGTTCGAGTTGTAGCTTACAGTTACATAGAGCCCTGAGGTGGGGAGAATTTAAAGACCTAGAATTTCTTTGGATTTTTTTTCTAAAATACATGAGAATTTTACGAGTCTGTGAAAATTGACGGTGCATGATTATGAGGCCCAGTGTTCCTAGAATCAATTTCTGAAGTTGTTTTAGGTGCATTCATTAAATGTATGAGCATGTTTTTATAACTTTTGAACCGGTACTCAGAATTGATATCTTAGGGCACCGTTGAACTCACAATGCCGATATTCGCTTAAGAAGACATTCTCCTCGATGACAGATGGTCGGAAATAAAAGATAGTTTTTGGGTTTTTAATGAATGAATTAAATAAAAATAATGTTTTATCTTTATTTTTATTTTGGTTGGTTGAAGCCTTCAAGTGGAATTTGGAGGTGGGGACCACCACACCTTAACCTACCATGAGAGGTTATAGTGGTAGGGCCCACCCAAACCTAACCTCCTATTCATGATTAATATGGTGGGGACTTCCCATGTTTTTAACCCTTGAAACTACCCCATTAAAGGGGAGAAACCCTCAAACTTCCAATAAGTCTAGGGGATCCCCTTCAACACCCCCAATTTAATATTTCCACCCCCTTTTAATTTATTATTCCAACACCTATTGAATTAATGGTTCAATTCAAATTAGATTAATAAAACATAATTTAATTTATTTTGGCCATTCTTTTGTTGTGAGAGGGGTTAGAAGAGAACTTGGAGAAAATTATTCTCTCTAACGAAGAACACTCCTCCCACCGAAAAACGACCACCGAAGATCAAAGAACGAGGAAGCTGACCCCGAGCTGGATCGGAAGCACCTTGCGGAGGCAACTAGCGTAGGATGTCTTCAATCGATGACCATCCTCCCCTTCTCATCGACATCCTTCTATCCCCAACGACATCGTCTCCTTCCTCGTGAACTCCATAATCGAATCAAATAAGGTAGGTGTGTGTTTGATTTGATCAACGTTATTCTTGTTCTTTATAAGTTGTTTCATTCTTGTTTAACCACTTTCTATCAAGCTAATGCGAAGGGAACGAGCCAAACTAACATGACCTGATTCCTCCACCGTACTTCTTGTGATGTGTTCTTCATGTTCTTATTGGGTAATGAACAATGGAACATTGCGGGTTCGTTGTATGATGCAACAAACCCAAATTGAAGACCCAACATCCCGATGACCTAGAGGAGGTGCGACGGTGATAGCATGCGACAGATCGGACCAGACCAGGAAGACCGTTATTTGACCATTGTTTGAGCAGGTGAATCATAATGTGTTTTCGGATCCAATCCGAGGCCCGACAACGCCAATAATGATTTAAGAACTTCGGGGCGACCTAGAGTATGTAGTTTCATGTTGATCGGACTGTTCGTATGAAGAACATACATCACGAAAGGCACACTTTCCAGAAGCTTCATTTCTAGAATATTCCAGAATACACGGCGTGTACTTCTGAAGAACACGCCATGTAGTACGTGCATACTGTGGTTATGGTTATGGGCGTCAGACGTGCGTCACATGGCGTGTGACCCCTGTCACATGGCATGTAATCTTCACACAGCTTGAAAGCGGTGGCTATGTGAGAATCGACGTGTCTCCTGGGGATACATGGACACATGGTGAAGTAAATATGCATGTACTCCACCACCCGGCCAGGCAAGGCCAGTGACACGGGCTACCCCATGTACTGGCTACATGACTGGGAGAACACGAGTTGAGGCCGTGTATGGTCACATGGCCAGCATACACAGGTTTGACCCCCATTTCTTGGACATGATGTGTAACCATACCGCACGCCATGTACTTACTTTTCTACTCAACCAGCCTTTAGACACGGGTCATTGCACATGGGTAGTACCCGAAGTTTGACTACACGGTGTGTACCTTATTCCAACACACTGCGTACCTACTTTTCTACATGACCAGCCTTTCGACAAAGACCATTTCACACAGGAAGTACCTGAGGTCTGACTACAACTCATGTACCTTATTCCAACACACCGTGTACTTTCTGGTAAATGTATTTGTCATCTCATCCTCTGTGTATAGGATACAAATTGTTTTGTTTTTACCTCTATGATGTGGTAAGACCTTTTAGATACTCTTTCTTGGGACTTCGTGGAAGTTGATGTATCGACGCTTGACTTGAGGAGCATACCCTCCTCAAATCAAGTGTGCTTTGTGCAGAAACCTTGTGGTTGGCTCTGCTCTGACTACTATTCCTAGATCCTGTATGTGTTCAATATATCTTTCTATTATTCCTAGACCCTGTTTGGGTTTGACAACTCTGACTACTGTTCCTAGATCCTCTGTGGGTTCTAAAGGACCCTGGGACACCATGAGAGGAAGGGGTGAATTAGGGTGTCAACATTTTATTTTAAACTGATGGATCTTGTTCACACATTTGTAGGAACTAGTTTAACCAATATGATGGATATAAGAAGCAATAAAACATTCCCATGTAGAGAGAAGACACACCACTTTTTACTTGGTTAACCACTGTGGGCAACGTCCAAGGAGCATACACCGACTGGTTTTCGGTCATACCTAATTCTACTATTTTTCACGAGTTTTGGATTACAATGGTCTAGGAACAATCACTCTATCTCAGGATCAATGCCTTTAAAAATGTTCAAGGATAGCCCATTGCATCCCACATGTAACTCCCGTTGACTCCCCCTGGCTCACTGCCTTTGGTGAAGTCCCAGTCAGTTTATAGACGTGAGGGTCTCTTTAATAGATTTTCATTGAAGTCTTTTCCTCTCCTTATCACAAGACTATTCTTACATCGAAGTCTACAAATGATGCACTTTTACGCACAGAACCACTAAACCGGATAACCAGAACGTGCAAAAAAGTTTCACTAAAAATTTCGCACAACACCAACCCTTTTCGCACACGACCTTCCTATTGCATGCAATATTTCATTTTCGTGTGGAAACATATTTTGCACAACAACACCCTTTTTCACGCAACTGAATCTTTTACGTTCAGCATTAATTTTTACGCGAAACTCTACTTTTTTTGCACATCTTGTAATTTTTCGCGCAACTCAGATTTATCGCGCATACTGGAATATTTGGCGCATCACAGAATTTTTCGCACAACCTGTAATTTTTCACGCAACTTGAAATTTTTCACGCAATCCCCTTTATGCGAACCTTTTACACACATCAAACCTTAGATCTTCTCTAAGTCTTCAATCGTACGAAATGAGGGCGGTCACCTCTTATTTATAGGCGTCTTAGACCCCCGCGCGCAAAACCCCTCTGTGGTGTGAAAAACCATTAATTTGGCTGGTAATATTTCATACAGGTACCATTTTTCATGCACATCTCCAGAATTTTCACGCAGCCCATGAATTTTCAATTTTTCGACTTTATGATTCTGAAACACTATTTGTGCGAAAAAAATAGATCCTCTATTTTTCGCACCATGTAGTTTTTCACACCCAAATCAAATATTTCACACACAACCCTCATTTTTTGCACACCACTTCTTATTTGGGTGCACATTCTTTTATCAATAATCCATGCCATCATTTTCTGATTTTGAGGCCCAAAAATTTATAAATCACAGGAAAACGGTGCCACCTTCAATACTATTGTCTGCTTGAACAGTATGATCACTTTACTGGCACACATTCTAAACTTCCACTGAGGATTGACAACTAACAAAAACCATACTCCAATTCATGCATAGAACAACCATGGTTCCAAGAGGTTCGACAGTTCTGACTGCAGTTCCTAGATCCTGTGTGGGTTCAGTAGCTCTGACTACTGTTCCTGGATCCTGTGTGGGTTCGACAGTTGTGATTTCTATTCCTGTATCCTATGTGGGTTCGATAGAATAGATGATTTACTGGCCAAATCCAATCATCTCTAAACATAAGTCGTATACCTATGTGAGCTGAGTCAGTAACTTTGTGATTTCCTTATGGTTGATATGGATTACTTGATAACTTATGTATATGTATGGGCATATAACTAAGTGGGGTTATCTGTTGATTTCATTCGTGTTGTCTCTACATTTTGGATTTTTTGAGTCCTTGAAGGTCTCAGGGTCCCTACGGAGTATCGTTATACTCACCCCTACACGGGCTTTGCCCATACCACGGTGTGTTGGATGAAGACGACAAAAAGCACTAACCGAGGCTGAGTGTACCAGGACTGGACAATACCTAGAGGTGGACCACACAGAGTGACAGTACACGGAGGGGATGGACAGGCATGGAGTGCTGTGGACGCTATCTGTATCTACCCTTCAGGTAGGATATCCAGGTGGACGTTCCAGGAGATGTTTTCCCTTTTTCCAGTTTCTTGTACTTTATAGTTGGGCTTGTATTTCCGGCCATTTTAATTTTCAGAACTCTTTTATTATACAATGTTACTGAGTTTTTTTCTTTCATCTTGTACACTGTTGTGTGATTTTTTAGGTAATAAAGGCAATGCCTTATAATTTTTAGGGATTTATGCCTTTGGGGCTAGTCGCCAGCCCCTGGCCTCTGGAAGGCGGGATTGGGGTTGTCACTGAACGGGCCCCGAGGGACAGGTTGTGACAATATTAGTATCATGCTACATCTAATTATGTTTAGTCAAAAACTTTTTAATATCTCTCTTAACATAAATAATTTGATCTCCATACTCAGAATGAAGCAATATTTTTTGCTACCTAAAATTATAAAAACTAAAATGATGTATCTTAATTATTAAAACATACACTGCTGATAAAGTATATAGGCAAGATACCTTAATCTATAAACCTAAATATAATATGTTGTAGACATGTTTTAGGAAACATGTCCTCTCCCTGACATTCATCAACTTTTTTTTAGCCTATGAACATGAAAAAACCATTGAATGATGTTATGAATCCCTCCCTCCCTCTCTCTCATTTTCATTTTTATATATGATGGTTAGGGTTTTTATATAAAATCCCTCTCTTATATATCCTTACACTAGAAAATATGAAATATAATTAAAGTAAAATTAAAATCTTATTCTTCTCTTTCATAAAATATATATTTAAAAATATATGTCCTTATTATTTCAATGATATTTTGAAAGATTCAATATCCTAAAATATCAGAATTAAATACTTTACTCTTCAGTCATCCAAATTAATCAACCTTGTTTAATCCTTCATGATATTTACAATATCATTATATTTTTCTATATTTCAATTCTCCACAAAATGAACAAAAAATTATTCATTTAATATATCCATATAGGTGTGGAACTATGACATAGAAAATACCCTTGAAATCATGGAGAACACATCTTAATCCCTACATAGATAAATGTATTGTTTGATTATATATTCATAGTAGGAATCACAATAAGTCACAATCTTATTGTGTTATTTAATTTGGTGAAGAAAATATTTTCATCATAAAATTTCAACCACACTCTCTAAAATTATTTATTCTGTAAGTACCATTATTTTTAATAATCAATGATTACATAATATAAGATATATCTTATGGTTTTACTATGCTCTAAGAATTCCACATCTAATGTTTTCGATTATTACTTTATCTATTATCATGTATTTATTATATATTATTTTAATATCATCTTATATTGTACCATTATTACTAGCTACAATTGTAACGAACTATGATTAAAGTTATTATTTTACTAATGTATAATGAAAGTAGCCATTTTGAAATGAAAAAATGAACAAAAAATAATGAATTTATTTTCATAAATTCCCATAAATGTTTGTGTATCACCAAAATTAACCACTTAAAAAAACTATAGAAATAGTTATTATAAAATAAAGGAATTTTTAGATAATGTAATATAAGTTTCCAAAAAAAATTATGTTCTCTTATATCCAAATTAATTTTATGACTTTTATAAATTTAATTTAAAATAAATTTTTCTAAGAAGGATAATATAATCTTAAGATGGTTTATTTAAAATATTATAAAATCATTAATTTTAAGTTGAATTGGGAAAGATGAATTGTTTTCCAAAAAAATAACTTTAATCACATTATCATATGTGAAAGAGAACATAATGTATATAAAATCTAAAATTTATGCAATATATTTTTTTCGCTATAATTATGAAATCTAAATTTTAATTTACAACACCTAAATTCAATTTAAAATATTTTTGTGCTTAGAAAAAATGTTGTTGGAACTTTGTAATAGTTTTTATTTGTTTCTTTTAATTAAATATTTTCCTGGTAAAATTTGGACAAAAAGTGAACTTAAAGAAATGTACCTTTTTATTGGTTTTATTACAAATTAATTACAATAATTGAAATCAGTAAGAATAAAAAATTATTTCTATTCATAATTTTAATATATAAAAACAATTTTTAATTAAAATCATATTTATATATTTTGTGTATTTAATTTGAAATCATGCTTTATCAAAATTATGATATGAATTTGGTTTAATGGATCTATTGTTTTTAA
This sequence comes from Viscum album, assembly GCA_963277665.1. Taxonomy (NCBI): domain Eukaryota; kingdom Viridiplantae; phylum Streptophyta; class Magnoliopsida; order Santalales; family Viscaceae; genus Viscum; species Viscum album. The sequence continues at coordinate 1,682,124,348 of OY728135.1, forward strand.
TCATCATGATAAAATTTGGTAATATGGGTCCACTTATAGTAATAAAATAATTGACATGATTAATATTTAATTAGCAGTAATATGTGTCGAAATGACTGATCTAAGGTGGCCTGAAGTTTCCTACAATAAAAATAACTTTCACAAAATTTAGATATCAATTGTTATGACTAAATTTTTTACCAATATTTATGATAAACCATCCATTTTATAACTCACCTAATCTTAATTCAATTATAAAATTACCCATTAGATAACATTCTTTTCAATGTAAAAGTTCATCTTCTTCACTTATAAATGGGGGATCACTTCAACACATTCAATATTATCATAGAATTTAGAAACATCCATTAAAACCTTCTCATATATCATTTACATAAATTCATTTACAATATATATATACCTTTGTAACCACAGATCTTCACAATTATATCAAATCTAAGGCCTTCATCAAGATGATGTGCAAGGTCTCTACATAGGTTTCACATTGTTAACGTTTATATATTATTAATTACATTAAAGAACAACCATAAAAATAATATAATAAAAAAACATAAATGGTAGTTTATTGAGATGTGACTATAAAAATTATAAAACCATTATTTATTCTCTTCCATATACTAATAAAAACATCAATCATCATTAGTTTGTGTGTTTGTGGATTACCACACTCACAAAGAAATGCCTTTGGTTTTTCTTAACCAACCTTCATTGATAATCTTAATTATGTTTTTGATTAATATATACGATTTCTATACCATATTAATGATAATTGAATAATCACTTACTATCCACATTTACCCCTCTCATTTATTTTGTGGTGGAAATGGTAATCATGTGTTATGTGGACTACCATCTTCATGAATTAGAGTGTTTCATTTCCCTCCACCTAAAAACACGGATAAATTTAAATTATATTCGTGGAGTTTATTTGATATATATAAGTAATGTATATCATTAATATGTTTTTTACAATGATATTACTTATCATTAAAAATAAATCCACAAATATTAGTAAATAACCAAAAAATAGTTCATTTCCAAATTCAATTTCAGGAAACATGACTAAATATACTATATAATGCAACTATAACATTATATGTATTTATATAACATAAATTTAAGTACCATTAAGTGGTTTTGAATTATAATATTATGGAGATATATAAATTAAAACTCCACTTTTATGAACCTAGTTCAAGATGATAAAGATTACTAACACCTAATGATAATAAAATATTTCAAAATTATAATAAATGAAAAATTGTTACTAATGAAGAATATAGATAGAAATATATATTAATAATGCTTTGAAAATGGTAACATAGTATATTATATTTATGATCTAGGAGGGTAAATAAAATCTATTGAAATAAAGGGTTATGATAATAGACTTGGTTACTCATACTCCATTCTTTGAGTTATTAAAATTTTCATTTGAACTTCATATTTCAATGAAACTCCACATTAAAAAATGTTATTATTTTTTTTACACGTGGGGAAATATAATTTTTCAATCAATTTCGTTTCCATGAATGGTTTTCATGTAAATTTTTTATAAAAAGGGTATATTTTTTTTAAAAAATAATGACTATGTCTTTTAGAATAAAGAAGAAAAAAATATTCTTAAAAAAATATATTAATGATTTTGATTTCATTATCTTGAAAATGACCTACGAAATTAAATTTATGTTTCATGTTTTACCGAATATTATTATTTTATAATGTGATTATTTTGGGTGATCAATTTATTGGTATCATGATATTTAATTCCAGATGTTATTTGGTAGTTTTATGTAAATCATAGCAATTCAATGGATTCATTCTAGAAATTAAATGAATCCCAATTGAGTGTTATATAAATAACATTTTATTTTATTTGTTTATTATATTATTATTTTTAAATATCATTAAACCCATTTTATTTTTATGGGTTATTTTATTATGTGATGATTATTTTAAAGGGGAAGACATCTATAAGGATTTTCAGATGGGAGGTACCAATATATCAGTATAGTTTATTGTGTAAATTATTATATCTCATTATATTAATGTTTTATGTGAATGGGTTAGTTTGAATCTTTTTCTACAAAGGGAAAACTTGAGGTATTATATCTGTACCCACAATCTTACGAGTGAATGAGTTTGTGGGTATCTTGGATCATAATGATAAGAAATATTATGTTTTGATTTTTTCCACATCTTTTCTATATTTCTTGGACCATGTTATATCCTTCACGTTTTATTTTCTCATTCCAGGATGAAATTGTTGTTGTTCTAGATTTTATGCCTATATCTTATTATTGAGATTAACACTTAATGTAATATATTATTTAGAATAAGATATTTTTTTATTATTCATTATTTTACACATGATTATGGTCAAACCATTATGAAATTCATTTTTTAATCCCTTACTGAGAATTTGAGCTCACTTATTATAAGGTTTCTGGTACCCTATATTAAATGTTGGATATGTCTAATTTAATGTCAAAGAGGGACTAGTTGATGCATTAATTTTCCAAATGTATAAAATATGTGTTTTTATAACTCTACTATCAAAAATAGACATCTTGTAGTCATTTAGTTGTTTGGCCATTTGTGAATATAGTAATTAAAAAATGTTTCCATGGTATTACTTATTTATATTTCATTTGGTTATCTTTGCTTATTAATACTGAAATAATTAGTTATGGAGTCATGGTGGAGATTCCAAACCATTTGAATGATTTGTTTTAATAATGCCTTAAACTTTTGGTACATATCTAATATATTCACTTTGGTTTAAAGGAATAAAAAAGGAGTGGGAGTCTCATATATTTTTTTATTATGATATTTTTATGGATTCAAATTCAATAATTAATATCATTATTTATTTAGAGTTATAGTCACTGATTTCGTATTGTTTTATTTTTTTCAACATATAATTTAGTATTTTAACTTACTGTATGAGAGGTTATGATATAGTGGTTAAATTTTTGGGATTTATTTTATTCTACATTATTTTTTATTTCAATTCATAATAATTGTAATTATTTTGAATATATCTATTATAAAGGAATTAAGTTTCATCTTTTTTCTTTTAATTTGATTTTGTGTTTTTGTGGTGAAATAAAAGTAAATAGTGAGCTAAGAGAATAATATTTTTTAATAAATGATAAAAATTATGTTTTGTAAAACTAATAACATATTTATCACTTATTAAACAATTATTTTTCATTGGGTTTGATAATTACCTATAAATGTTGAAAATACAGATGAGTTTCTTCCCTAGCAATTATAGCGATAATATCATCGAATTATAGAGTAGTTTTCTAGGATAAAGTACCATCCCATGATTTTTAGGGGATATATGTGCTGTATTAGTGTATTTTTTATGCTTCATGTCAATATATATATATATGTGTGTGTGTATATGTGTGTGTGTTATTTCATAATTTTGGTTGGGAATTAGATGTTAAATTTGAAAATTACATTTTTTTGAAGTATATAATTCATAGGATTTGTGAACTATAACATAAAAATGTGTATTAAATTATAATGTGACATAATATCAATGAAATTTAATGATTTTTAGCCCTGTGATATGTACATAGATAAAGAGAATTTTCACCATGCTTTTCATATTTCAAACACCTGAACTAAAATTTTAGCATAATGATTTCTATTAAACAATGATATTTTGAATTCATAAATTTATTTTAAATTTATGTATTTTCTAGAGTTTCTACAAGTTTTTTCTTTTTTCATATATTTTTGCATTATTTTTGGTGTCCTACAACATTTCATGGAATACATTTTTTGGAAACCATGATTTCAATCTCTCATAAGGGTAGATTTTCATTGGAGGTAATTAACTACTTAATTATTTGTCATTTATTCCATTAAACTATATTTATAAATATTTGTTGGTTATGATTGTGGTTTTTTGTGATGGGGAATTTATATTGAAGGAATGATTAAAATTTTATTTAGAAAACAAGAGAAATTTGTAATAAAACATCAGTAATGATGACTTGTTGATTAAATATTTGATTTCATGTAGGTGATTTATAAATTATCCTTTTATTTAAATTTATTAATGATTATAATATTAACTATTTTTTTAATATTATTGGCTTTGGACAACCTTATATGACTTAAATTATGTTTTATCAGGGGTATGAAGAATTGGTATGTGTGGAATTATCGTTACCACTTCCAATCCTATATTTTTTTTGATTGTTGTGATACATGTGATAAGATTCTTAAGATCAAATAGTAATAATTCATATAGAAATGTAAATTAAATCTAATTCCAATATTATCATTCTATCAAAAATTAGTCAATGTATAATCTAAAATGGAGAGCATATTATGCTCTTAATAAAGGAAATTCGCCATTATTAAATAATAATCCTGATGAAGATAACATAGAAGCAACAAAATTAATTCTTCCTCCTATGGTATTCATGGGTTTAGGAATCAGAAAAAGCAAGGATGGGATTCTCTTTTCAACCATTGTATTCTAGTAGATTGAGTGAAAGGAATGAATGAGATGAGGTATTTATCTAGAGAGAATCAATAGGGGTTACCAATGTAACAATACAATCATTTATTTAACTTATGTTCCATGATATATGATATTTTATTTCATTTTAGGAGTTTTGTAGGTTTTATGGGGCTCTATTAGTTATTAAATCTATTTATAACCCTATTTAAATTATTTTTTAATTTTTTTAAATGGATATTTTACAATTCTTTCTTTATTTGTTTCCTAAAATAATGCACCGGGTCAACAAAAGTGTAAGATCCTTATAACCATAAGCATGAAGTGTTGTGTAAAGATATCCCTATATCTATAAGGTATACATATGTGTAAATCAACCTCTTAATATATGCAGGGAGAAAAATATATATGCTATGTAAGAGTTATAATAACCCATGATTTTGTGAAATATATATTTTTCAACTAAATTTAATGATTTAAATGTTTTCACTTATACACAAACCCGTGTTTATATTATGTTAAAAGAGACATTGAGTTTATCTTCTATTACACACAATGTCATGTTTAAAAAAAATGTAGATTAATATTAAGAAATTATTATATAATATGATAGTTATCACCTAGAATTCAGAATGGAGATAATGAATTGAATTAATTAAATTATAAATTATATATGTTTTTTAAATTTTTAAATAATGAATTCATTTGGGAATATTTAAATAGAATCGAAAATGAAAAATATTTTAAAATATAAGAAATATTTTTTAAAAAACTATTTTTATTCACACAAAAGCATTTTAGATCAATAAATTAATGTAATAACTCTAAGTGAATGATTTAAATTATATTTATATACTATATATTCAAAAAATTTATTAAAATTCATTTTATATTTATTTTTATAATCGATATAATAATAATTCCAATTTAACATGTAAAACTATATTTTTCTAAGATACAGTTTTTCCCCATTTCACACATATTTTAAAATATATTTTTTACAGATTTAGAAAAGAAATTTTCAAAATAAGGTTATTTTTTAAAATATAAATGTCAATTTTATCTTATGGTATATTTTTAGAATATTCTAAAAAGATAATTTTTATGATGAATAGTGTTAAATAGTTTTTTTATTAAGAATTAAAATTTATTTTTAGGATTGGAGAAAACATATTTTTTAAAATATGGAATTAAAAAGAAATTATAGTTAAGAAATATACCTATGGATCTAAGTTATGGTATTTTAATAATGTTCATATTTAATTTTTTTTAAATATTATTATACTTTTGAACATTTTCTCTTTGAAACCCTGCATTTTTATCATCTCTATAGGATTAATTTTCAATAAAAATTTCTCACTTATGTGAATGGGAATTTGAAAAATGGATTTAAAATATATAGTTATAATAATTTATATTTTATAATAAATAAATCTTAACTCTAAACCATAATGAATAGAAAAAAACAATAAAAAAGTTTTATAGTGGTTAAGGTAAAAATTGATTATCTGGGGCCGACCCTATAAATATTGAGGTTAAAGGACCAAGAATCTTCTCCACACCCATTATAAAGTAATATTTCTCATTATATATTATGTTTTAGATAATGAACAATTTTTTAGTATTTAATATCATATAAAAAACGTGGGTACACATTTTTATATAGAAATTACATGTGTGGCACTCACCTCACTTATAAAAGGACGGCTCATATCTTATTCTATTAACACATACAAATCAATTTTTTTGTACAATACCTACTGAAAAAATTATTTATGTAAATAATCTCACTTTCAGATCCTTATTTTAGTGAAAAACATATCATTGGAGCCTTTTAGTGAAAATCAAAAGAAGTTGTTTAAAGAAGAGGTAACATCCTTAATTAAGAATTTTATTTTATTTTTCCTCCACCTACCAAAATTTTCATCAAAACATGATTATATAATAAATTTGTTGTCTTAAATATAATTATAATTTATTATGTTAATGAAATAACCTGAATCCTTCTCCTCTTCCATCAAATGAGTTACGAAATCATCATTTTGGTGTATAGTGTCTACAGCCTTACGAAAATATGTTATTCTTTTTCCATAACTAAATCTAACAGTTGGATATAATATGGTTTTATTATTTATAAAATATATTAATGAAACTATAATAATTATTTAATAATTATATCACATATCACTTCATTCATTCAATTCTGTGAGAATACGATATCGCCATTCGTGTGTGTGATGGAGTATCAAATCACAAAGTAATGAGACTCATTCACACATTTCATGGAATGGAATGAGGATATTTTTAATGAGAATATGTTCTATATATGATTTAAAATTTATTTCTAAATTTTAATGTACAATTTAACATTATTCATTTCAACCGATAGAGAAAATGGAATCAATGTTCATCCATATGCATACCCACTGTCTTCATGAATGATGTCTTTTGTTAGTAATATATAACTTTTGGGATCATTATAAATAAAAATTTATGGAATATATATGATTCAAATATCATGGTAAAATTTGTATATTTAATAGAACCATGATCATATTATGAGGAAGAGAATTGACAAATCGAACATATGAGAAAATATAATGCCGTTATTGACAAAATGAGACTTTCACATTGAATTGATAATAAACATGTGATAGAAGGCCAAAGATAAATCATATATTTGATAATATATAAAATTATTTTTATTTCATAAAATTATAATAAAATTATATTTAATATATATTTGGGTTGGACAGGTACAAAATGATTTTAATACTTCATAAAAGGGATTTTAGTCTCACTCTTTACTTTTGTGAGAGACATTCCATATTCACCACATATTTATTTTATGTTGTGTATATAATTACCATGAATTTATTTTATGATTTTTATCCTAAAAATTATTGTTATTTAAATATCCATTTTATGATCTCCTGATCATGGTTTTTACATTTCAAAAGATACTAAATTGGTAGGAGATTTTTGTCTCAAATTTCCATCAAGTGGACAAAAGTTTTGTTATGAACCTATCATATTCTAGGAGGGTTATATAATAACCCTTTGACATTTTATGTAATGAACATACCCTAGTATCCTAGATTAAATTTATTACATAATAACATTGGAATATGTACAAGTATTAGACCCCATTGGACCAAACAATTTAGCAGTTTCTGAAATCTAGATTACATACATGATACCAATTTTTAATTGGGGGAAGAAAATAACAAAAAAGAAAATTAAGAGATTTAAATAATTGAATCTCATTTCAAATAACTAATCTTCATATACTTGGGAAATTAAATATAATAAAAGTGATCTTAAATTATTTGTAGGGGTTATGTACATCTCGAGCAATAATGAATCAATGATTGTAATCAATATGGAAATGTTAATAAATGATCACCCATGTAATTAAATAACTACATATAGAATAATAAATATGGACATAATATATGATGATATAATAATTCCATATATATAATCACATGATAATGAAACATGTCTATTTATATTCTATCAAATCAAACAGTCACATGAAAAAACAATGATGACAGAATGTATAATATTGGATGTCTTAACTATCAAGATATATCCTCAAGATAGTTACTATCATGATATATTCACACAAAAATTTATGTATAAGGGTATGGACCCTTATAATTTTTTTCAATACCTTACAAAAGACAATACTATCAAGATCTATCCCCTAGATTGTTTAAAACTTCTTGGTAACAAACATGAAGGGTTTGTTACCTACTAAATTCATCCAATGAGACTCTCTATGCATTGAGGGGATTGCATTAACTGGTCCCCAACCCATATAATTTATTTAAAATACATAACACGTATATTTAATAGTAAATTTAAATCGAAAACAATGTTCCTTATCATATATCCATATTGAGTAATGGATATAGATTTATTAATATTTCCTAAAACAATTATATAACATTCAAATTAAACACCATATATAAAATGGTATATGTATTATTAAATAATCATATAAATTATATAATAATATAGAAAATAAAATAAATACTGTTTTCAAGAAAAAAAAAGATTATAAATAGTGACTTTGTGGATATAAAGTTAACAATTGAAAATGAATTGGGATTATATGTTAACTTTTACCACTGGGTAATTTTAATTAAAATACCCTAGTATGAGATAATTCAAATAGAAACATAAAGGAAAAGGATTTATAAATTAATCATGATATAACATGTTAAATGGAAAGTATATACACAAAATAAAAATTAATTTCTATATAATCAAAAATATATCTCACTGAAATGTAAATTATAAAGAAATCTCTTACCTTGGGACTAACTTGTGATGTTTTTTTATCATCCATAATAATAATATTTTGGAAGTTATTTACTTGTTTTATAACCTTTTAGAGTTTAATTTTAATATATTTAACATATTAACAAGTTATTTACAATTACTTAATCAATTAAGTCAACTAAGGATTTGACTATATTCAGTTTATGTATCAAAAATGACATTGGTAGGTGGAATTTTAATCAAAATGATCCTTATTTAAAAATCTAAATAATAATAATCATTAAATAATTATCATATTTATATATAAATTATAATTTTAAAACAAATATTGTATGATGGTTATGAAATATTAACTAACATTGGGATCATGGAGACAGTAGGTTGTACATTTGCATGAGTAACATTTCCATTTTTCAATGATCATTATGGAATGAAGGTAACTAAGATATTTAATTCTATAATTATCATTATATAATAAATAAAACATTATTTCAAAATATATGATCTTACATATAATTCTTGTGATGAAAAATTAATCACATTGCTTTGAGGATGCAGTAGTCCAGTCGTCCCCAAGTGATGTTATCACCCTTTTTAGTGTGTGGAAGGGTGATAAATAATATCATATATTATATTTACATAAATTTAATTATTTAATTAATATAATAATTATGAAATTTATATCATATATATTCATTAAACCCATCCCTATCTCATTACATTTAAAGTGTGAACGAATTGCATCACTTTGAGGAAGTGATCGTCCACACATCCACAAACGAAGTTATAGTATTTTAAAAAAATGGAAATAAAGAATGAATTTTTTATTTAACTTTTATAGTTGTGTAAATAAATTATAAATACTATATATATCATATATAAACTATAAATTTATCATTATTCACAACCATTAATGGTGGTTATCGAAGAACAAACAACATTGGTTTGTGTGGCGATAGTCTACCGTACACATGAATGATGATTGTGTATCCCATATAATGGGATATTGTGTGGGTGCAGGTTGTTAAATTGATATATATATATATATATATATTAGAATTATTTTATTATATAATCAACATGTAATAATATTTTAATGTGTGTGTAATGAAATAAAACAAAAGTTCTCGTTTAAGAATATTACCTCTTTTTTGGGTAACTCCTTTTGGTTTCAACAAAATCACTTCCTCGGCATGATTTCTACCCAAATGGATCCTAATAAAGTGATGGTATATATTTTGGGAGACTATTTTAGAAGTTTTTGGATTTTATAAATGGATTTGGAGTTGTAAAAAATTAATGTGATGAGTTCCCTTTTATAATGGAGAAGAAGTGGCATTTTGTAAATAGAAAAATATAAACACCACTAGGATGTTTCCCATATATAATGTTCCTTAAATAAAGAAAATATTTAGAATAATATTGGTATATGGTTGTAATAAGGGCATAAAATATCTTTTTGATATATTTCTGTGTCATTTTTCTCATTGAGATTAAATTTTAAGAACTAATTAAACACATTTTCACCTTAGTCACGTTGATTTATTTCAATTATTATCACTGATATTTTTGATAAATAAATAATTTGATAATAATTTACAATATATTTTATTATTATTCAAAATATTTAATCCATTATTCCAGGTTCATACCAAAAATTTGTTAGAAATTAATTTAAAATCAATCCTACAGACGGGATGAAAAAGTTGGTTTCTCAAGTGAAAATGTTCAAACATTTAGAATTTTTTTATATATGAATTCAATATAAAAAGGAATAAAATGACATAAATTGTGTTAATATATTTAAAATTTATATAATAATTATTTTAACCTAATAAAAATATTATTTAACATTATAAATTATTTATAGAAAGTCAGTTTTGAATTAAAAGTCATTACTTTTCAATATTCATCAAAAAATGAAATTTTAGAGAAAAATACGAAAATTTAAGCTTATGTTAATTTATAAATACTTATTTCAAGAATAAATGTTCGTTTTTTATATAATTTTATTAATTTTACAAAATAATTTTTTTATATAATTTTTCCGTTAAAAGGTGGAACAATTACCTTTAGAAAAATATAGATTTTATGCATAATATTGGATTTGTTCTTACCTTATTCCTATAAAAAATTGGATGAATGTAATATATATTATTGAATATATAATATATAATTATTAATTATGAATATTAAATAATAGTAATTAATTTAATTTATTAGGAAAAAACACCTTTGGGAGGATACAAAAAATTTCTTATAAAAATTCCCTTAATATTCAGTTGGATCCAATATTCATTTACACTACCTAATAATTTTATAAACATACATAAAAAATATTTTCAAAAATTAGATAATCCATTTCACGTATTTTATTACAAGGGCTAGCAGATAACTATCAAATAAAATGATAACATTATTAGTATAATATAATTTGGAAAAACTCATTATTGCATGTAACACAAGTTATTGAAGGAACTCTGTATTGTGTGTGACACAATACAATATAGTGTTGTGTATAGAAAACTATAATCTCAGTGTTTTGTGTATAATAATATTAACTTTTAGTTTTATAATAATATAACTAGAAAAAAATTATATTTTTTCTTAAAGGAAAATATATTAAAGTCCTTGGGTGTGACATTCTCACAACTATTAATAAATTGTGACATCACAATTCAAACTTGATCTCCATAATCAAGGGTTTTATATTTGAAAATTATATTTTAGAAAAAAAATTATATATGGGGTTAATGAACCATCTTTTTAAGAATATTTAACTATAAATGTGATGGTAATCACAAAACGATTCTTTAAAATTTGAGATCATGAGTGAAAACCTAGACAACAAATCGATATCTAATTATAAGTTTATAATGGAGAGTGATAGAGAATATAGATCCTTAGAATGCGGGTGATCTATAAAAGTTTAAATACCATAATTTTATAAATATATAGGTGTATAAAAAATTCATTTATATCATCAAACCTTATCATAGGACAAAATATTTGTTCGAAGACCCTATTCCCAGAGTTTTGGAATTATTTATCTCTCTAAGAATATAAAGAAATATAATTACATGATTTGTTTATATTTAATAAAAAAATATTATCCTTTGGTTTTGTATTGATATATTTCTACTTAATCTCTTAACATAGGTTTCATTATATGGTTATGTAACAAAATAATCTCTAAAACTTCATCTAAAGTTCAACTTAAACCATTTCATAAATGGTTAACCTTATGACCATTTAATGTATTATGATCCAAAATGCTAGAATCACTTCCAAGGTATATAGTGGTATCCTATTTAATATAAACATATATGTTATATCTTTATCCAAAAATCATTTTCTCTACATTAGAATCTGTTCCATGGTAGATAGTGGTATCCAATTTAATAAATACATATTAAGGGTTATCTTTCCCTCAAACATGAGTGTTCTAAAATGATTAACATGCTAATAAATCATTTTTCTTTGTACCATTAATCATATTCTATCAAATCCTCAATTAAATATTACTAAAGTAATATACTTATATATTGAATAATTTATATGATTAGAACGTCATAAAAAAATATTTTTACAACTTATTTGTTTGATCTAAATATTGATGTACGTTAATCATTATACTTCAGTTGTGTAAATAACATAAACTAGACCGTGATCCCTTAGAATCATCTGATGTATATTCCCTTTATTCATGAGGAATTTATTTTTATAGTTTCCCATTTCACTAGAGTTGAATCATTTAGTAAATGTTTTTTCTTCCTTCCCTTTTAATTATTTTTCCAATTGACCATTTTATCTTCACTTATAATAAACTCCCAACCCTTTCAATAATTTCACAGGGTGATTCGTTCCATAGTTTTCATATATGAGAAGATACTTCATTCCCTTATTCCCTTTATCTGTTAATTTTTTCCATCCAATTATTCTATTTCTTTCCTTTGGATCCCTAATACTTGGAGACTTATTTCTCTATCTTGAAAGAACATGAAACTATTTCATCATATGAAGAAAAATATTAAGGCACTAATTCCCTTCAGAGAATTGTTTTAAGACCTCAAATGAAATGGTAAATATTGAATTATATGATGTATATTGAATCTTTAACACACATTTAAAACGTAGTAATGGTTTCTCCATACTCTCTAACACTTTCTTCATACATTTTTTAAAATACAAAACCATTTATTTTTTTAAATTTGGTGATCAGGAGGAAAATATTTTTAAAATAATGTGTCCTTGAAATCTTTTCATTATATTAGTTAAATTTCCCCTAACAACCTAATATTATAGATCAATGACCACCATTAACTCACATCCCCATTAAGACAATACACTACATTTGTAACCTCTTCCTTTTCACCACATCCTAATGCCAAAAATGTTTTCACCAAATACTTAATCTATTTCATAACATCTGTCGAATTATTTTTCCAATACCATCAATTTTGGATCCCTTAGAAGGGAAATCTCTAAATTGACCATGAGTATTGATAACGTTATTCCTTATAGGATCTATTTCTATATAATGGAATCTACTGAATTAGATCATATCATTATGAAACAAAATTTATAATACAAAAACTAATGAAATTAATTTCTGAAATTGAAGCATTTTCTACATCTATTCTGATAAACATAATCCTGGTTCTATTAGGATTATATTCTATATATATCCTGAAATTATTTACTAGTGTTATGTTCCATAATCTATGTTTTCCTAAATCTTGTTCCCATGGTTTCTATTAAAATATATCTGATACAAACTGTAATGACTGAACCCTAGTATTCCAGAGCCTGTGCCTTACTTTATTACAATGATATAGTTACAAGAATAAAATCCCAAAGAACCGAATAGTTTAGTAGTTTTGAAAAACTAGATTACAAACATGCTACCCATTTTACATTGGGAAAAGAAAATAAATCATAAAAACATTAAATCTAATTTTCCTTGAAACTCATTTTGATAATTCATTTTCATATCATGGGTAAAGAAAACAGAATATTATGAGATAAAATTCTTATAAAGGGTTAGGTATAGTGGAAAATATAGTGATTCAATGAGAATAATCAATATGGAAATAAAAATAAATGAGAACCCATTGCATTAAATAACAAGATAGAGCATAGTTAATATGGAGAGAATAAAATATGATCAAATTATTCCTTATAATTATTCACATGTTGATAAAATAAGACCATATATATTTTATCTATTCTGGTAATCACATAGAATAAAAATAATGAAAAAATGCATAATATTGGACATCTGAAATATCGAGATCTATTTATAATATATTTAAATTCAAGTTATATGTCCAAGTCATTTTATTTACAAGGATATAAACCCATTTGATTTTTGTCAAGACCTTTCACAAGACACAACTACCACGATCTGTCCTCCAAAATTTTTAAAACATATTGTAACAAACATGAAGAGTCTTTCACAACTAAATTTATTCCCTGAGACTACCGATTCATTGAGAGGATTTTATTAAACACTCCCCAACCTATATAATATATTTAAAAAACAATCCTCATTTATTTAATAGTAAATTTAAATCATAAACTATGTGCCTTATCAAATATATTTACTGGGTAATTGATACAAATATATCATTATTTCCCAAATAAATTATCTTACTTTAATGTAAACACTGTTTGTAAAAATTGTATATGGTTTTTGAAATAACCATATAAAATATACAAGAATATTTATATTAAAAATAAACATTCTTTTTAATTAAAAATGATTACAATAATGTGATTATTTGAAGATAAATTTTACAATTACTGAAGGAATTTATATTCAAAGATAACATTTACCAGATGGTAATTTTAAGTCAAACCCCTTAGATTAGATAATTCAATGTGATACATAAAATACCATAAAGTAGGAAATAATAATGATGTTACATGTCAATGAATAATTATAAACAGAATATAATTGTTAATTTAATCATATTAACAAATAAATCTCAATAGATTATAAATTAATATTATATCAATTAAATTGAGTACGACTTGCAACGTGTGTCATTATCCTCCTTAATAATAAACTTATTTTAATTATTTTAATTTTATAGAAATGATTTCATGTTTTTTATTACTTTTTTTAATTTATTAACAAGTTATATACAATTACTTAATCAATTATAAATATGTCAAATGTTTTGACTATATTTGATTTATGTGTCAAAATGACTTTGGTATGTAAAGTATTGTAATAGTGGAAATTATTTTTATATATAAATAATAATAATCATGAAATAATTATCATATTTATACATAAACTATAATTTCAGAAATAGTAATGTAATATGGTTTTGAGAAACGAACTAAATTTATGATCATTGTGATGGTCGGCCATATGTGCGCATGAGTAAATCTTTCATTTTTCAATTATCAGCCTAGAAAGAATGTAAGTAAAATTTATCTTTTAATAAAGATTACTATATCTAAAATAAAATTTTATTTAATCATATATATTTATATATATAATTTATATGATTCAATAGGAATCACATCGCTCCAAGAAGGAGACAATCTACATGTCCAAGAATGATGTAATCACCATTTTCTATGCGTTAAAGGGTAAAAAATAAAATGATATATTATATAAATGGAAATTTAATTACTTAATTATTATCATAATTATGTTATTTATATCATTTATATTCTTTACATCTGTCATGACCCGCCCTCGGGGCCCGTACTGTGACTACCCCAAGCCCGCCTCCCATATGACAAGGGCTGGTGACTAGCACCAAAGGCGTAAATCCCGTTAAAAGGGAAGGCATTGCCTTTATAAGAGAAAAAACACCACAGAGTACGCAAACTAAAGTGAAAAGTAAGTAACCTGAAAACACAAGTAAGTTCTGGAAAGTAAATGGGCCAGTATACAAACCCAACTGAAAGTGCAGTACAACTGAAAGTAAAGTACAACAACTAATAGTCAAAATGGAAACTGCCAGGAAATCCTCTAGGAACTCCCACCTGAAGGGTGAGTACATTCAGTCTCGCCGGCACCTCGTGTCTAGTTGTCCTCTCTATGTACGTCCCACCTGATAGACAACCTCTGGGTACCGTCCCGCTCCTCTAGCCTCAACCACGATCTTCGCTGTCCGTTGTCTGCAACCAACACAACGTAATGCGGGCATAACCCGTGTAGGGGTGAGTATATGATACTCAGTAGGGACCCAGAGACTCCTGAAGGTCTCCCAGAATCCACGAAGGATAAACCAAAAAGGAAAGATAGAATCAAAAAGTGACAACCAACACTACTTAGGTATATGCCCATACATATAACTAAGTCATAAATTCCAGTTCGGCTACAACATTTGAGACCAAGTTCGATCTAGTCCACACAGGAAAAGTACAACCCAATCTACACAGGAAAGCACAACCCAATCCACACAGGAAATCAAGTCAATCATATCAAAGATAATGATTGAAAGTCAAGACTCAGCTCACACCAGTATACATTTACGAAGAGGGGTGGTGATGATTAGATGTAGCCTCTGAATCATCTCCCCTGCTGAACCCACGTAGGATCCAAGTATAGTAGTCGTTGTTGCCGAACCCATGGAGGATCCAAGTATAGTAGTCCTCATCGTCAAACCCACGAAGGATCCTAGCACGGTAGTCAAACCCATGGAGGATCCTAGTACGCTAGTCATCCTTGTCGAACCCACAGAGGATCCCAGTATGATAGTCTTCCTCGTCAAACCCACGGAGGATCCCAGTACGGTAGTCATCCTCATCAAAACCACATAGGTTCCCAGTACGGTAGTCGTCCTCGTCGAACCCACGGAGGATCCCAGTATGGTAGTCGTTCTCGTCGAAGTCGCAGCCAGCTCTAGGGTTCCCGCACACAGCATGCTCGATTCCGGGAGGGTCTGCTCCACGAGCCAGTGGGGTTCGATACATCAAATGACATGTAGTCGGGAGTTGATGTATCCCAAAGTTCTGTCTTGTCAATAGCAACTCAATGCGACAGACAACGCATCAATCGGACGCCCGGTCTGAGAGTTATTGACTTTTTTATCCTAGGGGCCCAGTTGGGTTTTAAGATAAAACTAACCCGACTGTACTCCAGCTGTATCCAAACCATGAACGAATTAAGCCAAAAGAACCGTCTAACTAAGATGAATCCAAAAAAGTCGACGAAATATCAATCGGACGTCCGGAGCTCATGTTATAAGCGTTTCCGCTTCGAGGGCCCAGCTTGTTTCGTGTTCGAACCAACCCGGATATACAAAGAGTTGTCTGAAATTCGGAGTGTAATATACTGAAACTACTGTATCGATCCATGAATCGCTACACAACTGACGGTGTGTCGATCAGAGGTCCGTAACCCAGGTTATGGGCGTTTGAACAGATCTGTCCGGAAACAGGGGGTTTGGGCCTGGACTGACCTGGCCAAAAACCCCCTGGGTCGACCCAAAACTGGTCGACCCGACCCAGGTCCAGGACCAAACCATCTAGAGCGGGCGGTCTGACCCGGCGTGGCCGGTTCGGCCCAGCTAGATGCGGGTTACGACCCAACGTGGGTGGCCTGGCCCAGCGCAGGAGGTCGGGCCATGCGCAACCGGTTCGGCCCGGTGCGGGCACTTGCGCACTGAGCAGACGTGGGGGGGGGGGGTGATGCCACCTTGTTTTGAAACGGCATCCCCCATGTGGAGGGGACCGACCTTTGCCAGCCGTCGGGGGTTACAACCCCCGGACTTCCAGAAATCCGGCCGACCATAATGGTCGGCCGGTGTGCCGCCGTGGGACTAGCTGGTCCCGCATCCCGGAGCACCGGTGGCCGGCGGATCCGGCCACCCTGCTCAGCACCGCCACGACGTCAGTCCGCGGCCCTTGTCCGACCGGCGCGGCGCAACGGCACCCCGCCCCTCCGCCGCCGCCCGTCTATAGTCGTGGCCTCTTTAGTTTCGCCAGCGCAACGCGACGGCGCTGGGCTTCTTCGCCGCGGCCCACTCCGGCGGCGGTTCTTCCGTTCTCGCGCGGTGCTATGGCACCGAGCCATCCCCGTTTCAAGCCATGAATAAATTCAACAACAAAAGGGAGGAGGTTTGGCCGTGTTCGTGTGGTCCTACCTCCTCCCATTATCTTGATAACAAGGTACTAAATATTTAAAAACAATGTCTGTTAAGTAAAACTTGAACGATGAATTTAACTCCCTACCTCGAAGAAGTTGTTGAACGATGATCGTCGTGGGAAACGACGTCGCGAGGTGAAGATCCATATATGTTGACGGAGAACGTCTGAGGAGGAAGCGACGTCTCCATTCTTTTGACATGGGGAGAAGATCGAAAGAGGGTGCGCCATCGTTCTTCGGAAAAGGTGTCACACACCGGTTGCGGGGAGGAGAAGAGATAACACATTGATCTCTCCTTGCGGTGACAACGTTCTTCGTCGAAGTCTTTGTGTTCTTCGCGAAGAAGATGAAGTTCTTCAAGAAAACACACAAGAGATCTCTCCTCAATTTTCTTCACACAACAACCAACCAAAATAAAATAAGGTTCATCCGTATTTTATTAACTCATGCCATGAATTCAAAAATTCAAACTCTTATCTCACTTAATTGGTTAAGTGTATTGGCACAATTAAAGAGGGGAGAGGGGAGAGTTAAAAAATAAAAGCAAGAGGGGGTATAATGGGGAGTTAGGGGATTTTAAGGCGGTGGGGCTTGTGTGGGCCCCACCACACTAATATCCTAACAAGAAGAGTTAGGATATTCTCTCACATGGAAGTTAAACCACATAGAAAAAATAAAGTTGTGATACAACTTTATTCACTTAACACTTAAACCAAATTATTAAAAAACTCTTCCTGATCAAACGCAACACTAGAAAATGTCTTCTTAAGCAAATACCGGTGTTGTGGTTTCATCTGTGCCCTCAGATTTTGATTCCGAGAACCGGTTTAAAATTTAGAAAAACTCACTCGTTTGTTCACTGAACGTACCCGAGATAAAGTTCGGAAATTGATTCCGGGCACTGTGGGACTCAGAATCAGGTGCCATCAGAAGCTGTGTACTTGTAAAATCCCAAAGAATTTATGAAAAAAAATTCCAGGAAATTTACTGGTCTTTAAATTACTCCCACCTCAGGGATTTACATCCCCATAAAGATACAACACAACTAGGGAAACAAATGAGGGTACTGAACATGCATCTGAGCCTCTCGCTTCAATGTGCTCTCCTGGAGGTTCCCGTGCTGCCACCTGATTCTCACTAGAAGTATCGACTATCCACGTAGGACCCACTCCTGTCGATCCTCGATCTCCATCGGGACCTCTGCAAAAGTCGCCCCGTCATCAATGTCCAGCTCCCCATGGTTGATGATATGCGTCAGGTCGTGCACGTATCTCCTCAGCTGAGATATGTGGAAGACGTCATGCACCTGGTGTAACTGAGGTGGTAGAGCCAGGAAATAAGCCACCTCGTCTATCCTACTGAGAACCTAAAATGGTCCGTGAAGAGGGGAGATAACTTCCCACCCCGGCCAAATCTCCGTAATCCACGCCGAGGTGAGTCCTGTAAGAAAACATGGTCTCCATCCTCTAACTCTAGTGGTCTCCGTCTCCTGTCATCATAGGACTTATGTTTGCTCTGTGAAGTCCTCATCTGCTCCAGGATAATCTGCACCTTCTCTGACGTAGCCTGAACCATCTCTAGTTCTACACATACTCACTCCAACACTATCCACAAAGGATATCAGAAAAGCGGCTAGCTGCTCCGTCGCCACTCCAAGTAGCTAGATGCCCGACCTCATGTTGAGAGCATCAGCTACTACGTTCCCCTTCCCAGGAGTGTAGTCTATCTCAAAGTCATAGTCCTGGAGGACCTCGAGTCATTTTTTTTATCTCAGGTTCATGTACTTCTGAGAGAGGACACACCTGAGACTAAATATTTTGTGAGAATCTTAAATCGTTCACTCGACGAACAATGGGTGAGACTAGCCATTTTTATGTACTCATCCCCACCCTTCTTCGTCTATGATCAACTAGAGCTGTTGAGATTCCCCCTCTACTGAAAAGAGAAATCTGGTCTCATCCCCTGGATGAACCACATTCTTTGCCTAATATAGGAAATCCTGATAGGAACGACACTATTTCAATCATGGAAGACGTTGTAAGGCCTCGACACTACTACAAAGAGATCCAACCATTACTCTCGCCTCCAAGGGTCTAGTCACACTGTCGGCATCAGTGTTTGGTCTCTAGGTCTCCTCCAGTAGGAATCTCGGAAGTGAAAGTCAAGTCAACGGTTTTAAACAGAACCTCTCAGTATCAACTACATAGAAAGGACATGGAATAAACATCACAAGAACATGTGTCTTTTATAACTACAGCTCAAGGTACAAAAACAAAAATCATCCACAAACAAAACATCAACAAACCTAGATGCATCATGAACAAAAGTCTCCATGACTAGAGCTAGTCCTGCTCCTGACTGTTTACTCCCGAAGCTCCATGGTCGTAGGCCTCTGCTGCCAGCAGCTGAGCTCTCCCCTGTCCACCCGTTCCCTGCGGTCGGGGTGGTCTTCTTGGTGGTGGTGGTGGTAGGGCCTCAAAGCCTCTCCCACCATCCGCTGCTCGGCCAGCTCCTCTTCTTCGTCCGCCTGCTCCCTACGGACCGCCACAGTCAAACCTCTGCTGGGAGGTACCTATACATCCTGCTGCTCATCTAATGGGAGGGTCAAGCAGTCTCGATCCATGTGACCCTACCCACCCCATGCATTGCACTGCCTCCTCCTTGTGTGGATGGCTATGTTTCGTGTGCCCCTCACAAATGAACCTGTTTCCTGAGACTGCTCATCTGATGGTTTGACCCGCTTGGTCCTCTGTGTCATCTGTCTACTGTCGGCTGCAGAATAATCCACTGCGGGTCCTCCTATGGAGTGTCTCGCCGCTAGTGACTGCTCAGTGAGAAAACACTCCACTAGAAAGGCTCTCTCCAGCACCCCCGCTTGCATCGGGATGTTGAGGGAGATCATCGAAGCCCTGATCTCATGCTTCAGTCCCTACTCGATGTTCTGGGCCCTAAAGAACAGGTCTCGTACCATATCTGTGGAGTAGTGAGAGAGATCAGTAAACCTCACCGAGTACTGGGCTACTAACATGCTGCCCTGCCGCAGCTGTAGTAACTCCTGGATGTGCACCGCATGGAGGGTGGCTGGTATGAAATCTGAGAGAAAAAGGCTCTCAAAGTCTGACCAAAGGAGAGATTCCTCATCATGAACCTGGAGCATCAAGATCCACCATCTACCTGATGCCGCGTGCAGGAGACTCGCCGCAAGGATCACCAAGAGGTCAGCTGGTGTCCCTACTAATCAGAAAACTCGAACAACAGCCTCCAGCCTATCCTCGGCTGCCTGAGGGGCCATCTGCCCGCCGAACCTTGGCAGTATTTGATGCTGAAACTCATGCAGTGCACTAAGGAGACGTGCACTCTCAGCTGCAGGGGATGGTGGCATCGGTGGCTCGGCGGGTAGAGGTACCTCCGGTGCCTCCGCTATAATAGGGCCCTGCACTGAGGCCTCATCGCTCGGTGGGATGCCGTCTCGTACAAAGCATGGAACCCTAGCTGGCTACCATCGTGGGGCCATCCTGAAAAGAGAAAGGTGCGCCATGGTCAATACTGTATACCTGGTGAGATGACACAAGTAATCATAAAGAAAACTTGAATCACACA
Source organism: Viscum album (assembly GCA_963277665.1). Classification (NCBI taxonomy): domain Eukaryota; kingdom Viridiplantae; phylum Streptophyta; class Magnoliopsida; order Santalales; family Viscaceae; genus Viscum; species Viscum album. Next base: position 1,682,145,839 of record OY728135.1, read on the forward strand.
TGAAATCAATGTTTTCATGCACTGAGTTGGAAATCAGAAGTCAGGGTCCAGGTGTATGGATACGTCGGCCACCGCACCAAAAATGGACTCCCTGGACTGATAACCACACTCAATACCCTTAACACTATTGTTTTTCATAGAAGAGAGATCAGAGTCCTGAGTTCTGCGGTAGAACCGAACTCCTCTGATACCAATTTGTCACGACCCGTCATCGGGGCCCGTGCCGTCACTACCCCAAGCCCGCCTCCCATAGACCAATGGCTGACGACTAGCACCAAAGGTGTAAATACCGTTAAAAGGGAAGGTATTTCCTTTATAAGAGAACAAACACCACAGAGTACGCAAACTGAAGTAAACACTAAGTAAACTGAAAACACAAGTAAGTGCTGGAAAGTAAATGGGCCAGTATAGAAACCCAACTGAATGTGTAGTACAACTTAAAGTAAAGTACAACAACTAATAGTCAAAACAGAAACCACCAGGATGTCCTCTAGGAACTCCCACATGAAGGGTGAGTACAATCAGTCTCGTCAGAACCTCGTGTCTGGTCATCCTCTCCGTGTATGTCCCACTTGATATACCACCTCCGGGTACCGTCCCGCTTCTCAAGCCTCAACCACGATCAACACTGTCCATTGTTTTCAACCAATATAATTTAGTGCAGGCATAGCCCATGTAGGGGTGAGTATACGATACTCAGTAGGGACCTCAAGACTCCTGAAGGTTTCCCAAAATCCACGAAGGATAAACCAAAAAGGAAATATAGAATCAGAAAGTGACAACCAACACTACTTAGGTATATTCCCATAAATATACCTAAGTCATCAATTCCAGTTTGGCTCCAACATCCAAGACCAAGTTTGAGCTAGTCAACACAGGAAAAGTACAACCCAATCCACACCGGAAAGCACAACCCAATCCACAATGGAAATAAATTCAATCATATCTAAGATAATGATTTAAAGTCAAGAATCAACTCACATAGGTATCCATTTATAAATATTGGTGGTAATGATTAGATGTAGCCCTTGAATCATCTCCCCTGCCGAAACCATGTAGTATCCAAGTATATTAGTCGTCGCTGCCGAACCCACGGAGGATCCAAGTTTAATAGTCATCGTAGTCAAACCCACGGGGGATCCCAGCATGGTAGTCGATCCCATGGAGGATCCCAGTACGGTAGTCATCCTCGTCGAACCCATGGAGGATCCCAGTACGGTAGTCGTCCTCATCAAACCAACAGAGGATCGCAGTACAGTAGTCATCCTCGTCGAACCCATGGAGGATCCCAGTATGGTAGTCTTTCTCATAGAACCCACGAAGGATCTCAATATGGTAGTCGTTCTCGTCGAAGTCGCAGCTAGCTCTAGAGTTCCCGCACACAACATGCTCGATTCTGGGAGGGTCGGCTCCACAAGCCAAGGGGGGTCAATACATCAACTGACATGTAGTCCGAAGTTGATGTATCCCAAAGTTCTATCTTGTTAATAGGAACTCAATGCGACAGACAGCGCGTCAATCGGACGCCCGGTCTGAGAGTTATTGGCTTTTCGTCATAGGGGCCCAGTTGGGTTTTTAGCTAAAAGAAACATGACCATACTCCAGCTACATCCAAACCTCGAGCGGAGTAAGCCAAAAGAACCATCTCACTATGTGGAACCCAACAAAGTCGACGAAACATCAATCAGACGTCCGGAGCTCAAGTTATAAGTGTTTCTGCTCCGAGGGCCCAATTGGTTTCGTGTTCGAACCAACCTGGAAGCACACAAAGTTCTTCAAAACAATGAGTGTAATATACCGAAATGACCTTCTCGATCTAAGGATTGATATACAACTGACGGTGCATCAATAAGAGGTTTGTAGCCCATGTTATGAGCGTTTGAACATATCTGTCCGGAAATAGGGGGTTTGGGCCCGGACCGACGTGGCCCAAAACACCCTGGGTCGGCCCGAACCGGGTCTACCCGACCTGGGTCTGGGTCCGGCCCAGATAGCGCGGCCTGGCCCGGATGGCGGGACCCATTATAGCTGGTGCGGCCCAGCCTAGCCGGTGCGGCCCAGCATGGCGCGGGTGTCCGGCCTAGCGCGGGCGGCCCGACCCAGCGCGGGCGGTCTGGCCCGACGCGGCCTGTTCCACCCGGTGCGGGCGCCCGCGCGATGAGCGGACGTGGAAGGGGGGGGGGGGTTGGGGTGGGTGCTACCCCCTTGTTTTGAAATGGGGGCCCCCACGTGGAGGGGCCCGCCCTTTGCCAGCCGTCGGGGGTTACAACCCCCAGACTTCCTGAAATCCGGCCGGCTATAATGGTCGGCCGTTGTGCCGTCGTGGGACCAACTGGTCCCTCCTCCTGGAGCACCGGTGGCTGGTGTATTTGACCACCCTCCTCATCACCGCCGCGGCCTTAGGACGCAACCCTTGTCTAACTGGCGCAGTGCGACGACGCCACGCCCCTCCGTCACGGCCTGGCTCTAGCCGCGGCCTCTTCGGTTTCATCGGCACGGCGCGACGGCGCTGCGCTTCTTCATCACAGCCCACTCCAGCCATGGTTCTTCCGTTCCCAAGCGGTGCTACGACACCACGCCATTCCCGTTCTAAGACACGAAGAAATTCAACAACAAAAGGGGAGGAGGTTCGGCCGTGTTTGTGCGGTCCGACCTCCTCCCGTTATCTTGACAACAGGTGGCTAAATATTTAACAATGATGTTTGTTAAGTAAAACTTGAACGATGAATTTAACTCCCTACCTCGAAAAATTTGTCGAATGATGATCTTCATGGGAAATGGCGTCGCGAGGTAAGGCTCTATATATGTTGATGGAGAACGTCCGAGGAGGAAGCGGCGTCTCCCTTCCTTTGACGCGAGGAGATGATAGAAAGAGGGTGCGTCGTCATTCTTCAGAAAAGGCATCACACACCGGCTGCAAGGATGAGAAGAGACGACACGTCGATCTCTCCTTGCGGTGACGACGTTCTTCATCGAAGTCTTGGATTTCTTCGCAAATAATATGAAGTTCTTCAGGAAAACACACAAGATCTCTCTCCTCAATTATCCTCACACAACAACCATCCAAAATAAAATAAGGTTCATCCTTATTTTATTAATTAATTCCATAAATTCAAAAATTCAAACACTTATCTCACTTAATTGATTAAGTGTATTGGCACAATTAAAGAGTGGAGAGGGGAGAGTTAAAAAAATAAAATCAAGAGGGGGTTTAATGGGGAGTTAGGGAATTTGAAGGGGGTGGGGCTCGTGTGGGTCCCACCTCACTAATATCCTAACAAGAAGAGTTAGGATATTCCCTCACATGGAAGTTAAACCACATAGAAAAAATAAAGTTGTGACACAACTTTATTCACTTAACACTTAAACCACATTATTAAACAACACTTCCCGAGAAAACGCAACTCTAGAAATGGTCTTCTTAAGAAAATACTGGCGTTTTGGTTTTTAATCGGTGCCCTCAGATTTCGATTCCGAGCACTGGTTCAAATGTTAGAAAAACCAGCTCGTTCGTTCGGTGAACGTACCCGACCTAAACATCGGAAATTGATTCCGGGCACTCCGGGCCTCAGAATCAGGTTTCTTCAGAAACTATGTACTCCTAAAATACCAAAGAATTTAAGACAAAATTTTCCTTGAAATTTACGGGTCTTTAAAACAACCATATTTTATTTATTCTAGTTAAAGCATGAATGAATCATATCGCTTTGAGGAGGTGGTAGTATAATGTCTACAAAATATTTATCATATTTCCAAAAAATGTAAAGAATAAAGGTATGTGTTATAAAAAAATTCCATATGTATACGTAAATTATAAATATTATATATATAAAATATATGAACATTAAATCAATCATTATTTCTAACCATTTAAGGTTTTAATTAGAAAAAGTAAGACATCGGTTCACAAGGCAAATGTATATCGTAACCCTGAATGATGATTGGGTATCCCATTTGATGGAAGTGTGCATGGGTGTTAGTTGTTCCATTAATATAGAAAAAATATAATTATATTTAATATACTTATTTTATTATATAATAAATATATTAGTAGAATATATGGGGATATGAAGGAAATAAAACTAAAGTGGTCGTTAAAAAATGAAAGCTCTTTATTGAGTAACCCCATTTGATTTCTCCAAATGAAATCCTTAGTTTGATTTATGAAACATTTTAAGCTTCATATAAGAGTGTAGGTATAATGGGAGATTATTTGTGAAGGTTTTTGGGGATACAAATTTCTTCACATGTGTGAATTATTGAGGGGGTGAGTTCTCATTTATAGTATTAGAGGAGTGGAATGTTTTTAAATATAAAATAGAAAACATGATTGGAAGTTCTACCCTAATTATAGTTCCAACAATAATAAAAAATTTGAAATATGGTAGATAAATTGGGACAAAATTTATTTTTTACAACTTTATAGGTAATTTTAACTCTTAATATTAATGTTTAACAACTAAGTAAACTCGTTTTCATCTTAATCAATATTATTAATTGTAATTTATTTCAATAATATTTATTTTTAAAAACTATTTTGACCTCACTAGAAAATATATATTATTTTTATTCCAAAAATTGAATTTTTTTTTTCCAAATTCAAATTATAAATATTTTATAAATTAATTTAAAATTATTCACAAATATTAAATCTGAAAGTGGGTTTTTTAAGTGAAAATGTTCAAAATATTACTATGTTTTTATATCGAAATTCAATGTAAAAATGATTAAAATGAATTAATTTTTTTAATAACTATAAATTTTAACTAATAATAATTTTAAAAAATAAAAATATAATTTTAAACTATAAATTAATTTCATGAAAAGTCATTTTAAAAAAAATCAGTATTACTAATTATTTACCAAAAGTAAAATTTCATAGGAAAATAAAATTAGTTTACATTAAGATAAATTTGACACTATTCATTAAAAATTGTTGTTTATTTTTTCATATAAAATTTATTATTGTTAAAAAATTAGGTTTTATAATAGGTGTACCATTAAAAAGAGACAAAACCGCCTTAAGAAAATTACATCTTTTTTTGCATAAATTTGAACTTGTTCTCATCTTATAGTAGTAAAAATTATAGGATGAATGCAATATTTTTGAATATATAATATATAAATTTCATTACTTCCACTCACTAATATAAATAAATTTAATTTATTATGATAATATTAATTTGTTCCTATAGAATATTTTATTATAAAAACATTTCCTTTATTTTTAATTAGACACTGTATTCATTTACATCACAAAATAATTATATAATCTCATGGTGTTTCATGTTATATAATTAAAATAATTATTTTACTTATTTTAAATGTTTCATTTGATTTTGTTCTTTAAGTAGTCCAATGATTAATAAGATACCAAAGTGGTAAAGGTTTTATATTACTATCACATTATTTAGAAAGATTGTTTTTAATTATTTTTTAGATAAAAAAATTTTATTATCAATTTCACAAGAAACTCTTGATTTTCCATATCCTATGGTTATGTAATTATTATATATTTTCTCCATTAATTTTACTTTTTTATGTACTTAGGAATTTTAAATAATGTTTTTAATGTAAATCATTGTTATTTCTCTCTTTGATAGAAAATACCTTCTCTTCCAAAAACATGCTTTATAAAAATGAATTAAAAATGTTTGGAAATTATCAAAAAGAATTTTTAAATAAATATTTACATTTTTTTAATTTTTACAAAATTCAATTAAAACAATCTTCATGATATTTTCCAAACAAGTTACTTTGGATTTTATTGAAAATGTGAACGAAATATTTTTTAACATGTAGTGTATGTGTGTAATTTATTTCCATCATTGATTTTATTTTATTTGAAGAATTCATTATCAGCTTACAATTTCGTTTTCAAATAAAAGGTATTTTAAAAGGTTTTATGTTTTTTAAAAAGTTTTTTTCAAAGTGAAAATGATATTTTCCTTAATAAAAATTTAAATTATTTTTAATTAATCCATTTTATGTATTAAATAATTATTGTAAATAAAAATTACTTACAAAATATTTTATAATTTTTAGTTTTAGAAATTGATTTTCAAATAATCTTTTTTCGTTAATAAATTTTCCATGTGATCTTTTTGTCAAAAAAAATTCCATCTATGAAGGAATACATTGATGTTACATCTTAATTACTAGGGATATGATACAAGGAAATTGTTTTTCTTAATTATAAAGATAGATCATGTTTATAATGTAAATAAGATTATGAAACAAATTTTTCTTACATGGGTTTTAGGATGATATAATTATTATTAAACACACTTCTTTTTACATGGGTTATACCATGATGTAATTATTATAAAACCCAATTCTTTTTCCATTGGTTATAACATGTTATAATTCTTATGAAACCTAATTTTTTTCTAAGAATTATACTATGATGAAATAATAAAATTATTATGAAACTATTTCTTTTTATATAGGTTATAATATGGTGAAATATTTGTGGAACCCATTTCATTTCATGTTTTCTGATATGATGAATATTGTGTGATATTGTGGCACACATGTGTACTATTTTAATTATGTTATGGGTGGGATATATCCCAATAATGTATTTGTTAATGATTAATTTTATATGGTAACAAAGGTTATATGAAGTGTTATACCATGTTTGAAAGAGGTTACATGGGAGGTTATACAATTATCGAATGAGATTACACAGGAGGTTATCCCAATACTGAAATAGGGGTCATGTGAGGTTATATAAAGCTCGAAAGAGGGAATATAAGAGCATATCCCAAGACTAAAATATGGTAGGTGTGAGGTTATCCCAAGAGCTATGCTGGTACATGGGTTGTTAGTTAATGGATTACATTTTATGACTATCTTGGTGGGTAAAATTGACATAATATTTCTTATAATTATGTATATTCCACAATTTTATGTCTCATGGAAATCTTATTCTCTCATGGATCATGTTATTTTATTCGTTTATCATCCATGCCTTATGAACTACTAGTCTTAATTCTATGTATAAATATTATGATCTGCCAAATGAAGGGTCTTGTTTTCAAATTCCATGATCATGTTCTCATTACTTAATATTAATGTTACTCTTATATATCTCCCTTGTTTAAACTTTCTGAGCACCCGTTCTCACCCTTTCTTATGTATCCTTTTCCCCGTATCATGAATAAAGGTTTTATATTGGATATTGTTTGATGAGTACTTAAGGGGAAGATCCTTATGGGCGATATTCAAGAGCTATCACCAAATAAGTTGATTATGAAACTAGTATCTAAAGAAACTAAACTACTACTATCCTTAGGCATTTATTTTTGAAATGTAATGAATATTTAACAAAATAGATACAACATATATGTATGATAATAATGTTTTTTATATTTTTTATCATAGGAAATGTTTATCTTACCATTATAAAATATAACAAGAAATATTTAGTGAAATACCTATAGTTATTTCTAAGGATATTTTTTTGAGATCTCTCTAAGGATAATCCCAAGGATGAGTCAAAGTATATGAATATATACTATAATTTTGTTTAACGAAAGTGTGAGTGGATTCTAGGAAATTACATACATGTCTGGATACAATAAGTGGATGTGGATCTAGAAAATATGTCCGTTGTGTTAATAACATAGAAAAGTGTATATTGAAAAATACCCAATCATCACATGGGGTATAATGATAGGCCTTAATGGACACCTAGTTTGAAACTACTGGTGGATATTATTGGAAATCAATAAAATCATTATGAACAGTCATGAAAGATTCAAATAGATTATGACTATGAATGAAATAAGATAAACCTAAGGATTCTTATATTAAAAATAAAGTTTCATGATTTAGAAATCCTATAGGTTAGTTTTCATGATTATTTAGTTCCACATTATGATTATTGTTTATTACCATATTTTTGTGGATTTAGAAAATTTTTGTAACTTAAATGAACTATGTTAATTCTAATTAATTTGAAAAATGAAATGATATTCTTTATAATATGGAAAATGTTATTATATATTGAATGAAAATTATTATTTCAATAATCACTAAACATTATCAATCCATGAATCATGATAGTCTTCCAAACACGCAAACCAGGGAACAAAATTCTATTAAGTCATCCATGAGGCAATATCCACCTACCTTTAGTTGATCCACCAATCTGGTAGTTGTAGAGAAAGAGATCAATACCACTAAAAAGATATTTTCTATTCTTAATTTTTTAGAATATGTAAATTCCATTAATAATGTCTATAATCTAGATGTAATAATTGATCAATGGTGTAATCTCTCAAAGAATTTAATAAAATATAATGAAATTAACTCCATGGATTGCGATGAGTTTAAGAACATATTTTTTAGTAATTAATTTCCTTATAATATTTTTAGATTGATGGAGAAGGAGTTCCTTGATAGAATGAAAATGGTTGATTAATTTCTTGTTACCTATGTGTAAAATTTTAAAAGACTTTTATGGTATGTTTCTAATAATATCATTTATCCTAAAAGGAAGGCATATTGATTATTTAGGTGCGTAAAAAAATCTCTAAGGGGATTAATATACAGGAGACATTAGTATCTATGAAGATATTTTTTGATTTTATATTAAGGTGGAAATGTTGTTTGAGTCACATATCAGAAAGATTTTATAAGATGAGAAAAATATAAAACAAAAAAAGCTAAAAAACATATAGGGAATGAGTTAATTTATGCACAATATAAGGGAAGAAACATGTGGGTAATTTTAATAAGGAAATTATTAATATTTCCAAATGTAAATGATAATTTTTTCTATAAAATGAATAATGTTGTGATGGGAAGAAGTTTGAAAATGATTAAAATAGGGAGAACATTTCACAGAATGCACCACTAACAATCCAATGTTTTCAATGAAAGGAGTTTTGTAATTATGAAAATAAATCACACAATATAAGGGATAATAAGTATGATAAGACACAACAAACCTTAAAGATGAAAGAAAAAGGGAAATCTTATGAAATCAAGATGTTTGGAGTGAATAATGATAATTAGGTAACAATTAACCTACAATCATGAGAATGGAATTTTAGGTTTTATTTTTTATTAATTTCTCCTGGGAAAATCTTATTTTCAATCCTTAATCAAAAATTCATGTGATTTTTGAGAATTAATTATATTCATATTCCAGAATTATTGAACAATGAAGTTACATTTGATATTCTATTGGTACATGGTTGATCTCATGTTTCAAATGGAATTGTTTTTTTATAATATATAAGATTATATAGAGAAAAAAGGATGAATTATCTTTTGGAATCTTAACTGTATCTTGTTAAAATTAATATAATAATTATGGATACCACCATGGGTTTATGAGTCTAAGACTGACCATATGTTCAAATTCATGGACAACACTTTGAGGTTTTATGTGATTGGAGTTTATTAATATTAAATAAAATTTAATTGATATTTATGAAATAAATCTATATGGTTTTGTATATGTTTTATTGAAAATTATAATTTAGTGCATATTCCTTTACACATTAAGGAAATGTGATTAAAATTACTGGTAAAAATTTAGGTTTATCTTATATTATATATTAAGTTAATTATGGTTGGTAGTAGATCACATTAAGAAGTAATCACACATCATTACTATCAAATAGAATTTATCATGGTATCTTTTTTCCATAATATAAATTAAGTACTTAATAATCCTGGATGGAGTACTAATTTAAATTGTATTGGGTAAAAATTTGATGTTTAGCTCAAAATGATTTCCAATTTTTCTACAATATCTTGAAACAATGTTAACATTGATCACCGTATATCATCACTAGAATGATAGTCAGGCTAAGAGAACTATTTTTAGCCTTATAAGATATTCTATGATCTTGTTTTATTGATAATTTTTTTTTGGATCAACACCATCCTTAAGATGCATTTTTTTGAAACAATAAATATTCACAAGGGAATTCAGATGGATCCTTATAATAACCTTTATAGAAATAATTATAGAATTCCAAATTATTAGAATAATGTTTTATAAAAAATATACTAGTTCTTGAGAGATATATTGAGATAGAAGATATGTTTTCATCCATTCAAAAACATGTAATGGAAGAATTTTTTTAGAGATTTTTTTGTTGATAATCATTGACACGATATAGAATTTGAAGTTAGAGAGAATTTATTTCTATGAATTTCATTCTATAATAATGATAGAAACAATAATCCCATGGTATGTCTCTCTATCATTCATGATGTGTTCAATGTACCACTCATGATGATGTACACTCCTGATCCTTCCTGTGTACTATACCCAGAGTTCATAATACTAGAGTTTGATCTTCTTATAAAGAATAATCGATTGAGATTATAGATCTTACATAGAATGTTCTATTAAAAATTACCACTAACCTAGTTATTTTTTGAACCCGTATCTTGAGTAAGATACAATGAAACCATATGATATAATGATCTAGAATTATCCTCATTTGTTGGCACCAAAGAGAGTAATTTGGAGGTTGAAATTAATTTTAAGTGGTCTTTAAGATAACACCTTGATATTTTGGGAAATATATTTTTTCTAACAAATTTAATATTTTTTATATTCTTCATTTCATGCAATAATTTATTTAACTTATATTGAATGAAAAAACGTGTTTAGATTTTAGTACACACAATGTTGAGTTTAAACGAATCATGACCCACTATGAAGAAATTATTATTTTATATGATAGTCATCACCTTTCCATTGGAATGGTGGGTGTGAGTAGAATTAAATAAATTATGAAAATATATTGTTTAAAATTGTATATATCATAAAATATTTTGATACAATTAAGTTATAAATTAAAATAAAAAACTATTTGAAAATAATTGGAATATTTTTTTGAAAAACTATTTTTATGAGCACAATTTTATTTTACATTAATAAATAAAGAAATCACCATGGGTGAATTTATATATATATTATTAAAAAACAATTTGAAATTCTTCTTAATTTATTTCTATATAATATATAACATTAAATCCAGTTTCATACTTAAAAACTATATTTTTCTAAAAAGAATTTTAGTTTTATTTTGCACAATTATTTTAAAACAAATTTTAGATATATTTAGAATTATTTTGAGAACATAATGTTTTTTTTTCAATCATATTTTTAAATTTTTTGGTGTATATTTTAAATTTTATTTGAGAAGTTTATTTTTTTTTGATAAATAGTGAAAAATATTGGTTTTTATTAAGAATTATCATTTATTTTAATGCTTTTTAAAAACATCCAAATCATTTTAATAATTATTAAAAATAAAATATTTCCAATATATATATATATCCATTTTAATTCATTTGAATCATGTTTATAATGAATTTTGTGAAAAAATATTTTTAATCTTTTGAAAATTTCCACTTTAAAACCCGACTATCTCATAATGTCTACTGGATGAATTTAAAATTAAAAATTTTCAATTATATGTGTAACATCTAAAAAAAAGGATTTAATTTTTCAAATTATAATAATTTATATTATTTAACAGATTCAAATTAGTTTTTTACTATAATCATTATTAAAACCTGTCAAAAGTTTTTACCATGATTAAGGAAAAATGGGTTTACTCATGTGTTAAACGAAAAGAATAAGGGTTAAAAATTACCAAACCATCTCCAACACCCATTTTGGCCATATATAGATCTTAAACCATTTTTTTCTATAAAGGACCATTTATTATCCTTTTTAAGGGTTATAAAACGAGGTTCACATTTTTGTTTTCAAAAACTACAAGTGTGCCACTCACCTAACTTATAAAAGACCACCCCCTCTCGTCTCCTCTCCACACTTCCACAAACAATTTCTTTCCCATGTCCTAAACATTTTTTAATTCCCTCAAATTATCCTAGAGGTTATATTCAGTTCATATTTCTATCCTATTAATCTTTTTTATTAATAACAAAAAATGTTTCCAATAGAAGAAGTAATGTCCCAAATCAAGAATTTTAATTTATTTCTTCATCCACCTCATTAAATTTTTATTAATACATGAATATATAAAAAACTCATTATCAAACATATACATAAATTTTATTATAAAAAATTTAATATCATACATTTTTATCTAGTTTCATCAAGTTGTTTATGAAGTCCTCATTCATGTGTGCGATAGATTTTTTCCTCGCAAATAGATTATATTCATTTTCCATTAAAACCTCTCAAAGATATTTATAATGATTTAATTAATATTAAAATATTATATTTATAATATTTTTATTCTTATAGAATCATTTTATTACATGTTTCTTCCCAACTCCCATTTTGTGGGAATACAATAATGTTTTTTGTGTGTACAATGGACTACTGCATCACAGAGCAATGTGATTTATTCATAAATTACATGGTAGGTAATAAAGATGGTTTTAACAAAAATATGTGAAATTTAGGATATAAAAATTATTCTATAACTCTAATATATTATTTAACATTATTTATTTAAACCATTTGGGAAAATGTAAACAACATTCAGGCGCACATACGGCCAAACAACTCTCTAAAGAACGATATATTTTATTTTTTGTCTACTAATTTGATGGATTAATGTAAATACATTTAAACTGAATATATATGATATTTAAATATTTTTTTAACATTATATATATTGTATAACCACAAGAAATTAATTATGAAAAAAATTAACTAATCAAAACTTACATAGAAAACAAAGTAGATATCACCAGAAATAGGACATTAACATGGAATTGTTAATAAAAATTTAATAAATATTCATAAGTAAATCATATATGGGAGGATATATATATATTTATTGTTATTTAATATATTAATAATGAACTTATATTGATTATACTAGAGTTTTGACATGTATGAAATAAATCAATTCTTAAGGTATGTGATTTCGGTCTCATTTTTTACTTATGCATGACAAATGCCATATTTGCCAACTATTTAATTTATGTAGTGTATATATTACACATGAATTTATTTTATTATTATTCATCTTAAAATAATTGTGATATACTTATCCATATTAGGATATTTCTTCAATGTAATTTTTGGTTCAATTATTACCAAAGTGGCAAGTAATATTTGTCTCAAATTTACTTCTTTAAAAAATATGTTGTGTTATGAGCCTATATTTTTCTTTATGGGGTATATAATACAAATTTTACATGTTATATAACAATTAATGTTTCAGGAAATTAAAATTTTCATTATATTGTTTTTCTTTAATGAGACATATGATACAATATATACCAAAGTAGTAAAGTTTTAATGTCATAATCACATTGATTATCAAGATTATTTATGATTATGCAATTCATGATGAAATACTATGATACAAATCCCAAAAAACACTTGAATTGTTTTATCCTACAGTTATTTAATGAGAAGAAATGTTTTCCCTTCATTTTCGTCCATTTATGTAATTAAAATTTAAAAGAATAAGAAAAATATTCATTATTTCTCCCTTCAATCGAAAACAATTTTTTATCCCAAATAATGTTTTCTAGAAAAGTTCTCAACAATTTATTAACATTTTCTTAATTATTTTTTAATGGAATTTTTATCCATGTTTTTACTACTACAAAATTACTTAAAAGGAATATTCATGTCGTTTTCCAAACAAGGAACATTTAAATTTTACCAAAACTGTAAAAGGATCTGTTGTTTTAAAGTGTGCAACATGAATGGAGTTTACCATCACCATGACTATTATTTTCATGGTGGATTAGTTTATAATTTATTAATTTTATTTTAAATTAAAAGTATTTTAAAAATTATTTGCGTTTAATGAATTTGTTTTTCAATAATAAATTTCTTTCCTTAAGAATTTTTTAAAATTATTTCTGAATCTTTCTCTATAAGTATTTAAAGTTTATATTAAATTATAAGGATTTAAAAAATATTTAATAAATTTTCTTTTAAAAAAATTCTAACAAATGTATTTTTTTCAAGAAATGGTCTATTTGTTTTTCTTTGAAAATATTTTTATATCTAAGATTATATTATTTTATTATACTTATAAATTATTGGGGATATGATACAAGAATAACATTATTATTTACTCTCTTGATGGTTTATATTTATGAAGACAAGATGATTATGAATCCCATTCCTTCTAAAATTTCTATACTTTGATAAAATTGTTTTCAAACACACTTATTTTTCCATGGTTTATATAATGTTAGAAATATTAGGAATTTTTTTTTCAATGGGTTATACAATTATAAATTTCATATGAATACTGTTTAATTTTTCATGGGAAATTCTATAATCAATTGATTAAGTTATTATGAACCTGTTTCTTTTCCACAGGTTATTAGATGATTAAATTCTTAAAAAACCCATTTTTATGGGTTACCATATTATAATGATTTTATGACCTCTTGGGAAACATGTGTATGATTATCAATATGTTATGGATGGGTGTTATATCTCTATGAAATTAATTGAGTAATGATTATAGTTATAAGTGCCCAATTTTTAAATGGATGGTTATACCAGGCTCAAAAGAGGTAATAGTGGGGGTTATCCCAATCCCAAAAGAGGGTACACGTTTGGGGGGGGGGGTCTCCAAATAACAAGAAGGTGTTATACAGGAGGTTATCTCATCACTGAAAGAGGGTTAAGGGGGGGCTATCCCAAGACAGAAAGAGGGCACACTGGTGGTTATCACAAGCCCAAAGCATGTATAATGATGGAAATCCCAAGTCTAATGTCTTATGAATTTATTAAAGGGTATCCCTGGAAAACTATTTTCTATGATTATGTATGTTCCATAATTATATATATTATTCCAATATTATGCTCTCATGGTTGATATTCTTTGATTCCTTATGATTCATATCCTATGAACTAAAAATATTTATTGTTTGAGTAAAGAAAATGATCTTTGATATAAAAGGTATGGTTTTAAAATGTTATGATCATATTCTCATACAATAATGTTTATTTTAGGATTATGTATGTCCCTTTTTTACACTTTTTGAGAACTTGTTCTCACCCTTTATTAATTTCCTTTCCCCAAGTTATGAAGAATGGTTTTAAGTAGGGTTTTTTTGTGAAGGGTAAAAAATGAAATGCTCTTTTTGGGAGATTTTGAAGATATTTCACCAAATTACAAGATTTTGTACCTAGTATCCAAAGACACAAAACTAATATGGTCTCCTGGGATATATATATATTATGTATTGAATATTCATCTTAAAATATGTAATATTTATGTATGATAATATTAGGTCTCTATGAGGTTATATCCATGTTTATATATGATTCGTAATGGTGGCTTAGAGTTGTGTAAGGGTAAATAATAATTCATAAAGTCTGTATTGTAACACCCCGATATTTTTTTAATTAATGTTTTTTGAAATAATTAAATATATTTGATATTTTACATTTCACACAACACTAAAAATAGTCTATTTAATATGTTTGGATTACATTATATTCAGCACCATTTTAATCATGCACTACATGCAACCTAAATTATAACTTACTCAACTTAGAACACTGAGGTCTACTTGAATTATATTCAATAATGACTTTCCTCGATGTTTGGGGTAACACAAAAGGTTGAGTTTTACCGAAGAATAGTGTATCATTAAAATGTTATTATTCAATATAATAATATATAACCAAGCCGTTAAATTAGAATATATGGATATTTTTAATTAATTTAAGAAAATAAATGGTTTAAAAAAAATAATATTAGTTAATAAGTTAATAATTAATTAAAAATGAATATGTAAACTGATTGAATGTAGGAAAATATTGTTATTTTTATGGACACAAAGGTGGAGTACCCTAATAAACATTAGTTATAATTAGTGAGTGATATTGATGTAATATATATATTATATATTCAATCAGATATTTTTATATTAATTAGACATGATATAAGAATAATCCCAATTTTATGCTTAAAACATATATTTTTATAAAGGTATTTTAACACCTTCTAATAGAGAAACCATTTAAAATCCAATTTTTGGAACTTCATTAGATTTATTATGTCAAAATAAAGTTTATATTTTTATGAAAAATTTAAAAATTAGGTTAGAATAAATTCTTGGTATTATTCTATAAGGATTCATTTTTTACTGAATAATAAAAATACTGGATTTTAATTCCAAACATATTGTAAATTAAATTAATTTATAAAGATAAATTATAATTTAAATTGGTTTCAAGGTTTAATTATATAATATTTTAATATAATATTCCAATTTAGGTTATTGGAAGGAATTTCACATTGAAATTGGATATAAAAACATTGTACACTTGATCATTTTAACTTTCAAGACCCGCAGTGTCGTCCCGTCTGTGAGATTAATTTTAAATTAATTTCCACCACTTATGTGATTATAATTTTGAAAAAATGGATTCCATATATAGAAACATAATAATTTATAAGGTCTAATATATTCAATTTTTTTAACCAAAAATATTTCTGAAATTGATTAATATTAATTATAATGATTAAGAGAAAAATTACGTTCACAAAGTACTAAACCCTAAATTTAAGACCTAAAATGACCTAAAAACTTTTCCAAAGACCATTTTATGGAAATATTTAGGCCATTAACCTCACATTATTGAGTCTAATTTGTTTGGTATGGATTTTTAGGTAAAAATGTGGGTACACATAACTTATTTTAAAAAATGACAAATGTGTCCTCTCTCTTACCTATAAAAGGCCACCACCTCTCCCTATTCATCACACCTATAAAACCACTTAGTAATGGAAAATGTACTACCAATAAAATTACAAAAATCTATCCCTTCCTGATATAGTCCTCCTCTTTGGAATAAATCAATCCAGGGAAGCCTTTTGGAACAATCCAAAATGAGTTACCTGATTAAGAGGTAACATCTTCTTTTAAGATAATTTAATTTTTTTTTAAATTCACCATAATCTCAAATCTATTTATTCCATTATTTTATAATAAAACCAGTATAATTAATATAAAATTTTTTTATGATATTTTTTTACCTACACATACACAAGAATACTTCTAATGGGTAACGAACATATTGTTCATGTGTACGAAAAACAACCGCCTCACCAAACTTTGATTGTTCATTTTTCCATTAATGCTTATAATAGTAGAAATTATAATTGAAACTATATTTATATATTTCATATGTTATATTTATTATTTGTTTAATCTTATTTATTCTTTTTACAACACATATAATCTTTATATTTCATTTGGTGTAAATAAGATGATTTCATGTGAGGAAGTGTGGACTACCACCCCTCTAAGCGATGTGATTCATTCACACACTACATGGAATGTATTAAGGATGGTTTTAGTGAAATTATATTATATATATAATATAATAATTATATTGTAATAATTATTTATATGTATATATTTTATGTACATTTTTTAATTCAATGTGATAATAAAAACGTGGACAACGTTCATGCGTATGTACGACTTACCATCTCCATGAATGGTGTATTAAATTTCATACTTCTATATACTATAAGTTATTAAAATAAAAATATACTTAATATTAATAAAATTTATAAAATGGATTGGATTCTTGAAATCATTCTATAAGTATAAGTACAAAAGATAAAACAAATAAACACACAAGTGAAAAACAAAGCGAATATTACCCGAAGCGAAAACTTACCATGAAATTGCTAACAAGTGGTTAATATAAAGATATAATAAATCCATATATTGTATGATAAAAAATAATATTGTTATTTAAAATATTTATATTAAATTTATTTTTATTATAAAGGAGTTTGGAATGAGTACGATGAGAGTCTAGACACTAGGTAAGGGAATTTCATCTTATTTTTTATTATTATCATGAGATGCATCCTTTATTCACCACCTATTCATTTTTTGAGGTTGTTATACTAGCCATGGATTTATTATATGATTTATATAATTTAAATTATGGGTATTTTAAAAAAAATTATGATATTTATGTTTTAGAAGTTACCAAATTAGTAATGTAATTTTGTCTCAATTTTCCTTGTTTCAGACACATGACATGTTATGCACCTATATTTTTTAATGAGGTGTATATAGTTCTTTTGAAATGTTATATCAGTAATATCATACTTTTCATGAAATTATAAGCTTCATATAATTAAATTTTATTGCATGGGGAGTATGGTTAAAATTTACCAAGTGGTAAGATTTTATTGAAATAATCTCATCCCTTTTCGAGATTGTTTATGATTATTCTTCCATTAATAAAATATTATGATCCATATCTTAAGAACTATAATTATTTTTCTTATAAAATGGTTATTCATTAAATATGTATGTATTGGTTCCAAATTTCTATTCTTTTGTACATTATATAGTTAACAAAATATTTTTAAGAAAGCCCAACTTTACCCTATCTTCAGTCGGAAATTTCTATTCCATCAAAACCATGTTTTCTAAAAATGATTTCTATTAATATTATACTTATATCCTATGATCATTAAAAGATAATTTTACCCATTTTTATTTTACCAATGTTTTAAAAGGAGTATTTTTATTGCGTTCTGAACTAGGCTTTTTTCTACCTGTATACCATGAGAAAGAAATATTTATCTTTCATCGTATGAAATTTATGGATTTACCTACAATATTTAATCTGAACCATAATTTTCATGTTTAAAAGGTTAATATTTAAAAAATTGATTTTCAATGTATTTTCAACGAAATGGTTTTCAAAACATTTTCCAGTTTATTTCATAATTCTTAAAGAAAAAAGGATTTCAAAACATTTTCAAGATATATTTATATGTTTTCAAAGTGTTTTCAATGAAAAAGGTTTTTAAAATGTTTTTATAAGTTTTCAAGGAAATTGTTTTTAATTTTTTTAAGATTATTTTACAAGTTTTCTAGGAAACTATTTTTCAAAATGTTTTGATTCCTTCTTTCTATGTATTCAAAGTATTTTCAAATAAAATAGGTTTCAAAAAGGTTTTATGTATTTAATTTTTTTTCAAATAAGAAATGATATTTTTCTGAAAATAAATTTTTGGAATATATTTTAAAATTATTTTCCATATAATTTGACATACATAAATGTTTCTAAGTCCTTTCTAGGAAATAATTTAAGTATTTTATTCATACTATTTCAATGAAAGTGTTATGCTTGATGTTGTGGCCTTTATGAAACCCCTTTCTCTTTCATGTGTTATATTTTTATGAAATCCATTTTTCTTTCATAGGTTATATATTTATGAAATATGTTTCAATTCCATGGTTTATTATTTTGATAAAATGATTATCAAACCTATATCTTCTTCCATAGGTTATGATATGATTACATGTTTATGAATCCCTTTTCGTTTCATGGGTTATGATATTGTTGTTTATGACTTTATGGAACATTTATATATTATTTAATTATGATATGGGTAGGATCTATATATACCAACAATTAATTGGGTAAAGATTTATATCTCATGAGATAGAAATGGATAGAATGTAAAATGAAATCAGTTCAGTATTATAGTGATGGAATGGAAAATGAACTTGGTTCAGTGTTATAAGGCTGGAAGAAGAAGTGAACTCAGTGTAGTATTTCAGGGCTAGAATGATGAATGAACAAAGTTCAGTAATATAGTGAAGGAACGAGGTGTGAAACTAGTACAATAAAGGTCCTTTTCCACTAATATGGTATCGACAAAAATTCCTTGACCACTATAGAAATCATCTTATATTCTTATGTGTGTGATGAAATTCTATGATTTATTCCTATGTTATGCTTTCATGGATTATGTTCATTATTTCATTATGATTAATTTCATATGAACATTCGATCGTTAATATGAACTCTAATATTGAAGTTATTATCTTCACATGTCATTCTCAAATTCCATTCCCTTTTTTTCAAGTTATGATTATACATTTCCCTTATTTACCCTTACTAAATATCTAAACTCACCACATTATTATGTTTCTTTTCACCAGGTCATGAAAATGGTTTTAGGTAGAATTAATAAAGGTGCAGATAATTATAGGATATGTTGAAGTTATTTCACAAGGAGATATTATTTTGTTTCAATGTTTCCAAAGACACTTAACTATTAAGGCCCTCAGGCATGTATTTTTATAATGTACTGAATATTCAATTAAAATGATTTCATATGCATTTATGTTAATCCTCAGTCACTATAGTTGGTATAAAAATGTTTTAGTAAAACTTTCGAAACTAGGATGATAAAATTTTAGTGAGATCCCTAGGTATATTTATAAGGATATGTATAGGGATGTCTCTAAGGATAAGTATAAGGATGAGTTATCATTTAAGAAAGTGTCCTAAAATTTTCATAAAGTATAGAGTGAGTGGTTTTATAAAAATACATCCATGTCTGGATAATACAAGTGGAAGTTGATCTAAAATATATGTACCTTGAGTTAACAACTTCAAAAAGATGTTTTGGGCCACACTCGAGGTTATCTGGTACACCACAACGGGCCTTACTACACACCTGGTTTGACACTCCTATGGGATATTTTTTTGAAATTCCCAAATTCTTTATGAACCATCATCAATGATTTAAATATTTGTAGACTATGAATAACTGAGTATAAAACTAAGGTTTTATAGGTTAAAGAAGTGTGATCCAGGATTTAGGCACCATATAAGAAAATTTTCGTCATTATTGGAATCCCAATATGATAAATGTTTCTCACACTATGGATTATAGTTTTATTAAATGGAGTGAACATTAAGTAACATGGTTCACATTTAATAATTTAGATATTGAACGTATGGGTATTATATGAATTTATTTACCAAATAAAAATCCCATAAAGGGATTCTGGAAGGTGGTAAGAGTATTGGTTATACTTCCGTAGATAAAGATACCTAAAATGAGATGTGGAAGGTAAGTTACATTCTCCTTTAATTGTTTATATTAAACACAAGAAACAAGATTAGATTGAGTTTGAGGAACCTTATGACATGATTCGTATTTCATTTTCTAAGAATGAGGTATTGAGTAATATGTTAATGAGGCCTATGTAATTGTTTAAGAATAAAGTTGGAGGAATAAAGTATTTATGTTTTAGAATTTAAATTTCTTGTTTTATGAATCATGAAATATATGATTAATTTTAGTAAAAATTTTCATTAATTATTTTAACGTATATGTTTTATGGTGATGAGTGCATAGATAATTAATTTCGTAGAAATGTGATATTTTGATTAATAAAAGGTAACCCTTAATTAATAGTGGTTTTTGATATAATGATTTTTGGATAAAGATATGATGGATATGAATAGGTATAATGTATGGTACCGATTACCTTGGAAATGATTATTGAATTTTTTTATGTCATCAAGGATGAGTTTCACAACTTCTTGTATTTAAAGAATATATCCAATAATCATTGGAGTAAGGAAGGATACATTTTTTTTAAAATGATTTATGGCAGTTAAGGTCATTACTATGTTTCAAGATAATATACGATAATGGTATTAATGTGTTTGTAATGTGACAAACAAGTGAAACTTTATAATATTTGGCGGATCAATGTTAAGTCCCTTTCAGTACATTATTTCTAAGTCATTGAATTTTCATCTTTCAGAAGGGTTATAAGGTTAACCATTTATGATATGTTTATGTCAAAATTTGGGATGAAGTTTGTGAGAATAATATCCTAAGGCTTTATGATTTAAGAATATTGGATAACCAATTATAAAAATGTGATTTTTATGATAACTTATTATAAATGGGATGTTGAATCATAGATATCATGATCTATTAGTGCTTTGGGAATGAAAAATACACATTCCATTCTTGAGAAATAGGTAAAGTGGAATATAGAACAACAAAGGGGGATATTTTCATAAAATCAAGCAAGTATATCTTTTTATAAAAATTAGTTAACTTTAGGAAAAAAGATACTGAAATCCAAAATGTTATCCAAGTACCTCCATTTATAATGAATTAGATGGTCCCTCGGTTCATTGATTTATGTATTTATGATTGTTAACTTTCTCATGAACTTGTTCTATATCACTATACATCCAAACATTATGGTCAGATTTCTCTTCTATGTCCATTTTTTCACTTTCCACCTAGGTTCTACCATGCCGAAACCTAGTTATTTATTAATTTGGGAAACCATTATGTTTTCAGATTTCCTTTTTAAAAGGAAGTTTCATTATTCATTTTTATGATATGGGGTTACGATAAATAAAATTTCAAGTATTAATCCTTTGATAACCAATATAAATTTTGAAGGGGAAATTAATTTTAAGGGGCGTAGAATGTAACACCGCATGATTTTTTGAATTATATTTTTTCATTTTATTTTAATCCTTTTTGATCTTTTAGATTTCACACAAAAATAAAAATAGTTTATTTTATATGATTGGAATACATTATACGCAAAAACTAATAAATAGAGCACTATATTCAACATAAATTTTAGCTTTCTATACACAAAAAACCATTTTTATCTTGCATTACATGTAATAATGAATTTTCTCAATGGATTTCATAACCCACAAGACCGAGTTTTAACGAACAATATGATATCATTAAAATGTTATTTTTAATATAATAATATATAACCAATACATTAAATTAGTGGTTATGAATAATATTAAATAATATAAAAGAAAATAGTTTAAGGAAATATAATATTAATTTATAGGTTACTAATTTATTAGAAATGAATATTAAAAATGATAGAATGTAAAAGAAAATATTATTATTCTTATAGTCACAATGATTTTTTACCCAACTAAGTTGAATTAATTATAATTTGTGAGTGATATTAATTTAATATATATGTTATATATTCAATAAAATATTTTTGATATTCATTAATAAGATTTTATAGACATATGATAAGAATAAACCCAATTTGTTTCTTAAAATCAATTATTTTTAAAAGGTATTTCTACCACCTTTTAATGGAGAACCTATTTTAAATCCAATTTTTAGACCTTTTATAGATTTAATATTTTAAAATATTCTTAATTATTTAATTAGAAATGTAAAAATTTGTTTATAATAAATTTATTGTACTATTCTGTAAGGATTCCTTTTTAAGGAATAGTTATAAAAACATGATTCATATTCAAAACTGCTTTTCCATATAATTTATATATAACGATAAATTATAATTTAAATTGGTTTCAATGTTTAATTTGATAAATTTTTTATCAATAAATATAATTTAGTTCATTGGAACAAATTTCACATTGAAATTAGAAATAAAAACTTATCAAACATTCGATCGTTTTTACATTAAAGACCCGTCGTGCCATCTAGTCAATATGATTAATTTTAAATTTTTTTCTGCCTCTTATGTGACTGGAAATTATAAAAATTGATTCCATATTTTAATTCAGAATAATTTATAATTTATAATAAGGTAAAATTTGATTTTCATTAAAACTACTAGTGAAATTGATAAAAATTAATTACAATAATTAAGGGAAATAATATGTTAATAAAGTAATAAACCGTACATTTAAGACCCAAAACGACCTTTAAAAATGGAAAACTCAATTTTTTTTGGATATAGTTCATAAATCAACCCTCAATTTTTTATTATTTATGGTTTGGTATGACTTTTCTTTGGTAAAAATGTGGGAACAACAAACTTGTTTTCAAAATTGTAAAGTGTGTCTTTTCCCTTCCCAATAAAAGGCCACCACCTATCACTATTCTTTACACATATCACCCCAATTATGTTCAGCCAAGATATTCCAAATACAATAAAAAAAATACTTATATTATTTTTATAATCCCCCAATTTTTTATAATGAAATCCTTTGAAGCATTGTGGAAAAAACCTAAAGGAGTTACCTAATTAAGAGGTAAGGTCTTTTCTCAAGATCATTTCTTTTATTTTATTTCTCAACACCCTCTACTATTTTTATTACTTG
The DNA here is from genome assembly GCA_963277665.1 of Viscum album. Classification (NCBI taxonomy): domain Eukaryota; kingdom Viridiplantae; phylum Streptophyta; class Magnoliopsida; order Santalales; family Viscaceae; genus Viscum; species Viscum album. Next base: position 1,682,169,711 of record OY728135.1, read on the forward strand.
ATTTTATAACAACAATAGTTTTCTAAATAATAAAATAATGTTTTTATTATAATTTCTATACTTACACATACACACACCTTCATCTAATGGGTAACATATATACTATTTATGTCTTTGGTGAACTACCGCATCACTAAACAATGATTGTTCATTTTTCCTTTACCACCTCTCATGATGGAAATTATGATGGAAACTCTGTTCATATATGTCACGTATTATATTTATTATTTATTTAATCTTATTTATTCCTTTTAATACACGTATCTTTTTTAATTTCTTTTTGGTTTTAATATGATAATTTCGTTTGAGAAAGTGTGGACCACCACCCCCTCAAAATGAGGCGATTCATTCAAACACTACATGGAATGTATTAAGAATGAGTTTAATGAACTTTTATTATATATATGATATAATAATTCGACACTAATAACTATATATATACATATATTTCATTTAATTTGTTTTTTCAATATAATAATAAAAAATGAAAACATCATTCGTGTGTAAGTATGAATTACTGTCTCCATGAACAGTGAATTCGATTTCATACTTCTATATTATATAGATTATTATGATAAAATATAATTAATATAAATTACATTTATACCATTGTTTAAATTATGTATATAATTATATATGTATAAGGACCAATGATATAACAAATTAATACACTAGCGATAAACAAAGCGAATATTACACTTATTATAACCTTAACATGAAATTGTTAAAAAGAAGGTAATATAATTTCATAATAAATCCATATATGGAATTAGATATAATAATATGGTTCTTTAATTTTTTTTTAATAATTTTATATTTATTATACAGAATTTCTGAATGTGTAAGATGAGATTCAAGACATATGGTAAGGCAATTTCATCTCACTTTTTATTTCCACGAGATATGTGTTTTAATCACCACCCATTCCTTTTGTGTAGTGTCTACATTACCCATGTATGTATTATATTATTATTATAATTAAAATTATGGTTATTTACATATACATTTTACAATATTCATACCATGGAATTTTTGTTTCAAAAATTACCAAAACAATAATGTAGTTGTGTCTTAATTTGCCTTATTTGATATATATGACATGTTATGCACCTATATTTTTCCAGGATGTATATATAATACATTTGAAATGATAGATAATGATTATAAACATTTTAATGATATTTTAAGCTTCATTTAGTTCCATTTTATTCCATGGGTAGTGTGGTTCAAATTTACCAAGTGGTAAGATTTTATTAAAGTAATCTCATTACTTTTTGTCATTGTTTTTGTTTATTCTTCCATGGATGAAATATTACAATCCAAATATTAATAACTCACATGAATTTTATTCCCCTATAGTTATTCATTATATATTTATGTATTGGATTTATTTTTAAAATCTTGGGTACATAAGAATGTTAATAACATTTTTTTTAAAAAGCCTAATTTTACTATCTCTTTAGTTGGAAATCTACATTCCTTCAAAACCATGTTTTCTAAAAAGGTGTTCTAAGAATATTATACTAATCTCCTAAGATCATTAAAATAGTTTTTTTACTATTTTCTTCTTTTAACAATTGTTTCTAAGGAATATTCTATTCTCTTTCCAAACAACATATTTTTCTTACCTTTATACAATGAAAAAGGAATATTCATTTTACCACATACGGTATGTATGAATTTACCCACTATTATTTTTTTGAAGCCTACTTTTCATGTTTAAAAGGATAGTTTTTAAGAAACTATTTTCAATTTATTTTCAAATAAATGGGTTTTAAAACATTTTCAAGATTTTTATATATTTTTTGAAAGTGTTTTCAAGGAAAAAAGTTTTTAAAAAGTTATTAATTATTTTAAAGGGAAAAGGTTTTCAAAATGATTTAAAGATTATTTTAGAAGCATTCAAGGAAAATGGTTTTAAAAATTATTTCAATACTTCTGTATATGTTTTCAAATTATTTTCAATTAAAATTAATATAAAATGGGTTTTATTTTTTTAAAAGATTATTTTTTTAAGAAGAATGATTATTTTTTTTCAAGAAACAATGTTGAAAGATATTTCAAAAATATTTTCCATCTAAAAGTAAATATATTGATGTTAGTCCAAACTATCTAGGAAATGATATAAAATTTCCATTCATATTCTTTCTTTTAATGGTTTATTATTGATTTCATGGACTTTATGAAACCCATTTTTCATTTAGAGGTTATATGTTTATGAAACAAGTTTCTCTTTCATGGGATATATGTTTTTGAAATCTGTTTCTCTTTCACAGGTTATTATTTACATGAAATGATTATGAAACCTTTATATACTCCAATAGGTTATGATATGGTTACATATTTTTGAAAACCATTTCATTTCATGGGTTATGATTTGATTGTTTATGATTTCTTGGAATATGTATGTATTATTTCAAAATGAGATGGGTGATACCTATATCTACATCCAATTAATTGGGTAAATATTTATCTCTCATGAGATATGTATTGCTGTAATAAGAAATTAACTTGATTTTGTATTACAGGTATGGAACTAGAAATAATGTAGGTTCAGTATTATATTGGTAGAGAAAGTAATGAACTATGTTTAGTAATACAAGGCTATAACGGGGTGTGAAAACAGTTCAATAAAGGAATTCTTCCACTAAGATGGTCTTGGTAGCAATGCCTTGACTAATCTGGTAATCATTATTTATGCTTACGTGTGTATCAAAAATCCATGTTTTATTCCTATGTCATTCTTGAATGTATTATGTTCATTATTTCCTTATGATAAATTTTAATGAACTACAAATATTTATTATGAACTCTAATAAATAGGGTGTGATCTTCAAATGTTATACTCATGTTCTATATCCTTTTGTTCACAATATGATTACAAATTTCCATTATTTACCATTACTAAGCACCTGAGCTCACCACTTTCTTATGTTTCCTTTACATAGGTTAATATGAAAGGTTTTAGGCAGAATTAATAAAGGTGGATATCTTTATGGAATATTTTTAAGATCTTTAATGAGGAGAGAATATTTTATTTAGATGTTTCCAAAGACACTGAATTATTATGGTCCTCAAGCATTTATTTTTTGTAATTTATATAATTTTCATCTAAAATGATGTGATATCCATGTATATTTATCCTATGTTTCTATATGTATAAATATAATCAAGGTGTAACCTCGGGGTACTATAGATATGTGACATGAATATTTTTAATGGTCTTTACACTTACGTGGTGACCTTTTTAGATTTTTTTGTTTAATCTAATACAAGCAAGCTATTTAACGTCCATTGAACACATTAATTACATATAATATTCAAAATATATATTTTTTACTCTTCTAATGTATATAACAATAATTTTTTGTTTCTTAGAACACCTCACATTCAAGGTTTGTTGTATATAAGAAATAAAAAGTGATATTTAACATGGAGTTCTACTACTGAAATCCAAAACACCTCTTATGTTTATAAAATTACTTGATTCTTTTCTATGTTTTATTTTTTAAATCATGTTTTTATTTTTTGTGGGTATATTTTTTCTATATGAAGATTAAATTACATAAAATTGATTATTTTTTAGTAATTATTGAAGAATAACGATGGGATATTAGAGTCCTGTTTTCAATGCTCACATTATTGAGATCTGGGTTATATATTTAATTTTTAGTCACGTTAAAATTTTAAGTATTTTTTAATAGCTTAGTGATGTATTGAAATTTAATTAGGGGTTCATTTTATAATTTATTATTCCAAATCCTCATCATTTGTGGTTTCTTCATTAGACATTGGACATTTACTATCTTGATAAGTGGTTCGTAAAGAAATATTTAACAATTGAACCCTTCCATACGAGCCTATTTTGAATCAGTTTTCCAAATGATTTTTCAATATTAATTGAGTCTAGTAAATATTGTTTTATATGACATGTTCTATGTTGATAAATCTTGAAATTCCATTTGAAACATAGTCTTGATTCCCCCAAAAAAGATCTTGATTTGAAATTAAAGGCTTGTGTTTGGGATAAAATCAATTTGTTCATGGTTATGGAAGTGAGAGGAATGTTTTTATTAATAACATGGGTATTATTAGAAAGTATTGATCTAGATGATTTTTAATGATTGAAATAAAATATGTACCCAAGAAAATTTTGTTACACTGATGGATATGATATCATGGGTAGATATGAGGTGTTATGTAAGTTAGAAATAATTTGATAATGACTACAACATTAAACAATTTTATGGAAGAGATTCACTCATTAGGGATGAATTACCATTACCTAATATTAATCTATGGATTTATGTGTATATTTGGATCTATATCTCACCAAAAATATGTGAACATCATTATATGAATTTAATAAATAATCCCCAGTCTTATATCTACGATGAGGTATTTTGAAAATGATTAAATTATGATGTTTGAATGAATATATTTAGTCATGTATAATTGATAAAATTATTTATTAATTACTATATTAATAATTATGCTTATATCTAATAGATTTTATGGAAATGTTCTTTGAAACATTTTTATTAATAAATATTGAAATGTTTTTAAAATACATGAATAATTATGATTTTGTAAAATTATTACATGTGATTTTATATTTTAAAATGAATATATTTTACCTATTGATTATATGATTTCTTATGATTTTCATGGTGATATACTATTTATCACTGATTATCAAATTCTACCTTTTACTTTTGTTGTTTGAATACTTTATTATAATAGTTCAAGGAAATTTGAAAGAACCACTCATAGGTGGTTAATGTTCTTGATCAGTGGGACCTTAGTCATTGTTTTTGACCTGTGGATGGTGTGATCCTCAATTTTCATGAATATTATAGTATGTTTACTTGACTATTGGTGTTATGGATTTGGTGGTTCTTTGTTCATGGAACATGTATTTGGGTACTTTTTATAATTTTTCTACTATTGAGTGTTTGAAATATATACTTTTTTAATGATTAATTCTTATTTAATTAATTTTTTGAGTATATTATATGGATTTAGAATTCCCTCTTAGTATTATTGATTCCTTGTCACTTGTCTCTATCCTATAGGGATCAATAACACCCTCCAGGTCATGCCAAGATTGGTTTTAGTACCATTTTGGGAGGATATCAAGATATGTTTGCGAAAAATCTGTATCAAAGTGAGGTTGATACTCATATTTGATATTGGTATATAATTTGAGAAGTCTTTTTTAGTGTAAAATTGTATTTTCAATAATTAACATGTATTTTATGGGTGAGTTCCATAACATATATCATCATAATGATCCTTAAGTTACCATGGGGTTTTAGGATGAAGTTTCTTTTAGGAATATTGATGATATGTCACTAGAATGGTTGTGTATGTGATAAACTTGTTTCTTAGAGATTCATGGTATTTTTCATGATGATTGATATAATTGAATTTACGAAACATTGTTCTTTCATGTTTTAATTGGGTAAATGTAGTAAATTTTATTTTTTGGATTGTATGTATTACAAAATCTTTCAATGATTCTTCTGTGACTCATTAAATTTTTTAGTAATTATTATGGATAAATCTTTCCCACTTGGTTTTATTGATTCCTTAGTGGTAATCCCATCCTTCTAGGGATCATTAATTCCATTTGGTTAATTTTAAGATCTGCTTGTGTATCATTTAGTAGGGTTATCCGGGCTGTTTCATCACATCCCAAGGAAAGGATCACCATTTTAATGTCCTTTATATTCCTTAGATAGGAATTTAGTATTCACATAATTCCATAATGATATTTAATTTAACGTGTTGAAATGTTTTATTAATGAATTCAGTTACATACACTTTTCAACCATCAACAATATTCATTTTACTTGTAAATGTATCATTCGATTATCATATAAATCTAATCATAAAAAATTTACAATCAATAATAACCATAAATGGAACTATCTAGAATATTAAAATTTAACATTCAATAACTATATCAATAGTACTTTATGATTGATTCATATCACATCTCTTGATATGGCCAAATAAAAATATACAATAATCCAACTACATTCTACCAAAATATAATCCAATTTCTTTTGGACAAAAACATGGATATAAGACCCTTATCCATGATCATAGACCATAAACATGGTAATGGTGACTATAACTAACGTTTAATTTGATAATTCCATGAATATGGATTTATTATGATCATAGTAGAAGGAACCCTATAGCCGGTGTAATTGATGTCCATGTCTATATGGGTGCTTTAAAGAACTAATTGCTATGATTAATATTTGACATAATAATTAGTCCTCTATACCACAATATACCATTAGGGTCACACTGGACCATGTTATATTTATTTGACACTATATGATATATATATATATATCATTATTTCTGTTATGATCCAAAAGAACATTATATTTCATAGACTATGTGTCATCTCACTATATATTGTATCATAAACAATGGATTTTGAATTCAAATCCAAAAATCCTTTTGAACATTTCAAAATCACTTTTACAATGATAGAATCAATTTCATCTTATATCACAACCTATTTAATACATTGTGAATATGCATCCAAATATTCATTAAGAAAAACTCAAAAAACAAAAAATTGTGTTGATCTCAGTGTCTTATGAAACTATTCCCCATTTATAAGACCATAAATTGTGACCTCATAAGAGATTCTTTAGTAGACTATAAATATGAATTTAGGTATACATAAATGTAAAAGAAAATTCCTCTAGTAAATCAACTGTTATAACTCAATCTATAAAGGTATATCATTTGATCTTCATCAAACACATCTATCTCTATACTCATTTCTACCAGTAATATCATATTTAATTTTGAAAAATAATCTTTTCCATTTATCTATGATATCTTGTAATCATAAGACATGGAGTATGTAAATCAATATAACAAGTAAAATATACTTGATTATTAATGTGTAGACTAACTAGATTAATGAACACGCCATATTTCATTCAAATTTATGGACGACCACACTGTATACCGCCCATCCAATAGATAAGATCATAACATGTTAGTAATCTAGGAACATCCCTATACTCATTTAGTTTAAATAAATTTAGGATTCACATATTATATGTGTCATGAAATATGAAAAATCCCTACAATATTAAACTCATATAATTAAATAGTTAGAAACATACCCAAGAACCCTTGAATTACCCAATGTTAAGGATGGTGTAAATATGGTATCAAAGTATAATGGTTCATAAGTAAGGTAATATGTTAAAAATATTGCATGGGGATTCCAACATGAATCATAGACCCCTAATATACCAAACACATACTATACGACACTACTTACTGTATACTTCATGGGTCATCTAGTACAAAAAACCTATTTTGTACCTCATGTGAATATTTATTATCTCTATATGAAAAAATATCATTTTTTAGCATAGGATTTCCTCAAAACATATAATTGTCCCTAATGAATAACATTAATTGATAAATAAAATTCCTATATTGATAGGTAATGTGTCCTTATAATTTATGAGTATGACTAGCCAATAGAAAAATATGATTAAATAGTGTCTCAAATTATATTATATGATATAAACATATAACGTTATTAAACTATTTTAAAATAATATAAACCATTAATATGAATTTATTTAATCATTTATCATATAATAGATTGTTTTTTTCTAAGGGTGAAATGGTAACTGTATAATGTCCTACTACTGAATTTTTCCCATTTATAAAATTAACCAGTAGTACTCTAGGTCATTTCATTTGGAAAATAATTAGTGAAGTTCACGATACCAATATAATGATGATAAAATAATATCAAAAATGACTATAGTCTATGTTTGGTTATATTATAAATGAGAAAAGTATTAATAAATCAGACAAATATTGTGTGATTTACTTATCAAATAAGTATATAAGATAGTACACCATGATATTGGAAACCAATGAATGAAAAATATTTAAGGCATAAATAAGGATACATTTTTTTATTCGGTTTAATTTAAATTTATCATGTTGTTATACAAGAATTTATTTATTCTAATCCAGAATAAGCACAAAATATTTTATGGGATTCATTGATACACAATCCATATCCATAAATTCCCTAAATTGTTTCTCATGTAAGCTTCACAAAGGGTATTTAAGTTTCAAGTATGTTTTTAAAAATTTCCATAGGCTCCTCATAAATTTTCTTTATTTAGATAAAACATGAATGTTTGTCATGTGTATATTATGGATTTCATCAATTGTTACATCATCCAATAATTCAATATCAAGAACTAGTTAATCAAGATAGTGATTCGATAAAAAATTGAGGATAACTGGTTATCAATTTACTACTGATTACTAGTATTCATAAAATACACATCAACCTAAACCCTTTATAATTTTATAAAATAGTTACCAAAGTAAAACAAGTAAAATGAACATTTTTTCATAAATTCATCTCTCCATTCCTTAGTTCATCTCTAAAACTATGCTTCTTATATTTTAGCTTCAACTTCCAATGTCATTTATCCACTTCACTCCACATGATATTATATAGATGCACTTCATCATCCCTCCATGTGTTTTTTCTAAGTAACAAGTATACATTTAGATAATTAAATGTGTATAAAAATTTCACATTCATATTTATGGTTCCACTACCATTTCCCATGTGGGTCATTCCCACTTTCCCAATGAACATTTTTTAATTAGGCAGTGGTTTAAACTCTCATTGATTTGGTGAACTAGTGAATTTAAAAAAACATACTTTAGTTTGAAATAAATAGGGTTATTTTAATTAACTATTAATGTGTTTCTCAATTTTTTTTGGGGACTGATACAAAAATTAAGTTATGTTTTTTTAGTAATTTAATAATTGAAGGGAGTGGATATAATAAGCTATAATGTACTCGAATAGAGGGTATTAAAAAATTGATAGAGGCCATGGATGAAGTTACACCATTTTTATGACATCAACCAGTTTATACCCTACCCTAGGTAACTGATATACCTTGTTTTTATCTTTTAGAGAGGAAAAAATTATTATTCTTTCCTCCTTTATTTTAAACACATTGATAATGTTCATATCCTCTTGTCAATAAAAATAACGAGATTACACCATGTCAAATACATCTTAAAATTATTTTATCCCCCATAAATTGATGTTCATTATAAAGGATTAATAATGTGTATTTAATTTAAGTAATCAACTTACTATTTCCTTGAACACCTTCATCGTTATTATTAAATTTTGGGATTATTTGGAAAGTTCATTGACATGTGATTCAATCCCAACATGGGAGATTCTTATCAAAACCCAAGGTATTTATTATGTTATTCATAGATGTGGATCAAGATTCTATTAATCTCATAAATATATACTATTTTTATTAATTTATATCTCATTGTGTATATTATTTTGGATTTTGGTAAAATTAGATTAATTTTATCATTGATTCATGTTTATAAAATGATTCATTTGATTGGATTAAGAAAACGATTATATTATTAGTACTTTATCACTCTTTTCATGTGGTTTCAAGGTTATAGAACCTCCTAGTTATATTGGATACCAATATTTTATTAATGTATTTTATTTTTAAATAATTAATGGATGTAATTATCATTTTTTCTGGAATGATTAGTTGTTATGGGACTATCAGTGGTGGCATTGTGCTTGGGAGTTATTTATGAGTGATGTGACTATGGTAATTTGCCTTTACAATATTGCGCCTTTGTTTATTTTGGTGATATGATCATTGTATATTATTATTACATTTTATTTAAATTTTCATGATAATAAATGATATCAACCAAATAATTATGATGGTTTTCCATTATCTTAATCGTCAAGAAGGATCATATAGCTAATTAAATTGTTCATTGGTGTCACCTTGGTTGAATGAGTATTGACGGGATAGTTTTTAGTGATTTTTGTTGGGGTGTTTAAATTTGTTTAAATTTTAATAGATGTTTTTCCTTTAATAATATATTTAAATATAATTTTATTTAATGTTTAAATTAATAGAAAAATTATTTAAAATATTAAAATGGAAATTTAAGGGGTATTTTGGATTCTAAAATAGATTATAATTCTATTCAATTTTTATGTAATTAGATGATGAAATTTTCATTTTAAAAAAGTGGTCTTAAAAATGAAATTTAATATAGAAGAGTTTATTTTAAAAGAGGAATTACGAGGGGGTTTGGTCAAGGGACAAGTATGTGTATGATAGAATGCGATGTTCTTTTTGGAAGTAATTTTCAGAAATTAAATTACATGTATTTTAAAGGAAATTCATGGGGGGATATTTAATATGAGGTTTTTTTCTATTTAACATCATGTGGTAAATAAACTATTTTTTAATTTTTTATACTTTTGTGATGTTTTATTTCATGGATTCAATTTTTATCCTCTCTATCACGATATTAAATTATAGTATGGGAACCATATGTGAGACCTTAATATGGGTGATATTTTTTATAAATGTATTGTTTATTTTGTGGAGATTATTTTATCATAAATCCTCAGAAACCATGAGAAACTAGTTAAATGTTATTGAGTCTTGAACACTTGGATAACCTTGAATTTATTGAGTGATTTGTGTGTAAAATTGAGAAATTGTTGAGTGACTTATTAACCATTAACCATTGGAATGTTCTTAAGGATATTAATAAGTGTTTTGAGACCTTATTTATTTTGAGAGTTTAATTTTTTGGACCGCAGTAGTTGAGGTTGGACATGTAGAAATATTAATTTATTGAATGATTATTCTATATTATGGAGTAGTGTTCCTAGTGCAGTGATGATCCATGGCATGGATCTGGATATGAGATATTTAATTTTATAGGACCCCTTTGTTATATTAATATGTGGAGTGTGTGGTCCCTCTAAAGTGTTTTTATTTTATGCCACTTGAGGTAGAGAAACAAGTTATTTATTTTTTAAGGTATTGAGACTTTATTGATAGACCCATTGATTGAATTTAAATATCCACAGGAGGTTATTTATAAGATAATATTAATTTTAGATGTTAATATCAAGAAAAATATAAAATTATTTTTTTTAGGTAACATATATTTTTGATAGACCTAATAAAAATATGACTCGCTCAAGATTTACTCTTCTTTGTGAGAATCAAGATGTGGAGTGGTAGCAGACAAGACACTAGGTGGGAGTGTATCATACCATATGGAGATAGTTATTGGATATATGTAATAGATTTGATTTATGGCCTCTTAGGGATACACATGTGGTAAGACTGTGGTCTGGACACAATCATTATTTGTTAATGATGATAATATTTTATGATATATGTTATTCACATGTATTTTTGGAGATTTATAAACATGTACTATGATCTATCCAATTTGAATACACATGATATTTGAGAAAGTGTCAATGGATCTCCATGGGTGGACAAAAAGTTGGCTTTAGTGAGGACCAATGATATGTGATGGGGGTAGGAAATGAGTATTAGAATTCTTAAATCAATATGTTTGAACACATTCTTTATTTTTATAATATAGTTTTTCATTGGATTATTATTTAGTTATAATTTGACTCTTTGTTCCCTCTATTACTGTTGGTTATGGTTTTTATTTTTATTTAATATTTATAATCAAGGGTTGGGTAACTTGGGTTACCTAGTGATGATATTCCCGATGTCATCAGTATTTCCCATGATATATAAAATTATTTGTCATTTATGGGTAGTAATATGACTGATCGATGAAGTGGGACTCTACTGAGTGATTCATGGTGGATATAGAAAAATATACAATGATTATATCTAATGATATGAAACTAATAGTGTTTCATATATCATTGGTTCATATGGTCATATGTTTTATTGATTAGAAGAATCCATGTCCATCTTTAGTTTTGGTATCTATTAGTAGATTAATTGGATTTAGTGTTTATTATAGCTGTGATTTCATAAAGGTATGACTTATATTTGTATAAGCGGGGTTTTTCAAGGGTGGGTGAGTTACACTAGGAACCAATATAACCTCTATACCAAGACATTTGTGTATATCTTAATGACCACATGAACATAATCTATCAATGATTGAGGGGGGATCCATCATGGTCATTGGAATCACCCCAACCTACCTAAATATAATGGGTTTTGAGGTTTTATTGGTAAAATTCACTTTTCATTATATGTATAGGTACCACCTTGGATTTAAATTAATTTATTAGGACTTTTATTTTATTAATGATCATTGATTAGATAGGTATTAGACATGTAAGTTATGCCAGAGTAAATTTTAGTTATATTATTTATATACCATACAATTCTCAAATTGTTCATTATTATGTGGTGTTTAATTTTTAATTATTACTAATTGTATATCTATATTTACTCTATTATGTAATGATATATTTCATATAGATTATTTTATTTTATAAAATAGATTTTGGTATTCCATATAAACTCTGTATTTAGTATCTACAGGTTGTAGGTATGTCTTTTATATTGACAAGTCATGTTTAAATTTTGGTACAATTATTCATGATCCATAATGTCGATACTTGAGGGAATAGTATGTCCAAAAATATTTTATGATATAATAACTATTGAAAATCCTATAAATGTAATGAGCCACACTTGTGGTTATGTGATCCCTAAACAAGTAACCTTTTGGGTCAATAAATCCGGATAATTAAAAAATGGGATAAAATTGCGTGATTGGTTTACATAAATCTAGTTCCTCCAAATCCATTTTTTATATATTTAAATAGTAAAATATTTGTTTATATAGAAAATTTTATATTTATAATTTTTAATTAATTATGATATCATAGATAAAACAACAATAATTTAGTATTCAAATGATACCAATGAGGAAACAACTTATGTCCTGGAGAAAAATAATAACTGATAATTTAAGTTTTATTATGAACGTAAAGAAGGAGGGTAAAAGGATTCAGAAGTGAGAAATTTTAAAGTTCGAGGGAATCCTCAAAAAATATTAATATAATCCATGGTTTTAAAAAAAATCAATGAGTGTAAAATTATTTTCTTTTCTTGATCTCCTTTAGATGCAATTATATCATCTAACATATTCCTTTCACACCAAGTGTTTACAATCTTTTAATTTTGATGATGAATGTTTTTATAGGCACTAATAATATAGGTGATGATCCAGTGATTGTGTGAGTGTCCCAGAAAATAATCCACCAGTTTATGTATATCATATTTGGAAATTGATATAATGAATTTATTAGAACAATAATGGGTGATAGGATATACTATTGAAAATTTTAATGTCTAATGGTACAAAAAAACTAAAATTCATATTTATAAATTTGTAAACTAATTGAAACAGGATAAAAAACGTGGATCTAAAGGATGAAAGACACTCCAAAATCCATATATAATATATAAATATCGAGGTTACACCTCTTGATAAAACTTTCATCCACAAAAACTCATGAAAACTCCTCTATAACAACCATAACCACTAACCCGTAGGGATAAAAACCAATTAGGATGGAACATCATTTTAATTTTTGATGTGAGGTAGAATTACCAAAAAAACCATGAAATATAAGTGAAATAAAAAATTATTTAATCCATTATAAACTAAATGAATAGAATAACAACATAAAATCCATAGATATAAAAACCACCATAAAATGAAGAAACAGTAACCCTAAACAATATTGTGAATTATTGAAAACCATCATCAAATAAAAGGAATGGAAAATCACCACTATGTTTAACTCCAAATATCCATTAGTCTCCTTCAATCATCCACCTTAGATATCCAACACAACTAGCAGAATTTTTTTTACCAGAATACGGATCACAAATAGTTATTTCAATACATCCAAAATGATAAAATTATAATTAAATGACATAAAATGCGATCTAAATACTGTCTCACTACTTCCATGCCCAACCCCACATACCAAAACACACATGAAAAATTAATTCAATTAAAATGGGATATTTTATGTCAAAAGATCCAAAATGGGAAGAGTTGTAAGAGTAGGAGATGATACAAATATATATATATATATATAGAACAAAACATATTCAAATGGACGAATCGTTTTAAGAAAGATATTTATGGGTCTTTCAACAAGAAGTTCTACCATCATATTCCAAATGGAATAACAATCCTTAAACCCTAAAAAATAATGGTATAATGAATATTGGGATAAACTAGAAATGAATATGATTTAAACCCCATGAATGTGAAGAGTAGAGTAGAGAAAATATAATTAAACCAAAAAATAGAAATACATTGGTACGTGAGAGGGTTGGAAAAGATCATAGAGCACTAATTTCAATATATCATAAACATTGTGAACTATGTTGTGTATAAAAAATGATGGGATTTTATCTCATCATGTCATCAAAAGAAAGAATATGTGATTTATAGAAGTAAACCTACAAAATAAATCCCAAACCAAAAAATAAGTGGATGATAATGGAATTAATACATGAATGAAGAAACTAAAAATGAATAAGTAGAATATTGTAAATAAATAAATGGTTAAAAAATATAGGGTGATGAGGGAAAATTTATACTAAGTGAAGGGATGAATCACCATCATCATGAAGATAAAACCATGAAAATTAAAATAAGGGATGCAAATTCTAAGTGAAAAGGGAGAGTTGGGGTAATAATTTCCTATAAATTATTATACAATCAAGATAGAGTCATTAAAATGTTAGGATAGGATGTTAGAATATGGGAGGTAAACTAGGATCAGGCTAGAAAAATATAGAATAATTTGATACCCAATATACCATAGTATCTATATTTTTTTAGGATTACTCCCTTTATGTTAAGAAAGGTATAGAAAAGATAATTCAAATCCATGATACAAGAGACCCTTGATGCCTTTTAGGAACCAATTGGGAGATAGTTTTATTATTCATGCATCATATTGGTAGTGTACTGGGGAATGATATATTCTCATATGAGAGGTTTTGTTTTATATCATAACTCATATAGATCAATGTTAATTGAATCAACTAATAATCTATTTGAATATTTCTTAAATAAATTATAATTAATGATTTTGTTCAAATAAATATCAAGGTATTTATTATGATGTAAGTTATTATGATAGTTTGGCCAACCTAGGGTGAAATTGTTAGTTATTTATGATTTCTATAAAAAAAATATTTAGAATAAAAATTATTATGGTAATTTGGTATGTATGGTGATTCCTCTAGTTTTAAATATATCAAAATTGTGAATTATAATTGGGTTCCTCATGGTTTTAAAATTTTGGATGAGAGTGAAAATGTAATTTGAAATAGTGTGTTATTGTTTGTGCTCAATGATAAATCCGAGAGATCCATGTGGTTTAGTATTAATGACCGGGTGTTTAGTGTAGGGATCAAGATGTTGGATGTGGGAAAAGATTCTTTTTCCCATTAGATAGTTTGTAATGTATTTTATTAGATAATTCTTTTGGTGGGGACAAAATTTTGATAAAATCAAAATTATATATCATATATTATAGAGAGAAGATACATAAGTCCTATATATTGTTTTAATATTAGTTTTTTTTTCAATTTATGAGAATTTTCATCAACGAACATGTTATTTCAGTGATGAGAATAAGTAGATTTATCTGGTGAGTAGAGTTGAATTTTAAATTCTCAATTGAATGCTTAATGAAAAATGAAACCATTGATGGGAGGGGAATCATCAATGGATAAATGATTTCATAGTGGTATTGTAATAAGGATTTTAGTTAAATATTATTTTTGGCAAATTTTTTATAAATGGAAAACTGATTTGGTAGTTGTATAACACCCAGTGAATATTAATATTCATTTTTGTGAAATTTCAAATAATTATTAATTTAATTGACCATATAAATTGGGAATTTTCATTGATATATGACTAGTAATACATTATAATATCTTCACCACTCTTAAATTTGGTATTCAACATCAAATAGCTGTATAGTTAGATTATATCCCACAATTATAATATGGGTTTCTCTTTTAAAATTATTCATTGACAATTTTTTTTAGATTTTTTGATAAGGTATAGCCTCAAAGAATGATTAATGGTTTGTTTTTAGGTTTGATAAAAATCATGTTTTCAGTTAATAAAACTATACATTGTTCATCCTCTTGATCTTTGTTGATATGAAAATTTTCATTTAATATTATCATTTTTATTGGTATATTCTATGATATTATATTATATCACCCCTAGATTTGGGTGATATCACATCATTCTAATAGATAGTAAGAACAATATTTTTTATTAAAAGGATTTTTTGTGGTACCATAATCAAATGAGTATCAGTGGAAAATTTTATGGACTTGTTAAGTGGTGTAATTTGATTTATCCAAGTAAATAGTTTTTTCATTTAAAAGTAACCCAAACGGAGATTTGGGTGATGTGTGAATTCAAAGGAAAATATTTTAATCCATTGACATAAAAATTGAAGTCATTTATCAGATTCATATTGGGTTTCAAAATAAATTTTACTCTAGAGGGATTCTAAAAGCAATTGGTGGGGTTATACTATTTATTCTTTAAAAGTATTTCAAAACCAAATATGGAATTTTTAGAGGAGATTAACATAGAGTTTTCGGAAAAGGTGTAATATTTTTAGTGTCGGTATGTGATTATATTTTATGAATGTAATTTAAAATATACTTTTAGAAAGTATTTTAATGGAAATATGAACAGAATTTCCTGTTATGATTCTTGGTTAATTTAACCTTTTTTGGTAAATGCCCTATTTTATAGAATATATATAAATATATAAATCTTTGATTTATTGTTTCCTTATTTTTATCCTCTATATTATAATGTATATCATAACAATAGAGCTATATATGATACCATCGACTAATAGATAGGTTGGATAGGTATATTGATGTTCATTTGATGTTTACTTTGACAGAGGACCATAAGAACCAAAAGATACCATTCAAATGAGTTCAATTATATGAATCTTGACTTCCACAAATATTTAGAGTGAGTTATATTTTCTCATGAGACATTATGGGGAGGGTTGTTCCCCATTGACATTTTGGATACACGTTATGAGATGGATGAGTTATTTTCCACCATTATTATATAGTAGAGATCATATTATATTGAATGTTATTTTGAGAGTTGTCCTATTGTTATTTAATTAACATAATAGATTGAACTAATATTTTGTGGTCTGAGTGTAGTGATGAACTATGGCATGGGTCTTTTTTTTAGATAAGTTATTTTATATTACTCATTTTATCTATTGATTGGGTGATTATATGTTCCCTGATGTGGGATTTTTAATAATACATCTATTTGTAGAGGGGCTGGTTACGTAGCCTATAAGATAACGATAATTGGGTGATAGACCACTTGATTGAGTTTCAATACCTATATATTGTAATATATATGACAACATGATGTTTTAATATTTGGATTGAGGATCATGTGTACATTTTCGTATATGGTTCTGTATTTTGTTGATTCATTCACAAGAGAAATGATACGTAATTGGTGCCCACATTCTTATGGGAATAAAGGATTGGAGAAGTAGTTGAAGAGATACTATGTATGATATTATAAAAACCATATGAGTTAGTTTTCATCTACAAGAAATAGAGTTGATTAGTCACCTCTTGGGGACCACTCATAAGTATGTACATAGAAATTTCATATAAATTTTTTCTATTTTATGATGATGATTTATTTCCATAGAGATATGTGTGTAGCCATTGAGATTCATGATGGTGTAGTAGGGCACAACAATTATGATGGATTATAATATGTGGGATATTTATAATGGTTATCTATATGTAGTTTGGTAGATATATGAAATAATGATTGGTGATATAATATTAGGCATGCCATGAGTTCCATGTTTTTTATTTTTTATAGTTATGAACCATGAATTATTTTAACCATTTCTCTTTTCATGGGTTACTGGTTCAATTATTGGTTGATACTTTTTAACCACTTATACTAAAAATTTTGGTTTTCATTATTTTTTTATCAGTTTTTATTCAGGGTTTATCTTTCTTTTTATTTTTCACTATTGATATTCTTTATACCATTATTATTCCTCATAATATTTGGGAAATTTATGTATTATTGATTAATGAGAAGAGTGATGGGTCAAGTTGGACTTAAATATGTTAGTAATTGTGTATATAGTAAAACCAAGATGATTAAATTTTATTATATTAGAATTAAAATGATGGATACATCATTGGGTCCAAAGAAAATAAAATGTATTGATCATAAGTAGGTATATATTATGCTAGGTTTGGTAGTTATCAATTGAGTAATTGGGGTATTTGTGTATTCTGGCCATGATGACATGTCAATTTCAATTTTATATACATGAATTAGTTAAGGATATGGTATCTCATAGAGTCAATTTATGGATATTCAATTGATCACTATCAATAAGTGTTTTAATGTAAGAAACAAAGTTATATAAGGTCATTGGAATCTCTCCTACCTGTGTACATGGGTGGGTTTTGATGTATGTAAGTATAAATAAAGAATAAAATCAAGGATAGGTATCAACTTAGAGGTAAAAACATATCTTGGGATGTGTATCGTATCAGAGGTTAATGGATTAAAAGGAGTTATATTTGAGAAATTGGATGAAATCATGTATATATTTATTTTTCAGTTAAAATATCCACATATTAGCTTATGTGTTGGTTGTTTAATGTTATGAAAGGTTATGAAATCTATATGATTATGATATATACATATATACTATTGATTTATTGTGTTCTAATCAATATCATGTAGACAATTTAATTTTATATTGGATAATAGAACATCAATGTTCATATTCGTGGATTGTCTAATGTTTTTTAGTATGTTTATTATATAGACAAATATTACCAAACTTTTGGTTGGTTTAAGAATGGAACTTATGGTCTAAATTTTGTGTAATAATCTCTCCTTGATTATTTAAGAGCCACCAGAATAGTTGGTATACATTTCTTGTGAGGAGGTTCTCTTGAGTTCATATGGTTCCCCCAGCTTGACTCCTTTGAGATAAATAGAGTTCGTACTTTAGAAACAACATACATTTCATAAGATACATTCCTTACATCTATATTAATAATTTAATATCATTGTAAAATTATTTAAAACTTTTTGAAGCTCCTACAATTAATTATACTATTATAAACGATTGGGTTATTGTGGTTTAGTTGTCCCAACCTCTTATCTTTTTTTATCTTACACAGATAGAGTTGACTATAGAAATTGAATTAAAATGCAGAAATTTTGTTGATAATTGAAACAAAAATTACCTTGGATATACATCACATTCATCTTTGACAACACACAATAATGGACATTGACATTTTATATTATTATTACTACACATAAATCATCCCCTTTTATCACATCTAAAACCGTTATCAGCTCAACATTGGGTTTGTATCTCTACCTTATCCATGAAAATTTTCAAATTTGGAAAAAAATACACATTTAAATTGGTTATTACATACTATTTTTTAGTTTCTCAATTTTCTATGTAAAAATAATTTAGTTTTGGTCATATTCTTAAACATAATCGATCCTAGAGTTCAGTAAAATATATCATATATTGTCTTATATTTATCTAAGATCACTCAATTTTTTTTTCATTATTCTCATTGTAGTTTTTTTGCACAAACGATTCTTTAGATGTTATCAAATTATGATAAAATACACAGAATCAATGAACTAAAACTATCTATATATTATAATTGTAGGTATTTTTGATTTTATTCTATTATATTATGTTTGAACACATGATAAAATTTTAATTGTTTCATTTGTATAAGATTAAACAAAAGGAAGAGTTGTACTTGTCACTCCTTTTGGGGTTTCCTCAAACTACAGAGACATTGTGGAATAACATTGATCTAAGATTCATTCATCATTGGACATAATATTTTATGTCCTTGAGAATAAATGAAAACATTTATTTATTGAGTTTTTAAGATTAAGAATTAATGTATATATCATCAGGATGGATTCATTGTCAAAATTTGTCAACAGTTTAATACATATCCATTTTATTAATTCCTTTAACCAACCAAGTCAACATTACTACATGATGTGTCACCAAAATCTCCAATTGAACTTTTCAAATGATTATTTAATAAAATTATTACAAGAATGAATGAAAATCACATTATTCATGGTAAATATTTCTATCATATTCCTTAAAGAACCTAATGTCTCTATAGAATTAAACTACTACTGAAAATAATAAATAACACACAATATGAAGATAAAACATTATTAATCAAATCTATAAAATATTTATTATGAATGTAAAATCCATTATCAATGATGATATATTTTGGTAATCAGTATCTATAGAAAATGTGTTTTGTTAAAAATTTCACAACTGACGATACCATCCAGTTTGGTAAACTAATATATTCTATCCATTATGATAAAAGGTCTATTACAATGAGTATAAACTCATTACATGATGACTTTAAAAATATATCCAAGAATTTTTTCCCCATACATAAAATATCTCAACTTCTATTATCCCAATTTGTGGAATATATTGATTTCTTCTAATATTACCTATCATTTAGAAATTATTTCAATTTATGAAATACAATCATCAATATTTGAAAAATTTAGGCTAATTATCTCCACTTGGTAACACCTTTTCAAATGTTTTCAAAAAAATCACATTTAATGAAATGTTTTAAAATGATTCAGAATATATAGTATCTCTTCCTTATGTCCCAACATTCTGATAATGTAATCCTCACCATGTTTACAAAAATGATTCACCCAATCAGTAGTACTTAATATCACCATTTAACATATTTCTATCACTCGATGACAATATAATTAGAATACTTCTCATAAAAATATTGTCAGGAATATCAAAATACCACGACATTATTATGGTATTGATAGTTGACAACTATACATTAAGGAATTCTCCCTTGATTTTATTAGAGTGATCCTATAAAAATTAATCCATCCTAAAAAATAACCTATATAATGGTTTTAATCACCCTGTTTACCTTCAGTTATTTTCTAAATCACTTGTAACAGAAGAACACATCTGATTAACCTTAGTACAGATTCCTTTTGGGATTTTATGTACTTAAATATTGAAAGATCTGTACAGAAAATCACCTCGATACTAATAATATAAAGAGTGAAATTATAAATAACATACACCATTACAAGAATAATTATACATGTTGGGGAATAATTAAATTATTCTCCATTCCATAATTTATTAACAGTGTAAATCACATTTTGTATCTTCTCTCTTCTTTGTCTAAGAATATAAACAACTATAAAATCAGCAGTATCACTCATGACTTTTATGGTATATTCAAATATATTATGTTAATATTTTAATATTAATTTAACAATTTCATAAATTATCCCAATGAATCCATGAATTATTTATAAATATGGAACTTCACATAATTCACCAATAGTGAACATATTAGTTTAGAAATTAATGAAATTTAATTTATGAGCATTCTATAAAATCAAATGATACCCAAAATGATTATTAATACATTCAATATTTTTTTTCAACAATTCTATATAATGATTATTTTTTGAAGTTATCAAATACAATCACATGTCTATAGATCATGTGTGTAATAACTATTTCTACATTCACCATGAACTTGCATTTTTTTTCATATATGTAATATGTTTCTTTCTTCAAACATTTCCAAAAAGTTAGATATATTTATTGGAATTAATAAAATGACATTCCAATTGTTGAAAATTATTCCATGGACTCTCCAATTATCTTCTCCACCATATATAGTAATATGGTCCTCACTCACCGTTGCAATGTGGCATATGAAAACACAATCCAAAATGCAGTCTCTTGTAACAAAAGGAGGCATGTGTACAATCAAGTGTTGTTTTCACTTGATTATATGGATAAATTAGAACATTTTTATATCTTTAATTACCATCAAAAAAGAAAAAACATGTGTGTATTTCAAGTCTCTCCAAAACATGGTCAATTATGTAATTGTAATTGATATTTTCTTTCCCCCCTAATTGAGATTTCGATAATCACTACATATTATACATCATGTACCTTCAATTATAGATATATTCTCATTCCTCTGATTAGAAATTACTAAATTATCACCATAATTTAGAAAATATATAATATAATAACATGTCAACGGTCTTAAATAAGGTATATTATCCTTACATATAGTAACATAGTGATCAAATCCTTCAAATATTCCATGACATTCATTTAGAATCTCTAATTGGTCTCAATATGGGGTTTCAATTCATCTTCCATGACTATATCATGAATTAAAATTTATGAAATTATACCTGTAATGTCTAAATTTATCCATGAAATAATAGTATTTTGATTACTTTACACATCAACCGACTTCTTATCTTATTTCTGTCCTAATGTAGTTAACACAATCAGTGGTAATATTTATGCGCATCGATGATATACCTACTTTAATATTGTTTCTATCTTATTCATCTATATATTTTTTTGACTATGAAAATATGATTTCATAACTTATATGTCTTTATTTAACTACTATTTTCTTTCCTAAATTCCATGTCTTGTGATAGTACTCTCTGTTATACACATATTGTACATAATTTTCATATTATTTATTTGATATGTCATCATTTATTTCACATTTCTTATTATGGTCCATGAAAAAATTAATATAATTATTTCTTTTAATTTTCATATCAATTACATAAACTGAAAAAAAAATAATGAAACCCATATGGGTGATTCACAATTTTGAATATATTCAAAATTTTCTCTGTCCAGTTCCACATAGAATAAAATTTTATATTATGGTATATCTATCAAGGAACCTATTATAGATAAAAATTTATATCAAGAATAACATGTAATAATTTTTCTATTTTTATGTATAGGACTATAGAATCAATAGTAAGTATAAGGTTTCCATTTCATTCAAAAAAAATGTAATAACACCTTTTGGTAAGGTGATAGTTCTTTTTAAAAAATGTAATGAAATTATTTTTGTATTAAAACCTACCATGAATATTTATTTATATACAATACATAGAATTTATTTTATACTAGCTCCAAAAACAATTAAACAAGTGAAATATCTAATGCCTTAAAAATCAATGGGAATCTTGAATCTTCTTATATCCTTTAATTTATATGGGGTTTAATTTTATATCAATCCCCTACACTTTTTAAAATTTTATAGAGGATAATATTTCAAGATTACTCCTCTTTGAAATATTATTTTTCAATAACTTTTTATAAGATCGAATATTTCCATGTGCTTCTAAAAATATAATATCTGCTTCTATTTTTTGAATAATTGTGATAAAAGCATTAAAATATTTATAAAGGTGTTTTATAATCTCATTATACCTTTCCAAAAGTAATTAATGTGGTCTATAAGACTTCATATCTATATTATCTAGTATTAACATCAGTCTCTCATAATTCCTTTGGTTTCCATTTTTCAAATCATTCAATATTATCCTTCTTCTCTAGAACACTATAATCCTATAGTATGTCAATATTATTAATTTATTACTATATTTCTTATTTTAATTTAGTTTATTAATATATTATTTCACCAATTCATTTTATTGTCTTACATATTCTTGGTATGATTTTCATAAATCCTTACATATAAGTTTTAATGGTGGTATAGGGATTTTTACAATTTTATGTCATTGTTTTTTCTCAGCAATCTATCTAAAATCCAATTATAGGATATTAATTCCATATTGGTTTCATTAAGTTTAATTATCATCCCTTGAATATAGTGAATATGTTTTCATGAAAATATTAATCATCTTATTCTGATGCATTTTGGTTTCCTTTACCAAGTCAATAATTATTTCATTTCCTTAATCATATTTTTTGAAAGATGATGATTAATTTCCATTACAACCCTAGTAGATTCATATTCGATAAACTAAATTATTTTTCCAATAAAAATAAATTGTTTCTCCCCCTTTGAAATTTATTTTCTCTTTCATTGATGGTTTGAATAATTCTTCCACCATTTATTGTAAGTATTTAAAAATGATTCATTTCTTACGATATATCTTTAATATTTTTCCATGTAGTTCACTTTCTATGGATTGTAAGAAAATTAATTTTATTTTATCACATAAAATTTAATATAATTAATGGTACCAATTATCCAAATATTTATTTCATTTTATATTGTTACATGTTGTATTTTCTTAGTGATTTTATAATTTTTTTCAATAAAGCTAATATATTTATTCAAATTATATATTATTATCACATCATTAAATATAACTCTTCTTATTATGATGGTTTTTTTGAGATTATATAATGAATTTTGTGTATGAGGTTAATCTCCTCAATTTTCATGTCTCTTTAGTAACATCATATATTTGAATCAATGAGAGTCTTCCCCATTGTATTCATTCCTTCATAGAAGAATTAAATCAATAGAGAATGAGGTAATTAGTGGGGTTGGAAATGTTGGAAGTAGTACTTGAATCTCTCTCATGCCTCATAAAATTTTTGTTGTTAGTTTTTTGTAAAAATATTGACATATTAGTTCTCAAATTTATGGTGTTATAGGTTTGGTAGACACTCCTAATAAAATAATTGAATATTTATTCCATGTCTTGAAGTATTTCTCATCCATTGTTGTTAACCATTTCCCCACATGCCCTATTATATAGTAATATAATAATACTTTTCTATGTTCAACCTTTGATAATCCATTTAGTTTCACATCCTCAACTATACAGACTATTTATTTAATAAATAATAAATCATCATTTGATGGAATCTAATTGAAAATATATAGTTACTATAGATGGTGTGGTTCAAGATTATAATCATTGGAATTTTTCTTCAACATGATACTTGATAGGTTCATAAAAACTAAAGAAGAAATTTTGGTCCCTAAGACCCAAATAAATCAATTAATTTTGAACTAATATATTTCTAGGACGAGGTTGAGATTAATCACCCTATGTTGAGAGGTGAATTAGGGTTCACAGAGAATATATTTTTTCTTTTTACACTATTCTCCTACGTTTTTGTGAAATTTTCTCATATTTGTGTAATGTTTTTCTATATCTTATTCCCTTACATAATTGATATCACCTACTAAATATGAATGCAGAAATTTAATTCATATCTATAAAATAGGCATTTAACATGTTTCACTATAAAAGGATAATCCAAAGAGAATACCCTATAAGTGTTTCAACATACTAAGAGTTATTTTATGTATTATATCTGATAAAAAATCTTTATGAAAAATCCATAGTTGATTAAAGTGTCACTTACTCTTCCTTTTCTTTATGTACTATATCAATTAAGGAATGATAACTTTATATAGGTAAGGGTGTAATAAATAGTATATAGAATAGTGGTTCTCCTCAAGATCGTTATATTTTTCCTAGAAAATTTGTCTGCTTATATCTAAGAAGACGCCCTTATAAGCTTGTTGTTTTTTGAATACCACTTATTCAACCATGAAAATATGTACTCCTTAGAGAGAGTTGATATATATGAATTCTCACTTTAAATCAAAATAAGGGCAACCAATATATTTTTGGATGAACTCTTCATATTCTAAAATCACATAAATAAAAAATATTCTCCAAATAAAGATCATAACATACTAGAATAACCCTATTTTACTCATTCTTTTAAAACTAGATGTACTTGTGTAATACCATATTATTCACTAAACCTTATCTCTTATACTGAAAAATATGTCAAAATTAAATATTATGAGTGGATATTTCATTATTATTCATAAATAGATAATATGAAATTACAATCCACTAATCTCCTTTTCATATTTATAATTAATATATGTAAAAATTATCTAATTCAAAACTTTTCATTACTGTTATAAAAATTTATAAATATATTCATTCATCCAAACCCTTAATAAATTGGCTAAAATTAAATATTATATCAATACTCCCCTACAACCATATCTGGTATACCACATGCTTTAAGGTAGTCATTAATTTCCAAAAAACATGTCATTCTTGAAAATATAAACCCGTATATGCTCATTTAGATTCTAACAAATTTTTCCATATAATTTATATATAAGCACTAAACGGGGCTGATTCATTCATCGAAATCATGATTTTCTTATATTTTACCCTGATCACAGAGTGTTACCATTCTTTATATAAATTTTTTATTTAATTTATAGATATAAAAATCCTTTATATATCCTCTTTTATACTAATTGAATACTAGGATGGAGTACCTCCAAATATTCTTAGTTAATAAACCCAGTAATGACATGTTTCTTCTTCCATAGCATGGTTCTTCTCTATACAATTTTCCTACTAAATCTCAAAAAAAGATCGTAGTATCCTTTAATTCACATTTAAAGAGTGTGTATATTTTACCTAGGAACCCCATAATCCCATAATAGACACTACCATGGTAGGTCTCTCATCATCACCCATTTTTACCAACACCACTTCTTTTCCATACATATCCAAGTGGATAAAATATTGTTTTAACAACTCCAGGTTTTTCTTTTTCAAATATAGTTGATATATCAAATGTATTTTTTGACTAAATGACCTTTTGTTTTAGAATTTTTACTATGGGGCCAAAAAATAAATTTTGTTCTTGAATCTTATCTTCAAATCCAATAGATGATAAATACTTATGATTTAAGAAAAACCCATATCGAAATTAAAAAAAATAATATGTACCAAATAAAACCATATAACAGTTTGGATGTTTTCTAAGAATCCTTTTGTTTTCATGGTAGTTCACAAAATTTCCAATATTTTTACATTTTTTAAATATCTTAATCATATCCAAAATATATTATGTATATAGTGAAATTCTTGTGTTTTTCATTTCTACCTCTACCAAATATCTTATAAGAATACTCAGATATGGAATGTATCACTTCAGACTATGAGAGAGTTCTTATACTTTACAATTTAAATTCCATCTTCCCTGACCACCACATCATGTTTAGGATCAATGTGGCACAATTATTTTTTTCCTTCACTAGAATACACTTCAATTCATGATGTGTCCTATATGTTCACAGATTGATTTTTTCACGATACTTATAAAAATATCAAAATATATATCCATACTTATCTCAATTCCTTCAACTACTTTTGAAACAATATTTCATAACATATAAATCTTTAACAACATAATCCATACCATATTCAAAAAAAATCATTACTTATGAATCCTGAAAACAACAACTTACATACAACCAACTTCTCAAAATTCTTATATCATTCTAAAAAATTGATGAAAAATATAACAATTATAAGAAGTTATAAATTATTCTCCAGTTTTTTATTTTCAATAACACCAAACCTATTTTTCAAACATACTTCATGGAATTAGTGATTGACATAAACTTCAACACCAAAACACTATTTTTTCAAAATTTTCTCCCTTTTATTTTTTTGTTGATATTATCATCAATACATCGTCTATTTAGGATCATTTATCTCCCATCCCATTTTCCATCAAGATAAAAAGGGACATCTAAAATATATTTTCTTTTCATTTGGCCTACCTTTGTCAATACAATTTCAGATAAAAATGTTCTACATGTTCTCCATAAATAACGTATTGGGGATAAATGATTATCCTACTCTCCAAAAAATAATATATAGAGATATTATTTACTTCTTTTTTCCATGAAACTCTTTACATAACCCATGTTATAAGATCTTCCATAATCATCCAATTAAGTCCATGATCTTGAACATTTAGTTCCATCATCCACCTTTATGTCCTAATGTTAAACCAGCTGTTTACTAATATATTGATGCTTTTATGAAACATAAACTATAATTACACCTTACTCTTCTTGATAAATATATCAAATTATATATTCACTAACCTCATTATGAAAATCATATAGGAAAATAATCATTTATTTTTCCCATCTATGAAAACAAATTGATTAAAAAATAAGATTATTTATATAATCCATGTCTATAAAAAATCCACAAAAAATATTGTTATTGAACTTCATGTTAGAACAATTTGGATATGATATATCTTATTATAATAGTTTTTAAATGATGCACCAATGGAGGGGATTTTTAATTTGGGAGAAAACAAATTAAATTTTGAACCTTTTCTTATAGTCCCCTAGGTAATTTAGATCCTTTTACCTTATTATTTTCAACATTTATTATATGTTATTCCCTCACATAAATGATCTAAATGAATAAATTTAATGACCTGAATCGTTATAAATAAAATATCCCTTCTGATTAAATTAAATGTCTTATTATGTAATATGGTGATAGAAAACACATGCTGTTATTTAGTTTTATTATATCCTATCTGATTTAAAATAACATTAAGCATATTTAATATTGATAAAATAGTCTTTAGAAAGTGATAACATGATTAGTATAAATATTGGGATTTAAAAAATCCAATTGTCATAGAAAAAGGTTATTATGGCCTCAACTAGTTGAATCATACCCTATGAATCCCACTTATCAAAGCTTATGACATAGATAGAATCATTTGGTTTTTCACTTATCCATTCCAAGGTTGAGGTGTAAAAGCTTATGCATGAGAGTAACTTTTTATAGGAGATGTTCAAGCTCACAGAGATCACAAACCAAACCATGTGAACCAAACCACACCTTGAAAGTCTCTCCATCACACACCTTACTCTTAGGGTTCTTGAGGATGTATTAAATGGATATGTATCAATACCCAGGTAATATGATTATGTACATTATTTTTTATAGAATACTTTATATATTTACTTCTTATTATTGTTACCTTACAAATGCTTTTTATTTTTACGCAATAAAACATGAAATAGTATTTATAAATAATATTAAAATTCATATATGGAATTTATTTTTATGAGTTGATGGATTTTGGAAATAAATAATATTTTACTAATATATTTTTATTAATTAATTTTTATTATATATAAATGATCAAATTTTTATTATAAAGTCAACAATAATTTTTATATTTGCTCGAAAACTATTATTATCAAGATCCCATCATTTCCAAAAAAATATCATTTTCTATTTTAAAATTGAAATTATAAATATTCAAAAAATTATTTTGATAAAATGAGTTATGTTGTCAGAATAATAATGTTGATATTATAAAATCGTTAATTTTTCATAATTTTCTAAGACAACAAAATTTTCATATAAAAAATAAAAACCGTATAAATATAGTTTTCATATTATGACATCATTATGACAAAATATTCATGTAATAAATACTAAAAATAGGAACTAAGACAAATTTTTTGTTTTCCCTTGGAAATAATGTATTTTTATTTTTATTTGCTTAATTTTATAAATCAATTATGAATCCTGTAACACCCTGAACCCAGTTACCCAGAGTCGCTTCATTATTGCTTAACATTGGCACAATCACAAAAGATCATGTCTCGAAAGGCCAATTAGTTTATTAGCCATGGAAACACTAGATACATTCATAAGTCTTACATTACATCATAAATTAAAACAAAACTACAACAACATCTGGTCTTCATATCCATTTATACTATCCCTGCAGTTCATTCATAATATACATCTTCACATCCTAGAAAAATTAAAATATTGGAAGGGGTGAGCTTAGATGCTCAGTAAGGATAACAATATAGCGGAAGCTTTCATAAATAAACATTAACATTTAAGGTAATGTATAACTAAAAAAAGCCTTTAAAACTTGAACATCAACATAATATGGAAAAAATAAAATGAAATAATTCCATTTACTAATTCACATGGATATTCTACTAGTCGAATAATCACATGAAATATCAATAACCACTTTCATAATGATGGGATGCATAATGATAGACTATCATAACCACATAGCCAAGACCTTGTGCCAAGACTATAAATAAGATTTTGTCAAGGCCTTTTTCCAAGACACTAGTTTTTCTCATGAGACCTACTGATGCATCGAGGAGCTATAGTGGGCTTCATCCATCACTTATTAAGTCCAATGCATTCCTCATATGAACAGGTTTAAACATATCATAAACCATAACATAAACATATCACATAAAACATGCATAAAAGAAACATAACATTTCCTCATTTCAATCATTATATATCAATACAACACATTGATATAATAAAATCATTATCAAAACCATTTTCAATACCAAAATAAATGAAAATTAAATCTTGGTATTTATTTTTTATTTAAAAAAAGTTATGGCTTGTAGAGGAAGCCAAAACTAAAATAATGGTCACGGCGGCGGAGAAGTCGTTGTCGCCGCATACGTACGACAAAAAAACATTCTTTTGTGTCGTTTAGTAAAACTCTTCGTATAAAAAGATTCCTTTTGAATAAATGTAAAAGTCAAAGGGGTTTATACACTGTATAAAAGAAATTTGTGTATAAAACAAAATATGCCTCAATGAAGGGAGATTGAGACGAAGTCCCTTAAAAAGATCATTTTTTAATTAAAATATATCATAATGTGTATTCACTATAAGTACACATAAAGAAAGTACAAATACAAGATATGACATAATAATATCGTTACGTAATTTGAAAGTAGGAGATTAACCCAAAGAACAAAAATTGGGTTAAGAAGTTCTCTTACCTCGTGTCCGACGTGACTCAATCATTCTTTAATCTCCTGAATAATAAACTAGAGTTAATTTATAAATGATTAAGAACCTTTTTCATGTTCATTATTCATATTATATCACTTATTACAATGGTATTAACATTATGTAATTATTTATGTTAACAACGGTCGTTTTGTCCATCTTTGGTACTCGAGTCAATAATAAACTTCTTATAATTACAAGTTGTTCATGTGGTAAAATATAAATTATATCTAGAATTATATTCATTATGTAGATATCATATATATCATATATATCCAGTATATACATGCATTTATAATATTAAATAACATTTAGAGGTAAGAAATGAAATGCACCGTTCATGGAGACGGTAAGCCGTAGTACGCATAAACGCTACTTTCATTTCTATTTCGTATTTAATGGAATAAAATCCTAATAATATAAAGGTATATTATAATTATAGTATAATATCATATATAATATAATTTACTCCATACTTTATACGTCCCACATAGGGCATTAACGATTCAAATCACTTTGAGGGGGCGGTAGTCCGCACTTCCTAAAATGAAATTATCGCGTTTACCCATAATGGAAATCATAAAGCTATTACATAAATGAGAAATAAAGAAGAATAAGGAAACAATAAAGATAATATATATCATATATAAATATAGTTACATCTTAATGTCCACCATGATAGGTGTTAAAAGAAGATTGAACAATCATCGTTTCATGTGGCAGTATTTCACCACCCACAGAAACAGTATGTTCATTAACCATTAGACAAAGGTGTGTGTAATTTTAAATCAAATACTTCTCATAAAAACATCCTAGTATATTTTATATGATGTTTTTGTTACAAAATAATGTAATAAAAATATTTTAGGGTGTTGGAGAAGAAAAATAAAACAAAAGAACATAAGAGAAGACAATACCTTAAAATCGGGTAACTCTTTTTGATTTGACCCAAAGGCTTCCTTGGGAAGACTTATGCCCAATGTGAGGCTTATAGGAGTAAGATAGGGAAGTTTAGAGAGTATTTGGGCCGAGTTTGGCCGAGCCAACTGGCTTTGATGGTGTGAATAAGGTGGTAGAGGTGGGGGCCTTTTATAAGAGGAGAGGAGGGGCACTCTTGGAAAGTCATGAAATGTTACATTATTATGAAATTATTTTCGGATTTTAAAGGTCCCACAATGATATATTTCGAGGATAAGGTGAGAAGGGTTCGAAATATACTCATCCAATAGGTTTTTGACAAGTGTAAGTCTTAGATTTTACATAATCTTTTCATTTTATTGAAATCGTAAATTAATGAGGTAATCGCTGCATCATCATTGTGTCATAAAAAATTTAATTTATTTAATATCTAAAAATTATAAAAAAATTACCATGATGTAAGAAATAATTTTCTATTTCCAATTGATATTTATTGTATAAACGTTAACATATATAACCCCATGTAATAATTGTTTTAGTAAAACAACAAATGTTTGTGACAATTTTATTTTTAATTTAAATAAAAAGTTATTAATGTCATTTTTTTACCCAAGTGGCTCCATGGGGTCCCCAAGATGACCCAGGGATTTTATTGGTCGGCCACGACTCATCCAATAAGTGTAGGATAAGTGTCAATATATTTTTATATTTTTATAATATCATTTTTACCATAAATTTCACTAATTACCTTTAATCGTGATTAATAAAACGTAAAAGTTACTATTCACCAAAAAAATTATTTTAATCCCATTTATCAAAATTTTACTTCTTAATGACAACCATGTATGTAGGATTTTTGAAAATCAAATCACAGAAGTGGTAATGTTTCATTTACATGAAAAATTAGTATTTAACTACCACTTAGTGGTTTCACTATTCATCAAAAATTGAACTTTGTCAAAAAAATACCAAAAATTCACCCTAAGTTATAATTGATATTCTGAATTAAAAAATTGTGTCTATTTTGAAAAACTCAAAACATATAATTTGGTTTAATTAATTTAATAATTAATTCCCGCTGTCACAACAAATAGCGTGTTTTTAAGAAGCAATATATATCAAAAGATTGACAATTGTTTATGTCCAATTTCAAAGTGAAATTAATTCTAATGACCACCATTGGATAAAATGGTAAAAATATATATTCTAATTATACATTAAAACAACTCAATAGTATAATTTATCACTATAAATTATTTTTATTAAAAAAGTTGTGTTTAATTATTTTCTCTATTCATAGAAAATTGGAAGTTCTCAGAAAATTATAGAAAATTCCACTTAGGATAATTTCGATATTCTGAATACAAAAATGAAGTCCATTTTGAAATATAAAATTAATATAATTTCAAAATTTGGGTATTACTATTCATAACTGCCACTTTGATTGGTTGTGGTGTGTGTTAGAACTCGAAGTTGCGTACAACACATGCTGCTATATTATTCAAAGAGAAGCGTACTATGGAAGCTTGGGGTGTTAATTTCTCCCCTTCTTTAAATAATTTCATCGTCGAAATTTCATATAATATCACTGTATAAAAAGACTAGGGTGATTATTCATCATAAGTTCCTCGGGTTCCCACGTTGCCCCCTCCATCTTATGGTTTCTCTATATAACTTTTACTAGACGAGTCGTCCGGTTTCTCACCACTTGTTCTCTTGTATCAAGAATCCTGACGGGCTCTTCGCAATAAGGCGGATCGGTTTCCAATTCTAATTCCTCATAGGTGAGTACATGCATTGGGTTAGGCTTGTATTTTCTCATCAGTGATACGTGGAATATATCGTGATCTTTGGAGAGACTTGGCGGCATTGCCAAACGGTAAGCTACAACCCCAATTCATTCTAGAATTTCGAAGGGTCTGATGTACCTGGGACTCAATTTAACCTTCTTACCGAAACGTATAACTCCCTTCCATGGAGATACCTTCAAGAAAACATGATCTCCTACCTAAAATTCCAAATCCTTCCTTCAGTTGTCAGCATAACTCTTCTGCCTACTTTGAGCTGCTTTGACGTGGTTTTGGATTACCATCACCTTTTCTATCATTTCTTCCACTAGTTCTGGGCCTACAAGTTTTCTTTCACCAACATCATCCCAACAGGTTGGTGTGCGACATCTCTTTCCATATAATGCTTCATATGGTGCCATCTGAATACTTGAATGGAAGCAATAGTTATATGAAAATTCTACCAGAGGTAAATATTGATCCCACATACCCTGAAAGTCAAGTGAGCATGATCTCAACATGTCTTCTACGGTTTGAATAGTTCATTATGATTGTCCATCTATTTGAGGGTGGTAAGCAGTGCTCAAACGAAGTTCAATATCCAAGGCCTTCTGAATACTTTTCTAGAATCTTGATGTAAAACGAGGATCACGATCCAAGACAATCGACAAGGGTACTCCATGAAGTCTCACAACTTCATTAATATATAGTCTTGCTAGACATTCAAGTGGTAGATCTTCTCTTATAGCAAGAAAATGTGTTGACTTCGTGAGACGATCAACAATGACCCATATTGCGTCATTCCTTCTATGAGTCTTTGGCAGTCCCATGAAAAATTCCATCGTAATATTATCCCATTTCCACTCAGGTATGGGAAGAGGATGCAAAACTCCATCAGGAAGTTTCCTTCCTCTTTCACTTGTTGAAAAACCATACATCTTGACACAAAATCAGCAATCTCCCTCTTCATGTTGTCCCACCAAAAATGTCCCTTAAAATCTCTATACATTTTGGTGCTCCCAGGGTGTATAGAGAAATTGGAACAATGATAATCATCCCACAATTCCCTCTTTAAATCAGGTATATCAGGAACACAAAGTCTCCTCACAAATTTCAAAATTCCATCTTCATACACAAAGTCACTCAATCACCCATCATTCACAGCTTTAATCTTCTTTTTCAACTCGTCATCATTGTCTTGAGAACACTTTATCCTTTCTAGTAAAGATGGTTTTGCAACCACTTGAAAAAGTTTTGATGTTTCACCCTCCATGGTGATTCCCATATCCATATTTACTAGATCCATGAAAATAAGATCCCTTTCCACTCTCATCATGTTCAAAACTCCATGATCTTTTCTACTCAAAGCATCTGCAACCTTATTTTCCTTCCCCAGGTGGTAGTGTATCATTCAATCATAATCATTGAGTAGTTCAAGCCATCGCCCTTTCCTCATGTTGAGTTATTTTTGTGAGAAAATATATTTCAAACTCTTGTGGTCGGTATATATCTCACATTTTTCACCATAGAGATAATGTCTCCATATCTTCAAGGCAAAGATTACAAAAGCTAACTTGAGATCATGAGTAGTATAGTTCTGCTCATGAATTTTTATCTGTCATGATGCATAGGCAATAACCCAATCATTCTACATAAGGACACAACCAAGTCCTTTCATTGATGCATCACTATGAATAACGAACCCATCATTCCCCGATGGTAGAGTCAATATAGGAGCATTGACTAATCTTCTCTTCAGTTCTTCAAAACATTATTCACATTATTTTGTCCAAACAAATTCAAAGTGTGAGCTTCGCTAATGGGTTAGCCAATCGGGTAAAATTCTGGACAAAACGTCGATAATAACCTTCCAAACCAATAAAGCTACGTACCTTAGTTATACTCGTCAGTGCTGGCCATTCATGGATTGACTTGGTCTTAGAAGGATCAACGGAAATTCCATCCTTTGAGACAATATGTCCAAGAAAAGAAATCTCCTGAAGCCAGAATTCACACATTCTAAACATCCCATATAATTCATGCCTTCTAAGAGTCTTCAAGATAATGTGCAATTGATTTTCATGATATTCGTAGCTTTTGGAGTATAGAAAGATATCATCAATAAATACCACCACAAAATAATCAAGATATTCCTTGATAACTCTATTCATTAGATCCATGAATAAAGAGAGTGCATTAGTAAATCCAAAATTCATTACTGTAAACTCATAATGCACGTACCTTGTAAGAAATGTTGTCTTCAGAATTTCTTTCTTCTTCACACACAACTGATGGTATCCAGATCGAAGGTCAATCTTTGAAAAGTATTGAGCTCCATGCAGTTGGTCAAATAAATCATCAATGCGAGGTAGGTGATACTTTTTCTTTATTTTTATAGCATTGATCGCCCTGTAGTCAATGCACAACCTCATAGATCCATCTTTCCTCTTAACTAAAAGGACAGGGGCTCCCCATGGAGAAACACTATGGAGAATAAATACCTTATTACTCAATTACTATAGTTGTTTCTTTAGTTCATCTAATTCCACGGTGGCCATTCTATAAGGGGTCTTCTATATAGGCCTTGATCCAGGATTTAAATCAATGGAAAACTCAACTTCTCCTTCTGGAGGATGTCCTGGTAAATCTTACGGAAACACATCTACATATTCTTTAACAATAGGTACATCCTCTATTTGAACATTCCTTTCCTCGCCCTCAGTCATTTCATTCTCTTCCTCCCCAATAATTGAATTTAGTTGAGCTACTGGGGGTGGATCTAAATAAGAATTAGGCGGTGATGATTCTGCTCTAAACATAAGGTGTTCCTTATCATCATCATCAAAAATCGTAACCTTCTTATTATTACAATAAATCTTTGCATTATAGTCTGAAATATAATCCATACAGATAATTATATCAAACTCAATCATAGGTATGATAATGAGATCAGCAGATAGAGAACATTTATGTGCTCTAATGGGGCTGATTCACAAAACTTTGTTGCAATGATACTTCTCTTAGGAGTTTTGACTGAAAATTATTTTGTTAAATCAAATTGGAAATATATAATTTTATTAAAAAAATGGGAAGATATGAAATAATGCGATGATCCGGAATCAAATAATGTTTTTTCTAATCTTGAGGAAACCATTAAATTACCTGCCACTACGTCTTTCGAAGCTTTAACCTCAGTAGTAGTGATAACAAAAGCTTGGCCTTGATCCCTTGGCCTCTTCTGAGGTATGTTCCCCTGATGGTTAGGACATTCATTTGCATAATTTTTCATCTCTATACAATTATATCATTCCACATTGACAACAACTCTCTTTCCCTTGAAATCATGAGCATGGTGGCCTTTTTCACCAAACTTGTAACAGACTCCCATTCCCTTCAAGCAAGTACCAGGGGGTTTCTTCCAACATTTACTGCAAGACTGATATTGAAGTTTTCCCTTCTTCCCCTTATTTCAATTTCCAGATTGATCAGAAGATCTCATCTTTTCTTTCTTTGCTTTAAAGTCATAAGACTTAGAGAATTCCTTTTCCATCTTGATAGCACACGAGACAATATCTGCATATGACAAGAAGGTTTGTGAGACTAATGATTGTTGGAAAAATGGTTTTAACCCATAAAAGAAACGATCAATCGTACTTATTGTGTTATGTATATAATCTAGAGCATGCCTCGCTAACCTTGTAAAGTTATCCGAATACTTTGCGACATTCTCATCCTCCTTCTGCCTCAGACTCAGAAATTTCCTTTCCATATCTGATCGATGGTCATGTGGAAAGTATTTTTCTAGTAAAATTTCATTAAACTACCTTTGTTACATTCTTGATACTTATTCATATTCCATTGTGTTTTGAATCAGCGACCACCATTGATCGACATCTCTAGTGAGGCGGTAAAATTCCATGACAACCTTCTCCCTTTCGCTACTCCCCAAGGCATGGAATATTTTTCCTAAGGAGTTTATCCATTGCTCAGCTACAAATGGATTTGTACCCCCATTAAATTTTGGTGTTTGTGGCCTCCTGAAGCGGTCTAACATTGATCCTCCACACTGCAGATCAGGGTGCTCCATACGAGTAAGGTTATTATTCATAACCTGAGTGAGTTGTCCCAGTATGGTGATAAGTTGATCAGCACCAGTTGTATCTCTAGCTCCACAATAATTATCTTGAGCAGAAGGGAAATCCCTACACGGAGTGCGTGCATTGATACAGTTTCCATTCCTCCCACTAGGATCTATTTCTAAATAATGGCATAAACTAGATTAGTTTATGAATCAAAATACATAATTACATACTTGTAAAACACTTAACATAAATTGAACTATAATCCTAAAAATGTTTTCTTTGTGGAAGTATATACTCATAAACCATTCATAATGGTTTGTAATGAAAATGAGAATTATCATATGTATATCCCCCGGGAGTGTCGTAACCAAGAGTGAAGCAAGGCCTATTGTCGTGCACCAGTTCCCGTTCGAGTCTAGCTCAAAGAGGTGTTTTCGAGTTTTACCCCTAGGCACATCTGTGCTAGAGCCACCTCTACCTGCTCGTATCCAGGCAGGGATGTATTGCTCGGAAAACTCACAAAATCTCTATAATACCCAAATTCTAGGAAGTTATTCTATACTAATCCTCAATGTCTATCTTTGGGCTATGTGCTCTAATCATAGTTCATCTAAATCTAGCTTCCAAGGTTAGTACTAAACTACCTCTAATACCAACTCTAATGCCCCGAACCCAATTACCCAGAGTCGGTGCATTATTGCGTAACATTGGCATGATCACAAAAGATCAAGTCTCGAAAGACCGATTTGTTTAGTAGCCTTGGAAACTGTAACGCCCCAGGTAAATAAAGAATTTGAAATTCCTATATTTATACCTATTTGTGAAAAAATATTAATATTACTTTAAAGGGAACACTATGCTCGATGGCGTACCCAATACGCGACAACGAGTTCCTTTGAAATCTTACGTTGCACTCTAATAATAAAATAATATTATTTTAAACGGTAGTTAACGCCTAGTAATTGTAATGGAGGGAAAGAACGGAACTATATAAAAAATTATTATATATTTTTGTCAAATATTTTTACTTTTTACAATAAATGTTAGAGGATTAAAAATGCGAATGAATCCAATTTTAAGCGTAAACATTCTAATAATCTTTAAAAGGTCGATTAGATGCCTTTTGAGGGAGAACCTATTTTAAATCCACTTTTTGAAAATTTTATGTGTTTTATTTGAAAAAATAAAATTCTTCTTTAGAATCGGGACATCAAAAGTTACTTTGTGTAAATATTTGGTATTTTTCCGATAATGTTCATTTTTTTAATGAATAGTGAAAAATGTTGTACTTTAATTCAAAAACTATTTTTACTCTAATTTATTTATATTATTAGATTATATTTTGATTTGGTTTTAAAGTTAAATTAGAATATATTTTTACCATTTAATCCAATAGTGGTCATTGTAATTAATTTTACTTTGAAATTGGACTTAAACTAGTGTCAATCTTTTAATAGATATTGGTTCTTAAAAACACGCTATTTGTTTTGACAGCGGGAATTAATTATTAAATTTATTAATGCTACTTTTATGTTTTGAATTTTTTAAAATAGACATCATTTTTTAATTCATATTATTAAATATAGCATAGGGTGAATTTTTTGTATATTTCTGAAAAACTTCAATTTTAGATGAATAGTGAAACCACTAAGTAGCAGTTTAAAAACTGATTTTTCGTTTAAATGAAACTTACCACTTCTGTGATTTTATTTTCAAAAATCCAACATACATGGTTGTCATTATGATGTAAAATGTGGTTCAATGGGATAAAATAATATTTTGGTGAATAGTAACTTTTAAGTTTTTAATCGCGATTAGAGGTAATTAGTGTAAATTAAGGGAAAAATAATATTTTAATAATACGAAATTACCTTGACACATTTCCTACCCTTATTGTATGAGTCATGGACGACCAAGAAAATCCATGGGTCAACTTTGGGACCCCATTGAGCCACTTTGGTTGGAAAATGACATTAATAACGTTTTATTTAAAGTTAAAATTAAAATGTCACAAACATGTATTTTTTTACTAAAACAATTTTTACATGGGGTTATACAAGTCCTATTTTTGACTATAAATACCCATTAAAAATCTAAAACACTTTCCTACATCATGATATTTGTTTTATAATTTTTATACAATAAATAAATTAAATTATTTATGACACCATGATGATGCAGCGATTACCTCATTATTTAACGATTTAAATAAAATGAAAAGATAATGTAAAATCTAAGACCTAAACTTGTCACAAACCTATTGGATGGGTGGATTTATAAACCTAATCACATTATCCTCTAAATATATCCTTTTGGGACCTTTAAAATCTGAAAATCATTTTTAATAAAGTAATATTTTATAACTTTCCAAGAGTGCCCCTCCTCTCCTCTTATAAAAGGCCCCCACATCTACCACCTTACCCACACCATTCAAGCCCTTGGCTCGGACAACCCCTGCCCATTTCATCTCTACAAATCCCTATATTCATCATTGAAGCCTCACATTGGGCAGAATGCTTTTCTAAGGAAGCCTTTGATCTCAAATCAAAGAGAGTTACCCGATTTAAAGGTAGTGTCCCCTCTTCTGTTCTTATGTTTTATTTTGCTACTCTAACCCTATAAACTCTTTTTATTCCTTTATTTTGTAACAAAAACAGTTTCTAAAATATACTAGGATGTTTTTATCTGAAGTATTCGAGCTAAACTTACACAAACCTTCGTCTAATGGTTAAAGAACATACTGTTTCTGTGGATGGCGATTTCTGCCTCACGAAACGATGATTGTTCAATCCTCTATTAACACCTTTCATGGTGGACATTATGATGTCACTATATTTTATATATGATATATATGGTATTTATGTTTTCTATATGATTCTGAATTTTATATTTAAAACATGCCTTTATGCTTTTCATGTTGTGCAAATGCGATAATTTCATAAGAGGAAGTGTGGACTACTGCCCCCTCAAGTGATGTGACTCGTTCATGAAATACATGGAATGTATAAAGAATGAAATTAATGAACATATGTGACCTATATAACATATATATTATACTAGAATCATAATATATATATCTCTAAATTATTTTTAATTCCATTAACATGGCAAAGAAATGAAAGTAGCGTTCATGCATACATACGGCCTACCGTCTCCATGAACGGTGCATTTCATTTATTTTTATCTCTAAATGTTATGGATTAGTATAAAATGAATATGTACTGGATATATATGATATTTAAATGATCAATACTATTCTGGAGATGATTTACTTATAACTAAATGGACAATCATTTTCAAACAAGTTCATTTTTGACTCATGTAACAAACATCAACAAAAACATCTGATATGAACTCACATAAATAACCAATTATTATAGCATTATAATAAGTGATATGAACTGAATAATAATCTTTAAAATAGGTCCTTAACAAATTATAAATTGACCAAAGTTTATTATTCAGGAATATAAAGAAACAAACAAGACAAGTCAGACTTGAGGTAAGGGATCCTACCTCTTTCTTTCTTTTTAAGCACTCTCTTTTATGTCATTTCCTTTAAGCTCATCTTTATTATGTTTGGGGATGTTATTTTATATTAATATTACTATAACTTTTATGTTAATATTATGAGAGACCCTATTTTATCTCATCAATCCATTTTTGGAAGTTTTAAGTGGCGCCGTTAGGCTGCCGAGTTTTCGTAAGGGATTTTTCATCTCACTTTTATTCCCGTGAAATTTATGCTACGTTTGCCACTATTTACTTGGATTGGTGAATGTACTGCCCATTATTATACAATTTTTGTAGTATAATTTCATTTATGGGTATTTACATCTTCATTGTATGACCCTTCTTCCATGGGGTGTACGTTTCGAATGTTACCCAACTCGGTAAGGGGACCTTTCACCCTCCTCTTTTTAAAAGACTTATTTTTGTTATGTCTTTTAATTTACATCTTATTATGTTAGGATATGTTCTTATATATGCTTATTGATGTAAAATTTATTTCCAAGTGATGAGATACCCTTTTTGTCTCATCAAATCATTTTCTGAATTTTACAGTGACGCCGTTAGGCTGTCGAATTTTTACAAGGGAACATCTTAACCCAATATCGACTTCTTTGGGTTCAACTTGTACTTTATGAACATGTCATCCAATGAATATGTGTGAATGACCTCGGATTGTTTCACAATTGATATCCAGTTATATTGGGTGTATTTATATTTCTCACACATAAATATGTGATAGATTTATCCTTAATTTAAGGTCGCCATCTTTATAATGGATTTCATCTCAATTTATATTTGCATTGAGACTTCATTGTTGTTATGCGCCAATTCACTCATATATGGTGTATATACTATCCTTTGACATATTATATCATGAACTCCTTTATTCTCATGATATTATAAAGTTATTATTCAATGTTATTCCTCAATTATTTGTATTCAAGAGTCTCTCATTTTGTTAAAAACTCTTTAACAAAAATATCGTTTTAAATGTTTTAAATATTTATTATTCTAAATATTTATCTTTAATGTCCATTTTTTCAAAATGGTTTCATTATTTATTTATATGGACATTAACGTTTTAAAATTATAATTCCATTAAAAGCTTCAAAGTGGTATGGGGCACTTTTACCAAAAATCTCTTTTAAATGGTTTTTGAAAATGGATTGATTAATTCAGTATCTTGGAATTAATTATTGTGATTGCAAATGAAATTTTGTTATTGAAATGTTTATATTTTCTATATTTAATGTGTAATGATGGTATTGGACATTTTACGGGTGGTTACGAGATAATCCATATGATGGGTGGTGCCGTGAATACCAGGACGAGTGGTTACATTATAATCTCCAATGCATTGGGTATGGAAGTCGACCGTATGGCTATTAAATTAAGTATGTGTGGAAGTCGACCGTATGGTTATTCCATTTAAGTATGTTTATGTGTCACGTTACCTTTATATGTTATGTGTTCTTTATATGGGTTTTATGGTAATTGTTTGGTTACAAAAGGGTAAGTAATGGTCTTTTAGTCAGTGACGAGTTTTTACTACTTAATAAGGGTGAAAAGTATTACTTTGGTAAAGTATTAATGGTTTACTTGTTGTTTTGAAAAAATAACAGTTTTCCTTCTTTGTGAATCCTTTACTGGGATTTTTACACTCATCCAAAGTTTTTTAAATGTTTTCCACATGACTTAACGATGAATAGGGTCAATAATGGGATCAAGGAAAGACGTGCTATCTAAAACATTGAAATAGACATGTTTCTTTTTAAGTTTTTTTATGTTATGGAAACTTAGTAGAAGTGTCTACTATGTAATCTTTTGAGATGTAATAGTTTTGACCTAATTCTCTAAAACTCTAAACCTGAAAAGATCCTCAATGTGAATTATTCATTTAATTCAATATTAAGTAATGTTTAAGGCCGGTGCATTATAGTTGGTATCAGAGGTCGGTTTAGATAACTTTAGAGGCTAGTGTATTCTCTAAGCATAAGTGACATTAATATAATGGTTAGGATTTCAGGAAGAGTCCTAGTTTTAGGTAAAGTGAATGAGTAAGTATATCTTAGTGTTTATCTTCCCCATTAGTACATGATGGTTTTGTTGATATAGTCACACTGAACTTTTTGGTTTTAGTAAATGGTTGGATCTAGCAGGCACCAAAGTAACAGTGGATGTGAAGGAAATGTGACAGTTTTCTGAGCGAGCAACTGAATGATATGGGTGCAGTAATGAGAACTCCTGTGTTTATCCTCAACCAACTATCTATAGTCATGAATGACCACCTAAACCTTGGTTATTTCTATAGGGCATCATATATGCCAGAAAAAAATCCCTACGGAACTGCAGGTAATAATCATAATGGTATGTGTGTTCAAAAACCTATGTGTCAAAGATGTGGAATGAAACACCTAGGAAAATGTTTCAATGGGACAGAAATATGCTATAGATGTGGAAATGAAGGTCATAAAGCAAGAACATACCATGGAAAAAGGAAGCTTCCAGTTGACACGAGGAAAGGGAAAGAAGTTCTTTCCAAGGGATCAATTGAATGTTTTAAATGTGGTGTGCGTGGTCATTATGCAAACACATGTCCAATGAACAGGTTTTGGGAATGGGATCACCACGATCGTACAAATATTCGTTTACCAATACCTAATGCCATTCCGATTGAGGATGAAGAAACTGAAAATGACCAATAAAAGGTATGGATTTATTTCTTAACTTTTGTTTTCCTATTTTGGAATCTTAGGATACGATTCATGATTTTGTTTATAGGAAATAAGTATTTCAGAATAATTTGGAAAGGAATGGTTAATGGATCATGAAGAATGTTGAATGAGTAAGAAGTCATCATATAAGGGCTTCAAGGGTTATGGTGAAGTTATTAAGAGTATTAAGTCTCTTTTGATGATGGAGTTACATTAGTAGACTTTTTATAGTATGTGTAACCCTGATTTTTGATATATGAAAATTTTATTCATGGAATAGTTATCTGTTCTTTGGTGGACATAGTTAGAAAAAACCATTTGGGTTTATATGATCCTTACTTTTGAGGTAATTATGGGTTACTATATGTTATGATGGAAAATGAAAGGCATGAGTTAAAATTGAGGTTAAATTATGTTATGGTTATTTTTGATGATTTTATCTCTTTTTGGGGAATGATTTGAGAATTATATAGTTTTTAAAAAGGAAAACACGCAGACCATGTGACAACCAGTCGCGATGGAAAAAGCTACGGGAATCGAACCCACAACCAAATTGTGATAGGTATTTATTTCCTACCACTGGACTACGTGTAGTCCCTGGTCAGTTTTACTAATTA
This sequence comes from Viscum album, assembly GCA_963277665.1. NCBI lineage: Eukaryota > Viridiplantae > Streptophyta > Magnoliopsida > Santalales > Viscaceae > Viscum > Viscum album. The sequence goes on from OY728135.1 coordinate 1,682,213,906, forward strand.
TTTTTAGTTAGATGATTTTATGAATTAAAAGTAAGTTGAGTTTGGGTTATCTATGGAAATTATTAACCTATCATGGAAGATATGTGATTAGGTTAATTACTTTTCAACAAGAGACTTTAAGAGAAACTGATGTTGTTTGGAGATAAATGATATGATTTAACATGGAAGACTATGTGATTAAATCCTTCAAATATTTGGGTTTCAATCTTAGTTTGGATTACTTATGGACTTCGTTGAACATTGGGTTTTGTTGGACAAATTTTGGAGATTAAGAATAGATTTTCTTTTTATAAAGAGTTGTCCTTTTCTCGATTATCTGATCTTGTACTATCCTTTTTGGTTTTGGATTTGGTTAAAGTATAAAGACATGGGAAGCATATAGTTCTCTTTTGTGGATTAGGTGATTCCCTAGAAGTTGATTATAGTACTCTTAATGTGAACAAGTCTTCCTAAATACTTATCATTTGGGGAAAGTATGAGTTTGTGTAAGAAATCTATTAAAAGTTGAAAGTCAACATGAAATGTATGTATGTTTCCTTAAGATAAAAAATAAATTCCTCAATGAAAAGTAACTAAAAAAAATGTTGTCCCTTAACTTTTCATATTGGGGAATCGAATACCGTTTAACCCACCACAAGTTTGTGATTTTCTTGTGGTTAACTTTCTCCTAAACATGTTTTCTATCACTCTCCCTCAGAACACGACCCTTTTCTTTTTCTTCCATATCCATTTTTTCCTTCATGGAATCCTAGTATGTGTTAGCTCAGGTGACCTCTGTACTTCACATTCTCTCTTTTAAAGTGATTGTTTTACCGACTCTTGTTCCGATGTGGGACTTTCAATGATGTTTTCGAGCACAATTTTAAAATTGTGAGGACACAATTCCCAAAAGGGGGGAAGGATGTAACACCCCAGGTAAATAAAGAATATGAAATTTTTATATTTATCCCTATTTGTGAAAAAAAATATTAATATTACTTTACAGGGAACGCTATTCTCGATGGTGTACCCAATACGCGACAACGAGTTCCTTTGAAATCATACGTTGCACTCTAATAATAAAATAATATTATTTTAAACGATAGTTAATGCCTAGCCACTGTAATGGAGGGAAAGAATGGAACAAACAAAAAAATTATTATATATGTTTATCAAATATTTTTACTTTTTACAATAAATGTTAGAGGAATAAAAATGCGAATGAATCCAATTTTAAGTGTAAACATTCTAATATTCTATAAAAGGTCGATTAGCCTCCTTTTGATGGTGAACCTCTTTTAAATCCGCTTTTTGAAAATTTTATGTGTTATATTTTAGAAAATAAAATTCTTCTTTAGAATCGGGACATCAAAATTTACTTTGTGTAAATTTTTGGTATTTTTCCGATAAATTTCCTTTTTTAATGAATAGTGAAAAATGTTGTGTTTTAATTCAAAACCTCTTTTTAGTCTAATTTATTTATATTATTATATTATCTTATGAATTGGTTTTAAAGTGAAATTAGAGTATATTTTTACCATTTTATCAAATAGTGGTCATTGGAATTAATTTCACTTTGAAATTGGACTTAAACTAGTGTCAATCTGTTAATATATATTGTTTCTTAAAAACACGCTATTTATTTTGACAGTGGGAATTAATTATTAAATTAATTAATGAAACTTATGTGTTTTGAATTTTTTAAAATAGGAATCATTTTTGAATTCAGAATATCAAATATATCTTAGGGTGAATTTTTGGTATTTTTCTGAAAAACTTCAATTTTACATGAATAGTGAAACCTCTAAGTGGTAGTTTAAAAACAGATTTTTCGTTTAAATGAAACATTACCACTTATGTGATTTGATTTTCAAAAATCTGACATACATGTATGTCATTAGGATGTAAAATGTGGTTCAATGGGATTAAAATTATTTTGTTGTGAATAGTAACTTTTAAGTTTTTAATCGCGATTAGAGGTAATTAGTGTAAATTAAGGAAAAAATAATGTTTTAATAATATGAAATAACCTTGACACATGTCCTAACCTTATTGGATGAGTCATGACCGACGAACAGAATCTGTGGGTGAACATGGGGACACCATTGAGCCACTTTGGTTGGAAAATGACATTAATAATGTTTTATTTAAAGTTAAAATTAAAATGTCACAAACATGTGTTATTTTACTATAACAATTTTTAAATTGGGTTATACAAGTCATAGTTTTGACTATAAAAATTCATTAGAAAGCTAAAAATATTTCATACATAATGATATTTTTTTTATAAATTTTAGACATTGAATAAATTAAATTATTTATGACACCATGATGATACAACGATTACCTCATTATTTAATGATTTAAATAAAATGAAATGATAATGTAAACTCTAAGACCTACACTTGTCACAAACCTATTTTATGTGTGGGTTTTTAAACCTTATCACCTTATCCTCGAAATATATCCTTTTGGGACCTTTAAAATAAGAAAATAAATATATAATAAAGTAATAATTTATAACTTTCCAAGAGTGCCCCTCCACTCCTCTTATAAAAGGCCCCCACCTCTAACACCTTACCCAAACCTATCAAGCATTTTTATCAGCCAACCCCTACCCATTTGATCTCTCCACATCCCTCTCTTCATCATTGAAGCCTCACTTTGGGCAGAATCCTTTCTAAGGAAGCCTTTGATCTCAAATCAAAGAGAGTTACACGATTTAAAGGTAGTGTCCTCTCTTGTGTTCTTATGTTTTATTTTGATTCTCCAACCCTCTAAACTCATTTTATTCCATTATTTTGTAACAAAAACGGTATATTAAATATACTAGGATGTTTTTATGTGAATTATTCGAGCTACACTTACACACACCTTCGTCTAATGGTTAAAGAACATACTGTTTCTGTGGATGGTGAATTTCTGCCTCACGAAAGGATGATTGTTCAATCTTCTCTTAACACCTTTCATGGTGGCCATTATGATGTAAATATATTTTATATATGATATATATGGTATTTATGTTTTCTATATTCTTCTGAATTTTATATTTATAACATGCCTTTATGCTTTTCATGTTGTGCAAATGCGATAATTTCATACGAGGAAGTGTGGACTACCGCCTCCTCAAGTGATGTGACTCGTTCATGGAATACATGGAATGTATAATGAATAAAAGCATTTAAAATATGTGACCTATATAACATATATATTAGACTGGAATTATAATATATATATATCTCAATTATTTTTAATTCCATTAATATGACAAAGAAATGAAAGCCGCGTTCATGCGTACGTACGACCTACCGTCTCCATGAACGGTGCATTTCATTTCTTTTTATCTCCAAATGTTATGGATTGGTATAAAATGAATATTTACTAGATATATATGATATTTAAATCATAAATAATATTCTGGAAATGATTTACTTATAACTACATGGACAATCATTTTCAAACAAGTTTATTTTTGACTCATGTACCAAACATCGACAAAAACGTCTGATATGAACTCACATTATTAACCAATTATTATAACATTATAATATGTGATATGAAATGAATAATAAAATTTAAAATAGTTCCATAAGAAATTATAAATTTACCAAAGTTTATTATTCATGAATATAATGAAACAAACAAGACAAGTCGGACTTGAGGTAAGGGATCATACCTCTCTCTGTCTTTTTAAGCACTCTCTTTTATGTCATTTCCATTAAGCTCATCTTTATTATGTTTGGGGATGATATTTTAGATTAATCTTACTATAATTTTTATGTTCATATGATGAGAGACCCTATTTGATCTCATCAATCCATTTTTCTAAGTTTTAAGTGGCGTCGTTAGGCTGCCGGGTTTTCGTAAGGGATTTTTCGTCTCACTTTTATTCCCGTGACATTTATGCTACGTTTGCCACTATTTCCTTTGAGTGGTGTATGTACTGTCCATTATTATACACTTTGTGTAGTATAATTTCATTTATGGGTATTTATATCTTCATTGTATGACCCTTCTTCCATGGGGTGTACGTTTCGAAAGTTACCCAACTCGGTAAGGGGACCTTTCACCCTCCTTTTTGAAAAGAATTATTTTTGTTATTTCTTTTAATTTACATATTATTATGTTGGGATATGTTTTTATATAGCCTTATTGATGTAAAATTTATTTCCAAGTGATGAGATACCCTTTTTGTCTCATCAACTCATTTTCTGAATTTTAGAGTGACGCCTTTAGGCTGTCGAATTTTTACAAGGGAACGTCTTAACCCAATTTCGATTTCTTTGGGTTCAACTTGTACTTCTTGAACATGTCATCCAACGAATATGTGGGATGTACCTCTGATTGTTTCAAACTTTATATCCAGTTATATTGTGTGTATGTATATTTCTCACACATAATATGTGATATATTTATCATTAATTTAAGGACACCATCTTTATAATGGATTTCATCTCAATTTATATTTCCATTGAGACTTCATTATTGTTATGCGCCAATTGACTCTTATATGGTTTATATAATGTCCTTTTACATATTATATCATGAATTCCTTTATTCTCATGATATTATAAAGTTATTATTAAATGTTATCCCATAATTATTTGTATCCAAGAGTCTCTCATTTTGTTAAAAACTCTTTAACAAAAATATCGTTTTAAATGTTTTAAAGATTTATTATTATAAATATTTATCTTTAATGTATATTTTTTCAAAATGGTTTTCAGTATTTATTTATATGGACATTAATTTTTTAAAATTATAATTCCATTAAAAGATTCAAAGTGGTATAGGACACTTTTATTCAAAAATCTCTTTTAAATGGTTTTTGAAAATGGATTGATTAATTCAAAACCTTGGAATTAATTATTGTGATTTCAAATGAAATGTTGTTATTGAAATGTTTATATTTGCAATATTTTATGTGTAATGATGGTACTTGGACATTTTACGGGTGGTTACGTGATAAACCATATGACGGGTGGTGCCGTGAATACCTGGACGGGTGGTTATGTTATAACCTCCAATGCATTGGGTATGGAAGTCGGCCATATGGCTATTCTGTTAAGTATGTGTGGAAGTCGACCGTATGGTTATTTCATTTAAGTATGTATATTTCCCAATTTACCTTTATATGTTATGTGTTCTTTATATGGGTTTTGTGGTAATCGTTTGGTTACAAAAGGGTATGTAATGGTCTTTTAGTCAGTGAAGAGTTTTTACTACTTCATAAGGATGAAAAGTATTACATTGGTAAAGAATTCATGGTTTACTAGTTGTTTTGAAAAACTAACAGTTTTCCTTCTTTGTGTATCCTTTACTGGGATTTTTACACTAATCCCAAGTTTTTGAAATGTTTTCCACATGACTTAAAGATGAATAGGGTCAATGATGAGATCAAGGAAAGACATGCTATCTAAAACATGGAACTAGACATGTTTCTTTTTAAGTTTTTTTATGTTATGGAAACTTATTAGAAGTGTCCACTATGTAATCTTTTGAGATGTAATAGTTTTGACCTAATTCTCTAAAACTCTAAACCTGGAAATATCCACAATGTGAATTATTCATTTAATTTAATATTAAGTAAGGTTTAAGGCCGGGGCCTTATAGTTGGTATCAGAGGTCGGTTTAGATAACTTTAGAGGTTAGGGTATTCTCTAAGCATAAGGGACATTAACATAATGGTTAGGATTTCAAGAAGATTCCTAGTTTTAGATAAAGTGAATGAGTAAGTATATCTTATTGTTTATCTTCCCCATTAGTACATGATGGTTTTGTTGATGTACTGACACTGACCTTTTTGTTTTCAGTAAATGGATTGATCTAGCAGGCACCAAAGTAATAGTGGATTTGAAGGAAATGTGGTAGTTTTCTGAGCGAGCAACTGAATGATATGGGAGCGGCAATGAGAACTACTGTGTTTATCCTCAACCATCTATCTGTAGTCATGAATGACCACCTAAACCTTGGTGATTTCTATAGGGCATCATATATGCGAGGAACAAATCCCTACGGAACTACAGGTAATAATCATAAATGTAAGTGTGTTCAAAAACCTATGTGTCAATGATGTGGAAAGAAACACCTAGGAAAATGTTTCAAAGGGATAGAAATATGCTATAGATGTGGAAATGAAGGTCATAAAGCAAGAACCTACCATTGAAAAAGGAAGCATCCAGTTGACACGAGGAAAGGGAAAGAAGTTCTTTCCAAGGGATCAATTGAATGTTTTAAATGTGGTGTGCATGGTCATTATGCAAACACGTGTCCACTGAAAAAGTTTTGGGAATGGGATCACCAAGACCGTATAAATATTCGTTTTCCAATACCAAATGTCATTCCGAGTGGGGATGAAGAAACTGAAAATGACCAATCAAAGGTATGTATTTATTTCTTAACTTTTGTTTTCCTATTTTGGAATCTTAGGATATTATTCATGATTTTTTTTGTAGGAAATAAGTATTTCAGAATACATTGGAAAGGAATGGTTAATGGATCATGAAGAATTTTGAATGAGTAAAAAGTCAGCATATAAGGGCTTCAGGAGTTATGGTAAAATTATTAAGAGTATTAAGTCTCTTTTGATGATGGGGTTACATTAGAAGAATTTTTATAGTATGTGTAACCCTGATGTTTGATATATGAAAATTTTATTCAAGGAATAGTTATCTGTTCTTTGGTGGACACAGTTATAAAGAACGATTTGGGTTTATATGATCCTTACTATTGAGGTAATTATGGGTTACTATATGTTAGGATGGAAAACGAAATGCATGAGATAAAATTGAGGTTAAATTATGTTATGGTTATTTTTTATGATTTTATCTGTTTTTGGGGAATTATTAGAGAATTATATAGTTTGTATAAAGGACAACACGCAGACCGTGTGACAACCCGTCGCGACGGACAAAGCTGTGGGAATCTAACCCACAACCAAAGTGTGACTGGTATTTATCGCATACCACTGGACTACATGAATTCCCTGGTTAGATTGACTAATTCTTTTTAGTTAGATGATTTTATGAATTAAGAGTAAGTTTATTTTAGGTTATCTATGGAAATTATTAACCTATCACAGAGAATATGTGATTAGGTTAATTACTTTTCAACAGAAGACTTTAAGAGAAACTGATGTTGTTTGGAGATAAATGATACAATTTAACTTGGAAGACTATGTGATTAAATCCTTCAAATATTTGAGTTTCAATCTTAGTTTGGTTTACTTATGTTCTTCGTTGAACTTTGGGTTTTGTTGGACAGATTTTGGAGATTAAGAATATATTTTGTTTTTATAGAGGGTTATCCTTTTCTGGATTATCTGATCTTCTACTAACCTTTTTGGTTTTGGTTTTGGTTAAAGTCTAATGACATGGGAAGTATATATTTCACTTTTGTGGATTAGGTGACTCCTTAGATGTTGATTATAGTACTCTTAATGTGAACATGTTTTCCTAAATACTCATCATTTGGTGAAAGAATGAGTTTGTGTAATAAATCTAGTAAAAGTTGAAAGTCAACATGACAAGTAAGTATGCTTCCTTAAGATCAAAAATAAATTCCTCAATGAAAATTAACTTAAAAAAAATGTTTTCCGTTAACTTTTCCTATTGGTGAATTGAATAACGTTTAACCCACTACAAGTTTGTGATTTTATTGTGGTTAACTTTATCCTAAACATGTTTTCTATCACTCTCCCTCAGAACATGAACCTTTTCTTTTTCTTCTATATCCATGTTTTCCTACATGGAATCCTATTATGGGTTAGCTCGGGTGACCTCTGTACTTCTCTTTCTTTCTTTTAAAGTGATTGTTTTACCGACTCTTGTTCCGATGTGGGACTTTCAATGATGTTTCGGAGCCCAATTTTAAAATTGTGAGGATGCAATTCCCAAAAGGAGGAAGGATGTAACACCCCATGTAGATAAAGAATATGAAATTTTTATTTTTATCCCTATTTGTGAAAAAAATATTAATATTACTTTAAAGGGAACTATATGCTCGATGGCGTACCCATTATGCGACAACAAGTTCCTTTGAAATCTTACGTTGCACTCTAATAATAAAATAATATTATTTTAAACGGTAGTTAATGCCTAGCCATTGTAACGGCGGGAAAGAAAGGAACTAACTAAAAAGTGATTATATATGTTTTTCGAATATTTTTACTCTTTATAATAAATGTTAGAGGACTAAAAAAGAAAATGAATCCAATTTTAAGCGTAAACATTCTAATATTCTTTAAAAGGTCGATTAGCCGCCTTTTGATGGAAAAAATCTTTTAAATCCACTTTTGACAATTTTATGTGTTATATTTGACAAAATAAAATTCTTCTTTAGAATCGGGACATCAAAATTTACTTTGTGTAATTTTTTTGGTATTTTTCCGATAAAGTTCATTTTTTAATGAATAGTGAAAAATGTTGTCTTTTAATTCAAAACCTCGTTTTAGTATAATTTATTTATATGATTATATTATCTTTTGAATTGGTTTTAAAGTGAAATTAGAATATATTTTTACCATTTAATCCAATAGTGCTAATTGGAATTAATTTCACTTTGAAATTGGACTTAAACTAGTGTCAATCTTTTAATAGACATTGTTTCTTAAAAACACGCTATTTGTTTTGACAGCGGGAATTAATTATTAAATTAATTAATGAAACTTATATGTTTTTAATTTTGTAAAAGAGACATCATTTTTGAATTTAGAATATCAAATATAGCTTAGGGTTAATTTTATTTATTTTTTCTGAAAAACTTCAATTTTAGATGAATAGTGAAACCTCTAAGTGGTCGTTTAAAAACTGATTTTTCGTTTAAATGAAACTTTACCACTTCTTTGATTTTATTTTCAAAAATACGACATACATGGATGTCATCAGGATGTAAAATTTGGTTCAATGGGATTAAAATAATTTTTTTGGTGAATAGTAACTTTTATGTTTTTAATTGCGATTTGAGGTAATTAGTGTAAATTAAGGCAAAAATAATGTTTTAATAATATGAAATGACCTTGACACATGGCCCTCCCTTTATTGGATGATTCATGGCCAACCAAGACAATACGTGGGTGAACTTGGGGACCCCATGGAGCCACTTTGGTTGGAAAATGACCTTAATAACGTTTTATTTAAAGTTAAAATTAAAATGTCACAAACATGTGTTATTTTACTATAACAATTTTTAAATTTGGTTATAGAAGTCATATTTTTGACTATAAATATCAATTAGAAATTTAAAAAGATTTCATACATCATGATATTTTTTTTATAATTTTTAGACATTAAATAAATTAAATTATTTATGACACCATGATGATGCAACAATTACCTCATTATTTAACGATTTAAATAAAATGAAATGATAAAGTAAAATCTAAGAACTACACTTGTCACAAACCTATTTTATGGGTGGATTTATAAACCTTATCACCTTATCCTCTAAATATATCCTTTTGGGACCTTTAAAATACGAAAATCATTATATAATAAAGTAATAATTTATAACTTTCCAAGAGTGCCCCTCCACTCCTCTAATAAAAGGCCCCCACCTCTACCACCTTACCCACACCTCTGAAGCCTTTTTCTCGGCCAACCCCTGACCATTTCATCTCTCCACATCCCTCTCTTCATCATTGAAGCCTCACTTCGGGAATAATCTTTTATAAGGAAGCCTTTGAGCTCAAATCAAAGAGAGTTACCCGATTTAAAGGTAGTGTCCTCTCTTGTGTTCTTATGTTTTATTTTTCTTCTCCAACCCTATAAACTATTTTTATTCCATTATTTTGTAACAAAACCAGTATATTAAATATACTAGGATGTTTTTATGTGAAGTATTCGAGCTACACTTACACACACCTTCGTCTAATGGTTAAAGAACATACTGTTTCTGTGGATGGAGAATTTCTGCCTCACGAAACGATGATTGTTCAATCTTCTCTTAACAACTTTCATGTTGGCCATTATGATGTAACTATATTTTATATACGATATATATGGAATTTATTTTTTCTATATTCTTATTAATTTTATATTTAAAACATGACTTTATGCCTTTCATGTTGTGCAAATGCGATAATTTCATACGAGGAAGTGTGGATTACTGCCCCCTCAAGTGATGTGACTCGTTCATGCAATACATGGAATTTATAAAGAATAACATTAATGAGAATATGTGACCTATATAACATATATTTTATACTGGAATTATAATATATATATATATATATCTCTCAATTATTTTTAATTTCATTAATATGACAAAGAAATAAAAGTAGCGTTCATGCGTACGTACGACCTACCGTCTCCATGAATGGTGCATTTCATTTATTTTTATCTCCAAATGTTATGTATTAGTATAATTTGAATATTTACTCGATATATATGATATTTAAATCATAAATAATATTCTAAAGATGATTTACTTATAACTACATGGATAATCATTTTCAAACAAGTTCATTTTTGACTCATGTAGCAAACATCGACAAAAGCGTCTGATATGAACTCACATTATTAACCAATTATTATAACATTATAATATGTGATATGAACTAAATAATAATATTTAAAATAGGTCCTTATGAAATTATAAATTGACCAAAGTTTATTATTCAGGAATATAGAGAAACAAACAAGATATGTCGTACTTGAGGTAAGGGATCCTACCTCTCTCTTTCTTTTTAAGCACTCTCTTTTATGTCATTTCCATTAAGCTCATAATTATTATGTTTGGGGATGTTATTTTATAGTACTATTACTTTAATTTTTATGTTCATATGATGAGAGACCCTATTTTATTTAATCAATATATTTTTGAAAGTTTTATGTGGCGTCGATTGGCTGCCAAGTTTTTGTAAGGGATTTGTCATCTCACTTTTATTCCCGTGACATTTATGCTTTGTTTGCCACAATTTATTTTGAGTGGTGTATGTACTGCCCATTATTATACACTTTGTGTAGTATAATTTCATTTATGGGTATTTACATCTTCATTGTATGAACCTTCTTCCATGGGGTGTACGTTTCGAAAGTTACCCAACTCGGTAAGGGGACCTTTCACCCTCCTCTTTTCAAAAGACTTATTTTTGTTATGTCTTTTAATTTACATATTATTATTTTGGTATATGTTCTTATATATCCTTATTGATTTAAAATTTATTTCCAAGTTATGAGATACCCTTTTTGTCTCATCAACTAATTTTCTGAATTTTAGAGTGACGCCGTTAGGCTGTCGAATTTTTACAAGGGAACGTCTTAACCCAATTTTGATTTCTTTGGGTTCAACTTGTACTTATTGAACATGTTATCCAATGCATATATGTGAATGACCTCTGATTGTTTCACACTTTATATCCAGTTATATTGGGTGTATGTATATTTTTCACACATAATTATTTGATATATTTATCCTTAATTTAAGGACACCATCTTTATAATGGATTTAATCTCAATTTATATTTCCATTGAGACTTCATTGTTGTTTTGTAACAATTCACTCTTATATGGTGTATATAATGTCCTTTGAAATATTATATCATGAATTCATTTATTCTCATGATATTATAAAGTTATGATTAAATGTTATTCTGCAATTTTTTATATTCAAGAGTCTCTCATTTTGTTAAAAACACTTTAACAAAAATATCGTTTTAAATGTTTTAAAGATTTATTATTCTAAATCATTATCTTTAATGTCCATTTTTTCAAAATGGTTTTCAGTATTTATTTATATGGACACTAATGTTTTAAAATTATAATTCCATTAAAAGATTCAAAGTGGTATGGGACACATTGATTCAAAAATCTCTTTTAAATGGTTTTTGAAAATGGATTGATTAATTCAATAACTTGGAATTACTTATTGTGATTTCAAATGAAATATTGTTATTGAAATGTTTATATTTGCAATATTTTATGTGTAATGATGGTACTTGGACATTTTACGGGTGGTTACATGATAAAGCATATGATAGGTGCTGCCGTGAATACCTGGACAAGTGGTTACGTTATAACCTCCAAAGCATTGGGTATGGAAGTCGGCCGTATGGCTATTCCATTAAGTATGTGTGGAAGTCGACCATATGGCAATTCCATTCAAGTATTTTTATGTACCAATTTACCTTTATATGTTATGTGTTCTTTATATGGGTTTTATGGTAATCGTTTGTTTACAAAAGGGTAAGTAATGGTCTTTTAGTCAATGAAGAGTTTTTACTACTTCATAAGGGTGAAATGTATTACTTTGGTAAAGTATTCGTGGTTTACTTGTTGTTTTGAAAAACTAACAGTTTTCTTTCTTTGTGTATCCTTTACTGGGATTTTTACGCTCATCCCAAGTTTTTGAAATGTTTTCCACAGGACATAAAGATGAATAGGGTCAATGATGGGATCATGGAAAGACATTCTATCTAAAACATGGAACTAGACATGTTTCTTTTTAAGTTTTTTTTATGTTATGGAAACTTAATAGAAGTGTCTACTATGTAATCTTTTGATATGTAATAGTTTTGACCTAATTATCTAAAAATCTAAACCTGAAAAGATCCTCAATGTGAATTATTCATTTAATTCAATATTAAGTAAGGTTTAAGGTCGGGGCCTTATAGTTGGTATCAGAGGTCGGTTTAGATATCTTTAGAGGTTAGGGTATTCTCTAAGAATAAGTGAAATTAACATAATGGTTAGGATTTCAGGAAGAGTCCTAGCTTTAGATAAAGTGAATGAGTAAGTATATCTTAGTGTTTATCTTCCCCATTAGTACATGATGGTTTTGTTGATATACTCACACTGACCTTTTTGGTTTTAGTAAATGGCTGGATCTAGCAGGCACCAAAGTAACAATGGATGTAATGGAAACGTGATAGTTTTCTGAGTGAGCAACTGAATGATATGGGAGCGGCAATGAGAACTCTTGTGTTTGTCCTCAACCAACTATCTGTAGTCATGAATGACCACCTAAAACTTGGTGATTTCTATATGGCATCATATATGCGAGAAACAAATCCCTACGGAACTACAGGTAATAATCATAAAGGTAAGTGTGTTCAAAAACCTACGTGTCAATGATGTGGAAAGAAACACCTAGGAAAATGTTTCAAAGGGACATAAATATTCTATAGATGTGGAAATGAAGGTCATAAAGCAAGAACCTTCCATGGAAAAAGGAAGCATCTAGTTGACATGAGGAAAGGGAAAGAAGATCTTTCTAAGGGATCAATTGAATGTTTTTAATGTGGTGTGCATGGTCATTATGAGAACACATGTCCAATGAAAAAGTTTCGATAATGGGATCACCAAGATCGTACAAATATTCGTTTACCAATACCTAATGCCATTCCGATTGAGGATGAAGAAACTGACGATGACCAATCAAAGGTATGGTTTCATTTCTTAACTTTTGTTTTGCTATTTTAGAATATTTGGATATGATTCTTGACTTTGTTTGTAGGAAAGAATTATTTCAGAATAAGTTGGAAAGGAATGGTTAATGGATCATAAAGAATGTTGAATGAGTAAGAAGTCAGCATATGAGGGCTTCAAGAGTTATGGTGAAATTATTAAGAGTATTAAGTCTCTTTTGATGACGAGGTTATATTAGAAGACTTTTTATAGTATGTGTAACCCTTATGTTTGATATATGAAAATTTTATTCAAGGAATAGTTATCTGTTCTTTGGTGGACATAGTTATAAAGAACCATTTGGGTTTATATGATCCTTACTTTTGAGGTAATTATGGGTTACTATATGTTATGATGGAAAATGAAAGGCATGAGATAAAATTGATGTTAAATTAGGTTATGGTTATTTTTGATGAATTTATCTGTTTTTGGGGAATTATTTGAGAATTATATAGTTTGGATAAAGGACAACACGCAGACTGTGTGACAACCCGTTGCAACGGACAAAGCTGCGGGAGTCGAACCCACAACCAAAGTGTGACTGGTATTTATCGCCTAGCACTAGACTACGTGAATTCCCTGGTTAGTTTGACTAATTCTTTTTAGTTGATGAATTTATGAATTAAGAGTATGTTGATTTTGGGTTATCTATAGAAATTATTAACCTATAATGGAGGATATGTGATTAGGTTAATTACTTTTCAACACGAGACTTTAAGAGAAACTGATGTTGTTTGGAGATAAATGATACGATTTAACTTGGAAGACTATGTGATTAAATCCTTCAAATATTTGAGTTTCAATATTAGTTTGGTTTAATTATGGTCTTCGTTGAACTTTGGGTTTTGTTGGACAAATTTTGGAGATTAATAATAGATTTTCTTTTTATAAAGAGTTATCCATTTCTGGATTATCTGATCTTCTACTAACCTTTTTGGTTTTGGTTTTGTTTAAAGTCTAATGACATGGGAAGTATATAGTTCTCTTTTGTGTATTAGGTGATTCTCTAGATTTTGATTATAGTACTCTTAATGTGAACAGGTCTTCCAAAATACTCATCATTTGGGGAAAGTATGAGTTTGTGTAAGAAATCTAGTAAAAGTTGAAAGTCAACATGACAAGTAAGTATGTTTCCTTAAGATCAAAAATAAATTCCTCAATGAAAATAAACTTAAAAATATGTTGTCCATTAACTTTTCCTATTGGGGCATCGAATACCGTTTAACCTACCACAATCTTGTGATTTTATTGTCGTTAACTTTATCCTAAACATGTTTTCTACCACTCTCCCTCAGAACATGAACCTTTGCTTTTTCTTCCATATCCATGTTTTCTTACATGGAATCCTAGTATGGGTTAGCTTGGGTGACCTCTGTACTTCTCTTTCATTCTTTTAAAGTTATTTTTTACCGACTGTTGTCCCGATGTGGTACTTTCAATGATATTTCCGAGCCCAATTTTAAAATTGCGAGGAAACAATTCCCAAAAAGGGGGAAGGATGTAACACCCCAAGTAGATAAACAATATGACATTTTTATTTTTATCCCTATTTGTGAAAAAAATATTAATATTACTTTAAATGGAACTCTATGCTCGATGGCGTACCCAATACGCGACAACGAGTTCCTTTGAAATCTTACATTGCACGCTAACAATAAGAAATTTTATTTTAAACGGTAGTTACGCCTAGCCATTGTAACGGAGGGAAAGAACGGAACTAACTAAAAAGTGATTATATTTGTTTTTCAAATATTTTTACTCTTTACAATAAATGTTAGAGGATTAAAAATGCGAATTTATCCAATTTTAAGCGTAAACATTCTAATATTCTTTAAAAGGTTGATTAGCCGCCTTTTGATGGAAAACCTCTTCTATCTCCACTTTTGACAATTTTATGTGTTATATTTGACAAAATAAAATTCTTTTTTACAATCGGTACATCAAAATTTACTTTGTGTAAATTTTTGGTATTTTTCCGATAAAGTTCATTTTTTAATGTATAGTGAAAAATGTTGTATTTTAATTCAAAACCTCTTTTTAATCTAATTTATTTATATGAATAGATTATCTTTTGAATTGTTTTTAAAGTGAAATTGGAATATTTTTTTAAAATTTAATCCAATAGTGGTCATTGGAATTAATTTCACATTGAAATTGGACTTAAACTAGTGTCAATCATTTAATAGATATTGTTTCTTTAAAACACGCTATTTGTTTTGACAGCAGGAATTAATTATTAAATTAATTAATGAAACTTATATGTTTTGAATTTTGTAAAATAGACCTCATTTTTTAATTCAGAATATCAAATATAGCTTAGTGTGATTTTTTGGTATTTTTCTGAAAAACATCAATTTTAGATGAATAGTGAAACTACTAAGTTGTAGTTTAAAAACTGATTTTTTGTTTAAATGAAACTTTACCACTTCTGTGATTTGATTTTAAAAAATCCAACACACATGGTTGTAATTAGGATGTAAAACGTGGTTCAATGGGGTTAAAATAATTTTTTTGTGAATAGTAACTTTTAAGTTTTTAATCGCGATTAGAGGTAATTAGTGTAAATTAAGGAAAAAATAATGTTTTAATAATATGAAATGACCTTGAAACATGTACTACCCTTATTGGATGAGTCATGGCCAACCAAGACAATCCGTGGGCGAACTTGGGGACCCCATGGAGCCACTTTGGTTGGAAAATGACATTAATAACGTTTTATTTAATGTTAAAATTAAAATGTCACAAACATGTGTTATTTTACAATAACAATTTTTAAATTGGGTTATAGAAGTCATATTTTTGACTATAAATATTAATTATAAATCTAAAAAGATTTCATACATAATGATATTTTTTTTATAATTTTTAGACATTAAATAAATTAAATTATTTATGACACCATGATGATGCAGTGATTACCTCATTATTTAGCGATTTAAATAAAATGAAATGATAATGTAAAATCTAAGAACTACACTTGTCCCAAACCTATTTTATGGGTGTATTTATAAACCTTATCACCTTATCCTCTAAATATATCCATTTGGGACCTTTAAAATCTAAAAAGCATTATATAATAAAGTAATATTTTATAACATTCCACGAGTGCCCCTCCTCTCCTCTTATAAAAGGCCCCCACCTCTACCACCTTCACCACACCTCTCAAGCCTTTGGCTCGGACAAACCCTGCCCATTTCATCTATACACATCCCTCTCTTAATCATTTAAGCCTCACTTTGGGCAGAATCTTTTCTAAGGAAGCCTTTGATCTCAAATCAAAGAGAGTTACCCGATTTAATGGTAGTGTCCTCTCTTGTGTTCTTATGTTTTTTTTGCTTCTCCAACCATCTAAAATATTTTTATTCCTTTATTTTGAAAAAAACCAGTATATTAAATATAATAGTATGTTTTTATATAAAGGATTAGAGCTACACTTACACACACCTTTGTCTAATGGTTAAAGAACATACTGTTTCTGTGGATGGCGACTTTCTGCCTCACGAAACGATGATTATTCAATCTTCTCTTAACACCTTTCATGGTGGCCATTATGATGTCACTATATTTTATATATGATATATATGGTATTTATTTTTTCTATATGCTTCTGAATTTTATATTAAAAACATGCCTTTATGCTTTTCATGTTGTGAAAATGTGATAATTTCATACGAGGAAGTGTGGACTACTGCCCCCTCAAGTGATGTGACTCGTTCATGCAATACATAGAATGTATAAATAATGAAATTAATGAACATATGTGACCTATATAAAATATATATTATACTGGAATTTTAATATATATATCTCTCAATTATTTTTAATTCCATTAATATGACAAAGAAAGGAAAGTAGCGTTCATGCGTACGTACGGCCTACCGTCTCCATGAACGGTGAATTTCATTTATTTTTATCTCCAAATGTTATGGATTAGTATAAAATGAATATGTAATGGATATATATGATATTTAAATCATCAATACTATTCTGGAGATGATTTAATTATAAATACATGGACAATCATTTTCAAACAAGTTCATTTTTGACTCATGTACTAAACATCGACAAAAACGTCTGATATGAACTCCTATTATAAACCAATTATTTTAACATTATAATATGTGATATGAACTGAATAATAATATTTAAAATAGGTCCTTAAGAAATTATAAATTGATGAATTTTTATTATTCAGTAATATAATGAAACAAACAAGACATGTCGGACTTGAGGTAAGGGATCCTACCTCTCTCTTTCTTTTTATGCACTCTCTTTTATGTCATTTCCTTTAATCTCATATTTATTATTTTTGGGGATGTTATTTTATATTAATCTTAATGTAATTTTTTATTTTCATATGATGAGAGACCCTATTTTATCTCATCAATCCATTTTGGATGTTTTAAGTGGCGCCGTTAGGCTGCCGAGTTATCATAAGGGATTTTTCATCTCACTTTTATTCCTGTGACATTTATGCTAAATTTTCACTATTTACTTTGAGTGGTCTATGTAATTCCCATTATTATAAACTTTGTGTAGAATAATTTCATTTATGGGTGTTTACATCTTTATTTTATGACCCTTCTTCCATGGGGTGTACGTTTCGAAAGTTACCCAACTCGGTAAGGGGACCTTTCACCCTCCTCTTTTTAAAAGACTTATTTTTGTTATGTCTTTTAATTTACATCTTATAATGTTGGGATTTGTTCTTATATATCCTTATTGATGTAAAATTTATTTCCAAGTGATGAGATACCCTTTTTGTCTCATTAACTCATTTTCTAAATTTTAATGTGATGATGTTAGGCTGTCAGGTTTTTACAAGGGAACGTCTTAACCCAATTTCGATTTCTTTGGGTTCAACTTGAACTTCTTGAACATGTCATCCAATTAATATGTGTGAATGACCTCTGATTGTTTCACACTTGATACCCACTTATATTGGGTGTATGTATATTTCTCATACATAATTATGTGATAGATTTATCCTTAATTTAAGGATACCATCTTTATAATGGATTTCATCTCAATTTATATTTCCATTGAGACTTCATTGTTGTTATGCGCCAATTCAATCTTATATAGTGTATATACTGTCCTTTGACATATTATATCATGAATTAATTTATTCTCATGATATTATAAAGTTATTATTAAATTTTATTCCGCAATTATTTGTATTCAAGCGTCTCTCATTTTGTTAAAAACTCTTTAACAAAAATATCGTTTTAAATGTTTTAAAGATTTATTATTCTAAATCTTTACCTTTAATGTCCATTTTTTCAAAATGGTTTTCAGTATTTATTTATATGGACATTAATTGTTTAAAATTATAATTCCATTAAAAGCTTCAAAGTGGTATGGGACACTTTGATTCAAAAATCTCTTTTAAATTGTTTTTGAAAATGGATTGATTAATTCAATATCTTGGAATTACTTATTGTGATTGAAAATGAAATGTTGTTATTGAAATGTTTATATTTGCAATATTTTATGTGTAATGATGGTACTTGGAAACTTTACGGGTGGTTACGTGATAAACCATATGACGTGTGGTGCCGTGAATACCAGGATGGGTGGTTACGTTATAACCTCCAATGCATTGGGTATGGAAGTCGGCCGTATTGCTATTCCATTAAGTATGTGTGGAAGTCGACTATATGTTTATTCCATTTAAGTATGTTTATGTCCCAAGTTACCTTTATATGTTATGTGTTATTTATATGGGTTTTATGGTAATCGTTTGGTTACAAAATGGTAAGTAATGGTCTTTTAGTCAGTGAAGAGTTTTTACGACTTCATAAGGGTGAAAAGTATTACTTTGGTAATGTATTCATGGTTTACTTTTTGTTTTGAAAAACTAAAAGTTTTCCTTCTTTGTGTATCCTTTAATGGGCTTTTTATGCTCATCCCAAGTTTTTGAAATGTTTTCCACAGGACTTAAAGATGAATAGGGTCAATGATGGGATCAAAGAAATACATGCTATCTAAAACATGGAACTAGACATGTTTCTTTTTATGTTTTTTTTTATGTTATGGAAACTTAGTAGAAGTGTCTGCTATGTAATATTTTGAGATGTAATAGTTTTGACCTAATTATCTAAAACTATAAACCTGAAAAGATCCTCAATGTGAATTATTCATTTAATTCAATATTAAGCAAGGTTTAAGTTCGAGGCCTTATAGAAACACTAGATACATTCATAAGTCTTACATTACATCATAATGTAAAACAAAACTATAACAAAATATTGTCTTCATATACTCTCATACTATCCCTATAGGTTATTCATAATATACTTCTTCACATCCTGGAAAAAATTAAAACATAACAAGGGGTGAGATCAGATGCTCAGTAAGGATAACAATATAGCAGATGCTTTCATAAATAAACATTTACAATTAAGGCAATATATAACTAAAAAAAGCCTTTTAAACTTGAACATCAATATAATATGACAAAAATAAAATGAAATAATTCCATTTACTAATTCACATGGATATTATACTAGTCGAATAATCACATGAAATATCAATAACCACTTTCATAATGATGGAATGCATAATGGCAGACTATCCTAACCACGTAGCCAAGGCCTCATGCCAAGACTACAAATAAGATTTTGTCAAGGCCTCGTGACAAGACACTAGTTTGTCTCATGATACCTACTGATGCATCGAGGAGGTATAGCGGGCTCCACCTGTCCCTTATTAAGTCTAATGCATTTCTCATATGAATAGGTTTAAACATATCATAAACCATAACATAATAGTATCACATAAATCATACATAAATGAAACATAAAATTTCCTCATTTCAATCACAAGATATCAATACAACACATTGATATAATAAAAACATTATCAAAACCATTTTCAATAAAAAAAAATAAAAGAAAATTAAATCTTGGTATTTATTTTTATTTAATAAAAGTTATGGCTTGTAGAGGAAGCCAAAACTCAAATAATGGTCACGGTGGTAGAGAAGTCGTTGTCACCTCATACGTACGACAAAAAAAAATTCCTATTTTTCGTTTAGTAAAACACTTCGTATAAAAATATTCCTTTTGAATAAATTTAAAAGTCAAAGGGGTTTATACACTGTATAAAAGAAATTTGTGTATAAAACAAAATATGCCTCAATGAATGGAGATTGAGATGAAGTCCCTTACAAAGATCATTTCTTAATTAAAATAGATCTATTATGTGTATTCACTATAAGTACAAATAAAGAAAGTAAAAATACAAGATAAGACATAATATTATCATGACATAATTTGAAACTAGGAGATTAACCCAAATAACGGAAATTGGGTTATGAAGTTCCCTTACCTCGTGTCCGACTTGACTCGATCATTCTTTAATCTCATGAATAATAAACTAAAGTTAATATGAACTTTTTAGGAACATTTTTCAAGTTTATTATTCCTTTTATATCACTTATTACCATTTTATGAACATTATGTAGTTATTTATGTTAATAACGATCATTTTGTCGATCTTTGGTACATAAGTCAACAATAAACTTCTTATAATTACAAGTTGTTCATGTGTTAAAATATCCATTATATCCAGAATTATATTCATGATTTAGATATGATATATATCATATATATCTAGTATATACATGAATTTATAATATTAAATAACATTTAGAGGTAAGAAATGAAATGCACCATTCATGGAGACGGTAAGCCATACGTACGCATGAACGCTACTTTCATGTCTATTTCTTATTTAATTGAATAAAATCCTAATTATATAAAGGTATATTATAATTCCAGTATAATATCATATATAATATCATTTAATCCATCCTTTATATGTCCCACATATGGCATTAACGATTCAAATCACTCTGAGGGGGCGGTAGTCCGCATTTCCAAAAATGAAATTATCGTATTTACCCATAATGGAAGTCATAAAGGTATGACATAAATGAGAAATACAGAAGCATAAGGAGAAAATAAACATAATATATATCATATATAAATATAGTGACATCTTAATGTCCACCATGAGAGGTTTTAAAAGAAGATTGAACAATCATCATTTCGTGAGGCAATATTTGACCACCCACAGAAATAGTATGTTGATTAACCATTAGACAAAGGTGTGTGTAATTTTAAATAAAATAATTCTCATAAAAACATCCTAGTATATTTAAGATACTGTTTTGGTTACAAAATAATGAAATAAAAAGATTTTAGGGGGTTGGAGAAGGAAAATAAAACAAAAGAACATAAGAGAAGACATTACCTTAAAATCGGGTAACTCTTTTTTGATTTGAGCCAAAGGCTTATTTGGGAAGACTTATGCCCAAAGTGAGGCTTCTAGGAGTAATATTGGTAAGTTGAGAGAGTATTTGGGCACAAGTTGGCTGAGAAAAATGTCTTTGATGGTGTGAATAAGGTGGTAGAGGTGGGGGCCTTTTATAAGAGGAGAGGAGGGGCACTCTTGGAACGTCATGAAATGTTACATTATTATGAAATGATTTTCGGATTTTAAAGGTCCCAAAATGATATATTTCTAGGATAAGGTGATAAGGGTTCTAAATATACTCATCCAATAGGTTTTTTACAAGTTTATGTCTTATATTTTACATTATCTTTTCATTTTATTTAAATCGTTAATTAATGAGGTAATCGCTGCATCATCATTGTGTCATAAAAAATTTAATTTATTTAATGTCTAAAAATTATAGAAAAATTACCATGATGTAGTAAATCTTATTAAATTTCCAATGAATATTTATAGTAAAAAATTTACCTTATATAACCCCATGTAATAATTGTTTTAGTAAAACAACACATGTTTGTGATAATTTTATTTTTACATTAAATAAAAAGTTATTAATGTCATTTTTTTTACCCAAGTGGCTCCATGGAGTCCCCAAGTTGACCCATGGATGGTCTTGGTCGTCCATGACTCATCCAATAAGTTTAGGACAAGTTTCAAGATATTTTTATATTTTTATAATATCATTTTTACATTAAATTTCACTAATTACCTTTAATCGCGATTAATAAAACATAAAAGTTACTATTCACCAAAAAAATTATTTTAATCCCATTGAACCAAATTTTACTTCCTAATGACAACAATGTATGTCAGATTTTTGAAAATAAAATCATAGAAGTGGTAATGTTTCATTTACACGAAAAAGTAGTTATTAAACTACCACTTAGTGGATTCACTATTCATCAAAAATTGAAGTTTTTCAGAAAAATACCAACAATCCACCCTAAGATATAATTGATATTTAGAATTAAAAAATGGTGTCTATTTTAAAAAATTGAAAACATATAAGTTTTTTTAATTAATTTAATAATTAATTCCCGCTGTCACAACAAATAGCGTGTTTATAAGAAGAAATATATATCAAAAGATTGACAATTGTTTATGTACAATTTCAAAGTGAAATTAATTCTAATGACCACCATTGGAGAAAATGGTAAAAATATATTTTAATTATAATTTAAAACCACTCAATATTATAATTTATCATTATAAATTATTTTGATTAAAAAATTTGTTTTTATGTATTTTCTCTATTCAAAGAAAATTGGAAGTTCTCTAAAAATTACAAAAAATTCAACTTAGGATAATTTAGATATTCCAAATACAAAAATGAAGTCCATTTTGAAATATAAAATTTATATAATTTCAAAAGGTGGGTATTACTATTCATAACTGTTACTTTGATTGGTTGTGGTGTGTGTTAGAACTCGAAGTTGCCTACAACACACGCCACTGTATTATTTAAAGAGAAGCGTACCGTGGATGCTTAGGGTGTTACAATTCCTCACAAACATATAATATATTTTAATGTTTTAAAATAACTTCTTTAAGAGTTTGAATCACTTCCCCATATGGAAGGGTACTATTTTATTATGTTCTTCCATTATCCTTATAAAATAATTACCATAATTCTGATTTGGAAGAAACCATGGGAAAAAACAATGGAAAGATTGGTAGTTTTGGTAATTTTAATACAAAGTCTAACACCAATGTTTGGGAAATAATAAACAATTCCCCACTCATTTCCTATATAAAAACACCCATGATCACATTTTTCATCAATAAAAATCCTTATATAATGTACTTACTATTTCCACCCCTCTCTGTATTCCTCCAAAGGTACCACTAAGATCTCAAGAATCTGTTCCTAATCTTTTTGAGTCACTCACTCATGTAAGGGATCCACACCTTCATGCAATACATATGTTTTTATTTTCTAATAACACTTTTAAAGGGTAAGTGTGGACTCTCACAAAACCACCAGATTCAATCCGTCACCAGAATTTCAACATACAACATTAAAATTTCAAACAAACACTGAAACCAACCCGATCTGTACCACCATTACTGCTTTCCAAAAAACGCATCATTCAAAATTCAAAAACCATCAAACATACACGTGCCGACCTCAAGAATCACAACCTTCACACCAGTCATCCTGTAGCTGAAGGAACCCTCACTAGACATCGACATCACCAACTCCGTCCATCACCGCATTAACACTGACACCATTGTCTATATCATCATCGCCACTCAACACCTTCGTTCATCAGCACTGTTGTCGCTCGAAGCACCATACCATAATTCCAACGTCGACCATCAGAAAAATGAATGTTTACCACAACATCGAAGGAGACACCATCATCCACCAACATAGAAACCACGAACAATGGGTGCACGATAACCAAAAAAGAAATCTGAACAAATCGAACCTCATATTAGGCCTCCGAGAGCAACACACGCTGATGTGACCACCGTCTTTAGCCTTGAGCCCCAAAAGTTGGTGACTGCCTGACTGAGTCAGAAAACCACAAGAACCCTCCAACACATCGTAAGATGAAACTCTCGAAAACTTGGAAGGTCCCAACGAAAACCAGTGATCCATTGAAGAACCTATTCTATGAAGAGAATACTAGAAGTCATTCGGTCGATGCAACACCATCGCTACTGCTATCCATCGCTCAACACCAACACTGCCCTTTTCCATCACAAAAACACCCAAAGAAACACAAAACCCTCACCCGAGCACAAGAAGCATCATAAGGAGCCTCCTCCACATCGCAACCCACACCCAAAACCTCATAAGATTCAGTGCTCCCAATAGACCTGGATGGAAGCAGAGATCCTAGAGGCCAGAGAGAGTGCGAGAAGAAGGGCCATCCCAGAAAGCCACTGAGCATAGTGACAAACACCACCAAAAATAAACAATCCAATCCGAAAAAGGGGAAACGAAGGGATACTAGAAAGAAACACCACGACGAGATAAAATCCTAGAGAGGAACCCGGGACTAAAACCCTAAACCGGGGAAGAAAGGAGCCGCCGATAAACCCTCTTTCACCTAACCACTTAACCCAAATCCTCAATTTATCCATCGCTCCATATCCGACCTAGAGAAGAACGATGGAGCACGAGGACAGAGCACAAAATAGGTAGCTGAGGATAAAGTAGTGTTCCTTCACAGAGCAAGTGAGAGATAAGGAAGAACATAAGGGAGCGGAGTGTTGGAACCACTTCCGCTGGGGAGTGATCAAAACCCTATGAGGGTGAAGGAGAGACGAGAGCCCGAGAGCATCCCCTATGAATGAGGCGACACCCCTTATTATCCACACCTTCTCTTCTTTATTGAACTTTATTTATTTTCTTATTCACTTTATTTCCAGTTCCGAATTTTTTAAAATGTATTTTTATGTCCCTATTATTCCCCATTTTATGTCTAAATTCTTATATATCCCTTTCTCTCTTATTAACAAACTTTATGATTTTTTATGTGATGTCGTTATGATATCAAAATTTATCCATGATTTTCCATTCCAAAACAATTGTGTAATCAATACCAAACTCATTTTCTATCATGGATTTTAAACTTTAGACATGTATAATTATTTGAAATGGGACTTAAAAGAATGTATTCATCACTCCATGAATGTGGAATAAAATATTATGATGAATGAATTCATGTTTTATGATCTATGTGGCACACATAAGAGTGAGAATAAAATGAAAGTGATGGGTGCACCTATAATTATATAGTGCTCAACTTAATTGGGTAATGTTTTGTCACAGGAGATGTAAATTTGGGATAGGGAGTTAACATAATTAATTTTTGGGATTTTTTACATCATTATGTATTGAAATTTATCCTTGACCTATGTTTATGATCGAATGTTTTAAGTTGTTGACACATTTCCCTTGATTCTTTTATATTTTCCATGATATATCATTATTCATTCTCATGATTCCTACTAATTTTTTGACCCATTTATATTCCTATTTTCTGAAATGTATCACTCTATTTTTTCCATGCTTATTGTCTTACTAGGATGTATAGCCCACCCCTTTCTTATGTAAATCCCCTAGTTATCTGTTAAAGTTTTAAAAACCATAGAATTTTAGAATCATATTAATAATGTTTTCAATAATATTTTGGTGTCCCATGTTTAAGATGTAATGTAAGGTACCTAATTTATAAATAAACTATACTTCTTGATATTCATAGTTGTATTACGTGTAAAAATATATAATAAATAATTAAATAAAGTGTAATAAATTTAAGAGTTGTTTTAGTTTGTACCATAGTAAAAGGTTAGTTATTTGTGGGATTAGAATTAAAAAATTATAGAGAAATCCATAGGGGTAAGACTAAATATAAGAAAACATTGAGTTTTTTTAATTATTATCAAGTTATTCATCAATACAATTAATCCATATATGTATACTATTTGTGGATATGGTTCTAGAACAGATGTACCTATGGTTACAACTCTGAAAAGGTGTATTGGGTCTGACTTAGAATAACCTGGTACATGCCAATAGACCTTAATATGCACCATGTTTTACACTCTCGGGGGATATTATTTGTTAAATTTGTAAGCTCATTACAAACCATTATTAAGTGGAAAAATACCCATAAGAATTCATGTTTGGAAATAGATCATTAATAACATTAGTTGATTCAGAGAAATTTTAAGTTACAGAAATACATGTAATTTATATGCTATCTCATTAATGTCATCAAATTACATTTCATCCATTTTACAAATAAAAAAAACATCCATAATTTCCTTTTTATTGCAGGAAATGTCTATATAAAGAATTAATCATGTAAAAAATCAATGTGAAGGTAAATACGATTTTTTCCCAATGAGATGTCCAACCCAATAAGAACATGAATCAAAAACACTATAAAGATAATCCATCAGATTTATCGAGTTATACTTATAATCCTAGATCAAAAGGATCACCAAAATATACCTAAGAATGAAAAGTCTATGATTGTTTCCATTATGGGTAAACGTCCTTGGAATTTCAATAGATCATTTTATACCTTAATTATGGAACAATTGATCAACTCCTTTGAAAATATCTTCTCTATTCATCTATGTATTGAGAAAGAGAAGATTATTCTAGATGTTTATAATATGGATGGATAATATGATTAGTGGTTTAAATTGACAAAAAGGTGAATCCAGAGAAAGATATCGAAGTAATGGGGTGGATGGAATTCTAGAATATTTTTTTGAAAAATATGTTCCTCACACTATCTAATATAATATGGAAATGTAATTCCTTAACCTCAATTAATAAGATGAATAATATATCCTATTGAACTAGGAAGAAATCACAATACATTAAATATACACCTTTATATTTTTTGTTACCCCCAAATTCAAATTTGAACACTTCTTTAATGGGAGAAAATTTAGTCTACGGAAATCCCTGGAGATCTATAAATTGTATAGGTATAACGAAATTTTTTGATGTCCACTCAAATTTGAAATTGATATTGGTGAATCTCAAGGGTATCTTGAGTATAAGAAGTGGAAGTGGAGTTTAATTTTTGTCTTCAGATGGAAGAATCAAATGTTTCCAAGAAATTTTAACATCCCACTTATAAAGGATGTGAAAAAAAGAACCCTAAAATTTTCTAAGGGGGATGAAGAAATAATTTGGTAGTGAAAAGTAAGGGAACCTAGATAGTTATTTCTATCTAGAGAAACATGATAATGTGATAGAAAAAATGAATGCTCAGATTAACCCTCATCACATTGTTCATTCTTAAAATCCCATAGAACCTAGACACATTGATAATTAATGCACTACGACACGGGTTTTTATAGACAACTAACAAAATCCAAGACCATAAAGGGAGAGCTTTTTTTTATCACAACCTGTGAGGTGGATCCTGAAAATGAAGTAGTGACATGTTAAATAATTATTCATTCATGCATAGGGGAATTTTTTCTTTGGTTCTATGAATTACTTCATATCAGAAATATTTAGTAGAACTTTTGAGACACCACTACAAAGAATGGATGTAGAGTTATTAGTGAAAGTAGAAAATGTGGAAATTATTGTATCCCAAGTATATCACTACTCTCTTATCACAATTTGTGTTCTAAACATCACAGAAAACTTTATCAAACTCTATTTGGTGGAATTTTATGCAATTATGGGAAAGGATTATCTTTCCCTATATAGATCCTATACAATTTTATACAAGAATGAAATCACTCTTTGTATTGCATATCATCCCATGATTCTATAAAAATGAAAGGTTGGAGATGAATCTTAATTATCTCCAACATCTCAATCATGGATATTATTCCCTTATAAGAAATCATATCTAGCTCAAATTATTGAGTTTAATGAAATAATTATCCTTAAAAAACATACTAATTTTTAGGGAATAAAGAGATGTGTTTCCAGTGAAATTTCATTGTCTTCCTCCTATTTGAGAGGTAGAATTTTTCATTGATATTGTACCAGGATAATTACCATTATCCAAGACTCCATAGAGAATGGATGTTGGGGAACATAAGGAGATAAATAAATAACCACAAGATGATATGGATAAATGTTTCATATTCCCAAGTGCTTCACCATGGGGTGAACCAGTCCTCTTCGATAAGAAAAAGGATAAGTCAATTTGACTTTACATTGATTATCATTCATTAAAAAGAACATAATAAATAAAGTATCCAATTACTTTGATTGTTGAGTTGTTCAATATGCTACGTAAAGTACAACACTTCTCTAAGTTGGACCTATGGATGGGATATTACCATGTTCTAGTGATGAATGTTAATATCCCCAATACTCATTTTCATACAATGTACGAGCACTCAGAGTCCATAGTAATTCATTTATGACTCACTAATGATTCAAAAATATTCATGTAATTTATTAATACAATCTTTATATTTTACAGGTACTAATTTCTAGTAGTATTTATAAATGATATTATAATATAATCCAAAACCATAGAGGATCATGAGGAGTATTTGGGAACTATACTAAAGACCTTGTGAAAGGATAGATTTATGAAAATTATAATAAATGTGAGTTATGGATAAAGGAATTATCATTATTAGGTAATATCATCACATGAAATGGAATATATTTGGATCCTTCAAAAATTGTAGAAATTCAAGGATAGATGAGGCCAATATATTTGATAGATATCCATAGATTC
Source organism: Viscum album (assembly GCA_963277665.1). Classification (NCBI taxonomy): domain Eukaryota; kingdom Viridiplantae; phylum Streptophyta; class Magnoliopsida; order Santalales; family Viscaceae; genus Viscum; species Viscum album. Next base: position 1,682,242,782 of record OY728135.1, read on the forward strand.
CTTGGATTAGTTGGGTATTATCATCAATTTTTATGAAATTTCAGGTGATTGTCAAACCCTCCAACCAAGATAACTCTTATGGGAGTCATGTCTTCTTGGAATGATAAACGTGTAGTGAGATTCAATGTTTTGTAGAATGAGTCTTATCACTACACCTATTCTCACATTGCAGAATAGTGATGTGTTTTTTGTTGTATTTATAAATTACTCGTAGAAGGGATTGGGTTGTGGGTTAATATAGAATGAAAAAGTCTGAGAATATGCTTCAAGGCAGTATAAATTTCATGAAAATAACCACCCAACACATGATCTGGAGTTGGGTGCAGTGATATTCTCTTTAAAACATGATGGAATTTCCTCTTTGGGGAAAATTTTCAAATATACAAGGATAAAAAATTATAATGTTTATATTCATGTATAATGATCCGAATTTTCACCAATAAAGATCGTTGGAGTTGATCAAGAACTATGACTACTCAATACACTACCATATTGTGAAGGAAAATAATGTTGGGGATACTAAATGTATAAAGGATCCAGTAATTCCATTACTGATAAGAATTGGTCGGAATCTGATCTTCTTAGTTTTGAAAAGGATGGACAAGGGAATCATAAAGGATGTAACATCATCTAACCCTTGAAAAGATATTTCTTAACACTCCATTTATGAAAATATAAATGATTCATGGGGAAACAATGTGGTAATTGATAAGAATGCGGAAACTATCATAAGAGGGAGACCCTAAATGTTTAATGTTAACGAAGAAGGAATTATGAGATTTGGGTCAATAATATGTTTTTCATTGAATCCTATGCTAAATATGGAATTGTTTTCTAATTCACATAGATCAATATTATCTATCCACCTATGAATCACAAATATGTATCGAGATATATTAGATAACTATTGGAGGGACAATATGATGAAGGAGATTGCAGAATATACATCAATATGTACTATATGTCAGCTTGTTAATGTGGAAAGGGAAAAATACATGGGAATGATGAAACCATTACCCATACCTACATGGAAATGGGAAACCTTCATCATGGAATTTGTGACTGGTCTTCCAAATACATTAAGAGGTAATAATTATATATATATTGTGGTGGATTGGATTACAAGGACTGTAAAATTCATTATGATTCAATAGGGTTTCTCCCTGGATCAACATTCACAGATATACATAACATATGTCGTAAGGATGAATGAAGTAACACTATCAATTTTATTTGATCAAGATCCAAAATTTGCCTCTATGTTATGGAAGAGACTCTAGTATTCTTTGAATTATAAGTTGATCTTAAATGCAACCTATCACCCTCAAAATAATGGCCAATATGAGTGTACTATCCAGAAACATGAGGACTTGTTGAGATCATTATTAATTGACTTAAATGGAGGATGGGATCAACAAATTCCAATCATTAACTTCTCTTGTAATTTTTTTTCCAATAATGCATCCAAATTGATCCATATGAATCCCTTTAATGTAATAGGTGTAGGAAATCCGTGTTTTGGGATGAAGTTGGGGAAAAAAATTGGTTGGTACATAAATTTCAAAGGAAATGGTGGAAAAGGTAAAGATCATTCCATTGAAAATCAAGGCTACTCAGAGTCAACATAAGAGCTAGGATGAAAGTAATTGATGCGGCCTAGAGTTTCATGTTAGATACATGATATTCCTTCACATATCTCCATGGAATAAATTGAAGATATTTGGGACTAATGGAAAGCTTATTCCATGACACATTGTTATCTTTGAGATCCTTAATCACATTGGAGTAGTGGCTTATCGACAAGAACTTGGACCGAACCAATATAATGTACATGATATATTCCATGTATCTATTTTGGTAAAATACATTCCAAATCACTCAGAAGTACTCAATCTATAGGTTATAACATTTCATAATGACTACTCATATGAAGAGTAGCCGATGAAGTTCAAAAATCATATAGGAAAATATCTATGAAATATTCCAATAATCCTTTCCAAAGTGTTGTAGAGAATCCAAATGTTGGAAGATGCAATGTAGGAAATGGATGATGTTGTGAAACATATTTACCCACATCTGTTTTATTATGAGAAATGAATATTTTAAGGGCAAAATATCTAAATGGAGGAAGATTTTAATGACCCGAAAGTTTATAAAAAAATTTCCCATGATATTTAATTAAATATATTATTATGTAATATGGTAAAATAAAACACATGAAATTATTTTTTTAACTAAATCATATTAGATTTAAATGAATGTTATAAAACTTTACCAGTAGTAAAGTTTTCATTGAATTGTGATCACATGATTTATATAAATATAGAGTTTTACCAAAAACAATTGACCTAGATAAATAAGTGATTGCCTCAACTAGTAGGATCATACTATATGAACCCCATTTATTTAATCTTTTGAGGGAGATAGAATCACTGGGATTTTCCCTTGACCAAACCAAATCTGAGATACATTAACTTATTCATTAGTGAAACCGTTTATGGGAGAAGTTCAAGCTCATTAATATCATGACCCAAACCATGTTTGCTGAACCACCCCATGAAAGTATCAACATCATGAACCTCACTCTTAGTGAGATTATAGTCTATTAAAGGGATATGTTTCAATACCTGAACAATATGATTATATATATATAATATTTCATAGAAAAATTAATATATTTTAATTTTATTATTTTTTATAAATAATTTTTATTTTGATACAATAAAACACATATAGTATTTTTAGACAATATTTAAAATAAAATAAAGAATTTTTTAATGAGATAATGGTTTTTTGAAATAAATAATATTTTAATAAAATATTTTTATTAAATAATTTTTGTCAAATAGAACTTATCATATAATTTTTTTGAATTCAAATGTAATTTCTTAAGGGTTTGAAAACAATTATTGACAAAACACATCATTTCTAAAGAAATGATGATTTTTATTTTTAAAAGTTAAAATAAATATACTTAAATTTCTTTTAGATAAATTGAATATTATTTTTGGAACCAAAAAGTCGATATTATCGAATAATGAATTTTTCATAATTTTATGAGACAGTCAAATTTTCAAGTGAAAATTAGATACAATATAAATATAGTTCATGTTTTATGAAATAATAATCACCCATAAGTGGTGTAATAAATATTATAAATTAGATTTAAGACCAAATATATTTTTCTCCATTTATATTGGTTAGATTTCAGGTTTACTTGGTTAATTTTATAAATACATTTTTATCCTCTAAAATATATAATATATTTTAAGGTTTAAATATCATTTTATTAAGACTATGACTCACTATCACATAAGAAATTGTATTATATTATTGAGTTAGTTCCTTGGACACATAAAATAATTAAATCATCTCCCATTTGGTTGAAACTGTTGGCCAAAACCATGTGATGGTTTGTGGTTTTGGTTATTTTATTATACAATGTCCAAACCCTATGTTTGAGAAATAATAACTAAATCCCCATTCATTTACTATATAAACCCACACCATATACCATTTATCATCACTAAAAATAATTTTAGAACATAAATAATATTTCCTCCCATTTTTAGAGACCTCCAAAGGAGCCCCAAACTATAAATAGTCTCCTCCCAAGCATTTGGAGTCACATAGTCAAGTATGGTATCCTCACCTTCTATTCTTTATTCATGTTTCATTATTATATTTTGACTTCAATACCCAATTACTAATGTTGGTAAATGTATTTACATGTAGATTTTACTTCAAATTTTATGTAAAAATTATAAGATACCCATATTTCTCCCATCAATCAATTTATGAATTTTTAAGTGACATTGTTATGATTTTAAAATCTCAACATGATTTTCAATGAAAATACAAGTGGGTATTAAATACCATACTCATTTTCTAATAAGGCTGTTCACCTTTATACACATTCACATATTTTACATTTTAATTAAATGTATTTATTTTACACTCCTTTACCATGTAATAAAATATAATGATGAATGAATACATGTTATAAGATCTATGTGGAATAATTATGCCTGGCAATGAAATGAATATGGATGGTGCGCCTAAAATTATATAGCGCTCCAACTCATTGGGAAATTTTAGTCTCATGAGACATCATTTTGGGATAGGGAGAAATTGTTATTCCTTTATGTGACTTTTTACATCTAGATTTCATGGTATTTATCCTTGAACTTTTTTTATGATGCAGTGTTTTATGTTTTTCAAAATTTATAATGTTTCATTTTTTATTATTATACTTTAAAAATGATCATTCTCATGATACCTACTCCTTGTATGCCCTATTGATATTAATATAGTCTAACATGTATTATTATCTTATTTCATGTTTATTATATTACTCAGATATATAGCTCATATGTTTCTTTTGTATTTCCCTAGGTTATAACATGCATTTTTAAAAGCCATGGAATTTTAGAAGCATGTTAAGGGGTTTTCCTGTAATTTTGTTTTATCCCATTTTCAAGAAGATATGTAACATACCTAATTACCAAAGAAACAACGATTTTCAGTTTTCTGGGTGTATAATGTGTAACCATATGGATTAAATCATAAAATTATGTATAATTAAGGGAATGGTTGACATAATAAATATAAATGAATAAATATAATGCATTTACCAAAAAAATATTATTTTTCTTGGTTCACCACAAAGGTCAAATATGACGAAAATATGATAATAGTGCATTTATGTAACATGAATTAGTATTGTACACTATATGTGTTACAAAATTTTATGATTGGCTACATTGTTGATCTGAGGGTCACTCCTATCTTTTACCCTTTGTACACTAATTTTGTGAGGGCTTGGTCAATTTATAGAAATCTGGACCTCATAAATAGTTTATATACTTTAGGGTCACTTGATGATCAGTATTGGTAGTTGAGATTCCTTTCATTTTAATATTTATGTATATGAAAAAATAATATCCTCATTCAATGCACTCATCTTCTTCATGTTAGATAATGTCAACATCATATGGGCAGTAGAATCTTGTGTGTTATTCTTTCAGTTCCATATGAATTTATGAAAACTCTATGACGATTAAATAAATTTATTAAAACATAATATTAGTAAAAAAATTATTTAGATAATTGTAATTATGAAATTGAATTATATTTTTTTATCCTTCTTTTAGAACATTATGTACTTTTGTAATACCACATTCTTATATGATCCTTATCTCTTGAACTGAACCTAATATAGAAATGAAATCATTTGATTGGATATTTAATTCTTCTTGTGTAGAATATATAATAATATGATCAACCAATGTTCTTAATTTCCTATTTACAACCCATTTATATTAATATGATCAAATTCCATCATTCCTCGTAAATATTGTAATTAATTATATAGATATATATGAAAAAACCCTTTTTCATTGTGGTTGAGATTAATTTTAAATTTTATACACCCTAGAGATCATTATAACACATCCACATTATTTAATTTAGTTTTTATGTTAAAAAATGAGTTAATCTCCAAAATATCAATACACACATCCTTCTGTAAAATTAAAATTTAACTCCAAGAAAATAAAATAAATAAGACTTCATTGAATGGATTTATACATCATTGTGTGGTCTTCTTATTTCTTACCTTGATCATGGAGTGTTAAACTTCTCCATAAAATTTTTCCCATCCAATTTCAAGATCAGTTATTTTTTCAATATATGTTAAATTTAATTTAATGAGTTTCATAATTTGATACATCCAACTAATCTCAATTGATTAATACAGAAATAGTGTTCTTATTCTTATGTGGATTAGTGATTATATAAGAACCAATTTAACTATTTATCTCATTGGATTCATTAAGGCCTTTAGTATTCCCATATTGGGTATTTAAAATATCGCAAATGTACTATATAATCTTTAAACAACCTCTTCTATGTAGTGATTATGATCATCTCATTATTTTACAATCATCATAAAATTATCAGGCCCATAAGAATGAATATCAATTAATTTTATAATATCATGGGTTTTCATTATAAGAATGTATGATCTATAAATTGTATTTTATCGATGATATAGATTTCTATTTTAGATCTTCACAACATGGTTTACAAATTCACCTAATGACCAACACTTCTCCTCAAACCATCATCGGATAAATCCTGAAATCTCACTAAAAACCCTTATAAATTTTCCAAAAATATCTTATAAACAATTAAAACCATAGAAACATTGTATAGTTTCTAAAATACATATGTATTTAGTATAATTTATTTATTTTCCTATATTGAAATATTCTTGGAATATCATACAAATCTCCGAAATTTGTTATGTATAAAACAAACATCAATTCATTTTCATTTTTTCCTGTTCAACAAATCATCCACATCTTCTCAAAAATATTAATATTCCTATGAGAATTGGAGAAATTTTTTGGAATTATTTCACTGAATAAACATTAAACATGGTCACCGTGTCTTATTCATATTCACCATGGTGTGGTGATTTCTTTTATTACCAAACTGTACCACTATTTATGGATTTTTCATGTTTTAATGATGTTGAATATTCCTACTACTTCTAGAATTTTTAAAAATATATATTTATCCTCTTTTAAATACCCTAATCTCCTAATCCAAAAAATCATAACTTATTAGTCCCTAATAATTCTATTGACACCATATTAAACTACTAATTACTTTTTTATCATAATAAAAAAATGTTCCTGACAATATAATCTTATCATAAAATATCAATTCCATATATCATCTGTATCATGTATTCAATTTTTTTAAAAAATAAGACTTATTTACGTCTATAAATCAATATTTTAATTATCTATAAAAAATACAACACCAAAACATATTTACTTTCAACATTCCCTAATTTGGTTTTTTTGAAATACTACCATAAATGCATCTCCCAACTATGATCCCTTGATTCACCCCTAACATCAAACTGAAAAGGTTTTTCAGATCTATACTTTATTTTCATTTTTATCTCCATTTCTCAAAAAATAATTACATAAAATATTTCTAATGTTCTCTAAAAATATCTATTATGAATAATATTATTTTACTCCACTCTAAAAAATATGATATATAGAGTTTATTCTCCTTGTTTGTTATGAATCTCTTCATAGACCAAATGATATTAGGATCTTAAAAACTCTTCCAATTATTCCTATGTTATTAGAATTTTTTTCCCTTTATAACATTAAATTGTTAAGAGTAAAAAAAATTTAATTTATCTCTCCACTCTTTTATCACTTTTTTATAACATTAGTTGGAGAGAAACTCCATATTTTCACATCAAATTTTTTCACTTGATGATACATATGTTAAATAACTAATATTCTATATTTTTAATTTTTTAGTATTTTAGAAACTCTCTATACATGAAATATACTCAAATATTATATTAGTATTGTTTACTAATTCATATTTTATTATTAAAAAAATTTATTAATCCCATTAAGTGGAAGGTCGGTGTAAGAAACTATAGTCTGATTCAACAACATCCAATATATCTGTGGAACACACTTACATTAGTAAACACATGTACCATGAGATTATCATTATCATTAAAATATCCTATTATCTCCAACACACTAACACCGAAACATTAGAAAATAAATAATTTGTTACACTTTTGTTGTAAAATACCTAAAAATGATCCAACTGATATAACTTTTCTATTTCAAAAATTTGATACCACTTGATAACGATGCATATGTTATCTTAAAATGTATTTTTTGTTCTTGTATGAGGGTATTATAACATTATATTCTCATATCAAAATCCTCATTTAATGTCTTCAACACTTTCCTCCTTGTATAGAGATAATAATCAATAATTTGAATCAAATTTTTGGTGTCTACATTTCCTTGAATCATCATCATAGAAATATTTTTGTAAAAACATAATAATTTATTAGTGTTTCTCATTTTTTTAATAATATTTTATTTTTAAAATACCTTATTTATATTTTATGTAAATTACATATATAAGGAAAATTTCTATTTTTTTTCATTTGTTCCAATTTAAAATAATTCATGAAACTACTTAAATATATTACAAATCACTTGAGACTCATAGAGAATTTGTAGACTCTTTTACTAAAATTAATTCAACCATGAACATTGGATATTTTCCAGGTTTACCAAAGCATTGTGATTCTCTCTAAACCAAATTGCACCTCCATGCATGTTGTATTCCATGTGTTATTTGTAAAATATGTCCCTAAAACTTCTAGAATTATGAAAAACAATATATATTTCCATTTTTTTCATATTCCTTCCACTCTACATAAAACACAATTTAAAAAATTTGGATTCATAAAAAAACATCCAGAAACTATATTTAACAACTCATTACATTCAGATTATAAGTGAAACTGCATCAAAAAATTCAACATCCATATATTATAACTCTTCCTTAAACATAAATTCTATATATAATATTTATTATTAGTTAATAGGCACCTAAGAAATATCTTCATCTCCATTATGAATAATTCTTATTTAACACCATATTTCAATATTTAAATTATTGAATAAAAAATATATCATAAAACAGAAATTTTGTTCAAAAATATATCTCAAAAACATTATTCTGATCTTCTTGAGGTTTCTTCATAGGATTTCATTCTTCAATATATTTACTTTTTCACCTAATACATGTAGGAATACATCATTCATATCGAAATGATTGGAAAGAGGTCAACCCTATGTTATATTAATATTCAAATACAAACATCAATTCATAAAAATGTATTAACAATAGATAATTATACAATATTTTTTAAATTAATAAAGTCTATATTTAAGATATTCTATTTTTTATTTTCTATATAAAATGTAAACAAATTTTCTTAAGTAAACTACTATCTCTGTCAATGTCACCAAATTTTATTTATTTATAATTATCAAGAGGTAACTAAACAATCTTATATAAGTGTAATTAATTTTTATAGATCAGTAACTAGTAGTACCCCATGTCATTTATTTGGGTATAACTATATTTCCTTATTATAATTAGATTCCACATTAATCTACCCATGTAAGATATCATTCAAGTGTGCCTTCTAATATTCCATAGGCTACCGACGAAAGGTAAGTGTAACATCCCAAGAAATTATAGAATAAGGATTTTTCATATATTTTAATTATTAGTAATTAAATAGTAATATTACTTTAAAAAATATGATCAATTTGATAGCATACCTGACATGTGAAAATAGGTTTCTCTAAAATATTATATTTCACACAAGACTGAGTAATATCAAAATATTATATATTATTAATATAATTATTTTAAGTTTTTGTTATCACATCTTTGTTAGAATGGTAGTAATTAATATTATTAACTAAATTATGAAAATAGGGTTTTCAAATTTATATATAATGATTAATTGGTTTACAAATTAATTTGAAATGAAAATAAAAACAAATTGAATATAAATGATGAGTTTTTATGAAGAACTATTTATGTGTGAATAATTATGTTTATAATACAATTAAATAACTCTTTTTGGATTATATTAATGAAATATAAATTAAATATTTTGTTAAAAATTAATATAAAATGTTTTCTTGACATGATATAAGAAGTAATTCAATTTTACAAATAAAAGGAGTATTTTTCAAAAATGACATTTTTACCGACTTTTGATGGAGAACCCATTTTAAATATAGTTTTTGTCACTTTTATATGTTTGATTTCATAAATTATGCCTCTTATTTTTAATAGGGGCATCAAAATTTTCTTTGGCTGAATTTTTTGTATTTTTCTGATCAAATTCATATTTTAATTAATAAAGAAAAAACTTACATTTTAATTCCAAACTGCCATTTCATCAAATTTATTTATATTGTAATATTATCCTTTTACATGGTTTTATGGTATAATTAGATGAATTTTTAATAATTTAATCTAGTTTAGTTCATTGGATTATTTTTTAAATTTAAACTAAATAGAAAAACTATGTGAATGTTTGAATATTTTACTTAAAAACCATGTTTTCTCGATCCATCTACAGGATTAGTGTTAAAACAAATTTAATAAATTCTTTTATTTTAATGTTCAAAAACATACATACATGGGTGTACTTAGTATGAATTTTTTTTTCCAATATGGTCAAAACAATTTTGGTGAATAGTAACTTTAGTATTTTTTACCACACTAAAAGGTAAATATGGAAATTAAAGGTAAAATTAACATTATAATACTCTAAAAGTACCTTATAACGTGTCCTAGTCTTATTTTATGAGTTATTATCCACAATAACTATCATTGGTTTAAAATTTTGGCCTTTGGAAGAAACTTTGGGTGTGATTATGACATTTATAACACTTAATTTTAAGTAAAGGCATATATATCGAAAATATGTGTCTTCTTACTAAAATAATTTTATTATGGGGATAAATAAGTGATATATTAAACTATAAATTGTACTTATAAAGTTAAAAATTTTATGTACAGTAAGGTAATTTATTTATGATTTTTAAGAATTAAATAATTAAATTTAATGATGAAAAAAGAGGATGTTATAAGAGATTTATTAAATTAATAATCAAATAAATGATATTAAGATATATAAAATTAAATAATATTATAAATATTTGATGTCATACATGAATTTTATAGACTTCTATGACATGTTAGTATTGATTTAATGCCGTTTTTTGAAGTATTCATGTTGTTATGATATTTTAAAAAGGTTATATAATGAATATTGTCAAAATTGACATAATTCATGGTTTTAAAATACAAAATATTAAAATTAAATGAAATAAAATTTATAAAAATATAATAATCGGCCCCAATGTTTATATAGCTCAAAATATTAAATTAATAACTCATTTATTTTATGTTTTTACATTATTTGGTAATTATTTGAACCCCCTAAGTGTAAATTACTTGAGTAAATGGTAAGAGATAAAAGTGGATAAAACAAAAGGATAAAGATTAAAAACGTTACTCAAAAATTGTCTAATTTTTATTGGATGATTATATTTAGACCCATAATATTCCTATCTTAGAAATAAATGAGTTTTTTCCCATTTTTAATTGAAATTAAATTTATATTAATTTAATACTTTTAATTATTCCAATGGTGCACCTCCCCTCTCCTATAAAAAGGCACACATTCCTATATACTAATCACACTTCAAAACACTTTTGGTTCAAACATTGTCTCCCAAAAAACCTTCCCAAAATCCATACCCACTTTCTTAAGGCCTTATTTTAAAATGAAAACCATGCTAGAGGTGTTAATTTGTTAAGAAATGTGATCACTCGAAGGAAAGGAAATGTATTTTTTTATGTATTTATATTTTATTTATTCTTCAATTTCCTTCAAATATTATTCTTCCATGATGAAATAATAACTCCAGTATTATCAGTATGATTTGATATTATTATGTTAATATCATCACCAAAATCCATCTCCACTTCTATTAAATGGAAAAGGAATTAATCATTCGTGTGTACGTGTGAACTATCATCTCGACGAACTGATCTAATTTGTTTTCCATAACCGTCTCTCATGACAGGTTATAATAATTTAATTAATGTTCAAATGTGACAATAATGAAATATTAATCATTATAAGATAATAATATATCAATTATATTATTAATTTACATTATCATAAAAATGGTAACGTCGTTCATGCGTACGTGTTAACTTTCACCTCCACGAAGCGATGTAACTCATTTTTATTAATTATATCAATTTTTTGATATATGTATATGAGTATATTTAAATTATTAATATTATATTAATTATTTTATTATAATTATTTAAAGATAAAATAATACTTATCTTCTTTCAATAATGATCAATGAAAAATATAAATTGTTACTCATGCGTACATACGGCTTACAGTCCCAATGATTCTAAGGATGTTCATTTTTCAAAACCATACTTAATGGATTAATTTAAAATTATAATTTATGTATAAAAATGATAATAATTTCATGAATATTATTTTAAAGATTATTTACTTTTGACCTTCTGGATTGTTGACATCATACCAAGTTAATTTTTGTCTGGATTACCGAAAATCGAAAAAACATCCGACACGAACTAAAATAATTAAATTATTATTATAAGATAGTAATTAATTATTTAAATAGAATAATTAACATTAAATGTTTCTAAATTAAGTAAAAATTAACCTATTTTATTATTCATGAATAATAACGAACATTCATGATGAATCAGACTCAATGTAATGGATTTATTCTCAATTTACATTCCATTGATACTTACTTGTTGTTATGAACTAATTCACTTTTATGTAGTATAAATATTTCCCATTGACATATTATATCATGAATCTTCTTATAACCATGATATTATATGTTTTTTATAATTTTATTATGTAATTGTTTTTATTTATTTATTTCTCAAGTGGTAAAGTACTTTTTAACTCAAATCATTATTTTAATGTTTTGATGATTTATTATTATAAATATTTCTATTTCATGTCCATGTTTTCAAAATGGATTTTATGAATGTATATATACGGACATGAATGTTTTAAAATGGTAAAATTTTAATTTAACACATTTTTTTTTCAAAAAGGGATCCTTGTAAGGTACTTCATCTCAATATCCTTTCATTTTGTTATATTTTTATGTTATACACCACCTTATTTTATACAGTGTATAATCAACACCTTTGAATTTTAATTCATTATAATTTTTTCAAAAGGAATATTTTTTATGAAGTGTTTCACTTTATTTATAAAAAAGTAATGCTTTTCTAACTTATGCTGATACAATGACTTCTCTATAACCATAACAGTTATATGATATTTGGATTAATCTATAGGCCTAAATATTTTTAAAAGGAAAAGAAATTCCTTATTCCCTTTTTGTGTGTGTTTGTATTGAAAATGGTTTGGAAAGTGTATTGACTATTTCAACATATTGGAAGGATTTCTTGTGATTGAAAATGAAATTATATGAGTTAAATGTTGATAATTTCAATATTTTATGTGTTATGATTATATAATGGAACATAGAAATTTGATGGATGGTTACATGATTAACCAAAGATGAGTGGTTACATGATAAACCAAAGATAGGTGGTTGCATTATAATCCAAGGATGGGAGGTTATGTTATAACCTCCAAAGCATTGGTTAAGGAATTCTGTAGTATGTCTATTCTATTTGTAATAGTGATATCTGTAAAAGTAGACCGTATGGTTATTCAATTTATGTATGATTATTTCCCAAGTAACATTTATATTTTATATGTTGATTTATATGAGTTTTATGATAATAGTTTGATTAGAAAAGGGTAATAAATGATCTTATATTTAGATAATTTAATTTACTACTTCTTAATGGTGAAATTTATTTTGTTATGATAAGTATTCATGGTTTACTTGTTTTTGAAAGGATAATAGTTTTTATACCTTGTGTTTCCCTTACTAATCATTTAATTCTCATCCCATGTTTTAAATTATTTTTTGTAGGTTTTAAGATAGGTAATGAAAAATAAGATGTCAGGATGATATAATTGAGGATGTGTCCTGAAAGGAAATCATGTTTTACTTTTAAAGGGTTTCCCTTGGTGAAAAAATGGATACTGTCTGGAAGTTTCCACTTTTATTTCTTATGGTTTTTGTTATGTAATAGTTATGGCATTATTCTATTAAACTCTAAACCTGAAAAAATCCATAATGTGAATGAAAATAAATTATTAGATTAAAATAAATATTATGTAATGATTAAGGACAGGGACTTATAGTTGGTATCTGAGGCCAGTTTAGATTACTTTATATTTTAGGGTGATATTTCTGCATAAGTTACAAGTTATATATAACCACAATGGTTAGAATTATATAAAGGCTCGTAGTTATTTTTGATAAATTGAATTTTCTTTAGATTACATGAATAGGTATATCTTTGCGTTTATCATCCTCATAAGATAATATATTATTATTTTATTGATATACTCACACAAAATATTTTTGTTTTAGTAAATGATGGATACAGTAGGCACCAAAGTAATAATGGATGTGAAGGAAAATGTGGTGGTTCAATGAATTAAAAACCAAATGAAATTGGATCTACATTGTGAAATCTTGTGGTTATTATAAACCAACTATTGTGAGTAATGATTAATAACTTAAACCTTGGTGATTTTTTAAAGCATCATATTAGAAAGAAACGAATCCCTATGGTATTTCAGTTAATAATGATCATAAAGGTAAGAATTTTTATTAGAATACGTGTTAAAGATGTGGAATAAAATTCCTAGGAAAATGTTTAAATGGAATGAGATAGTTTTGTAGATGTGGTAATTAAGTTCCTAATGAAATAACCAACCAATTAAAAAAGGTTGTGTTTTGTTGACTCCCTAAAAGGGAAAGAGGTTATTTATGTGTTATCAATAGAATGTTTTAAATGTGGAGAGTATGGTCATTATGAAAATATATTTCCTATGAATAATGTTTGGGAATTGGATCAGAAGGACCGTATGAATATATTTTTAGAAATACCCAATGCCATTAAAATTAATGGTGAGGAAACTGAAAAAGACATATGAATGGTATTGATTATTTCTTGACTCATGTTTTGAAATTATTGAATCATTGGACATGATTCATGTAATTTTTGTAGGAAATAAGTATTTAGGAATAAGATTGAAAATTCTGGTAAAGGTAATATAAAAATCTTGAATGGTTAATAATTTTACATATAAGGGATTTGAGACTTATCTTTGATATATAAGTGAAAAAATGTTTAAAAGTATTAATGATCTTTTAATGATGAAATTAATTTGGAAGACATTTTCTAGTATGTGTAACTCTAAAGTTTGTTATGTGAAAATGTTATTTGAGTAAAAATTATCTTTTATTAAGTGGGCATAATTATAAAGGAATAAATAAACATTAGGGTCTACATGATCTTTATTTTGAGATAATTAAGGGATTTTACATTTTGGGATTAAAAATGAATGTCATGAGATATCCTTTGAGGTTAAAATATTTTCTTGTAAGTTTTAAGAATTTTAGGTCATTTGGGACTGTTATAAGAGTTACAATAATTATATAGTTTAGAGAAAAGGAAAACTAGTAGGAAGGATAACAACCCATCACATCTGACAAGCCTGCAAGAATCAAACCCACAACTGAATGAAAGTAAATATTTATTTCCAACCATAGGCCTACGTGATGTCCCTTGTTAGTATGAATTTTTCTTTTTATTTAAAAAATTGTTGAAATAATAATATGTTGATTTTTTTAACTTATTTTTTATAAAATGTATTCCTTAAGTATTGGAAATTATTTGGGGATTATGTGATAAATGTTATGTTGGAAGATTCTCATTATTTTTGTAACATTATATGATTAAGGTAAATAGAATTATATGGGAATTTATTTGAGGAGTAATGGTAAAATTATATTTTGAAAGAATATATTATTTGTTATTGTGAAATATTGGGGAATTAGGTTATTTATAGAAATGATTAACCTATCATGGAGAATATTTGATTAGGAAATTACTTTTTGGAATGAGACATTAAGAGTGAATTATGTTATTTGGAGGTAAATGTTAAAAATTATCTTAGAAGTCTATGTGATCAAATAAATTTGAATTTTGGGTTTCAATTTTGGTTTGGATTATTTGATAAATTTTGTGGAATGTTATTTTTTAAATGGCCTATGTTGAAATTTTGATATTACAGTTTAATTTTGATGATTAAAAGTATTTTTTCATCATCAAATGGTTTATTCTTTTTGGAGAATTGTTTTATCATATCTTAAAAAATTATTTTTGGTTAATGTTTCAAGACAAAAAAATATTTAATTAATATTTTTTATAATATATGATTCTCTAGATTTTGATTCTAATTCTTTAGGCGTGAAAAATTCATCTTAAATACTTTTAGTTTGGAGAAAAAGATGAGTTTATGGTAGAAATTGATAAAAGGATGAAACTCTACTTCTTAAGTAATTATATATCCTTATTTTTTTATTATAAGTTGTAAAATAATCATTAAAATTATGAAAAGGATCTTAGAAAATGTTTCTGTTTAATTTTCTTACTATGAAATCAATGACCGTTTAACCCATCACAAGTTTTTGGTTTTCTGATTATTTAATTTCTACTGATCATTTTTTAATCTCTCTCCATCAGAATATAATGGTTTTTTATATTATATCCATGTTTTCCTACATGGAATCCTAGTATGTGTCATATCGGTTGACCTTTGTAATTCACATTATTTATTTTAATGTGGAAGTTTTATTGACTATTTTTTTGATGTGGGATTTAAATGAATTAATTTTTGAAAGTGAAACTATAGTTACTAAGCGCAAATTTAAAATTGTGAGGACACACTTTCCAAAAGGGGGGAAGGATGCGACATCACCAGTAACTATAGAATATTAATATTTTACATTTGTTATTAATTCTGAATTAAATTTAAATTATAAATTAAAAAGGATGTTATTTCTGATAGCATTCCCCACACACAACATTGGGTTTCTCCAAAATCTTACATTTCTCACAAGATAGAGTTATACAGAAAAATAATATACTACGAATATTATTATTTTATATTCTAGTTATAGTATAGAAATTAATATGGAGAGAATGGATGATATTAACTAAATTATGAAAACAGTGTTGACACATGTTTATATAATGATTCATTGGTTACAAAATTAATTATATATGAAAATAAATACCAATTTAATATAAAGGATGTGTTTTTTTGAAAAACTATTTATGTATGAATAATTATGATTCTAAAATAATTAAATCACTATTTGTGGATTATATTTATAAATTATAAATTAAATATAATGTTAAAAATTCATTTTATATGTTTTCTAGACATGATATAACAATGAAGTCAATTTTATGAATAAAAAAAGTATTTTTCAAAAAAAGGCATTTTTATCGCCTTTTGAAGGAGGACCATTTTTAAATATAGTTTTTTTCTATTTTATGTGTTATATTTGAAAAAATAAACTTCTTATTGGGAATTGGGACATCAAAATTTACTTTGTATAAATTTTGGGTTTTTTCGAATAAAATTTACATTTTAATGAATAGTGAAAAATATTGCATTTTAATTCAAAATTACCTTTTAATGTAATTAACTTATATTGTTAGATTATTATTTTACCCTGTTTTAAGGTATAATTTTATGTTGTTTTTATTATTTAATCTAATTTATTTCATTAGATGATTTTTCAAATAAAAAATAAAGAAAAAAACTGTGTGAATTTTTGAATGTTTTATTTAAAAAAATCGTTTTCTCGATCTGTCAATGGGATTAGTGTTAAAAATAATTTAACATCATTTTTTAATTTAATTTAAAAAAAATTACATCCATTAATGTAATAATTATGCAAATTGTTTTTCAAAATGATTAAAAATATTTTTGGTCAAAAGTAAATTTATTATTATTCTTACGATGGTTAACGGTAAATAGTGTATTTAATGGTAAAATTAATATTAAAATACAATAACATTATCCTAACACATGTCTTAATATTGTTGGATTAGTTATTATATAATTTAAACATCCTTTGGCTGAAATTTGGACCATTTTAGGCCATTTGGTTGTGATTATTACATTTATAACATTTAATTTAGAGTAAATGAAAATATGTATTTTCTTACTAAAACAATTTTAATATGAAATTATGTAAGTGATATCTTCAACTATGAATATTAATTAGAAAGATAAATATATTACCTACAACATGTTAATTTAATTTTAATTTTAAAAAATCAAATAATTAAATTTAATAATGACACAATGATGATGTAGTAAAAGATTTATTAAAGAAAAAAAATTAAATATATGATATTAATAATATTTAAATAAATATAATTTGAAATATTTTATGAAATTATTTTTTTGAATAAATATTAAATTTTAGGATTTATTTAATAATTTTTTCTGAGGGAATCATGTTGTTTGGATTTTTTAAAAAAGTCACATAATAAATAGTGTAAAAATTGACATATTTCATATTTTAAAAATATAAAATATTTAATTAAATGATATAAAATTTATATAAAAATAATTATCCAGAAACATTATAAAAATTTTAATATTTAATTAATGACTCGTTCATCAGACATTTGGCATGATTTGGTAATTATTTTAACCCTCTAAGTATGAATTAATTGAAAAAATGGAAACAGTTAAAGGGAGTTAAAACAGAGAATGAGGATTAAAAAAATAATCAAACATGTATAATTTTTATTGGATTATTATATTTACACCCATACTCATCCTATATTGGAACTTAATAAATTTGGACCCATTTGGTATGGAAATTGAATATATATTAATATAATGCTTTTAATAATTCCAAAGGGTTCCCCTCCCCCCTCCAATAAAAAGGAACCCATTCCTCTCTATTACTCACACTTTAAATAAAATATTGGATCTTAAAATATCTACCCAATACACATTATATAATCCCTCCCCACATTATTTTGGATTTATTTTTGGTAGAAAACCACTCTTAGAGGTGTTATGGTGTAATGAAAGGTGATCATCCAAATGAAAGGTAATGTTTTTATTTAAGTATTTATATTTTATTTCTTCTTCTATTTACATAAAATATTCTTCATTCATGATTAAAAAATAACTATAGTATCCTAAATATATTTATATTTGATAATTTTAATATAATCACCTAAATTTGTCACCACAACCATTAAACGAAAAAAGAATTAATCGTTTGTGCGTACGTGTGAACTATCACCTCTACGAACAAATATAATTTTTTTCCATAACTGTCTCTAATCAATAGTTATAAAAATTAAATTAATGTTCATATGTGATATTCATGACATATTAATCATTATAAGATAATAATATATCAATTAAATTATTACTTTCCATGCACATAAAAGTTATAACGTTGTTCCTGCGTACGTGTGAACTATCACCTCCATGAAGTGATGTGACTCATTTTTATTCATTATATCACCTGTATGATATATATATCTATATATTTAAATTATTAATATGATATTAATGATGTTATTGTTATTCATGAAAGATAAAATAACACTTACGTTATTTCCATAACGATCTGTGAAAAATGGAAAATGTTACTCATGCGTACATATGGCTTACCGTCTCTGGGATTATAACATTGTTAATTTTTCATAACCATTCATAATGGATTGATATAAAAGTATAATTTAGGTATACAAATGAAAATAATTTCATGAATATTATTTTTTAGATGATGGACTTTTGATATCATAAACTATTGACATCATACCATGCTCATTTTCCACTCGAGTACTGAATATAAAAAAACATTTTCCATCAACTCAAATAAATTACTAATTAATATAATATGGTAATTTATCATATTATAAGAATAATAAAAATTGTAAGGTTCTTAATCAAGTATAAATTTACCTATTTTTATTATTTCTGGAGAATAAGGAACGTACATGACGAATCTAACTCAATGTAATGAATTTCATCTCAATTTACATTCCATTGAGACTTATTTGTTATAATTCACCAATTCACTTATATTTGGTCAATATAGTATCCATTAAATTATTATATCATTATTCTATATATTATCATGATATTATAATTTTTCCATATTGTCATACTTTAATTATTTTTATTCAGGTATTTCTGAAGTGGTAATGTACTTTTTATCTCAAACCGTAGTTTTAATGTTTTGATGATTTATTCATATAAATATTTATATATTATGTCCATGTTTTCAAAATGATATTATGAATTTCTCTATATGGACATGATTGTATTAAAATGGGAACATTTTAATTTCTTTCAAATGTTTTAATAAAGGGATCCTTGTGTGGGACATCATCTCCATCTACTATCATTGAGGAATATTTTGATTTTATATACCACCTTCTTTTATAAGGTGTATAATCAATACCTTTGAATTTTAATTCATTAAAAGTTTTCAAAATGAATAATTTTTTATGAAGTGTTTTACATTCTTTTCATAACAACAAAATAAATGTTTATTTTAACCTATGTGGCTATAATGACTTCTCTTCCACCATAACCGTTATTTTCTATTTGGATTCCTCTATAATACTTAATATTTTTAAAAGGAATAGAAATAAATTATTTCCTTTTTCAGTCTTTTGATTTTGAGAATGGTTTTGAATGTGGATTAAATATTTTAACATCTTGAAATGATTTCATGTGATTTCAAATGAAATTTTACGATTGAAACATTGATAGTTGTAATCCTTTAAGAGTTTTGATTATATAATGGTACTTTAAAAATTGTTGAGTGGTTACATGACAAACCAAAGATGGGTAGTTACATGATAAACCAAATATGGGTCATTATGTGATAAATCAATGACTGGTGGTTACGTTATAACCAACAATGGATTGGATATGGAGATCGATCATTGGGCTATTCCATTTGTAAGAGTGATATGTGTGGAATTCGACTATATGGTCATTACTTTTAAGTATGATTATGTCCCAAGTAACCATTACATGCCATATATTTCTTTCTATGGTTTTTTCTAGTAATATTTTGATACAAAAAGGGTAAGCAATGAGATTATATTTCATGAAGAGTATTTAATAATTCTTAAAGGCCAAAAGTATTACTTTATGATAAGTATTCAAGGTTTGAATATTTTTTCGAGGATAATAGTTTCCTTTATTTGTGTATACCTTGATAGGATTTTTTTTCTCATCCATAGTTTTAAATTGTTTTTGATAGGTCTTAAGATTTGTAAGGACAATAAATATGACATAGTGAATGAATTGAGGATGAGTCTCAAAAAAATATTACGTTTTATTTAAAAAAATTACATTGTTGAAAAAATTGATACTATTTATAAGTGTCCATTTTTCTTTCAAATGGTTTTTAAGTAATAGTTATGGCCAAATTCTATAAAACAATAATCCTGAAAAGATTATCAATGTGAAAGAAATTAAATCCTTGACTAATACCCATGATTATTTAAAGATTACAATTGGGGCCTTCTCGTAATGGTATATATTTAATGTGGGGATACTATACCCTCATTATCATAGATAACCATAAATAATAGAATAAGTAAAAAATATAAATAACCATCAAAATGTAACTAAAATAGATGTGAAAATTAGAGTTACATTCCATCAGTAAACAAATAATAACACATATATAGTAATAAAATGAGGCGTAGTAATGTCAAGTAATCTAAAATATATATAAAAAATATCTCAAGGTATGATCATATACTACCAAACCCAAAATTAAGGAAAGGGAGAGAGATGATAGAAAAATTGATCATGAGTCCTTATACAGTCCCAACTCCCAACTCTACCAGGATCAATATCTCATTAATTAGTGAAAAATTCCCATTTTCTCTAATAGGATCATGAAAAATAATCTCTCTTCATGTAATAGGGTGCCTATATAGGATTTAATTGCATATTAGTAGGATAAAAAAATGATCCATCAAACAAATAAATTAAATTAATTTTTATGTATAGTGTGATGTGATAAAAAATAAAAGTAAATAGGAAATGGAATTTATAATAAATATGTAGCCGCCAAGAGTGATATACATCCACTTGGGAATGACCCTAACTTAATTTAATAATTATTAGGTTTTCCTTGAATATATCTTATAAAAATATGTTATGCATACCATCCCACATCATATTCAATGGTATTTCAATTTCATTATAGTATAATGTCCAACATATTGGTATTGTGTCCTAATCATCTAACCGGAATGATGTTCATATAATCATAGTGATATAAGAATCATAAATAAATGAGAAATACCTATTTAATGTTATAATATCATCCAACACTATTTTAAATTATAACTAGTCTGATCCATGTGAACTAAAACTACGAATATACACATGAACAAGGAATTAACTACCCACTTTTTAACATGTTGAATTTGGAGTAACACTCATCCTAATACCAAATTTAACAATATAAGGATATATTTGATATTTAATATCCCACATAGCCAAGAATCATGATATTCCTCCCCAATTATATACTTATATTATGACCAAAGAAGTCAAAGGTAGCAAACATGATACAAAAGTTTCATTATTTAATTCATGGGAACCTCTAAGGGTGTATCAAGAATAAGGACAATGACATTTGAAGTCAAAGAATTGTAATCGGAGGCCCATAAATAAATTTATAAAAATGTGACTTTCGAAAATGACTACAAAACTTCTATAATATAGTCATTGATGATTAAGGGACACATTACGGGTTAATTCTAGGCCATTCACACATGGGAAGTAAGACCACATATCATATGTCACATAAAATATTTATAACCCATTGGGAATATTTAATAAATAACCACCTCAGTCTAATGGAATCCTTCCCATTGAGTACCACTAGATGAATTCATAGGATATGAACAAAATGATTCATATATTGAGATAAATATATTTTCCCTAGAGGATACTCAAGAGGGGGGTGAATTGAGTTCCTATTAAAAAATTTTGTTTAAAATATTTCTATTAAAAACCCCCAATTTAACAAACAAGTTAAACTATAGTGAATTTATAAGGATTGTAAGTGTTCAATTGGTTTCTCAATGATTTATTATTTCTCAGTTAACTTAACCTGAAGATTAAGTTAGATTTTGAAACTAACTTAATGGATAGTAAAAATTACAAACACTTGCAAGTTCAACTATCAGAGTTACTTTAAAACAGATTTGAATTTCAAAGTAATTAGCAGCAGAAAAGTGAAGATAGTTTAAACTAAAATAATATTCACAATAGTTTTACCCACGAGGTTCAGTCTCAAGCGGAGGCTTAGTCCTCTCAAACAGTTTATATAAAACTTTTATTCGCACCCTGGATCGGGGTAAATAACTGTACTAAGAATGTCCAGGTACTAAGACCTCTACCATAGATCTTAGTGGTAAAACCTATAACAATATCACACATGATATCCTGGTCACACATGACCTCTACCAAAATTCATAGTGGGATACAAGAAGGTTTAGAATGTTTGGGTGAGTATTTTAGATATCCTCCAGGTACGCTTAGGAGACAGTGTGTGTTTAAGACAAACAGAAGTACACACACTGCTCAAAATGTAAATAATCAAATAACAATAGAGCTAATAATATTGAGATGAGTTTGGAAATTTCTATGTGATGTAAATATAGCTCTGGACTCCTTTTGGATTGAGTAGATGCTGTTTTGAGTCCTTCTCTAGAATTTATCTAGAAAATAGAGTATCATGGTTTTGTTTCTTTACTTCCAGGTATGAGTGTTTTTCTTGAGATTGCAGTAGTCTTTGTAGCACAACAATGTCCTTCAACTTATAGTAAAGTTCTTATTTTAATCTCTTGTGTATCGATTACTTTTTCTACCACCAACATCTCTTTTTTTTATCTCAACCTTTTATGCTCATTTGTGATCTTTTTTATAGCTCATGTGGAGGCTCAACATAAGGCATGATTACTTCTGTAGGTACGAGGCACGATTCCCTGACATCCAACAGACATCATTAATTAATTTCCGACATAAGGCGTGATTACATATGTAGGTACGAGGTATGGTTTCCTGATATAAAGAAACCATCATTAATTAATATCAGTTGCATTAAAAGAACCAAATATTACATTTGATAATAAACAAACAGAGACAGAGTTTAGAGAAACAGTAACTGGTTTCCATCAGTAGCTCTTTGTATTAGTGAACTAATAGCGGTGGACTTGTAACGGTAGGTCTTGCATCGGTAGCTGTTACTCTCTGTAACGGTAGCTTTATGTATCAATGACTCTGTGTAGAGGTAGCTCGCTTGTATCGGTAGCTACTTGTATAGCGGTAGATCCTTCTATCTGTAGCTGCTTGTGTAGCGATAGCTTTGCATTGGTAGTTATCTATCTATATCGGTAGACTATATATCCGTGGATGTTTTTATAACAGAAGACTTGGTCTATCAGTGACCTTTGTTTATTGGTAGCTCTGTCTGTATCAGTGACCCTAAAACTTGAATGCTTATAATGTATCTGTTCTATGCATTTCATTTCTAGATTGAGTTAGTATCAAAATTAATCATTGTTAATAATTTATAATCATAAATAAACATTGAGTAGCATATTCCGATGATATGATATGATTACTTTGATATTCATATCAACTAATTAGCATGATGTCATAATTTAAAAGTATAATTAATATATAGATAGGCATTATTTGGGATTATCAAAGCATATATAAACTTAATTGAGTTATCAAAACAGTTGGGTCTAACAATCTCCCCCTTTTTGATAATCACAAATTATGGAATTATAATCCAGAATAATCATTAATGTATCAGTATAAAATACATTTGTTCTCACTTATTAGTGTTTTCAATGATATTTTCAAAACGATGTCAAAATATCCTTCCTTGTAACCATAAATGAAATATTTTAAATGAAACAAAGAATATAGTATAAAAGATAAATGTATCAGAGATAGAATTATATATATATATATATAGACTCATCATTTATCTGATACTCATTATCCCTATCCTTAGCCATATTATCCTCCCCGACAATTCTCGATATCATTATTTATCTCCCTTTGTGATTAGAAAAAACAAGGATTAAACAAAAATTGAATAGAGAAATAACATAAAGTAAAAGAGAATGAGACCATGTATGTATTACTTCATGCGAAAAATACATATAAATACAGAAATGAGACAAAAATAATACAAGTGATCCCTATAAAATGTCCTAGCCACTAATCAATCCACCTCCATAATATATAATTTGGATTTTCCTTTGGAATCAGAAGTGGATTCAGGCTTGGTAGGTGTAGGTGAAGGCTTGGTAACACCAGTGACGATCAAAGGTGGTTGAGCTACTAATACACTGTCGGGCCTATAATAGGCACTCCTTTGTGTGATCATAGGAGTAAGACATCTGACAGCTTGAGCTAGAGTCAACTGAGGTGTGGAAGTAGACTGACCAGAGGTAGGTAGGGCTGGAGGTACAATAATAGGGGTACTGTCCACATGCAGAAAGGGCAGTAATAGGATCCTAAAATCCATGATGATTCCTCCTCCTCTCTCTATAGAAGAGATAAAATAATCATTTTTCTCTATAAACTTGTCCAAGGTTTGATTCAACTCCTTGAGATTACTGAATTGATCTCTAAAAGATTGAGTGACTAGGGGCAATTTCAAGTTTTCTTACAGTAGCTTGAAATGATTATTTAGATGAATCATGGAATACAACTTATGAAAATAAAGATCAATCTTGTATTTGATTTTCTTCTGGGCACCAGTAGCATCTCTCATATAGTCTTGAATGATATTTCTGATATCCCTTGTTGTAGATATCACCTAAGAGTCAGATGATCTACTAGAACTAACTTGACCGAGTTCTTCTTCCAACACAGATCTATACTGTTCAACATCAACTGAAACTATGGAGGTACCAAGATGTTTTAAAGTAAAATCTACTGTTTCTTTTAAGGATTGGGTCAAATTACATATCCGTTTATTCACAACTAAATCTTGAGTACTGACATGCTCTTTTATGTCCTATTTAAAGCTCTCAAAAACATCCACAAACTATTTCACTACACTTTTGATTTAATTGATGTCAGCATTATCAAATGAAAAAACAGATTGCTTCAATCAATCAATAGCCTCTGTAAAACTCCTAATCTAATTTTGATACACATTAACTTCATTCATTATCTCTGTCACAACACTTGACACAACTCTTTCAAGAGAGAATTCAAAAGATTCTTCCATTTTTCTTAGCTCATCAACAAATAAAATATTCAATTCTGAAATAGATACAGTCAAAGTCTCTTTTAAGTTATCCTTTAAAGAATCATGATCAGACTTAGTTGTAAGATTTTTAGGCCCAACATCAACTGAAGCTACAAACTTTCCATTGGGTTGATCTTCATCAGATCCTGAATAGTCAATTCCAAGCAACACAAATCTTGGATCCTCTGACCAATTTTCTACATCATGAAATACTGAGGAAGAACCATATTTGGCATATTCCCCCCCCCCCCTCACGTGGAGATTCCTCCTCTTCAGCACTAGCTGCAGCAATCTCCTACAAAGAGGAATCATCTACAACCATATTTATAACCATGATAGGTGGAAAAAGATGCGGTATGTTAGCAATAGACAATTGTCTGTCCACTTCAAAAACCTCCTGAACAGGTATAATAGAGCTCTCAATCAGAGCCATGAGACTCAAACATGTACTTCCATTCTCAGATATTTTTCCTTCTTCACCATCCCTACTACTGGAATCTGGAGTATTCTCCTTATGACTTGATCTAGTAAGGTCTCCCACATCTATATAGGTTTCTTCAATAGTCACTCCCATAACTGCTTCCTTTCTATGTAGCGGCACAGGGGGACTTGCCTTTCCATATGATACATTTTTAGTAGCTGGTCTTGGAGAAAAATCAGGATCCCCTCTATCTTCTATAGTGGTATTCTCCTCAGCATCATCAACACTGTATTGAATTTCCTCTTCATCAAGTCCTAGACCAAGATCTCTCCTATCTCTTGGCCGATTGGGATACTCAACAGGGTAAAATTTATCATTATCTTTCTCATAATAATTTACCCATTCCCCTTTTCCATGGATTCCATCCAATCTTCATGTACTTATCAACTATTTTTGTAATAAAAAAGTTGTCTCTTATAATCATTGTCTCATCCTAAGACTCAGCCACACCTTTTACCAGGATCATCAAAGAAATCAACTTTGCAATGAATAGAGCATTTATTTTTGATTTTGGCCTAGTCATATCTTCAATTTGAATCATCAGAAGCCTACAAAAATTTACTTTGAAACTATGACTTAACAGAAACAACAAGAATATATCCTGGAATCTGAGGTTTGTAAAATCCCCTCTTCTTGTATTTAACAGATGCTGATTAAATTTGAATAGCAACCAATTTTCTCTATCCATTTCTGTAGCAACTACTTTTCATGGTGTTCCATCTCTAGTGAGCATTTCCAAAGCAGTCTCGCACTCAAAAATGTCACTAGTGTGACGTAATAAATTTGATGAATATCCAAAATCACCCTCGTGTGGATCTTTCAAGCACTCATCCCATTCAATGGGTGAAAAATATATTATATTTTCATTCACCACTGATACCATTCTATTCTAACCTTTAGATTTCTCAAAATGAAAATACTCATAGAATTCCATTACCAGTTTTGAATAATAAGGACCATTATTATTCATAAAACATTTGAGCCACCCTTGTTCATCCAATATCCTTAGAATCAATGATTATCTTGGCAGGAGCCATTCTGCACAAAGTTCTTTCTCGATTATGATATTTCTATTCAGTAAGTGTGGGTTCACTGCACTCTTCTCATGACTTGTTCCACTGCCACTACCTTCATATCCTTTTTTTTCCTCCTTTCACTTGGAACATCACTATCATCTCTAACTACCAGCCTTTTTTACTATTTCCATTTCTGAATCTAAGAACATAAGGTTCACAAGAAATTCGGGAGTTTGAGAAGTAAGGATTTAAGTGAAGAGAGTTCACGGTGGATTGAAACGTGACTTATACTTAATTTTTGTCATTTAGGAATCGAGATGTAATAAAATTAAATACATTAAAAATAATAAAGGTTTTGACTAAAAACGTAAAATTTTGACAGCGCAAAACATATCAGTGATAACTACCGGTGAGAATCATAACTATGAGGTCTCTCAGACGGCGAGGTCTCTCTAATGGCGACGTTTCACTAATGGTGAGGTTTTTACTAAAGATGAGGTTTCTTCTAACGGTGAGGTTTCACTAATGGTGAGGTTTCTACTAAAGGTGAGGTTTAAATAATGGTGAGGTTTCACTAACAGTGAGGTTTATGGAAAGTTTATCATTCCTAACTCATGACTAATGTAACTTAACCTTTTTAAAATTAAAGGCTTGGTGAATATGGAAGCTAATTGATGTTCAGTGCCTATAAATTCAAGAGTAGTATCACCCCTTTTATAACGATACCTAAAAAAGTGATGCCTTACATCAATGTGTTTAGTCGTAAAGTGAGATATAGGATTCTTAGAGATATTGATCACACTATTGTAATCACAGTTTATAAATACATGCTTAAATTGATATCAATAGCCAAATTAAGTTTGTTTCATCCACCTAATTTGTGCACAAAAACTACCAACAACAATATATTATAATTTAGAAGTAGACAATGCTACATAATTCTGCTTTTTACTACACCAAGATACTAAGGACTTACCTTGAATATGACATGTATCAGAAGTCCTCTTTCTATTTAACTTGCAACCAGCAAAGTCAGCAACTAAATAACTTATTAAATCGAATGGTTGTCCTTTTGGACAAAATAATCATAAATTAATAGTATGTTTAAGATATTTGAAAATCCTTTTAACAGCAAGCAAGTGTGACTCTTTTGGATTAGATTGAAATCTTGCACACATACACACACTAAACATAATATCCGGTCTATTAGAAGTAAGATAAATTAAACTCCCAATCATACCTAGATAATTAGTTTGATCTACTGGTTTGACAGTTTCATCTACATCCAATATACTAGTGGTACTCATAGGTCTATCAATTTCTTTATTGTTATCTTAACCAAAACGTTTTAAGAGATCCTTTGTATATTTATTTTGATTTAAAATAATACATTTTTCATTTTGAAAAAATTGAAATACAAGAAAATATTTGAGTTCCCCTATTAAAATAATTTCAAATTCACTTTTCACACTCTTTGAAAAAAATACACAAATCATTTTTAAAAGATCTCAAAATAATATCATCAACATAGATTTGCACTATCAAAACATATTTGGAAATCCTTTTGATAAAAATAGTTGGATCATCAATCCCTTTAATAATACCTTTTGAAATAAGAAAATTACTAAGTTTATAATACCAAGATCGTGGAGCTTGTTTTAAACCATACAAGGCTTTAGAATGTTTAAAAACTCGATTTGGAAAATGGGGATTAGTAAATCCGAGTGGTTGTTCAACAAAAACATCATCAATTATAAAACCATTTAGAAAATCACTTTTAACATCCATTTGAGATAACATGAAATTCAGATGAGCAGCATAAGTAAGTAGAATTATAATAGATTCTAACCTAGCTACAGGTTCAATGGTTTCCTCATAGTATATTCCTTCTTCTTGACTATATCCTTGTGCAACTAACCTACCTTTGTTTCTAACTATATTTTCCTGACACAACTAATTTATTTCTAAAATCCCATTTAGTGCATATAGTCATTGTGTCATTAGGTCTTTCAACTAATTCCTAAACTTTTATTCTTTCAAATTTATTTAATTTTTCTTGCATCGACATTACCCAAAATTCATCATTGATAGCATCATTGATATTTTGAGGTTTAACTGTGAAGGAAAGGCTTGTTGTTCAACCTGATTTATTAGAGAAGCTCTAGTTTGTGTTCCTCTATCTAAATCTCATACAACAACATCTAAAGGATGGTTCCTTAGAATCCTAGTTGGTCTGGTCAAAGTAGGACTAGAGAATTCAGGTTCATCTGTTGGTTCGGTTCCAATGGAAACAGATTCTGGAAAATTTCCAGAATTACTTGTTTTTATAGTAGGTTCATAGTTTCTATCATTAAGGACCAGAATGAACATGTCTTCTTCAAGATTTTCAAGTAACGACTTAGGTTCATGCAGATCCGTTTCATCAAATATGACATGTACTGATTCTTCCACACATTTGGTTATTTTGTTAAAGACTCTATAGGATTTACTGGTTATAGAGTAACCTATAAAGATTCCCTCATCACTTTTAAAATAAATTTTTTAAATATTATCTTTAGTATTGAGAATAAATACTTTGAAACCAAACAATCTAAATTAACTAACTTAAGGATTCTTATTATTCCATAGTTCGGAAGGGGTATTTTTAAGAATATGTCTAATCAATACTCTATTTATAATATAACAAGATGTATTTATAGCTTCATCCTTGAAGTAAACAGGTAAGTCATACTCATTGAGCATAGTTCATGAAATTTATTGAAGGGTTATATTCCATCTTTATACTACACCATTTTATTGAGGTGTTTTAAGGGCAGAGAAATTGTGATTATAGCCATTGTGTGAGCAATATGTTTCAAATTCATGATTTTCAAACTCACAACCATGATCAATTCTTAGGGTATTATTCTTAAGTCCACTATGGTTCTCTACCGACTTGGAGTATTTAATGAAATAGGAACAATATTCACTTTTGTGAGCAAGAAAGTATACCCAATGGTATCTAGAAAAGTCATCTACTAGAACATAGACATAATGCTTCCCATTTAAACTAGAAATTATGGACGGTCAATATAAATCCATGTGAACCAACTCGAGAGGTTGAGAAGTTGAAACTTATTACTTTAATTGGAATGAAACTTTATGTTTCTTTCCCTTTTGACATAGATTACAAACTTTGTCTGTTGGGAATTTTAATTTGGGTAGGTCTCTAACAAAAAATTTCTTAGTCAGTTTCCTAAGTGAATGAACATTGTAGTGTCCTAATCTTCTATTCCATAGCCAATATTCATTATGAAAATCATTTAAACAAGTAACCTTTTGTTTGGCTAAATAATTTAAATCTACAACATATACATTTTCATTACATAAAGCAGTAAATACCAAAATATTTTTAGAATCAAATACATTGCAAGAATTATTTTCAAATTTAACATTGAAACCATCATCACACATTTGAGAAATGCATAACGGGTTGTATTTTAGTCCATCAACAAATAATGATTTGGAAATTAAAATTGAATCATTGTTACCAATCTGGCCTAAGACAAAGATCATTCCGTTTGAATTATCACCAAAGGTGACATGCCCTCCATCAACCTTGATTAAAATTTTAAAACATGAGTTGTCTCCAGTCATATGCTATGAATATACACTATCCAAGTACCATATATTCTTAAATTAACTCTTCAAGAAGGTATCCTACAAAATAGGTTTAAACAAGAAATTATTTTGGTACCTAGATTTTCTTGGGTCCAGACTGGTTTGCAAGTAAAACATTAGGCACCCATATTTATCTAACATGTTTCCTATACTTAATAGGTTCAAAATATTTTGAATAATGTATTCTCTTTGGTCTAGCAGAATATGAATATCTATATGAATATACATAATTTCTAATGTTGGAACTAGCATCAAACTGTCTAGTTTTTTGAATGAATTTATTCTTAACAAACTGCCTCTTCCTTGCTTAGTATCCTAAACTAGTAGTATAATTTAGAACAACTAGTTTTCCAAGAAATTGAGTTAGAGTATTCTTTCCATTTGTGAACATCTATAAATCTTTTCTAAGGTTCTCATTGGGAAATTTAAGTTCAATATTCTCCTTTAACAGTTGAGAATTATTTTCCTTTCATATACCAAGATCATATTTAATAGTACTAGTAAAGGCTTACTGTTTCATTAATGAGTTGTACATATCTTTCAACTCATTACAAGTATCTTATAACATATTACAGTATTAAAATAATTCATATTTAGACATATTATAATCATTATTTGAATCACTTTCATTCCCAGACTAGTAATCATTCAGTATAGGGGAAACAATTACCTCAGATGTTTCAGTCATGAAACACATGTTGGTCTGATTCTTTTCAGAATCAGAAGCCTCAAGCCCACTTGTGCTGTCTTCTGAAGCACTCCATGTTGCCTTCATAGATTTATTTTATTTATTTCCTTGTAATCATATTTATTCTAAGACTATAATTTTGGATAGTTAGCCTTAACATGTCCATTCATTTTACATTCATAATAGACTATCTCATCATCTTTATCATCATTATTCAGATCTCTCTTCCAATTACCTTGTTGGTCATACTAACCCTTATAATTTGATTTTTTGAAAAACTTATTCTTCCTATAGAATTTCTTGAATCTACTGGCTATATGATCCATTTATTCATCGCTATATGAATATGAACATTCACTTGTTGAGCTTTATATAGGTATATGAACTTTCTCCTAATCCTTGGTCTTTGAGTCAGTAGACTTAAATGACACTAACTTCTTCTTAGGTTCATCATCGTCCTCTTTTTTTACCTTCATCTCTTCTTCATACATCATTAACTTACCAATTAGCTCATTAACAGGTAGTAAACTTATATCACATGATTCTCTTATTGAAACTGATGTGGCTTTCCATCTTTCTGGAATACATATGAGTATTCTCATGATTTTTTCCTTTACTGGAACAACTTTTCCTAGATATATCATAGTGTTAACAATTTCATTGAACCTGAGATACATGTCAACAATAGGTTCATCAAGTGTCATTTTTAATTACAATATCTAATAGTGTAAGTGTTTAATCTCATCTCTTTCACATTGGTTATTCCTTCATGAGAAAAAGCCGATGTTTCCCAGATTTTGTGTGCTGTTTTACAACCAGAAATTCTGTTAAACTCTTCATCTTCTAGAGAGAAGTAAATTGAATTAATTACTTTATAATTATTATGGTAATCATATATTTTAGGATCATCCCATCTAGATCTAGAAGTCTTTGGAATCTCATTCTCAGACTCTATAGTAGTCGAAATTTCAAATCCCATCCTTTCTAAATGAATTTTCATTTTGATTTTACATTGACATTAATTAACACCATTAAAGAAAGGTGGCCTATTGGTAGTTGTACTATCTAATCCATTATACATTATTAGATTTATAAAATGTATTTAAAGAGATAAAAATTTCAAAATAACATTAATTTATGATCTTAATGATACAACTAGAATCATTGTTTAAAAACAGTGTGTTTTGAAAAATTTTATAAATGACCCTCTAGTACCAAATGTTGTCCCAAAGGATACTCAAGAGAGTGGTGTATTGAGTTCCTATTAAAAAATTTCTGTTTAAAAGATTTAAATTAAAGAACCCCGACTTAATAAAAAAGTTAAACTGTAGTGAATTTAAAAAGATTGTAAGTGTTCAATTAGTTTCACAAATATTGATTATTTCTCAGTTAACTTAATCTGAAGATTAGGTTAACTTTTGAAACTAAATTACTGGCTAGAAATAATTATGAAAACTAGACAGTTCAACTATCAGAGTTACATTAAAATAAATTTTAATTTCAATGTAATTAGCAGTGGAAAAGTGAACATAGTTTAAACTGAAATAAGATTTACAAAAGTTTTAACCAAGAGGTTTAGTCTCAAGCTAAGACTTAGTCCTCTCAAACAGTTTATATAAAACATTGATCCACACCCTGGATTAGGGTAAACAACATTACTAAGACTATCCATGTACTAAGACCTCTACCACAGTTCTACGTGGGAAAAACTATAACAATAGCACACATGCAATACAGGTCACACATGAACTCTACCACAATTCACAGTGGGATACAAAAAGGTTTAGAAAGTTTGAGTGAGGATTTTAGATATCCTCCAGTTATGCTTAGGAGACACTGTGTGTTTAAGATAAGCTGAGGCACACACATTACTCGAAATGTAAATAAACAAATCACCATAGAGATAATAAGATTGAGATGAGTTTGGAATGCTCTATGTGATGGCAATGTAGCTCTGGGCTACTTTTGGATTGAGAAGATGTTGTTTGGAGTTCTTCTCTAGATTTTTTCTAGAAGACAGACTATCATGGTTCTATTTCTTGACATCCAGGTATGATTGTTTTTCATGATATTGTAGTAGTCTTTATAGCATAACAATGTAGTTCATCTTCCAGTAAAGTTCCTCTTTTAATCTCTCATGTATATATTTCTTTTTCTACCACCAATGTATCTTTTTTTATCTCACCCTTTTATATGCATCTTTGATATTCCTTTTATAGCTCATACGACGGTATGATATACGACATGATTACCTCTACAGTTATGAAGTACAGTTCCTAAACATGAAACAAAAATCATTATTTATTATCCGACATAAGGCATGCTTACTTTTTCATGTATGAGTTACAATTTCCTGATATCCAATAAACATCATTAATTAATATCAGTTGCATTAAAAACACCAAATGTGACCATTTCTAATAGACAAATAGATATAGAGTTTAGAGAAACAATGATTGGTTTCAATCGGTAGATCTTTGTATCAGTGAACTTGTAGTGATGGAATTCTAACGGTAGGTCTTGCATCGGTAGCTGTTACTTTGTAATGGTATCTTTATGTATTAGTGACTCTGTGTAGCGGTAGCTCACATTTATCTATAGCTTCTTGTGTAGCGATAGATCCTTATATCGGTAGATGCTTGTGTAGCGATAGCATTGCATCAGTAGCTGTCTGTCTCTATCAGTAGACTATGTATCGGTGGCTGTTTGTATAATAGAAGACTTTGTCTATTATTGAACTTTTTTTATCGGTATCTCTGTATGTATCAGTGACCCTAAAACTCGAATTCTTATAAATTATTTTTTCTATGCATTTTATTTCCATTTTGAGTTAGTATCATGACTAATCATTGTTAAACATTTATAACCATAAATAAACATTGAGTAACATATTCCAATGATATGATAGGATCATTTTGATATTCATATAAACTCATTAGCATTATGTCATAATTTGAAAGTATAATTAGTATATAGATAGACATTATTTGGGATTATCAAAGCATATCTAAACATAATTGAGATTATAAAAACATGTGATTCCAACCCATATATTATTCCTATAATATATAAGGTCTTATGATATCTTTTTTATGGATATTTCTATAGCTTATATTAAATTTCCTTTATTTATGAATCATTATAATGATTCATTTAGTGTAACATACCATGTAATTACAGAATAAGTATTTTTCATATTTATTAATAACTATGAATTAGATAGTAAGTTTACTTATAAAAGGGTGTTATGTCTGATAGCATACCCGACATGCAAGAATGGGTTTCTATGAAATCATACATTGCACACAAGACAGAGTTGTACCGAAAAAGAATATATTAATAATATTATTATTTCAAGTTGTAGTAATTGTATAGCTGTTTAAATGGAGGGAATGAATGATATTAACCAAATTATTAAAATAGGTTTACACATGTTTATATAATGATTCATTGTTTAGAAAATTAATTAGAATTGAAAATAAAAACCAATTGAATATAAAGAATGTTTTTTATGAAAAAACTATTTAAGTGTGAAAAATTTTGTTTATTAAATAATAAAATCACTCTTTTTAGATTATATTAATGATATTTAAATTTAACATGATTATTAAAATTCATCTTATAAGTTTTCTAGACATGATATAAGAACAATATTAATTTTATAAACAAAAGGACAATTTTTTTAAAAAATCCATTTCACAACATTTTGATGGATAACCCATTTTAATTATTTTTTGTCACTTTTATATGTCATATATGAAAAAAATAAAATTATTATGTGGAAGTGGGACATAAAAATTTACTTTGGTGGAATTTTTGGTATTTTTATGATAAAATGCATATTTTAAAAAATAGTGATAAATACTGCATTTTAATTCAAAATTGTCATTTTATCTAATTTTTTTATATTGTTAGATTATCCTTTCACATTAATTTAAGGTATAATTATATAAAGTTTTTAACATTTAATAAAATTTATTTCATGGGATTATTTTCCAAATTAAAATTAAATTGAAAAAAAATGTGAACTTCTAAACATTTTACAAAAAAAATTTTCTTCTCAGTCAATCAACGAGATTATTGTTAAACCCAATTTAACAAATTCTATGATTTGAATTATCTAAAATATACAAACATGTTTGTACTCAGAATGAAAAATTTGGTCAAATGGGGTCAAAATAATGTTTGGTGAATAATAGCTTTAATAATTTTTTTACCACTGTTAAAGGTTAATAGTGTAATTAAATGTAAAATTAATATTATCATATTATAAAATTAAACTAACACTTGTACTATTATTATTGGATTAGTTATTATCTACAACTACCATCCTTGCACTGAATGTTTGACCATTCAAATCCGCTTAGATGTGATGATGACATTTATAACATTCAATTTAAAGTAAAGGAAAATAAGTAATAAAGTTGTCTCTTCTTAATAAAAAAATTTTAATATGGGGTAATGTAAGTGATATCTTTATCTATAAAATATACTTATAAAGCTAAAAATATTACCAAATACTTCATAATTTATTTATAATTTTGATAAATTAAATAATTAAATTTAATTATGACACACAAATGATGCTGTAATAGATTTATTAAAGAAAGAATCAAATAAATGAAATTACTAATATTAAAATAAAAAAAAAATTAAATATTTTATTCCATATATGATTTTTTTGGATTACTATGACATCTTAGGATTGATCCAATGTAATGTTTTTGATGGAATCATGTTGTTATGATATTTTTAAAATATTATGAAATGAATAGTTTCAAAATTGACATAATTCATATTTTGAAAATATAAAATATTTAATAAAATGATATAAAATTTATAAAAATAAAAGATTCAGAAATAAAGTTTATATTACTCTAATAATGACATTAATTACAAATTAATTGAACATTTTTCATGATTTATTAATTAATTTAATCCTGCATGTGTAAATTATTTGATAAAATTTTAAGAGTATAAAGGGATTTAAAGAAAAATATAAAGATTAAAAAAATAATCAAACTTGTCTCATTGTTATTGGATGATTTTATTTATACCCATACTCATCCTATATTCTAAAAAATCAAGTATCGACCCATTTGGGATCGATATTTAATTTATATTAAATTAATACTTTTGATAATTCCAATGGTGCCCTCCCCTCTCCAATAAAAAGGTAGTCATTACTCTCTTTTAAAAACACTACCAAAAACATTTGGTTCATCCTATATCTTGAAAAAACTCATTTTATAATACCTCCCCACATTATTAGGGATATATTTTAGGCATAACACCCTTTCTAGAGGTGTTAAGGTGTTAATAAGGGTGATCAATAGAAGGAAATGTGATATTTTTATTAAACTATTTCTATTTTATTTTTTCTTCAATTTGACTCAAATATTCATCATACATGATGAAATATTTACTAAAATGTTAAAACTATTCTGAGATGTTATTATGTTAACATCATCTCCTAAATCCATACCCACTTCCATTAAATGGTAATGGAATTAATTGTTCATGCATATGTATGAACTTTCAACTCCACAAAGCTATGTGACACATTTTTATTCATTATATCACTTGTTTGACATTTATAGTAACTTTTAAATGATTAATATGATATAAATTATATTATTATCATTATGTAAATATAAAATAATACTTACCTTCTTTTCATAAAGATCAATGAAAAATTGAAAATGTTAGTCATGCGTACGTATGACTTACCACCTCCATGATTATAACGTTGTTAATTTTTCATACCCATATATGATGTATTTATTTAAAATTATAATTTAAGTATAAAAATTATATTACTTTTTTGAATATTATTATAGAGATGGTGGACTTTTGACCTCATGGATTGTTGACATCATACCATGTTCATTTTTGACTAGAGTACCGATGATCGACAAAATGTTCAACATGAACTCAAATAATTAAACAATTCTTATAAAATGGAAATTAATTATATAAAAGTAATAATAAACATTTAAACGTTTTTTTATAAATAATAAATTATCCTTTGTTTATTTTTTAGGAAGATCAATGATCGTACTTGATGAATTATACACAAGGTAATGGATTTCATCTCAATTTACATTCCATTGAGATTTTTTTGTTGTTACACACCAATTCCATTTTATATGATGTATATACTTCAATTTGAAATATTATATCATGAATCTATTTATTATCATGATTTTACAATATTTTTTATTGTTATTCATTAATTATTTTTATTTATGTATTTATCAAGTGTAAAGGCACTTTTTAACTCAAAACATCATTTTAATATTTTGACGATTTATTCATATAAATATTTCAATTTTATTTCCCTGTTTTCAAAATGGATATTATGAATGTATTTATGTGGACATGAATGTTTTAAAATGGGAAATTTTTAATTTCTCACAAACGTTTTCATAAATTGATCCTTGTAAGGTACTTCATCTAAATATCCTTTCATTTAAGAATATTTTTATGTTATACACCACCTTATTTTATAAGGTGTATAATCCACCCCTTTGACTTTTAATTCATTCCATGGTTTAAAAGAGGAATATTTTTATAATTTTTTTAATTTATTTACAAAACAATAAAATGCAATTTTTTAATTTTTTCGGGTTTAATGACTTCTCCACCACTATAACCGTTATTTGATATCTAGATTCCTAAATAAGGCTTAGTGTTTTTAGATGTAAAAGAATTAACTTAATCCCTTTTTGGGTTTTTTTATTGAAAATGGGTTTCAAAGTGAATTGAATATTAAAAAATCATGAAATTATTTCTTGTGATTGAAAATTAAATTTTATGACTAAAATGTTGATAATTATAATCTTTTAATTATTATGATAATATAATGGTACTTGGACATTTGACGGGTGGTTACTTGATAAACCCAATTTGGTTTATTATTTGATAAACCATAGATGGGTTGTTCCATGATAAAAAAAGTATGGGGGTTACATTATAACCTCAAATGCATTGGGTATGGAAGGCGCTTGTTTAGATATTCCATTTATAAGAGTGATATGTTTGGAATTAAACCGAATGGTTATTCCATTTATGTATTATTTTTTACCAAGTTACCATTATATGTTATATTTTTATTTCTATGAGTTTTATGTTAATATTTTGATTTCAAAAATGGTATCCTATGAGGTAATATTCAATGAAGAGTATTTACTACTTCTTAAAGGTGATAAGTATTACTTTATGATAAGTATTCTTGGTTCATATGTTTTTTAAAGCTAATATTTTTCCCTCTTTATTTATCCCATATTTATATTTTTATTCTAATCTAATGTTTTAATTTTTTTCACTGACCTTATTATTGGTAATGAATAAAGAAGTTGTCATGATGAAGGATTTGAGGATTTTCCTAAAAAAACATTTTTATTTTAAAAGTTTTTCCTTTAGAGATAAAATGGATAGTTTTTATAATTTTATACTTTTATTTATTAGGGTTTTTGTTATGTAATAGTTATGGCCTGATTCACAAAAAATATAAAGCTGAAAAGATCCTCAATGCGACTGAAATTAAATTATTGACAAAAACTTAATATATATGATGGGTGTCTTTATATTGAGATATTTCATATCATTCTATTAGTAACAAGGATCTTTTATACCCTATTCTCTATTTATCAATGTGGTGAATATGCTAGTATGCCTTTATAGTCGAATAAGTCCTCTTGTAGCCTATGAGGATTCCTGTGGTTGATGCCATCCCTATGAAGGAGAGATTCTATATTATTTCTCATAATCTACTCCATAGAAAAAACTCCATCTTAATCAATAGATATTTATTATACAATAATATATGTATTAATATATGTATTTTATGTTCTTTATTTCATGATGATTTAATGATGATAAATTGGGTAAAAACTCATTCCATTATCTATGTTAATCATGTTATGATCCTAAATAACACAACAGTTGTTTCAAATCTAGGATTATCTTCAACTAAACATGTGTTTCGACTAATTTAATAAAAACATATGTGAGATAAGGCTTTATGGACCATATCATAATATACGATATGACATGGTTTAATGTCAGTTGTTGGATCAATTTCAGAATTATAACTATATATATTCATAGTGTATGAATGGTTCAAATCATAAGGTATTACACAATAATGTCTTGTAGTTTTGTTATGCGATTTTCACAATGATATGGGTGATATATTAGTCTACAAATATAACAAGAGTTCCAAAAAAATAATGCTAATGTATAATGATGATATGAGGAGTTTTGATGATTACAACAAAGTATTATATATGAGACAATAATCCATCGTTGATGTGAAATTTGTTCTTTTAGTTAGAATATACCCTATCACTAGCTATAATATGATTCTCATATATGAAAGGGCAAGCAACTTGTATATGATTAAACATTAATCTTGTGGCCAATTATGGCATATGAGAGGGAGATTCCTAAGAAACATCATATGGTTTGAACACATATGAAAGGAACATGGGTGACTTTCATAGGATGTTAATACCAATTTCAATTTATTAATTGTATCCAACCTTTATTTTATTAAATATTTTGTATTATTATTACTAAATCCCATATCAATATCAATATAATGTTTAATCCAAAAATATTTATAATTAATATTTTTACGAAAATACTTATAGTGTATACTTTTTCTATAAAAGATATTCCCATATTATTGTAAATATGATATTTTTAATTTAAAATGTCATATTAAATGTCCATGTTAGTATCACATGTTATTTAACAAAATAAAATATTTATATATTTAGTTATTTACATATTAAATTTACATATTCATGTTTCTAAATTATTTGTGATATATAAATATTTTGTATTAATTAATTTATATGATAAATTACTTATTTTCAAATTATCATTCCATGCATTTCAATCTGGGTATTATAATATAAGATTTATTTTTCATCAACCATGTATATTTTTTGTAATTAATGTTATTGTTTTTAGATTTATTCATTGAATATATTATATATATAATATGTGTTATATTTAGGTTGTAATTAATATTTTTCTATATTAATATTTCCCTACGTAGTAGTTCAATGTGTAATACTTCCCATATAACTAGACAATTATACGTTGTTCTTGAAAATTAGAGGATGACTTTATTTCCCTAAATTAGTACTCTATATGTAATGTAAAATTAAATTAACTCTAAATATATAAAATTAAAATTGAATATAGAATATACAGAAAACTAATTTTGTATTTTGTAAATATATTTAAATTCAATTTTTTGGTGAGTAACAAAAACTGTGAGTTATATAAACAATTACACAATGATATGGTTTGAACATACTAATTTTGTAGATGGAATATGGATTTTTAAACAAAATCATTACAATTGTCCATACATAAATGATTAAAATATAAGACAATAAATATTTTATATGATACAAAATTTATTGATTTAATATGAATTTTAGGTATCTTAATTTTCTTATGCATTAAAATAAAACCCCACAAATACTGATATTTTATAGATTTATCATAAATTTTTTCCATAAAAATATTTTTTAATATTTATGGTGTCTCGTATACCATAATATAATCATTTTTCATTATAATATTATTTAAAAAGTATAATATAATGATAAATTAATAATTAAATTTTACAACCTTTGAAATTTTCTGGAAAACATTAATTTTGTATTATTGTCAAAACACTCACTACACTAAAAATCAAAAACATTATTTTATTATATGGTTAATTTTTTTGAGATTAATTTAATTTAACAAGAAGTATTTTTGAATCCAAAATAGGTTTCTTAAATGAAGCCTACAAATGAAGTAAAGAGGTCTATCCACAATTTTCATGGCTTTAAATACTAAAATAATATCTCACAATCTGCTGGTCAAAATGTGCTTAATTGTTTTAATGGATATAC
This sequence comes from Viscum album, assembly GCA_963277665.1. Classification (NCBI taxonomy): domain Eukaryota; kingdom Viridiplantae; phylum Streptophyta; class Magnoliopsida; order Santalales; family Viscaceae; genus Viscum; species Viscum album. Next base: position 1,682,284,313 of record OY728135.1, read on the forward strand.
CCAAGATTTCAAGGAATAATTTCATTAAATATTAATTTTCAAGATTTATAAATTTTTAGGGACACTAAATCATGAAAATATTTAGCATATCAATTCCAATATTTTACCATTCATGAAATTATGACACAAGTATTGCTATCCAAAAAATCTATATATGTGTCTAATTGACCATACTATTTTTGGAAAATATTTAATATTTTAATAAACAATATTCTATAAGGTATCATTTATGTTTTCATTCATTTAAACATCTAAAAAAATGTGTTAACCTTCCTATGATATGATTAGAGGAAAATATGGCCACCTATCTGGCTTGTCAATATATATCATCACTTATATTTAAAATTTATCAAATTTATAATAATAAAGGGAAATATTGTTCATTATAGTTTCGACTTTTACAATGTGGGTTTGTGGTTTTTATTGTTTTGATTTCATTAAATAGTTGATCTTTTATTTTTGGAGAATTATTTTTTGTTTCTCTACATTCGTTAAATTTCTTGTGTTATTCCACTATACCTCATTGATAATTAAAATGTTATATAGAAAATTTATGTAATGATATTGATGGTGAATTTAAATGTTTTCCAAAATAAATATTATTAATTTCATAAAGTTTTAGTTATATTCAAAAAATGTATCTTGTCCAAGTATTGATGTGGTGACTTCCCATCTTTTGAAGGTATTATTCACAACTTAATTCTATTCTCTACTAAAATTTTATCCCCATACCCATTCTCTTGGGAAATATTTTATATGACGTATTTCGGTTGCTCTATGGATGAAACAACATATATGAAGGATCAAGGTTTAAGATGGTCTAATATTATTGATCGTGAGGTTATTTTTTACATTCTATTATAGGAGGTGAGAGTTTGTGTGTCTTAGATATCTCCAAGGAACACTATCCTTCATACTCAATTTAGGTAATTCATATTCATGTATGATCGGATAAACTATAAAACATAATATAGAAAAAATGGGAAACAATGGTGTTCATGTTGCAAAAACTATGACTATGTCCATTTCTTACACACACTGATTTTGTTATTTTAATTAGTTTATTGTATATTTCAAGTATTATCCATTATCAAAAAACTCACTTAAAATTTCATTTAAATATTATAACATTGTAAAAAATTATTATTATTATGAATATCTAGTGATTAACTCGAAATGGCCATCAATAGAGATGATCATGGTCATCAACTATGTTGCACTAGATAAGTAAATACTATTATTCCAAACCATAAATTATGTTTTCCAAAAATATAGCATCATTTATGGGGAGAATAACCATGTAAATCTCTCATAATTTTTCCCATCTATTTAATAATTTTAATTATTACCAAATAAAATTTCGAAACATAAAATGGGAAACATTATTTGACTATCCCCCACATATCTAAGTGATTTATTATTTATTATCTAGCAATGTGAGGAGTTTTGTTCGAAAGAACTATTAAAAAATGTAATTTAGGAAATCATAAATTAATTGATAGATGACATCAATCAACTACTTCTTTGATCCTTGGTTTTGGATATCAAATAATTATTGTTATACTTTTTAGAGTTTCATCAAGAGGTGGTTGTGACACAAAAAGATATCATCACTCTAACTTATAAGGAATTAATCATGTATGTGTAAAATAAACTAGAAAACCATTCTAAGACACAAAAGTCTATAATCCACCTTATTACCATTAAATAGTATGTAACACTTAAATCATATTATTTAAATGAATTGAACATAACAAAATATTGTATTATTTATAATTTTAATTCTTTTTCTACATCATTTCACTACCAGCATTTTCCTTTTAATGGATAACACCTATAATATCCCAAGATACTAAATATGGATAATTTTACCACTATTAACGAGAATATATTTGTCTATTTTATTGAAAATTATGTTTATGAGGATTTATAAGAATAAATATAGTAGAATGTTTAAATTAATCTAAAGGATCTTGTAAATAGTATTTCCTATTTTTTTAATCTTTTTCAAATAGATTTTAATTTATTTTCCTCAAAAATCTTATAATGAATCAAATTTTTTTATAACATATTTGTATTTCACCTATCTAATTTTATTCAAGTATATTTTACCACATATTTTTTATAATATTGAGATGTTTTAGATGAAAAATTTATCTTTAATTATCGATATTTAGATAATTCCTCATTCTGAGATGGAAATGTAATTCTACATATTTGTTTTGTGAAAATATGAATTTTGGTTTTTTTAATTGGTAAAAATCTATTATTTAATCTCTCATATGTTTTAGTAATAATATTGAACATGTTTATGAATAATTTTATTTGAAATATTATTTTCAACTGACTTTGTTGGTTTCAATTGTTGAAATTTGTGTGTTCAATGATCCATTTTTATTTTAAATATCATTCATTAGAAGATATTACTATCTCATGTAGTAATTATTGATGTGTTATATATTAATCTAGATATAAGTTATATTATAATGTGAATTCAATATTTTATGTTTCAAATGTTTTTTCATAACTTTTTTTCATTGTGATTATGGGATATAAAGTCCATCTTATTTAATGGTTATTTTTAATAGTCAGTGGATCATGTTTTATTGAAGAGTAGTGATATTATACATTTTTCAAACTCTATAATAATTATATCTCATTTATATTTGTTTTAATTGTGAATATGTAAAATTATCTTCCATTTTCTTAATGTTATGGCTAATTGAGTAAGGGTCTTTCCCAATTGCATAATTATTACCTCCCTCATTTTCATAAGGGTTCACTAACTATATAAAGTTTATCCCACCATTTGATTTTTTTTCAAGACCTCAAGTAAGAGTATGAGGGGATAAATCCACACAAGTGATGATTAAACAATTTTCATTGAAACAAAAGGATCTCATTTTTATGTTCACATTGATGTTTTTATAAGGTGTATTAGGATTCAAAGATTGAGAAGGTCCCTTTAAGTGGATGTTTTGACCAATTATTGATCAATGAAGAAACAACTTCGTGAAGGATTGATGAATAGGAAATGATTCTTGATAAAAAAAAGTTATTTCGATCTCATTTGAAGGGGATAATAGGATAAAATGTAAATGAAATTACAAAAATTAAATTAATGCTTTAATAGCACAAATTTTCATTCTATTTATCATAAAATCGGATTGGTTAAAAAGGAATTTGGTGGACCCTCTACATATATAATATCTCTAAACTAGGGTGGTCAAACATGTACAATGATATTGAAATGGTTGAAAATTTTCATCATAGCCAAGGGAGAATCTAGAAAATCGAGCCACTCTTGTAAAAAAGTTCAGTAATATAAAAAAAATTATATATTGTTGTGGAGATTCGAAAAACTGTTTATAGTTGGATGTGACAATAAAAAATCATACCAAATTTTTTCAACTGATGATAATAAGGATCTGAGATAAAAATGTTAATGAATAAGTTAATTTACTATGTTATTTCAGTTTATTAATATTATTTGAAAAAGGATATGAGAATTTGAGTTTTTTATTATAAAGGATTGAGGGTCAAGCCATCTTTATTGAATAAAAGAACCTATTTTACAACTAGGTAAGAGGGACCCTATTACAGAGAAGAGGAAAATGCCTAAGAAAACAATATAATACATAAGGTTAAAATGGAAAAATAAGTTTAAAATCCATAAACATAAAAGAATGTACAAGTGAAAGCCTTGTTTCCCTCCTTGTTAGACAGTGAAAAAGTGAGATCAGTCTAAATTCTGCCTCACCCCCTCTATCAATAAGTTGAACTGTGATGGAATTACAATGTTTTAGAGAACCTCCAAAACCTACACAAGAGTGTAGAGATGAGCTGGATGAAAGGTGACAACAAACTTTTCTCTCAAAAGAATAGCCCACCCAGACAATGCCTGAAAATAAAGAAATGACCCCTGATGTGATTTGAGACTAGACAAGAAAACACTGAGAAAACGTCAATGGAAAGGCATTCATTAGTCCATAAAGATGATGACCAATGGATTGATAATGGATTTCAACACACTCATCTCTCATTCGAGGCTGCCCACCCATTGAAACCTGCGTAAGCTACGCCACACCAAAATTATCAAGGCCAGAATAGGATCATGAAGAAATAAGCCGCTCAAGAGAAAACAAAGCCACTGAGACCAGATTCAAAATATATGAAATTTAAATGTATCACTGATGAAAACCACTTTGAGAACACCACACAATATAAAATAAGGAAAACCAAGCACCAAAATTCAATCCAATGAGTCGGCATCACATAACATCACCCAAAACAAAACCTTTGAAGGCAACAAAGTCACCAATCAAGCAGAAACAATATCACTTCCTGAGCACATAGAAACCAAAGAATCACAGAAATCATGATGAAACCAACCCCCAAAATATAATCTACAAACATCTACTAATCCATCAGATACAACCTCTCAATGGATCCCATGCCACTTAGATTCCTTCACCTTCGTTTTGAGGAGTGTCAAAGACGATTCTTGAAGAAAATCAACCACTGGGAGCAAGGAATTCCAATGAAAAAACACAAAATGATCTAGATCGATGTTTCAAAGATCTAAAAATATATTTGAATGTAATGATGAACCACGTCCACTGCATGAAATATGATTACACTACCCCCATGTCCCTAGAATGTTGAAATAATGCTTCGAACATTTCCGGACCTGGAGTTGACTAGATCAAGGAGACAACGAGGAGCGAAAAAGCGTGTCAAACGAATGAAGAAGGGATGATCACAAAAACATTGGAATCAAACTAGAGGAAAGGTGAAAAATGAAGAACAAAGTTGGAAGGAGTAAAAGTCAACTAAGACCACGGGAGAATAGAATTTGTGGCTTGTTCAAAGGCTTTGACACTTAGTTGGGGGAACTGTGCAGCACAAAACCTTATGGGCAATGCTCTCCTTGGGAATGTTGTGCCATCGAGATTGGTTAATATAGAATTTTAGTTATTTGTTATTGTGGTGGTAAATATTAAAATCATTTCATTCTAGAAACATAACTGATTGCTTGTTTGAATATAACCAGGTGGAATAGTTGAGCACCCATGTCGTCATAGTCATTGCCTTTCTTTACGTACACAGAGGTTTTCATGATCTGGTGCATTTTCAATATTAATGTAGCAGAGGAGATGATCTGAGTTGAGTTAAGCATCTCATGTCTAGTAGGTTTATCTTTTTTAATATAGGAATAAGTTTGGGTGAATCATTAATTACTAGAGTCCTAAAATTGGGTAATCACTATAAGTCACAATGTTTTTTGGATAAATGCATAATTTAGATATTTATATACTTAAGATCAATAATAATGTTTAATTTTTTTTCCAAATAACTATGGATGATGAATATATAGTGTTTTAAGGATGAAGAATCAGGAACTATAGATAGTGGAGTTCGATAAAAATAGTGGAGCATGGAATTACCTATTATGAAAAGTATGATAAATTTGGGATCACTGGAATGGATGTGTTACTTGTTAGAGAATACATATTGGATGAGATGGTATTATTGAATATTACCTGAATAAATAATATAAATATGTAATTAAAGTAATACAATTACAATTAAGAAATGTTTTCCTAATAATTGATAGAGATATGTTAGTTTTGGACTCCTAGATAATTTTTGTAAAGGTGGAATAAATTATATAGATCTAATTGGGGTATATTTCAGGGAAAAATAAATTCATTGAGATTTTATGAACTAAATGTAAAGATAAACTCACAATACTGAAGACCAATTAGACAATTAAATTTTTAAAATTTGTCTAAATAGTTTTCTAAAGAGAAATTGGAGGATCTATTAAATAGTTAACTTTAGTTCCTATAAAATATAATATAGGGATATTTTTTGGGATAAAAAGATAGAGGAGGGGTGTTTTAGTGTACATGAGATATTTCAGAATATATAGAATGATTCTGAATGCTCGATTAGGAGAAGATACTTTGGAGAATATGAATCTCAGAGAGAGAATCTATCCAGACAAGAACGATTCCATGTGTTAATCCTATTACTATTTTTTAACTTCACGTGATATGAAAATTTTGCACTATATATAATTTAAAATTATATTTAGCTAAAATCCTTCTGTAGGAACGATATTATTATGATCATTATTTATTTTATTTCAAAATTTATTCATTTTCTTTTCTAGAGTGCTAAAATAATCAATTTTCATTTTAATATATTTTTTTTAATATTTTTAATAATTTAAAAAGGTTGTTCTGTATGACATATTTCAAATTTTTTAATAACTTTTCATTTCAAAAACAATCTGATAAGAATTTTTTGATTTTTAGGGTAGATTTCAAAAATAAATGATACTTGATCCATGTAAAAATTATTCTACTCTTTTTGTGGCTAAGTTGAATTCAGTAGTTGAAAAACCATAGATTTTAAATATTTTTTCATTCACCTATCAATTGAGTTGAATTGAAATGTTTTTGTGATTTTTGGAAAAAATTAATTTAATTAATTCAATTATTAATGTAATATATTTCTTATGAAATGCTTATAAAAAATTCTCATAGATTTCTATTAATTTTATTTTTAATTTTATTTTTTATTATTCATAACTACCTCTTATTTTTTTGTCACTATATATTTATAATGTCTATTAATATTGACCAATTTCACTACCACTCTATGTAAGTTTCTATCACACAATCATTATTTAATTTTCAATCATTTTGTTTCCCTATTCGATGTTATTTTAATTTTAATATTTTCAAATAAATACATCCATGTGGGTTTGACTATTCTTTACACTATACAATGTTTAAGTGGGTAACAAGAAATTATTATAATGACTATATTGACATTGATTACAATATGAGGGTATTTTTTGGAAAACCAATATGTATTATAAAAAATAAATCAATGTCAAAAAATTTAATCAATAAATATATGTAAATTAAAATTTATAAATTCTACTAAATCTCTATAAAATATGTTTTAAATTAGAAATATACAACCCATATTTCCAAAGAAATAAATATTATAAAATTTCTTATAAACCTAAATAGAAAAGTTAAATTTTTGAGATACATATGGTGAGTGTCAAAAATGGACAAATTTTTTTCCTACTCTTGGGAAAGAGATAAAATAATATCCTATAATTATAAAAAATTAATCCTCTCATGTGCTAGGAAGCCATCTTAAAATCAGTTAAATTAGAATAGTGAGAAACTATGAATTAAAATAGTACTTTGTGTCCTAATTTCATGACTTCAATAGACAACCATGTAAAAACTTCTCATCCTTTACTAGGATCAAATGATTAGTAAATGATTATTAAAAATTACAACTTATATGAGTTCAGAATAATATGTTCATATATGAGAATATTAAAAATACTATAACATCATGAAATATAATAAAAAAATAAAAATGACCATTAACGTATAAGGCATTTGGACTCAAATACCCCAATATCGACAAGGATGAATAATATCCATAAAATAGATTAAAACATTTATCATTGTAATTGAATCATAATATCATAATATTATAGTTAATAATATCCTTAAACTATAAAACAATTATCATAGGAAAACATTAATTTCAGGTGTGACACCATCAGTTCCCTTACATAATATAAACTAAATTATACACGTAGATAAATATATCATGAGATATAAACTCTTAGACAACGCATAATAGGGTGATATAAGACCACACCCATCATTAATACCTAATTAAAAGTGGTAAATAAAAATAATTAACTTTTCACATCATAAATAACCCATTTAAATAAAATGGATTTCATAAAACATCCAAATGAAAATCATTCCCCTTTCATATATAACCTATGAAAATTAATTTTATTTCATAAAAAATCTAAATAGAAATTATAAAATATTAATAAAAATACAATAGATTATAATAGTATTTATAAAAATTAAAAATGGTAATCAGTCACTCTTCATAAAGAACCAATTGAAATAATATGGGTTTTATAAAACATCTAAATATTATAAAATAAAATCATTGACTAAATTGTATGATATAAAAAGCATGATAACATAGAATAATCACATAATAAAAGAATCATATTGGGTGAAACATGAATCATTTATATTTTGGGGGTATACCATTTGGATGATAGATAAAAAAATTAATACTAAATATGAAAAGGGTCTTCTTCAAATAAAATATATACTGAATTGTTAAATCAATAATAATGAGTCTACTTTAAAAAAACCCCAATTTATATTTAAATTAATAAAAAATTATGGAAAATGTATTTTTATGCAAAAATATACTTCTTGAGATATGAAAATTATAAATAATTCAAAATGTAAATTCTTGTATTAGCAATGTTTAATAAAAAAATATATAAATAAAAGTATGGAGTTTCAGTTACCAATCCCAACCCATTACCATTTTTTCTATGTATGCACTTTAATATCCATTATTATATTAATAAACTTATATATTAAAAAATTTGTAATCTTTTTTATATGTATTTCATTTATTAATATTCATTAATAATAATTATCATCATATATTATATTTTTATAATCACTTTTCGACTTCTGTTGTTAATAATATTTACCATTTTAAACTATGATCATAAAATAGGAATAAATATAACTTTTTACCCCAATGTTTATAATTTTAAAACCATTAATTGATGATTTATAAAGACCTATAATGTTATAATTTCACTGTTTGGGTTTTGTAGTAATGTTTTGAGAAGAATCAATTGATATTGAACTTGTTTCAGGTTGTTAACTAATATTGATGGATTACCGTTTGATTATTATTACTTTTTTGGTCATCTATAAAGAACCATATTAATTATATATATATATATCATATATAATCATCAAATATATTATTTTACCATACATGAGTGTAGTAATCGTAATCAAAATGCATCATTCCCTGGGGTTTGTAGTCCCCACATATACATGTATGATGATATCATTTTTCGAATGGTGGAAGAAATAAGTAACATGGTTTATCATTTATAGAAAATAAATATGGTATATATATATCATGCATGTTTAGTTAAATCCTATTTTTAACAAAAAATTCTATGTAGTTAAGGAAAATGAAACATGTTTCTTTTTGGAAGGGGTAGCCCATACACATCCACTATTTACATTTTTATTTTTCTTAATTTTAAAAATGGAATGTATTTAATTCTTATAAAATTATTATAATTAAATTTCATTAATATAATTATACTGAATTTATAATTTTATGATGGTTTAAATGAATATTCATATGAATAATTTTACCCATAGAAAAATAAATGAGAAAGAACATGTTAAAAATGTATACCTTAGTTCATTGATTATGTCTATTTTATAGTGGGTTAAGCCTTTGAGGGTTGTTATTTATAGGGTAGATTAACATCTTGAAGGTGAATATGAAATTTTAAGATATTGTTGGTTTATTTTGATCCCTATTAATTGGGTTTCTATGTGAGGTGAAGTGAGGAGTGGTCTTCCCCTATTATAACTGAAATGGATTGGCTTTCTACAAATACTTAAATCATTTTTATAATGGGATGTTTCTCTATAAAAAATTAGTTAATTTTTTTAAATAATTGAGATGATATGTGATAATTTTTATCAATACTTAAACCACATGAACCCACACATTTTCAACATGTTTGAGGTTATTTACACTTAGATATTTACATTTACTGTTTTATATTTTACCATCGTAACTAGTCTTTAGTTCAATATATTAACCTTCAGGATTAAAAAAAACATTTTCTTTATTATATAATTTTAAACTAGCGATTCGAAATTTATATTCCATTTTTTTAAATTATGTTTCTAAAATTGGTAACTATAAATTTTAAAATAATAAATGTATTATGTCTTAAAACATTAACATAAATAACATAGATTAGAAAATATGAATTATGGGATTACAAATTTAAAGAAAATAATTATTAAAATTATAAAGTAAACTATAAAATATATATGTGATCATATAAAAATGATTCATCAATTTAATATTCATAATTATATAATAATAAAGTCAAAAACTCATGTTATTTGTTAAAATTATATCTTTCAATATTCACCATGTATGGCTATTCAGATTTGGATGTTTGAGAGGGTATGGCGTTGCCATCGGTACCGGGCCCGTGCATTTATGCACGGGACAACTTGCTGAGTAGTCATGCAACGGTGGAGGCTTACCATAATGATGTTGATGCTGGGGAGGGGTATTCCATAGTAGTCTTGTTTTAGGATTATTGCGGCCCTTTTGACCTTTGGGTTTTGTTTTTTCTCTACGTCTTTGAAGTATATGAGGTTTTCCCCTTTACCCTTAAAAGGGGGTTTATCCAAAAATGAATAAAACTTTAGGCGTTCGGGCATTCAGTCAATTATGTATATTAACCATTCATTTTCTTATAAATTTATTATTATTCCTTTCTTATATTATTATTCACAAAATAAATATATGTTTTTATTAATTCATCTATTTAAACATTAGTATTTGAAAAATATTTATAATCTGAGGAAAATAAAATTTAAAGAACTAAATAAATTTTTTAAAATTCAACTTAAAAATGTAATGAAATCAATTCTATATCAATAAATATATATATTTTGTTAGTTTATAATATATTCCTAAGTTAATCATATGAAACCCCTTTTTATCAATCAATAATACCTAATTTATTGATAATATATTATTTCATTTTTTGGTGGGGGATCAACTACCATTGATCTTTTTAAAATATTTACAAGCATGGAATTCTCCCATATACAGTTTTCTCATATAGTAATTATTCATTTTTTGATTGAGATCTTTCAAAGGAAACCCCTAGTAAAACCACCTCTATATAAATATTGGAACAAATTGGATTTATTAGGAATAATTCTACATCGAAATTTAATTTATTAATACATTATTTGTGGATATTTTATATGATTGGTTCAATTTATGCTGGATAATGTAACAATTGAATTTTTACATGAAACTTTAATATTAAAAATATATTGTGGTTTTTCATTGTAGCTTAGGTTAGTTTGTGAAGAATATAATTGAATAAATTTTTTAGGAGAATATATAATGAATTATCAGGTATTCACATATAATATAGTGAAACATCTAAAAATGAATTGGATAAATGAGAATAAGATAAAAATTAGTTTTTTAATTATTTTTAAATTTAAATTATGGAAAATGTATCATAGAATTAGTATAGGTTATATTTCAAATTTTAAAACAAGTTTTAAATTCCTTGTTTATTAAATTCAATTCTAGGAGGATGAAGTGATAACATAAGAGTAAGATCACTAGTTTTTTACAAGCTGAAGGAGATATTTTTTTAAAATAATTTGACTTATAGAGATACATAGGTATTGGATTCATCCCCATATCCCTGACCTTTTTATTATTGATGCTTTCTATGATAGGTTTCTTTATTTATGTTAAAATTTTCTAGATCAGTTTTCCAGATAAAACTATAAAGTAAAAATTGATAATAACATAATCATGATTTAAAAATCACATGAAAATAATTCACAAAATATATCAACTTCATGGAAAATATTAAATAGGGGTGAAAAGAACACTTGTTCTATGATAAAAATGAATTAAAAAATTTCTGAAATTTAGGAGATTCTAAAAAACTAAATGGATAAAAATTCTACAAGAATGTTAATAAAATTGGATCTCAAAATATGGATAGGTCCCTTAAGAAATAGTATAATTTTTTTGTAATAATTTTTATGAATAGAAATTATTTCCTAAACATTGATATGTTTAGAAAATATAATGAAAATGTATATTTTAATGGATATGGAAATCAGATGAAAGATAATAATGACCACTTTTTAAATAAATACAACAATATATATTGAGAGAATATCAACTAATCCTAGAAATAACAAGGAATTAGAATATTAAATTTTAATCCTATATTGTAAAATAATCTAAAATTTTTGTTTAAAATTCCAAATATAGTTTAATCTTCAAAATGTCAGGGAGAAATAAGGGGATATTGTGATATATTTTAATAACAATTGATTCTAAAAAGGATAACCATGAAACTCAAAAATATGATACCAATCCTAGGATCCAATACCTTTAAATAAAAAAGGGTTAATTTGTAAGAGTCCATGGTATACGATATAAGTGAAATTTCTATGTACTACTAATATGATCCAATGGGATGGAATCAAGGACCTTACCATAAAGTGTTGTTTTTTAACTATAGACAAAGTTCAAGATGATCCTGGGGAAGTTCAATTTCAAATTATAAATTACACTGAAAATTAATAATAAGAAAATAAATAATCTTGAAATGAAGTCATCAACTTGAAAATTGAGATTAATCCTACGAGTACACAGTAAAAATAATGAGATAAATATTGTAAAATGAAAAATTAAATATAGATGGAAAACATTGAAGAAAAAATTGAAAGAAATCTTAATTTCATATAAAAAATACCATATAAATCCCTTTACCAAAAAGGATTAATTATAGAAATCAAGAACTACTCATGTTATTTGAGTTTTTAAGGAATATTGAAATCAAAATTTCATTCCTTCAAACTTCAGTTAATATCTAATCGTACATCAAATCATTAAAAAATATGTCATACACAAATCATTTGGATTTATATTTATATATGTAGATTGAAATAGAAGTGTTTTCTCTAAAATAGTATTCCACTTAATATCTAATACCCAGATAGATTTTTCATCCTATACACATTTAGAGTAATTTGTTAGAATAATTATTTGTATGACCTTAGTGTGAAAATAATTCATATTCCTTTCCCACTACTTAAACACATTACATTTGTATAATTAAAACAAATCATAGTTTTCTTATAGTTTTTTGCTGATTTATAATTCACACTATTGGAAGATTAGATAAATTTTTTGTTGAAGTATGAAAACTATTTCTACAATCAGGTTTTTTATATTCGATATAGGATATGATAATAAATTCCCTATAATTCTTAAAAGACCATTCTTATGGACTGGTGTATATATTATGGATAATTTTAAAGGAATGTAAAATTCAATTTTTATGAGAAAATAGAGGAATCTGAAAAATTTAAAATGTGTAAAGTACCGAAACATTGGGGAAATTATCATGTAATGACATTCTATAATTTGAGGAACCTATTGATAAACATGAATAATAATTTTTTTAGAATCTATAAGAAAATTAATAGAGAACCCAAAATAAAAAAATCATATATAATAATTATTTAAAATGAAGTGGAGGAACCCATAAATTATTATGATGTAGTGTTATTGGAGAACCGTGATGGGTTTTCTAAGGAAAATTTTCTTAACAAATTTTACGAGTCTAAGTATAAGGATCTATTTACTAAATAATGTAGCATTTATGATGCTATTTTCATTAGATTAAAATATTTATTTAAGAGAAACATTGAATACCTTGTTTCAAAATGACAAAAACCCATCCCCTCAAACTAAAAAACCGATGAACTGCAGCTTAAAAATGTCTAATATAAGTTGAAATATTCATATGAGGGTGAGAATTTCACACTAGAAATCAGAATTTCTTCACAGGTATTAAACATTATTTTAAAATGATTTCTATTTGACTTAAAAGAGTTCAAATATTTTATAATATAGAATATTGAAGATATTAAATGTCCATTTTTCAATCATTTGATCCTTATAGAGCATAAGAAAAAACCACAAGTTGAGGGAAAATGAAGATCAAATCCTAAAATTTGTGAAATTGTTAGGGAGGTAATAATCAAACTCTTAGATGATGGAATCATCTATCATATCTTATAAATCACTTGGGGACTAATATAAATTGTATATATAGGTAAGGATATGTCAATTTACTAAAAAATGAAAAAATAATAATTAAATTTATACTAGGAGGGAAATAATGTAGAATACATGTATAGAAAAAAAAACTAAATTCATCAATAATAAAAGTACATTCCCATTATAATACAATATCAAATACTTGAGAGGTTAGATGTTATTTAATTATAATATCTTAAAGGATATTCTAGTTAAAATAATATTTATATATCCCATGCAGATCAAGAAACAACCCCATTCACATGCCTATAAGAAACATTTTTATATAGGTGAATTCCTAGCAGATTGTGTGGTGCACTAACCACTATTCAAATATCCATGATTTCTATATTTTTATATTAAAAAGATAGGATATTTTTTTTCATATATGATTAATGTTTTTTTGGGAGAACAGTTAAGAGATAGTTACATAATTTAATATTATTCTTGTAAAGATTTCATGAGAAAAATATATGATTGAACTATGAAAATATAGTTAACCGAGCCTTTTACAGATATAATTAATTATTTTTAACATAAAAATAAATTAATCACAACTCATGGATCATGACTACTAGTGAATTTCTAAGACTGAACTTAAATCATCAATAGAATCTAAAAAATTAACACCATTGTTTTCTCCATAGTGAGTTCCTAAATATCTTTGAGCTACTAATACACAAAAGGGTAACCTAGATAACACATAAAAGAAAAGTGTGAGTTAAAAATATTTTTAATGGAATAAACAAGATAAAGAAACATGACTAGTGATTAAAAGGTATAAATTATATCATAATAGATATGTCATATGAGTGATCACATAGAAACATAACATAAATATCATTGGTGTATAATATCATCAAGTTATAGGAAATTTTGGAAAAAACATATTACATAACATAAACATGAGTCTAGGATAACTACCTAGACTATATCACATGGTGTAAAAAGTACCATTATGAAATATTTTTACACAATAATCATATACATGATATATCATTATACTAAATCACTACCCAAAGCATTATAGTTCTATCTAGGAGAACCCATTATAACATTTCATATAATATGTGTGAAAAAATTGGAAGAAATGAAAATTAATGATCATAATAATTACACATAGAAAAAATGGGTTTCATAATCATTACCTATATAATAATAAAATGCAATTTTATAAAGGAATGATTCGAAAAATGAACATAAGACATGTATTACCCCATCAAAGAAAGGAATATTAATTTAGGTATTCAAGTGAGATACATATATACAATATATATTTATGCATTCCATAACATTAAAAAGCAGGAAATATTGAGTTATATAGATAATAGTAATAGCCCAAATAAAATGGTGGTTTAGAGAGGTACCTTACTTCCATAAGAAAAACAAGTTCAAATATCTTAATTTTTATCCCATTTAAAATCTTTTTTTAAAATTTAGTAGAATAATAAAAATAGTGTTTTTTATTTGTAGAAAAATTAATATTTATAATGAAATTAAAATATAAAATCATATTTATGGTGGTATGAAAAGTTATTGTCCACATATATGTTGAAATAGAACATTAAATTTTTACATTTATAAATAAATTCAAAATATTCCACATAAAATACATAATATGATTCCTTTTTAAATACATTTATAGGATGTAACAAGTTATATAATATGACCTTTATAATTATTTTTTGTTTATATAACTACATCTATAGATTCACTTCAAAAATTAAGGACATGTACTAAAGAGACTAATAGAATCAATTATCAAAATATTTCAAATAATGATTTAAATGTAATGCGTCCCTTTAACAGAAACATAAAATGATTGATATTAAAATCACTATAAAGATAGTAATATGTGGTCATTAATGACCTATGGAATTAATTGAGCAACAAATTTTAAATTTATTGAAACAATTTGATGAAAATGGACATTGAATAAGAGTGTTTTAAGGGAATAATTTGATGTATATTCTTTTAAAGAATGTATTTTACCACTTTGGAATCCATGAAAGAGGTAATTAAAATGAAACCTTGAATATCATGAAAATAAGATGGTTTATGGTATAGAATATTAAATTTGATCCATATAAACCACACAAATTAAGAATTTTGGAATATGGTATAAGTCTCTTAGAAACAAATGCCAAATTAAAAATCCATTACCTCGAGTCTAGACATGTCGTGTTTTTCTTTTATCATTAATATAATAAAATAATATCAATTTTTTCATTCCTAATGAAAATTTTACTTGTTTAACCAAATATACTTACATTATTTACATCATTTATTTTAATGACATATTTAATTATTTAATTATTTATATCCACCAAGAGTGTTTTGAGGTCATTCATTTTTTTAAATTCAAAATGGAACTAGTGTTCAAAAATTAAAAAAAGGTCTAATCTTCCATCATATATAGAATTATAATATTGAAATAATTATCATTTATATATATAAATTATATTTTTTTAAATGAAAATGAATTATGGTTATGAAAAATGAACTATGTTAAAATCACAGAGATTGTATGTCATACGTACCAATGTGTAACATTTCCTTTTTTCAGTGATTATGATGTAATGAAGTAAAATGTTATTTTTGTTTCAGTATTTATCATCATATTACAAATATGATATCATTTTTTAAAATTTCATTACATGTACAATCTATGGGATGTGGTAATAATAATGATCACGTCTCTTTACGATTCGGTAGTCTATCGTATATACGAATGACATTATCATTTTTAAATAGAAGGTAAGGTGAGATAAAAATTATATATTACTATTATAGAATAGTTAATATGTCATAAATATCATATATAAAAAATAAAACAATATTATTGATTTTTTAGAGGAAATGATGGAAAATAAATTACATTGGATTTTGAGTTGGTAGTTTGTCGTACACATGAATTCTGGTTTTGTCTCCCATTTGATGAAAGAGAAGATAGATGTTTGTTATTTAATTAACCAAATAACATATAATTATATGTTTATAATTTTGTTATTATATATTCATGAGAAAGTTTTATTTTAATGATGATCAATAGCAAGCAAACAAAAATTATCAATTAAGAATGACACCTCTTCTTCGAACAACCACTCTATAATTATACCAAAATCCTTTCTAGATTTTATTTCAGATCAGATGAAATCCACTAGGAAATAGGTAAGGAATTATGTAAGGTAATTTTTAGGGCTTGGAAAAACCAATAGGGTTTTTAATTATGGAAGTTATAGGAGAGGAAGTACCCTTTTATAAATTAGAGGGAGTGTCATTTTTGAAAATACCAAAAAATATTCAATAATAAGATGCTAATATAAATCCCAATTAATCAAAAATGTATAAAAAATGTATTTTATGGGTTTTATTGAGGATACACACCTCCACCATTAAAAAATAATTAAACATGTTATTCTATTTCAATTAAATTCACCCCCGTTTACCATTTTATTTTTTCCCACATCCACTATTTATTTTTAATATTTTTAATATAGAATAAGGTCAAAAATTTCGTTGACCATATTACCTAATATTAATTATTCCAATAATTAATATTGAATTCATTTTATAAAATTCAAATAAAATAAAGAGAACAATTCGGTATAAAAATAATCCCAAAAAATTTATTGATAAATTGTTTTTCAAGAAACATATTTCTCAAGGAATATGTGTTCCCATATTAACTTAATTGAAAAAGTTCTATATTATATTATTTTCAATTAATATAAAATTATTCATAATATATAAATCTAATTTGAATAATTAATTTTTGGTGATGAGTTTAATTAATTAAAATGTATAAGCATTATGCACTTAAATACAAATTGAAGAAAAATTTGTTTTTATTCATGAAAATAATATTTTAACACAATAATTAAAAATGAATATTTAAATAAAATTAATTATATTATTATTAATAAAATGGTTTATATATCACTATATGTCCTAATAAAAAATATAATGGGAAATTTATTTTAACATATTTTATGAAATGAATTGATGGTTTTTAGAAACATTTTATTTCTCACTATTCAATAAAAAATCAATAATTTAAGATAAAACCAAAAAATTATACCTGAGATAAAGTTGGTATTATTATTTTTGAAATCATGTTAATTTTTAAAATTTATATTTCTAGGAGTTTTAGTAATCAATTATATTATTTTCTCCCCAAAATAAATTAAAATAATTTTTGAATGAAATATATTTGTTATAGAAAAAAAAGTCATAGTATGAAATGTGATTTTTTTCATCTATAAATCTTTTATAAATGAATTTATGTTTATGAGGAGGGTTTTATAAACTTCATAAAGTTTTTAGTATAATTAATAATCTCAAATTTAGTTATTATGTTATAATAATATTTTAATTTTACATCTTATTTTTTTTAAACACAGTGTCTCCTCTTGCATAATCTATCAAAAATATTACTCTTTTAACATTAAGTGGTGTTACATTCAACCCCTGAAAAAAAAATTTCATCGTTTTTGTTTTACTTTATTATCAGTAATATAGGGTTTTGATATTCAAAAATTCGATCATTTCTACATCATAAATTTTTTTAATAAAACATGCACTTGAAAAGAGGGAAAGGGATATAAAAGATCATAAAATTTTAAAAAAAATATGTTTCCACATCAATAAAACATTAAAGAGAAGTGAAATAATGGATTTGTAAATTCGAAATATTTAGTATATAACATGATACTTTTTTAAGAGAGAAGAGACCATAAATTTATCAACAGTGAATAACATTTTCATTTAAAGATATTTTTGCTAATATTGATGGATTCATTTAGCTTCTAGACTAAAAAAGTAAGAAATATAATTACATGAAATGTATAATTTCTCCTTTAAATAATATTTTAATGAAATCACTTACTTTTTCCCAAATGATAAGTATTAAAGATGAATTATTACACTCGAATCACTAAAATTTACTTCTAAAAAATTGAATGATTAAGAAAACGATGTAAAAATAATCATATTCATTTAAAACATTATCCAAAACCCAAAATTTCTATAACAATTTAAAATAATTTCCAAAAAAAACCTTTATATAGATATCAAATTCAAAATTTATATATAAATCAGTGCATAACTAAATTACCAAAAATACCAAGAACCTACAATATAATGATTTAATTGTGTTATTTTGGAATAATATTTCATGTTTAGTCACATTTCACCCCTATGTTTTACATATACCTAATATTTATAAATCATTTCCCAAAATATCATTTATCAAATGAAAAACCAAAAAAATAAAAAATATTTATCCTAAAATTTACTTCCCTAAATAATTATTATATTTTCCTTCCAAATCACTTATGTAAAAACAATTTCAAACTAACCAGTAAATCATGTAGTCTAGTGGTAGCATAGCACCCATATCTCACTTCAGTCGTGGGTCCAAGCCTTGTGGCCTTACAATATGTGATGGGTTCTCACTATATTCATAGGATATACTTTTTCTAAAACTATAGAAAAATAAAATATCAATCACATTCATAATTCACCTTGATCATATAACATTATAAAAAATATGATTAAATTTTGTTTATAAAAATAATTCCTAAAATAACCCCTTTTAAGTACTATGGTTTTCTATATTTATCATTATCTCCCAAAAAATCAAATATATTTAGTTTTGAATAATTACCATAATTTAATGAAAATATAATATATTATATTTTACTTAATCATGAGTTTGTATATAAAATTTTATCTTACTATTAAATCACCTTTCTGTGTCAGTAGAACCATTCGATGTATTATTGAAAATACTTATAGAAAATCTACATATTAATAGTGTATAGATATTTCATGACTCATATAACCAAGAAAAAATTGATAAAAATAATTCAAGAACATTATTATCAATCTTGAATATATAAAACCCTCAATCATTCCACATCAATGATTTTCATAACAATGGTTCATTGTAATTAATCATTTGATTAAGTAATTTACTCAGAAAATGACCAAGTTCCAGATATATATGGAATTGATCTATTATTTTTTCCATTGTTTGAAAATTATTTCAAATTATATTTTTAACCATAATATTAATTTCTCATTGAAACTTTTATACTCTATTCCCTTTATTACACACTTAATTCATATTCAAGTTCTTTTAAATCATTTTATGTGCTACGCCTTTGTATTTTTATCATGTTTAATGAAATGAATATTATTTTACAAATCACCTTAACCCATAAACTTTCATAAATCACTATTCTTATATTTTATTATGTTTTTGAAAATTAAACTATGTTCTTGTTGTAAATATTAATTTTAGATAACTCATTTTCTATGAGAAGAAGATCTCTGACATCAGATCTGATTTTGTTTTGAATCTCATTAGAGAAAACACTATATTTCCAATCACATTGGTAATTTTAATTATTTCTCATATTTCGGATAATTAACTAAAAATAATAAATGAAATAATATAGGAACACATTAACATACAAATTTGGATACTTATAAACCTATATGTAATTTCTTATAAATGATACATATATGCTAACTAATGATTCTATAGGTTTGGATCTATGTTATCCATGGTAACATTTGTGATTAGTTTCTCTAAGATTTTTTTATCATTACATTTATAATATCTCGTAAAGATTTTTTGAATATCTAAAACATATCCCTTGGTAGTAACAAACTAGGTGTGCCAGAGGGCCCATTTTCGTAAACCAAGTGATGATTGAATCAAGTGTAATGCTCTATTTTAAGAGTAATTTCACCTAAGTAAAACTTTGTTAAGGCCACATATACTTATATTATTATAACAAGGAAGTAATTTCATAAAACCCACTAACTCTATATATTGCATTAATCTATGATATTTTCATATATGTGGTTTTAGCCTTATACTAATCTCTTAGGTTCTCAACAAATTATTCTTGTCCTAATCCCACAAAATTACTAGACTTTTTCTGATAAAAAAATAGCTATCTATAAATTTTACACATATTATTACATGATTTTTAACATTAACATCCATTAATTACAATCCAAATATTATGAGTATTTGTGTCTTTGGATGACTAGGTATATAAAATATCAAAAGAAACTAAAACATAAAATATTTTTCCCTTTAGTGTGATCCAAAATCTATTGACCACATAAAACAATATAGAATTAAATATGGATTTCCTAAAAGAAAGGGATGATATAAGAATCCTTGTATATGAATAAAAGTGATATCAAAACATAACGTGTGATTCAAAGGTTTGTCTTAATAAAATTATAGTGAATGAACATGAGTAATCACATCAATGCATTAAATAAAAAAAATAGTATCATAAGATAATTGCATCAAGGGAAATGTGGAACCATCATATAACATGTAATAAATAATAATTAAGTCTTACTACCTTGAAAATATCACATCCTAAAAAAGTCCCATAATGGATGCAATTTACTCGCCAACCATTTACATAAAATATCTTGATAATAAAAAACTAACCAATGCATTGGAGGTATATATAGGTGGAACCATCATAAAATACCCATGATTATGTTTTCAAAAAAAAATTACAATCAATCATATTTTTTAAACATAATAATTACCGACATAAATAAAATAGGTTTTGTAATCATTACCCATATCACAATAAAATGAAATTTGATAAATGAGGCATTTGAGAAACGACAATAAGACATATATTACCCCATAAAAGGAATATAGAATAATTAAGGTATATATGTGAGAGACATATATATATATATATAATAGAGAATAATTTGATAACATTAATGAGATATAGATAGCCAGGTAGAGAGATAATGGTCATAACCCAAATAAAAGGTTAGTTTAGATAGATCTCATGCACCCATATGAAAAACATTTCCATTTGTTATAATTTTAATTCTATTTAAAACAGTTTTCAAAAATAAATAAAAAAATAGAGGGTTCTAATTTAATGAAAAAATGGAAGTTCATAAATAAATTATAATATCCAATACTTTTTATAATGTCAGAAGAACTATTTTTTCTATATATGTTAAAATATAAAATTCCTTTTATTTATTGTAATAAAATAAAAAATATTATGTATAAAATATGTAAAAATATTCATTTTGAAATATTTTGGTTGATTTTAAAATTATGACTTATAATTTCTTTTATAATTTATTTATATATTTATAACTATATAAATATAAAATTTAAAAAATATGGTTGTTGAATAAAAATACATAGAAAATAATTTTTCAAAATATTTGAAATGGGTTTTTGAAGTAAATATTCCCTTATATAATACTTTAAAAAGTTCAAATTTATAAATAAAATGAATTAAAAAATGATAAAAATGAAAACTTGAAACATTTGGGAAATAAATAATAATTTTTAGAAATATTTAGATGGGTGTGGAAAAGGAAAAAGTGATATTTAAGGGAGTCATTAAAGATTATTTTTTAAAAAAACTTCTATATCACATTGGTATCTTTTTAATAATTATACCATGAATGAGTTACATCATGTAAAACATTAAATATCATTAAAATATGGAGGTTCTTAGTATAAAATTTCATTGGTGGAGAATTTTCACAACCCAATAGAATAATTGTTGAATACGATATAAGTCTCTCGAAAACAAAAGCGAGTTTATAAATGTCTTACCTGGAGTCCAAAAATATCATGTATACCATTTATCTCATTTTTAAAAATCATATATCAATTATTTTTTTAGAAGAATATTTTACAGGTTTTAACCCTTATACTTTCACTATTTACATCATTTATTTCACTGGTGTATTTAATTGTTTAATCAGTTATGTCTATATCAGGTGTTTTGAGGTTTTTTAGTTTATAAATTCAAAACAATATCTATGTTTTTTCCATGTTAAATTTTTAAATTATTCCATAATATATAGAATAATAATTATAAAATATTTAATATTTTTTTATAAAAATACACTTAAAAAATAACCATGAATTATGGTTATGAATAATGAACAATGTTACAATCACAGAGATAGTAAGTTGTACACCTGCATGTGTAATGTTTTCCTTTTTCAACAATAAATATGGAAAGAAGGTAAGTGTTATTTAAAAATTCTAGAATGACCATTATATAAAAAATATGATATTATTTCTTTTAATAGTCTTACATATACCATCCATGTGATGCAGTAATAAAAACGATTTACATCGCTATAAAAGGCTATATCCAATGTAAAAATGAACAACTTTATAATTTTTCAATGGAATTTAAGGTATTAAATTATATGAAAAATTAATTTTTGAAGATTATTTATATTTAATTAATATCAATATATCAATAAAATTCATCTTCTTGAATATTAATGAATGTTTATGAGGGAAAAAGACTTTCATCGGTTCGTGAGGTGGTAGTCTATTGTACACTTGAACAATGGTTTCATTTCTTGTTTCATGGAAGAAGATATTTATTCTAGATATTAATTTAAAACAAAATCATCTTTTTATATTGTACCCATGTATGCTATTATAACAGGATTGGGTTGAATGAGTTTGTAGAATAAATAAAAAAGTGATGGGCAAAGAATCATATCTCTTCTTCGAACCACCTCATTAAAAAATATACCTAAATACTCCCTGGATTGAATTTATGATAAATCCAAGGATACTATGACATTGTGATGGAGGGATTAAATGAATTTGTGTAAGGCCTTTCTAAAATGAAATTCTTTGGTTGTGTATATTGTATATGATGTGAGGTTCTATTTTATAAGTTGGAGCGAGTTACAATTCTGTTAAAAACCAAAAATGTTAAATAATTAAAGGTCACACTCAAGAAAAAATCCTCTAAAATATATAAATAATGGAATTAAGTGGTTATACATTTGACACACACCTCAATAATCCAAAAATATTCATTTTTAAAAAATATTATTTAATTTAGTTATAAGGTTTCACACTCTTAAAATTTTAATTTTATCACCATAGTAATAAGTTTTTTTACTATTTTTAATACCCATTATGAAAAAAAGTACATTAAATATATTGGAATGTATTAATTATTAATATTAAAAATATTGACCCTATTTTATCAAATTCAAGTCACATTAGTGATTGAAATCAATTTAAAATTAATCCTCCAAAATATGTTGAGAAACAATTTTTCTAGAAACATGTTTTTTAGTTAATCGATGATTTTATACTAAATCTATTGTAAAACCCCAAGATTATGTTATTTTATTCAAATTAATTTAATATTTTTGATACTTTGTATTTCAAAAAATGCTGAATATAGCTTGTGTTATATGAAAGCAGTGTGTTTGGATTATATTTGACACCACACGAAGTTAATCTTTCACTACATGAAAAAATTATATTATCTTTTAGTACATGAAATACTATGTTTGTATTATTGTACACTAAATTAAGAGTTCATTTGATACCTTTCATTACATGCAAGGCAATGTTTAACATAACTATAATTATGTGTATAGAAGTTGAAAAAATATATTCAATGTTAAGAAGGATAATAATTTCTTATTTAAACCTGTTTAAAATATTTATTATACTAAAAATATAGTGCAAGTAATTAAAATTAATTATATTAGATAAAGTAAAAACAAGATTACTTAGTTTTTAAACATTAACTTAAATGAGAATATAACATATAAACATGGCCAAAATCCATTGGATGGAAATATTTATACAAATTTACCTCTTTTTTCAAAAATGGAAAATTATTGGAGTCATGTGACTTAAGAGAAACTTCTCAATATTGTTTTCCTTTTCATATTTATAAGAATTCAACCCCTCCTCCAGTAAAAAGGGACATCCCCCCCACTTATTGCACATCTCAATCAGTTAAAATCAAACCAAACATGAAAACATATCCTCCCAAATCCCCTACCTACATCATGTAATCATTATTTTTGGGGAAAATTCAACCAAGGAAGCACTTCAGTGAAAACCAATAGGAGTTACCCAAAGAATAGGTAAAATCCTTTCACAATCTCTTTTTTCTTATTTTTATTATACACCCCATAAAATAATAATATTCTGTTAATAAATAATCAAATTAAAACCATAAATATAATAATAAGTTCTATAATAATTCTTCAATATACACTCACACACACTTCCATCAAATGATATATTCTATCATCATTTTTGTGTACGTCGGACTACCACATCACGAGCCGATGTATTTTTTTCTTCCACTTCCAAATTTCAAGTTTGGGAAAAATAATGTAATTTATGGTTTTATATGATATATATTATTTTAATTTTTTATTTATTATTCTATAATTATTATATAAGATATACCTTCATGATATCCATTTTTTTAAATATGATAACCTCTTTTATAGATTTGCAGACTACCGTCTTCTCAAAGATATGTGATTCATTAACACAATACATGGAATGAAATAATGATTGGTTTAGTAAAATTATATGATAAATGAAAAAGAATAATGATACTGTAATAATAGTATATATATATATATATAATTTACTTTATTTATTTCAAGACTAAAATAAAATGGAAACATCATTCATGCCTAAAAATGGTCTACCGTCTCCATGAATGGTTTATTTCATTTTTTAATTCTAACATTAATATATTATAATAAATTTTTACATAAAAAATAAATATGATATTTTTATAATTTTTAAAAATATTAAATAATTAAATCAAGATATATGTAAGAGGATATTGAATAGAAAGTCAAAAAATAAACAAAAAACAAAGCGAATATTAACCAAAATGTAACATTAACATGAATTTTTTCATAAACAGGTAATATAAAGTAATAATAAAAAAATAAATTTTATTATATATAATATTATGATTTTTTTGGTTTATAATAAAATTATATTTATTATATAGGATGTTTGAATGAGTATGACAATATTGAAGACACAAGTTATGGGCTTTCTCATCTCACTTTTATTTATGTGAGATTTAAGCATTATTAAAAAATTATCTATTTTTACTATTATATATACTGCTCATGAATATGTTTTATTATTATTATCATTAAATTTATGGTTATTTATATATCCATTTCATGATTTATCTTTCATGTGATTTATGCTTCAAATGTTACCAAATCGGTGATGTCATTTTATTTCATTTTTTCATTATTTGAGACACGTGTTGTTTATGCACCTATATTCATTTACGAGGTGCATATTCATCCATTTGATATGTTATAACATTAATCACCTTATTTTAATTATATTTTAATATTAATTTATTTTCATTTTCTTACATGGGGAATATGATTCAATGTTATCAACTCGTAAGAGTTCATTACAATTATCCCATATTTTTTCGGAATTGATTATGATAATGCTTTGATGGATTAAATAAAAGTATCCATAATTCAATAAAACTCATTAATTTTATTCTAATATGGTTACGAATGAAGTATTAATGTATTTTTACTATTTACCTTTAATTTTTATGTAATATAATTATTAAAATGTTTAAAAAAATCAATCTTCATTAATGCCTTCAGTTAGAAATCTATTTTGGTCAAAAACCATGTTTTAGAAAATGTTTAAAAAACTGTTTTTAAAATTATAATTTAATATAATTTTGAATGAAAATATATTTTAATTTTTTTAAGGTTCTAAATGATACCTTTATACATTTTCAATAATAATTTCAATGATAATGGTTTTCCAAAATGTTTTATGTATTAAAAAGATTTTTTTAAAGAAAAAATGATATTTTCCTTTGGAAATGTTTTTAACAGAAATTTTAAAATTATTTTCCATATAAAATGAAATTATATGATGTTATTCATTCATTTTTTGGGATAATATCTAAGGTTACCATTCAGAATCTTTCTCTAAATGGTTTTTGTTTTGATGGAAGGATGATTAGGAAACCTGTTTCTTTTACGTGGGTTATATGCTTATGAAACTTGCTTATTTTCACTGGATATGTTTTTTGAAATGATTATTAAAACTTTATCTTTTCCATATGTTATAATATAATTACATTTTTATGACACCCATTTTATTTAATAGGTTATGATATGAATATATTTTTTTTATTCCCATTTTATTTCATGGGTTAAAATATGATTTATTTTTATGATCTAGTGGCACACATATATATGATTTCATTATGAGATGGGTGGGACCTATATCTCCCTCTAATTCATTGGGTAATTATTTTTACCTAATTATATTTACATGGTTCTAATGGGGGTGAAATTAGTTCAACAATGGATTTTCTCAAATAATATGGTATTGTGAGTAAACCATGACTACTAAGATGGTCATGGGAGTGAACCATGACTACCAAGATGGTATATGCATTGAGCCCATACAACTAATATGTCCTTGGTAGTGATTCCCTGAATAACATAAAAGTCATTTTATATTTATATGATTCTACCACAATTCCATGTCTTATTTATTTGTAATTATTTCATGGATTATTCTCTGGAATCCCTTATGATTTGTGTCTTATGAACTTCCAATAATTATTACATGATTAGTGTAAATGATATTTGATATATGGGGTATTATATTCTAATGTTATGATCACGTTATCATACCCTTAAAATTCTGATTATGATTTTATATCTCCCTTGTTTACCCATACTAACCATCTAATATCACACCATTTTAGGTTTATATTCCCTAGGTTATGATGATATGTATTATGTATGATGTGCTTAAGAATTTTTCTACTCATAAAGAACATAGTGGGAGGTATTGTAGATAAATTATATTGAGTTTTTTTATTTTTGTATTTCCAAAGGCACAAAACTAATACGGTCCTTGGGTGTATATTTTGGTAATGTATTAATTAGTCCACCAAAATAATTTAATAATAATTTATTTTAAGTGAGGATCATTATAGTTGGTATAATAGAAAAGGGTCTCTCAACATTTGGAAACTAGGATGACAAAAAATTCATGAGATCCCAAATAATATTTATAAGGATATGTCTAGGGATGCCTATAAGTATAAGCCTATGGTATCATAGATTTAAAAGAAGGTGTCACAATTTAGAAATTTGATGAGTGATTTGTCATTTTTATGTGGTTTTCAACTATTATAAGTGATTCTCACACTATATATTTTTTGTTTTAGTAAATGGATGGAACCATAAGGAACTGGATTAATATATAATTTCATGAAAGAATTGTAGATGAGAAGTCAAGTGGGATGATTAACGGAGTTAAAGATGTTATGATCATGTCTAATAAGTTTTCACAAAACATTATTGATGACATGTACATTAACTAAATCTTAGACTCTCTAAAGAATAAAATGAAGAATTTTTCTTATAGTTCATTTAATGGAGTCTATAAAGGAAAGAAGAATAATTTTCCCTTGTTTTATGAATATATAAATAATCACTCATGTGATTTTATTTGAGGAACATGAATATATTTTTACTTTAGAAAAGATTGGAACTAAGAATTTTATTATATGTGAAAAATGAGGAGTTCAATTAAGCCAATGTCATAGAATATTGGCCTCTCTAAGACATAATCTATAGTTAAATGCTTTTTGTGTATAATTAATTGTCATTATCCAAATAGATGCCCTAACTAGAAATATCCCAAAGATAATCCTTTTGGTGGTATAAGTAATGGATATTTTACTAATGATGATGAGACTATAGGTGAAATCTGAAAGGAAATAGGTATTATTTAATTGGATGAGGTATCCTTGATAGAAGTTTAAGTATGGAGTGGTTTAAACTAGGTGCTTATATATTTGGAATCAATAATTATATAATATATAAGGATTATCCATATTCTGTTTTCGCTAAGGATTTACAATAATAAGTTGATTGGTTCCAATATAATAAAAATATGATTTAATGGAAAGGTTATATTCATTGGAAACATAGTATTAATGAAAATATAACCCTTAATATGTTCTTGATATTGATATAGTGATGGATTTATAATGATATGTTGGATATGAATAAGTATATTGGATGGTACTGATTATCTTGTAACTGATTAAGGATTTGTCCACAAAGTAACTGATGTTATCAGGGATGATGTTTAAACCTTTTGGATTTAAGGAATACATTCAATAATATTTGAAATAATAAAGAATGCATGTTGTCATTAAGGTTTCACGGTAATCCATTTCATTACTATGTTTTAAGAGAAAAGATGATGAAGTTATTCACATGTTTTTTATGTCAAAAATAAGAGCTAGTTTATAATTTATGTGGGGTCAATGATATGTTATTTTTTTTGAAATTTGGTGAGCTTATTTCTAATGTTTTAGAAATTATTGTTTCAAAAGGGTGGTGAAGTCATCCATTTGTTTAATGGTTTAATTTAGACACTATATGAGGTTTTAGATATTAAATTATTATCTCACTATATGAATATTTCTATATAATAGATAATCTATGCGATTATTTTTTGTTTTTATAAAGAAAAATTGAATGATATATCATTATTCTTATATATATCATGATATTATAATGCTTCATGAATGAAAAATTCACCTTCATTTTATGGAATATGAGATGATGTGGAAAGTAATCTAGGAACTACAAATTGTGTGGTTGTAATGATTTCAAGTAATTATATCTTTTCATGGAAATTCATTAAAATTATGAAAAAGGTTATTGAAATATTTTTTTCCCTATTATCATTATTTTTTATTATATCAATGACCTTTTCCACACTTACTTGTTTTATAGTTTTTTGTTATTAACTTTATCTAGATCACCCACTTTTTTGTGATAAGTTATCTTTATCAATATATATGATTATTTATACTTATCCACCATTTTCATGTTTTTACATTCCACCTACACTCTCTTATGTGGAATCCTTGTTCTGAGTTATATTGGGTAACTATTATGTTTCTTAATATCCTTTTCTAAATAATGTTTTAGTATTCATTTATATGGTGTGGGTTTCCATTAAAGTAACTTTTAAATATTAAACTAATTTTATCCCAGATTAATTACGAAGGATAAATTCATTTTAAGTAGGTAGAATGTACCACACTGAGATTTTGTGAATTTTTTTAAAGTTAATTTATTATTTATGATATTTTTTCTTTCACCCAACATTGAATATAGCTTATTTAATATGTAATAATTATGTTTGGATTGTATTTCATGAAACACCATGTTAATATATCACTACACAAAACACATATATTAGATTTCATTATACACAATACTATGTTTTTCTTATGATACAAACAATGTGGAGTTCCTTTGACATCTCGTATTTCATGCAAGACATAGTTCTACCAATCTATAATATTCTATTAATATCATTATTAAAATATTACTATAATTACCACTAAGTTGTTAGAATGGGGGTTAGGAATAATAGTGATTAAATTATAAAATTTGTTTTTAAATGTATATAATATGAATTATTTAGTGACCAATTAATTAGAATTTAATATAAAACCCTTTTGATATTATAAGAAATCTTCCGCTGGAAAACTATTTCTCTGAAAAAAAAATAATTTTTCCATAATAATTTAGCTAATTTTTTTTATAAATAATTAAAATGAAATATAATTATAACAAATCCAATAAACTATTTAATTTTCATTTTATGTGTTTTCTAGATAAGAGATGAGAATAAATCCAACTTTATGAATATAAAAATGTATTTTTCTTAAAGGTAATTTTACAACCATATAATGGTTAACCAATTTTAAATATAATTTATTATACTTTATATGTTTTTATTTGAAAAAATAAAACTATTTTTGAAATCTTAATATCAAAATTTAATTTTGTATAAGTTTTGGTATTTTTCAGAGAAGTTTCATTTTTTTATTTATAGTGAAAAACACTAAATTTCAATTCAAAAAATATTTTTCATGTAATTTATTTTTATAGTTATATTATAATTTAATTTGGATTTAATTTTAAATTATAAAAAAATTACATATATTAATCCATTTTACATCAATGGAACAAATTTCACATTGATATTTAATATAAAATCTCTTCAACTTTTTCAATATTTTCATTTAAAAACCTACTGTGTTGTCCTGTCCGTGGGATTATTTTTTATTTACACCCTTAACAATATTTGTTTTTAAATTGGAAAAATGTATTACATATTTTTAATAATAATAATATATAATTTATAATAATTCTATATTAGATTTTGACAAAAAATATTAGTGAAAGTAATTAATTGTAATTACATCAATTAATGAAAAACATGATTACTTAGTAGTTACACATTATCTTAAGTGTCCAAATAACCTATAAAGATGTCCAAAATCCATTGAATGGACATATATCAACCAATTTACATCTTTTCATAAAAAATAAAAAATATTGGAGTCACATGATTTAAGGGATACTGTCAAAAGTGTTTACCTCTCTATAATTACAATAATGCCACTCCTCCTCCATTAAAAAGGGGAACTCACCCACCCATCTCACTTATTCACACCTATTAATACCTTTTCCTCATATAAAAACTGACCAAATATTATACCAACTTCCATAAAGTCTTTATATATTCGTCCCTTTTGTAAAATATTCAACAGAGGAATCCCTTTGGTGAAAACAAGAGGAGTAACCTATAGAAAATGTAATATCATTCAACATGCCATTTTTTATTTTCATTATCCACCCATAAAATAGTGTTATTAAATGCATACATAATAATTCTAAATATTATGATATGATTTCATACTAAGGGTTATACCTACACTATCAAGCATTTTCATCAAATGGGATTTGTAATCATCGTCTGTTTTTATGGTGGACTGCCGCCTCACGAACTGATGTCGTCTGTTCTTCCATTTCAACATTTAAGGGTGGGAATAATGATTCAATTTATATTTTTATATTATATATATATAATTTATGGTGTATTTTTACATATTTAATTATTATATAACACATACATCCATTATTATCATTTTGTGTAATTATGATATCCTTGTTTCTGGACCTGTAGACTACCGCCTCCTCACAGTGATGTGATTTATTCACAATTTATATGGAATATATTAATTAATATTTCAGTAAAATTTTAAGATAAATATTAAATAATAATTATATTATTATTATATTATATATATATATATTTATTTATTTTACTTTCATTCTTTCAAAATGAAAATAATATTGAAATAGCCTTCACGCGTACACATATCATACCATATCCATAAATGGTGTATTTAATATTCTATTTATAATATTTTTTCACTGTTATAATTATTTTTATAATTAATATATATGATATTTTTATCATGAATTAAATTCTATAAATAATTGGACCATTATCTAATAATAGGATCAAGAGTAACAACTCAAAACAAATATGGAAAACAATGATAATATTAAATGAAACAAAACATTAACATGGAGTAGTTAATAATATGTTAATATAAATTTATAATAAAATAATATATGGTATTAGATATTATAATGTGATTATATATTATATTTATAATATATTTATATTTATTTTACTGGTGTTCGAATGGAGTACGAAGATAGTCAAGTCATAAGGTAAGGGTTTTATCGTCTCACTTTTATTTATGTAAGATTTATGCCTTATTCACCACTTGTTTCTTTTTATTGGTTTATACACTGACCATGAATATATTATATAATAATTATCATTTAAATTTTTTGTATTTACAAATCCGTTTGATAAACTATCTTTCATGTGGTTTATGTTTCAAATTTAACAAATCGTTAAAGTAATTTTATCTCAATTTTACTTCTTTAAGAAAAATGTATTGTTATGAAACTATATTATTTTATGAGGTGTATATAGTTATATTATATATTTTATATCATGAATCTCTTTGTTTTCATGATAATTTAATATTCATGTAATTTCATTTTCTTACATGGGGAGAATGATTCAATGTTAGCAGGTGGTAAGAGATTATTTGATTAATCTAACCAGTTATTAGGGTTTTTTATGATCATGCATTCATTAATGTTATATTATGATCCATATTTCTAGAAAACTCAAAAATGTTATTCTACTATGGTTTTTCATTATATCTTCACATGTTGGTACCATTTTCCCACTCTTTGGAACTTATGATAATTAAGAATATGTATTTTAAAAAACATGACCTCATTTCTCTTTCTGGTTAAAAATTTGTTATATTCATAAACCATTTTTCCTAAAATGTTTTAGGATTAAAAATAATATTATTATAATCTATTTTTTTAAAAAATTATTTTATAAATGTTTTATCATTTTCAAGGATTAATTTATAAGTTTTTAAAACTATATTCACTGATAAAGGTTTTCAAAAATCAATTTAAAATCATTTTTCAAATAAGAAAGGATGTTTTCTTCAATAAATGTTTTTAATGGGCCTTTAAAAATAATTTTCCATATAGGATGATATCATTTGGTGTTACACATTTATTTTAGGTTATATTATCCAATAGTATAATTAATATTCTTTCTTCTAATGGTTTATGTTTTCATTACGTGATGTTTATGAAACATGTTTCTCTTCCAAGAGTTATATTCTTATGAAACATGATTTTTTTCATAGGTTATGATTTGATGAAATTTTTATAAATCCTATATATTTTCAATAGGTTGTGATATGATTACATTTTTATGATACCCCTTTTTATTGTATGGGTTATTACATGATTAAGGTTTATTATCTAGTGTAATACTTATGTATGATTTCATTATGAGGTGGATTTGACCTATATATCCCTCCAATGCATTATGTAATGATTTTTATCTCATGAGATAGACTTGGATTGAATAGGGAATGAACTAGGTTCATAATAGGACATTTTATTCTAAGATGATCTTGGGAGTGAACCTTGACTACTAATATATTTATGGGAGAGAACCCTGACTACCCAGATGGTATGGGTAGTGAACCCATATTTCAATGATGGCCTTGGAAGCGATTCCTTAACTACTTTGATAATAATTTTATATTCTTATGTGTCTTACACAATTCCTTTTCTTATTCTGATGTAATTCATTCATGGATTATGATTCAAATCTTATAAACTCTAAATATTCATGACATGATTCATATTTATGAACTTTGATATAATGGGAACGATTTTATAATGTTGTGATCATGTTATCATACCCTTATTCTCATGATTATTCTTATATATATCCATTTTTTACCCTTACTAAGCTTCTGTGCTCATCCTTTGTATGTTTCATTTCCCCATTTTGAAAACATATTTATTATTTATAATTCATCTAGACGGTTGATTGTCCTGAATAACCTTTTCCGAGATTGAGTAACTCACTTATATAACACTATTTATGTATTTACATTCCAAAGGAAGTGAACTAATATGGTCTTTGGGTATCTGTTTGTGTAATATAATAGGTTATCCACGAAAATCATGTAATGTTAACATATGTTAAGTTAGGGTATCTATAACTGTGAATATGAATAATAATTATATGAATTTTAATATATATATATATATATATTTATTATATATGAATTTCATTTAAACCATTCCATATTAAGGGTTATTTTTGTTAATTAAATTGGGGAAACATTATTCACATGAAATAATTGTGCAGAAACCCATGTTTTTAAGCATAAAAATAAACAAATACCAAAATCATGAAAATTGTTATTTAAAATTTAATAAATGTTAATATTTTAAATAAAATTGTTTATATGTAACTTTCAAACCAAATAAAAAATATAATGGTACTTATAAATTAATTAATTTAATAAAAAAGGGGATATATTTGAAAATGGGTAATTTAGTTATTCTCTAAAAATCAATAATTTTAGATAAATTCAAAAATTCACCCTATTATAATTCTGATATGTTGACTTGAAAAATATTTTTATTTTATCAATTATCATTTTGAATATTTATAGGAATAAATAATAATATTTTCTAAAAAAAATAAAATCATCTTTTAAGGAAAATAAATTTTTAGTTTAAAATGTTTTTTATTAAAAATTGAGTCATTATTTGTCATTAATTATGCACTAAATATATAATTTAATAAAAATGTAAATATTTTTAATCCACAATAATTTTGTGCCATGGTTATAATAATATTTTAATAGTATATCATAGTTTATTTAAAATCAATGTTTTTTATTGTATATGCTATTGAAAATAATAATCATTTTAAATCTCTAAGTGTTATAGAGATATTTTAATTTTTGATTACCAAGGGGATTTTATGTGGTCCCAATGTATATAAGAGGTTTATATAATTTTAAACTACCAATGTAGAGTTCATTCAAAATTTACGACATCCAAAAAATGGTAATGGTGTAAGATTATTGATGGTAAATATTATTTTTTTCAAATATTAATAAACTAATATTCAAATATAACAAGGCCCTTGTATTCTGTATTATTAAAGGAAACACTTGTTAACATTGATGATAAGTTCCAAGAATATTTCATCTTTTTTAAGGAAAAGTTGACGTCTTCAACCATTAACACTTCTTCTAATATAAAATATTATTTTTAAATTATTATTTTTGTAGTTAACAAAGTAGTTTGAGAATCAATGGGGAAATAAAAAAATAATTTTTTTCATTTAGTGTTCTATTATATTATAATTCCAAATTATTACTAAAGAATCTGTACCAAAATTGAGAAGTAATTTTTAATTGGAGGGGTTTCCATTGAGAAATTTATACAATATTTATTCTAGTAAAAATCCCTAGTATTCATAAATAATTTATCCTTCAAATTTTTTTTTGATG
This sequence comes from Viscum album, assembly GCA_963277665.1. NCBI lineage: Eukaryota > Viridiplantae > Streptophyta > Magnoliopsida > Santalales > Viscaceae > Viscum > Viscum album. Next base: position 1,682,319,787 of record OY728135.1, read on the forward strand.
AAATAGGATAATGATTGACTTATTTATTTATATTGGTTTTATTTATAGATTATGAACAATAATGTTGCTAAAAATTTAGTTGATGATCATATTTCTAGGTTTTCTATTACTAAAATCAGTGATCCAATAGATAATACTTCATCCTTTGAAAATAAAATATTTCTCAATATTTCATCATCGTCGACTATATGTTATGAAGATTTTGAAAATTTCATATCCTTGGTAATCATGCCTTCTGGTCTTACCAAAAAAACCAATAAATTAATTTTCGGTCTTAAATATTATTGTTGGGATAACGCACTATATTTTATGATGAGTGATGATGGGGTCTATGTGAGTTGTGTGCTTGAGGAAGAGACGATTTCTATTTTATATATATATCACCCTTTAACATTTAGATAATACTTTTGGAGTTGAGAGCATAATATAGAACATATTTAAATATATATTATATTGGTAAGATCTATTTCCAACAACATAAACACTAGACAACCAGCGTTAGTAAATATATTTTATTATTGGTATAGAATACAAGACATTATGAAGGTTACAAAAAACTAGTATTCTTGGAAGACTATATACATAAAGGCACAATATTTGAACACGTTATATAGAACATGGAAAATATGAGAAAACATGATAATATATTCTATCATATGATTGAAATTACTCATGTTTAACCTCTAGGATTCCTATGGGAGGAAAAAAATATACTTGATCATGGATGCTCTGTAAGGGGTAGAATACAGTTGATTATTTCTAAATATAATCAATGAATAAGTATTATGCCAAGAATAAATGAATAACACTAAGTTATAATCAACCTAATACGAGGGCATATAATATCCATTATAATAGAAGAAAACTAGGATTACAATAATAATTAATCTCATTCTGATTGAATTCATAATACTGGACATCAAACAATACTTTCGAGGACATGGGCTAATACATTATCCTGTTATGGGAAGAGGTGTACATGAGAATGGATCCTTTTTTGTCCTATGATACATTTGGATGAATCATGTATCTATATTATTCTAGGCCCAAATAATAACCTATATATTTTCATTTCATTCGCCATAGGACTCATCCAGACGCTTTATTGTTTTACCAAAGGATCATTTAGCTAAATGAAATTATGGATACTTTTGTAATGAGAAATACATTGAAAATAATTCCACATTCAGAAGAATATGTTTTATTTCTTGTATAATGTACCTTAAACAACATAGAAATTAAAGGGTATCAAAAATAAAATAGGAATTATTCTTACCAAATAAATATAAGTGTGATGATACTTTTAATGTTTTGGGATACAAATAGATGACAATAATTGGGATAAATAGTTGTCTTTAGTAAGATGCCAGGGATATTGTTGGAAAAGTCCTCTATCATGGTTTATAAAGGGAGGTTGAATATTCCAAAACATATCCCTATGGAGTGAATAACATGATCTGTAATCTTATTCTCATTCATCATGAAACAAGGTGATAATCGAGTAAATTCTTAACCAACCCTTTAGAAGTGATTACCCATAGGTGCATCGGTTCTATAACCACATCCAATTTATAGTATTAAAATTGGGATGTATTTACAAACAAACTAGAAATAATTTTACTTCTCCCAAACATAGGATTATTTTTCCACCATGGAAATTATTACGTTATAAAACTATTCTAGTAAATTATGAATTAAAAGAATAAGATGGAGGTATAATAATATAGTCAATTAAATCCCTCAATATCCATAGAGTAAAAACTATTACTTGTCAATGTAATCACCATAAAAAATAAAATATGTAATGAATATAATATGAGTCTAAATAATAAAAATAGTGATAGAAACCACCACTTATGGCTTTGATAAAAGTTAAATAACATCTTTAAGAAATAGAAGGCTTAAAATTGATCATAAAATGCCTTTTATAAAAACACTTAATGATATAACATCTCAAATAGTATGTATATACACAACATGATTCAAATTAGGTGCATAATATAATACATATATCAATGAGAATAATTTTAAACCAAAAAAAATCCTGGCATATTTTTAGGGATTTCCTGAACATGAATTTACCTCTTGTATAAAAAAATATCCATCCAAATCAATTAATTTATAAACATAATCATATCAATTTACAATCATTCAATTCATCTTATTTTCCACACCAGACATTTATAGTTCTTATAGTTTATAATAATATCATAATTGCATTATTTGTATTAAATATCATTCAATGTTTATCATAAAATGGTGTTAGAAGTTTCTATTCTGGATTATTTATAACAATTATTTATTTTTCAAATTTTATTCATGAGTTTATTATTCTTTATCCATGATGATGAAATCGATAAGAATAAGGTTTCGGTGATTCTCATCAATCAAAGGGGGTTTTCATAATTAATGAATTTAATATTATAATAACGTCCCTAGAATTTGAAAATAATAAATACATGAACAATTATTTAATATTATACTATTAATTAGTTTCCCATGTCCATTAGTTATAAAACCTCATAGAATTTGTTAAGTAGTTTGTTAAATCTACCCAAACAAAAAAATTCTCTAATTTAATGATTTATTATGCAGTGTTTATGTTGTAATATCATCATAAAATAAAAATAATGATCTAATTAAATGTTTATTATTGTGATATATCATAACTAAAATGTAATTATAATAATTAATGTTTCTGAAAATATTACATAATTTGAATAAAATAACTTCTTCTTAGCATGCTTATTTTGATGGATTTATTAAATGAGGAATTTGTATTGATTATATCATTAATTGGTTATACAATTTTTCATAATAAAACAATAATTATATATATATTAAATTTAATTTGGGTTCTTCTAATGGTTTATTTCAAGGGGTTTAGTAGTGTGGATTCATTTATATCATGTTTTCTATATCTAAATGTTATCCAATGAGTTTTTTTCACAGTTCCAGAAACAAAAAACGACTCTTATATCAATGAAAACCCATAGACCTACATTCTAAAGGAATGAATCCATTGGGGAAAATGGAAAAGGACACTTAATAACTCACATTGTTCTAGAGAATGGTATTTCTAACTCATCACACTTTTTTGGGGGAAACTGTTTTCCTATTCTAGGACTCTTCTATATAATTAAGATATGTTCGTGAATCCTTTTATCATTCCTAAGTATGTATATGTGGTTCACCCATCATTAATGATATATTATGAATAATAATGGGTTCAAGAATCATTTTTATATATCTAATGTTCTCCATTGATATAATATTATTTTGTATCTAAGGTTCTCCATCAATGGAATACCTTTTAATTATATAATATTGATTCTTTCGTAATTTATTTGGATGATACTGGGTTCTAAACCACTTGGTGAGGTAATCTAGGATTTAATATCATCTATAGAGATGAAATTTGTTTTGATGTTGGGATTAAACCCAAAATAGGGGATTCTTGCATATCCTTATGAATGGAATAAGAAACCATATAGTTCAGTGCCACATAATAGGGCACATAAACTTTTGTGTTCATGTGATGAGGAACAAACATTTTAGTTTAAATTCACGCAGTAAGGAATTCCAAGTTGAAGTTTCCTAGAAATTGTTTTGTTTGGTACTTATGTCAAGGTGGTACTAGGGACCTAGAATATATGTGTTCTCCTAGGTGTACATGACCCTACTAAGAATGTGTCCTGGAGAACATTAGACTGAATTTGGGCTTTGGTTTTAGACGTCAGGGAGGCTTCCCATGTATCCCACTTAGTGGGGAATCAAAGACCACAATGATTGATAAATTGGGGCTCACACATTTGAGGATTCCTTAGTGGTTGGGGCTTACATGATGAAGGTTTTAATTTGAATGGATTTTAGAGATTATGTCTATGGAGAAGTCCAATTTTAATATTGGTATAGTTGGGGATTACTCATTATAGGAGGCCCAATTGACTCAGGGCTATGCAGAGGTTATGATTTTAACTAACCTCTTAGAACATGTGATTCATGCTATGTGTGAGAAATGATAGGAAGATGTGGATCTGATGATAGCATGATCCACTATGTCTACTGGTGGATAAGATAATAGAGCCCAATATTTTAATACATGGGGATTACCTTGTTCTCCACTATTTTAGACCCCCTGAACCTTGTTTTTTTGTACTTTCTATAAGGACCCAACCATAAACATTACATAATCTGGATTTAAGTTAATTATTTAAATTGAAGATCTTTTCATGTTTATATTTTTTGGGATTTAGGTCATAACATTGACAAAACATATTTAATATTACATGAAGAAACTTCTACTCAGTATCCATTATTTAATAAAATAAAAACTATTAAAAAAGAGTCATGTATAGTTCCATATTTTAGAAATCGTGACTTTTCTTTGATCTCATTCTTGAACGTATTCATTTTCATGTACTGTAAAAAATACTACAAAAAAAGGATAATGGGATGAGCATAAAAAGCTCAGTAAGGGATATGCAAAGAAGAAAAACTGTTAGTTTTTCAAAATAACATGTAAACCATGAATACTTTATAATAAGTAATATTTTTTACCTTTATGAAGTAGTAAATAATCTTCACTAAATAAAATATCATTGCTTACCATTTTTTGACTATAATATTACCATAAATACAATAGAAATAACACATAACATATATAGGTAACTTGGGCCATAATGATACTTAAACGGAATAACCATACAGTCGAATTCCACACATATCACTAACAGGAATAGCCATACGTCTGACTTCCATACCCAATGCATTGGTGGTTATAACGTAACCACCTGTCTTGGTTTATCATGGCATCAACTGTTATTTGGTTTATCATGTAACCACCCATCAAATGTCGTAGTACTATTATAAATTCATAACACCTAAAATATTGAAAATATAAATATTTCACTAATAACATTTCATTTTCAATCAAAATAAATCATTTCAAGATATTGGAATAATAAATCAATTCCAAAAACCATTTTAAATACCCAAACAACCAAAAAACATAATAAGGGGTTTCTTTTTCATTTTTAAAACATTATGAATTATAGAGGAAGCCAACTAATGATTACAGTGGCAGAGAGATCATTGTTGCCGCAAAAATTAAAAAAATTCCTTTTTTCATTTAGTAAAATTCTTCATAGAGAAAAGATTCCCTTTGACTGAAATGAAAAGTAAAAGGTTTTTATACATCATATTAATTAAAGTCGTGTATAATGAAAAATATGCCTCAATGAAAGTAGACTGAGACGATGTCCCTTACCTCTTGTCCGACTTGAACCATTCATTCTTTAATTTCCTTAATAATAAACATAACTTAATTTATAATTTCTAAAAACTTTTTTAAGTTAATTTTTCCTTTTATATCTCTTATTACAATTCTATAATAATTGGGTAATTATTTGAGTTCATATCAGACATTTGGTCGATGTTTTGAACTTGAGTTAAAAATGTACTTGTTATAAATATAAATTGCTTATGTGGTCAAAAGTCCATTATCTTTATAATTATATTCATGATTTATATATCATATATATCATATATATCATATATATCCATTATATATATTTATTTATAACATTACATAAAATTTGGATATAAGAAATGAAAAGCACCATCCGTGGAGACAGTAAGTCGTACGTACGCATAAACACAACGTTAATTTCTATTTCTTATTTTAATTGAATGAAAAATTAATTATACATAGTCATATTACAATTATTTTATAATATATAATTTCAGTAACTTCATACTTTATTTGTCCAACATATGGAATGAACAAGTCATATCACTTTGAGTTGGTGGTAGCCTGCACTGCCTCATATGAAATTATCGTGTTTACCCATTATGGAAACCATAAAGGAATGCTATAAATGAAAAATACAGAAGCATAGAAACTATAAAAATATAATATATATTACATATAAATATAGTTCTATCATAATTTCTACCATAATAGATGGTAGTAGATAATGGAACAATCATCATTTCGGGAGGCAGTAGTTCACCGTCCACATAAACAATATGTTATTCACCCATTATATATAGTTTTGTGTAAGTGTAGTTCGAATAATTATCATAAAAATAACCTATTATATTGATGATACTGGTTTTTTTATAAAAGAAGTAATAATAATAGTTTATGGGGTTGGAGAAGTAAAATAAAAGAAACGAACTTAAAAGAAATTGCTACCTTTAAATCGGGTAACATCCTTTGGTTTGAACCAAAAGGATTTCATGAAGTGCCTTTTTCCTCAGGTTGGGATTCTGGGTGGAAGAGAGGGATCTTGAAATCCTATTTGGGTAGAGGTTGGATGATCCAAGGGTCTTTATAGGTGTGAGTAATGGGTTAGAGGTGATGGTTTTTTATAAGGGGGAGGAGGGGCTGTTTAAAAATGATTAAAAATATTATTTTATTATATAATTATTTTTGGTTTCTAAAGGTACAAAACTAATTAATGTCAATAGTAACAAGACTACTGTTCGAAATAAAATAACTCAAAAAATTAGACATGTTTTGGATGTTTTTTTAATTTTTTTAATTTTATTTATTTAAATTATTCATTAATGAGATAAACACAACATCATTATTATGTCAAAAATTATTTTATTTATTTGATGTCTAAAAATTATAAATAAAATACCATGATGTAATAAATATATTTATATTTATAACTAATTTTTATAGTCAAATATATCAATTATATAACCTTACATTAATATTGTTTTAGCAAAATAATACATATTTATGATATTTTTATTTTTACCTTAAATAAAAAGTTATTAATATCATTATCTTACCCAAGATGCTTTAAAAGAAAAAAAGTATCACCCAAGGATTTTCTTGGTCATAAAATACTCATACAATATGTTTAAGACAAGTATTATGTTAATTTTATAATATTATAATATATTTTTTACCTTGCATTACCCTATTAAACATTAACAGCGGTAAATAAAAGTCAAAAGTTACTATTTAAAAAATATTATTTTCATTTTATTGAACCAAATATTACTTACAAATAACAACCATGTATGTTGTATTTTTGAAACTCAATTCACAGAAGTGGTAAATTTTCATTTAAATGAAAAAGTCAGTTTTTAACTACTACTCATGGTTTTCCCTGTTCATCAAAAATTGAAGTTTTTTATTCCAAATTAAAAATGATTTTTGTTTTAAAAAATAAAAAACTTAATAGATGGATTAATTTATTTTAAAATTAATTCTTGTTGTCAAAACAAAATGTGTGTTTTTAAGAAATAATAACTAACAATAGATAGATACTTGTTTATGTCCAATTTCAAAGTGAAATTACTTCTAATGACCAGAATTGGATTAAATCGTAAAAATATAATCTAATTAAACATTAACACTAATTAAGAAGGTAATATAACCACGTAAATAAATTGGATTAAAAGGCAGTTTTGAAGTAAAATACATTATTTTTTACTATTCATTAAAAAATGAATTTTATCATAAAAATACCAATAAATTATCAAATATAAATTTTGATGTCCCAAATATAAATAAAAATTTTATTTTTTCAAATAGAACATATAAAAGTGACCAAACTATATTTAAAAAGGGTTCTCCATTAAAAGGCGTTAGATTAACCTTTTAAAGAATATTAGATTGTTTATGCCTAAAATTGGATTCATTCACATTTTAAACCTCTAAATTTTATTGGATAAATGTGAAAAAATTTAACGAACATTTATAATCATATTTTTGTTAGTTCCATTTAGTCCCACTAATACAACATCTTCGTGTTAATTACCATTTAAAATTATATAATATTATTATTTTTTAGTATGTCTCAGCATTGAGTGTAACATTAGAATTCAATGAAACCCGTTGTTGCGTATCGGGTAATACAACGAACATAGAATCCCCTTTAAAGTAAAATTATTATTTCATTCAAAAATAATAAAAATTATGAAAAAGAATTATTCTTTATTCACCCGAGAAGTTACATCCCTCCCCACTTTTATAAATTATGTCCTCGCAATTTTATTCACTTATCAAATAAATGGGGGTATTTATCCCTCATAGCATTTTTCAGATTCACACATTTCCTCTTCGACCATATGGTTTTTACACAAAACCCTTACCTGATCAATTACCTTATTCCGCAACACTTGCTCTCTTCGGTCAAGAATTTGGATTGGTTGTTCCTTAAAAGAGAGATTCTCTTCCAACTGAACTAAGTCTTGGCAAAAACATGAGATGAATCGGGCATATACTTACAAAACATGAAAACATGAAAAACATTGTGTACCTGGGATAAACATGGAGGTAAAGCCACACTGTAGGCAACTGATCCAACTTTCTCCATTATTTCATAAGGTCTAATAAACCTCAGACTCAGTATTCCCTTTTTACTAAAACACATCACACTTTTCCGAGGAGAAACTTTGAGAAAGACATGATCACCTACCTCAAAATAAATATCCTTCCTTCGGTTATCCGCATAAATTTTTTTCCTTCTCTGAGCTGTTCATGTTCTTCTGAATCAACAAAAAGTTTTTTCCACTAATTTTATACCTTCTTCGCATACTTAATTCCGCCTGATAGAGATGATTTCATTAACACCTAAAAAAAAAAGAGGAACTTCTTGCACCAACAAATTCTGTACCAAAGTTCATCAAGTCTTTAATAAAAGCATCTTGTTCTAAACATAACAAGGTTAATGAAGCATTACTTTTTTGACTCAAATCATTATCCACTTTGTTTTATTTCTTCGGATGGTAATGGATCGTGAAATCATCATCATTGATTAATTCCAACCATCTCCTATGTCTCATGTTTAATTTTTTTCGAGTGAATATATACTTCCAACATTTATAATCAGTATATATTTCACATTTTACTCTATACAACTGATGCCACCAAATTTTTAAATAAAAAAAAGAAGCTAATTCCAAATCATGTGTAGGGTAATTTAACTCATGTGGATTCAACTGATATGAAGGATTAGCAATTTCCTAATCATTATTCTTAAAGACATATCCAAGTCCATTCAATGAATCATTACTGTGGATAACAAACTCACCATTTTTGGAAGGTAGTGCCAAAACTGGAGCATTCACCAATCTTATTTTTAATTCTTTAAAAAAATCATCACATTATTTTGTCTAAATGAACATAACACATTTTTGAGTTAACTTAGTAATTGGCTAGATGATCGCGACACATTTTGAACAAGCCTCTTGTAATAACCTGGCAAACCATGAAAACAATAGATCTCAGTTATATTTGTGGGTCTTGGCCATTATTCAACAACTTTTGTTTTAGCGGGATCATTAATTATTTCATTTTTTAAAAAAATGTATCCAAGGAAAGAAATTTGTTTTAACCAAAACTCACACTTTCTGAATTTTCCATATAGCTTATTTTCTTTTAAGGTTTTCAAGACAACCCTTAATGGACTTTCATGTTCCCATTTACTTGTGGAATAAACCAAAATATCCTCAATTAACACAACCACAAACTTATCCAGGATCTCCCAAAAAAAATCTATTAATAAGATCCATGAATACAGTAGGTGCATCGGTTAACCCAAAATTCATATCTAATAAATTATAATGGATATATCTAGAAAAAAACATGGTATTCCGAATTTCTACTTCCTTTACTTTCAACTAATGGTACCCCAACCTCATGCCATTCTTTAAAAAATACTGATCTCTATGGAGTTGATCAAACAAATCATCTATATTAGGAAAAGGATACTTGTTATAAATAGTGATGTTATTGAATGCTCTATAATCAATGCAAAGTCTCATTGAACCATCTTAATTTTTAACAAACAAGATAAGAGCACCCCATGGTGATGTGCATGGCCGAATGAACCCTTCATCTAATAACTATTATAATTTCTTATTTAACTCTAAAAGTTCATTTTGAGTCATTTGATAAGGCGTTTTGAAATTATCTTAGCATCAGGAACTAAGTCGACAGTATATTCAACTTCCCGATCTGGTGTAATACAGAGAAACTCATCAGGAAAAACATCAAGGTACTAATTTAACACTGGAACATCATTAATCTGAATAGTTCCTTTATTTTCGACAATATATTAAAGTTAAAATTCATTTCCAACTTTTATTAGTTTGTCAGCTTCCTGAAATGTTATCAAAATTAAGGGTTCATTCTTGTACACAAACTGAAAATCATTCTGAAATGAAACAACTTTTTATCTGTATTCAATCTTAGCATGATAAACAAAAATCCAATCCATACCCAAAATAACATCAAACTCTACTAGGGGGAAAAAATAAGGTTTTCAAGTAGATTCTTTCCACACAAAAGGATAGGAAGATTCATATGTTTTCTTTTTTTCTCAAAATTTCCTCCAGGTGTTTTTATCAAAAGTTCAGGATTCATATCTTGATATGGAATTCCCAATTTATGATAAAACTTCTCAGAAATTAGGGAATGTGTAGCCCTAGAATCAAACAACACATTGGAATAATCGAAATAAACAAACAGTGTACCCGATACTAATTCATTCGATGACCCAACATCAGCTGAAGTAGTTGCAAAGGATTACAACACCCCTTTATGCTTGCTGTTTAGATTATTCCCCTCAATTTAGTTCTTCATTGGACACTCATTTGCATGATGACCAATTTCATTTCACTTAAAACATATTACTGTTATCATTTCATATACTACTTGATCATCATCCTTACAGTTACGAGAAATAGGACCATACTTACCACACTAGAAGCACTTTCCAGACATTGATAAAAATTCTCCTAGATGGTTTTCACCAAACTTCTCACAAGATGGATATTTAATTTTCTTACCTCCAGGCTTCTTTGATGAATTATTTACATTTTCCTACGAACTGGACCTCTTCTTTTGTTTACTCTCTTGAAATACCTGATCATTTGAAAACTCCATTTCTACCTCCTCGGCTCATCTGAAAAACAAATTCATAGATTTTTAATTCAAGATAGGCTAATTATCTTCAATATCATGGATTCATTCTATAGTAAAATCGATTTGTCTTACTATAAATATCTCATTAGAAATTTGGAGCATACCTTTTCTAGTTGAGTAAATTTTTCTTCTGAAGCAAACACTGAGTCATCCTACTTCCTTAATTCCCAGAATTGTTTTTCCATCCTAAGACGAACCACCTTAGGAAAATATTTCTCAAGAAACATACCTTTGAATTCGTCCCAATAATAATCATCAATATCCTCAATATCCCTGATATTTTTCACTATCAACCACCATAGATCGTCTTGAACTTCAAAATGGTAAATAAAAAGACTATCCTTTTGATGTTTGAAAAACCCCATGACATCAAAAATATTCTCCAGTGCTTTAATGCACCCTTCAGCTAGCACAAGGTTAGATGATCCTATAAATGATGGGGTATTTTTTCACATGAAATTACCCACTACTGACATGTTCCCATGTGGTTGATCTGGATGATCTCATGCATGGATTCCACCACCATTTATTGCCTGAGTCAGTTGTTACATCACAAAAAAAACTTTTCAGTTCCGATTCTAACCATCTCAAGATGATGATTTGGAAGGTTATTCTCCTCTGTATTCCTTCCCAACATATCTTCCCTGTTTCCTCTACAGAAAACCATTGTAGACATATAAATATCTTAGGTGATGCATCATGGTAATCTTTAAGTGCTATTTCATTTCAATATGTCCAAAAATTAATTTAACAATACCCTAACTCCTAAAGTTTTCTAAACTGTTCTCTGATACCAACTATAAAGACCCGACCTTAAACATTACATAATCTTAAATTAATTAATAATTCACATTGAGTATTTTTTTTCAGGCTTAGAGTTTTAGAGAAATATGCAACATTATAAACAAAACAAATTGAATATTACATGTAGACACTTCTACACAGTATCCATTTTTTCATTAAATAAAAACTTGTAAAAAAAGAGTCACGTCTAGTTACATATTTTAGAAATCATGACTTTTACTTGATCCCATCCTTTACCCTATTCATCATTATGTACAGTGAAAACTATTTCGAAAAACAAAACATGGTAAGAGCATAAAAAGCTCAATAAGGGAAATGCAAAGAAGAAAAACTGTTAATTTTTGAAAACAACAAGTAAACCATGAATACTTTATCATCAATAATAATTATCACCTTTATGAAGTAATAAATACTCTTCACTAGATAAAAGATCATTTATTACCATTTTAAACCAAAATATTAACATAAAACCCGTAAAATGAGCACATAACATATAAATGTATCTTATCATATAAACATATTTAAATGGAATAACCATATTGTTGACTTCCACACATATCACTTAATGGAATAGCCATACAGGTGACTTCCATACCCAATGAATTTGAGGTTATAACATAACCGCCTATCTTGGTTTATCACAGCACCACCCATCATTTGGTTTATCACGTAACAACCCATCAAATTTCCAAGTACCATTTCAAAATCATAACACATAAAATATTGCAAATATAAATATTTCACTAATAAAATTTCATTTGCAATAAAAATAAATAATTTCAAGATATTGAAATAATAAATCAATTCCAAAAACCATTTTCAATACCAAAACATCTAGAAAACAGAATAAGGGGTTTCTTTTTCGTTTTGAAAACATTAAGGCTTATAGAGGAAACCAACTAACGATTACGACGATAGAGAGGTCATTATCTCCACAAACATTTAAAACATTCCTCTTGTCATTTAGTAAAATGCTTCATACAAAAAAATTACCTTTGAATTAAATTAAAAGTAGAAGGTGTTTATACACTGTATAAATAAAAGTCATGTATAAAGCAAAATATGCCTCAATGAAAGAATATTGAGACAAAGTGCCTTAAATCATGTCTGTCTTGACCAGTTCGTTCTTTAATTTCATAAATAATAAACATAAGTTAATTTCTACTTTCTTAAGAACCTTTTTCAAGTTTATTATTCCATTTATATCACTAATTACCTTTCTACAACAATTGGTTAATTATTTGATTTCATATCAGACATTTTGTCGATGTTCTGAACTTGAGTTTAAAAATGAACTTTTTATAATTATAAAATGCCCATGTGGTAAAAAGTACATTATCTCCAGAATTATGTTAATGATTTAGATATCATATATATCTGGTATATATGTATTTATTACAGTACAAAAAATTTGGAGATAATTAATGAAATGCACCGTCCAGGGAGACGGTAAGCCGTACGTACGCATGGCCGCTACTTTCACTACTATTTTATATTTTAATGGAATTAAAACTTAATTATACATAGGTATATTATAATTATATTATAATATATATATATTCAGTAACTACATCCTTTATACATCTCATTTATGGCATGAACGAGTCATATCACTATGAGGGGGCGGTAGTCCCCACTTACTCAAATAAAATTATCATGTTTACCCATTTTGGAAACCATAATGGTATGAAGAAAAAGGAAAAATAAAGAATAATAGAAGAAATATAAATATAATATTAATTACATATAAATAAATTTCCATCATAATTTCCACCATAATTGGTGGTAGGAGATAATAGAACAATCATCATTTCGTGAGGCAGTAGTTCGTCGTCCACAAAAACAGTATGTTCTTCACCCATTAAATAGATGTGTGTGTAATTTTAGTTCAAATAATTCTCAAAAAAACAACCTAGTATATTTAGGATACTGTTTTTGTTATAAAATAAAGTAATAAAAATATTTTAGTGGGTTGGAGAAATAAAATAAAATAAAAGAACTTAAAAGAATACTATACCTTTACATCAGGTAACTCCATTTGGTTTGAACCAAAAGGATTTATTGTAGTGTCCTATTCCTATAGTAAGGCATCTAGGAGGAATAAATAGATATTGAGAGATTATTTGGGCATATTTTGGATGATCCAAGGTGATTGAGAGGTTGGAATTATGGGCTAGAGGTGAGGGCTTTTTATAAGGGGGGGGAGCTGTTTAAGAAAGTTTTAAAATATTATTTTATTATATAATTTATTTTGGATTCTAAAGGTCAAAAACTCATTAAAGTTGAATATTAGATGACTCCTATTCTAAATAAAATCATATAATATGAATTTTATAGGTTTTGGAGATTTTTTTAATTTTATAATCTTATTTATTTAAATCATTCTTTGATGGGGTTAACACTGCATCATTACTGTCTCATAAATGATTTTATTTATTTGATGACTAAAAATTATAAATAAAATACCATGATGAAGGAAATATATTTATTTTTTTAAATAATATTTATAGTTAAATATATCAATTATATTACCCCAAATTAAAATTGTTTTAGCAAAACAATATATGTTTATGATATTTTTATTTTTACATTAAGTAAAAAAGTTATTAATATCATTTTCTTACCCAAGTGGCATTAAAAGGCCAAAAGTCTCACCGAAGAATTTTATTGGTCAGAAATTACTCATCCAATAAGTTTAGGACAATTTTTAAGGTAATTTTATATTATTATAATATTGTTTTTACCTTGAATTACCATATTTATCGTTAATTACGGTAAATAAAAGTCAAAAGTTACTATTCCCCAAAATTATTTTCATCTTATTGAACAAAATTTTACTTACTAATAATAACAATGTATGTAGAATTTTTGAAATTAATTTCATAGAAGTGGTAAAATATTATTTAAATGAAAAAGTTAGTTTTTTAACTACTACTCAGTGTTTTCTCTATTCATCAAAAAATGATGTTTTTCAGAAAAATTGCAAAAATTCAGCCTAAGATATATTTGATATTTCAAATTCAAAAATTATATATATTTTACCAATTTAAAAACATAAAAGTTGGATTAATTTATTTTAAAATAAATTTTTGTTGTCAAAACAAAAAGCATGTTTTGAAAAAATAATAACTATCAAAAGATTGATATTGTTTATGTCCAATTTCCAAGTGAAATTACTTCCAATGACCAACATTTTATTAAATTCTAATAATATAATCTAAATACACATTAAAAATAATTAAAAAGATAATTTTACAATATAAATAAATTGGATTAAAAGGATGTTTTGAATTAAAATACATGATTTTTCACAATTAATTAAAAAATGAATTTTATCATAAAAATAACAATAATTTACCCAAAGTAAATTTTAGTATCCCAAATCTAACGAATAATTTTTTTTTCCTCAAATATAACATATAAATTTGGCCAAAACTATATTTAAATATGGTTCTCTATTAAAAGGCAGTAAATCGGCCTTTTAAAGAATATTAGAGTATTTATGCATAAAATTAGATTCATTCACATTTTAAGAATCTAATTTTTATATTGATAAATGTAAAAACATTTAACAAACATGTATAATCATATTTTAGTTAGTTCTATTTATTGCCACCAATATAATGACCATGCATTAACTAGCATTTAAAATAATATTATATTATTATTTTTTAGTATGACTCAGCATTGTGTGTAACATTAGAATTCAAATAAACCCGTTGTTGCAAACCGGGTACGCCATCGAACATAGAATCCCCCTTAATGTAAAATTAATATTTAATTCAAAAGTATTAATAAATATGAAAAAGTAATATTCTTTATTTACTCGAGATGTTACACTTTCCCCTCATATTTGAATAAATATAATCAAATGATGAGGAGATACAAGAGACCAAAGGCAGAGGTAGAGGTATTTGAGTGTTCTCATCTCCTATTTTATTTTAGTATTCATGATAGTCACATCTGCTGAACCATCTCGCTAAATCTCAGGCTAGAGAAGAGGAGCAAGGGTGATTTCTCCCATAAAAAGGATATGGGATTACTCAAACAGGGATTCCCAACAACTAGTACATTTTCTATCATATCATGATTATTAAATTAGGAATATTATCATTATATTGTAAGGAATCTCATGTTTATCAGAGGAGGAATCCTTTGTTTTTCATATATTGTGTACTAAAATTTATGTTCAGTTTTCTAGGATTATGATATCCCAAATTATTTTCTTGTTTTAGGTATGACAAAAGAATAGTTTAATGTAATTTTGTGGGGATGGGTCCAAGTATTTTTAAGTCATGTGGTTAGGATGAGTTACATGTAGTTTAAAATCATTTGGTTTGGATGATTTCGATATATTTTAAATCATGTGGTCTGGATGACTAGGAGGATGATGCCTAGCAATGGATGGGGTGGGACATATAAAAGCGTAGCACTTTCTAATTTAACCTAGTATAAGAGTCATATGATCATATTTCATGAGAAACACGATTAATGTATTGAATCATGGAACTATGTGGGTAGATAGTAAGGTCATATAAGGCGGAACCCAAAATATCCTCGACATTCACAGAAAATTCACTATGTGACTCCCTAATTTTCGTGGCTATTAGTGACGGTAGTGACAGGATTGACCCAAAGGGTCAAGATCATAGCCCAACACTAATGTCGAGAAGGGTTGATGGGGCACGACCATAGAGTTTTAGACCATTAATCTCATACATTTTTCTACTTAGGGATATTCACATAGGATCTATCCACATAGGGTTGAACGCAATGGATCATTTGTGAGGGAGAATCTGTGAAGGAGTTTTCTTTATAGGTGAATTGCGAAGGAAAAAACTAAAAAATATCATGTACAAGAAAAGTTGGATGCAAATTAATATACATGAAATAGACAATTGTAATGGAAAATTAGTGAAGTGAGTCCATAAAGGGTTACCCACAAAGGGTATTCTATGAAGGGTTGGCCACAAAGAATCCATACAAGTGGAAATATATTCTTTTTTTGGGTCAAAAATGATTCCTCATGTCAAAAACTACACTTCATCCACATATCATCTGTTATAGAGGCTCATCTATAAATGGTTCCTGGGATGGTGCCTATGAAAGGCCACCCACATATGGTTCATGGGAGGAAATCCACAATGTTCTTTGGGTGAAATATTCATACCACAACTTCTCTCAATTATTCATCCATCCTTCCTTCAATGTCCCTTATTTGGTTTACCTCGAGGTTATTTTATAGTGGAATGAAGGGATCGAGTACTGAGATGGTCGATCATCCACAGTGGGTCATGGAGATTCATTTTTTGGATCCTATAATGGAATACCCGACCTGTTAATGTCTCATCATTCAAGGGGTTGGTCGTTCACGAGGGATGAATTCACCGTCCAAACCCAAAAATTACTTGTTTTCATTTACGAACACTTAACGTTCAGGGGATGACTCAAGAGTGGCAGATAACCATATATAGTGGTGATCTATGTTGAATTTTTCACTCGTAGGACCAAGTATTCATCCTAGACATCCCTTCATTTTATCTTTTTCATCAAAATCGTCATTGGGTTTATTATTTTAAACTTTTCCAAATTCAAGGAATTATATTCTTCTTTCACGCATAACTTTCAATATAGATAATATACCCCCAATCAGAAATATCTGAAATTAAGAAGAAGAACAGTTGGATCCAATGATGGTGTTATCCTAACATGAATGAGAGATCATATAATTCTATAATTTATTCTAGAGTTAGGGGACTTAGTGAAAATATTTTTTAAAATTTTTATAGTAACATGGAAAACCATTAAAACTTTGTGACTTTTCTATTACCACACAAAAATTTCCCGAATTCATGTAAGATCTAGTATTAGTGATTATATCTCTACATTTTTTAGGCCTCCCGTGGATGGTTTTTGACCTAAATATTTTTGTGTCTCCTTTTAATTATTTCAAGATTATTTCCTAAATTGTGAAAATCATAGGTTTAGTGAGTTGGTACCTGACTTTTAACCATTGATTTCTTTGTGGGTTTTCTACTTGGTGAGTATTGATTCACTTGT
The DNA here is from genome assembly GCA_963277665.1 of Viscum album. NCBI lineage: Eukaryota > Viridiplantae > Streptophyta > Magnoliopsida > Santalales > Viscaceae > Viscum > Viscum album. Next base: position 1,682,337,605 of record OY728135.1, read on the forward strand.
TCATGGGATTATTAGAGTCTTGAAATCCAAAAAAATATGACTGATGTTTTATGTAAAACAACATTGATCATGAATCATTTGGTCAGAAACCCAATAGGTCTTATTGGCCAATAATTTAGAAATATTTTTTAGACATGAGTGCTTGTTTTTTGGAAAATGTTTTTGTGATTTTTTAATCAGATAATTGATACAGTTAATGTATGTGGGGTGTAACTGTAATAATGGTTTCCAACATGATGGTTTTGGGGATTCAAATGAATACTATCCTCTTTGGGGGTGAATTTTCCTTTGTATGACATGATATTTCTGTGGGATACATAGGAAGATCCAACTGGGGAGTATTATGATGTGTCAAATAACGGTGTCCCAAAGACACTGAACCATTATTTTCGATGTCCAAGTAATTTTTGAAAATTCATATTTTTCAATACTATGAAGTGTGGTTTTTCAATGGAAATATGTTTTAAAAATGACGAAGGAATCTATATTTTTATTATCCATGATTTACTAACCAATTTTATATGAATTTTTCTTGTGTAAAGGAGGACTAGAGAATGTTTCAGTTTATTGTTTTCCAACTAGGACATTGACAATACAGTTTGACATCTAAAGATAAAGACAATTGGGGACTAAAACTTATTGTCACTTAGTTTCCACCAATGGGTAAATGATACTCCATATTTATGATATTATTCCATAGAATACTCCATCATCCTACAGTATTAAGTTGAAAGGTTGTAAGATGAAATATGGGGATTTCGAAATCCAATGAGTGATATGAGAAAAAATAATCATTGGGGAATACACTGATAAGAAAATACTCCCATGTGGATGAATTTGGGTTTGGTTTACATTGATATTTTTTGGGAGACTTATACAGATCAAACTGGGGAATATTTTTTATAGTCAATCAATGGTTTCATGAGGACACTGAACCACTATTTTTTATGGATAAGAAAGTTTGTGGCGATTTATATTTCTCCAGACACATTATTTGGTTTTAAAAAATAAGTTACATGAATATGAAAGGAGCATTATATGTCAAAATATTATAAGAATCGATAAAAACATTTCCATGATGAAGGTCATCCCCCTACATAGGAAGGATTTCTTTTTCATTTCTGATGGGTCTGAGGTATAAGTTATGATCATTACAACCTATCTTGTCTAAATGGTAATCAATAAACACACATTTCTAGGAATTTTTCTCCATTTATCAATCAAACTCTTTCTTTGAAATGTGGGGGATTCCTTTTAAATACATGCTCAAAAGTGAGGTGAGACATGTATTGGACCCTAATATGATGATCTAACTCATGTATAAAAGTGTGATGGATTTTTGGGTTGGATAGGGATATAAGCTCTGGTTGACTCTACATATCTCATCAATATGAGAGGCATGTCATATGTAGTTCTTATAGGGTTCCCCACGTAAGTCTGACATGTGCACAAGGAAATGAAATTTTTATCTTTTGATGTGGATGGGCGTTAGGATTAAGACATGGGTGTCACAATATATCCAATGATAATAGACATGAATCTATACATATTTGTGACCATTTTTCAATTTTTTGTCATCCTATTTGGATATCATCCATGCATTTTAACGTCATGCGGTGAGAATGGAATGCGGTATTATAGTTTTTTTTGATATTGCTAGGAAAATTCTTTATAAAAATGAGAAGAAAGAAGAGGTTGATCAAGATTGAATGTTATGGCATGACTCATATGTGAGGCGTAAGGAATTTTTTAACCATGAATTTAGGGATTCTTGGATTATGAGAAATGATATGTAGAAAAAAATTTCATTTGTTATTATAGAGATAGATGAGTCCTCTCCTAAGGATTTATGTTCATTTGGTTGTCATGAATTTTATTGGGTGACCTATATAGATAAAATAGAGGCATAATATTCATATTAAAATAATGGTGTCTATAGGACTCTGAGACACCTCCATCTCTATTGTCAAGGGAAAGATTGAAAAGATCTGATATTTCTTTGGGAACAAATTATGATGAATGAAATTAATGTTTACTGATACATAAAAAACATTTAAACCTAGATTACCCATGAAGAGTAAAAATTCCTTCATTGATCAAACTCACATGTGGGGGTTTATTTCTATTTCCTTGATAAATCCTTGAATGTGGAATCCGATGTTGAGATCTCTTTTATAGATACTTGTTTGTATACTGGATATGGGGATTTTTTATTCTTTTCCCATGGATCAAAGTAAGACATGTGGTCTAGGTGTCACTATGTATCTCATCAAAATCAATAATCAAGACACATATAGTTTGTGTGGTACCATAGAACATAATTTCATGCCGAAGGGACATTCCCCATGCAGTTTAATGTCATTTAGTAGGGATTATGGTTCCTAGATATGATGATAAAATATTATGATGGGTACATAGATTAAGGACTCAGGTCTCACTATGTATCCTTTGATGATAGGAATCAATACATACATAGTTATTAATATTGGATTTGATTGTGCCCATTAACATTATAAAGTAATGAAATCAGGTGTTCTTTTTAAGGTTTTGATACATAGACTATGGAATTACAAATGTGGAATGATACTCCTTTATCCTACGATGAATCCTCTACTGAAACTCCTAAGACAACATAATCTATGATGGGTGTGAGAAACAAGGGGTGTAATTTTTTTATTACACGACACATGGGTGATGTAAAATGAAGGATAGGTACATTTTTATTTTGATGTGGCTATAATAGGATTGGAGATACATGCATCACTACCTATCTCATTATGGTAATAATTAATAATTTCATAGTTCTTAAATTGGAGTCCTATGTAGGTATGACCGTACACCGGGAGAGGTGCAATATTTTCTTTGATTGATTTGATTGTTGTGGATGGACTAGGGATTAGAGACCTAAGAATATATTATAGTGGATTGAATCAAACCACACATAATTCTGGGACCCCATGCAGTTTCAAATCTTGTTTTGAGGATGAATGGTGACCCAACATGAAAGATGTGGAATGTTGTTGTTGAACCTAGAATCAGATATCCGGGTGTCACTTCCTATTTGATGTGGGAAGGAATCTAGCCACACATAGTTCTACATTGGAACTCTCAACATCGATATGACCCATATTCATAAGGGGTAATGTTACACATATTTTGTGTCTAGGACAATAATATAGGGTTCAAGCATCACTACATGCCCCATTTGAATTATAATTTAGACACACATAGTTCTTGATGTGATTCCCTCCACATATATGACTCATGTATAGGGAGAGGGAAATTTTCTTGAAATGAACATATAAATAGAACATTCTTTGGAGTTCCATGTATTGATTTATTTTTTATAAAGGGAATGGTATATTTCAATTAATTCATGGCACGACCCATGACAGGGTTATTAGGATCACTACGTATCCAATTGAATGATAATTTTTCCACACATATATGTTAATGAACCATGATGTTTAACATCTTGTAGTAAGTTTGGGGGTAACTTGATCTGAAATTAGTATCATTTTGGATGGGCCCATGAATAATTATATGGGAATAACTACATAACCTGTAGGGGTAGGAATGAATACCCATTTAGTTATTGATGTTAGTCAGCATACATAGGTCTGGCCCATGCGTAAAGAGGGATCATTTTTTTAAACATTTAGGGTGGATAAACTATGATACAAAATACAATCATCACTATATATAAATTATGGATGGTTTTCATTTTGTACATAGTTGTTGAATTTTGAATTTTGGATTACTGATTTTGGGGGTCAATGTTCTCTCTTGTGAGAACATTATGGTGTTGCAAAGTTTAATTTGCTACCAAAAGGAAATTAGTGTCATATTGTTTTTTGTCTTGCATCATGGAATATCTACCATTATAATTAATGAAATGTGATTCGAATGATAGTGTATTGTATTTCTAGAAAGGATGATTTCATAGACCATTGAGAAATATAATTCTAATGTGAAAAGCAGCCATGAGGTCAAATGATAGTAATAAAATCATCTTATGATTGGAAATAAATTTTTAGCTTGGACTAATACAAGAGGTCTAGGAGTCACTATATATCCTATGATGGCAGGAATTAATACACACCTAGTTCTTCAGAAAAATAATCCCTCTAATTATTTGACCCTCATGATGGGATAGATGCATTTCATATTTCTCCCACACATGACTAGATCTTGTGCAGTTAATCGTTGATTGAAACTATGAATCCCATTTAGTTTAACTTCATAGAGTAAGAGTTTTTATGTGATGACAGTTTGTGTCTTATGAACTTGACAATGATGACGTTATTTTTAAGGTCATGTAATAATGAATGAATATTTAGTTTAATGTTGTGATGTTGGGAAAATTTACCATGTAGTTTAACATCACATGATCAAGAAATTCTACCATTTATTTTATCATTACGTGATCAAAATTATTGAGTAATGTGATTAAATGAAATTTTTCTTTAAGAACCTTATGTTGCTGGGAGATGTGGTAAGATGTATATCTATCAAAATCAAAGAATAAGTCAATTGGATTAGTCCTAATGTATAGAGTATGGTCCCTCTAAATTGTGTTATAACATCATAGCTTTATTTCTGGATATCATCAGACTCCTAAGGACCCACACTATCTCTAAGTTGATGAATGATCATAGTAAAACTTTTTTATTAAAGGATCATGCAATTTGGTTTTGGTGGAATTCAAAATGATTCAATGTATGTAATCTTCTCTCATACAATCACTCTAATTAATTAATCCCTTTTTGGGATTTATCATCACTGGATAATTGATCACAAATATTAATGCGATGTGAGGTAAATTGAACTTTGATGAGTTGGACCACCTATCTCCCATATACTGATGAGAATAGGGTCTCTTGAGTGGCAGTACATGTCATAGTATAATATCCCCACAAGGAATTTAGGATCTGTTTTGGTGAATAAATTTCTTCTTATCTACTATATTACAGTTTAATTTTAATTGGGACCTATTTAAGGATTCTATCTCTCCATTACATGATTCATGGTAATGGGATGAATGGTAATTATTGATTTCATACTCCTGGTATATCTTCTAAATTTTATCAGAATAAAAATTGTTTCAATTAGATGTTTATATTATATGACAGAAAACATATATATTTATTTTTTATGGAATTCATGAAGCTGAAAATGTTTCATTCCCCAAAATATTTTAGGGTTATATCATCATCCTACTTATATAATAATTCAATCATAGTAAGAATGTACTTGAACTTATTAGACATAGTGTGTGGATATGGTCCCACAACATCCATTCCCCATATGGGAAATGTCTTAGAGAACATGGCTTTGTGAAGACACTATGGGGGTGTATGATTGATGTTGGCATGAAATTGTCTAGAATGGTACATTTTTGTGAATTTAGTATTGTACAATATTTGAGTGGGCTAGTAGTACCCAATACTTCAGATTTGATGAGAATGATTGATTCCCAGATAGTGAGAGCCACATGCTATGGCATGCACTTCCTTCAAGATAGCATTAGTCTCTCCTCTACCAATTCACCTGAGAAGGACCCCATCAAGGATCTTCTTATAGAGAGGCTTTTGATGATTCCTTACATCTTATAGAACAATGTTAATTGCCCATCTTCATATTTTCTCTTTTCAGTCTTAGTTTGATTGGAGATCTCCCTTTAGATGGTAATCGACAATGTGGATGCATTTTCTAATGCCTCGGTATGGGAAGTCTCTGACCATGGGATCTGATTCAATATTATATCCAAAAGTAATTCCCCAATTAGTCCCCAGATGTAGTTTAGTAGGGGGATTATATCTTCCTTATTGATGAAATAATCCTTTTTGATGTAATTTATAACCATTTATGAATCACATTTTATCTTTATGTTATTAACTTTTACCAAAAGTTATAGTACTAGTCCTTTTAAGAGAGCTTGATATTCTACATTTTTGTTCATTCACCCTTCCAAAAAAATAATAAGTAATACTTAAATACCTTTTCCGCATATATTAGAATGAATATTAGACCCACATTGATAATCCTATAGTCCTCCATCCTCTTCCAGACCAGACTTCTAGATGCACCACTGAAATACGTCTCCATTATCAGGGGGCCTCTTGAATAGAGAAAACCTCTTCATTGGGTTGTTCACTATCCAATGAAGTCATATATGTTGAGAGGTTATCTTATAGTAAATATTCTAAAGGATGGTCGTTGACCACTTTCTATGGCAATAAATGAATTTCAAACTACTACAGGATGATTGACCACTGTGAAATATATCCGTTCAACATTGGAAAACTGAGATAGTATTTTAGTTGATTTATATAAGAAACCAGAGGGACCTCATGATGTTTCAAGTAGTACATCATCGTATAGACTACAATGATTAGCCTTAGAAAACTCTTCTCGATATCTAAGTAATGAGTGTTACCATTGATCATGGTTTGGTGGAGAAAATAAAGCCTATTTTTTCTACTATCATAGTTCATTGGTATGAGGGAAGAACACAGTGATCACTCTAAGGTCGTTACATACAAAATAAGAGGCCTTCCTTTGAGATTAATTATTAGCACTAACAATCTTACAAGATATTTCTTCAGAATTTATAATGATTACAGAAAATAATCAATCCACTAATATGTAACCAAATATTTCATAAGACTGTGGAAGCAAAATCATTTTCTATCAAGTCTTTCTATGAATCACTATATAAATTCTAAGTGTCCTTGAAGGCCTCTCAATGTTGTGAGGTTGTAAAGAGCTAAAATGAAATGGATAAAAATTATCTTCTAGGGTTTGACATTGATGTCATTGTGGTATATGATGAAGCTGATATATTTCCATGAGGTTATACTAAAAGAACATTTTAAGTATTCATTTTCATTTTATATTGTTTCAATTTTTTGAAGATAGTTTCATATTCTACTATGTGGTAAGATAATTGTTGATATTTAAACACCAGGACATCAACATAGAATTAAAAAATCATTCATAAGAAGGGTTTGAATAAGCAATGAATGGAACATTGGTATGTAGTGATGACATTATTCAAATATAATTTCATTACTAGATTGAAAAATAATCCCTATAGGGCCCAAAGGCCATGGCTTATTCATATTCTTAAACCGTTAATATTTTATTATATACTGAATATATATACATGAATAATAGGGCTTGATATCTATCAATTTCATCTATTAGTATTTCTATGATTCGTACAAAGAAATAATCCTTCGATCAGTGTCATTTTAGATCCCTAAAATAGATGTAGAATCTGATTTTACCATTATTCCTTTTTTATGGGGATGATATTGGCCATCCATCTGGGATATTGGAACACCAGAATGATATTTTCTATGATTAACTTGTTATCATTAGCCTTAATTTTGGCAGCATGTTTGGAGACTATCTTTTTATATTCTTATTTATAGCGCAGATGGTCTTTTTGTAGGGTTAGGTGGTGATTGGCTAGCATGGGATAGAAACCCAGAATATCCATGTAATTAAAAGTTAATACATCCAGATGATGCTTCAAGAAGGATTAATATACTTCTTATTATTTGGAATACATGGATGGACTACTTGAGGTTGGTCTTACGTCTTCTCTTATATCCTTATTTATTTCTCTAATCTCGTTAATGGTGGTAGATAAACCCTCCTCAAATTCTGGAGGGTCTTCTCTAAGGTCCACCTTCTCTTATTGAACCTACTATTAATCTTCTTTCTTGTATTATAATGGTGAATCAAGGCTTAGGATGAGTTCTCTAGAGTCAGGAGGGAAGTCAATATCTTGATATTCAAAAGATTAAGTGACTTCCTCTAACTCAACTATCGGTGTGGTATTTCCATGAAACTCTTGGGAGGATGTAGTGAAGGATGGAGGAGAGTATACATACATTTTTTGAAATAATACAACCTCTTCTACCTCAAATGGAATGGAAGGGATTTATTGGAGCAATATGAATAGAATGAAGGTATTTTTATCCATCATTTCACCATTATATAGGGATTCAAAAAAACATTTTTACACTACTGGAGTTAGTGGTCATGGATTATATCATAAAGACCTATAAATATGTGTCTGAACATAGTTTCGTTTACAAAATATGATTAGTGGATAACACATATTATTCAGTGATCTATTTTAAAGGGTTAGTCATGATCATTTCCAAAATGTTTAGTGTAGTGGGATAACGAACACCATCAACCTGGGGTTTTTTTACATTACCCTTATTGAGTCCTACATCGATATAATGCAACTCATAGGATTCAAATAGGCCATTATCTACATGAAACTTCATGATTTTTCCATTAATGAATTATTTGATTCATTGGTAGTATGATGGATGAATTTTCTGGTATTGATGAAACTAGGGACTCCATATAATGAAATAGAAGGTCATATACTTTCGAACTACTAGAAAATAAAAGTCGGCTATAAGGTATCAAAATTTAACATCAATCTTGCTTTTTCAATGAAAATGTTCTAAACATCGTCACCATTTATCATATCAGATTCAAACAAGGGTATGATGTGTCTTTGTATAATGATATATTCATCATGATATATAAAATAGATAAGTAAAATAAATTCCACATGGTTGTTATCTATATGATATACCTCAAAAATGGACCCTTCAGATTTATACTCCTACGGGAATAACAATGCCTATATGATTGCTTCCCTAAGGGCTTTTGATAATCTTAGGGCATCTAGGATTGATATCCTGGTCATTTATAAGGATAATTTTGTCATTATATAATAAATTTTGTCTAAATGAATGTGATCCCATGGTTGGGGGTTATATTTCAAGGGTTCATTAGGGGCTTGAGTATTTAATGTAGATGAACCATCCCTCTAGATATGATTTGGAGTTACTCTTGTCCATCAAAGGGTGGCTTTCGACGGTCTGCCTACCCAGTGAGGGTGATCCGACTCTAGTTCCACATTAGATTGATTTTGCAGAGTGATAGGTCCAAGGTATTTTTTTGGTCTATTCTAGAGTATTTTATTTCTCTTTAAAGTCTCATTGAAGTTATCTTTCATGATTTTCTTCAATATTAATAGTTCGAGCAGGGGTGTGGTTAGAAATTTGAATTCTTCTACAGATATGCTTTCTCTTATTTCCTCAGATCTTAAGGCCTCCAACACCAGTTCCTGAATCATATGTGGGGGACTTGAGTTTATATTCATACTCATCATCAAATAATTAATACATTTATTTGAATAGATTAATGGAGATAATGAATAAGGCCTCTTGTAATGAGGCTTTTCCCGACTAGACATTTTTTGTGGCTCTTTAGGGTGGGTTGTACCTATTGTTTCAAATTTGAAGGCATGGATTATGAGATATTCCGATCTATATTTGGAATTAATACATGTTTATCCTCTTATGATTCCTTCTTTCCTTTCTCTGTGGGATGATTTTTATGGCAATATTTTAGAGGTTTTTTCATCCTATTATGCTAGCTGTGTTGTAGAAGAAGTAGAAGGGGGCATAGTTTGTGGTCTCAAATATTATTGTATGATACCATGAGTTGATTTTATTGTATTTTAATTCATACAACAAATTAATTGTTCTAACTTTATTCTAAAAACTCTTTACTCTCACAAAATTCTTCATAGGCAATGGTGGAAACATACGCCACTTGTTTCATTGGACTTTAAAATTTTACATTCCTAGAATCTAATATTTTATATAGGAGTTATTTTAAGATTAATAATTCATGTATGGTGTCTCCCTATATCTAGTGAAAGGAAACATAATATATATGGAGTTAAAGAAAAACCTGGACGGGCCTTTTAGGTTCTGGTTGACAGATAAAATCATTGTCCATAGTTGCTATAAAATAGACACAAACCAGATCATCTCACAGTGATAAAACTTTATTCATTCATTTTGGAAATTAATTTCTCTATGGTCCCCTTCTCTCTTCCTGGTGAGGTATGGGTTTTTTGACACCCATGAGGTGCTGCATGATAAATTTTAGGTTTCAATGGTGGAGCATGTGTGGAGGATAGTTTTGGAATGATGAATGATGCCTCCATAAATCATTCTCTTTTCCCCGAGACTGGTACTGTTATATAGGACATGATCTTAGTCCATTGAAACTATTTTCTATTCTATGGGAAATAAGGATTAAATATAGAGACCCACCATTATATTTCACTATGATGATTATTTCTCACATGTTTTCATAAATATTAGAAATGAAGAGAGTGAGAATATCCTCATATATAAGTGTTCAATTTAGGGATTAGGTCAACCTTTTAAATCTGAAAATGAAATCCAAAACTTTCTCGATTTCTCAATTTTTTTAGTATGATAGGGAATTATTTTTTTCATTTTCATCATTAAGCTGAACTGGAAAAGGATCATTTGATTGAGGTCTTCACATCATGATATTGACCATGTTAGAAAACTAGCATACCATACTTAGGCCAACCCTTATAGAGTTTGTATGAATTATCTATGTTTCACTTCTTCTTATTGATCAAGAGTTTCCATCATGCGATCATAATGGGATTTATAGTGTAGAAAATGTTGTTTCCTGTCACACGAAATGGGAATTATTGAAACATAGGACTCCTGAATAATGGAAGTGGTGGGGTGTCACTCAAATAGTCAGGGTAAGTTTTCCATTCCAGCTACACTGGTGCACGCTTCTCTTCGATGACTTCCAATCAAACAGCCAAAGACTCAATGGTGTTGATGATCCCATTATGAGAGTTCAATTTAACATGAACATTTACAGGTTAATAAGTTGGTAGGATATAGTGTGTCAGTTCTTCCATAATTTTAGGTTGATATCAAACTGAGGATATATTTTTAGGGTTTTCCGATTACCATTAAATTTATCATCTTAACGGAGGTAAATTTTGATATGCATCCATTATTTGGTCTATGTATACTGAGGTTTTAGGTACCAATTTAGGCAAATGTCTTAGTTCGGCATCCATTGGGAGATGAATCCTTATGGCTGAGGTACATATGCTATAAATTTATAATGAGGCTCTATAATAGGTGAACATTCAATAGGAATTCTACCTTAGAGGAACTTACTGTTGAGTCACCTCAATAATTACCTTTCCTCCTCCTGCCAAGTCAATCTTTGTCCAAGATTTGGGAGCTCATCCTCAATGAGAGGATGCATCATATTATATGTGTATTTACCTTTATTATTGTTAGATATTATCTTAGGATCTATTATATTATTGATAGAGGTTGAACCCAAATTTAGGTTGATTATATAGTTTTGGGTATTCCCACATTCATTCTTGGTGTGGACTGTATTCAGGATGGAAACATTCATTCCTTGATCTTTATTCATCATCTCAATTTTTTTTCCATGGGATTGATGTCTATGAAATTTACCGATTCATAATGCATTGTAGGTGTCATACTGGATTTCGGCTAATAGGATTTGTGTTTCATCCCTTGATGGAACCTCTCCCTTCCCTTTTGGGATCCTCTTCAATCTCCTATTTGATGGGTGGCTCTGAGCGAACCTCTTTACATCCTGGTCATACACATCACTTGTGGAATAAATGGGTCATAAGATGGGACGTAATGGGAGATCTTTTTACTTATTGTCCTCCCAAAACAAGAAAAGATTAATTTCTAGTGAGGGGAAGTTGAGGTAAAAATGTCCATATCCCTGCAAACTGGGGTTGCATAAATGCTCTTATTTTTTTGCCTCAGTCCTGGTTTTTTGGTATTATATGTGTATTTTGTGTTAAAATTACCCTAGACATATGGGATGGGTATAATAGTATTTTGTACATGTTGATGCTACTGCTTTCACCGCTATCTTGACCTCACACATCCTTATTTAGTCATTAATTGGGTATAATGTCGATTCTACAAACAAACTGCATACCTTCAATGACATTAGAAATGATTGATAAATGGATTTCCTTAAGTCATAAGCATTATGAATGTTCCGAGTTTCCCAGTTTATGAGTTTTTTATTTATTTATCTTTTTGAGCATTATATTTTTGAGATGTATTCATGGAACATACTTGTTGAGTATGTTTTATTTTTTGATCACAAGTTTTACTTAATAGTTCACTTAGAATAATGAAATTATATTATGTCATTTTTAGTGGGTTCTAATGAACTTTTAAATATGTTAAATGATAGGATAAATTCTCCCTGAATCCTCTTATGTGAACACTAGGAGGGAAATCAAAAATTATATGATTCAACTCTTGCAATGTATTCAGGCATGCCGATTAAAGATCATTCTATTTCCTCTCTGATTGTGGTCATCATGAATATATAATGGATTCCAAGTTATTTTTTAGATGAATATCTCCCAATATTTTTACATGTTTTTCATATACATGGTATGGAAATGATTTTTCTTTTAGATGGTGGAGATTTGTATAGATATTTAGACGGATTTTTTGTATGAATTCCTCTAACAATGCCTTTGGAATGTCAAACTAAGAAGTGAATGAGGGCCAAAACTTGATGGGAATATAATCCATATGAAATTGTCTTATAATAAAAAGTATATCCTTTTATTATTCTTATATAAACCTCATTACATGATCATACCGACATTGGTGCTTCTTGATCATTTGACGCAAGTAGAGGGGATAGTAGGGTCCCCATTGGTATGGGAATGATATGGGGTGTCTCGAAGGATAAACATTTCCTTGGTCTATATCCTGGTTAAGAAAGGATGTTTCATGTCATTCATAAGGTATCTAGAATGTCAGGACCCATAATTCCATGTGAATTTGAATATGTGTTCTTTCTCTCACATGACTCAATAATAAGATGAACTTATTACTAGAATGAGATGTAACTGTGGGGAGGACATTCACATCAAATGTAATCATAGAGAGGAGTACCATCATAGTTCGATGTCAAACTATGGGGAAATTTTGAATATAGTATACTCTATGGAGAACCTTCAGGGAGGGTGAAAGCAAGTGGAGGACCTTATGGTGGTATGGTATTCATGCTATAAGGAGGGATATCCGGAAGCTCATTAGAAAATAAGATCTCATGATCCATTGGTTTTTTCCCATAATGGATTCCTTTATGCAATGTGTTCTAGGGAGGACCTTCAAATTTTTTAGTAAAAATGTTGTGATGAGGACCTTCACAAATTCTAATTCCACTTCCATAATTTGGTAACATTTCAACAAGATCACGGGCCACCAGTTATAGGTATTTGATGGCCTCAAGAACTATAACTTCTAGAAAGTTAGCATCATGAGTCTGGAATTTATTTTCCAGTTTTCTTTTGGATAATTTCATTTTAGGCACTATATTTCAGGTGGATGGGGCCTCTTGATATGAGTGATGGAATTCATATATGGGTTCTTGTTCAAGATGCTCCTATGGTGCTGCCTAGATATGCTAATAAGCTGCTAAACTTTTGGCAGGGATATATGACTGGCCATGGGCTGCCATCAAAATGGAAAGATGTCCCCCAATTGAAACTAGTATTTGTGTTTGATAATATTTTCTATTTATAATAGAATTTTGAAACAAACCCTTATAGGTAGGATAATATATGTATGTCTGGTCCTGAGTTACCACCCTACTTTGTGGTTGAGTCACCCCATACGAGGAGGTAGGTTTGGGGGCCCCACCCATTATTATTACTGAATACATGATTAAATATTAAAAACTATGTATGATATATTTAGGGATTGATGTATGAAATTATATCATTTCTAAAATGTTTTGAGACAATTACTTGGTGGGAATAAGAATATAAAACCATTCTGATGTCAGGAAAGAAACATGAGACCACCCATGATTTATAGCCAAGATACATCAACTATGTTCTCTAATTTCTATAGTATTTAAATGACTAGATTGATGAAAAAAATCAGGTATTTGAAACTACATATTTATTTCTATCGTATTTTACTAATGTACTTGGTATAAATATACCTTAATTTTAATATACCTATATTTTTCATCTATATTTTTCTAATAGGATTCATGTGAATGATCTTGAATTTCCATATCCACATAATTTCTTGTATCATTTTCAAGGAATACATAATATAAATTAGTAGGAATTTACATCTGCTCATAATTTTATGTTGTATTTTATTGAAGGGATTCGTGAAAATGTGTAGGATTATGAATCTTCTCAAAAATTTTTAATGTAATTTCTTGGATGGAATGATACACATTAGAATGAATTTTTGTCTTCTTGTGGTACATGCATGACAAGATTTATGAGAGTAATTATTAATATAAATCTTACCCTATGTTTTCTTCTATATGTAAGTGGAAATGTTATTCAATTGAAATAAAGATTTTATCATATTCTTGATTGTTTAAATATCACCCCCGGAGTGATGACACATGGAACTGGGTCCATTTTTCTTTGACTGGGTCCCAATTGGTAATGTCCTCTACATGGTGAGGATATTGAGTCAAATTCCCTTGACTTCTATGATTATTAGAAGGGTCCCCAGATAGAGACCCCTATATTGTTGGGATGAAGTATTTGGTGATCACATCATAAGTATTAATAATGTAATGGAGAAACAGGTCATAAAATTATGGGGAGATACTCCCAAAATCATTTGTGACAGTTATTAGGACCGTATGGTTCTAGACCACTGATTTTGTTTAGTTAAATAGATAGTTGGACTTCATAGACTAAAGGGCATGTCAAGCCACCTATTTGTTTGGGAGAGTAACATTCTTGTAGTACTCTCATATCAATTCATATCAAACCCATAATTGAAGATGATTTCAAGATGATGGAATCCTCTATTTAGTTGACGACCCAACTGCTACATTTGTAGATGCACGTGTTTGTAAAAACTAATGAAATTTCGTTGGATGGAAGAGGGTTCTAGTAAAGAATTTCTGAAATATATTTGAAAAAATATATAAAAAACCAAATGAAAGTAGAAAATGATGACAACATATGTCATTGAGGGCTCCTTTTGGCCCTCATCAATTTTTGGATTTGAAAGGGTCCTGACGCAGGGTAGCACCACCACATTCATTAGGGATTCATGTTGGGTTCACCATTTTTTATTCTAATTAAAATATGGTTCACCTGACTGTTGATTGCTGGGGTTTTAGTTTTATACACTCATTTAATTCTAGTTCTCTACTTATGAACAATATTGAATGGGTTTTGTTCATGGATCTAGAAGCATACAATGGCTCTTATATTCGCAACAACTCATGGTCTTACTTTCCAAAGGTAGACGTTCATTGGGTAAATTTTCCAATGACCCTTAAGAACTTTCATTTGTCAAGAAGATGTGATGTTGGGCCCATCACACTATTTGGGAGGGGGGATATTTCCTATTTCAAGACTCTCTTATATATTTGAGATGTGTTTAGGATTATTTTGTCCATTCCCATGTATATATATGTAGATCACTTTGTATTGACGATCCATTTTGAATAAGCATGGGTTTAGAATCAATATATATATATATATATATATATATATATATATATATATATATATGAGGTTCTCCATTAATTGGGATATTTTAATGTATCTCAGGGTCTCTATACATGGTGTCCCTTTTATAGATTGATTATAGAATATTTGGTCATTTATTTGGACAATTCTTGTTTTAATACAGTTGGTGAGGCCCTATGGATTTTACTATCATCTAGGGAGGTGGAATTTCTTTTTTATGGTGAGATCAAACCAATAATATGATCATCCTACATATCCATTATAGAGGAATTAAATCCCATGTAGTTCAGTAACACTTAACAAGACCCATCACCATTTAAGGACATGTTACCGGGACCAAACATTTTAGTTTAGTTTCATTTTGTAAGGACATCTAGGTGGAAGATAAATGTCAATTTTTGATTAGGGACTTACACTGAGGCATCTTGAGGTACCCGGAAGAGTACTTCTATCCAACCTAGATATGAACCTACAGGGAATGTGACCTAAATAAAATTATAGTAAATTTTTATGATTGTTTTAGACCAAAGGGAGGATTCCTATGTATCCCAATTAGTAGGGAATATGAGACCTCATAGGTTGATATGTTGGGGCTTACACCTATGAGTATTCCCATGTGGTTGGGGATTATGCATGGAAGTAGCCCATTTTCATGGAGATTAGAGGTTAAATATATAGATAAGGTCCTTTGAAATTTGTGAATGGTTGGGTATTACACTATACAAGAGACCCAATTGAATTGGGACTATTTGGATGCCATTATATCCACTAACGTCTAAGACCATACAAGTCATGTTTGATGTGAGAAATTGGAGGAAGTAGGGGATCTGACATTCGCATGATCCACTCTACCCATCGATGGATGAGATGTTGGAGCCCAACTGGGGGGGGGGGTTGATTGAAATTGTATCCTATTATATTTTTGATTTTGGATAGATATACCAGGTGAACCATTCAACTACATCCCTAGAATGAGAAGAGAAGCATGATAGCCACCTCCCACAAGAAAGGCTATGGGATTTCTATAGGAAGGATGCCATGGTAATGGATGATTTGATTCCATATCAGGTTTATTTTATAATTAATATCATTATTAATCTATAAGGCATTTGATTCTTATCACAAGGGGAAAGCTATTTTTTCATATAGGGTATAAAAAATTTAATGTCATGAATATTGGACTACAAAAACATAGTTTAAGGTCAGGTTTTGGGGATGATTGTATCACAATTTAATGTAATTGTGTGTGGAAAAGTTCCTTATAGTTTGAAATCCTATGGTCAAAACCAGTTTCATATTTTTTAGCATCAGGTGGTTAGGATGATCTCCAGACAGTTTAATATCTTGTGGTCTGGATTACTAGGATTATGATTCCTAGAAATGGATAATGTGGGAATTAAGTAAGAGATAAACTCTACAGTTTAACATGGCATACGAGTCAGGTGATGGGATTTTGGGAGTCACATGAGGAGTGCCTTGACTCATGGTATTATGTGAGGTTTATGTTATGGTTTTATAATGAAGAACCCAAAATTTTCACGATGAAAATCATTATTTTACATTGGGGAAGTGATGATTTTAATGGGAGTAGCCTGAATGAAATGAACCATAGTTGGGAACTGATCTAGTGTGGGGGTACTAGGGTGTAGTCCCTATGGAATAGAAAACGAGAAAATTGGTTTTTCTGCAAATGTATTTCCATATAGGATCTAGACACATAGAGATGTCATCAAATGATATTCCATTAAGAAGCATCCATGAGTAATCTAGCCACATAGGATCATCATGAAGGAGTTTGAAACAAAGGAAATTCCTTAAAGGACCTAGCCATAAGGAATTTTTGTGATGAAACTGACCACAATGGACCATCGAAGAAGGGTGTTCACAAAGTATTTCCTATAAAAGGTTCTTTGTTAAGGGTTAACCATAAGGGGTCCATCCGTGAGGCAATTTATTTGGTTTTGGGGTCTAAAATGACACCTAATGTAACAAATGACACTACCTATCTAAGGTCCCTTATATGGAATGTGTTATGTATATGGTTCATAGGAGGGTGTCCATGAAGGGCCACCCACATATGGTTCACTATATGGAATCCACGAAGTGATTTAGGTGTAGGATTTCTCTTATAACTTTTATTGATCATTATTATTTATTTCATTTTATTCCTATTTTTTAGTTTCCCTTGAGGTTATTTTATAGAGAAACATAGGGACTAAGTATTGGGATGGTTGGTTGTCCACGATGGGCTATGTGGCTTTGTTTGAGTGTTCCCAGAAAGCATTACCGAGGAAGAAAATGAATCATTATTACTGAGGTTGATCATTCATGGTGGAGAAAATCATCTTCTATTTACATAAATGACTAGGTTTTGGTCATATGTGCTGGAAAGTCGTGAGATGACTTGCATAGTGGTAGAATTCCATAAAAAGCGGCACTCCACAAAGAATTTTTACTTCGTGAGACCAGGATTTCCCCCAAATTGTCTCGTCCTATGATAATTTTCATTAAAATATTCATTGGTTTTATTATTTAACTCTTTTCCAAATTCTAGGAAATATCTTCGTCCTCAATTCATAATTTTTAGGAACCAACAATCTCATAATCATATTATTTCATCATTAATAATTTTTATAAACCATCCATTATGGTTGGTGTTGAGAAATGATTTTTGTTACTCATGGTGGTGTAATTAATCACTTACACAAGAATGAAAATTTCATTTTCTTTCAATGTATTTCATAGATGAAAAAAATGATAACACCATTAGTTTTTTTAGATTAATATAAATAAATGATTATAATATCATTATATTATTTTTTCTCAAATAAATTGGAATGAAGATAATTAATACAAAATGTTAAGTGGTTGATAATCCACACATTAGGGAAATTATTTTTTTGGTTGTATCCTTTATAATGAAGTCATTATGCTAAATAATGGAGGCCAACTACCTCTAAAAACTCAATAGTTTTATAGGCGGGTGAAAATGGTATATTGTAAAAGATAATTTCTAAGAAGAGTTGCAACTATTATTGGTGGGAGTGTTACCCTATTATATTTTATGTGAAGCATAGTTTTGGGATGAACACTTATTTTTCAATAATTTAAAATTAATATTCACGATTCAATGGAAAAAAATATAAAAATGAAGAGGGGATAGTTATTTTGGATTAAAAATCCCATAATCCACTCCATTTTCAAAAAATATTGTGTGTTTTAAGGCATTCTTTTACCTTTTATGCTATTTCCTATATTTAATTTTACCTTGGTAATTAATTATTAACCATAGTAATCAATTTTAATTATAAAAATTATGAAGGAACCCTCTTTCTATTATTATCTTAATGGTTTTAAATTTTAAGATCATTTTTCAAAAAAAAAATCAATTGACAATTTTCATATAATCACATTGAATCACATAAAAAGAGATTTTAAAAAAAATAACATTTTGGGATTTAATATTATATTTAAGATAACATTATCTATTATAATAATTTTAATTAAAAAAATATATATTATAAAAAATTTATGGTTATATGGATTTAAAGATAATCCAAAATAGAATCTCCCGTGAAAATAGTTGATTTGAGGAAAAGATCGAAAACATTATTTTTATAAATGTAACTTTTTATTAATTATAAAAATGATGTACATGGGTTGTATATCGTTAGAGAATATTTTAATATTTATATTATCATTAATTATATTCATAATTATTTATATAAATGATTTTATAAAATTATATTTCATTCTTAAATATTGATAATGGAATACAAGTTTCATGTTTCAGGAAAACTGTATTTTTCAACTAAAATCTTCTTTTTTAGAAAATGGTCAAAAATATATGATAAGATAAAAATTATGTGATGAATTAAAAAAACAATGATAGTTTTTTCTATTAAAAAACTAAAATTAATCTTTCTAGTAAACTCATGGAAAAATTATACTTAAATGGAACATTGTGAGACATTTTTGGATATAGTGTTTACGTTCTATAGTTGGGTCTTAAGAATTAAATTCACCTCTATTAAAAAATATTTTCCTTGAATGTTTTGTATATATCACACATTAAACCAATTTGGATAATCCTTCCCTTTATCTTATTTAGGATCCCAGGTTTTCTCTTAGAGTATTTGATTTCTCTAGTATACTTTCACCAATTGAGTTTATCGATTCCAAATCAGTTTTAGTATTGTGTAATGAATTTGGATATCCACTTCATTATAATATATATTAGTCTCGAGATATATTCTATTATATTAGAGGATATTCATTGGATCTAGTTGTATTTACATATTAATAAAACATTGAAAATGTCATGTATATAAAAAGGGTTTGTGGAATTGTCGACTGTTATTCTATGAAATAAATTAATTTTAGTATATCAAAAGGTAATATATTATTAGGGATTAACTCCCCCAATTTATAAAATATTACAACTCTCATGGATAATGAGTCAATGAATAATTCATTATACCCAAATTGAAATTACATTAATTTTATTTGATTATAATTATATATTTGTTTTCATCTCTAGGATACATTATTATAATCTGAACTGGATATTACATTAACAATAATATCCTATAAATGATCTAAGACAACTAGTTTTGTTTCTCAAAATTATTCCTAACTTTAGGGAGTATGAAAATTATTTATATAAAATGATTCATATGGTTCCATTTATATTTTCAATAGAAGCTATTATTTTTTAGAATTCTACCAATGGTAGATACTGATCCCATGTACCATTAAAGTAAATAGAACATGACCTGAACATGTCTTCTATTGTCAAAATTGACATTTTCAGACTGCCAATCAGTTTGGAGATGATACAATATGCTTAAATGTATCATTATTTTTGAGGTCCCATTTATGAATATTAAATAACTTCAATGATAACAAAGGTTCATGGTATGATACAATCAATAGAGGTTCCCCATGAATCATTACAATTTCATTGATATAGAGCTGGTAAGGATCTAAAGGGGTAGATCTTCTCTTATGGATATGAAACGAGGAGACTTAGTAAGATGATCAATGATGAACCATATAACATCATTCTATATTTGAGTCATTGGTAGTCTAGTGAAAATGTCATTTGTAACATTTTCACATTTCCAAATAGGTATAGTTAGTGGTTTTATGTCTCCTTTTGGATGTAATTATTTGGAATTTATACATGTGAATACTGATAATACAAACATTTAGTCTACAATTTCAAATATCATACCTTTCAATGAGAAATTTTCTCTTAAATATATGTACCAAATTATGATACCATGGATTATAGAGAAATTTTATCTATGTATTCACCAATTAGTTCTCTCTTCAACTCTAGCATGGTCGGAACACATAACATATTCCCAATAATCAATAGTCCACCAATAAAAGTGATGTATGTCAATTTCCTATCATTTATTACTTTAATATTTCTTGGTATATTCTCAGTATCCTACTGGTAATTCCCTATAATTTATAGTAAATACACTTTATACATTTCATGAAAAATTATTTTTGTCTCCCATTTCCAAAAAATATCCACATCAATATTCACTTGATCTATATATATATGACCATTTATGATCGTCATAATGTTTATAACTCCTGGATCTATCCTACCCAATGCATCTGCCACGTTTTTTTCCTTATTATGGTGGTAATTTATCTAGGAATCATAGTCCTTGAGTAATTTTGATCCTATTATTTTCATCATATTGATCTCCTTTTGGGAAAATATATATGTAAAACTATAATGGTCTATATATATATATTGAATCATTAACTAATGAGGTAGTCTCTCGATATTTTTAAATAATCTATTATATCTTTTGGATCAAGTTCAAGAGTTAGTTGGTTTTATTCATGGATTTTAAATTTAATTTATGAATATGAAATAACATTATCATTCTACATAAAGACACAAACATGTCCTTTATTCAATGCATCACTCTATATAAAAAAAATTCCTTGTATGATAAAAAAGTTAAAAATAGTTCATAAATTAGTTTACTAATCAACTCTTCAAAATATTATTTATATTCCATTAAATAAGACAGTTCAAACCCTTTAATTTTTAACTTGGTCAATGGGTTAGACAATTTGGAAAAATCATGAACAACCCATTGTTAGTAACATGCTAAGATCATGAAACTTGAGAGATCAGTTATGTTCATATATAAAATCCATTATTCAATTACCATTGTCTTTTAAGGTTTAATAGTAATTAAATCATTGGAGAAAATATAGTGATAAAAAGAACCTTTATTGTCAAAAAATTGATACTTACTATATTTTATAAATAATTCATTTTTAGGGGGGTCTTCTAAATTATTTTTATATGACTCTCATTTCCTTCAAAACTTCTATATTATATCATGATATTATTAATGAATACCAAAAATTTTATCAAGATACTTCTTGAATACTATTTTCATTAGAGAGATAAAACAATGTCATTAGTCAATCCAAAATTCATTACTATAAACACATAATGTTTATACCTAGTTTGAGATATCATCATGGGAATCTAATCTGTCATCACCCTTGGCTGATGAAAACTAATGTGATAATGAATATTTAAAAGGTATTCAGATCTCTGGAGTTTTTCAAATAATTTAGCAATATGTGGTAATGGATACATTTTTTTACGTTAATTTCACTGATATCCCTATAATCAATAAAATGTATTATCATCCCGTTGTTCTTTTCATGAATAAAATAGGAGCTCCCCATGGTCAAACACTATAACATATAAATTACTTACCACACAACTCATATATATGTTTCTTCAAATCCACTATATTGCTGCAATTCTATTAGGGGTTTTAGATTTTGGTCATGCATTAGTAATGAATTAAATAGACAAATCACATTCATAATCTAGTGTTTTGATAGGAAATTATATTGGAATAAAATTATTGAAATTTTTTACCATAATTACACCAACTATTCTTTAGATGTATTCCATCTATATTCTAGGAATTTCACCATGTAGGGTTGTTAGGTTTGGTTCCAGAAAATACTCTGGAGATAAATTATTTCCCTAAAAAATAATGTATTCCATTCCACCTTCAAAAATAATATTCTTAATTAAAAATTTACTATCACTAAACAATAGAATGTATTTAATTATCACATGAGTTTGAATTGTAAACATTAATTATTATTATGAATTTGAGAGTTTTCTCGTGAAATCATTAGGGTTATTCACATAACATATGAAAACAAACTAGGTTCTTCTAAATATATTCCCCAAGGTGTCTACTGAACATCCTAGGATATGAATTTCAACATCCCATTATCCTAAAATGTAGATCTATTTTTTATATTACATTATAGGTATAGAATAAAAGTTTTTCTAATGGATTTTACAACATATTAGTCTTATACGATTTGATACATATACATAAAATATTTGAATATATATATATCACATGAACACATTACAATAACGTGATTATCCCTTCCAAAATATCCTTGAAAATTACATGTTGTTCTCCTTCATGTTTTCAAATGAAATAAAATATTGGTAATATAAAATGAAGAGTAAATATTATCATATAGTGAAATATTTTATAACATTAATATGGAATTTGTTATATTAAAGAGATAAATTAAAAATATGAGTCTATAATAATCTAAAATTGAAGGAATTATATATCATTTACAATGAATGAAAACATGGATGACCATAATAATTGATCTATAAATAGTAATATACATATTTTCAGATATTAAAACATGTTTTCAAGCCATTTTTCCAAGGAATTATCATATTATTAAAAAATATACAAATCAATACCCACATTTTTTCTCATAAGACCAATCAATGAATTGAGGGTGTATATAGTTGTGAGACCCACCCATAACCAGATCATGTCCAATGAATTTACAATAATAGTAATCAAGACCGTTCATATTATTCATTAATGAACAATTTGATGAATAAAAACATGGATATATGCATAATCGTAAATATAATAAAAATAATTACTCATTCATTATAATACTAAAAATGTTTAAGATATAATCCCTTAATCAACATTGAAACTATGTGGATTCATTAATGTAATTGAAAGTAACCTTGTCAAATAAATACATAGAAGAGGTTATGTTAAATGTGTTCTATTAACCAAAAATGATAGAAATTAGGTTCAATAGTTTTCATTTATTGGAGAAAAAATCTATGGGTTGAAAAAACTATTTAGATTTTTCATGAAGGGAGTTTTAATATTATAAATCATGTCCCCTGAGAGTGTCTATCATGATCTACAGTGTTAGGACTATTCATCGTGCATCATGGTGATGATCAACTCAATGATTAACCAACCCTTCTCAGAGTGATTAACCATGGTGAATCTATATCACATATTTATCCAGTTTCTAGTATTCATACAAAGATGAAATTTTTATTAAACTACAAATAATTTTTCTTTTTGATAACATATGATTGTTTTTTCACCAGGGAAAAGATTTAGTTTTATGAAAACTTTAGAAACTATTGAATAATAACAATATGAGTGTGGGAAAAAATAGAGACTTTTACGTATAATAAATTTTATAATAAATATGGAAAAATATCTTTCAGGTTCAGGTATACCCCATAAAAAGGAAATAGGTATTAAATATTACATGAGACCCCATGAGTGACAATGGGTATAAAAAACCCCACGTATGGCATGTGATGAAATTAAATTAAAATATATTGAAGGAACTAGATTCAAATTGATCATCAAAAACCCTTAATTAATTAATTTCATTATATATCTTATCATGGAGGAATAATATAATAGACCTAATAGAAATTATGAGTTTAATACAAATAATTTTTTCAAAAGGGAAATTTAAGATAGAAAACACTTACCTCTTGTCTTGAAATCCCCGATCATAAAAAAACCTAAAATTTCCTGAAAACATATATCTTATTATCTTATTAAATAACATTAATCATAACCATTTTGATACCTAATATCCTTAAATTTTCATGATCTATGTGAATTCATCAAAGTTTCCACATAATTTTTGTAAATTTTTTATCCAATATACTAGTTTCATAATAACAATGTTAGTATTTATTATTCTTTTAATATTTAAGAATTATAGGAAATTAAAGATACTTTTTTGGATAATTTATAATATTTTATGATTTTTAAAACTCTTTTCCTTTTTAATTCTTTATCATTGAAGATGAAATCGATAACAATTATACTTCTGTGATTCTTTTTGATCTCATGGTGTTATCTTAAATAATGTATTAAATATTAATATAACATATCCAGAATCACAAAATTCAAATGATTACAAATTTATATTATATTATACTATTAATTTTTTTCTCATTGTGAATCATGATATGAATTCATAATACATTTAAAATATGTGGTTAAACCGACCCAAAGATAAAAATTCACTGTTTTAAGTGATGATGATGAGTGGTTTTATTGCAATAACATTATAAAATAAGTATAATTATGTTATTTAGTAATTAATAATGTGATATATCTTAATTAAAAACGAATTGGTAGAATAATAAAATATAATTAAAATATTACAAAATATTTATAAATGATTTTTATCTTAGCATGTTTATTTTAAATGACGGAAATAACGATGATCGATTGTTGATTATATCATTAATTGGTTCTCTAATTTATCATTCAAGAACCATAATAATATGATACACATCATAATTCCTAATTAAATAATTATAGGAACCATGCATTAGGAATGGTTTGGACAAATTGATATATTTTCTCATGGTGGTGGTATTCTGCATGTGGACACAAAATATTTTTTTTTAATAATAGATTTGAAAAATGAATAAAAATGATAATACCATTAGAATTATATCATTATAGTATATAATTGAAACTATTTATTTTAATACTAAGGATTTAATAAATTTTAATGAATATAATTAATAAGAAAAACTATGTATTTGATTATACTCATGTCGATAATTTTAATTTTTCGTAGAAATATCAAAATAAATGAGGGAATTATGGTAAATAATATTAAAAAGATGATTTAAAACTTGGGATAGGATTATAGGAGGTGTAAAATGGAATATTTCAAAATATAAATATCTAGATGTGTCAGTCCAAATGTGGTGTGATTATTAACCTTTTATAGGTGAAGGGAAATGTATTTTTGGGAGTAAGTGTTAAATATTCAATAATTTAAAGTTATAATTCAAGGTTAAGTAGAAAAAATTGATAAAATTTGAGGCTATAGTGATTTTTTGATAAAATATATCCCAAAAAGTCCTTCTTGGGAAAAGTGTGACTGTTTTTATTCTTTTTATTATCTTTTTATCTATATCCCTAATTTACATTTACCTTGGTAATTAATTTTTAACCTTAGTAATCAAGTTTAATGAAAAAAGTAAGATCACCCATTTTACCTAAAATGACCCTTCTAATTTATAATTTAAAAATAAATTATCAAATCAAATTTCAAATTTTTCAAAATATTAATTTTATAATAATCACACTTAATCATGTAAAAAAATTTAGACTAATAACATTTTTTATATTAAAATTTATATTTAATATAAAATTATCGCGAATACTAATTTAAATTGAATTGATTTATTTATTTGAAAAAATAGGTATGTGGATATAAATTGAAATGAAAATTGATTTTCCCTTGAGAATACTGTATTTAAGGAAAATATTAAATATATTTTTTTTTATTATAGTGACTATTCAATTTGGTATTAAAATATCGTACAAGGTATTTATAAGATAAAATATTATTTTTAAATGAATATTTTTATTCCTTAAATTAATATTCCATTATATAAATATTTTAAGAATATCTTGGTTATTCTTATTTAATAATGAAGATGTACTAATTAAAATTTTTGTAATAAACATATATTTGACTATAACGGACCTTTTCTGAAAAAGATGAAAAATTCATAGTAAGACAACAATAATATGAATAATTCTAAAATAAAGCTAGTTTTTTTTCAATTTCATATTCTAATATAAAAGTTCAAAAAATATTAAATAAAGACTCTTTACATTGGGAATTATGTGTTATATTAGGATATGGTTTGTAGATAATATAGTAGGGTCTCAAGTATTACACTATTCAAGGATTCTTTAAGATCTATTGTTGGGTTTCATAAATATAAAAGGATTGAAAATTTTCCAATATGGAAATAGATTTCTAATAAAAGATTATTTTATGTTTTGGGATTTTATTTTTAGGCCATTTTTATTTTTTTCATTGGAATACTTATATCGTGGTAGTTATTGATTATATATCCATATGGGTTTTGATTTTCTATCTTATAAACAATTAATCTATTGTTGTTGTAAAATCAATCAAGATATATATTAGCTCATGATATTAAATATCTAAGGATTTTATCACTTAAAATAAAATATATATTTATAAATATAAATTAAATTTTTTTTACAAAAAAACATTGTGTGCATAATATGTGAACAACATACCGTACAAATTTTGGTAGTTAGTTGAAATATCAAAAAAAATAATTAAAATTAATACATGATAAATATTTTTATAACTTTGGGATGGAATGGTCTTAAATATTTTATGAGGCCTTTCTATTTTACAAAACCATATCCTCATTACGGTTATTTTATTTCCTTCATCATTTATGTCAATTAGTATTTGTAGAATTTGTTTAATTAATTTCTTGATGAAGAAATTTTTTATATTTAGGGAAACATGATTTCTCTTTTTTTCAATACATGTTTTCCACATCATTTATATAAAATTCTATTTCTTTTTGTGTCAAAACATGGTATATTTGAAATATTTTTGACTCTTCATCAATTTAAGTTGAAAATTTAATTATTTTAATATTATTGTAACATTATGAATTATTTATTCTTAATTTTTCTATGTTATAAACATTATTTTCCTCATATTTCTTGATAAGTAATCTTTGTTTATGTTAATTTGATTTAAAATGATTTTATTTTTATTTTAATATTTTTTGGTTTTGAAAAAATTATTTTCGATGTTCCATGATTTTATTTTAAATGTATTTTTTTTAAATAAAATTGTTCTCTTTTTTGATGTCTGAAACCTCATTTTTTGGATCAGGTTTAAAGTTATTTTTTAAATTAAATAAAAAAATTAAATTTCAGAAAAATGTTTCAAAAAACATTTTTACTATGTTTTTTATTGTAAAGCCCAAATTAAATTAGGTTCATTTTCAACAGTGTTAGGTATATGTGTTTCGGAAAAAAAATAGTAAATATTCCTATCATCATTTCATAACGGGTATCTCTCACTTTCATTATGTCCATTTTCTATTATGTAAGAATATATAACATTTGGGTAAGGGTCATATCCTACCATGTATTGGTATTTCCAAGTTTATTAAGGGTTTAATTCTTCATATCCACAAGGGTTCAATCATCACATAAGGGTTATCCCACTATTTCTGTAATTACAAAAGACATCATGCTTGATTAGTAGAAGAAGAGAGGGTTTGTGCACTAATGATATGAGAATTATTGTAATTATAGAACCTTGATTGGTCTATTTGAGTGGAAGAGTCATGATTGTGGACAATGATTTTTTATTGAAGAAGGATCTATGAAGGAGTTGTGTCCACCTGATATTGACCAAAGAAGAGATGATACCTAGCATGATTGATTAAAAGGAACAACAAAATAATGAAAATATATATATAGAGATTATATAAATTGGATAAAAGGATCAAATTTGAATAAAAATGATGTAATTTTATTTAACCTCTAATGAATTGAAACTCAAAACAATTTTTCATTCAATCTGGTATATTATAATGGATGACAATGCACCAAGATATCATAAGTGAGTATCAAATAAGGGTGATAAAACACATTAAATTAATATGTAAGTGTTTAACAATGTTGATGAATCCATGTGTGAGGATACTAAACCCATAAAAACTTATGTATAAAATTAAATAAAGGATAAAACCCATTATTGATTGTATATTGTGGGGGATCAATGATGAAATTTTGATGTCCAGTTTCATTTTTGTTAATCCAACCAATTTTCAATGAACTAAATGTGATAAAGATATGAGATCTTGATAAAAATGAAAATGCTCATTCATTGTATATTTTCTATTTTAATTTTTTTCTAATAAAAAATACATGAATTTTTGTTTCTAACCATTATGGATTCAAATATTTATTTTAGTGAATTCCATCAACTCGAAACTTTTTTTTTGTTTATGTCCACCAAGATGACTATTGGAGAATTGTGGTAATAATTATTGGGAAATCTCTTTAATAATTAAGAGGTTTTCATGAGCTAGTACATTTTGAATATTACTTCACCATAATATATGGTCTGAGATGAGATTGAATTTTCAGGTTCACTGGGTTTTTCAATTTTGAGGTAGGTATGAGTTTATAAGACCCATTACGTATTAAAGTCTTGAAATATGGTTCTTCAAAGTAGACACATAAATTTTTTTGATCAACACATATTTAAGATTTCAATTTAATGATTAAAGAGACATTTTCCTAGTTTTTTTCTTAATATTTGATGTTCATGTCTATATAGTGTGGTGATGATGATGAATTAATCACAAAATATGGTGGAGGTGGGCACAAACAGTGGGTCCTAGAATTGAATTAAGTGAATGGTTGGATAAATTCAAGATCATTTGATGAGATGATTTTCTATTTTATTTCCACTTATTAGTCTGTATTGTTCTATAGATGATGCAATTCATCAATAACACAACCATGAAAATAAATTTATAATTAATAAATAATGAAATATTTGGTGAATAATTGAAAATTCAAGGCTTTTTTGGACTCTCGGATTGTGGGAGTAAATATGAGATAAAAATACAGATCAAATAGAGGTATATTTTAAAAAATTAATGAATCTATTATTAATTTTTATGAACTATAATTGGGGATAAACTTAGGAGAGGAATGATCAATTGAGCCTGGGAATAATTGAAAACATGAAAAATATTTTAAGGTGCTGCAACCTGGGGATCCAATCCAAATTTCTAGTTGATGGCTACAAAATAAAATAAGAATAGAATGTTTTTTTCTGGAAATGTAGGAAGTATGGGACTTTTGAAGACACATTCTTCAGTGGAATTCACATAAATATTTTGAAGTCTCAATGGGTACTAGTGTCTTGGAGGAAGAAGGAGCTTGGATAGAGATTCTTTTTTGATTGGGATGATTATTTGAAACCTTCATTTTCCTCAATTATTACTTAATTGAGATGAAGGTTATATAAAAAATTAATTAAAAATAATTATCAATTACACTATTTCTAGAGGTATAATATTCTTCCTTCCATGGTTTCTATTACTTCAATATTAATTCATTTCTAGTTATGGGTGCCAATATCTTCAATTTATATTTGTTTATATTCAATTTGTAAAAATTTCATTAATTAATAATGTTTGACCATTATTAAAAAATTAGATATTTAAATAACATATATATTTAAAAACCATATTATTATAGTTTTTGGGATTCTTAAGATTATTATTCCAAGATCAATGGAAATTGGTCTTTGTGAATCCAATTTAAATATTTTTTCGCTGATTTGAATTAAAAAATTCAAAAATTAGTGCTTAAAAAAGATCTATGTTGATGTGTTGAAAACGCTGGTTTTCATTATTTCTATGATTTTAGGATTAAAATAATAAAATTTTATCAAATAATGAAGGAATTTAACATTAATGATCATTAAATAAAAAAATAAGGCGCCATTTTATTTCATATCTTTTACTATGATTATTTATCTTTCCATACTATATGTCATTTCAATGATAACTTTTATCCAAGATTCTTTATTAATATTAAACAAATTCTCTACTAATATAAGCAAGTTCCCATCACACTATCATTATTTTCATTGTCATTTTTCTTATTTTTCTTAATTTAACATCTTTTGAAGTTACCACATATGTCCATCCTTATGGGATGAACCCCACTTTATATTAGACTATGGTTGGGTAGATTAATAAATAAATATTTTTATTCTTATGAGGATATTAGTTATTTATCAAATAAACTACCCAAGAGTTTGTGTTTTATTAATTGGTTTATATCATATAGATAATAGTGATACCCGTGTCTTTTCAACCATATTAATTACATATATTGGAGGAGGACACCATGAATGTAGATAGGGATTACCCCTACCATTATTTACAAACCCCTAATGATTAATTCTTTCATTTTACAATTCTGTGGGATGGGAAAGTTTTTATATTTTTTGGGGGTCTTAACACTTGATCTATAATAAAACAAACAATGAGAAATAAAATGTGGTGATTTCTATCAATGAAATCCTATACACATTTAAATTACGGTTTACCATAGGGCTACCAACCTATAGATAAAATAAACATATAAACTCTTGGGGGATTAACTAATTCTAACCATAATGTTTTTATAATTATTATTTCCTTAATTTATATTAATTTTTTTTATTTTTCAGGATGAAAAAGATAAAAATTAGGTACATAACTCAATTCCTCTAGATACAAATTAGAATAGTTTTTATTTCTCCCACTTGTTCAATTCATTTTTCGTATTTTATAAAAATGTTGTTTATTGATTAAATAAATACATATTTTCATTTAATTTTGTTAGTGTTTCAACCTTATATATAGTTTTTTATTTTTTTTATTTTTTTAAGAACATTGTGATTAGATGAATATCCAATATGATTTTCACTCTTGAAATAATTTTGGTAGAATTTAATTGTATTTTTAACTTATGTATTTTTAAAATATAATTCAATTGAAATGTTTACATTGAATTTTATTTTAAAATATTTTTATGAGTTTGATAAAAAAATTAAATCTATAACCATGAAATTGTGAATCTAAATAAATTTTTAATTCTATGATTTACTATATTCATTTACAGTATTCTAAATTATACCCTAATATTATTTAAAAAACAAGTATTTTTTTTGTGAAATAAAACTTGTGATTATTTCTTCTCAAAAGTATCAGATTTCATGAAATAGTTTTAAAATGATTTAGGAATATCTTTTTGTAGCCACATTTAAATCATGATACCTAAACTTTAGCTTTAAGAATTCTTATCACTTAGAATCTATTATTTTTCTTATAGTTTTAGGCCACATTACAAGCCGATTTGTCCATACCTCACTTTAGTCATCTTATTTTTATACGATTATTTCTTGTTTTAGTGTGGGGTTAGGTAATTTAATGTTTATTATTTGGGAATAAATAAATTTTTGGGTGTTTGAGGCATGTGAATTTTTTTTAAAATTTTTTAAGTGGAATGGAAATGAGTGTATTTTTACCACTGTATATATATTATTCGCATCATTTTCAACAAAAACTGAAATAAAAGATAAATACAAAATTGATTTAATTGATCATTTTACATACATTTATGACTCATTTACCAATCCAAAAGAAATAAAATCATTATAAATTCATTAACTAGATTCCTTTATCATCTCATATCATAATAAAAAAATTAAAAATGTTTATAAATAAGATGAAATTACTATTTTTATTTATTATTTGACTCATGGACCATGTCATATAAAATAAGTGTGGGGTACATATATTTAATTGGAATTGTGTTATGTATATTTCATGTGTTTTCACATGAATATTCATTCATGGTACATGAGATTTTATTCTCATTTTACATCCTTTAATTTTTATATTGTTTTACCCACCAACCCATAGCCACTAAAACACCTTGAAAATTTATTATGATTGAAATAAATTTCAGGCCATGTGGTATGGTGGAATGATATTTTTTAAAATATTATGGTGATATATAAATTTTTTATATAGGTTTATTACTCAATATTACATTTATCATGAGTGAAGAGTGGCATGATTTTCAATTTTTTTTGATTCATTATTGGGTTATGGATGAGACTACAAAAAGTTATTTGATTGAGAAGTAAATGAAAGGAAATGAGACTACCCTAGAACTGCACCACCAGATCTGGTGTTAAAATAGGAGTTATACATATTTTACTAATATGTAACTAATAAATATACAATCCTTCACATACCAAAGGATATTTCAGGTAAAATATTTGTAGGATTAAGAAAAACCAAAAAATATAAAATAATCTAACACAAATTATCTACGAACAATTCTTTTAATTCACTCATGCTAGCTCCATCATGAAACCAAGAACCCTTGGAACATATACCGATATAGTGAAAAATATTTTGAAAAAATAGGGTGAGTATATAATTTCATTGTATGTGGTTTTAATACCTAGGTAAAAATAAATTCCTAATTAAACTAAAAACACTTCAATTTTTTTTATTAAATTTAAAATATTTGATACAAATATATACAAAATAAATATAAAATTAGGGTTTTCAAGACATAATATTATAATTATTTTTCAATACCATAATATAATTCATACCACTTTGAAATCGAAATTTAACCTCATAATATAATAACCTTTGAAATATAAATTTGGATTTCTCTTTAATGTTTTAAAACTTTTCATTGAATATATAATTTTTTGGAGAGATAAGATAAAAGAAAATTCTTATAGAATCCATGAGACCACTAATACTACCATATTTAGTATAATTTCTCCTTGTTATCATGGGACCAATCCTTATTCTACATCCTCAAATTAGATACCCAAGTGTCAAGATATATATGATAACATTTTTTATGTTTTATTTTCTCGTTTATTTCAACTAACATATCCATTAAAAGAGTACATGAATTATTTTCAAGAGAAAATAATTTTTTAAAACACCCCCTCTAACAAAATATGATATTAACAAAACACCATAATGGTTATGTTGAATCCATATTATTTAATTAATAGTACCAATAATATGTATAAACATAAAATAAAATATATACATATTATTTTCATTAAAATTCAAACTTTCAAAGGATAATTTTGTTTTAATAAACTTTATATATAAAATAATCTTGGATATATATTTTTATAATTATTCATGAAATTTCAATGACAACATATAATATGTGGCTATAAAATCTATCATGAAAGAAATTTTTTTATAAAAGAAAAATTTTAAATAAAAAATGAAATAATTTATCCTTTGAAATGATCATTTAATTATAAGAAAAATCAATTTTTAATATACTTGATAAAGTTTAAGGTGGAAAATTATAAGAAATAATGGAAACAAATATTTTAATCATAATCCTTATAATGTAGGTTTTTTGTATAAATAAATCATATTTAAATTAATGGTTTTGAAATTAAAACATTAAATGTGTTTTGTGATATTAATCCCCATTTCAATAATTAAATAATAATTTTACAATATACCACCCTTCTAGAATGGTTTTTCTAAAAATATACAAGGTATATGAATTTTTCAAAATAAAACCCCCACCAAAATTCCAAAACCAAAACATTCTTGTAAAATGGTATACTCCCCTTTAGGAGCTTGGGAATAAAGGAATAGAACAATGAGAGAGGATATGATTAGTGATATCTGGGGTTATTCAACTGGTGAATAGAATATCTATATATATTGGATTTTTAATGTTTTTAAGTGTTTAAAGAATATATTCATCACAAAAAGATAATTGGGTGATGTTATTGAGTCATTTTGAATTGTCACTTTTCAATGATAAAGAGATGCCTGAGATTCTCAGTGCTTTGAGGTATTTAGGATCCTAAAAATTGGAGAAGGAACAATAAAATACCATTATTTTTATTTCATGATATAAATATATATGTATATCATCAAAGATGATGTAACATGAGGGTAAAAAATGATTACACTATATGATTTAAAATAATAATATGATGATATTTGGTTTAAAACGATGGTTTTTTATATGTATATATATTTATATTTGAACCTAACTCTTGAATTGGTATAGACCAGAATTTTAATTCGATTGTCACCATTATTTCTATACTACTTTATTATGGCCCCATAATGACTTCTCAAAAAGGGGTATTTATAGAAAATAATGATTATCAAATGATATGAGCATTGAAATTTAAGGGTGATTGAACTTTGGAGGTACAATATTTTGTTTGGTGGTTCGAGAGAAATAGGACTATAAGTAAGGGAAAACAGCCATGGTAGTAGAGGATTTGTGGTGAGAATTTATTATCTCATACCTGTGTTTGGCGACTTATGGTTGAAGCAAAGAAGAAGGTGACAAAAGAGGATGGAAAGAGGTTTAAGAGGGCAGTATGGCTTCAGTATAATGTGAATAAGAATATGACGATATGTTCAAAAATAATATGATCAATATTTTTATTATTGAATGGAAATAGTTATATGTGGATGTTTTATGTTGAGGGAATAGTTCCCAGTGTTTTCTTTCCTTATTATAATCTTTACACCATAAAATTCACTATTATATACCAATTGATCTCAAAACCTGAATTTTTAAGGGAGGGGGGATCAAAACCCACATACAGCCACACACTCCCTACAACGCCATTACTCTATACCACATGGTATCACTGGAATATCAATGAGTGTATAAATGTGATTTGTGGTAACTACATGCACTGATATCCATTTCAATCATATGAGGCTCTCTTCATGTCTCCAAGTAGCTGTCTTATGAGTTTTTTAGATTTTCTTCCATAATAATCAATATAGATTTCCTAGTTGGTTGTTATGTTACCTTATTTTTTAAGAATAAGAAATTTTAAATATAAATTAATTAATACTAAATTAATATCATTATTATCATTTTAATTATCATTATCCTTTTACTTTAATCATTTTTATCTAAATATTAGATACACTTAAATTAATAAAAACTTTAAAAAAAATTTATACTATTACCATCATTCCAAAAATAAATGTATATAATCCATAAATTGATATTTTACTAATGATAATATTTTACTAGTCATTAAAAATTTTAAATTTACTTTGAAGTGAGGGAAAATAATTCAAATTATATATGAACCAATGATTTTATATTAGTTTATAAATTCAATTATTTATTTAATTATTTATTATATTTAAAAAAAGTATTATGAAATATAAAATTCAACCATCATGTATATATCATTTATTGTATAAATACTATACTCATAAGAAATTTTAATAATTCATTCACTATATATTTCACTATTCTCACTTGTAAAGATGAGCCCTATTCTCCTGCTACTATGTATTTGTATCTCTTTTTATTTAATGTATTTATACTCATAGTTGATCAAAAATATGAAAGTTATTATTTTTTAGTAATCATGTTTCTCAAATGATACCCTTTTTTATTACTAATGATTCTTGGTAGTTTGATTTTAGCATAATTATGTGTAGGATCATGTTGTGTAGTGGAGTTTTCTTGTATCGTTGTTTGTGTGAGTATATTATATTAAAAATAATAATTTATCATGATTAATGTTACCAAGAAATGTTTTATTTATTTATATGAAATTTACACAATATAAATATTGCATTCTATATGAAATATTCATTTCATAATTGTGATAGGAAATATAATATTGTATAAATTGTCATAGAAATTATATTATTATTTATTTTTTTGTGAATTTGATATAGATATTAAATAAATTTTTATAGACTAAAAATGTGTAAGTGGGGGGGGGGCAGAGTAACCCTTTAGTGAATTATCTTATATTTTCACACTTAAACATATGATTTATAATGTTTCTGTTTCCCTGTATCCTATAATTTTATCATTTTTCATTCAATCATTATTTTCAATTCATTATATATAAATAAGTTTAGAATATGTAATTTCACTATTTTTGATGTTATTCTGAAAAAAACACCATTTTCTAATTATTTTCATAAAATTCAATACTCTAATCAGAATTAAGAAAAATTATATGAACAATTTTTTTAATCCGTTAATTAAACATTAAAAATTAAAAAAAATCCAACCATAGGATGACTAAATGAATCATAAAATTGGGGTAATTAAATATATCCCATGATTTTGTGATTTTTTATATTGGTCTTTCATCTCACAAACAATTGGTCCATGTGATAAAAAATTATTATAGTGATTGATGTGGTATGGGAAATATATAATTAAATATATATTCTCATGATTCTTTTCTAAATGCCCTAAATTTAGGTTAATTCTTATAATTTCAAAGAATCTTATGGTCTTAAAAAATTTAAATTTAGTATTATAGTCCTAATATTTAATATAATTTTACAATAGATAAGAAATATCTTGTAAAAGTAGTTAATGTGCCTATGAAGAAATGGAATATTATTTTTTGATATTCATCCATTTAATGAAAAAAAATGTATGCAAATTTAGAAGAATGAATTAAAGAAGAATCTAGATAGCACAAATGATAATTAATATGCACCTATAATTATATTAACATGTTATCCACTTTGATAATAAAATGAGAATTATTCAATATTGTTTGGACTTGGATGTAGTTTATTAGGATTTTATAGAATTTTGATTTCATTATGTAATCATATTTTAATTTCAATGGAAGTGTTTTTAATTTTCCTTCATTAATTTTATTTTGTTCATCTATCGTACCTCTCTAACACTCATAAATGTGAATAGTTAACATGGGGAATGATCCCAAGGGTGGTTTTAATGGTTTTTTGAAATCCTCATTTTTATATCTTTATTGGATAATTCTTTTATAAAATGTTAGTGGTTTTTTTGAGGACTAATGTGGAGGTTGTCAATAATTATATGGTATTATATAATGCTTCATCCCATTATCTACCTAAACATTATTACATCTCTTTTCTTTGAAAACCCTTCATAGGATGTAGTTGTGTTTTTTATGTGATGTGATGACATAGGATGGAGCTAGTTTTAGGATAGTCATACATTCTAAATCAAGATGTGATTATCCTTTTTTATTATTAGAGATATATATATTTAGTGTTTTGTGAAGATATTCCCGGAATTCTATGTTTCACACTCGATATAGGGAATTATAGTTTATGTATGCTAATATGAACTATCAAATAGAATATATAAAATTGAAAAGTATAATGAAGGATCCCAGTATCCATCCCTAAGAACAAGACCTTTTATTTTTAACTCTAATTTATTTTTTATTGATTTTATTAATATTTTAGGAATTCACCATTCTCAAATAACCCATTTCCATTGTTTTAAAATACTATAAAAATAAATTAAATATAAAAAAATCAATATAGTTTGTGATTGACTATAAGAGATCCTCAAGATAGGCAACCCTGGTTAGACAATATGCTATACTAGGGAAATCAAAATAATTTCTTCACACCATGTTGCAATGTTTTCATATACTAGGAATTAGATTCATTCCCTGGGGAGAAAATTTGAAGGGACAAATAAAATAAAAGTTATTTTCATGCTACTATAGTGCTCCCATTTATTTTATAGTTTATGGATTAGTGTAAATTGATAACCTTAGGATTTGTGACACCAAATACTATTGTAATATTTGGGTGACTATTATCTATTAAAACCTATAAGATATGATACTAAATGAATAGAGTTTTGTTTATAAATTTGATTAATTTGGGGAGAGTGTTTTCTACCCAAATATATGAGAATCACATGTAATATGATTTCCATGATATACTATCTAAATGTACATGTTTTGAGATAAACACTAAATTGGACTAAAAACATAGTGAAATATTAATATTGTTGAACTAAATGAGTATGATGTATAATATGATCATTTTTATATAGAAATCATTCATTAAAAGTACTTGATGAAAAATGTATAAAACACTATCCATACCCATTTATATTTCTTTATTGTGGATTATTACATGAATCATGTTTATCATATTGAGATATCAAATAGGTATGACTAATATGTAAATTCAATATTTTTGTATTTTCTTGAGAAGTGTTATCGAAGATAATATTTATGAGAATATGTATATGAATGTTATAGAAATAAATTTGTTTATATCTGAATTGTGGGTATTTGATACCATGTTTGAATCACACATTTATTCAAATAAAAATAAACTTAGAGATATTAGATAAATAAAGAAATGGGAAGTGTTCTTGTATATTGTAAATGGGGAATAATTTTTATATTTGTGGTAGACACTTATCATCTATTTCTACCAATTATATTAATTATATAATTCGAAAAGAGTTATTATGTTCATTCCAAAAATCTAAATTTTATTTTTTGTTCTCTTTTGGACAATTTGTTATTTTAATTCATTATTAAGAATAAGATTTTTTCTATATATTTGAATTAAATTTTTTATTTAATTAGGAATATGGTGAATGGTTTAAACATATTATAAATAAATAATTATATCAATAAAATTTATAATAATAATGTAATGGTCAATTGTAACCCAACATAACTTTGGCATTATATCCTTGGATATATAAATTTCAGACACATTCAAAGACTCGATAGAAATTTATTATTATTATCATTAGATTGTGAATAATTTGTTAATAATTAATCTTATTAATTCGGTAAAATGACAAAATAACATTTTAATAGAAAATGTGAAAGGGATATTGGGATATTAAATATTTTAAAAATGTTAAATTTTTACTAATGTTTAGATAAACAAGTTAGGTTCATCAGTACTTCTTAAAATTTACTGATGAATTTTGTCGGTATGATTTTATTCTTTAGTTGAGTCATAATTTTTATATTTATAAATTTTGACCAATTATTATATTGAAGTGATAAATAAATAGTAAAAATAATTATTATTCTATAGTTATATCAGGGTGGTAAATAAATGAGAAAGGAATAAAATGATCTTTAGAGATATTACTGAAATTTTTCTTTTTTATCTACTCATGGAAAAATAGTGGAATAATGTGTTTAAGAGGACCAATCATACCATGTTAGACATGATTCAATCACTAATGATTAACTGTGACCCTCATATTTCATTCTGGGGTAATTCTTTTTTATATTTCATTTCTTATATGATCATGTTCTATATAAAGAAGACATAAAGTCAGAATATGATATATAGAGTGAGTATTATAATACATATTTAATATAGATTAAGGATTGTCAATATATTTATTTTATTCAGCATCAGGTAAATTTGACCTTATGTGCGATAAATTCTTTTCTTGTAATCTTAATATGTCTTGGAGGTATTATTGGTATACTTATATAGAACATAATGTCTCTATTGAACGATATAGTGTATTCATTTAATGTAAACTGAAGAATTTTGGAGTCAACAGGGCTAAAGTTTGACTTATATAACATTAATAAAAAAATGACCCTAAGATTTATGTTCATCATGTTCCCCCAATATGTTATAAAATTATAATAGACTCATGTTACACAAGAACCATGAAGGTCACGTCAGATTCATCAATAATGCCCAAGATATTGATTTCCCATGGAATTGATGCTGACGTAATGTGTATATATGATGAAACTATACTCTACCGAGTGTCCACATAGAGTTCTAATTCTTTGAAATATCAAATTTCATTGAATTCTGAAATAGACTATGTGTATAGTGAACTTGTCTAAAACATAGTGGATTCAAGTAAAGAGGTAAGTCTCCTAAGGTGAAAGTTGTATTTCTATAAGATACATGACTTGTATGGTAGTATATCTTCCTATAAATCTCATCAAGTGGCTAAATTTTTACAATAAATAGAAGAAATTGATAGTAAAGAAACATTTTCTCTAATTATGATTATAGTGTTAATTCAGATATTCTTATACATCAAACCAAATTATGAGTATGAGAAATATCAAATAATTTTTAAAAATTCTTTACGTAATTAAAAATTAGTCAAATATGTATATATAATAGTATCCATAGGTTTTTAGTTTCCAAATGAACCTTCTAAGGTTTACATGTTTCAACGGGCCATTTATGGAATAATATATGCTTCCATGGGTTGGAATATATAGTATGAAAATGGATTTAATGATTTTATTTTAATAAAAAAACACATATGATTATTTTATATATAAGAATATTAATTAGACTATTGTGGTTTTTTTGATATTTTTTGTGGATTGAATAATATTCATTAAAAATGATATCCTCACTTTAAACTCAATAATGGTATGGTTGAGAATATTATTCTCCATGAAAGACATTGGTGAATTGTCTTATATACAATATATGAAGATATGCAAAGATATATATAATCATCTTCTTGGGATTATTGAAAACAAATATAGTTCAAATGTTCTAAAATTGTTTACTGTGGATAAAATTATGAATGGGTATTCCCCAGTGTACCATGTCATAATTGTTTGGATTTTTTAAAATTATTCTCATGATTTGGAAAGGATAGATAGGATTTTTTTGTTCACTTTCCATTGGATATATCCTGTATAAATAGAAATTTGATCCTGGTGAGAGTCACTACAATTCAATTAGTAGAATCCTTCAGTAGTTTAGATGAAATATGGATTTTTATTTTTTCTTTTAAAGTGATGAATACATATTTATAAGAGATTATAATGTTCTTTTTTTCAATCCAGAAATTATTATATGCGGAGAACATATGGGTACATATTTCTCATAAAAATTAGATAAAT
Organism: Viscum album; assembly: GCA_963277665.1. Classification (NCBI taxonomy): domain Eukaryota; kingdom Viridiplantae; phylum Streptophyta; class Magnoliopsida; order Santalales; family Viscaceae; genus Viscum; species Viscum album. The sequence continues at coordinate 1,682,378,526 of OY728135.1, forward strand.
CATCTAGATGAGTTCCAATAAAAAAACCATAGAATACTCAGTTGTAGTGTTAGAGTATATCATTCAATCTAAAAATACTAATGAATGTACATAGATTAATGAATCACTCAATGAAAAAAAGTTATAACTTAATATTAAAAAATAAATTAAATTTTACTATGATATAAATTGAACACTTTCCTAGGACAAGGAACTCTAGTTAGACCAAAATACTAAGCTCATCCATCTCAAACACCATCTCATTAAATATATCTTTGAGATGTGTGATATAAATATAAATTGGTTGGATAAAAATTGATTGTAAATTCTTGGTAAAATCAACATAATAGAAAAAATAGTTGGTTATCTTGAATATTTGGGTGTTTAATCAATTATATATTGGATATAATGGTTGTAAAAACTATGAATATTTTATTAGAAAGAAAATCTCTTTTTTATTTCATTTATAAACACTAGATATATATTATATTAGCAGTTGAATGATAATATCCTATAAAAGTGTTGTATTTATTTTTCCCTAATCGATTATCCTAATTTTATATTATGGGTTATGATAATTGATTATGATAACTTAGATTATACTTTTTTTATTCAATAAAATGAAATATATATATGATATATAATGAATATAATCACTAGATAATAATTACATAATTATTATACAGGATCACTACAAAAAAATACATCTCACAGGGTTTCATAAAGTCATAGATATACTTAGGGGTGTATGATTATTTTGATTCCCCGTTAACTAATGTTGGAATGATACTTATCATGAGGACCCAAATACTTTCATACCTTTATTGAATAAACCTTGAAGGCTTCCGAGTAGGGGTTTGTGGGGTATGTTAATGATCATGTTGTTAGTTGGAGCTCAATTTTCATGACCCCTCCCCCTAATGTTATCCCTCATGGTATGAAAATGTGAGAAGTGATATAATGTTTCATGAATCCCTCATTCAATAGGTCAAGGGTTATCAGCAAGAACCGAAGGTATATCATAAACACATATGAGAATAATTGACATATAAAATAAGATAAAAAACATTTATAATATATAATAAACCCAAAAATATATCACATAATAAAAGAATGATAAATCTATATATATGATATGAATGTTATGAAATAAAACTAAAAAAACTAATGACACTAAAAAAAATATATGGAAGGGACCAAAAAACTAAAAAAATATTTAGAACTCCAACAACTATAAATATCCTACTTGATCACCATCTAGACACTGTTAACATAAAAAAATATTTTATATATACATATGATGACAAAACATGTATACTTCGAAAGATCCTCCCAGTAACCTCTTTTTTAAAATTAAAAATAATCTCACTAACACCCAATGAATAAAAAAATGAAGCATAATCATTACCTAAACTGGTATATGATTTATTCACTCACCAAAACCATGGATCAATCACCATGTATCTTAGAAAAGTGATCATAAAATAGAATTAAAATAGGTCACCATAATAATACCTCCCTACTATTTTTCTTTTCTCTCCCAACATCACATGTCCTAAGATGTCTCTCTCAAAAATTTGTCCCTATAAAACATGGGATAATGTGAGATATCCCAAAGACCCTTAGACTAATATATCATAAATCTCATGTATTACATCATCTCATAATCCCAACTATATCTTCACATAGTAACCAATTAGTTTCTAATATTCACCACTAAAAAGGTCAAGTATTTGTAGTTTTATCCTTTGAATATTTCTATATATTTATATATATCTCTAGATTATTCATCATATTTGGCACTGAATTTTTTGTATCATAGAATCATATAATTAATATACTGAAAATATTAATATTTAATAAGGATTATATGAACAACTTTTAAAAATAAATGGTTTTACCCTTTACCAGAATCATAGATTAGAAATACAAGACCATAGTTGTTTTTGATTAATGGGGTTTATGCTAAGACATATATAATGTTGGTCGGCATTAGTAATTATGTTATAGTCATTCATCTGTGGGTGAATTATGTAATCTAAATAATTTATTTAATAAATTACATATTCTTAGTTCCCTCCATATAAGAATTTTGTTATGGACAATATAATAGGTTATCAACATAATAATAAAAGATTATATATGAGGAATAAAAAATTGGTGTTTCAATCTAGAGAATGGGGATCCACAATGAAATACTTATTCATGTCATGATATGGAAAACACACACAGTTGGATCATCACCTTTATCACTAGTATAAAAGTTCTTAACAAATGATTGATCTGTTATTTCAGTTTCAAATGTTATTTTATGGATTTATAACCTTGATTTTTTTTATAATCATGGATCAATAACCTCTTCAATTTAATTTATCTTAGGTTCTTCACATGATCCCTTATTTAAATTGATCTCTTCAACCAAATTATTTATTTAATTATCTATATGTATTACCAGAATTCCAACCATGGATTTAGAAATTTTTTTATCTTTGGCAATGATCACATCATCCAATGATGATATTACTTCATTCATATTATTTTCCACCACTTTTCATCATGTTCTTAAAATTTGTCCCATAATATTTGTGATTTAATATTTTTATGTTTCATTTAAGCTCAATTCAAACCCTGAATTCATGGTGGATGCACAAATTTCATGGGATTGGTGATTTTTAGATGAATCCAAATTTTTTTCCAGATATGTGTAATGGAATTATAGATCAGGATAATAGAATAGGTATATGAGCTATTGCGAGTACCCCACATGTGAAAAAGATATCAATTTCATGTTGTTAGATGCCAAAAATCAATGATCAGAGGCTCCCCATTTGATTTTAGAGGAATTCATGCAGTCAAACATAAATTTAAGTGGATTTTATGGATGATATGAGATCTCATTTGAAAAATGTATGGTTCTAATTTTTTTCAAGAACATTTCATGTAGATCAAATGAACACATGTCATGTGGAACCTAGTTGGGTAATCTAGGTTTTCATGGAATTTAAAATATCACATGTTGTGTGCTAAGACCAAATTCCATGTGGTTCAATACTAGTGGATCATTGAATACCCTATGAGTAAACTGGAATTGAAATGGTCATGTATATTGGAATGAAGGATTTATATGGTCATAGATAGTGTACATGGGAATGATACTTCATATATGATCATTCATAGGATTTCCAGGACTTGTCAGGTATACACTATTCACACCCCATATATTTAACTAGGGAAATACAAATTCTGAATATCCTTATCTGATAAATGGATTTGGTCCTTTGATCAACCTATAATACGTTTTTTTTCACATTCGGAAAGATGGTAGACTTCATTATGGTGATAGAGATATGTATTGAGGTGTTACAAGTGGGAATCTCCCATTAGTAATGTTTGTTTTATGGAAGAAAATGAGTCGTTCACTAAAGAGGTTTTAGGGTTATTCCTCCCATGTATCATATAGTAATTTGTATCCTTAACTCTTATACAGGTAGAATCGGTACTTCCCCACCCTACAGAAGGTGTGGATCCTCTATTTATGGAGTGGTACCACCAATAATCAATCCCTAGTGGTAAGTGGGTACCCTACTAGAGTTTTTTTCTACCTTAATTATGAAGTATAGTGTCATTGTGAGGGTTCACCACACAAATTCTTGTGTGGTTTTACATATTTTTGGGCCTTGTAGATTGACCATTGGGAGATACAATCTACATAATCATTCAAAGATGGTTATATGGATATATATATATATATATATATATCTCCTTTTTATCATTCCATGGATTTCTTTTTTAGAATATCAAATGTTGGGTTTTCTTTACCCTCTTTATTCATGTTTTAGAAAAGTATTTTTATGTCTTTTTATACCGATTTTGTTTTTTGAGTGTTGTTATATGTCTGTATTTACTGAACCCTATAGGGGTTATGCCTTAATTTCTTGTCTATTATGTAGATGAAATGAATATCACTGATTACAATAAGGGACCCAATTTTAGAGGATCATAGTGGAATTTAGAGGTGGTGAATGTATTCTATGGTCGGCCATAGAGATTTAAAATCAATCCATCTTTTGTCTTCTCCTTCCCTTGTAGTAGTCATGTTTGAACTTGATTTTTAATTGGTCTTATATTATTTTTCCAACATCATTTTTCATACCTACTTTACATTGACATATATTCAAGAGGTTAAATCAAGAAACATTTAAATTAAACATTTGATAGTTAATATTTTATATTTTCATTGTTTCATGTATTTGGTTTTGAATTTACATATAAGTACTTTATATTGAGGCCTCCTATTTTAGTATTATTCCCATGAAACACTTGTCTCTAGACTATGGCCTGTTAGAGTTTGGTATGGGATGTTAGACATGCCTTTCATCCACCCTATGAACCGTCCCATGGGGTTTATTCATGAGAGAGGTATCAAAGGGGGTTTTTCTTTGGGACGGTGTTTGGAGTTTCCCATGACTTGAGGTTTGGTTTGGAACATAATGAAATGATTTTAGAGTGTCTAGAGTTCATATCTCCGGAAAGGGAACCCATTTTTGGTGTGGAGGTCAATGTATCCATACACCCATACTCTGAATACCTTCTTGTACAATCAATATGGTAAGGAATTATTTGTGGGGAACCAATAGTACATGTATCATATTTGTTTTGGTCTTTTGACTTTCATGTTCGTATTGATTCACATTCCCATATATTATAATCAAATAATAGTACATGAAATTAAACGTTTAGGATTCATATTTGATGAAATCCATCAAGGATAATAATACATAATTGTTATGACACTAGTAGAGTAACGATGCCTTAGTTGTGAGACATACTCATGAGGTGTTTACTCAAGTGGTATAGGTTCATGATCAACAAAATGTTAGATAGATTATATCTCTAGTGGTTCAACAAAATTATATGAATAGTAATATCATATTTTACAAGTTATAATTGAAAATATATTTTAGTTTCCATGGTGTCCTAGACCCTCATGTAGTAGAGGATTGGATCAGGGTTCTGTTCCAAGTATTTAGGCTTGTTTGGACCTTTATCAATAATATGGATGGACTTTTGGATAATATTATTTATGGTGTAGTAGGGTACTAGTGGAATCTGATTACTCATGATCATCATGAGGAAAATCCTTTATTGTTATATCTTCAATAGTTTTTATGTGATGAGTATTAATTTTTGATATTTTGCTCTATGTGGGTCTATGATCCTCATGATATGTAGTGGGGTGATATAATAGTGGTTGGGTACACATCAAGAAATACCAACCTAAAGATTTAAACTCTCGATATGATGTGATATAGATACTTTTGTGCACTGATGATTGAGAAGAGCCTCCATAGAGTCATCTTTCTTGACATGGTCTACGTATGTATCCCTACTTCTAATGGAGTATCGATGGAGGATTTGGTTTTAGGGAAGTTCCTAGAAGAATGAAATCAGCCAGTTTGAGATGTTAGATTTTATCATGGGGATGATTCATCTACCACAACTAGAAGGTGTCAGTAATTAGAGTCTCAGTTCAAGAGGCATTCGCATGCCCAAAATCAAACATACTATTCTATATAATAGGAATTGTGAAAAAAATATAGCTTTCCCGACCTGGGATATTTATATTATTTTTATAGTTGGTATCACCTAGATAATTATTTTATAAATCAATGATCCATGTATGGTGGATATGTAGGTGATGAACCACTAATGGAAAGGTAACACCATGATATGTGAACCATCAGGAGTGGTTAGAGAGGACCCATAAAGAAGGTGCTGATAAAGGACATGGTAGATACATATATGGAGTAGCTGGTGGTGGAAGACAATGCTAAAAACTACTACCACCACCACCACTAGGTGGACCACACCCGACTAATAGGTGTAGGTGTTGAGGGTGTGAAAATTTTAATCACATGTAGGGATATGATCATGCTGATCATGAGAATATTCAGGGTATGAGCTGGGTCCTTTCTACTCTACCTCATGTACTAGTAGACATATGAGTTATTCATTCATTTATCTCGAGAACCCTTTTTCATGATGTAGAGATATTTTTTGAGTCATTATCCCATAAATTATGGATAAAGATATATATAATGATAGATTCTCTTATATAACACATATATCAGTAGTGAAAGATGGATCTTAGTAGTGAGAGTTTCTCATGGGGAAACTTGTGTATTTTGATAAAACTGTATGACGTCATGAAAGAAATGTACAAGTTTCATGTGGTGTGTTCCTAGATTCAGTTTTACCATACGAGAGTTAGATTACTTCAAACATATGGGATGATATTATCTTTATTTGGTGAGAGGGATCTTATTGTTTGGCAAAAATTCCTCATTATTAGGATGTTAAAAACTGTCACCCTTCTAATTATGAGTTTATCCCTAGGTTTAGTGAGATTTTTAGTCATATAGATTCTATTATAAGTTGTGGATTATATGGATATCATTCCAGAAAATTAATAGGGACTAAATTCGATTAAGATAACTGGTTTCTTCCTACACACTCACATTAGGATCATAACAATATGTTATTTGGATTGTGAGAAGGCTACTACCGAGTTTTCTTATCTAATGTTGTAGATTCATGACCTTTATGATAAATTTATTATTAGTCTTAGGGTGTCCCCCTGGGAAGCGGCAGTTTTTTTCATGAAACAAGTAGATGGAACCTTGAGGATTTTTGTGGATTATTTTTGCCTAATACTCATAGTAGTCAAGAAAATATACCAACTTCAATGAATTTCTAACCTTTTAGACTAGTCAATAGTTAAGAGTTAGTTTTAAAATATGGATATCAGGTCAGCTACCATTAGTTGAGGCTTCAAAGTATGATATTTTGAAGATGGTGTTCCCATGTTAATATGGATAGTATGAGTTTCTTGTGATACCTTTTTTCATGACTGATTATCTCATTTTTTTGGAACTTATGAATAGATTATTTTTTAAAAACATGTATATATTTTTACATGTGTTTATCGACGACATACTCATATACTCTGTGTCTAAAGATGAGAATGAAGAGAATTTGTGGATGGTCCTTGACATACTGCGTTAGAATCATCTTTATGGTAATCTATTGGAGTGTAAGTTTTGGATCCACCATTATAATTTATTATTGAATTTATTCTCTATGAAATTTTTAGTTTTTTACTTGGTGAATTTTTATGAAGTTCATTATTTAGAACCACCTGAGATCATGCTGAAGGTGTTTTGTTTCATAAATTTGTAAATTTATTATCAAATTTTTGTTGTATAATTTGACATTATTGAAATGATTATATAATCCTTGATTTGAAAAGAATATCTATTTACCCAGGTTGAGTAGTGTAAGAAAACCTTTTTGGCTCTGTGATAGATATTTTCCAATTGTCCAATTTTGTAACTACTGGAGGAGGGTGTTGAGTATGTAACATTTTTTATTCTTATGGAGCTATGATCAGTTGTGTGTTGATGCATTTGTAGGAAGTGATCCGTCATGTGTTGATATAATTGAGACACTAAGATTAGAATTCCATAACCCATGACACAGAGATTGCATCAGTTTTCTTCACTCGGGATACGAGGATGAATTATCATCTTAGTGAGTTTTTAATTATTTAAAAAGAACACTATAGTATAAATTAATTCTCCCCCAAAGTATATCTCAAATTATTATAGGAACATTTTATGGAGTTACTAAATTACTCTTAAATTGAGAATGTAATAATCTTGGAATGGAAAACACGGTGGATGATTATCTTACCAAGAAATCCATTTCTCATTTATTAGAGGAGGTGTTTGAGAAATTGGATTCTTTTAAACATGCCCTAGTAGAGGAGAGGGGAAAAAATTTTCTTTAGTCTATGGTGGTGAATTTTTAGCTTACTCAATGTGTGAGGTAATAACATGTAAAATAAATATAATTTGAGGTTCTACAATACCATATATCCTTTAGCGATGCACGAGATTAATTTTATGTAGGAGGGGATCACATCATCCTTTATCATGTATGGATGGTTGTTCTTGTAACATTACATGCAGATAAGATGATGTAGTTCCATAATTTACCTTTGGTTATATATCCTGGTGTGTAAAATATGTTCAATTACCTAAAACAGTAGTTTGGGTGGGATAAAATGAGGTGAATCGTTGGTTATTTTGTCTCCTAGTGTCTCGCATGTTTGAAGGTAAAGGATGAACCTAAGGTTATAATAGGTTTGAATCAACCTCTTTAGATATCGTAATGTATGTGATATATAAATTTGATGGATTTGATGATATGTATTTTATGTAAAACAAGATTCCATGGCTATTTTTATGTTATCTTTTACTAACTAACTAACTCATCGCATTTTATTGTGATTAAGGAGTAGTCTTTGGTTATAAGTTTGGGGAAGTTGTACCAATGTGAGATCATCCAACTTCATGGGGTTCGGACGAAGATCATATTCTACCATGGTTATTAGTTAATTTCATGGTTTGGGAGATGATTATAGGAGGACATCTAGACTTAGTAATGGATGATCACAACACTTCATCCCATATGAATGGACGACTGAGCAAACCATCCATGTTTAGGAAGAAATAATGTGATCATGTGTGTAGGATTTATATAGATTTGTTAGGATCACTTTACAGAGAGATTGTTTTATTATATTAATATCCATCATTCATATATTTTCATGTCACCTTCTGGGCCCCTTTATAGAAGACCTATTAGGATAACCTTGTTCTAGAATATAGATAGGGTGACATACATTATTAGGATAAAATAGTTATAATCAATGATAGAGAATGTACATGTTATGTGCTAGCATATGAGGACATCCCAATGTTGAAATAAATCTTATGTGGGTTGATTTGGTAGGATAATGGAGTTTGAGAAGGAAGATAATGTTTTCTTTCGTGTGACTCTATCGTATAGTTTGGACAGATTCATCTGGGGATGAATGATATCCCAAAGGTTCAACATAAAACATCAGATGCCTCATAACTTTACTGAGGTTTCATACCTATTATATTGACCACCATAGTTGGACCAAGTACTTTATTTACTCTGTGTATCAATGATGAGTTGATATGTGCTTGAACCAACACATGATATTGACTGAGGAGAGATGGTCATCATGGATGGATCCACATCCTTAGAATACCCAACAGTGACCGTGGAATAATATGAGAGGATCTTATATTGATGGTCCATTCCTATTGTTTCAGTTCATTGGTGGAATGGTAATGTGCAGGAGATATGATAAGAATGTGAAAATCAAATTTAGGCATGTTACACCCACATGATTGTGTAGCATTCACTTTTTGGGGAAAATATCATTGAATTAAGAGACAATGTAACAAATCTATTTTTTACACATGAATATATATATATATATATATATATATATCTCAATATTATTCCTCAGTGTCGGTGTAATGGTTTGGGTGTCCTTGGAATTGTGAATTTATATATTATAAATATTCAAAATTATTATTGAACAATAATAAATATTTTTTTGAATAAATGGTTTTACTATGGATATGACCCTAGGATTGTAAATTTGAGACCCATGTTGTTTCCAAAATGTGAAGTTAGCCTGAAGAATGATATAAAGTTGGTTAGCATCGACCTATATTAAGTACAATTATTGAAAAAATGTATTATATTATTTTTTATCTATTTTTGATAATTTAAAACCATGGATTCCATTATTTTATGGTCATTTTATAGGATCACATCATCCAATGATGGTATTACTTAATTCTTCTGATTTTATCGCACAGTTCATTGCCTTCTTTTTCCATGGTCTATAGGGTTTGTGATTAAACATTATCGGGACAGATTTGAGCATGTTCAAACCACAAAATTCATGGTGAATACCTGAAAAACCTGGGATTAATGTTTTGAAAATGGATTGAGGTGTGTTATGTAATGTGGGTTATGGAATCAGGGATTGAGATTGATGAATGGAAATAAGAGGCACAGAGGCTACCATATAGGAAAACAAATATTGATTTTATACCCCCAGAGTTTGAGAATCCAAAATTAGAGACTATCCCATTGATTTCAGTGCATATCGATTTGTAAAATGGTGGTGGAAGAGGTGGATATGGAAAATATGATCTACAATGTGATTTTTGTATGATTCTAGAAATTTAAAAAATATGTGGAATTATTTTTGGATAAACACACATCATGTGGATACCTACTATAGTGGATTTGGTTTTGGGGAACATAAAATATCATATATAAATTGGTCATACCACACACCATATGTTTTGACGTTGGTGGCTCAAATTGTACCTCATTAGTACATAAGAACTAACATGGCCATGTATATGGGAACAACCAAAGTACATTAGGATGGAAAGAGTACATAGCCATGGGTTATAAAGCATTGGCATAAATAGGTTATCCAAAACTAATCTGGTATACCCTATATACCCATGTACTTATCCCAAGGACTAACACCGTGATAATTTCCTTCTTCGAGACTCGAATCTAGGGCCATGCACACCCAATCCTTAGTATTTTTCTACATAGGTTAGTATTGTGGCCTTTATTTTGTAGAAATCTATATTAAATGAGGTGTTATAAGTGATATTATTCCTTGAATGATGGTTAGATGATGAAAATTAACTAGTTGTTCACCAAAGAAATGTTAGGGTACTTATTGTTATGTTTGATAAGTCGAAAGGACAATAAAGAAAAATCTAAATAGGGGTGTGAATTATGATCTTTTAAAACTAGTTATATATATTCAAAAAACTCTTTTCACATGAATCATATATTTTATTCTGTCCTAAATATGTGTAAGTAATGGAAATAAATAAGGAAAATAACCCAATGATGCATACTGGTTCAAGGAACAAAGATCCCTTAGTTCACTCCAACAATGATTTCTACATGAGCTTGTTGATTTTCACAAATATTTCCTTTTATCAGGGATGTCTATAGTGAGTATAGGATGTTGATAACATTATAATAAATATTTCACTAGAAGTTATAGTGAATTTATATGAAACGAAGTTATCTGCATCATAGTTTTAGAATATGATACTTCATCACTACCATGACTATGTATGAGCAAACAAAACTCCAAAAAATTAAAACTGGGTTATTTTTTTGACAAAAGTAGGATTTTATCATAGTAGAATCATCAAATGAAAGATGTGTTTGATCATTAATAGTGTACAATAGTATAAAGGTAATATTCAATGTTGTAGATGAATTATTTAAATAGAAATAGAGAAAACACAAAACATATTAATAAAAATTAATGTTTCAAAAGCGAAGATTTATAAAAACATTGTTGTAGATGAAGAAGAATATATAAAAATAAGATATAGATTAAGTGATAGAAACAAAAGTGAGTGGATCAATTTAATTAAAACATGTATGTCTCTAAAGATTATCTCAAAAGGAAAGGAAACACTTTTAGTTATAATCACAAAACACTATATTTTCAATTCATATATCACTATCTATATTCAGATTATGAAAATATCTATATTTATACTATAGTTCAAATAGCTCTATGTCAAACGATTCTAGAAATAACACAGAATAAACCACACATTATTTGATTAAAAATCACTCAATATGAGTTGTAACGTCCCTTAGAAATATGAATTATTTAATACATTGATTATGATACATTAAATTGGTCATAAAAAATCATTTAATAGATTTGTACTTATAGTGAGATTGTTGTTGAAAATGAAAATGAATATATTTTATTTAAAATTATATCATTAATCACTCAAACATAGAGTCCCTTCTCATAGAGATAAAATCAAAATGTAGAGTTGAAAATGTATGGATGATTAAAAAATATGGGTCGATTAAGTATACATTTCATACTCAAAATGAGGGTTTCTCCTAAACATAGGGTATCTAATGTATACTTTTTATTTCAAATGTATTGATTCCAAACCATTTGTTACACTTACACACATGGGGTATGACCAATATTTCCAGAGTAATTTCAATCAAATCTTAATTCTTTAAACAAATATATTCCCATAGATCAATGACTTATGTATACTTCTAGAATAAAAATAAATATTTTAATGAATACCATTATCCATAAATTCTCATAAAAAAATTATTAGTAACATAAATGTGGGGCATTGTGAGAAACAAAATCAAAAAGGATTTTTTGAATTTTTTGAATTAACGCTTTCTAAAAAATATTCCTCTTTTTTAAGATCAGAAAACCCATAAAATATATATTAAAATTGAAAGAAATAATCATATTTCTTTAAGAAAAATTCATTTCTTTCTAATAAATTTATAATTTTGTCATAAATTCTCAAAAAAATATACTAAATTTCTCCACCATTTTGTGACATCAAAAATATGAGAATAAAATGTAGTAATAAAAACTCCTCCAAAATTATTATAAAAAGGATTTAATAATGAATCCATAAGAATATATAAAATATTATTTAAAAAATAATAAGGGTCTGTAATAAATTTATTAATCATTTAATATAATCTGTAACACATGGAAAGTATTTAAAACTACTCCCACTGATATATATATAGCTTGATTTTAGTAATTAAAAAATCATGGAGTTTAAAATAATGTTTTCACGTGACATAATTGATAAAATATTTAATATATTAATATAGTTATTTATTACTCATAGTATTGTGCTAATTTACCACGTGTAATGTATTTTTAATTCGTCAAAAATTAATTACATGTCTACGTGTAAGATAACCATTTATAAAATATTATCTGTATAAAATAATTAAAAAGAAATTATGAAAAAAAGTATAACACATATTTTTAATAATCAATATATTTTTAAAAAATGATATATACGATATTGGATAAACTACATATTTGAAGAACATTTGGGATGTTATGAAGGATTAGACGTATAATAAACACTTCATAAACATAAAAAAATTTCACTTAAATTTTATAAATCTATTAAAACTATTTATATTCATCTTGTAAAATCTGTAGATATTTCATACAGTGAAGAAGCTGAAAACTATTAAACCCAATCATCTTTTATCTTACCAAGATCCAACATTGTAATAGCATTCCTTTTGTGTAACTCCACATGAGTTAATTTTTCGACATTAAAAGTTTGAATGTATTCTTTTGAAATTGAACTTTTATTCGTATTTTGATACTCCCATTAATTTATAACAAAACTATACTTTAAAATATATTCTTTTTATTTCTCTTATTTATACATTCAAGACATATTCATATCAGCATGTTGAATCAATATTTATTCATTCAATGTGTTGAATCTAAACAGAATTACATTAAAATATATTTTACCCTTAACCATTCGAGATGATGAAACTTATGGTTCTTAAAATCTATGAACTAAAATATCTTCTTCAAAAAACAATTCAAACGAATCCTAAGCATATGAAACTGATTGATAGCCTAAGAGATCATAATATTGATTTCCTTACATTTTCTTCTAAGAGAGACTTTTCTCTAAAATTGATGTTATTGGTTGCTTCATATTGTTTAAAATAGTTATATAACTCATTGAAAAATATATTTTCAAGAAGAAAAAGAAGAAACATTTAAATATATTTATAAGAGAAGATGTTAGGGTTCTAAGAGAACATGATATGTTTTTTATGACAATTTATAGATGATTCTTCACATTCTTGAGTCCAAAATACAGGACAATCATTTCATATTTTAACTTTTGAAAAGATTTATTACATAAGAAATATCTTAAAAATGAAATCTTTATGTAAAAAAATTATTAATATGAAATTTAATTAAAATTTTACATTTAAAATATAATCAAGGAATATTGTATTTTATAAACCTTTTTTTATAGAAATCTTAATATTTTAGAAATTCAGTTCTCAAATTATATAGATTAAATTTTAACAATTTAATTCAATGAGGAAGGAAGTATTTAAAATTTTTATCATTAATGATATATCTCTCACTATATAAAATAATAAATGAAATAAAATACATATATGAAAATAGTAAATAAATACTTCCTATATTATTAGTTCCAATTCTAAGTATATTTTTATATTGAACTACATCGAATTTTATCATTCCTTTATAATGATATACATTTCTATATACATATCAAATGAATGCTTAATGATTTGAAAATATAGTTCATTATGTTATTCTAAAAGAATATCAAAAAAAAGTTTCTTTTTGTACCCATTTTATTTTTCACCTATCCGTGTAAGATAATATGATTTTAGGAAACAATATAATTTTATCTTTTTAGAGATTCTTCTATCATATTAAGATAATTATTTTGAACAAAAATATTTTATTTACAAAAGAAATAATGTTTTATAAACTGACATTAATTTTCATAATTTCCATTAAAACCACATTAAATACATATATGAGTTGAAATTATTTTTTACGTTGAACCAGGAAAAACATATTTCCTATATAATTTTTTCCTTTCAACATTACCACATATTCTAGGTTTTCCTTTGTAAATTTTATTTTTACCATAGATTTGATTCAAATATATTTATCCTTTTATAAGAACACTCGAAGATTTTTTAACATTTAAACATAAACAAATAATTATTTAATTTTAGTTTCATGATGATCACATGATATTTAGAAGAATTAGATTTTGAATTACTAATATTTTTTAGAAGCCTTTATTTTCCATTAAAATTCCTTCATAGTATTTTATATTTTTTCTATGATAATTCAATAAGAAATAAAATATATATTTATTCGCAAATAAATATTTATTTAATTTATCATATGAAATTATTTCTTAATTATAGTTTTGAGAGTTAAAATATTATACCTAATCAGTATGATCAATAAGTCATAACATTTTACTTTTATGCTCAATATCATAATTTATAGAGGATTCATTGTTTAAACTTGAAGAATCACTCCAATTATCCTTCCTAATTTTTTTCTTTTCTTTTATAGACATATTTTCTCTAATATTTAAAGAATGGAAACTGATTTTTTTTGTTAATTCTCTTTCCATTAACAACATCTATTTTCATTATTCCCTGACTTAAATTTTTTTGATTTTTTAATCTATTTAGAAAAATTTTACTATTATTTAACTGAATCTAGATGAATTAAATCATATGATTCATTAAAAGTAGCATTGAAAGAAACATCTTCTTATTTTATATTATTTCCATTATCATCCAACATCGCAACTTCAAATATCTCTAAATATCCAATTAGTTTATTCATTTTCAATTCCCTAACTTGTGTGGATTTTTGTATAGAAACGGATATTCCATTCAAATTAGAGGGTAAAACACTATTTACTTTTATTTCATTATCTTACCCTATAATGAATTATCCCGAAGAAATAATGTTATTGATAATTTTTGTCACTGAAACATTCATTTGAGTTATATTTTCATCTTTATGGATTCTAAAATTATGAATGTTTAAGTTTTCATTATTGTATCTCTATTTTATGATATTTTATCTTCCTTCATAGGAAACCAAAATAGGCCACCACATCTAATATGTATTAGATCATTAAGAAACTCAATTAAACACAATATTTCATACAATCAACATGATAACGCTCATTTATATAGAATTAAAATCATATTATATTTCTTTATTATCATACCATTTTTCTAGATCTTCGTTAGGAATTTAATAAATCTTTAAAATCTTTTTGTAAACACGTATTCCACGATTAATTGAATAAATAATCATGTGACATTTTCATAATCCATAATTATTACCATTAAAGTAAGGATCATAGATCATCAATATTTCATCTCTAAGATCATCCATTTCAATATATGTCTTCATCGAAATCTAAAACATATACATGTTAGATACAAATGATACCTTTGATAATAATTTTTTATCATAAATTAGAAACATAATTTTCATGGATTTAGAAAAATAGAAATATAATAATAGTTTCCTCCCTCTGATGCCAATTGTTATGTCAGATAGTTCAAAATCACAATAAGGAAGACACAAGAGGGGTAATAGAGAATTGTGTTCCTTTAAAATGTTTGACAGATTCAAAACTACTCTTTTCATAGGAATAATATCATTCCATATTTCATAAAGATATGTAAAAAAACAAAAAAAAATAAGGAAAAAACTAAATGATGTATAATGGTTCAGGTAATAAAAGATCCACCAGTCCACTCCGCAAACTCTCTCTCTATGAGCTTGGTGATTTTTACTAGTAAGTCCTTTTAATTGGGACTTCTACAACTGGTTAGATGTATCTGATACCTTTATAATAAGGTATTCATAAAACATTTTGGTTTATTTTTAGGGAACTAAATTATCCACAACATAGTCCAATAAGATGATACTCATTCCCCCCCACGACTGAGTCTAAGCAGCTGATAATCCAATAAACCAAAAGAGATTAATTTGATTGAGAAGAATTGAAATTGTGGATAGTTTTAGAAGAAACTGGTAGATGTGTTTGATCTTCACTAACATAAATTAATAGTAAAATAATCTTCAACCATTCAAACTATTTAATTAAAAACAACAGATAAAATACTATATAGATGAATAAACATGCATGTATCCAATGTGTATCTCTAAAAAATAATTTTTTTGAACATGGAGAAGAAGATTTAACAATATGATATAGTATTATTGTGAAAAACCATAGGGAGTCTCTAAATTGAATCAAAACACGTTTCTGTTCAAACTGTAGATCTAACGAACATGGAACATCTTTATTTATAATAAACCAACTTTACATTTAAAATTTATATAACTAAATATTTATTTAGAAGATTAACAAATCAGTATTTATATTATACATTTAATAGATCCAAGTCTAATGATTCTATAAATAACACAAAATAAATCACACACATTTGAATTCAAAATTGTACGAACATATTTCTAAATTCCCTAACAATTTAATCAATTTGATACGAGTTTTTTACTCAGTCGTGAAACTTATTTAATGAGTTATTTACTTCAAGTGAGATAATTATATAAAACATAGATAAATATATTTAATTTAAAACTCCAATGTTGATCATTCAAACATAGGGTTCCTTCACGTAGAGACAAACTCCAAAAGTAGGGATGACAACATATGGTTTTCTAAAAAAGTGAGGTTGATGATCCATATATTTATTCCAAAAAAATGGGGTTTCTACCAAACATAGGGTATCTTATCCATATGATTTATTCCAAACATAGGGATTTCAAAAAATATGATATGCTAAAACATGTATGGTATGAATATTTCTTCTATAATAGTTTCAAACACATTCAAAATAAATAAAAAAAATATATTCCCATGGATCAATGGCTTTTATATGCCTCTATGATAATAAAATATTCTAACGAATATCAATATCATAAAATTCAAAAAAAAAGAAAGATTACTAATAACATAAATGTGGGTGTTACTGAGCTTCAAAATCAAAAATAAGTTAATAAAATTATTGAATCAACACATGGTCAATAGGTACTCCCCTATCTCTCTAGGGCTTGAGTACCCATATGATTATCTAGTTATACACAGTACTCCACCACTCTATATGGTAATCTAGTATTATATATATGGAGTGGTACTCCTTAGTCAACGAGATTTGGAAGGGAGAGGGTCCTTCAATGGAATCAATTTCTCCCTCAACTATGGATCAAAATAGAGAGGTTTGATCCATTGACACTAATTCTTCAATGATTTTTTGGGGGTGTTTGGCATCAATGATTCCCCTTTTAGAGATACATCCTCACTCAACATTATTGGCTGACTATAAGGATGGAGATATCGTTTCTCTCTTTTCTTGGGTTTGTTTTGGTCATATATAACTTTTTATTTTCTTCAGTATTATGATTTATTGGTTTATATTACTTATTCTTTTTATATTTCTCTCTTTTTAAGTTTTCAAGTAGTCCAACTAGTTATGTATAAACATATACCATGATATTTTATTTCTTCATGTGTTGTGTCTTTTCCAGATGATAGAAAATAATTGGTGAAATTGGAGGACCTAGTTAATGAGGAGAATAGTTATACATGGAGATGATGGCCATTTTTAATGGTCAACTCTAGAGATTTTGAGTTAGAATATCTTAAATTTGCCTCTTACCTAGTAGTAATTAATGTGGGACCTATTTTCTTATTAGGAATGAGTTTTTTCACTTATATCATTTTTATTTAATGTTTCACTTTTATTTATATACATGATTTTGTTTAATTATTTTCTAGGATATATATATATTTTAGTTTTTCCTTTATCTTTACCCTCTTTATAGAGCTGGTTTTGAGAAACTGTTTAGGAACTTTAGTATATGTATCCCATTTTAGTTTTATTCCTACTTGACGTATTTAATTACATTAAATTTTATAAATAAAATTCCCTTTTGAATGAATAAATTAATTTTTAAGTAATGTATTTATTGAAAATACTTGTAATATTTCGGTTATTTTGGATAGTTAAAATTTATATCTTATGATAATTGAAATATTGTAAGGAATAATAATTGTACATAGTATAGTCATTATATAGGGATCGTATAAGTAATATATTTTAAGTGTTATAATAAATTACATTTACATTGAAAATTGAAGTGATAGTCTCTACCAGTAGTATCTAGCATTGTGAAGCCAACTTATAAGATCCCCTAAGCAAGATAGAATCACTTAGATTTTTCCTTTACCTAGACCATATAGATATTCAAAAAATGAATCATGAAAGAAACCTTTTACGGGAGATATTGAAGCTCATTATGATAAAAAATATACCCATTCATCCAATAGCTTGAATGCCTTAAAATTTGTATATTCTGATAAAGCCATATTTTAAGGGAAGAAGGGTGGAAACCTAAACAGACTCCATAGGCTTAATAAAAATAACACCCGAATGAAAAAAAGAGTAAAACCAAAATGACAACACGGAACTGAACCTATTTATCATTTGAACAGTGAAGCTCTCCACCATTGCAAGGATGCTTGGAAATCAAGTGTCCTATATAAAAGCACATGGCTGATCAGATGGCTAACACCATACCCTCTCAATAAACTAATCCAAAAAGATATTAAAAGATGAACCGCCCTCTCTCGATCCTCCTTTGGGGCCTATTTTATGTGGTCGAGTATAGTTGTACTAGTTCTCACCTTCTGGATCAAATCCAAAATAGTCATAATTCCTCAAACCAAGAGTTGCATGATTACAAAGCTTAATATCATCACAAAGAACTTCACTGGAATCCTTAACGAAGACAGTAACCCGACAAACCCTGTTGTGCTCCTCAACTCCCATCCCACTACAGTTGTGGAAGAAAACAAAAGACGGTCCAATGAATGTGAGGCCATCAAATCATCACTTAGGACTGGATGTCCCAACACCACACCAAGGGTTGGTCACCGGTGAAGGGGTATGGCCTGTTCTGAACCAGAAACATCGCTCTGGGCATGGATTGACTCAGAAAAGAAACAAAAACACACCCTCACCAGAATCCAGCACATTTAAACCATAGAGGGAGAAAGTACAGAGAACAAAAAAACCCACCACCATATCCACAAAATAAACATAGAAGAAAAATTGCAGAAACAATGAGTCAATCTCACATCAACAAAGGAAACAAAAATTCAGAATCACGAGTCATACTTACATGAAGTATTGGTGGACCATTGGATTCCAGAATTCCCCCTCCCCTCCGCAATACTCTGGGGCCAGCACAGACCAGAAATTCTCCCACCACAACGCCTTCACCGCCAACCCTAGACCATGATCCAGTGCTGAGATTCCTTCTCACGCATGTTGTGATGCCTTCGCTCACCAGATCTGATGCCAACTTGGACTCTAAAGCCGTTGACCACTGAGACGCACCAATTCCCAGTAGTTTGAAAGATCTGGTGAAGCCGGAATCCCTGCTCGCTGAAGCATGCTTGCACTGAGATCACAAACTTTTTTATGAATTTAGAATCTGTTAAAATAAGTTATATTTATTAAAATAGTATTATTAAATAATATTTACAAAATATAAATTATAATAGAATTTTTCATAGTCAAATTTGTTTTTTATAATGATCAAAAAACAGTTATTGACAAGTTACAATATTTTTCAATAAATGGGGATCTTTGATTTAAAAGTTTAAATTCTCATATTTAAAGAATTTTTTTGATAAAATTAATATTAAATTTTAATATGCACATCAAAATTATCCAATGTTTAAATTTTCATAATTTCATAAGATAGTTTAATTTGTTGGTAAAAATTTAGGTATGGTAAAATTATATTGTATTTATTAAAACATCAAAAAAATTAAAAAGTGATATAATAAATACTATAAAGAGTATATTAAACAAAAAAAAATACCCTTTAATGTAATGTTTTTAAAATTTAATTTACTAATTTTATAAATCCTTAATGAATCCTCAAAAACCTATATAATATTTTACAGATTCAAAATCAATAATTTAAAAACATGAATAATATACACATAACCAAAAGTACAATACTAATGAGTTTAGTTATTGTACTTATAAACTAGTGAAATACACCTATATTTTTTATAATCCTTGGGAAAAACTATGGTATGGTATGTGGTTTTTATAAAATTATTATCTAGACTAAACAACCTATGTTTGGAAATTAATAAATAATTCCCATATCTATTTATATAAAATCCTTCTAGTCCTCCCTTTTTTATTAACTCAAAACTCATGGTGCGTGAATTTAGTCTTTTACTACTTCCCTAGACCCCTCCCAATGTTCTCCCACTTTCTTAAGAAGCTCCTACCATGATTTAAGATGCACCATTTCATGGTAAAGGGTCATATCATTTTCTTATTTATTATTGTTCATTATTTATGACATCTCTTATGATTTATAATTATTCATTCTAGGATATGTTTTTTCACATACATATTATTGTCATTAAGATTTCAAAGTAACGATAGACCCATTTAACTATCATTCACCCATTCTATAAACTATTATATACACCTGTTATGCTACTGAAATTATCCTATGTTGTTCAATGCTAACCAATTTTGTAATGAATAAACTTATAAATTTCCACTCAGGGGTATTCTCCTAGTTTTGATACACTTCATTAATTAAGTATTTTTATTTATGTAACCTAGAAACCATAAATTTGGGAGTATAATTCATGAAATACATCCTTATATTATATGATCTATGTGAAACAATTATGCATGTACATGAAATGAATGTGTTCGGTGGGCCAAAAAATTATAAATCTCTATAATGTATTGAGTAATATTTTTATCTCATGGGATTCCATTATAGTTTATGGGAGGTTAACCTATGAATAAAATGAAAATATTTATTTGTATTTATCCCTATATTATTTTTATTATTCCATGTTTTTTACTATTTCTACATTCTTATATTGTCACTATGTTATAATGTTATATCATGCCTCATTGTTCACTATTATCTTTCAAACATATATTTTGTAACATTGATATAACTCTTGGATCACATATACTACTTTACAATATGCTAGTATTTTTTTATTCCCTTACTAGTCTATATATCGCTCCCCTTTCTTATGTATGCCCCAATAATGTTCCATGCAATACTAGAAGATCCGAGGATTATAATGGCATGATTCAAATATTTTAAATAATGATTGCGTACCCATATTTCATGATATTGTTCCCCTTAATAGGATTCATTCAGTTGGGATCCATCATCAATGGGTGCATGAAAATGTGTTCTACTTCACACATAGATTGAAAATCCCATGGGATTTGATTTGGTAATTTCACAATCTCATTATGTACGATTATTATAGGAATAAAAATATCAAAAATATTTTACTTTTGGAAATATATCCTCGATTACTTAGATTAAAACATATAAATTCCTAGGGTAAAGAATATATTTCATTTATTAGTCACCCCATTAATGATCATGGTTTCCAATTTATTTTTTTATGATTTTAAATAATATCATCACTAATTTTTCTATAATACTAGTCAACGGCCAGAAATAGGTTCAACCAATTAAATAACCTTTGTGAGGGGAAATGTGATGTTTTCCTAAATAGGATACCCATCTCAATCAAATTATGAATCATGAAATTTGTGATAATACATTCTGAATTTTCCTAGGTATTAAATATAAAACAATTTTTTGAGGAAATCCCAATTCTCCCTAGGAAATAACAAGTTGCAATTAAGATGCTTACATGACTATGGAATCTATAATTCAAAAGATCATAGGTGAGATTATTACATGACTAAGGACCCTATCATTATAAATATCTTAGGATACCTTAATTGAAGAGAAATGTATAATATCCATTTAAAATATCTTTTATATCCTTTAATTCTTGGATAAATGGTAGGTCATATTTTCAGTTTATCATATAGAGGGATAAAATAATCTATTCTGGATGTTAGTCAAAAAATTAAGGCACAAGGAGAATATTAGGGTGACAAAGTTGAACAAATTCATTAAAAAAAGGTAAAAATATATTCCTCCCACACACCCAGTTAAAATAGAGTTGGATTTCATTATTCTCAATCATACGGATGATGAATTCAGTATGGAGTTGGTGGAAAACATCACAACACTTGTATGATATGACTCTGGAATTATCGTTACCGTTGAAAGAAAAGTTGATCACTTCTTTGGTAGGGTAAATCTAAATCTATTAAAACTTTTATCTTTTTGATACTTTGATAGATATAAAGATATTAATGGATGTCCCCTCAAATCCATAAAAGATTTTGAATAATCTCAAGGGTCTCTAAGGATTGGGGATAAGATGTGGATAATCGACTTTAATTCTAGTGGTGAGATGTAAAAACCTCATTCGGTGTAATAAG
This sequence comes from Viscum album, assembly GCA_963277665.1. Lineage (NCBI taxonomy): Eukaryota > Viridiplantae > Streptophyta > Magnoliopsida > Santalales > Viscaceae > Viscum > Viscum album. Next base: position 1,682,401,272 of record OY728135.1, read on the forward strand.
GTCAATCATACCCCATTTAATAAGCATAGAAAGAAGCATCCTTTATATTTATCGATGGAGAAAAGGAATGGATTTAGGTGTGGGAAGTAAGGGATCATAGCTTGAGACTATTGGGGGAGAAACCCACCAATGTGATAGAATAAATGAATTCCCCAGTCCACCCTCATCATGTATTCCAATGATTCAACTTCAATGAACATGGAAACTAACTGAATCAATTCAATAAGCCATGGTTTGAAAATAATAATAGATGAATACAACATTGAAGGACACTTTTACGAGGGAAAATGAATCATGTTTTGGATTATAATCATATTACTAATCCCCTTTCCAATTTTTTATGTTGGATTTCCTATGATACCTTCTGATACTTATATAAGTGTAATTAGATGCTATTCTGGGCATGGACTAGCATTCCATGTCTAGTTTCAATATAAATTTTTGAGATAAACAAATCAGCTATTGTATCATAAATCTTTCTCTGATTCTGTTCCAGTGAAAGGGGGTGGGTGAATCTTTATTGATACAAACATATATGTTATGCATATTATTTCAAATTGATAACATATATCTAGACTAAATGATTCAAACTAAAGAAAAGGCCATACGTAGTGATGTGCACATTGTAAGACAATTCATTTGTGTTTATCCTAAAAAATTGTATGGTCTTCTTCCTAGTCTTGGGGTTGATTTCTCTATCGAGATCATACCCAAAGAATCTCTAATATCCAAGAATCCATATAGAATAGTCATTTTATAACACAGGTAAGTAAAGAGATAATAGCATGAGAATCTAGATAAAGGGTTTATACACCCATTTTCATCATCATGGGGTGAAGTAGTCCTCTTCATCATATATAAGGATGGGTTAATAAACCATTGCATTGATTATTGTGATCTCAACAAGATCATGGTAAAGAAAAACAATCACATTACATGGATCAATGACTTTTTATATCCACTATGTAGATAACAACACTTTTATAAGGTGGATCTCCCATTAGTATATTATCATTTAAATTTAAAAAAAGAAATATATCCATAATAAATTATTCCATACAAGTTATATGATCTTTGAGTTCAAGAAGTTTTCATTTAGACTCATTAATGATCCAAAAAATTTCCTGGATGTAATGATTATATTCTTTTATGAATACCTTGAAAATTTTATATGTGTTTTTATAGATGATATTCTTATCTACTCCAAATTCAATGAAGATCATTATGCTAAATTGAATTCCATACTGTACCATTTTTTAAGGTAAATGTTATTTCTGAGGTATATTAAATTATTTATTTTTATAAAGAATATATATTACTTGGGGTAGATAGGGAATATCATTTATTTTTGAGAAAATATCATTATTATCAATCCTAAACACTAAGATAACTCATAAGGGTATCATATTTTTTTGGAATGATTAATGTGAAGAGAGGTTTAAACAGTTCATGTATAGGCTAATCACTTCACTTGTGATCACATTACCCACTATTGGGGAAGGATTGTTTATCTACATCGATGAATCAAAAAAAGGATTTAGTTGTTTAATAGTGAAATATGAAATGATGATAGAATATTCCTCCACCCAATGAATGATACATGATAATAACTACCAAAACCATGATCTAGAATTTGTTGTAGTGATATTCACATTGATGGTTATGGAGAAATTATCTATATGGGGAGAAGTGTGACATATATATGGATCATAAAATCCTCAAGTATATATTCTAGGAAAAAAGATCAATATGTTACAATGAACGTGGTTAAAGATGGTAAAGGATTGTGATTGTTCAATTAATTTCCATCCTAGGATGGTGAATAAAGTAGAATATTATATAAGTAGGAAAGATCCTAAAACCTTATCCATGATGATGTTTTAAATGGATCCAATATTCATTAATATAATATTTATGTATGTGGGAATAATAAAAGGACCATTATCCTACCTAGAGTGCATAACAGTTTGACCATCTATTCTAGAGAGTGTCATGGAGTCCTATAAAGATGATGATTTTCTATAGAATAAGGTATCTAATTTTCTGGAATTCAAGTTTTTAAAGAATTAATTATTAGATTTATATCCTAGATATGATTCCCATAAAATCCAGAACAACATAGGGATCTTTTGGATGATCTTTATTTCTCAAAATTCATTATCCACCAAGGAAGAACTAAGATGTTCTAATTTCTTAAGAAAAACACCTAATGAGATAATGTGAAGAAGGAAATGGTATCTGGATTCTTTGTATTAAAACGTTTTACAATAGATTTAAATAATTATAAGGATATGATGTTATGATTTTCCATACGATCATTGAATTTGGGAAAAATATCCATGGATTTCATCAATGAAATCCTAGGACATCTAAAAGATATATCATCATCTGGTGGTAGTTTTTCCCCAAAAAAATCATTACATTTCATTTCTATTAGTGATGATTTATCTCTTTACTATCTAGACAATATATACAAAAGGGAACTTGTAAGACTTCATGTAGTCCCACTGATCATTATATCTAATCGAGATCTGAGTCTTACCACAAGGTTTTGAAGAAACCTTTGGAAATCATTAGATACAGAACATAGATTTATAATTGATTATCACCCTTATATGGATCATCAGGGTTATTTGAAAATTACAATTATTAAGGATATGATGATATATTATTTAATGGATTTCCAAGGATATTGGAATTTTAACATTTTGATTTTGGAGTTCCATATAAATAAAATTTTCATTATAGTATATAAATGGAACTTAATGACACTCTATATTGAAATAAGAGTCAGACTCCATAATTTTTTTATATATTTGGAAAGTAGAATTTTAAGGGACCTAATCACAACAAATATATGATATAGAATTTTCAAACCATTTAGCATCATTTGAAATCTATAAAAATTCAATAGAAGATATATTTATAAAATCATTTACAAGACATTGGGTTTGAGGTTGAAGATAAAGTGCTCCTTCATATATCACCATGGATAATGTTCCTGAGGTTTGGGAAGAGTAGAAATCTTATTCCTAGATACATTTTTCTCTTGGATATCCCTGGTATCATTTGATAAGTGGATTATTTACTAGCACTCACCCCTAACATATATCAGTTACCTTATATATTTTTTGTAACCCTTTGGAATAAGTACATAGTAGACCCCTAACATGTACTAAATCTATAGAAGGTTCCATTTGATAATGAACTTTCAAATGAGGAAAATATATTGAAAATCGTATATTATAGGTAAAATGTTCTATGAAATAAGATACCTCACATGATCTAATGGTTGTGGTTGAACCATAGGTTTGAGGAATCTATATGGGATTCAAAAGAGGTGATGAAATATATGTACCCTCATATATTTTAGTGTATGAAATGAAAAATTCATGGGTTAAATTTTTGAACATTGGAACAATTTAAAGGTACATCCTTTTATAAATGAAACACCATTTTTGATGGAATAAATACCTTATCATGTAATTTAGTTTTATAAAAAACATGGACTATATTGGTTATATTGAGGTTGTAATATAATCATTCATATTTAAAAGAAAGTTATGGATCCTAACAATTTATATTATTTTCATTGTATAGAGACCGTTAGGATTAGTATATTAGTGTTTATGAAGATGTCCAATTGAAACAGACAAAGGGAGTTGTGGGATCAACTAGTATGATCATACATTCTTGAAGACTATTTATCATAATATTAAAGGGAGATATCATCACATGAAGTTTCCCTTGACCAAGACCAAGAAAATATTCAATAAAAAAAGTCAATAGAAAACCCATTTATGAGATATTTTTAATCTCATTGAGGTCATTTTCCAAACCATGTTTGATGAACCACATAATGAAAAGCTTGCCATCATGCACTTTAACATTAGAGAATTTAATGGTGTAATTATAGCTTATGTATCAAGACCCTAATAGTATGTTCTATTAAATTTTATTTCTAATAAAACAATTATTATATTATTAACTTTTTAATATTTATTTTTTAAATAGTTAAATAAAAAATTTGAAAAAAAAATTATATTTTGATACAATGAAATAAAAATTGTTTTTTAAGAAAAAAATAGTTTAAAAAGGAAACTCTATTTGTTTAATTTAATTATACTAGAAATAAATGATATTTCAATGAAATATTATTACTAAATAACATTTATTATTTATAAACTGTAATATAATTTTATGATGTAAAATTTAATTTTTATAAGATTCCAAAAAATGTTATTGTAAAAAAATTCAAAAAATTGGTATCTTTTATTTAAAAGTGTAAATTATAATATTTATGCAATTATATTGATAATTATATATTATTTAATAAATTATCACATGGAAATTTTCCCATGGTGAAATTTTCATCATTTCCTGAGATAGTTGAATGTTTTGGTAAAAATTTAATACTTTATAATTATATTGTTTGGATTATACCATCATAACTAACTAAAAGTGACTGAAACAATACTATAAAGAGTTTACAAGAATAAAATTATTATTCACCTTTAAGGTAATGTGTTTTTATGTGTTTTGATGGATTTTATAAACTCTTAATGAATCCTCTAAAACTTCTATTTTATTTTATTGTTTTGAAATCAATTATTTATAAACATGACTTACTTTTATATCTTCAAGAGAATTATTTGAATGTTATTTGTTCATATAATTAAAAAATAATGAAAAATATTCATATTTAATAGAAATAGTGGAAAATCATATAGTTTGTGATTTTAGTTACTTTGTATAGAGGTCAAAACCAAGGCTTTGGAAATCAAAAATGAATTCTCCTCACTTTTTCTATATAAAACCACTCGACCATAATTCCATATTAATTAAAAACTCTTGAATAATGATTTCACACTACCCTTACCACTTTATATTACACCTAATTGCCCCTAAATTTCTGAATAATATCATACAATTATTTCAGAATCACCCTCTCAAGGTAATAGAGTCTCACCTTCTCCGCTTTATTCAATAACCTTCTTTATATCATTCCTTATACTTATTATTTTTAATGTTTTTTTTTGGTTTTACATATACCTGTTACAGTACTTATTATTATTAATTAATTAGATACCCCTTTCTCTATCATTTAAACAATTTATAATCCTTTGTGTAAACCTGTTATGGTGTAGAAATTATCCTATGATTTTAATATAAAAACATGTCTGTAGTGAATACTCTTATCAATTTCCACTAAATTGTATTCACCTATTTTGACCTAACCTTCACTGATTGTGTAGTTAATATGTGTCTAACCTACACTCTTTAGTATTTGGGTTATAATTTAGGAAATATATCCTTATCATGTATACATTATGTGGCACACTTATACATTAACATGATATCAATGTGACGGGTGGGCCCAAAATTATATATACCTCTAATGAATTAGGTAATATTTTTACCTCATGAGGATCCATGTATGGTGTGTAAGAGGTTATCATAATCACACTATGTAACATTTTTTTGTAGTTATCCTTTACTTATGTTTATGTTGTCATGTTTTATATTTTTTTCACATTTTTATGTTGTCTTTATGTAATCATGATATATATTTCATCAATGAACACAATTATGAATCTCACCCATATTAGGATACCATTATATTCCTATTGGATCTCATATAATTCTTTACATTATGATATTATTTATTTATCCCCTTACTATTATTTTTTTCTCACCCCATGCTTATTTACATCCCCAAATTATTCCATAAATTTTTGGAATATATAGTGAATATTAGGGAACATTTCGATGATTTAAAATAATTATGTTGTACCCATGATTCATGTGAATGATATATTTTTCTAACATCAAAAATAAATTCAGCCTCATGATCTCCATGGTTTGTATAATGTATATTTTAATGTATAGAATCATGAATTTAGATGTAATAAATTACAGGTTTCGATACACATTTGTTTAGGATAAGATATAATAATTATGTGTAGGATATATCTTAGGAAAGTTAAGTACACCAACATCTTTGGTTTGGGGTATATGTACATGGGTAATTCTTGTAGTATACTTAATTTAAAAATATAATAGATGAGTTAGGTAAAGATGAATAGTTTCTACTATATAGACAATATGTGCATGTGATGAATAAAAGTTCACATGAGTGATGACACACTTACTCGCACAAATGTCATAGATTGTAGTGTTTAGTAATAAACATGATAATATCTCTAATCTATTCCCAATACTCAAGGATTTGTAGTTCTATATATAGAGTAATTTTTAGAGAAAAATATACTTCCTACATTAATCAATTATATAGATTTATCCCTAATTATTTTTATTTACTTCTATGTCAATACATGTATATTATGTTATCTTTAGAGATATGTGTTTCCTCCGGTAAAGATGATAATTGCCTCTATCACGATATGTGAATTTATTTTTGAATTTATGAGATGTATGAAGATTTATTTTTTCTTCAATTATTCCACGATAGGTAGAGGTTTGTATTTCTTCCACAATCACACAATTAGTGAATCTATATTGAATTTCCAATATTTTATTTTATGATGGATTTTGAGATATGATTTTAGTTTCTTTGATGATTAAACTACTTATTTAGAGGGAATGATAAAGTGATATATGGATATATTAATGATTATATAGGGTCTTATACACATTATCTATTTATTATAAATTAATACATAAAATGATTATGTGGTCATATCATTGTCTGAGATGGACATACTATATATTCATACACTCATGGTTGTTTGAACTCATGGTTAGGTTTTCCTTATGTCTGTGAAAATTAGTTGATGTGGAGGATTGATGATCCTATATCATGGATATTGATGGGAGGTTTGGATAGGTAATGGAGTGGTGGTGATTATAATGATGATAAATATAATTTCATAAATTGATTATAAGGAATATTTTTTGTATACATTGGTTGTTCTTGAATGTTCATATGATTGGAAATGTAAATAATCATCCATATTTTTGGTTCTCTAGAGCTGAAAGTAGAAAATATGAAACTTTATTTTCCATGAGATGATGAATGTTTTTATTCAATAGATGTAATGTTGAGAGAATAATATTGATGTTATGTTTTGAAAATATATGTACAATTAGTCATCATCTAATTTATGGATGATCGGAAGTTTGAACATTCATTGAGTTCACTGATTTTGAAACATAAGGGTTCATGGATATTAAAAAAAGGATAATGTAAGTGTTATTGGTGGTTTAGTGAATAATACATAACAGTTAGCTATTTAATAGTTTATTTCTTTGTTCATCGAATGTTTTTGGTCGATTTAGTGGTTCTTATATGATATTGTAGGCATTGAGTAAAAATTGTGATTTCTTTGAAATTTTTGAAGGATGGTAGATATGGTGTATCAAAATACACCATTGTAATTTTGGAGTGGGGATACATTCACACAGGATGGTTGGATTATTATTTTTAGTAAAATTATATAAAACTTGATTTTAATTTATAATTTTAACTTTAATATTATTAAATTATGGTAATGAAAGTAAACAAAAATGTTCTTCCAAAGATATTGGACTAATTTTTGAATCATTTAAATATTTGTTTAACTATGTGTTTGATTTATTATTATTAAATGTTTATTTTCATCAGATGTGGTTTTTAAGTGTTTAATGTAATCGAATCAATGAGGGGATATATAAGAAACACAAATTTTACTTTCTATTTCATCAATATCATGGTATTTTCTTGATTAGTATGTTTTGGATATTTTTTCCAGGATTAATCTTCTTGATTTTTTACTTTAAGAAATAAATTTTATTGAATAGAAATAAATGTTTTCATAGATTATGGTTCAAAAAGGATATTTACTCTCATTGTCATGCTCTTTAAATGATATTTTTATCTTAATAATTTTCAAATCAGTTGGACTTAACTATTTTGTGAGGAATACTATATCTTGAAGAAAATGTTTGGATTGAAAAAGTTTGTAGGATAGATGTCAACTTATAAAGGTTGAAAATAGAGGGTTATATTATTTATAGAAACATTTATATTATATTAAATGGATTAAAACCGAATGAAATAAAAAATTTATAATGGTAAAGGTACAATAAAAGTTTACAAGGATTGATATTGATGTAACTAACATTTAGTGTCTCTTATGACATCAGAAACGTGAAGACCTCTGTGTTGTAGAAGAATGATATGGTGTAAATTTATTTAAATCTAACATATATGTAGAAGGTTTTAATGATGTGTATTTTATTCAACATGCGCATGTCAGAAGGAGGATCAATAATTTATCATGTGAATAACATTGACATTATTTAGAGTCTGTTTGAATTAGTTAAACTAATGTTTATTTATGATGTGTGGTATTTCAGGTTTTTTCATCACTACAAAAATAATTTGATTCTATAATAACTATTGTAACATCTTAGATAAATTTTATTATCTATATTTTAATTTGTGAAATATTAATCAAGTTTGGAGGATGTTCGAGTTGTTTTGAGAGACTCTACATGAATTTTTCTTGGGGATGGTTATAGAAAAAACACACACTTTGATTATAATTCCTGAAATTAATATTTTGATTTTTTGATTCCATGAATTTGGTTCAAATAAGGAAATGATTTATCCCATGGAATTCTTCCTACTGTGAATCCATCACCCAAAGTTTTTCCTTGAGGTGAAACCTTTTTTAGCGTATAAGTAACTCTGGGGGTTCAACCCATGAGTCTATAATTTATGACATGAATAGTTCACCATATGTAGGTTTTATTAATTGAAGAATTAAATCTTAATCTGTGTGGTTTTTTATTTCCTTAAACCCTAACATATATAGGGTGATTTTTTGAACTACCAATTATTCATCATCACATTGTTCATCATGTGATCCCCATAGATGTTCTGTTTTGCATCAATTGGTAAGTAGATGTTCTATATCTTCATTTCCATTGGTTGTGATTGTGAAACTGGGATACCAAAAATGATCATATGATCAAGTGATAATGATTCTTATTTTATCTCTCTGGATCTATTGTGTGATATTCTTCCAGGTTTCAGTAAAATCTTTTTTCAGGGTGTGGTGAGCATGTTTCTTGAGGTATGTGTGACCAAAACTCTCCACTAATCCTTGTTTCCATGAAATTTGATTCTATTAGGAGTTAATCATTAATAGAGCCTATGTTTGACATCTTCCATTCCTTTTAGTGGTTGTAGATCCCCTCTCATTTGTTTTTTGACCTAAGAGTTAAGAAATAAGGTTCATGTCAACTGGTTTTGGTAGATCGTAGTGATATGGTGGGTTTTTTAACATTTATTACATGTATTAAAATATTCTTTTTTAGTCCTCATTTATTGTTTTACTTGACATGTACCTTGGATTTTATTATATATTTTAGAGTTGTATCACAGTAATGGTTTCAATTGGGTTATGGAGTATAGTTTCATTTTTTTCTTCACTTTTTTCATTTTGAAATACATATGTGCCATGTGTCCTATTCAAGGTTAGGAGATATCAATCCGACTATTTTTTGTTCAATGCCCGAGTGCAAGTTTCAATCCAGTAAATATTGTGAATTTCATTTTGTTCTCCTTATAGTATGGTCTGGATCCTAGATAGTTGGGTAATATTGATCGAGATGTTAAAAAAAACAAGTAATTATTGTCCGAAGGATGGCTTGTTGTATTATTATAAATGATATCTAATTTTTGAAGAAGAATTAAAAATGAAGGATGTACAGGAACCTATAAGAATCACAATTAGTGTGGAAGTTAGAGGAAGTTACACTCAATAGAAATGTTTGAATCAATCACAAGATAGATCAAGTGAGAGAAGTTTAAGTTAATGGACTAGGATTTAACCTATATGTTAGAATTCTGGGAAGAGGGGGTACATTATGAAAGATTTCAAAGATTATGAGGTGAATTGCAGTTTGGATTATTCTGATTGTTTTAGTTCTAAAAATAGTATAATTTAAGCTAATAATAGTTTATTATTGATTTTATATATTTCATTAGAATCATTGATCACTAATACATGGTCTCTTTTCTACTATATAGTGAAAATAAGATTACTTTATATGAATGATTATGATAATGATTAAATTTGATATGATGAAACACAATAATCATTTATTGGAAATATATAGTTTTAATCATAATACACTTTTTAAGGGATTTAAGAATTTCTAAAATAAATTATTTTTTAATAAAAAATTATATTTAAATAATATTTATTAAATATTAATGATAATATAATTTTATGATGTCAAATTTAATTTTTATAAGGTTAAGAAAACTGTTATTTTAAAAATTATTATTTTTTCAATTCAGATGGATCATTTATTTAAAATCATAAATTATCATATTTTGAGAATTATTTGGTTAATATTAACATTTGTTTTGAAATCAAAACATAATAATTATCCAACGGTAAATTTTTATTAATTTTCAGAAATAGATAAATTTTCTGTATTATTAAATATATTATAATTATATGGTTTATACTATGAAAAAAAGCCCAAACATTAATCAATTGATACTATAAATATTATCAATAACCCAAATTATATTTCCTAATTTAATTTTTTTAATTTTATTTTATTAATTCTATAAATCCTTAATGATTCCCTCAATAACAATATTGTTTTTTACGTTTTTAAAATCACATCTTTATAAACATGAAACACTTCCACATCATCAGGAGTGTCAATTTAATGAGTTATTTTATTATAATTATAATATATTGAAATAAAATCCACATTAGTTTAAACCATTAGAAAACCCCATGGTACGGATTATGGTTTTTATAACATTACCTTATATATATGTGAAAACCAAATATTGGATATTGTAAAATAATTCCCCTATCTTTTTAGTAAAAACCCACACTACTACCCTATAAAATTCACTCAAGTATATTGTATCATCAATTAAATACACCCTAAACTCTATATATCACTAAAAATGGTCCCACATTCTCTTAAGAAGATCTTCCCATTCTTTTAAAATCCACCCCCTCAAAGAATCAGATCCTCTCCTTCCACTATATTCAAGAACATTATTTATGTCATGCCTTTTGATTTCCAATTTTTCAATTTGTGATGCTATTTTACATATACCAATTACTATCCTTATTATTAAAAAGTTCTAATATACTCATTTTTCTCAAATTTATATTTTTTTATTGACCTTTATGTAAACTGATTTTGATTGTGAAATAATCTGGCCATTTTCTAGGAAAAACATTTGTTTAGTGAATACCCATCTTCATTTACACTCAAAGGTATTAAACTAGTTGTACCTAACATTTATATATTGGGAGTTTACATTTATGTAACCCAAAATAAAAATTTGAGGGATTGAAATTGATGAAAAAATATCTATGTCATATGATATATATGACACTTATGCATATGATGGATAAGAAAGTGACATGTGGGGCCCAAATTATTTATCCCTCTAATGCATTGGGAAATTTTTTTTTTCTCATTATATTCCATGTATGGTTCCTGGGAGGTTATACTAATCATGATATGTTATGTTTTATTAGAAGTAAGCCTTGATATATGCTTATGATGTCATGTTTTATGTTTTTGTGATATTCTAATGTACTGATTATGTTATCATGTTATATCATTCATCATTATTCAAAATTATTATTCTCAGCCCTATTATGTAAAATTCTTATTCCATGGTGCTAAAAGTTACATATTTACCATATGATATTCTTTTTTTATTCAAGTGATATTTTATAATATCCATGGAATATATGGGATTGCTTCAGAGAATTAAATAATGATGTTTTACCCATGTTTCAAGTTAATGTTCTATGTACCTAATTTCACAATGAAATTGGAATCATGATATTATGGGTTATATTAATTGTATCTTTATTTCATAAATAATGAACTAATATGTGATAAAATTTGGTTATTCACAGTGCTTATTTTTCATCCCTTTACCTATTGGAGGTGGGAATGGGGTTTCACACTCGACTTACTACTATCACATGTTGGGTCCCAATGGGTTGGGTTGTGATAAACACTACCCATACGTATCATCCTAGGTAATTATAGAACGATAATTTTTCATATTTATTAATAATTATGAATTATATTTTAATTTTACTTAGAAAATAAAGCTATGTTGGATAGCATACCTGACACACAATAATGAGTTTTTCCAAAATTATATGTTGCACACAAGACTGAGTTATACCAAAAAATATTATATTATTATTATTTTAAGTTCCAGTTATCATATAGCTGTTAGACTGGAATGAATGATTGTTATTAACTAAAATTTTAAAATTTGTTTTACACATGTTTATATAATGATTCATTGGTTATAAAATTAATTAGAAATGAAAATAAAAACCAATTAAATATAAAGGATGTGTATTTATGAAAAACTATGTAAGTGTGAATAATTGTGGTTATAAAATAATAATATCACTATTTTTGTATTATATTTATGAAATATAAATTAAATATTATGTTAAAAATTCATCTTATAAGTTTTGTAGACAAGATATAATAAGAAATTATATTTTATGAATAAAAGGTGTATTTTTCAAAAAGGGAATTTTTACTGCCTTTTATTGGAGAACCCTTTTTAAATATATTTGTCATATCTTTTATATGTTATATTGGAAAAAATATAATTATTCTTTGGAATAGGGACATCAAAATTTACTCTGGTAAAAAAATTTATTTTAATGAATAAATTCATATTTTAATTAATAGTGAAAAAATCATCAATTGAATTCAAATTGCCATTTTCATATAATTTATATATATTGATATATTATCATTTTATTTGGTTTTAAGTTACAAATAGATTTTGTTTTAATCATTTATTCCAATTTATTTCATTGGATGCCTTTTCAAATTAATATTAAAGAGAAAAAATATGTGAACTTTTGAACATTTTACTTAAAAACATGTTTTCTCGATCCATCAACGAGATTAGTGTTAAACCTAATTTAACCACGTGTATTAATTGAATTTTCAAAAATAAACATTCATGGTTGTAGTAATTATGAAAAATTTTATCCAATAGGATCAAAAAGAATTTGGTGAATAGTAACATTAGTATTTTATTTACTAGGATTAAAGGTAAATATGATAATTAAAAGTAAAATTAAAATTATAATATTATAAAATTACACTAACACAGGTTATAATATTATTGCATGATTTATTATCAACCATAACCATCCTTGGACCTAAATGGGATCTTTTTAATCCACTTGGGCTTGACGATGACATTTATAACATTTAAATTAAATTAAAGGAAAATATGTCATCAAAATATACCTTCTTACGAAATCAATTTTAATATGGTGTTATGTAAGTGATATATTTGACTATGAATATTACCCAAAAAAATTAATATTATTACATACATCATGGTAATTTATTTTTAATTTTTAGTAATTAAATAATTAAATTTGATTATGACACTAAGATGATATGGTAGTAGATTTATTTAAGAATGAATCAAATAAATGATATTAATAATATAAAAATAAATATAATTTGAAATAAATGTTTCTATCCAATAAAATTATGGATTATTATGACATTTTTATATTTTTTAAGTGTATTTTTTTCTATGTAATTATGTTGTAACAATATTTTAAAAAAGTTATCTAATGAATAGTGTCAAAATTGAGAAAATTCATATTTTTAAAATATAAAATATTAAATTAACTGATATAAAATGTATAAAAATCTTATATTTATTGAATAAGTTTATATTACTCTAAATATATCACTAATTACTCATTAATTAACCTTTTTTCGTGATTTTGTAATTATTTTAACTCTCAAAGTGTAAATTACTTGATAAAATGTTAAGAGTTAAAAGGGGTTAAAACAAAAAGATGAGGATTAAAAAATTACTCAAACTTTTATAAGTTTTATTAGAGGAATAAATTTACACCCATAATCATCCTATATTCTAACTAAATGTGTTTTTACCCATTTGTAATTGAAATTGGATTTATATTAATTTAATACCTTTTATAATTACCACAGTGCCCCGCCCACTCCTATAAAAAGGGACCCATTCCTCTATAATACCCACACTTCAAAAATCTTTTGGTTCATCCAATTTCTTCCCAAAAACATTTATATAATTTCTCTCGACATTCTTGTGGCCTTTTCTGTTGGAAAACCCTTCCTAGAGGTGTTAAGGTGTTATGAAAGGAGATCATCCAACGGAAAGGTAATGTTTTTATTTAAGTATTTCTATTTTATTTCTTCTTCCATTTCTATAAAATATTATTCAAACCTGATTAAAAAATAAATATAGTATCTTAAATATATTTATATGTTATTATGTTAATATTATTTCTGAAAACATCTCCACTTTTATTAAATAGGAAAAGAGTTAATCGTTCGGGCGTATGTGTGAACTATCACCTCCACAAACTGATCAATTTCAATTTCCATAACCATCTATCATGACTGGTTATACTAATTGAATTTTTGTTAATATTTTATATTTTAGGCATATTAATCATTAAAATATAGTAATAATATATACATTACATTCTTACTTTCAATTAGCATTAAAATGATGATGTCATTCATGCATGCATGTGAACAATCAACTCCATGAAGCGATGTGACTCGTTTTTATTCATTATATCACTTTTATGATAAATATAAGTTTACTTAAATTATTAATATGATATTAATGATGTTATTATAAATCTATAAATATTAAAAAACACTTACCGTCTTTCACAAATGATCAATGAAAAATGTAAAATTTTACTCATGCGTATGTACGACTTACTGTCTCCATGATTATAACTTTGTTCATTTTTCATGACCATAATTAATATAATGATTTAAAAGTATAATTTATGCATAAAACAGATAAGAATATAATTAATAATATTATTTAAATGATGTACTTTTTACCTTAGAGACTATTTACATCATAACAAATTCATTTTCAACACAATTACAAAATATTGACAAAAGGTCCTACATGAACTCAAATAATTGAATTTTTATTATAACTTGGTAATTAAGGATATAAAAGTAATAATAAATACTAAAAGTTTCTGAAAAAAGTATAAATTAACACTTTTTTATTATTTTATAAGAATAAGGAACATACAGGACGAATCAAACTCAAGGTAGGGGATTTCATCCCAATTTATATTCAATTGAGACTTATTTATTTTTATGCACCAATTCACTTTTTTATGGTGTATATACTTCCATTTGACATGTTATAGAATAAATTTACATATTCTAATGATATTATAATTTTTTAATGTTATTCATTAAATTTTTTTATTCAATTATTTATCAAGTGGTAATGGACTTTTTAACTCAGAATATCATTTTGATGTTTTGATAATTTATTCTTATATATATATATATTATGTACATGATTTTGAAATTGTTTTTATGAATATATTTTAATGGTCATAAATGTTTTAAAATGGGAAATTTTTGATTTCACTCAAATTTTTTAATAAAGGGATCCTTGTAAGCGAATTCATCTTAATATCCATTCATTGGTGCATATATTAATGTTATTCACCACCTTCTTTTATAATGTTTATAATCAACCCCTTTAAATTTTAATTCATCCCATGTTTTTAAAAATTAATATTTTTATGTGACTCATTTTACTTTCTTTAGAAAACAACAAAAGGAATGTTATTACCATATGCGGTTACAATGACTTCTCCTCCACCATAACTATTATTTGACATTTTTCTTCCTCTGTAAGCCGTAATGTCTTTTAAGAGGAAAAGAAATACCTTATTCCATTTTTGTTTGTTTTGGTATTGAAAATGGTTTGGAATGTGTATTTACTATTTCAATGTCTTTAAATTACATCTTGTGATTTATAATGAAACTTTATGAGTAGAATGTTGATAATTGAAATATTTTATGTGTTATGATTATATAATGGAACTTGGACATTTGAAAGGTGGTTATGTGATAAACCAATGATACGTGGTTACATGATAAACCAAATTTGTGTGGTTCCATTATAAACCATGGATGGGTCGTAACATTATATCCTCTAATTCATTGGGTATAGAAGTAATTATCATGGTTATTCCATTTGTAACAGTTATATGTGTGGAAGTCAATAGAATGGTTATTCTATTTAAGTATGATTATGTCCAAAGTTACCATTATAGGTTATATTTTTCCTTCAATGGGTTTTAAGGTAATATTATTATTACAAAAGGGTAATAAACGAGATTATGTTCATTGAAGTGTATTTAATACTTCTTAAAGGGGAAAATTATTAATTATGGATAAAGTATTCATGGTTTAAAAAATTTCACAAGACTAATAGTTTTCTTTCATTTTGAATCCCTTAGTATGATTTTTATGCTCATTAAAAGTTTTAAAATGTATTTCATAGGTCTTAAGATTAGTAATGACAAAGATAATTTAGTGATGAATGAATTGAGGATGTGTCTTGAAAATAAATCATGTTTTATTTTAAAAGTATTTCATTTTTTGAAAAAAAGATACTATTTGGAAGTGTCCACTTTTCATTATTATAGTTTTTTTATTTAATAATTATGGACTAATTATTATAAAACCCAAAACCTTAAAATATCCTCAATGTGAAGTAAATACAATTCTTTACTAAAACTCAATATTATGTAATGATTATGGTTAGAGCCTTATAGTTTGTATCATATGTCTGTTTAAATAACTTTAAATGATAGGGTTATATTTAAGAATAAGTTACATGTTATATATAACCACAATGGTTAGCATAATATAAATATACATAGTTGTTTTATATAAATTTTATGAGTTTTAGATAACATTAATAAGTATATCTGAGTATTTATCTTCCTTATAGGATAGTTTATGATGATTTAATTAATATAATAAAAATAACCTTTTTTGTTTTAGAAAATGGTTGGATCTAACATGAACCAATGTAATATTGGACATGAAGGAAAATGTGGTGATTCATTGAATAATTAAACAAATGAAATAGTATCTAAAAAGAGAACTATCATGGTTATTCCAAAACAAACTATTCGGAGTAATAATTGACAACTTAAACCTTGGTGATTTTTTTGATGCATCATATATCAGAGAAACAAATCCATGTATAATTTCAGGTATTAATGATCATAAAGGTAAGCATATTAATCAACATATGTGTCAAATATGTGGAAATAAACACCTAGTAAAGTTTTTTAAAGGGATGCTATGGATTTAGAGATGTGGAAATAAATTTCATAAATAAATAAACTTCCAAGGAAAAATGAATCATACAGTTGAATCTATAAAAGGGAAAGAATTTCATTCTATGTTATAAATTGAATGTTTCAATTGTGGAAAGTATTATCATTATGTAAATAGATATCCTATGAAAAATGTTCAAGAATAAGATCAGTATGAACCTAAAAATATGTGTTTGGAAATACCTAATTCCATTCCTATTGAAGATGAGGAAACTTAAAATGAGATATTTAATGTATGGATTATTTCTTAACTAATGTTTTGACATTATTGAAACTTATGACATGATTCACATTTTTGGTTGTAGGAAATAAGTACTAAGAAATAGATTGTAAAATAGGGTTAGGGGAAATTAATAATTTTTATTGATTAATAAGTATACATATAAGGGATTATAGAGTTATAATAGATATATAGATGATGAAATGTTAAAATGTATTAATTATCTCTTAATGATAGGATTACATTGAAAGAAATTTTCTAGTATGTGTATCCTTGAAGTCTATTATGTGAAAATGATATTCAAGTAAAAATTATCTATTCTTTTGTGGTCATAATTATAAAGTTATTAATAACCATTATTGTTTTTATGATCTTTACTTTGAGTTAATTATGGGATATTACATTTTGGGGTGAAAAATGAAAGGTATGAGATAAGTTTTGAGGTTAAAATATGTTGTGGTTATTTTTGAGAATTGTATATCATTTTGGGAATGTTATAAGAGTTATAATAATTATATAGTTTTAGAAAAAGTACCACCCATAGAAAGGGTGAAAACTCGTCACATCACAAAAGGCTATAAGAATTGAACCCACAGCTGAAGGGCAACAAGGATTTATCACCAACCACTAGCCTACATGAACTCCCTGGTTTGTAAGACTTTTTATTTCAAGATAAACAGAAATAAGAATAATTTTATTTTGGTAACTTATGTTATATTAAAAAGATATCCTTGGTATGGTCAATTATTTTAGGATTAAGTGATAAATGTTATTTTGGAAGATGTTCACAAGTTTTGGAACATTATATAATTACGATAAAATGAATAATATGTAATTTTATTTGAGGAGTAATGGTTTAATTTTATTTTTGAAGAATGTATGATTTTTAATTGTGGATTTATAGGGAATTATGTTATTTATAGGAATGGTTTACCTATTATGGAGAATATGAGATTAAGAAATTACTTATTGGTATGATACATTAAGAGAGAATTATGATATTTGGAGATAAATGTTAAAACTTATCCTGAAATACTACGTGATCATATAATTTTGAATTTTGGGTTTCAATAATAGTTTGAATTATATAATTAATTTTAAAGAAAGTTAATTCTTGAATGGTTTAAGTTCAACTTTTGTTATTACTATTTAATTGTGGAGATTAAAAGTAGTTTTTCATAATCCAATGCCTTATTATTTTTAGAGAATTATTTTATATTATCCTAAACATATTGGTTTTGGTTAATGTTTCTAGATAAGATAAATATTTAGTTAATCTGTTATAGATTGTGTGATTCTCTAGAAGATGAATCTAGTTATTCAAGCATGAAAAATACTTCTCAAATACACATCATTTAGAGAAAAATATGATTTATGGTAGAGATTGACAAAAGGATGAAACTCTACTTATCAAGTAAGTATATTTCCTTATGTTCTTATTATATATAGTAAACTAATTCCTTAACTTTATGAAAAGTATCTTAAAACCAAAACATTTTATGTTTACCTATTTTACTATGAAATCAATGACCATTTAAACCATCACAACTCTATGGTTTTATGACAGTTAACATTAACCTGATCATATTTTATATCACTCTCCATCAGGACATGATACTTTGTTTTTCTTAAATATCCTTGTTTTCCTACATGGAAACTTAGTATGTGTTATCTCAAGTGACCTTTGTACTTTATTTTATTTTTTATAAAGTGGTATTTTTATTAAATCTTTTTCCAATGTGGGATTTAATTAAAGTAATTATTAAAAGTAAAACCTTAGGTACCAAGGATAAATTTAATATTGAAAGGACACAATTTCCAAATGGGGGGAAGGATATAACATCGCAGGTAATTATAGTATAATATTTTTTTATATTTATTAAAAATTATAAATTAGATAGTAATTTTACTTTTAAAAGGATGGTATGATTGATTTCAAACCCAACAAACAATAATGGTTTTCTTCAAAATCATAAATTTCATAAAAGATTGAGTTTTATCAAAAAATAATATATTATTAATATTATTATTTTACGTTTTAGTTATCATGTAGACATTATAATAGTAGTAATTAACTATATTAACTAAATAATTTAAAAAGTTTTAAAACATGTTTATATAATGATTCATTGGATATAAAATAATGTATAATTGAAAATGAAACCCAATCCAATATGGAGGGTGAGTTTTTATGAAAAACTATTTAAGTGTGAATAATTGTGTTTATAAAATAATCAAATAAATATTTTGGTATTATATTAATAAAATATAAATTAAATGTTATGTTAAAATTCATCATACATGTTTTCTAGACATGATATAACAAAAATTCAATTTTATAAATAGAAAGATTATTTTTTAAAAGGCATTTAAATAGACTTTTGATTGTGAATCATTTTTAAATATATTTTCTGTCACTTTTACTTATTATATTTGAAAAAATAAACTTTTTATTTGTAATTAGAAAAAAAATTTACTTTGGTTGAATTGTTTCTATTTTTCTGATTAAATTTACATTTTATTGAATAGTAAAAATAATGTATTTTAATTCAAACTACATTTTCATCTAATTTATATATATTGTGATATTATTATTTTACATAGTTTTAAGGTATAATAAGATGAAATTTTTATTAGTTAATCCAATGTAGATCATTTGGTGCTTTTTCAAAATTAAAATTAAATAGAAAAACTATGTGAATTCTTGAACGTTTTACTTAAAAAACATTTCTTCTTGATCCATGAACGAGATTAGTTTTTATCCTAATTTCATAACTTATTTGAATTCAATTTTCAAAAATGGACATATATGGCTGTAATATGTATGAATTTATTTTTCCAATAAGATCAACATAATTATTTAGGAATAATAACTTTAGTATTTTATTGTCCAATATCAAAGGTAAATTGTGTATTTACATTTAAAATTAATATTATAATATAATTAAATTACCCTAACACTTGTATTAATCTTTTTTTTATGACTTATTATAAATAATTACCATATGTGGGCCAAAATTGGGTCTTTTGGAATCCACTTGGGTGTGATTATGACATTTTTAACATTTAATTTAAAGTAAAGGCAAATATGTCTTAAATATTTATACTCTTACTAAATAAATTATAAGGTGTTATGTAAATGATATCATCGACTATGATTAGTCCTTATATATATAAAAAATATTACCTAAATCATGGAAATTTATTTATTAGTTTTAGGAATTAAATAAAAACTTCAATTTTGACACAAAGATGATACAATAATAGATTTATTAAAGAAAGAATCATATAAAGAATATTAATAATAGTAAAATAAATATAATTTGAAATATTTTATGTCATACAATAATTTAATTTATTTATATGAAATTTTAGTATTGATTTAATGTATTTTCTTCTAAGGATTCATTTTTTATGATATTTTAAAAAATTCATGTAATGAATAGTCTCAAAATTTACATAATTCATATTTTTAAAATATAAAACAATTTATTAAATGATATAAAATTTATAAAAGTTTAATATTAGGCCCAAAAGTTGATATAAATCTATTAATTACATTAATTAATCATTCATTGGATGTTTGTCATGATTTCGAAATAATTTTAACCCTCTAAGTGTGAATTACTTGATAAAATTGTAAGAGTTAAAAGGGGCCAAAACAAAAAGAGAAGGAAGAAAACAGTCAAACATGAATAATTTTTATTGGATGGTAATATTTCTACCCATACTCTTTGTATATTGAAGAAATGAGTTTCTACCCATTTTGAATAGTAATTGAATTTATATTAATTTAATACATGTAATAATTTGAAAGGTGCCCCACCCATCTTCTATAAGAAGGCACTCATTCCTATATGTTAATAAAACTTCCAAAAACAATTGTTTTGGACAATATCTACCAAAAACACTTCCTAGATTCCCTCCCCACATTACTGTGGACTTATTTTAGGAATAACACACATTAAAGAAGGGTTAAGGTGGTAAGAAAGGTGATCATTCAAAGGAAAGGTAATGTTTTTATTTTAGTATTTCTATATTATTTTGTTTTCCATTTACTTAAAATATTCTACATCTATGATGAAATAGTAACTAAAGTATCCTAAATATAATTATATGTTATTATTTTAATATCATAACCAAAATCCATCTCCACTTCCACTAAATTGGAAAATACTTACTCGTTCATACGTACATGTGAACTATCTCCTCCACGAATTGATCTAATAAGTTTTCCATAAATATCTCTCATGACTAGTTATAATACTATAATTAATTTTCATACGTGATATTCATGAAATATTAATCATTATAAGATAATAATATATCAATTATGTTCTTACATTCCCCGTGCATAAAAATTATAATATCGTTCATGTGTACGTGTGAATTATCACCTCCACGAAGCGATGTGACTCATTATTATTCAGTATATCACATGTATGATATATATATATATAAGTATATTAAAATGATTAATTTGATATTAATAATTTTATTATCATTATTTAATGATAAAAGAATAATTACCTTCTTTCCATAATGATCATTGAAAAATTTAAAATGTTTCTCTTGTGTAGTAAGGCTTATCGTCTACATGATTATAACATTGTTCATTTTTCATATCCATACATAATGGATTAATTTAAAATTATAATTTTTGTATAAATATGATAATAATATAATCAATATTATTCTTAAGATGATGTACTTTGGACCTCATGTACTATTGATATCATACCACATACATTTTCTTCTCAATTACCAAATATCAACAAAACATCTGACATGAACTCAAATAATTAAAAAAGGATTACAACAAGGAAATTACTGATATAAAATGAATAATAAATATTAAAACGTTCTTAATAAATTATAAATAAATGTGTTTTTATTATTTATGATGAACCAGGAACATACGTGACAAATCAAACTCAAGGTAACCGATTTCATCTCAATTTGCATTCCGTTGAGACTTATTTGTTATTATACACCATTTAATTTTTATATGTTGTATATAAGTCACTATGAAATATTATATCATGAATCTACTTATTCACATGATATTATAAGTTTGGTTTCATTTTATTCTTTGATTATTTTTATTCCAGTATTTTTCAAATGGTAAGGGACTTCTTAACTCAAAACATCATTTTAATGTTTTGATGTTTTATTCTTATAAATATTTATATTTTCTGTCCATGTTTTCAAAACGGTTGTTATGAATGTATTTCTATGTAAATTAATGTTATAAATTGGCAACATTTGAATTTCTCTCAAATGTTTTCATGAAGGGGTCCTTATAAGGGTTTTCTACTCAATATCCTTTCATTGGGGAATATTTTGATGTTATACACCACCATCTTTTAAAAGGTATAAAATCAACCACTTTTAATTTTAATTAATTCCATGTTTATAAAAAGGAATTTTTATATGAAGTATTTTACTTTCTTTACAAAATGACAAAATAAATGTGTTTTTTTACAAATGTAGCTACAATGACTTCTCTACCGCCATAACCATTTTTTAAAATTTGGCTTCCACTATAATCCTTAACGTTTTTAAAAGGAAAATGAATAACTTTTTCCTTTTTTTGGGAGTTTTGGTACTGAAAATGGTTTTGAAAGTTTATTGACTATTTCAATATCTTGAAATTATTTCTTGTGATTACAAATGAAATTTTATGAGTGAAATGTTGATAATTGCGATCCTTTATGTGTTATGATTATATAATAGTTATTGGATATTTGATGGTTGATTACATGATGAATTAAATATTATTGGTTAATTGATAGAACTAATATGGGTGGTTTTGTGATAAACCAATGATGGATAGTAATGTTACGATATCCATTACATTGGTTATGAAAGTCAGCAGTATGGCTATTCCATTTGTAAGAGTGATATGTGTGGAAGTCAACCATATGTTTATTCCATTTAAGTATGATTATACCCCATGTTACCTTTATATGCTATATTTTAGTTTTTATAGGTTTTAAGGTAATATTTTGATTACAAAAAGGGTAAGAAATTATCTTATATTAAATTAAGTGTATTTAATACATCATAAATATAAAAATAATTACATTATGATAATGTATTAATGGTTTAAATGTTTTGAAAGACTGATAATTTTTATTATTTTTTACTCCCTTACTGAGATCTTTATGCTCATCTCAATTTGTGAAATATTTTTTAGAATATTTAAATAAGAATATTTTCATGGATGGGATCAAGGAAATTTTATGAAGTTTGAACATGAAATGAAACAATGTTTCTTTTTAAATGTTTTTTGTTTAATGAAAAAAAATGATAGTGAGTAGAAGTGTCTAATCTATAATATTTTTGTTGTTATGTGTGATTTATGGCCTAATTTACTAGATCTATGAACCTAAAAAGATCCTCAATGTGATTAAATGTCAAATTATTAACATAGATCAAGATTATGTAATGTTTAAGGATGGGGCCTTATACCATATGTCTGGTATTATAACTCAATTCATCACATCCCATACAAAATATACCAACAATAACAATTATCATACTATATATGGATATATATATGTGTGTAAAAATAATTTTAATCCATAATATCCCCCAATATACATACAAGGGAAATGGTAACCACAATTCATACCAACAAATTGAACTACCAGGAGAAGAAAGTGGGGGCCAAACATGGTATTTAGCAACCACTTCCATTCGAACCTAGTCATTTGTGAAAAAACCTTCCAAGATTCTACTGGCTGTCAATTTCATATAGGCTCTCGAACTCCTCTACTCTCATA
Source organism: Viscum album (assembly GCA_963277665.1). Taxonomy (NCBI): domain Eukaryota; kingdom Viridiplantae; phylum Streptophyta; class Magnoliopsida; order Santalales; family Viscaceae; genus Viscum; species Viscum album. The sequence goes on from OY728135.1 coordinate 1,682,425,520, forward strand.
GGATCACTTTTTGATTCTCAATAATCTGAATGAATCATTTTGGTAAATGTAACAATATTATAGATATAAAATCATCAATTAAACCTTGTTCTACATTTTACTCCTTATATATACTCTTATCCACTATCTTGGATCAATATATCTAATCTATTATAGGTATTTATTTGGTAAATTATGTGAATCATCATGAGATATTGTTAGATAAATTTAAAAGAATGTGTTGTGATCCAAGAACTAGAAGTTCTTAGTTTTTTTGGTCATCCACTGAGAAGTTTTGGGATTCTATACCATGTCCACTATTTATAGTACATGATTTATTATCATGATTAAAATCTCATTTTCTTTCTTAATAAATCCATATAATATTTTTTAAGGAAGTACTTTTTATATTTGTATTAGGAAACGTGTATTTTTAGATAGATTTTATAAAACATCATATATTTATATTTTGGAAGTGATTTTTTCAAAATTGAAGGGATGATTTTATTAAAGAATAATATTTGCTGATTTTTTTAAAATATATCAATATTTTTTGTGGAATTATTTTTAATGGATGATATTCTTGGAAACCAAGGTAAAATGTTTTCATATTTCATTTCATAAGGAATTATTGAAATTGAGATTATTATTGATGCCAAATGTGTAATGTCATGTGGGACTTACCACCTTGTGAATTCATTGTGAAGGATGAGATACCAATAATTTGTATAGAACTATCATCAGTGATATATATGTCTGTGTGGAAGAGATATATGGATGGGTGTAAAAAGAATAATGTAATGGAATGATAAATTGATTTAGATAAATTTGATTTTATTAAACTGTGTTTCTTATGATAAACTAATTTTTTTTTCTCTCCCTCTATTTATTTATTAAAAAAATTATAAAATTATGCTTCATAAAATGTTTTAACATGTTATTTTTCTAGTGGTTTATTTTTGGAATTATATGGGGAATGCCTATGGAGTGATATACTACCCCCTTTCATGGGATATTTTCTAAAATTATATATATTTTATACTAGGAATCATTAAATGGGAAGGTATCGTACTTAAATATTTATTCATCTTGATACCACTTGGAATGAAACATGGAGTTGGAACTTGGAGTTAGTTCAAGAGATTCTTAGGATGATTTTACTTTATTTTTAGGTTGTTATGGAATATTTTTTCCACTTTTATTATTTTATATTATTCTCATTGTTACTCTGATACTATTTCAATTTTATATTTACCCTTTAGTTTTATTGTTTATAATTATGTATAATATACACATTAATGGTTTTTATATCTTATTTTAATAGGATTATTTGGTTCTTAGTGAAAATCATACCTGAATATTCCCTTATTCCACTAACATTTATTATCATCCTTTGGTGTCCTAGGGTTGTCACCTAAGGTTAGTAACACTTGATCTCTTCTCATGACAATTAGTTTGGGTGGGATTGTTTACGTAGTATTATTCAGGGTTGGTCTATATATTTTATTGGGATAGTATCAAGGAGGTATGAATGTGGGAACTTGAAATGTATAGAATAAAATGACGTATCAAACCATTATATTTTAAACTACATCTTACCGAGGTAATACAAGTACTAAATGCGTTGTATTACATTTCTAGGTGTGTGTTCATTTCATCAATGAGGTTCTATAAAATGAATATTTCATATCATGATTTAATAGCGAGACAAACAACTTGGATTTTATTATTAATTTTGAGTTTTATGTTTTTTGAAAATGGTTTAAATATTTATTTAAATGACAATTAAAATTATTATTTTTTATAGTGATTTGTAATTTTCAAAGAGTTCAATTCTAGTCAGTCAAAAATAAATGGAATTTTTTATCTGGTTAAGAGAATACAACTACGAAGAAACTATAGAACATGAATTAAATAATCTATGGAATGTTTGGTTCCACCTGATCCATATGTGAACCAACACCTTGTCCAAATACGCTTTTATGATTTTCAGGCTATTGATAGAGGAAATGGGAATGATGAACCCTAAAAAGTAGATTACCCTATATAATATAAAAAAAATCCACACATCTCTCAAGGGGATATTGATAATTTAAATTACAGAAGTGTGACTTAATATAATGAATTAAAACCATGATTTCTTGACTATACTAACCAAGATGAATGTTATGTTAGCTACTTATATGTTGGATCATATTTCATGTAATTGATGTGATTTATACGACCAAGATTAATTTTTACCAAGGATTTACATGACATGCCTTTGAATATGACTTCATCAAAATTTATATCCTCATACATTCATGATCCCAAGAACAACTGATTTATTTAGCCTAGAGTGGGAAAATCTATAGATAATTTAGTATTTGGATATGTTCATGAAGATAATTATTTCTTACTAAGAAGTTATTTCTAGTGACAACTTAAAGGAACTAATTTTTTAGTTTGGTATATGCATAGAAACTATCTATAGGTTAGCAGTTATTTATATTATTGAATGTAAAAATATAGTAAATAGAGTGATAGTTGTAGAAAGGGATATCTTTGGTCATACGACAGGAGGAAGAATATTTATCTCCAAGGGAAGAGGTGTGGAACTCTAATATTGGGAACAAGAGGAAGAGTGAAACCTATTTCCAAGGTTGTGGAGAATCATAAAATCTATTAATAGGATCCCTAATCATTGCACCATTTTTAATACCATGTATGGATATTTCTAATTTGGATAATTTGAGTATATGAAGTGGGATTTCAAAAAACATCCTAAATAATATCACAGTTATAATAATGGCACCCATCCGTTCTCTTAATAACACCTCATTGAGCCTTCAAGATCAACCAAACTGTTCGAAATTATATTTAAAACATCATTATAAATACTCAAGAGTTTTTTACTTTCAACAAAGTCCCACCCTAGGATCCTTAAAAGGATATCTTAAATATTTCTTTTAATGAAAAGGTAATGGCTTTAAAAAATCACTTTCTATTTGCATATCATTTTACCTCCTGTAATTATGTGGTATTTATGATAAAATAATAACTTGAGTATCCTAGATTTACATAAATTTTATTATAATCATTAAAGCACCACTATCCATTATCCTACCAATCAAATGGTAAGTGAATGTATCACTCATGTATATATATGGTTTATCATCTCCACATAGTGATACAACTAATATTCCATCACCATTTTATATGGATGGGTATTATGATGGATTTAGTTTTTATAAATATTTTATATTAAATAATTATTTTTTTGGTAATTATAATATCATATATATTTTCTTACCTTCGAATATATTAGAAAACGAAAACGTCTCCCACGTGTACATATAGAATACCACCTCCACGAAGTACCATGATTCGTTTCTATTTTTCATTGATGGTAATAAGGATGTGTTTAAAGAATATATATTATTTATAGTAATTATAAATGATTATTTAATGTTGAATTATTTTATACCTTTCCTCTATTACATCCTTTGAAAAATGAAAATAGCATTCTTGCATACATTCGACCTACCATCTCCATGAATGGCGTAATTGATTTTTACATGAATGAATCTAAATATAAATATAATATTATTAATATATATTATATAAATATCATAGTTAAAATTATTAAGATGATAGAACCATGATCAATGTACAATGACCAGATCTACTAAAACAAAACTCTTATGAAAAACAAAATAATTAACACTTGGAAATGATGATTTTAAAAAGGAATTGTTAATAAATTTGAGTTAAAATGTTAAAAAGGGTTTTTTATGATATTATAATTATGTACACGATTCTTTTATATAATTATAATAAATATAAATTTATTATATAGGAGATTAGATCACTTTTGGAGAATGTGGAACTCAAGGTTTTGGGTTTATCATCTCAAATTGTCTTTTTTGAAACATAAGTTATGTTATTATATTATCTTCCATTATGTTGTTTATATACACCCCCTTTTAGATTATATATCTTGAATATTATTATTTTAAAAATAATAATTATTATTTTTCCAAGGCTTATGAATCAAAATTCTCTAATACGGTAATGGATTTATATAATAATCTCACTGTTTATCAAGATTGTTTATGATTAAGTATATGATGATGAAATTTTATGATATACCTCTCAAGGAAAAAATTAATTTTATTCTCCTATATTTACTTCTAGAGAAATTTTTTAGCTTTTTTCCCTCAATTTTATAATCACAGTATACTAAAAGAATATTTTAAAGAAAACTGAATTCATTTCTCTATTTGGTGAAAATAATTTTTTCTTCTATCTTCGTGTTTTATTTAAAATATTTTCATTAATTTTTTCATTAATCTCATTGGATATTTATGAATTAATTTTTAACTATGTTTTACTTTTTACAATGAATTGTCAAAAGAATCATATGTTATTTTTACAAATGTGGTACTTTTTAACTTTGTTACTAAAATTTCAATAGAATGTATTCATTTAACTTATAGGGAATAAAAAATTACATTAGCATAACCACATAATTTTTTGAAGTATAAAATAAATGATTTAGTGGTTTTTTTTCAAAAAATATGTTTCTCATAATATTTTTGGATTTTTTTTAATTTAAAAGAAGTGATTTAAAAATGGCTTTATACATTCATAAAGAATAAATTTTTAATATCTTTTTGTGATATTTTTTTCATCAATGAAATAATAATTGATGATATGGATTTATCATAAATCAGTTTTCTCTTTCCATTTTATATACCTATTTGATTCTCTCTTCCATTGATGGGGTAATACATTCCACAAATTCATTTATCAAATTTATTCATTAAATTAAATATCCAATAAAGGGGAACATTTAATTCTTTAATCATTTTGCATAGTGGTTAATTAATGTTTTTATTCTTTATTATACAGATTATTTTGATATCTATAATTTTTTAATCAAATATGAACATCTATAATATTTAGTTCCTTATTCTAATAGGAAAATTTATGAAGTCTCCTTTTATTATGATATGGTGAATGATTATGAAAACTATTTTTTTCCATGGTCAATTATTATGATTATTCCTTATGATTGATTAAATTTTGGGGAACACATAATAATGGTCATTTTATGATGGGTGTTCCTAGATTTTTATCAAATGAATTGAGTGTATTATGATACATTATATCCTGTATTAGGGTGTAAAACAAATCTTTGATGGGTCTCTTTACACCTTGTGGCTTTATCTTGGAATTTATACTTTACTTTTTCTTAGGTCATATTTTGTGTTTTTTCACGATTATTATGTTTCTATGATCTTAAGATAACATGTTCATTATTTTATTCTCTCATGGACCATGTTCTATGAAGAATTTATTATTAATGTTTCATGAATGTCTATGATATATTCCATGAATCAAGATTGTGATTTATGATACACAGTATATGGTTTTATAGTGTTAATGTCATGTTTTAATACACAGATATACATGTTATGTTTGTGTGGTCATTTATATCCCCTTTTTTACCCTTAATGAGTGGTAGATGTCACCCTTTCTTATGATTCCATCCCCCTAGGTCATGAGGGAAGTTATTATGTATTATTTTCATAACAATGGTTCTATTATGAAGAACACATTGAGAGATCATGTGGTTCATTTAGAAAACACTCTTTTATGCATATATGTTTCCAGATACATTATACCTATAATATTATAGAACAGATTATGATGTTATTTAATAAATATTCATCTAATTATATGCAATATTTATGCTATAATTGTATGGGTCACTATAGTCGATATCCGAACCAGATTTAGTAATCCTTTAGAATCTATGATGATAAATCCTTAGTGAAGACCCTTATTATAATGTTATGAATTTCATAACTTATTTAGTTTTTTTAAATAATGGAGTTTGATTTTTCTTTTAAATAATCAATATCCCAAAACAACAAGTTTACTTTTCATGGGAATATATGTCTCTATGGGTATTAACCCCAAAATGAGTTGGATTAATATATATTGGTCAAGATTCTACTACACAGGGAGTGTTCAGTAACCCTATACCTTGTTTGACACTCTGGGGTACTTTTTTTAATGAAACAAAATTAAAAATAACATATTCTAATATATTTATACTATACTACACTTAATTTAATTCTTTATCATCTTTTTAGTTTATTGCTTAAGAGATTTGGGTACTAAAACATACATATCAAGAACATATTTTACATTGTCGACACTTCTATTCAGTATACAATTTTCCCTTAATATAAAATGTTAAAAATTATTTATTTTCTAGAAAAATATTCAATAATTTCAACATACCTTCTTCATTTACCATATAATTCCATTAACCCTTGGAAAAACATTTTAAAAACATGGTATGAGATTAAAATGTTTTGTAAGAGATATAAAAAGTAAAAAATCATTATTCTACAGAAAAACCATAAAACCCATAAAATACATAGCTTTGAAATTTTTTTCTTTTAGTTTATTGAATAAATAAATTCCATATAAATAACAAAGAATTTTATGCTCAAGGAAAAACATTTATACCCATATCATGTAATTGGAAAAACCTTTTTAGATAACTTAAAATACCATATTCATAGAACACATATTGAACCCTTACAATTTTAATAATATTTGAATAAATTATAGTATAATTCATTAGATATCATTTTCATTACACAATTTATTTGATAGTTATAATATAGATTACCCTTCATATAAGATTTATTAGGCTCTCCCATTTTTTTGATGAGTTGTAATGGGGCTAAACCCATTGTATAAGTTATATATAAGAATCTCGTGAGATATAATGGGTCCCAACCCATCATATAATCTATTTCGAGCTCACCTATTTTATATATATAATTTTCACACACTAAATCATGTATATATAATTCTAGTATGGTAATTTTCATCAAAAATAACTTGAAACTTATATTATACTAGTGCGAAAAATACATTCAATTATTAAAATACCATTTTCATATCAAACCATTTTTCAATACCTTGATTCCTATAAAAAGGGAAGGATATTTTTTCATTCAATATAACATTAGAAATTTTATAATAATCCAATATTCAAAAAAAATTGTTATTATGTACAGAAAAATCAATATTTTCATAAATGTTAAAATGGAACATTCATGTTTTATTTGGTAAAGAAATTCTAATATTTAGTAGAAAGATTACTTTCTGAAACCCTTTGAAAGTAAATAGAAAAAAAATTCCCATTATATTTATCTCAGGTCTATAGAAATAAATTCAAAAAATAATATTAAAAAATGTTCTTAAAAGTAAAATATATTAAAACATTTTAGACAATGGTTTAAGTTAAAGTATCCCTTACCATGAGTTTGAATCACCACGTATGTTTGTTGTATTCTTGAATAGAAAAAATATGTTAATATATTAAATAATGTAATTATTTTTTTATTTTAATTATTCATTTTTTAAAATTATTATTATTTTATATAAAATTGCTAAATAAATGGAGTTCAACCAGTATATTTTGATGATATTCAGTTAATATGTCAAAACTGACTGTGGTAGTTTGAATACAGTCAATGTGGTCATTATGAAATTATCTCTAGAATTAAAAACATGAAATTATTATCATTTTTATACATTAATTAAACTTTTAAACCCAGTTATGTATTATATTTATATAAAATGAACTGTGAAACAATCATAGAGATGGAAGGTTGTACATACATACGTGTAACGTTATAATTTTTCAATGATCAATTCAAAATAAGGAAATTATTATTTTATATTAACATATTTATAATAATATAATAATTACAATATTAAATATATAAATATTCAAATATATAACCTCCATGTGATGTGGTGATGAAAAATGGATCATATCACTTTGCGGTGGAGGTAGTCCACATGCAGGCACGAATGATGTTATAATTTTTCATTGAATTGAAAGGTAATAATGTAAATGATATATTATTTTTTAATAATACTAAACATTTAAATAATAACATATATTATTATTAATTCTATCTTTATAACCATTCATGATATGCGGTGATGAAAAAACAATTACATTAGCTTGTGAGGTAGTAGTCTTCCATACACATGAATGATGGATTCATTTTCATTCGATGAATGTTAGAGACAGATATATGATATTAAATCAATATAATATCATCTAATTATGAAGAGGATATTGATGTTATTATATCATTATGGTTGAATAGTATTTTATAGAGGCGGAAGAAGGAATAAAATGAAAATGCTCAATTAAGTACTATGCCTCTTCTTCATACAACCTCGTTTTTTGAACACCTTAAACCCTTTAAGGTTGGAAATCTACCCAAAATAATACCACTATAATATAGGGAGGAAAATTAGAAATGTATTTGGTATTTTTTTGTTTAATTAAAATATTTATTAATTTTTTAGGAAATTAAATAAAGGGGTTTCTTTTTATAAGATTGGGGAGGCATTGTAACATCACCGTTACTGTAGAATTACTATTCACAGAGGGGTCCTCTGGGCTAAAAAATTGGCTTTCAGGCCTTGTTTTCAGGACACTTGGCCTTGGGACTTTGGGCTATGTAATGGGTATCCCTCTACCCACACTAAAGAGGTCTTTTATTTAAATAATAAATTGAGGCTTCAACCCCAACCTTTAAAAAACTATCATAAAATATCAATAATGTAAATTTCATAACTATTCAATTACATTGACTTTTATAACATTAGGGAAAAAACTAATTTTGAATAAAATATAAAAAAAATTATAAAAAATGTTAATTTTTACTTAATTTTCATGGATCACCTTAATTCTATGGAATTATTCTCATTTTAATATTTTAAATATCAATTTTTTCCTATTAATAGAATAATTGTCACGTTAGTGTTTTATAATATTTTATGGTAATTATTTCATTACAAAAACTTTTAAAAAATTACCCTAATGATGATAACTAATTTATATTTAAATATAATAATTAGAACCAAATATATCATATGTTTATTCGCAAGTTAAAATTTTTAATGTTATTATAAATTAGAGTGTGATATTTTTTACTTTTATTTAATCAAATATTAAAAAATTTCATAATCTCGCCCAGATGAAAAAAAAGGTTATATGACCGAATATAGTATGAATATGGGTGAAATTTACTAATCCTTAAAAATTATGGAATTTATTATGGTCATTTTATAGTATATATAATTTTGTTTTTAACTTTAATAATCATATTTCTTCTTTACAATTGTAACAAAAATTTCAAATGTTATTATTTACCTTGACAAAAAACATATAATTTACCAATTTACAATATTTTGAAATCATGATTCAAAATAGGAAATAAATTATTCAATATTAATAAAAAAATTATTGTCACAGTATAATTTAAAATCTTACCTAAAAAACATGGTGGAAGACATATTTTTATAAAAATATCTTTTTAAATATAAAATATTTGTGTACTAAATTAAATTATAAAATTTATTTTGAAAATAAAATTTTTATTATTTAAAATAAAAATAAACTAAGTAAAATTTAAAATTAATCCAAATTATATTTTTACTTTTAAAAACTTTCAAATAAATTTCTCTTTTCAATAAAAATAACTATTTTCCCTATTCCTTATAAAATTATACTTTTTAGAAAATTCTAAAAAAATCACCATAACATAATTTAAATATTTTTATTTAAAAATTAATTTCAATTTACCTCTTAAATTTTATAAATGTATCCTAATAATTAATTATTATATTTTTATTTATTAGAACTATTTTATATATTTTGAAAATTATTTAATATTATTCAATCCTTCCAATTTAATGCCTATGTTATAACGATCCCATTTAAATAAGAATATTTTGTGGCTAATTTATTATAAGTGTTATGTATTTTTAATATTATAAAATCATATTATTTGTTTAAAAATAATGGGAAATTTCATTCATTACCGTTATTATAAAATTTTCCTCATAATTTGAACTTAATCTGAGAAATCAATTTTTGAAATTTAAAACTACCTTTGTTGAAATCCCACATCCTAAAAAGGGTTAATTAAACTTTCTCTTGAAATGAGACAAAGGGAAATATAAAAACCATCTCAAGTAAAAATCAACTATGATTCAAGATTGGAAAATATTATGGGGAAGTGAAAATATAACCCTAGAATAAAATCATATTATCAAAATAATATTAGACATTAAAAGAGAACATTGATCGCTAGAAAGTGAATGATCACTAGAAAGTTAATGATTGAAAAACCATAAACAAAATATTTGTGAAAAATAAAATTGATTTGTTAAAGAAGAATGCAATAGGAAAACATTTTTTATTTTTTGATATTTTCTTCGCGATTTGAAAAATTATTTTCCTATTTATAAGAAATCAAAAGGATATATAAATACTTGAAATGTATAATTTCATCCATTAATCAATTTCAACACAATATCTTCATTTTCTCAAAATTATGAGTATCCAAGACGAATTTTTTTATTCATTAGAAAAATTATTTTAAAACATATCACATAATCCAAAAAAAGATATTATGATATTTATATAATCATTATATGTAAAAATGTTAAAAAATAGTAAGATAATTCCCAAAAATAATAAAACCTCATACAAATAAATTCAACATAAACCTCTAAACACTCCATAATAACACAAAATTATCTAATTAGATCTACATTAAAAATTATTCAAAATATTACCAACCATGATTTAAACACAAAAATTAAAAAGGAGTTGATCACATATTCTTCAAAAATTAATTATACATTAGTCCCTAAAACACATTAATTACTGTTATTGCCTTTTAAAAAAACTGCATATAACATCATCATATAATATTCAAGATATGCTAATAATTTCCATAAATTAATTTAATCTTAATAATTCCACATTAGAATCATATATTATTTTAAAATATAATCAACCATTATTTCTCAAATAAACTCCGCATATAATTTTTTACCTCATTGATATAACATTCCCAAAAATTAAAGTGGTAATCTTATGAATTAAAATTAATGGCATATTCATCAAATCACTTTTCAATACCATGTTTATCTATATTATAAAATATTTTCTCCAAAATTTTAATAACACTTAATTAACTCAATAGTAGAGGTCATATAATACCGAAATTTAAAGAATAAATTTAAACATATTTATGACATATTTAAGAGAATTATTCCTCATATGATACTTCATGTTAATACTAATAGTCACATATACCTTAAATTTCAACCAAAACTCAATAAATATATTCTAATGTTTTCCCATTACAGAAAAACTCAAAAAAGGGTTTATAACCCTTTTAATTTATGATCGCCCTTAAATATACTTCTATATCATAAATCATCAATCCTTTTTGAAGACATCTTAATAAGTAGATGTTATTTTATAACCATTATTTTCTATATTATTATTTAATACTTCATGAATAAAAATATGAATCCTCTCTTAAGAATGAAAATAATAGGACATAATCTAAAATATAATCCATTCTTCTCATATGACATTTTAATTTTATTCTACAAAAATAATAGTAGAATTAAACATTACTAAACAATCATTTTTATGGTCTTTCTAAACCTATTATTTATCCTTCCCACAATGGTATTCATTTTCATAATACCCATACTACCTTAATTTAAAACATTCATTGGATTCCTTCAATATAACTTTATTCCTCTTTATGGTATTAACTGAATACATCTTTTTTCCCAGGAATATTATCTCATTATTCCCTCCATTACCACATAAAAATATTCCCATTATATTATTATAGTTTCCTCAGTGCTTGTTCCATTGTATTCTCACATAAGACCATGATAATTTTATCCTTTATGATCTTTATCACTATAAATTCAATAGATCTTAACTTATATCTTATTTTATGAGTTGTATAACTCACCTAAGTTGATGTAATTATTCATAAACTTTTATAAATATTTGAGAACAACCATATGAGTTTTTACTATATATCTTATTCCATTAATTTTCTCATTTAGATAAGAACTGCATTTTCCATCACATCCATAATTAACTTGGTTCCATATACATCTATCAATTTACTAATAAATTAAATACTAAATGTTGTTATATCAATTCTAATAACCCATCATATGAGGATGATTAACACTATTATATCTTTTTCCTTGTTAACTTTAACTCTATCGATTTGTCTAAAACAATTATAATTAATCCAAATAGACTTACTATTATGGTTATAAAGTGCATTAAATTTACGCCAAAATATTATTGTAATTTATAATTTTATCTAAAACCTCCAATGATACCATCTATAATGATTAAAACTTAAAAGATGCATATTATACTGTCATTAGACTAGGTTTAACTTACTTTTATTCTTGATGATGATTCTGTTTTATTATTTTATATAATTAGAAAATAAATCATATATTAAAAAACAAATTTCAAAAATGTGTAATTTTCTATAAAATATCAATTTTCACAAAATATATAACTTTTAAAACAAATCATGATTTTTTTCATGACAAATTTTCATGACATCAAACATGACATCTTCTTTTTGCATAACCATACATAACCCATATGATTTTTTTTAAATGTGGCATGAGAAAAATAATCTTACTAAGGGATATAAAAATAATAATAAATACATTAGTCTAGTTAAAAACATAAAATACACACCTTTAGGACATTTTTCTTTCATTGTATTAAATAAATCACTTACAAATTAAAAACACACACCTTTTTTCTCAAGGAAAAAAATTGAAAATTATATAGATCACTTAGAGAATACTTTTTAGGTAACCTAGAATGTAAAATTAATTTAACCCTTATATAAACCTTAAAAATTGATTAAGATATGGAAGAACTCTGATAATATTCTATGAAATACATAATCATTACCCAATGTGTTGGAGATATATAACGAGGCTCACCCTTCATATAAGTTATATCTGTCTCACCCATCTCATGAAAAATAATGGAGATAAACCCATTGTATAAGGTATATTAGGCTCACCCATTTTTCATAAATAATTACCATGTACTTTAAAATTAATAAAAAATTATTCTTGTACATTTTCATCATAAAATCTGTGAAAAATAGTTTTAAACTCGTTTTCAAAACACTTTTGGTTATGAAAATACCCTTTTATTTTAAAACAAATTTTTAATACAAAAATACTCTGAAAAATGGAAATATGGTTTTTATTTAAATAGATCACGTTTTACAAAAAATATATTATGGTTCCCCATGCAATAATGGATGTGAAATATAGAATCCTTATAATTTGGGATCATCACACCCTTCTAGGAGGAATTATTTGATATTCCTTGACTCTCATATATATTTAAAATATGTTCATGAATCTCTTAAAATGAGGATATGAGATTTGTTACCCTAATAAAATGTTCAGGTGATGAATCCTTCTATGATTAGAGTAGTTTATATAGATGACACAATCACTATTTATCAAATTTTCTCCATAATTCTTCCATTTTTTCTTATCATTGGGTAACTGATTATATTTTGACACCATATTACTAGGAACTCTGGACATTACTATTGTCTTGGGTGGTGATTGGTGATTTAATGATGGGATAGAACATTCATGAGGTGTCCTACGTACCTTGTGTTTAACCATAATAAAAACATATTTATATAATTTAATTCCATGCAATAAAGTTTAAATTCTTGTGAATAGATCACATATGATGGTACAGAGGAACCAATTTGGGATATTGATCTTTATAAATGAATCTTACGCATCCTTCTTATAACAAAAATAAATGTCACTTATATTTTATCCACCTTTAACTCGGTGATGGGTGGTGATAAATAATTAATGATAGTGAGGGTTATTTCCCAAGATCATACCAATATGGGATTGAATTCTGTATATACACCTAGATGTATACACTTGTGTGGGGGAAATCATATCATGACACTAAATAAGGGTTACACAATGTGGATTCCCAAGAGATGGGATATTTATGATATGGTTGATATGATCATTCAAAATACATATGACCATGTGAGTCATGATCAGTGTGAGAAACAAGGGATAATAAGAAATCAGATTATCTTCATATAGATATGATACTAATAAACTTGGGTGTCCCTAATGGGGTGCTTTATATGGTTCTTGAGTCTTAGGGATGCATCCTTCTTATTCTAATTTTAACAGGAATAAGAGTCCGCAAAAAAATTTCTCAATCCAATGATGAATGAAGAAGAATGATAAACCCATAGGGTAATTTGGGACCCATGGGTTGTAGTATTTCTAATATGGAGGAACTTATACCAATGTTGATTCATGGTTTAGGGTTCATGTGGTTTTAGGTAACATTCCCAAGTACTCTTACTATACAAGTCAAACAACTCTAAGGGATTCTGTCTGACATTCTCAGAGTGTCTACCTAAAATGTGTTGAGTGTCTTCCTAACATGTATTTGTTGTTAGATTGACATTCATATGTATGTCTCAAGGTTATTTTTGATATCAAATCTGACAGGTTAATAGAATTTTCCATGATAATGAGAACATCTCTAAGGTGAATATCATGGTCAAATTATACTTGTCTAAGTCCTTAAGCATGATCGAGGATGCTTTTAGGAGGGATGCCTCATTATCTAGATGAATTACCTAGGTATTAATCGCATGAATGATTCATACACATCTAAGAGAGTCATGTTTTCAAGACGAATATGTTTAGTGTATGTCATGTGACTTGTATTATATATACTAAAGAATTTTTATGACTTAGATAACATGTATGGTGGGATTCACATAACTTGGATGACATTACTGGGTTCTATTGTAATACTTTCTTTCAATCTCTAAAAAATTGTTTCATAACCTGGATGACATGGTTAGATACTATTTCATGACATAGATAACATGTTCGGGTTCTATTATGTGGAAAATGAATATGTCACATGAATAACCTAATTCCATTGCATAAAAATCCATATAACTGTCTAAATATAAGGATTCTATATTTCAAATCCATTATTTCATAAATGGCTTCACGATCGTTAAGAATTGGCCTATTGAGATTTCTATAGACCATGTTGATATGTGGAAACACCTTTTCATAATATGTCACATGATCAATATAGTTATCAAGAAAAGTTTATTGACGTGTCACGTGATCCCTTAAGTCTTTCCCTATGTTTACCATGTAGAAGAACATTAAAATTTTGTTAATTCCCACTATAATAAGCCTACTCTAGCCTCTCCTATCCCATTTTTCATTTTTGTTTTTATGGGGAGAAATTTATAGGCCATACTTCCCTATATCTATTCTTCTTCACATGAAAAATATATCACTGATATAGGATTGAGTTTGTATAGAATTAAAAATTTCTCATGAACATGATGTTGGTAATCCATAACGTCATCTTTCTATTAAATTATAAATAGTGACAGTGATATCACTCTGTCATCATCGTATTTATTTAACCCATGAAATATCAAATGGATTTCAAAAAATTAAATTTTCAAGTCAAAGTAAATTCTCTAGATTATGCTAACATGTTTGGAAGACTTTGCAAGATCGGGATTCTTGTCGAAGAGGAATTCATATAATCCAGGGAGACTTATATGGGGTACTTCATGAGATTAATTAGGAGCATCTGAGTCCCTTCACAATCAATAAATTGAAACCCTCCCTCTCATAAGGGTACAAATTTTTTAAAATTTTATTTTAAAGAACTGATTGTGTACCCTCATTAATTTTCAATGAGGGTTTTTCATGATCAAACGAACATGTATGAAATCCATCTCATAGTGATGGTGACATATAAAGAGGATTTTAAAAACAAGGATAGTATTTAAATCGGGATTTAATTTGATCAATTGACTTTTCATTTATATCACATCAACCCTTCACATGAAAATAATCATAACATCCATCGGTGTGAGTCTTCTGCATTTTCATGCTTTTTAATTAAAATTTTTTAAGACCTTATACTTTTTCCCATTTTTTTTCTGTTAGGGAATCGCATGATCATGATTTTATATTGAAACGGTGTTCGATCATTATCTTGTATGGTCATTTAGGTTTTCTCTGGATCCTATGGGGAATTTCCTGATCGAATAGACATTTCTTTGGGACTTCGTGTGATGAAGGTGGCTTTCTCAACGGATTTTGTGTGGCCTGGATGACATTCTGTTAGGGATTCAGTGTGATTTTTGGACTAATAACATGAGCTATATAACCCTCCAACTGAAAATATATTTATCTTCTATCCTATGAAGGATTTGTAATTTTTATCATTTATATTTTAAGGGGAATTATGTGATTTGTATGGATTCTATTAGTTGATATATCATGTGATTAAAGAAACTCATCACATGGTGGTTCATATAATCAAAAATACATTTCATAAGGGATTTACGTGTTGGAGGGGTTTTCTGATGATAATGTAAATGTTCATAAGAACACTTCAAGGGGTATTTATATGATAATTATTAAATAATATAAAATTCATGATCTAGCTTGGTGATATTGCAATTTTCATGAAATCTTGTGTCTTTCTAGGGGGTCACATGATTCACATAGAGTAGCCACTTGATCTCCATTTAGACATGATACTTTCAACGCCCCGAACCCAGTTACCCATAGTCGGTGCATTATTACATATCATTGGAATGATCATAAAGGATCAAGTCTCGAAAGAATGATCATTTTAGTAGTCTTGGAAAAAGTAGATATATTCATAAGTCTTACATTACATCATAAGGTAAAAAAACTACAACAACATCTTGTCTTCATATCCCCTCATACTATCCCTGAAAGTCATTCATAAATTACTTCTTCACATCATGGGAAAAATAAATCAATGAAAGGGGTGACCTCGGATGCTCAGTAAGGATAACAATATAGTAGAATCTTTCATAGATAAGTATAAAAACTTTAGGCAATGTATAACTAAAACAAAAGCCTTTAAAACTTGGATTTCAGCATAATATGAAAAAGATAAAATGAAATAATGTGATTTAGTTATTCACATGGATATTATGCAAGTCTAATAATCACATGCAATATCAATAACCACTTTTATAATGATGGAATGCATAATTCCAGACTATCATAACCACGTATCCACGGCCTCGTGCCGATACTACAAATAATATTTTGTCAAGTACTCATGCCAAGACACTAGTTTGTCTCATGATACCTACCGATGCATCGAGGAGTTATAGCGGACTTCACCCATCACTTACTAAGTCCAATGCATTCCTCATATGAAAATTTTGAAACATAACATAAACATTCGTATTAAAACTAGCATACAAAATGTCAATACTTTATCCATAAACAAGGAATGGTATAAAAATAGCACATCCGCAGTCAAACATAACTCATTCGATACAATATAGAAGATTTTATAGTATAATATTAATCTTAATCGACAATAATGAAGGATATTGACATATATTAAAATAATCATCAAACTATTGAGAGAAATATCTCCCTTTATCTTGAAAACATTTTAAAGTCGCACTATTTGTCAAGAAGCCATTTAAAATAGATTTTTGAATCAAAGTGTCCCATACCACTTTAAAACTTTTTAAAGGAAATTTAATTATAACACTTTAATTTCCATATAAATAAATCCTTAAAACCATTTTTAAAACATGGACATTAATGAGATAGATTTAGAATAATAAATCTTTAAAATATTTAAAAATGATATTTTAGTTAGAGTTTCTAACCAAAAGAGAGACACTTGAATATGAATAATTGAGGTAATAAAAACATTGTAATATCATGAGAATAAATGGACTCATGATATAATATGTCAAAGTACATTATATAAACCATATAAAAGTGATTTGGTGTATAACAACATGGAAGTCTCAATGGGATGTAGATTGATATTAAGTCTCTTATAAAGAATTTATCCTCAGATTAAGGATAAATCAACGACCAAATTATTTGTGACCAATATAAATACACTCAATATGATGGGATATTCATTGTAAAACATTCACAGCACATTCACACATATTCTTGTAAAAAACACCAATGAATTAAATGTTTAAGCCAACAAATAGAGATTGAGTAAAAATTACTCTTATCAAGTTCATACCGATGACATGAGAATTTATAAATGGAGTGATTATGTGTATCAAAATTATATCCACATAAAGGGGAGTGAAAATTATGACATAATCAAATGAATAGTGATTCCACACATAATCTTGGCGTAAAATAATCAATGAAGTATACGTAAAGCAGAATGAATGGAAATTGAAATTTCAAATTCCCTTTTCGATTTGGTAACATAAAAAAAATACACCCATGAATGAAGGATAATACAATGATGATGTAAATATACATAATTTAAAGTATATTATACAATGAATACAATCATGGGAAGCATACACACCACATGCAATAAATAAGTGGTGAACAATGGAAATCTCACGAAATTAAAAGTGAGATAAGAAACCCCTTACTTTGTACTTTTTCCTTAGTCGACGGTAGACTAACCTCCTATATAATGGTGAAATATATTTTATTGAATTATAAAAAAATCATTTTAATTAATATGATGTCATATATTATCATTTAACATTGATTTGTTAATAATATCTTAGTATTATCGTCGTTTCTATTGTTAACAGATTCGTTTTCCTTTATATTATTTGTTCTGAGAGTCTTATTTGTTATGGATGGGATGTATCTTATTCATGTCCAGAATTATATCATGTCTCAAAAAATTATTTTTATTCATCAAATGAAATTTAGTCTTGAATGGATATGATGGGGAATTAATCTCATCGCGTTCATGGAGACGGTAATCTGTACGTACGTACGAGTGACAATATCATTATTTTGATATTAAAATAATATAAAATTGGATGGTATATCATATATAAAAAATCATTATGATGTTATATTTATTATTTACATGAATTAAACATCATTATTATACCCATACAAATAATAATATATTGAATAACAATTACACCACGACGCGGAGACGGTAAGTCATACGTACACACATATGGTGACATGTCATTAAAAGGATGGATGGAATACTGAATAGAGTTGTACCATATTTATAATAACATCATTGTATATAAAAGATACTGTAGTTATTATTTTATAATGGAAATAACAATGAAAGAAGAAGTGGAAGAATAATGTAACTTGAAAGAGGGTGGTGAAATCATTAACTCTTCTTCGGGTTCTTCGTTTTGATTTGATCAAAATGGATCCTTAGGTTGGCTTTAGGATCAAAATAAGGCCTCTAGGTTGAAGTTATTGAAGTTGATAGAATATTTGTCCAGGATTTGGCAGAGCCAAAAGTCTTTTAAGGTTTGAATAATTGGTTATAAGTGGTGTCCTTTTATAAGGGAAGGAGGGGCTCTTTAGAAAAAACTTAAAGTATTATTTTATAATAAATTCATTTTCGGTTTCTAATGGCTAAAAAGTTGTTTATTAAAATCCTAAGGGTTGTATGGGTCGAAATACTTTCAACCAATATATTTTAGACATGTTTGGCTCATTATATTAACCTTATCGTATAGTTTTAACTCTTGGTTAATTAGTTTGACACTTACCATGTCACTTTGTATTTTTATATTATATAGTTAATAAACTTACTATATACCTCCAAGAGACCCCCAAGTGGTCCATTAATGATACACTTATCATGATACAAGTCTTTTCTCTGAACCATAGATTTTTTGGAATTTAATATCAATTAATAATATAATATTTGTTTTAAAAACTCTTTTATGTCAATTTTGACACTATTTGGTATTTGATTTTTTGGAAAATCATAAAAGCATAATTAATTCAAAAAAAGTTAATTAAATAAATAATAACATGTCATATTAACCTATATAATTCATGGAATTCATTAAAAGTTTCAAATTATATTTATTTAGGTATTTATAATATCTATTAGTTTAATATTTCACTAATAAGGTAATTACCGCATCATCATTGTGTCATAAATAAATTAAATTATTTAATGTCTAAAAATTATTTTTAAAATACCATTATATAGGAAATAGTTTTATATTTCTAATTAATATTTATAGTCGAAAATATAACATATATAACCCTATGTAAAAATTGTTTTTTTAAAAGATATAGGCTTATGTTATTTTTGTATTTACTTTAACTTAATTAATATAAAGTGTCATTATCACTACAAGTGGATCAATGGGATCCCAAAATCGACCCAAATATGGCCATGGTCGGAAATGTATCATCCAATAGGGTTAGGACACGTTTTAGGGTAAATTAATATTATTATAATATTATTTTGTTTATCCTTATTTAACGAATTTACCCTTAAACCATGGTAAATAAAATATTTACCGAAGTAATTATTCAAAATGTCTAAAAATAAGAGTTATCTATTTACATAATTTATAAATCCTGATTGAAAATATGGAATCCATTTTTCCAAATTCAAAACATAGAAGTGGCAAAAATTAATTTAAAATTAATTCGCGATGTCAAAACAAAAAGCGTGTTTTTAAGAAATTATACTTATCAAAAGGTTGACACTTTTTTATGTCTGGTTTAAATGTGAAATTATGTACAATGACCAAAATTGTATTAAATTGTAAAAATATATTCTAAATATACTTTAAAACCACTCAAATTCATAATTTATCACTATTAATTATTTTGATTAAAAAAGTTGTTTTTAATAAAAATTTAGTAATTTTCACTCATCATCAAAATATGAAAGTTATCCGAAAAGTACCAAAATTTCACCCTAGGCTAATTTTGATATTCCGAATCAAAAAGGAAGTCCATTTTGAAAGATATAATGTATAAAATTTTAAAAAAGTGGGTATTACTATTCATAACTGCATGTTTTTTTAGTTGTGGTGTGTGTTAGAACTTGAAGTTGCATACAACACATGCTACAGTATTATTCAGTGAGAAGCGTACTGTGGAAACATGGGGTGTTAGATTCTCCCCTCCTTCAATAAATTGCATCCTCACAATTTTTAAAATTGTGCTTTGGAATATAATGGAAATTCCCACATAGGAAAAAGAATCAATAAAACTATTAATTTAAAAGAAAGAAAGAGAAGTTCAAAGGTCACCCGAGATAACCTATACTAGGATTCCATGTAGAAAAACATGGATATAGATGATAAACTATGTGTAATGTTCTGATGGAGAGGGATATAAAACATGATCAGGAGAAAGTTAATAATAAGAAAACCACAAACTTGTGATGGGACAAACGGTCATTAGTTTCCCTGTAGGAAAAGTAAACGGACAACATTTTTATTATTTTTTTAAAAGTTACATTACATAAAGATGAGGAATTCATTCCTGAGATTCACTAAGAACATAAAGATATAAACATAATTTTTAAGTAAAGTTTCATTCTTTAATAAATTTCTACTACTAACTCATTTTTAAACGATGAGTATTCCAGAAGACTTGGTCACACTAGAAGAGCTACAATAAAATTCTTATAGAATCACATGATCCATGAAGAATAAACTATATATTTACCTTTTCTTTAGAGATTAATCAAAACCAAAATGGTTAGTATAAGTTCCTATGATGCCCTAAAAGGTTATTTCATTAGAGAAATAAACACTAATCTTAATTTCTAAAATTAAACCAACAATACCCCAAAGTTAAATAAATAGAATTCAATAAAGAATTGTCCTTAAAATCCATTAATAAAATTCAAAATAATATTGAAACTCAAAACTTAGAATTATTTGGTGATGTAGTCTTCCACGTAAAATGCTATCTCCAAATGAAATCAATTACTCTTAAATTCACATACTTAAAAGTAATTAACCTAGTCTCATATTTTCTATTATAGGTTAATCATTTCCATAAATAACCCAAATCACAATAAATCCACAATAAAAACATAGATAAAAATCCACCACTACTCCCCAAATGAAATCCCATACTATTCTATTTTCCTTGGTCATATAGTGTTCCCAACAAAGAGAACATCTTCCAAAATAACATTTATCACTTAATCACCAAATCATTTTCCTATACTAAGGGTATTCATTTGTTAAAACATAAGATCCCAAATCAAATTATTATTGATCAATAAAATAATTTAACTAAAAATAATAGTCGCACTAACCAGGGACTTCACGTAGTCCCGTGGTAGGTGATAAATCCCTATCGCACTTTGGTTGTGGGTTTGATTCCCACAGCTTTGACCGACGTGACGGGTTTTCACACGGTCTGCATGTTGTCCTTTTTCAAAAACTATATTTTATGACATTACCAAAATGAGATAAATTCCTAAAAATAACCTTAACATAATTTAACCACAAATGTTATCTCATACCTTACATTTTCATCCCAAATTATAATAACTTGTAATTGCCTCAAACCCAATGATCATATAAAACCAAATGGTTTTTTATAACTATATCCACAAGAGAAAAGATAATTCTTCCTAAAATATAATTCTCACATGGAAGACTATAGGGTTACAAATACAAGAGAAAATTATTTCAATGTAATCCTATCAATAAGGAGCACTAATACTTTTTAAACATTTCTCTAACCATTTATTTCCACATAGATTCTTCTATGACCCAGAAACTATCCTATAGAATAGGTCATTCACTCTGGTAATGTCCAGGTCCCCTACATTTATAGAAAATGACTTTAAATGGATTCTTGGAACCAGTTTTATCTTATTCCATAGTACTCTTCATTTTTCTTCGGTAATTCTTCACTTTATGTCCTTCCTTCCCGCACGTAAAGCATTATTTTTTCCCATTGAGACACTTTCCTGGGTGTCTCCTTCTACATTTCCTTCATGATGGAAACTGAGGATTACTTTATACATGGTCTCCACAGCTCTAGCTCTTATCATTCATCACCTTTATCTTCTTTTTTGAGTTCGGGAATTGGCTAATATATATATTTTTGATCATATTTTTGGAAAATTTATTTGGCATGAAGTTGATATATTTTACTCCTATCAACATTCCATATTGTTGCTCATTGCCACCACCGTTCCCACCTTGTACATCAATTTCAAAGTCACTATGACTTCCTTGGAATCCATCCATTAACTAAAACCAGAAAGCATTGTGTGAGTAACAGTAGTCATAAAATATTTTAGAGAATATCATTTCACCATATTCTCAATTTGAAATACATTAGGACTAACCAAGGTCATTTACCCTCATCTTATATATAATACATCAAATCATTTTGTAATGAAAATGTAAATTATCCTAAACATATCCCCCAGTAGTGTCGTAGCCAAGATTAAAGCAAGGCCCATTGTCATGCACCGGTTCTCGTTCGATTTTAGCTCAAAGTGGTGTTTTCGGGTTTTACCCCTATGTACATCTGTTCCAGAGCCTCCTCTACCTACTCGTATCTAGAAATGGATGTATTGATCGAAAAACTCACAAAATCTCTACAATACCAAAATTCTAGGAAGTTCATCTATACTAATCCTCAAATTCTATCTTAGGGATATGTGTTCTAATCAGAGTTTATCTAAATCTAGCTCCCAAGGTTTGTACTAAACTTCCCCTAATACCAACTGTAACGCCCCGACCCCAGTTACCCAGAGTCGGTGCATTATTACATAGCATTGGCATGATCACAAAGGATCAAGTCTGAAAGAACAATTATTTCAGTAGTCTCGAAAACACTAGATATATTCATAAGTCTTACATTACATCATATGGTAAAAAAACTACAACAACATCTTGTCTTCATATCCCCTCATACTATCCCTACAGGTCATTCATAAATTACTTCTTCACATACTGGGAAAAATAAAACACTGAAAGGGGTGAGCTCAGATTCTTAGTAAGGATAACAACATAGAAGAAGCTTTCAGAGAAAAGCATAAACACTTAAGGAAATGTATAACTGAAACAAAAGCCTTTAAAAAACAACTTTAATATAATATGGCAAAGATAAAATGAAATATTGCCATTTAAGTATTCACATGGATATTATATTAGTCAAATAATCACCTGCAATATCAATAATCACTTTCATAATGTTGGAATGCATAATTCCAGACTATCATAACCACGTAGCCAAGGCCTTGTGCCGAGACTACAAATAAGATTTTGTTAAGGCCTCGTGCCAAGACACTAGTTTGTCTCGTGAGACCTATCGATGTATCGAGGAGCTATAGAGGGCTCCACCCATCACTTACTATGTCCAATTCATTCTTCATATGAATTGTTTGAAATATAACATAAACATTTGTATTAAAACTAGCAAACAAAGTGTCAATACTTTATCCACAAACCACGGATGGTATAAAAATAGCACATCCATAGTCAAACATAACTCATTCAATACAATATGGAAGATTGTATTGTATCAGATTAACCTCAATCGACAGTAATTGAAGGATATTGATATATATTAAAATAATCATCAAACTATTGAGATAAATATCCCCCTTATTCTTGAAAACATTTAAAAGTCACACTATTTATCAAGAAGCCATTTAAAATAGATTTTTGAATCAAAGTGTCCCATAACACTTTTAATCTTTTAAAAGTAATTTTAATTTTAAAACTTTAATGTCCATATAAATAAATCCTTAAACCCATTTTTAAAAAATGTACATTAATGAGATAGATTTAGAATAATAAATCGTTAAAAGAATTAAAAATGATATTTTAGTTAGAGTTTCTAACCAAAAGAGAGACACTTGAATATAAATAATTGAGGTAATAAAAACTTAGTAATAACATGAGAATAAAGGGATTCATGATATACTATGTCAAAGTACATTATATACACCATATAAAAGTTATTTGGTGTATAACAACAAAGAAGTCTCAATGGGATGTAAATTGAGACTAATTCTCTTATAAAGACTGTATCCTTAGGTTAAGGATAAATCAATGACATAATTATGTGTGAAAAATATAAATACACTCAATATTATTGGATATTCAGTGTAAAACAATCAAAGGACATTCACACATATTCTTGTAAAAAAACACCAATGAATTGGATGTTTATCTCAATAAATCGAGATTGAGTAAAAATTACTCTTATCAAGTTCATACCGATGACTAGAGAATTTATCAATGGAGTTATTATGTGTATCAAAAGTATATCCACAGAAAGGGGAGTGGAAATTATAACATAACAAAATGAATATTGATTTCACACATAATCATGGAGTAAAATAATCAATGAAGTATGCATAAAGCCGAATGAATGGAAATTGAAATTTCAAATTCCCTTATCGATTTGGTAACTTAAAAAACATACACTGATGAAAGAAGGATAATAAAATGATTATTTAAATATCCATAAGTTAAAGTATTTTACACAATTAATACAATCATGGGTAGTATACACACCACATGCAATAAATAAGTGGTGAACAATGTAAATCTCACGAAATTAAAAGTGAGATAAGAAACCCCTTACTTTGTACTTTTTCCTTGGTCAACGATAGGTTTACCTCCTGTATAGTGGTGAAATAATTGTTATTGAATTATAAAAAAATTATTTACATTAATATGATATCATATATGATCTTTTAACATTAATTTGTTAATAATATCTTAGTATTATCGTCGTTTCAGATGTTAATGGATTCGTTTTCCTTTATATTATTTGTTATGGGAGTCGTATTTGTTATGGATGGGTTGTATCTTATTCATATCCAGAATTATATCATGTTACTAAAAATTGTTTTTATTCATCAAATGAAATTTAATATTGAATGGTTATGATGGAGAATGAATCTCATCGTGTTCGTGGAGACGGTAATCCGTACGTACGCATGAGCAGAAAAT
Source organism: Viscum album (assembly GCA_963277665.1). Classification (NCBI taxonomy): domain Eukaryota; kingdom Viridiplantae; phylum Streptophyta; class Magnoliopsida; order Santalales; family Viscaceae; genus Viscum; species Viscum album. Next base: position 1,682,451,250 of record OY728135.1, read on the forward strand.
ATCATTATTTTGATATTAAAATAATATATAATTGAATGGTATATCATATATATAGAATCATTATCGTGTTATATTTATTATTTACATGAATTAAACATCGTTATTTTATCCATCCAAATAATTATATATTGAATAACAATTACACCACGACGCGGCGACGGTAGGCCGTACGTACGCACGTATGGTGACATGTCATTCAAAGGATGGATAGAATACTGAATATGGTTGTACCATATTTATAACAACATCAAAGTATATAGAATATACTGGATTAATTATTTTATAATGAAAATAACAAATAAAGAAGAAGTGGAAGAAGAAAGGAACTTGAAAGAGGGTTGTGAAATCATTACCTCTTCTTCGGGTTCTTCCTTTTGATTTGATCAAAAGGGATCCTTAGGTTGGATTTCTGATCAAAATAAGGCCTCTAGGTTCAATTTAGAAAAGTTGAGAGAATATTTGGGCAGGGTTTGTCTGAGCGAAAATGCTTTTAAGGTGTGAATAATTGGTTAGAAGTGGTGTCCTTTTATAAGGGGGAGGAGGGGCTCTTGAAGAAAAACATAAAGTATTATTTTATAATAAATTCATATTCGTTTTCTAATGGATCCAATGTCAAATATTAAAATACTAAGGTGGGTAAGTCTTGAAATAAATTCATACAATATATTTTAGATAGTTTTGGGTCATTATATTAACCTTATATTTTAGTTTTAACTCTTGGTTAATCAGTTTGACACTTACCATGTCACTTTTATTTTTATATTGTATAGTTAATAAACTTACTATATACCTCCAAGAGACCCCCAAGTGGTCCACTAATGATACAAATATCATTATACAAGTCCTTTGGCAGAAACTTATATTTTTTTAGGAATTTAATATCAATTAATAAAATAATATTTGTTTTAAAAACTCTTTTATGTCAATTTTAACACTATTTTGTATTTGATTTTTGTGAAACTCATAACAAAATGATAACTTCAAAAATAGTTAATTAAATAAATCCTAACATGACATATTAACCTATAAAATTCGTGTAATTCATTAAAAGTCTCAAATTATATTTATTTGGGTATTTATAATATCTATTATTTTAATATTTCACCATAAGATAATTACTACATCATCGTTGTGTCATAAATAAATTAAATTATTTAGTGTCTAAAAATTATAAATAAAATACCATTTTGTAGGAAATATTTTTATATTTTTTATTAATATTTATAGTCGAATATATAACATATATAACTCTATTTAAAAATTGTTTTTCTAAAAGATATAGGCTTATGTCATTTTTGCATTTACTTTAACTTAATTAATATAAAGTGTCCTTATCGCTTACAAGTGGATCCATGAGGTCCCAAAATCGACCCAAAGATTCCAATGGTCAGAAATGTATCAACCAATAGGGTTAGGACACGTTTTAGGGTAAATTAATATTATTATAATTTTATTTTATTACCTTTATTTACCGGATTTACCCATTAACCATGGTAAATAAAATATTTACCGAATTAATTATTCAAAATGTCTAAAAATAAGAGTTACCTATTTACATAATCTGGACATAATGATTCCAAATATGGAATCCATTTTTCCAAATTCGAAACACAGGAGTGGCTGAAATTAATTTAAAAATAATTCCCGCTGTCAAAATAAAAAAGCGTGTTTTTAAGAAATCATAACTATCAAAAGATTGACACTTGTTTATGTCTGGTTTAAATGTGAAATTATTTCCAATGACGAAAATTGTATTAAATTGTAAAAATATATTCTTAATATACTTTAAAACCACTCAAATTCATAATGTATCACTATTAATTATTTCGATTAAGAAAGTTGTTTTTAATTAAAATTTAGTAATTTCCATTATTCATCAAAATATTAAAGTTATCCGAAAAGTACCAAAATTTCACCCTAAGATAATTTCAATATTCCAAGTCCAAAACTGAAGTCCATTATCAAAGATAAAATGTATAAAATTTCATAATGTGGGTATTAATATTCATAACTTCTAGTTATATTAGTTGTACTGTGTGTTAGAACTTGAAGTTGCGTACAACACACGCTACTGTATTATTCAATGAGAAGCGTACTGTGGAAGCTTGGGGTGTTACAATAATCCTTCCACTTTTTTGTGTAGAAAGTAATTTATATAGTTTAAGTCTCTTTCCAATACAAAAATTAATTAGTATCATTTCTCAGGCATTAACAAATCCCACCCCCTTAGTAGAGATATATAAAGAGATAAAGACCCAGTTCCTAAAAAAAATTAAATTCCTTCTTGTTTACAATGGGATTCCATTTTTCAGTATTATATAGGGATGTTGGTCTTTTGTGTGGCCATTAGTATTCTATGTTATTCTCTATAAATAGGTGAGTTTGGTGAATTTAATTTCTCTAGTGACTCAAACCTTTAAATCTCTTTTGATATCCTCTCTCATGTAACTGATTCGAATGAACACTCTGTGTAACCCCTATAATGTGAACCAACCATGAGACCAAATCATGTTATCTTTTCATGTTATTGATTTTCTCTTGGTACATACACAAAACACTAAAAACCAATTCATGATAATTTGGGTAAACCATTGTTCATGTCCTCAACTGTATGGTTGTCTCACAAGCATCACATGAAATATTGATTCTATCACTTGATCCCTTGGCTATTATATGGTTTACATGACCATATCATGGTCACATGACCATAATTATTATAATGGGTAATGTGATTCTTGAGATTATTTAGGGGTGACAAGATTCCCAAATACCTATATCAAGTTATTTGATTGTGAACCCTTATGTGGTTCTTCTGATTTGTATGATGTTTTCAGGTCTATTCTCTTATTTTTTTCATGGTTTCATTCCCATAAAATTTTTTCATCTTTCTATGTAAAGATACATTCCTATCTACATAAGACTTCAACAATAGATTTTTTTAGTAACGGTGACTCATTGGAATTCCATTATCACATGTGAGAAAGAGAACTAATGTTTTGTCGTCCAGTCATCCTAAAAAACCCTAATACATGTGATGGGAATAAATCTTTTTGAATATCCCCTATCATACATCCAATATCTTTCGTAAATTCTCAATGAAGAAACCCATTTTGAAAATTTCACTTCACTATCAGTATTTCTTTCATTCATGATATACATTAAATTTAATTGACTTGATATCATATATATCATCAAATATACATTATATTTTTACAATTCCAAGTAAATCAAAACATGTAAAATTGAATTATTGAATCATAATAGATTTTTATTATGAATTTATCATGAATGAATACTGACATTAGATTCCCAATTGATATATCTATTCAATTCATCTCTAGATAACTATGTTTAAAAGGGTAACTTGGGTTGTATATATGTCCCAAAGGGAGAGTCCTTTATTTTTTCCTATTTTAGTGGACATATAGTGTGTAGATTTATTTTTTATTTGTGAAACTAATTATCCTTATGAGTTTTGTATATTTTATATTTTATATTTCCCTAAAATATTACAAAGCATCACATGGGGAAATCATGTTGGACATGAAATCAGATTTTTCTCCAAAATCCTGTTATAATTTTTTAGAATGATAATTTTTGTGAGTTTTCATTTCATAAGTTTTATGGATTTCATAAAGTTCATATCTAACCAGCATAGACTCAAATTTTTAATTCGGACCCATTTTCATGTTTCCCAACTGGGGAGAATTATTTTTCTTTCCGTTGTCTAACTAAAGTCTTCAAAATTGAACATTTTGGTAGTTTAGGTTATTTTAGCTTAAAATATTTTTTGTTTTAGTTTGGGGTTTCTATCTCAGACCTTCCAATACTATTGATTAGGGTGTTTTAGCATGAACCTTTTATTGTGGTTGTTTTGGGTCCTTTATCTTGAACTATATATTTCTGTATTTTTGGATCTTTTATCTCAAACTATAAGTGATTCTAGAATATGATCTTTTCATTTAAACCTTATATTTTCATAGTTTGATTTATTCTAAATTAGGCCTTATGTTTCTTTATTTTTAGTCCTTCTATATTATACAATTTGTTGTTGAAGCTTGATGTAATCTAGATCATTCCAAATGAAACTATAGCTTTAGGTCATCGAGCTTAGACCAAATATTTCAATAGTTTCATATCATCTACCCTGGACCATAATTTTCTTATATTTGAGGTATTCATGCACGTAGTATCTATTTTTATAAGTTAAGTATTAATATTCATGAAGGTTTTGAGAACACTACATTTGAGATGGGATTTTGAAAAAAATCCACTTAGGGTCCGGATACCCATCATTCTTAATTAATATTTTAATGAATGATATGAAGAGTATTGTAACACCATATTTAAAAAAAAATATAAAGGATGACGTTACATTATGGGTTGTGACACTCAACATCCATACATTAAATGTTTTTTTGTATGGTGAAATATTAGGGATTCTTAGTCCACATGGATAGTTGGAATATGTTTTTTGAAAATCATATGTCTAGGAGCTTGAACTGGGGAATATGGAAAAGGAAAGACATTTCATGGATAACCGTAATAAACTATATGGTGTTGATTTCTACCATAGTGTTTTTAGGGATCATTATAATCAGAGGTGAATTCCAATATGGACTATATGCCTCTTGTTGATGGGTTATAGGCCTTTATTTATTATCCTATAGGGAGTAAATGCATGTTCAAGTATATGTGTCCCAACTCTTTTCCCAATAGATAAAATGGTTTGTGAAGATTCAATCATTTGGATGATTAAATTTAATATGAATGATAGATATTTCGAAGAAGGACTCTAACACCCTAGGGAATATTAGTTTCTAAGTGTGGATCTCATACAATACAAAATGTTGTTTCAAGTCACATGGTGTATTCCAACAAATTTCTCATGAATGGAATATCGCATTCTTTATTTTAGAATGGGTATAACACATGGTGAGGTCACATCAAGGATATTGAATCAGCATGAGTAGTTTAATTATGGGGATAAGATAGAGACCATGATATTTCATACATTACTATTACATTATTTTAATGATAAACAACATAAAATCATTACACCGCTAGGATCCAAAGTTTTAGTGTCTAGAGAAAAATAAGAAATTACATAATGTTTATAAATTAAAACACAAAAATTTATTTAATTCCTTATTTTCTATCTTCTTAATAGACCTTGATCTCTCTTTAGTACATGTAGTCACATGAGGATATACACCAAAAAATAGTGATCTAAAATCCTAGTAAGAGTATATATAAGAACACGATACAATAAAACATGGGGTGAACATAATCAATATCATCATAACATTGGAAAAATATCATAATCATTAGAGAAAACATTAAATAAAGGCATGAAATGTGGATATTTATAAAAATGAAACATCATGTCTTAGTCGTTAACTATAACACATAGTTGTGAAAAAAGATAGCATCATGTTCACATGTATTTCTCTTTAAATCATGAGATTCATCTCATTACCAAATTCATTGGAGTGCTATATAATTATGGGTGCACCCATCACATTACAAAATTTTCATTACACCACATAATTAGAAGTGCAACAATCACAACATAACATTTACATTATCAGGCATTCCATATAGAACGTATATCAATCTTGGTCATAAAATAACCCACTTAGAGGAAATGGATTCACTTATAAATCATAAATTCATAAACATTGGGATACTAAATGAAATAGGGAATAACATACTTGATATTAGAATCATAATATTTGAGTGAGGAGTAAAATGTGATGTGGAGACCCTATCTTGATGTACATAGAGATTACATTATTTTCTCAAAATACTTAATATGTAACAAAAAAATACTCCCAATGATAGAATTAGTATAGTGTCTTTAGAAACTGGGAAACATAAAAAATTGTTTTATAAAACATCTACATCATCTCATATATTTTCCTTCATAACTAGAACCCATTTTTTACATATCTTACTTCACACCCTTCATCATATCTCGGGGAAAAAACATTAAAATGGGTGAACTCAAATGCTCAGTAATGGTAAACATGGAAAATATAAAATAACACGTTAAAATAAGAATATATGAACATAAACATAACATTTGAAAATGATCCCATAAATAAAAATATTAAAATCATGATTCATGAAATAAATATTGATAGTTCATATGGAAAAAATCATGAAGGAACAAGAGCCATAAGAAAATAGAAATTGAATAAAACATGGAATTTTGGAAAACACATAAGCATAAAAATAATTTCTATATTATCCATTACCCATTTCCATGACAATAATAGTGTACAAATTCCATTACTAACCTGATTTTAATTTTCATTCCAACCCTATATTACTGAACCAGATATACTTAGTCTTTTATCCCTATATTACTTAACCAGATTACCTTTACATTCCAGTCATGTATATATCATGAGATATATATCTTTTCCAAATGATTTGGAGAGAGATATAGGTCCCACCCATTCCATATTCAAATCATTTTAACATGTTCCATATGAACATAAATCATTAATCATAGCATAACCCACAAAATAAAATTGATTTTTTAAACATCATTCCATTATAATCCATAAAAACAAATGGATTTCATAAATATCATTCCATAATAAACACAATAATACCATATTAATAATATAGATAGAAACACAACCCTACTTAAATAATTTCATCTTAGATGGAAAATAAACATGATAAAAAACATGAAATTAATTCTTGTGGAAAATATGATTTCCTATTTAAGAACGTTTTATTTTTTTAAAATAATGATAAATATTAAAAGAAAATAATTTATTTGAAAATAACCTTGAAAACATGTAATAGTATATTCATGGAAATAATCATTGTGAAAATGTCAAATATGTTCATGTTGTATAAGTTAAAAGAAAACATTTTCCCATACTTTTATTAGAATTTCAAAAAAGCAAGTCATAACAAAAGCAAAAAAATATTCCTTTACTACCATTTTTTAAAAATTCACCAATGGGAAAAATTGAATATAAAAAATATTAGAAGGATATGATAAATCTATTATATTACTTAAGTACAAAACATAGACATGGATGAAAAATATATCTTGGTAAATACTTAAGTATAAACAATTTTGAATAAAAATAATATCCAGAAATTATCCCATACCTTAGGTATAATTTACTTTTTATGTATTGTAACCTCATATATAATGATATTAATAATTTCATTTACTTATTTTAGATCATAGTTATTTTTATTATATCATATTTGATCCATTTGTTAGAAACAATATTACCCGACCATCGGGTGTTATCTCATTTATTTTCTTATGAATTTTTTATCAAATAAGTTTTTATTGCTCTTCATAGGTTATAGTTATATAATTTGAAAAATTATATTAAAATAAAATATACCATATTTATTCATTCTATAAATTTATATAATCATTCTTTAATGGATTTATTGTATAATGAATCACATCGCATTGTGGAGATGGTAGAATGTACGTATGAACGAGTGACGATATCATTCTGATAATTTTGAAATGGTATGAAAGTGAATGGTATATATGTTTTTAAATAATTCATATCACGTTATAATAATAATATATAGTTATTTTTTCTATCATTATATTCATCCAAGTAGGGTGGTGGAGAAAACATATTACACCATGATGTTGAGATGGTAAGTCGTACGTACACACATGTGGTGAATTCTTTTTTCATAGGATGAATAGAATGTATATTATGGTGTTCCATAATTTTAATAACATATATTTACATTAGATATATGGAATTTAGTAATTTATAATGGAAACAACTCACGAAAAGAAAGTATAAGAAGAATGAAGTTTGAAAGAATCGGTAGAGAAGATTACATCTTCTTCAACATTCCCCCTATAAATATATTTTTAAAGGTACTAGAGTCTGTCTTTTGAGAAGAGAAGAGACTTAATAATATAAATAGGTATGTTTAGATAGGAAATGTGAATGTAACATCCCTGACCTGGGATCAAGTAAACCGGTGCCCCGAGTGGGGTTGCCACATGACCTCAAGAATGCCTCCTCGTATGCCATAGCTTTCCAACTGGAATTGAGGGTCTAATAGGATATGTGGGGAAACTATAACCTCTCTAACAGAGTAATACATAAGTATAGAATAGATTAAATAACGGAAAAAATAGAACAATCAATAACATGCATAAATAACTAATTCCTAAAACTAGGTAATATACAATAATAAATATGTCATTCCATGTTATAGTGTCATGTGAACAAAAACCCAAAAGAAAGAAAGTAGAAGAATCCCAAAATGGTCGGGACACCAATTTTGGAACCTAGACCAAACATGTACCATGTCCAACTCAACTCCCTAGCATATGGCCCTTTCCCATTTCTTGACCGGTAAGCATGAAATCTTCACGGGTACCCAATGGAGGCCTAAGTTGGGTGTGATTATAACTCAGTTGTCCACCACCAATGGTGTTAATAAAATATCTATAAAAAGTAGATAGTGCATGAATTTGATAAATAATGGAAACTTAGGATAAAAAGTTCAATTTTCCATTCTAGAATATGTTCCTTAATCTATATTACCATTGAGCTCAAGGTCACTACTTAGTCACTTCGTGATTTAGTCTACCATTTTCATGTGTTGAATGGATTAGTCTTGTTCAACATTCTGAAGAATATGGGAATAAAACTCAAGTCATATCTCATTAGGCATCAAATTATAACATCCTCATAATCCTCACCTTGATGCCTTAGTCTGGGGGGGAATGAAACCATTAGGGTAATATAACTTCATCCCCTTCCCTAACATGTGCATTTAGGGGTGGAGTTAGAACCTCGGTCTAACTCAACCTATAGGAATAGAACCACAAGCTGATACCCCACTCAACCAATACATGTGCACATTCTTATTTATCATTCACCAAAATTATATATATGACAACATGAATTTCCAAAATCATTTACAACATCAAAATAAAATCAATAAATGGAAAATTAAAAGTTTTCCTCAATCCATTAACACATTCATCATTCATATTACTTAACCCCTTTATTGATATTCTCATTTCCCATTCCTACCTCACTAAGAATATTCATGTATAAAGCTAACCCCTATCATTTTCCCATTAATCCGTTTATCCATTTTTCATGCCAACAAAAAAACCACTTAGTATATTACCTATCCTAAGTGTAATAATAAACACCAATTACACATCCTTCAAGCATATTAATATATTAATAATGGGATTTATGTTCTTGCACAACGACCTTACAATTACATAGCTAAACTCTTAGTCTAGGGAATATCGGAACACCCCATGGGTGGACTTAATTTTGTTTAGTCTTCCTCCTTTCATCCCATGGGAATCAATAGGGGTTAAATTAACCATTTAGACACCCACTATATCCAAATAAATTGAGGGAGCCAAGAACAAAAAAATGAAAAATTAGGAACATAACCCTACATTCAAAAATCCACTTGAAACCAAGGGATACAACTTGTAGACCACCTACCTAGAATCTAATGGTGAACACGAACTTAACCAAAGCCTTGGATCCCAATTCAACACACCATTGAAACCTCAACCTAAATCTCACTAAAAAAGAGGGGTTTGAGTGCTTCAGATGGAGAAATAAGAAGAATGAGAACCCTAAACCAAAAAAAGAAGAAATAGGGAGATTATCCTTAATCAGATCGTTAATCCGAAATTGACGGTGCTCCAAACAGCCTAGAATTAAAGGTGATTCACGTCATGGATGACCTAGGAATCTTTGACCATCACTAGGGTTAAAGGAGGAATAAGGGGGAGAAATCCTGATTTGAAACTTAAAATCCTGTAATGGAATTTTTATTATTTTTTAAAAGTTTCCAGGTTGCATGGTTTACCCGCATGGTTTTCCAAACCTTGCACAAACCATGTGGAGGATACTTCCCACATTCCCTTCTCTCTTACGTTTTTCTAGACCTTGTGCAAACCATGAATATTGTTACTACCTTCACGGTCTCCCCTCGCATGGTTTTCCAAACCGTGTGTAAACTGTGCAGATTTCCCAGAATGCCCCTTTCCCCCTTTTTCATGTCACAAACCCTTGGAAGACCACCATGACTTCTCAAGGGCTAGGGGAAAATAGTTAATTTACCACAAAAGGGGACTAAACTGAAACATAAACAAAAACATACCATGAAGAGAAATTTGGGATCTTAGAGCATCCCCAACTTTGGACGACTCATCCTTGACCAACTCTTCCACACATCATTGAGTTCCCAATGAAAAGAGATTGGGACACTAGGCTCGCGTATCTGATTCTATCTCCCATGTTTCTTCTTGAACGTTTCAATATTTCAATAGAACAGAAACTAAGGGCACAAACACTCCCAGCAAAAACATTTCATTATGATCCACAATATGAATCAGGTGATCCTCAAAGGACACATCATCCTCAAGCTCTACATCCTTGGCATTTATCACATGAGACAGATGAAGATGATAATATTAGAGTTGGGAAACAAGGAAAACATCATGCATCCTACTATACCACTAAGGAAGATCCAATCAGTAATCCACCAGCCTGATCATTTCCACAATCTCAAATGGCCCCACATATCTAAGTGACAACATTCCCTACTTCTGAATTCCGTGGTAACCCAACCTTGGAGACACCCAAATAGAAACACTATCACCCACCATGAACTCAGGAGGTCTACAATACCGATCTGTATATGACTTATTCCAACTATGAGTTGTTATAATATGCCTGTGAATCAAATGAACCTTCTCTAATGTCTCCCTACACAAGACTCGGTCCTAACAGTTCTGACTTTACGACCTCTAACCAACACAACATAGATCTACACGGTCTCCAATAAAGTTCCTGAAAATGTTACATATGAACTGTATCTTGAAATCTATTTTTGTAATAAAACAAAACAGGTGACAAGTTTTTCTCCCACAAACCACTAAAATCTAGAACACATGCTCTCAACATGTCTTTTAATACCTGTATTGTATTCTATGGCTGTCCATCAGTCTATGGGTGGTAAGTCATACTCCAAAATACTTGAGTATTGAGTTTCATATGTAGTAACTTCCTTAAGAGTGAGGTGAAACATGGATCATGATCCAAAAAAATGGTTAACGAAGCACCATGAAATCATACTATTCATCAACCATAAAATTCCCCCCACTGGTCTACTATATAGGTCTCCGGAATCAGCATGAAATGGGCCACTTTGGTCAGCCGATATACCACCAACCAAATTGAATCATTCTTCCAAGGCATCCCAGGAAGACCCACTATGAAGTCCATAGTAACTTCATTCCACTTCCACATTGGAATAGGTAATGACTACAACAACCCACTAGGATGCTGGTGTTCAACCTTCACCTGTTGATAGGTAAGGCATTATGCCACCAAAATCGCAACTTCTTTCTTCATTTCTAGCCACCAAAACTAACTAGAAAGATCATGGTACATCTTAGTCAATCCGGGATAAACTGCCCACTTTAATGTGCGGAACTAGCGCATCAACTTCTATGATACATCTATCAGTACTACAACACGACCATGAACATAAGAAACTCCATCAGCACAAAAATCCCAACCAAAAGGTGACTCCCCACCATTAAGGATTTTCTTCATATCCAAACACTCAAGATCCGCCAACTGGATCTCTTTAACTTGTCTCAAAAGTGAATATTCAATTGCTATAGAAGCAAGGGTCTTCTGATCATGACCATATAGTTCCTCCAAATACATCTCCTTAAACAAGGCCATAATTACCCACTTTGAACTGGATTCTTGAACTACCATATTCTAAGTCTTCCTAATCAGATCATTAATGACACTATTCCCTTTCTATGGTGTGTACATCAACTCAAAATCAAATGACTACATGTACTCAACCCACTATCGCTGTCGATGATTTAAATCCCACTGAGATAAAATTTACCTGAGACTTTTATGGTCGGTTAACAGCATAAAGGGTTCTCCCAACAAGTAATGCCTCCAAAACATTAAGGAATGAACCACAATAGATAGCTTGAGTTCATGATAAGGATAATTCCTTTTATGCATCCTCGGCTGTCTCAACCCATAATCTTCAACCCGATCATCCTACATCAACACTTCCCAAGTCTCACACTAGAAGTATCATAGAACAAGGTTTACTGATTACCTGGTTCGGGTAAGATCAAAATTAGTGAGGTAGTCAACCATTTTTAGCTCCAGAAAATCCTTCTCACAAGCCTTAGACCAATCGAACTTGACCCGCGTCTTGGTTAGGCCTGTGAGTAGAACTGCCAAGTGAGATAAATCTCTAATAAAACTTTATTAATAAATAACCAAACCAAGAAAACCATGAATAGAAGATATGTTCTTGGGATACCCCCAAGATACCACAACCTGAACCTTTTCTGAATCCACTGACACACCTGACTTAGAAATGATGTTTTCGAGAAAGTGCACCTCATCAATAAAAAACTAATGTTTTGATAGCATTGAGTAAAGTCTATGATCTCTTAGTGTACTCAAGATAGTGTCAAGATGTTTGACATGACAATCATGAGTTCTGTAGTACACCATGATTTCATCAATGAAGACAACTACAAACTGATCCAGATAACAGTGGAATATTCAGTTCATCAAGTCCATGAAAAACGTTGGAGCATTGGTCAAACCAGACTAAATCACCTGAAATTAATATAAACCATACCTATTTCGGGAAGATCTCTAGGGTATGTTATAAGTCCAACCCCTCATTTGATGGTACCCTTATCTCAATCGATCTTAGATAACTATTAGGAACTTCTGATATAATCAAATAAGACATCGATTCTAGGAAGAGGGTGTCGATTCTGAACTATCATCTGGTTCAGCTTCCTATTAATGACACATAGCCTCAGTGATCCATCAACCTTCTTAGAAAACAACACTGTAGATCCCCAAGGTGATGAACTAGGACAAATAAACCCATTATCCTACAATTCCTCAGACTAAAACTTTATTTCATGGAGCTCTGATGGCTCCGTACGATTGGGGAATCGAAACTAGCTCTGCTCCTATCAACAATTCAATTGAAAACACAACATCTCTCTCAGATGGTAACCCCAATAATTCATCAGCAAACACATCTTGAAAATAGTTAGAAACAAAAGGGAATACTGGTTGTTCTTTTTCCCCATCATCTACCATAAGGTATTCCACTTGGGTTGTGAGTTTCCCCAACTGCTGGCGTAGTGGCCCTACATGGCCCGCTCGAGTATCCCACTCACCCCAAACGACATAATTGCTCCGATTGAGAGATTTTAACGCTACTAGATGTCAATAACAGCCGATTTGAGCTTAATATAACACTAACCTATCCATTTACAAGATTGGGTCAAACCTTACATCTCTAGGAAAAATAAATCCCATAGAAAATGATACCCACCAACCTCCAGAGAACAACCCTTACACTACATGATGTCCTCAAATCATACCCCTAGTGGAGTACCAAGAGAAATTATCCCACATGTAGTCTCCATTATTAATCCAAACATAATTATCAATTAAGAAGAAATAAAAGAATGTGTTGCACCAGTATCGAATAAAGCACTAGAAAGCATGGAATATCCAAGAATCATACCTCAAATAGTAGATAGTCTTGCCTCACCACCCTCAAGTGTAGGCTAAAATACATATAGATGACTTTCCCCCTTACCCAAGGCTCTAGCCCGAGTTCCCTGCACAACACTTCTATGTTGGTAAGGATAATCTTTCCCTAGAGTTCCACATCCACCACCTATTCCATTACGACCCTTGGAGCTCTAACTACATACCTGATATGGGTTATCCGACACCCTACCAACACTAGGCATCTACCTCTGACCTCTATCATTCCCTGACTGTAGTGGGTTCCTATAAAACCTCGGCACATGGCATATCCTTCAGCACACTCGGCACTCGACTGGTGGGAGGGGACACAAGTCGCGCTTGTGCCCTAGCCTGCCACACTGATAATAGAATACTTGGTCCCAACCATGAGAAGAAATCCCCCTATTCTTACTACTCGGTGTGCTACCACCTTGCTAAAAGATTTCAAAGTGGCACTTCCTACTATGAGAAGTTGCACCACTTTCTCACACAGCTGGTGTCACAATTTCACTACTTGAAGTTCCCTTCAGGTTTCCATATGAGATAAGGGCTTGGTCCAACACTTCATCAAACCTATTCAATCCAAATATATTCACCTAAGATATGATCTTATGTCTCAGCCTGTCCAAGAAGTGTTTCACTATGGCACCCTAGTCTCCTATCAATGTTGGAATGAAGCCTCTCAAATTGGTGAAACGACTTGCATAGTCCATTACTGAAATTTTCCCCTAACTCAACCTCATAAAATCCTCAACCTTCTCCTACCTCAAGGTTTCTGGGTAGAAGTTCTAAAGGAACTTCTCCGGAAAATATTTCCACATCATTCATTCATATTGGGTCATCTGAACCATGATGTCACAACATCTCTTTGCTTGAACCTTCATCATATAGGACACTAACTTTACTCACTTCTCAGGAGGAGTCTCTAGATGTTAATGAATAGTTTGGAATGACTCTATCTAGAAATATGCTACTTCTAGCCCACCCTCCTTGGTAATGGTCTAAAGGTGTTGTAGTAGAAACTTTCTAGTCAGTTCAAACATACTTGGTGCAACCCACTCTATGTATTGTTCCATCATCTACATAAAACGAGGGATGTTCTCATGGAAATTCTCTTCTCTATTTTCCTGGATCACAATGTTCTCCTGATCCACTACTGGTGGAGCGTTCTCAATAATGTCCCCATGTCGCCCGAATGGAACACATCTTTGATGTGGAATTTCTCTACAATTCCAAAAATACGCTTTAGCATGAAACCATAACACTCTTACAAAAAGGATAACATATATAGGTAGGATCATTACTCACCACAACCCAACGAGTTCACAAACACTACCCAAATGATCCCACTCACAACTAGATCACTACCTTTTTCCATCTCTCCTGAGGCCATGGATAACATGGTATCTAATTCACAATGTCACATGCCTTATCTTTTATGCGATTAAAAACAGTTTCCCAATATCATTTTATCCTTACCAAATGCTATTTCACTTTTCTTATTTGTTAAGAACCATTTTATAATTATGACATACCCTTTTGAATTTATTTTTTACCCATTTATACTATCCCATTTGACCCAATTTCAATACTTTTATGAAAACATATGGATCCTAACCTTTATATCCCACACACCCATCCCGTGTGTGCGTCTATCACGATGCATGTCACTTTCCAACATTGGCTATTAGAATGATGCATGAATGCACAACCTTGTAACTTTCTTTCCATGAGAGAAATATCACAAAACCATCAAATATCACAACATGTGCATCACCCAATGGAGAAATACAATCAAATATAACAACACACAACAATAATAATAACCCCCTCATAGGGTGACATGGATTTTCCCACATACATGGGTTAGCTACTCTCATGAATGAGATCATTACCATGGCTTGAAAATCCCCTAACCTCCTATCTACCATCCACAAATAGTAAGAAAGATCCAAGAACTTCTCTGATACCACATTGTAACATCCCCGACCTGGGAGCCACTAAACCGGTGCCTCGAGCTGGGTCATCATATGACCTATAGTGTGCGACCCCGTATGCCAGAGGATGCTGACTTCTAGTGAGAGTCTAATAGGATGTGTTGGGATACTATACCCTCTCAACCATAGTAAACCGCAACAAAAAATAGTTTAAATAGAAAAAAAAAGATAACAACTAATAACATGCATAAATAACCAATTCACCAAACTGGGTATAACCATATACAATAGTAAATATGTCATGCCATTATATAGTGTCAAGTGAAAAAAACAAAAGAAAGAAAACAACAGAATCCCCAAATGTTTCGGACTCTATGTTTTAAACCTCACCCAAACAGGTCTCGTGTCCATATCTACCCCCTAGCATAGGTCTCTTGCCCTTGTCATGACCTGCAAGCATGAAATTTGGTTAGGTACCCATTGGCGGCCTAAGAAGGGTGTGAGTATAACTTACTAGTCCATTTCCAACGGTGTCAACAAAATATCCAGAAAAATAAGATAGTGCATGCAAGTGATAAATATTGTAAGGTAATGATAAATAGTTTAATTGGACATTCTAGACTATATTCCTTAAACTATATTACCATTCATTTCGGGTTTACTACTTAGGAACTTCATAATTTAATCAACCCTTTTCATGTGTTAAATATATTAGGAATGTTCAAAATTCTCAAGCATAATGGAATAAATGTTGAGTCCTATCTCACTAGGCATCACATTATATCATAATCCTCAATTGGAAGCCTCGGTCTGGGTGGAATGAAACCGTTAGGGGAATGGAACTCCATCCCATTCCCTAACTCATGCATTTTGAAATGGAGCTAGAACCTTGGTCCAACTCAACCCATGGTAATTGAACCTCAAATCGATACAACACTAACCAATCCATGTGAACATGCTTATTTATTATTCACCAAAATTACCCATATCTCAAAAAGTACAGCCAATATCATTTACAACATCACAAAAGAATCAAAAAATGGGAAATTAACATTATTATTCAATCCATTAACACATTCATCATTCATATTACCTAACCCCTTTAGCCCCATACTCATTCCTAGTTCCTAACTCACTAAGAACATCCAAGTATAAATCTAATCCCCTAACATTTCCCCATTAATCCATTTAACTCTTTTTCATGCCAAAAAAACAAACAATTATGCCATTACCCAACCTAAGTGTATTACTAAACACCAATTAAACATCCTTCTGGTATATCAACTTATTCATAAAGGGCTCTATGTTATCCCACAACACCCTTACACATAGATAAACTCTAAGTCTGGGGAATATTGGCACACACCATGGGTGGTCCTAATTTGGTCAAGTCATCCTCCTTGCATCCCATGGGGATGAATATGGGTTCAATTAACCATTTATACACCCAATGTATCCAAATAAATTAAGGGAAACAAGAAAAAAAATGAAAAATTAAGAACATAACCTTACATGCACAAATCCCCTTGAAACCAAGGGATACAACTTGTAGACCAGCTACCTTGAATACATTGGTGAACACACTCTCAACTTAAGCCTTAGATCCCGATTCAATAGACCCTTGAATCCTCATCCCAAATCTCACTAAAAAAGAGGGGTTTGAGTGCTTGGGATTGAGATATAAGAATAATGGGAACCGTAACCCAAAAAACAAAAGAAAGAGAGAGAGATTATCCTTACCTAGATCTTCAATCTGCAACTGACGACACTCCGAACGGCCTAGTATTGAAGGCGATTCACCTCTTGGGAGACCTTGTAAGCTTGGATTATCACTAGGGATAATAAAGGAAAATGGGGGATAAATACCTAGATGGAACTTAAAATCCTGTAACAGATTTTTTTTTTTTTTTAAAAGTTTCCTGGCCGTACGGTTTGACAAACCGTGTGCAAACCGTGCAGAGGCTACTACCTGCATTCCGTTCTCTCACACAATTTTCTAGAATGTACACAAATCATATGTATTACTACTACCTGCATGGTATCCCCTTGCATGATTTTCGAAACCATGTGCAAACTATGCAGATTCCCCATAAATCCCCTTTTCCCCCTTTTTCATGTCCTGAACCCCCGGAACACCCCCGGTCATTCTTGAGGACATGGGAAAACTCTTAATTAACTGCATATGGGGACTTAAACTGAAACATAAAAGATAAAATAACTTATGGATAAATCTGGGATCTTACAGGGTAGGTGTGTCCAAGAATGAAGGCTAAAATTGAATTGAATAAATGAGGAAGGGGGCCCCATTTATAATTGGGGTGAGATACACCTTTGGAATCTCCACAAAAATAGTAATTTATAATCACATAAAACCACATAAAAAACCACCAAAACATCATAGTTTTGAATATTATATGAGGTGAGGTTTTAATATCATCATATAATAAAATTTGGACAAATTTTTATGTTAATTTAAAACTTATCATTTTAATTATCACTTAGTTATACTATTTAATTCTTATCTTGGGTATCAAGTATTTTAATATTAAAATAGTTCAATATTTACTTATTTAATGTCAGTATGACCAAATATGAATATTTATAACATTTTAGACCATACAATATTTATTATATTTTTTCAAAAATGTTTTATGATTTATAAATAACTTGATAAGACATTATTTTTACAAAACTACAATAGTGTCAATTTTCAAAATATTCAATTCTATGATTTTTTAAAATATCAATATAAGATGTTATCCATAAAGAAAATATTTTATAATATCTTTATGGGGTCAAGGTAGTCTATAAAGTTCATTGTACATATTAATTAGCTTAAATTATATTTATTTTAATATTCTTAATAACATTTATTTGATATTTCCCTTGTTAAGATAATTAAAACATCAGTTCTGTGTAATTATTTAATGTACTTATTTGTTGAGTAAAAATTAAAAATAACATACTATTATGAAGATAAATCTACTATATTTTATAAGAATACATGTTATCAAATATATCTTCTAGAAAAGCCACCATTAAAAATTTTGTTCTTATTAAAACATTATTGTGAAAAGTTTAACATCACTTTAAAAAAATAATATAAGTATCATAATCTCTTTTATAAATATCCAAATGGTCAATAATTCTATACATGGATATTTATGGTCAATATATACTCAAAATAATATTTGGTTATGATTTTAGGTATTTTAATGTTTATTATAATTTTAATAAAAAATATTTTATTGATTTCTCAACTATTAAATAATTTTGGCATCATTAATGTATAAAATATTACGATAAATATTTATTTCCTAAAAATTAGAAATAAATTTAAATTATAATTAAAAACAAATTTTATTTAAAATTATTATATATCGTTGAATTTATCTTCTATTTAGCCTTATATTAAAAATGATATAGTTATAAAAAGTTGAGTAAGACATATATAACTTTTCATTAAATAAAATATATTAAATGTCCTAATCCCATTCAAGTGGCTTATAAAGGTTGTAATTTTGACCCCAAGATGGTTTTAGTAATAAATAACTAATCCAATCATATTAGTACAAGAGTTATGATAATTTTATAATATTATATTTACCCTAAGTTACTCAATTTATGTTTTTATTGTATTAATAACAATTATGGAAGTTAGTAATCATAATAACAAAAAATAAAAGAATTATATTTAAAAAAATTATTCAATTATTCCAATAATGTAATCCATTTTTAAAAATTCTAAACACCAATGTATTAGTAATTGATATAAAATTAATTCAGATGTCGGAATGAAAAACGGGTTTTTAAAAATTAAAAACCATTAAAAGATTGATATGTTTTTATAACAAATTTCAATGTGAAATTACATCCAATGAACAAAATTGGATTAAATAATAAAAACATAATCTAATTATACATTAAAACTAATTGGAAGAATAATAAAACAATATAAATTGTTTATATAAAATGGTAGTTTTGAATTAAAATGTTGTATTTTTCACTATTCGTTAAAATATGAAAGTTTTCAGAAAAATAAGAAAAATTTATCCAAAATAAATTTTGATGTACCTATTTTATAAAATAATTTTATTTTTCAAAATTTAACTGATAAAATTGACAATAAATACATTTAAAATGGGTTCACCATCAAAAGGTGGTAAAACTGAATTTTTATGAAAAATACTTCTTTTAAATAAAAAATTGATTTTGTTCGTATATCATGTCTAGAAAACATATAAGTTGAATTTTAAACATTAGAATGAATATTTTAAATCTAAATTTTATTAATAAAATCCATCAAGAGTGATTTTATAAACCCCATAATATCTATTTAAATAGTTTTCATAAGAAGGTTAATATTGTTTATACCCTCCATTATAATTACTATGTTATCAGGTAAGATAATAATATTTTGTTTTTCACTTATACTCAGTCTTGACTTAAATTAATTCTATCTAAATAACTAGAATTTTTTTATAAAAGACAAGTATAGTGGGGAATATACATCATGCTAAGTCGGTGTTACGTGTTGCACAAGCTTATCTTGGTGTAGCATACAACACAAGACACCAATGAAATTTAAAAAATATCGCATAAAAATTTCAGGGTGTTACACTCTACCCAATATAAAATTATTTTCAACCTCTAAATTTTTGTGGGTAATAAAAGGATGAATACTTTAAATGTTATTTTTATAGGAACCCACATCGTAAAAATGGATACAAAAACATCATTTTAAAAAGGATTTTGAGAAACATATTGGTTACCCAATATCACTCATAACTAGGTTTCCATACAGGAGAACATAGGTATAAAGTGATAACATATAGATGTAGTTGATATCTAAACATCAATTTCTAGTGGAGAG
This sequence comes from Viscum album, assembly GCA_963277665.1. Lineage (NCBI taxonomy): Eukaryota > Viridiplantae > Streptophyta > Magnoliopsida > Santalales > Viscaceae > Viscum > Viscum album. The sequence continues at coordinate 1,682,471,676 of OY728135.1, forward strand.
TGATTGAGAACAGGGTTAGGAGAAATATAACAATCAGAAAGCTAGAAATCAGGGATTATTTAAGGGGTCATTTGATTCATCGGAAATGAAGGTACTAGGGTGAAATTTTTTGTTACACAATCCTTTCCCTAAAGTTGAATAATGAGATGAAATAATTACTTGATTTAGTAAAATTTCATCCTTTATTTTTCCATGATAAATTTCTACATCATCTCTTATTTAAAGAAATGAAGTTGTAATTTTCATTCATAAATCGTTAGTAGATCATGATATCCATAAATAGAATGGTAGTTCATTCCATCTGTCTTTATCACAACAAAAAGGATAGAAAAATTAATCAAATATGCATAAGTAAACCTATGGTGAGATAATACTTTATTCTATCAAACTTCATCTGATGTTTAAATTAAATTTCCATAAATTTATAACCTTACAATCCTTCTGAAAGTAGAAAATACAGAACTATAGAAAAAGGTTTAATAACTCAGATTAACATTTGTCCCCCAAATATCATAAGGTGTCTCTTTTTGGAAACATTCCAAAAATTTGAACACCTTTATCATGTATTCTCTTGATAACAACCTGAATTACCATATATCCATATTGGAAACATGCATGTTTCCAAATTATTTAGTCCAAAAAGCTATAAACATTATCCATAATATCATAACCAACATGTCAATAAATCCTTAACATGTTCCAAGGTAACTAATAATTTCCATTTTACTTATTCCTATAAATCATATCATTATTAAAATATCATTATCTCAACATCATGCTTATATTATGGGTTATCCTTCCCTTAATCATGTGTTTTCCAAAAACATTACCTTATTACCTCAATCACTTTTCATGGTTACTGGTACCAATCAACATATACTTTCAAATACATGTGTAAAACCACATTGGACCACTATATAGATATTTTAATATTCCAAAATAATATAAAAGAGATTCTATAACATTATTTTGGGATCCCATTACATAAACACTTAATCATTCCACCAATTCATTGTCATACTGAACATCGCCAATTGTGATCACGTGAGATTTCCCGTTGTCTTTGGCCTTAAGAGGTTGTTGGCATCGATCATCATCAAAAACCATTAGTTTAGGGAATTGGATTGAATAATTCCCCATTTCCTTTCACTAGTAACATTGAAGTGTGGGAGGTGCATTCTATTTTTCATTTTCCCTATTCACATCATTACCTACCATTATCCCATTAATTAGGCACTAAACTACCTGATGACCTTATTTTACACACTAAAAGCACATAATAGCCCCTTTAAGGAAATCCCCACTATGATTCTTTCCACTATATGAGCATAAGGAAACGTTCATCTTCTTTTCACCATTGTTTTGATATTTTCCCTTGAACTTCATCTTCTATTTACGTCGAAACCATGAGATTGATATATAACACCAAATTACATTTCTACCTTGACAGAATAACACACAATCTCTTAATAGCTAATAATTTCTATTATTTTTAACTCCATTAAAAGATTTAATTTTAATCTAATGAAGAATCGATCAACTTTACTTTCAGGTTGGATGATATAGAAAGAGGAATACCTTGCAAGTCTTATAAAAACTTCCTCATATATACCAATGGAATCATCATCCTTTTTATTAGTATCTAGGAACTCCTTTTCCATCTTCATTCGAAGAATAAGAGGAATGTAATTACTAAAAAATATATTCTTAAAAATTCCCCATTCCATGGATATAATTTCATCTTGTTGTTGCATATACTTTTTTAGAGTCCACCACTAGTCCTCTTCTCTTTCTAAATGATAAATAAGCCAAATTATTTTTTCATCTTTAGAAAAATGAAGTATAAAAAATATCTTTCTAATGATATTGATCCATTGTTCCGCAACAAGTGGTTAAGAAGACCCACTAAAATAAGTTGGATGTTTTCTCACAAAATACTCAATAGAATGGTGTTACCTTATCTTCTCATTTAGAAGTCCTGAATGATTCATAACTTGTGTAATTATAGTGAATTTATTTTTTAATCTATATACCTAAAAAATTTGTTTAGGATGACAATTGTTGAATTTCCCATTGCATTGATCATTAAAGTGGTTCCTTTAGGTTCCAACCATTGTCTAAAACCCAAAAAAAATAGTGTGAGAAGAAAAATCATACTAGGAAAACAACATATTCAAGGGGAAATACTTTTAATCTCTAACATCTTAGGATTAAAACTAGGTTAATAAGGATTATTACTAATATTCAATGATTTTAACCTATAGTTATAATTATCTTTCAGAACATCCATTGGCATGCCTTTGAAATATCTCTAGTGATCTCACAAAATATTTCACATCCTAGTTTCGGAAGGATGACTAAACCTACACTCTGATACCAATTGTAATGACCCAAATATTGGTGTACATTGAAATTACATTAATTTTCATAATACTTAATACATGACACAAAATTAATCCTAGGTAATGTATTAGTTTAGTGTATTTGAAAATTGGTAAACATAAATATCCAGTTTATAAAACATATACATCATCTTCTATGTTAACATTCACAACTAGAACCCCTTTATGAAATATCTTACTTAATACCATTATTAATATCCTAGGGAAATGAAACATAGAAAGGGTGAGTTAAAATTCTCAGTAATAGTAAAATTTTAAAATATAAAACAAAAAATAATTATAATAATTTAAAAACAAGAACATAACTTTTAAAAATCATCCCATGTATAAGAAATATCAAAATCATGATTCATGAAATAAAAATTCATAGTTCATAAGAAATACATCATAAAATGAAAATATTCAAGAGAAAACATCATTTTCATAAAACATGAAACTTTGGAAAGCATGTAATCATATAAAATCATTTCCATATTATCCAAGTCTTGTTTCCATGAACATATTAGTGGAATAAGTCTATAATTGAACTGGATTTACTTACCGTTCCAGCCCATTATTACTGAACCAGATTTTTTCTCTGTTCCAGACATGTATTACAAAATCATATTTACTTTCCTTTCAAGTCATGTCTTATCATGATATATAAATCTTTACCAAATTCATTGGAATGAGATATAGGTCCCACCGATCTCATAATGAAATCATTCTTACGTGTTCCCCCAAATACATAAATCATTTATCATAGCATAAACCAATGAATAAAATGGGTTCTTCTTAAACATAATTCCATCATAATAAATATAAATATTTATCTAATAAATTGAATTACATCATAAAAAAATCAAACCAAATCAATTATAGGGATAGAAACATAACCCTACATAAATAATCTCATCTTAGATGGAAAATAATTTTGGGAAAACAAATCAAATTAATTCTTGAGGAAAGTATCCTTTATTTTATTAAAACACCATGCAATATTGAATGAAAATAATTTATCTGAAAATAACCTTGAAAACATGTAAGATAATATTCATTGAAATAAGGTGTTATGAAATCATAATTTTTTTGTCATGTTGTATAAGTTAAAAGAAAACATTTTTCTTATACTTTTGTTGGAAATTAAAAAAAGTACCTCGTAATGAAAGCGACAAATGACCCCTATGAAATCATTTCTTAAAAATAAAAATGGTTAAAATTGAATATAAAAAATAGTAAAAGTATGTAAGGAATAAGGTATAATATATATTTATAACACATGGATATAGATGATAAACATACCCCAGTAAATACTTAAATATAAACAATCTCAGATAAAAATGAGATTGAAAAATTATCTCTATCCATATGTCAGATTTCATTTTTATGTATATTAACCTCATATATAATGATTTAAATAATGTCATTGACTTATATTATAATCATAGTAATTTTTATGATATCATATATGATCATATTATCATTCGTTTGTTAGTAAAAATATTACTTTTCCATCGGGTGTTAACTTCATTATTTTCTTATGCATATTTTGTTGGATAAGTTATTATTCCTATTAATATGTTATAGATATATAATTTAAAAATGATATTAATGCTATATATTCCATATTTATTTATTTATTATATTTATATAATAATTCCTTAAAATATATCTTGTATAATGAATCACATTACATTATGGAGATGAAAGGTCGTATAAATGCATGATCGATGGTATCATTCCGATAATTGTGAAATGGTATGGAAGTGAGTGATACATATATTTTTAAATAATCAATATAATTTAATAATAATCATATATAGTTATTATTTCAATCATTATATCCATCCAGGTATAGTGGTTCAGAAAAACATATTACACCACGACGTGGATACAGTAAGTTGTACGTAACCACGCGTTGTTATTTCATTTTTAATCGGATGGATAGAAGGTGGAATATGGTTGTTCCATAATTATAATAAAATACCATTATGTAATTTATGTTAGATTAATTAAATTATAATGGAAACAAAATATAAAGAGGAAGTATCAGAATAAATAAGTTTCAATGAATTTGTACATGAGATTACCTCTTCATCGACAAACTCCCTCTAAATATTTTCTTAGAGGAACTAGAGTTGGTCTTTTGAGAAGTCCAGAGCCTCTAGAATCTAACTAATAAATTTTATAAGTTAAATGTGCAGGGTGTGGATGATAGTGAAGGCGCAAATTTATGTTATGAAATGAGAGAGGAGGTTCCATTTTATAATTGAGGTGCGAGGCACCTTGGGAATCTCAAAAAAATAATTTATAATAAAATAAAACCACATATAAAAACTATAAAAATTTCATATTTTCTTATATTATATGAGAAAAGTTTTTAATATCATAAACTTATATATTTTGTACAAGTTTTTATTCCAATTTAAACCTTATCATTTTAATTATCACATAGTTATTCTATTTAATTTCTAACTAGGGTAACAAATATTTCAATATTTAAATTGTGTAATGTTTACTTATTTTATGTCAATTTTACCATAAATGAATAATTTAGAACATTTTATACCATATCATATTTATTATATATTTTTAAAAATGTATTTGTTTTTTTAAATAATTTAATAAAACATTATTTTGACAAAACAACAATAGTGTCAATTTGGAGAATACTCAATTAGTTGATTTTTAAAAATATATAGATAAGATTTTATCCTCGAAAACAATATTTTATTATTTCCATATTGGGTCAAGGTAGTTAAAAAATTCATTTAACATATTAATTATCTCTTATTATATTTATTTAAATATTTTAAATAACATATATTTGATATTTCCCTTAATAAAATAATTAAAAAATCAGTATTTTTTAATTATTTAATACAATTATTTTTGAATAAAAATTAAAAATAAAATACTATTAAAAAGTTAAATATAGTTTATTTTAAAATAATAATTTTATTCTAATATATCTTCTGTAAAATATATCATTACAAATTTTGTACTTATTAATACATTATTGTAACATGTTTAGCATCACATTAAATAAAATAATATATGTGTCATAATCTCTTTAATAAGGCTCCAAATGGTAAATAACTAGAAAAATAGATATTTATAGTAGATAAAAAAACTAAAAATAAGATTTAGGGATGTTTTTAGGTCTTTTAATGGTTATTATCATTTCAATAAAATTTATTTTATTGATTTCTCAACAATTAAATAATTTTTGCATCATTAATTTATAAGCTATTAAGATAATTATTTATTTCCTAAAAATTTAAAATAACTTTCCATGATAAATAAAACAAATTATATTTAAAATTAGTATTTATAGTCAAATTTAATTTATATATTTACTTATATTGAAAATGATATAGTTATAAAAATTTGAGAAAGACATATTTGACTTCTTTTTAAATAAAATATATTAAATGTCCTAATTTCATCCAAGTAGCTTAAAAAAGGTAATATTTCAAACCAAGTTTTTGTGTAGGTATAAAATAACTCATCATATAACATTTTCATAAGTTTTAATGTAATTTAATAATATTAGATTTACCCTTAATTACCTGATTTACCTTTTTACCATATTAATAAAAATTACTAAATTTACTATTCATAATTCCTAAACATAAAATAATTATATTTAAATAATTTGGAACTAATGATTCCAAACATGGAATATATTTTTAAAAATTCAAGGCACATAAGTTTCAATAATTAATTTAAAATTAATCCTACTGTCGGAATGAAAAACGGGTTTTTAGAAAGTAGTAACCAACAAAAGATTGACCTGTGTTTATATCATAATTAAATTTGAAATTACTTATAATGACCAAAATTGGATTAAAAGATAAAAACATAATATAATTATACATTAAAAACAAATAAATAAATAACCTAACTATATAAATAAATTTGATGAAAACGCAGTTTTGAATTAAAATGCAGTATTTTTAATTATTCATTAAAATATAAAAGTTATCAGAAAAATATAGAAAACTTATCCAAACTAAATATTGATGTACCCCATAAAAAAGAAGTTTATTTTTAAAAAAATTAATTATTAAAGTGTAAAACAATAGATTAAAAATGTGTTCACATCAAAAGGCGGTAAAACTATATTTTTTTAAATAATACTTATTTTATTCAATAAATTGATTTTTTTCATATATCATATCCAAAAAACATGTTAGATTAATTTTAAAAATTATTTACAATATATTACATATGTATTTCATTAATAAAATCCATCGAGAATGATTTTATAAACTCACTTATTTTCATTTAAAATTTATTTCTGAAGAAATTTATTAATTTTTATACCCTCCATTACAATGATACGGTTATGAGGTAACATAATAAAATTTAGTTTCTCAAATAAAATCAATCAATCCTGAAATGAATTATATCAAAATAACTTGAATGTCACGACTTGTCCCCCAGGGCACGTGCCAAGACAACCCCAAGCCCGCATTCCATAGGCTACAGGTTGGTGACTGACATCGAAAAGGTGTATCCCTAAAATGGGAAGGAGTTTCCTTTTAAATATTTATAAACACACAATCTAAGAACACAATAAAATAAAACCATGAAGTAAAACTGTATTAGTAAAAGTGTGTAATAAAAGTAAAGGGGGCCGGAATACAATCCTAATAGAAAATAGAAAACATCTCTTAAGTTCGTCCACTGAGGATCCTACCTGAAGGGTAGGAAAAACTCATCTCGACAGCTCTCCACGTCAATCTTCACTTCTTTCCATCGTCAGTTCCTAGCTCCCCAAGTTTCAGTCAAGGCATCCTGTTATCTGCATGAGACACAATGAGGTGCGGGTGATTCCCGTGTAGTGGTGAGTATAACAACACCTAGTAGAGACCCTGAGACCCCCAAAGGTCTTTTAGAATACCATAAAGGAAAGCCACAAAGCATGATCTCAAAAACAAAGCACAAAGAAAAAGACTCTGCTCAAAACAAGTATATTCTAGGTTAGTAACAGAAGTACATATTGTTATTCATAAAGCTTGATCATCTTATTCTGTCAAGCGGCACTGCTGCTGACCATACAGAGTCTGACCCACACAGGATCGATAGGTACTAACCCCTGCTGACCCACACAGGATCCAACCTACCCAAGATCAATATATACTAACCCCCTCTGACCCACAAATGATCTAACCTACCCGTGATCGATTGGTACTAACCCCCACAAGACCCACACAATATCTGAACCACAAAGGTTTGGTATGTCATTGATCCGTGATGGACCGCTCTAAAGTCGGTCCTCGTCGGGTCTTTCACTACTGATCCACACAGGGTCGCTAGAATTTTCATCCACACAGGGTCACTAGGTACTGATCTACAAAGGGTCTCTCGGTGTTTATCCACACTGGCTCGCTAGGTGCGGAACCACACAAGATCGCTAGGTGCTGATCTACAGAGGATCTCTAGGTGCTTAGCCACATAGGATCTCTAGGTGCTGACCCACACATGATCACTCGGTACTATCCTCTGTATGATCTGTCTCCAACCACCATCTCACAGCCCGCCACAGGACTCTCGTACATAGAATGCTTGATTTTGGAAAAAATCCCTCCTCAAGCCATACATCATATATCAACCAGAACTAAGTCTCAAGAATAAGAAACCCAATGATCATCCATGTCATAATGGTTCCAATGCTACAGACGACACGTCAACTGCACGTCTGGTCTATAAGTTTTGTAATTTTAGTGTTAAGGGCCCGGTAGGATTCAGAGTCGATCCTACCGGACCATACACTAAATTTCATCCAAACTCTCATAGAGTATCTCAAAAGGACTGTCTCGCTCTATGGATCCCAATGCCATAGATGGATCGTTAAATAGACGTTTGTTTCGCAAGATGCAACCTTTTGAGCATATCAGGGCCTGAGAGGGGTTTGGGTCTGGTCTGACCCAGTCAGTCCGAACCGACTCGACCCGTTCTGGGTGGACCTAACCTGGTTGGGTTGGGCTGTGGAGGTCTCGGCCCTCTTGCTGGAATGACCCACGTGGTGGTCACATTGTCCGCCTACCGAATGGCTCAAAGTAGTTGTTTGGATCCTTGATTGGGGGAGCCAGGTGGTGCTGCCTCATAACCAGTAGGGAGAAGGTCCATGGATTCGTTGTGGCATGAAACGGCATACAACCTCCTACCTCAGTGGTTGGCCATTGCTGGCCACCTATCTGACCGCCGCGACGCCACCCTCCTCTGTGGCCAGGGCTCATCATCTTCTATCGTCACCACTGACGCCGGTCACCTGTGTCACGCCGGTGGAATTTTCACGGGCCACCGGGAAAGCTCCGGTGGTCCTTTCTTCTTTTTGGACGCACCTACAAGCCACCTAGGATGGTGTTGTTGTTGCGTGCCTCCCGGTTTCCCCTTTCCATTGAGTTTGAAATTCTTCTCATGAAGAACACAACATGTTACGAAGTAGTGTAGGATCTTTTCCTTTTTCGTTTGGCCTGCACCCATTCCCTTATCAAAATAACAAGTGTCATATTATTAAATTAATCAAGGATAAACATTAATAAATAAACCCCCTACCTTAAATATCATTGGTGAATGCTACGAACAACGCTGCTTACACATTTGTGGGTATTTCAGACAAAGGAGAAGGTATGTGAGTTTTGACATTCGTCGTCCGTCGAACTCCGAAGTGATTACACAACGGGAATCACCAAATCCTCCATTCTTCATTAGTGGGAGGTGTCGTGATTCTTTTTCCTAGGTTCCTCATAGCCCTGTCAAAAACCCATATCCAAGATTCTATTAAATAGACGGGAGATTTGACCATGTCACATGACATTAATGTGGTTCATTTATGAACCGCATTTAATGTTTCAATGTTGAGGATACAAATCTGAAGGGTCAAGACATTAAATTTCTTGACAAGTCATCGGTCCCGCCACCGCCTCTCATCCCCTGGAGAAAAATAAAATAACAATTTCTTATTTTTTATTATTCTTTAAAAAGTTCAAGAACTATCTTTTTCTCTCAACCTAATATGGTCGATGTGAATCCTCCCTTAAGTGAATCTTAGCACTACTGATTCAATGGTGCCCTCAGATTTTTAATCAGAGCACCAGTTCAAAAGATAGAAAATGCCACCTATGCATTTACTGAACGTACCTTTAAAAAAGTTCCAAACCTATTTCGGCCACACCGGGCCTCAGAATTATGCGTTGTTAATTTTCACAGGTTCATAATAATCCCAAATAATTTAAAAAATATTTTTAATTTTTAGGTCTTTACATTCTCCCCACCTTAAATATATTTTTCCCTAAAAGCTACAACAAAACTAGGGGAACAAATGGAAGTACTGAGCATGTATCTGAGCCTCCCACTCCCATGTTCTCTCCTAGAGGTTCTCATGCTGACAACGAACTCACACTAGTGGAATCAACATCCCATGAAGGACATGCTCCTATCGATCATCTATCTCCACCAATAACTCTCCAAATGTCACCCCATCGTTGATGTCTAGCTCACCCCAGTCGATAACGTTCAATTGATCATACATGTATCTTCTCAGTTGTGACACGTGGAAATAATTATGCACCTGTTGCATCATTGGGGGAAGAGATAGATGGTACGCCACCTCACCCACTCTACTGAGTATCTGGAAGGGTCCGATTAACCAAGGATATAACTTGTCACCTTTCCAAACCTTTGTAATCCTCTTCTTGGTGTTACCCATAAGAAGACATGGTATCCATCCTAAAACTCTTAGGGTCTCTGTATCTTATCGGCATAAGACTTTTACAGGATCTTTGCAGTCTTCATCCGCTCCAAAATGATCTGCACCTTCCCTGTGGTAGCATGTATCAACTTTGGACCCATAAGTGCGGACTCCCCTCGGTCTGTCCAGCAAAGTGGTGATCTGCATTGTTGTCTATATAAGGCCTCAAATAGAGACATAATGATGGTGAATTGATAAATATTTTTTTATGAAAACTTCACTAGGGGTAGGTGGTCCCCCCAACTATGGCCAAAATCAAGGACACAAGCACAAAATATATTTTTGAGTGTCTATATGGACCGCTCGGTCTGACCATCTGTTTGAGGATGGAAGGTGGTGCTCAAGCATAGTTGAGTCCCGAATGCCTCCTGTAATCCCTCACGCAAGAGGGATTTTAAATGTGCATCTTAATATGAGACGATCGACGATGGAACCCTGTGCATTTGCACAATCTCTTGCATTTATAGGCATCTAAAACCCTCTATTGATACCTACTCTTAGATGGGTAGAAAGTGGGAAGACTTGTTGAGTTGTTCAATGATCACCTAGATGAAATAATGGCCCCTGGACATATGTGTCTTCCCTGTCATGAAGTACATGTAGATACCATACCACTTACACTTTTGTACCTCAAGTGGTTGCGCTAAGCTTTCTGGTACCTGATACTCGGCATTCACTTGCTGAAAAGTACGACATCGGGATACAAAAACTACCACTACTTTATTTATCCCTGACCATTAGTACAGATGTCAGAAGTCTTGGTACATATTCGCCACTCTAGGATGTACTGCTAAAGGGGATGTATGGAACTCCCTAAACACATTTTATGATAGAATCACTGGTACTATGGGGCGTCCTCTGAAGTGAATGATGTGCTACCCACCTTCAGAAAATCCTTCAAGAGCGTGTATTGAGGATATATTAGCACACTAGGCCTCATAGTCAATGTCCCCATGTTGTGCCTCCCAAAATAGATGAAGAAGTGGGGGAGTGATAGTCATAGATTAGAGGTAATATGCTCTAACTCTATCCAAAAAGGATATCTGCAATGTGACTAGCTTTTCTTTTTCCTCACTGAGCAATAGTAGACCAAAACTCTACCTGAGCGAATCTGCTACTACATTCCCCTCCCCAGGAGTATAGACTATCTCAAAGTCATAGTCCTAGAAGAACTATAGCAATAATCATTGTCTTAGGTTCAATTCCTTCTGTGAGAAGATATACCTGAGACTCTTGTGATCAGAGTAAATAGTAAACCGTTCACCCATCAAGTAGTGCTACCACATCTTCAGTGCAATGAACACTGCTTCTAACTCTAGTTAATATGTAGCGTAGTTATAATTGTGTTGTATCAACTGTCAGGAGTTGTAGGCAATCCCCACTTGATACTACATTAGGAAACATCCTAGTCTGTTCCCTAATACGTCGCGGTAGAAAACATACCCAATTCCCTCTTCTAATAGCCTCAAGATGGGGGTACCAGAAAATCTCTACCTCAACTCTTAAAAACCATGCTGGCACTTCTCCTTCCCCAAGAAAGGCTTCCCTATAATTTCCTAAGATGAAAAGGGTTCCACTACCCTGTATAATTTTGGTAAAAATCTCCATTATTACCCATCCAATCCCAGGAAATGTCGCACCTCGGTCACACTCCTGGGTGTCTCCAAAGAAATTATTTCCTCTCCCTTCTCCGGATCCACATCCACTCCAGGCACTGAGATAACATGCCCCAAGAAGTGGACTTCACGTATCCAGAACTAGAACTTTGAGAGCATTCGATAAATGTTTTGCTCTCGAAGTGTATCAATAACTATCTGTTGGAGCATGGTGTGCTACTCCTCTGTCGCTATGTATAGAAATATGTTGTCGATGAAGACCACCATGAAGCAATTGAGGTTTGGATGGAATATACTGTTCAAGAGTACCATTAACACTATTGGATCATTTGTTATGCTGAAGGGAATCACCAAGAATTCGTAAGGACCATACCGACACCTAAAGGTTGTATTCAGTATGTCCTCATCTCATACCCTAAGCTGATGACAACCTTATCTGAGTTTTATCTTTGAAAACCATCGAGCTCCCTTCAGCTGGTCTAAAAGATCATCAATCCTCAGGAGTGTATACTTTTTCATCACGGTCACTTGGTTCAGGCACCGATAGTCCACACAAAGCCTCAAGATCCCACCCGCATTCTTGGTGAACAATATCTTGGATGCCCATGGAGAAAAACTGGGCCTTATGAACCCTTTCCTATACGAGTCTTCCAGGTGTACCCTCAAATCATGAAGCTCCACGGGAGCCATCCGATATGCTGGTGTAGATATCGATGTTGTCTCAGGATATAGGTTTGTAACGCCCCGACCCCAGTTACCCAGAGTCAGTGAATTATTACATAACATTGGCATGATCACAAAAGATCATGTCTTGAAATACTGATTAGTTTAGTATCCCTGGAAACACTACATACATTCATAAATGTTACATTACATCATAAAGTGAAAAACTAAAATAACATAGTATCCATAGTCCACACTCATATCCCCTTTAGACTATCCCTGCTGGTCAGTCATAAAATATTTCTTCACATCCTAGGAAAAAAACATTGAAAGAGGTGAGCTCAGATTCTTAGTAAGGATAACAATATTGCGGAAACTTTCATCAATAAACATAAACATATAATGCAATGTATAACTAAAACAAAATCCTTTTAAACTTGAACTTCAACATAATAAGGAAAAAATAAAATGAAATAATGTGATTTACCTATTCACATGGATATTCTACTAGTTGAATAATCAAATGAAATATCAATAACTAGTTTCATAATGATGGATTTAATAATGCCAGACTATCATAACCACATAGCCATGGTCTCATGCCAAGACTACAAATAATATTTTGTCAAGGCATCGTGCCAAGACACTAGTTTTTCTCAAGATACCTATCGATGCATCGAGGAGCTATAGAGGGCTCCACTCGTCCCATACTAAGTCCAATTCATTCCTTATATGAAGAGGTTTAAACATATCATATACAATGCCCAAGAACAATAACATAATCTTATCACACAAAACATTCATAAAGGAAACAAAACATTTCCACATTTCAATCAAAAGATATCAATACAACACATTGATATAATCAGAAAATTATCAAAACCACTTTCAATTCCAAAATAAAAGAAAAGTAAAACATGGTATTTATTTTTCATTTAAAAAATGTTATGGCTTGTAGAGGAAGCCAAAACTCAAATAATGGTCACGATGGCGGAGAAGTCGTTGTCGCCGCGTACGTAAGAAAAAACATTCCATTTTTCATTTAGTAAAAATGATTCATATAAAAATATTCCTTTTGAATAAAATAAAAATTCAAATGGGTTTATACACCGCATAAATTAATGTTGTGTATAAAATAAAATATGCCTCAATGAAAGGAAATTGAGACGAAGTCCCATACCTCATGTCCGACTAGACTCAATCGTTCTTTAATCTCCTGAATAATAAACAATAGTTAATTTTTATTTGCTTAAGAACCTTTTTCAAGTTCATTATTCCTTTTACATCACTTATTACCATGTTATTAACATTATGTAATCATTTAATTTAATAACGGTCATTTTGTCGATCCATGGTACTTCAGTCAAAAATAAACATCTTATAATTACAAGTTGTTTATGTGGTAAAATATCCATTATATCTAGAATTATATTCATGATGTAGATTTCATATATATCATATATATCCATTATATACATGCATTTATAATATTACATAACATTTAGAGGTAAAAAATGAAATGCACCGTTCATGGAGACGGTAAGCCGTACGTACGCATGAACGTTGCTTTCATTTATATTTCATATTTAATGGAATTAAATCATAATTATACAAAGTTATATTATAATTATAGTATAATATAATATTAAATATCATTAACTCCAACCTTTATACGTCCCACATATGGCATAAACGATTCAAATAACTTTGAGGGGGGCGGTAGTCCACACTTCCTAAAATGAAATTATCGTGTTTACCCATAATGGAAACCATAAAGGTATGACATAAATGAAAAATACAGAAGCATAAGGAAAACATAAGAAAAATATCATATACAAATATAGTGACATCTTAATCGCCACCATGAACGGTGTTAAAAGAAGATAGAACAATCATCGTTTCGTGAGGCAGTAATTCGGCACCCACAGAAACAGTATGTTCTTTAACCATTAGATTGAGGTGAGTGTACGTCTAAATCAAATCCTTATCATAATAAAAATCCTAGTATATTTAATATACTGTTTTTGTTACGAAATAATAGAATAAAAAGGGTTTAAGGTGTTGGAGAAGAAAAATAAAACAAAAGAACATAAGAGATGACATTGCCTTCAAATCGGGTAACTCTTTTTGATTTGAGCTAAAGGCTTCCTTGGGAAGCATTCAGCCCAAATTGAGGCTTCTAGGAGTAAGATAGGGAAGTTGAGAGAGTATTTGGGCAGTTTTTGTCCTAGCCAAATGGTTTTAAAGGTGGGAATAAGGTGGTAGGGGTGGGGGGGGCTTTTATAAGAGGAGAGCAGGGGCTCTTTTTGAAAGATTTAAATGTTACTTTATTATGAAATGATTTTTGGATTTTAAAGGTCCCACAATAATATATTTCAAGGATAAGGTGATCACGGTTCTAAATACACCCATCCAATAGGCTTTAGACAAGTTTATGTCTTAGAATTTACCTTATCTTTTCATTTTATTTAAATCATTCATTAAGGAGGTAATCACTGCATCATCATGGTGTCATAAATAAATTTATTTATTTAATGTCTAAAAATTATAAATAAAATATCATGATGTAGGAAATCTTTTTAGCTTTCCAATGACTATTTATAATCTAATATATCATTTATGTAGAAATAACTATATTTTTTTACTTAGGTGTTACATACTTTTGTTATATTTTTCTTTCTTTAAAAATAAAATGATAAAATGTCACTATCACACAAAAGTGATTCCATGGGGTCCTTAAGTTGGAACAAGGCATCCAATGGTTGGCCATGACACATAAAATAGCATTAAGACACATTTTCGGGTCATTGTATATTATTATGATATTATTGCATTACCATTAACTACCCGATTACTAATTAATCATGATAATTAAAGATAATTGTCATAGTTACTATTCAGAATGTCCAAAAAAAAGATTCTTAATTAAATAATTTGGACCTTATGATTCCAAAAATGGACTCCATTTTACCAAATTCTAATCAAATAAATTTCAGTAATTAATTTAAAAATTATTCCCGCTGTCAAAACAAATAGCGTGTTTTTAAGAAACAATATCAATCAAAAGACTGACAATTGTTTATATCCAATTTCAATGTGAAATTAATTTTATTGACCAAAATTGGATAAAATGGTAATAATATATTCTAATTATACTTTAAAACCACGAAAATGTATAATTTATTATTATAAATTATTTTCATTAAAAAAAGTTGTTTTTAATTAATGTTTAGTATTTTTCACTATTCATCAAAAATTGGAAGTTCTCATAAAAATACCAAAAATTCAACTCAGGCTAATTTTGATATTCTTAATCCAAAAATGAAGTAAAATTTGAAAAATAAAATTTATAAAATTTCAAAAAGTGGGTATTACTATTCATAATGGCTACTTTAATTGGTCGCAGTGTGTTAGAACTCGAGGTTCCATACAACACACGCTACTGTATTATTCAAAGAGAAGCGTACCATGGAAGCTTGGGTTGTTACATTCTCCCCTACTTAAAATAATTTCGTCCAAGAAATTTCTAGAATATTACTGCATTAAAAGACTCGGGTGGTTCTTCATCATAAGTTCCTCAGGTTCCCACGTTGCCCCTTCCATATTATAGTTCCTCCATAGAACTTTTACCAGACGAGTCGTCCGGTTTCTCAGCACTTGTTCTCTCGTATCCAGAATCCTGATAGGCTCTTCGTAATAAGACGGATCGGGTTCTAGTTCTAATTCCTCATAAGTGAGTACATGTGTTGGGTCAGGCATGTATTTTCTCAACAGTGATACGTGGAACACATCGTGAACTTTAGAGAGACTTTTAGGCATTTCTAAACGGTAATCTATATCCCCAATTCGTTATAGAATTTTGAATGGTCTAATGTACCTGGTACTTAATTTTCCCTTCATACCAAATCTTATAACTCCCTTCCTTGAAGATACCTTCATGAAAACATGATCTCCAACATGAAATTCCAAATCCTTCCTTCGGTTATCATCATAGCTCTTCTACCTACATTGAGCTGGTTTGATGTGGTTTTGGATTACCTTTACCTTTTCCATCGTTTCCTCCACCAATTCTGGGCCTACATGTTTTCTTTCACCAACTTCATCCAAACAAGATGGTGTACGACATCTCTTTCCGTATAACGCTTCATATGGTTCCATCCGAATACTTGAATGGAAGCTACTATTATAGGAAAACTCCACCATAGGTAAATATTTATCCCACATACCCTGAAAGTCAAGTGAGAATGATCTCAACATGTATTCTAAAGTTTGAATAGTCCTTCTGATTTTCCATCTGTTTGAGGGTGGTAGGCAGTGCTCAAACGAAGTTCAATATCCTTGGCTTTCTGAATAATTTTCGAAAATCTTGATGTAAAACGGGGATCATGATCTGAAACAATTGATAGGGGTACTCCATGAAGTCTTACAACTTCGTTAATATACATTATTGCTAAATGTTCAAGTGGTAAATCTTCTCATATTGCAAAAAAATGTGCTGACTTAGTAAGATGATCCACAATGACCCATATTGCATCATTCTTTCTAGGTGTCTTTGGAAGTCCCATGAAAAAGTCCATCGTTATATTATCCCATTTCCACTCAGGTATGGGAAGAGGTTACATAAATCCTCCAGGAAGTTGCCTCCAAGATTTCACTTGTTGAAAAACCATGCAGCTTGACACGAAATCAGAAATCTCTCTCTTCATGTTATCCCACCCAAAATGTTCTTTCAGGTCCCTATACATCATAGTCCGACCAGGGTGTATAGAGAAATTGGAACTATGAGTATCATCCAACAATTCCCTTTTTAGACCAGCTATTTCAGGAACACAAAGTCTCTTCCCAAATTTCAAAATTCCATCTTCCTACACAAAGTCACTCAATCTCCCATCATTCACAGATTTAATCTTTTTTTTGAAACTCTTAATCATCAGTATGAGAACTATTAATTATTTATAGTAAATATGGTTTGGAATCCATTTGAAAAAGCATTGATGTTTTACCTTCCATAGTTATTCTCATGTCCATATTCACTAGATCAACGAATATAGGATCCCTTTCAATTCTCATATTGTTCAAAACTCCCTGATCTTTTCTTCTCAAAGCATCTGCCACATTATTTTCCTTCCTCAGGTGGTAGTGTATCGTGGAATCATAATCCATGAGTAATTCAAGCCATATCCTTTGCCTCATGTTGAGTTCTTTTTGTGAGAAAATATACGGCAAACTCTTTTGATCAGTATAAATCTCACATTTTTCACCATAGAGGTAGTGTCTCCATATCTTCAAAGAAAAGATAACAACTGCTAACTCTAGATCATGAGTAGGATAGTTTTTCTCATGAATGTTAAACTGTCATGATGCAAGGGCAATAACCCTATCATTCTGCATAAGGACACAACCAAGTCCTTTATTTGATGCATAATTATAAATAATGAACCCATCATTCCACGATGGTAGAGTCAATATAGGAGCATTGACTAATCTTCTCTTTAGTTCTTCAAAACATTCTTCACACTCTTTTTTCCAAAACAAATTAACCCTTTTAAGTGTGAGCTTTGTTAATGGGTTAGAAAATCATGCAAAATTCTAGAAGAAACGTCGATAATAACCTACTAAAACAATAAAACTACGTACCTCAGTTATACTCGTTGGTGCTGGCCATTCATGGATTGATCTTGTCTTAAAAGGATCAACCGAGATTCCATCCTTAGAGACAATATGGACAAGAAAAGAGATCTCATGAATCCAGAATTCACAATTGCTAAAAATCCCATATAATTCATGTCTTTTATAAGTCTTTAGGATAATGATCAAGTGATTTTCATGATCTTCATAACTTTTGGAGTATACCAAGATATCATCAATAAATACCACTACAAAATCATCAAGATATTCCTTGAAAAATATGTTCATTAGATCCATGAAAATAAAGGGTGAATTAGTCAGCCCAAAAGGCATTACTGTAAACTCGTAATGCCCATACCTGGTTTGAAATGCTATCTTCAGAATTTCTTCCTTCTTCACACACAACTGATGATATCCAGATCGAAGTTCAATCTTTGAAAAGTATTGATCTCCATGTTGATGGTCAAATAAATCATCAATGTGAGGTAGGGGATACTTGTTCTTTATTGTTATAACATTTATCTCCATGTAGTCAACACATAACCTCATAGACCCATATTTCTTTTTAACAAAAGGAACTGGGGCTCCCCATGGAGAAACACTAGGGCGAATAAATCCATTATTACTCAATTCCTCTAGTTGTTTCTTTAGTTCAACTAATTCCACAGTGGCCATTCTATAAGGGGTCT
Organism: Viscum album; assembly: GCA_963277665.1. Taxonomy (NCBI): domain Eukaryota; kingdom Viridiplantae; phylum Streptophyta; class Magnoliopsida; order Santalales; family Viscaceae; genus Viscum; species Viscum album. Next base: position 1,682,490,415 of record OY728135.1, read on the forward strand.
TCGAATGAGCCTTCAATCAGGCATTAGGTCAATAGAAAACTCAACTTCTCATTCTGGAGGATGGCTAGGAAAATCTTATAGAAACACATCAACATATTCTCTCCCAATAGGTATATCCTCTATTTGAACATTACCTTCCTCACCCAATATTATTTCATTCTCTTCCTCCCCAATAAGTGAATTTAGTTGACCTACTGGGGGTGGATCTAGATAAGAATTAGGTGGTGATGATTCTGCTCTAAAGATAAGGTGTTTCTTATCATCATCAAAAATTGTAACCTATTTATCCTTACAATAAATCTTCGCATCATGGTCTGAAATCCAATCCATACTGAGGGTTATATCAAATTCAATCATGAGTATGATGATGTGATCATCATATAAAGAACATTTATGTGCTCTAATGGGCACGTATTCACAAAACATTGTTTCAATGATACTTCCCTTAGCAGTTTTGACTGACAACTCCCTTGTTAAATCAAATTGGAAATATCTAACTTTCTTAGAAAACTGGGAAGATATGAAACAATGCGATGATCCAGAATAAAAAAAAGCATTTTCTAAACTTGAGGAAACCATTAAATTACCTGCCACCACGTCTTTCAGATCTTCTACCTTAGCAGTAGTGATAAAATAATCTTGGCCTTGATCCCTTGGCCTTTTCTAAGGTAAGTTCCCTTGACTCTTAGGACATTAATTTTCATAATGTCCTATCTCTCTAAAATTATAGCATTCCACATTGACAACAACTCTCTTTCCCTTGAAATCATGAGCTTGGTGGCCTTTTTCACCACACTCGTAACAGACTCTCATTCCCTTCAAGCAAGTACCTGGGTGTTTCTTCTCACATTTACTGGAAGATGTATAATCAAATTTTCCCTTCATCCATTTATTTCCATTTCTATAGTGGTCAGCAAATCTCTTCTTCTCTTTTTTTGCCTTAAAATCATAATACTTAGTGAACTAATTTTCTGTCTTGATAGTACATGAGACAATATCATCGTTCGATGAGAAATATTGTGAGACTAAGGCTCCATGGAGAAACGGTTTTAACCCATCAAAGAAATGATAAAGCTTACTTCTTGGGTTACGTGTATAATCTGCTGCCTGCCTCCCTAACCTTGTAAAGTTAGACTCATACTTTGCGACATTCGCATCCTCCTTTTTCCACAGACTCAGATATTGACTTTCCATATATGCTCGATGGTCATGAGGAAAGTATTTTTCTATGAAAATCTCTTTGAACTCCCTCCATTCCATATTAGATACTTCATCATCTTCCTTTGTGTTTTGTATCAATGAACACCATTGATCAGCATCTCTAGTGAGGCGATAAACTGTCATGAAAACCTTTTCACTTTCATTACTTCCTAAAGCCTGAAATATTTTCTCTAGGGAACTTATCCATCATTCAGCTACTAATGGATTTTTACTCCCATTGAATGTTGGTGGTTGCTTCCTCATGAAGAGATCTAACATTGATCCTCCACATTGCGGATCAGGGTGCTCCATACGAGTAAGGTTATTATTCATAACCTGAGTGAGTAGTCCCAGTATGGTGAGGAGCTGATCCACACCAGTTTTATCACCATCTCCACTATAATTATCTTGAGCAGGAGGGAAATCCCTACATGGAGTGTGTGCAATAATATGGTTTCCATTCCTTCCACTAGGCGCCATTTCTAAACAATGTCATAAACTAGATTGGTTTATGAATCAAAATACATAATAACACACTTTCAAAACACCTAACATAAATTGAACAGTTTATAGATATAATCCATAATCATAAAAATGTTTTATTTGAGTAAGTATATACTCATAAACCCTTCATAATGGTTTGTAAAGAAATCATTAAGTATTCTAATCATATCCCCCGGGAGTGTCGTAACCAAGAGTGCAACAAGACCTATTGTTGTGCACCAGTTCATTTTCGAGTCTAGATCAAAGCAGTGTTTTCGGGTTTTACCCCTAGGTACATCTGTGCCAGAGCCTCCTCTACCTGCTCGTATCCAGATAGGGATTTATTTCTCGGAAAATACACAAAATCTATACTTTACCAAAATTATAGGATGTTCTTCTATACTAATACTCAACTTCTATCTTAGGGCTATGTGCTTTAATCAGATTTTATCTAAATCTAGCTTCCAAGGTTAGTACTAAACTTCCTCTCATACCAACTATAACACCCCAAACCCAGTTACCCAGAGTCGGTGCATTATTATGTAACATTGTCATGATAACAAAAGATCAAGTCTCGAAAGACCGATTAGTTTAGTAGACTTAGAAACATTAGATACATTCATAAATGTTACTTTACATCATAATGTGAAAAACTAAAATAACATAGTCTCCATATACCACACTCATATCCCCTTAAGACTATCCCTGTAGGTCAGTCATAAAATACTTCTTCACATCCTGGGAAAAATAAAATATAGAAAGGAGTGACCTCAGATTCTCAGTAGGGATAAAAATATAGTGGAAACTTTCATAAATTAACATAAACATTTAAGGCAATGTATAACTAAAACAAAAGCCTTTTAAACTTGAACTACAGCATAATATGGAAAAAATAAAATTAAATAATTCCATTTACTTATTTACCTTGAAATTTTACTACTCGAATAATCACATGAAATATAACTAACCACTTTCATAATGATGGAATGAAAAATGCTAGACTATCATAACCACGTATCCAAGGCCTCGTGCCAAGACTACAAATAAGATGTTGTCAAAGCCTCGTGCCAAGACACTATATTATCTAATGAGACCTACCGATGCATCGAGGAGTTATAGCGGGCTCCACCCATCACTTACTAAGTCTAATGCATTCCTTATATAAACAGGTTTAAACATATCATAATCAATGCCCAAGAACCATAACATAATCATATCACTCAAAACATGCATAAAGGAAACATAGAATTTCCACATTTCAATCACAATATATCAATACAACACATTGATATAATCAAAACATTATCAAAACCTTTTTCAATTCCAAAATAAATGAGAAGTAAAACATAGTATTTATTTTTCATTTAAAAAAATTTATGGCTAGTAGAGGAGGCCAAAACTCAAATAATGGTCACAGCGGCGGAGAAGTCGTTGTCGCCGCATACGTAAGACAAAACATTCCTTTTGTTGTTTAGTAAAAAAGCTTTGTATAAAATGATTCCTCCTGAATAAAAGTAATAGTACAATGGGTTTATACATCGCATAAAATAAAGTTGTGTATAAAATAAAATATTCCTCAATGAAAGGAGATTGAGACGAAGTCCCTTACCTCGTGTCCGACTTGACTCGATCGTTCTTTAATCTCTGGAATAATAAACTATAGTTAATTTCTATTTTATTAAGATCCTTTTTTAAGTTCATTATTCCTTTTACATCACTTATTACCATGTTATTAACATCATGAAATCATTTAATTTAATAACGGTCGTTTTGTTGATCCTTAGCACTTGAGTCAAAAATAAACTTCTTATAATTACAAGTTGTTTATGTGGTAAAATATCCATTATATCCAGAATTATATTCAAGATGTAGATATCATATATATCCAGTATATACATTAATTTATAATATTACATAACATTTATAGGTAATAAATGAAATGCACCGTTCATGGAGACGGTAATCCGTACGTACGCATGAACACTACTTTGATTTCTATTTCATATTTAATAGAATGAAATAATAATGATATAAAGGTATATTATAATTCTAGTATAATATCATATATAATATCATTAAATCTATCCTTTATACGTCCCACATATGGCTTTAACGATTCAAATCACTTTGAGGGGGTGGTAGTCCACACTTCTTAAAATGTAATTATCATGTTTACCCATACTGGAAACCATAAAGGTATGCCATAAATGAAAAATACAGAAGAATAAGTAAAACACAAACATAATATATATCATTTATAAATATAATTACTTCATAATGGCCACCATGAAATGTGTTAAAATAATATTGAATAATCATCGTTTCGTGAGGCAGTAATTCGCCACCCACAGAAACAGTATGTTCTTTAACCACTAGACAGAGGTGTGTGTAAGTGTAAAAAAAATAATTATCCAAAAAACATCCTAGTTTATTTAATATACTGGTTTTGTTACAAAATAATGTAATAAAAATGTTTTAAGGGGTTGGAGAAGAAAAATAAAAAAAAATAACATAAGAGATGACATTACCTTAAAATCGGGTAACTCTTTTTGATTTGAGCCAAATGCTTCCTTGGGAAGACTTCTACCCAAAGTGAGGCTTATAGGAGTAAGAGAGGAATTTTGAGAGAGTATTTGGGTAGAGGTTGTCCGAGCCAAATGTATTTTAAGGTTTGGATACGGTGGTAGAGTTAGGGGCCTTTTATAAGAGGAGAGGAGGGGCTCTTTTGGAAAGATTGAAATGTTTATTATGAAATGCTTCTCAGATTTTAAAGGTCCCACAATGATATATTTCGTCTATAAGGTGATAAGGGTTCGAAATAAACCCATCAAATAGGCTTTAGACAAGTGTAATTCTTAGATTTTACCTTATCGTTTCATTTTATTTAAATTGTTCATTAATGAGGTAATCACTGCATCATCATGATGTCATCAATATATTTATTTATTTAATGTCTAAAAATTATAAAACAAATACCATGATGTATGAAATCGTTTTATATTTCCAATGAATATTTATAGTCTAAGAGATAATTGATGTAGACAAAATAAAAATTGTTTTACTTAGGTGTTACATACTTTTGTTATATTTTCCTTTCTTTGAAAATAAAATGATAAATTGTCACTATCACACAAAAGTGATTCCATGGGGTCCCTAAGTTGGAACATGGAATACCATGGTCGTCCATGACACAAAAAATAGCATTAGGACACATTTTGGGGTCATTTTATATTATTATGATATTATTTCATTACCCTTAACTACCCGATTACTAATTAATCATGATAATTAAAGATAATTGTCATCGTTACTATTCACAGTGTCCAAAAACAAGAGTCTTAATTACATAATTTGGACCTTATGATTCCAAATATGGAATCCATTCTACCAAATTATAAACCCAAAAATTTTAGTAATTAATTTAAAAATTATTACTGATGTCACAACAAATAGCGTGTTTTTAAAAAACAATATCAATCAAAAGATTGACAATTGTTTATGTCAAATTTCAAAGTGAAATTAATTATAATGACCAAAATTGGATAAAATGGTAAAAATATATTCTAATTATACTTTAAAACCACTCAATAGTATAAATTGTCACTATAAATTATTTTGACTAAAAAAGTTCTTTTTAATTAAATTTTAGTATTTTTCACTATTCATAAAAAATTGGAAGTTCTCAAAAAAATACCAAAAATTCCACTTAGGCTAATTTTGATATTCTGAATCCAAAAATGATGTCCAATTTGAAAAATAAAATTTATAAAATTTCAAAAAGTGCATATTACTATTCATAACGGCTGCTTTGATTGGTCACGGTGTGTTAGAACTCGAGGTTGCGTACAACACACGCTACTGTACTATTCAAAGAGAAGCGTACCATGGAAGCTTGGGGTGTTGCATGGTTGATGTGAAATTATACATATCAATGAAGAGTTAGTTCTGAGACATCATTATGAAAGATATTAGCATACTGGTCTACCACTATAGGATAACTCAGGACTCCTCACATCAACTGCTCTGAGGGTAAGGCTAGCCAACTGATGTGTGATTGGCTTCACCCTCCTCCAAGAAATTCCATCCTTTGTGTCCAAGGTTTCCTTCTCATCAGTGAAAAAAAACCTGATCCCATCCTCACGGACACACCGAACATTTCATCTAAAATAGTTGATCTAATCATGGATTGTGGATAGCCAGTCCAAACCCAAGATGACATTGTAAGGCCTCAACGCTGCTGCTAGAAGATCCCAACTGAAGCTATTGCCTCCTAGAGTGAGCTCACACTACCTTCACTAGTGATTAATCATTGAATCTTCTCTTGTAGGAGTCTCTACATGCAAGGATCGTGCGAACTGCTCCATTAGAATCTCAGATCACCTAACTCGTGTCGTGGAAATGAAAGATTGGTTGGAACCTATGTTTATAAGTACTACAAATATGGTGTAATAGACACATATCATACCTATAATCATCTATGGAGCACTGTGGTCATAGACCTCTACTGCCTGTAGTTGTGCTCTTCCCTATTCACCTGCTCCCTATGGTCGGGGTGGACCACATGGTGGTGGTGGCTGTAGAACATCAAATCGCTGCCCACTGCCTGCTGCATGACATGCTCCTCTATCATGTCATCTGCCCTATGGACCTCCTCAATCGAATCTATGCATCTACCTCAGTGGTCCCTCGACCATCTTCTGATCGTCGGTATGGCAGGTCAGGCAGTTGCGAGCCATGTGTCCCTACTCACCGCACGTGAAGGATACTCTGCCTCCCAGCTAACCTCCTCTACCTCACAAGCTCTACACCTCCAGACCTATGTCATGGGGTCATCCAAGAGAGGTTCTGGCCCAGTTGGACTTCTGCGTTATCTAATTACTTTCTCTTACAGATGACTCAGTTACCTATCATCCAATGGTGTCTCTCACCGTTAGTGCCTGGTCATCTAAGAAGCTCTCCGCCAACAATGCTTGCTAGAGAACACTAGCCTAAGTTAGGATATTCAGAGATATCACTGATGCTCTAACCTCTCACCAGAGACCCTAATCAAATCTTTAGTCCTTGAAGAATGGGTCTCGTACCATGTCAGTGGAGTATCATGAGAGGTTAGTGAATCTCACCAAGTACTAGGCTACTGTAATGATACCCTTCTGTAAGTGAAGGAGCTCCTAAATAAGTTATAGCTGGGGTGAAATCCTCCCTAAAGAAGATCTCAATGTCCATCTAGGTGAGGGTCACCTTGTCATGTGTCTAGAGAATCAGTCTCCACCATCATTCTGTTGTGCCCAGAAAAAGACTATCACGTAGGATCACCATCTACTCTACTGGTGTCCCAACTAGGTAGAAAACTCTTTCCACAGTCTCCATCCAATCCCCAACTACCTGGGGATCTGTTTCACCTCAAAACATCATAGGCCTCTGCTGCTGGAACTCATGAAATGCGCTCATTCTGCGTGCATCATCCACCTGTGGGGTTGGAGGAATATACTTCCCAACATTTGGTGGGGCTGCTGGTACACCACCTGAAAGTGATAATGCAGTAAGAGATCCATGCACTAAAGCTTCGTTGCTCGGTGGGCCTTCATCGTGTACTCTCTCAGGAATCATGGATAGCTGTCTATGTGGAGGAAACCTAAAAAGAAACTGGTGTGCCACAGTCAATAAGTCATACCTCAAGAGCTGACTCAAAATAGATCAAAAGTAAATCATTTATAAAACACACGAAATTAGTGTTTTCGATCACTTAGTCAGAAATCATAATTTAGGGTCCTAGTATATGGATACGTCGGCCACCACACCAACACTAGACTCCCCTAACTGAATACCACACTCAAAACACTTAACACTACTACTACAATAGAAAGATCAATGACCTAGTTCTTTAATAGAAATGAATCCTACGATATCACTTTGTCGTGATCCCTCAGGGCTTATACCGGGACTACCCCAATCCCACCTTCCATAGGATAGGGGTTGGAAACTAGCACTGAAAATGCATATCCCTAAAATGGGAGGGCATTTCCTTTTAAACCCACACAAACACATAGTCCTAGAACACAACAAGATGCAACCACAAAGTAAAACTACAGTAGTAAAAGTGTGTGCTTAATGTAAAGGGGATAGAATACAAGACCAACTTAAGAGATACAACTACAAGTAAAAATATGAAATTATCTCCTGAGTTTATCCACTGAATAACCTACCTGAAGGGTAGGTACAACTCATCTCCACAGATCTCCACGTTAATCTTCACTGCCATCCATCATCAGGTACTAGCTCCCCGAGTCTCAGTCAAGGATGCACGTCATCAGCACAAGACACAACAAGGTGCAGGTGAGGCCCGTGCAGGGGTGAGTATAAAAATACCCAGTAGGGACCCCGAGATCCCCATAGGTATCTTATAATTCCTCAAAGGAAAACCACAAATCAAGATCTTATACACAAAGCACAAAGCAAGAGAATCAACTCAAAATAGGTATATTATAGGGTAGTAACACAAGTACAGATATTTATTCGTAAATCATGATCATCTTATTTGGTCAAGACACACTGCTGGTGACTATACAGAGTCTGACCAACACAAGATCAGAAGGTACAAACCTATGCTGACCAACATAGGATCCGACCCACCCAGGATCAATAGGTACTAACCCCCTCAAGACCCACATAGGATCTGACCCACATAGGATTAGTATGTCACTGATCAATGATAGGCATCTATATGGCTTGTCCTCATTGGGTCACGCACTTTTGATCTAAACAGGGTGGACGGAATTTTGATCCACACATGGTCTATGTGCTGATCCACAAAGGATCGCTCGGTGCTGATCCACACATGATCACTAGGTGGTGATCCAAACAGGATTTCTAAGTGATGATCCACACATGATCACTAGGTGCTGACCCACATAGGATCACTCAATACTAAACTCTATAAGATCTATCTCCAACCACTATCTCACAGCCTGCCACCGGATTCCCGTATAAAGTACGCTTGATTCTTGTAGAAACTGCTCCTCAAGCCATCAGTTGTATTTCAAACGGCACAAATTCCCACAATGAAGTAACCCAATGATCTTTCATGTAATAAGGGTTCCAACTCAATATATGGTGTGTCAATCGGATGCACGGTCTGTATGTTATTGGCATTTTAGTACCGAGGGCCCAGTTAGATTCAAAGTTGATCCAACCTGGTCTTACTACAAAATCGTCCAAAACTCTTGGGGAGTATCTCAAAAGGAATGTATCACTCCTAGGATCCCACCTCCATATATGTTTTGTCAAAAAGAAGTCTGGTTCTCTAGATACAGCCTTTTGAGCGTATCAGGGCCCGAGAGGGGTCCAGGTCCGGTCCGACCCGGTCTATGCCGACCCGACCCGGTTCAGGTCATCCCTGACCCAACCCAAACATGTCTGGGTGAGCTCGGTTGGGCTAGTCCATGGAGGGCTTAGCTCACTAGGCCACGACATGCTCAGCCCGCGTGAGGGTCACATGATCCGCCTATCGAATGGCTCAAAAGATCCATCTGACTCCTTGATTGGCGGCACCAGGTGACACCGCCACGTCACCGAAGAAACCCACACGGAACGGATCCCTAGCTTCACCACAGCATCGAGCCAAGTCCTATCTCACCACAGATTATGACGGTGCACCGCCTCCCACCTCCATGGTCGACCATTTTCAGCCACCTATCCGACTGCCGCGATGACGAGTGTTGCATCCCTCCACCGCTGTCGGTGCTCGCCGGGGCTGGTCATCGGTACTGCGTCGGCTGAATTTTTGCGGGCCACCAGGTAAGCTCCAGTGGTCCTTTCTTCCTTGAAGATGTTCCTACATGCCTATTGGGATGCCTCCATCATTTCATGACTCCCAGTTTTCTCTTTTCGTCGAGTTGGAAATTCTTCTCATGAAGAATCCAACAAGTAACGAAGTGGTGAAGGGTTTGGGCCTTGTTTGTTTGGCACATGCCCTCCAAATTAATACCATAAAAAGAGGGTTATTATTCCATTCATCAAAGATATACTGTAATAAATAAACCCCCTACATCTAATATCATTGTTGACCGCTTTAGATGGTGATTCTTCCACATTTGAGGGTATTGCGAACGAAGGAGAAGTTTCATGAGCATTAACATTCGTCATCCGTCGACCGCTGGAGATATTCCACAACAAGCGTCATCAAATACTCTATTATCCATCAGTGGAAAGTGTTGTTATACTTTTCTAGAGGTTCCCCACAGTCGTGTCAAAAACCAAGACATAATATTTTATTAAATAAATGGTATATTCAACCGTGTCACGTGATATTAACACGGTTCATTTATGACCCACAATTAATGTTGCAACTTTGAGGTTACAAAGCTGAAGGGTGAAGCCATTAAATATCTTGACCAGTCATCTGTCCTTCCACTTCTTCTCATCCAATTTAGAAAAATAAAATAACAATTTCTTGTTATTTTGGTATTCTTTAAAATGTTCAAAAACTATCTTTTTCTCCCAACCTACTTTAGTAGAAGTGAATCCTCCCTTAAGCGAATCTCAGTGTTGAAGATTCAATGGTACCCTCATATTTTTAATCTGAGCTCCTGTTCAAAAGATATAAAATATCCCCCATGCATTTGCTAAAAGTACATTAAAAATTTTCTTAAAACATTTCGAGCACACCGGGCGTCATAATCAAGTGCCGTCAAATTTAATAGACTCGTAATAATCCCAAATAATTTAAAAAAAATTACTTGGAATTTTCGAGTCTTTACAATGAAATTGTGTGTAACACAAGCCAATAATAGAGTTGTGTATATAGTAATCTAAGCTGATGTTTCATACTGTATATGATTATCTTGGTGTAGTGTACAACACAAGAGAGAAAATAAATTTAAAAAAATAATCTTATAAAAATCTCAGGGTGTTACATGTGTGCTTTTTTGAAAGAAGAGCTCTTTTGGAAAAAAATTTGTATGTAATAAACTAATTTGGGAAACATGTAAATCCTAGATAAGTTAATATAATTATTAATAAATAATTTTTAAGGAATAAACATAATGATAATTTTTTGAAAGAGGGAAACCACAAAGAAAGAGATTTGGGTTCGAGAATTTCTCCTTACATTGTCTCCAAATGATTTCTTCACATTAATGATTTGTATAATCACATTATATTCATTAATTAATAATTAAATATACTTTTATGCATTAATATAATTCATTTTTGTTTTTTTGGGCCTTTAGATGAGTTATAGAGTTTAATTTCATCGTTCAGGAGTGTTAGTTTTCATCGATCTCATGATCAGTTTGTTTGTAATCATGAATGGACGTTCGTTTATAGTGAGTATGAACATATAGAATTTTTATTATATTTTATTAATGATAATATAAAATCCTAAATGTTCTTACAATTTATTTGGTTATATACCATGGGGATGATTCATTAAAAAGGAGTTAATGATGATTGTTTTAGGTTAATTTAGGCGGCTTCTCAAACAAAACGAACTCGTTTTGTTTTATCATTTAGTATTATGAGTATAAGTTATTCCCAAAACATTAAAATGTTTATAAAATTAAATTTAAATTCTTTTTTGGACCATTTAATGGAATTATTAACAGCATTGATAGTTTTTATGGAAAATTAATGTGCATCATACATGATATCGGTAAACTGACACATCACGTGTGACGATTCAATTTTTAAGATAAGAGAGATAAAGATAGGGAAGATTTTAATGTTGTATCTTCCATTAACATGGTATAATTATAGTATATGAGAGATATTGATGTTATAATTACATAGGAATAAAGGCAAGTGTGGAGAGAATTATATAATAAGTTGAAATGAAAGGAAATTAAAAGAAAAAGAGAGAGGATTTACAGCTTTAATTCTCTTCTTGAGACCCTCCTTAAAGAACTTTGGCTTGGTATTTTTATGAGAAGAAATATTCAAAGATGTGTGGGATGGGCTAAGTATGAGTATTGGGATAAATTTAGGCATGGATAAATTCTTGAGAGGTGTGAGGCGAAGAGGGTGTGAGTGGTGGTATTTATTGTGGAAGAGAGGGGTGTTTTCGCAAAATGATATTCCTTATTTTATTATTTTGTCTTCAGACTATGAATAGTTTGAGAATTATATATATATATATATATATGTATATATATATATTAAAATAATTAAATATAGTTTGATATTAAGGCTATTATATTAGACATACATCAACTATGACACAAAAACTCATGTATTAAGCATTTATCGAAAATTATCGTATTTTACTATTCATCAAAAATTCAATTATTTCAGAAAAATACCAAAATTTTACACAAACCATTTTTTGATATTTATAATTCAAAAATTAACGTAATTTTAATAAAATAATTTTCTAAATATGATTAATTTAATTTTTAATTAAAATCATCATTTATTAGGAAAATTCAAGTATATAATTATAACTGATTTTATTAAACCTTGAAAAATTAGTTAAGGTGTCAAAAAATTATATTATAACGTGAATAAATAAAAATATATATTTATAAACACATTTTATAAAAATTGATTTTCTTTTAAATTATTAAATTAATCATAAAATTGTAATTATGTATTTATGACTTACAAAAATTCACATACTTAACTAATAGTATTAAAATATTTACTTACTTATACTATGATATAATTATATCATATTTTACCTTATAAGATACCTAAATTTTATTGGTAATTTAATATGTTATTTTACTAATCATGTTTCTGATTTAAAATTCATAAGGGTCGTATTTCTATTCCATAGTTCAAGTTACAATTTCATTAGTATTTGTTCCTTAACTTATAGAAATACTTCGTATTTCATTAATTATTTAATTTTGAAGCTTTTAATATGGTATCTAATAGAGTTTTTGTGATTTATACTATATATTAAATTAATATATGAATGGTTGAATTCCATTTATTATTGTTTTAGTCATTAAATTCTTCCCCCTTTTGAAATTTCACCCTCGAAATTTCATTTTACATCAACAGGTGAGGGTACTTCTCCTACATCTCCTCCTATAGTTCCCAAGTTTCTACTTAATACTAATGGATCCTCCGAAACACTTATATAGGGTGGGACATCTTGTTATGTATAACCTTATATCTCCTTTAATAATATTTATAAGATTTGCCTCATAAGAGAGGTCATCTTCCAGCTGTACCACCTTTGATTTTAGAACATGGGAGGGTTTTGGTATATACTCCTCCACGAGTTATATGTGGAACACATCATGTAATTGATCCATATTCAGTGGAATCCCAAGACAATAGTCCACAACTTCTATGTGATCATGGATCTTAAAGGTGACAATGTACCTTGGGCTTAGATTTCCTTTCTTTCCAAACCACATTACTCTCTTCCATGGAGATATCAAAAAAAATACATTTTCACCAATATCGATCTCCATTTCCCTTCGAAAGTTGTCAGCAAATCTACTTTTTTAAATTTGAGTATCTTTGATATGTTACTGGATGTCTTGAATCTTTTATTTCATATCCTGCACAAGATTTGGTCCAAGTGGCTTTCTTTCTCTAACTTAATCCCAAAAATTATAGAGTTCAACATCAATTTTCATACAAAACTTCATATGGACCCATCTAAATAGTTGAGTGGAATCAATTATTGTATGAGAACTCAACCAATGGTAGATGTTGATCCCATCATCCTTTTAATTTTAAAGAACATTATCTTATCATATCATTTAGTGTTTGAATAATCCTTTCATATTGGCCATCAGTTTGGGGAAGATAGTCCATGCTGAAATTCAATTCTTTACTCAAGGCATGTTTAAGACTCCTCTAGAATTTAGATGTGAACCTAGGATCATGATCAGAGAAAATTGAGAGTGGAATCCCATGGAGTCTCACTACTTCATTCACATATACCTTGGAATGTTGTTTAGGTGAGATATATCCCTGAATAGAGATAAAGTGGGAAGTCTTGGTGATTATGTCCACCATAACCCATATCATAGTGTTTCCTATGGATATCTTCAGGAGACTAGTGATGATGTCTAGAGTGACATTATCTTATTTCAGCATGGGTATAAGCAATGTTTTCATCATCCATTTGGACTTCTATCTCTTGGATTTCAATTTATGACATATCAAGAACCTTGAGATATAATCTACAATTTCATTCTTCATTTTGTCCCATCGGAAGTGTTCTCAGAGATTATGGTACATCTTGGTGCCACCCAGATAGAGAATGTTTATCTATGTGCATTTTCTAGTAGCTTCATTTTTATCCTGGGTGATGAAGGCACATACTTTGTTGTTTTAAACCAAATCACATCATCATCATCGATTTGGAAATCTTGTAGGTTCCCTTCCTTTATATCACTCACCATCTTTTTCAACTCTGTATCATCCCCTTTTTCCTTCTTAAAATTCGCTTGGATAGATGGTTGGGAAATAATTTGGGAAAGTTTTGATATATTCCCTACCCATATGATTTCCAAATCCATCCTTTTCATGTCCATGAAGATATGATCTTTCTCAATCTGCAACATCGATAAAGTACCATGTTCTTTTCTACTTAGAGCATCATCTACCTTGTTTGCCTTTCCAGGATGATAGTGAATTGAGAAATCATATTCTTTTATTTGATATAACCATATCTTTTGATGAATATTCAGTTCATTTTGAGTGAATATATACTTTAGGATCTTTTGATTGGTATATATGTCACACTTCTAACCATAGAGGTAGTGCTGCTAGATTTTACTGGGAAAAATCACAGCTGCTTTCTCAAGATCATATGTCGAGTAGTTATACTCATGGATCTTCAAATGTTATGAGGTGTAGGATATCACATTATCATTTTTCATTAGTAAAAAACCCAATACTTTCTTTTAATAATCACAGTATATGACAATAATTTATCCACATTTCGGTAATGTGAGTACAGGTGTAGTGATCATCCTTCTCTTTAGATCCTTGAATCCTTCCTGACATTCTTTCATCCTGACATACTTTACCCCATTCCTTGTTAACTTATTTAGAGGGCTTGAAAATCATGAAAAATAAATCACAAAATTGTTAATAATACACTGATAAGCCAAGAAAACTATACATTTCTATGATAGTAGAGGTACTGGGCCATTCCTCAATCACTTTTGTTTTTAAAGGGTCCATATAAATTACCTCACATGGTATCACATGTCCCAATAATGTGAGTTGTTACATCCAAAAGTCACACTTTCTAAACATTGAGAACAACTTCTCCTTCCTCAATGTATCCAACACAAGACATATAAGTTCCTCATGTTCCTCCATTCTCTTAGAATAGATAATAATTACATCAATAAACACTTCCAATTTTTGTTGATGTAATGTATAAAGAATCTATTCATAAAATCAATTAATATTGTAGGGGAATTAGTAAGTCTAAAGGGAATCAACAAAAATTCATAGTTCCCATACCTTTTATAAAGGGAAGTCTTCTGAATATCTTACTTCTTCACCTTTACTTAATGATATCCAAAACAAATATCCACATTTTAGATGTACTGATATCCTCATAACTGATCAAACAAGTCATCAATCCTTGGAATAGGGTACTTGTTCTTTACAGAGATCTTGTTGAGTAACCGATAATCTATACATAGCTTCATTGTTCCATCCTTCTTCATGAAAATGAGCACTGAAGCACCCCAAGGTGATGCACTAGGGAATATGAACCCTTTGTCCACGTGATCTTGCAGATATTTATTTAACTCTTGTAGTTAAATATGATCCAAAATATATAGTCTCTTTGAGATAGGAGTAACTCTGTCTATGAGTTATATTGAGAACTCCACCTCATGATCTATGGGTAGTCTGGATAAATCATTCAGAAATACATAATTGTATTTTCTTACAATGGGTATTTTTCCTAGGTTGATACATTTATTCGACTAAACCATTTTAGTGAGGTATGATTATTCAAAGGGAATAAACACCCACACCATTGATGGATTTTCCAAAGGAGATTCATGATTTTCCTTGAATTTGTATAGCAGCATGTGATGGTAAAAATTTTGAAAAGATATTTCCTTTTACCGAAAGTTGATATGTGCTCTATATAATGAGGGAAAATCCATCCCTAGTATAGAATCGAATTTTACCAAGGGATGTATTATGAGATTCACTGGAATAATCTTCCCACATATGCCAACAAGAGAATGTTCCAACACTTGGGTTTCAATGATTTAACCACTTGGTGTTTTTATAGATATCACTACTTCATGATTTTGAGGCTTCCATTCAATAGTTCAAGTAAATATTAGAGATATAAAGGACTGATTAGGTTTTGCAATGGAAGCGCCACCGGCTGATTTCTTCTTCCCTAGTGGCCAATTTGATTGTTGTCTCTATGATAATGGCACATGGAGAAGACCGGTTTGCAGATCTATGTTGGATATTAAGGTTGATGTAGCGGTAGAGATTAGGGTAGAAAATGTGAGAGGTGCAGTGGTCGCATTTGATCTAGTGAGTGAGAACATAAGGGAGGTTTCTATGTCGAGTGGTGGGGAAAACACAGGGGCGATATCCGGTGCAATATTTGATACCGCTTTGGGTGTGAGTGGCGAAGTGATCACACGTGCAGCAAATGTGCATGATGTGTGAGAGGCTACTGTCGGTGGGGGCGGTGAGGCGAACTCAGAGGCCGCAATTGTTCCAGATGTGTGCACTGCACCGATGGAGAATGATTTGGTTAATGCGACTCTGGATTTGGGGGGGATACAGTGGTAATTTCTAGTATGGATGGTGTAGAGGTGTTAGTGCATGGTGCATATGGCATGTGTGGTGTGTGAAGATCCCCAATGGTGGATGAAACTGTTCTCTCTGAAATAGCCTAGGCTTCAATCTTTTATGAAGTGGTGATTGGAAAGGTTTTATCATATACGTTGAACCATCCATCAGCTAAGGACAATTTAAAAGTCGGTAATTTCCAATCTAGAGGTCTCCATAAAAGGTACTTTGTCCTCATGAAAGATGTTTCTCTAGATAAAATGGTCAAGAGAGGTGTCACTTCAAATGTGACTTCCAACAGGGAGGTGATTCTTGATAGATTCAAAATATTTCAAGAGTGGGATTTTTTTAATCCATTTTCAATAAAAAAAATAATAGAGCTGAAGTATGAATTAAAATTATTAGGATTAATTGAATTTTGTGGCATCCAAAAATATTATTTGATATTTCATATTTTATGGGAATTCTTATAAAAATTGATAAAAATACTAAAATTTTCAAATTTGGTCACCATTTATGGGAATGGTGGATTTTGATCGGAGCTCTTTCTTGGTTCATAATGTTTTTTTGTCAGCACTAGATGATGACATTCCATTAAAAGTGGAATATGAGAGGCTTCTTGAGTTTTTTTCGGAGTGTCAAGTCACTGGTCATGTAAAGAATACATGTTATAAGAATGTGGTTTTCTATTTTTGTTCTTAAAAAGGGAATCATGAAGCTTCTTATAAGAAGAATGTGTGGGAGGAGACTTCACCAAACAAGGGACCCACTCTTGACCAAAGAAATGTGTGAAGTAGAGATGGTACAACACAGTAGGCTAAGGCTCTGGAGACTCATGAATTAGGGAATTTAGTGTATGAACATAGAGTACATGCCCAAGCTCTATCAGAATTTGCTTACGTAACTGACAGGAGATGGATCCCAAGGGATGAAGTTAATATTTCTAGGATTCAGGAGGAAATTAACGAATTAAGGGAATCCCGGGGAATCCATAGTAGGTGGGATGATATCATGGATGATTCCCTGAAAAAAAATCATAATATAGTCTGGTATTGTCTAAATGAAAAAATGTTTTCACGGATGATAAGGGATTTTAATCTGCTCCTTATAGGAAATCCATGAATAGAAAATACTACACTTATTTTAATCCAACTATGGTTACTCAGTATAATGTTCCCTTATCTGACTCTGACTGGTGTGCTGATTTTGATGATTCATATCAGTTTGATTATGATACTTGATCATTTTGGGTGTATTTTTCCGTGAAGTAATGATTCTTTTATGTCCCCATCCTCTCCATTTATATACTATCTTTATTCTTCTTTAATAAAAGGGCTCTACACAAACCTTTATAGTAATTCAAGATATAAAGGAATGCATAGAACCTGAATAAAATAAGACTTTTTCCATTCTTGAGTGAATAGGTAGTGTACCTTATATGACTTCATTTTATCACTCTACTTTCACAATAGTGATGGAAGAATCATTCCCTTTTTCCTTTGATTTTGTGTCTAATGACATTTATTACCCTCAAGGACTCATGGTTTAGTTCAATGGCTTTCATAGTGACCTTTCTCCCTATAGTTGTAGCATTGTACAATGGGTGGTGCTCTTCTTTCCTCCACCATGTTGTCTTGATGTTTCTTGTATTTTTAAAATTCATGAGCATGGTGTCCTTATCTCTGACACTTAAGTCATTTACCTATCCCTTTTAGATAGTCCCCCTGATGATTCTTTAAATATTTTTGACATGTGGGTGGTTGATTTCACTTTCCACCTTTCTCATTAGATCCTTTGGTATGAAACTCTATCTTTCATTTATTTTCACCATAGCCTTGTGACAATTATACAAACTCTAAACTCAATTTGAGAGCATAATGTCAAAATATTTATAACTCCCAAAGTCTCGAATTGCAAGATAATTTTTGAGGTTTGGTTTTAAACCACTAAAGAATCTATCAATATTTCTATCAATAATGAAAAAAACCAGAAGAATATCTCGCAAGCCTTGGGAAATTTTCTTCATATGTTGTGGCGGACTCTCCATAATTTTACATCATATTTATTAATTATCTCTCCATATTTTTATGACGGTTTTGATGGAAATACTTATTAAGAAACATTCTCTTAATGTCTTTCCACTCCATCTCTTGAATTTTTTCCCTCGACTTGGTGTTCTTAATCAAAGCCCACCATTTATCGACCTCTCCATCTATATGATAAAAATCTAGAGTCACCTTCTCCATATTAGAATATTGAATCACATAGAAAATATTATCTATATAGATGACCCAATGTTTTATTACTAGTCAATCGTAAGATCCCCTAAACATTGGTGCTTGTTGCTACATAGAACACTTGATAGCCAGCTACTCCCTCTTTGGTGAAGGAGTTTGTTCCACATTATTCAGGTTAATGTTCATAACCGGAGGCAACAGAGTAAGAATAGCCCTAAAATTTTGTACTACACCTATTAAAACATTGGGGATTTAATTTCTGTAATCACTGATTTATCCCTCACATTGGTTTTCTGGACTCATTTCTCCTAGTTCCATCCATTTTATAAAATATAAAATTTTAGAACAAAATATAAGTCAACTAGTCATCAATAATCTATCCCTTTTTAAAATTAACTGTAAAGTCATAAATTATCGGATCCATATGATTAAAATTGTCTAAAACAAAGATTCTTGGGTACTCACTTATACTTACTCTCATACTTCGGGTTTTTTTATAAGTTTCTCTAATCATAATTCCAAAAATTAACTAAACCTTTCTCTAATACCGCCTATAGAGAACCTGCTTTTTATTACATTAATATGACATTTTTTTTAATTATAAAAAACCAAAAATCATTACACAAGTAGGATCCAAAGGTTATATGTATTGCGAAAACTAAAACAATACATAAATTTTACAAATTAAAACATAAATACTTACATAATTCCTTTTTCTCTAGCTTATTATTGGACCTTGAATTCTCCTTTGTACATGTTGTCACCTGAGGATATACACAAAAAAGGGGTGAGATAAAACCCCAATTAGAGGAGTGATAAAAACATGAAACAATAAAACATGGGGTGAGAACAATCAATATCATCATACCATAGGAAAAGTATTATAATCATGAGTGGAGTCATTATATAAAAGGCATGAAATGTGTAAATGCATAAAAATGTAACTGCATATCGTAGGGGTTAACTATCACACTTAGTTGTGAAAAAAGATAGAATCGTGTTCAAAAATATTTAATTTTATCCCATGATATTCATCACATTATCCAATGAATTGGAGAGCTATATAATTATGGATTCACCCATCACATTATAACATTTTCATTGCGCTATATAATTTCAGGTTCACTCACCACATCATAACATTTACATTATCATTCATGCCACAAAGAGAATATATCAATATTGTTCATAAAATAACCCATGGATAGTATTTTGTTTCACTTAAAAAATAAAACATTAATAAAATTTGGGTTCAAAATGAAATAGGTAATAACACAATGGATATAATATTCATCAACATTGAGTGAGAAGTAAAATGTGTGTTTTTCTGAAAGAAAAGTTATTTTGGAAAACATTTTATTTGTCATAAACTCAATTAGGAGACATGTGTATCTTAGAAAAGGTAATATAATGATCAATAAATTATTTTTAAGGAATAACTATACTAAAAATTGGGTAAAATAGTGAAACCCTAAAGAAAGAGAGCTGGGTTTGAGAATTTCTCCATACCTTGTGTCTGAATGCTTTATTCACTTTAATGTCCAATATAATCACATTAGATTAATATATTAACATTTAATGAACATTTTATGCCTGGATATGATTAATTATAGTTTTATTAATTTCTTTTATTGTCCTTTTAATGAGTTATAGATTTTTATTTCATCATTCAGGAGTGTTCGTTTTCATAGTTTTCAAGATCAGTTCATTTTTATTCATCAATGGAAGTTCATTTACAATGAGGATGAAAATATAGATTTGTAATTATAGGTTATTAAAGATACTATAGAATATTAAATGATCTTAAAAGGGATTTTTTTATATACCTTGAGGATGATTCATTATATTGATGTTAAGGATGATCATTTTTGGTTAACTTTGGCAGTTTCTTGAACACAACGAACTCATTTTGTTTTATCATTTAGTATTATGAGTACAAGTTAATTCTAGAATGTAATAAGGATTATAAAATATAAATTTCATTATTTATTATCCCATTTAATGTAATTATTAATTTGTTTTAAATTTTTAATTTTAAATGAAAAGTGTATCACCCACGATGTCGGTAAATTCACACATCACATGTGACGATTCCATTTTTAAGATAAGAGAGAATGTGTGAGGAGTTTAATATTGTATTTTCCATAAACATGATATAATTTCTTTAAATTTAAGGTACTATATTTTTCATTACATTTGGCAGAGGGGAGGTGCAGAGAGAATAAGAAAATAAATTGAAATGAAAGGAAACTAAAAGAAAATGAGAGTTGATTTACCTCTAGAATTCTCCTCTTGATATCATGCTTAAGGCACCTAGGTATGGTCCTTTGATGAGACCAAGAGGTCACAGATTTAGGGGAGGGTATAGGGAAGCGTATTGGACCTAATTTAGGCATTGATCAATAATTTAATGGTGTGAGGAGAAGAGGGTGTGAGGGGTAGTATTTATAGAGGAGGATAGGGGTGTTTTCACAATATTATATTCATTAGTTTATTATTTTTTCACAAGAAAATGAGTAGTTTGAAAATTATCTCTAAATATATTAAAATAATGATTTATGGTTCAATATTAAGGTTCTTACATCATCCTTACATCAACAATGAATCAAAAACTTTTTTATTTAACATTTATCAAAAAATTATTGTATTTTACTATTCATCAAAATTCAAAGTATTTCAAAAAAATCCATAAAATTCATGTCAAAAATTTATCAATGTGGAGAATTAAAAACTGAACTATATTTTATGAAAATAATTTTATAAATATGAGTCATTTAATTTTAAATTTAAATCCTCATTTAGTTGGAAAATACAAATTTAGAAATTATAACTAATTTTATAACACCTTGAAAAATTACTTAAAGTCTCAAAAAATTATCTTAAAATCATAAGAAAAAAATATAATTATTATTGATAACATTTTATGAAAATAAATTTATTTTTAAATTATTAAATTAATCAAAAAAATTTAATTATTTATCACTTACCAAAATTCCAATACTTAACTAACAATTTTTAAAATATTTAATTACCTATAATCTGATATGATTATATCATATTTTCACTTATAATATGCCTAAATTTTATTTATACTATAATGGGTGAGTTCACTATCCATTTGGTCGATTTACTATTCATAGTGATCATACTAATATTCATAAGGGCAAGTTACTATTTTGTCAGTACTAGTTCCTTAACTTCTATAAATACATATTATTTCATTAATTCATCATTTATAAAGTATTAAATATGGCCTCTAAGTGATTTTATGTTATTTATACTCTATATGAAATTACTATAACAAGGGAGAAATTCCATTGATGATTTTTTGGTTCATTACATATTATAAACCCAGGTTCAAAAATATTTGAGTCAACTGAAGGTGGAGACAGGTTGGTACCTGTCAACCATTGATAAGGGAGAAGCCCATGTTCTATGGAGTCAGGATAATAAATTCTGGGTTTAAGGTGGATCCTCTCCTCTCGGAATAAACATATTCTAGGAAAAATCTCTTAGGGATTGTGTCTTTCACTATAGAATCCTAGAATGGTACCATTATATCAACCATTATTTTTTACCAACAATACAGTGCGGAAAATAAGGAAAAATTATTCAAGGGTATGGGGTTCCATGATATGAGAATAAATTCAAGGAACTAGTTCAATAAAATCAATCATAAAATATATGAAGGTGGTTTATGGAAATGTAATACTCAAGAAGGGTTCAAGAACTTGAATAGTTGTGTCACTGCCTAGTGAAAACATTATCATAGTTATGAGATATAAGGTCTCATCACTCCATCATTTTCCCCGACCAGGGGGGTTTATAAATCATGGATATTTTTTATTAAGGCCACATGATAGTCCCCAAGAAATTTTTTCCTTTTTATTTATCCTCAAACTTTTTCCTAAAATCTAGAGATGAAGAGTTTAGAGAGTGGATACTATTATTTTTCTGAGAACTCTTTCTACTAGTTTTTAGACTCATAAGGTTTATGTCCCTTTAACAAACAGTTCATTGTCATGTTATTTGGACCATCAATGGTTAATTTTTAAGTACTTAAAATATTGGATATGATGCATGCATGAACATGGTATGGCATGAGGTGAGTATTATACAATAGCCAAATTATGATTCCTAGGATCAATAACACTTTAACATACTTTTCAGTAGAATATGATAGTGTTGTAAATCAGGGCTCCAGGTTATCATGTCATGAGTAATGTTATGAGAAATTCATACCAAAAATGATCGTGAATCACTCAATGATTATAAAATCCACTGTGACAATGTCAGGAATCATAATGATCATAAGGAATTTTGTGAAAATCTATGATTCCTTTTCTTTAAAGGAGTCAAGACCTTATGAGTATCCCCCTATTAGATGTTCAAATAGAGATATCTTATCTTACTTCCATTGTTTTTGAAAGGTTACAGGAAACCCAAGGTTCTCATGACATGACGTGTGATTTATGTATTTATTTTCTCATAAATATGAAAGAAGAACCCTAGACTTTTGTTAACTAGGGTAATGATATTGGGATCCATTGATAATGAGTGATAATGGGTGGTGGTTTGCCTAATTTTTCATCATGTAGTGGGGGAAATTTTCATTCAGTTTTACATTATGCGACAGGGATATCTTACTTGGATTTTAATGTGATGCAGTAAGGATGTTGGAGCCAACGTGAAATTTTTAAAGATATCCTTGGGGAAACATTCCACTGGTCAAGGTCATTTAGATGTTGGAAACACCATCTATCCATACACAGTCTTATTAAAGGGTATCCATATCATAGACCCATTACTACATAGATTTATCTAATGCTCAAGGAATCCATGTATAGATCTCACTCTTACATAGGCATAACAAATCGGTATGACATTCCAATATTCAAATAGAGTAATACGAAAGTTTTATTTCTGGGATTCCATGGTTTTCCATATGTAAATTTTATTTGAATGAATCATTCCATAATCATATCTTCTATAGAGATACCTCCATATAGATATGACTTATATGTTAAGGAATGGGGAATTCTAGTTTCCTACCTTAGTGAGACTTGACATAATGGTTAGCTAATGTATCCTCTACAATGATCGATCTCATATGTAGGGATATGTAATTTTTCATATTTTATTTAAGTATGGAGGAGAATAATTCATCCTAAGAATATATTAATGGATATGATGGCCCACTCAAATCTTTTTTAGGTCATGCATGAAAGAACATATATCATGCATTTTAATGTCATGAAACATTGATATATCTTCAAAATGAGTGACTAACTCGGATCATTTGGGTATTTATAGATGGTTCAAACCATTAAATGGAAGGTAAAATTGATTCTATGTCATAATAATTTTTGTAAAATGGCTATGATATATGTATGGGTAACATTGAGAGTATCTTAATCTTCATGAATAGTTGGATTATGGAAGATCTAAATCATAACCCAATAGTATCTGTGTTTAATGTACATGGAAATTAATTGGTGTTGTTCATCTATTGATAATGTAAGAATCCAGTATTCCATTTAGTCAAGTCAATAACTCTATCGAAAAATGGGGCCTCTCCTCTAGGGCTAAAAAATCATATTTAAACAAGTTATTTGGGTTTATTTTATTCACCTGAAAATCCAAGTACTGTCTATTTGAATAATTCAGTCCTTGTTACTAGTTTTCTATAAGGGAGAACTAGGATAAAGGGGTTCCAAGGTCCATGGGGTTCTATAAGAAGGATATAAACTGGAAAATTTGGTCGGTATCAACTAAAATATTGATTATATAAAGTTGGTTCATCGAGAACGTCAAATTTAAAAAGGGTTTGATAAACCTAATGAAAATTAAATCACATATTTAAAAAATTTATAGGTGAAGGGATAAAAAATTTAATATTTTAATACATAGTAATCAGTGGTGATGAGTTCAAATTTATGTCCTCATGTGGTGTAGTTTGACATCATGTTACTGGCCCGTTTTATGGTTTGTCCAAAAATAGAGGATCTAGGAATTATAATGTATCCCATTATATAGGAATAAATCTATATGTATTTATTATAGTAGATAATCCCCTATAAATTTTGAATGATACTCAATGTATGTGGAATTTTTATCCATTGTGTGACATCCCGTTTCCGGAAGCCACTGAGAGGCGCCCCGTACCCGGTTAGTCACATGGCCTCAAGAACATTTCCCTGAATTCCAGAGGCTGCCGAACAGCAGTAAGGGCCTTGGGTGTGATAGCGGTGAAAATATTCCAAAATTGACATAGGACATAGTGGAAGTAGAAAAATACATATAAGAGTGGGATAAGTAATATTGACATACAGTAGTAATAGAAGAAAACTGAAAGTATAAACTAGAGAACATATATAAAATGATAAATGATACATATATCTAGGAAAATAACCAAAAAAGTCACAATGATGAAATACAACAGTGCTAGACCAAAGTTCAAAAGATAGTAGATAAACTCTTTAGCATCGCAATCCATAACTTTGTCCCATGATATCCAGCTCTGCAGCAAATCAAGTACCTGAAGTAGAAGGGTGCTTTCCCTTATCTATACCTGCAACAATATAATCTGTTTAGGGCCAAAAGCATGACCCAAACAATGTGTGAAACTAAATCCCAGCAGGTAACCACCCAAAGATTTGTGCCTAATAGTCATTGAATATATGGAAGGTAAAAGTACAGAAAACAGTAATGAAGAAAGTGTTCAGTAGTAAACAATCCACAGTTCAGTATCAAGCAACAGGGAAACAAACAGCTAAACCTCAAACAGGTAACCTAATGGGAAGTACTCACAGCCATCTCCTTTGGTCCTACCTAAGAATCATAATCAACACTCTAGGTAGTGCACTCATCCTAACCCCTCTGTTTTAGTCATAAGAATATAATAAGACTCTCTGAGGAAGCACTCACTGTCCATTCCCCTTATAGTTAAAGGTAAAGAAAGACTCTTTGAGGAAGCTCACACAGTCCATTCCCCGTATTGTATAAGGTAGTCGAGGACTCTCTGAGGAATCTCACAGGGTCAATTAACCATATATCCCCAAGTTCTAGGACTTTGTGAGGAATCTCACTCGGTCAATCCCCCTTATAGCCTAATGTGCTCAAAGACTCTCTCAGGAAGCTCACTCAGTCAATTCCCCTTATAGTCTACTACAACAGGTTCTCACGGCCCTGTGTAGGTCAATGAGCATAACAGTGTAATATTTCCAATGTAAACCTATAGAACTACTTGACTAAACATTCTACAGCATATCTAGCATGTCAGAATACAAACTCTCCATCCTATAGCAATAGGCATGGAAAACAAGCAAGGTAGCCAAACTAGCTAAACAAGACCAAACGGTCGTAAACAGAACAAGAAAGAGAAAAACATACAAAGCATATCAATCAACCCTATTCATATCCAAATTACCTCTACACAAGTATAAAAGCATGGAAAGCAAACAACATGGGTAAAATGGTAAACACACAATACATCGTTCAAGGGTATTGGTTGAATTCGCAAAAAATACTCAAATACATTGAACAGTAAGGCACAAACCACCTACCTCAATGTTAGGAGATCGCTATATGTGAACCTAGAAGCTTGAATCTCCTTAGAACATCGTATATCTAAGAAAACGTATAAAATGTTCAACACATGATAACTTGGAAAAGAAGAGGAATCATGAAATGAGGTTCAAGAAGATGATAGAACTCACCGATGTGATTCCAAGGCAACCAAAAGTGTTCGGTTTGGAGGACAGACGGAGGCTTGGGGGTTCTTCAAAGATCCATGGTCATACGGAGCTCTTGGTCGAACGAGACCTAAAGGAAGCGCATTATGGCGATTAGATGTGACCCTGACGAATTTAATGAAAAACAATACATTGTGTGTACTTTTGAAGTAACCGACATGTAA
This sequence comes from Viscum album, assembly GCA_963277665.1. NCBI lineage: Eukaryota > Viridiplantae > Streptophyta > Magnoliopsida > Santalales > Viscaceae > Viscum > Viscum album. The sequence goes on from OY728135.1 coordinate 1,682,517,001, forward strand.
TCACATTTTCCGTAATACACATTAAGAGGCCTCCAAGTCACTCCAACACGGCCGTGTGTGGTACTACTACATGTCCAGCACGTGGCCTACTGTGGCAAGGAAGTACACAACATGTACTCATAAAGTACACTGTGTGTACTTAGAAAATTTCAAGAATTTACTCATTTCTTCAAAAATGACCATAAAAGTAAAAACATACCTAAAAAGAAGGTACGGGTTCTTACAAACATCCCCCCTTAAAGAAACTCATCCCCGAATTTCCCTAGCACGGCGTAGAATAAGAAACCTAGAACAGTTTCAGCCATTGTGCTCGTACATCAGCCTCCCTCTACCAAGTCCCATCCTGAACCCGCTCATGCTGTCATAGCACTCGTACCAGAGGAATAGACCGGCCTTGTAGAACCTTTTTAATGCGATCCACAGTCCGGATTGGATGCTCCTTAAAGGATGCATCAACTTCCAACTCAACCTCCTCAGGTTGGAAGACGTGAGACGAGTCTGAGAAGAAACGTCAAAACTGAGAAACGTGGAAGACGTCGTGAATAGCCCGGTACCTCTGAGGTAACTACAACAGATAGGAAACTGACCCAACTCTCTCCAACACCTCAAAAGGCCGGACGTACCTCGTTGAAAGATTACCCTGGCTCCTAATCCTCTTGTGTCCCAACCATGGTGTGACACGCAGTAAAACATGATCCCTGACCTCGAACTCCAGAGGTCATCTCCACTTATCAGTATAAGACTTATGTTGAGACTGTGCAGTAGACATCCTCTTCCAAATCAACTCTATCTGCCTTGTGGTCTCCAAAACAAGACGAGGTCCCAACAAAGCTACCTCTCCTTCTTCCAGCCAACATAATGGTGATCGGCATGGCCTACAATACAAAGCCTCATAAGGTGTCATCTGAATAGTTTCTTGAAAAATATTGTTGTAGGAAAACTCTACAAGAGGTATACACTTCTCCCAGGAACCTCTAAAATCCAAAAGACATGCTCGGAGCATGTCCTCAAGCACATGAATCGTATGCTCGGATTAACCATCCGCCTAGGGGTGGTAATCCATACTCAAAAGTACCTGTGTACCCAAATCCTTCTGATTCCCCTTCCAGACTCGAGAAGTAAAACATGCATCCCTATATGAATCAATGGAGTGTGGAACTCCATGAAGACGTACAATCTCTTGGATGTACAACTGTCCCAGATCATCAACACTGAAGGTCTCCTTGATCAGCAAGAAGTGAGTATCCTTCGTGAGTCTGTCAATTACAACCCAAACTGTGTCATTCCCTCGAGGTGACCTCGACAAACCGGTCATGAAATCCATCACTACATCATTCCACTTGCACTCAGGAATGAATAACTTCTAAAAATTCCCTGCTATTTGTTGATGCTCATCCTTCACCTGCTGACAAGTGGAACCACTCATGATGAAACCAGCAACATCTCTTTTCTTACCTGGCCACTAATACTAATGGTGAAGATCACGATACATCTTGGTTACACCAGGATGAACTTCCCAAACTGAGGAATTAAAATCCCACATCAGCTCCTCGCGTATATCTGCTAGCACCCATACACGTCCATGAAAACACAAGATCTCATCATAGCCTATAGTCCATCCCAGAATAGGGTCTTCTCCTGACACGCATTCCCTTAGGACTATACCTTCAAAAACTGATAGTTGCCTCATTCGAACTTGATCTATAAGAGTAGAGGTAATAGGTGTAGAAGAGAAAAACCTCTTCCCCTGACTATCGTGCACCTCCAAGTGCATCATAGAGAATAGAGCCAGAAGCTGCCACTCACTACTGGCCTCTTGAACTTCCTGTATATAAGTCCTCCTGCTCAATGCATCATCCACTGCGTTGCCTTTCCTAGGCATATAGTAAAGCTCAAAGTCAAAGAACTGTAGGTACTCAACCCACCTTCGCCGTCTCAAATTCAGATGACGCTGAGTGAAAATGTACTTGAGACTTTTGTGGTCGGTGAAAACCACAAAATTATCTCCAAGAAGATAATGTCTCCAATAGTGTAAGGAATGAATAATATATGCCAACTCAAGATCGTGTGTCAGGTAATTCCTCTCATGTGGCCTCAACTGCTGAGACCTGTACACAACGACTTCATCTCCCTGCATAAGCATATCTCCAAGCCTGATACCTGACGCATCACAATAAATAGTATAGATCTTTCCCAGCTCTGGAAAGACTAGTATTGGTGCTGAAGTCAACCTCCCTTTTAGCTCTTAAAATGATGGCTCACATGAATATGACAATAAAAACTGTTCACCCTTCTTAGTAAGACTTGTTAGCAGTGCTTCCAAGCATCACAAGTCTTGTATGAACCTTCTATAGTATCATTCCATCCCTAGAAAACATTTCACCTCAATGACGTTCTTCGGATGATCCCAGAAAACTATAGCTCTCACTTTCTCCAGTTCTACTAATACTTCTGCCTCTAAGATAACATGACCCAAGAAGTGAATATGATACATCAAAAAGTGGCACTTTGAGAGCTTAACATATAAATGATGCTCCCTCGGTGTACTCAAAAAAATCTCAAGATGGGTAGCATGGTTGTGAGAGTGTGAGAGTACACTAAGATATCGTCCATGAAAACATCCACGAAGGAATCCATGTATGGATGGAACACTCGGTTCATCAGTTCCATGAAAACTGTTGACGCATTTGTGAGACCGAACGACATTACCAATTACTCGTATAGACCATACCTAATCTGAAAGGCTGTGAGAGGTATATCAGATGGTCTAACGCGCAACTGATGACAACCGGACCTCATGTCAATCTTTGAGAACACCCGGGCTATTCAAAGCTGATCAAAGAGATCATCAATCCTTAGAAAGGGATACCGGTTCTTAACTGTCAATTGTCACAACTTCTGATAATCCACACAAAGCCTAAGGGTACCGTTTTCCTTCTTGGAAAATAGGATAGGAGAACCCCAGTGAGAAGTACTGGGTTGGATGAAACCCTTTGGCTGCAACTCCTCCAACTGATTCTTGAGCTCCTACAACTCTAGTGTAGCCATCTTATAAGGAGGAATGGACACCAGTGCCACTCCTGGCATAAGCTCAATCGAGAATTATACCTCACGCTCTAGAGGAAAACCTAGAAAGCCTTATGGAAAGACATCTATGAAACGATCCACCACTGGAGGAAAGTCTAACTATGAAGTCCCCTGGTCATCCAGATATAGACTAGCAATCTGGGCTATAATTCCTCCCAGCCCATGATGCTCTGGACCCTCTCTGCTTGCCGGGACATCCCATTCGCCACTATGAAGAAAATATTCACCTTCTAGTGACATGAAACTCACCATACAGTGATAACAGTCAACGACTTCTTAGAATAGAACTAACCAGTCTATCCTCAGAATGAAATCATAGCCCTTCATCTCTAGGAAATAGAGGTCCCATAAGAAGTGACACCCACCAACCGTAGAGGTCACTCTGTACACTGATGTACACTAGCCATTCTAGTCCACAACGGTGTATCTAGCATCAAGATATCGGCAGAAGAAAAGATGCAGAGACCATGTCTTTCCACAACAGCAATAGAGATAAAGCTATGGGATGCCCCTGAATCAAAAAGAGCAGAAGATAAAGCTGAGTCTACTAAGATCTTACCACAAATGGTAGAAGCTACGCGATCCTGCTCTTGTTGGGTCTGCTCCAATACAAAAGTACGACATGTACCACAGCCCTATGACCCTACCTGACCACTCTGAGCTGATCTTCCCTGATGTCACTGAAACCCGGGTGACTGGCTACCACAACCAGGACCTCCACCTCGGCATAAACGGCAAGAAGAACCCCAATTCCCAGACTAGTGAGAAACCGGTGGTGCTGCTTCTGAATGAGGAGTCATAGAAGAACCCATGTCACCAGATTATGGTGAGAAGATCTAACAAAAGAGTTGAAGGTGACCCATCTTGTCGCAATATCGACACTCTATTGGGTCTTTCAGGTAATGTGACCTCGTATTCTCTCATCTCCCACACTAGTATCACACCACCTGGAAACTGAAAGATGCATCCCGCCTACTCTGATCTCTTCATGCAGCCTCCCTACGACACTTACAAGTATCTACTGGCAAATAACTAACTCTAGATGTCGAACCACCCTGGCTCATAGATATATAATTCCTCAGATTTCACTCTGAGATCAGCGCCAGGATGATGATAGAAGATATCGAAGTCAACCTAAAGATTTTCACCTGAGATTGGATGTCATGCCTCAGACCATCCTAAAACATTTGTTCAAGGAACAACTCATCACCTCCTGGAATAGGAATGAAACATTGAAGCACTGTGAAGTGAGAGAAATACTCCATAATAGTAAGAGTACCCTGCTCTAGACTCATGAAATATCGGGCTCGATCAGCCCTCAAGGTCTCCAGATAGAAGTAACTGTAGAAGATATTCCGAAACTCATCCAAAGCCATATTCTGTTGGCGTCCTGCCTATGAGATCACATCCGAACACCACTTTGCGGAGTCCTAGAGAATGTAGGTAGATAGATTCACCCTATTCTCTAGAGGTATCTCCAGATGCTTTAAAATCATCAGTATGGCTTTTAGCCATGACTCTGCAGCCCATGGTCCTCCATCACCTGAGAAAGTAGAAGGGTGGTGCTGCTGGAAGACCTACGTCAAATTAGTCATCAACAGGGTAGGAGGCGACGCTCCTTGAAAGGTCTTCATCATCCTTAGAAATCCCTCTGTGAACTGTGTATCAGCACTAGTGTCATGTACAATGGCTGGTGCGAAGTCTGGCACAACTGGAGGATCTGCAGGTTGTCCTTGATTGGCCATGTCCAGTGTCTGATCACCCTCTAAAAACTGGAGCAAAACCGGAGGACATCTCGGTGGAATGACTCTGCAAGGTCAAGAACACACCTTAGATCAGGATTATCAAGGACTGAAAACCAGATGTGAAATAAGGGAACTAGATAAAGAAAACATTCATGTTTTATGAAACATGACTACACGACGTGTACATTTCCTACACGGAATGTTCCCTGAAGTCATTTACATGGGTGTTTACTCCTTCCTAAACTATTCGTGTAACACCCCAAACACATAGTGTGTTGTCTTAACACATGGTGTGTTCATGAATCCTATTTCCCTACATGAGTCATTCTACATGGTTAAGCCACACGACTCTCCTAAGGCAAGACTACACGGCATGTACAATTCCTACATGGCATGTAGTAGACAAGCTTCACTTGGCCCGTGTTGTTAGTGACACCGCCTGACACACGGTTCACACTACACAACGTGTTCCAAATAGATATGGCATGTATGTGAAGGGATAACACCAACCCCTATTTTATGTGACACGACCGGGTACCTAGGTCAGTCTACACTGCGTGTTCAAGGCAGAAACGGTGTGTACTTGAAAGGGTAACACTTACTCGTGTTGTTCGTGACACGTCCAGGTACCTAGGTCAGACTACACAATGTGTTCATAAAGGATACAACGTGTACATGAAAGTGTAACACCAACCTGTGTTTTTCGTGACACAGCCGGGTACCTGGGTCAGACTACACTTCTTGTTCAGACAGCACAAGGTGTGTATTAGACAGGACTCGACCAACCTGTGTTGTTAGTTACACAGGTGGGCATGGGGTCGACAATACACGGCGTGTTCGACTGGTACACGGGGTGTTCCCACTATACTTTCCCCATCCCGTGTCTCTTCCCACACAGCCTATGACACAGTTAGAGATAACATGGCATGTTCATAAAGTACATGGTGTGTACTTAATAAAAAAAATTTCTTCCCGAAAAGAAGAACACATAACGTGTAATTAACACTACACGTGTGTATTCTGGGTTTTTCCGAACAGTAATCCTCAGAAACTACTACGAAACCTAGAAAACATTGAAACAATCATAGAAAGTGCCAAATTATAATCCATGATGGCCCATACTCCCCACGAATCAAAGTTTGGAATATTATACACAATATAACATTGAAAAAAGGTAATGATCCACCAAATTCTTGTCCATGAGGGCCCATAACACCTCAAAAACCAAAGTTTGGTGTTCATTCAAGAAAACCTTTACACAAAAAATGGCCAATCAACAACAGGTATTTCTATCAAGGCCACTATCAAAATAGCATTCATATTTTACACATAATATATCACAATAACATGAAATCACTAATGAATCCTAGATGGCATGGAAAAATACATGACATGTGATTTCTAGAAAGTGCCTATATGATGCATGAGATGGAATACCCTCATCTCATTATGGTTGAAATAGAAATAGAACCTCAATAACAATAACAATAACAATACAAATCATGTGCATCACTCAAGGTGAAATCAAATCAATTGTAATAATTACAAAACCAGAAAAATTTCAATTAAATGAGGTAGATTGGTTTTTGATGTACACGGGTTAGCTACTCCCAGACACAACTTAATACCAAGTACTCATTCCATCCTATACATGGATAAAGGCTCCAAATAGTAAGTCAAGAGAAAAGAAATCCTCTGATACCACTTTGTAATATCCCAGTTCTGGAATCCACCCATATGCGCCTTGTACCCGGTTGGTCACATGACCTCAAGCACATTTCCACGAATGCCAGAGGCTTCCAAATAGCAGCGAGGGACATGGGTGTGATAGTGGGGAAACTATGCCCTCATTGAAAGAGTACACAGTAGAAGTAAAAAAATATATGCATGAGAGGGAACAGCAATAATTACATATAGTAGTAATAGGAGAAAACTGAAAGTATAAATTGAAGAACATATATAAAATGATGCATGATACATATGTCTAGGAAAACATCCAAACAAGTCACAATGCTGGAATATAATAGTGATAGACCAAAGTGTAAAGGAAAGCAGATAAACTCCTCAGTATCTCAAGCCATAGATTGTCTCCATGCTCTCCATCTCCACAGAAAATCAAGTACCAAAAGCCGAAGGAAGCTTTCCCTTATCTATAACTGCAACAATATAATCTGTTGGGGCCCAAAAGCATGACCCAAAAAGGTGTGAGACTAAATCCTAGTAGTAATCCACCAGAATACCTCTTCCTAATAGTAAGTGAATATATGGAAGGTAAAAGTACAGAAAATAGTAAATATGAAAGTGCTCAACAGTAAACAATCCAGAGTTCAATATCAAGAAACAGCGAAACAAACTGCTAAACCTCAAACAGGTAACCCTATGGGAAGTACTCACATTCATCCCCTCTGGTCCTACCTAATATGTATAAAAAAACCTCTAGTAAGTGCACTCAGACTAACCCCACTTGATCAGTCATAAGAATATAATAAGATTCTCTGAGGAAGTGCTCACAGTCCATTCCCCTTATAGGAAAAGGTAAAGCAAGACTCTCTGAGGAAGCTCACATAGTCCATTCCCCATATAGTCTAAGGTAGTAAAGGACTCTTTAAGTAAGATCACATGGTCAATTCCCCCAATATACCCAAGGTTTAGGACTCTATGAGGAAGCTCACTCGGTCAATCCCCCTTATATCCTAAAGTTCTCAAAGACTCTATGAGGAAGCTCACTCGGTCAATTCCCCTTATAGTCTACTACATCAGCTTCTCATGGCCCTATGTAGGTCAATAAGAATAATAGTGTAATATGTACATAGTAAACCTACAGAACTACTCGGATAAACAATCTACAACATATCAAGCATGTCAGAATACAAACTCTCTATCCTACAGCAACAGGCATAGAAAACAATAAAGGCAGCCAAACTGGCTAAACAGAACCAAACGGTCGTAAACAGAACATTAAAGGTAAAAACATCCAAAGTATAGGAATAAACCCTATTTATATACAAATTACCTCCATATAATCATACAAGCATGGAGGGAAAACAATAGGGGTAAAATGGTAAACACGCAATACCTCGTTCAGTGGTATTGGTGGAAGTTTCACATAATACTCAAACACATTGAACAGAAAGGCCCAAACCACCTAACTTTGTGTTCGGAGATTGATATATGTGAACCTCAAAGCCTATATCTACATAGAACTCCATATATATAAGAAAACATATAAAACATTCAACCCACGGTAACTTGGAAAAGAAGAGGAGTCATGAAATAAGGTTCAAGAAGAAGAGAGAACTCACCGATGCAATTCCAATGCAACCAATGGTGTTAGATTCGGAGACAAGATGGAGGATCGAGGGTTTGTCAAAGATCCACGACCGTACGGAGCTCGCAGTTGAATGAGACCTACAATAAGATCATTATGTTGATTAGATGTGACCCTAGTGCATTTAATGAAAAAAAGTACATGGCGTGTAATTTTGAAGTACATGGAATGTACTCGCCTTTTCCATACTCTGCTTTAAGCGGCTTCCAAGTCACTCCCACACGGCCATGTCTATGGCTACTACACGTCCAACACACAACCTCCTATGGTAAGGAATTATATGACGTGTACTCATAAAGTACATGATGTGTACTTAGAAAATTTTCAAAACTTCCGCTTTTCTCCAAAAACGACCAAAAAAGGAAAAACATACCTAAAAAGAAGGTCCGAGTTCTTACACATTGAATCGCAACTAGACTCTGGATTTCTTGTCCAGGTGTCCCTACATATCTTGTGGTAAGAAGGAGCATTACACTAGTAGTTCTAATATAAATTTAATGTAGCTTAAAGTCTTTCCACTATGACATAGAAAGTGAATCCATAAACTATTAAGTCATTCCTCATTTATCTTAGATATGGGTAGAATGGATCATATGTATCTCATAATTGATGTCTGAAATGGGTTCATTGAAATTGATTTATAATCTTAAGGATTTTAGGTCTTTATGGTGGATATTTACATAGAAATTAAAGGGTATAAGAATGTAATTTCATAATCTTTCGTTGAAAATGATTATGATGGACAAATGAGTGACATAAAGGGCATAAAAATCCACTTGAATAGTTATATTATGAGGAGTGTAAATCATTAACCAAGAATATCTTATTTTTTTTGTGGTGGAAACAGGTGAGTATAGGTTAGTCATTGATTACGGATGAAGCATGTATTCTACACAATCAGTAAAGTAGCTCTTTGTTTTATGGGGGTCCTCTTCTTTGGGACCAAACATCCATAAGAAACAAGATCATTGGAATTGATTCATTTTCTAGTGAATCATAGTGGAGTCCATTTGGATTGTCCAGATCCTATTACTTTTTTGATATAGGGGAGAAACATGATCAATGAATCCCATGGTTAATGGGGTTATAAGAGAAGGATGTCAACAAGATGAATTGTTTGGAATCAAATCAGATATCCAAAATACAAATCAGTATCATTGAGTGTAAAAGATTGAAGAATTGTTTGATCAATACAAAGGTTATACCGGTGTGTATTGAAAATATTTTTAGGGAAAGGGGATAAGACATGAAATTCAGGAATGCACAGCAATCTGGGGTATGATCTATTTAAAATGAATAAATATTTTTTTTCAATTTAACAAAATGGCACTAAGAAATTATCATGTAGTTTAACATCATATAATAAGGACATTGTTCAAATGATTAATATAATGAAACATGGATGTGGTTCCCTATCTAGAACACATATCATTCACATATTCCAGAGTGTATTTCTTTGTCCACTATGATCAAAAGATCCAAGATCAGCCTGATAAACAAGGAATAATTGGGTTTACGGTTATTCTGTGTGAGGGTACATGATGGGGAATTCAAAGGATTGTTTACAATTTAATATGGACAGAAGCATCTTAATTGATCTAGCTTTCATGGAGGATCATGATTGGTTGTGTTTATAACTCTTCTAATTTACTATAATGGAGGATACTAGTGTCCTTATGTATCTTATAATGGAAGGAGTCATGAGACACATACTTCTCTAATTGTTACATACAATGGTTTGGGCTATACATGTAGAGGGGTTCATTTTTTTACAAATTACGGATGGACCAAGGATTTGGGATATGAATGTCACTATGTATATTATGATAGAAGGAATCATTCCACAGATAGATCTTAAATGGAAAATCCCCCTGAAGGTCTAACCCATAAGTAGAGGGAGACAATTTTCCATTGATATTACATCTCGACCTCGGATTTGGGATCCAGATTTCATGATATATCATGTGATTACATAAAACAAGCCACACATATTTCTTGGACTTAAAAAACTCCACATTTTTCTAAACAGTATGTATACGCGGAATTTTTTTTCCATTGATATTATGCCTAAAACAAATATTTTGGAACTGGGTGTCACTACACATCATGTGATAGCATGAGACAATTCACACAACATTCTTGGAAAAAACACTCTCTTTTCTAGCCTTACCCATACATATATGGTGCATTGTTTTCTATTTATATTGCAGTTGAACATAGGATTTTTGAAATGACTATCACTATGTATTATTTCATATAAAGATTCAAACCACACATTGTTCTTGGATTGGAAACTCTCCATATAGTTCTGATCAATATTCATATGGGGAAATTATTTATATTGGTATTGTGGATGGTCCCAGGATTTGGGATCTGGGAGTCACTATATATGTTATGATAGTAGGTATCAATACACATGTAGTCCTTAGATCAAAAACTCTCCACATAGGTCTGAACCATATGCATTGGAGACATTTGTTCTATTGATATTGGAGCTAGATCTAGGATATAGGATCTATGTTTCACTACATATCTTGTGATAGTAGGAATCAAGGCACACATATTTCTTTGATGGAAAACCCTCAATGCATGTTTGAACCATATATAGGGGGGTTATTTTTTCCATTGATATTGTGGCTTGACCTAGGATTTGGGATCTCAGGCTCAGTATGTATCATGTTTTAGTGGGAGTCATGCCACACATTGTTCATTAATTAGAACATTTCCATTATAGTATAACCCATACAAATAGGATAGAGATGTTTCCATTTATATTCTAGTTGGACTGAAGATTTTGGATACCGATGTCACTATGTATCATGTGATAGTATGAATCAAGCAACATATAGTTAATTATTGTGGATATTCCCTATATGTATCTAACACACACATGGGGATGGGAGGAATTCATTTTACCTTTTCAAATATCTTTCTCATATGATGTGAACCTTATGTTAAGTAATGTTATCCATGTAATTAAACATCACGTTGTGAGGAGGTATTTCACATAGATTAACATCATGTGGTATGGATGTATTTCATGCAGTTTAACATCATGTGGTATGGAAAAAATATGTAATATACTTTATATTTATTCAACCAATATAATGGATTCTATAAATTTTAGATCCATGCCTTTGGTATATAGGGTTTCATGTAGTTTATAAACCTTATTCAAGGAAATAGTATTCCCTTCAGTTTAGAATCTTTTTTCGTAGGACATATAATTTTTTCAGATTATGGTCATTATGTTAGGACTTAATAAACCTTTCAGTTTAATGTATTTTTGTGTAGCATCTTTCCCCAAGTTCCAATTAACTATTCCCTAAGACAGTGGCCATATGACCTCAAGCACATCTCGCCAATTTCCACTGGCTTCCGACTATTAGTGAAGTCTTATGGTGTTTCCATGTGGATAATATTCTCTCATTGATCATAGTTTAGCACATCAATAAAAATAGGAACATGAAAGAAAAGAAATAGTATAATAGGAACTATTGACCATGAACGGGGAAGATAATTAATTATAGGAAGCTGAATAAACCATAATATATATAAAATTATGATGATCAAGATGATATATAAAAATGTGTGTAAATAGAAAAAAGGGAATATAGGCATATAATACATGATGGAAAAATATAAAAAAGACATATAATGCTACTATAAGTATCTCGAGCATATGATCAGTCATCTGCCCTGTGCTCCATCCCAGAAGAACAATCAATAATAAAAATTCACATGCATCCATTTTTCTATACGTACAAGAATGAGGTAATCTTGGTTACTAATGGTTTCCCAGAAAGTGTGAGATACAATCTTAATAGTACTCTACCCATAGTGTCTAAGACAATCCATTTCATGTAATAAATAAATGACCAATGTGATATAATGATAATTACAGAATCAAAAATAAATAAATAAATAACTACTATGATTAGGGTTCCTAATTGGAAACCTACCTAATACCATCAACTTTTCCCTAATAAATATTTTAACCAAGGAACATGTACAATTGATATAATGATTATATAGGCAATCAAGAATAATGTAACCAAGGTAGACATGTAAAATCCTGATTATTTTTTCGTGAGGTGTTTTTTGGTTAATTTTAAGTTTAAGTAACTTTTTGTTTCTTAGATAAGTGTTTCATATGTTCATGGGGTGTCTTGGGGTGTCTTTAGGGTTAGGAACATGAAATAAAAGAAAATAAGGTCATTTATGTGCATGATTCATGGTTTTTGAATGGTTATTACAAACCATGTGAGGGGATATCCAAATTGTATGGGCCTATATAATGACATTCTCCACGGATGGTTCCTGATTTTCAAATAGTGTGAACCTTCCTAGGAAACTGTGTGACCCAACTTCTAATATATAGTGTCTTTCACATGGTTTGGAAAACTGTGCACCCAATTAAAGTTGAAAATTTATCAAAATTTCCACTTAGGTATTCTTATGTTTCATGCCGATTTTCTCCCCAATTTCCATGCTTTCAACCCAAGTGATGATATTGGTTGACCCAATAATCCCATGTGACATTATCCCTTGGTTCTAGACCATTTGGAGTGCCTTTGGATCTAGATCGACACTCTGGGTATGTCTAACACATCCCTTTATACTCATTTTTGGATTATTATTTATAATTTATCACATCTGCTTCTATAGCAGTAAAAAACAATTTAGGAGGAATCTATGTTGGGACTTCAAAAGGGGTTTTCATTGGGATATAAATATGTGATTAAGAGTGTTTTCAACAGTAGACTAGTGGTATGTGGTCTATAAGTTATATCTCATAGTTTTTATGTGCATTTTTTCATATGATATTTTGTTCTTGTATCCCCTTGTGTTTTTAGTTATGTTAGTGTGATATTGTTAAATTGTTGTCTAAATGACAAATTTTACCCCTCATGTTCCCTATGGGATGTATTCAAAATTATTTGACTGATTTATGTCACCCATGGGGTCCACTGACCTTCTTGAACATGTGTAACCGAAATTTTAAGTATGATTTTGGATTTTTATAGGAAGATCCAAAAATGAACATGATGTTTGGGTAATTTTATGATTAATATGGGATATGGATATTTGGGCCTAGAATTGATAATGACTTAAGGATTTTTTGGTATGGAAGGAAAATAGATTAATAGGGTTCATTGGGATACTATCAAATGGCTTGAGAATTGAGTTAAAATTCATAAGAGGATTAGTGCATATGAAATGGGTAACATGTTTAATTAGTAATGGATTCTAAATTAGGGAATATGTTAAATAGATTTTCATACAAGAACTGTGTAGTATGTTAAACGGATTAATTCATGGTAATTAGTGAATATGCTTATTGAGTTAGGAATAAGAAATGGGAAATGGGGCTAAATAGTTATTTAATGTAATTTGAAAAGGTGTTAATAAATTATGGAATGATATTAATTACCATATTGTTTATTATGGTTTTTTGTTTCCATTTTTTTGTGTTTTTTTGTAATATGGTATGTGTGTTGTGAATAGATAAATAATCATGTGCACATAGCTTCGTAGTGTGGGGGTATTGACATAAAGTTCTACGTCCATGGGTCGAGTTAGACTAAGGCTCTAAACTCCACCCCAAAATGAATTATTTAGGTAAGGGTATGGAGTTCTATTCCCTGAATGGTTGCATTTGATGATACCACATGGATTGAGGCTTCAATGTGAGTTTGTTTTATATATTGTGGTGTGATTACCCCTTATGATGTAGGGAACATGAATCATCCCCCTTTATGAATTGAATATTAATTAATATGCATATTCCATTGAACATGTTATGAAAATGAATTAAGTGAGGGAAATATTAACACCCCAAGATCTAGTGAAATATATTTTTCAAATTAATTTAATATTTTTGATACATTTCATTTCACACAATATTGAATATAGTATACTTTTTATATTTAAGATAAATGTTTGTATTGCATTATAAAAAACACCATGTAATCGTGAAATACACGCAACATAACTTTTAACATGATCTACACGAAACAATGAGATTATCATACATTAAAAATATACTTAATTTCATTAATGGATTGCGTAACACGCATGCCCGAGTGTTTCAAAACTATAATATATTATTAAAATTATTATAATTTATTATAATGAGATATAACCTTGCCGTTATATTGATTGTTATGATGATTATAAACTAAATTATTAAAATATGTTTTTTAGAAAAAAAAGCAATTCATAGGTTTCCAATAAATTAGAAATGAATATGAAAATTGATTGAATATAAAGAAAAATATTATTATTTTTATGGTCGTAATGTTTTTTTACCCTAATAAATTACATTATTTAAAATTAGGTAGTGATATTAATTTAATATATATGTTATTTAATCAATTAAATATTTTATATATTCATACAATATATTTGATAGACATAATATAAGAATAAACCATATTATTTGATTAAATCCCTGTATTTTTATAAAGATATTTTTACCACCTTTTAAGGATGAACACAATTTATATACAATTATTTTAAATTTTATATATTTAATATGTCAAAATATACATAATATTTGATATAAGAACATAATAAATAGGTTATGGTAATTTTTTTGGTATTTTGTTTTTGTGAAATTTCATTTTTAATGAATAGTGAAAATACTAAATTTTAGTTAAAAGCTTATTTTTCATATATTTTATTTATAATGCTAAATTATATTTTAAAGTGACATAATGGTTTAATTAGATCATATTTATATCAATTAAAACAACTTAGTTCAATGGAGTCAATTTTTCTTTGAAATTGAATATAAAAACACAATAAACGATTGAACGTTTTTCCATTAAAAACATGGATTGTCGACCCGACTACAGGATGAAATTTAAATTGATTTCTACCACCTCTGTGATTGGAATTTGGAAAAATGGATTCAATATTTTTAATTAGACTAATTTATAATCCTTAATATTTTCAACTTATTTTTTTACAAAAAATATTAGGGAATGTAATTAAAATTAATTAAATTAATTAAGGTAAAATGATGTATAACTAAGGACTAAAACTTAAACATAAGGGCATAAATGACCTATAAACTTGTACAAAATCCATTTTATGTCCATATTTATACCCTATAATAAATTTTATCTACTTTTTACCATTATTTTATCCACATTTCATGGGATTAACATGGGAGGAATTCTCTTTCCTAAAATTTTCAAGAGTGCCACTCCTTCGCCACTATAAGACGGCCTCCTCTACCCCACTTCCTCACACAAATAAAGACACATTTTATAGACCCAGATAATCCAAAATAGATCCTAAAAATCCTTACACTCATCCTATAGTACACCCCTTAGGTAGAAATAATCCATGGATTCACTTTGGTTCAAAAGCAAAAGGAGTTACCTGAATAAGAGGTAACATTCTTACTCAAGTTCTTTTTTGTTATTTCCATTATCCACCACCTAAAATATTTTTATTTATTGATTTTATAATAAAAATTGTATCCTAAATATACTATTTTGTTTTTATGATAATTTTTATACCTACAATTACACACACTTGCATCTAATGGGTACCAAATATATTGTTTATGTGTACAGTGAACTACCACCTTACGTAATGATGATTGTTCATTTTTTCATCAACACCTATCATGGTGAACATTAGGATGAAAAATATATTTATATATGTTATATATTATATTTATTATTTATTTAATCATCAGTAATCATTTTACAACACATATCATTATACATTCCATTTGGTGTAAGTAATATAATTGTTTTTGAGGAAGTGTGGACGATCGCCCCCTCAAAGGGATGTGATTCATTCAAAAACTATATGAAATTTATTAAGAATATATTCAGTGAAAATTTATGATATATATGAAAAAAATTAATGATATTATATAAATTTATTCATATATATATATATATCATTTTCTTTTTTTAATAAGTAAATAAAATGGAAGTAGAGTTCATGCGTACGTACAGTCTACCGTATCTATAAATGGTGTATTCCATTTTATAATTATATAGATTATTATAATACAAATATAAAAAATATTAATGATATTTATATAATTTTCTCATTCTGTAATTCATGATATAAGTATAAGGACCAATGATATAACAAATTAATACACATTCAAAAAACAAAGCGAATATTACCTGAATCATAAACTTACCATAGAATTGTTAACCAAAGGGTAATATAAAGTCATAATAAAACCATATATGAAATTAAATATATTATTATTTATCTTTATAGATGTATAAGAAACCTATATTTATTATACAAGAATTTTTTACGAGTATGATGATAGTCAAGACACGAGGTAAGGGGAATTTCATCCCACTTTTTATTTTTTTGAGATATATGCCTTAGACAACACTATTTTATTTTGTGTCATATATATACTGTCCATGATTTTATGACAATATTATTATTATTAAATATATGGGTATTTTCATAACCATTCCCTGATATTTCTTTAATGGGTTCATTGTTTCAAATGACAGAAAATTTGTAAAATAGTTTTGTATCGATTTTCCTTCTTTGAGACACATGTTTTATAATGTACCTACATTATTTTTGAGGTGAATATAATATTTGAAATTTTATATCATTAATATATTTATTTTCATGATATTTTAATCATCGTGTAATTTCATTTCCTTTCATGGACAGTATGATAAATATTAATGAAGTGGTAAGAATTTATTATAGTAACCTCATAATTTATCGAGATTGTATATGATTATACTGTAATTGATTAAATCTTATGATTCATCTCTCAAGAACACTCATGAGTTTCAATATCCTCTATTAATTTAATTTATCATCATGTATTAGAACCATTTTCCAACCCTTTGGTATTTATAATAGTTAAAATAAATTAAGAACAATATGATTGTATATCACTCTTCATTTAGAAGCCTATTTTTTTAAAAACCATGTTTTCAAAAAAAATTAACAGTTTCCAAATGATTATTATAAATCTTTAAAAAAAATTATAAAAAAGTTTTATTTTTTTCAAATCTTTCTTTATATGTTTTCAATATATTTTGAAGGGAAAATGTTTTCAAAAATGTTTTATGTTTTAAAAATACTTTTTCAATGAAAAAAAGGATATTATCCTCAAGAAATGTTTTTAAAGGATATTTTAAATTTTTTCCCATCTATGATGACATCCAATGGGGTTAATCATTCCTTTATTGTTAAATTCGACAATTTTCAATTCATTTTTTTCTCTGAATGGATTATGATTAGATGGATTGATGTTTATAAAACCCAATTCTCTTTCATTGGTTATATTACGATGAATCCCACTTCATTTCATGGATTATGATTTTGATGAAATGATTATGAAACCTGTATATTATTTCACTAGTTATGATACGATTTCATGTTTATGAAACCTATTTCATTTCATGGTTTATGATATGATTATTTATGATTTCATGAAACATGTATGTATGATTTCAATATGATATGGGTGATTCAAATATCTCCATCCATTGTATTGGGTGATTATTCATATCTCATGAGATGGACTAACATGATCTTGTGAGTGAACACAGACTACTAAGATGGACAATGAAGTAAACCATGAATATGAAGATGGTATGAGGAGTGAACCCATGAAACTAAGATGGTTATTGGAGTGATCCATGACTACCATGATAGTATGGGGAGTGAACCCATACTACTAAGATAGTCTTAGAAGTGATACATTGGATACTGAGGAAATCATTTTATATGCTATTGTGTCTGATGAAATTCCATATCTTATCCTTATGTTATGATTTCATGGATTATGTTCTTTATTTCCTTATGATTTATGTCTTATGAACATCCAATCGTTATACCATGATTTCGATTTATGATCTTTGATATGTATGGTATGATCTTATATTTTCTTGATCACATTCTCATACCCCTATGTTTGTGTGTACTCTTATATGATTCCCTTTTTTACCCTTACTGAGCATCTAATATCAACACATTTTATGATTCCTTCCCTAGGTTATGAAAATATGTATTATGTCTTATTTTTATATGAATGATTCTAGTCATAAAGAACCCAGCTAAGGATAAGGTATCTCACTCATGTAGTAGTGTTTATGTATCCATGTTTTCAAATGAACTAAACTAATATAGTCTTTGGGCATCTATTTGTATTATTTTATAGTATTCTACAAATTTTATGTAATGTCTATGTATGTTTACACTAGTTCCTTATAGTTGGTTTTAGAGAGAAGATTTAGTAAGCCTTTGTAAACTAGGATGAGAAAAAATAAGGAGATCCTGAGGTATATTTCTATGGATATGTCTAGGGATGTCTCTATGGATAAGTATAATTATAAGCTAAAATTTTGGAAAATATCATAGAATTGTGGTAAAGGATAGAATGAGTGGTTTCTTAGAAACATCCCTATCTATATAAAACAAGTGGATGTAGATCAAGAAGAGATATACCTAGAGGTAATAAATCTAACTAGATTTCCTGGCCTTAATATGGGGTAATCTGGTACATGATAATGGGCCTTGTTTCACACCTGGTTTGACACTGTTGGGGGATATTATATGGGAATTAAAAAACTCTTAATAAACCATCATGTAGTATTTAAATATAAGTTATCCATGAATAACTTAAGATAAAACTAAGGTATAATATTTTAATAATGGTTTCATAATTTAGTCATCATATAAGGGGTGTTTTAGATTATGTGATTTCTCACTATGATAATCATTTCTCTAGAGACCCTAAGCTTGACGTACATGGAAATTACATTACTTTTTCGGAATACTTAGTACATAACAAAAACACACACACACAATTACCGTAATAGTTTAGTGTCTTTGTAAACTCGGACTATAATCTTCTAATCGTGGTGAAGGATCTTTAACATCTCTCATAAAGATCTTCCCTTTTTTTTCGTACCGAAAACCTTTATTTAAATCCTGGGGAAAAGAAACCATTAAAGGGTGAGCTGAAATTCTCAGTAAGGGTAATCAAAATAAATATCAATCACATCATATTCATATAAACATAACATTTTGGAAATCTTAACCTGCAAAAGAGATCATAATATCATAACATGGGATAAATCATAGTAGTGAAATGTAATCCCAATAATCATAACTTAAAACATGAAACTTTGTGTCATACACACATAATCATAGAGAATCATTTATTATTAGTTAAGACTCATTGGAAAGACTATCTTAGTGGACAAAGTCCATTTCTGAACCGAGTTCACTCCTCGTTTCAGTCCTGTTTCACTGAACCGGTTTAACCTTCCGTTCCAGCCATGTCTATCTCATAATATATAAAATCCTTACCCAATTCATTAGAGGGAGATATAGGTCCCACCCATCTCATAATGATACCATTCATAGGTGTTCCACAAAATCATAAATCATATATCATTGCATAACCCATGTAATAAAAATGGGATTCTTAAACAACATGACATCATAAAACAATTCATATAAGATAAAGGAATTCATAAAAATAATTCCATCACAACATAATCAAATCAATGTAATAATAGGGATAGAAATAGAGTCCAATATTATCTTAGATAGAAAATAATTTTGATAAAACACTTGAACTCCATTCTTGAGGAAAATATCCTTTCTACTTTAAAAACATTTTTCCTTTCTTAACATGTCGTACAATTTCAAAATAAAATATGTTGATTAAAAATAAACATAAAAACTTGTAAATTAATCTTCTTGGAAATAATATTTTAAAAATCCATTCAAGCCGTATAAGTTAAAAAAACAATCTTCTCGTACTTTTGTCGGAAAAGTCAAAAAGTACCTCGTACGAAAAACGACAAAAGATTACTTTCATATCTTTTACTAAAAACTCACCGAAGGGTAAAATTGGATTTAAAAAATTTTAGTTGGATGTAAATAATATTACATATTGAGGAAACATGGATGTGTATGATAAAATACACACCATTAAATTCCAAAGTATAAACAATCTCGGATAAAAATGAGATTGTGATATTTCCCTTACCTTAGGTCTGATTTGCTTTGTAAGTGTCCGAACCTCCGATATAATGATTTAAATAATGTTATTTACTTATTCCAGAATCATAATTAATTTTATGATATCATATATGGTCATATTCTTAGCTTCTTATTAGTAATATTTCATTATTACTTGTTATTTGGGTGTTTTTTACTTTTTGTTCTTATGCACGTTTTGTCAAAAAAATTCGTATTTTTTTAGGTTATAGATACATCATCTACAGAATGGTATTAGTGTAATATATATCATAGTAATTCACTAAATTCATTTATATAATCATTATGCAATGAAGATCATGTATAACGAGTCACATCACATCGTGGAGACGGTATTCCGTACGTACGCACGAGCGATGATATCATTCCCATGATCGTGGAATTGTATTGGAGTGTATGTATAATATTTCAGAATCAATATAACTTTTCAATAATCATAAGTAGTTATTATTTACTCCATTATACCGATCCGAGTAAGGTGGTGGTGGAAAATAGATTACACCACGGTGTGGAGACGGTATTCCGTACGTATGCACGCGTGGTGATTTCGTTTTCCGTAGGATGGATTGATGGTGAAATAGGGTTGTTTCATACTTATAATAACATATCAGTATATGAGTGATACTGATGTAATTACTTCATAATGAAACAACTAAATAAGAAGAAGTGGAAGAAAAATAAAGATGAAAGAATCGGTAACGGGCATTACCTCTTCTTTGAAGCGCCTCTTTGAGACCTCCTCTTAGAGAACTAAAATTTGTCTTTGAAGAATACCAGGACCTCTAGAATGTTTCTAGGGAAGTGTATAGGATATATTTTCAGGGTTTGGCCGAGCTTGAAGGCTCAAAGTGGTGTGAGGAAGAGAGGGAGGAGGTGCCCTTTTATAAGGGAGGAGAGGGGGCACCTTTTGAATAACTAAAAATATTATTTTATTATAAAGTGAAATTCGGTTTTTAATAGCTCCAAATTGATATATTTTGAAGATAATGCGGGTATGGGTCGAAATCCTCTCATAAAATAGAATTTGGACAAGTTTAGTTTACTATTTTAAACTTATCATTTAGATTTAACTTTAAGTTAGATAATTTTACTTTTACCGTGTCTTTTTGTGCTCTTACACTATAAGGTTAATAAACTTACTATAAGAAGACAAAAGAATCCCAAGTTGTTTATTATGAATATATATATCCTTATATAAGTCATTTGGCCGATCCTTAGATTTTTAGGAATAAAATAACAATTAATAATATAATATTTATTTTAAAAACTATTTTATGTCAATTTTGAAACTATTTAGTAATTGATTTTTGTGAAAATCATAACAAAATGATTAGTTCGAAAATATTTAATTAAATAATTACTAACATTTCATATTAACCTAGAAAATTAGTGGAATTCATTAAAAGTCTCAAATTACATTTATTTGGGTATTTATAACATCAATTATGTCAATATTTCATTAATAAGATAATTACTGCATCATCTTTGTGTCATAAATAAATTAAATTTTTTAATGTCTAAAAATTATAAATAAAATAGCATTACGTAGGAAATATTTTTAGATTTCTAATGAATATTTATAGTCGAATTTATCTTATTTATAACCCTTTATTAAAAATGGTTTAGTTATTAAACATTGATTTTAACTATTTTAACAGTTTTTTAAATAAATTAATAATAAATGTCCTAATCTAATCCATGTGGTCCTAAATGGTCATATTTTATTCCTAAGGTTGTTTTTGGTCGAATTACACTTATCCAATAGAATTAGGACTTGTGTTAGGGCAATAATAATATCATTTTTACCCTTAATTACCGTATTTACTTTTAACTGTGGTAAACAAAAGTAAAAAGTTACTATTCACCCAAAATTATTTTCATCTCCTTGAACCACATTTCACTTACTAATATCAACCATGTCTCTCGGATTTTTGAAATTCCACTCATAGAAGCGGGAAAATTTAGTTTTATGTAAAGTTTCAAATTCTCCTAGGAGGTGGGTAAAAGACGGTGAAAAGTTCAATGAAATTTTTTTATATCTAAAATTATTATAAAATTACTATAATGAATTACATTGAACATATATAGGTATTATTTATCAATTTTGACCTAAAATAAATTTAAATAAAATAAATAATTATTTAAATAAAAAGTCGGTTTTTAAATAGTAACCTAGTGTTTTCACTATTCATCAAAAATTGAATGTTTTCAGAAAAATAGCAAAATTTCACCCTAGGCTAATTTCGATATTCCAAATCCAAAAATGAAGTCCATTTTCAAAAATAAAATTTATAAAATTTTAAAAAGTGGGTATTACTATTCATAACGGCTAGTTTTAATAATATTTTAATAACATGTCTTTGTTATGTGAAACTCAGTATTACATACAACACACGCTATCATGGAAGGTCGTGATTACGTGTAGTGAAAGCCAAGTCAAGGATGCGTGTTGTGCAATCTCCTTTTGGTGTAGCGTACAAAACAAGACATTAATGAAATTAAAAAGAATATTTTTCATAAAATCTCGGGGTGTTACATTCTACCCCCCTTAAAATGAATTTCGCCCTCAAATTTCATCGGGGTTATAAATAGTTTAATACTCGAAAGTTTCTTTAATAAAAACCCACATCGTAAAAAGGAATACCAAAACCAATCTTTAGAAACAAAAGTATGAAATGTAACGGTTACCCAAATAAACTGATCACTCGGTTTCCACATAGGTGAAAATATGGATATAGAAGAGAAATCTAACCATCATGTTCTGATGGAGAGTGGTAGAGAACATGGCTATGGAAAAGCCAGCAATCACAAATCCATATATTTGTGATGATCTAAGGTACCATCTGATTCATCAGATATTTTGGTACTAGGACAACATTTTTGGTTTTCAATATCATTTCCCTAAAGTTGAAGAATTTGAAGTAGAATAAATACTTACTTTATTTTGGTACAATCTCACTGTTGTTCGTGCTTTGAACAATTTCCACTTCATCTCTTAAAGAAATGATGTTTAATTTGTTATTCATGAAGTGTTAATAGATTATGTGATAGAATGATGGGTCATTCCATCTATTTCAAACAAATGGTTAGCAAAAGTTATCAAATATACATAAGTCCATCTATGGTGAGGTTAATCGTATACGATTCCAAAAATGAACTTATACTTCATATATCATACAACATAATAAAATAAAACTAGTTTCTACTAACTAGGGACTTATTGTAGGTCAGTGGTAGGCAATAAAGGCCAGTCGCACTTCGGTTGTGGGTTCGATTCCCACAGCCTTGTCCGATGCGATGGGCTATCGCCCGTCCTACAGGTTGTCCTTTTTCTAAAGCTATATTACTGTAACATCCCATCAATAATATCGAAATAAAGTTTTATCCTTAAACTATACTAACTTATGTCCAACAGTATCCATTCCAATCTTTAGGCTTATCTAAATTAATTCGGTCCAAGCTCATAGTATAAAGAAAATGATTACTTGAAATGTCAGATAATAATCACGTGAATGCCATCATTTATCCCCCATATATCATAAGATATATCTTGTTGGTCAAATTAAAAACATGTGAATATCTTAATCATGTATTATTTTGAAGAATGAATAGTCATTGAACCTTAGTGAAAACATGAATGCACTTAAAAGTTAACACTTTCCACAAACCAAAATCCTCAAAATTCTTTATACTCAACCCATGATATCACTTAGTCCTTATATCAATCATGAGCTCATGAATACAATCAAACATCTCATTATCTTCTTATCCCTTCATTATGTGCATATCATCTGCTTACCAAAAATATATCAATCACTTTCCATGGTTACATGTACCATAAATTTTTTGAAAACCACAATATATCAATACATAAATATTCTAATATTCCACGATACTATATACAACATTATTTTGGAATCCCATTACATAAACACTTAATCATTCCACCACATCGTTGTCATATTCAGCATCGCCAATAGTGATTGCATGTGAATTCCCTTTTTCAATTGCCTTAAGTGGTTTCTCATGTTGATCATCATTAACCCTTGGATTTGGTCATTGATTAGCATAATGCCCCATTTCATTGCACTTGAAGCATTGAAGTGTTTTTGGTGCATTCTCTGAAGTCTTTTCTTTATTCACACCATTAGCAACCCTTTTTCCATTACTTCGACACTTAGCTGCTCAATGACCTTCTTTTCCACACTTAAAACATTTTCTACTCCCTTTAAGACAATCTCTACCATGCTTCTTTCCGCACTTTGAGCATAAGGAAACATTCGACTTCTTTTCACCATTATTCTGAGATTTATCCTTGAACTTCATCTTTTGTTTCTTGTCAAAACCATGAGATGGAATTGTAACACCAACTTCCATTTCTATTTTAGTAGAACAATGCACAATTTTTTCATTGCTACTGAAGTCTCTTATAGCTAATGCCCTTTGAAGATTTGGTTTTAAGCCACTGAAGAATCGATCAACTTTACTTTCAGGTTGGATGATAAAGCTAGACGCATACCTTGCCAGCCTTGTAAATTTCACTTCGTATATAACAACAGATTCATCATCCTTTTTCTTTAGTTCAAGAAACTCCTTCTCCATCTTTTTTCGAAGAATACGAGGGAAGTACTTATCAAAAAATAAGTTCTTGAACTCATCCCATTCCATGGACTCAATTTCATTTATTGGCCTCGTATTCTTGATAAGATTCCACCATTGATCAGCTTCACCTTCCAAACTATATACTGCTAAGATGAATTTTTCATGTTCATAACATTGAAGAACTGAAAATATCTTTTCAGTGGTACTGATCCATTGTTCAGCAACAATTGGATCAGATTACCCACTGAAAGAAGGTGGACGTTGCCACATGAAGGACTCAATAGAATATTGTTCCCTTCTCTGCTCATTTGGAAGTCCAGAATGATTCATTGCTTGTGTAAGTATAGCAAAAATATTTCTCACTCCATCTCCCATAACATTTGTTTGTTCAGGAGGACAATCATTGCATTGTCCATTACATTGATCCACACGGTTCCTTCGGGTTCCAGCCATCTTCTAAAACCCAAAAAAATAGTGTGAGAGGCAAAAATCACGCTAGGGAAAGAAACATAATAAAGGGGGAGTACCTTCAATATCTAACATCTTAGGTTACCGTAATCATAGTACTATAACCTATACTTATACTTAACCTTAGGGACATCCCTATACATACCTTAGAAATATCTATAGGGATCTCACTAAAGTTCTCGCATCCTAGTTTCCAAAGGTTGACTAAACCTTTCCTCTGATACCAACTATAGAGACCCTAATCTTGACGTACATGGACATTACATTACTTTTGCAGAATACTTAGTACATAACAAAAACACACACACAAGGACTGTAATAGTTTAGTGTCTTCGGAAAATCATACTATAATCTTATAATCGTGGTGAATGATCTTCAACATCTCCCATAAAGATCTTCCCTTTTTTTCTTACCTAAAACCATTCTTTATATCCTGGGGAAATGAAAACATAAAAGGGTGAGCTCAAATGCTCAGTAAGGGTAAAAAAAGAAATATCAATCACATCATATTCATATAAACATAACATTTTGGAAATCATAACCTGCAAAAGAGATCATAATATCATAACATGGGATAAATCATAGTAGTGAAATGTAATCCCAATAATCATAACTTAAAACATGAAACTTTGTGGCATACACACATAATCATAGACAATCATTTATTATTAGTCAAGATTAATTTCCAAGACTTTCTTAGTGGACAAAGTCCATTTCTGAACCGAGTTCACTCCTCGTTTCAGTCCTCTTTCACTGAACCGGTTTAACCTACCGTTCCAGCCATGTCTATCTCATGAGATATAAAATCTTTACCCAATGCATTGGAGGGAGATATAAGTCCCACCCATATAATAATGATACCATTCATATGTGTGCCACAAAATCATAAATCATACATCATTGCATAACCCATGTAAAAAAATGGGATTTTTAAACAACATCACATCATAAAAAAATTTATATAAGATAAAGGAATTCATAAAAATAATTCAATCACAACATAATCAAATCAATGTAATAATAGGGATAAAAACAAAACCCTATATTATCTTAGATGGAAAATAATTTTGATAAAACACTTGAACTTCATTCTTGAGGAAAATATCCTTTCTACTTTAAAAACATTTTTCATTTCTTAACATGTCAAACAATTTTAAACTAAAAGAAGTTGATTAAAAATAAACGTGAAAACTTGTAAAGTAAGATTCTTGGAAATAATGTTTTAAAAATCCATTCATGCCTTATAAGTTAAAAAACATTCTTCTCGTACTTTTGTCGGAAAAGTCAAAAAGTACCTCGTATGAAAAACGACTAAATATTCCTTTCATATCTTTTACTAAAAACTCACCGAAGGGTAAAATTGGATTTAAACAATTGTAGGTGGATGGAAATAATATTACATATTGAGGAAACATGGATGTGGATGATAAAATAAACCCCAGTAAATTCCAATGTATAAACAATCTCGGATAAAAATGAGATTGTGATATTTCCCTTACCTTGGGTCCGATTTGCTTCGTATGTGTCTGAACCTCCTATATAATGATTTAAATAATGTTATTGACTTATTCCAGAATCATACTTATTTTTATGATATCATATATGGTCATATTCTTAGATCCTTATTAGTAATATTTAATTATTATTTGTTATTCGGGTGTTTATTACTTTTTGTTCTTATGCGCGTTTTTTCGAATAAATTCTTATTTGTCTTTTTAGGTTATAGATACCTCATTTCCAGAATGGTATTACTGTAATATATATCATATTCATTCAATCAATTCTTTTATATAATCATTATGCAATGAAGATCATGTATAACGAGTCGCATCACATTGTGGAGACGGTATTCCGTACGTACACACGAGCGATGATATCGTTCCCATGATCGTGAAATTGTATTGGAGTGTATTTATACTATTTAAGAATCAATATCACTTTACAATAATCATATATAGTTATTATTTACACCATTATACCCATCCGAGTAAGGTGGTGGTGGAAAATAGATTACACCACAGCGTGGAGACGGTATTTCGTACATACGCACATGTGGTGACTTCGTTTTCCGTAGGATGGATAGATGGTGAAATAGGGTTGTTTCATACTTATAATAACATATCAGTATATGAGTGATACTGATGTTATTACTTCATAATGAAACAACTAAAGAAGAAGAAGTGGAATGTAACACCCCGAGATTTTATGATAAGTATTCTTTTTAATTTATTTGATGTCATGTGTTTTATGCTACACCAATATTATCTTGCGCTATACGCAACACCGTATTATCTTGTAGTATACGCAACACTAATCTTGGATCATGTTCCACACAATTTCATGTTTGTATGATAGTATTTATTCTACGAAACATTGAGTGTATATATATATATATATTCATTGTATTTTGTTATACGCAACCAAAAAGGAGTCGTGCACTACACGCATCCCTGACTTGGCTTGCACTACACGCAATCACGACCTTCCATGATAGCGTGTGTTGTACGCAATACCGAGTTTCGCTAAACAACGATATGCTATTAAAATATTATTAAAACTAACCGTTATGAATAGTAATACCCACTTTTTGAAATTTTGTAAATTTTATTTTTCACAATGGACTTAATTTTTGGATTTGGAATATCGAAATTATCATAGGGTGAAATTTTGGTACTTTTCGGATAACTTTCATATTCTGATGAATAGTGAAAATTATTAAATATTAATTAAAAACAATTTTTTTAATAGAAATAATTAATAGTGATAAATTGTTAATTTGAGGGGTTTTAAAGTATATTTAGAATATATTTTTACAATTTAATACAATGTTGTTCATTGATGTAATTTCACATTTAAACCAGACATAAACAAGTGTCAATATTTTGATATTTATTATCACTTAAAAACATGCTATTTGTCTTGACGACGAGAATTAATTTTTAAATTAGTTAATGTAACTAATATGTTTTGAATTTGGTAACATAAACATCATTTTTTAATTCATAATATCAAATATATCTTAGGCCTAATTGTTTGTATTTTTCTGGAAACTTTCATTTTTTGATGAATAGTGAAACCACTAAGTGGTAGTTAAAAACTGAATTTTTTCATAAAACTTAATTTTACCGCTTCTGTGAGTGGAATTTCGAAAATACGAGAGACATAGTTAATATCAAGGACTAGAATGTGGTTCAATGAGATGAAAATAATTTTTGGTGAATAGTAACTTTTTACTTTTTTTTACCACGGTTAAAAGTAAATAGGGTAGTTAAGGGTAAAAATGATATTATTATTACCCTAACACATGTAATAATTCTATTGGATAAGTGTAATTCGACCAGAAACAACCTTAGAAATAAAATATGACCATTTAGGCCCACTTGTATTAGATTATGACATTTATCATCAATTTATTTAAAGAAGGGTTAAAATAGTTAAAATCAAAGATTAATAACTACACCATTTTTAATATAGGGTTATACATAAGATAAATTCGACTATAAATATTCATTAGAAATCTAAGAAGATTTACTAAATAATAGTATTTTATTTATAATTTTTAGACATTAAATAATTTAATTTATTTATGACACAAAGATGATGCTGTAATTATCTTATTAATGAAATATTGACATAATTGATGTTATAAATACAGCAATAAATGTAATTTGAGACATTTTTTATGAATTCAAATACTTTTATATGTTAATATGACATGTTAGTATTTATTTCATTAATTTTGTTTTGAACTAATCATTCTGTTATGTCTTTCACAAAAATCAATTACTAAATAGAGTCAAAATTGACATAAAATAGTTTTTAAAACAAATATTATATTATTAATTGTTATTTTATTCCTAAAAATCTAAGGTTCTGCAAAATGACTTATATAAGGATATATATATTTATAATAATAAACTTGGGGTTAGTTTGGCTTCTTATAGTATATTTATTAACCTTATAGTGTAAGAAAACAAAAAGACACGGTAAAAGTAAAATTATCTAACTTAAAGTTAAATCTAAATGATAAGGTTAAAATAGTAAAATAAACTTGTCCAAATTCTATTAGATGAGAGGATTTAGACCCATCCCCACCTTATATTATAAATATATCAATTTGGAGCTATTAAAAAACGAATTTTACTTTATAATAAAATAATATTTTTAGTTATTCCAAAGGTGCCCCTCTCCTCCTTTATAAAAGGGCACCTCCTCCCTCTTTTCCTCACACCACTTTAACAATTCAAGCTCGGCCAAACCCTGCCAAATTATCTTCTCCACTTCCATATAAACATCCTAGAGGTTCTTTTCTTCTTCAAAAACCTATTTTAGTGCCCTAAGAGGAGGTCTCAAAGAAGCGCTTCAAACAAGAGGTAATGTCTGTTACCGATTCTTTCAACTTTATTTCTTCATCTACTTCGTCTTCTTTAGTTGTTTAATTATGAAGTAATAACATCAGTATCACTCATATACAGATATGTTATTATAAGTATGAAACAAACCTTTTTCATCATCTATCCATTCTACGGAAAATGAAATCACCGCGCGTGCGTACATACAGAATACCGTCTCCACGTCGTGGTGTAATCTATTTTCCACCATCACCTTACTTGGATGGGTATAATGGTGTAAATAATGACTATATATGATTACTATAAAGTGATATTGATTCTGAAATAGTATACATACACTCCAATACAATTCCATGGGAATTATATCATCGCTCGTGCGTACGTACGGATTACCGTCTCCACGACGCGATGAGATTCATTTTCCATGTTAAAAATTAAAAAATGATTATAAAGTATATATAATATGTTATAATGAAATAGGTGACATACTAATGCTACTGTATTTATGTAAATATATATGTATGTCATATACTTAATTCCATTCAATTCAATAAGGAAACGAAAACAGCGTTCATGCGTACGTACGACCTATCGTCTCCATGAACAGTGTATTTCATTCCATTTATCGATATATTATATATATGTATATTAGGAATATATATTATATCTAAATCATGTTTTACATTCTGGATGTAAGTAATCATGATCTAAGTAATCATATGAATAATTACAAGTTAAAACACGAATGACAAATGAATCGATTTTACCCAAAACACTCTTTAACATGGAATTTACAAAATAACGGGTAATATAAAGTCATAAGTGAACCATATAGGATATCATAACAATAAATATGATTCTCTAATAAGTCAATGACATTATTTAAATCATTATACAGGAGGTTTGGATACATACGAAGCTTATCAGACATAAGGTAAGGGATAATTTTGCAAATCTCATTTTTATCCGAGATTACTTATTCGTATGTATTTACTGGGGTTATTTATATCATACATGTCCATGTTTTCTAAAAGTGTTTTCATGTATGTTTAAATACCTTTTTACCCATTTTTGTATTTTAATACATGGTATGGAAGGAATCTTTTTTTTTGTTTATGTTACGAGGCACTTTTTTGAATTTTCTAACAAAAGTACGAGGATAATGTTATTTTTAACTTATACGACGTGAACGGATTTTTATGGTTTCATAACGCCTCATTTTCATGAAGCTTAATCTACAATATTTTATGATTATTTTCAAAAAAAATCCTT
The DNA here is from genome assembly GCA_963277665.1 of Viscum album. NCBI lineage: Eukaryota > Viridiplantae > Streptophyta > Magnoliopsida > Santalales > Viscaceae > Viscum > Viscum album. The sequence goes on from OY728135.1 coordinate 1,682,547,891, forward strand.
TTCTTTTAAAATTGAATGGCATTTTGTGAAAAGAAAATGATTTTGAAGAAAAAAGGATATTTTCAACAAGAATTCATTTCAATTGTTTTATCAAAACCATTTTCCATCTAAGATGAAATTATTTCATATTTGTGTGTTTTAAGTATAATTTATCTATGATTTAAATGGGTTCAATTTTATTATTATGATATGATATCCATTTCTTTTATATGGATTATGTGATGATGGGATGATGTTTATGAAACCCATTTTATTTATTCGGTTATTATGAATGACGTATGTTTATTTTGTGGCACAAGTAAGAATGATTTAATTATGAGATGGGTGGGACCTATATCTCCCTCCAATTCATTGGGTAAAGATTTATATCTCATTAGATAGATAGGGCTGGAATGGCAAGGTAAACCGGTTCAGTATTACAGGTCTGGAACGAGGAGTGAACTCAATTCAGAAAGGGAGTTTGTCCACTAAGATGGTCTTGGAAGCAATGCCTTGGCTACTATGGAAATCATATCATGTTCTTAATGGGTTTCCAGAATTACATGTTTAATTACCATGCTATTTTATCATGATTATGGTTTCATTATGATCTATGCCTTACGTACTTCCATGTTTTATGACATTGGTCAAGATTTTGATGTTTAAACATTATGTTCATGTTTTTATGTTCAAATGTATATGGTAAGTTTTATTTTATCCAGGCTTACCCTTACCGAGCATTGAGCTCACCATTTTTATGTTTTATTTTCCCCCAGGATTAAAATAAAGGTTTTAGGTAAGGAAACAAAAAGTGGAAGATCTTTATGGGAGAAGTTGAAGATCTTTTACCACGATTAGAAGATTACGTTCCATGTTTCCAAAGACACTAAACTATTACGGTCCTTCTGTGTCTGTTTTTGTTATATAATATGTATTCCGCAAAAGTAATGAAATATTTATGTACGTCATGTTTCAGGTCTCTACAGTTGGTATGAGAGGAAAGGTTTAGTCATCCTTTGGAAACTAGGATGCGATATCTTTATTGAGATACCTAGAGATATTTCTAAGGTATGTATAGGGATGTCCCTAAAGATAAGTATACGTATATGATATAGTCCTAGAACTACGCAAACGATCTTAGAATTAAACCTAAGATGTTATATGTCGAAGGTACTCCCCCTTGATTATGTTATTTTCCTTGTATGAATTTTTCCTCTCACAGAATTCTTTTTGTGTTTTAGTCAATGGAGGGAACCAGAAGGAATTCGGTTAACATTGAATCAAATGGACAAATTGGTGACTATGAGCAAAAAAATTGCATAATTCCTAGAGATAAAGATATTGTTATTATGCCGAATCTGTCATCGCGATATATGATTAACAAGGTGAAATTTAGTGGTATGCTTAATTCATCAAATAAGAGGAAGATAGACTTTTATGCATATTCGCATGTTGAGGAGCATAAAGAAAGGAAGATTGAGATTTATAAAGAAGGGAAGAAAAACCTTGAAGAATACCTAATATGGAGGGACAAATGTTTTCTGTGTGGAGAAAAGGGTCATAGAGTGACAGACTGTTATGGAGTTCAATGTCTTATTTGTGGAGAACATGGGTATTACCCAACTCAATGCCCTGGCCTAAAAAGTTACTTCTAAATGAAGTAAAGACTTATTCCAAGACAATCATTGAAGAGGATGTATTAAAGTGTTTATGTATTGGTATTCAAGAATAATGTTGTTGAGGTACTTTTATGGTGTATTAGAATATTTTTGTATTAGTCTATTGTGGTTTTCAATAATTTTATGTTACCGGTAACCATGGAAGGTGATTGAAATATTTTTGGTAAGCAGATGATATGAGCATAATGAATGGATAAGAAGATAATGAGATATTTTATTGTATTCCTGAGCTCATGATTGATACATGGACTAAGTGATATAATTATTTGAGTATATAGAATTTTGAGGATTTTGGTATGTGGAAAGAGTTAACTTTTGACAGCACTCATGTTTTCACTAAGATTCAATGGGTATTCATTTTTCAAGAGAATACATAATTAAGTTATTCACATGTCTGGATGTGAACAAAAAGATATATGAGGGATAAATGATGGCATTCACGTGATTATTATGTGACATTTCAAGTAATCATTTTCTTTATACTATGAGCTTGGACTGAAGTATTTTAGATAAGCCTAAAGATTGGAATGGATTATGTTGGACATAAGTTAGTATTGTTTAAGGATAGAAATTTTTTTCGATATTATTGATGGGATGTTATAGTAATATAGCTTTAGAAAAAAGGACAACCTGCATAACGGGCGATAGCCCATCGTGTCGGACAAGGCTGTGGGAATCGAACCAACAACCGAAGTGCGACTGGCCTTTATCGCCTACCACTGACCAACAGGAAGTCCCCAGTTAGTAGAAACTAGTTTAATTTTATTATGCGGTATGATATTTGAAGTATAAGTTCATTTTTGGAATCATATATGATTAACCTCACCATAGATGGACTGTATATTTGATAAATTTTGCTAACCATATGTTTGAAATAGATGGAATGACCCATCATTGTATCACATGATCTGTTAACACTTCACGAATAACAAATTCCACTTCATTTCTTTAAGATATGAAGTGTAAATTTTTCAATCCACGAACAACAGTGATATTTTTCCAAAATAAAGTAAGTATTTATTCTAATTCAAATTCTTCAACTTTAGGTAAATGATCATGAAAACCAAAAATGTTGTCCTAGTGCCCTTATATCCGATGAATAAGATGGTACCTTATATCATCACAAATCTATGGATTTGTGATTCCTGGAATTCCCATCGCCATGTTCTCTACCACTCACCATCAGAACATGATGGTTAGATTTCTCTTCCATATCCATATTCTGACCTATGTGGAAACCCAGTTATCAGTTTATTTGGGTAACCCTTACGTTTCATACTTTTTTTTAAAGATTGGTTTTGGTATTCCTTTTTACGATGTGGTTTTCTATTAATTAAACTTTCGAGTAGTAAACCATTTATAACCTCGATGAATTTCGAGGGCGAAATTAATTTTAAGGGGTGTAGAATGTAAGAACCCGAGATTTTATGATAAGTATTCTTTTTAATTTATTTTATGTCATGAGTTTTATGTTACAAAAAGATTATCTTTCACTATACGCAACACCGTATTAGCTTGCAGTATACGCAACACTAATCTTGGATCGTGTTACACACAATTTCATGATTGTTTGATAGTAGTTATTCTACGAAACATTGAGTGTATATATATATATATATATATGTATTCAATGTATTTTGTTATACGCATCATTAAAGGAGTCATGAAATACACGCATCCCTGACTTGGCTTGCACTACACGCAATCGTGACCTTCCACGATAGCCTGTGTTGTACGCAATACTGAGTTTCGCTAAACAATGATAGGCAATTAAAATATTATTAAAACTAACCGTAATGAATAGTAATACCCACTTTTTGAAATTTTGTAAATTTTATTTTTCAAAATGGACTTCATTTTTGGATTCGGAATATCGAAATTAGCTTATGGTGAAATTTTGGTACTTTTCGGATAACTTTCATATTCTGATGAATAGTGAATATTATTAAATTATAATTAAATTTTTTTTTTAATCGAAATAATTAATAGTGATATATTATTAATTTGAGTGGTTTTAAATTATATTTAGAAAATATTTTTACAATTTAATAAAATTTTGTTCATTGGATGTAATTTCACATTTAAACCAGACATAAACAAGTTTCAATCTTTTGAGAGTTATTATCTCTTAAAAACACGCTATTTGTCTTGACGAAGGGAATTAATTTTTAAATTAGTTAATTTAACTGATATTTTTTTAATTTGGTAAAATAAACATCATTTTTGAATTCATAATATCAAATATAGCTTAGGCCTAATTTTTTGTATTTTTCTAGAAACTTTCATTTTTTGATGAATAGTGAAACCACTATGTGGTAGTTAAAAACTGAATTTTTTCATAAAACATAATTTTACCGCTTCTGTGAGTGGAATCTCGAAAATCCGAGAGACACGGTTAATATCCAGGACTAAAATGTGGTTCAATGAGATGAAAATAATTTTTGGTGAATAGTAACTTTTTACTTTTTTTAACCACGGTTAAAAGTAAATAGGGTAGTTAAGGATAAAATGATATTATTATTACCCTAACACATGTCTTAATTCCATTGGATAAGTGTAATTCAACCAAAAACAACCTTAGGAATAACATATGACCATTTAGGCCCACTTGGATTAGATTAGGACATTTATCATTAATTTATTTAAAGAATTGTTGAAATAGTTAAAATCGATGTTTAATAACTAAAACATTTTTAATATAAGGTTATACATAAGATATATTCGACTATAAATATTCATTAGAAAGCTAAAATTATTTCCTATATAATGGTATTTTATTTATAATTTTTAGACATTAAATAATTTAATTTATTTCTGACACAAAGATGATGCAGTAATTATCCTATTAATGAAATATTAACATAATTGATGTTAAAAATACCCAAATAAATTTAATTTGAGACTTTTTATGAATTAAAATAATTTTCTATGTTAATATGACATGTTAGTATTGATTTAATTAACTGTTTTTGAATTAATAATTCTGTTATTTGTTTCACAAAAATCAATTACTAAATAGTGTCAAAATTGACATAAAATAGTTTTTTAAAAAAATATTATATTATTAATAGTTATTTTATTCCTAAAAATCTAATGTTCGTCCAAATGACTTATATAAGGATATATATATTAATAATAAACAACTTGGGGTTCGTTTGGCTTCTTATAGTATGTTTATTACCTTATATTGTAAGAACACAAAAAGACACGGTAAAAGTAAAATTATCTAACTTAAAGTTAAATCTAAATTATAAGGTTAAAATAGTAAACTAAACTTGTCCAAATTCTATTATATGTGATTATTTTGACCCATCCCCACCTTATCTTAGAAATATATTAATTTGGAGCTATTAAAAACCGAATTTGACTTTATAATAAAATAATATATTTAGTTATTCCAAAGGTTCCCCTCTCCTCCCTTATAAAAGGGCACCTCCTCCCTCTCTTCCTCACACCACTTTGAGCATTCACGCTCGGCCAACCATGGACAAATTCTCTTATACACTTCCATATAAACATCCTATAGGTTCTTTTCTTCTTCAAAGACCAATTTTAGTGCCCTAAGTGGAGGTCTCAAAGAGGTGCTTCAAAGAAGAGGTAATGTCCGTTACCGATTCTTTCAACATTATTTCTTCTTCAACTTATTTTTCATTAGTTGTTTCATTATGAAGTAATAAAATCAGTATAAATGATATAATGATATGTTATTATTTGTATGAAAAAACCCTATTTCATCATCTATTCATCCTACAGAAAATGAAATCACTGGACGTGCGTACGTACGGAATACCGTCTCCACGCCGTGGTGTAATCTATTTTCCACCACCACCTTACTTGGATGGGTATAATGGTGTAAATAATGACTATATATGATTATTTTAAAGTGATATCGATTCTGAAATATTATACATACACTCCAATACAATTCCATGGGAATGATATCATCGCTCGTGCGTACGTACGGATTATCGTCTCCACGACGCGATGAGATTCATTTTCCATGTTAAAAATTCAAGAATGATTATAAAGTATATATAATAATAAATAATGAAATATATGAAATAATAATTCTACTAGATTTATGTACATATATATGTATTTCATATACTTAATTCCATTCAATTCGATAATGAAACGAAAACAACGTTTATGCGTACGTACGACCTACCGTCTCCATGAACGGTGTATTTCTTTCCATTTATCAATCTATTATATATATGTATATTCTGAATATATATTTTATATAAATCTTGTTTTACATTCTGGATGTAAGTAATCATGATCTATGTAATCATATGAATAATTACAAGTTAAAAAACGAATGAAAAATGAAACGATTTTACCCAAAACACTCTTTAACATGGAATTTACAAAAGAACAGGTAATATAAAGTCATAAGTGAAGTATATATGATATCATAACAATAAATATGATTCTGTAATAATTCAATGACATTATTTAAATCATTATATAGGAGGTTCGGATACATATGAAGCATATCGGACAGAAGGTAAGGGATAATTTTGCAAATCTCATTTTTATCCGAGATTGCTTATTCGTAAGTATTTACTGGGGTTATTTATATCATCCATGTCCATGTTTTAGAAAAGTGTTTTCATGTATGTTTAAAAACCTTTTTACCCATTTTTGAATTTTAATACATGGTATGTAAGGAAGAATTTTTTTGTTTATGTTACGAGGTACTTTTTTGACTTTTCCGACAAAAGTACGAGGAGAATGTTATTTTTAACTTATACGGCATGAATAGATTTTTACGGTTTCATAACGCCTCATTTTCATGAAGCTTACTCTAAAATATTTTATGATTATTTTCAACAAAATCCTTTTCTTTTAAAATTTAATGGAATTTTGTGAAAAGAAAATGATTTTTAAGAAGAAAGGATATTTTCCTCAAGAATTCATTTCAAGTATTTTATCATAACCATTTTCCATCTAGGATAAAATTATTTCATATGTGTGTGTTTCAAGTATAATTTCTATATGATTTACATGGTTTTAATTTTCTTATTATGAAATGATATCCATTTATTTTATATGGATTATGTGATGATGGGTTGATGTTTATGAAACCCATTTTATTTATTGGGTTATTATGAATGTTGTATGTTTATTTTGTGGCACAAGTAAGAATGATTTCATTATGAGATTTGTGGGACCTATATCTTACTACAATGCATTGGGTAAATATTTATATCTCATGAGATAGATAGGGCTGGAATGGCATGTTAAACCGGTTCAATATTACAGGACTGGAATGAGGAGTGAACTCGATTCAGAAAAGTACTTTGTCCACTAAGATGGTCTTGGCAGTAATCTCTTGTCTACTATGGAAATCATATCATGTTCTTAATGGTTTTCCATAATTACATGTTTAATTCCCATGCTATTTTATCATGATTAATGTTTCTTTATGATCTATGCCTTACATACTTCCATGTTTTATGTCATTGCTCAAGATTTTGATATTTAAACATTATGTTCATGTTTTTATGTTAAATTGTATATGGTAAGTTTTATTTTATCCATTATTACCCTTAATGAGGATTGATGTCTCCCTTTTTATGTTTTATTTTCCCCCAAGATGAAAAGAAATCTTTTAGGTAAGGAAACAAAAAGTGGAAGATCTTTATGGGAGATGTTGAAAATCTTTCACCACAATTAGAATATTGTGTTCCATGATTCCAAAGACACTAAACTATTGTGATCCTTCTGTGTCTGTTTTTGTTATGTATTATGTATTCCACAAAAGTAATGTAATATCTATGTATGTCAATCTTTGGGTCTCTACAAGGAAGAATAAATAAAGATGAAAGAATTGGTAACGAGCATAACCTCTTCTTTGAAGGGCCTCTTTGAGACCTCCTCTCAGGGCACTAAAATTGGTCATTGAAGAAGACCAGGACCTCTAGTATGTTTATATGGAAGTGGAGAGGAGATATTAGCAGTGTTTGGCCGTGCTTGAAGTCTCCAAGTGGTGTGAGGAAGAGAGGGATGAGGTGCCCTTTTATAAGGGAGGAGAGGGGCACCTTTGGAATAACAAAAATTATTATTTTATTATAAAGTCAAATTCGGTTTTTAATAGCTCCAAATTGATATATTTCGAAGCTAAGGTGGGGATGGGTATAAATCCTATCATTCAATTGAATTTGGACAAGTTTAGTTGACTATTGTAACCTTATCATTTAGATTGAGCTTTAAGTTAGATAATTTTACTTTTACCGTGTCTTTTTGTGTTCTTACACTATAAGGTTAATAAACATACTATATGAAGAAAAAAGAACCCGAAGTTGTTTATTATTAATATATATATCATTATCTAAGTCATTTGGCCGAACCGTAGATTTTTAGGAATAAAATAACAATTAATAATATAATATTTGTTTTAAAAACTATTTTATGTCAATTTTCACACTATTTGGTAATTGATTTTTGTGAAAAACATAACAGAATTATTAGTTCGATCAAAGTTAATTAAATCAATAATAGCATGTCGTATTAACCTATAAAATTAGTGGAATTCATAAAAATCCTCAAATTACATTTATTTGTGTATTTATAATATCATTTATGTCAATATTTCATTAATAAGATAATTACTGCATCATCTTTGTGTCATAAATAAATTAAATTATTTTATGTCTAAAAATTATAAATAAAATACTATTATTTAGTAAATCTTTTTAGATTTCTAATTAATATTTATAGTAGAATTTATCTTATGTAAAACCCTATATTAAAAATGGTTTAGTCATTAAATTTTGATTTTAACTATTTTAACCCTTTTTTAAATAAATTAATAATAAATGTCCTAATCTAATCCAAGTGGGCCTAAATGGTCATATTTTTTTTTCTAAGGTTGTTTTTTGTCGAATTACACTTATCCAATAGAATTACGACATGTGTTAGGGTAATAATAATATCATTTTTACCCTTAATTACACTATTTACTTTTAACCGTGGAAAAAAACTGTAAAAAGTTACTATTCACCAAAAATTATTTTCATCTCATTGAACCAGATTTCCCTTACTGACATCAACCGTGTCTCTCGGATTTTTTAAATTCCACTCACAGAAGCAGTAAAATTATGTTTTATGTAAATTTGCAAATTCTCCTAGGAGGTGGGTAAAAGACAGTGAAAAGATCAATGAAATTGTTATATATCTAAAATTATTATAAAATTACTCCAATGAATTAAATTGAACTTATATAGGTATTATGTATCAATTTTGACCTAAAATAAATTTAAATAATATAAATAATTATTTAAATAAAAATTAGGTTTTTAAATATTAACCTAGTGTTTTCACTATTCATAAAAAATTTAAAGTTTTCTGAAAAATACCAAAATATCACCCTAGGCTAATTTTGATATTCCGAATCCAAAATGAAGTCCATATTCATAAATAAAATTTATTAAATTTCAAAAAGTGGGTATTACTATTCATAACGGCTAGTTTTAATAATATTTTAATAGCATATCGTTGTTTAGTGAAACTCGGTATTGCGTACAACACACGCTATCGTGGAAGGTCGCGATTGCGTGTAGTGCAAGCCAAGTCAGGGATGTGTGTTGTGTAAGATCCTTTTTGTGTAGCGTACAACACAAGACATTAATGAAATTAAAAAGAATATTTTTCCTAAAATCACGGGGTGTTACAATTTCTTACTAAATTCTTCATGGTTTTTGTCAATGGAGGAAACCATAAGGAACTGAATTAATGTTGAATATAATGAACAATATATTGATGAGAATTCAAATGGGAAAATCACTGGATTACATGATATTTTGATCATACCTAATCAATTTTCAAGGAACATGATCTACAACTTGTACCTTAACGTGCTCTCAGACACACCAAAGAAGAGAAAAAAAGAGTTCACTGAGAGTTCAGGTAATGGAGACCATGGAGGAAAGAATATTCGGTTTTTTGTCATGAATGTGGAAATAATCACCTAAGTGAATTTCTTAGATGAACAATAAGGTTTTTTGACTATGGAATGTAAGTACAAAAAGTATGTAACTAGAATGGAAAAATGAAGGGTTTGACTAATGATATAGATGGGAATATTGGCCCCCTTATGGCAAGATCAAATGTAAAATTCTTTAAGTCTAGAATGAATGGTCATTATAAAAATAGATGTCCTAAAGGGAATCTCCCAAAGATAATAAGAACGATGGTCTAATTAATGGATATATTCCATTATGACGATTAGAGAATAGATTAAATGTGAAAGGAAAGATGTTTTAAATAAAAGGATGAGTTATCCTTTAAATTAATTATGGATGAAGTGGAATAAATTATGTTTTTATGTTTTTGGATTCTCAAATTATTTTATATGAATGGTGAGATATATGAGTATTTTTTATTTTATTTTTTTCCTTAAGGATTTACAAGTTTATGTTTAAGGTTTCTGATAGAATAAAAAATTTATTTAATGATAAGGTGATTTTTTGACTAAGGGAAGATAACCCTTAATATTTTCCTTATGTTAAGATAATGTTGTTCTTATAATGGTATGTTGAATATGAAAAAGTAAATTGAATGGTACAGATTACCACAAAACTGATAATGGATTTATTGAAAATGTATTCTATGTTATCAGGGACAAGGTTTGAAACATATTTTATTTAAGTAATATATCAAGTATCCTTTGGAATAAGGAAGCATGCATGTTTTCCAAAAGTGTTTATGTTAATTCAGGTTATTAATATGTTTCAAGAGAGTATACGATGAGGGCATTCACATTTTTTGAATATGAAAACCAATAGATACTTTTTGATATATGGGGGATAGAGGTTAAGCTGATTTCATTACCTTTTTTATACTGTTATGTATTTTCATTTTTCAGAAGGGTTATAAGGTTAACATTTCATGAAATGTTTTTGTTAAACATCAGATTAAGTATTTATGTATTAAGATTTTATTGAAAACATTAGTTAAAAGGAATTTCTTTAATTAGCCTTATTTTAAGGATGTCCATAATATTTTGGAAACTATATTAGTGTGATTTTAAAGAAGAACATCTTGTATGTTGGGTGAGAACCCATAATGCCCGGCAAGGCCACGGGTCATCAACCCATTACCGAAAGACAATAAGGGTTTACCGCCTACCACTGGCATACATCATGTCCTGGTTAATGTATAATTATTTTTTATGAATAAATATTGTTGATGAATTATTAGTGTTACATTTATTTTTATGGATTAATGTATATTGATATTGAAGATTATTTAGAGACAAATTGTTAGACTTTTTATTATTTTATGGCCCTTCATGTCAATTAAAGTGTATTTTAGTACATTGTGCATCAAAGTTAATTTATGGACATTAATTTACTGAGGTAATGGTTGAATTATAAATTTATTAAATTATAAAAAAAGAATGAAATTTGGTTTATATAAATATATCAATAATTACTCAACATTATTAAAGTGATAAAAAAATAATGTTGTCATAATACCTTAAATGTCATTGAATAGGTGGAGTTTTAAATCATGAAAGATTTATGACTTTGATTATATTAACATTTCATTAATAATTCAAATTTTGGTGATTGGTGAACTCAATATACCGATATGAATAATTATTGTTTTCCTATAATTCATTTTTTTCACTTTACACCAATGTTCTCCTATGTGGGAATCTAGTTATATGCTATTTTCGGTAACCGTTATGTTTTCAGCATTTCCTTTTTTAAATAATGTTTTAGGATTCATTTTAATGTTGTGGGTTTCTAGGAAAGCAACTTAAAAGTATTAAAAATGGATAACCCATAAGAATTTTTAGGGATAAATTAATTTTAAGTGGGTAGAATGGAACACTCTGATATTTTTTGAAATATTTTTTTCGAATTAATTTAATCTTTTTGATATTTTTCATTTCACGCAATACTGAAAATAGTTTAGATTTTATATTAAAGTACTATTTTTGTCTTGAATTATATTGAACACTAATTTATCACTCACTACACACAACATAAAGTTTAACATGCTCTACATGTAAAATGAGGTTAGCATACAATACATGCAATATTGACTTTCATTAATGGAATGCATAACACACAAAACCAAGTGTTTCCAAACTATAATATATTATTAAAAATATTATTATTTAATATAATGAAATAAAAAATAGCTATTATGTTTATGTATATGAATATTATTAAATTATGTATGAATTTTTTTTTAAAAAATTATATTATGAATTCATAGGTTACAAATTAATTATAAATGAATATGAAAACCGATTGAATATAAAGGAAATTATTATTATATATATGGTCATAAAGTTATATTACCCTAATAAATAAACGTAATTATAATTTTTCATTGATATAAATGTAATATATATTTAATATAACACCCCAAGCTTCCACGATATGCTTCTCTTTGAATAATACAGTAGCATGTGTTGTACGCAACTTCGAGTTCTAACACACCACTACCAATCAAACTAGCAGTTATGAATTGTAATACCCACTTTTTAAAATTTTATAAATTTTATCTTTCAATATGGACTTCATTTTTGGATTCGGAATATCGAAATTATCTTAGGGTTAATTTTTGGTATTTTTCTGAAAACATTCAATTTTTGATGAATAGTGAAAAACACTGAGTAATAGTTTAAAACCAAAATATTATTTAAATAATTATTTATTTTATTTAAATTTATATTAGGTAAAAATAGATACATAATACCTATATATTTTCAATGTAATTCATTAGAGTCAGTTTATAATAATTTTAGATATACAGAAATTTTATTGAACTTTTCACCGTCTTTTACCCACATCCTAGGAGATTTTTCAAATTCACATAAAACTTAATTTTATTACTTCTATGAGTATAATTTTAAAAATATGAGAGACACGGTTGGTGTTAGAAAAAAAATTTGGTTCAATAAGATGAAAATAATTTTTGCTGAATAGTAACTTTTTACTTTTATTTTCCGCGATTAAAAGTAAATAGGGTATTTAACGGTAAAAATGATATTATTATTAACATAAAAAATGTCCTAATTCTATTGGATAAGTATAATTCGACCAAAAACAGCTTTAGGAATAAAATATGAACCTCTTTGGACAACTTGTATTAGATTAGGACACTTATTATTATTTTATTTAAAGAAGAGTTAGAAGAGTTAAAATCAATGTTTAATAACTACAACATTTTTAATATAGGGTTATACCTAAGATAAATTCTAATATAAATATTCATTAGAAATATAAAAATATTTATCACATAATGGTATTTTATTTATATTTTTTATACATTAAAAAACTTAATTTTTTTATGACACAATGATGATCCAGTAATTACCTAATTAATGAAATATTAAAATAACTGATATTATAAATAGCCAAATAAATGTAATTTGAGACATTTTAGGCATTAAACTAATTTTTTAGGTTAATATGACATATTAGGGTTGGTTATATGAATTCTTTTAGTAGTAATAATAATGTGATGAATTTATCAAAAACAAAATACCAAATAGTGTCAAAATATACATAAAAGAGTTTTTAAAAGAAATATTATATTATTAATTGATATTCTATTCCTAAAAATCTAAGGCTAGAAAAAAAAGACTTATCTAATTATAGGTGTATTCTTAATTAACCACTTGGGGTTATATTGTATGTATATAGTTTGTTTATTAACCATTTAATATAAAAATACAAAGAGACATGGTAAATGTCAAACTATTTAACTAAGAGTTAAATCTAAAAGATAAAGTTAATATAGTTAGAAAACCTGTATAAAACCTATTGGTTGAGTGTTTTTTCACCCATACCCAACTTATCCTTTAAATAATACATTTTTGATATATTAGAAACCGAAAATTATTTTATTATAAAATAATATTTATGGATTTTCCTAAGGTGCCCCTCGCCCCTCTTATAAAAGGGCACTCCTTCTCTCTAATTCACACCTTCAGAACCATTTGGCTCAGTCAAACCTACCCAAATACCCTCTAAAATGTCATCCCTTCATCCTATAGGCCTTCCTTTAGTCATAAATCCAACCTATGGAGGCCTTTTTATCAAATGAAAAGGAAGAACCCGAAGAAGAGGTAAATATTTCATCATCTCTTTCAAGTTCCTTTCTTCTTCCACTTCATTTACCTTTGTTGTTTCCATTATAAAATAATAAATATAGTATATTCTATATAATGTGATGTTATTATAAATATGGTACAATAAAATTCATTATTCTATCCACCCTTTGAATGACATGTCACCATACGTGCGTACGTACGACTTACCGTCTCCACGTCATGGTGTAATTTTTATTCAATACATTATTATTTGGATGGGTATAATAATGATGTGTAATTGATGTAAATAATAAATATAAAATGATAATAATTATGTATATATGATATTCCATCCAATTATATATTATTTTAATATCAAAATAATGATATTGTCGCTTGTGCGTACATACGGATTACCGTCTCCACGAACGCGATAAGATTCATTTCACATCGTATCCATTAAAGACTAATTTTCATTAGATGATGAAAAATAATGTTTAAAGACTTGATATTATTCTATATATTAATAAGATACATCCCATCCATAACAAATATGACTCACCTAGAAAAGAATATAAAGTAAAATGAATCTGTTAACACCCGAAAGAATGATAATACTAAGATATTATTACCAAAGCAATGTTAAAAGATCATATATGATATCATATTAATGTATATTATTCTTTTATAAATTAATAAAAATTATTTAACCATTATACAGGAGGTTAACATACCCTTGACCAAGGAAAATGACAAGGTAAGGGTTAATTTTACAATCTCATTATTATCCGAGGTTGTTTTTACCTAAGTATCTACTGGGTCCTCTTTATCATCCACACCCATGTTTCTTAAAAATATATTTCAAAACATTCTTACTATTTTATAGAATACGTGTTAAAGTCATTTATACCCTTGTTTTACTTTTTATAAGATGTTTATAAAGGAATATTTCTGTTGTTTTCCAAACAAGGTCCTTTATAACCTTTTCGACAAAATTAAGGCAAGAATGTCTTTTTTTAACTTATGCGGTGGGTGTGTCTATTTTCCACCATTATAACACCATAAAAGCTTCACTTAAAAGCTTCTAAGAATATTTCCAAAATAAATATTTTATTTTATAATTATATTAATTTTAAATGATTTCTAAATAGAAAAAGATATTTCTTTAAAAAAGGTTTTGATTTCATCTATGTCAACATCCTTTGATGGAATTTAAGTTTATTTCAAGTTGATTTATTATGATACAAAACATCCATATTGTATTGAAGGTTCGTGATATGTTTGACTTTGGATGTGTTATTTTTATACCATTCATGGTTTATGGATAAATTATTGATATTTCATTTGATAGTTTTAATACGAATGTTTATGTTATGTTTAAACATTTCCATATGAGGAATACATTGGACTTAGTAAGTGATGGATGGAGCCTGTTATAGCTCCTCGATGAATCTGTAGGTCTCATGAGACAAACTAGTTTCTTGGCATAAGTCCACGACAAAATCTTATTAGTAGTCTTGGCACATGGCCTTGACTATGTGTTTATGAATGTCTGGAATTATTCGTTCCATCATTATGAAAGTGTCTATTGATAATGCATATGATTATTTGACTAGTAGGATAACCATGTGAGTAATTAAATTGAATTATTTGATTTTATCTTTTCCATATTATTTTGAAGTTAATGTTTATAAGTCTTTTGTTTTAGTCTTATACATTTCCTTAAATGTTTGTTCTTATTTATGAATGTTTCTGCTATATTTTTATCCATACTGAGCATCTGAGATCACCCCTTTCTATGTTTTATTTTTCCCAGGATGTGAAGAAGTATTTTATGACTGACCTACAGTGATAGTCCGAGGGGATATGAGTGTTGTATATGGAAACAATGTTGTTGTAGATTTTTATTTTATGATGTAATTTAAACATTATGAATGTATCTAGTACTTCCAAGGCTGCTTAAGTAATCAGTCTTTAGAGACTTGATCTTTTTTTTTATCATGAAAATGTTATGTAATAATGCACCGACACTGGGTAACTGGGGTTGTGGCGTTACTATTGGTATCAGAAGAAGTTTAGTACAAGCCCTGGAATCAATATTTAGATAAACTCTTATTAGAGAACATTACCCTATGATAGACTTTGAGGAATAGTACAGAAGAACTTCCTATAATTTTGTTATTGTAGAGATTTTGTGTGTTTTACAAGAAATACATCCATGTATGGATATGAGTAGGTAGAGGAAGATCTGGCACAGATGTACCTATAGGTAAACCCTAAAAACACCGATTTGACCTAGACTCGAATGGGAACTGGTGCACGACAATGTGCCTTGTGGCACTCTTGGTTACGAAACTCCTCAGGGATATGCTTAGGATAATTCTCATTTTATTTACAAACCATTATGAAGGGTATATGAGTATATACTTTCTCAACGAAAACATTTTTTTATGATTATGGATTATATCCATAAACTATTGAAATTATGTTAAGTGTTTTACAAGTTTGGAATTTTGTATTTCAATTCATAAAATAATCTAGTTCATGCCATTGATTAGAAATTGTGCCTAGTGGAAGGAATGGAAACTATATAAATGCACTCACTCCATGTAGGGATTTCCCTCCTGCTCAAGATAATTATAGTGGAGCCAGTGATACAACTGGTGCTGATCAGCTTATCACTATATTGGGACAACTCATTTAGGTTATGAATAATAACCTTACCTGTATGTAGCACCCTGATCCACATCAAGGAGGGTAAATGTTAGATCGCTTCATGAGGAAACAACCACCAACATTAAATGGGAGTACAAATCCACTAGTAGCCGAACAATGGATAAATTCATTTGAAAAAAATATTCCACACCTTGGGGAGTAGTGAAAGGGAAAAAGTTGTCATGGCAGTTTATCGCCTCACTGGAGATGTTGATCAACGGAGGTCACTGATTAAAAACACAAAGGAAGATGATAAAGTATCAAATATGAAATAGAGGGAGTTTAAACAGATTTTCTTAGAAAATTACTTTCCTCGTGGCCATCGAGCATATATAGAAAGACAATTTCTGAGTCTGTGGAACAAGGAGGATAAGAATGTCTCAATGTATGAAGCTAAGTTTACAAGTTCTGCGAGGCATGCTGTCAATTATAGACGTAACCCAAGAAGTATGATTGATCATTTCTTTGATGGGTTAAATCAATTTCTCCATCGAGCATTAGTCACAAAATCCTTCTCGTCATACGAATATATTGTCTCATGTGCTATCAAGATTGAAAAATAATTATCTAAGTCGTACAAATTTAAAGTAAAGCAAGAGAAGAAGAGAACCATTGAACACTCTGGAAATGGAAATTAGGGGGAGAATGCAAAAATATGAATATCCATCATGCAGTAAATGTGGGAAGAAACACCCTAGTACTTTCCTGAAGGGAATGAGATTCTGTTACAAGTGTGGTGAAAACGGCCACCAAGCTCGGGATTGCATGGTAAAGAAAGAGGTTTTCAATGTTGAATGCAACAATTATAGAGAAAGGGGGAATTATGTGAATTAATTTCTTAAGAGTTAGGGGAAATTACCTCATAAATGGCCAAGGGATCAAAGAACAAGCTTATGCTATCACTACTACTGAGGTCCAAGCTTCATAAGACTTGGTGGTAGGTAATTTAATGGTTTCCTCATGTTTAAAAAATGATTTATTTGATTCTGGATCATCAAATTGTTTCATATCTTCCTAGTTTTCTTAGAAAATTTGATATTTCTAATTTGATTTAACAAGGGAGTTGACAGTCAAAACTCATAAGGGAAGTATCGTTGCAACAATGTTTTGTGAATCAGTCCCCATTAGAGCACATAAATGTTCTTTATCTATTGATCTCACCATCATACCCATGATTGAATTTGATATAATCCTCAGTATGGATTATCTTTTAGGCCATGATAATAAAATTTATTGTAAGAATAAGGAGGTTATGATTTTTGACGATTATGATAACAAACACCTTATCATTAGAGAATAATCCTCACCGCCTAATTATTAACTAGATCCACCCCCAGTAGCTCAACTAAATTCAATTATTGGGGAGTAAGAGAATCAAATAACTATGGGTGAGGAAAGGAATGTTCCAATAGAGGATTTACCTTTTGTGAAATAATATATTGATGTGTTTCAAGAAGATTTACTAGGACATCCTCTAGAAAAATAAATTGAGTTTTCCATTGATTTAATTCCTGGTTCAAGGCCCATATCGAAGACCCCTTATAGAACTTCCACTATGAAATTAGTGGAACTAAAGAAACATCTATAGGGAATGAATAATAATGGATTTATTCACCCTAGTTCTTCTCCATGGGGAGACTTTAACCTTTTTGTTAAGAATAAACATGGATCTATGAGGTTGTGCATTGACTACAGGGACATCAATGCTATAACAATAAAGAACAAGTATTCCGTACCTCACATTGATGATTGATTCGACCGAATTCCTAGAGAAAAATACTTTTCCAGGACTGACCTTCGATCTGGATATCATCAGTTGTGTGTGAAGAAGGAATACATTCCGAAAACAACATTTTCAACCAGGTATGGGTATTACGAGTTGCAGTAATGCCTTTTGGATTGACTAATGCACCCTCTATTTTCATGGATCGAATGAACAGAGTTTTCAAGGAATATCTTGATGAATTTGTAGTGGTATTTATTGATGATATCGTGGTATTCTCCAAAATCTATAAAGATCATGAAAGTCACCTATGTATTATTCTAAAGACTCTTAAAAGACATGAATTATATGGGAAGTTTAGCAAGTGTGAATTCCTACATCAGGAGATTTCCTTTCTTGGATATATTGTCTCTAAGGATGGAATCTCCATTGATCCTTCAAAAAACAAAGAAATCCAAGAATGTCCAGCACTGACAATTATGACTGGCGTATGCATTTTTATTGGTTTAGCAGGTTATTATCGGCATTTCATCCAAAATTTTTCCGGATTGGCTAACCCATTAACCAAGATCACATGTAAAGGGGTTAAATTTGTTTGTAAAAAGACTGTGAAGAATTTTTTTGAAGAACTGAAGAAAAAATTAGTCAGTGCTCCAATATTGACACTATCATCGGGGAATGATGGGTTTGTTATTTATAGTGATGCTTCAAAGAAAGGACTTAGTTTGGTCCTTATGCAGAATGATAGAGTAATTTCTTATGAATCACGACAGCTAAAAATTCATGAGAAAAACTATCCTACTCATGATCTTCAGTTAGTATCTATAATGTTTTCTTTGAAGATTTGGAGACACTATCTCTATGGTGAAAATGTGGGATATATACCGATCACAATAGTTTTAAATATATTTTCTCCCAAAAATAACTCAACATAAGGAAAATTCAATGGCTTTAACTACCCAAGGATTATTATTGCACTATACACTACCACCCGGGGAAGAAAAATAAGGTGGCAGATGCTTTGAGTAAAAAGGATCATGGAGTTTTGAACAAGATGAGAGTTGAAAAGGATCCTATATATATGGATCCAGTAAATATGGATATGGGAATCACCATGGAAGGTTAAACATCAATACCTTTTCAAATGGCTGCCAAACCGTCTTTTCTAGAAAGGACAAAGAGTTCTTAGAATGGTGATGAAGAGTTTCAAAAGAAGACTAATGTAGTGAATGATGAGAGATTGAGTGGCTTTGTGTATGAAGAAGGAATTTTCAAATTTGGGAAAAGACTTTGTGTTTCTGATATACCTGATCTAAAAAGGGAATTTTTGGATGATGCTCACAGTTCCAATTTCTCCATAAACCTTGGGAGCACTAAGATATACAGAGATATGAAGGAACGTTTTTCATGGGACAACATGAAGAGGGAGATTGCTGATTTTGTGTCAAGATGTATGGTTTTTTAAAAAGTGAAAGATGGAAGGCAACGGCCTGGAGAATTCATGAAACCTCTTCCCATACCTGAGTGGAAATGAGAGAATATAATAATGGACTTTGTCAAGGGACTACCAAATACTCCTAGAAAGAACGATGCCATATGGGTCATTGTTGATAATCTTACCAAGTCAGCACATTTTCATTCTTTAAGAGAATATTTACCACTTGAATGGCAAGAAAGGAAATATATTAATGAATTTGTGAGACTTCATGGAGTACCACTATCAATTGTTTCTGATCATGGTCAACATTTTAAATAAAGATTATGGAAAAGTCTTCAGAAGGCCCTGGATACTTAACATCGTTTGAGCACTGCCTACCACCCTCAAACTGATGGAAAAACTGAAAAAACTGTTCAAACCTTAGAAGACATGTTGATATCATGATCACATGACTCTTGAGTTATGTGGGATCAATATTTACCTCTGGTAGAATTTTCCTATAACAGTATCTTTCATTCAAGTATTTAGATGGAACCATATGAAGAGTTATACGGAAAGAAATTTAGCACACCAACTTGTAGGAATGATGTTGGTGAAAGAAAACTCGTAGGCCCAGAACATGTGGAAGAAACGATGGAAAAGATGAAGGTAATCTAAACCAAGATCAAAGAATCTCAAAGTAGGAAGAAGAGTTATGTCGATAACCGAAGGATGGATTTGGAATTTCAGGTAGGAGATCAAGTTTTCTTGAAGGTATCTCCATGGATGGGTGTTATACATTTCGGTAAGAATGTTAAATTGATTCCCAGTTACATCGGACCATTCGAAATTCTATAAATAATTTGGGCTATAGATTACCATTTGGAAATCCCACCAAGTCTCTCCAAAGTCCACGATGTGTTCCATGTATCACTGTTGGGAAAATACATGCCTGACCAAATGCATGTACTCACCTATGAGGAATTAGAACTGGAACTCGATTTTTCTTATTATGAAGAGCCTGTCAAGGTTTTGATACAAGAGAACAAGTGCTGAGAAACCGGACGACTTGTATAGTAAATGTTCTATGGAGAAACCATAAGATGGAAGAGGTAACATGGGATCCTGAGGAACTTATGATGAAGAACCACCCGAGTCTTTTTATGCAGTAATATTCTAGAAATTTCGAGGATGAAATTATTTGAAGTAGGGGAGAATGTGACACCCCAAGATTCCAATGTACGCTTCTCTTTGAATAATACATTAGAGTGTGTTGTAGGAAACTTCAAGTTCTATCACACCACAACCAATCAAACAAGTTGTTATGAATAGAAATACCCACTTTTTGAAAATTTTATAAATTTTA
This sequence comes from Viscum album, assembly GCA_963277665.1. NCBI lineage: Eukaryota > Viridiplantae > Streptophyta > Magnoliopsida > Santalales > Viscaceae > Viscum > Viscum album. The sequence goes on from OY728135.1 coordinate 1,682,568,831, forward strand.
TCTATCAAAATGGACTTCATTTTTGGATTTGGAATATCAAAATTAGCTTAGGCTGAATTTTTGGTATTTTTATGAAAACTTTCAATTTTTGATGAATAGTGAAAAACACTTAGTTATAGTTTAAAGCCGAAATTTTATTTAAATAATTATTTATTTTATTTAAATTTATTTTATGTCAAAATAGATACATAATACCTATATATGTTCAATGTAATTAATTGGTTTCAGTTTATAATAATTTTAGATATATAAAAATTTTATTAAACTTTTCACCGTCTTTGACCCACCTCCTAGAAGAATTTGAAAATTCACATAAAACATAATTTTATCGCTTATGTGAGTGGAATTTAAAAAATATGAGAGACGCATTTGATATTATTATGAAAAATGTTGTTCAATAAGAAGAAAATTATTTTTGGTGAATATTAACTTTTTACATTTATTTACCAAGTTTAAAAGTAAAAAGGGTATTTAAGGGTAAAAATAATATTATTATTACCCTAACACATGTTTTAATTCTATTATATAAGTATAATTCGACCAAAAACAACCTTAGGGATAAAATATGAACCTCTTTGGTTCGCTTGGATTTGATTAGGACACTAATTATTATTTTATTTAAAGAAGAGTTAAAAGAGTTAAAATCAATGTTTAATAACTAATTTTTTTTAATATAGGGTTATACATAAGATAAATTAGACTATAGATATTTATTAGAAATATAAAATTATTTCTTACATAATAGTATTTTATTTATATTTTTTAGACATTAAATAATTTAATTTATTTATGACACAATGATGATGCAGCAATTACCTAATTAAGGAAATATTAAAATAATTGATATTATAAATATCCAAATAAATGTAATTTGAGAATTTTTATGAATTAAAATAATTTTAAAGGTTAATATGAAATATTAGGGTTGGCTAGATGAATTTTGTTCAAAGTAATAATTCTGGTATGAATTTAGAAAAAACAAAATACCAAATAGTGTCAAAATTGACAAAAAAGTGTTTTTAAAACAAATATTATATTATTAATTAATATTCTATTTCTAAAAATATAATGTTAAAAAAAAGACTTATATAATGATAGTTTTATCATTAATTAACCACTTTGGTTTTTATTGGAAGTATATAGTAAGTTTATTAACCATATAATATAAAAATACAAAGAGAGATGATAAATGTCAAACTATTTAACTAAGAGTTAAATTTAAAAGATAAAGTTAATATAGTAACCCAAACATGTATAAAACATATTCGTTGAGTGTTTTAGACCCTTAACCACCTTATACTTTAAATAATATATTTTTTATCCATTAGAAACTGGAAATTAGTTTATTATAAAATAATATTTCTAGCTTTTCCTAAGGTGCCCCTCACCCCTCTTATAAAAGGGCACTCCCCTTCTCTCTAATTCACACCTTCAAAGCCATTTTTCTCTGCCAAACCTTGCCCAGATACCATCTCAAATGTCCTCCCTTCATCCTAGAGGCATTCCTTTAGTCATAAAGACAATGTAAGAAGCCCTTTTTATCAAATCAAAAGGAAGAACCCGAAGAAGAGGTAAATACTTCATCACCACTTTTAAGTTCCTTTATTCTTCCACTTCCTTTTTATTTGTTGTTTCTATTCTAAAATAATAACTCTAGTATATTATATATAATGTGATTTTGTTATAAATATGGTACAACAAAATTCATTATTCTATCCATCCATTGAATGAAATGTCACCATACGTGCGTACGTACGGTTTACCGTCTCCACGTCATGGTGTAATTGTTATTCAATATATTATTATTTGGATGGGTTTAATAATGATGTGTAATTAATGTAAATAATAAATATAACATGATAATGATTTTTTATATATGATATACCACCAAATTATATATTATTTTAATATACAAAAATGAAATTGTCGCTCGTGTGCACGTATTGATTACCGTCTCCACGAACGCGATGAGATTCATTCCCCATTGTATCCATTAAAAACTAATTTTCATTAGATGATTAAAAATAATGGTTAAATACTTGATATAATTATGGATATGAATAATATACATCCCATACATAACAAATATGACTCACATAACAAATAATATAAAGGAAAACGAGTCTGTTAACACCCGAAACAACGATAATACTAAGATATTATTAACAATGAAATGTTAAAAGATCATATAAGATATCATATTAATGTATATTATTCTCATATAAATTAATAAAAATTATTTAACCATTATAAAAGAGGTTAACCTACCCTCGGCCATGGAAAATTACAAGTTAAGGGTTACTTTCACAATCTCTTTATTATCCGATGTAGTTTTTACGTAAGTATCTACTAGGACCTCTTTATAATCCACATCCATGTTTCTTAAAAATATATTTCAAAATATTCTTACAATTTTATAGACTATGGGTTAAAGTCATCTATATCCTTTATTACTTTTTATAAGATTTTTATAAAGGAATCATTCCATCATTTTCCAAACAAGGTCCTTTATAACCTTTTCGACAAAACTATGGCAAGAATGTCTATTTTTAACAGATACGACAGGTGCGACTTTTTTCTGCCATTATAAAATCATCAAAGATTAACATAGAAGCATATAAGAATATTTAAAAAAATAAATGTATTCTTTTATAATTATATGAATTTTATGTGATTTCAAAATAGAATGTGTTATTTCTCTAAAAAAAGGTTTTTATTTCATCTATTTCAACATCCTTTGATGGATTTTCAGTATATTTGAAGTTGATTTATTATGATACAAAACATCAATATTTTATTGAAGGTTTTTTATATGTTTGACTATGGATGTGTTATTTTTATACCATTCATGGTTTATGGATAATGTATTGACATTTCATATTCTAGTTTTAATACGAAAGTTTATGTTATGTTTAAACCTTTTCATATGAGTAATGCATTGGACTTAGTAAGTGACGGGTGGAGCCTGCTATAGATCCTCGATGCATCGGTATGTCTCACAAGATAAAATAGTGTCTTGGCATAAGGCCTTGACAAAATCGTATTTGTAGTCTTGGTACAAGGCCTTGACTATGTGGTTATGAAAGTCTGGCATTATGCATTCCATCATTATGAAAGTGGCTATTGATATTGCATTTGATTATTTGACTAGTAAAATATACATGTGAGTCATTAAATGACATTATTTGATTTTATTTTTTCCATATTGTGCTAAAGTTCAAGTTTTAAAGGCTTTTTTTATTCTTATACATTTCCTTAAATTTTTATGCTTATTTATGAATGTTTCTTCTATATTGTTATCCTTACTGAGCATCTGAGCTCACCCCTTTCTATTGTTTTATTTTTCCCAGGATGCGAAACAATATTTTATGACTGACCTGCAGGTATAGTATAAGGGGATATGAGTGTGGTCTATGGAAATAATGTTGTTGTATATTTTCATTTTATGATTTAATTTAAACCTTATGAATTTATCTAGTACTTCCAAGGCTACTAAACTAATCGGTCTTTCGAGACTTGATCTTTTGTGATCATGCCAATGTTATGTAATAATGCACCGAGTTTGGGTAACCAGGTTCAGGGTGTTAAATTTAATATATTAAATAAAATATGTTTCATATTCGTATAATATATTTTTAGACATAAGATCTGAACAAACCCAATTTTATGCTCAAAAATCAATATTTTTTAAGTCATTTTTACCACATTTCAATAGAGATCCTTTTTCAAATAAAATTTCAAGAACTTTTATAGATTTAATATGTTAAAAATAGACATCATATTTTAATTTAAAACATACTAATTAAGTTAGGGTAAATTTTTTGTATTTTTTGTGATGTTTTATTTTTTTAAGGAATAGTGACAAATACGAAATTTTAGTTCAAAAAACTATTTAATCTAATTTATTTATAAGGATGAAATAAATTTTAATTTTTTTTAAAGGTTTAATTTGATTATATTTTTATCAATAACCCAAATTTAGTTTATTTTAATCTATTACACTTTGAAATTTAATATGAAAACATAGAAAACATCTCGATGTTTTTACTTTAAAAAAATGCATTGTTGACCCAACTACTAGTTTAATTCATAATTTAATTTCGGCCACTTATATGATATAAATTTGGAATAAATGTATTCCATATTTATAATAATAAAAAAATGTATTTTTTAATAATTTCAACTTAATTAGTTACCAAAAATATTAGTGAAATCAATTAATATTAATTACATAGATTAAGGTAAAATTAAGCTTAACTAAGGACAAAACCTTAAACATAGAGGCCTAAATGACCTGAAAACTTGTCCAAAATCCATCATCTAGTCATAATTTAATTATATAATACTTTTAATCAGTTGGTAAAATTATTTTATCCTCTTTTAATAAGAAAAAACTATATGGAATTCCCTTTCTCAAAATTTACAATAGTGTCATTCCACCACAATAAAAGGCCTCCTCTCCTCCCAATTCCTCAAACCTCTCATGAAAATTTTGATAGAAAAATATCTACCCAAATATATCCTCAAAATCCTTCCCCTCATCCTATAATTTTCCTTTGTGAGGAAATCATTCCATGGAATCCCTTTGGTGCACCCCAAAAGGAATTGCTTGAATAAGAGGTAACATTCTTCCTCCTGTTCTTTTATGTCATCTCTATTATCAATCCCATAAACTCTTATTATTCCATGATTTTATAAAAAAAATAACATAAATATACTATTTTTTTATTAGGTTTTGGTTTTTACATACACTTACACACACATCTATATAATGGGTAACAATCATACTCTTTAGGTGCACTATGAACTACCACCTCATAAAACAATGATTGCTCATTTTTTCCTTTACTACCTATGTTGGTGGACATTATGATGGAAAATATATTTAAATGTGTTATATATTATATTTATTATTTCTTTAATCTTTCATAATACTTTTATAACACATCACATTATACTTATAATTTATAGTAAATAAAAAATTTTGTTAGAGAATATATGGACTACCGCCCCCTCAAAGCGATGTGATTCTTTCACACACAAAATGGAATGTATTAATGATATGTTTAGTAAAGTTATAAGATAAATATAAAATAATTATTCTAAATTAATTATATTATATTAATATATACATATACATATATTTCATTTACTTTCATTCTTTTAATACGTCAATATAATGGAAGCCACCTTCATACGTACGTCGGGCCTACTGTCTCCATAAACATTGTATTCCATTTCAAAGGTCAATATATTATTATAATAAAAAATATAATTTAAATTAATTATATTTATATCATGTTTTAAATTATTTAAAATAAGTATATATATATAAGGACAAATAATATAATACATTTAGGCACATGAAAAAAAACAAATTGAATATTACCTGAAGTGTAACCTTAACAAAGAATTGTTAAAAATTTGTAATATTATGTCACAATAAAACAATATATGAAATTATATATAATAATATAGTTCTGTGATAGATTTATAATAAACATATATTTATTATATAGGAATTTTGTATGAGTAAAAAGAGAGTCAAGACATAAGGTAAAGGAAATTTCATCTCATATTTTATTTCTATGAGATACTTTCCTTATACAACACTATTTTTTGTGTGGTGTATATAATACCCTTGAATGTATTACATGATTTTAATTATTAAATTTATGTTTATTTTCAAATCCATTTTATGAACTTTCTTTCATGGGGTCAATGTTTCAAAAGTTACTAAATCGGTATGATAATTTGGTCTCAATTTTCCTTCTTTAAGACGCATGTTTTTTTATTCACCTACATTATTTTTGAAGGTGTATATACTTATATTTGACATTTTATATGATGAATATAATTATTTTCATGATATTTTAAGCTTAATTTAATTTAATTCTCTTACATGGATAGTATGATCAAAATGAACCAAGTGGTAAGAGTTTACTGAAGCAATCTCATCATTTATCAAGATTGATTATGATTATGCTTTAATTGATGAAATATTTTGACTCATCTCTCAAGAAAACTAATGGTTTTCATTATCATATATTGATTAATATTATATCAATGTATTGGTACCATTTTCCCACTAATCAGAACATAAGATAATTAAGAAAATGTTTTTATAAAGAAACTGATCGTATTTTTATCTTTAGTAGAAACTCTATTTCATTTCAAAAACCATGTTTTCAAAAATGATTTCAAATTCTACTTTATGTTCATTTTAAAGGAACAATTATTTTTAAAAAAAATTTGGTTTTGAAATATTCTTTTAAATATTTTCATGCAATTTTTAAAGAAAATTGATTTTTTAAAATGTTTTATGTTTTAAAAAACATTTTTCAATAGAGAAATGATATTTTCCTAAAAAATGTTTTTAAAATATATTTAAAAAATATTTCCCATCAAAGATGAAATTCATTGGTGTTACTCATTATTTTTTGGGTAAATTATCCAATGTTTCCATTCATATTTTTTTTAAATGGGTTATATTAAGGTGGAATGATATTTCTGAAACACATTTCACAATCATGAGTTATATGCCTTAGAATCTCACTTTATTTCACTTATTATTCTTTGGATGAAATGATTATGAAACCAATGTATTTTTACATAGGTTATGAAATGATTAAATTTTTGTTATACCCATTTCATTTCATGTGTTATTATATTATTTTTTATAATTTTTCACCACATGTATGTATGATTTCACTATGATATGGGTAGGATCTATATATCCCTCCAATTAATTGGGTAATGACTTTTATCTTATGAGATATAATAATATGGTATTGGGAATGAACCTTGACTACTAATATTTCCATGAGAGTGAACCTTGACTACCAATATGGAATGAGGAACCTACTCATGTAAGAAATATGGACATGGGAGTGAACCATGACTACCAATATTGTATAGGGAGTAGACCCATACTACTAAGATGGTCTTGTAAGTGATGCCTTGGATACTATGGATATACTATTATATTCTAATGTTTTTTACAAAATTCAATATCTTATTTCTATGTTATTATATAATGAATTATGTTCTTTATTTCCATTTGATTCATGTTTTATGAACTACCAATATTTATTCAATTATCCCTTTTATGATATTTTATATGTAGGGTATTATATTATATTTTCATGATCACATTATCATAACCCTATACTCATGTTGATGCTTACATGTATCCCATTTTTACACTTATTGAGCATCTGAGCTCACACTTTTTTAGGTTTCCTTCCCCAGGTTATGAAGATATATAATATGTTTTATAGGTTTTGGAAGGGTGATAGTAATGAAGAACCTAGTGGGAGATAATGTTGCTCACTCATGTACCAGTGTTTAAGTCTCTATGTTTCCAAAGGCACTAAACTATTATGGTCTTAGTGTATCTGTTTGTATTATTTTTTTATGTATTAAAAAAATTTAATGTAATGTATTTTTATGTCAATATTGGGTCTTTATAGAAATGGTATAAGTAATTGAATTGAAAAAGAAGTTAGAAATGGTTTATGTAACACATAGTGAAGTAATGGAACCTAAGTAAAATTTTTCTCATCATATCTATTATTTTGTATTTTATTCACTATCTGTTGGAATTGATATTTTTTGGAAAACATTTATAGTGTCCTACTAAGTTGTACTCAATCACTATTCATTCCTCTATTTTATACCTTACTAGATTTTATGTTCAAAGGTTAGGATAATGGAAAAGGCCTTGTTCTAGGTAGTTGAGTTAATCTTGGGGATGCATGGATGAGGATCCAGATATGGAGTCAGGACCCTTTTTGGGGATTTACTTATTTTTATTTATTTTGGATTTTTTTCTACACTTGGAATAATGATCATGACATTACATATATACTTTTTAGTTGTGGACTTGCACCCTATTTGGGAATTTGTTTGTTATGAATTTTATTTGATTATCACATTTTGCTTCCATTATTTATTCATTATCCTCCATGGTTTACTCTGGTAAAGAGGGTGATGTCTCCCCATGTGTCTTATCAGCCCCTCCATGCTAGTCATATTCATTTGGTGTGTAGGGAGGCGTGCCTGTGGTCATGTGGTGACTCAAACCAAAGCACCAGTTTAGTGGATCCCAAGGCGGTGATGTTACAAAGTGGTGTCATAGGAGGAATTTTATATGGACTTACTATTTGTGTTGGTAGATATAAGATTACGATGTGTAAGGTCTTGGTAATGATCTCATGCTTGGGAGTGGGTAACCCATGTATGAGGAAAAACTGAATATATTTGGAGGGAATTGTTGATTTTGATGTGTGTTATTACATTTTATGATATTTCACCAATGGGTTACACACTTGTTATATAATTTGACAGTTTGTGATATTTATGGCTCGTGGCCATGAAAACATGATATTGTTCATTCATTCATCATTATATGAACAAAGGTTCAAGACTGGAATACATCGTGATAGGAACATACTGGATAGTTGTGTGAGGCCTGAAGGGTATAATGCATTTTTCTTCCATAAAAATTTAAAGAAACTGGGTAAAATGGAAAAATGTTAAATAAGAGTTAGATAGTTATGATCAATTAAGGGTTCAATGTGAGTTGAAATAATTAATTATAAAAAATTTTGAAATGTATAATGTGTCTGTAAATAAGATATATGCTATGAGCTGAGAAATGGTTTTAGAAAGGGTTTGTAGTGGAAGACTCGTAACTACATAAGTTGGTTTACCATTGTCAACTATCTCCCATGGAAGGGATAATCGAGGGTAGTGTTATAGATTCAATGATAAAATTTGGTATGGTATGTGTACTAAATATAGTTTTTATGACTTGTATATATCCTTCTTCTATGTAAACTTGTAAGCTTTAGGTTATGTGATCTAATGTTCATGTTTGGAAATATGGAAAAATACCACCAAAATGTTGGGTTCCGGTTGGGTGATAGGTGGTTGTTTCCAAAAAAAGTACCTTTAGTATTGGATAAATTGGATATGGTGATCCAGGATAATAGAGAAGAGTTGTTTCATGATAACCTTGGCCACATCATGAAAGTGATGGAACATGACTAAGGGCAATTCGTACCGAGCATGTTTGAGCTGGCCAGGGAGTTTTCGTGGCAGCACCCTCTGACCATTACTGAAGAGGGTGGTGTATAGGCAGCCATTTTCTAGATAGAGTTCATCTTCTTGACCATTTAGATAATCCTTCGAAGAAGAATTACATGTTAGTGGCCTATGTGCTGAGATTTCAGGAATAGTGTTAGTGGGACATCATGATGCAGACCGAACAAGCTAAAGAAATGTTATGGAATATTTTCAGGAAATGTTTTTAAAGAATTTATATCTAGGGACCTTGAAGAAATATAAGGAAACATATTTTATGATTCTGACCCAAGTGGAAATGTCTTGTGACAGAATATTCTAGTTGTTTAACTAATTTACCACACATCGTTCTACTGTTGATAGGAGATAAGGCAACGACGATGAAATGTTTCTATAAAGTGTCTAAGATATTATATCAGATCTTAGGTTAATATCTTACATTTAAAAAAGTCTTTTTGAGGGAGTGGATTGGGTCCTTATTTGATAATGGAAATCGAAGGGGCCTTCTAGAAGTGGACCCATGTCACCAGTGGGGAGAGAGAGTGGTGTGGCCTCTAATGTTTGGAAGCTTCCGTTTGGGAGGTTTCATCAGGGTGGAAGTTCCCATAGTTGTTAGAAGAGTGGGTCATTATATCATGGTGGAGATCATGTGTTCTGTTATTAGTGTGGTAGGTTGGGAAACATGTGTGTTCAATGTCCTTGACCACTAGTTGAGTGTCGGTCTTGTGGAAGAATAGAGCATTTGCAGTGATTCTACTAGAATCCTCACCACTTGGGAACAGATGGAGGCTTGTGGTAGATGCTGAGTGTGGGAATGGGATTTGTTACCCCATATCAATAAGGTTTTTAGAGATCGACGGTTTGTAATATTAGGGGTGTTATACATGGCACTCTAAGTAAAGAGTTCCCATATTAACTGAGTAGTGCAGTGCCAGGAACCTAGGAAAGAGTCCAAGTAGAGGGCCAGTTTAACTTAATGTAGTTTAGTATACCCCTAGAGGTGGTGAGGTAGGACAGTCAACTATTTGAGGTACAATCCTTATAGTCTCCAAGATTTCTAGTAATTTGTTTCATTCATTCCCTACATGTTCCTTTATCTCTACTCAGTTTGAAGTCGCGTTGGGCATATAAGTGGAATGGGTGTGTGGGGTTATATTGATTGAAAATCTATTAGTGTTATGAGATGATCATAATAAAATATTTGTGGGTTTTTCTCTAGAGTTTGGTGGGTATTGTTTCCTGTGGGACTTGTTCTTCCTTGAGATGTTAGGTTTGGACCTGATTTTGGGAATTGATTGGCTATTATTGTACCAGGACCATATCGACTGTTACTGTTTCTGGGTAACATTACATATCTTGAAGGGGAGACATATGTTTATCACTATGAAAGGGATGTCAGGGCCAGTCAAGACAATCCATCCTTTTAGTAGTTTGGTGAGCACATAGCTCAAGGACTTATTTAATGCTTGATGATGAGGGAGCGGAGTATGATTTCATTCCTCCTATGGTGAATCAGATTAATTACATGTTTCCTGAAGACTTATTTGGTATTCTACCCGAGGAAGATGTTTAATTCATGATAGAATTAATGATAGGGGTAGATCTAGTTTCAATTCCACCATATCAAATAGAACCATTAGAACTATAGGAACATAATTTTCAGTTGGAGTAACTAGAGAGGAATGGTTTCATTTGTCCAATTATGTTACCTTGGAGATCTCCAATGTAGTTTTCCAAGAAGGTTGATGGATCTTTGAGGAAATGTGCTGATTATAGGAATTTGAATCAAATGAAAATTAGGAACTGATACCCTCTTCCTCAAATAGAGGATCTGTTTGAATAATAATTAGGTGCTTCAGTGTTTTCTAAGATTTTTCTAAGATCTGGTTATCACCAACTAAGGGAGAGACCTTATGATATACCAAGAACTAGTTTCAAGATTAGGTATGGGTTTTATGAGTTTGTGGTGATGTTTTTAGGGATAAAAATGTGTTAGAAGTGTACATGGATATAATGAATTTAATCTTTCACCCTTATTTGATTCATTTTGTAGTTGTTTTCGTTGATTACATATATGTTTATTCTAAAACTCAAGAAGATCAGGACAAACATCTTGACATTGTTCTGAGTACACTAAAAGAGCACATTATATACCTCAAGCTATCTAAATGAAACTTATAGATAGATAGGGTGAATTTCAAGGATCAAATTATCTTAGAGTAATGTATATCAGTAGAGTAGGAAAAAGTGGAGTAATTTTTGTCTTGGGAGCATCCTTGGAATGTTTCGGATGTTTGGAGTTTTATTGGATTTGTTGGGTATTATCGATGTTTTATTAAAGACTTCTACTGATTATAAGTTCCACTTTTAGGTTTTACTAAGAAGGGTGTCTAGTTTGAATGGTCTAGGGCATGTAAGGTTGTCTTATAAGAGTTAATGAAGTGGTTGACTACAACACCAACTCGAATATTACCTGATTACAATAAGAGAAATATCATGTTTTATGATGAGTCTGGTGATGGGATTAAATTGGTGTTGATGTAGGGTGATCAGGTTATTGTGTATTGTGCATGGAAGTTGATGCCTCATGAAATAAATTACCCCACTTAGGATATTGAGTTAGCTCTAGTGGTGTATTATATAAAGTGATGGAGGCACTACTTGTTTGGAGATCATTTCATGGTGTATACCGATCATAAAATCCTTAAGTACATATTCTCTTTCCATGAGTTGAATTATCCATAGTGAATATGGGTCGAGTGTATATAGTCTTTTGACTTCTAGATGGTCAATACAACAGGAAGGAAAAACAAAGTTGTAGATGATTTGAGTCAGAAAGATCATATTTTGGTGGTTCAATAGTCTAGCTCCAAGTGGAAGATGATTTTGTTGATTTCTAAAGTACATCTAGAGGTGAAGGAGGGGAAATAGAAGATGACCTCTATGTCCATAGTAGTTGAGTCAGAACATTTGGTCTTGGTCAAGGAGAGTCATCTTGAGGACTGAAAATGTTTGACAATGAAGGAATGTTTTAATGGTGGGGATCCACTTTCTAGTTTGACTATTGGGGATGATTGGATCGTTTATGTTCATGAATATTTCATTGTGGAACATGTTTTTGTGATGATTTGATGCATGAGTTCCATGCATCGAAGTGTGTGGTGCATCCTGGATTGATGAAAATTTATCATGATATCTATATATAGTATTGGTGTCCTGGTATAAAGAAATAAATTGAAGGTTTTCTGCCATGATTTCTTACCTTTCAACATTTGAAGGTTGAGCATCAGTGACTGAGTTGTTTTTTATATCCACTTCTCATTCCAGAATAAAAATGGGATAATGTGATAATGGACATTGAAGTGGATCTTCCTAGGATATTTCAGAATAATGATGTAATCTAGGTAATTGTGGATCATCTAAACTAGGTTTTTCATTTCATAATTATTTGATATACTTTCACCATCGACCAGTTGGTAGAGTTATAATTTTAGGAGATAGTGTAGTTTTATGGGATACCATAGGGTATAGTTTTGTATTGTGATTTCTATTTCACATTGCACTTTTGGCAGGGGTTACAGAATGATATTGTTACCTAGGTGTTCTTGATTATGGATTTCCACCCATAGAGGGATGTAAAATTTGAGTAAACCATTCGGGTGTTAGAAGACATGTTTATTTCTTATTTCCTATAATTTGGTGGATCATGGGAAAAACAATTGTCACTTGTTGAGTTTTCATAGAACAAAAGTTCCTAGGATAATATTTGAATGGAACCATTTGATGAACTATATGAGAGGCCACATAGATCTCTATAGTGTTGGATAGAGGCAATGGAAATAGATTTTTGGGGGATGTGTCTCTTACAGGATATGTCAGAATAGATTAAGTTGATTTAGAAATGTATGGGAACCGATCTGATTAGGTAGAAGTCGTGCGTCAAAAAGTTTCATTAACCTCATGAGTTCTTTGTGGGTGATTGTGTGTTTCTACAAGTGTCTTCATGGTTGGGAAACTGTTTTATTCGGAAATAGGGTTAGTTGAAACCTATGTGCATGGGGTCATTTGAGATTGTGGAGAGGATCAGACCAGTGGAATACTGTTTTTATCTCACATATTGGTACAATGGTATGGATATTTTTTTAATGTTTTGAAGCTTCTAAATTATCACCCCAATCCATATCATGTGAAAAATGTTGAGGATGTTGAGATTGAGGCTGATGTGTCCTTTGAGTAGCATCTACTTCATATCATGGATCGTAGTGAGAAGGTCATGCTTGGAAAGAATGTACCCTTGGTAAGATTTTTTTTTCAACATGGTAATGTTCCTAAATAAAATTGGGATCATGATTTGGATGTGACAATGTAGTGTCCTGGTCTATTTTCTTTGTAGGTTCAAAGTTTCTTGGGATATTGGCTCGAGGGCAAGTTGTTATATTGTAGTGAGGTTGAAAGATCCTCGTTTTTTTCTAAGGTATGTTTTCAGTTTTTTTTTCAGTTTAAGTCTATTGTTTTGGGATAAATAAACTTTTTTTATGTTAATGGGGAGGCTTTGGGGTGGCCCATGGGTTTAGAAAATGAATGAAAAGGGAAAAGTTCCTTTATATTCATGTTTCACAGTTGGTGCACTGTTAGTAAAAACTATGTGAGGGGAAAGAGAAACCATGTGGGTCTGGATAGTTTCATTCAAAATGGTTGGCCCATAATTTTCAAACTAGGATGTCCTTCCAAAGTAACTATGTGACCCAAAATCCCTTAGAAACAATCCTGTGCTTGGTTTTCATAGGTTTTGGAAAACTGTGTGGGTAAAATGTATGCCCCATTAAAGTTGAAAAAGTTATAAAATTTCAACCTCCGGATTCTTATGTTTCTACATGACTCCCCCTCCCAATTTTTTCCCTTGCAACCCTAGTGACAAAATTGGATGACCTAATCTTCCAAAGGCCCATTCTATTTCGATTTGAGGCCATTTGGAGGGCCATTGGTTGTGAATTGAAGATCTGGGTAAGTCTAAGGCATCCTTAGTTTCTCCTTACTGTATTAGGGTTTTTAGTTTCTCCCATCTTCTTATGAATCTCTAAAACCTTCTTTTTCGATTGGAACCCAGTTTGGGACTTCAAAGTGGGTTTTTATGTGGACATAAGGCTATGATGTAGAGTTTTTTCATCAATATATTTGAGGTAGGTGGTCTACAATTTATACCCCATAGTTATATATATATATATTTTTAAATGAGATAGTGTTCTTCATTACACATTATTTTGGTTTTAGTTCCATATATAAGATTTGGTAAAATGGGTTACTAAATAAAACATTGAACCCCTCATGATCCTCATGCGATGAATTGAGGATGATTTGACCAATTTAGGACCACCATGGGGTGTTTCGACCTTCTCGAACAAGGGTAACATAAATGTTAAGTATGAAATTATACTTTTCTTTGATAGATCCCAAAATGAAAACAATGGTTGGGTAATTTGATTATTAATATGGGATATGTATAGTTTAAAAAAGGATTGATAATGGCTTAATGGGTTGTTTCTCTAGGCATGAAAATGGATTAATTGGGTTAATTGAGATTTTTTTAATGGCTTCTGAATTGTGTAAAAATTCCTAAGGCAATTAATCCATATTAAATGGTTAACATGTTAATTTTTTAATGGCTTGTATATTTTGGAATATGTAAAATGGATTTGTATAAGGAAATTTTGGAATATGTTAAATTGGTTAATTCATGGAAATTAGTTAATTTGCGTAGTGATTTAGGCATCAGAAATGGGAAATGGGGATAAATAGTTATGTAATGTAATTGGAAATGATATTAATGGATTATGGAATGATATTTATTTGCATTCAGTTTGTTATGATTCTTGGATTCCATTTTTTTGGTTGTGTATGGTTTTCATATGGTAGGTATGTGTTTAATGAATAAATAAGTATGTGCACATGGCTTCATAGTTTTGGAAATTGACATGATGCTCTATGCCTAGGGGTCAAGTTAGACTGAGGCTAAAAACATCACCACACAAATTCATGGGTTAGGGATGGGGATAGAGTTATATTCCCATAATTGTTGCATTTAATGAGACCACTTGGACTAAGTCTTCAAGGTGACTGTGTTGTTTATGTAGTGTTTTGATTACCCCTTGTGAGGTAGGGAACTTCGCTCATCCCTGTTTATAGGTTGAAAGTTGATGAATATATATAATCTATAGAACATGTGATGAAAATTAATTGAGGGAAATGGAATAAGTAATAGAGTTTGAAACAAAAATAGAAATGGTGTAAGTAAAATATTATGAACTAATGGAACCTAAGTTACCTTTTTGTCAACATATCTTTTATTTTTTATTTCATGCACTATTTGTTGGACATGATATTTTTTTGACACTATTGGGGGTTTCCTACAAATTATACTCACAACCGACAGAGCCATTCATTGGGTACCCAAGCATATTTCATGTTTGCAGGTCAGGATAAGGGAAAAGGCCATGTGATTGGGAGTTAAGTTGGAGATGGGGATGCCTGAAGGGGGATTTGGACTTGGGTTTAGGGCCCATTTTAGGGATTTCGATATTTTTCATTATTTGGGATTTTTTCTATACTTGGAATACTGATCATGACATGACATATTTACTATTTGGTTGTGGACTTATTTTCTATTTGGGAATTGGTTTGTTATGAATATTCCTTAATTATCACATTATGTTCTCATTATTTCTTCATTATATATTGTTTCCTACTCTAGTAAAGAGAGTATAGTCTCCCCACATGGCTTGTTAGACATTTACTACATTTTGTAACCTCTGGCATACAGGGAGGTGCACTCGAGGTCAATTGGAGAACAAGCCCGAGGAATCGGTTTAGTGGATCTAAGGTCAGGGGAGATACAAGGTATATGTAGCAACTCAGTTTTGGACCTCCTTTGAATGATTCTAGAGCTAGGCGTGAAGACTGCATGCAATTCTGAGCCCCGGTGTGCCCAAAATAAATTTTATAAAAATATTAAGTATTTATACTCTGCACGTGGAAAGGGTGTGTTATCTCCTAAACGGTAGCTTAGAACGCGAATATGAGGTCACTGTTGCATCCAGAGCATGCCGTTTACCCTAGGCGGGGTATAAACTTTGCGGGTGCGGGGCTTCTGTGAGAAAAGACACCAGGGGAATTTTCATAAATAAATGGAAAAGTTTATTTATGAGTGTCGACTCGAATAACTTCTGAATGTAGTCTCGGATCAAAAATCTGAGTCCTTCGTTGTATTCAAAATGTCGTGTTTACCCTAGGTGCGACATAATTTTAGTCGGCACCGGGTGCCGGGTCGGAGGCGTGTTGGCGGGGAATTAAGATGATGATTTTATTTAAAAAAACGTTACAAATCAATCATCTCTTCCCCTCCCCAACCTTGTACGAACAAAAGACGAAACCCCCCTTCCTTCATCCATTTATTCTCCAAATCGAGCCGTAAATGTCTGTTTTCAGCACCAATCGTCATCAGATCGAGCTTTAGGGCGTCACGGGCGTCGTTCTGCACCCAAAGCTTCGACGATCCGCCAATAGGTAGGCGTTTTGAGTTTTGAAATACTGGATCCCGATTTGGTTTTTTTTCTCTGTTTTGAGCCCATAGATGTGTAGAATCAGTCCCGGGGGGCGCACAGATGCACGTTTGGACCCCCCGGGGTGCCCCTCGGCAGCCCCTCGGATGGTCCTCCGGTGGCGGTGGGTCGTGAGAATCAACCGGGGCCGCCGCACTGTGGAGGTCCGGCGTCAATCCCCGGTGACCCCTACGGTGGGGGGTCAGTCAGCCACGCATGCAGGCCACGACACGTCGCGGCGGCGGCGGCCTGGTCAGCCGGCGCGGGACGGCCCAGGTTCGTCCGACCCTCTTCTTATTCACGGGGGTCTTAAAACCCCTGTATCATGCTCCCTAGAGATCCAAATCGTGTGCCGTTAGTGGAGACATGACCCTGGAGATGAGGTGAACCCTTAAGTGTGTGTTCATGGGTTTCAATGTATGGGATTCTAGCCCGGGTGCTAGAAACATCGAATAAAATAATGATATTTTATTCTTATTCGACTTTGGGTCGTTGTATCTTTTACCCGGAGCGTCCGATTGACGTGCTGTCAGTGGCGTTGAGGACCTAATGGTATGGAGGGATTTTCTTGTTGGTTTTCGAGTGTTGGGACCATGTTTGCGGTGTGGGCCCCACGAGGCCGGGTTTGGGAGTTTACGGTGAAACACAACTTTCTCATGAGGAGTCCGATTTTGGCGGATGAATAGTCGATCTTGAGTGTTTTTCTGAGAGGATCGTAATGGTATGATCCTCTTGACGAGTTTTGGGATCATGGTGTGGGCCCCAGCTAGGCTGGCTTCAGTGAATAGTACCTTTTTCACCACGTGTCTGTTTGGGATGATCGAGTTGTCGATCCCGTGTGTTTTTCTGAGGGGATCGTAGTGGTATGATTCTCTTGTTGAGTTTCAGGATTGTAGTGTGGGCCCCACATGAACTAGCTACGGTGAATAGTGCCTTTTTCACCGATTGTCCATTTCAGGTGAGTAAACAGCCTATCCTGCATGTTTTTACACATGGATCGCATTGGTGGCCTCGGTATTGGCATTGGAGGTGTGCAGTGTGGCATTGTGGTGGTTCTCTCGGGTCAGCAGTCTTTGGACCATCGGTGGTTGAGGGTACTCCCTTGGTTCATTCCTATGAGGGTTCACACAACATCACAAACTTAGTATAGGTTTGTGATCTTATCAATGGGATGTTTAATCTGTTAGAGTTGTGGCATCCCTCTAGTGGGCTCAGAGCGGGATCCTCTAACATCATTTCCCTAGATCTGGTTCTTTGTATCGATGTGACTACTTATCCATGGGAAATGATCCCCTATATAGCAGGTTAACCCCATAGGGATTGTAGCATCATCGGGAATATGATCCCCTACACGGTGGGCCATGCTCAGAAGGGTTGTGGCATCGTTGGGTATACGATCCCCGACTCAGCATGAGGATTATAGTAGGGTTGCAGTATCATTGGTTATACGATCCCCTACTCAGCGCATGGTTTCTGTAGGGTTGTCACATCTTCAGTTCGATCCTCTATAGTGCGAGATGTACTAGATAGGGTTTCAGTATCGTCGTGATCATTGTGACATAGGTGACGATCCTCTATCTGAGTGACCTATTTCTGCTGAGTGCCAGACCGGGTTGTGTTATACCCTAGCAGATCCTGGCAGTGATCCCCTATCTGTGAGATCTACGAATGCCAGATTGGGTTGTGGTATCCCCAGTGGACCCTAGGAGTGATCTCCTATCTGTGAGATCTTCGTATACCGGTGTGGGTTTTGGTATCCTCTAGCGGACCCTAGGAGTGATCCCATATCCTATGAGTTTGTTGTTCTTGTTGTTTCAACATGGTTTTCTCAGTGACGATATATGACGAGTGTGATCTCTCGGGTGGGCGTCTAAAATGTTTGTGTGGGACCCAATGGAGTGTATCTCTCAGACGAGTGTCATCTAGGATGATAGTGATCATGGAGTGTGTTGTCCTCATTGTGAATAGTTGTTGTTGGTGAGGTCGGTACCTCATGGGGCTTGGTGCGTGAGCTGAGTATATCTTAATGTTCATGGTATATGTATGGGAATACTCCTTATTTGAGCTGACTAGTTGTGTTTAGCCAAGGATGGTCACGAAATGGAGTTTCTCTCTCTTCTAGGTTCCCTCTGGCTAGGATGATCAGATTGTTGGCTTTCAGTTGCTCCCTTTTGTTTTGGGTTTTTGGGGTGCCTACTGAGTATTGTTATACTCACCCATGCACGGGTTTGGCCCACACATGCTTGTGTCTTGTGCATACCACAGGCCCAACGACGGTGTCTCAGGTGAACCCAGAGTAGGCAGAGCAGAGTGAGCGGGACTGACCATGGAGTCTTACCGGAGATATACCGAGGTGCTTTGCAGTGGCGTTGTTGGCAGCATACCCCTTCTTCCAAGCAGGTTGGAAGATTTTGTGGTTTTCTTTTGGTGGGCCCTATTTTTCCCTTTTGTATATCTTTTGCACTCTGGTTTGGGATAGTTGTATGAATGACTTTACTTTTCAGTTTTATATATCTATGCACAGTTGCATGGAGGTTTATGTGGGTACGTGTGTACAAGTACCTTAGGCTAATGCCTCACGTCTGTTCGATAGCCTACTCGACGCTAGTCCCCAGCCCCTGGCATATTGGAGGTGAGCTTGGGGAGTTGTGGATCGAGCCCCGTTGGGTCGGGTCATGACAGAGTGGTATCAAAAGAGGTTCCACCTTTGGTATCTTAGAGCGTAGCTAGTCTAGCTGTGAGTTTGGTTTGGGTTTCATAGTGGGAGAGTTAGGATATTTTGAGTTTGGATTTTAGGAAAGGGGCTCCAATGTTGGTGCGGTGGCCGACGTATCCATTCACCAGGACTCTAACAACATGCTTTTTAACTCGGGACGTTCGCACACTGTTCGAAGGGGAGAAATAATGGGACATGTATCATATAGGACTGGGTTTTGTGTTTTTTTCCTTATCCTTCTTGAGTCATCTATCCAGATATACTCTTTGACCATGGTGTGTCTTGATTGTATATCAAGATTCCTCCACAACGACAGCCAGTGAGGGTTTCTCAGTGAGATTGTGGTGACAATCTGCCCTGTGTAGAGGTTATAGACTAGGGCACAGGTTCTGAGGTTGGACCTCCAGGTGGTCTGCCAGTTGATCCACCACCTGTCGAGCAGCTGGTTATGCCGGCAGTGCATGACGGGGATGCACGCAGGCTGGGCATGCTGCATGAGTTTCAGAGGCATCAACTTCTGAGGTTTTTGGGTGATCCAGACCCTCAAGAAGCTGATGACTGGCTTGAAGCAGTCACCCGTGTTTTTCCCTAGTGAGAACACCCCTAGATCATATGGTGGTCCTAGCGGCGAGCCTTCTGCATGGTTCGACCGAGCAATGGTGGAGTTTGGTGACGCGGTCCCACGATAAGGATATGCTCACGTGAGAAGAGTTTGAGCTGCTCTTTAGGGAAGAGTTCTATCCAGTGACGTTGAGGTTAGTACAAATTTAGGAGATTCTACAGCTTCAGCAGGGGGGCATGATTGTGTCGAAGTACACCGTGAGGTTTACAGACCTATCGCGCTACTCCCTAGATATGGTTTGAGACCCGTTCTTTAGGGCTCGGACCTTCGAGCAGGGCCTACATAGATACATCTAGGCTGGAGTGGTTTTCTTGTGTCTGCCCACCTATGCTAGACTGCTGGAGCAAGCATTAGTGGTGGAGAGCTTTCTGGCTGAGCAGATTCAGCCCATCAGTGTTGGGTGCGTGGTAGCTGAGACGTCGGAAACTGGTAGCCAGTGGAAGGTGAAAGGGTCTAGACATGGCCGACGTTTCGGGAGGCAACCCCAAGATAGATGATCCGAGGATTAGGGCTCGCATGCCTTTTTTGGTCAGCCACTGGAGAGGTGGTGTTACGGTTGCGACGGTTGAGGACATCTTGCTAGAGACTGTCCGACCCGTCGTGCTTCTAAGAGGGAATCGGTCGATGGACTTCCTTGGAAGAGGAAGCATCTCGAGAAAGGAGGTCTGCTGGGTGGTGGATGTGGCGACGAAGCTAGTGCAGCAGCGGGAGGTGGTAGGCTGAATAAGTTGCCACCACCCCCACCCCCATGTGGCCCATGCCAAGATCAGGGGGCTAGGGGACGAGGGTGAAGACAACTACATGCCCTAGGGGATGTTGACCCAGAGGCTTTGTGGATGGATAGAGGTATTCCTTGTGTCTTTTCAACTTCCTGTAGTAGTTTTGATAGACACTATTTAGCAGTACTATTTCATTTCTATTGCTTGCTTGAGGTTTGTTCCATGTGTTGGTAAGACCCTATGTGTGTGTTGTTGGGCGTGCTTCGAATTAGTGGGGAAGATGGATCCTTCCCCCACCGAGACACATTTTTGGAACGCGATCAAAACCATGCAGTAGAGTCAGTTCCGCCCAAAGCAGACAGTGTTGAGGTGTGGTGGATGAGTCCCTCTGACTTATGTGTTCGGGCAGGGGTGTTTGTTGTAAAACTCGCTGGTGTTGGTGACCCAGTTGAGAGCCCAATTGCTTTCCTTGTGATTATGGCTTTTCAAGGATGAAAATTTATAAGGTTGGGAGGATATAGCGACTCTGTTTTAGACCTTTCCGACTTTGGAATATTCCTATGAATGATTCCAGAGCTAGGCACGAAGACGGCATGTGATTCCAAGTCCCGGTGTGCCCGTAAAAATTTTTATAAAAATATTAAGTATTTTTATACTATGCACATGGTGGGGGTGTGTTATCTCATAAAAGGTAGCTCAGAACGGGAATCCTAGGTAACGGTTGAGTCCAGAGCATGTAGTTTACCCTAGGTGGGGTATAAACTTTGCGGGCGCGGGGCTGTTGAGAGAAAAGCCATCAGGGGAGTTTTGTTAAGTAAATGGAAAAGCTTATTTATGAGAGTCATCTCTAATAACTTCTTAACGGAGTCTCAGATCAAAAATCTGATTCCTCTGTTGCATTCAGAATGCTGTGTTTACCCTAGGCGAGACATAATTTTAGTCGGCGTCAGGTGTCGGGTCGGAGGCGTGTTGGAGGGGAGTTAGGATGATGTTTTTATTTAAAACAAATTAAAAACCAATAATATCTTCCCCTACCCCACCTTGTACATGAAGGCGATGAAACCCACCTTCCCTCGTCCGCTTCTTCGCCAAATTGAGCCGTAAACGTCTGTTTTTAGCGCCGATCGTCAGCGGATCGAGTTTCAGGGCGTCGCGGGCGTTTTTCTGCACCCGAAGCTTCTGCGATCTGCCAAAAGGCAGGTGTTTTGAGTTTTGAAATCCCAAATCCTAATTTAGTTGTTTTTTCTCAGTTTTGAGCTAGAAGATGCCTAGATCCGGTTTCGGGGGGCACATAGATGCTTTTGGATGCATGTTTGGACACTAGGTGGTGGCGGCCCGTGGCAGCGAGCTGCGAGACTCTACTGGGACAACCGCACCACGGCGGTCCGACGTCAATCACCGATGACCCCCATGGTGGGGGGTCATCCAACTGTGAATGTGCGCTGCGCTACGCCGCGACAGCATAGTTCGTCGGCCGGAGCGGGCGGCGGTGGCAGAGGCTGGCGCGGGCTGGCCCAGGCTGGTCTGACCCTCTTCTTGTACACGTGGGGTTTTAAAACCCCTGTATCATGCTCCCTGGAGATCCGAATCGTGTGTCGTCTGTGGCGATGAGACCCTGGCGATGAGGAAAGCCATTCTATGTGGGTTCGTAGGTTTCTAAGTTCGGGATTTTGCCCCGAGTTCTAGAAACGTCGAATAAAATAATGATATATTATTATTATTCGACTTCCGGGCGTTGTATCTTCAACCCGGAGCATCCGATTGACATGCCGCCAGTGGCGTTGAGGCCCTAATGGTACGATGGACATTTCTTGTTGGTTTTCGTGTGTTGGGACCATGTTTGGGGTGCACTCCCTTTGAGGCTGGGTTTAGGCGTTTATAGTGAAACACAACTTTCTCACCATGAGTCCGAGTTTGGAAGATGAATAGTCTATCATGTGTGTTTTTCTGAGAGGATCGCAATGGTGTGATCTTCTTTACGAGTTTCAGGATTGTGGTTTGGGCCCCACTTGGGTTGGCATCGGTGAATAATACCTTTTTCACCGGGTGTCTGTTTGGGACGATCGAGTAGTCGATCCCTTGTGTTTTTCAGAGGGGATTGCAGTGGTATGATCCACTTGATGTGTTTTGGGATCATAGGGGGGGGCACATGGGATAGCTACAGTGAATAGTTCCTTTTTCACCGGTTGTCTATTTCGGGTGAGTAAACATCCTATCCTGCATGTTTTTCCATGTGGATCATGATGGTGGCCTCAGTATCGGCCTTAGAGGTGTGTGTTGTGGTGTTGTGGCGGGTCGATCGGGTTAGCGACGTTTGGACCAGCGGTGGTTGAGGGTACTCCCTTGGTTCATTCCTATGAGGGTTCACGCGGCATCACAACCTTAGTATAGGTTATTTATCCTATCCATGGGATGTTTAATCTGTTAGAGTTGTGGCATCCCATATGGTGGACTCGAAGCGGGATCCTCTAGCATCGTTTACCTATATCAGGTTCTTGGTATCGCTGTGACCGCTTATCCGTGGGTGGCGATCCCCTATCTTCCAGGTTAACCCCGTAGGGTTTGTGGAATCATCAGAAATATGATCCCCTATGCGGTGGGCTGTGCTCAGTATGGTAGTGGCATCATAGGGTATACGATCCCTAAATCAGCATGAGGATTATAGTAGGGTTGCGGTATCGTTGGTTATACGATCCCTTACTCAGCGCGTGGTTTCTGTAGGGTTGAGACATCGTCAGTTCGATCCCATACAAATCGAGATGTACCAGATAGGGTTTTGGTATCATCGTGACCATTGTGACATGGGTGACGATCCTTTATCTGAGTGGCGTGTTTATGTCGAGCGCCAGATCGGGTTGTGGTATCCCCCAGCGGATTTTGGGAGTGATCCCCTATTTGTGAGATCTACGAATGTTAGATCAGGTTGTGGTATCCCCCAGCGGACCCTAGGAGTTATCCCCTATCTGTGAGGTCTTCGTATACCGTTGTGGGTTTTGGTATCCCCTAGCGGACCCTAGGAGTGATCCTCTATCCGATTAGTTTGTTGTTCTTGTGTTTTAGTGTGGTTTTCTCAGTGACGATATACGATGAGTGTGATCTCTCGTGTGGGCATATGAAATGTTTATGTGGGACCCAATGGACTGTATCTCTTGGATAAGTGTCATCTGGGATGACAATGATCATGGACTGTGCTCTCTGGGTTGTGAACCATTGCTGGTGATGAGGTCGGTACCTCATGTGGCTTGGTGCGCGAGCTGAGTATATCTAGAAGTTCATGGTATATGTATGGGCATACACATGATTTGAGCTAACTAGTTGTGTTTAGCCGAGGATGGTCACGAGATGGAGTTTCTCCCTCATCTAGGTTCCCTCTGGCTGGGATGACCAGACTGTTGCCTTTCAGTTACTCTCTTTTGTTTTCGGTTTTTGGGGTGCCTACTGAGTATTGTTATACTCACCCCTTCACGGGCATTGCCCGCACATGTTTGTGTCTTGTGAAGACCACATGCCTTACGAAAGTGTCCCAGGAGGACCTGGAGCAAGAGGAGCTGAGTGATCGGGACTGACCATGGAGTCTTATCGGAGTTGTGTCGAGGTGCTTTCCAGTGGTGCTATTGGCAGCATACCCCTTCTTCCGAGGAGGTTGGATGCTTTTTTGGTTTTCTTTTAGTGGGCCCTATTTTTCCCTTTTATACTTCTGTTTCACTCTGGTTTGGGATAGTTGTATTCATGCCTTTACTTTTTAGTTTTATATATCTCTGCACTGTTTCATAGAGGTTTATGTGGGTGCATGTGTACAGGTACCTTAGGCTAATGTCTCCCATGTGTGTGCTAGCCTACTCGGCGCTAGTCACCAACCCCTGGCCTATTGGAGGCGGGCTTAGGGAGTATTGGATCGAGCCCCATTGGGTCGGGTCATGACAGTATACCCCATGATTATTCTTTATATTTATGGGAAAATATCCATTTCATCATGAATGCATAATGAAAATATAAATAAGAATAAATATATATGAAGAAAACAAAAATTTAGTCAAATACAAGGTTGGAGTTAGGAGCCTGTCCAAGGTGATCTCTAAAGAATCTCAATAGTCACTTTTGGTTTCTTTGATATATCTAATACTGCTAAATCCATCCATGAAATCGCATAACATGTTCCTTGTGTCACCAATGGAATTGTGACTCTGAGTTCGTCCCAATTATGTCATGCAGGGTACTGGGTATCACCTTTGGCATGGATTGTCAATCCTTCCAATGGATCCATCCTCAATTTTTCCCTAGGGAGCTGGTGTCTTTCATGAGTATATATAATCCTCTTAGAGATCCCATACATTTAATTTCAATGCATCACTCCCATCATGTAAAGTAGATCCATAATGAACATGATGATTCCATCCATTGAGTACTTAAATCAGTAGGTTTGTTCTCTCCCAACCCATAGCTTGTAAGAATAGAATCCAAGGCACATATCACAAGGAATTTCATATACAATTTCATTTATCAATATGGATTGGAAATCTCTATTACTATCAAGGTATCCCAATCATAACATCTAATTCAATCCAATTATCTATGAAATAGTAAATAATCCTGAAATATTTTACTAGGCACAAGTCATATGGTATGATATTCAAAATATTCATATTCATTGAGTACAAGGATGCCACGGTAAAAGAAATTTAAAATTTATCCCATGCACATGATTAATGGATTAAATTTAAAGCAATTTAATAAAGACATAAGCATGGGTATCCAAACAATGTTTATAAACAATTAATCATGGATAAGTTGTATGTACATAGAAATAAAGCTTTGAGAGGTCACTCAAGGCCTACAAATTTATATCATCTAAATTAATGGAATTAAGGTATTCAATCAATGTATAACACAAAAAATGTGTTTAATCTGTTAAGTCATGGGTGAAAGTACATTCAGGGTGGGAACACCCAAATGGGTGCTTATCATGAGGAGGAAAACCCATGGTTGGTTTTCTCCATAAGTTATGGTCACACACGACATAAGAATCAGATTAAATTAATTTACTAAACAAAATTAATGGATCTTCATAATGGTTTGGAAAGTGGCACAAATATACATTACTTGAAAAGAGTCTAAACAAGAATGAATTATTTTGACCACCTACCTCCATGTAGTATCACACCACTCATCAATTTTTGAGGCTCGAATCAACCAAGAATAGGAGAAAACAAATAAATCATCCAATTCCTTCTAAATATGGTGAAAATAGATTAACCTTAATAGTACACCAGATGATGGAATAAACTCTGAATATAAGCTTTTATATGAGATATCCTATCAAGAAATTTTTAAAATATTAAATGATTAGAGATTTCGAGTCTATTTGAGGGATCAAGAATAACACCTATAAAGAGGGAAGGAGGAGAACCATGTACAAAAGAGGTGGGAAACAACGCTGGAGAAATAAGGGTGATAGAAGATGATGGTATAAATATTTTATTAGGATATAATGGGTATTTAACCCATAAAAATAGGGGTTCATGTATTGGATTCATAGTGGGTCAAAATGTTCACCAGCAGTGTGCAATGTTCCGGTTTCCAAGGGCCCTCCACATGGTTAGGTGAACAATTTAACAATAAATTCTGAAACCATGAAAAAACACTCTTTCCCAAACCTTTGTATAAATGAAAGGTTCTATTCTTGTGGTCTCATGGTTGTAGGAAAAATATTTGTCCCCCATGACTCCACTATCTGCAACCACATGGTTTAGGGAAACTGTGTGGGATGGCTAGCATAGTTTCTTCTAACTATGTCGGCCAATATACCTCTAAATTTTTTGGTGATCTAGGCTCTGAATGACCAACTAACAAACATGATACCCCCTTGACTCCATTAGTCATAATTATATTGGTTTTTTAAATAATTCGTACCAAAAATGAATGATATATTCCTTTGAGAAAATATTATATGTTACAACCTCACCTCTTTAAGACAACTCATCTCTAATTTTCCCTTCATATGGTGGTATGAATTCCTCAGAGAAGTGATCTATCCACTAAAAATGTACATAATACTCCCACTCATAGGTCTTTTCTTGTATGTATCCACGGTACCATTTCACTGAGACCAATGGAATTGACCTACCTCAGAGAGCCTTCATGCTTCGATCAAAGACACTTATGAGATTCACCTCAACAGGCACATATGCTTTCAAATAAATATCTTTAGGGTTGAATGAATGTGATGACATAGGATGATACTGTCAAAGATAAGATACATCAAACATGT
The DNA here is from genome assembly GCA_963277665.1 of Viscum album. Taxonomy (NCBI): domain Eukaryota; kingdom Viridiplantae; phylum Streptophyta; class Magnoliopsida; order Santalales; family Viscaceae; genus Viscum; species Viscum album. Next base: position 1,682,595,838 of record OY728135.1, read on the forward strand.
TGTGCATGGAATGACACCTTTGAGTTTTCTGTAACCTATAAGATGCAGTCCAAAACCACTCCACTATCTCGAATGGACCAGTGTAACAATATGATAACTTGACCAATATATTGATTCATCTCTTTCACAATTTAGGGGTTACACACAGAAAGATAGGATGTCCCACCTCAAACTCTAGAGGTAGTCAGTGATTATTTTTATAAGACTTCTACCTGACTGAGTTTTATCCATACTCTTTTGAATAATTTATAATTTCTCTAAAGTCTCTCGTATAAGAAAACAACCCAGTAAATATACCAGTCCTTCCTCAAACTATCATAGAGTTGAATGATGTGATCTACCATAGAGAGCCTCATGTGGATCTATCTATATCATTTCCTGAATTTTTTTACTCAAACTCAACTAGAGGAATGTTATTTTCCCATAAACATCTTAAATCAAGGATACATGACAAAAGAATATACTCCCACAACCATACGTTTTCCTCAGACTTCCTATTGGTCAGAGGGTGATATTATATACCTAAGAGAACTTGTGAACCCATTTCTATTTTCAACCCTTACCATAAATATGTGGTAAAATGGTCATTTCGGTCTGGAAAGATAAAACGGGGAACACTCTAAAGTATTATTATCTCTTAGATATATAGCCTCCATAAATCAACATTAGAAAAGGTTATCCAAATATGAAGGAAGTATGGAACCTTGTAAAAACATTTGGTGATCACCTATACTAAATTACTTCCTTTAGGGGATCTTGAACATATGTATATGAAATCTATGGTGAAATAATTCTATTTCTACTCAGGGATTGAGAGTAGTTGTAGATGTCTAGAAGGTTGTTGGGGCTCTACCTTCACATGCTGATAGGTGGATCATAGAGTGATAAAGATATTCATCTACCAATTCATACATGGAAACCTATACTAATGATGTAAATAATTATACATATTTTTAAGACTAGGATGAACAGCCCAAACAAAGGCATGTTCTCTCTCATCATCTCTAATCATATATAATAATGCACTCATACAAGACCACAAAAGTGTATGGTCTCACATATATCAATAACCCCACCAAGAGGTGGGTTCTAACTATTAAATATTTCCCTCAAAATGAATCCCCTATATTCTAACAACTTCCTCATCTATAACCACTTTAGAAAAGAGGATGTCCCTGCTAGGGATGCAACAAAAGGGTTCAAAATCCCTTCCTAAACCTTTAGGTGCTACTTAGAAAACAAATTCATAATCTTCAACTCACTATTGGCCTTCTTTACTTCCTAGGTCTAATACTTTCATCTCAAGGAATCATCCATGGAATTTCCCTTCCCATATGTGTATTCATGCTCATCGTCCAATGATTTTAGGTATTCAATCCACCTATGATTCTTGATATTCAAATATTATTGAGTGTAGATGTATTTAGACTTTTCAAATCTATATAAACAAAAAAAATCTCTCTAAAAAGATAGTTCATTTAAAAATTTAGATCATAGACCATGGTATCTTGTTCTAGGTCATGTTCATGGTAATTACAATCAAGATGCCCCATCTGGTGATACCTGTACACCACAACCCGATCACCCTGCATCAGAACTATCCCCATACTGATTTACGAAGGGTCACAACAGATTATATATCCTCTACCTATCTCATGAAGAATCATAATCAATGATGAGGTCATTAATCCATTTAACAACAAAAAATATAAATCATAGGATTTATACCATATGAAAAAAAACACCCTTCTTAGTCATGGTCTTAAAATTATCTTTTAGGTAGGAGAAGTCAATTAAAAATCACCTATAATAGATATCCATATTTATGAAGCTATTTACATCAAATATGTTATTGGGATTATCCTAGTATACCCTGGTTATTAACTTCTCTTGGTCAATAGATACACCTACATCTAGTAAAATATGACCCAACATGTGAATCTTCATAATCCCAAAGTGGAATTTACTTAACGTCTCATATAACTGGTTTTATCTCAGTGTATCTAGCACAATTTCAAGATGCCTGGAATAGTCGTGTCTGGTGTGTGAGTACTCCAGAATTTTGTCCTCAACTATTTCCACAAATAAATATTATTAATGGTGGAAACCATATTCATCAAATCCATAAAGATTTCTATAATGTTATATAAGATGAATTGCATAACCAGATACTCATACCAGTCATACCTACTCAATAATGTTGTACATGTTAGGTATGACATCAACTCTCAGACATAATGGTAGCCTGACCTCAAATTGAACTTATAGAAAACTATCACTCCTCAGAGTTTTTCGAAGAGGTCATAAATTCGAGTAAGTGGATAACTATTTTTAGTGTAAACTCATTCAGTTAGTGATAGTCCATGAACAATATTAGTGTAATTTCTACCTTCTTGGAGAAGTAGATAGGTGAGACCTATGTTGATGTGTTGGGTTAGATAAAACCTTATCATCTAGATCTTCAATTTTCTCCTATAGTTCCTAGAGGACTAAATGTGACATCCTATAATGAGGAATGTACACAGGTTCCATTCCTAAAAAACAATAGATGGAGAACTCGACCACTATCTCATGAGGAATGCTAATGAAATCACCTATGGAGATGTCACTATAATAACCCACAATAAGAGGCAATTATACTAACTAAATTTCATGATAACTCACTAAGAGACTATCCATCTAGGATTCCACTCTACATAGTATAGTTTACTCTGGTCCGTCTTGATCATCCTGGATATCCCAGTCACCATTATAGATATATGTGTTTCCCTTGAGTGATATGAAAGAAACTCAATAGTGATATAAATACACATGGGAACGATAATTTAAATGTGATTTTGTACTAAGAATTTAAACATAGATGGTTATCCAGAGGATGAATAAACTCAATAAAATGTGGTACCCACCGATCATGAGGGGGTACAACTAGGACTGGGATATTCCTTCTGATCTGTCCCTAAATAGTGTATCGAGAGACATGAAGTAACATAAGTTCTCAATTTCGAGGCTAAGAATTTCCACAACAGTGGAAAATATATAAGATTGTGATGATCCTATATTAAAAAAGGAATATATTAATGTATATAATATTAGAATAGTACCTCTAGAAATAGATGACACTAAAATATGTTCCTCAGGAACTGGTTGAACTGTAAAAATGAGGTATGAAATGTGGCCCTGAGATGCTACCTCACTAGCCTGAGAAGATCAACTCTATAGATGTTCAAGATCTAGGGATTGACATCCTCAACCACAACCACTACCACCTTTTAATAATCTGAAGGTAGATGACTAACTCCCATCCCATCATGTAGTCACATATCACGAACCGAAGAGAGGGGTCAACATAGATTCCATATCTCTAGAATCTAGAGGAAAATACCAAAAAAAATTTAATGGTGACCCATCCTACCACAAGATCGACACATGATCAGGTTCCTTGAAATGGCGCTTCCAATTACTAGATGAACCATCGCCCTAACATGTAATTGAACCTCCCATGCTCACATTGACATCTTATATTCGATTTTGTTCAATAATTTTTCCATTAATGACAATTTATGTAAAATTTTTCAAACAAAAGTCATTCATATGTTATAATACTGCATACCCAAGCCCATCCTCAAAACACCTCATAGTCATCAAATCAGAACAAGTCAGAGATAGAGATAAATTCTCAGGCTCAATGAAATAATAATAATAATCGAGATTGATCAAGGATCCCTACTATATATGCATAAACACCATGTCATGATCCACCCTCAGTGTCTACTAGATGAATTGATCGTAGAAGGCTTCCTAGAAGTACTCCTAGACCATACCCTGATGACGCTCATCCTAAGTTATGACATCCCACCAGAATTTTGTGGAATCAGGTAACTTTTATATAGTGATATTGAACATATACTCTAAAAGAATATTGAGATGGTAAAATACAGATTCATTACATTATAAACATGACTTTGCAGTCTAAGGTAAATTATCCCCCTAAAAGGTGGTAGGAGGATTCTACTGAAAGTCCAAAGTTATCGTTTCAATAGTTCGGGAAAGATAGGGAAAACCCTAAATAGACTACATGAAGAAAATAAAACTATCATGGAAATGAGAATTTAATCCTAGTGGAATATTAGAAGGAGGTTCCTTAGGTGTAATTATTGGTGGTATCATAGGTGGATTAGGTCCCACAATATTCAGAGTGTTCTTATCACCACACTCTTGGCGTATAACATGAGGTCTTCATGGTAGAATAGTTATAAAACTTCCAATCACACACCCCATATTGAATTTATAACTAGTAGGAAAATCTATTAAGGAAATAGATAAAGAAAATGAAGGTGCAAGGCCTCTATGAAACATGAAATATACTCAATCTACTCCTAGAGCTGGGTCTAGATGATAAATAAAAGATCTCAATAATCACAAGAGATGTTCCGAACATCATATTTCCACATTAAGGTTAGTATCAAGACCAAAAATGTTTCATATAAACTGTGTATTTCATTTTAAAGGTGGTTTCTATCTTCATTCATTTATGTATTTCATCCATTTAAATGGATGAATTAGGTGGATCTCAATTCTAAATTATAAGTTCCCATAAATCATAAGAATCAAAATTTAGTGTCCACTTAATCCAAATCATAACAATTTCTTGCAATAATAATTGACACATTTCTATTAATATAGCTAACATGCACTTTATGGAATAACAAACACATAACCCACATAAATCACATGAAAAATAATAAAATCAGTATGAAAAATAAATATAACATGGAATAATGCATGAAATTTTAATTCATATTGTCTCTAGTTTGATGCATGCTTAAATATTCCTTCATATCATCAGTCTAGGGTAAAACATCCCATAATAATAACATCAAATTAATAATAGAACAAGAAAAATGAGTCACCCAATGGTGAAATCCAAGAAACTTTAAGAGAGAATGAATAATAGCATTTACCCATCACATGTAATTTTGGTTTCACCTGTGCATGGGTTACCTACTCCCAGACATAGGCTCATTTAAAATTTTCATAATCCCAGTCCCCCATCTCAACTCAAACAGTTAGAAAAAAAGGAAAATAATATCTTTAATACCACTTTGTAGCGTCCTATAATGGGTGACACTTACCAGTTCCCCAAGATGGTAGCCAAAAGACCTCAATTATACCTCTCTAAACACTTGTGGTTTCTGACTAGTAACGAGGTCTTAGGGTGTGTTCATGGGAAAAATAGTCTCTCTTCGGTCATATATTAATGAAATAGTGTAAATATAAAATAAGAAATTAATGAAATAGTATAATAGAAATAATAGACCATGCATGTAGAAGATAATCAACTTTAGGACGCCGAATTAACCATAATAGATAAAATATGATGATGATAATAATGTTATAAAAAACTTATTACATGAGGAATATGGGATAATACCATATAATACATGCTAGAAAAAAAATAAAAAAATTACAACTATAATCATCTTGAGCATAGGATCGGTCCTATGCCCCATGTTTCAATCTAGAAGAACAATCAAGAATCAGAAGACACATGCTTCCCTCTATCTGTACCTGCAATAATGAAATCTACATGGGTACCATCGATGGACCAAGTAGGATTTGAGATACAATCTCAATATAGAACCTACCACAGTGACTATGCCAATCCATTTCATCCAATAAATAAATGAGCAGTGTTCTATAATGATAATTATAGAATAGTGAATAAATAATTTAATAAAAACTTTTTTGGGTTCCTAATTGAGAAACTGCCTGATACCCCCATATTCGGCCTAAGATGGTGTCTAAAATATGTTATATATTCATGTGATATGATAATTACATAGTCCATAAAGAATAAACTAACCAAGGTAGCCATACCTCAAGGTTGTTATTTTTCATTATGGTCACATCTCTATGACATCATGGAAGCATGATCACAATATAAATAAGAATCATTACATATGAAGAAAAAATATTTATCCAAATCCATGTTTGGGGTTATGAACCCATACAAGGTGAACTATAAAGAATAATAAGGGTCTTTATTAGTATCTTGGATATAGCCAATACCTATGGGTCCATATAATGAAACCCATAATCAGTTCCTTGTTTCACTCATGGAATGGTGACTCTGAGTTTGTACCATGTATCTCACATAGGGGTTCAGGTATCAACGAAGTAATGTTGTAGCCATATTTATGATAGATCTTTCCTCAGTTTCTCCCCTAGGTAACTAATGTCACACATGAGTATTTAAAATCTACCATGTAGATCCCATTCATGTAAATCCAATTCATCTCTCCTGATGTGTGAAGTATATCCAATCGAAACATAGAGATTCCTTCCATGGTATCCTTAAATCAGGACATGTGTTCTCCCATTTCCTATAGTAGGTAAGCACAACAACTAAGTTAGATATCACAATTCATAGCTTATCCATTTACATTTCATCAATAAGGAATAAAAACATCATGTTCTGACTTGTTATCCCAAGAATAACATCCAATTCAGTCCAATAATCTATGAAATAAGAAATAAGCATGAAGTGTGGAACTAGGCTGAAGGAACATTAAATGAAATACGAAATGTGAATAAAAATTGAGTACAAGGATACTAATAAGAATTAATTTGGGATTTTTTCCAATTATAAGAGGAATTGTATAAATGTGAAGAGATGTCATGAGGAAACAAGAATAGGTATCCAATCAATGTTCATAAACAATTAATCATAGCTAAGGTGTGTGTGGTTAGGCATATCGAGCTATTAGTGTTCACTAAAGGCCAACAAATTTATATCAATTCATTCTATGTAATTAAGGTATCTAATCAATGTGAAACACATACAAGGTGTTTTATCAGTTAATTTCGGGACAAAATGAAATTCATGGTGGGTATTCCCAAGGTGGTTTCCAAATACAATGAACATAACCTATAGTTGTTTTTCTCTATATGGTATGGTCACACGTTACATGCATAACCCATTAAATTAATTTATTAAAAAAATTAAAGCATCAGTTATAGGTTATGTGAAGAAGCACAACGAACCATCATTTGAAAAGTGATCAACCAATTTTGAGTGACCTAGAACACCTACCTTGATGTAGTATTACTATGCTCCTCTGTTTTCAAGTCTTTAATTGACCTAGAATGATAGAAATGAATAAATCATCAAGTTCAAGAAAATAAGTAAAAAAATTAGAAAAATTATAGGAAACATATATGAAGGAAGAAACTCAGAATAGAAGGTTTCACATGAGAGTGATTATTGAGAGATTTCAAATAGATCGAATAGTCAAATATTTGGATTTCGTTTGACAGAGCTAGAATAATCCCTATGAAGAGGGGATGAGGAGCTCCACACGTAGAAGATAATGGATTCACCACAAGAGAAGAGTGGGAGAAATAATAGGAATGTATAAATCATTTCATAGGGGTGGAAAGGGTATTTCACACTTAAAAACAAGGGCACATGTTTGGACAAATCATGTGCCAACCCTGAGCAAGGTTCTTCATCAAATGGGAACTCCACACAGTTAGGCACACAGTTTATCTAATCATGAATTAACACTCTTACCTAAAAATATATATCATCACATGGACATAGACTAGGTTTTCATGTTTGACGACAAATTGTGAGTCCCATATGAATCCACTATCTGCTATCTCATGGTTTAGGGAAACTATGTGGTCTAGGTGGCACCAATTCTACTAATCATGTAGCCTAGTCAGCCTCTTAAAATTTAATGGATCTAGGATCCAAATGAGACCAGGACACACCTGAGACCCCCATGACATCATTAGCCGCCATTATAAGGTCCATTTTAAGGTATTTAAATCATAAATTAATGGATTTTTCCATATAAGAAAGTCGGGATGTTATATGATGCCAGAATAGAGGATACCAAACCATTTAATTTCCAACTTCTAGGGCTTAGGATACCATGGAGTTAAAGGACATGTTTTCTTAACATATGATAAAATGTTGTTTAATGTATTTTTTGGTTCTGAGGTTTCATAATGGAAGTTATGAAAAGTAATTTTGAGAAATATATCATTATTTGGGGTGTAATATGTTCCCCATCCATCATAAAGAATGAGTAATATCTATTATAATAGACCTTATATATTAAAGAATTCCATTATCAGTTGGGGTTCATCTATATAATATTATTTCTGAATATCATTAGGTTATAAGAGCCAATACCAAATCTATATGAAGGAATCGGTAGGGAAAAACCTTTTTTTCAAGTCACTCATGATCAAATTGTATTAAACATAAAGACCATGCATTGTATGAAAACCTTTCATGTCAATTAGTTTAAACTCATCTGTCCACATTAGTGTTATCTCATTGTCTGAGATTCATCAACATATATATATTTAGATAAAGAGAAATGTTACTTATATGGTAAAAACTACTTTGGTCCATTAAACTAATGAATATGGAGTCTCTTGTGTGGAATTGTGCATGGTGACAAGGAAGTCCCATTAAACCTGAAGGTGATTTTCTAGATATGACATAATTTTCTTTCTATGATTTTCAATATTATATATAACCTAGTCTTATTAAAAATATCTTTTTATTCATTTTCCACTACATGATAGCGGGATAAAGGTTTGGGTTCTTTTTAATAATCTTAGTAAAACTTATTCAATTTTGTATAATAGAACATGGTTTTATTGTCCATCAATATATTTTGATGGAAACATAATTTGGTGATGATATTGTACATAACGAAGTTAATTATACTCTTTATCCTGAATTCCATGAGGGGAATTGCCTCAATACATTTGGAAATAAAGTCATTAGCATTGATAAAATAGTTAGGCTTCATAGAGGTGGTTGGGTAATATGGGCACATAACATATATTCTCCATACATAAAATAGTTTAAAATATTTATCTATATGTATCAACCCTAGGGGTTGATGTATGATGGATTCATGAATCTGGAATGCATGAAATTTCATAGTGAATTCAAAATATTCTTGGATCATTATGTTCTAGTAGTAACCAAGTCACAAATTATGGTGGGTGATACTAATCTAAGAATTATTTGCATTGTTAGATCCTACATGGACTTCATCTATGATGGTTGGACTCTCTCCTTCTTCAATGCATCTAAGATATATTTCATTGAAGAATCATTTATAGAGGTAATTTTTTCCCACTGGTCCAACCCCAAAGTGTGAATATCACTTCTTTTCATTTAGTATGTTCCCTTTTAGCTCGATAAAATAGAAGGTTCCCATATTAAAGGTAATCAATTATGGGATCCACCCATTTAGGGATGGATAATGGTACATCATTTTATGAGGTAGTATTGAACTGGTTAATTTTATCCATGTCAAAAATGGTGATTGATGAGGCCATACATTGGTGTGTGCTATGGAAAAACTATTTTCCCTGATCGGGCCACCCAATACTATGGTTATATATCCAGTGTGTCAGCATGATCTTTTTTTTAATTATGGAACACAATGCAATACCTATTGAAAATGGAATGTTGTCATCAATCCTCAGAAATAACTAAAGCAAGTGTCCAATTCATCCTTCTTATTTTCATAATCACCATTGAATTTTTTTTCACTATATATGAACCCCCTTTGATATTTTAGTAGGATATCTACAAATATATGTTTTTTTCTAAGAATACATTGAGATTTTGGTATTCTTCTTTATTATTAGTGAAGTCTTTAGATAGTTAGAATGGTTAGGAAAATATTAATTTTCCTAAGGAAACATATATAATTCATATACTAACACAGTCAATTTTTGGGTTCTCAACAATATTTCCAATTGGAATTCAGGATGTACCATCAAAATACATATCCCTCATTTGAGGGGTGTCATGGACATATAAAACTTATTTTCATAGAATATTAGTGTCCAGTAGTGTTATTTTCAAGGTAGTATTTTCCACAAGGAAATAGGATATGTCAAACCACTTAACTACCTTCTATGATGAAAATTGGATGTCATATAGTTTATGAATAACCACTGGGTTGACCAAAATCCCCTTCAATATAGGGTTACCAAAGATGTACTTGACTGGGTTTATACGAGATACCAAGTGGACATCATGATTCCATAATTAATGTAGCATCTTTTTATTTCAAATATGATTTTGAGGTAGTTCTTATCGATGCCAAAATACAAGGTCTCATTACCCCTAAATCATTAATATAATACGGTATAGGTAGTTTTCATTCCACATATCATTATTATGTGTAAGTAGAGGATTGAGTAATCATTCCATGGTGTCAAAATATATGATAAGAATTTTTCCCACAACTAGTGGCATCAAGACCAATGGGTGAAGTAAGTACTTCTTGAGATTCATAATGAAATCTTGTTAGTCCTTATCCTATTGTTTGAAATCTCCCTTCTTAATTAACTTTGTTATATTTAGAAATTTCCCATCTAGGTTATGTTTGAAATTCTAAATGTATGTCGCATTCCCATACATCCCTTATAATTCTTTAAGATTATGAGGAGTTGAAATTTCTGTAATTGTAGTAGTGTTTTTTGGATCAACCTCGATTCTATGGAAGCACAACACAAAACTATGTAATCTCATTGAGGTTAATCCAAATGTACACTTCATATGGTTTATTTTCAAATTATGATGCCACATATTTTTTAAGATTGATTGAAGATACAAGAGTTGATCACTTTGTTTTTTGATTATTACAAAAAGGTCATCAAAAAATAATAACATATTAATCCCAATAAATTATTGATGATATGATTCATAGAGTGTCAGTAAGTAGTTCTAGTGTACTTTAATCAAAATGGAATGACCTGAAATCAAAATTTCATATGAGGTTCTCTAAAGGTGGTAACTTCATTAACTTATAGGGCCATTATTATCTGAATATACCCTGAATAACAAAACATGATGGAAATGTCTTAGAAGCTAATAGTTGGATTGATCAAAATTTATATGATTGGTGAAGGGAAAACTCCCTTCAGAAAGTGTCTATTAAGGTATCTAAAATTGATACAGACCCTGATTTACCCATACTCTTCCATGATGGGGAAGATTCTAGTGATCCCTTTTTTGTACTACAATTTTCAAAAAAATGTTGGATTTTTTCAGTTTTTCCACCCCATATTCTACATTTTTAACATGATTGGGGTGAACCCTCTTAGAGATCTCCTTGAAATATCGATGGTAATTGGATAAACATATGTGATTCACATCTAGATTAGTTTTCAACTCAAGATTTTCATTATAATTCAAATAGAAAATGTATCAATCCAACATAATAAATGAAATATACATTTTTCACTCCGTTAGAGGCATGGTAGAAATAATCAACATAGTTCAATAGAATTTTTATTATTATATTCACCTACATGATATCATCGATAGTGGTGGATATAATATCCACAAATTCATGAGGGGTGTTATGGAATTCATAATCATCTTCATCCATATCTATGTGTATAGAGTAATTTTCAGACATGGTGTGTAATCTAAGGGAATATCTATCACTATTGAAGAAATAGAGGCCACAAGAAGATACATTTCATCACGAACTACCATTTTTGATGATGAAACAATCTAGAGATGCATATTTTATTTTATTTATACCACTAGGGGAAAAAGGTGGTCTAACATCCTTAGTTATAGAAAATATATTATGGAAATAATTAATTTTTTCTTATATTGTGAGGGAATATTTGGATCCTAATAGAGCATTATATTGATCCCCATTTAATGAATCAACATCATATGGTGTGACTATCATCACATTGACATGATCCAATGAATTTGTATATTCATGATAGCTTACTAGGATTAATTTTGGTTCCCAAATCAGGTTATGGGTAGAAAAAAACACAATCGAACATGCTACATGGATTCATAGTGGTGTCCACATTCCATTGAGGGTTCAAACAAATATATCATTTTCCACCGTTTTTTGTTTTACTTTATTCTTATAGAAACCAACATCTTCATTTATGGCTTCACATGAAACGATGGGAGCACTATCTCCATGTATAATGTTGTCTTTCCCATCGATGGGGTATATCAACTGTTAATAAAATGTTGAAGTTATAAATATATGAATATTAAGCCACGACATTCCATGTAGTAAATAATATGATATGACTTCTTGGATAATCATGAATTCCTTTTTATCTGTGTTATCCCCCAACTGATCCTTAAGATTCATCGTGTCATGAGGTCATCCCTCGCTCATATCACACCCTTAAATGGGTTTCTTTATTGAAGATAAGTAACCCATTATATATACCAATTATTAGAGGGCGTGAATTACGATTATTTTGATATTGGAACCATTATCATCACGATCTATTTGGATGTTTACATTATCAATTTCTCATGAAACATATAGGTGTCTGATATGTCCTTGGATAACTTATTCATGATCATTCTCTATGAATATCTTGGGGATATGAGAGTATAAACTAATATACTATGATTATCCACTGAAATGGGATAATATTCTTTGTTTAAATTTTAATATTCATGTTTTAAAATTTCCATTAACATCATTTTTAGTTAATTTTATAAATTGAACATTATTTTTCATCACATTTGAAATTCATGTTTAAAGGGAAAATTTGGACCCAGTCAATAATCTATTTATGGAAGAAAAAATATTTATTATTTTATTTTTATATTTTGGGATATTATTTACCAATTTATATGGTAAATTTTCTCTTTTAGGATCAATTGATGAATCAAAAGGTAATATGGACATTTTTGGGAATGAATGAAAAAAAATTATGGATAATGCATAGTCATCCTTAAGAACATCAAGTAAAAGTGTATACCACAATTCTAGCCTAATGAAACTAAAATTTTAACTATTGAAAGATAAAATTATGGGGATTGTTCCATTAAACAATGGATAGAGATAATTATGATTCTTTTAAGGAGATCTAAGGATCTTACGTTTTTATTTAATTTGAGGGATTGATTTGATGACCCATTAAATCATCCCACCATTGCAATCATAAAAATATAAATGGTTGATCTGATTGGAAATAAATTTCCATATAGATTATCCGAAACATGGAAGATCGTATTTCAATTCTATGAACCCATTATATTCATTGATCTTCAATGACATACTGGCACGCCAAAAAGGGGGTGAATCTAGTCTATTTTAACGTCAATGTTGAAAAGTAAAATTTCCATTGATTTCTCACCCACCTTTTGAATTTCATTATTGAGGAGGAAGGAATGAATTGACGGGGGGTCAAACCTATGTTACTAATATTCCTATATAAGGAGCTGTTGTTGATGTGATTTATTATTAGTTTTCTCTTTCAATTGTAATGTTTCACTCCCATTTTGTAATTGCTAGCGAATTTTTTCCCACATATGTTTTTTTAGTCACATTAGTTTCTTAATAATGGTTCATTTTATAAATCATTTAAATTTCATTTTATCTTCTTCAGATCAAATTGAATCTATTTTCATAGGGAGTGAAGCTCTTCACAAAAACTTTTGTGAAATTATTGACCCAACTTTCGTGTGATCGTTATTTCTTGTTTTCACTTCTTCAATCCTACTTTTTAATGTCATCTTCCCACATCCATTGATATCATAACATTAATGGAGGGATAAAATTTAATGGGTTGATCCTAGGGAGTTTAGTGGGGTGTATTTAATGTTATTTTATGATCCCAAGTTCTTAAATAATTTCATTAATTTAAGATTTCATTTTAGGGAGTTATTTTCCTTACAGTATTCTCCAAATTTAACAAATACAAATTATGAGAGCTAATATGGTTCAATTACTTGGAATGATCATGAAAGTGGTCCTCTTATTTCATTAGTGATTAGCCTTATAATTTTATATGGATTTAATTGGTTAATTATTTTTGGTAATTAACTCATTGTTTGCATAAATCATGAATTAATGATTTCCAATTTTCTAAAAAATAAAATACATCCAATAAGTCCTTAGTGACAACTCAGGATAAAATAATATATGTTAATTTATTCAATTAAAATATTTAGTGATTAATTATTTAAATCAATTAAATCACTTAGGAACATTATCATTTTATTTTATAAATTATAATCAGCCTCATTGTTGGAAACTTCATAGACAACCCCTCCAACATCCTTGAGTTTCAAAAAGATTCTCCTTAGGTCCCTATGGATTCTATAAACCAAGATTTACTAAAAGTTACCACATACACCTTATAACTTGGGTATATTTGGGTGGAACTATATTTTTGTGTCATTTTCAGGGACCCAAGTAAGTATCATAGAGACTCACCTCCTTTTATCCCCCGATTCTATTTTCACACCATCATTTCTCTTATCTATTCCCCTTTCTATTTGTGTATGACCTGAAAATCTCAAATCAAAATTTCTATCTACTCTAAGGGAGTATCATAAATATCACCCCAACTTAAACATGTGATTTAATAAAATTTTAAAATCAATATTTGGGATCCATTAACTTATAGAATTTATTTGACCAACCATTGAATGAATTCCCCTCACCCAGTGACATGTACATTCTTATGAATGATGAATGCTTAATAGATAACATTTTGGCCCTCTCGTGAATGGTTAATGAGATCAATCATAATGAAATCCATGATTTCCAAAATTTTATGCATCCTAATCCCTAGAAACATCTTGAATTTGTTCATGAACAGGTGGTTAAAATGAATTCCAATGTTTCATTATTGAGAATAAACATATAAAAAATTGAAATGGTCATGGAACTCATTCCCACTCATGTTGTCCCATCCTCTTCATTAATAGAATAACCTTGTTGAAATCAATATTCTTATGAAAAAAATCAAATATGTGAAAATTTCTATGAGTGTGTAAAATAATGAAAATCTTGAATTAATTATTCCCAAACAATCAATGTCTTTAAAATTAGAGGAAAATGTTGAGGAATCCACAATATATTTTCAGAAATCAGATCTAGATAAAGAGTTTATTTTTTTGGGAATGTTGAATGTACTCCTTGGGAATAAGAGTAAAATGTTAATGGGTGTTTAAATTTAGAGGGAATTCAATTTTTAGATTCAAAATAGGGAAATGTGACATCATGGATTTATTTTTCTAAACATTTCTCAATTATTGATTCTTTAGGACCAACGATCATTGAACCATTTGGAGAAGTCACAAACATTGAGTCTATACCCACTTCGAACATTCAAATGGAATGTTTTGGGGACGAATCAAATTTTTAAAATGAATAAATTATTTCTAAATTTTCTGATAAGTAACTGATATTGATTTAAATTACCAAACATATTTAAGAAACATAAATCAATCCAAACTCGATTTTATTGTCCTTACATCCCCACTCAATTATTCCTTCATAAGTGACAACCCAAAATTTGATGTATTTATTCATTACTATCTTGAGACAAATAAATTAGAAATGGTCATTAATTTCCTAGGAAAAAATAGAAGTAACTCAATCAACTATTTAAGACATTCCATGGATTTTCCAAATCATTGTTGAATAAAACATTGTATATGAAACAAATTATAAACAAATAATAAATCTCAATCTGGTTTAGGTGGAGAAAAATGTGGTCCCTAAAATTTTGAAAGTTGGTATTGGATATGTTGGGGGTCCAAGTTGAGATAATGTCTTTAGACTAAGTGATTTTTGGGAGGAAACCCAGATTCTACATTTTTTTAAAATCTTCTAATTTTGTGCGTTTTGGTGTTTTCTAAAGGAACCCTTTCAATTTACCAATATGATATAATTTATATTGATTGTGAAGATTTATATATTGAATAATTTTTGTTCTTCCAAATAAAACCCATAATTTCTAAAGCTCAACCCATCCATCAATCATCCCCACGGATACTACATATGACATGAATCTAAAGTGATCAATTTATAATTTATGGGACATCAACTTCAAAACAGGTTTTTTATCCATGAATTCATTTAAAATCAAATTTTCCCCTTATTTCATCATAAATTGTAGACTATCCCTTCTCTCCTATTTCAATACTAATGGTAGTGTAATTCAATGTTGGGTGGATTGAAAATGTGATATATAATTTTTAAAAGGGCCTTTATGAAATAAAATTCTATTCAATTAAAAAATAAATCATTATCCTTTCATGTGTTAATGTACACTATGAAACATGAAATCTTAAAGTCAAATAATTTTCAAATCCTTGATTATGATTTTGATTCATATTTAAGTCCATGAACATAGTGTTTTGAAAGTGTAGTTGTATGATGTGATTTTTAATTGTTTTCATTTTCATCATCTTAATCAAAATTCCACAATTCCCATATATTGGATTTTGGGTATAAGTTTGAGTTATTCGTTCCCTTTCATAAAATCATGTGGTTTGGGTTCACATTTAGTTGAATTTGAATATCCAACAGGAAAATTAAATTAAAAGACCATGTAGAGAAAGTTTTTGTCTAAATGCATATTGTTAAAGATTTGGGGATCATGAATCCATAGTTTTATTTCCTAGAATTAGGATTTAGAACTCTATATTAGTGAATGTAATAGAAAAAATGTGTGGTGTTCAGCACTTGGGGATCGTGAATACATATTTTTCTTTCTGTTATTTGGCATTTTCATCACATTTGTGGTTAAAAAATAAAATAAAAAAACAAAAAAAGAAGTAAAAAATGAAATAAAAGATAAAATTTGACACTCATCTTATGTTTTAATGTGAGTATCACCTAGTGCATCCATTTTTTCCCCTTGAACACGAAAATGGGCCCCATACATTTTGTGATGCACAACACATCATCATTCTTAATTTAAATTGGATGAAATGTGATGATAAATTTGACCAATGGAATGGGATTCAGATGGGTATATTCTAGTTAAACTATCTTGTGTGAAATTATTTTTATAGGTTTCATGATTTTTTGGAATGATTTCTTTTCGTGAGAATTTTATGTTAGTTTTTTTTCAAAAGGGAATTAAATTTCACATTTTTAAGATAATTTTTACTTGGGACTAGAAAAAATAAAGTTGGGGTGTGATTATCAAATTAAATAAGATAGTATTAATTGATTATATTTTAATATTCAAGTGTTTCAAAGACCATAAACATCATTTTTAATTCATTTATAAATTGATCATTATTTCTCATCACATGTGAAATTCATGTTTAAAGTTCAAATTTAGTCCCAATCAATCATCTTTTTGTGTAAAATATTATATTTATTATTTGAAATTCATATTTTGGGACATGATTTATCTATTTATTTGGAACATTTTATCTGTTATAATAAATGGATAAATCACAATGGAAGATGGACATTTAGGAAATGAATTGGAAAATTTCTTGAAAATGAATAAAGGGCCTTAGGTCCATCATGTAAAAGTGGAGCCCAATGTTGAATCACAATGAAACTACAATTTTTAATTGTATAAATAGAAAATTATGGCGATCATTTCATTCAACTATTAATATATTTAATTCTGATGTTTTAAATAAGATATAGGGTGCCCAATTTTACTTTTAATTGGTGTTCCAAATTTTGTAACGCCCCAACCCCAGTTATCCATAATCTGTGCATTATTACATAACATTGGAAAGATACAAGGAATCATGTCCCGAAAGACCAATCCGTTTAGTATCCTTGTAAGTACTAAATACATAAATATGTTTTACATCACATCATGAAATAAAAAAAACAAAATTGTGTCCCCTTTGAACACTCTTATATCCCTTAGGCTATTCCTGTAGGTTAAATGTAATATAATTATTTGCATCCTAGTAAAAATAAAACATAATAAAGGGATTACCTCGGATTCTCATTAAGGATAAAAATATAGTAGATACTCTCATAAATAAGAATAAACATTTAAGGCAATGTATAAGACTAGAACACAAGCCTTTTAAACTTAAACTTCAACATAATATAGCAAAGATAAATCAAATAATTCCATTTACTTATTCACATGGATATTCTACTGGTCGAATAATCACATGTAACATCAATATCCAATTTAATAATGATAGAATGCATAATGACAGACTTCATAACCACATAGTCAAGGCTTTGTCCCAAGACTACAAATAAGATTTTGTCAAGGCCTTGTGCCAAGACACTAGTTTGTCTCATGGGACCTACTGATGCATTGAGGAGCTACATCAGGCTCCACCCATCACTTACTATGTCCAATGCATTCCTCATATGAAAAGTTTTAAATGTAACATAAAAATTCAAATTAAACTAGAATACAAAATGTCAATACTATAACCATAAACCATGAATGGTATAAAAATAACACATCCATAGTCAAACATAACTCATTCAATACAATATGTAATATTTTGTTATAATAAATTATCCTTAATAATGAATAATGAATGATATTGATGAAAATAATCATCAAAACTATTTGATAGAATTATCCCCCTATTCTTGAAAACATTTAAAAGTATCATTATTTATCAAGAAGCTGTTTAAAATAGATTTTTTAATCAAAGTGTCCCATAACACTTTGAAACTTTTAAAAGGAATTTTAATTTTATATCATTAATGTCCATATAAATAAATCCTTAAAACTATTTTTATATCATGGACATTAATGAGAAAAAATTAGAATAATAAATTTTTAAAACATTTAAAATGATATTTTTGTTAGAGTTCCTAACCAAGTGAGAGAAACTTGAATACAAATAATTGAGGTAATAAAAACATAATAATATCATGAGAGTAAATGGATTAATGATACATTATGTCAAAGTATAGTATATAACCCAAATATAAGTGAATTGGCGCATAATAACAAAGAAGTCTCAATGGATTGTAAGTTGAGATGAAATCTTTTATAAAGACCATATCATTAGGTTACTGATAAATAAATTACATAATTATGTGTGAAAAATATAAATACACTAAATATGATTGGATATTAAGTGTAAAACAATCATATGAAATTCACATATATTCGTGTAACAACAACACCAATGACTTGGATGTTTAACTCAATGAAGGAAAATTGATTTAAGACTACTCTTATCAAGTTCATATCGATGAATTAAGAATTTATCAAT
Organism: Viscum album; assembly: GCA_963277665.1. Lineage (NCBI taxonomy): Eukaryota > Viridiplantae > Streptophyta > Magnoliopsida > Santalales > Viscaceae > Viscum > Viscum album. Next base: position 1,682,614,859 of record OY728135.1, read on the forward strand.
GGAGTGATTATGTGTATTAAAAGAATTTCCACACAAGGGGAGTGTAAATTACTACATAAATAAATAAATAGTTATTTCACAAAAAATCTTGGTGTAAAATAATCAATAAAGTTTTCCTAAAACCCAATGAGTGGAATCAAAATTAGAAATTCCCTTACCGATTTTGGGGACTTAGGAAACATACACCCCATGAAAGAAGGATCATGCGATGAAGATTTAAATACCCATAAATTGAATTATATTAAATAAGGAATACAATCATGGGTAGTATATACACCACACAAAATGAAATAGTGGCAATATAGCATGAATCTCACGAAAATAAGAAGTGATATGAAAACCCCTTACCATGTTGTAATCAATCGAGTTGAGTGAACAAAAGTTAATAACCACCAAATGAATCATATAATACCATGAATATAATGAGAATCATGATAATATATATCAAATGGTAGTACACAATACACCACATGAAATAAATCAGTGGCAAACAATGGAAATCTCACGGAATTAAAAGTGAGATAAGAAACCCCTTACCATGTTGTAATCAATCGAGTCGTATGACCAAAAGTTAATAACCAATAAATAAATCACATAATTCCATGAATATAAGTTAATCATGATAATATATATGAAATGGTTATACAAAATACACCACATGAAATAAATAAGTAGCGAACAACGGAAATCTCACAAAATTAAAAGTGAGATAAGAAACCTCTTACCTTTTACTTTTACATAGTATAGGGTACTTTAACCTCTTTTATAATGGTGAAATTATTTTTATTAAATTATAAATTAACAAACTACATAAATATGATATCATATATGATCTTCTAAGATTGCTTTGATAATAATATTTCTGTAGTATCATCATTTCGGGTGTTAACTGATTCGTTTCCTTTATATGCTTGGTTACGTTAGCCATGTTTGTTATGTATATGATGTATTTGATTCATTTACAGAATGATATTATGTTCATAAACATTTTTTAATAATAATATGAAAATTATTCTTGAATGATTATGATGGTGAATGAATCTCATCACGTTGGTGGAGACGGTAATCCGTACGTACGCATAAGTGACAATATCATTATATTGATAGTGAAATCGAATTTTATTGGATGTTATAAAATGTATAATAAATAATTATCATGTTATATTTATTATTTAAATCAGTTATACTCATTATTATACCCATCCAAATATTGAAGGGTTTAAATAACGAACTACACCACGACGTGGAGACGGTAAGTTGTACGTACGCACATATGGTGAATTTGTCATTTATAGGATGGATTGAATAACGAATATGGTTGTACCATATTTATAACAACATAAAAGTATTTAGAAGTTACGGTAGTTATTATTTTGTTATGGAAACAAAAAATAAAGAGTAAGTGGAAAAAGAAAGTAACTTGAGAGAGGGTGGTGAAATTATTGACTCTTCCTCAGGTGTTTCCATTTGAGTGGATTAAAAGGGATCCTTATGCTAGCTTTATAATAAAATTATGGACTATAGGTTAATTTGAGGTAATTTGGGAGGATATTTGGTCAGGGTTTGGCTGATCCAAATGGATTTGGTGGTGTGAAATTAAGAGAAGGGGAAGTACCCTTTTATAAGAGAAGTGAGGGTCACTTTAGGAAAACCTTGAAATATTATTTTATCATAAAATAATTTTGGGATTCTAATGGATCAAAAATGATTTATTTAGAATATAATGTGGGGATGGGTAGAAAAACTCTCATTCAAAATGTTTTAGAAAAGTATAGTTTACCATTTTAACCTTATCTTTTATATTTAACTCTTAGTTAAATAGTTTAACTTTTACCGTGTCTTTTGGTATTCCTACACTATATGGTTAATAAACCTACAATAAACATCCAAGGGAACCTAAAGTGGTTCATTAATCACATATATAATATTCTTTAATCCATTTTATAACCTTATATTTTTTGGAATATTATATCAACCAATAATATAGTATTTGTTTTAAAAACTCATTTTTTTCAATTTTGAAATTATTTAGTATTTGGTTTTTGTGAAAATCACAACAGCATGATTACTTCAAAAAAAATTATTTAATCAACCCTAAAATGTCATATTAACAAATATAATTATTCAAACTCACCAAAAGTCTCAAATTACATTTATCTGGATATTTATTATATCAATTATTTTAATCTTTCATTAATAAGGTAATTACTGCATCATTATTATGTCATAAATAAATTTAATTATTTACGGTCTAAAAATTATAAATAAAATACCATTATGTAAGAATTTTTCTTATATTTATAATTAATACTTATATTTGAATTTATCTTATGTATAACCCTATATGAAAAATGGTGTAGTTATTAAACATTGAATTTCACTCTATTAACCCCTCTTTAAATGAAATAATAATAAATGTCCAAATCTAATCCAAGTGGACCAAATAGGATCATATTTTATTATTATGGTTGTTTTTGGTCTAATTACAATTATCCAATTGAATTAAGACATGTGTTACGGTAATTATAATAGCATTTTTACCTTTAATTACCCTATTTACTTTTAACCATGGTAAATAAAAGTCAAAAGTTACTATCCACCAAAAATTATTTTCATCTTATTAAACCAAATTTTACTTAATAATGTCAACTTTTTCCCTAAAATTTTTGAAATTCAACTCACAGAAGCGGTAATATTATGGTTTATGCAAATTTTCAAATTCTCCTAGAAGGTGGGTAAAAGACGGTAAAAAGTTCAATAAAATTTTATTCATCTAATTTTATTATAAAAATGACTCCCATAAATTACATTGAAATTATATATTTATTATATATAAATTTTTAATTAAAATAAATTAAAATAAAATAAATAATTTTTTAAATAAAAAGTCGGTTTTAGTGTTTTTCACTGTTCATCAAAAATTGAATGTTTTCAAAAAAATACCAAAAATTCACCCTAAGATAATTTTGATATTACGAATTCAAAAATGAATTATGTTTTACCAAATTAAAAATATATATGATTCATTAATTAATATAAAATAAATTCCCGTTGTCAAAACCAAAAGGCGGGATTTAAAAAAGTAAAAACGATCTAAAGATTGACATGTGTTTAAATCAAATTTTAATATGAATTTAATTATAAGGACATACATTGTATTAAATGATAAATATAATCTAATTATACATATAAACCATTAAAATTCATAATTTAACCTAATAAATTATTTCGATTAAAAAAAAATTTTCCAATTAAAATTCCGTATTTTTCAGTATTCATCAAAATATGAAATTTATCAGAAAAGTAACAAGAATTTATTCTGAATAAATTTTTTTGTAAAAATTATATAGAGGAATTTAATTTCATAAAATTGAATATATAAAAGTGTCAAGTATTGGTTTTAAACAAGGTTTTCCATTAGAAGGTGGTAAAATTTTATTTTTTGAAAAATACATCTTTTATCTAAAAAAATGAATTTGTTCTTATATTATGTCTAGGAAACAAATAGTATGGATTCTAAAATTATATGTAGTATATAAAATTCAAAATTTAGTTAATACTATTCATAACCTCTTTTGAACGACTAGTTTGGTAAGTTTTGGTGTTCTCAAACTCGATGTTATGTGTAGCGCAGGCTATTGAATTACTTTAAAGAAAACAACTTACTATGAAATCTTGGGGTTTTACATTCTTCCCCCCTTTTGGAAATTGCATCCTCGCTATTTTAAAATTGGTGTTGGGATCTTCATTGAATGTCTCACATCAGAAAAGGTGTCAATAAAAATATCACTTTAAAAGAAAGAAAGAGAAGTATAATGGTCACCTGAGATAACCCATACTTGGATTCCATGTAGGAAAAATGGATATGAAAGATGAAATAAGTGTCGAGTTCTTAAGAAAAGTGATAGAAAACATGATCAGGATAAATTTAACAACAAGAAAATCATAAACTTGTGATGGGATAAACGATCATTAGTTTCCCAGTAGGAAAAGTAAATTGACAAAAAAAATTGGTTTAAGTTATATTTAATAAAGTTGAGGAATTAATTTATGAGATTGAATAAGAACATAAAGGGGTATACTTATTTTTTAAGTAGAGTTTCATCCTTTAATAAATTTCTACTAATAACTCTTCTTTTTCTTAATTGATGAGTATTCAAGATGACTTGGTCACACCTGAAACACTAGAATCAACTTTTAGAGAATCACATGATCCACACAGTATAAACTGTATATTTACTTTGTATTTAGAGATTAACCAATACCAAAATGGTTATTACAAGATCATATGATCCCCAAAAAGGATAATCCTTTAAAGAAATAAATACTAATATTAATTTCTAAAATTAAACCAACAATACCTAGATTTCAATAAATTCCATTCAATAAACAATTGTCCTTAAAATACATCAATATAATACAAACTAATATTGAAACCAAAAACATAAAATAATTTGATTACATAGTCTTCCATGTTAAATTGTATCTCCAAATAACATCAACTACTATTAAAGTCACATACATAAAGAAATTAACCTAATCACATATTCTCTATGATAGGTAAATCATTTCCATAAATAGTCCAAATCACTATAAATCCATAATTCAAACATAGATAAAAATCCACCATTACTCATCAAATGAAATATCATAGTATTCTATTTTTCATAGGCAAATAGTGTTCCCAAAAGAGCGAACGTCTTCCAAAATTACATTTATCATTAAATCCTCAAATCATTTTACTATACTAAGGATATACATTTGATAAGACATAATATACCAAATAAAATTATTATTGATCAATATAATCATTTAAATAAAATGAATTAGTCACACTAACTATGGACTTCACGTAATCCAGTGGTAGGAGATAAATCCCAATCACACTCTAGTTGTGGGTTTGATTCATGTAGCTTTGTCCAACGTGACGGGTTGTCACACAGTCTGCGTGTTGTCCTTTTTCAAAAACTATATTTTAAAACATTACCAAAATGAGAAAAATTCTCCAAAATAACCATAACATAATTTCACCACAAATGTTATCTCATACCTCGCATTTTCATCCCAATATTTAATAACTTGTAATTTCCTCATATTCAAGGATCATATAAACCCAAATGGTTATTTATTACTATAATATAAAAAAGAATTCTTCATAAAATATCATTTTCACATAACAAACTACAGGGTTACACATAAAAGAGAAAAGTCTTACAAAGTAATCCCATCAATAGAGAGCACTATTACCGATAAACATATCACCATCCATTTATTTAAACATAGGTTTTTCCTTGACCAATAGGTTATCATAAACAATAGGGCATTCACTTGGTTAATTTATAGGTCCGCTATATTTATGTAAAATTACTGTAAATGGATTCTTGGAATCATTTTTATTTTCTTCCATAGTACTCTTCATTTTTCCTTGTAAATTATTTAATTTATGTCCTTATTTCACACACATAAAACATTTCTTTGTTCCATTGAGACACTTTCCTAGGTGCCTCCTTCCACATTTCATGCATGATTGAAATTTATATTTCTTTTCTCCATGGTCTCCACTGTTGGAGCTCTTATCATTCACCATATTTCTATTCTTTTTTGAGTCATGGAGTTAGTTAATATATATGTTGTTGGTCATATTTTTGGTAAACTGATTCGTCATGAACATGATATCTTTTACACCTATCAAAAATCCATTTAGTTTCTCATTTCCACCACCATGACCACCTTATACATCATGTTCACGGTTACTATGACTTCCTTGGAATCCTGCCATTGAATAACACAAGAAAGCCTAATGTGAGTAATAAAATAATTTAGAAAATATCATAACACCTTATTTTCAATCAGAAACACCTTAAGAATAACCAACTTTGTTTATTCTCATCTTATATTAAAATCCTTCAAATAATTTTGTAAATATAATGTGAATTATTCTAAGCATGTCCCCCATGAGTGTCATAACCAAGAGTGCAACAAGGCCCATTGTCATGTACTAGGATACCCTAGGTCAAGCCCGAAACTCCTTTTTAGATTTATCACTCCTAGGTACATATATGCTAGAGCTGCCTCTACCTGCTCGTATCCAAACAGGGATGTATTTCTTGGAAAACCCGCATAATATTTACATTACCAAATTTTTTTGATGTTCTTATAAACTAATCCTCCATGTCTATTTTATGGCAGTGTTTATTATTCGGAGTTTTTTTTCTAAATCATGCTTCAAAGGTTTGTACTAAACTTCCTCTGGTACCAACTGTAATGCCCCGACCCCAGTTACCCAGAATCGGGGCATTAATACATAACATTAGTATGATACAAGGAATCATGTCCCGAAAGACTAATCACATTAGTAGCCTTTGACGTACAAGATACATACCTAAGTTTCACATTACATAATGTTATAAAAAATAACAACATTGTGTCCCCTTTGAACACTCTTATATCCCTTAGACTATTCCTACAAATTAATCGTAATATACTTCTTTACATCCTAGGAATAATAAAACATAAGAAAGGGGTGAGATCAGATGCTCAGTAAGGATAACAATATAGTAGAAAATGTCATAAATAAGAACAAACATGTAAGGTAATGTATAAGACTAGAACATATTCCTTTTAAACTTAAACTTTAACATAATATGGAAAAGATAAATCAAATAATTCCAATAACTTATTAACATGGATTTTATACAAGTCGAATAACCACATGCAATATCAATCTCCAATTTCATAATGGTGGAATGCATAATCCCAGACTTCATAACCACATAGTCAAGGCCTTATTTCAAGACTAAAAATAAGATTTTGTCAAGGCGTTGTGCCAAGACACTAGTTTGTCTCATGAGACCTACCGATGCATAAAGGAGCTATAGCAGGCTCCACCCATCACTTACTAAGTCCAACACATTCCTCATACAAAAAGTTTGAAATATAACATAAACATTTATATAAAACAATCATAGGAAATGTCAATACTTTAACTATAAACCATGAATGGTATAAAAATTGCACGTCCACAGTCAAAAATAACTCATTAAATACAATATGGAAGACTGTATTATAATAAATTAACCTCAATTGTAAATAATTAAGTATATTGACATAGATGAAAATAATCATCAAAACTATTTGAGAGAAATATCCCCCTTTTTCTTGAAAACATTTAAAAGTATCACTATTTATCAAGAAGTTTTTTAAAATAGATTTTTGAATCAAAGTGTACCATACAACATTGAGACTTTTAGAAGTAATTTTAATATAATAACATTAATTTTCATATAAATAAATCCTTGAAACAATTTTTAAAACATGGACATTAATGAGAAAAATTTATAATAATAAATTTTTGAATCATTTAAAATGATATTTTATTTAGAGTTCTTAACCAAATGAGAGATGCTTGAATACAAATAATTGAGGTCCTAAAAACATAATAACATCTTGAGAATAAAGGGATTCATGATATATTATTTTAAATTACAATATATACACCAAATAAAAGTGAATTGGCGCATAGTAACAAAGAAGTCTCAATGGAAAGTAAGTTGAGATGAAATCCCATATAAAGATTGTATCGTTAGGTTAAGGATAAATAAATGACATAATTATGTGTGAAAAATATAAATACACTAAATATTATTGGATATTCAGTGTAAAAAAATCATAGGACATTCACACATATTCTTGTAACAAAAAAACCAATGACTTGGATGTTTAACTCAAAGAATGAAAATTGAGTTAAGATTACTCTTATCAAGTTTATATCAATGACATGAGAATTTATAAATGGAGAAATTATATGTATCAAAATAATATCCAGATAAAGTGAGAGAAAATTACTACATAAATAAATAAATAGTGATTTCACACATAATATTGGAGTAAAATAATCAACGAAGATTGCGTAAAACCCAATGAGTGGAAATTGAAATTTTAAATTCCCTTACCGATTATTGTGACATACGAAAAATACACCCCATTAAATAAGAATCATACAATGAAGATGAAAATACCCATAAATTAAATTATATTACATAAGTAATATAATCATGGGAATTACATACACCACACAAGAGGAAATACTGGCAATATAGCATGAATCTCACGGAAATACGAAGTGAGATGAAAACACCTTACCATGTTGTAATCAATCGGGTCGTATGACCAAAAGTTAATAACCACAAAATGATTCATATAATACCATGAATATAAAGAGAATAATGATAATATATATCAAATTTCAGTACACAATACAAAACATGAAATAAATAACTAGCGAACAATGGAAATCTCACAGAATTAAAGGGGAGAAAATAAACCCCTTACCATGTTGTAATCAATCGATTCGTATGAAAAAAATTTAATAACAAACAAATGAATCTCATAATACCATTAATATAAATAGAATCATGATAATATATATCAAATAGTATTACACAACACACCACATGCAATAAATAAGTGGCGAATAATGAAAATATCATCGAATTAAAAGTGACATAAAAACCCCATTTCCTTGTACTTTTCCTTTGTATAGGGTAGGTTAACCTCCTATATAATGGTGAAATAATTTTTATTAAATTATTCAATAACAAAATACATAAATATGATATCATATATGATCATATAATATTTCTTTGTTACTAATATTTCAGTAGAACTATCATCTCGGGTGTTAACTAATTCATTTTCCTTTGTATGCTTGGTTACATAAGCCATGTTTGTTATGGATATGATGTATTTGATTCATATACAGAATGATATTATGTTCTTAAAAATTATTGTTAATCATAAAATGAAAAATATTCTTGAATGATTATGATGGAAAATGAATCTCATCGCGTTCGTGGAGACGGTAATCCATACGTATGCACGAGCAACAATATCATTATATTGATGGTGAAAACGTATGTAATTGGATGTTATATCATATATACCAAATCATTATCATGTTATATTTATTATTTAAATCAATTATACTCTTTATTATACTCATCAAAATAATGAATTGTTTGAATAACAAACTACCCCACAACGTGGAGACGGTAAGCCATACGTAAGCACGTATGATGACTTTGTTATTTATAGGATGAATAGAATAATGAATATGGTGGTACCATTTTTATAATAAAATCACAATATGTATAAGTTACTGGAGTTATTATTTTGGTATGGAAACAAAACAGAATGAGTAAGTGGAAGAATAAAAGAACTTGAAAGAGGGTGGTGAAATTATTACCTCTTCCTCGGGTGTTTCCTTTTGAGTTGATCAAAATGGCTCCTTAGGTTATATTTTTGATAAAATAAAGTACTCTAGGATGATTTTAGGGATATTTAGAGAATTTTTGGGTAGGTTTTGGATGAGGAAAATGGCTTTGGAGGTGTAAAATTAAGGGAAGGGGAAGTAACCTTTTATAAGATAGGTGAAGGCCACTTTAGAAAAAACTTGAAATATTATTTTATAATAAATTAATTTTCGGTTTATAATGGATAAAAATTGATTTATTACAAATATAAGGTATTTATGGGTCAAAAAACCCTCAACCAATAGGTTTTAGAAAAGTTGTGGTTACCATTTAACCTTATATTTTAGATTTAACTCTTAGTTAAATAGTTTAGCTTTTACAGTGTCTTCTTGTATTCCTACACTATATGGTTAATAAACATACTATAAACATCCAAAAGAATCTAAAGTCATTAATTTATGACATATATAATATTATTAAATCCCTTTGGATGAACCTTAGATTTTTAGGAATATTATATAAACCAATAATAAGGTATATGTTTTAAACACTCATTTATGTCAATTTTGATATTATTTAGTATTTGGTTTTTGTAAAAATTATAACAACATGATTACTTCGAAAAAAATTATTTATTCAACCCCAATATATCATATTAACCTATAAAATTAGTGTAATTCATCAAAAGTCTCAAATAACATTTATATGGATATTTATAATATCAATTATTGTAATCTTTTATTAATAAGGTAATTACTGTATAATCATTTTTTCATAAATAAGTTTAATTATTTACTATATAAAAATTATAAATAAAATACCATTATGTTGGAAATATTTTTATTTTTCTAATGAATATTTATAGTCGAATTTATCTTATGTATAACCCTATATTAGAAATGGTTTAGTTATTAAACTTTGAATTTGACTCTTTTAACTCTTCTTTAAATAAAATAATAATAAATGTCATAATCAAATCCATATCGACCAAAAAGGATCATATTTTATTACTAAGGTTGTTTATGGTATAATTACATTTATCCAATTGAATTAGGACATGTGTTAGGGTAATTATAATATCATTTTTACCCTTAATGACCTTATTTACTTTTAACCTTGGTAAATAAAAGTCAACGGTTACTATTCACCAAAAATTATTGTCATCTTATTGAACCACATTTTACTTAATTATTTCAACTGTGTCTCTATAATTTTTTAAATTCAACTCACATAAGTGGTAAAATTATGTTTTATGCAAATTTGTAAATGCTCCTAGAACGTGGGTAAAAGACGGTAAAAAATTCAATAAAATTTTATACATCTAATTTTATTATAAAATGACTCCAATGAATTAAATTGACCTTATATAGGTATTATATATAAATTTTTACTTAAAATAAATTTAAATAAAATAAATAATTATTTAAATATAAATTCAGTTTTAAACTATAACGAAGTGTTTTTCACTATTCATCAAAAATTGAATGCTTTCAGAAAAATAGAAAATATTCACCCTAAGATAATTTTGATATTCATAATTCAAAAATGAATTATATTTTACAAAATTCAAAACATATAAGTTGTATTAATTAATTTAAGATTAATTCCTGTTGTGGAAACTGAAAAACGAGTTATTAAAAAGTAAAAACTATCAAAAGATTGAAATGTGTTTATGTCAAATTTAAATGTGAAATTACATATAATGACCTAAATTGTATTAAATGATAAAAAAATAAATTATAATTATAATTCCAAACCATTAAAATGCATAATTTAACCCTGTAAATTATTTTTTAAAAAAAGTTGTTTTCAATTAAAATTTAGTATTTTTCAATTTTCATCAAAATGTTAAAGTTATCAGAAAACTACCAAAAATTTATTCAAAATAAATTTTTATGTCCCAATTATAAATAAGAATTTAATTTCATTAAATTGAATATATAAAAGTTTCAAATATTGGTTTTAAAAACTCTTTTCTATTATAAGGTGATAAAATTGCATTTTTTATAAAAATACATCTTTTATCTGAAAAATGAATTTATTCTTATATTATGTCTAAGAAACACATAATATGGATTCTAGAATTATATGGAGTATATGAAATTTAAATTTTAGTTATTACTATTCATAACCTCTTTTGAACGACTAGTTTAGAAAGTCGTGGTTTCCCCAAACTTGGTGTTGCGTGTAGCGCAAGCTATTGAATTACTTTAAAAAATAACTAACTATGGAATCTTATGGTGTTACAGATTTGATGTCCATAAAACCATCACTCTATTTAACTCATAAAATCCTAATGGAGGATCCAATTTTCAAGAAATTTTTACAGATATTATAAGAAACATGGAATATCATATTTATCTTATACAAACACACCATATCCATCCATCTTCAATGACATACTAGCAGGACAAAAGGGGTTAAATCTGGTCTGTTTTCCTAGTAAATGTTGAAAAGTCAAATTTCATTTGATTTTCCTCCCCCATTTGATTGTCCTAATTTAATAATTGGAATGAATTGATGGGGGATTGATCCTTTGATCCTAATATTCTTATATAAGGATATTGTGTTGATGGGATTTGGTATAAATGTTTTTCTTTCAATCGTAATGTTTCGTTCTCTTTTTGTAATTAATTGTTTTTCTCCCATGTAATTTTATTCAATAAAAATAAAATCCGGATAAAATTTATTCTTATCCATCTTTTTCATTTTTTTCTACTATTCATATCATGTTGATATTGTTTCTTTAGGTAGGGAATATCTTCACATCATCTTTTGTGAAATTCTTTATACACCAGTGGATTTATTGTTATTTCATTGTTTTCACTTCTTTAGTACCGATTCATTAATTCAACTTCCCGATAACATTGATATAATAGCATCAATATAGGGATAACATTATATGGTTTGATCCTATGGTGTTTTATGGGGTGGATTTAATGTTATTTTATGATCTTAAATTCTTAAATCAGTTCATTATTTTTATATTTCCATTCATTGAGTTATTTTCTTTACCATCTTCACCAACATTAACAACTAAAATTTTTTAGTGCTAGTATGATCCAATTACATAGAGGGATCATGAAATTGGTACTCTAAGTGCACTGGTGATTAGCCTTAGAATTGTGTATGGATTAAATTGGTGAATGATTTTGGGAACTAACTCATTGTTTTGATACATATTGAATTAATGATTTCAAATTTTTTTAAAAAATACATCCTATGAATCTCTAGTGAAAAATTAGGATCGATTTGAATATATTAATTGATTTCATTAAAATATTTCAATGTTTCATTATTTAATTCAGTCCATTAACTTAAGAATGTTAGTATTCTATTTTCCAAATTAAAATCAACCTCATAGTTGGAAACTTCATATCCAAACCCTCCAACATCCTTCATTGTCTAAAGTTTTATTCTTAGGTATTTATGGATTTGACAACCCGATATTTCATAAATATGACCACATAAACCATATTACATGTGTAAATGTTTGTGTAAAAAGCCTCCACTCATTAAACTTCATATAAAAAAACATTTTTCATGAACTCATATGCAATTTGGATGGACACGATGAGTTCCTATATATGTTCTTTTGAATAATGAAGATAATCTAGGCTTGGATGTCTCGCTAAAAAAATGCACAGAGTTTCAGAATGTCATTCTATTGTTCCAAAGGACTATGCCTCTATAGGTGGGGTTTTTCCGTATTATGTGGCTCAATATTTCACTTGTTTCATGTGGATAGGATTGGTTCTAGATTAAATGTTTAAGGAGTATCATCTACAAGTGTTATAAGTTAGGATGGCCTTCCACTTTGTATATGTGGATTAGAAAATTGCACCCCTTCCAATAGGTTGTGTAAAATTATTATGATTTAATGATTGATGGAAGTGTCTAAGGAACCTATATGATTTAATTTTACTTTATGAAGTGTACAACCATGGTTTGTGGCTTCATAAATGTATTTTTTTGGGGATGTCATTGAAATATGTTGTATGGCCATGCCCCCACCATCCCATGTATCCCCGGATTCAATGTCCTTAGCATCTATCTCCCTGTTAAGGTGTGGAAAACTCTTATTCAGAGGTGTATTAATCATCAATTAAGGGATATATTAAGTGGTATATGTTAATAGAACCGAGAAAATGAGCTCTTCATATGATGAGGGTTTCATTTGGTGGGGTGGTGATCGTTCTATATATATTGAGTTAATTATTTTTTGAAGACACATAACTTATGCATATGCTGAATATGACTCATTATCTTGTGTCTTTTCTTATGTTTTAAAATTACATCTACCTATGGGAGGTGTATTCAAGGACTCATCCAAACGTTTTGGGATTGTTTTTGGTTTGTGAAGCTATGATCTCAGCGTGGCTTGGGCTAGATCAACTATATTTTTAGTCATGTTTTTATCAAACTTCATTCCATGTCTAGCCAGATCTTCTTTCTAGTCACACACTTCATATAGAAGAGTGACTGTTAGATAGGTCACATATTTTATGGCCTTATCTAGTATCGTGTATCCAAAATCAACAAAGCATGCGAAGAAGTATTCAATGAAAATTCAATCCATAATGGTGTGAACCATCCTCCCATGAAAAGGTAAGTGGTTAGGATTATTAGTGTGGTTGAACTCATTGAGATTCTGGGGTTTGATATCTTGATTATGTTATTATCCATTGATTCAAGGAAATACTTGGGGACCCATTAATTTCATAAGGAATATTATTTATTCATACATTCATCAAATTCAGGGTGACCATGACCTCTTTTTTCCTCAGGATAGGAATGATATTTTGTTTTTACCACTAAATGCGAGGCTCTTGATGATTCAATGCCTACATGGGTGCTTAAACATGAACTGATACATTTTTAAGGGTAACATCAGCTATCTATTCCATTCTAAAATATATATTTTTTATGCTGAGTTAATGGGCCAGGATTTTTCTATGATCAATTAAATTTAATATTCTATGTATTTTCCTATCTCTACGAACTCATGAAATATTCCAGGATACTTCATTGAGATCAATGGTGTTTGAAAATCATCCAGAATTTTTTTGATCACATAGTTCAATCAATTTAGCTAACAAGAAAGGGATACTAATTATATTGGTTAAAACATTTCTTCTGGTGATGAATTTTAAAACCTTCCTAGTTTCACATTGTTTACAATTTATAAAATCATGAATTGAAAATTTATCTAATGTGTAGCTGAACTGATTAAGGAATAAATAAAAAATGTTCTTATAATCCCACCACCAATCTTTCTGTAGGGATTCTATACCAAATAAAGGTTGAATATATCCATGTTTGTAAAAAAACTCATTTTGGTTATGTCTAGACGATATCGTTGACCAATCATCAGGGCACATCGAGACATGAAGTGTGAAACCTAATTTTTTGGACCACCTGCACCGTCAAATGTTGAGATGAAAAGATTTTAAAAATTATGTGTGGGAAAAGTCCCATCCACCCTTTCATGTTTTTTTTTATTTTCAAACTGAATGGGTGCACTATTCACTTCCATGGATTCTATTAAAGTAGCTAGGGATTTGATAACATGGTGGAGTTACGAGGTATCAGAATATGAACAACATCCCATCTACAGGAATGAGGATAGGATTGATCATTTGGATAAATTTTCATATCCCATTGATTTTTTTCCTTTTCAAGACTGACTGATCACCTTAACAAAGGATAGGTTGTTACTATAATGGAGAAATGTCTACATCATCCTTAGTTACCACATTTATATAGAATGAATTCCTTGATCTGGATCTATCCTAATGCTCAAAATCCTATATTGTAGGTGTGTTAGATCTCTCCTAATATATTGGAGGAGGAATAAACATCTATGTCTGAGGATGATAAATAGATGGAATGTTTCATCCGATTAGTACATCATTGAGCTAATTGAGATTTTTGTATCTTATTTTGATATTATTCCAACCTTTCCTCTATGCGGGAATTTCATATCCACTATGGGTTGAGTGGGATGTAGCGACACATTTAACTTTATACTTGGTAGTTCTCTACTATGGATGAGGAAATTAATTATTCATATATAATAGGTTCTCTCTATTTCTCTAATTATGTGAAAATATCTCCTTTTTTGTGCATCCAAATCACCTACCTCGTAAGTAAACATTTCTATATTGCATCCCTCGTCATTTTCATCTTTGTATACATCATATATTATTTTTATTGTGATGACCTTAAGTGAGGTGTATCATGAAATTGTAGTTATCCCAATACTCTCCTTGGAATAGAGTGATTCTTCACCAATTACACTTTATTCAAGGTTTACATCAAGGTCATTTATGTAACAACTATCTATATTACACCACATTGGATTATGACCCTTATGGGGTTTGATTTCCATTCAATCACATTCGTATTATATTGGTTTATGACTAGAGACCTTATACGATTTCCCATTCATCATTTTCGAACAAACCTCAAATAAGAAAGGTATATCTTTCTGTTGGATGATTGGATATGATTTCATCTCCTGATATTTACCTCCCAACCTAGAGAATATCGATTCCATCCCATGTGATGATAATTATAAAAATTCCCCATTACCTACATGTTGTGGTTGATTCATGGGCCCTATTGTGACTTTCTGATCATATAATTTTGAATTTAATGAATCCAATAAAAGATATGATGGATCATGAGATAGAAATTGATATATAAGTTCCATGAAACCAATGGGATGGGGTTTATCTTTAACTACTGCTAATTTCTCTAGGACACCCTTGGGGTGTAATGAACCTTGTGGTTGTGATTGAGATAAAAATTCCCATATCCCAATGGGATGGGGTCTATTTTTAGCTTCCACTAATATTTTCTAGATCCTCGCATGTATTTATGACCCAAGGGGTAGATGTGTTTGTAAAAATACCCGTATAACTATGGGATATGTTTTCTACTAGAATCCTACTATGAATGATGCTATTATGATCTATTTAATTTGTGTAAATTTTACTCATGTATAATCTATGTGTAATAGCTACCTAAGATGGGAGACATTTTCATTGGTAATCATTTGGATAGCTTAAAATATTATCTTACGGGTCTGAAATGTGTTCTCATTTCTTTGAGGGGACCATGTTCAGTGTCTATCAGTATCCCTCTCCTTCATTCATGACATATTTTTGGATTAACAATGGTGGAATATTTCTATATTCTCCAATTGGAATGTGTGTTCGTTAGTCTTCTGATTTCTCCTATGATTATATCATTACATAATGTTTTATCTAGGGATATTTTCTATTCTGGGGACATAGTGAAGTGAAATGATCCATATTTTATCCACCCACAAATATATAAATTTGATGGGTCTTTGATGATGTGTCAACTAAGACTTTTTTAGTATGTCGAAAAACAATTCATAGATATTTTAATTCCCTTCAATCTATGGGTTTTGGGATATGGAGAGTTTTTTCATGTCCAACTAACAACATAGTGTATTTATGAATTAATGATTACCATCATATCCTGGATAAGAGAGGTTCTTGGTCTTCATCCAATCATGATTCTTCCACTTGTTTTAGCATAAATAATACATGAACTCCCTTCATATCTCATTTGTGATGTCATAGTTGGAAGTGATGATGGAGAAATACATAGCTGGTAGGTTTGTTTTGGATAAATATTTACATATATCCATATTGACCACTTATTCATCAGAATTATATACCTCCACCTAGTCAAACCATAGAGGTTTCTTCTCTAGGTCACCTAAATATTGTGGTGAACTTTTGTTTAAAGTTAATTGTACACTATATATGGTTAACCCTAATGTTTTGAGGACCTCTCTATATAAAGATGTTTTAATTATAATACCCTCTCAATATAAAGGTGTACAGGTATGGGGATCTCTTTTTCTATGAGTGATAACATTATGGGGTGGTTAACCATGGTGGATTTCATGAGTATATTCTATTTGATCAACATCTAAACTACTTCAAGGAGGAATACCAACATATAGATCACCATCTACTTAAGTTGAATAGTTAATAGACCCTTGTGGTGTTTCTGGTATGCATCATACACCCTTAAGGAAAGAAGCATTGAGAAAATATGGAATATGAGTTTGATTCTATAATGAATACACAATATGTCATCCTACCTTTGGGGGTTGATAATGGAATTTATATTTCTTCATAGTTATTGATAGAATATATTTATAACAATGTGTTGCAATAGGGATATTACCCAAATGCTAAGAATATAATGTAATATGTTGGTAATCTTCTATATTATCTGCAGAAATATAATACTTCATGTGTGTGGTAGTTAGAATATAGTGATCAATATTGGGTGAAATGAGGGTACAAGACTAGTTTAAATATTCATTTCCAATTTAAATACATGGACATACCATCAGAATATGAAAAAGGATATTAGCCTCCTCTTGTATATCCATTAAAGATATTGGTGTGCTAGTTCATCAATAGAATTGGGGATATGAGCATTGATTCATTAATTTATTGGAATATTCCATGTAGCTTCATTGGTTGGGATATGATCGAACATTATGTTGAATTATATATTTTATGAAAACCCTTAGTTGGAAGGTCGGTATGATCTTGATCATGTGCCTCTTGAGTATCCCACTAATCCTTTTTTGATATTAATGTGCAATTATATCAAGTCATGTTGGAAATGTAGTTGGTGAGCCCCAATCAAAATGAGAATATTAGCCTAGACTTCTGCTTCATTTTTTACAAGAATACTATGATTATCCTCCTAGATAGGTTTAATAATATTGATTTTCTATGTAGTATTCACATATTTTTACTAACGATAGTGATATTCTACTCTACCTTTTGGTATATTGATATGTACATGTCCATGCTTCTATACTAGTTTCTAAATATATCAATGGAGCTATTTTTCAATTTTTATAGTGTAGTGACACGTTATTGAATATTGTGAAAGAATTTAGGCCTTCACATTATCAATATATAATACATAAAAGTAGAATTTATCGATTGAAGTGAGTATATTGGCCCACTTTTGTCCCCCTTGTTCCATAAGAATATTTTGATGGGTTCATGTATGGGGGAAGGGATGTGTATATCCTCCCTACATGATTTAAATATATGCATATACACTTTATTTGAGTGAACATAATTATAAGACATCATATTGGATACTACTATAATATCCTGATATGATTCATCAATTGAAATTGTGGAACAATCCCACTGCTATTTCCCCACATCATTCCATTCCTAGACATACCTCCTTATTAACTATGCATGAGTGTCTAGGGTGGGAATTTATCAAGTGTTGCTTTCAATATTCCCTTGAGGGGCACCAGGAAGATGATTCTGGTGAAATCGATTGAAAAGAGCACTACCAGGGTTCTCGTAAATTAGTATGGAGTGGTAGTCAACTCATTTATCAACCTTCCAATGATATTGAAGGTGTATATTTCTAAGGTACAGAGATAATATTCTTTAGTGATTGGTGGTGATGACATGTGCCACATGATTCAATGCCACATTCCCTAAATGTGAAAGACCTTTCAGCTTAATCATATGCATGCCATTTGGTGTATCCTCTATAGTTAGGATAGTACAATACTCTTAGTATTCAACAACAATCGTGTTCAACACTTGAAGCTAAATGCATTGGGTGGGTGATGTTGTTTTGAGATCTAATGAGGTAAATTTTATATTACAGGTTCCAAATCATTCTCTTGAGGAATAGATGATATCTAGGAAATATATCTATGGGATCTGTTTTTTAGTCATAAGTACAATAAAGAACAAGTTCATTGATTAGCGCATCATCATAGATGTGGAACATGCTCAAATATCTATGCCTTAGAAACAAAATTATCCTTTCTTGTTCTCGGTTAATCGATTTTTCTTGCATGGAATTTTTAAAGTGGGAATGGATTAATTTCAGTTGTACCGCTATTGCATTTTATAATTAATGGGTATTTTTCAAGAATACCATTTCATTTTCATTGGAGGTGACAAAATGGCATAATGCATAATCAATTAATTGTTTTTATTATTTGATATATTCACATTAGGTTCAAAATTTTTGATTACTGAATAGATGGTATAGTTCCATTAGTTTTGGAGACATGATTCCCAATACCTATAATGATTTAGTTATTCTGCCATTACATGCCTCTACATCAGCTTCATCATTTTTATTTTCATAAAAGCTGGTATATTAATTCTTGAAATAATGTGGTAGTTTCAATTATGGTTACACAATCATTCACATCATGTTTATCATTTCTATATCTTATAGAAACTCCCAGAGGTTCCACATCCCCAAAAAATAATATACCTTATTTCCAAATGAATGCGGTCAATTGGGGTTTCAACCCAATTATTTTTAGGAACAAAAATTGTTCAATAGTTGGGGAGGTCAAGCTCGTCAAACCCTTTAAGGGGGAAAATATTTCTTATTTTGGGACTCACATATAGATTTATTATATGTCATTGAGTTTCTTCTAAATATTTTTATGATATGGTTTATCCTAATTAAATGATTAGTTTTTGAATACTTCTGTGTGTAATTGGGGTTCTTTGAATGATACATTTTATAAGTATATATAGTTATCCATAAATTTCCCATTATTTCATAGAAATGTGTTCCTACATATATTATGATTTCATATAACCAGTCACTCTTGAGTTAATTGTTATCTAGGGAGGTGATTAGGGGTTTGGGGATGGGATTGAACCATCTTGAAGAGTCCTATGTATCTTCTGTATAACTAGAATAAAAACCCATGTGTCCAAGACGTGCATTTCAACTTGATAAATAAATGTGATGTCTGAGGGATCTTAGGCTCTAGGTATGGATCTTGGCTCTTATATAGGTTCCATATGTATCATAGTTATAATATGAATTAAATTAATTGTAGTTTTATCTTTACATGACATGGTTATGTGTAGTGATAGATAATTAATCCTTTCATCATTACATCCTATGAATTTACCAATATTGGAAAGACTTCGGTACATACACCACAGTGGATGACATTTTATTGTGGAAATCATATCATGTCACCAAATAGGGCCTACCAAATGAGTTTCTCTATCTGGGGGAAACTTATGATGTGAGGATATGATCATTGAAAATCCTCAAGCCAACATGAATCCTTCTCAATGTGAGAAATAAGGGATAACATGTGATCAGACTCATCGTATATTGATATGGAACTTATGATAGGGGTAGGACATAATAGGGTGTTTGATGTAGACCCATGACTTATGAAGGAATCCAATGTATCCCTATTATAGAATGAATTGGAGTCCTTATAGTTCAACTGGCTTCTCAATCCACTGATGAATGAGGAGGAATGATAAGACTATATGTGGATTTAGGCCCCATGGGTTAGATTTTTTGAGATATAGAGGGACTTATAACAAGGTGGACACCCTTTAAATGATATTAAAACCTTTCCATATGACAAATAAATGGAAGGAACCATGAGTGGCTAGATAAACTTGTCTATATGTTTTGAAGATCCCATAATACCCATAGTAATTAATGAGTATTCATTATGAATCTATTATGAATACTTCCCAAATAAAAGGGGAAAACCCAACCAAATATTTGGGGTTTGGGGTTCACATGGTTTAAGGGGAGATCTCAAGAATTCATAATTTTTAAAGATAAAATATCCCATTCTGTCCATCTTAAATGTCCAGAGTGCCTTCCTAACGTGTCTCGATTTTATAGATGGCCAATTAGGGTTGTCTATCAAACATGTCTGGGGATTTCTCTCCATGATTCATATAATAAAATATATAATTTGATTTTTTTGAATTAAAATGATTAAATGCATGAGGTTATTCTCATGAAAAAATAATACATGGCTAGTTCCTTTCATGTGATCAAGGATGACATATCCTAGGGATATGATATGATCTTGTTTATTTTTCTCGGTAGTCTTTACGTGATAGACATATAAATATCCATGGGTTTCACATGGTCAAGTCTATATATCTTGAGGAATTTATATTACATGTATTAATATTTCCATATGACTTCATGTGACTTGGTTAACATTTATATAGTCTTTTCAAGGATTGGATGACATGATTTATTGTTTTTTCATAACATGGATGACATGTCTAGAGGATTTTTACATGACTTGGATGATATTAATAGATGCTATCACTTGACCTAGATAACTTTCAAGGTTCTATCTCATGAATAATGAATATGTCATTTGAATTACATGATTCCCTCTCAAAAAAATGTGTATCAATATTTGTGTAAGGATTCCATATTTTTTTAACCTTTATCGAATAAATTATTTAATGTTCTTTAGGCATTATCCTATTGAGATGTCGTATGACCAAGTCAATATAGAGATGCTTATTTTAGTAATTGGGATATTTCATCAAAATTCTTATATGTTATCAATAGGATTATCAGATGAAGTGTATAGAAATATTTCTTATTCTTTTAAGTCATTCCCCTAGATTACCTAGGGGAAGTTCCTCATAGTTGTGTGGCTTTCTTCTATGAAAAGTCAATTATCACCTCTCCTATCACACGTATATTTTTTATTGAGCGAGTGGAATTTATATGCCTCATAACCCTAAATATATGCCACTTATAAGGGAGTGTATATCATAGATATGGGATTGAGTCTGTGGAGAATCATGCGTTTCGAGTGAACCTTCCATGGGTTATCCATGGAATTATCTCTACGTCGCATGATAAATAGCGATCAAGACATAACTCTATCATAACTATATTTTTTAGTCCCTTGGATTGTCAAAGGGATTTCACATAATCAATTTGAAATGTTAAGGCACCTTCACCACAACAATATCACATGTAAGGAAGCATTCAAAATTTTAGGATTCCTATCAAAGAGGCTTTCTTGTGATCAAACAATACTTGTATGGGGTCTTATGTGAGAACTACATGGATTTTCAAAATATATTCATATAAAAAATAGTGTAAATATCCTTTGTATAAGGGTAAAATCTTTTTTATCTTTTATTTTTAATTGCCTATGGATCTCACTCATCATTTTCTATCATTAAATCATGTGATTAAATAGATATGTCTTAGTTCATTTGTATGAAATAGGTGACATGTCTATCAGAATTTTCATGTTGAGGTCGACATGTTGGTGGGGGATTTGGCGTGATCAAGGGGATGATCATGCAGATCATATCCCCCATTCACATTAAAAAAATACAATAAACCATCACAATAGGCTACCTAATTTTCCATCATTTTATATTATATTTTTAAAGACATTTAATTTTTTCTCATTAGATGCATGTTAGGGCATCACATAACCAATATTAGATCTCACAAAAGTGTGAAACAAATTCATGGATGGTCACTCCAAATTTATATGGATCCAAATCACTTCCACGTGATATAATAGATGTATTGTAGGGACTTCTAATAACCATGGTGACACACCCAAATTTTTTCACTTGTATTGTATGACATGCCTCATAGGATCTCACGTGATCATTGAATTGATCATGAGAGTTGTGTAATCCCTTTGTGTCAAAAATTAAAGTAACATCTATTTCATGAATCATATAACTATTTCATATTATTTTTTATTATATTATATGAGTAATATTTAAGAATATGATGATTTTAATGATGCATGATTAGAGTATCTAATCTAAAAGATATTCTTATAGAATACAATATTTTTCAAAAGGTCATCATATCATGATATGGGCTGTCTGATGGGGATTTGTGTGATTAGAAGGAATCATAGTAGGGGATTTTCTTGGTCATTATTAGATCATAATGAACTCAAGATCTTTATAAATGAAATTACTAGGGTCATGTGATCATGGGTCCTCAAAGCTATCACATCATCTGCATAACCTAGCCTCTTGATCACCATGTAGCTGTACTTATCCTTCCTATCCTTTGTAGAGAATATAATATATATGATTCTGGTATTTTTTTTATCCTAAAATTTATGATTATCATTTGGTGGGTAATAATAAACATGAAATATTATAAATGAATCGCATATTCAAATAATGATTCTGATGGTGGGAAAATTCATTTCCATTATATAAGATAAAATAGAACATTCCTTTTATCTTTATCAAATAATGTCAAATATTCTAAGAAAAGATTAATTTTTATAAACCATTGAATAAAACCAAATAGAATTCCCTAAATAGTCATATTATTTCCATATAGATATATTAATAAAATATTTTTAAAAACTCATTCATGTTAGATAAATATTTTGGAAATAAATATTTATAACATTTTAAACGTGTTTTTAAGTTAATGTTTCTCTTACATCCAGTTAAACTCATCATTTTTTCCATTTATCATCATAAATATAAAACATATTTTAAATTATTTATGTTCTAAATAAATTCCTTTAAATTTCATTATTACTTTTATTTCACTTAATACCATTTTAAATCTATTTTATTTATCAATTGAGTTCATGTCAGATGTTCTGATGATAATTAACTCATATATCAAAAATGAATTTAATAGTCTAACTATTGTCAATGAGGCCATTATTAAATAATATAATGTAAAATAATAACTACATAATTATACTTCCTATACATCAATTATAATTTTAAAACCAATCATAAAATATAGTTATGAAAAATGAACTACGTTGTAATCATTGTGACGATAGTCTGTATATATGTATGTGTAACCTTTACATTTTTAAATGATAATTATAGACATATAGAAAGTAATATTTTTTATTTAAATAATGATAATAATATCATTAATACCATATTGTTTATTTATATATTCTTATATATGTCTTCTATGGGATGTGGCGATGAAAAAAAAATCATATCACTTTGTGGAGGTGGCAGTCCACACGTACGTATGAACGACGTTATCATTTTTAGTGGATAGAGAGGAAATAAATTAAATGATAAATTACTGTTCATAATGAAACATATATAATTTGATAAATAATAATTACATCATTATAACCATCCATGATAGAAAGTGATAAAAATGAATTACATTAGTTTGTGTGGCCGTAGTCGACCATGCATATGAACAATGAATTCCTTTCCAATTTGAAGGAGGTTGTATATTAATATAGGTTATTCTATTAAAAGTTTTAACATTTAGTATTACTCATAAAATGATGTTATTTTCTCACCATGGTTGAACAATATTTGAAGTATGTGTAAGAATAAACAAAAATAAAATGGTTAGTTAAGAATTAAACCTCTTCTTCGAACAACTTATGTTTCTAAAAACCATAAGACCGCTATAGTTACAATTCAACCAAAAATAATACTTATATAATTTGGTGAGGGATGTTATTAAAATATTTGGTCTAGGAATGGCTAAGAAAAATGGTTCTTGAGGTGTGATCAAATTATAATAAGAGGTTCCCTTTTTTAAAAGTGGGTGGGGCACACATGGAATTTCTTAAAGTCGTAAATTATAAAAAATTAATTTTTTTATAAAAATTGATCAAATTAACATATTTAAAGATATGATTAAGATGATTTTAAATCCCCTCATCCAATGAAATGTGGAATAGTTTGGATAATATTGTTACCCTGATTGTTTTGTTTGATCCCTTCATTAACCCTTGTCATACTTACCAGGACAATAAGGTTTTTTACATTTTAAGAGTCCTAATTGTTGCTATAAATGAATAATTAACATAAATATACTATGGTTCATATATTAAACCATAATAAATTTTAATTTATTAATTAATGTTTTTTAGTAATTTTATATCATTTAATAAAATATTATTTTTATAATATATCTATAATGTCAGTTTTAAAACCATTCATTAACTTTGACATTAATAATATCCAAAAAACAAATGAAATTAATATAATAGATTTTAATAAACCCATAACTTGAAAATTTGCAAAAAATTAATGGGTCATATAAATTATTTAAAATTATAAAAATTATGATATTAATAATATGATTTATTTTATTTCACCAACAATTGAATAATTATCTTGTCACTATTTTCTAAGAATTTAAGGAAATTATTTATACACTAAAAATTTAATATAAATTACGAATATGATTATAAATAACATATTATTAAAATTTATACTTGTAACCTACTATATCCTCTCTTTATCCCTATGTAAAACATATTAAATTATTTTTAAAATAAGAGTTCTTTGTTTTTGTCTTTTTATTAAATAAATTTTTATAAAATCATAATCTCATCCAAATGAAAAAGGTAAGATAAACAAATACTTTTTCTTTATTTACAAAAATGACTCATAAAATAAAATTAAGAAATGTATTATGGTAATTTTATTTCCCCTATCATTTTATTTTTATCTTCAATAACCCCATTTACTCTTTATCATAGTAACAAAAATTACTAATGTTTATATTCATATTGAATCAAAAGAAAAAAACAATTTACTAAAATTTCACCCCTGATTAAAAATATTGAATCCATTATTAAAAATTCAAAAACATATAAGTGGTTTATTTTAATTTAAAAACAACGTATTAAAATAAGGAAAACACATATTTTCATAAAAATGACATTTTAAATATAATATTTTCAACTAAATTAAAGTATGAAAATAATTAATAAAACCATTTTAGTATTATTTTATGTCCAAATATACTAATTTAATTTTAAAAAATAAACATAAAAGTTTACATTGTAATTACATTAATAAAATAAAGGTTTCATCGAAAATTTATATTTTAACTATTTATTGAAAAATCAATCTTTTCATAAAATTATCAAAATTTCCCCTTAATTTTGATATGAACATTTAAAAAATTAATTGAATTTTATCAAATAATTTTTTAAAATATTTAAAAGATAAATTATAATATTTTAATATAAAAATAAAAGAATTGAAGAAAACATTTTTCTGATGAATACAATGTCATCGAAAAAATTTGTGGCATATTTTCTAAAAATTAATCAATAAATTTTTATTAATTAGAAAAAATATATAAACATATTAATGTAGTTATTCATATTTATTTTCACCAATTTAATTGATAGTTTATAACTTCCTAATATAAATTAGAATATTATGTGTTTTGATTACATTGGGTGTTGCATATTTTGAATGCTATCAAACATATTCATTATTTAAAATAAATAAGGATATTTGATTCATTTTATAATCTAGATTTTTTTATCAAAAATAACAATGCATTTTAATAGTTGAATATCATGAATGATATAGGTTAAACCTAAAGTGTCATATATTGAAAACAAGGTGTTAGGATTTAGATATCCTATAAATGAATTTCCATGAATACATGATTTCAAATATTTATTATTATATCTCACACAATGAGATTAGTTTTCTTCAATGGATTTAACCAAAAGGAATCATGTTAATACATAATGTGATGGAAAATGGAATTTTTGTTCATCAGAGAAACCAAATGAAATTTGAGATGGAATGAAAATCATTATGATTATACCTAATCATCAATCTTGTTATATGATTAAAAATATCAAATGGAGTGAGTTTTTTGACACACATAATAATTGAAATATGGATATTCATGAATAAAATAGTTGGAAAAAGATTTTTATTCTCACTATTCATGTATGTGGGAGGAAATACTCATGTAAATATCTCAGAGGAACTATAAGAAGATTTGTGTGTGGAAACGATGGGCATACAAAATTAATTACTGAGGAAAAATGATAATTTCAATGGAGGGATACGAAGTACATCATATGGTACAAAATTAAAGTTAAATGTATTTTTTGTGGGGGATATTATCATTTTTTATTAAATTCTACAATCCAATGGTTAACACCTTGGCCAAGGAAGTAATTTTACTATGTTAATCGTTGATGTGGAAGGATTAAATTATATATGTATCAGTATTATAGTATTATATTTTAGATGTGTTTAAAAAATGATAATTAATGTATAAATATCATAATCCATGTATGAATAATTTCATGATATATTTTATTTAAGGGTTAGAAAACATATGTTTAAAGGCACCAATAACCAATAAAATTAATTTAGTTGTAATGTAATAATTAGTATTTTGGATAAAGAGGTGGTTGAAATTGGTTAATTAAATAATATAATATTGGTGGACATGAAATTAATTAGTGATTTAATTAAAAATTTATTTCTACCATTTTTATTTAGTTTATTAAATTTCTGGAAATAGTTTATGATTTTATTTGGGGAATAAATATTGTTTTAAAGAATATACGTTTCCATTTGAATGTAACTTCATCTTTATGGATTTTTTCAAGTGTTTATAAGTTTATGGTTTAATATAAGATTAGAAGAATAAGAACCAATTTTTATATTTTATGTGATGGTATCATTAGGATGTTTGAGATTTTTACTGGGTATTATAATGATTGATCTATATATATTTAAGTAACAATTTTGGTTAATATATTATTTGATATTATGTTAATTATGTTCTATTAGATTATGGGATATATATAATATTGATTTTTAAAAGGTAATTCACTAACAAGGATATATTTTGAAAGGTATTTAAGGAAAATAAAAGGTTTTCCCTTTAGTTTAATAGCTAATTATGATTCATGATATTTGGTTCAAGTTATCTATAATACAAGATTAACCATGGTCAATAATGATATTTTTGGATATTTTTCATTACGTTGAGGTATATATACCCCTTAAAATTTTCATTTGATTTAACATGAAATATTACATGGGAAAAATGAAATTATGTTTTGGGGATGTGTGGTGAAAGGTATGAAATAAACATAGAGGATAAAAAAATAGAATTGAGGTTATTGAGTTTATTTGGGAAATAGGTTTATTTATGAAATTATCTAAGAGACACCTTTGTTGTTTTTGAGGAAATTTTAGACAAAAATAAGAATGTTTATACACATTGAATGTTATTTTTCCTTTTTCAAATCATTTATTTTTTATTAATATTTAAATATATGATTAATAACTAAAAATCCATTTTGTATTATTAATTTTACTTTATTTCGTTAAGAAAGAATAAGTAATCATAAATATTCATCTGTTAATGAAAAATATTGTATTTGGGTGGATATCAATTAAAGGATGAAATTATACATTTTATTTAATTATATTTTTATATATTTTTAGTCTATATTGTAAAATAATTCCTCAAATATAAGAAAAGAATATTGAAATAAAAATTTTGTTCTATTACATTCATTTTTGAGGAATCTATTTCTCTTTTTTAGACCTTATTGATTTATGGTTATCTAGTCATTAAATTTATCATGATCAGTCACTTTTCTGTGATCAATGATCTCTATCATTCCCTGTAATTATTTTAACATTATGTTTTTACTTCAAGTTTATATTTACACTTTCTACCAATACTGTACAATTTGGAAACATAGTTTCCAATTATTCTAGACGACCTTCAAATTTCTTATTTCCACTTTTCCATAGGATGATTTATTAACCCATTTTAAGTGGTTTTTTTAAATGGTCTATTAAAAACATATATAACCCCATATTATAGAGAATAATTTAATGTTTATTAGACACAATTTATTAAAGGGGTAGAATATTACACCACAAATCATTTTTAATGAAAAAATTGTTTGATAGCATACAAAATACGCAACACCATGCCTAAAACAATTGTTCAATGTTATTAGTTAAATATGACTGTAATAACATTGGTGTTGAGTTAGTGGGAATGAATATGATTAAATAAATTAATAAATATATATATTTAATTATAATAAAAAAATTATTGATTTAAATCTAGCAAATAAAAATTCCAATTTTAGTAATGTTATTTTATTCTTCAAAATAATTTATTTTTTTAAAATATATATTGCTATTGATTTTTAAAAGAAAATAACATAATTAATTTATTGAAAATTTTAAAATATATTTTATATAAATGATATAATTTTTGAAATAATCATACCAAAATTATCTTAGGGCATATTTTTTTATTTTCCCAAATATACGGTTTATTAGTGAATAATGAAAAATACCAATTTTTTTGTAAAACAATCATTAAGTAATTTGAAATTAACATTATGATATTAAATTAATTTCAATGTAACATTAGTATTATTTGTTAAATAAAATAAAATTTATTATATTTTAATCCTCATTATACAAAATTTTTATATTTGATCATTTTTGGGATTCAAAACACAATTTTTTGAAAAAAAACATTTTCCAATACTTTTCAATGGTTTTATTTGTGGGTTCAGGGTGCAGCAGAAGTGTGAGATGGGTCCTACCCAACATTTCTATTCTCTATGATCGATTATTAGTCCAATATTTATAGAATGATAAATGTCACGATCTACAGAATTAAATAAATTAATATAGATAAGGGATAGAATGGTGGAACAAAATTGGGGACCATCACATATTATTTATAATAAATTAAAGTTATTAAAGAATTGCCTTTTTGGAATTATTTATTAATTGACATATCTAACAACTAATCCATGTTTTATTATCGTTTTGTTTTAGGAATCATGGTAGCTTCTATCTTGCGGTGATCCAATCATGATCTAAAAATCTCTGAACGTCACTATAGGAATCTCCAATTTCTAGAATGGCATATTCTAGCACTTGTGCCATCTACCAGTGATTTCCTCGAGAACATCTTCCAATGCATTCTCCTAGATATCTATTTAATTGAGAGTGATAGGTGTAAGAAGATCTATCTCCTTTTATGGGAGAATTCATATAGAAGGGAGCTCTCTAGGACTTGAGAGAATTCTACAAAACTATTGTACACAACCAAAACTAATGAACTGGATCATTGAGAAAATAATAGAATTGGATTTATATACCACTAAAGTTAAAATAATTTTTTTTTCATATGTTCCCTTTATTGTTTTTTTAATCCCAGTAGAAACACATGTTAAATTTTATTATTATTATTATTTCTCAACATGAAATTAACATGAGGATTAAATTAAATATTATTTAATCAAATAATATTAAAAAATATATTTCCCTCAGGTCTTTTAAACTCGGTCTGCCAGTCCTCCCATATATTTATCTTCCATTGAATAATTATTATTTATTTATTAAATAAATATTACCACATTATTATCCAATAAATAAATAAATATTATATTCAGTAAAAAGAATATGATTTTTTATTAAATATTCCACTTATAATATTTTCCCTCAAATAACTGGTGACAGAATATATGTGATCAACCATACATGAATAATTATTAAACCAGGTCTAGTAATAATATTTATTCATCTTGTTAAATAATAAATAATAATATATTATTTAACTGGGATCCTGGACACACTTAGATTGTGACCCTCTAGGCCTCTTTCTCAGTGGTATTAGGGGAAGATGCCTAAATTCCAACGTTATAATCTTGTAATACACCAATATATTAGAGAAAAATATGTTAATTTCATAATGACATAATACCTCATCCGAATCTTTACTATGTAATATAATTCCATTATCACTACATCTAAAATGAAGTAGGTTTCATGATGGTGCCATCAACCTATGTTCTTGATGTATCTTTCATTGACTTCCCAAAAATTGAACATAACAATAGACAACCATGGACATAGAACTATTTAGGATATATCATCTCCATCAAAGGGCGTGATAAATAAAGATCTATTAAATAACATAACGGAGAAATTTTTTCTTTCATTATTCATTAAGGAAATACTACTTGCAACACACCCAATATATCCAACCTCATAGAGAACGTCTTTCATCATAGTTTTCATTGATAAATCAAAGTATGTGACTCATAATAGTCATTTAGAATAATATTAATGTTTAAGGATAAATTAAGACATCCTCATATAGGAACATGCGGTGACACATTTAAATGTGGATTTTCTATTGGGGAGTCAAACGCTTATAATATCCTAATTGATATTACCGAGGGAGTACACCATGAGAAGATGCCTCAAAGTCCTATGATTCTCCAGCATAGATAGTATCTATCGTTTTTTGTCAAATGATATCATATAGATATAAAAAATATATTTATGAATAGTGTATTAGCACTTTTGGGTTCTCTTTGTAGTAGTGAACTATAATGACCTTTTAGTGTGACAACTACTTTTTGGACATTATCACAAACTATGTTAGGAATAAGAATAATCATTATGTGATAAGAAGTTTATTAATATTAAAAACTATGAATACAAGTTATCATTATAACACCCCAAGATTTCATAATGTGTTATTTCTTCAAAATAATTCAATAACTTTCACTACACGTAACACCAAGCTCATGCACACCATGACTTACCAAACAAGCCATTCAAAAGTGGTTATGAATAATATTAACTAAATTTTAAACTTTATATAATCCTTATAATTTTAGAATCCATATTATGAGTTTCTTAGACATAATGTAAGAACAAATTCAATTTTAGTATTGCACTTTTACCAACTTTTAATAGTGAACCCTTTGACTAAATGGGGATATAAAAAATTTAAAATGAAACATCCCAAGCTTCCACGGTACGCTATCGTGTGTTGTAAGCAACTTCGAGTTCTAACACACACCACAACCAATCAAACTAGCCATTATGAATAGTAATACCTACTTTTTGAAATTATATATATTTTATATTTCAAAATGGACTTAATTTTTGGATTCTGAATATCGAATTTAGCCTAGGGTGAAATTTTGGAACTTTTCGGATAACACTTATATTTTGATGAATAGTGAAAATTACTAAATTTTAATTACAAACAACTTTTTTAATCAAAATAATTAATTGTGATAAATTTTTAATTTGAGAGGTTTTAAAATATATTTAGAATATAGTTTTACCATTTAATACAATGTTGGTCATTGGACACAATTTTACAATTAAACCGGACATAAACAAGTGTCAATATTTTAATAGTTATTATCTCTTAAAACACGCTTTTTGTTTTAACAATGGGAATTAATTTTAAATTAATATCTGCCACTTCTATGTTTTGAATTTGGAAAAATGGATTCCATATTTGGAATCAGGATGTTCAAATTGTGTAAATAGGTAACTTTTATTTTTAGACATTTTGAATAATTACTGCGGTAAATATTTTATTTTCCATGGTTAAGGGTAAATCCAGTAAATAAGGGTTAAAATATAATATTATAATAATACTAAATTACCCTAAAACGTGTCCTAACCTTATTGGTTGATAAATGTTCGACCATAGGCATCTTTGGGTCGATTTTGGGACCCCATGGAGTCACTTGTAGGTGATAGGGACACTTAAATTTAATTAAGTTAAAATGAATACAAAAATGACACAAGCATATATATTTTAGAAAAACAATTTTTACATAGGGTTATATATGTTGGATTTTTGACAATAAATATTAATTAGAAATCTAAAACGATTTACCACATAAATATATTTTATTTATAATTTTTAGACATTAAATAATTTAATTTATTTATGACACAATGATGATGTAGTAATTACCATAATAGTGAAAAATTAAAATAATTGATATTATATATACACAAATAAATATAAATTGAGACTTTATATGAATTACACTAATTTTTTAAGTTACTATGACCTGTAAGGAATGATTTAATTAAATGTTTTCTAAGTAATCATTCTATTATGAGTTTCAAAAAAATCAACTATTGAATAGTGTCAAAATTGACAAAAAAGAGTTCTTAAAACAAATATTATATTATTAATTGATATTAAATTCT
Organism: Viscum album; assembly: GCA_963277665.1. NCBI lineage: Eukaryota > Viridiplantae > Streptophyta > Magnoliopsida > Santalales > Viscaceae > Viscum > Viscum album. The sequence continues at coordinate 1,682,647,770 of OY728135.1, forward strand.
TAAAAATCTAAGGTTCAGACAAGATACTTATATCATGATAGGTGTATTATTAATGGACCACTTGGGGGTCACTTGCATGAATATAGTAAGTTTATTAACCATATTATATAAAACTACAGAGAGACATTGTAAAAGTGAAACAAATTAACTAAGAGTTAATACATAAAGATAAGGTTAATATAATGACCCAAACCTGTCTAAATTCTATTGGTTGAGTTGTTTTCGACCCATCCCCACCTTAAAATTTAAATAATCAACTTTGGATCCATTAGAACCCGAATATGAATTTATTATAAATCAAAATTTCTATCTTTTCTAAAGGTGCCCCTCACCCCTCTTATAAAAGGGAACTCCTCCTTCTCATTACTTCACACCTTCAAAGCCTTTTGGTTTAGCCAAAATCTGCCCAAATACTCTCCCAACTTCCCTCACTACAACCTAGAGGCCTTAGTTTGATCATAAAGCCATCATAAGGATCCCTTTTGAACAAATCAAAATGAACAACCCGAAGAAGAGGAGGTTAACCTACCCCAACCAAGGAAAAGTACAATGTAAGGGGTTTTCATCTCACTCCTTATTCCCATGAGATTCATGCCATATTTCTACCATTACCTATTGTGTGGTTTATGTACTGCCCATAATTATATTCTTTGTGTAATAAACATTAATTTATATGTATTTACATATTCATTGTTTGATACCTCTTTCATGGGTTGTATGTTTCGTAAGTTACCACATTGGTAAGGGTTTATTTCGCAATCTCTTCATTATCCGAGGTTGTTTATATGTAATAATTTACTGGGATTTCTTTATCATCCACATCCATGTTTCTTAAAAATGTATTTAAATTTTTTTTACTATTTACTAGAATATGGTTTAAAGTCATTTATACCCTTGTTGACTTTTATAAGTGGTTTATAAAGGAATCTTTCAGCCATTTTCCAAACAAGGTCCTTTTTAACCTTTTTGACAAAAATTAAGGTAAGAATGTTCTTTTTAACTTATACGGAGGGTGTGGTTATTCTCCGCCGTTATTACACCTTTGAAGCTTCCTTCACAAGATTATAAATATATTTTCAAAATAAAGGTTTTCTCTATAATTATGCAACTTTTAAAATGATTTAAAAAAATATATCTTTCTCTCAAATAGTATTGATTTCATCTATGTCAACATCCTTTGATAAATTTTAAAATTGTTTCAAGTTGATTTATTTTGATACAAATCATCCATATTGTAATTAAGGTTTTGTGATATTTTTTACTATGGATGAGTTATTTTTATGCCATTAATGGTTTATGATTAATGTTTTGACATTTTGTATAATAAGAATGTTTATGTTATATTTCATCCTCTTCTTAAGATGAATGTGTTGGACTAGTATGTTCTGAACTGGGGACTGGTAAAAGTAAGCCCTTCGGGTTGGTGTCCGGTTATTAGAGGCACTCCGGGTTGGTGTCCGGTTATTAGAGTCACTCCGGGTTGGTGTCCGGTTATTAGAGGCCCTCCGGGATGGAGTCAGTTACAGAGGCTCTCCGGGTTGGGTTCCGGTTACAGTTATCTGTTAGGTCTTTGCACGAGGCCTCGACACAGAAATTAAAGGTCGGCATTATGCATTCCATCATTATAAAAGTGGTTATTAATATTGCATGTGATTATTCGATTAGTAGAATATCCATGTGAATAAGTAAATGGAATTATTTCATTTTAATTTTTCCATACTATGTTGAAGTTCAAGTTTAAAAGGCTTCTGTTTTAGTTATACATTGCCTAAAATGTTTATGCTTATTTTGGAAAGTTTCCGCTATATTGTTATCCTTACTGGGCATTTGAGCTCACCCCTTTTCTATGTTTTATTTTTCCCAGGATGTGAAGAAGTAAGTTATGAATGACCTGTAGGGATATTATGAGGGGATAATAGTGTGGACTATGGAGACATTATGTTGTTGTAGTAGTTTTTCACTTTATGATGTAATGTAAAACTTATGAATATATCTAGTTCTTCCAAGGCAACTAAACCAATCTGTCTTTCGAGATTTGATCTTTCTTTTGATCATGCCAATGTTATGTAATAATGCACCGACTCTTGGTAACTGGGGTCAGGGCATTACAGTTGGTATCTGAGGAATTTTAGTACAAACCTTGGAAGCTAGATTTAGATAAACTCAGATTATAGCACATAGACCTAATATGGACTTTGAGAATTAGTATAAAAGAACATCCTAGAATTTTGGTATTGTATAGATTTTGTGAGTTTTCCGAGAAATACATCCCTGTCTGGATACGAGAAGGTAGAGGCGGCTCTGGAACAAATGTACGTAGAGGTAAAACCCGAAAACACCACTTTGATCTAGACTCGAACGAGAACTGGTGCACGAAAAGGGGCATTGCTGCACTCTTGGTTACGACACTCTCGGGGGATATGATTAGGATAATTATCATTTTCATTACAAACTATTATGAAGGGTTAATGAGTATATACTTCCTAAAAGGAGACATTTTTATGATTATGGATTATATCCATAAACTATTTAATTTATGTTATGTGTTTTACAAGTTTGGGATTAGGTATTGTTATTCATAAACTAATCTAGTGTATGTCATTGTTTAGAAATGGCGCCCAGTAGAAGGAATGAGAACTCCAGCAATGCACATGATCCAAAGAGAAATAAGGATAATATCTTTCATGGTCCTAAGCCAGAATTTATAAGAGAAATAGTCACCCATGTATTATCATCATATGAAGAAATAATATCATGTGTTGATAAGATAAGTAAAGAGTTTACTGAGTCCTATGGCTTTGAAGGGAAGCAAGAGAAGAAAAGGATGGAAGAGGGAAATATGGATAAAGGGAGGAGGGAAAAGAAGAATTTACCCATATGTGATAACTGTGGGAATAAACACCCTAGAACTTTCCTGAAAGGAATCAGAGTTTGTTATAAGTGTGGAGGAAAAGGGCACAAAGTACGTGACTACAAGGGTAAGAAAATGGTTTCAAATGTACAATGCTTCATTTGCAAGGAGTTTGGACACTATGCGAACCTATGTCTCAGTCATCAGACTATGCCGCAAATGATGCTATTGGATAATAATAAAGTTATGATACTACCACAGATGAAGAGGAATGATTAGAGTTCTTATGTTGATTATGTCATTTGAGTGTTGTATCAACAATGTACATGTTATAATAATTATGGAGTATATAAGGATTGTACTGCAGTACTATTTCATTATGGACTTGAGATTGTGTGGAATAATGAAAATTGACTCATTAACAGGTTAAATTTTTGGAAAATATATGGTTGAGAGAAAGATAAACCATAATATGGTTCTGATACTGAGGTAGTGATTTTTGAATAATACATGATTGTTTTGGATACATTATATTGGATATTCTTGACTACCTTGAAACTGATTAATTATTTTTATATTCCATCATTTTTGGGATTTACAACATTTTTGGATTGAAGGAGTATATCTATTATTCTATGATGAATAAGGGATCATGAATGTAATCAATAAGGTTTTATGATAATTCAAGATGTTGCAGTGTTCTAAAAGAATACATGATGAAGGTGATCACATGTTATTACGCGAAAAAAAAAGGATCTTCATTGTGTTTACCATCCTTATAAATTTTGGACTGAATTATTTTGGATAGTTCTAGTTTGGATTATTTTGGATTGCCATAAAAGGACAACCGAGAGGTCGGGCGGCAACCCGTCACGTCCGGCAAGGCCGCGAGACTTGATCCCACAACCGAAGGGCGACAAGGGTGTATCAGCTACCACTAACCCATGTGATGTCCGGGATTAAATGATGTAGTTTTTTTTAAAAGATCTGGTAGATGAATTATAAATTCGTTTTTTTGGAACCCTATATGAATAGGATAAATAGAATATTTTTTTACGTTCTATTATCTTTTAGTGTGAAAGATGAGTTTGTTGTAGAAATTAGTTAAAGGATGGAACTCTACATGACAAGAATATATTTTTCTTCTTCTCTTATTCTATGAAGAAATTAATTATTATACTTTATTTAAGGAATCCTAAAACCAGAAATGTGTTATCCTAATAACCTATGTTTTTTTGAATCGATGGTATTTAAAATCATCATAGATTGATTAATTTAAGGACCTCAATTTTACACATATTTGTGATTGATGACCTCAATCACTACCTATAAATATTTACGTTTTTCCTCTAATTATATGTCTCTAATTTCCACCAATGTTCTCCTAATAGAGATCATAATTTGGTGATGACCCTTTTATTTCTCTTTTCCTCAAATTAAGACTAAATTTTAGTAACCCAATTTCCTATGTGGGTTTTCCCACAAAGATATTTTCTATTTTCAACCTTTTATTTTTGAAGAAAAATTTCAAATTGCGAGGACGCAATTTATTGAAGGAGGGGAGAATGTAACACCCCAAGAGTTCATAGTGTGTTATTTCTTCAAAATAATTCAATAACTTGCACTACACGCAACACCAAGTTCAAGCGCACCATGACTTACCAAACAAGCCGTTCAAAAGAAGTTATGAATAGTATTAACTAAATTTTAAACTTTATATAATACTTATAATTTTAGAATACATATTATGAGTTTCTTAGACATAATGTAAGAACAAATTCATTTTCAGTATTGCAATTTTACCAAATTTTAATAGTGAACCCTTTGACTAAATGGGGGAATCAAAAATATAAAATGAAACTTCTCAAGCTTCAACGGTACGCTATCGTGTGTTGTACGCAACTTTGAGTTCTAACACACACCACAACCAATCAAACTAGCCGTTATGAATAGTAATACCTACTTTTTGAAAATATATATATTTTATATTTCAAAATGGACTTCATTTTTGGATTCGTAATATCGAATTTAGCCTAGGGTTAAATTTTGGAACTTTTCGGATAACACTTATATTTTTGATGAATAGTGATAATTTCTAAATTTTAATTAAAAACAACTTTTTTTATCAAAATAATTAATAGTGATAAATTATGAATTTGAGAGGTTTTAAAGTATATTTAGAATATATTTTTACCATTTAATATAATTTTGGTCATTAGAAATAAGTTTACAATTAAACCGGACATAAACAAGTGTCAATCTTTTGATAGTTATTATCTCTTAAAAACACTCTTTTTGTTTTAACAACGGGAACTAATTTTAAATTAATTTCTGCCACTTCTGTGTTTAGAATTTGGAAAAATGGATTCCATATTTGGAATCAGGATGTTCAAATTGTGTAAATAGGTAACTTTTATTTTTAGACATTTTGAATAATTACTGCGGTAAATATTTTGTTTACCATGGTTAAGGGTAAATCCGGTAAATAAGGGTTAAAAAATAATATTTTAATAATACTAAATTACTCTAAAACGTGTACTAACCTTATTGGTTGATAAATGTTCGACCATAGGCATCTTTGGGTCGATTTGGGGACCCCATGGAGCCACTTGTAGGTGATAGGGACAGTTAATTTTAATTAAGTTAAAATGAATACAAAAATGACACAAGCATATATCTTTTAGAAAAACTATTTTTACGTAGGGTTATATATGTTGGCTTTTCGACTATAAATATTCATTAGAAAGGTAAAAAAATTTCCTACATAATGATATTTTATTTATAATTTTTAGAAATTATATAATTTACTTTATTTATGACACAATGATGATGAAGTAATTACTATAATAGTAAAAAATTAAAATAATTGATATTATAAATACACAAATAAATATAATTTGAGACTTTATATGAATTACACTAATTTTATATGTTAATATGAACTGTTAGGAATTATTTAATTAAATATTTTAGAAGTAATCATTCTGTTATGAGTTTCACAAAAATCAACTATTGAATAGTGTCAAAATTGACATTAAAGAGTTTTTAAAACAAATATTATATTACTAATTGATATTAAATTCCTAAAAATCTAAGGTTCAGCCAAGAGTCATTGTAAAAGTGAAACAAATTAACTTAGAGTTAATACATAAAGATAAGGTTAATATAATGACAAAAACCTATCTAAATTCTATTGGTTGAGTTGTTTTTGACCCATACCCACCTTAAAATTTAAATAATCAACTTTGGAGCCATTAGAAACCGAATATGAATTTATTATAAATTAATATTTCTATCTTTTCTAAAGGTTCCCCTCACCCCTCTTATAAAAAGGCACTCCTCCTTCTCATTTCTTCACACCTTCAAAGCCTTTTGGTTCAACAAAACTCTGCCCAAATACTCTCCCAACTTCTCTCACTACACCCTAGAGGCTTTAGTTTGATCAGAAAGCCATCCTAAGGATCCATTTTGATCAAATCAAAATTAATAACCCGAAGAAGAGGAGGTTAACCTACCCCAACCAAGGAAAAGTGCAAGGTAAGGGGTTTTCATCTCACTCATTATTCCCGTGAGATTCATGCCATATTGCCACCATTACCTTTTCTGTGGTGTATGTACTGCCCATAATTATATTCTTTGTGTAATACACTTTAATTTATGTGTATTTACATATTCATTGTATGATACCACTTTCATGGGTTGTATGTTTCGTAAGTTACCAAATTGGTAAGGGTTTATTTCGCAATCTCTTCATTATCCGAGGTTGTTTATACGTAATAATCTACTGAGATTTCTTTATCATCCACATCCATGATTCTTAAAAATGTATTTCAAAACATTTTTACTATTTACTAGAATATGGGTTAAAGTCATTTATACCCTTGTTGACTTTTATAAGTGGTTTATAAAGGAATCTTTCCGTCATTTTCCAAACAAGGTCCCTTTTATCCTTTTTGACAAAATTAAGGTAAGAATGTTTTTTTAACTTATATGGCGGGTGTGGTTATTCTCCGCCGTTATTACACCTTTGAATCTTCCTTCACAAGCTTATAAAGATATTTTCAAAATAAAGGTTTTATCTATAATTATGCGACTTTTAAAATGATTTAAAAAAAAGAGATATTTCTCTCAAATAGTATTGATTACATCTATGTCAACATACTTTGATAAATTTTAAACTTGTTTCAAGTTGATTTATTATGATACAAATCATCCATATTGTAATTAAAGTTTTGTGATATTTTTTTACTATGGATGAGTTATTTTTATTCCATTAATGGTTTATGATTAAAGTTTTGACATTTTGTATAATACGAATGTTTATGTCATATTTCATCCTCTTCTTAAGATGAATGTGTTGGACTAGTATGTTCCCGGTTGGGGACCGGTAAAAGTAAGCCCTCCGGGTTGGTGTCCGGTTATTAGAGGCACTCTGGGTTGGTGTCCGGTTATTAGAGGCACTCCGGGTTGGTGTCCGGTTATTAGAGGCACTCTGGGATGGAGTCCGGTTACAGAGGCTCTTCGGGTAGGGTTCCGGTTACAGTTATCCCTTAGGTCTTGGCACGAGTGCTCGACACATAAATTAAAGGTCAGCATTATGCATTCCATCATTATGAAAGTGGTTATTGATATTTCATGTGATTATTTGATTAGTATAATATCCATTTGAACAAGTAAATGGCATTATTTCATTTAACTTTTTCCATACTGTATTGAAGTTAAAGTTTAAAAGGCTTTTTTTAGTTATACATTGCCTTAAATGTTTATGCTTATTTTAGAAAGTTTCATATATACTGTTATCCTTACTGGGCATTTGAGCTCACCCATTTTCTATGTTTTATTTTTCCCAGGATGTGAAGAAGTAAGTTATGAATGACATGCAAGGATATTATGAGGGGATAATAGTGTGGACTATGGAGACATTATGTTTTTATAGTATTTTTTCACTTTATGATGTAATGTAAAACTTATGAATATATCTAGTGCTTCTAAGGCTACTAAACCAATCGGTCTTTCAAGATTTGGATTTTCTTGTTATCATGCCAATGTTATGTAATAATGCACTGACTCTAGGTAACTGGGGTCGGGGCGTTACAATCATAAAGTACACAGAGGTTGGATCTAGGTTCCCATCCCTAATAGACTGGCACACGCACTAGAGAAAACTGTTAATAACCTTCATTTCTCCAGCTCTCACATGATACTCATGCTTATATAGAGATATGCCTTTATTCAACATGTCTGCCACATTACCTTTCTTGGGTAATATTGCCACTATAACATCACTTCATTCATAAAAAAACTCAAGAAGTTATACTTTAAGAGTATTTTCTGTGTCCATTGGTGTGACATTGGTTCTTTTGTAAGATCCACTGCTGTAGTGTTATCACTACAAAATGTGAAATGGAAATTACTACTATGTACCACATAAAGCTCTTGGAAAAAGTTTTGAATCCAAACAGCTTCCATTCCTATATCATAATATTCTATATACTTTGAATCCAATATAGTATCAGAAAAAACTAGCTACTTTGAACTTTTATAGCTCACAGCTCCTCTATTGAGATTAGAAAGCATATCATGACTATTAATTCTGGTAGTTGTGAATTTTTTTAAAACTTTCTTCAGTATAACCATTGATGTACAGATCCTCATATCTGAGATACACTAGAAACATATCCTTTGTTCTTATCAGATACATAAGGACATCCATAACATAATCCCAATGTTATTCTTTGTGATATTCATGATATCTTCCTTCAATTATTAGTGCATCAGAAAAATAAATTATAGTACATAACATGGAATAAATGATTTATCTAATCACTGAGGCATATGTGATATTACTCATTATCATTTTATAATATTGTGTATGGGGAAAAATTTTCTTAAAAAAATGTAAACTGTGTAAAGCTAGAAAAAATCCCTTCTTGGATTTTACTATAAGAAATATCTTCATTATCTAGTCAATATATGTTCTTTAAATTATTCCAAGCTTCCTCTTTGATCTATCATTGATGATCTTGATCACTAGATTATATTATTCTTCACCTAAGCCCTTTATGAAGAATATTTTAAACCATCCCTTAATAGACTGTAAGACTGGTATGTCATTTACAATAAGTAATATGTCATCAACGTATACTACTTGGATAATCAATGAATTATAACTAAACCACTTGTAAACACAGAAATCACATTCATTATCAATGAAACTAAATTATTTTATAGCTTTATAGAATTAAATTTTTTATGACCTAGTTGATAACATAACTACATAAATAGATCTTTAAAACATAAAAATCATAATGGCATCACATGGAGTCACAAAACCTTCTGGTTATGTCATATAGACATGTTCTTAAAGGATCCCATTACGGAATAAAATTTTGAAATCCATCTTCCAAATCATATAGTCATTGTAATATTCTATTACAAGTAGAATTGTTATGGATTTAAACATGGAAACTGGTGAAAATGTTTCATCATAATCAATTCTTTGACGATTTTTAAATACATTAGGTACAAGCCTTACATTATAGGAATTTACCTTACCTTCCATGTTCAGTTTCCTCTTGAATATTAATTTTAATCGAATAGGCTTTACATAATTTAGTGCATCAACCAAAACACAGACTTGGTTTTGATTCATGGAAGCCATTTCATAATTCATGGATTCTTGATATCTTATAGATTATGATATATCTACTCCCCCTATATAGGAGTTAGGTTCATCATTTTCAACTAATAATGGGCCACCATCATCGGTGACTAGAGAAAAATATCTCTTTGGTTCTCTAACCTATCTTCTGGTCCTATGCAATACATGTATTATAGGTACAACTTCTTCCACGTGGACCTGTGAAAAATCTTCCTATGAAAACACTTGTGTATCTTGAGAATAAAATTCATTGAAGGAAATCATTCTGCCACTATACATTTTTAGGAATTTCACCCTCTTAAGAAATACAACTTGTCTAGAGATAATAACATTCTTATCTGAGGGTTCATATATATAGTATCCCTTTGTTTCCATGGGATACTCTATAAATATACACTTTTTACATTAGGGTTATAATTTTTTTCTTGATAATGCCTTAAAAAATTCCTTGATACCCCATACATGTTTATGGGATAAAACAGGTTTCATTACACGTCATAACTTGAAGGGAATTCATTTTACTACTTTAGTTGAAATTCATTTAATTGTGTATGGCGTAGTTTTTAATGCATATCACTAAAAGGATAATAGAAGATCTTCATGACTCATCATCAACTATACCATTTCTAAAAAGATATAGTCCATCCTTTTAATAACACCATTACACTATGGTTTATAATGTGGTGTGTGTTGATATAGAGTCCCAAACTTCCATAAATGGTCCATGAAATCTTGGTTATAATATCACCACCTAGATCTGATTGAAGCTTCTTTATCTATATTACACCTTTATTATCTACTTAATTATTGAATTCCTTGAATTTTTAAAAGGAATCAGACTTATACATCACTACGTAGACATATCCATATCTACTGAAGTCACGAGTAAAAGTAATGAAGTAAGAATATCCACCTATATATTCTACTAGAAACAGTCAACACGCATGAGTATGCACCAATCCTAGAAGCATTGTGACCTTTTCACCATATTTCCCAAATTAATGTTTGTTCATTTGTCCTTACAAGCATTCCTGACATTTTTTTAGGGGTTTTAGCTTTAACAATTCTAAATAGACATCTTGATAGATATTTATCAAAAGATTATTGTTTATATAACCAAGATGTGGATTCCAAAACTAGTGGTTATATGATTCTTGTAAATCGGATTCTTTATAAATTTACAATACTTTGATTTCAAAATTTAATACATGAAATCCATGATTTAAATTTTCCATACCAAAGCATATATTTTCCTTATAAAAGAAAGAAATTTTATTTCCAAACATGAAAATAATCCCATCTATATCAAAAAATGATATAGAGATTATGTTATTGGTAACCGTAGGTAAAGAATAAAAATATTTTAAAACCAAAATTATTTTTGATAGAAATGAAATGTGATTGTCACCAATGGCTAGGGAATATATCCTCACTTAAGTAGTATCTCTTAAATACACCTCTCCTCTATAAATATTTCAAAATCTTCATGGTTCCTACATTTCAATACAGATGTGATCCCCATAAGATGTTTCTAATACCCAAAATGTATATATTGAAGAATTACATTCAATAATGAATGATCATTTATCTTACCCTTACATCAGGGTGTGGTTCCTCTTCTAGTGTCCTGACTTTCCACATGAAAAACATATTTCTATATTTTATTTTCCCTACATTTATATCTTCATCTTCTTCTTCTAAGGATGTTGATTATGAGCTTTAGAATTTTTATGATTCATGGGCCCATTTTCCATATTCTTATTTTCCTGTTCATTATAAGGCTCTTGGGCTTATCATGCCCCATGTCCTTCTCCACTTGGATAATTAAATTAATCCATTCTAAAATACTCTTATCATCATTTCTCATACTACAATTAACAATAATACTAGAGAAAGTCTTGGGTAGTGTTCAAAGTATGATATCGATATAAAAAACATCACTGAATTTAAAACCTAAGACTTATAAGAATTTTATATAGATAATAAGGGCATGGTCTCTTCCACTCTCTCCCTCAGGAGTATGTGCAACACGCTCCATAAGGCATTGAAATTTCATTCCACCATTGTGGGTTCCACTGCCTGGGCTCCATCGTTCCACGCATTCTCGTCTTTCTTTGAACCTAGTTCTTCCTCCCTTCCCCCTCTGGCGTCCCCCTCGTCCTTCGATGCGGGCCAATGGGACTTAGTGGCCCCTCCCAAATCGAGATCACCTCATCCCCAGGCTGGCCCTCCTTTGCCTTTGGGCCTGATTCTATCTTTGGCCCCATCTCTTTCCTTTAGGTAAGCTCTCTACAGTGCACCTAAATCTATTCCTTATAGATTCACAGTCATCCCTGTGGACCAGGCACAATTGTCCCGTGAGGATAACCAGATCTGCCTGGATGTGCCTCTGGAGTCCTATGAAAATGTTGTGGGGTGCTTGAAATGGAATCCAATGGTGCATTTCGGATCCTCTAAGATACATGTCGCGGTCTTCCAGCTCTTCATGAATTCTTGGGGCCTCTATATCCCGGGTTATATTTCCCTAGTCAATAGGCTTTCCTTATTCCTTATCTTTGCTTCTGAAGACAATTTCATCTGGGCGTGGTGTCTGGCTCCCCGATATGTTGGTCGCTGGAGGTTCAGCTTATCTATATGGTCCTTGGACGTCCACGGGGGAAAATAATGCTTGGTTTCAGTGACTTGGATCATCCTCCATGGGATTCTTCTCATGTTCCAAAGCAAAGGCCTCCCCAAGTTGATCAGGGACACCTTAGGAAAGTTTCTATGCTCAGATGTCCAGACCAGGAATTGCGCAGATACTTTGGCGGCCCGCTTTTTCATGGAAATGAACCTCTCTCTTTCTGTTCCATAGAAGCTCTCTCTCAGGGTGAAGGATTCATTACTCTAGGACCATGACATATCCTACCCATGTTTCCTAGATGATGATCTCATTTCCTCCTTCAGGTGCATTCAATATAGGTGTGTCGGCGTAGTGGGAAGGGCGGGCGGAGGGGTAACACCCTGCCATCTGGGGCTCGTGATCTTGTACCTTTCCATATTGGCGGGGACCCCCCTCGTACAAAAATGGTGGAGGATTAGACTCATGAAGATGCTCACCTGTCCCCTAATACTACTCCCACCCCTGGGGAAATCATGGACTCAGGGTCGGATAATATCATGGTATTCTATCGAAAGATCATGCTATTTTTGCAGCAATGGGGGCCTGAGGCTCTCTTTGGTAATGGTTTCCCTCTTCTTCTCAATGTATTCATTCCTCCCGGGATTCGAGGTAGGAACTTTAATCATTTTTTACTTCATTGGCCCTACGTCCTCATGGAACTGCCCCCTATCGACCCCTTCCCACACTACAGTGTGTTGGGGGTGAGGTATAATATCTTATAGTGATCACTTCTCCTAAGGGTGTCCCACTAGAAGAGGGGAAGTTATCTCTTCCTCCAGTAGGCCATATTTTGGATCTGGGAGAATATAAAAATTTTCCTTGGGAAGGTGGGCTAGGTGATTTACTCAACCTGTGATGGTAGGTGCATCACCCAACATACTTCAGTCTGAGGATAAGGGTGCTTGAACAAGATCTAGGACAAGGGAACTAAATTCGAAGGCTTCCGACCATTTTGTGAAGGATTTGAGTTCTGGAGCTACTACCAGAACACTCAAGTTTCAATTATTCCAATATTTATCTAGAATTCTCATGGCTTGGGAACTCAGATCAAAACTAACTTTGTTTCTTTAGAGGTTATTAAACACAAGATTTCTCTAGTTGGCATCCTTGAACATAAACAGAAGTCAAAAAAGACAAGAGAGTTTTCCCTGAAAATTAAAATGCATGGTTTCTTGAATGTAGATCCACAAAAACCATATATGGATCTTTTGGAATAGGAATTTCAAGGTGGAACAGGTCCATGTGGGAGAGATGTTAATAAAATTGAAAGTTATTCGATACTCCCATACCTTTTTCTCCTCTTTTATCTATGGAATATGTGACCCTAATCAGAGGTAGTGCCTATGGAATGACCTTAACTCCTTTGATCCTAGTGATGAAGCATGGATTTTTGGGGGAGAGTTTAATGTGATCATGGATCTTGAAGAGAGGAATGGTCGAGGTCCATTCAGTAGGAGAACCATCCTTGTGTTTTCTCAATTTATGGCTGGTAAGGGACTCATGGACCTCAGATTCTCAAGGGATATATTTACGTGGTGCAATAATCAGTGGGGATCTAACCATTCATAGAGATTATTGTACATGTTCTTGGCTAGTTGGAATATTATCTCCATGTACAGTGGAACCAATGTGGTCCCTCTTGTGTGAGGCATTTCAGATCAATCTCCCTTACTAATCATGCTATCTTCCAGTAACGATATCCTTGAGTTCTTCAGATACTATCCACATTTGGGTAATGAGCCATATTTACATGTCATGGTTCGAGACAGTTGGGTGGATCCTACCCAGGGGATTATGTGTGTTGCCTTACATAATAAGTTGAGGCGGCTGAAGACAAGGCTCTAGGTGTGGTCGAGGGATCTTCCTCTCCAGGGAAAGGATGGGATGGAAATTTTGAAGGAAGTTGACCGCCTCAAGAAATTCCTTGAGGAAGGGTGGAACGAGTAGGTTTTCTCGGACCTTATTAGCAATAAAGGGCTTCTGGTGTACATGTTGCTGAAACAAGAGCGCATTTTATGAGAGAATGCGGGAATCAAGTAGATCAAGGAGTGGGATAGAAACAAAGCTCACATCCATGCCTACATTTAGGAGAGGAAAAGGTTAGAACCCTTGAACATCTTGTTGTTGGATTTTTCCTTTACTGATGATAGAGACATTGTGGGGAAGATGGACAATAAGAGCTTAAGGGATCTGCTGGCGGGACCTAACGTCCAGTGGCCTACGTGGTACTTGGGTATCAACTGGGACCCTTTCGATGCCATCTCACAAGTGGTTACAGACCAGGATAATGAAGGTCTAGGGGACCTCCCTCTAGATAAGGATATCTTTGATTCCATGTCTATGCTTAATATGGATAGCGCGGTGGGCCCGGATAGCTTCCCCGCTTCTTTTTACACAGCATCGTGGGATGTGGTCAAGAGTGATATGATCACCGTTGTTCAAGACTTATTCTGGGGAGGGCCTCTACCACATGTCACTTGTGCTACAATAGTTTTTTTCATTCCTATGTCTAATAACCCCGCCTGGATCCATTAGTTTTGTCCTGTGAGAATGTGAAAAGTATCATATAATATTCTCTCCAAGGTCATTAACTCTCATCTCGTAGATCTACTTCTATAGTGGGTCTCATTGAATCAGTAAGGTTTTTTGAAAGGGAGAGGCATCCAGGGAGTGATAGCTGTGGGACTGAAAATGATTACTGACATTAACCACAAATCCCATGGGTCCAACATAGCCATCAAACATGACATGAGAATGGAGTGTGATCGGGTGGAATGGGGTTTCATCAATAGAGAGTTGGCAGGTATGGGTCTCTCTTCTTGGAATAATGACATACTCTTTCACTGTTTTAGCTCATCATGGTTGGAAATATCATTCTTGGGGAAGACCATTGGCTTCTTCAAAACAACATGGGGCCTCCATCAAGGGGACCCCATATCCCTGAGCCTGTTTTTTTTGGCCCAGGACATGCTCAACCATTTTTTTTCAGTGCAGCCCGGGCAGTGGTCACTTGATTCCTTTTTTTTCGCTGATCGAACTTACCCTTAGTGTCTCAAATAATGTTTTTAGATGACACTATTATTTTCATGAAGGAATCAAGAATATCCCTAAGGTGTTTGAACAGGTTTCTGTAGGATTATTGTCTTTGAGAGGATAGAGCATTAATAGAGGAAAGAGTTATATTTTATTACCCTACAAATTCCCTCCCATCTGGGTTTCGACGGTAGGGAAGATTCTGGATATGAAAAGAGGATCATTTCCCATGAAATACCTTTGAGCTCCCCTATTGTCTAGAAGTACTCGTATCAATTATTTCAATCCCCTTTTCAATGGGATCATAGATCAGGTTCTCAATTGGAAGAAAAACCTTATGTCATTTGGAGGTAGAATTACTCTCTTCAACAGTGTTTTTCTCACCACCCTGGTTCACACACTCTCATCCTTAAAGGTATTGAAGGGATTTCTCAAATTCATTGACAAGATCTTGGAAATTTTATTTGGGACCCCAAGGGTGAGGGGAAATTTAATTGGGTCACTTGGAGTAGGATAACGCGACCTACTTATGATGGAGGTATCAACGTCCGTAACCTCAAGGTTACCCTCTATGGCATGCATGAAAAAAATTAAAGGGGGTTTTGGAACAATGTACCTTGTGGGGGTGAACCATGCAGAAGATTCCTCGAGGGGATTATTTTTCCACTTCTGTCCATTTCATATCCCATCTGGACTGAGCTTGGCCCCATCATGTATAATCTTCAGAGGCATGCTCACTGGATCATTGGGCATAGAGAAATCCTGTTTTGGCACCAAAACTAGAGTGGCACGATCATTGGGTTCCCGGTATGTCTATTCACAAAGATCACTTTCCATGAAGCTAGCCAGCACTTGGATATTATTAGGGTCATTCTGAGTAGGGAACAACAAGAGTTTTTTCATCAAGTTGTCATCTAATCCAGATAGGTGTGGTTTCACCCCTTCACCCTCTAGAGTTTTAACTACTAAGGATTACCATAGACTATCAGATAATAGGGCCCAACTGATGGATTGATGGAGATCCTTTAAACCAAGGGTATCCCCACCAAAAACTAGTTCCTCGCTTAGAGAATAAGGAACATGGATCTTCCAATGGATGAAAACATCATGTGGTGTGGTATTCACATGGATACCAGATGCGTGTGTTGTTGGAGACAAGAAGAGGAGAACTCTGGCCACTTTTTCTTTGAGATTGACTTGGCACCTGAGATGTGGGGGTACTTTGGTGAATTCTAGGGCTTTTCATTATATTCAATGGAAGATGAACCATTATTGGTTCACTGGTATCACAGTTCAAGGAATGGTGGCACAGAGCGCTGGGCTCACTTGGTGATATTGCATGCTGGTTGTTGGAGTATACGGTATGTGAGGAATAAGAGGATTTATGAGGGGGGTGCAATCCTCAGGTTGAGAGATAATTACTAGGACCATTATCCTAACTATCGGCTTGATTAGGGAACTAAGAAACTAGAGTAATTCTCCATCTATCTGGCTATTTTTCATAGGGAACTTTTTACCTCAGGAGGGTGGTGGTTCATCTTTAGGCAACTGGATATGTTGGGATCCTCCGTCGAGGGGTATGACACTCAAAACTGATGGATCTTTCATATCATAGGTATATTCATGGAGGTATGGTAGTCTATGAAAATGCAGGGTCGGTGTACTTGGCCTTCTCCATTCGACTGGTCTAGGGAGCATCCCTTCAAGTGGAGACCATGGCCATGCATGCGGGCCTTAGTATTTGTAGCCAGCCGGGCCTCCATATTAATGAGGTGGAAATAGACTCAATGTTGTCTCATAATGATCTTAAAGGCATGGGGTGACCCCTTGGTCTGTTTCTTATGAAATTAGGTATTGTCATGGTATCATTGGATCTAATGTTATAGTTCTTCATACATGGAGGGAGGGAAACAAAGCCACGAACTACTTGGCATCAGTTAACCTTCCAGGACTGGACTGGTTATTTTTCACAACCCAGATAACCTGGAACTATTGGGGGTTAACATTATTTTGGGGGATGACCTTGGACTTCATTTCTTTCACCCCCTTAGTTGTTGTGCCTTTTGGCCTTGGGTTTCCCTTTGGGACTTGTTTTTACAGCTCATTTTTTAATAGAAATTTACTCTTCCAGGTCAATGGATAATAAGCTTGACTACAAGATGCCCAACTAGAACAAACTCCACAAACATATTTGTAAAATGTGTTATACATATCATAACACTATTGTCTTGACGTATATTGATAGAGATCATGAGGGTGAGACATAATGATATACCCATCGATTTTCTCGTGTTGGTTAAAAAGAACTTTGAACATGAACACTAGCATGAAACTTTAAAAATATATAGAATCATTTAAATGATTCTCATAGAGTTTTACTCTTCATCACAAGCCTCATTTCATGGAACTTTAGGAAAAATTTATTCCAGCACATATAATTTCATATCATGGAGAAGGATGACACATAGGTGCCTTTTCCATGCCTCAAAATTTGTGCTGGTGAGAAGGTTCACCTTCTCAAGTATGGATCATAAGGTTATGTTTGATGTAATTTTAATTTTGTTTCTAAAAATAATATGAGAATAATTTTAGTACATTATGTAATAAAATTAATACAAACAAACAAATATTATATTTATTAGTCTCCTGTTATTTTATAGAAACCATGTATCCCTCACAATTGGCATCATAATATCCTCATACTTTGGAATTATAGTTTCATGGATCCATATTCCCACTCTCATCACCCCATAATTGGTTGGTAAAGAAACATGAATGGTTTTAGGTAGTAATTTCAAATTAAAAATATATTAACTCATAGTTCCTTGATCTATTTAGTGGAATCCCAGATCCCAAAATCCATAAATTGATTTTCCTCAACCCTTGTATCTCAGGGACAACAAGCCAAACATTGGTAGTCAACCCTTGATGTGAACTTAGTTAAATCAATTAAAAACATCAAGTTATAATTACTCGATAATTGAAATCACCCAACTTTTGTTGGCCATAAACTTTGAATTATGGTTCTATTTTAAATTAGGCAATGGACGGTTATACCAAATTAATATATATTAACAAGGGATATTATCCTTTCATGTGAAAATTAAAAATTATTGACTTTATCACATGCTTACTAATATTATGTATATTTTCATAAGTGATTAACCATGTATTAGATAATATTTACCCAAAATCAAATTTATTTTTGTTCTAACTTGCATGATCAATATTTTTATTAATTTATGTGATCACAAAAAAACATCCATAATGAAATAACATTTCCACTTGATAGAAATAAAATAATAATTTTCTATGATCTTGATCTTTTACTAATTATTAGTGTATCTAGCAGTTGATAAACTAACTATTGTCCTAGGGAAAAACATCTTGAACCAATTAAGGTTTCTATTACATCATTCCACCTGTCCACCTATGTATATCTCTTGGATTGATTTCACATCATACACAAACAAGAACTCCCTCCACTTGCTTGGGAGATCTATCCATTAAATAAGATTTTACGCCCACATAGTTGATGGAAACAAGAGATTTATATAATAGAACCCATGGGAATGAAATACCTTACATAATAATAGGGGGAGGCATGTAGCCTAGTAAATTAAAAAAATGAAACTATTATTCGGAAAATTTTAGGTCTATTCTCATGATAATTTTCATGCATGCATGAAATTACACATCTAATAGAACTAGCATTAATTTCGTAATCATTATTATTTACGATAAATATTTCTTGAAACAAAATATTATCTTTAATTAATAAATAATTTTATCTTAATTATAATCTAAATTTCATTAAGATTCTCATCCATCATAATTTGAAGAAAATTTAATAATTTTATTTGAAATTGAATGTGTGCATTAAATATAATTTGGAGGCAACATAGTGAATACCCAAATGAATCCACCAACATGTATTATACTATTATATAGTTTCAATTTTGTGACATATAGAATACACGAAATATTATATACTTTTATGAATTGTACTGTCAACTTAATGATTACATGAATTTGAAAATTTTTCATTCAAGTCATATAATTCAATGCAAGAAGAGTAACAACTATAATACAACTGATACATGATATTTATATTTGAACACTATGTAGATATTAATTTATACACTTATATATATATATATTTAAAACTCATCAAATGGTGTGTCCTATCATCTTAATGACCACACACTTGAACATGTCTCATGGTTTACATGGTATAATAAATAAATTTTAAATTAGCATAATTTTGTATAAGTGCATGAAGTATACAAGAGATCTACCCGACGTGTTTATCTCTCACTATATATTTGAGGTACACACATAGGGACTTCCTCCTCCAGTGGCCTGAAGGCCTTCGTTTTTTTATTGATTTTGATAATCCACCATTCAAGGGGTGAGATAGAACCCTTACAAGGCCCATGTGTGTAAGTATTACATGGCTCATAGGCTATATAGTAGTTCATTGCTCGTAGGCTTGAAACATTACATACAACCCAGAATAACTACTTGGAACTGATCCTCCCCATTATCTTCATCATGAAATAATATATCCACCTTTGCATGGTTTTTCGGCTAAGCTTTCCCGTGCATGCACATGCTTGTTCCAATGGAAGGTGTCATACCCTCTCATTCTTGTAATCTGTTTAAATTATACTATATTGAAAGATCCTTGCTCCTCCTCCTTCTGAATATTGTTCCTTCTAGGTTGTCTTGTTCCCATCTGAACTTAAGGTGGACCAAAGGCCTTGAGGTGGCCCGAAGGCCTTACTGACCCGAATTCCTTGGTGGCCTGAAGGCCTTAAAGGACTCGAGGACCAAATCGGTGGCCCAAAGGCCCATACATAGGGACTTGATGTGTAAATTGTACCTTAGAAAAAATTGAGTTAATAGTATGTAAAACAGAATACATAGTATGTGGAATCCATATTACATGGTCACCAATCAGGTAGGTCATGTATAATACACATGGCATGCCCATTACTCAAAGGGACTATAGAACATGTATATGGGAAACATGGTGTGTACTCCATCTTACTGTGCATCATTTTGGCCCATTCAACACACTATTTAAGAATTAACTACACTACACGTCATCAATGTACACACATTGAATTAATTTCTGAATTAATTCATGATTCATTGTACACAAGTACATGGTGTGTACCTTTAGTTACATGGTTTGTACTCCTGTGTTATTTGAACATATTCCTTAGCACCTCTATAAGAGCTCTTCCATTTTATTTAGATCGTAAAATTTATGACATTGATTATAATTACAATAAATGATGGAGGAAGAATCAGATCACACAATTTGAATTAAAAGATTAATTAAACATGAATTGAAAAACTAAATCACAAATTCATAAATAAATATGATATTTAAATAATTATAAAGAATAATGTGTCTTATATGTAACCACTTATCAGTTATGGGTGCAGTGGAAAAATGTGATGGGTCATTCCCAACTTGTTTTCTAACCATAATTGATGATCAATTAGATATTTCAACTATGATAAACATCATGATTTATGGAATTTAATCTAATAATATGGATAATGTATAGAAATCTAGAAGCAAAGAGATCATAATCACATATTATTTATACTCAATTAAATTATTTAAAAATTACCTTTTGAATTATTTCTTAGTTGATGGACCTGACAATAGATATGCGTTGTACCATCATAGCATTTAGGAATTAATGTATATCCCCTCTAGTGGTGATCCACATGTGATCCACAACTCACTGAATGTCACTATAGGAGTATATGGGGTATAACATGGAATATCCTAGCGCTTTTCTCGTCTACCTTTGAACACCTCGAGAACCAGTTTCAAAGTGTTCTCTTGAATCTCCCTTGACATTAGAGTGGGAGGTGTATGAAGATTGATATTCATTCATAGGAACGTTCTTGGAGAAGGTATCTCTCTTGGGCTTGATAGAATTCTACAAATCCATTATGCACAACCAAGACAAATCAATTAGTTTATTGATAAAATAATATAATTGTGTTTCAATATAGCGTGTATTAAAATAAAAATAATTTCATAAGTTACTCTTATTATTAATTTATTCCATGTGGAACCCCATTTTAAATAATATTAATAATAACATTTTTTCCTGACATGTGCTTAACTTGTGAATTAATTTAAATATTATTTAGTCAAATAATATTCAATATATCTTATTTCTCAGCAGACCATTATGCTCACTCTACCATTCCTCCATAATATTTATTAGGTCATAAATTATTTCTATTTATTTATTAAATAAATATCACTACATTATTCACCAATAAATAAATAAATATTATATTCACTAAATAGAAAATAAATATTAATTAAATATTAAAGTCACATTATATTCTCTTGAATAACTTGTGATGGAATATATGTGATCAAGAATACATGAATAATTATTAAACCATATCTAGAAATAATATTTATTCAACTTTTTAAATAATAAATAACCATATAGTATTTAATTGTGATTGTAGATACACTTAGTGTGTGGCCTTCTTGGCCTCTTTCTTAGTGGAAATAGGACAATTAGCCTAAATTCCAAGGTTAGTGATTAGAAACACACAAAGGAACCCATAGAGAATGTAAATAATGTTGCAAAAATATATTACCTCATAAGAATTCTTAGTGAGTAATATAATCCCTTTATCATGATATCTGAAATCAACCAGGTTGCATGATGGTGCCATAAACCTATGTGGTCAATGTCTCTTTCTTTGATTTCCCATAAATTAAACATACCTATAGAACAATATATCCATGGATATATTTAGGATATATCATTTATATCAAAGTGTCTGAGATATCAACTTTTGTTAAAGAACATATTAGGAAAATCCTTTATCACATTTTCATTAATGCAATTTTACTCATGATGCACCCAACATATCCTACCTTAATGCAACATATATCACCAGGTTTTTCATCAATACATCAATTTATGTGAATCATAATAATAATTAATAATAATTTTAAATTATAAGCATCAATACACACATACACATATAGCAACATCTAATGACACATATAAACTGGATTTCCTACCATTAGGTCTTGTTATCATTATACCCTACTAAATATTACTATGGGTGTACACCATGAGAAGGTGCTTCAAAGTCTTATCAGTCTCTACCCATGATAGCCTGTATCATTCTTGTACATCAAATTATATCATCCAACTCTAAAACAAATATTTAAGAATAATGTCATGCAAATTCTGGGATCTCATCAAAGTGGGGAACTAATATGACTATTTAGAGAGATAGATACTTTTATGACATTAGCACATACTATTTTGTGCATAAGAACAGTCATGATTTGGGAAAAAGTTTATTAATATTCAGAACAATGAATACATGTTATCATAAAGTACATAGAATTTGTTTCTAGGGCACCAACTCCAACATTATTTTGAATTATATTCATAAACATATTTAAATATAAACATGAATTTCTTTTCATATTTGTAATCAATTTTTCTAAATTAGGTAAATTATTCTCCATCATTAATAGTGAATATGAATAGTAACCCTACATAAATTTTATCACTAAATTTAGGGTAAATCAAGTAATTAAGGTTAAAAAAATATGATAAGGACTAAAAATGACCCTAAAACAAACCTTTATCCTATTTTATGAGTTTATTTTATCAATTTCCATCCAAGTTTTAAGTATATGGTTACCTATTTCCATATTTCTATTATTTTGACCTTGATAATATTTATGAAAAAGATATTTTAAAAAGTGTAAAATTCATGATTTTAATATCTATATTATTTTTGAAAAATGATAAAAAAAACTTATTTTCATAAATAAATAGTCATTTCAATGATACATTATTTTTTCATATTATCTTATTTAATATTTTTATGAAGAATGTAATTAACTGAAATGATTTGAAAAATTAATTAAATATTTATTCAATTAAATGAAAAATAATATATATGATATTACAAATGGTAAAAGATAAATAATTTGAATGAGATATTCTATTTCATGAATTTTTTGAAAAACATAATATATTAGATATGTTTTAAAGGATTATATTCTAGTTCCATTTCTATAATGTTGTTTTAAAAAACTAAAATAAAATTTATAGTTTCAAAACTGACCTTCATGATATTTTATAATAAATGATATTTTATTAAAATATTAAAAATTTCTAAAATCTAATTATCAGCTATGTGATAGGTATAAATATTAAAATAGCATCCAAGGTCTATTTAAGATCTAATTGTTCTTTTATAGTAAATATATTAACCCATTAAAGAGTAAAAACATTACTATCATGGTAGTCATCAAAATGGGTTGACAAAATACAAAAAAAGAATTATGAGGGCGAAAATATCCCCAAAACATGTATAATTGTTATTTGATGACATTATTTGGACTCATAGTCAACATATCCTAGAATTATGTCATTTTTAACCTTTTTTTGATAATTAGTTTATATTAATTTAATATTTTAAGTGATTCCAAGAGTGACCCTCCCCTCACTTATTAAAGTAAAACCCTCATTTCTCATCATCACACCACATTGAGCCTTAAATCAATAATAAATGATAATAAAGTATATTATCAACATAATTATACATTTATATAAATTTTGGGATTTATAATATACCAATACAAAGATATATAAGAAGAGATCTAAAATAGTACTTTCAATGAAGAGGTAATTTTCTTAACTGGTCAATTTATTTTCACTTCTTATTTTACCTCATATAAATATATGATATTTATCATAAGATAATAAATATTTTATACGCATCATACCTAAATGTAATTATTATTATTATACCACTATTTTCCACCCAATTTTCTAATCAAATGGATCGTGAAAGTATCACTCGTGCGTATGTATGGCTTACCATCTCAACGTATCACTAAAATAATTTTCCATAATCATCATTTATATATGGTGATTATGAGGGGCTTAAATATATATGTGACATAAATTAAATAATTTGTTTTATAGAATGATGGTATCTTATTTACCTTCTTACCTTCCAATCAGTTGTAAAATGATAACATCTCTTGTGCGTACATGTGGATTACCACCTCTAAAAAGAGATATTATTCATTATTAATTTATATTGTACATATATGGTAATTATGATGAATTGTAAGAATATATATGTTTTATATGATATAATATTGATTCTGTAATGATGAAATATTATTCACCTTTTTATTCCATCCATCAAAATGTTAAAACTTATTTCATGAGTATGTATGTCCTACCATCTTCATGAATGGTTTAATTAATTTCTCAAGGAGTGAATCCAAATAATATATATATATATATATATGATATTAATTTAATGGTTAAAATTATAAATATTATGGAACTGTAATCATTTTATAAGGACTAAAACTACTGATCTAAAATTCTTATAAAAAATATGAAATATTTAACAACCCAAAACAAAGTGTTTAATATGGAGTTATTAGAAAATTGGTGTATCAATGTCATAAATAGAACATAAATGAATTTTTAATTATGTACATGATTCTAGTATAAAATTAATATAAATTTAATTTTATTATAAATGAGGATAGAATTATTTCACTTAAAGTAGAACTTGTGGTAATGGTGTATCATAAAAAAATATACTCTTCAAGATATATATAATGTTATGCACCCATATTATTTTATGAGGAGTATATATAACCCCTAAGTAATGTTAAATCATGAATTTTATAATTTTAATAATATTCAATTTATATTTATATGTTATTATTTATTGGATATTATGATTCACAATTTAACAAAGTGTTATGGGAATTATGTTATAAAATCATTGTTTATCGGGGTTGTTTACGATTAAGTTTCAAATAGAAATATTTTATGATTTACATCTAAAGAAACAATAATTTTTTTCTCATTTATATATTTCAACATAATATATAATTTCTTTTAATATTTATCTCTTTAATAAACTCAAGAGGCCAAAATAATGTTTCAGGGAAAGCTGCTTTATTTCATACTTAGGCAAAAAATATTTTTTCATACATGTCGGTGTTTTTTTATGATTATTTTTGTAATTTTTTAATAATATCATATGATTTTTAAAATTTATTTTCATCTATTATTGAATTATTACCAAAAAATAACAAGAATCTTATTTTTTTCCTAAATGAAGTACTTTTTGAATTATTTTATAAATTCTTGAAAGGAGTGTTTTATTTTAACATACACAGAGTGAATAAAATTTTAAACAATAATGAACACATCAATATTTGAGTATTTAATTATTTTTTTCTGTGGATATATTCAAATAACATATTTTCTATAATTTTTTGGATAATTTTTTATTTTCGAGATGTGATTTAAAAAGGGAAATTGTATATTATTCAAGAATATTTTTACATATCTTTTATAGTATTTTTATTCATTAATGAAAATAACTATTGATTCTATGTAATAACTATAAATTCAGTATTTATATCCCTTTAATTTATACTATGATCATTCTTCCTTCCAATGCTAGATTAATAAATACCATAAATTCTATTTTTAAATACTTCCTTGGAAATCAAATATATTTCAATGGAAATTATTTATTATTTAATCATTTTATATAACTCACATTTAACAAATAATATATAATTTTTTGTTATATAACAATGTACCATGATATGAACATCCATGATATTTAATTGCTTATTCTATTTGGAATCATTTTAAAATTTCATTTGATTTCTATATGAGGAAATATTATACAACCCATTTCATTCCATGTTTAATTCTTATGATGTTTCTTTATGATTGAGTTCCTTTAATGAAACACATATTGATGTTAACAACATGATGTCTTCTTTGTTCCATAAGAAACCTTATATGGGGTTAGTAATAGAATTTAATCCATGATGGGACTATGTCCACCATATGGTGTTGTCATGGTAGTTAGCATAAACATAATGTTTTCATACCCTTATGCCCATGTTAGGTTTAATTAATCCTTGATATCTCCCATGTTAGGTTTAATTAATCATTGGTATCTCCCATAATTACCCTTACTAATATTAATATATCACCCTTACTTATGTTTCCACATCATAACGTTTTTAAGAATGGTATTATGTTTGATTTTTCTAAGAAGGGTGATAGTTATTAAGAACATAGTGGGAGATGAAGTACTTAATTTATGAACAAGTTTCATATATAACCATGTTTTTCATCGAATTATTATTATATGATTGTTGAATAGAAAACAATGATATGTATTAAACAGACATCTAATTAGATGTAATATTTAAGTAATAAAACTATGTTTCATTATATCATACATGTCCACTGCTGGAAATATATATCATGTTTTTCAGACATCATATGCTTTGACTGGTTGATCTCATTATAATAATTTTCATCCTTTGAATTGAGTGATCTAAGGTCATTCTTGGAATACCACGATTTCCCTAGTAGTTCAATTTCATCAAGTAATTATGGATCAATTTGGAGTGAGTAAGAAACTATGTGGTGCTATGAAAATGATTATAGCATATCAATTTATTCTTATGATTGTTCATCGTACAACTATTTTGAATTATACCTTTTTGAAAGTCATGTTTGATATCTATGTGTATCACTCATTAATTTCTTCTTGGGTTATTGATCATATGAGTTTATATGTATAGATTACGATTTGTATATTGAAACATGCACACGAGCCTCAGCCCAGTTGGTGAGGTATCCTCAAGTGCATCCACGAGCCCCAGGTTTGTAACCAGGTGGAGGCATATTTCTGGGACTATAGCAGTACTGTAATAGGAATTGTAGTAGACACTATAACATTACTATAGCAGCAATGTGAGAGTACTATAACAGGTATTGTAGTAGGTACTGTTCGGTATTATAGTAGCCAGAACTATTCAAATTGAGCCACCGGTTTGGTCTTGGAGTACATAAGGCCTTTGAGCCACCTAGGCATTCAGGTCAGTTGGGATTTTGGGCCACCTTTAAGGCCTTCAGGCCACCTTTAAGGTCTTCAGGCCACCATAGGGCATTTGGGCCACATGCAGTTACCCGAGACAGACTCTACAAAAAATAGAGCTGCCCTAGAGGAAGATTCAAAAGTAGGAACACTCACCAGAGCAGAACCAATGGATTTGGAAGAATGAGAGTGTATGGCTATGCCATCAAGACTAGCCTTTGATTTCATAAGAAGCTTAGCTAGATGGCCATGTAAAGGTGCAGAGCTACCATCATGATGCAGATGTTGGGGAGGGGTTGTTCCATATAGTTATTTTTTGGTTGAATTCCCTATGACCTTAGGTCATGTAATGTCTCTTAGGCCCGTAGTCCATGTAATCACTAAGGATATGGGCCTTTTAAGTGTTTACCATCATCTCCTTAAACGGGGGTTATCAAAAATCAATAAAAATGAAGGCTATATTGAAACCTGAAATACCATTTGGATAATGAATGTGATGAGCCTTTTTGTGTGAAACATGTTCAATAACTTTATAGGGGATGAAATATTTTTTGATTTATAAGTTCTTGTCATGAACCCCTCCCACCAAAGAGGTCGCAATGATGGAAGATAGATAATGATCTTTGAGTCCAGGCTCTAGTAGGACCTGGGTTAGGTACTAGTAGTAAGTGTAGAAACATATCAAAATGGAGGCATTATCCTTCATAATAAAACACGATTGTGTGATAGGATGAATCAACAGAATATTACTCCATGATAAACCTATATATATAGTAAATCTTACCCATCCCATATTTCATGTATAAATCAAAAATGATACATATAAAAGTCTCCATAAAAAATCTCAAAATAAAAAATGCTAAACCATAGACACAAAAACTTTCTAAAATTTCTAGATAGTAATGTCCACCATGGTCCACGTAGTCCTACTAGAAACTTGAAAACATTTTCTATATATATATATATAGGTTGAGAATAATGGTATACTAAAAAAGAAAAACTAATGTCTCCTTTACACATGTGAAAAGAGCATACTAATGCACCATTGTGAATGTAGTATAACCAAATAGTACCTAAACATATATACTATGTAAAAAACAAACATCTCTAAGGTTCACTTAGAAAATAATGAATCCTAGTATAATCATATATAATATGAAGAACATTGATTATAGGTTACCCTATACCACATTCCCATAGATTAGAAGATGTCACATCCCAAAGGAAAATGTCCTGGTTCTCTAACCTCTTCGTAATAGTTCACATCATATCTAGCCAACACACTCCTAGGCCACACCTCACAAAACATCTCACCCAGACACACCTGGGCCACACATCAAATCTTGTAAAAACAAATCCCTCTCGTACACACTTTTAGACATGCCACATATCATCTTGAGGAAACCTCGGTAATCACATCACAAATCATCCCAAAGACATCGGAGACCACACATCATAACTCACTTGAAGACACATGGTCCATTTTCACTTGAAATATTGAGTAGTAAAGTGTTGGTGGCCATCCATCAATCCTCCAATTGGGGTGTTGGAAAAGACACCCCACCCACATGACTATGTGGGTGTTGGAACATAGTGCTCTATGTGGCTGGGGTGTGTATAGAAATCATTAGAACATACTATGTATATACATATATATTTACAACACAAAATCCCATCCAATGTTTGTATAATAAGAACAAACCATCTCATTGAATCCACAAAATCACTTCCACCTCTAAATGAATATAAACACAGATGAAAAACATAATACATGATTCATATTTTAGTTATTATTTCATTTTTAGAGTCATTTTTTAGAAACATATCCTACACTAGTAATGAATTTAATTTATGTATTAAACATCTATTATCATCCCATGTCATTTATGAAGACGCATTGTTTCATTTTTCCATCACATTAATTTGTATATAACCATTTTACATTTAATCGACATAACCCATCATCAATTTACTTTTTAAACATTCCCATTTGACAACAGTATCAATCATTTAATTTCATTTATACTAGGGTAATTATAACATAACAAACCACACAACACCAACACCACACCACAGCCCAACTACCACATCCTCATCATTTTATAGCCACATCCAGTTTTATATCCCTATTGAATAACCAGATGAAAACCAGTATCATATCCCTACTACACCACTTTACCATAAAAACCATTATAGCACCCCTGTACAACCACATCTCATCCACCTCCCCCACAAACAACACTACACATCCACCACACATAAAATATATATACATATAACATTTTTATATTTTCAAAACGGGGTATCTTATTCAATTTCAATTCTTTATTTTAGGGTGTTATCATAAACGCCTCATGATATTTGTTCATCCATTTAATTAACCGAATATAAGTGGTTACCCATTTTTTATAGTTGTGTCACAAAAAATCACACAAAATAGTGATTTAGAAAATTAATTTATTGTATCATAATCAAGCCATAAATTGATGTTATTTTCATTAAATAATTACATCCATACAATCATAATATAAAAATAAATCAAATAAAATAAAAAAATCAATAAGATGATAATTTAAATTCCCCATTCCCCTTTAAACTCAATTTACCAATTTAAGTTATATAATAATATAGATGAAACCATGTTCCCAAGATTTTATAATAATATACCCCTCCCACATGATACACATACGGATAAATGAGGGAAAATATACTTGGAAGATGGATCCTTTCAGCAAACATGCTTCACCAAAATAGGGTTGTGCGTAGAGGAGTGAACTTATTGGGGGTGAATTGACAAACTACATCCACCAGTTCTATGAATCCAAGGGAAGAACTATTTGGTGCATCTCATATTAAGATAATACAATCCCAAAGGAAATAATGAAATAAATTCTCTTTAGATGGAATACATCCAATATTAGTACGGAAATAGATATGGTTTTAACTGACCATTAAAGGTGGATCACATTAATCAATGCAGTTTAAGAATTTAAAAGGTCTATAAACTACTTATAAATTAAGGGTATGATTTATGTCATTTTAAATAGCTTTAAATCCATTAATTAAGAAATTTAAACCCATTTTTCATCATAAAAGTCATCCAAATAGAAATTCTATAATTTTTCATAAAAACTATAAAATTCTTGAAAAATGGAAAACTATTGGAAATTAGTCAATAATAGGATGAGTCACCTCTAGTACGAGTCACCGACACAATGAGACACCACTAGGATGAGTCACTCCTAGGATGAGTCATCTTTGGGATGTTTCCCCACCATGATGAGTCACTGCTAACAAGAGTCATCGCAAGGATGAGTCACAATTAGAAAACTAAAAATTTAGAAAGATATTTAAATGAATCACCATTATAAAATAGTAAATTTTAGAAAATTATAGAAATTACCCACTATTGGAATGACTTTCCATTGGAATACTGTAAATCAGAAAACTATTGAAATGAATCACCATTGGAATGAAATACTGACAGAAAACTGAAAATTTATAAAACTATTGAAATGAATCACCATTGGAATGAATCTCCATTAGAAAATATGAAATTTTGAAAAGGGTTAAAATGGATCACTATTGGAATGACCCACTATTGGAAAACTAGAAATCTATAAAAATATCTAAAGTACTCACCATTGGAATGAATCGCCATTCAAAAACTAGAAACATGAAAAACTGTTGAAATGACTCACCATTGAAAAGACTCACCATTGGAAAACTGGAAATTTGGAAAACTATTAAAATAAATCACTGTTGGAATAAATCACTATTGGAAAACAAGAAATTTTGAAAATAGTTGAAATTACTCAAGGGTGGAAGAACGTGCCATTGAAAAACTAAAAATTTGGAAAAATGTTGGAGTGGATAACTGTTGGAATGAATCAAAATTAGAAAATTAGAAATTTTGAAATTTTGAAAACTATTAAAATGACTCACTGTTGGAATAAATCAGTGCTATAAACTATAAATTTGGATTTTTTTTAGATTAATCACCATTGGAATGACTCAAATGTCCCAAAATAGCTGAGACTTCCCCCCACACACCTCAATTAAAAAATTCTCTTAAAAGTAATAGTCCAGATAGTTTAGAATGTTATATTTCTTGAGATGAATATTTATGACCTGTTATGGGGAAGGTATTGGTTAACATTAATCTTGTTTCATTTCAACTGTTACTCATAAAAGTTAAGTTTTATAT
Source organism: Viscum album (assembly GCA_963277665.1). NCBI lineage: Eukaryota > Viridiplantae > Streptophyta > Magnoliopsida > Santalales > Viscaceae > Viscum > Viscum album. Next base: position 1,682,679,160 of record OY728135.1, read on the forward strand.
CATTCAATTTTGTTAACCCTGTAATTAAAGTGTATTGGAATGTAAATGAAAGAAGATCATTACCTTTGGTAATATTGGTTATTACTATTACTTATCAATTGGAAGTAGTTACATTTTTATCTATTGATGAAATCATTTATATATATATTTACCAATCATAAGTTATATGTTTCCAAATGTATTTCTATAAAAGTTCATTAGTGCCCCACTTAAAAGATAACTGGAATTTAGAATTGATCCTATAATAGGGAATAATCCAATTTCACTTATGTATTATAGTATTTCACCAATATAATTTAAGTAACTCATATTCTGAATGGATATTTATAAATAAAATGTTTTATTAAACCTATTATGTCTTCATTAGAAGCATCAATTCTTTTTATTAATAAGGTGGATGGAAGTATTTGACTTTTTGAGATTATCGTAAGATCAAATTGGTTCTGATAAAGTACATATATCATCTTATATGAATTGATGAAATGTTTGATCAATAGAGGGGAGCCTGGTGGTCCAATGAAAATTTACTTACATTTAGGGTATCATAATCTAAGATTTTGGAAGGTGGATATCCTAGATATAGCCTTCTGGAATCATTATGGTCATTATGAATATATGGTTTTTCCAATGGTCTTAAAAATTGACCATAATTGTTTATGGAATAGATGAATCAGATTTTATAAAAGTATATTGAATCCTTTTCAGTATTTTATCACTGATATTATTGTTTATTCTACTTAAAGGATATATCATGAACAACACCTAGCTATAGTTTTGGGTATATTGTGAGAAACTTAACTTTATTATAATGTTTTAAAATTTTATTTATGGTTATCAGTGGTAATTTTACTTGTACATGTCATCCTAGAATGATAATTTTATATAGATCAATAAAAGATAGAAATTTTATCTCCTGGTAACCACATAAGAATGTTTTTTGTGATATGCAGTTTTTATGACATAAGAAGATATTATCGATGAGTTATTCCTTTTTTCACGACATTAACCAAAATTTATATCTTTGAAAAAAAAATTGTTTCTTTCCTATATTGGGATGAGTATCAAAATCCATATTATGAGCTAATGATTTCTCTTACCTCAATAAATATCCTTAGGTTTTCAGATTCAATACAAGAGTGTGTGGTATAATTTGAATCTTATTTCGGGTTGTGTTTTTTTCTCTTGAAATGATATTTTTTATAGACAATGGATAAATAAATTAATGGTTTCAAAGGAAAAATAACCTGATACATGATCAATAATTATCTATTGGAGTATATAGCTTATAAAATAGAATCATTGTCATTCTGGTGGTAAATTCTTGTTGTTCACAAATCATAATTGCTTGATGCACATTTACCCACCAAAGGATATGAATATTATGTTACAAAGACGGTTGGAATATCATTGGATGTTTGAAATTGAATAAATGTATACACTAATTAATGTGGATTTCATTATTTATTCATTGATTAGGAATTAATATAATTAGTTGGGTAAGGAGGTTTTAAATAAATAGCATCTAATATCAGTTATAGTTGGTGTGCATCTTGATTATGCCGAGAAAGGTGATGTTGGGGCATCATTGCTATTATCTATTATTACTAATTGTATTATATGGGTTAAAGATTCAAATACATCTAATTTTGAATGTTAAACAATGATTTCAAAACACAATGGTAGGGAAACAAACAATGGATGGACTCTAAAAGGGAGATATATTCCATGTTTTAGAGATTGGATTGTAGTTCCTAAAAATTATCAAGAATAAATTCATTATTCCTAATACCATTTTAGATTGGCTATTTATCATGAAAAAACAAACATGTATAAGGAACTAAAAGAATAGTTTCATTGGGTTGGACTAAAGCATAATATATAAGAGTTTTTATCGAGATGCCTCAACTGTAATCAAGTAATGCCATTTCACTAATGACCACCTGGTATATCTCATTATTTTCATATTATCAAATGGAAATGGAAAAAATATGTATTGATTTTGTAGTAAGTATTTTGTGAATGGTTAGAAGACATGATTCTATATAGGTGTTTTCAATTCAACCCCAGAAGTTAGATCATAATATTCTTATTCACGAATCCAATATAGTGGAAGAATTCTCCATAATCTACATTTAGGATGATGTAAAGGTATGTGGAGTTCTAGTTTAAATTTTTTATGACTAGGGACCTAGGTATACATCTAGGTTTTGGTATTCCCTTTAATAATACCTTGGAACCCATTTGACTATGAGAATATCATATCATCATCAAACATATGGACAATATGTACTGACAATCCAAACATTGTAAATATTATTAAAGCTCATATGTTGTATTTCAGAGGTTCATTAAAGGATAATTTATTGTTTTTGTAATTATTATATAGTAATACTTATCATGAATATATATATGTCTCCAAATGAAGTGTTGTATGGTCGGTCTTATCATTATCTACATTATTGGGTTGAAATATGTGATACATCCCTTATTAGACCTAATATTATGAATGAGAAAATGGAGAGGACACTAATAAATTTAAAATGGATAGAGAAAACTCAGTGTCATCATATATCATATGTAGATCATCATTGATGATCATTATCATTTTATGTGGTTGATCTTGTCTTCTTGAGAATCTCTCCATGGTTAGGGCGTCATCATTTTGGCAAGAAATTCATGTTTCCTCCATACTAAATTAGACCATTCAAGATACTTGAAAGAGTTTGTTATTTCAATATTAAGTTCTCTTTACTACCAAGGTTCAATTCTATAAATAATGTGTTTCACGTACATAATTTTAAGAAATACCAGCCTGATCATGACCATGGGATTCTATGGGTCCATATTGATCAGGAACCATATTGTTTGTTGATTCAGGTGTCAATATAAATTATCGATAGGAAAGATAATCACTTTCATTATAAAATCAAATTTTTTGGGTTTTAAATTATTGTTTTTATATTCAAGAAGTGATGTGGGAAAGAAAAAATTAAATATTGCTGCAGTGACCTCATATTTAACTAAAAAATGTCAGTCCCCCACATTCTGAAGAATGAAAAACCAATTGTGAGGAAAATGTTAAACACATAGTGTTTGGTAAATTAAAAAAAATAATGAATTTAAATGTCATATATTCCTTGGGTTATGCTTTTAGAGTTTTTTGAATGTTTAGGAGGTTTTAGAAGTGTTTATATTGGTTCATGGTTGATCATGGTTTGAAAAAACCGTTCTCTATCTCTAGGAAACCATGCATGGTGATACTGGGATTTACTAGGAAGCAGCATAGTAGGTTTTTGTTTTGGTTATGATGTTTTAGTGCTAAAGAAAGACTGTAAATGTAAAAATAGAAGGGAGAACATGGTTGCTACACATTTTCTTAAACCATACAAGCCAATCATGCTAGATTGTGTCTTTAACATAATATAACCCCACAGTTGGTGCATGGTTTTCTATCCCACATAGAATAATAATATGGCTACCAGTGTTTTGTGTAATAGAAACTGCATAGTTGGTGTATGGTTTGTTAAATAGTATGATGTACCATTTTATAGAAATTAATTGATCTGAAAATTAATATTTTACTCAGATTAAGGCCCTGAATTTACCATTCAAAATTCCTTATGAGTAATTATCTAATATACATAATTATAAATGATAAATGAGTTTAATTATTTTTATAAATAATAAGAATCTCTTAACTTATTCATTTAAATATTTTTCAAGGGAAATTTGAAATTTCATTACTGAAATGGTTTTATTATGAAATTTCTTCTTTAAATCCAAGAAACAACATATCACATATGGCAAGGACATAGGGCTCAAACCCATGACTGAATGGTTACAAGGGCATAACACCTTCCATCAACTAACATGATACCATACTTCTATCTTATATCCTATTCATATATATATAACTATTTTTTATATTCATGATTCATTTTAAATATGTAGTTTTATTTTCCAACTAAATTCCTTTTTTTAATAGTTTTATTTTCACATAATCTTAGTTGTTAGGTAATTGTAATTTAATTGTTGAAAAGGTATGATGGAATTTTCCATTACCAAAAAATTACAACATGTAACCATTGAAGGTACTATCATATGAGATTTTATGTGAAACATAAAAAAATTAATAGTTGTATTCAAATAATATTTTTTTTATGAATTTATGATTTCCATTATTATTCATTTAATTTTAAATTTTTATTATTTAATATTATTATTTGTATAGGTTATATTAGATTAAAATATTCCTTTTAAATTTTAATCAACATGTTTCAGAATAAAATTTTATTTAATTATTTATTTCATTAATTGAGAAAATTATATTTATTGTATGATCACATGCAATAAAATACCAACTATTACAACATTTAGACATGTAGAAATACTGTTACATTTCACAATAGCATTACACATCATGCGTAAATATGGGAAACTATAAATAAAAATGGTAAAAAGTGATATTATAACGAACCAAGTTTGACGTACATGGACATTACACTTATTTTATGGAATACATAATACACTACAAAAATCAATACCCAAAGATCGTATTAGTTTAGTGTATTTGGAAACTCATAGCACATTATTCTAGCTTGGTGAAAGATCTTAAACTTCTCCCTTAAAGATCTTATCCATTTGTTTTCATTCCGAAAATCGTTCTTCATATCCTGGGGAAAGGAAAACATAAAATGGGAGAGCATAAATTCTTATCAAGGGTAAACATTGAGAACATAAAACAAACCATAAACATAAGAATGTAAAAACATGAACATATAGTTTAAATATCAACATCATGAGTCATGAAATAAATCTAGGCAGTTCATAAGGCATAGATCATAAAAGAATGTTAACCATGATAAAATAGCATTGCCATAAAACATGAAATTTTTTCAAATAAATAAGAACATAATATTATTTCAATAGTATCCAAGGAATTTCTTCCAAGACCATAATAGTGGACAATGTCCATTACTGAACCAGGTTTACTTGTTGTTCCAACTATGTATTATTAAACCAGATTTACTTGCCATTCCAGCCCTGTATTACTAAATCCTATTTACTTTACATTATAGTCAAGTCTATATAATGAGATATAAATCTTTAACCAATGAATTGGTGGGAGATATAGTTCCCACCCATCTCATAATGAAATCATTCTTACATGTGCCACAAAAATAAAAATCATTCATCATAGAAAAACCCAAGAAATAAAATGGGTTTTTAAAACATCATTCTACCATAACACAATCCATATAAAATATATGTATTTAATAAAAATAATAACACCATAAAAACAATCAAATCAATGTAATAATAGGGATACAAACATAACCCTATGTTATCTTATATGGAAAATAATTTTGATAAAACACCTGAACTTAATTCCTGAGGAAAATATCCTTTCTTCTTCAAAAATGATTTATTTTTTCAAAATTTTGTGCAATTTTTAATTTAATATAATTTGGTTGAAAATACACTTGAAAAAGTGGAGAGTAATAACATGGAAATAATTCATTATGAATATGTAAAGATATTTTCATGCTGTATAAGTTAAAAAAACATTCTCCTCGCACTTTTACTAGAAAAGTCAAAAAACTACATCGTATGAAAAAAAGAATGATTTATTCCATACCTTATAGTAAAAGTAAAAAATGGGTAAAAATTAATTTAAACAAAAATAAAATAATATTAAAAAATTTATGAAAACATTTTTACAAAACAAGGAAATGGATGATAAATATACCCCTAGTAAACACACATATATAAAAAATTTCGAATAAAAATGAGATTGCAAAATTATCCCTTACCCATTTATAATCAGTTTAATCTTACATATCATAAAATAAATAAAATTATATGCATACTTAAATATCATAAAATTATTTAAAAGTATAATAAAAACATTCATGGGAAACATAAACACCACACAAAATAATTTTATGGTGTATAAGGCATATGTCCCATAGAAATAAAAGTGAGACAAAATAATCCTTTACCATAGGTCTGATATGCTTCGTATCTTCTGAACCTCCTTTGTAATGATTTAAATAATATCATTGAATTATTCAATAATCATTTTATTTTTTATGTTTTCATATATTATCATATTCTCCTTCATTTTCTTTTGACAGTTCATTGTTACTCATTATTTGTGTTTTTACTCCATTATGATCGTATGCATGTTTTGTCGAATAAGTTATGGTTATTTTTATTAGGTCATATTTATATCATTATAAAATAATATTAAAATAATAAATACCCTATTTATTCATTATTTACATTTAAATTTTCATTCTTTAATGGTTATCATGTAGAATGAATCACATCACATCGTGGAGATGGTAGGTCGTACATACGCACGAGCAACGATATCATTCCCATAATTTTTTTATGGTGTTGAAGTTGATGGTGTATCGTATAGAAGAATAAATATAATTTTATATTATTCATGTATATATCTACTCATTCCATCATTATACCCATTCATGTAAGGTGGTGATGAAAAACAGATTACACCATAGTGTGGAGATGGTAAGTCATACGTACGCACGTGTGGTGATTTCATTTTTCAAAGGATGGGTAACAGGAGGAATATGGTTGTTTAATAATAATAATAACCTTTTATTTTATAATTAATTATATATTTTTTAATTTATAATGAATCAAATCATTATGTGGAAGAAGAATAAGAAAAAAGTTTGAAAGAATTGGTAAATGATATTACCTCTTCTTCAACGTACCTCCTCTAAATCTCCTTGTGGAGCACTAGAGTCGGTCATTGAAGAATACCAGGACCTCAATAATTTTCATAGTGAAGTTGATAAGTTAAATATGAAGGGTATGTTTGAGGTTGATGTCTCAAAATTAATTGAAGTGTTTAGGGAGGAAGTACCCTTTTATAATTGAGGTTAGGGGCACTTTTGGGAGCCTCGAAAATATTAATTTATAAAAAATTGAAAAATCATCCGAATACCTCCAAAATGAGATATATTTGAAGATAAGATATGTTAATATTTAAATCTCATAAACCAATTAATTTTATACAAGTTTTAATGTTACATTAAACATTATCATGTTAATTGACAATTGGGTATTCTATTTAATTGTAATTAAGATAACAAATGTTTCAATATTAAAAGGCTGAAATATTTACTTATTTGATTTTTATTATAACATTAATGAATAATTTAGAACATTTTAGACCATATTATAATTATTATATATTTTTAAAATTGTTTTATGATATTTAAATAATTTTATAAAATATTATTTAACACAATATCAATTTTTCCAATTTTTGACACTATTCAGTTGATTGATTTTTAGAAATATCAAGATAAGATTATATCTTAAAAAAAGTATTATATCCTTAATTAGTTATGGTCATATATAAAATTAATTTTAAAAGTTAATTATCCAAAATTATATTTATTTTAATATTTTTAATAACACTTATTTGATATCTTCATTATTAAAATATTCACTACATCAATATTGTGTAATTATTTAATATACTTATTTATAGAATAAATTTTTTAAATAAAATACTTTAATGAAAATAAATTTACTATATTTCATAATAATATATATAGATTAATTTATCTTTTGGAAACACCGGCATTAAAAATGTTATACTTATTAAAGTATGAATGTGACAACTTTAACATCACTTTAAATAAAATAATATACTTGTCAAAATCTCTTATATAAAGCTTTAAATGGTCACTTAATTGGCACTTTTATGCTTATGGTATATATATACTCAACCAATATGATGTGGTCATGTGTTTAGTCCTTTTATGGTTATTAGTATTTTAATTAAAATTGTTTTATTGATTTCTCATCAATTAATTAATTTTTACATCATCATAGTATAAGACTTTAAGGTAATTATTAATTTCATAAAAAATAAAGATAAATTACCATGATTTATTTAATTATTTAATATTTCCTTGTACTATTTATTTTAGAATATATCACCTGGTTATCCCTATATTAAAATTAATATACTATTAAGAAATGTGTGTTTGACATTTTTTAACTTTAATTAGTTTTATTAATATCTATGTCATTTTCATTGTCAAGTGGACATTAAATGACTATGTTTCGTACCAAAGAAGTTAATGGTAGAATTTTATTCACCAATTTAATTTTGGATGGCTTTAGTATAATTTTATTATCCTTATCATATTATTAGTTACCCTAATTTACCTGATTTACCTTTGACTATTGTAAATACAAATTACAGTAGTTACTATTCATAATATCCAAAAATAAGTGTAAAATATTCATATAAATTGGGACCACTAATTTCAATTATGGAATCCATTTTTTATAATTTAAAATAAATAATTGGCATAAATTAATTTAATACTAATTCCCATTGTCAAAACCAAAAAGTGGGTTTTTTAGATGTAAAAACTTATCATAAGATTGTCATGTTTTATGTACAATTTAAATGTGAAATTATTTTAAATGACCAAAATGGGAATTATTGATAAAACAATAATCCAATTAAACTTTAAAGACAATTAAAAAGACAATTTAAATAGATAAATAAATTAGATTAAAATGTAGTTTTTGATTAAAATGCATTACTTTTCACTGTTCCTTAAAATTTGAATTTTATCATAAAAATACCAAAAAATCAAAAAAAAGTAAATTTTTCTATCCCACATATAAAAAAGAAGTTTATTTTGTAAAATTGAAATTTTAAAAGTGTCAAAAACTAGATTTAAAATTGTTTCTCCATCAAAAGGTGATAAAACTGCATTTTTTGAAAAATACTTCTTTTATCTGAAAATTTGATTTTGTTCTTATATCATGTTCTAGAAAATATATAATATGAATTTTAATGTTATATAAAATTAAAATTTTGTTTAATACTATTCATAATGGATAGTTTATATCCCATTAAATAATATTTTAATAATATATCGTTGTTTAGTGAAACATGGTATTTCGTACAATGCAAGCTATCGAGGAAGGATGCTCTTGCATGTAATGCAAGCCAATTCAATGTTATTTTTAGTGAAATATTATTTTAGTGATGCGTAAAACATAATCCAAACATAGTTCTTTTATATATTCTACAGAATCTATACTCAGTGTTGTGTGAAATGAATTCTATCAAAATAATATGAAATTGTGTTTAACACCAGCAAAGAATAGTGTTGTGTATACTTCAAGCTAATACGGTGTTGCATATAGTGAAAGATAATCATGGTGTAGCATACACCACAATACATAAAATAAATTAAAAAATAATATATCCTATAAAATATTGGGGTGTTACATTCTACACCCCTTAAAATGAATTTCACATTCAAAATTCATTACGGTTATAAGTGGTTTACTTCTTGAATGTTTCTTTAATTGAAACCCACATAATAAAAAGAAATACTAAAAATTAATTTTAAAAAGAAAGTTATAAACATAATGTTTACCCAAAGTAACTCATCATTAGGATTCTATGTTGTAGAACATAGGTGGGAAGTGAAAAAATGGATATGGAATAAAAATATAACCATCAAGTTCTGATGGATAGTTATAGATAACAAGGTTTGGGGAAAGTTAACAACTATAAATCCATAAATCTATGGTGATTAAAGGGACCATCTGATTCATTAGATAAGAAGGTATTAGGATAAAATTTTTGGATTCATGATCCTTTTCCTAAAGTTGATGAATTTTTTTATGAGGAGAAATACTTACTTGATTTCAGTATAATATCATTATTGGTCATTACTTGAACAATTTACACATTATCTCTAATTTAAAGAAATGAAGTTGAATTTTTCATTCTTGAAATGTCAACTGATCATGAGAAAGAATGATAGGCCATTTCATCTATCTTAACAAAAAGGTTATAAAAGGTTATCAAATATTCATAAGTCCATCTACAGTGAGATAATACATTAATCTAATAAACTTCAACAAGAATATAACTTATACTATCTATAAATGGATAACACTATAATTCATTCAAAAACTGAAAATATAAAAACTTTAGAAAGTGGTGAACTAAATCAACTTAAAATTTGTCTCCTATATCTCATATTATAGTTATTGTTTATCATATTCCAAATATGTGAATACCTTAAGAATGTATTCTCTTGAAACATGATAATAACATTAATTAACATATAAACATAGTGAAAACATGAATTATATAAAAAAGAACTCTTTCCACATACCAAAAATAAAAAAAATTATCTACTCAAACCACAATAACACTTTATCCTAATATCAATCATTAGATAATTAATACTATAAATCATGTCATTATCTCTTTATCCCTTCACTATACGTGTATCATGTGATTTCCAAAAATATCTTAATAACTATTAATCATTACTGATATCATTAAACATACACTTTAATATTCTTAAGGACAAAAAAATGTGTAAAAATCCTTATATGTTTCTTTATTCCATAGTACCATATACTATTCTTGATAAACACGAAATCATTCCACAATATTCTTAAACCATTGACTGTGCTTCATCATTTTATTCATCAATACTTATTTCATCTTATATATCATTTGTAGTCTCTTCATAGTCATCAACATAAAAAATACCCATAAGACCATGCTAATTCTCTTCATGAGATTTTTACTTAGGGAATTGATTTGCATAATTCATGTACCTTCCACATCTAAAACATTTAACCATTGCTAAGATCTTAGCAATGCCATTATATATGTCCATTATGTTAACTAAACCTTTTATTTTTCAATTGTTGGATTTGTGTTCTTCTTTTCCACATCCAAAGAATCTTCTAGTTCCATTTAAACATTTTCTTTTATGCCTCTTCCCATATTATTTACATGAGGAAAATTGAACTTTCTTTCCTCTATGATCACCATGAAACTCCATCTTTCTCTTATTAGATGGTCTAGGAAACTCATCAAAATTGATATTATTGATTATATTATAAGATTTTTGATTAGGCATAATAATTATTTTTCTCGTTCCAACTCCCAATTCATTTTTTTTCTCATGAATAATATCATTCTATTATCCATAATATTCTTTATTAACATGAATCTTCCTATTTCTAGCCATTTTTTAAAACCCAAAAAATAGTTTGAGAGGAAAAAATCATACTATGAAAATAACATAATCAAGGGGGAGTACTTTCAATATATAACATCCTAGGTTTAATCCTAGGTTATTCATGATAGTTACCATAAGACTATGACTATAATTTCTAGTTAGAATTAACCTTAGGGACATCCCAAGACATACCTTAAAATATCTCTAGGGATCTAACTAAAGTTTTTGCATCCTAGTTTCCAAAGGGTAACTAAACCTTCACTTTGATACCAACTCTAATGACCCAGGCTTGATGTATATAGACATTACCCTTCTTTTTTAGAATACATAATACATTACACTAATAAATGCCAAAATACCATATTATTTTATTGTCTTTGGAAACTTAGAACACGTTCTTCTAGCTCGGTGAAAGATCTTCAACATCTCCCATAAAGATCTTACCCATTATTTTTCCTAACTAAAACCTTTATTTATATTCTGGGAAAAAGAAAACATAAAAAGGGTGATCTAAAATGCTCAGTAAGGGTTAAAATTGATAACATAAAACAAACCATAAACATGGGAATTTAAAAAATAAGAACATAAAGTTTAAATATCAAAAGCATGAGTCGTGAAATATATCTTTGATGTTTATAAGGCATAGATCATAAAGGAATGTTAACCATGATAAAATATCATTCGAAAAAAACATGGAATTAAGGAAAACAAAAAATAACATAATATAATTTCTATACTAGCCATGGAATTTCTTCCAAGACCATCATAGTGGACAATCCCATTACTGAACCAAGTTTACTTGTTGTTCCAACCATGTATTACTGAACTGGATTTACCTATCATTCCAACCCTGTATTACTAAACTATAATTACTTCTTGTTCCATTCATGTCTATATCATGAGATATAAATCTTCACCCAATTTATTTGAGTGAGATATAGGTCCCATACATCTCATAATGAAATCATTCTTACATGTTCCATAAAAACATAAATCATTCATCATGGCATAACCCATGAAATTAAATGGGTTTCATAAAAATCGTTTCATTATAACATAATTCAAATAAAATAAATAGATTTCATAAAAATAATTACATCTTAAACAAAATAAAATAAAAGTAATAATAGGTATAGAAACATAAACCTATGCCATCTTAGATGGAAAATAATTTTGATAAAACACATGAACTTATTTCCTAATGAAAAATATCCTTTCTTCTTCAAAAATGTTTTCTTTTCTCAAAATGCTATGCAATTTTAATTGAAAAGAATTTAGTTGAAAATAAAATTAGAAATTTGTAGATGAATCTTCCTGGAAATAATGAGCAAAAATTTAAAAAACCTGTTCATATCGTATATGTTAAAAAAACATTCTCCTCTTACTTTTGCTGGAAAAGTCAAAAATTACATCATATGGTAAACAAAATAAATATTCCTTCCATACCATGTGGTAAAAGTAAAAAATGGTTAAAAATGAATTTAAAAATAAATATAATAATATTAAACATTTTATGAAAACATTTTTGGAAAACATGGATATGGATGATAAATATACCCCAGTAAACACTTATGTATAAACAATCTCGGATAAAAATGATATTAAAAAAATTCTCCCTTACTAATTTATAATTAGTAAAATCATATGTCTCATAAAATAAATAAAATTATATTCATATATAAATATCATACCCTTCATAATAATGATAATAAAAACATTCATGGGTAACATAAACACCACACAAAATAATTAGATGGTGTATAAGGCATATGTCCTGTAGAAATAAAAGTGAGACAATATAATCCATTACCTTAAGACTAATATTCTTTGTATGTGTGTGAAACTTATGTATAATGATTTAAATAATGTTATTGACTAATTACAGGGTCATGGTTCTTTTTATGTTTTCATATATGATCATATTCTCCTTCTATTTCTTGTAATGGTTCATTGTTACACATTATTCGGGTTTTAACTACTTTATGATTGTCTGCATGTTTTATGGAATAAGTGTTGGTTATAATTATTGTGTCATGTTTATATCATTAAAAAATTATACTAGAATAATAAACACCATATTTATTCATTCTGTACATTTATATAATCATGCTTGAATGGTTACCATGTAGAACAAATTGTATCCCATTGTGGAGATGGTAGGTCGTGCGTGCGCAAGAGCGATGATATCATTTCCATAATTGTTGAATGGTGTTGAAGTTGATTCTGTATAGTGTCTCAGAATAAATATAATTTTATATTAATTTTGTATATATTTATTAATTCCATAATTATACCAATCCATGTAAGGTGGTGATGAAAAATTGATTACACCACGATATGGAGATGGTAATCCATATGTACACACGCGTGGTGATTTCATTTTTCATAGGATCGGTAGAAGGTGGAATATGGTTGTTTCATAATAATAATAACCTATAAGTATATAATTACTTTTATATTTATTAATTTATAATAAAATAACTCATGAGGCGGGAGTATAAGAAGAAAGAAATTTAAAATAATCGGTAAATGATATTACCAATTCTTCGACATGCCTCTCCTAAATCTTCTCGTAGAGCACTATATTTGGTCTTTTAAGAAGAACAAAACCCCTATAATATTTATAGGGAAGTTGATAAGGGAAATGGTAATTTTATGGTCTAGCTTGAAGGCTCAAAATTAAGTGAATATTTGAGGGAGGAAGTCCCCTTTTATAATTGACGTGAGGGGAACTTTTGGAAACATCATAAATATAACTTTATAAAAACATGAAGCATCAATCCAAATACCTCCAAATAGAGATATATTATAAGATAAGATATTATAATATCTAAATATCATCATGTAATAAAATTTAGACAATTTTTGAGGTCAATTTAAACATTATCATTTTAATTGACACTTGGTTATTCTATTTAATTTTAATTAAGATAAAAAATGTTTCAATATTAAAAGAGTAAAATATTTAATTATTTGATTTAAATTATACCATAAATGAATAATTTTTAATATTTTCTATCATATCATAATATTATATATTTTCAAAATTTTTTTATGATTTTTAAATAATTTTATAAAACGTTATTTAACAAAATATCAATTGGGTCAATTTTGACACTATTCATTTCATGGATTTTTAGAAATATCATGATAAGGTTTTATCCTAAAAATTATTGTATTACATCCCTAATAGGTCAAGGTAATCGATAAAATTCATTTGAAAAATTAATTATCCCAAATTATATTTATTTGAATATTTTTAATAACATTTATTTGATATCTTCATTATTTAAATAATCACAACATCAATATTGTGTAATTATTTAATACAATTATTGGTAGAATAAAAATTTTAAATAAAATAATATGATGAACATAAATTTACTAGATTTAATAATAATATATTTATAAGAATATATATGTTTGAAAATCTATAATTACAAATGTTATACTTATTAAAGTATGAATTGACAAATTTAACATCACTTTAAATAAAATAAAATAAATGTCTAGATCTCTTCTATAAAGGTAAAAATGGTAAATTTATTCCACTTTGATGCTTAGGGTATATATATACTCAAACAATATGATTTTTCATGTTTTTATTCCGTTTTATGCTTATTAGTATTTTAATAAAAATTGTTTTATGGATTTCCTATCAATTAATTAATTTTTACATCTTCAAAGTATAAGACATTAAGATTACTATTAATTTCCTAAAAATTAAAATTATATTATCATGATGTAGGTAATTCCTTTATCTTTCCATGTACTATTTATTTGTGCATATATCACTTGGTTATCACAATATTAAAATTATTATACTTATAAAAAATGTGAGTTTGACATTTTTTCACTTTCATGGGTTTTATTTATATCTATGGCATTTTCGTTGAAAGATTACATTAAATGACTATGTTTAGAACCAAATATTTTAATGGTATACTTTTATTCATATAATTTTATTTTGGTAGGTTTAAGGATAATTTTACTTTCCTTATCATATTATTAGTTACCCCAATTTACCCGATTTACCTTTAAGTGTGGTAAATAAAACATACCATTGTTACTATTCATAATATCCAAAAATAAAAGTAACCTATTAACAAAATTTGGAACCAATTATTAAAAATATGAAATCCATTTTTCATAATTCAAAAAAAAAATTGGTAGAAATTAATTTAAGATTAATTCATGTTATCACAACTAAAAATTGGGTTTTTAAGAAGTAAAAACATATCAAAAGATTGTCATGTGTATATGACCAATTTAAATGAAAATTTACTTCAAATGAACAACATGGGATTAAATGATAAAAACATAATCCAATTACACTTTAAAAAAAATTAATAAGATAATATATCTGGATAAATAAATTATTTGAAAACGTAGTTTTGAATTAAAATACAGGGCTTTTCACTATACAATAAAATTTGAATTTTATCCGAAAAATACCAAAAATTCAAAAAATGTAAATTTTAATGTCCATATTACAAATAATAATTTTATTTTTTCAAATTTAACTTATAAAAGTTTAAAAAACTATATTTTAAATAAGGGTTCTATCAAAAGGCGGTAAAACTGCATATTTTTTGAAAAATACTTATTTTATCCTAAAAAATGATTTTGTTATAATATCATGATATAGAAATTATATAATATAAATTTTAATGTTATTTAAAATTCAAAATTTGGTTAATACTATTCATAAGAACTATTTTATATCCCATTAAATAATATTTTAATAATATATTGTTGTTTAGTGAAACATAGTGTTGCGTACTATGTAAGCTATCGAGGAAGGTATATGATACGTGTAATGCAAGCCTAGTCCATGTTATGTTTTGTAAAAGATACCTTTGGTGTTGCGTATAACATAATCAAAACATAGTTCTTTAATACATTGAACAAAATCTTTACTCAGTGTGGCATGTAATAAATTCCATCAAAAGAACTTGAAATTGTATGTAACACAAGATTAGAATAGTGTTGTGTATATTTCAAGGTAATAAGGTGTTGCATATAGTGAAATATAATCTTGGTGTAGTGTAAAAAAAATATATCAAATAAATTAAAAAATAATCTATCTCATAAAATCTCATATTTTTATAGATATATACATGGAATAATACTAAATTATATAAATGAAACTTCATAATATTTAATTCCCTCACAGTGATTTCATATGCTATAAAGATTGTAAAAATAAAGGGAAGTTTTAGGAAAATGATTGATAATATCTATGAATGTGTAAAAACATTTTCAAATGACATAGTGAATGATGAATTGATAATTATTGTGCATATTGAGGAATATGTGGTCATTTTCCATTATGACAATCAACCAATCTGGATGATTGACATTATGACCATTATTTAATAAGATATTTAGTCTTTATTAATTTTTTTTATAAAGATGAAATTAAGATACCATCAAAATAATTTTGTGATATAACAAAAATTATATTTTTAGAGACTATAAATAAATTCAATGATAAATATATATTATAATAAATATATCATTTTTAAAGTGAATATATTTTATGAAATAACATTATAAAAAGATTTTTAAATAATAATATACTTTTACAAAGTCCAGGTTAAATTTTATGATGTCCAAAAATTTTAATATTAAATTAAAATTATTATTTTTCATTAAATAAGGTTTTTAATTCAAAGTTATAATATTCATATTTAGAGAATATTTTGAAATATATATATATGATTTTGTGTCACGTCACATTAAATTTACCTTAGGGTTATTTTTTAGTAATTCTACAATAATGTTGATTTCTTGGTGGAATGGAAAAAAAATTCTGTCTTATGAGAATCATGATTTTATGACTCCATAATAATTTGAGAATAAATGAAAAAATTACGAAAAAATTTATTTGAATAAAATTTAAATTAATAAGTATAAAAAATAATTTATAATTTTTACTTTTAATTTATAAATTTATACATTCCATTTTTGAATAAAAAATGATTTTTGAGATAAAAAATATTTTTGATTCAGTGAAAAAAAGGGGTAGGTTGAAAGGTGATTTTTGAATTCAAAAAGAGTAGAATTTCCAACCACCCTAAATTTTTCATTAATATGCTCAATTTTTTTTTATAATTCAGTTTTCCAAAAATTATAGGGGTTTTAAAATAAAATAAAAAATATTTAATCCATTAGAATCACCCCTCCTCAAATATAAGTACACAACCCCTCTTCTCATTATCTGATAAAAAAATTCAATTTTTCCCTAAAATATCTCATAACTAGTCTCTTCTATTGTTCCATCTTCAATATTCTAGAGTTTTGTTGGTTCAAATAGTCATATCTTTGCTACGAATCTTAAGAGAGATATGGGTTTCCTTTAAAATTCACTTTCTATTTTCTAGTAATTAATTTTTTTATTTTTCTTTCTTTATTATGTTTTAATATAATTAAAATCATTTTATTTCATGTTATTATCAATCATTTGATATGTTTTAAATCAAATATTATTTTTTCCTTCTCATTATTACCTTTTTTAAAATGTTATAATGATTAAGCATTTATATAACCAAACAATCATTAAAAATATTAGTATGTAAACTGTGTAAGGATTTATTAAGTAGTGATATCACTATTTATATACTTAATGTAGAAAAGAAAGTAGATTGTATTTATCTGAGGGTTTCAATACCATAAATTTTTGATTGTGTATATCAATGTCATAATCATGTTGCACGATGAATGGGCCCTTACTGGGAACGTGGTTTGACACTGCCGATGGATTTGCATGGATTATCTATATGATATTTATAAACCATTAACAAGTAATTATCTATCATTGTATTAGTCTCACACCTTTTTAAGTGCACATATTTGGATGCTTAGACACCTTGAGGCATTATTACATGAGAGCACGGAATGATTATAATCTTATATCATTCACTTTTTAAGGGTTGTTCATTTCTATATTCCCAAATCGTTAGTTATTATTTGAAATATGTTAACTAGATTTAATTATTGATTAATTGATTATATAAAACAATTAACACCATAAAATAATTTTTTATATATGAAAAAATATTCCTAATTCATCAATTATGAAAATTAGTTTATTAATTGAACATTATGAAATTAATGTATTCAGTTTTTGATAAATTATATTGGACATCTATTTGAAATGTAGGGAATGAAATTATATATCTTCTCATTATAGTGGAATAACTCATGAGAAAACTAAGATAATTGGTGATTCCTAAGCTTTTATATAATATGTCTTGTCATAAGGCCTTGACTGTATGTTTATGATTACTTGATACAAGGACTTTCTGGAATGTTTAATATGTCAAAAATCATTCAATCCATTAACTACATGATCAGTTATTAGTATCCCAGCATCCATTTGGTTCTATATTTTGAAGAACATAATTTGAATCTAGGAACCCTAGGAGAAACCCTTATTGTTTAGTAGAAATATTTCTATAAATTAAAATCATAGTGTTGTTTATGTACTAATTAATTATATACCATTTCCTATAAATGATGCACAATGGAAGGATAAACTACGATGACACCCAGAACCAATGTAGGGATTTACCTCTTTATCAAAAAAAATGAGAATAGGGTTGGTATGAAATTATATATTGGAAATTTTTGGGAATTAGGATTCATAATATTTGGGTATAGATTCATAGGTATATATATTTTTAGAACTATGTTATACGTAACACCCCATGATTCCACGGTACTCTTCTCATTGAATAATACAATAGCGTGTGTTATACGCAACTCCGAGTTCTAACACTCCACAACCAATCAAACTAGCCGCTACAAATAGTAATACCCACTTTTTAAAATTTTATATATTTTATATTTCAAAATGGACTCCATTTTTGGATTCGGAATATCTAAATTATCTTAGGGTGAATTTTTGGTACTTTTCTGATAACTTTCATATTTTGATGAATATTGAAAATTACTAAATTTTAATTAAAAACAAAAATTTTAATCGAAATATTTAATAGTAATAAATTATTCATTTGAGTGGTTTTAAAGTATAATTAGATTATATTTTTACCATTTAATCCAATTTTCATCATTGGGCTTAATTTCACATTTAAACTAGGCATAAGCAAATGTTAATCTTTTGATAGTTATTATTTCTTAAGAACATGTATTTTGTTTTGACAACTGGAAATAATTTTAAATTAATTTTTGCCACTTCTGTGTTTTGAATTTAAAAAAATAGATATCATATTTCTAATCATGAGGTCCAAATTGTGTAAATAGGTAACTTTTATTTTTGGACATTTTGAATAAATATTTCAGAAAATAGTTTATTTACCATGGTTAAAGGGTAAATCCGGTAAATAAGGGGAAAAAATAATATTATAATAATATTAAATTACCCTAAAACGTGTCCTAACCCTACTTTTTGATTCATTTCTGACCATAGAAATCTTGGGGTCGATTTTGGGATCCGATAGAGCCACATGTAAGTGATAATGACACTTTATATTAATTAAGTTAAAGTAAATACAAAAATAACATAAGCATGTATATTTTAAAAAAAAACTTTACCTAGGGTAATATGTGTTATATTTTAAACTATAAATATTAATTATAAAGTTAAAAATATTTCCTACATAATGGTATTTTATTTATAATTTTTAGACATTTAATAATTAAATTTATTTATGACATAATAATGGATCTGTATTTTCCTTATTAATTAAAGAATCAAATAATAAGTATTATAAATGTTGAAATAAATATAATTTGAATATTTTCATGACATCCACGAATTTTATTGGTTAATATGAAATTTTAGGAATCTTTAAATATTTTTTTTGAATTAATAAAGTTTTTAAGACTTTAACAAAAATCAATTATTAAATAGTGTCAAAATTGACATAAAGGAGTTTTAAAACAAATATTATATTATAAATTAATATAATATTCCTAAATGTCTAAGGTTATGAAAAAGGACTTATATAATTATATTTTTGTCATTAATGAACAACTTGGGGGTCTCTCTGATGTTTATAGTATGTTTATTAACCATATAATATAAAAATACAAAGAGACATGGTAAATGTCAAACTAATTAACTAAGAGTTAAATCAAAAGGATGAGGTTAATAAAGTGACCAAAACCTGTCTAAAACATATTGTTTGAGTTTTGTTTGACTCATACAAACCTTAGCCTCGCAATAAATTAGTTTTGAGCCATTAGAAACTGAATATGAATTTATTATAAAATAATATTTCTAGCTTTCCCTAAGGTGTCCCTCACCACTCTTAGGAAAGGGCACTCCCGCTTCTCTCTAATTCACACCTTCAAAGCCATTTAGATCAGCTAAACCCTACCAAAATATCCTCTAAACATTCCTCACTTCAACCTAGAGGCCTTACTTTGATCATAAAGCCATTCTAAGAAGACCTTTTGATCAAATCCAAATGAAGAACCCGAAGAAGAGGTAATGATTTCACCACCCTCTTTCAAGTTCATTTCTTCTTCCAATTTTTCTTTCTTTTTTATTTACATTATAAAATAATAACTCCATTGTCTTCTATATACTACTATGTTATTAAAAATATTGTACAACCATATTCATTATTATATCCTTCCTTTGAATGACATGTCACCATACGTGCGTATGTACGACCTACCGTCTCCACGTCGTGGTGTAATTGTTATTCAATACATTATTATTTGGATGGGTATGATAATGATGTGTAATTGATCTAAATAATAAATATAACATGATAATGATTCTTTATATATGATATACCATCCAATTATATATTATTTTAATATCAAAAGAATGATATTGTCGCTCGTGCGTACGTACGGACTACCGTCTCCACGAACGCGATGAGACTCATTCTTCATCGTATCCATTCAAGACTAATTTTCATTTTATGCTTAAAAATAAATTTTAAAGACTTGATATAATTATAGATATTAATAAGATAAATCCCATCCATAATTAGTATGACTCACATAACAAATAATACAAAGGAAAACGAATCTGTTATCACCCGAAATAACAATAATACTAAAATATTATTAACAAAGTAATGTTAAAATATCATATATGATATCATATTAATGTATATGATTCTTTTATAATTTAATAACAATTATTTCACCATTATAAAGGAGTTTAACCTACCCTCAAAAAAGGAAAAGTACAAGGTAATGTTTTATTTCACAATCTCTACATTATCCGAGGTTGTTTATACGTTCTTATATAATGGGACCTCTTTATCATCCACATATATGTTTCTTAAAAATGTATTTCAAAACATTCTTACTATTATATAGATGATGGGTTAAATTCATTTATACCCTTTTTTGACTTGTTATATGATGTTTATAAAGGAATCTTTCCGTTGTTTTCCAAACAACGTCCTTTTTAACCTTTTCGACAAAATTAAGGTAAGAATGTATTTTTAAAATTATACGGTGGGTGTAGCTATTTTCTACCATTATAAAATCGTCAAATCTTCCCATAAAAGATTATAAGAATATTTTTAAAATAAATTTTTTATTTTATAATTATGTTACTTTTAAACTATTTCAAAAAAAGAGATATTTCTCCCAAATAGTTTTGATTTCATCTATGTCAACATCCTTTGAATGGTTTTAAGCTTATTTGAAGTTGATTTATTGTGATACAAAGCTCCATATTTTATTGAAAGTTTTGTGATATTTTTGAATGTGGATGTGTTATTTTTATACCTTTCATGGTTTATGGAGAAATTATTGACATTTCGTATGCTAGTTTTAATACAAATGTTTATGTTATGTTTAAACCTGTTCATATGAGAATGCATTGGACTTAGTATGTGATGGGTGGAGCCCACTGTAGCTCCTCGATGCATCAGTAGGTCTCATGAGACAAAATAGAGTCTTTCTACAAGGCCTTGACAAAATCTTATTTGTAGTCTTGGAACAAGGACTTGACTATGTGGTTATGATAGTCTAGCATTATGTATTTCATTATTATGAAAGTTGTTATTGATATGGAATGTGATTATTCAACTAGTAGAATATCCATGTGAATAAGTAAATGGAAATATTTCATTTTATCTTTTCCATATTATGCTGAAGTTCATTTTTAAAAGGATTTTGTTTTAGTTATACACTACCTTAAATGTTTTATGCTTATTTACGAAAGTATCAGCTATATTGTTATCATTACTAAGCGTCTGAGCTCACCCCTTTCTATGTTTTATTTTTCCCCGGATGTGAAAAAGTATTTTATGACTGACCTGCAGGGATAGTCTAAGGGGATTTGAGTGTAAACTATGGAGACTATATTTTTGAAGTTTTTCACTTTATGATGTAATGTACGACTTGTGAATGTATCTAGTGTTTCCAAGGCTATTAAACTAATCGGAATCTCGAAAAATGATCTTATGTGATCATGAAAATGTTATGTTATAATGCACTGACTCTGGGTAACTAGAGTCAGGGCGTTACAGTTGGTATCGGAGCAAGTTTAGTACAAACAATGGAAGCTAGATTTAGATAAACTCTGATTATAGAATATAGCCCTAAGATAGACTTTGATGATTAGTATAGAATAACTTCCTAGAATTTTGGTATTGTATAGATTTTGTGAGTTTTCTGAGAAATACATCCTTGTCTAGATATGAGCAGGTAGAGGTGGCTCTCACACATATTTACCTAGGGGTAAAACCCAAAAACACCGATTTGATCTAGAATCGAACGGGAAGAGGTGCACCACAATGGGCCTTCCTGCACTCTTGGTTATGACACTCTCAGGGGATATGCTTAGGATAATTCTCATTTTCTTTACAAACCATTATGAAGGGTTTAGGAGTATATAATTCATTAAAGAAAACATTTTTATGATTATGGATTAAATCCATAAATTGTTCACTTTATGTTAGGTATTTTACAATTTTGGAATTATTCATTTCAATTGATAAACTGACCTAGTGTATGCCATTTTATAGAAATGGCACCCAGTATAAGGAATGTGAACTCCAGCAATACTTATGATCCAAAGAGTAAGAAGGATCATATCTTCCACGGTATTAAGCCAACATTTAGATTGGAAATAGTGTCTCATGTTTTCTCAACATATGAATAAATAGTATCATGTGTTAATAAGATAAGAAAATAATTCTTTGAGTCCTATGGCTTTCAAGGAAAGCAAGAGAAGAAAGGGATGGAAGAGAGAAATATGGATAAAGGGAAGAGGGAAAAGAAGAATTTTCCCATATGTGATATTTATGGGAAGAAACATCCTGGAACTAGCCTGAAGGGAATGGGAGTTTGTTATAAGTGTGGAAAAAAAGGACACCAATTATGTAACTGCAGGGGTAAGAAAAAGGTTTCAAATGTACAATGCTTTATCTTTAAGGAGTTGGTACACTACACAAACAAATGTCTAAATCATCATAGTATTCCCCAAATGATGCTATTGGATAATAATCAAGTTATGATACTACCTCAGATGATGAAGAATGACTAGTGTTCTTATGTTGTTATTATAGGATTATTTCATTTGAGTGTTGTAGCAACAATATAATGGTTATATGAATTATTGAGATAAATAAATATTGTATTACAGTACTATTTTATTGATAATTTGAGATTTTATGGTTCTATGAAAAGTTACTTAATAGTGAGCTAAACTTTTGGTAAAATACATGGTTGAAGGAAAAGTAATCCTTACTATGGTCCCGATAACGAGGTAGTGATTTTGGAATAAGTGATGGTTGATTTTAATATATTATATTAGATATTCATGACTACCTTGAAAATGATTAATGATATTTCATTGATGGAGTTTACAACATTTTTGGATAAAAGGAGTATATCCGGTATTCTATAAAGAATAAGGGAGCATGAATGTAATCAATAAGGTTTTATGGGAATTCAGGATGTTACCATGTTTTAAAATAATACATGATGAAGGTGTTCACATATTATTACATGGAAAAATGGATCTTCATTGTGTTTAACTTCCATATAAATTTTTTACTGTGAGTTTGGATAGAAGTATTTTGGATAAGTCTAAAGGTTGGAATGGATTAAGTTTGAAAGGTTATTTTTGGATTTTTATAAAAGGACAACATGCAGACCATGTGAAAACCCGTCGCGTTGGACAAAGCTGTGGGAATCGAACCCACAACCATAGTGAGATTGGGATTTATCACCTACCACTGGACTATGTGATGTTCCTAGATGGTATAATGTAGTTTCTTTTTTTAAAGAGTCTGATATGTGAATTATCAATTAATTATATTTGGAACCTTCTACGATTTGGATAAATAGAGTATTTTTTGAGTTATATTATGTTTTGGAGTGAAAGATGAGTTTGTGGTAGAAATTTATTAATGGATAAAACTCTAATAATCAAGTAAGAATATCTCCTTACGATCTTATCCAATCTTATAAATAAATTTCGTCAACATTAAGAAATGAAACGTAGAACAAAAAAGTTTTCCTAGATGGTACCTTAGATCATCAGAAATTTATGGCATTGTGATTGTTATCCTTTTATAGCCATGTTCTCTACCACTCTCCATCAAATATTGATGGTTATATTTCTCTTCCATATCCATTTTTTCCTACATGGAACCCTAGTATGTGTTATTTTCAGTAACCTTCATACATACCACTCTTTATTTTTAATAGAGGCCTCATTAATCCATTTTTGGATGTGGGATTTCAACTAAGATATTTTGAAATATCCACTCCAAGTTTCCAATACCGAGCATAAATTATGAGGACCCAATTTATTTTATTAGGGGAGAATGTAAAACCCCATTATTCCATGGTCTGCTTATCTTCTAATAATACAATAGCGTGTGTAATACGCAACTTCGAGTTCTAACAAACCACAACCAATCAAACTAGACATTATGAATATTAATTCCCACTTTTTGAAATTTTATACAATTTATCTTTCAAAATGTACTTAATTTTTGGATTTGGAATATCAAAATTATCTTAGGGTAAAATTTTGGTACTTTTCTGATAACATTCATATTTTGATGAACAGTGAAAATTACTAAATTTTAATTAAAAACAAATTTTTTAATCGAAATAATTAATAGTAATTAATTATTAATTTGAGTGGTTTTAATGTATAATTAGATTATATTTTTACCATTTAATCCAATTTTTTCCATTGGACTTAATTTCACATTTAAACTAGACATAAGCAAGTGTCAATCTTTTGATAGTTATTATTTCTTAAAAACACGCTTTTTGTTTTGACAACGGGAATTAATTTTAAATTAATTTCATCCACTTATTTGTTTTGAATTTATAAAAATGGGTTCCATATTTAGAATCAGGAGGTCTAAATTGTATAAATATGTATCTTTTATTTTTATACATTTTGAATAATTATTTCGGTAAATATTTTATTTACCATGGTTAAAGGGTAAATCCGGTAAATAAGGGTAACAAATATTATTATAATAATATTAAATTACCCTAAAACGTGTCCTATCCCTATTGGTTGAACATGTCCGACCATGGTCATCTTTGGGTATATTTTGGGACCCCATGGAGCCACTTTTAAATGATAATTACACTTTATATTAATTAAGTTAAAGTAAATACAAAAATGACATAGACATATATCTTTTAGAATAACAATTTTTACATAGGGTTATATATGTTTTATTTTTGACTATAAATATTATATAGAAATATAAAAATATTTCATACATAATTGTATTTTATTTATTATTTTTATAAATTTAATAATTAAATTTATTTATGACACAATAATGATGCAGTATTTTCCTTATTAATGAGTAAATCAAATAATTGGTATTATAAATGTCAAAATGAATATAATTTTAAAGTTTTGATGACATCTGTGAATTTTATTGGTTAATATAACATGTTAGGATTGCTTAAATAAAATGTTTCGAATTAATAATATTTTTAAGACTTTAACACAAATCAATTATTAAATAGTGTCAAAATTGACATAAAGGAGTTTTAAAACAAATATTATATTATAAATTGATATAATATTCATAAAAATATAAGAGTCTACCAAAGGAATTATATAATTATATTTTTATCATTGATGAACCACTTGGGGGTCTCTTGAATGTTTATAGTAAGTTTATTAACCATATAATATAAAAATACAAAGAGACATGGTAAATGTCAAACAAATTAACTAATAATTAAAACTAAAAGATAAGGTTAATAAAGTGACCCAAACCTATCTAAAACCTATTGGTTGAGTTGTTTTTGACCCATCTCAACATTATCCTCTAAATAAATTAGTTTTCATCCATTATAAACCAAATATGAATTTTTACAAAATAATATTTCTAGCTTTTCCAAAGGTGATCCTCACCACTCTTATAAAAGGGAACTCTCCCTTCTCCCTAATTCACACGTTCAAAGCCATTTGGATCAGCAAAACCTGTCCCAAATATCCTCCCAAATTCCCTCAATTCAACCTATTGGCCTTATTTTTATCATAAATCCAACCGAAGGAGCCCTTTTGATCAAATCAAAAGGAACAACCCGAAGAAGAGGTAATGATTTCACCACCCTCTTTCAGGTTCCTTTCTTCTTCCACTTCATAATTATTTATTATTTCCATTATAAAATAATAACTTCAGTATCTTATATATACCTTTATGTTATGAAAAATATGGTACAACCATATTCAGTATTCTATCCATCCTTTGAATGACATGTCACCATACGTGCGTACGTAAGGCCTACTGTCTCCACGTCATGATGTAATTGTTATTCAATACATTATTATTTGGATGGGTATGATAATGATGTGTAATTGATGTAAATAATAAATATAACATGATAATTATTCTTTATATATGATATACAATCCAATTATATATTATTTTAATATCAAAATAATGATATTGTCGCTCGTGCGTACGTACGGACTACCGTCTCCACCAACGCGATGAGATTCATTCCCCATCGTATCCATTAAAGAATAATTTTCATTTTATGATTAAAAATAATGTTTAAAAACTTGATATAATTCTGGATATGAATAATATACATACCATTCATAATGCTTATGACTCACATAACAATTAATACAAAGGAAAACGAATCCGTTAACTCCCGAAACGACGATAATACTAAGATATTATTAACAAAGAAATGTTAAAAGATCATATATGATATAATATTAATGTATATGATTCTTGTATAATTTAGTAACAATTATTTAAACATTATACATGAGGTTAACCTACCCTCAAAAAAGGAAAATTACAAGGTAAGGGTTTATTTCACAATCTCTACTTTATCTGAGGTTGTTTATACGTTATTATCTATTGGGACCTCTTTATCAACCACATCAATATTTCTTAAAAATGTATTTAAAACATTCTTACTATTTCATTGAATATGGGTTAAATTCATTTATACCCTTGTTTGACTTTTTATAAGATATTTATAAAGTAATCTTTCCCTCTTTTTCCAAACAAGGGCCTTTTTATCCTTTTCAACATAATTAAGGTAAGAATGTATTTCTTAACATATACAGCGGGTGCGGCTATTTTCCAACATTATAAAATCCTTGAATCCTCTCTTAAAAGCTTATAAGAATATTTTCAAAGTAAATGATTTCTTTAATAATTATGTGAATTTTAAATGATTTCAAAAAAAGAGATATTTTTATCAAATAGTTTTGATTTCATCTATGTCAACATCCTTTAATGGATTTTAAGCTTCTTTTAAGTTGATTTATTATGATACAAAACTTACATATTGTATTGAAGGTTTTTTTATATGTTTTAATATGGATGTGTTATTTTTATACCATTCATGGTTTATGGAGAAAGTATTGACATTTCGTAAACTAGTTTTAATACGAATGTTTATGTTATGTTTAAACCTGTTCATATGAGGAATGCATTAGACTTAGTAAGTGACGGGTGAAGCCAACTATAGTTTCTCAATGCATCGGTAGGTCTCATGAGACAAACTAGAGTCATGGCACAAGGCCTTGACAAAATCTTATTTATATTCTTGGTACAAGTCCTTGACTATGTGGTTATGATAGTATGGAATTATGAATTCCGTCATTATGAAAGTGGTTATTGATATTTCATGTGATTATTAGACTAGTAGAATATCCATGTGAATAAGTAAATAGAATTATTTCATTTTATCTTTGCCATATTATGCTTAAGTTCATGTTTAAATGGATTTTTTTTAGTTATACAGTGCCTTAAATGTTTTATGATTGTTTATGAAAGTTTCAACTATATTGTTATCCTTACTGAGTATCTAAGATCCCCCTTTCTATGTTTTATTTTTCCCAGGATATGAAGAAGTATTTTATGATTAACCAATTGGGATAGTCTGAGGGTATATGATTGTGTACTATGGAGACTATGTTGTTGATGTTTTTCACTTTATGATATAATGTAAGACTTATGAATATATCTAGTGTTTCTAAGGCTACTAAACTAATCGGTCTTTCGAGACTTGATCTTTTTATATCATGCCAATGTTATGTAATAATGCATCGACTCTGGGTAACTGGGGTCAGGGCGTTACATTATGAATAGTAAGTATGACATCATATGGGATAATATCCCTATGTTATTTATAATATATCCCTACTATTGTAAAAAACTAAGAGAATATTTGGGTTTTCTAAGTGTTATTCAATGAGTGAAATTGTGAGGATGAAATTTATTTTAGTGTGTAAAATATAACATCCTAGATTTCAAATGGGCGTATTGGGTTCATAATTACAAATATAAATTCTTAATGAATTTATTTCTATTAATAAGACAAATATTTATCACCTAATGGATTAATTTAAGTATTTTTCATGGAAAAAGGAAATTTATTTACTAAATTTTTCATAGATAAAAGTGTTGTTTTCAATACAAGAGAAACCCAACCGATTTTAGTATGTCCATGGGGATTGAACACAAGATAGAAGAGTGACAAGGGAACAATTTCGTCCATCATACTAAGTGATTCCCTAATTCAAAATTCCATCCTATTTAAAAATATACTTATATCTATTTTATTATATTTAGGATTCCATATAAATATATAGTTTTAAATTTTAAAAACATTTTTTTTCATTATAGATTTATTTTCACATCATCTTAGTAATTTGGTCACAATAATTTAATTATTAATGAAGCATGATGTATATTTTCATTATCATAAAATAATATCATATAACTATTGGAGGTATCGTCATATGATTTTTTTTGAAACATGATAAAATAAATGGTTAAATGAAAATAGTATTTTAATATGAATTTATGATTAAATTAGAGGTTCATTTTATATCAAAAATAATATTTAATCTTATTTGGTGTATATGTTTTTTTAATTTCAAATATTCCTTTAAAAATATTAAGTAACATGTTCATAATAAAAATTATTTAATTATTTGTATTATTAATTGATAATAATATATTCATTATTTTATCATATTAAATAAAATACTAATTGTTACAATAATGATAAACATATAAATACAATTACATTTCAAAAGTAACTTACACATCATGCATCAATATAAACTTCTGAAACTGTGAACTATAATGTGATATACACATGGAGGAATAATACATTAAAAAACAATCACTACATATTTTAATTCCCTCATAAATGTCAACCCTTCCATAATGAGTTTTAAAAAAAAGAGAAGCATTAGGTAAATGATATAAAATATTAAAAAATGCTTAATAACCATTTTTGTTATGTAGTGAATGATGGAGTGAGAATTATGGTGTGTTTATAGTGAAATATGAACATTTTCCATTATTAATATATACCAATATGGATGATGGACATTATGACTATTAGTTAATAAGTGGGTAATTATTATTGTTGGTTATGTAGATGCAATTAAGTGACCATTAAGTTTATTTAATGATATGTCAAATATTTTATTATTAGGGACTATGAATATATTCAACTAATAATAAGTTTTCCGGTAAATGTATATGTTTTATATAGTATTCATTTTCATTTTATAATTATATAATATAATTTTCAAATGATAATATATTTTAATGAAGTCCAAAGTGATTTTTATAACAGCTAGACAGTTTATTACAGAGTAAAAAATGTTAATTTTTAATAAATAAGTAGTTTTCATTAAAATATACAATTTTTGTATTTATATAATTATATTGGTAAAGTAATTTTTTTACTTAGAACATAAAATTTATTATATGGTTAATTTTCTATTTTTATGAAAAAGATAATTTCTGGTGAATAAGTGAGAATTACCATTTTACGAGCATTGTAATTTATGACATAATTATTTTGATATAATAATTAAAAAATTATGAAAAGATTTATTCAGTAAAAATATCATTTAAAATATATAAAAACAAATTTAAAAATATTATTTTTATTTACTAAATTCATATATAACATTTTGGAACCCGAAATTGGATTTATGAAGTAAAAATTATTTTTGGATTAGTTGCATTATATGTATTGTTGGTAGCTAATTCTATAATTTGGAAGGTTATGTATGCCCACCCACCATAACTCACTCATTTATAATCCATAAAATTATTTATTATTCATTTCAAACACAAGTGGTTGGCTTATATGTGGGGAATGTATTGTCTCCGCAGTACTCTATAAATCTTATTGATTCTGATGATCACAAATACCCTTATTGGTTTTAAAAATGATATTACATTATGTGTATTTTTGGAAATTAATATTCTTTTTATTCATTATTTTGGAATTATTTTCAATCTTATTACTTGTGTGGAATATTTTTCAAAGTATTTTAAACACACTTAAGTATGTTCTAGAAACACTGTTCAGATCGTTCGTTAAAGAACATAACGTAAGGAACAAACCCTATATTTGTACTAAATATTTTTTTGAAAGATCAGTGCATATGTTTAATCAAACCTAAATTGATAGAAAAATATGGGTAAAGAACATTACATTTGGATGAAACCTTACATTTTTCAAAGTGAAAAATTATGGTTAAAGAACCCTACGTAAGTATGGAACCTTACATTTGAGAAGAAAATGTATCGATCATCAACCTTACATTTGTGATAAACCATACATTGTAAAACTTATGTTCGGTGAATGAATGAAACATATTTGAACCCTATGTTTGTTATTTATTTCATTTTTTTGAAGGAAACATATGTTTGACTTTTCATCACTAGAGATTTGTATTTAAGATTTTGGCAGAGTTTCGTACAACGATCTTTGTGGAATATCTGGCCGGTTTGAAGCTTTTTATTTCAAAAAATTTAAATATTTGTTTTAGAATGATTAAATTTTCATTATGATTTATTCAATTATTAACATTAAGTAAAGAAATTTTCTCCTATTCTTAAGGGAATTTACAACTACATTGAGTTGTCTTGAGATTTTGAATTCTTACGATTTATCAGGTAATTTTCTTGGATCTGGAAATGGAAAGTAGATTATCTTCTTTATTTATTCTATCGGTGTATTTGTTCTATATATGTTTGTATTATTCAAAGAATAATATATATTTTTAGATATATATTGACCCATATATTGTGACACATATTTTTTGAGACTGAAACTGCATTCTTGTGAATATATTTTACAGGTCTACTACAATAATCGATGCGACTCTATTTTCTAAAAAAGAGGATATAGTAGAGAAATACATGTTTTGAATCTATTATATATTTTAAGTCTTATGCTGCTATTATTTTCTGTTTTTATTGAATGATTTATTTCAATGGGATCACTTTAGAACTGCTCTTTCTTAAAGAAATTACTTTCAAAAAAAGAAGATCCATATACTATTAGTTGTTGTTACAATAATGAAGTGAAATAGAAACATTTTTTTATTATCAATATTTTTTTAACAGTTTCAACTATTCGTACTCAGTTGTGGTGGAGTGTCATCTTCTCAATCTAAGCGGTTTTTTGGTTCTCTTTTAAAGAACCAAAAGGATCGTTTTAGCCTTATTTGTAAATCTGTCAACTACATGCACCATGTTGGGGATTGGTTTTATTATATGACGACCTAAAAAGTGAAATTCACTAAAATCATAGAGAGAGTAATGGGTGTAGTGTACTAGGGGATATTTAGCCCCTAAAACACTATAAATATCTTTGTTCTATATTTCTGTTTTATCCATTGATTATACTTTCATACAGAATATAAACCCTAATTATCCGCATAATCTTCAGTCGAAATCAAAAGGAAGAATTGTGAAATATTGTGAATTGAAATAATTCACCCCCATATTATGTATATTCTTTTATTTCGTCCTTACAATTGGTATAATAGGAGTGATTTTGGAAAAGTATATAATAATATAAATGTATAAGGTCTATAAAAAGATGAAAATGACTAATTAAAGAAAAGTAATGTCAATGGTTCATGATCCTTATTTCAATGGTGAAACTCTGTATGTTGGAAATCACATATAATTATCTATTTAAAGAATCTGAAATTCGAAATCTACTCTAAGATCATTACTCCTTATAAAATTCTTGAAAATCCTAACACTTTGACTACTCCTACATAGGCTAAGAATGACCCTAATTCTAAAGATATGAATGCTATTGCCTGTGGTCTTGAACAAGATTAATTCAACCATGTCTCACAATTTCCTACTGCACATAAAATGGGGAAAACCATTTCAATTGCCTATGATGGAATATATAATGTAATACAAGCTAGGTATGAAACAACGAAGCTAAAATTTGATACATTCATAATTTTTTATGGAGAGATTGTCAATCAAATGAATGGAAGGATTGTAGATATTATAAATAATATTACAGCCTTAAGTGATCCTATCACACACGAATATCATGCTTTGAAAGTACTGAGAGTAGTACATACCAAATGGAATGGTATATCTGCTGCAATTCTACAATCATCACATATAAAAATCTGATAATGAGAGAATTAATTGGGAAATTGATGATGTATGAATCTGAAATGCTAGATGAATCTGAGGATAATAAAGTCTTAGTTAAAAAGGATAATACTTCTCTTAAGGTAACATCTCAGAAACAAATAAAAATAATAAATCAAGAAGACAGAGAAGAAGAAAATTTATATACATCTAATTCTAAAATAGAACTGGATCAATTAGAAAGAATGTTTAACGAGTTTTATAATAAGAAAATAGGATTTAGAAAATCCTTCAAGAGGGATGAGAAATACTCAAGAGAATTCTGGTGTATCGAGTTCAAGAAATTAGGTCATATAAGATCTAATTTTCCATAGCTAAAAGGGGAAAAGATATTGATAGTAAAGGCATATTAGAAAACATCTTATTATGACCATAAAGGAAAATGAGAAATGAAGGCTTCTTGGAGTGTTTCTAAAGACTCCATAATCTCATCAAAATCTGATTTAGAAAAGTAAGAATAAAATCTAAAAGAAATTATGTGCTTCATGGTAGAAGAATATAATCTACAAACCTATTATTTATCTAATTCTGATTTTAATTCTAATTCAAATTATTCAAATAAAAAATTGGATGCCTACTCAAAAATGAAAGAAGGAAAATATGACTCCTTATTAAAGAAATAGAAATATTTAAAGGATATTTACAATTCTATTTTAAAATAAAGATATGTATTACTTAAACAACATCAAGAGTAAATTGAAAAATTTATCTCATCTTCCATAAACTGTGAGGATCATGAAAATAAAATTATAGAATTACATGATGAAGTAGAAAAATATAAAAGTGTCACTCTCTTCTTTACAAAAAGATAAAATATTCAAAATCAAATTCTTGGTACAAATTTCATTAGAAGGAAAATATTTGGTATAGGAAGTAAGGGTGAAAAATATAAACTATATAATAATTATTTTGTTCCCAACTAAAAAATGGTTACTTGTCATTTTGGGGAATAGAATGACATATAACAAAAATATTTATTTGATAAATCCTAAAATAAGTGGAATTAAAAATGAATTTATTTCAAAAAAATTCTGAATTAAATGATATGATTTGCTGAAAAACAAAGTAGATCTGGATTCCCATATCTTTGCAAGCTTACACGGTTGGACCCAAGAAAATATGGGTACCAAAACCAACTCATGTTTAAATTTCCATTGTAAGAAATATGTCACAAAAATGATATGCGGTATATGGATAGTGGATACACCATTCATATGAGTGGAGTTTCATCAAACATCAATACACTGACTCAAATAGATCGAGGTCTAGCCACCTTTGGTGATAATGCCAAAGAAAAGATAATTGGGCTTGGAACAATTGGAGATCCAAAAGTAGTCTCAATCAAAAAAGTATTATATATACAGGGGATGATGCATAACCTGATAAGTATCTATAAACTCTATGATGATGGATATTATATAGACTTTTCTAACAATTCATTCTCTATATTTAAAGATAAACTGTTTAAGTTTAGAGCACCAAGAACTTATAATGTTTATACTTTGGATTAAAATTCCTTGTGGAAATAGAAAGTGAATTGTTTAACTGTTAATATAAATGAGTCTTGGATATGGAATATGAGGCTTGGTCGTTGTAATATCTATTCCTTAACTAAATTATCTAAGAAACAAATAGTTTTTGTTTTTCCTAGTCTTATGTTTGATAGTGACATATTTTTCAACACATGCCAAATTGGTAAGCAACACAAATCATCCTTAAAATCTATTAAAAAACTTCTATATCAAAATCTATAAAACATATCCACATGGATCTATTTTTTACATAAATAATTGAAAGTTTTTTTGGAAAATTAAATTTATATGTTTTAGTTGATGATTATTCTAGATTTACTTGGATTTATTTTCTAAAACTTAAAAGTGTATCTTTTACTATTTCTGAAAGTTTTTGTAAAATTGTTCAATATAAAAATGGTTATAAAATAATTTCATTAAGATGTAATCATGTTGGAGAATTTTAGAATCAGGAATTCAATTCCTTTTATCCAAATCTGGGTATTAAACACACCTTTTTTCCACCAAGAACACCCCATCAAAAAAGAATTGTTGAAAGAAAGAAATAAAACTATTAATGAAATGGCTTGGACTATGCTAAAAAAATGTAGTCTAACTACCTACTTATGGATAGTAGTTATAATCATAGACTTCTATAAATTAATAGAGTTTTTGTTGGCTCTATTTTCAAAAAGGCACCTTATGAACTTTTAAATAACAGAAAACATAAAGTACTATAATATTTTTGGATGCAAGGTGTATATCCTGAACACCAAGGATAATCTAGGTAAATTTGATCCAAAATATGATGAAGGAATATTTTTAGGATATTCTTATACCATTAAATCCTATAGATTGTTTAATAAAAAGTCAAGGATTTTTTAAGAATCAGTTCATGTGATGTTTGATAAAAATGACCCTTTTATAAAAGAGAACGATCAAACTTATGAAATTATGGACTTTTCTAACAACATTAGAATTGAAAACCTGAAAATTGATTTTTAAAATAATATAAATAAAATTCAGTCCATTTTTGAGAAAAAAATTATACTAATGAACCAAAAAGTGTTTTACCTGGACAGTCTATAACCCTATTAAATCATCCTTTTGAAACTATTATAGTAGACCTATACATATGAATAATAACTAGAAGAAGTGAAAGAAACCTAGTTGAATTATTTTCCTTTATATCTCAACTCGAACCTAAATCTTTTGAATAAGCCCAAGTAGATGACAGTTGGATGCTAGGAATGTAAGATGATTAAACCCAATTCAAAAGGAATGATGTTTGGGAATTAGTTGAAATACCATAAAATTTTCTAGTTATAAGAACTAAATGGGTATTTAGAAATAAAAAATATGATCAAGGGATTAAAACTAGAAACAAATATTAATTATTAGATACAGGATATAATCATGAAGAAGGTATAGATTATGGTGAAACCTTTTCCTCTTTAGTAACATTCGATTTAATTAGAGTCCTTTTAGCTTATGAATATAATATGGACTTTAAATTAAATCAGATGGATGTTAAATATCCCTTTTAAATGGTTATTTAATGGAAGAAGTTTATGTTGAACAACCTCCTGGTTTTGAACATTCTCAAAAACAAGATTTTTTTTATAAACTTATTAATTCTCTCTATGGCCTTAAACAAGCTCTGGGAGCTTGGTATGAATGATTAAGTTCTTTTCTTTTGAAAAATGGATTTAGTATTATATTGGAAAATCCAAACCTTTTTAGAGAACCATTTTATCTAATACTTTATTAGTTCAAATCAATTTTAATGATGTTATTTTTGGTTTAACCAATGAAATAATATTTATTTACTTTTCAGAAATTATGCAAAAATAATTTGAAAGGATTATGATGGGTGAATTAAACTTATTTTTAGGACTTCGAATTTATTAAAAATATTTTGGAAATATTTGAAACCAAAGTAAATATATTATTAATTTATTAAAAAATCTTGGCCTTGAGAACAGAAAGACATATAAAACTCCCATGTGTACCAATATAAAACTTGATTTGGATAAAACTAAAAAACCAGTGGACAACAAGTTAAATAGAGGTATGATTTGAAGATTATTATATCTTAATACTATAAGACTTTATATTATGTTTTTAGTATGTTTATGTGCTATATTTCAATAAAATACTAATTAATCTCATCTTAGTACTATCAAATGTTTTTTAGATATTTAAAAGGTACTATTTTTCAATATCTTTTATATCAAAAAACTCTTGATTTTAAATTAATATCATATTCTAATGCTGATTTTGGAGGTTATGGATCATATAGAAAAATAACCTCAGTAACTTGTGGCTTTCTCAGAAAATCTTTAGTATCTTGGTCAAGTAAGAAAAAACACTCAGTTTTCCTGTCAATAGCTATGGAAGAATATGTATATGCATGCAGTTTCTGTGTACAATTATTGTGGACGAAAAACTCACAAATAGTCTTTGGGTTAAAATTTAATAGTACAATTATTTTATGTGATAATAAATGTTCTATAAATATTTCAAAAAAAATCCAATAATTAATATAAAAACTAAGCATATTTATATTAGGAATCATTTTCTAAGAGATCATATTCTTAAGAAGGGCATATCTTTAGAATTTGTAAACACTGAATATCAACTAGCTGATATTTTTACTAAACCACTTACAACTATAATTTTTCTTTTATTAAGGGGGAGTTAGGTTTATTTAATTTTTAAATAAATGTTAAATTTTTTAGTATTTTTAATTTTAAATGCATATTTTATTTATTTTACTTTATTTTTATTTAATTATTTAATCCAATTTATTTATATTAAATTTTTAATATGATTACTTTCAATGAGATTTTTTTAAATATTTTTTCCCTACTATATATTTTAGTTAATTTATTTTATCTGAAATTTATTTGTACCACGTTCTTTCAAAAAATTTCATAATTATCTTACGTAATGACATGGGAAATAAGGCACTGACAGAAACGTTTTGAATACTTGATGTTTTCAAAACCTTTTAGAATAAAAAAAATACTACTTTAACTATGTTTATTTATGTTTTCTTTTGAAGCATTAGAACCTGAAAACTTTAGAGCTTTCATTTCTAAGAAATGGTAAAAACTAATAGAACTGAAGAGGGTGAAGCCAGTGACCCAAGGCGTTAGAGAGTTTCTGAAAGAAATATTCTTCAACGAAATGAAGTTTATTTTGAATGTCTCTATCAGAAAAATATACTCTTGAAGAAATCACTATATTTTCATGGATTGGAATATATGTTCAATGAGGTGAACATATAGTTCCTTTATGAGGTATAACTGAAATTTTTCTATAACATTGTTCATTTTAGTTTTGTGGATTCCGAAGATGCTGTTTTCACAAGAATAAAAGATAAGGACTTTTCCATTTCTACGACTGCAATTTATCAAATTTTGATCACTCCTCATATGGGAGTTTTTAATTTAGATCTTTGATCTATCATAGATAAGGACCATAATTCTGAACACATTATGTCATTTCTGTTTGGATCAAAAAACTTTAGAAAAATGGTTTTCAAGGATCTTGAGGTAGACCAGAATATCTGGGGTTAAGTTGATTCAAGAAAGAATTGTTCTATGGATAGATGAGATGGAGAATATTTTATATCCAGAAATGTATATAATGATTCTATTTTTAAGTAAAATAAAACTGAATTTTCCAAGGTATATATTCAGATATTTACACTACTACTATTAGAAATATGCTAGGATGACTTTTTGTCCTTATGGAAGTATACTCTTTTGATTTTTTTTAATAAAGCAATTATTTATTTAATATATTATAGAATCAAATGTCAACACAACGATGTACTCAATGATATAACTTTTAGGAATCTAGGTTTTCACTGGATTAAATTAAAAGGAAGTCTTATGCTAGTTGGTTCAGATGACTAATAAAGATCCGGATCTATTTCTTAGGGGGAGAAATTTGAAGGTAATAAAGGTATTGGTGAAACCTTAGGTGAAGGAATTTTAAAAACAAACCAAATAAGATTATGATTTGTTGAAGAAGAAGAAGATGAAGAAGAGTCTATGAAAGAATAATTGGTTATAAAACCACGAAAAATAGTAGATCCACCTGATGAAGAACCCGTGATGGGTTTAGGTGAGGCTTCTAGGTCAGTACATTTAGAAGAAACTTTTCTTGATGAATTTCAATAGGTTGAAATCTTAATAAGAGATCAATAGAATTTTGTTCCACTAGTTATCCAGGAAGAAGATCCACATGTCCAGGAAGAGAAACAGTTGATTAGATCTCAAAACGTGGCTACTAAAATTGTTGATAATCTAGTTTTTTGTATATTTTATCATGTGGATGAGAGAACAAATTTTGTTTTCGAGTTAAACCCAAATTTATTGATAGTTTTTCTTATTCAAGCGAAAAGTCAATTGAAAATCTAGTAGAGAACTCTATGGAAAAGTCTCCTTCAAGATGTTTAGCAATTGTGACTGTAACGTCCCAGTTCTGGGTGCCACACAATGGGTGCCCAGAACCCAGTTCGCCACGTGACCTCAAGCGCATTTCCCCAAACGCAAGAGGCTTCCGACTAGCAGCGAGGGCCCATGTCTGATAGTGGGGAATCTATGCCCTCATTTGTCAAAGTGTAGCACAGTGGAAATACGAAATTAAACATACAACAATAGTGGAAGAAATAACCATTCATATATAAGTGAAATGGATAACTGATAAAAAAGGAACCAACAATCATATATATATGAGAAGATGCAGCATGTCACTATTCTATAAAATAGCCAGAACATGTTACATGATCACTACAATACAACTGAAGTACAAGTACAGAAAAGCAAAACAGAACAGTCCGCGACATCGTGAGCCAATGCTCGGTCCCACGCTCTCCTACACCCCAACATCAATCATGTACCTATATAAGGACACTTTCCCTTATCTAAACCTGCAGAAACGTAATCTGTTTGGGCAGAAAATCATGTCCCAAACAGGGTGTGAGAAATATATCTCAGTAGGCACCCACCAAAGGCTTGTTCCCAACTGTGTGTAAACATGCAGCAACAGTGTGCAGCAGTAAAATGCAATAAACTAAGAAGTACTCAAAAGTTACTAACTTAATAGTTATATTTCCATTTAATTATTCATTTAATCCATTTAATATAGTAACATTGTTTTCTCAACAACACCAAGCCCCCATGCCAACCAGAACCTTGCCCTCAGGCTAATATAGTAAAACCACACCATCAGGCTTTGCCATTAGGATATATAGAATCCAACCCATAGGTATTTCCCTCAGGCGTAGCGGAATCT
The DNA here is from genome assembly GCA_963277665.1 of Viscum album. Taxonomy (NCBI): domain Eukaryota; kingdom Viridiplantae; phylum Streptophyta; class Magnoliopsida; order Santalales; family Viscaceae; genus Viscum; species Viscum album. The sequence goes on from OY728135.1 coordinate 1,682,718,961, forward strand.
CTCCCTCAGGCATACGAAGTGTCGCCCTAAGGCGCAGAAGTCAAGCCCTTAGGCATGAAAGGTTTCCCTCAGGCGAAATACCATGTTGCCCTCAGGCTAATACAGTCATGCCCTTAGGCTATAGTAAAACACCGCCCTCAGGCATAAGTAATCGGGCCATGGCCAACATATAAATATGGACTTTACATAAAATTCGTCCCAGGAAGAAGTAATGCATAATTTAAACATGGAATACCCTCAGGTATCCTAGCCAAATGGCTAAATAGAGGAACGCACCCCCGGGGTGGTCCTGGATCCAAGCAATGATCACAAACAACAGTTTTACAATGTTATTTAATTACATATACAATTATAGTTAGTTAAAATAGCCATTTCCTCAGCCACACGACACCACAAATATGGGTTCTTAGCTAAAAAACACACAAAACGCACAACAGTTGTAAAATAAACACCAAGCCACCTACCTTATACGCCAACGAGTACTATACGCGAACGTCGATTCTAGAAATGCCCAATTACGACGTAGATCTGACAAAGAGGAAAACCCTCTTAACCTCAAATAACTCCAGTTAGGAGAATAATTGGTAAGCAAAACACTAAAAGAAGAGTGGGATTACCCTTTCTATTCCAACGTGATCGACAGAAGTGGGATCAGATTCTGGGTGCTCGATCGGCGGATCTCCCAAGGTTCGGACTCCCTCTTCTGCTCCTCCCGTTCGGTTCTAAGCCTTTTCTGCGAACAGGGGAGGCTACTGCCCATTTAAGCAAAAAAAAACAAACTACACAACGTGTACTTCCAAGTACACAACGTGTAATTTCATCATTTAACTATTCCTATAGCGGCACCGCCAAACTATTCATTTTTCGACATGAGTACACGGCATGTACTCAGGAGTACACGACGTGTATCATCACCCGGCTAGCGGCTTCTCCACCGCCTTACTGTTTTGGAATGCCGACTGACTACACCGCATGTAATGGACCACTAAACGGCATGTAGTTGGTTACTACACCATTCATCTATGACATGGATACATGCCCTATGTACCCATTCCACATAGAAAAAAAGTACACGGCGTGTGGAAAAGTACATAGTGTGTAGTTCCAAAATTTAGGATTTTCCCCATTTTCCTTATTTTCATAAAAACCCTTAAGGAAGGGAGAAAAGAAGATACTCGTACCTCAAAGATAAGAACCGGGTTCTTACAATCTTCCCCCCTTAAATCAATTCGTCCCCTAATTTCCCTTCTAAGGGTGGTGAAGATATAGCTTAGAACAACTCTGGCCACTGAGCACGTATGTCGGTCTCCTGCTCCCAGGTTCCGTCCTGCACTCGGCCATGATGCCATAGCACCCATACGAGAGGAACTGACCGGCCTCATAGAACCTTCGTGCTCCTATCAATGATACGAATCAGAAGCTCTTGAAAGGACGCATCAATCTGAAGCTCAACCTCCTCGGGCTGAAAGATGTGAGATGGGTCTGAATGATAGTGGTGAAACTGTGACACATGGAAGACGTCGTGCATGGCTTGATACCACTGTGGTAACTGCAACTGATAGGCAACCTTCCCGACTCTCTCCAGAATCTCAAATAGCCCCACATACCTCGGTGAGAGCTTACCCTGTCTCCTAATCCGTCTATATCCCAGCCTCAGTGAAACACACAAGAAAACCTAATCCCCGACCACGAACTCCAATGGTTGTCTGTGAGAATCAGCATAAGGTTTTTGACGAGACTGTGCGGTAGCCATCCACTTCTAAATCAACTGGATCTGCTCAGAAGTCTCCTATACGAGATGTGGTCTCAGTAAAGCTGCCTCACCTGCCTCTGACCAGCACAAAGGTGATCGGAATTTCTGACCATATAAAGCCTCATATGGTGCCATCTCAATAGTCACCTGAAATCTATTATTATAGGAAAACTCGACTAGGGGTATATGCTTCTCCGAAGAGTCCCCAAAGTCCGGGACACATGCACACAACATATCCTCTAGCACTTGTATCGTAGGCTTTTACTAGACATCTGTCTGAGGGTGGTATGCTATGCCCAGAAGCACCTGTGTGCCCAGTGCCCTATGAAAACTCTTCCAGAAACGAGACATAAAAAGAGTGTCCCTATCTGAAAAGATACAATGAGGGACCCATAAAGGCGTAAGACCTCTCGGATATACGGCCTTCCGAGCTCATCAACACAAAATGTCTCCTTAATCGGAAAAAAGTGAGCTACCTTCGTGAGTCTGTCCACAAAAACCCACACGGTATTATTTCTTCTTGGTGACCTTGGCAACCCTGTCACGAAGTCCATCGTGACATCATCCCATTTCCACTCTAGAATGGGTAACTACTATAATAGTCCAGCTGGCCTCTGGTGATCTACCTTCACCTGTTGACAGGTGGGAACACCTCGTAACAAAACCAGCTACATCTCTCTTCATACCCGACCACCAGTAGGGACGTCTCAAGTCTCGGTACATCTTGGTAACCCTAGGATGAACTGCCCAAGCTGAAGCATGAAACTCCTTCATCAGCTCCTCGCGTATATCCCCTAGAACCCATACTCATCCATGGAAACGCAGAGCCTCATTATCGCCTATCACCCAACTGGAAGGAGGGTCCTCACTTTCCATAGACTCCCGTAGAACTAGGCCTTCCGAAATAGATATTTTTCTCATCCTCACTCTATCCATGAGGGTAGATGTCACAACTAACGAGGAAAGATAAGTCTGCCCTTGACTATCGTGCACCTCCAGATGCATCTCAGAGAATAAGGCCATAAGCTGCCACTCACCACTGGCCTCCTGTACAGCCCACTTCTGGGTCTTCCTCCTCAGTGAATTAGCTACATCATTACCTTTACCAGGTGTAAAGTCAAGATCAAAATAAAAGGATTGTAGGTACTCGACCCACCTCATATACCTCAGATTCAGGTCATGATGATTAAAGATATACTCGATGCTTTTGTGGTCGGTGAAAACCACAAAATGATCTCCCTATAGATAATGTCTCCAACAGTGCAACTCATGCACAACTGTAGCCAACTTAAGGTCATGCGTCGGGTAATTCCTCTCATGTGGCCTCAACTCCCGATACCTATACACAACAACCTGATCGGCCTGCATCAACATTGCTCCCAGCCCAATACCTGATGTGTCACAGTAAACTGTATATCTCTCCCTCTACACTGGGAGTATCAGGATTGGTGCTGAATTCAACCTTCCCTTTAGGTCCTAAAATATTGTCTCACAAGCTTCCGACCAAATGAACTTCACACCATTCTTAGTCAGAACTGTCAATGGTGCTGCTAAGCGGGAGAAGTCATGTATGAAGTCTCTATAGTAACCAGCCAACCCCAAGAAACTCTGTATATCAAACAAGTTCTTAGGATGCTCCTAGGAAACTACTGTTCTCACCATCTCTAGGTCCACTGCAACTCCTACCTCCGAGATGATATGACCCAGGAAGTGAATCGGGTCCATCCAAAAGTGGCACTTTGATAGCTTAGCATATAACTGATGCTCTCTCAGAGTACTCAATACGATCTCAAGATGGGTGGAATGGTCGTGTCAAGTGTGAGAGTATACCAAGATGTCGTCCACGAATACTACCAAAAAATAATCAAGATACAGATGGAACACACGATTCATCAGAGACATGAAAACTGCTGGCGCGTTCGTGAGTCCTAACGACATAACGAAGTACTCATACAAACCATATCTGCTCCGAAAATCCATAAGCGGTATATCCGATGGTCTCACCCACAGCTGATGATATCCGGATCTAAATTCAATCTTCGAGAACACTCGTGCTCCTCGAAGAAGATCAAAAATGACATCTATCCTTGGAAAAGGATATCAGTTCTTGACCATCAGCTGGTTCAGCTTCCGATAATCCTCACAAAGTCTGATGGTATCGTCCGCCTTCTTCGCAAAAAGGAACGGTGAACCCCATAGAGAAGTACTGGGTCGAATAAAACCCTTCGACTATAACTCCTCTAACAGCCTCTTGAGCTCCTGCAACTCAGGCGTGTCCATCCTATAAGGAGTATTGGACACTAGTGTTGCTCATGGCACTAGATCAATAGAGAAATCCACCTCTCGCTCCAGAGGTAGTCATGAAAATTCATCCGGGAAGACATCCCTGAAATAATCAACAACTGGAGGGAAATACGTCTGAAAAGTCCCCTGATCATCCAGATACAAAATCGCAATCTGGCCTATGACTCCACCTCTCCCATGATGCTCTGGTCCAGCTCGACTAGCCTGAACATACCATTCTCCCTTGTATAGAAACTCTCCGCCCTCTGGTGACATGAAACTCACCCTGCGACGATAGCAGTACACAAAGGCTCAAAATGGAACCAACCAGTCCATCCAGAGAATGACGTCATAAGATGTCATATCTAAGTCATAGAGGTCCCATAGAAAGTGACACCCTCCAACCTCAAGGGGGAACTCCTTGCACTGACGCACACCAACTGTCCTAGTCCCCAACATAGTGTCTAGTGTCATGATATAAGAATAAGTAGAAACACATAGCCCAAGGATCTCCACAGCGGGTACATATATGAAACTATGTGCAGCACCTGTATCGAAAAGTACTGAAGATAAGACAGAACCTAATAGAATAGTACCTCTGACTGTAGAAGGTCTAGGATCCTGCTCCTGCTTGGTTTGTTGCACTGCATATGTCTGCCCAGTGCTACGGCCCTACGACACAACCTGGCTACCCTGAGCTGTCCCGCCCTGCTGCCTCTGAGATCCTGGTGTCTGGATACCACGGCCATGACGACCATCTCTTCCTGCACGCCTTGATGTATTCTAGTTCCCTGACTGGTAAGAAGCCACCAGACCTGCTCCCACACGCGGAGTCTGCACAGAACCCCTATCACTAGCCTATAGTAGAAACTCCCCCACAAAAGCGTTGTAGATGACCTATCTTACCACAAGGTCGGCACTCCACTCGGTCATGTGGACACTGAGGTCTCTTTTTCCCCTCTCTGCCACACTGGTAGCACCTGATTGGGCCACCTGAAGAAACTGTCTGGCTGGTACTGCCGCCCTGAGAGAAATACATCTGTCTGTTCCTATTTCCAGCAGAAATAGTACCAGTAACTAGTGTTGAATTTCCCTAGTCCACACCACTAGCTTCCCGCAGCTTCCTCTCTGTAATCAATGCCTGGTTTACAATTTTGTGTACTGAAGGCAACCAGAAAACATTCACCAGCGCTCGGATGTCATAACGAACACCATCCTCAAAACTTCTGGCTCTCAACATCTCATCACCCACCAGAATGGGTAAAAAACACTGAATCTTGGTAAAACGAGCAGAATAGTCCATTACCGACATAGCGCCCTGATGCAAATTCATGAACTCTCATGCTTTATCTGCCCTCAACGTCTCTGGAAAGAAGAAGTCATAGAAGAATACCTGAAAATCTTCCCACGCCATGTCTTTGTGATGCTCTGACTAGGTGGTAACATCCCACCACCTCTTGGCAGAATCACGTGGCATATAAGTCGCGAGCTTGACCCTCTGACCTAGAGGCGTCTCAAGATGCTCTAAAATAGTTTGCATCGACCCCAACCAAGACTCCACAGTCTGTGGTCCGCCATCCCCTAGAAACGCAGGTGGATGTTGCAGCTGGAAGATACGAGTCAGCTTGGCCATAGAGGTGGTAGCCTGCGGTACCCCTTGAAAGGTCTGCATGAACAGTATGAAGCCTTCACGGAACTTCACCTCCGCACCTGTGTCCGGTATAACAATAGGTTCCACATCTGGCTCTGCTGGAGGATCAACTAGTAGCCTATGGCCCACCATCTCTGGAGTATACTCATTGCCGCTCTCCTGGTGAACAACGTGTGGTTGTCTAGGCGGCATGACACTAAAAGGTCAAAGGCATGCCTTAGATTCAAGATTTATCAAAGACTGAAAGTGAAGGAACCACAAAGGGAACAAGAGGAAGAAGGAATTTCATGATTTTCCAAACAAGACTACACGGCATGTACAATGACTACACGGCGTGTACATGACTTATCTTCCCCTTCTTGAGTCCTTCTACACGGCTAATCCACAAGGCTCCCGTTGAAAAAAAACTAAACGGTGTGTATAAGATCTACACGACATGTATGGTGTTATTTTCCAGCTGCCCGTGTCGTTTGTGACACAGCCGACTACTCGGCTTGCAACGACACGGCATGTTACACCCGCAAACGGCGTGTACACTACCCCATCTCCCAGCCACACGGTTAAGTCCACACGGTCTATCCCTGGACAAGACTACACAACGTGTCCCATAGGTATACAACGTGTTCAAGGAGAGGTGACACCGACCCGTGTTGTTAGTTACATGGCTGAGTCCCCAGGTCACACTACACGATGTGTTCATCATTGACACGGCGTGTTCTGTATAGGAGTTCGCCGACCCGTGTTGTTAGTTACACAGCTGGACTCCGGGTCAACACTACACGATGCATACAAAAGCTACACGGCATGTCCAACCCAAGCTCTTCCCTTCCCCGTGTTGCGGCCAACATGGTTTGTGAAATGGGAAGAGACTACACGGCATGTACTCTGTGTACACAGAGTGTACTCAAAAAGTTTATTTTTATTTCCGAAAAGAAGGCCATACGTGGCATGTTTAAAGTACTACATGGCATTTATATAGGTTTTGTGGATAGTATGCCTCAGAAATCTCTCCAGAACCTAGAAAATACTTAAAAACAACAACTAAGTGTCAAATTATGACCTGTGAGGGCCCATACTCCCCACGAATAAAATTTTGACATCTTATCTGTGCTATAACTAATAAACACCTAATGATCCACCAAATTCTGGTCAATGGGGGCACATACTCCCCAAAAACCAATGTTTGGCGTCCATTCTATAAACAGGCTCACACAATAAAATACCCTATCACAAAGAAGGTATTTATCAAGCAGCTATCACAACAGCATGCTTTTCTAGCACAACAACTATCACAAAAACATGCAATTTCTAATGTACCTACATGGAATGGAAACTATGCATGGCATGTGATATCTAGCATGTGCCTATATGATTCATGAGACGGTATACCCTCATCTCATTGGGTTGTAACTAAATATAACCCACAGATAAATTATAAATAGCACAATCTCAAGTGCGTCACCCAACGGTGAAAACAATCAACTGTAAATTGAAAAAACAGTAAAATTGCAACACGTGGTAAATTGGCTTTTCCCTGTACATGGGTTAGCAACACCCAAGGACAACTTATTACCAACTACCGTTCATCATATCCTCGACTATGGCTCTAATTAGTAAGTCAAAGAAAATAACCCCTCTGTTACCACTTTGTAACGTCCCAGTTCCGGATGCCACACAATGGGTGCCCCGATCCCGGTTCGTCACGTGACCTCAAGTACATTTCCCCAAATGCCAGAGGCTACCGACTAGCAGTGAGGGACCATATCTGATAGTGGGGAAACTATTCCCTCATTTTTCCAAGTGTAGCATAGCAGAAATACGAAAATAAACATGCAACAATAGTGAAAATAATAACCATTCATATATAACTGAAATTGATAAATAACAAAAAGGGAACTAGCATTCATATATGTATGAGAAGATGCAGCATGTCACTATTTTATAAAATAGACAAAACATGTTACACCATCACTACAATATAACTGAAGTATAATTACAAAAAAGAAAAACAGAACAATCTGCGGAATCACGAGCCAATGCTCGGTCCCATGCTCTCCTACACCCCAACAGCAATCACGTACCTATATAAGGACCCTTTCCCTTATCTATACCTACAGAAACGTAATCTATTTGGGCCGAAGAGCATGGCCCAGACAGGGTGTGTGAAATATATCTCAGTAGGCACCAACCAAAGGCTCGTGCCCAACTATGTGTAAACATGAAACAACAGTGTGCAGTAGTGAAATGCAATAAACTAAGCAGTACTCAAAAGTAACTAACTTAATAGTTATATTTCCATTTAATTATTCATTTAATCCATTTAAAATAGTAACAATTTGTGCTCAACAACATCAATCCCTCAGCCCAACCAGAACCTTTCCCTCAGGCTAATATAGTAAAACCACGCCCTCAAGCTTTGCCCTCAGGATACACAGAATCCCACCTGCAGGTATGGCCCTCAGGAGTAGCAGAATCTCGCCCTCAGGCCTAAAAATTGTTCCCCTCAGGTACAGAAGTCAAGCCCTCAGGCACGAAAGGTTTCCCTCAGGCGAAATAGTATGTTGCCCTCAGGCTAATACAGTCACGCCCTCAGGCTATAGTAAAACACCGCCCTCAGGCATAAGTAACCGGGCCATGCCCAACATATAAACATGCACTTTACATACAATTCCTCTCAAGGAAAAAGTAATGCATAATTTAAACATGGCATACCCTCGGGTATCCTTGTCAAATGGCTAATCAGAGGAACGCACCCCCGGGGTGGTCCTGGATCCAAGAAATGATCTCAATCAATAGTTTTACAATGTTATTTAATTACCTATACAATTATAGGTAGTTAAAATTTCCACGACCACTACCACACGTCACCCCAAATATGGGTTCGTAGCTCAAAAACACACAAAATGCCCAACAGTTGGAAAATAAACACCAAGCCACCTACCTTATACGCCAACGAGTGCTATATGCGAACGTCAATTCCAGAAACCCACAATTACGACGTAGATCTGACGAAGATGAAAAATCGCTTAACCTAAAAAAACTCTCTTCAGGAAAATAATTGGTAAGAAACATGCTAGGAGAAGAGAGGGCTTACCGGCGTGCGTCCAACGTGATCGACAGAAGCGAGATCGGATTCCTGGTGCTCGATCGGCAGATCTCCCAAGGATCGGCCTCCCTCTTCCGCTCCTCCCGTCTGGTTCTAAGCCTTCCCTGTGAAAAGGGGAGGCTACTTCCCATTTAAGCAAAAAAAAGTACACGGTGTGTACTTTTATCATTTAACTGTTCTTCTGGCAGCACCGCCAAACTATTCATCTGTCGACATGAGTACACGACATGTACTCACGAGTACACGACGTGTACCATCGCCCAGCTAGCGGATGCTCCATCGCCTTACTGTTTTGGCCTGCTGACTGACTACACGGCGTATAAAGGACCACTACATGGCGTGTAGTCAGTTCCTACACCCTTCGTTACTGACATGGCTACACGCCTCGTGTACCCATTCCACATGACCAAAAGTACATAGTGTGTGGAAAAGTACACGGCATGTCGTTCCAAAATTTGGAATTTTTCCCTATTTTCCTTATTTTCTTAAAAAACATAAGGAAGGGAGAAAAGAAGAAACGCGTACTTCAAAGATAAGAACCGGGTTCTTATAGTGACAGTGGATCAGCCACAACATCTAGATAAAGGGACATCTGATTCTCTGACTAATCAGTTTGAAGAACTCATAAATAAGTTTAATAAGACTTAGGAGGATAATTTTAATATTCACCAAGAGCTAGAAGATGCAAAGAAAAAGTTACAAGATCTTAATGAAACTTCTATTTCCAAAAATAAATTTGATACTTGTAAGAGAGAGATGATGGATGCAGTTTTAAAGATAAAGTCTGAAGTTGTTTCTATGTCATACTTTAATTATCTTAAGTGGTATTTAGGGAGTCATTTTGAATTAATCATGAGTAGTGTTGGTCATAACAGTACATATACCTCTTCTCCTACAACCAGTCCAGATCTGATTCGATGATTTTAAGAAATCACTACTACCATGGAAAATATGAATGGTCTTCTTCAAAATATTTAGTGCAATACTGATCCTCTGTTAGTTCTGTTGGACAATCCAAAATTTCTAGTTGACCAACTAACTCAAAATTATCCAGGTATTAGATTTTATTGAACAAGATTAAAAATATTTTGAATAATATTATGTTGGAAGAGGAAATCTTGAATTAATTTTTGAATGTAAATCTTGTTGAGAATGTGTATATCAATCAATATTACATAGTTTTTATTATACAGTTAGAGATAGTCTAATGAAGAAGTTATAGTTACAGATGGCAGAGTTGAAAGATATGATTGATGTTTCTCAAAATCCTTAGAACCATAACTTAATCAAATCCTAACCAATATTTTGTACCCTAACCATTTCATTTGAAAAAACAAGTTTTTTAGTTATACTTATTATTTTACCTATACAATTTTTATCCATAAATTTTTCTTATTTTTATTTTTTGGTACTTTATTTCATATTCTTTTATGTTTATGTCTCAAGCCAAAAATCTAGTATTATTTATTTAAATAGATTATTATAACATTCACTTACTGATCTGTATAAAATTAAATGTGTTTTAGTTTCTTTTTATACATTCCCTTTGATCTCAAAAAAAGGAAGAGAAATTTGGATAAACACAAAATTTATTTTTATCGAAATAATACTTTCAAATCGAATTTAGAATTATTATTTTTTAATTTTTTTGAAAAATTATAAATTATGCTATTAATTTTATGGGTTATGTGATCATCAAAATGTAGAGATTGTTGGGCATGTATTGTATCAACAATACTCTATAAAAATTATTGATTTTGATGCTCGCAAAAATACCATTGTTTGTTTTACTAATGATATTACTTTAAGTGTATTTCAAGAAATTACTATTCTTTATATTCCATATTTTTTTAATTATTTTCGAGCTTATTATTTTTGTGGAATATTCGTCAAAGTGTTTGAAACACTCTTAAGCGTGTTTTGTAAATAGTGTTCATACCGTGCGTTGAAGAATGTAACATAAGGAACAAACCCTATGTTTGTACTAAAAATTTTGTTGAAAGGTTAGTGTGTATGGTTAATAAACCCTAAATTGATAGAAACATATGGATAAATAACCTTACGTTTGGATGAAACCTTATGTTTGAAAAAGATAAAAAGTATGGTTAAAGAACCCTATATATGTATGGAACCTTACATTTGAGAAGAAAATGTGTGGATCATCAACCTTACTTTTGTGATCAACCTTATGTTGTCAACCTTACATTCAGAAAATGAATGCTATGTAGTTGAGAACTATGTTGGGTATTTTATCATTTTCTAATGGAACCTTACGTTTGACTTTTCATCACCAAAGATTTAAATTTACGATTTTATCAGAGTTTTGTGCAATGATCTTTGGAGAATATTAGGCTAATTTAAGTCTAATTTTTTTGAATGATTTAAAGATTATTTTTGAAATATTAAAAGAATGTTATGATTGATTCAAATAATTGTATTAAATAGTAAAATTTTATACTATTCTTAAGAGAAGTTAGGACTACTCAGAGTTGTCTCAGGATTTTGAATTCTTACGATTTATCAAGAAACTTACATGGACCTGGAATTGAAAAGAAGTCTCCCTTCTTTATTTATTCTATCAATGTATTTTTTCTATATATGTGTGTATGATTCAATGAATAATATATATATTGAGATATATATTGATCCATATTCTGCAACACATATTTTTTTCAATTGAAACTGAATTCCTGTGAATATATTTTACATATCTACTATAATAATCAATCAGACACTATTTTATACAAAAGAGGATATAGTGAAGATATATGTGTTCTGAATCTAGTATTTTTTGTAAGTATAATACATTTATTCAATTATATTTTTATTGAAATATTTATTACAACTAGATCACAACATAACTGCCCTTTATTAAAGAAACTATTTTCTGAAGATGAAGATCCAACTACTGTTAGTTGTTGTTACAACTATGAAGTTCAATCACAACCTTTTTTTAATATCAATATCTTTTTATTGCGTGTTTCAACTACTCATACTCAGTTGTGATGGAGTATCATCTTCTAAATTTAAGCTGTGGTTTTTCAATTCTCTTTTAAAGAACCAGAAGACTCTATTTTTATCCTTATTTGTAAAGGTGTTAACTGACTACACTCAGTTGTGGATTGGGCTAATGATATGATGACCTGACTAGTGAAATTTACCAAACACGCAAAGAGAGTAATTTGTGGAGTGGACTAGGGGATAATTATATCCCAAACCACTATAAATAGCTTGGTTCTATATTTCTATTTTATCCCCTACTCATACTTTCATAAAGAAGATAAACACTACTTATCCACATAATCTTTAGTAGACATCAAAAGTAATATTTGTAAAATATTTTGAAAAGAAACAATTCACCCCCTCTTGTGTATATTTTTATATTATTTCCTAACATTATATATAATATTACCAAAATTTAATTACTTAAAAACACCCATCAAAAATTATACATCCCAACCCCTATTCCCATTCTCCCACACCATAATGATAATTTATCTAACAAAATAACTCTAACGAAGTCTCTTTAAATTATCCCTATATAGTCATGAAGAGTTTATTTGGTTTGAAGGGTTATATCTAAGATATGAATCTCAAAATTGGTAAGGGTTTTCTTAATATTTATCTTTCTGTTTTCAAGTAAATTATTTTTTATATATTTTCAGTTTAAATTCATTTTCCATATATTTATAGGATTTTTATTCTATGGTACTATCTTGAATTGTATATGTTTCAAATGAAAGATTATTTATTATATATAATTATATAACTTTTATAGTAAATTAAAATACTTAGACATTATTATATCCAAAATCAATGTCCTAAATTTTGTTTAGTAAAATATATATGGTTTTCCCAAGAAATAAGATCCATATCTAGATACTATAAACTGAATTGGTTTTTTACTAGGAAATGATAGATGTTATAACCCTAAAAATTATTCATCGAGTATATCTTGTTCAGAATCCTAGTGTATTATGAAGGGTCCTTACTATGCACTAAGTTTTACACATTTGGGGGATATTCTTAAAATAAGTAAATGCTATTTTCAAATTGTTACAATTGACTAATCTATAATTTTATTAGTTTTCATCCTTTTTAAAATTCATGTATTTAGCTATCTAAACACCTTCAATCCTTAGTCCTTATGAACACCCATTAACTACAAGCTCATATCCTCAACTTGTTAATGGTGTTCATTTTTATATTTTGTAATCCCTGGTTAATGGTTATGGTATTTCTGTAATATCTAATTATGGATTCTTTGGTGTAGGAAAAATATTTTTACAAATTATATGTTTTTTATTTATAATTTTAGATAATCCTCATGTAGAAACTTTTTTATATAGTTCAATCAAGATTCATTATAATATTAAATTATTTAAATTGTAATGGATTGCATTGGATTTTTATGTAATGTTTTTTGTTCATATGTATATAGACCCTCGGTGCACTGGTTTGACACATGGGACAACTAAAAAAATATAATGGGAGCATACTTACATGTTAAATATGATTTAATAGCTCATGACCATGAGGATTTTTTAATATATCTAGTTGAAGGCGTTGATATAATGTCTAAGATGTCAATTTTTTTGGAATCAATTCACTACATGTTCAATTACTAATATCAACACGTATTTTAATAATTTTATTATACATGGATATATTTATTCTCTCAGTGTCATTAATTATAGAACAACTCACTTAACATATCCATATCATAATTCTTTTGCCCTTTATTCACTAATGTAAAATTATTGATATCCTGGATTGTATTCCTTATTTTATTGTCCAAGGAATCATTTGTACTCTCAACTTCTTTTGTTATGGAATAACTCGGTTTATTTATTAATGATATAGTTTTTAACAATAAATCCATGAAATGTTCAATTATTAACATCATGTAATCCATTAATTATTATATTTTTAATGGACTTATTTAATCTCTCAACTTTATTTTTTTATGGAGGAAATTTTTATTATTATTTCATTCCATAATTTTTAAGTAATCCATTTACAACATGTTCACTTATTGAGAACCTGGAATCTATTCATCAATATATTGTACATGATTTAATTTATTATATTAGTTTCATTTTTATAGAATAAAATATATTGTTTATTAATTCAACAATGTTTTATCAATCTAGTAACTACATGTTCAATTACTAATATCTTGTCATCTATTGATTTTTTTATAGTCTATGGATTTATTTGTGCTCCTAGATTCATTTTTATGGCCTAAATCAGTTTATTTGTTCATGAAATAATGATTTAAAAATTCATTCACTACATGTTCACTTATTGATTTCTTATAATATTTTAATTTTTATATTGGCCATTGATTTATTTATTCTCCCATTTTCATTTGTTAGGTCATAAATCGGTTTATGTATTCATGCCATTATGATTTTTCAGCTTATTCAAAACATGTTCAGTTATGGATATTCTAGAATTTATTCATTTTTATCCTGTCAATGTATTTATTTATTTTCTTGGTTTCATTTTTATGGAATAAATCAATTTATGTTTTCGTGTAATATTTTTTTTGTATTAAAGTGAATATATGATTAGTTATTTCTATCGAGGAATTTATTCATTATAATTTTGGTTATGGATTTTTTTATTCTCTTAGTTTAATTTGATTTCGAAAATGCATTTTATGTCATCATTACATATTGTTTTATTTATAATAACTTTTGATTTATTCTAAACCCTTATTGAGAATCTGAACTCCCCCATTTATGTTATTTTCCTTTTCTCAAGGAAACCAATAAGATTATTAGATTTTACAAATGAATTAAAAGGATAAAAATAAATTTTCCTATGTTTTAAGATGATGTAATTTTACTTTCAATTTATTGTAAAAATCATTAATGTATCTAGATTCTTAAGGATAAAAAACAATTGCATCCTCTGTATTGTGCTTTATGTATACTTATAATAAAATAGACACAAATTATAGGGTGTTGGAGTTTCAGTTCTTACATCAAAACCAATATTTCTCTCTTTTTACTATTTGGAATTGAACTCCTCCCCTCTCGTATGATACAATGGAAATACCATATGATCTGGTAGAAACTTTTGGGTGTATATAAGGGAGTGAGTTATCCATAATCATCAGTTAGTCCTTGTTATTCCTTTTTAATCCTAGATCTACTCTTCTCGTCTCCCTTAGAGCCATATATCTAATCTTTTATATGTTTATATATGTGTTATTATTTTAATATTGATGATATCAAATTGGATTTATCAATTGGAAGGTGTTGTGAGCCATTATCTAGACGTTCATAGTTGAATTATTCATTTTCATAATACATTGAGTAGTAGGTGGATTATCTATTATCTCTACTTGTTTTGTAATATGACTTCATATATTTATTGATAGTTATTTATTGATTTAGAAAGAAAAAATTATTTTATTATTGAAGGAATGTTCATCTTAGTATTGGATTGGGAAACCTTTGTTTTTTGGCAGATTTTGTAAACCCACATTTGTTTAAAATTTTAAAATATTTGTTTTAAAATTATGGTCTTATTAGGATTCAATACATTTTTTGATGAAATTTATCAAAAATAGAGAACTATTTTCATTATAATGATTTGATATTGATTATGATCTTTGAATACAGGGTAGTGTGTGTTCATGTTTAATTTTGTGAGGCCTTATTTAAATACATTTGGTGCTTCACTAAAAAGGTGTAATACCAAATGGAATTTTCCACCTTAAGATGACTTAATGAATGATGAGAGTTAGATCATTAATATTAAGCTATAATTTAGAAATCATGTGTGTGTATGTGAATAAAAAATATATCAATTTTTATACTGAGAAGAATTTAAACAGTGATAAATTGATTTAGTTACATTTATTTCTTTTACATCATATTTCTTTTGATAAATTGTATTGGTATTCTCACCCTCTCTTTATTTATTCTTATTTTTTTTACAAAATTATTTAATATAAAATACGATAAAATTTTCTATTCCTAGGGTAGGGTATTGGGAAGTCTCTGGGGAATGATTACTAGGTGACATACTCACCCCATTATTCACCACTTTGTTGGGATTGTAGATATTATGTATCGAGACATAAGAAGGGGGTTGTTATATTGCTTCTCCAGTGATACATCATGATCCCTTGGGTATGGAATGTGGAGTTTGATATTATAGATATTTTGGGAGATTCTTGGGATGATTGAATTTTTTTTCTTTGTTTTATTTAATTATGTTGTCTCTTTTGTGATTGTCTCCTGGTTCCAGTGTCCTTATTATATCATTTCACTTTTGGTTTTACCCTTGGGTTGTTTTTTATACTCATTTATCTTATAAACTATCTTGGTATTCATATATTATCTTGATGTTTTTATGGAATATCATCCTCCTAACATTATATTATTCACATGGAATTAATTTCCATCATTTGGTGTCTTGAGGATGTCACCTAAGGTTACTGGAACTCGGTCTCATCTCAATACATAGAGTTAAGTTGGGGTGTTATAGTATCTCATTACCATGGTAATAACACCATAAATAAGACTATATAGACTAATGGGAATATCATTTCACATCGTGAAATACATTACACTAGGGGGTATTTCATACCAATGAAATCTATTATTGAAAAAATGGAATGTCTTCACATAATCATATCTAATATCACAAATTAAATAACTAACAAAAATTGAAAAAAATATAAAAAAATATAATTTTAGTTCAAATATCATCCAATATACTTTAAGATGTATCTAATAAAATCCTCACACACTAGGCCTTTGTCTATAAAACAACTGAGGAATAACCTACCCAGTTTAAAACATGCTGAAGGTGAAGGAATGTACTACATAATAATAAGCTCAACTATCCATGGAATAATGAAATCTGACATATCCCATATGGCCAAGACTCATGTCAGTCCAATCACATTACAATCCTCCACTATAACAATGTAGGTTAAAGGCACCAAACTAGGTCCAAGATATCATTATTTAACTCAAGGAAACCACGTAGAGTGTTTCAAGCAAATGTTTCAAACACAATATGTCAAATAATGGCCCCCAATGGCCAATACATCAATGTAAATCCAAAAAATGGACTATTTTAGCCTTTAATGTCTCTTCAATACTCAATAATGATAAATTGAATAATTATATTTTAATACAAAATTAGTCACACGTGGGAGGTGAGACTCTATATCTCACATCGCATGAAATATATATAAACCATCTAGAGTAGTTGTGGACCACCATCCTTAATATAATATAATCCTTTTTATGAAGTATCATTATATAGATATACTAAAACAAATAACAATTAATAAGTGTGATAAAAACTATGAATTTAGGCATAGTGTATAAAATCTATTTAAATCATAAGAGAATCTAGAAAAATAGGAGACGATAAAAAAATCTCTTATAGTGACTCCTAAAGACTGGAAAATTTTGGATCATGTAATTTAGTTAGAAAATTAATCCTTTTAAGAGTGATAAACCTAGTTAAGGTAATGAAAAATTGTCAAAAAAATTCTATTATTTCAAATGAGTATAAAAAACAACATTTAAAATAATTTAAATAAAATTTAATTAATTTAAAAAAAAATTAAAAATAGATTGCTCCAATTAGAACTCTAATGGGAACCCATTAAAACTATAGTGGTATAACTAGGGTACCTGTATATCCCCAATTTACTCTATATGAATTTGTAACTAGCTAACACCCCCCCCCCCCCCACTGCATAAATCCTACGTGATCCCAAAACACTTCTCATATGTTACTACTAGTTGGACTATTTTTATATCACTAGCCTATTTATATGAAATATTTTTCTATGAAACCTATAGCCTCTCTATTTTCCTGAAAATACCAATACATGTGAGTTATATCGGAAAATACATCAAATTCATAACTCATAAAGTTTTTAATGTTACAAAATCCTACATTCAGTTCATAATTAATGACTACTTTTTATAAAAGAGTATAAATATAATGATTACAATGTTTATTGATTTTATTTTGAAGGATAAACGTAATAAGATACGTGGATAGTAGTGTATGTTTTTATGCGTAACTAATTAAATAGTATATCATGCAATGATATGGCCTCAAGTTTTATGAAAATTATTTAAGGTATAAATGAGGAGATTTTAAATATGTTCAGATCAATTTTTGTATCATAATGCTACACATGATATCAGTTTTTATATGACTGAAGAACCCATTAATACTTAATATTGACATACTCTCTAGATCTTTAGTACAACTATAGGGTACCATTATATTTAATTTTATATCTTCACAAATGGATTTTATGTTTCAATTATGTGATAAAAAAGTTGTTTGGAATCATAGTATTATTTGTTTCTTCAATGAAATCTAGTTACACTCTCTCTAGTGCATTGGATGGATTCCTACAATTGTTACATAACCCAATCCATGAGGATAATGTACTAGTTGGTCAAGAAAGTAACACGTTAATAACACATGATAATGGTATAAAAATTTTAATCATTCAAGAATAATTGAAATTAACATGTCCATACCACCCTAACCCCACAATGAGATTATCTTCTCATGATAAACCTAACAGAAAAAAACTATGAAAATATATGAAATAAATATTGTATTTAATGGTTGGGACCTCTCTATGGGTTTATTTTTTTCATTTAGATTTATATTTTAAAATCATTTATCCACTGGTAAATGTATGGTTTTCTTCTTTTTTACACACTCAATCCATGCAATCAATACATGTATAGAGTATGCACTAAGTTAATTCCATAACAACTTGTTATTTATCCATTTAATTCCACTAGACTTTCCATATTCATAACACCCCTCTCCCATGTATATGTAAAAATAGATTATTTTTTATGTTGGTATGCATTAGGATTCCATTATCCCCCCATGGGATGGTATGACTTCCATTCATCTTGTAAACTACTTCAATGGATTTTATTTCTCATAATCACTCCATTATTTATATTTTTTTGCATTTAAGATTATTCTTTTATATTTATAAACTACACAGATCTCATTAAAATATTTCTAGAAATTTGATAGATCGAGATATAATATTTCATTAATCTCATCATTTTAGCTTCTATTGGATCCAGCATTGTATATGTTTAGTGAAAATATGTAATTGAAGAAAAAAATTGTTCATGATATCAAGGGAAAAAATATTGGATATTCATCTCATCCCACATGGTTAGTACATAAATTATATCAATCTAGAGGTATATTATAATTGAAAAATAAACTTCAATATCCTTTATTTACAACTTATCTTATATCCCAATAACATTAGGTTGATTCTTATGGATTAAGCATCCTAGTTTTTAAATTTCACTAAAATAGGGAATAAAAATATCTTTTACATTCTTATTTTTTTCATTGTATAAATTTTTCATAAATTTTTCATTGAGTTTTGGAGGTTTTCATGAGAGAAATATCTCCTGAAAATCAGTGGAAAAAATAAATTTTTTCCCTCAATTCATCTAAAAAATAAATATTTGATTTCATCATTTACATGGGTGTTTTTTTCACACAGATAATTATTTACTTGTTTCCCCATTAAATCACTACATGAATAATCTCTAAATTAATAATCTCAAGAGAAAATAATGTCATACAAAATTGGAGAATGTTCATCAGATTTGGTTGGGATAAAATACAATATTAGGTTATTTCCACTATCTTAAGATTGAAAATATGATAAAATTTTAATTTCTTCTTATTTTTTTGTTTTCACATCCAAAATTTTCATTGTGAAGCTACCTTGAACATAGATTCATACAATATTGTACTTATAATTTTGTCTCCAATAGAATGGATAAAAACATTGAACTATTGAGTTTTCAATATTCCTTGGTATTGTTGAAAAATTTTAGATAACTTATTTTTTTCATTTCTAATTGGTTTATATATAGAACGATTATTTATCTATTAAATCATTAACAACCATCTATTATGCATGAAATAACATCAAAATCATCAATTAAACTATTAAAATTATTAATATTTCAAATAATTACTTCATATAATTTAAATAAAATCATGCATGTTCAATTTTAAAGTCTTATTCCAAAAGAATAATTTATAATAATTAATTTATTAATAATTCTTTTAATAAAAACATAAAAAAATCTCAAAAATCACCTAAACTGAAAAAAAAAATCTGTTAATTAGTAGAATTCTAAAAAATCATTATATTAATTGCACTTTTTGGGGTTTTTAAACTCATAAGCCTCAATGTTATCTTTTCAACATCAATATATCATCATCAAATAAAACCTCCCACTAAACACCTTTAATGGGTAACATCTATGAAAATGGTTGATTAAATATTGATATGATTAGAAATTATATTCCCAGTATTCAAATCTATAAATAATTATTCATACTAATTTAATTCATAACATAAAATTTTACAATGTTAATTACTACCATCATCTAATAATAACCATAAAAAATTTCATCAACATCATAATTCAATTAACATGACATTTAAAATTTTCCATTACATTAATATTTGAAATTAAATGAATTTCTATACATTATCATTCTTTACCAACATAACATAAACTTTTTTTGAATATTATGTAACATTCAATTTAATTTTTAACTATATAATCATTTATTGTTACATTTTTTTAACTTTTTTATGACTCGACGTACACTCATTGGCCTCATAGAAAAAATATTTTCTCCAAGATAAGATGCTAAAAATCATAAATAACATTATATTGGTTTATTATAACAATTTAATTTCTCATGAATTTTCACTAATAAACATTTAATGGTTATATCATCGTATTATTCATTGTTTTTAAAGAATTTTTTTAAAATGAATAACTTTTTAATTAAAACATAATCCACCAGTGGATCATGGTAAATGTTTTCCTCATATTTTTTTTAAAAAAATAGTATATAAAAACATTAATATTTATCTTATTTCAAGCCCTATTAAAAGAATAATTATAAACCATGATTATTAAATACATCATATAACATTGTTCATTAAAACAATTTTTTAGAAAAAAATTATCTTATCAGATAAGATAAATTAGATAAAACTACACATCCATTTTAACTCCATCAAATATTAACGTATTCCTTTAAATTAAAAATTTTAATAAAGGAATCATTTGATAATATTTTTGAATGAAAAAAAACATATCTATCAATTAATACCTTAATTTTGAAAACCTTTATATTTATAACATTGGTAAATTACACATTCAATATCATATAACCATCCAAATTTATCAATAGTTTTCTAACAAAATAATTCCATACATGGGATTTCAATGGAATTTTAAAACCACACCATGTATTCTAGAAAATTTTATTCCTTTATGAAACTTCTACAAAGAACCAACATCAAATTATGTTAATAAAACCATATAATTTCTTTTATCATGCTTAAAAATGTACTCTTAAATTTTTTCAACACAACACTAAAGCTATACAATTAATTTCATGCTTATTTTTCTTAAAAAATGTTAATTGATAGGGTAAAATTTTGTTAAAACAGTCACATCTTGTTACCTTCTTTCATGTATTACTTTTCTATTGTTTTGATCTAATTTTTATTGGTTTTTGTTTGGTTTTTAGATCATATTGGTAAAAATTTGGAAACCTTTTGTGCTTTGAACAGTTGACACATGGTTAGGTAAAAACTTGTTGTTTGGACCAAAAAACTATGAGCCTTTTTGGAAGCCCTTGGAAGGGGGAGTATGATTTTTCCCAACAGTGTGACCACCCTCCCAAACTGTACACCCCTTGGATAATAGGGGGAAATGGTTGGTTCAAGATTATTTTCACCGTGTATAAAACCATGTACCCTAAATAGAAGGTGAGTAGGGTTGCTATATTATGTCACATGATTCATCTAATAATGTGACTCTCACCAAAGAACCGTACGTGTTTTTAATTTCAAAAATATTATTCTATAATTTATGAAATTCAATTTCAAGTGTCTAATCACCCCCATTAAACCATATTTCAAACCCTTTATCCATGAAGTTTCTCAAAATTTTGATTTTGGATCCTCAAACCTCCTCCTATAGTGAATCAAAGTGTTAGAGGATGATCTGATCCCTCTCTAGTATGTAGATCTCCACTATTGTTTTTCTATCTTATCATCCATTCTATCATTCTTAAATAATGTTAAATCATCATTTTCTAGATGGATATAAAATTTTTTTTGTTGCATTTATTAATTTTATTGATTGATATTTATTTTTTTATTCATATATCTTATTTACCTTCAACAGTCATTGTCATTCCCATTATCGTTGTTCATCATTTGATTGAATTATTAAAGTTAATTAGTTCTATTTTAGAATTTCCATTAAATTGAAACAATTATTTTCTTGATATTTTTTAAATTTATTTCAATTTATTTGTAAAAAATTGGTTTTTAGTTATTTGATTATGAAAATTTAAATGTCATGGATTTTGAGAAAAGACCCAATTCTAATGGAACTGGAATTGTGGGATGTATTTTGAAAATGAAGAATTGGTTTGTGATAATATGATTTGATGATGGAATTGATAAAATTAATTTATATTTTTGTGAGAAAAATGATTAAATTCAAATGATGAAAACCGATGATCTATTTTTTATTTAAGAGGCATAAAATTAAAAATCTCATGTTTTGATTTTGAAATTCAATTCACATATTGGAACTAAAAATAGGAAATTGAATAGTAAATTATTATTTATTTGAATTGATGTGATTTTACCATTATTAATTGATTGATGGAGTATGTGTGATCTTTTGTAGTTAGTAGGTTATTTAGGAAAATACTTCTTGGATAATGATCCCCTTACAATGGATTGATGATAAAAATTCATAGAAAATCCTTGCATGGAATTATTTGCCTCAATGGGGTTTTCATGAGTCATATTGAGTTTGAGCTTGAGGGATATGTGACCACATGATTAGCTATGATCATTGATTTGAGATGTGTGAGGATCCTATCATAGAAAAATTATCATTATTCAGGGAATATGGCCATGGTTTTTTGTATGTATTTATTTGATTACGTATTCCATTTATTATAGATCTATTTTACCCTTGAAAATTTATTTATATAAATTCATTTATATAATATATTTATTTGGGAAATATTTAAAATGTATTCCATCTATTGAAAAGAAATAATGTTTTGATTTAAATATGAAACTAGATCATTATTACATTCCATGTTATATTTTAATTTAATGAATGATTATTTTAGTTTTATATAATCTATTATAAAACACTCGGTGATTCCCTATTAGGCTTTATAGATCACACCCAACATATTACTTTAGGTGTTTTTATATTTTCTTATACCAGGTCCAAGTAAAGGAATAGTTCCACTTTTAGAAGATGAACATCATTGATCCTTGAGACTGTGGAGTGATGGTGGTGAATGATGGATCATATGTCCACATATTATACAGGGTTTTGATACATTCATTTTTTTTGTCATTTAGGATGTTTTTTTGATTTGTTAATCTTTATACATTAGTAATATTTAAACTATTTGTATTCTCTTATTATCTCCTTGAGAAGTTTTGGTATCCTAACTTGTATCTTTATTATATTTTGTGTGTTTCTAGAAAGATCATTCCCTCTTTATTATTATATGATGTCATATTCTAGTTTCCATCACATGGGGATTGGGAACACCATTCGTGATATGTCTGTACCAACCTTGGTTTTAGAGTACCAGGTCATCTAGACTATTTTGTGATAAATTGGTATTATAGGGACAAGTTGAGAATATTTTCATGAAGTTTTTATGTGTTCTAGGTTGTCTTGGAATTCAAGTGGTAGGATTTATATTATAAGGGAGGTAGTTTTTACTGAGTTCCGAGACATATCTTTTCATAATGAGCCTTCAATAACCATGGCTATTGCTTAAGAGTGTATTTGATGAGTATTCGGACCTGTTTATAGTATTTTAACTATTTTGTTTGACTATTATAAGAATCATAGATAATGGAATTCTATTTGATGCAATTGAAGATTCGATACTGATGTTTGAGTTTTTGATTTGAGTGTTCTTGTAAAAAAAGATTCTTTTTGTTTGTTGATTGTGCGTATAATTATTAATTAGATATGAAATTTGAACCAAATAGATAATGGATATATAGATGAATCATAGAAATAAAACACTCCATTTGACTAAAATATCTTTTTGATAGGGATGCATGCTTTTCAAGCTATGGGCTAGGAAACAACACTTTTTTTCTATTCATGCTCCAGTCGTGAAACCTATAGGGGATGACTCTATAGATATTTCACAAGTTTTTCTTCTCTATTATCCACCATATTTATAAGTTTTTAATTATCCATAATATTCTAAGGATTATTTGAATGTAATTGAGTATCTTTTTATACTCATGGAAATTTCTGATTCCACTAAGATGAAATATGACACATTCAGGATTAATGGGCCTAGAATAAGGTTGTTGGATTAAATAGTTTTAGATAAGAACCATTAAATATAAGAGTGGAAATAAAAAAAGTTTTTTCTTTCATATACATTCAACTATATTCTATGGTTTTATAAAAGTCAATGGACTTTCTTAATCTCCGGTAATGTGTCATGATTATGACTCATGTATTCAAATTGCATTACTGAGATAATAATTTTTTCCCATTATATTGTGACTAATGATAATATAATGGTATTAAAATTTGATATGGTACATAGAGATAATATTTGATCCAAGGTTTGCAAGATAAATTTAACTATATGTTCTAATGTGCTGTATAGAGCATTGAGGATTGAGATTGACCAGGCAGGTAAGTCGGGGTGGTCAGTAGTTCCTTTTTCTATCATTGGTTATTAAATGATTTACATTAATGTAATGAGGATGATTTATAATACTCTTAAATGATATAGATATTATAGTTCTTCTATAACTCATTCGATACCTACTACCGTCAATTTAACATTCTTCGGGTGCGGCAAGATAGGGCATTTAGAACAGGTTTTCACTGAGGAACCCATGATCTGTATTTAATATGGATGCTTCGGTAACTTATTTAAATAATTTTATATCATTAACTACCCACATAGTTGAATGGGAACATCATAACCTATAATTATTGTGTTATAATCATATTCCTTTAGAAAAAATGGTTTATAACCACAAGTATTTGGAATGAAGCATTTTCATGTAGCGAAGGATTCTCCAGGGGAAGTTGATATGTCTCCATCAACTATGATTGACACCATCACTATAGATACATCCTTATTTGAATTAATATTTGTTATCATTTCATCTCTAAAATTCATATAAAAGAATTTTTTTATTTTATAAACATTCTTACATTGATTTTTATCTTATATGATGGATATTACTTGACCCTTTAAATAATGAAATAACCGGGTCTTCAGTGTCCTGCTTGTGTTTTCTATTCATCAATGATTTATCATACCTTGAAATTTATAATCCTCGATTTGAAATATCCATACATAATTTTCAGGATGGATTGTATGATAACTCATTAGGATTAGATCAATGGTAATCATTGGCTGCAATATTATATTACAGGTGATGGGGTGTGTCGGGTATTTATGGTAGAATGGGATCTGAGATAAATTAGATCTAGAATTTTTTTTCTTGAATTAGGGAATTTAATATCAATTTATATTTTTACTTGGGGAAATAA
This sequence comes from Viscum album, assembly GCA_963277665.1. NCBI lineage: Eukaryota > Viridiplantae > Streptophyta > Magnoliopsida > Santalales > Viscaceae > Viscum > Viscum album. The sequence goes on from OY728135.1 coordinate 1,682,744,436, forward strand.
TCTTATAGTGATGATCTCACACTCTTTTTTTCTAGTTTTTATATTTTTTTCATTATTCTTTCTCTGGACTTCCATTGGTATTAGATATATTGTTTCATATCGATTTAATAACTATTTCTTAGATAGTGTCTATATGGTATTACCTTATGTCTCTAATGGAGTTAAAATATATGAATACATAGTTAATCATTTTATTGATAAAGTAATTATATTTTTGAGTGTTTCACCATAGGTGGGACATGTTCTCATTGTAAAGAAAGAGAATGGTGTGCTTCTCTTGGGCATTGATTACTAGAAGCTCAAATGAGTAATGGTAGTGAACATGTATTTTTTGTTTGAGATAGATGATCTATTAGAATAGTAAAATGTCATGATGTGTTTCTTTATGATTGAAATTTGGTATGGTGACCACTAATTTAAATTAAAGAAACTAACACCTCTAAAACCACATTTATGATTATGTATGGCCACTATGAGTATCTTGTTATAAAATTTACTCTAACCAATGATCCTTTTGTTTTCATGAAATTGACGAACAATATATTCCATCAGTATATAAACATGTTCATTTTAGTCTTTGTGGATGATATATTGGTTTACTCTAAAACTGAGGAGAATCATGTCCAACATATAAGGATAATGGTAAGAATTTAAAAAGACCACAAAAGTTTTCTTTCCTAATTCAAGAAATTACTTTATTGGGTCATGTGCTCTTAAAACAAGGTATTTTAGATAATCATGGGAAGTTTGGAACTATTTTCAAATGGGAATAACTATGAATAATTTTTTGTATTTAGATATTATTGGGTTTTTGGGGGTATTACCACTAGATGTTTAAGGATTTCTTGAAGTTGGTTTATCCAATAAGTTCTCTCACTCAAAAAGGGGTGAAATAGTTTGTGATGATATATTTTAGTGTTATTTTTTTAATCTAAATCATATTTTGACTTATATTCAAGTGTTTACTCTTTTAGAGGCCAAGATGGGAAATGTGGTCTTCTTTTATACATCCGGTTTGGTCTTGGGTTTTATTCTTATATTGGTTGATCACATAATTTCCTATACCTCTATAAATCTTAGTCCACCTGAGAATAATTATCCAAACCATGATGATTAAATAACAGTTTTTATGCATTTTATTTATGGATGGTTGTATTACCATATATATAATAGTTTACCATTTATCCCAATCACAAAATCCGGATTTAAACATTCACTAAAAAATATATGGATCTTTAATAGAGGAAATCGGTGGGGTACCTACTGTCATTAAATTTCATCATTTTTAACTCCTTGGGAAATTGAAATTTCATCACTGATGTAATAAATACGAAACTAATGACCCAATCCCTAAAATAATCATCATAGGAATATAATTTGATGTCTCCCTTTTTCATTTTCACTTGGGATTATAGGAGATTTGTATGAGGTAGTTTCGATCAGTGTTCTTTTTACCTTCTATCTTCTTGAGATAATTCATCAGGACCACTAACATGATGACGTTCTTGATGGTGTTATAGACACTATTTATTCTGGGGATACCATCACTGAGTGATCACTCTATGCGGATAATATTCTGTGATTCCATAAATAGAATGTTTTCATTATTTTTGTAGGGATGATTGTGATGGGATATTTTAATAGTTTTCAATGGGAAGTGAATCTGGGTTCCATGAATATGTTACATGATATATGTTGTTGATTTTGGGGGCCTGGTATGAGATAGGATATTGTTAACATAGTTTCACGTTGTTTCACTTTTCAACATGTTAAGGCAGATCACCATAAACCTTTTGGTTTTCACCAGCCCATTGTAGTGCTAACATCAAAGTTGGATGATATTTCTATGGACATTGTGGTGGTTTTACATCATTACCATCATACGTAGAATATTACATGTGGTTTTATCAATCAATTGAAAAAATCATCTCACATTATATCCATTTTTAATAAAACCATATTTGATGAATTGGGAGGACAATATGTATATGAGGTTTAAAAGTTTCATGGATTTCCATATCTTATAATATCTGATAGAAATATCCAGTTCAAATCTCGTTTTTTGTAAGGTATTGAGGAGGAAGTGGGATCTCATCTGAGATTGGGCATGACATATCATCTATAGATTGATGGACAGATATAGTGGCCTATATATATTTTGGTAGATATTCTCAATTCTTGCATCCTTTATTTTTGTTGGCCATCAAATAGCCACATGATGCTAGTTTATTTTTCTAATAAAAATAGTTACTAGTCATCCATTCACATGGATCCCTTTGAAGCTCTTTATTCCCACCCAGGTAAACCTGTTTTTTAAAGATTTTTGAAGCTTCCTCAATGGGACCAGGTTTTGAATACGTGACATAAACCAACATTAAATTGATTTCTTAGATAATTGTAACATTTAGTATCCTATATTAATCTAGTGCCAATCGTCATCTTTGAATTTTTGAGTTCTCATTTGGTGATCAGGTGTTAATAATAGTTTTCCCTTAGTTGGGTCACTAAATTCTTGGGAAACCAATAAATATTTCTCTATAGTTTGTGGGATCTTTTGGGGCTATTTAGAAAGTGGTTAATGTTTCTAACCATTTATAACATCCACCAATGTTTACATCTACACATAATGAATTCCATGTATCACCAATTTGGAATTATATTCCTGACCCATCAAATTTATTGAGCTGGGAGGATCTTGATGTAATACTGATTTATGCATGACTAAACATCTAGTTAGGATTTTTCATTATGATACCTAGGTTATTTATGAAAGGATGATACCTTTGGTCCATCTAATATTGTACTATGGTTCTAATTCTGATGATATGAGAATGAGTCACTGATGAGAAATATGTGGCCACATATCATTGATATGGATCATTCTTGATAGCATTTTTGGGGAAATAATTTTTTTAGTGGTGGGGTGGTTGTAACATCTGATTATGTTCTTTCAGGTGTTTCTTGACCCTTTTTGATCTCCAATTGGTAGTTTCTTATTTCTATATTTTTTATGGTGAAATTTAGAATACCTTTTATGCCTTTTGGACAATGCATAGTTGGTGCATGGTTAGGGTAAACTATGTGGTTTGTCCCAGCATACCATGAACCCTATTTGAATCCACTGAATGGGGTGATCGATTTTTCCTTATTTTATGGACACCCATCCATACCATGAACTCATTGGATAGTAGGGAATTCACATTCAGTACATGGTTATTATATTCAAGTAACCAAACCATGAAACCAAAATAGAAGACCATAAAAAGCACATGGTTATAATTCAACTTTTTTCTAAATATATGAAACTCTCCTAGAAACCATGGATGTAGTATTAAAATCTTCAAAATATTAATTTAAAATTAACAAGCCCCCATTTTAAGAGGAAAAAACCCAAAATTCAACCCTGAAAACCCATTAGTTATTAGAGGATCTCAAGAACAAATTTTGTCTTATCCAACCTCAATCTATGGTAAATTAATGTGTCTGTGGAAGATCAGATCCCTCTTTGGTAAGTGGATCACCTCTGGTTTTTTTCTTATAATATTCCATTCAATATTCCTTAGAGAGTGTTATATCATCATTTAATTAATGTATCCAAACTCTATTTCACTGGATATAATCATTTTCTTGATATATCTTGATTCTATATTTGGTTCGTAGATCATATTAACATTCAAATTTCATTGGTGTTCATGTTTTGTCTTTTGATCATTTAATTCAATAATACAAGTCAATTGGTTCCATTTAATATTTACCATGAAATTTAAAACTGGATTCCCATCATTTTTATGAAATGTATTTCATTTTATTCATTGAAAATTTATTGGGATGTATTTTACTTTGAAATTTTAAATAAAATGGATTTTGAGAAAGACCCTCCATTTCCAAAGGAATTAGAATTTTGTCATGAATTTTGAAAATGATTTATTTATTTTTGTGAAAATTATTTAATGATGGAATTGATGAAATGACTTCATATTCGTTTTGAGAAAGTGAATTAAATTGAAATGATAAAACACATGATTTTTTTGGATTGAAAAGGAATAAAATGATGAAAAAAATCCATCTTTTGCTTATGAAATTGTATTTGAATGTTTAAACAAAAAATGGACCATTGTATAGTAAATGGTGATTGATTTGAAATTATATTATTTATCCACTATTTATTAACATATTTAGAACATAGAATCCTGGGTATTAAGTAGGTTATTTGGGACATGCATGCTAGGATATTGATCCCCTAAAAATGTGTTGGTGTGGAAAAAATATAAAGACATCTACTTCAACATGATTGTCACCAATGGGATTTTGATGAGTCCTATTATTTATGAGCCTAAGGGACGTGTGCACAAATTATTAGTCAGGATATCTGATTTTAGAAGTGTGAGGATACTTTAGCTAGGATATAACATACTTCATGGTAGATAAACACAGTACATATTGAGTTGGAATTGATTATATATTAAATTGATTATAGAACTTTTTTACTCATACCAATATATTTCAATAAATGCATTTATATAAAATGTTTATTTAATCCATGTTTGATATTTTTTACATCTATCGAAAAGAAATAATTTTTTAAATATAAGAAAATGATACATTATTCTATGAATATTTTATTTACATTTAATTATTAATTCCTTTATTTTTTAGGTAATATATTATGTAACACTTTATGATACCCTAATGACATTTTTAACTCACACCCAAACTATCCCCTCATAAATTTGATGATTTTATTGTGCTAGGTCTGAGTAAGGGAAAATCACCACTGGGAGGTGTTGGATGTGTTTGATCCTTGGCATTTTAGAGTGATGGTGGGGACCATTAGAGTTGAGGTCCACCTATTATGAAGTGTTTTCAAAAATTCAATATTTTTTATGGCATTTTTGGTTGATTTTTTTGGGTGAGTTTTTTACCTATATGCTCTTATAATATTTTATCATTTTTGACTTTGGGTAATCTCTCTTATAGGATTGTTGATATAAAAACTTTTACATGTTTATATTTCATTTTTTTGTGGAAAAAAATTCCCTCCTAATTCTTGTATGATTCCTGGTGAAAGTCACCAACTAGTGTGAATCAATAATTCTCTTTAGGCCATGTCAATACCAGTTCAGGTATTAGAGTGTTAGGGTGTCTAGACTGATTCATGACAAAACTCATTTATATTTTCTGAACCTTTCTAATAATATTTAAAATTTAAATTGTTTTCTGAATCAAGTCATAAAGGAAACCTTATATATCTTTATGTTATTAAATACCCGATTATATTAAACATATGAATGGGGACAGAAAAATTTCTATTCATATTGAAACTATAAAATGATGTTGAAACCCTATGTAAACCCTTCTATGCTTCCCATACAAATCTTGATTTTATTGTTAAATGGATTTTCCATTAATCTACTCGGTAAAGGGGTGCCTTTAATTTATAAAATTTTCTTTCATGCATAACAACAATTAATATTTTTTTATAATTTTAAAGGAAGATACATCCATTATTCTTTAAATTTTATAATATTAATCTCAAATTTAGGAATAATATAGATGAATTTATTCTCTCTATAATAGTAATTTTTATGAAATGGGTATCATTTTTTATATTCATTTAATAAATAATATTATTAATTCTTCTCCCACTAAAGAAAATAATCCATTTAAATGATTTATATATATTAATGGATAATGATAAATATTTCAGTACATAATGAGTATGATTTGGATTTTCTCTCACCACTTAACAGTTCGGGTACTTAATCATTCCAATCATATCTAATATGAATATTTTATAGTTAAATATATTAAAATTTACTCAATACATCAAAATGTTTAGTGTAACTATATTTATCTGGTATCATAATCCTATTTGTGTTTCTCAACTATATTTAATAAAAACATCATACAAGATACATGAACCAAATCCTATAAGGTCAATCCTAATTTGATTTCATGGCACTACATAATTCATGGGTTCCCATTTTTGGAATGACTTTAACACTTAGATAATTGAGGTCTTAAGAATAGTTTTCAATTTAAGGAATTTATAACTTTTACATTTAATATTTATTTTTTATATATCATCACATTTACTCATGTATTCCCATTATAAGAATACATATTTCTAATAATTTTGTATTTTTACATGTTCCATCTACCAAATCAATATGTTTCAATAATATTTATTTATAACTCTTTATGAGACTATTTTCTTATGATACCAGCCTATGGAATGATAGAAAACTATATCCATAAATATCTAAATTAAACACATAAATTAGTTGAAATAAACACATCCATTTAATGTCTTATAAAGTCCACTATGGGTATTAAAAATTTTATGATGATTAGATGTAGTTTATGAGTGTTTTATTTTGAATTTTTTGGAGAATCCCCTTTTGAAATGAATTGGAAATGCGTAGAAATGGGATGATCTCAATTAAGACATGGTCAAGATTGAATTGACCTTAATATGAAGAATATATTACTTAGAAAAAACTATTTTATCATATGGTGTGGTGTGTAGATAAAAATCCAATTAGATTTATGTTATGACTAGTTTATTTGGAAAAAAATTCATCAATTTTGAATGTGTTTTTTTATTTTAATTTGTTTCAATAACCACATAAATGACTTAGAGACACTTTCAGTTTATTGAAGATGTAAAGGAATGGCGTTTTTCTTATTTGAATCGCATCATGGTGTGAAGGATTTGATTGGATGATGATGTAAGTGATGTTTATTAAGCTTGTGTCTTGTATTCTATATGTGAAATAACTGGTAGGTAGGTTGTGTAGTGATGAAATTGAGGTAATGCATATTCATATTACAGGACATTAAATTTCATCTTGATGAAATTATCAGTGGAGTTATGTGGGGTAATAGAACCTTGTCATCGAGTCCATGAATTTTTAGTGTTATGTTTTTTTGTATCCAAATATCCTCAGACAATAATGACACTTCTCACATTATAGCAAGGAATATGATTTCCTATGTTATAGACCATAAAAATGGAGTGATTCATAAGATATGAGGAATACAAGGATTTTCACTGTAATTTACCTACTCACACCACAATTGGTCTTATATATATAAATATATATATTAATAGATATTAATTAATATGAATTTATGGCCTCAATGAACGTTTCTAATAAATAATAGAGGACACGGTTGTTGAAACTTAGTTTCCATTTCATTCGGGTGTATGCAAGAATTATTTGAGGGATAATTAATGAAACAATGTATGTCTACTCTATAAATTTAAGGATATATCAACCAAAAAAACATGAAATATTGAGAAAATATTGAGTAATTATAATATTAATTCTAAGGAGAAATAATAAGAAGTTATGTTTGAAAATGGAGGAGTATAACAGTGGTGAATATGAGATCGAAATTTTAGATGAATTTGATTTCAATGAATTGAAGATTGTTTAAAGCATTTATGATTAAAATTATTTCATTTAAACTATTTTTTTGGGTCATCTCCCAACATATTTACTTGTTATTATCAATAATAAAATTTAAATTTGGGAATCTGGATTGAACACTATACAAAGCATGTATTTTTCACTTGATTAAAATAGTTTATTAACGTTATATTCACTCATGTTCTATGTGTTTTATTTCATTATATTTTTCTTATCATTGAATAATGTACATTCATATACTTATCAATTGACCAAAATGGAAAAGGGAACAATGATTTCATGTTTTTGATAAGAACTGACTCACCCCACCCCCTCAACTACTCAATGGTGTCTAATTTGAACCTAATACTGTCAGTTCATATCAAATAATATTGTTTACATATGTTATTTTTATTACTCATCTAATACCTACCAGTTGGTAAAATAGTAGTATTAAATGGTAATTCCATGTAGTGTACCATGGTTCTAATTATTTATTTTCATTTATTATATATTTAATCAATGAGATTTATCAATCCAATTAAAATCTTAAACAAAAAATAAGTTCACATGTTCAATAGAAAGGAATTAAATCTCTAGTTGGAGAAGATGTTTCCATATAATTTATCACATGGATTTGATTCACATGAAATAACTGATAGTGGTTTAAATATCCTTAATTATTCTTTAACCTATACACAACATGAAAAAATAAATAATGGACATCATGGGTGACTACACAATAGTTTACAAGCATCGCTCTTAAAGAGAGTTTATATTAGTCATAGAGTTAATAACATAGAATGAAATGTAGAAGAGAATTAATGATATTTATTATTGTGATAATAAAGAAAATAAATTGTTGTTAAAAACATCTCATGCTCAATTTGAGGTTATCTAGATGATAAAATTTAAAATAGTGGATGAATTATATATTTAGGTAAACAAAATAGTAAACATAATTCAAATACATACAATAATTTATAAATAATATACCATAGTGAAAAATTTATTTATATCATTCGAAATAAATTCAACTAAAAATTCTATTCAATTTATGATCATTACATGGATGAGTACACATTTGATAAAATCAAGAATGTATTTCATTACTTATGGAATGAAAATATGTTCTCCCTTAATGGGAAAATAACAATCATAGATGGAGATGGATTTAAAGTCCTAAAAAATTATGAAATAACCTAATATAAGAATGTATCATGATTATTAATTTAAATATGGATATTATATAATGGATATTTAGGAATTTATATATTTATTCCCTATAGAAATGAAGTAAGAAGAAGTTATAAAAAGGTAGAATTCCATTCAACTATTCCAATTATGGAAATATTGGGATCCTTTTTAGAATTTTTCCCTAAGTGGAAAAATAATTTGAGGATAATGATAAATTAAAAATATTATCTAGAAGAAGTGATAAGGTGTATATTTGTTGAAATTAACTAAATCATTTCTAAATCAAGTGAAATTCCAACACTATAAGTAAAAAAAGAATGTTTTTTAAAAACATATAACCATATATTTTTATGAGTAATGTGAAGGATATAAATATGACTCTAGGATGAATGTAAAATTAGTTTTCTGGGTAAATCCAATAAACATAATGGTTCCTCAAGTAAAAAATAATATGTTTGTAGTGGAGTAGAAAAAACCAGTTATGAAGAAACATGGAAGGAGATCTGACTTAGGATGGAAATCTTATTTTGAATTAAATTAATAGGAATTTATAAATTGAATAGAAATCATTAATATCTGAAACTGATTTATTGATTAAGTCTTTGGAAGAATCAAAATCCAATGAATTTTATATGCTGCAAGTATAGTTCACAATATATATGGTAGATCTCAATATAATCCTTGAATCTAGAGTTCTAGAGTTAGTATTATTTTTTGTGTTTTACTTTGATTTTGATAATTTTAATCTCAAAAAATTATAATTTTGAAGCAAATAATCAAATATCTATATTATAGGTTTATTTTTCATTCAATTATGAAAAAAAATATTATTTCTTTTTTGTTAATTTTTTAAATCAACTTTCAAATAATTATAATGTAGAATTTGTTCTATTTTGAAGTGATTTGATAATTATATTAGGAGGTAATATGATTAAATAAGGGAAATTTTGAATTCCATAAAATTACTGACAACTGACCATGGGATAGTTAAATGGTTGGTCGAATGACCGCAAGCTAAAATTTCAAAATTTCAATAGAGATCCCACAATCACATTCCAATAGACTATAAGGACCCAAACAACCAAAAATTGATTGGACCTACCTTTTAAACGTTGATTGTGTGATGAAATGACCCACAATGAAGGTCCAAGATACTATATGACTATCCAAGAGATCATGACTAAAAATTAAACAAAGTCCCAAGAGACCACATAACCATCCATGAAACCACATGATCAACCTATAATGTGGTCAATAATCTATCGCATGCTCATTCTATAATTAATGGTTTATCACCTGAACTTGGTCCACATGATATGTTTATACGACTTTAAAATTAAAATCATGGAGTATCTTAAGAATACATAATTAATCTCATCCACACATAAAAAAAACATAGGCTACCATCACATTACATGTACCACCAAAATAATGGCTCAGATATGGATCAAATCATGCATAATTTTTTGATTCGCTTCAAAGAAAGAATTTTTTTAAGTCATGTTTCTCATGGAATATAAAATAATAGGGACGAATGATCCAAGGAAAAAATAAAAGTAACTAATATTTATAAAGGAAGAAGATTTTGGAGGTTTGAGTATCCTAGGATGACAGAGATTTTACACTATGGAAGAAATAACTACTCATTATTAATAAAGAGTAGTTGAAAAATGAGGGACAAATATTCGTACATATTCCCTGGGAATGATCATGTTATCTTCTCAAATCTACTTATCTTTTTCATTCGTAGATTTAATATTTAATTTTATTTTAACAGAACATTAATATTCTTGTTTCTTATCAACTTTCTCAATAATTGTGGTGTAATATACTAATTGATTATGGAGCGAAAATTTTCTTTGTAGTTCTTGGGTCCCCCTACTTTACTGAAAAAATACATTCTTTTCAAATGATTTTAGTTCAAACATCATGTTAAATAAATTTAATTTGATAGTGTTTGGGGATTAAAACATTGTCATTATTATTGATTATGATGATAATCATTAATCTACCTTATCCTATTATAGATTAACTTAAATGAAAATGTTTAATTATTATATGAATTTTAAGAAATTATTGGAATATGTATGGGGGAATGAGTGGATATTATATTTCCCAAATATAACAACACCCAATTGGTTTTTTATAGGTGATTTTGTAATGGATTAATTATTCTAATACACAAATTAGGAGAGGATAAACAGAAAATAATTCATTTTTGGTTAATATCCCCAATTTCATTTCATATAGTTTTTTTGGATAAATCACATGAGGCATGTATCATAAATTAAATAAAATGAGAAGGGGATTAAAAGGTCTATTTTAGACATTTATATGATTGTTAATGGAAATTCAAACTTCACCCAATCATGTTTCCCATCAACTATTTACAAAACCTTATTTTATTCACATTCCCTATTTTCCAAATCTCAATCCCAAAACAAAACCTCGTTACCTTAACCAATCATAAAGTGATAACAAAATTTTTTGCTTGTTTTTATTTTTGAGACTAGCCAGGGTTCCATTAAAACTACATTTAATATGGTTAATATATTTTTTATGTTCCCCAGTTATAAGATGAGTTTTAAGATTAGATTCATTTCATGTGAATAATTTCCCTAAAACCCCTAATTTTAACATTTTATTACATGAAAATTTAATAATACATTAATTGGTTTACATCTTTAAATTTAATGATCATTAACTAAAATAAGAATCATGAAGTTATAATAATAATTAGAAGATTTTATTCTCACATAATCTAGTGAAACCCTCATTTTTCACTCATATCATAATGAAATGGTTGGGAATCCCAGTTAGACCCTCTGAGATCTATGTGCACCATATTTTACAAACAAAAAAAAAATTTATTTTCATGAAGAACAAAATGCCTTTGAATTAAAAATTGATCTAATCCAAATATTTCAAATATTTCATAGACATGTTGGATAATACCCTAGCATGAATTTTTAGGAATTCAGTCATGTTTTCTCAACTCTTAAACCTTGAGGTTTTTCAAATGAACATGTAATATGGAGGGAATTTTCCTTGTAACTTAATGGATATACCAAATATAGGTTTTAAAAACTAAAACCAAGAGAAGTCCATGATGTGGATGATCATCAAATATTATTCTTAAAAATTGTCTTCCCCGTATATATAAGTACCAAAATTCAAAATGAAAATTTTATCATCTATGAGGCATCTTGAGAGGCTCACTAATAGTACTATGAGAGATTTTAGATACTCTATTCTATCATCCCACATTATGAAATGGAATAATACATCATCAGTGTGTTCTTCTACAAAGGCCAACACGATAATGATAAGAAACTACTAGGTGTCTCATATATATTATATTTTATTTATAATTCATCAATACATTCCAAGGTGATTATTGAGAATATTTCTACGAAATCACAAAAATTTGGAATAATAGGTATTGTAAATATTGGTATTCCTGAGTAAATAACTTATGATTGATCAACTTTCTATGAAACTAATCATACTGAGGTAACAAACCTAGAGTGAAATATTTGTATAAAAAAAATTCAGTGAATAATAAGAACAAACTAGGGTATGCGGCAAATGTTTATCTACTAGTAATTTCAATAACAAATGTGATAAAGTGTAGAATAAGGAATTATTTTCAACATACTTTCACCCATTGAAATTGAAAAAAACTAAGGATTCCAAGAGCATAAATAATTCAAATATAGATTTAAAAATTTATAGAACCTATTTCTAACACGTTATAAAAATAAATACTAAAACCATTTACATTAACAATAAAAAAACTAATAGTTCAAGTACCCATCACTAATTTTGAATCCAAACCGGCTCTCATAATGATTCCAACATATTCAGAAATATCCCTATAACCCACCAATATACTATCAAATCATTTTAAAAAAATATCCTATTATATATCATCTATTAGTGAAAAATCATCATTATAGTGGGAATAATATGAGGTAAAAGAATGATGAAAATGTGTGTGTTCGGGGGGGGGGGGGGGGTTAAAAACAAATTAGAAGTTAAATAGATATTTTCTTGAAAATTCATGGAAAAATACCTATAGATAATTATCCATATGAAAAATGAGATAATAAACAAGATAACTAGAAGAATTATTATAGATATTCATCTAATGACTACAAATGATTCAGAACTAAACTAACTAAGAAGTGATGATTAAGAGAAAGAAGGTATTGAACCTGAAATAGTGAAATCTTTTCATACCATGGGGTTCCTTGGTCCCTTTGGGTCCAGACTATCTTTTTTTCTTTGGTACCCCTCTTGTGTTTTGGATGTATTAGATAAAATTTTGATTTTGATGATTTTTTTCTTCTATTAATTGTTTTAGATGCATAGTTGAGGAGTAATCATGTGGTATCCTATTGATGCATACCATTTCAGTTCATGTTGAAATCACATGGTTTGAGTCACATGGGTTCCTCATATTTGACCTAAACCTTGAGACTATAAGGATAAACTGAATAGTTCCTTGTGTGTCTCTAGATAAGGATGGACATCATGGGAATAGTTGGATAAACTGTTTGGGTGGCATGTGTATGGTTTGGAAATTTTTTATAGATTCATGTCACATGGTTGGAACACGGTTTACCAAAACATTCAACCAAACTATGTGGGTTCCCAGTGTGTCCAGTAAGGGGGTTCATAGTTGTTTCATGAATTGGGAATCTATGTGGCCTAACTATATTTAGTTCTCAAGTGTCTTAAAAATGTGAAATTTCCATCCTTAATTCTTTGTATTGGTTATTATTCTCCCTTGGTTTCTTTATTCTAAGTTTCTTGTTCCTTAATGTGTAAATTAAAGGTTTTTTTTGTTAAGGATCCTCTTGTTTTCTCTTTCCTTCTTGAACTTTAGTGAAGTTGTTTCATGTGGCCGTTATTGAATTGATTGTGGTTTGAGGTTGGTTTCCCTTATCATTTGTCCTTTAAAATTAAAGATCATTGATTACTTTTTTTTCACCTTCCCCATATTTTAATTAGTGATATAGTTCTGTTTATGATGTGTTTTAATTTTTTTACTAAATATAAAATGCAAAGTTTCTGATAAAATACCTTGCTATCCATTTTAAGAGATTTATGGTTTCTAAAGTATTGTTTTTATTTTTAAATTTTTATCAGCTACATAAGTGGAACTATAAATGGATTTTTATTTATAAAATTATATTTTTGGTTCTTTGTAAAATATTGGTTACTAAATGTTTTCTTGAGGCCTATTTGGACCTTTCATAGGTTGGTATTCTATTGAAAACTCTCTTTGGATTACCCTCTTTCCATGGTTGTGTGGAATGGCATGAGAGGTCCATGTAATGGAACTACCTTATGAACCATTGTTTGAAAGGAAAATGATTTTTCCTTTTAGTGATTTGGGGTTGTTGTTTGTGTGTGTGCTTGTTCTATACATATATGTATATGGTGGGTTAACTATTTTGTTTTTTTGGAATACCATATCCTTAAACATGAAAAGGGAACCTAGAATAGCTAGTGGATTTTATGGGAATGGTTTCTTAACTATATTATACAATGCACTATCTAGTGTCCCTTAGTATGGATCCTGCTCTAAATTGGTATTTTTATACTCTTTTTTGTCCAGATAGAGTAATACAGATCATGTGGGTGGATTGATGTCCTCGAGTGAGGTATTCCTATGAGATGAATCAGGTTTCAGTATTTTATAGATTATACATTGAGCTCCTAGTTCTCCCATGTTCCCTTGGAGCTTATTTTTCCATAGGGGATAAATTAGGTTCATTGTTGTGTTGGTTTCTCATATGAGAACTATTTAAGTTCCCTTATTACTTGATAAATGCTTCTACTAACATGTATGGTTTACCACTTTGATAAAAGGTGATTATTTGTTTTAAAATATATTATAGTTTTTTAAGGATGTTTTACACCATTGTATCCTTTTTAAATAGAAAAATATCCCTTCTCCTCTTTCTCTCTTTTCATAAAATTATAAAGCTTCCATATTGGAAAATAGAAACGTTTTAAATTAAAAGGGACTTTGGATGTGATTTTTTTAGGGTGAAAATATGTAAAACCCCATGTTTTTTATTTTTTATTTCAAATATATAATTGATGGATATTTTTTAAAAGGAAATCCATTATAAATAGACCATTTGGTCATGCTTTATGATTTTTAATACTCACTCCTATACCTATTTCTTAATGTTATTTTATAGTGTAGGTTATAATGTGGTTGCAATCATCATGAGAGATGATGGTTTTCGTGAACATATTGTGACCCTCGGGGTCACATGGAGATTTAGTGGTCATCAGGTTTGGTTTGGGTTTTTATGTTTAGATTAGTTTCATTTTTAGTTTATGTGTAGATGTTATTCCATTTTTTATTTTAACTTTTTTGGGTTTCTCTATTTATTTGTACTACATATGTTTATTTTCATTAAGATAAATCATCTACATTGGTTCTCATTGATGTCGTTGGAACTTTTCGCCATCCCAGGAGGATTGGGAATGCCTCTTGGGCCTTCTGGTTAATTAGATCAGGTGATCAGTTCACGATCAACCTAGGTTAGTTCATGGAAAAAATGGTATTAGATTTTTGTTTCTTTAGAGGACCTGGCTCTCAGAACACCCTTTTTTATTTGGTATGTTATGGTATATGGAATAAGATTGTCGGAACATGGGGCGTAGGTATGACGAATTGTTGGGAAATCATTTTCTATTCCAAACCTTGGGTAACCATAGGAAGTAAGGTTTTTTTGGATTATTTGGTAATTAGGTGTCATTCAGTGTTTGGGAAATGGTGTGGGAGTTGGGATAGTGGACTTTAAGAGCGCACAGTGCTCACAAGGTCTACTAATCCATGTGTACCCAATGATATAATCCTGAAAAACTCCCACAGAAGGTGGAATGATTGTAATATGACCACCAACCATATAACCAAGTCACCAATAGATAATAGTTTTTTCTATTGTGGGTCAGTTTTAGGTTCTATTCAAATACGAAACTTTTTTTAAAAATAATATTTAAATTTTGAAAATGTTGTTTTCAATTTTTAATGTTTTGGATTTTTGAAATGATAAATTGGTTTTAATTAAATAATTTTTAGAAAAAAGTGTGTTTTTTCAACTCTAGAAAGGTGATTTGGTTGAAAATATGTTGGATTTATTAAGGTAATACAAGATATCTTATTAAAATGAAAATTGTTGGAGTTTGAATTTCTAAAGTGGGTTTTAAGTTGGTGGTTTGATATTTTTTGAAAAATGTTTTGACGAAAACAATTAGTTGGTTTATTTTATGTTTGTGTTTAATTATAGTGAGTTTTATGTTGGTGAGCAACATATAATTGAGTAATTAGTTTTCTTTTTTGTTTAGTGTACACCCCCACCAATAATTTTAGGGATATTTGAGGTGCTGATAAGGGTGGTACATAATTATAAGACCCTCAAGTTGATCAACTCAAAGGCATAGTTATGGTGTTTTGAAAGCTAAAACCTCCTCTCTATTATGGTCAAGTGGATAATTTTGAAGTAAAGTATTGAATATGATGAATTGGATGGATATTCATTATAATTGTGTTTATTGAGTCTCTAAATTTGAATTTCTCTGCCTTTATGCAAAAATTTCTGAACTAGAAGTGGTGGAAGTCAGTCATTAAAACATGGACTCGGGAAGACCTCTCCTGGGAATACCTTATAGCCTCATTCACACAATAGTACTTTTATGAGGACGGGATGGTGTTGAAGTTTATAGATATGTGTTTCCACTAGTAACATGATGGATAATTGTTTGATTTAATTCGTCAGTTTTGATCTATTTTCTTAACTTCCATAGTGGTATAAATATGATTCTATGAATGCGAGATAATATGATAACGGAATTCATCTAGAACTACATATGAAGGTTTTAGAGTTTTTCATACATCCTTTATAGATGTAGTTAATAAAGAGGTTTGGGTTGAGTTTGTGTTAGTATGATTTATTTAAGAAACCAACCTTCCACCAGTATTTGAATTCGGTGAAGGAAATCCTTGTAAAAAGTAGGAAAATCACCCTGAATCTTGTGGTACTAGTTGAAGAATCAAGAGGCCATTAGATCATTCATTAGATTCAACTAGATACAGGACTTTGGTGTGTCACCAATGTGGAATGAAGGGTAATAAGAATCCACCACTTTGAAATTTTTGAAATACATATCATACTTCTGGATTACTATATCATTTTGAACGGTTCTGTCAAAGTGTTTATAGGAAATGACGTCGATCCAAATCCACCCATTTGAAGGACATTACAACCCATTTTTTGGAGTATGATATTTGTCAAGGTCCATTTTTATGTTTCATTTATTTTATTTTATTTTATTTATTTTTTTGGTGAACCTCTAGAGAACCTCTTTCTTAAAGAAAGTGTGTCTTCTGGAGATTCTGAATTTTTCAGTTTTGGGTGGAGGTGTTCCCCACTGTGTGTATTATTCGTGATTCTACTTATTTGGGGAGAAATAGGGTGATGTGTGTGTTTCTAATGAATCCATTTTTTGGTGGATATTTCTTGTTGTAATGAAGGGATTATAGTTTCATTTCTTTTTTGTTTGATTACTTTTGGGTTTTTTATGTGGTTGTTTTGATTTAGAATGTCGTTGTTTGGTAGTGGATGTCGATAGGGAAACATTCTAGAACCTAAAATGTTGGGGATTCCATTCTATCCTCCCATTATGGAAAAAAGTTTTGTTATCTAGTGTTATCATGGAAATAGGTGGCTTCTATTGTATTTTTTTTGATTTTGGGTCCTATCCAGTTGAGTGGACATTGGTATTTTTTAGTACACCAGATAGTTTTGGTTATGGAAAGGATGTGTGTATTGTGGTTCGATTTTTCTATTTAATTTCAAGATATGGTTTGGGTTCTTTGGTTTTTTAGGAGGATATTTTTTCATTTGTCTTGGTGGTGGATAAGGCGCACATTGGTTTTAAGAATCATATTAGGCATGTGATTTAGTATTTTTCATTAATTCGATCAACTGGAGACATTGTAGATTTATGGGGGAAGAAACTATTTTGGTGGTGAGAATGTTCACACCGTGGGGTTCCAAGGTTCATTTGGGTTCGGTCTATCAGTGTTTTTTTGGTTTATACCTTATTTTTATGAGATTTCAGAACAAATTTTTAGTTTAGGTGTGTTTTTATTTTATTTCATGGTTTAGGCACATTTTTAATGCGAAACTGTGCGGCCTCCCAATGTTCAGTCCATTTTAAGTCCATTTTTAAATCGCATGGTTTGATTTTCATATACTTCACATGATTTTTCTTAAACTGTGTGGCTCTAAGGATAAATGATGTGAGTTCTTGGGTGTCTCCGTTCAAGAGTGCACGGCCTGAGAAAATTTTCTTAAACCATGCAAGAGGCAAGAACATGATTCTGAACCTTTTGACATATCCATATTATATGGTTGTTTCATGGATTCCTATATTACGTGTCCAAACCATTTGGGTTCCAAGGGTGTCTAGTATGAGGGCATACAATTGACACACTGTTTGGGATATCATGTGGCCTAACAATGCGTAGTGGCCTGGTTTCTTAAAAATGATAATTCACCTTAACACTATCTTTTAATATTAGCCCCTAAAGCCTCCATTTATCTAATATTGGATCATAAAACCTTGAGGGATCTATTCCCTTCTTCTCAGCACCTCTCTCCTTCTCCAATGGTTAATAGAAGTGGATTTCTTCATGTTTTTGTGTGATTTTCAAGGTATTCTCCTCTTTTGTTTTTTATCTTCCTTATTCTTCCATTTTCTTTTTGGCTCCTCTTCTCCCTTTGTTATATTAGTCTAGGTTTCTTATTTATTTGATTTTTAATTATGGGTTTTGTTTTATCAAGTTCCTTATTAGTTTATCCTACCTTCATGTTTTGTGGTGATGTTTTTTTGGTAATTATTAAAGCGCTTGTGGTTTGAGGTAGGTTTCCATCAGTATTTGGCTTTTAAATTTATGAATCATTCGTTGGATTAATTTTCACCATATTTATATATAAATTGATGATATGAAACTCTTATAATAAAGGGTTTTTATTGAATTTAGTGAATTCATTATTTTTATTAAGTGGTTGAAATTGTTTTACTAAATCCCTCACAAAAATTGTTTAATAAATTGACTAGTAGGCATTTGTAAGTGATCTATGGTTCTAATGTTTAGGTATGTTTTATAAATGTTTCTCAGTCACTTAATTAGATATTTAATTTTTTTTATTTATAAAAAGTTATGTATGGTTCTTTGAAAATAGTTGGATACTCAAAAGTTTCTTAAGGCCAATTTGTTACATTTATAGGTTTGTATTCTTTTGAAAACCCACCTTCGATGAACTTATTTCCTTGGTTATATAAAATGGTATGGGAGACCATTGGTATGGGAATCACATGTGAACCAATAGTTTAAAGGAAAATGATTCTTCCTTGGGGTGATTTGGGTGTTTGTGTTTTTGTTTTTTCTTATTATATACATATGTGTACATGGATTGTTTCATGTTTGGTTTTTGTTTGGAAAACCCCCACATAAAACATGAAATTGGAGCCTAAAATATCTAGGGAAATTTCTAATAATGGTTTCTAAACCAGTTAAGATTTTTCACAAGATAGTGGCCCTTATTATGGACATTTCTTTTCATTGGGATTGTGCCCCCTGGTTAGACCAGGTTGTGTAAGACTTAGGGTGTGGGTAGATTCATGTCATTAGGTGAGGTATGACAATAGGAAGAATAAGGATTAATTGTGATCTATATTATCCACTAATCTCTTATGTGATCACATGTTCCCATTCTGCTTATTTTTTTTATAAATTAGGTTCCTTGTTTGTTAGGTTACTCATACAAGCTATATTCCATTGGCCTTATAATGGGATCATTTCTTCTAGTCACTTTTATAGTGTACCTCTTTATTAAACGGTGGTAATGAGTTATAAAAATTTTTATGAATTTTTTACAGCCTCTTATACTTTTTCAATAAAAACATTGTATCTTTATCGCTTTCTTTCGTTCATGAAAATTTAAAAGCTCCAAACATGGAAAATAAATCGGTTTTATATTAAAATGTAAATGGACTATGATTTTTTTATTGAGAAAATGTGGTAAAACATATATTGTATAAATTTTATTTAAAAAAAGGAATTGATGTTTCTTTTTGGCTTAAATTAATTTGGAATAAACTGTATATGGATTCCTACTATGTTTTTTATAAACACGCCTATACCTCTTTCTTGTTTTGGATTCTGGTGCAGGTTCCAACTCAGTTTCGATCACCATGGGTGATGTTTGGTTTTGGGATCAGAGAGTGAACCTTATGGTCAAAGGGAGATTTAATGGTCATCAAATTAAATTTGGTTTTTGATGTTTGAAATAGTTTCATTTTTATTTTATGAGTATAAGTTGTTCCCTTGTTTTGTATATTTGTTCTTTTGAGACTCTCTATTTGTTTCTACTACCTTAGATTATTTTCATCGTGATAAATTGTTCTCATGGGATCCCATTGATTATCTTGGAAATTTTTACCATCTAGGGATGATCTTGAATGCCTCTCGAACCTTGTGATTTTTCAGATCAGGTGATCAGTTCATGGTTGACACATATTGGTTCCAGACAAGTCCAATCTTAAAGAAATTGATGTCGAGGAATCTAAAAAAAATACGAACCAGTTACTAAAGAATCAACTGAAAAATCAAAGGATTATGAGTAAAGAATAAAATATGGAGGATTATCCTACCAAATATGTAATATAACAGTGACAACATAGAAAATACAACAAAGGAGGATGTAGGATCTCCCGCTACCATTCTCAACTAGAATGTTTCATTCTAAAAAGATTATGGACAATGAACTTCAATGAGAAATAAAGGATACTATCTAGACTATATATATTAACATTCCCTTTCTTAAATAAAATAAACATATCCCAAAATAAGATAAATTATTTATGGAATTCATCATAAAGAATAAAAAACTTTAATAGAGTGATATAATTAATGTAGGTAGTGTTATTTTAGCCCAAATAACCACAAAATTGGAAGATCCGGATTGATTTTCCATCCCCTTCACTATATCTCTCACACCATGGAATTTTAATATATTTGTACCTTTTAATTAGTCAATACCTTAGTTATAATTATCCATACGAAATAAAAAACATAACTAACACCACAACATATTAATAAATATATGTAAATATTAAGTATGTCCATTAAAAACTTGATGTTAAATTAGTTATAAAAAATAAGAGTATCTAATTTACGAAATACTTACAGAAATTAATATTATGGGTACCTTTAATACCAATGAAATTCAATTGAGATAGTTAAAACAAGTAAAACCGTTATTTTATTTTTCAAAATGTATTTTTATAAATATTTTCTTCTTATGCGATATGCATTTCTATTTTAAGAATATTGTGATAATTGATGATAATATATATTTATTTTGAATAATTTTAGAATACTAATTTAATTATTGTAAGGTAGTAAATATGATTGAGAATGGTTAATGTTATAAAAAATTCTTTTCCTAAAAAACATTATTCCATAATATCTAATATTTTATTTCAAAGTGATATTTATAAATTTTAGAATTTTACCAATAAAATATGAACATTATTTTTTTATTCATCGTATAAATATTTTCTTAAGATTTTTTTCTTGATAATTGTCTAAAAAAATGGATATTAATGTCAATATTGAAAAATATTGTTTTTACAAATAACATTTCTTTTATGATATTATTATATTATTTGTAAGAATTAGAAATTCATGAAACATTTTTATAATTCAAAATATTTTATTTATAATAGAATTTATTATTTTAAAAATGTAGGTTTTAATTTAAAAACTCATATTTTACATTTTATAACATAGTTTATATTTTTTCAGGAAATGTTTTTCATTACGTTAATCATTTATTATTTTAAATTTATTTTTTATCAATTTAAAAAAAAATGATTAAAATAATATATATTTTTAATATTTTTATATTATATAATTAAGTTAATTTTATTTATATTCATAATGGAAAAATTACTTATGTAAAAACTAGTTACCACATTATGTTTAAACTATAGATAAAGGGGTTTAACCATATCAAAAAGAGGAAAACATGTTAAATACATTTGTGATAATGTGTGTTTGAGTTCTTTATTAGCCTTATCATTTTTCGTCCATTTTATATATTAGTTTATTATCTTATTTCCATTATTTCACCTTCCGATTATTCAAAAGCTTTTTTTATTTACAAAAATATCATCCCTTTTCACTTATAAATGGGTAATCATTTTATCACACCCCCTCACAAAACAACCCACATATTTTGAATAAATTTATTCCTAAAACACTATAAAACATTCATATACACCTTATATAGGTTGTTTTATTCTCAAAATCTTACCCCTTAAAGTCTTAACCACATTTTTGAATGACATAATCCATGAAATGATGTATAAATTTCTAACCTCTCTGTTCTCGTTTATATTTCTTAATGGGAACTTATTCTTCTTTAAATTTAATTACATTAACATAAAATGATCATATTAGTAAAATCTGTATAATTTTATGTCATCATAGTTATGGTAAAGAATTAGACACCTTTTTCTTTTTTTATTATTAAAAACAAAACCGTCATTTATGTCTGGTCTAAACTACAGCCTCTATGACACAACATGATTATTTTTATATCAAATCCTTACATGGATGGTCCTATCAATGAATTTAATGTCTATGTATGATATCTATTACATAATTTATGTTCTTTTGTGATCAACCATATTACACATTTTTCTCGTTCTTTGGAAAATCAAATCAAATCCCATGCTTACTTGCTGACAACCGCCTCCATGGAATGATTAATTTCCATTTTTATTTTCATAATATCTATAAATGGTTGGTAATGGGAATATATTTATTTAAAAATTAGATTCTAATAAAATTATTTAGGCTCTCGACATAAAAATTGGATATCATATTAACAATATTAGAAATATACAACTATAATAAATTCAACTGTCTAAAAGAACATTCCAATAGAATCAATGATTCCTTTCTACATTGAAATAAATTTGTACGGATTATATTATTCATATAATTATTTAAATATATGATATATTAAAAAATATAAACACTGACAAATAAAATTATAATTCTGATATAATTGAATTATAACTAAATCACAACATAATCATTAATTAATCATGGTATCTTCATATTTATGGAGGTGACCTCTTCTGGAGAAACCCTAGTCGGGTCTCCTCCTTACTTCAACAGTGGTGGTCGTTGTACCGGTGCCTCCTATGTTGATGGGGGGACCCTCTTCATCCTCTAAATGAGTTTCCCCTTCTTTCATGCCCTTCTCAAATCTGAATCTGCTCCCTCATTTTCCTCAAATTTTGATAGGTCTGAAAGCTCCATAGTTCCTTGAAGGGTGTCCCAACCTTCAGTAATCTTCAGCGGAATTCTTGGAATCCTCAAATCTTTTGAGACACACCTTAGAGGCTAGATTTCATCAGAGACGACCTTCTATGGATCCTTTCGATCAGCACGTCTCGGACTCTTGGGGCTTGAAGGATAGGGAGACTATGGGGTTGTTGGAAAATCGACACATGATTATACACTTTTCCTCAGAGGATGATTTAAACAATGCATGGTAAAGGTATCATCGCTAATTCAACGACTTTAGATTCTCCCTTTTCTTATGGTCCTTTGAGTGGCATATGAATCGTTACCCTATGGCTATGGTAATCTGGGTAAGTTTTCCCAATCTTCCCTTTCCATTTCAGAATCCATCAGTTATGCATATGCTAGGGAACATGATTGGTATGTATATGTTTTTGGATAGTCAAATGGAAGCCTAGTGTCATCCTATCAATCCTCATGTCTTTGTCGAACTAGATGTGTCTAAAATTCCATTTGAGTATGTGTGGATCACTATAGGTGAAAGGTACTGATGCTAGCAGCGTGTGGTGTATGAAGATTGTATTGATTTTTGCTTCGGCTGTAGGCATCTGGGTCATTCATTTGATGCTTTTCGTAGGGGGGCCTGGACTACCGTGAGGAGGTGAAATATGAGAAATGAGGAACCTCAGGTGCATGAAGAGGGAGAGGTCTTAGTAAAGAATCATAGTGTGGTGGAAGATCAAGTGACATGGGGGATGTCTTCAGTAGTAGTTGAGTGTAGGAGATCAATCTTTCAGAATCATTGGCTAGTGATACGGTACTTGAGATAAGGTCAGGAAATATGAGGCAATACATGCTTGTTACGAGGCCTCTCATGGATAGGGTGATGCAGGATTGTCTGGCTCAGTAGGAGGTGGCTCGAACGGGAAGCCAGGAGGCTGGGATTAAGAATGTGGTGGTGTAGGTGGTGGATAGAGAGGAGAATAGCCTTGGTGAGTTTTATTAGTTAGATGGTGGTGTGTTGTGGAAGGGGATTCATAAACCTACTATAGAGGTGGTTGATAAAACCAATGGTGGTATGGAAGGGGGTTTGGATTCTGAGTACCTGTCCTCAATCCAGCGGAGCAAAAAATTTTAAGCACTTGACATGAAAGGCTTGAGCTCTGTCTTGGATAATTCTTCAAAGATAGACCAGGGATGCAATCATGAGTGCAATGAAGATCACAACCATTCTACAGGAAAAGCAACATGTCTGGTAGGGAACTAGAGTAATAAGAGGAGGAAAGAGCGGAGGGATTACTCCTCATTTCCACCTATTCTTGTGACTTGTTCAGCAAGGAAGGAAAACTCTGAAAAGGCTTACAAGTAGAATACAAGCCAGCAGGGACATGCAGTACATGGTGGGAAAACTTTAGAATTACTGTTAATCTCAGAGTACAAAGTGGTCGAGCAGGTCCTGCTTTTTAATGATTCTCAGGAGGAATATGCGTGGGTGGACAAAAAGGACCTCATTCTTTTCGGGGGATCTTACAAAGAGAAGATTAGCATTGAGTATTATATACAATCATGGGACCAACTTGCCTCATTAGTTGAAAATCTGGTGATGGATTTTCCATAAACCCAGGAAACTTATACTGAATGGAAATTATTTAAGGATAAGGAGGAAGGTAATATCAAATTACTCTTCAATTACTATGGTTAACGTAGAAAATTTGTTTCTTGGGTTGAATTTTTTCTGGCCGTCAGCTTCTGGTTTTTTTTTTTTGTGTGCTTTTGAATGTTTGGGTTGTTATGCCAAGCATTTCTCGAATCTACTTCAGATGGGGTTCAGAGAATGAAGCCTTCAACTATTCATGCCATTTAGACTTGGAAGTTGAGAGGTTATGGCTATGCCATCAGTATCAGGAGCGTATTTGCACTGGAAAAATAGCTGAGTGGTCATGCATTGGAAGGGTTTTTTGATACAAGGTTAATGCTGGGGGAGGCAGATCTGGTCGGTGGTTGGGTGTTTTCTATTTTTTCTTACTAGTGGTATGTTTGACATTGTGGTTCTCACTTTTCCCTTAAAGTGTTTTGATAATAAAAAATTAATTTTTAGTCTGTCATATTTACGACAGTTTAACTACACACATGAACAATGCTATACATGTATACCATTGATTACAATATGAATATAATTATTGGTATAAAAGTATATAGACATGAAAATAATGACTTTTTCTTTCCAAAGTCCTGGAGGCCTTCATTTTTTATTTATTTATTATAATAAACCTTTCAAGAGGTGAGGTGGAACCCTTACAAGGCCCGTAGGTGTAAGTATTACATAGCCTATAGGCCTTAGAGGAATTAATTTCTCGTAGGCTTCAAACATTACATACAACCCAGACAAACTACTTGGAACTGCTCTTCCCCAGCATCTTCATCAGGAATCATCTCCCCACCTTTGCATGGCTACTTGGCTAGGCTATCCCGAGCACGCATAGGCTTGTCCCGATTGTAGGTTCCATACCCTCTCATTTTCGAAATCCATGTAGCTTCTGTTGTGCTGAAAGCTCCTTGCTCATCCTCCTTATAGATCTTTTTCCTTATAGGTTTTCTCGTTTTCATTTGTACTTAAGGTGTCTTAAAGGCCTTGAGGTGGCCCAACGGCCATACTAGCATGAAGGTTGGGTGGCCTGAAGGCCTTAAAGGACTTGGGGACCAAATCAGTGGCCTAGAGGCCCAAACGGGGGAAGCTTCCCAACTGCTACAGTGCCAAACAGTGTCTGCTATAGTTCCTGCTTCAGTACAACACAGTTCCCGCTATAGTACTTCTATAGTGACCTGGAAATTATATCTCTACCTGGATTTGATCCCAAGTTTCCTGGATTCACTTAACATTCCTCACCAACTAGGTTGAGGCTCATGTGTAATGACTTTTTCTTAAATGATTGGATTATTATTAAAATCTTTAATTAATAAAAAACCTTTCTTTCATTAAAAAATCACCAAAATGTGATCAATACTTATTCCATGGTAATTATTTTAAACTATATCTAGCATTTAATGAATTATAAATTTTATAAATATCAAGTTAAATATATTCTAGTGCCCATACTAATCTTTTAAGGATGAATATTTTTGGAATAATAAATACAAACACCATTTTCATGAATCTAGTTCAAAACAATCAAGTATGCTTAAACCTAATATTCAAAATATGTGATAACTAACAAGAATTAATATAAACAATGAAACTATATTAATAGTATAAATATAAATGGAAATGATAATGTTTCATAATTAGGTTATTAATATTTCTATTTTTTATATAGTAGGTTAAAGTTTCTTATTGGGACTCGGGATAAAGGGTAAGGGTTTCTTGTCTCAATTTTCAATTCCTTGATACAAAATTCCTATTATACATATTATTTTATGTATAAATGTTTATATACAATCCTTTATACATTTTTTTATCATTATAATCTAATTATTTATTAAATTTAATTTTAAATTTGAGATAATAACCATTGTGGATCTTTAAAATGAATATATTTGTGGTTGTAAGGATTTTATTGGTCTCAATTCTAATTCTTTGAGATATAATACATTTGTTTCACCATGTTTTCCTTATATTGTTTATTTAATGAGTGTGGTTTTATTTTTCCATAATTTTTTTAAGACATATACTAATCCAAATCACATACCCCTTTTAAAAGGGCTATTTATTCAATTGTTACCCCATCATTGAAAATGTTTTTTTACTGGACATTTATTTATGGAATTATGATCATTTTATTTATCATATTATATATATATATATAGGTTACATTATTTCCATGATTTTATTATTTTTTATTATTCAATTATTTTCAATCAATTCATATTTCCACCACATAAATCTTTATTTAATAATTCTTACCATATATATTATGTTCCCTATAAGGGATATTCAAGACTCAAATATAATTTCATTATGTTATAAAATTTTACCTTTTAAAATTCCCCTTCTAATTATTTTTTTTTTGAATACCTTATTTTTTTATTCCATTGATTAATGTTTATTTACCAATATTTCAAAAATTTATTTTTTGGGGAAATTGTTGATGTAACTGTATACCAATAAATTTCTTGAATGATTCTTATGTAGAATGATATTTCCTTTATTGATTTGGGTACTAATAAAAATACTTATATTTATAATTTAGATATGGATTTTTATTGATTACTTTGGAAAGTTGAATATGTATTGTTTATTCACCCACATTATTTTTCCAAATGGGTTATGATCATGTTATCCCTTTTATTGACATGGGTATAAGTATTTGTGTATCGTAGGTTATTATTCCAATACAGATGATTGTTTGAAAATTTCTTTATGTATCTTCTACTCATAATATAATATGATAAATTCATTGGACATAAATAAGTGATGGGTGAAGTCTAACATTATATAAAACCTCCATACATTAGTATGTCTCATGGGATAATCTATTTGGGTATTTGTAGAATTCCTACCCAGTTAAAAATGATGCATTCATTGTGTCCTTCATGAAAAGATTTACCACTTTTATCTAACCTTGATGACAAGAATTATGTCTTGGAAAATAACATAATAGTAAGATCATGGTGTTTGGAATTATTCATTTCATCCCCATTAATTCAGGTAGTGTTATCCATGTAATCTATTTATTTCCATTTATATCAAGGGATATATTCTTCTTTTGGTTTTAGTTAATTAAGGAATCATGAGGATTAGTTTGTTATCCACAAATTTATTCTATATTTATTCATTGATTACCTCATTTTTATTTTTATTTTTACTTAGAATTTTATCTCACCACTTCCTATGTTTTTATTTTCTAGGGTTGTGAATAAAATTATTACACATGATATTCCTAATATTATAGCTTTTATAGAGATTTATTTGGATATTATAGTGAATTATTATTGAATAAGTAGTTTCTTATAGTTTGAAAAAAATTAATATTAATTGAGAAAAAAAGTGATTTATTAGTTTAGGGTTTTTTATATTTCCCTAAATCTCTAAACGTAAAATATTTTTTTAATGTATATATTGAAATCTTTTATTATGTAATTTAATTATTGGATAGTTTTGTTCGAGAATATTGTGTTTGTGGTAATGATTGAATATAAACCATGTGTTTATGTCAATTGATTTGGGAGAATAGGTCTAGGGAATCATATTTGACATTAGATAAGGCTCTATATAACTTTAGATATTATGATGTTTGTTTAAGAAAAAATAAGTGATAATAAGTTAAGTGTGGTCAAAATATAAAGGTATAGATAACTAGTTGAGATATTATAAGATTTAATGTTATGGAAATATTTTAAATCTTATTTTGGTGTGATGATAATATAATATTATAGAAAACCCTATAGATAAGTCTATGAAATAATTCTTAATAGAGGATAACATACTAATGCTTTGGGATAGTTAAGATTACGTGTTTGACCTTGAAATTACATATACATTTGGATACTATTAGTGGATAAAAATTCAAGCAGATGTGTGCCTTGGCGTAATAACCTCGAAAATGGAAGATTGGGTATTGAATAAATTGTCCCCCAGTACTTGATATATATTTATAACTACACACCTATTTTAAAACTTAATAATTATATTCTTTAGATAATAACATTTAATTTAATAACCATTATAATGTTTTTATGTATTATTTTTACATATTAGGTTATATAATCTAATTAAAAATGACCATGGATATCCAAAGATTGAAAAAATATAGTCATAGGTTGAAACAAAGTATTATATTTAAGATAAGTTTATATATGAGGATGAATATTCAAATTGATGTTCTCATACTCAAATTTTTGTATTATCAAAACCATTTCAGATTTAGTAATTGGTTGAAATTGTATCATGAAGTTGAATCTGAGAAAAGTATGTTTTGAGAAAGCTCTATATCATAAAACTGGATATGGATGATTACCTAAATCATTATTAATTTTAATATATACCTATTATGATGGAAATGGTGAGATTTCAAGTTTAGTTAATGTAGTGAGATGATAATTTCAATAGAAATTAATTACTGAAACTCTTATCAATATTAATTAGTGAACGATATATATCAACGATATTCTATAATTTTTTTAATGTTATATAGATTATGTGAAATATCTAATGATTGTTCTTTTGTAGATCGTTATTAGTGGTTTTGAATCATATAATAAATTGTATTCAAAACTTTGAAATTTCATTTTATGAGAAGTTAAATTTTTTGTTGATAAATATTATATAACAAATGATTGAGGGATGGGTAACTCTTATGTTTAAAATATTATTCATTTTTATTTAATAAAGGGTCGATTTATTTTGATAAATGTGAAATAGATATTATTTATTACCTTGGAATAGATAATTTATTCAATGTAAATGTGATCTTTGGTATTTTAAGTCACATTTTCCTCATTATTTGGGATTATTATATATATTAACTACTATTTAAACTTATGAG
The DNA here is from genome assembly GCA_963277665.1 of Viscum album. Lineage (NCBI taxonomy): Eukaryota > Viridiplantae > Streptophyta > Magnoliopsida > Santalales > Viscaceae > Viscum > Viscum album. The sequence continues at coordinate 1,682,773,946 of OY728135.1, forward strand.
AAAGTGACTAATATCATATTAAAGTTATGGATAGAGTCACTTTTTTTAATAATATAATATTTTGTTATAGTTTAATGTATTATAGATATATATGGTTTTGGGAAAGGTATATATTGGTAAATGTATGAATATAGTAAATGCATACCTATGTATATGATTGTATGAATGATTAATTTTGTTTGAGGAATTGTAATTAACTTAATCTAGAAAAGGGGAGTAATGTTTATTCCCTATTATAAGTCATATCCCAAATGATAAATATGTTATGAATACCCTTACCTACATTTATTAGTACATGGAATTAAAAATTATGAGGGTGTAATTTATTTATGGGGTTGAATGCAACAACCTTTGATTTTAATATATGATTTCCTTTGAATAATTTTATTTGTTTATTACCTTTCTCCACAAACAAAAAGAAAAAAATGAAACTAAAATATATTTAAATAAAAAATACGGTTTAAGTATGGGAATTAAACCAAGCCATCAAATTAGTGTGAATAAAAATGAGCATCTGGTTTTTAAATTATTTATAGAAATGAAAATAATTGTTAATTTTAGTAACTATGAAATTAAATTGATATAGTTAAATAAAATAATATGATCATTTTATGTGTATAAATATGTTATTAAAGATATTTCCTTTTCATGTGATATGAAATTATATTTAAAAAAAATTATGAAAAACAATGTTAAAATATATTTACATTGAAAAAATTGTTAATAATAATTTAATTACTCAATGATAAGAAATATGAATGAGAATTGTTAATGTTCTAAAAAGGTATTTTTACTATAAAAATATTTATTCATTATATGTCATATTTTTATTTAATATTTAAATTTATATGTTTTATAATTTTATTTTAAAAATTTTAACATCATTTTTGGATTCATTAAAGTAATATCTACTTAATACTAGATTTTGGTATTTTAGAAATAGATTTGTTTTTAGGTGAATAATGAAAAACAATTTTTTTATAAAAAACATAAATTTTATGACATTATTAGTAAATAAGTATAGATTTTAAATTCATGAAACCTTATTATAAGATGAAATATTTATTTTATAAGTGACGCCATATTTTTAAAAATGATTTTTTAAATTCAAAAACCCATATTTTAGATTCTAGATGTTAAGTAATATTTTTTAAATAAGTCGTTTAATACATTATATATTTATTATTCTAAAATTAATTTTTATCACTTTTAGAAATTGAATCAAATAAACTATATTTAAAAATTCTAGTCAGTAGGATTAAATTATGTTATATAAACAATTTAATTTTTATGCGTAAAGGATAAATTACAAAGGTAAATACTATTTATTATATACAGTGAAAATTAGGGTTCAAACGGTTAAACCTGGAGAAAAAAGTCAATGAAATTTTAAATACTTCACCCACCAACCTGATTCATCCCACTATCAGAAGCCTGAGTTGTCCCACAACAATTCATAGAGGGAGTTTTTGATCCCCAAGATCATGCACAAGTGACTCGGCCTCAAGTAAACACCACTTTGGAACAAATTCATCCAAAAAATAATTAAGAAAATCATTACTTTAAAATAAATAAAATTTTATCATGATTTGTCTATATGTCATAAAACCATATTAGAAAAAAATAAACAAGAATCCACATAATATCCATAATAGGAAATGAAGTAAGCACTAGCGAGCACTAAAAACAACCTTCAAGCACTGAACCCCCTCTCTCGGAAGAGAACGATTCGCCTCTAATGGAACTGTTTCACCCACCAGTATTTATCACTACCCTCCATCCATATAAAGAGTTAAAAAACTATATGGCCAAAGAAATTTAACGATACAAAAAACTAAATTGCACACATGTAATTCTACTTGTGACTATACAAGGCACTACCCACCACAAGAACCAAAACGACCCATTGGTGGGCATAAAATATAAGGTGGACTTGTTGCTAAAAAATGATAATGATATGGTCATGAACAAACTACTTAGTAGTGATTCTAAAAGAATAAACACTATATTCCTCATATTTTGAGAAGCAATCCATTTCTGTATAGTTTAAAAATATTTATTTAAAAAATTATTTTATTTTCGTTTTCAAACAACTAACAAGTTAATAGTTTCAAAAAAAATTCAATTCCAATTTTTAAATCATTTTAAAATGAATGTAGGATATTTAAAACCCCATTATAAGAAGAAACATATGCTAAATAAGGGCCCCAGTGACAAAACATAACAATATAAGTTACATTATAAAATTTTGCTGTAGAATATGACAGTAAAATTCAATTAAAATAAGTTTCATGGTATATTATGGTCTATACAAGATGTTCTAGGATTGATACATAAACCTTCACATAATTAATCTCAACCTGTACCAAATAACAAAAAATATCACCCCCTAACACTCAGGGAAACCATCACTAGTTAGTCAAATGGGAAAATAGCATAATTAGTAGAGTGGTATACCTTAGAGACACTAGTCAAAACATAATAAAAAACTAGTGAAGAATGTGTAACTTGAGATCCATCCTAAATAATGAAGGATTACCATGATATAGAAATAGAGGTTAATTTTATCAATCTATCATATTTATATATATATCACATTCATTGAAAAAAAAATATATTCACTCTCTCACATTTGAATTAAATTTTAATCATGGACCCGTTTCCCAATAAATGATAGTGAGGCAACACACAATCCCATTCACTAGGCATACTTCACATATCATAAATTTTACACAAACCACATTTTCAAAATAAGGTTAATTCCTTAATAAGGGTTTTTATTTTCATTAAAGAGTTATAAAGTTATAATTGGGACTCACTATTTTTGAAGGGAACAATGATCATTTTGAAAACAAATTTTTTCTAAATAATTCAAGTTCGAGAACCACACTTCACACTTACACACCTATGCACCATGAAATATATATAAATTCCCCTTTTACTATGGTACATGTTAACATTACCATGATAGAATATATATGTGTATGTCTGTATGTCTGTCTGTCTGTGTGTGTGTGTGTGTATGCCTGTCTGTGTGTGTGTGTGTGTAAGTCAAATTTAATATTTTAAGGAATTAGAAAGCACTCAAAATATCATTCTGAAACCAAATATTTTATCATGCCTTTCTATAAAACCATTGAAAAGAACAAATAACCTTATGTAATTCCCAATTTACAAGCTATAAATAATTTCAAACTCATTAATGAAACATGAATATTAGAAATCTAGAAACATTCTTGAAATCATTTTTTAATAAAGGAATGTGAGACCAAGTTTTAGAGGAAAACATGTAATACAAGGAAGAACACACCACCTTCATCATAACAATTTTTCATATTATACAAACTTCATGATATAATAAAAACACCCAATAAAACTACTATGAAATTATAGTTCTCAAGATAAGTTCTAGATCATAGGATTAAATACTTTGAACTGAAGGAGAACTTGCTTCCTTTGATGTGAAAGGTCAAAATCTACTACAATCGAGTTTAATGAGAAAATCATGATGAAAGAAAACCTTATGCACAAATAGATAGACAAAAATAATACTTTACGAACACCATAGGGTTCATACAACTTTATACCTGATGAGGGAAATAAGAATGAGTAATAAGTAAGTGGAAGAGGGTGAGTAAACCCTAACTTTATAGACGGAATAAGCAAATTATGAGTAAATCATACACTCTAAGGATAGGTAAGAGGAGGTTTTATGAAGGAGTTACCCTCCTGTGAAAGGAGAGACACATAATGGGAATGAGGGAGGGATTAAGAATGACCTTAGGGGTAACTAGAGGATGAAAAAAGAAAAGAAACAATAATAATAATATTTTTTATCAATGCATCCCGTAAGGTTTGGATGCTTGGTCATCCAAACCATGCACTGACCATGTTCACCCACTAGATGTATTGGAGTACCGCACACTATCAAAATTCAATGTTAGGGAAACCATAGACTGGCCATGAGGTCATCAATTTAATTATTATATATGCACTTTCATGGTTTATGCATGATTTTCTATAAAAGGTCACCTATGATGAAAATTCCCCAAATTATTGAATTTAATCATATTCATCCATAAATTCTTTAATGTGGATAATAACAATAAACAATTAATAAACAATTGATTAATTAATGTCACAGTTTGACAATTATTCCCACCAATCCTATTTCTTCCCCCATAAAGCCATTGGATGAAATAGCTCTTTCAAAAAGAATGGGGTTGAACCCCCACACAAAGAACACAATTCAGATAACATCGAAATATACTAAAATTACCTCAAAATATTGATGACTCATCCATAACATAGTATTGGAAAATACAGAAATGTCCTAATTCTATTAACTCAAAAAACATTAAAAGGGATCCTGACATGAATGATACTCTAAATAAGGGAAAATAAATATTTATATAAGGTACATATTCAACACCCAAGGAAAACCTTTACCAAAAAAGGAAAAATTCGAAACAACTAGTGGAGGTCACTAACAGACCATGACCAAAACTTGTCCTTGGTCTTGGGTGGTTGGGGAATAATAATTGAAGAGTACCTGACCACATGATACTACTCAATCCATAAATATATAATCACACACGATAATAAATTGATAAAATTTTAAAAACTAGATCATTTCTTAAATGGTTTTCACCATTATATATTAGGATTCCTCTAAAAGATACAATTTAGAAGAAACACATACTCTAAGAAACAATAAAGATCAAGATCAATACAATGAAAAAAAGGTAAAATAAAGATAGAGAAAAAGGATCATAATAGTCATTGAATTTGAAGGAGGATTCGTAAAAACCTACAACAAATCCATGATTACCATTGTATAAAACGTCCCCAAGAACTAGATATAACCCACTAGCTCAAATATTAACAATATATAAAAATCAATAAGATAAATAAACCCACCATAAGAATTAACTCGACTAAGATATTCCCAAATAAAATAAAACAATACTAAATTTAAAATATATTTGTATGAGGAGGTAAATATGGAGATCATATTAAAAACACTTAAACTATTGTTAATCCATTCGAATAGAAAACACCACCAAGAGACAAAAACCCACTACAAAATCACATGGACGTGTCCAAAACTTCTACTCTCTAACCCCTCACAACAAAATCACTTATTAAGACAAGCATCCCAACATTTCACTGAGAGAATTCATAGATGAACCTAAAGGGTTATATTGACCAATATTCACCCAAATACCTATATGGAAATAAAAACATTCAAAATCAATCACTCAATTAGGCTCAATTAGAGCAAGTCTTCCAATGTATCCATCCATATCCAAACAAAAAGATCTAAATTTGGAAAACATAACTGAAGGAATACACTCTAAAAGGAATAAAATCTCCTATTTCATATTTTCCTTTATGCGGATTAAAATAAAAATACCATATTCCATAACCTAAAAAATTTCTCTCAAAATTAAAAAAAATAAACAAAACCCCAATTTTTTACTTTTATCAATTTAAAAATACATGCCCAAGATCAAAATTAGAAAAATAAACTGTTAAATTTCTACAATGATAAACCTCTTCTTCATTTTAAGACTAGACATTAATCAAAAAAAATTATCATTGAAATCAGTTTAAAATTCTATAAGTCATTTATCAAAATCACTATAAATTCCAATATATTACCCTAACTCCAAAATATTTTAGGAACCATTTTTTATAGTTTTAAAACATTCCATTTAATTTTAAACCACTTTTTCGAATTTAAAAAACAAAAATACATCACAAAGACTCCTAAAAAATTATAAAAACTACCCATTATTATTTTTAAGTCAAATTTCACACATTCAATTAGTCATTTATTTCAGAAAACCATTTAATAGAAATCCCAAAACCAAATTTTCTTTTTAATAGATTTTTTAAAAAACATTTATTTCCTTTTAGAACAAAAATATAACTATTTTAATATCATTATTTTAATATTGAAAACTCACACACATCAAAAAAAACACAACAGACAATAATCAAATCAAATCAAATAATAAAATCAAGATAACAATTTCCAAATGAGACTAGTATAGATCTATAGCTTGTTCATATGGCTCCCTTGACAATGTTCCAAAGGGAAAAATGGCATTTTGAGTCTCCAAGAACCATGTACATGGGATCTACATATCATTCTAGGAACCACAATCTCCCCATGTACCACTAGTTCACTCCCCTCTTCACACTCATATCACCAAAAAATTTAAAAAACTCAAAAAACAAAGGAATCCAAACCCAACCATCTATAGTTACTTAAGGATTTGGATGAGTAATAGATCAATATTCACTTCCCATACCTACATTCCGAGTCCTGGTAATACAATATCCAAACTACCTAACACCTAAAATATCAATTGGTTGCTCAGATAAAATATTTTCATGATCCAATATGACTTTTCCCACCATCATATGCTAGATCCTACCTTTGATAAGGACCTAGGGTCATTCAAAATTCCCATGAGAAGGAAAAAGTGTTTTTACATTAAGGAAAAACCACATGGGAATGATTTCAGACATTAAATACTTGAGATAAGTAAAAGTGGAAAATAAATAAAATTCTAGCATGACTCATTTGTATGTTGGATTACAAATCCGTAGAAAAATAACCAATAAGCAACTTAATATCTAAATAAATAAATGTTGTAAAGATTATAGGACATCAAATTCCTCTATCACCCTTTTAGAACCCTATCTTATAATTTAAATATCCCCCACCAATTTACTTTCTTCTCCAAATAGTAGTTATCACTAACCTCCATTCATATAAATTGATAAAATCCAAAGTTTCCAAAGTGATACAAAGTGTTTGAAATAAAAAAAACCAAAAACATACATGTCCCCTTATGAATATACAAGTCAATACCCAATACAAGAACCACAACACCCCATTGGTTATCAAAAAACATAAATTTTATTTTCATCTTAAAAATGATGATGATATTGTCATGAGAAAAGAGCTCAATATGGATTCCTAAAGAAAGAACACCCTTTTCCTCACCATTAATGAGAAATGAATTTCATTATATTTTTAAAATATGTATATTTTATATATGGTTTTTGATTTACTTTTTTAAAAAATTTAAAATTCTAACCATTTAAATAGTATCATTTATAATCTATTTTTTAATGAAGTTTCTTTAGAATTAATGATTTTTCAAAATTCCATTATAAAAGATATGGATGTTAAAAGGGTTCCTATTAGATAGCATAACGATATAAGATACATTAAAAAAAAGTTTTTTATAGTAGAGGAATGTATAATTCATGTTAAATGGGTATCAATGGATATTAGGAGCTAGTAGAGATAGTCTAGAATAGATCCATAAACATTCATATAATGGATCTCCATTAGTGTTTGATACCATAAATTCTAAATTCTCTGACACTCGGTAACACCATCACTGGTTCTATTGAGGAGTATATCCCATAATTATTCTGGTGATCTTACGTAGGTCCACTAGTCAATGTTTAATAATAAACTAGTGCATCATGTGTACCTAGAGCTTCGTCTAAACTACAAAAGGCTTTTCATTACATAAAAATCTATGTGAGTTTTATCAAAATGTTACAAATATATATATATATAATTTATTATAAAAAATAAATTATTCTCTATATCACCTCTAAACACCCTTTTAAGGGAAATCCATTTTCACTTTCCATGATGTAGAAGAAACACACAAGCTATTTCATTGGGAATAAATCACAGATAACACATTTAAAACATACCACATTTCTAATACAATGGGAATTTTGTAATAGGTGCTATATTTCCTAAGATAGACTCTCAATCTGCCAACTCAGCCTTATAAATTTTACAAGAAACATCACCCATTTGAAAACCAATTTTTTCTAAATCATCCTATTTTCAAAACCAAACTTCACACATAGAAACATATTCACCTTGTAATAAATATAAATACCCATATTTTTAATGTACATATTCTAATAACTATGAGAGAATATTTATAAATATGTAATATATATAATTTTAAAATATTTATATATGTATATATCATATTCAACAATTTATGGAATTTAAAATCCCTTGAATGATCTATAGAAAACCAAATATTCCATCAATCCATTCTAGGAAACTAGTCAAAATACTAAAACACGTTTATGAAATTCCAATTCACATGATGTTGAGAGGAAAACATGTAAGATAAAGAAAACTAATCACCAAGAGCCATAACTATTATCCATATTATAATTACATCCTAATATAATAAAAACACCCAATAAATCCACCATGAATTTTTTTTTTTTCAAATTAATGGCTTTGACATTGGGATACCCACCATCAAATGACGGAGAACTTGTTTTCATTGATGTCATAGGCTTAACTCTACCTCAATTAAGTCCATGGATCCCCACAAAAGGAATTGAGACCTAGGGCATAATGAGAATAAAAAAAGTAACACCATAAGAACACCCTAGGGTTTTGAAAACATTATATTTTAGTAAGGTAAAGAATCATTAGGAAGAATGATGTGGTGAAAGTGGATAAAACCATTCCTAAAGTGAAAAAGTAGGGAAATAGTGATAAAATCATGCATCTGAGGGAGAGGGAATATGATTTCTTTTATTAGGGATTCTCTCCAAGGTGTTTTGTCATGAAAAATGGAAATTTACAGTTTTTAGGCATTAAATAAAGGATATGTGGAATAAAAATTAAAAAAAATACACAAAAAATATGATTAATTATTTTTAATTCTGCATCCTAGATAGTTTGGAAGAACATTTTATCCAAAGTTGATATAACCATACACCCCCACTTATTGTCTTAGAGAACCTCTCACATTCTTGGCACACATTTAGGGAAACATTTTTCTAGCTATGCATTATAATCTATAAAGCATATTAATTCACATTAATAGTCTAGGAATGGTTTTGACTATTAGTGTTCCAATCATGAACCAATGCTAAAAAATAACAAAATCATAAAATTTAACCTTTTTCAGATTAGTATTCAAGAACAGGGATAACTATAATTAAAAAAATATAACAATAAAAATAAATTAATTTCATGGTGTGGAAAAAAACAAGTTTTATTATGTGATTTTGTAGATTTTATTGAACTTATCTCCAACCACTCTCAATTATTTAACAATTTTGGAGAAAATTTTCATTATTTTGACTTCCCATTATTTTAATGTCTTTAGTATTTAAAAAAATTAATCATTTTTTACTTATTAAAAGAGAACTCCTATCATCACTATCCTAGATATGAAGCCCACTTAGTGGAGAAAAAGCTCTACCCAAACCACTTTTCAACATTCGTATACATATCCATTGTCTTTTTTTTTCTAAAGGTCATCATTAAAAGTCTTAACGCAAATTGCAATTAATATAACCTAATAAGTGAGGTATAAATTTATAAATTCTCTTTTATCATTTCTATTTCTTTATATGCACTTATTATTTATAAATTTAATTTACAACATCCAAATATTAAAAAAATGTACAATTACTATCCTAGTATTTTTATAATTATGGTATATTTATTAACCATATTTTCCTTTTCTATAAAGAAAAATGAATCCATCATTTTTGGGGTGTGTGAACAAACACCTACACAATGTAATGTGTTCTTTTCCTTTATTATCTTACAATGATTATACTTATTGGGAATTTAATATATATATATATATATTATTTATGAAATATTTTATATTATTAAATTATAAACCATATTATTCTATTTATCTATTCAATAGAAAATGAAATCACCCTCTATTCATACATGTAGACTATATCATCCATTGAACAATTAATTTACGTTATTAATTTCATCATCAACTCAAATAAATGTTCATGAGAATTGGTTTAATTGATGTCTATGATTATTATAAATTATTAAGGTTATAAAAATACACATTAGAGAACAAATTTAAAATAATATCAATAAACAACTCTACAAAATTCAACCATGCAAAACCACATTCTAAGAGAAAAATGATTTTTTTCAAAATAGGAAATAAAATTTTATAGAATATAAAATTCATATAATTTTTTGAAATTCATATTTATCATACTAGCAAACAAAAAATTAAATCTTAATGATTTTATAATAAATTTATTATAATTAAACCACCACATAATTATCCATTAATCATAGTATGTTCATGTTTGGGTTAATTTAAGCACATACATGAACAATTATATGAATTTATATAATTAATTTCCTTGGGAACATAATTAAATTTCTTATATGATAATATTTTCCAATAATTATTTTTTAACTGTAAGATTATTATTAAACTCATTAATTAAAAAAATGCTTTTATTATTTATTATGATCGAAAAATGATAAACACTTATTTCAAATTCATTGTTAGTAACCAAAAATACCAATGAATGAATTTATACTTTTATAAATATATTGTTAAATATATTATACAACTTTTTATGATATTTTAATGATGAATTTTATGTTAGTAATTAATACCATAAACTATTTTTATGAAACGAGTTCAAAACAATCACATTTTTTTACACCCAATATTGAAAATATTAAATAACTAACAAGAATTCACATGGAAGGTGACTATATATGAAGAGCTTAAATTAAAATGATTATGATTAATGTTATTAATTAATTGATTAGGATATCAATGTTTTTGATATATATAGTTAAATTATTTTTCTTCATGTTAGGATAAGAAGTATGTTTTCATGTCTAAATTTTCAATTCAACGAGACATAATTATTATAATACACAAAGTTTTATTTTTAATGTTGTTTAAAATACCCATTAAATATTTTGTATAATGATCCTATAATAATTTATGGTATTTAATGATTTATTATAAATTTTACCATTTAATAGATTATGAAAATAATTTTTTTATGATTCTAAGGGTTGTCTTGGTCTCAATTATGATTCTTTGGGATATAATATATTTTGATCATGGTGTTTTCCTTATATATTGTATTAAAATTACATGGATTTATTTGTATCATACATTTATTTTTATTTAATGGGATATAATAATAAAAATAATATTTTCTTTTTTAAATATATATTGATTTAATTGTTACCCCAATAGTAAGGATTTTTTGTAACTCATCATTAATTCATTGAGTAATGATAATTATCTTAAACCTATATCTTATAAGTAGGGAAAATTAAACCCTCAATTATAATATGTGTTGTTTCATTTTTTTTCTTGGGATTTACATTACTAAAAAAATCTTTTTCAAATACTTCTTTCATTATAGAGTACATTTCCCATATGGTATATTGAAAGTTCAAATCTCATTTAATTGATTTATAATGTTTTATCATGACCATTTTACTCTAATTACTTCTCTTTGTGAATAACCTATCTTGAATTTTATTTATTGAAGGGTTCTCACCTAGAATCCATACATTGATTCATTGGAAAAATTATTAACTTAAATGTATATCATTACAATATATGGTTTTATCTTGATGTATTCATTTATAGAATGATTTTCTAATTATTAATTATTAAATTATTGGATATATATATTTTCTACTATTATATTAATTTTTATTAATTACTCTAGTAAGATGACTATATATTTTTTATCCATATACTATATTCTATTGAATATGTTATGGTAATGTTATCCCTATAACTATAATGAGTAGAATTATTGGAATTTTGTATGTTGTTATTCATGTATGTATGATTGTTGGAAATATTGATTATATATCGTACACTAATTATACCATACTATAAATTATTTATATTTAAATAAGTAAAAGGTGGGTCCTAGCATTAAATATCCCCTCGATGTATTGGTAGGTATAACAACATGAACATGTCTGGGTATTTGGTGTATGCCTACCCAATTCTTATAGATTCCCTAACTGTGGTCATAATGAAAAGAATGATGTCTTGTTTATGGAATTTATGGGAAAATGATGTCTTGGATGAGTCCTTGATGGAAAGGCCATGATATTTATCAGTATGTATTTTATCCCCATTAATTTAGTTATTGTTATCCATGTGATGATTTTTTTTGTTTCTTTCCATAGATATATTATTATCTTGTATTTGATGATTATAGAATTATAATGATTAATTATTCTAGCCATAATATTTATTCTAGTTATATTCCATATTTACATCTACTATATTTTTTCCCTTATTGGGAGTTTAATATATACCCTTATTATGTATCAAATTCAATAGGTAAAGTATAAATTAATTATACATCATATGTTTAACATTATATCTTGTGTTGAGATTTGTTTATAGATGTTCAAATCTTATTATGGATTAAGTAGTATCTTATATATTGAAAAAAAATCCAATTTGAAAAACATTAAATTTATTAGTTTATGATTTAGAATAATTCTCTAAATATATAAACCTAAAATGTCTTGGGAAAATATATAATACATTAATTTCCATACTTCATTTAATTATGGGATAGTAAGGTCCAAGAATCTATAGTTTTTATCAAATCATGTATCTTAAGTATTTGATTATTAAATAGAAACTGAGAGTGTGGTATGGGGAAATAAAATTGTTTTAGTATCTTTTTTGGATGATTTTTGTGATTAAGGTTCCTCTATAATTATAATTTCCCACTAAGTTTTTTTCAACATTTCAGATGGGAGATTTAAATCCCACATAGTGGTGGTGAAACTTGAAATTATATCTATTGTATTTCTAGTAGGAGTGATGGAATATTTCCTTGTGAAATTCCTAGATCTATATTTACTAATGGACTAATATGTTCTAAACTTTTTTGAAGAAATAACACCATTACACCCATACATCAATATAGGTATACAATTCTTTAAAATTGCCTATATAATAATTAATGATTAGGAAGGGAAAATCGCCATATAATTTGGATAAAACACAGTTCACATATCATAGAATACATGAAACAAAATTTAGCTAATATTTCACTACTAGAACATTACCACATTGAATAAGATCAACATGATGTAGATTCTTCTTTGATTCAAGATATTTTGACTTTATGAATCCATTTGTTTATTTAATCTTCTATATAATATGATAGTTAAGAATATATTATTCAATCTTCAATATGATGTAACCTATAAATACCTTGAGGGATGTTGGAAAAAAAACCCCTCAAGGTAACATTATAGTATTTTTTTGGTTGATTGTGTTGGTTGACAATATAGGTTTCCATGGTCAGTTGTGGACTTCTATAATGATTTTTAACACGGTATGTTGACAAATATCCAATTCAAAGGAATGGATTCTCTAGTGTTCTTACATAAATATGTGTATAAAAGGTAAAATTTTGCATGCAAGGGTGTGGGTGATTTTTCACCATTTTTTACAAGGAAAGATTTAGGATCATCACATAAAAATAGGTTAAAAAGTATTTGAATGTGCATGAAAGATGATTTTATGTGACAAAAGTGGAGTTGCATGTGTTCGTGATATAGGTATGGGGTTTGTGTGTTAAAGGATTTTATGAACCAAATGTGATGTCAAACTGGTATCTTCTGAACTCTGGTAAATATTACACACAGATAGAAATGTGTGTAAGGATCTTGTGCCTAGGGCTGGATGAGTATATAATTTGATGGATACCCCATAATTTTAGAATCTCAACCCTTATATAAAATCAGGTCTCTGAATCATGTAAGAGTTGCGTGAATGATATTAAAGTTGCATGTAATGATAGTTGTGTGAAGAAACAAATAAAATATTTATTGTAAACAAAAAAAGGCCTTGAATCTGCATGACCAATGGAGTTTTACACAATGTATAAAGGTTGTACACAAGTTGTAAATATGTTAAAATTTTAAATGTTGGGTGCAAGATGTCCAAAGGTTGTGAGAAATATAAAGTGTGAACCATATGGGAAATCCAAGTAATTTTTTGGTAAAGTGGTATTCATATTTTTTATGAATGAGGAACTTCATGATACACTAAATTACGTGTAAAAACATATTGACTCATGTAATGAAAATAGTATCTTCTAAAGAACCATGGAGCACACTTCAGCTAAAAAAGAAATGATCTTTCATTTTCTAATTAGTTGAAAACAATGAGGGATATTGAGTCGGCTAAAAACATTATAATAGCAATGAACATTATTGGATTCGGAACATAGGCACATTTCCTTCATATACTCTTTGGGAGTATCCCAATTCAGGTGAACCATGTAAAATTGTTTTTTCTTGTTCATGCTTTCATTTTTGTTCATGTATTTCTATCGGAAAGGGAGATAATAATTTTTTGTTTAACAACAAATAATGATATGAAAGGGAACTTTTTTTATTCTTTCATAATCTGATTTTCCACCTCCTCTCGTTTTATTTAATCTAATGTGCTAATAATGGATTTTATTATTTGTCCAATGATGAAGTAGATTACATGTTATCATGTTTGTATGATATACAAGAAATGGATTTCAGGAACCCCAATTTAAGTTCATCCTTATAAAAACCCTAAATTTGGGAATTGAAAATACTACCCATTGACATGAAATATTTGAAACCAATTATGGGATAAAAAAAAAGATTATAATTACTAATGACTAGTCCAAAACCGACTAAAATGAATTATATGATATTTTCTAAGAAAACATACAAGACATAGGATCGAGTGTAAGTGATATTCCAGTAATAATTCCAAAACATTTCCCAAAAAAATCTCAGTGAAAAATATAAATTTATTAGGTATCCCCAAAGAAGACTAAACACCACTATAATGGATGTAGTAAAAAAGTGGTAGATTCCATGTTTTCTACAGACATCATCTACCTAATTTCTGACACTTAATGGGTCATCCCCCAATAAATTTTCCCAAATAAAACCAACCTGACCATTGTAGAAATTGATAAAAATAAATTAAACATTAATTGAATTAAAATTAGTTTGAATTGTTTTTACAGTACATAAGAATTGAATCATGTCACAAAAAAGGACCACTTATGAAATGGCCATTATTGTTTCCGGAAATTTACACCTTACTATCAATCATTCATCAATTTTTCTTCAAATATAATTTACATAGGTCATGTTTTAGGTATTTATATTTAGATTTTGTTTTTGGAATCTATAAAGGGTATTAGCGTTCAGAGTTTAGTTAGAGGAAATTGTACTACTCTCCCTAGGAAACCATGTAGCTTTTTCAGATAATAAGAGTTGAGAAATAATGGTTTTGACATAGTTATATAAAACAATGTGAAATTTCCAAGAATATTCTATGTCCCATGTCATAGATAGTTGAATTTTTATTATATGTTTTACCGAATTGTATGGCCAGACTATTATGGTTCCAAGAAAGTGAAAAAAAACATCACAAAATTAGCACATTATTTGGGAAATTGTGTAACCAGCCCATGGGAAGGGTATTAATTAATATAAAAATTGGATTTTATGTCTGAATCCTCTCAGTACCCTTTTATTTCTTCTCAAATTCTTATGAATATAAACCATATTCACTCCATTAGTGATTCATGGTGGTTCCTTTCCCTTTTTACTCTATATCAAATGGATTTAAAGCATTGGATTGTTTGGTTTTAATGTAATAGATTGTTTATTCCTCTATTCACCACACTATGCTAGATCTCCAATTTCTATATTGAGGTGATTCATATATTCAAGATATATTAGATATATCTATGGATTCTATCATGATCTAGAATATAATTATTGGTTGTTTGATAAATAGACCTAAAATCTTGAGAATTGGTACATCTTTCTATAGTATATCTAGATATACAATTGATGGAGAGATATTTTTGTTAAGTTTATCTGGATTCTATATCTTCACATTATCTCTTATTAGAATCAAAATTCTAGACACAATATTATGAAGTATTGGTTTATGTTCTAGTGAATTTTGGTGTTGTGATGGGATCTAGGTAACGTTCCTTGGAGGATATTGGATTTGGAATTGACATGTTATCGGTAGAAAGTTGCATACCATATAGAGCCCATATATATGATTATTGGCATGATATGATGGTATTTTATTATGTGACTTATAAACCATGCTAGAGAATTATTTCATGTGTGAATGTGTGTATCTCATGATCCCAATTTTAGATATTGATCTCATGTGTTTGTATGTAGCCCGTGAGACCCTAGTTGGATAATGATCACATGTGTGTGCGAGTGTATATACTGATACATGTTCATGATATGCTATGGTGTGCCTATATGTTTTATTCCCTATTCGATATGGATGTGTGGAAATTATAGTATTTACATCTGGTAATAAATGACTTGTAAAATTTCATGTCATGGATACCCTTAAAGGGGGAGCATGTGTGACATGAAACAATGACGATGATGGAATGAGATGTGAGAAAGGGGTATTACATCCTTATGGCATGGCCTGAGGTAGTGTAGGGGTTTGATGGACTTATTTCTAGACCTAAGACATAGTGATGGGATATAATATCGATGTGTCCTAACCTGAGGCCGTTTCGGGATGTGATCACCATATGGCATGGCCAGGGTAGTGTCCAAATAAGAATACACTATGTCTTGACCTGTGATAGTGAAAATTCATTATGACCATCTAGATAAAACCATGATTGTTCGGTCTTATTACTACACATATATATATGTGGTGGACTTGTAGTCAAACCATGATCAATTTTATTCTTAAATCTCTTCTTATATGGAGCTAAAGTATGAATGGTTTGGGTTTTTTGCAGCTTAGTCTGGGTATGACCTCTGAAAACATGATTGGTTGACTCTTTATTATTATTTTCCTTATAAACATGGCACAAACCACTTACTCATGTATTATTAGGTTAAAGAAACATTGGTGGTTTCCTACTAATTCTATAATCACACACTATATGGGCGTCTATGTGCACATACAGACATCATGGTCAAGGATCCAAATAAGAACAAGGGATAAGTGGTACTTTACTGAAGAGCTTGGAGTTAAAAGACTGAAATCATATTGGGATAGTCTCTGGATGGTTAAAAAATCTTTATTCATTATCTTTAATCAAATTTTACTATTTATATTTATTAACCTTCCACATTGGGGTCTATTTTTTTTTTAAAATATTTGACCTTGCATGACATCTATTATAGTAATAAGATAATTCTACTTTTTTGATAATTCATAGTTGGATAATGTTTATGATGTTTTAAATTAGTGTATGGCTATGAATACCAATTTTATAATCATACCATATGACTATTAGACCCCCTCCACTAATTTATATCCCCTTGTATATGGGAAGGTGTGCAGGATTCTAGGTGGAACATTGTCTTGGACTCAATGATTCATGTTGGGGTGTGAGATATCCCAACCCAAGAGCAACTGAAACGGTTTCTTGATCTGGTCAGTCATAAGAAGTCAATCACACGGCACCATATTTTAGTGACTTTCGACTAAAATTGAGGGTCCAATGATGGTATGGTGGGGAGACAATACCATCAAGATCAAAGTAGCATAGTGGTACGAAATAAATAATATATCATCAGTGGGAACTATATAAAATAAATGCATTATAATTAAATAAAAAAACCAAAAAATTAAAAATAATAATATAATAATTCATATCTGTGTGATGCTAAAATGTATAAGAAAAAATCATATAGTTTGTAATACATAATAGTACACAATTAAAAGAAAAAATATTCCCACATACATCTTGAATATAATCCTGAGCTTTGGCTCAGTCTAATGCTCCTAAGAACCCATGTATAGAGTAACAACATAAAAATAAATCTGATAGGCAAGCTAAATCCAGAACCTACTCTTTCCACCACGATGATTATTCAGGTACCCAAATGGAATGAAGACCCTAAAAATTGTTATATAAAGCCATTAGTCCACCATAAATGGTATTTAGAGCAATCCAATCCATGGATATAAAATACAATAGTGTGAAGGTATAGAAAATATTGTAGTGAAAATAAATATAAATAGGTAGGACTCGAGTTCCTTTAAGTATGCATGGTCGACCGTGAATGCTTCATCTTAAGCTGGGATACCTCTAAACATGTTTACATATATATATATATATATAAGTATATAAACATTTATATTTATATATATGGACTAGATACATAGTTTTATAAGTGTCCATATATGGATACTAAGACTAGCTAGGAACTGAGGCATGATGTAGGCATTAATGATTTGTAATTAAAGCCTCATAGAGTGATAAGAGATGACATTATTAAAAATTATAAATAATGAGGGACACGATGCATGAGTATCATAATTGAATAGGGATTCCAGGATGTAATTTTATAATTTAATGGGAAATCCATACTCGAATAACATAATTTAATGGCTACTCCATGCCAAAAAAATCATACTCAATTGATGATTCCATACTGGAATATCATAAATCAATAGATTTTTTCCACTGGAATTGGGAATGACCTGGTTAGTTTATGGTTCAAACATTCCAAGCAGTTTCTAACAGGTTTTTTCATAGAACCGGAAACATCCAATGATTCTATATCCATTTTGACCTACTTTCAAAAGGTAGGTGCCCATTAGTTATGGACCGATGAGACTTAAGAATTTTCATTGGTCGAGAGGATGGGAGGTCGGACTCATCACACCTTTTTGAGGGGAATTATTGTCTACTCTGGGACTCTCTTTATATATTTACGTTATGGTCGTGAATACTTATTAAATTACCAAGTATAAAATGAGATTTCTTTTAGATTTGACAATCAATGATTGATATGTATGAAATTTAGAGAATCTTTTATATGTATTTGAGGTTCTTCATCGATAGATAGCCAGCTGTATTTGTTAGAGAGTATTAGCCAATGGTATCCTTTAATACATTATATAAAAGTCTCTTGGTCATTATGATGACCATACTGGTTTTAAATCCACTCAGTGGGGCACTTGATGTTTATTTTAATTCAGAATGACATGGATTATTTTAGAGTTGGGATCGTACCCTCAGATGGGATACCTACGTATCCTTTATTTAAAAAAGGAATCAGACCCATGTAGTTTGAGTAAAGGAGTATGTTGTTTATGTATTATTGATGGCTCAATAAAATATATCATAATTACTTTTACACACTAAGCTCATGTGAGTCATGCTCTGTGTGAGAAACAAGAGGTATTGGTAAAACCAGACAATTGTGCCATGAAAGATGCAATCACAAGAAATGATGTGGTGATTATGTATGTATGACAACCCAAAAAAATAGAGATCATGACTTATTTTAGAGAAGAAGTCCTGGAACAGGGTCCATAAAGGTATATGTGCTTTTATGGAGATTCGGATACTCTAACTTAGGGCTTACTATTGTGAAAGATTCTAAAATTAGG
Source organism: Viscum album (assembly GCA_963277665.1). Classification (NCBI taxonomy): domain Eukaryota; kingdom Viridiplantae; phylum Streptophyta; class Magnoliopsida; order Santalales; family Viscaceae; genus Viscum; species Viscum album. The sequence continues at coordinate 1,682,793,223 of OY728135.1, forward strand.
GGGGACTTTTGATTGGGTATTATTCCTGAGAAGGAAGCCCGGATCAAAAGTAAATTAAGACTGGTTAAGATAAATTAAGACGGGGCTTACTCTTGAGAAGGAGGCCCCGGTTAAAATAATTTGAAATCTAAGGGTTACTCCTAAGGAGGAGGCCCAGGATAAGGGATTTTTAGAATTAAGGGACTTCGGGAATACTCCTAAGGATCATGCCCATATTTGGGAACATTGAGATTGGGGCTTAATCATGAGGAGGATGCCCAAATTTTGGGACTTTGAGACTGGGGCTTACTCCTGGGAAGGAGGCCGAGATTAAGGATTCTAATATCTTAAAGGATGAGGTTAAATGAATGAAATCTCTAACCTTAGTGACATAAAGATGTGTAAATCACTAGGTTTTGAGAGATGTTCCACAGAATTACTTTCATATAAGAATGCCAAAAAGAGAACCATGCCTAAGAAAATGGCTTTGAAGAGGGTTCTGAAGGATGAATCTTGAAATAGGAGAGGTGGATAGGCATAGTAGAGGTGAAATGGGTAGGAAGGGCACCCAAAAGAGGGGGGCGCGCAAGTCCTGCGTGGGCGCGCAAGTGATGGTCGTGCAGGTATACCTGCGTGACACATGGGTACTTTCCCGGCAGTCCACCCTTAAGGTAATACTTGGGCGAGGCTTGGATAAAGCATTTAGTACTATCCCTAGAGGCTTCTAGAACAGAGGTGCGCAAGTTCTGTTGAAGGGGTAAGGCGACACGCAAGTGTGGCCATTTCCCTTAAGGGTTGGCCACTTAGGTGCACAAGTGTTGATGAGTTTCAACACTTAGGCCTTACTCCATATCTTTAGATCTTCCATTCTAGGAATGAAATTACCTTAGAAGTGTTCGGAAGCTTTGAGAAGAGACTAGGGTGTCGGGAGCTCAAATCTGAGTTTTTTGAATTTTTCCTCCTAATAAGGGCCCACAGGGGGTATTTATAGGCTGGTGAAGACCCTAGGTGAAATTCAAAGTGGGTGATCAAGTCACCTGCATGACCACTGGGCGGCGCGCAAGTATACTTGCACGACAATAAGGAAACATGCATGACCCAAGTGGGAATAAATCCTTCTTCATGCCTTTGTCTATTTTTTATGTTTCTTCAAAGGATAAATAACTTTGGGTTAAGGTATTTCCCTTTTCATTCATTTTGACTCTATGACAGAAAAGAGCGTCAACAAAATTCCCCCCTTAGAGTTGGATCCGAAGTGAAAAGAGGATTTAACTCTGAGGTAAAGGAAAAAAATCACGGAATTTAGTAGTTTAAACTCATAAATGTTGGACTATAAAAGGCTAAAGTTTAAGGTTGCAATACCTTTGACCGAATGGAGAAAAAATGACTCAATTCCCTGAAAATTTATCTGGAAACATATTACCACACTCATGTATGAGGGAAAATATTTAAACCATGACATAATAAATTTTAAATCTGAGGTATGATATGAAAAATGGCTAAAAGGCATTTGAATAAGTATTTCCCAAGAATGAAGTTACCAATATTTAAAAAAACCCATTAGGGGGTTGAATTATGAAGGGCCATCTAAGGGAATTGGCTTCATAGTCAAATAATAGCATCTTTTGGATGACAGGTCCGTTATGTACACTACTTATGCAAGGCCGCCTAAGGGCACGTGCTACATTTTTTGGCAAAAGAACTCTCAGAAATTTACTTTTCTACTGATAAAAAGCCAGTGAAAGTTTATAGGAATTCAAATTTTCCAAAGCATAGAGTTTTCTGTATGGAGAGAGGTACTTGAATATGGAGAAGATATTTCCAAACAATATTGTCTAAGAACTGGATGAATATCACTCCTACGAAGGTCTGAACCAAGCGTAGGGAAGAAAAATATAATCCATAGACATGAATACTTTCAAGTCATGAAAAATTGTAAGAGAAAAATATATTAAGGATGGTTATTTTTGCAGATCCCTACATATTGTCATTAAGAAAACTAAGGACAAAAGATGTTTTTTCCCAATAATGAATTTACCACTATTTAACAAACCTATTAGGGGGTTTAATTATGCAAGGCCACCTAAGGGAATTGTCTACATAGTTAAATAATAGCATATTTTGGCTGACAGGTCTGTTATGTGTACTATTTATGCAAGGCCGCCTAAGGGCATGTGTTGCATGGTCAAGCAAAATAAATCTCGGGTTTTGGACATTTTGTGACTAGAAGTCGAGAAAAGGGTTATGAAGATCTGAAAATATTTATGGTTAGGATTATGACACATAAAAATGAGTATTGTCCAATTTATTTAGAGATACAAAGATCAATGCTAACCATAATCATGTTGTGGCTAGGTCCTGAATTGAAATATTGGACTTCAGTACGTATCCCATAAGGATGGGAATCAATCCATACGTAGTTCTTGAAATACAGTTTAGCATTGTGTGGGATGAATGTATGGGAGATCTTTTTCTAGGGTCATAGAACTCAGACCATAATAATGAATACACAGTGTGTGTTTTCACAGGGACTTTTCAGCCAGGGGACTGAAAGTGGAATTTGGGGTTAGGATCAAAGACTTAGGGAGGGATTCGAGGCACACTCGAACATTCCTACTTATCCCATAAATATGGGAATCAAGCCCACATAGTTCTAGAAATACCCTCTCTACAGATTTGGTTCGTACATGTGAAGGGTCAAGGGGGACTTTAGTGCAATGATGGTTTGACCCAAGATAAAAGGCTTAGGCATTTCCATGTATGCATGTAGTCTTTAGAATATAACATGATTGGAGATCAATGTAAATAATGATTCCCTCTCAGGTGAGGGTATCAAAGAATATTGTAGTTTATTGTCGTACATGACAAAAAATGTTGTACAGTTTAACGTCATATAGTAATGACAAAGGTGAACGAATGTAAAGATATTGATTCTGGGGTCGTTTTCACGAATCAGCATCATATGAGATGGAAGTGAACCGACATGAAGGGATTGGTTTTGGGCTTAAACCATGGGAGGTTTCCTATGTACCCATCCTAGAAGGCAAGGATCAAAGTCTGCGTTGTTCAATTAAAAAAATTAATTAGTAATCAAGTGGTTCCTGGGGACAACGACCTAAAAAATGGTGTTGGGACTTACGCATGGTTAGCAGCCCAGAGAGGGTGTTATGGTTGGAGTTTTCTCTAAGCTCACGTGAGTCATACTCGGTGTGAGAAATAAGAGGTAGCAACAACCCTAACGATTCACAGTTTAAAGTCATTTAAGACATATGAAGGGACTATGCAATTTAAAGTCTTGCAGTGAGGAATGTTGGTGCTGCACAGTTTAGTGTCATGTAACATGGAAAAAATAAATTTTAACGTCATATAGGACATATTATGGTATTTCTGTACAGTTTCGCATCATGTATTTAGGATGATGGGGACAATACAGTTTAATGTCATGTTGGACAAAAGGGGGACTGTGCAGTATAATGTCATGTAGTAAGGACAAAATAGGACACCGTTTAACATCATGTTGGATGTATAAGGGATTTTTTCACAATTTAACATCATGTTGGATGATGAAAAAGGGATGATACAGTTTAACGTCATAGTGGAAGAATGTGGGAATAGTTTAAGGTCATATTCATAGACCGTAATGGTGCAGTTTAATGTCTTGCTGGATATGAGGCATGAAAATAGCATAAGGTCATATGTATGGACCATAGATAATGTATTTTATATTTATACAGAATACTTTTTCAGAAATATGGCATTGGTTGGAGTAGTGATGTGTTCTCCATCCATTGGGATTAAAGAATAAGCTCTATTGGAATAGAACTTATGTATTGAGTAAGGTCCTTCCCATTTTGGTTCAAGCTTGGGAGGTTTCTTTCCTGGTATCATTGGAGTTCTGAGAACCAATACCAATTCTCCCTGAATTAATGAATGAAGATTAACTTTTTTATTGAAATCTCGTGCTATTCGATTCTGATAGACTTCCAAGTGATGTAGGGTGCAGAATATTTTCTCATCTAACTGTTCCAATTCCTCCAATTGCTTTTGAGATTGTTCATCTATAGATGATTGATCACAAATGGCTACTCTGAGTGAAGGTAATTGAACCTAAATTGGAAATAGTGCTTTCGTTCTATATACCAATGAATATGGAGTTGACCGCGTTGCAGTGCGGGTGGTGGTCTGATAATCCCATAAAGCATGAAAGAGTTTATCAGGCAATGACTTCTTATCTTTATCCACTGTCTTCTGTAGTATGTTTAAAAGAGTCTTGTTGATGGATTATATCTAGCCGTTGGCCGCTGCATGATACTGAGATGAATGATTGGATTTGATTTTGTATTCTTGATACAACTTATTCACCTCAGATGAACCGAAGTTAGTGCTATTGTCTGTCAATATGGTATGAGGGACATCAAATCTGGTAATGATGTTAGACTTGATGAAGCAAAAAATGCTTTTAGATCTAACTTATTTGAGAGTTATTTCCTCTGCCCATTTGGAAAAAATTCAGTAGCAGTAAGAATATACTTAAACTGCTTTGTTGTATCTGAAGTGTAAGGTCCCACCAAATCTATTCCCTATGTGCCAAATGGCCACGAGTATTTAGCTGTATGAAGAAACTCTGGGGGCTTATGAATGAATATGGAATGTACTTGGCATCAATGACACTTCTTTGTGAAATCAACACAGTCTTGTATCATTGAAGGCCAAAAGTATCCAGGCCTTAGAATTTGATCAAACAGTCTATATCCAGACCGATGGGCACCACAGAATCCTGTATGCACTTCTTTTAGGACAACCATTGTCTCTTCACCATCAATGCATCTGAAGAGAACTCCATCAAAACCACTCTTGTAGAGAATTTTCTCTAGGTGATCTAGGCTATCATAAAGATTAAAATTGTCTACACGTCTTTAGACTTGTTCTTTCTCGGCTCTATCAGGTGGAAGTGTTCAATTTTATTGGTATTCCCTGATAGGTGTCATCCATCTGGTAGTATGACCATATGGTTCAGGAATGGGACTAATTTCATTGATTTCCTCTGTTCTCGTTTGAACATAAGGTGAAATTGTATGACAGTGGGCAATACTGATGCTTGTCTGGTCCCGATTTGGATCTTCCAGAACTGTGGCTATATTAGCCAGTGCATCATCTTGGGAATTTTGTGATCGCGAGACATAAGAAAATGTCAGTTCTATAAGAAATTACTCCATTAAATCTATAAAATAATCATACAAAGGGGTTAGTTCTTCTTTTCTGATGGAATAATCCCCATTTACTTGTTTGATTACTAGGTCTAAATCACCTTTCACCTTTAAGTGATTCACTTGTGCTTCAAGCTCAAACTCCAAGCCTGCGATGAGAGCTCGGTATTCCGCTTCATTATTTGTACTGCCTCCCAACAATGATAAGGAATAGGGTAACACTACCTTTTCTGGAGAAATGAGCACAATTTCTAACCCAACTTTGTTGAATTTAGGATTTTCCATTTTCCTCCCAGTTGGACTTCTGGAAGCACCATCAAAGTACATTTCCCATGTTTGAAGACTATCTTGAATATAGAATACTTCTTCATCAGGAAGTTTAATATCTGAAGATGTATCTTCTACTGAAGGGTGTTCATAAAAGAAATCAGCAAGATCTTGGACCTTTATTGCATTTTGAGACACATATTGGATATCAAATTGCTGCAAACTAACTGCCCACCTTGCCAGACGTCGTGTAAGAATTGGACGACTAAGGATGAATTTGAGCAGATTATTGCGAGATACCAATTGGACCTCCTGATGTTGCAGGTAGTGTCTTAACTTCTATACTAAAAAAATTAATGCTAGGAAGCACTTTTCAATACTTGAGTATTGGGTTTCTACTTCAAGCATAGTTCGACTAAGATAGTAGAGGCTGTTTACATTCCCATCATCATTCTTTTGAGCAAGAAAGGCACCCAATGATTGCCCTACAGCTATCACATACAGGATAATTGGTCTTCCTTCAATAGGTGGCATAAGTACCAGTGGACTCAAGAGGTATTTATTGAGAATATCGAATGCTTCTTGACATTCTTCAGTACACTGGTATGTAACTCCCTTCTTCATCAACTTGGTGAAGGGTAAACCTTTTCCTGCCAAATTGGCGATAAAATGCTGAATATAGGCTAAGTGTCCTTGAAGAGCTCTCTATTCTTTAAAATTATGAGGATGTGACATACCAAGGATTTAGTTTTTCTTCTCAGGATCGACTTCAATACCATGATGGCGTTTAACAAAGACGAGAAATTTTCCTGAGGTTACCCCCAAACCACATTTTAAGGGGTTCATCTTCAAATTATGTTGTCAAAGTTTGTGGAATATGATTTCCAAATCAACCAAGTGATTAGTACATTTTTTGGATTTAACCACCAAATTGCCCACATAACATTCAATAAACTTCTCTAAAAAGGGTTTGAAGATACGATGCATGGCACACTGATATGTTGTGCCTGCATTCTTTAGGCCAAAGGGCATTACCCGATAGAAGAACACACCCTGAGGGGCTCTAAAGGCTATAGATTATTCATCTTCTGGAGCCATTTGGATTTAATTATACCCATAATATCCATCCATGAAGGAAAGTGCTTCATAGCCAGCTGTTCCATCAATTAAGAGTTTTTTGATCGTAATAGGAAAATCATCCTTAGGAAAATTCCGATTAAGATCTCTGAAATCAATGCAAACTCTAATTTTTCTATTCTTATTCTTCACAAGGACAATATTATCCAGCCATTTGGGATACTGAACTTCTCTGACTAAGTTATTTTTGATAAGATTATCCACTTTAGCTTCAATTTTCGAAGCATAAGTTGGGTGTGTTCTTCTGGAAGCTTTCTTGAATCCTCGATGTTCTTTTGGCAAACCCAAATGATGAGTAGCAACATCAGGATCAAGGCCTGGCATCTCTGTATAGTTCCAAGAAAATATATCTCAATTATTCTTCAAAAATGAAATATAAGTTTCTTTCTCTACAAGAGTCATGGAAGCACTAATTAAAGTAGGTCATGGATCTTCTTTTGTACCAAGATTTATTTCTCTGAGTTCATTCACGGTAGTAGAGATACCCTCTTCAAATGCTGGAGAAGCATCCCTAAGATCTTCCTCTTCTTCTTCAACATGTGTTACTTCTTCTGTTTCAACTTTCATAGTAGATGATGAAGTAGAATTTTCATGATCAGAAGAGATGTTAAAATTTGAACATCTTGAAGAAGAGTCTTAAATTTCTGACCCTATTGATGATGAAGGGTATTCCTTGGTTAATAAAGAGGAGATGATGGATTGAGAATCGACATTATCGTTCACCTCTGGCATTGCTATAACTTCTTCTGGCCTGGTTGGTGAAGTATAGACTTGCTGTATTTTAGCAGATGAAATGAAGACATCCCCATTTGAGCTTTCATCATTGCTTGGTGAATCACCAATTTCTCCCATATTGTCTGGCTTGATTGCCGTAATTGACATTATGGAAGTTTCCATAAGATTATTTGGATTTGGGTCTATCCTATCAATTTGACTGATAGTCAACACATAATCTGTAATCACATGTGTAAATGGATTTACTGGAATCTTTTCCAAACCATATAGAGCATTAACATTGGTAATATCCCTTGTTGTAGATTTCTGCTTTCATTTCCTGTGATAGAGTTCCACCTCAATGTATTGAGATTCACATGTCTTTAATGGACCCTTATCACCATACAATGTCCCAACTTGACCATCGAAACAATACTTGAGACAATAATGGTATGATGAATGGATAACTGCATGATGATGTATCCAGGGTCTTCCAATCAAGACGTTGAAGGCTGAGTCTTGATCAAAAACCATGAAATATGAATTGGATACAAGATCTCCAAACTCAGTTCTGAGTGTAATCTCACCTAGTGGTTCTTGTTCATTTTTATAATATCCTTGTAACATCATAGTAGAATCAGATTAATCAGATTCTGTGAGGCCCAATCGATGAAGAGTATGAATGGGCGTGAGGTTGACTCCTGAACCATTATCAATGAAATTTCTTAAAATGTCTACACCATTGACCTTTCCAGATAAGTACCAAGGTATAATATGTCCATGCACGACATCATCTTCATCTTCATCTATGAAAGATATCCCTACATGGCATTCTGCAAGATTATTCTCTACATGGTAAGCTTCAACTGCAGCAATTTCAGTTTCAAACTCCTGAGGACTTGAAAAAGCCTCAATGAGTGCCTCCTAAAGATCCATTGATAAATTCAAGGCATCCAGAATTTATAACTTGGCTGGTACTTGGGCCAGGTGTTCTAATACATCATTATTTTGATCCAAAGGTCTGCATTTTCCAACAGGAACATGTGGTTTAGTAGGTGTCTGGGAAGTTTATGCTTTGGAAGTTGATGCATCTTGTATCGGGGTAGGAGTTGGTAATACTCATGGACTAGAAATATTAGACTGAATATGTCTATTTACTTGCTCAGAGGAAGAAGGTGTAACTTCTAACTGATCTTCCAAAATAACTGTGCCAGGACAGAATCTGTCTTGTGTGGAAGAAATTGCTTGTTCTTGTTGAGCTCATTGAAGGTCTATGCCACGAGTTTCTGTTGTATACATAGTTCTAGAAGGAGTATAATTAGAATAGTGTTCTCTAAAGGATCCACGTATACCCCTATATCCAGAGCCTCTGGAACTCCCTCTAATTCCTCTGTTTGATACAGGGAAACCAGGTTCATTGAGATCGAAATTGTGGATGGCATAAGGATATGTTAAGAGAATCATATTAACAGAACCGAAGATTAACTCTTCATCCGAGGAAGACTCTACCTGACTAGCCAATTTAGGATGTTCTATTTGGTGGGACGGTGCCCGTGGCTTCAAAGTAGATGGCATAAAATCTGCCAGAGTCAAAGACAACTCGGTCTTTAACACATACTCATCTTCTTTTGATTCTTCTTATTTCTTTGAATTATGTCGTTTCTCTGAGGATTTTCCCTCTGATAGAAGAGGGTTTCTTTGTGGAATTTATAGCAGAACACACAATTGGTTTCTTCAATTGCGTTCGCAAAAATGGAATGAGTTTGATTGATTGTTTTTCTGACCATCCAATCATCATATTTCTACGCATTTTTTCTTTTGACTTCCTACCACTCTCCTTCTTCCTCTGGATTTGTTGCAGTAACACATGCTACCTCAGATGAAGAACCTTTAAACGTAACTTGTCCCAATTTGACCATTTTTTGGAGGAGGTCCTTGAAAACAAAACACTTTTGAATGGGATTCCCCAATATCTAATAAAAGGGGAAATAGTTCAGATGGTCTTCATCTCCTTCCTTGTTTGTCTTTTCGGGCCTTAGCAATTGAACCAAATTATTTTCCAGAGCCGAAACGATGTACCCAGGAACTTTTTCATTTCAGAAAGAGTAAAATTTTCTTTTCAAATCCTCAAATTTTTTTTTCATTGATCTCTTTGATCATCTTGACGAAAAGGCCTCTATTTTTTGACTCTCAAGAGGTGTATCCCTTCGAGAAAATAAAGGTTTTGAAGTAGAAGCAGGTACAGGTGCTTGTTTAAGCATAACTGTAGTAGTCTATTCTCTACCCATTATCCTTTTTGGAGCTAATGGAATTACACGAGTTTATTCCTTAGTCTTCATAATAGAATCTTCAATCTGTTGAGCGATTGAAGTAAGGTCTCAAAACCCTCCTGTGTATTTCATAGGTATCAATGGTGTGCGTAACTCATCACACAGATTTTCCACACATATTGGCAAAAATACCTCTTGAGGGAGTTCTATGCTCAGTGAATATGTTAATCCCTTCCAGTGAGCAATGAAATCTGAAACCCTTTCATTATACCTTTTCTTACAGTTTGTAAGATCAAAAACTAGTGTCTTTGGAAATGTTGAGCTGAACTTAAGAAGGAATTTTTGGTGAAGATCCTCCCATCTAGTAATTGATCAGAATTGAAAGCTTGTGTACTAGACAAAGGCATGACCTTGTAATGACTGTACAAAACACTTGAGCTTAACTACTTCTTGTTTTTGAAGGGTTCCCATCATAGGATCACAACGACAAAAAAAATGTGTTAAGTGTTTCTCTGTGTCTCCCGAACTATTAATGATTGGGAATGTGGTACTTGAAAAATTTTATGGGGGAGGATTTGCATCAACCCATTTAGGGTAAGCTCTGTTTTTTAGCTGAATTTGAGCACTCTTTCCCTCCATAGCCTCCAACCGAGCTGTTAATGACTCAATAGTAGTTATTATCTTTTGAGAAACATCCGGTTGAGCGTGGACTTGAATAGGTTAAATGACTGGAGCTTGGGCAGATGTGGCAGCTGGTACTGCAACCGATGGCAGCACTACAGATTGTTGTTGCACCTAACCCGTAGGATTAGACCTGTGAGGGTGTACTGACAAAGGAGTATATTCTTGATCCATATCAGTAGCTGCTACAAATTACCTTGGTTGATTGACTCCAGCACGCTTAGGAGGAAGACTACCCTGAAGTAGTTCTGCATTCATCCTCCTCAATTCCTTCATTTCTTCCTCCTGTTGTGAATATTTTTTCCCTAATGAGAGTGATTGGCCTTCTCCAGAGGAAGGTTATGTAACCTAATTTTTTCCCTTTCCTTTTTTTGTATCCCTTTCGGAGAGGGGGAAGTAGGTTACATGAAGGAACACCCAGATTCTGGGTAATCCTTTGATTTCATGTACACACACCTTCTTTATTTGTGTCTGTGCGTACAACTAATTGAGCAGAAACCACTTCATCTGATCACTCTGAATGAGCCTCATCTTGCAGATCAGCAACAAAACCATTGATAACATTAATTGATGCATAAGACATTGCATCCCTTCTATCACCATTTCTGCGATATTGTCTTTTTCCATGTCTCTAATGAGACATTTTCTTTTGACGATTTGATCCCCCATGAACTTCTTACCGAACCATAATTTGGAGGGAATATCCTCATAATTTGGCTCTTCGTTCCTCTTGTGGCTTCTTCCCTAATCGAGAGAAGACTTAATTTCTCAGAGGAAGAGATTGAGGATTTGAAAAAGTCCCCAGTCCACTGGACTGGGGCTGTTCCTGCTGTTACTGCTCAACTCCTCGAATCCTATTTGTTGATTCTGGGGGTCGGGTTAAAAGAGTCCCCAGTTTGGCAAGATAGGGTGGTTCTTGACATGATATATCTGAGAATTTCTTGAAATTTCTCTAGATATTGCAGACATTAGTCCGAAAATTGGCTGGATTCATCAACCCGCATCCACTTTTATAACTCGGCTCAAAAGACCGTTGGAAGATTTCTAACACTTCTGTCACTTGATGACGTGCTTGCTCCAAACAAGAGGCATGTTCAATTTTCTCGTTTGCTTGATGCATGAGTAATTCAACAAATTGTTCTTTGTATGCTTGATTTTGAGAAGAACTAGTTGAGGCATGTTCTTGGCCAAGCCTTTGATTACAAACAATGCTAATTGATTGTGGCCGGCCATGGGCAATAACATTGCATGATACCACTTTCGGTGGGATTTACTGACTGGATAGTACAGTGAAGTACATTGCTCCATGAACACCCCATCCCATGATATGAATACAAGATGGGGAATTGGAAATTAACTGGCACAATCTTCTTAGTGTGCCAAGGCATGAATGCTGAAGGGCTATCTACTGCTTTTCAGCCTTTGGATATCAAGAAACTAAGAGAGATGCCAATTCAATTTGGTGTTGTAACCCTTCTATTATCTTGATATGATTTTCATATTCATCATAAGATAATATTTTCTTTTTCAACTAAAAAATAGTTTTCCATATGTTGAGACGAATATCATGAATTCCATCTTCAGTCAACATCACTGGAATGTCATACGGAGAATTATCCAGAGGCAAAAACATGACTGGAACTTCACCTTTTACCAGCTATTTTCTCATATTCAGTACTTCCTCTTTATCATTTGATGAATATTCTTCTACCGGATTAGACCAGAGATGTGGTTCCTTGTTGCTTCATCGGATTCAACGAGATTGGTAGAGAATTCACTGATCAAACTAGAAGATGAATGACCCAGGGGTGGTTCAGAGAATGACCTACACCCTGGTATATCTTCTGATTGAGAAATTATTTCACCTACTAGTGGTAAAGCATCAGACATGACTGGCTTCAGATTTTCAAGTGCCTTTAGATAAGAGGGATTTCTCATCACTACATTTTCCATTGGAGCATTTTCCAGGAAATGTGTATTATAACCACGGAGAGGAATTTCACAGCTTAATTCATCATCATAGGGAGGACCACCATGGTGGGTTACAGCAAAAGATGAAACATTTTTCTCCTTGGTCTTCTGACCACACAGAGGGTTCGTGTGGATCTCATATGAACATGAAACTTCAACATTGACCGAATTGTCATGAAGCAAGCCTTCATGAGGAATTTTCTGATAAAGTCCTTCATAACTAAAGTTCCCACTATTGGGAAATGAAGGAGTAGAATCCTGAATTCCAACAGACAATTGTCTATGTCCATCAAGAACTCCAGCATCGAGTAAGGCCTTATTACAAATCCTCTCTTGATTTATTAACTATTTTGGTCAGGTCTTCTTTTTAGATGCCTTCTTACGCACATTAGAAACCACTTGTTGATGATAGTGGTCATTATGGGAAGGTGTATGTGCCTGCTCAGGAGAAATGATTAGGTTAGTCTGATTATCTCCATTCAAATTAGGTGTATGTGTCTGACTTGATTGTCTGTATGATAAGGGGGAGTACGCCCCACAACCCTCTTAGACTAGAACAGAGGTGTGTGTCTGTTCTAGAGTGAACTGTTGATATGTCACTCCACCGGTAGGGATATATTTATATGTCTTTCCCTGAGATGCTACTGAATATGTTATAATATCCTGGTAGGAATCTAGAATATGAGCAGGGATTTGCTTCTTCTCTTTCACCATTGACAGAATGTTCTTGGTGACATCAGCTGCCGGAACAGGGATATATGTTCATTCCGTGCTTGGGGTAGGTGTGTGTTCCTGCTCCTGTCCTCCTTTTCTTATCAGTGAATCCTGACAGTACTCAAGTGTGGGGGCAGAGAGTTGAGTCTGCCTCATGTTTGTCACCAGAGCTTTCCGACTAACTTCTCTGAATGCTACCAAACGAAACTGTTGGTAGGATTGATCAATACTAACAGGTTTATGTGCCTGCTGATTGCACTCTTCCGAACGTGGTTGATGAGCTTCCTTCAATACTGAGAGATGAGGTTGCTGGCAGGATTGATGAGTGTAAGCAGGTGTATGTGCCTGTTTACTAGTTGTCAACACATGGGGATGGTGGGCTTCATCGTATGTAGTCAGACTTGCCTACTGAGTAGATGATGATATATAAATAGGTGTATGTTAATGTCTACAGTACTCCGCTGGAATTTCCTGGTGGGATTGGAGTGCTGTTTCCAGACGAGTCTGGTGGATAGAGGAATTAAAACGGATAGGTGTGTGCCCTCTCTTGTTGCTTGCCACCAAGTTAGTTTGGTGGACTTCTCCGGATATAGCAGATATGAGAACCTGCTCACTGTTGACCAGATTTTGCCTCTGGTGGTTCGTCCTGCCTTCTCGGGTTCATGGAACCTGAGCTGAATGCCTGAAGACGATAACCTCATCATGTTGAGGGAGCACTTTCGCATGAGTCTGGTGACGATTGTTGATGGGATCCTTCAGGAAGGACTCTTGTCTCCTTGAATTAAGGCCCTGAGGGACCTGCTCATTCACCTACCCAAAATATGGGAGTAAATGGTGATTGTGTTCTGGGGATAACGACCCGAAACGGTTGGAGATGGTGGTTGGTACCACCTGCTTCTTAATCACTGGTCATCGTTGTCTGGACGACAAGGGTGAATTATTTACTTGGAGGGCTTGTCGAGAAGCCTCCAAAGTCTGAATAGTACCATTTTGACGGTACTCCTTAACCAGCACATTTGATACCCAGTGTTGAAGATGCTGAGTAAGTGAAGTCATCCTCAGATCCGAAGATGATCCATCAGGAGTAGCAGTAGAGGCCTTCCCAGTAGAAGTATTCATAGCAGAAGTATTCACAGGTGTGAACTTAAGAGATGCCATTTCTATAATGCAGAAGATATTGGAAAAGAGTGCTTGTTAGATATAACAGACGTAATCAAGATTAGTTCAGCCACTATATCTTTTGGATAATCACATATGTTATTGATTATCTTGTTGGCCCTATCATTGAGTTTAAATGGGGGCCTAAAAATAGGTAAATCATCACTTTAACATGGTTAAGGATTCACTTCGGGTTCACCATTTTTTGTTTCCTCTGGAATTGGGAATGACCTCGTTTGTTTAAGGTTCAAACATTCCACGCAGTTTCTAACGGATTTGTTCATAGAACCAGAAACATCCAATGATTCTATATCCATTTGTACCAACTTTCCAAAGGTATGTGATCATTATTTATGGACCTATGAGACTTAAGAATTTGCATTGGCCGAGAGGATGGGAGGTCGGACTCATCACACCTTTTTTAGGGGAATTATTGTTTACTCCGGGACTCTCTTCATAGATTTAAGTTATGTTTGTGAATCCTTATTAAATTACTAAGTATAGAACGTGATTTACTTTAGATCTGACAATAAATGATTGATATGTAGGAAATTTAGAGAATTTTTTTTATGTATTCGAGTTTCTTCATCGATAGAGAATCATCTTTATTTGTTAGAGATTCTTAGTCAATGGTATCCTTTAATACATTATATAAATGTTTCTTGGTCATTATGATGACCATACTGGTTTTAAAGCCACTCAGCGGGGCACTTGAAGTTTGTTGTCATTCAAAAGGACATGGATTATTTTAGAGTTAGGATAATAACCTCAGATGGGCTACCTACATATCCTTTACTTAGAAAAGTAATCAGAACAAATTTAGTTAGAGTAAAGGAATATGATGTTTATGTATGATTGATGGCTCAAAGAAATATTTCATAATTAATTTTACACTCTAAGCTCATGTGAGTCATGCTCGGTGTGAGAAAAAACAGGTATTGGTAAAACCAGACAATTGTTCCATGAAAGATGCAATCATAAGAAATGATGTGGGGATTATGTATGTATGACTGCCCAAATAGATATAGGTCATGACTTATTTCAGAGAAGAAGTCCAGGAATAGGGTCTATAAAGGTATATGTTCTTTTATGGAGATTTGGATACTCAAACATGGGGCTTACTCTTGTGAAAGATGCCCAAATTAAGAGGGACTTATGATTGGGTTTTATTCCTAAGATGGAAGCCCAAATCAAAATTAAATTAAGACTGGTTAAGATAAATTAAGACTGGGGATTACTACTGAGAAGGGGGCCCAGGATAAATTAATTTGAAAACTGGGGCATACTCCTAAGGAGGAGGCCCAGGTTAAGGGATTTTTAGAATTAAGGGACTTGGGGCTTACTCCTAAGGAGGATGCCCATATTTGGTAACTTTGAGATTGGGGCATACTTTTGAGGAGGATGCCCAAATTTGGGGACTTTGAGACTGGGGCTTACTCCTGAGAAGGAGGCCCAGATTAATGATTCTCTCATCTTAAAGGATGAGGTTAAATGAATGAAATATCTAACCTAAGTGACATAAATATGTGTAAATCACTAGGTTTTGAGAGATGTTCCACAGAATTCCTTTAATATAATGAAGCCAACAAGGGAACCATGCCGAAGAAAATGGATTTGAAGAGGGTTCTGAAAGCTGAATCTTGAAATAGAAGAGGTGGATAGGCATAGGAGAGGTGAAATGGGTAGGAAGGGAAACCAAAAAGAGGGGGGGCGCAGGTCCTACGTGGGCGCGCAAGTGCTGGTCGTGTAGGTATACCTGCGCGACACATGGGTACTTGCGCAGCGGTCCACCCTTAAGGTAATACTTGGGAGAGGCTTAGCTCAAGCCTTTAGTATTATCCCTAGAGGCTTCCAGAAAAGTGGAGTGCAAGTCATGTTTAAGGGGTAAGGCGGCACGCAAATGTGGCTATTTCCCTTAAGGGTTGGCCACTTAGGCGCGCAAGTGTTGATGAGTTTCAACACTTAGGTCTTACACCCTCTCTTTAGATCTTCCATTCTAGTTAAGAAATTACCTTAGAAGTGTTCGGATGCTTCGAGAAGTGACTAGGGTGCCGGGAGCTCAAATCTGAGTTTCTGGAATTTTTCCTCCTAATGGGGGGCCCACAATAGGGGCATTTATAGGCTGGTGAAGACCCTGGGCGAAATTCAAAGAGGGCACGCAAGTCACCTGCACGACCACTGGGCGGCGCGCAGGTATACTTGCGTGACAATAAGGAAACTTGCACGAACCAAGTGGGAAGAAATCATTCTTCATGCCTTTGTTGATTTTTTATGTTTCCTCAAAGGATGAATTAGTTTGGGTTATGGTATTTCCCCTTTCATTCATTTAGACTCTGTGATGGAAAGGAGAATCAACATAGATATACCATTCCCTAATACCATTAGTAAAGTGGGAAACAATTCCTATGTTTCATAATCAAATGGTGATTTCATTCCTGAAAACCATAATAGAATATGGATTCCATGCCCAAATAACATAAATCTAATGTGGATTCAATGCTTGAATATCCTAATCAAATGGGTACACCATTCTTGAATATCAAAAATTAATAGCGACTC
Organism: Viscum album; assembly: GCA_963277665.1. Classification (NCBI taxonomy): domain Eukaryota; kingdom Viridiplantae; phylum Streptophyta; class Magnoliopsida; order Santalales; family Viscaceae; genus Viscum; species Viscum album. The sequence goes on from OY728135.1 coordinate 1,682,809,880, forward strand.
CATGCCTGAATACCATAAGAAATAAATTAAATAAATAAATGACCATGTCCATGAACCTTCGATATAAAAAATAAATTATAATACATTGGTCATTCTATTTATAAGAAATTAAGAATTCCTTGGAAAAGGACCATTCCATTTAAAATTTCAAAAAATTCTATATAATTTCCCATTTTTATTTATAAATCCATGTAACTTCATATTTTTTTATGAGAAAATATGGGCAATGAATTTATACCTAATTATTTTTCATTAGGAAAATATTTATCCATAAGGGGATGGGTTCAACATAACTAAAAAGGGTTTTTAAACCAAAATATCTTGGATCCATTCAACGAAAATCCTAAGCAAATAGTATATGAAACACTCCAAACTTCCATGACACGCTTCTCTTTGAACAATATAGTAGCGTGTGTTGTACGCAACGTCGAGTTCTAACACACCACAACCAATCAAACTAGCCGTTATGAAAATTAATACCCACTTTTTGAAATTTTATAAATTTTATATTTCAAAATTTACTTCATTTTTGGATTAGGAATATCTAAATTATCTTAAGGTGAATTTTTGGTATCTTTCTGAAATGTTTCAATTTTTGATGAATAGTGAAAAACATTAAGTTATAGTTTAAAACCAAATTTTTATTTAAATAATTTGTTCTTTTATTTAAATTTATTTTAGGTCAAAATAGACACAAAATACCTATATAAGTTCAATTTAATTCATTGGATTCTGTTTATAATAATTTTAGATATATAAAAAATTTATTGAACTTTTCACCGTCTTTTACTCACCTCCTAGGAGAATTTTCAAGTTCACATAAAACTTAATTTTACCAATTCTGTGAGTGGAATTTAAAAACTCAAAGATACATGGTTGATATCATTAATAAGAATTTGGTTCAATAAGATGAAAATAATTTTTGATGAATAGTAACTTTTAACTTTTTTTACCACGATTTAAAGTAAATAGGGTATTTAAGGGTAAAAATGATATTATTATTACCCTAAGACATGTTCTAATTCTATTGGATATGTATAACTCGACCAAAAATATCCTTATGAAACACATATGAACATATTTGGTCCACTTGGATTAGATTAGGACACTTATTATTATTTTATTTAAAGAAGAGTTAAAAGCGTTAAAATCAAAGTTTAATAACTAAAATTTTTTTAATATAGGGTTATAAATAAGATAAATTCGACTATAAATATTAATTATAAAGATAAAAATATTTCTTACATAATTTTATTTTATATATATTTTTAAGACGTTATATAATTTAATTTATTTATGATACAATGATGATGTAGTAATTACCTAATTAATGAAATATTAAAATAAGTGATATTATAAATATCCAAATAAATGTAATTTGAATCTTTTTACAAATTCCAGTAATTTTATAGATTAATATGACATATTAGGGTTGGTTATATAAATAGTTTCTGATGTAATAATGGTGTTATAAATTTAGAAAAAAGAAAATACCAAATAGTGTCAAAATTGACATAAAAGAGTTTTTAAAACCAATATTATATTATTAATTGATATTATATTTATAAAAATATAAGGCTCAGCCAAAAGTATTATATAATTATAGGTGTATCATTAATGAACCACTTGGGGTTCTCTTGGAAGTATATAGTAATTTTATTAACCATATAATATAAAAATACAAAGAGACATGGTAAATGTCAAACTATTTAACTAATAGTTAAATATAAAAGATAAAGTTAATATAGTAACCCAAACCTGTCTAAAACCTATTGGTTAAGTGTTTTTTGACCCATCCCCACCTTATCCTTTAAATAATACATTTTTGTGCAATTATAAACTGAAAATAATTATACTATAAAATAATATTTCTAGATTTTCCTAAGGTGCCCCTCACCCCTCTTATAAAAGGGAACCCCCCCCCCCCTTCTCTCTAATTCACACCTTTAAATAAATTTGTCTTGGTCAAACCCTGACCAAATACCCTCTCAATTTTCCTCCCTTAATCATAGAGGCATTCCTTTAGTCATAAATCCAACCTATGTAGCCATTTTGATCAAATCAAAAAGAATAACTCGAAGAAGAGGTAAATATTTCATCACCTCTTTCAAGTTCCTTTCTTGTTCCACTTCCTTTTTCTTTGTTGTTTCTATTATAAAAAATAATAACTTTAGTATATTCTATATACTGTGATGTTATTATAAATAGGGTACAACCAAATTAAATATTCTATCCATCCTTTGAATGACATGTCACCATACGTGTGTACGTACGACTTACCGTCTCCACGTTGAGGTGTAATTATTATACAATACATTATTATTTGTATGGGTATAATAATGTTGTGTAATTGTTTTAAATAATAAATATAACATGATGATTATTCTTTATATATGATATACTATCCAATTATATATTATTTTAATATCAAAAGAATGATATTGTCGCTCATGCGTACGTACGGATTACCGTCTCCACGAACGCGATGAGATTCATTCCCCATCATATCCATTCAAGACTAATTTTAATTAGACGATTAAAAATAATGTCTAAAGACTTGATATAATTCTGGATATGAATAAGAAACATCCCATCCATAAAAAATTTGACTCACATAACAAATAATATAATGGAAAACAAATCTGTTAACACCCAAAACAATGATAATACTAAGATATTATTAATAAAGAAATGTTAAACGATCATATATGATATAATATTAATGTATATGATTCTTGTATAAATTAATAACAATTATTTCACCATTATACTGGAGTATAACCTACCCTCGACCGAGGAAAATTACATGTTAAGGGTTAATTTCACAATTTCTTTATTATCTGAGATCATTTTTAGGTAAGTATCTACTAGGACCTCTTTATCATCCACATCCGTGTTTCTTAGAAATATATTTCTAAAAATTATTAATATTTTATAGACTATGAGTTAAAGTCAATTATACGCTTTTTTGTCTTTTTATAATATTTTTATAAAGGAATCTTTCTGTCATTTTCCAAACAAGGTCCTTTATAACTTTTTCGACAAAATTAAGGTAAGAATGTCATTTTTTAACTTTTACGGTGGGTGCGGCTATTTTACACTATCATAACATCATCAAAGATCCCCTTAAAAACATATAATAGTATTTCCAAAATAAATTTTTTGTTTTATAATTTTATGAATTTTAAATGATTTCAAAATAGAAAGAGGTATTTCACTAATAAAATGTTTTGATTTCATCTATGTCAACATCTTTTGATGGATTTTAAGTTTATTTGAAGTTGATTTATTATGATACAAATCTTCCATATTGTATTAAAGGTTTGTGATATTTTGGACTATAGATGTGTTATTTTTATACCGTTCATGGTTTATGGATAAATCATTTACATTTCGTATGCTATTTTTGATATGAAAGTTTATGTTATGTTTAAACCTTTTCATATAAGGAATGAATTGGACGTAGTAAGTGACGGGTGGAGCCCACTATAGCTCCTCAATGCATCGGTAGGTCTCATAAGACAAACTATTGTCTTGGAACAAGGCCTTGAAAAAATCTTATTTATAGTCTTTGCACAAGGCCTTGACTATGTGCTTATGAAAGTCTGGCATTATGCATTCCATCATTATAAAAGTGGCTATTGATATTGCATGTGATTATTCGACTAGTATAATATCCATGTGAGTAAGTAAATGAAATTATTTGATTTTATCTTTCCCATATTATGTTGTTGTTCAAGTTTAAAAGGCTTTTTTTAGTCTTATACATTTCATTAAATGTTTATGCTTATTTTTGAATGTTTCCGCTATTTTGTTATCCTTAATGAGCATCTGAGCTCACCCATTTCTATGTTTTATTTTTTCAAAGATACGAAGAAGTATTTTATGAATGACCTGAAGGGATAGTATGAGGGGATATGAATGTGGTATATGGAAACAATGTTGTTGTAGATTTTCATTTTATAATTTAATGAAAACCTTATGAATGTATCTAGTACTTCCAAGGCTACTAAACTAATCGGTCATTCAAGACTTGATCTTTTGTGATCAGGCCAATGTTATGTAATAATGCACTGACTCTAGGTAACTAGGGTTGGGGTGTTACAGTTGGTATCAGAGGAAGTTTAGTACAATCCTTGGAATCTAGATTTAGATAAACTCTGATAAGAGCACATTACCCTAAGATATACCATGAAGATTAGTATAGAAGAACATCCTAGAATTTTGGTATTGTAGAGATTTTGTGAGTTTTCCAAAAATACATCCATGCCTAGATACGAGCAGGTAGAGGTGGCTCTGGCACAAATGTACCTAGGGGTAAAACCCAAAAACACCACTTTGAGCTAGACTCGAATGGGAACTGGTGCACGACAACGGGCCTTGTGCACTCTTGGTTACGACACTCCCTGGGGATATGCTTTGGATAATTATGATTTTATTTACAAACTATTATGAAGGTTTTATGAGTATATACTTCCACAATGAAAACATTTTTTATAATTATGGATTATATCCATAAACTGTTCAAATTATGTTAAGTGTTTTAAAAGTTTGGAATTATGTATTTCGATTCATAAACTAATCTAGTTTGTGCCATTGTTTATAAATGGTTCCTAGTGGAAGGAATGAAAACCATATCAATGAACGCACTCCATTTTTGGATTTCCCTCCTGCTCAATATATTTATAGTGGTGCTGGTGATACAACTGGTGTTGGCCATCTTATCACTATATTGGGACAACTCACATAGGTTATGAATAATAACCTTACTCGTATGGAGCACCCTGATCGACAGCATGGAGGATCAATGTTAGATTGCTTCCTAAGGAAACAACCACCAACATTACAATGGTAGTGAAAATCCACTAGTATCTGAGAAATGGATAAATTCCTTATAAAAAATATTCCACGCCTTGGGAGTAGCGAAATGGAAAAGGTTTTCATGGAAGTTTACCGCCTCACTGGAGATGGTGATCAATGGTGGTAATTCATTAAAAACACAAATAAAGATGATCAAGTATAAAATATGGATGGGTGGGAGTTTAAAGGGCTTTTCTTATAAAAATAATTTCCTTGTGACCATTGAGGAGATAAGGAAAGGAAATTTCTGAGTCTGGGGAAAAAGGAGGATGAGAATGTTGCAATGAATGAAGCTAACTTTACAGGGTTAGTGAGGCATGAAGTAGATAATATACGAATCCAAGAAGTAATATTGATCATTTATTTGATGGTTTAAAACCATTTCTCCATTGGGAATTAGTATCACAATCCTTCTCACCATACGATGATATTGTCTCATGTGCTATCAAGACAGAAAAAGAATTTTGTTTGTCTTACAACTTTAAAAAAAAGAAAGAGAAGAAGAGATCTGATAAACACTCTGAAAATGGAAATAATTGGAATAAAGGAAAAGTTTAATATCCATCGTTCAGTAAATGTGGGAAGAAACACCCTGGTACTTTCCTGAAGGGAATGAGAGTCTATTACAAGTGTGGTGAAAAAGGCCACCAAGCTTGTGATTGTAAGGGCAAGAGATATGATGTCGATGTTGAATGCTAAAATTGTAGAGAAAGGGGTGTTATGTGAATGAATGTTCTAATAGTCAGGGGAACTTACCTTAGAAAAGTCAAAGTGATCAAGGCCAAGCTTATGCTATCATTACTGCTGAGGTTGAAGCTCCGAAATACATGGTGGCAGGTATTTTAACGGTTTACTCAAGTTTAGAAAATTATTTATTTGATTCTGGATCATCGAATTGTTTCATATCTTCTTAGTTAGCTAAAAAAATTACATATTTTCAATTTTATTTAACAAGGGAGTTGTCTATCAAAACTCCTAAGGGAATTATCATTGCAACAAAGTTTTGTGAATCAGTCCCCATTAGAGAACATAAATGTTCTTTATCTACTGATCTCATCATCATACCCATGATTGAATTTGATATAATTCTCAGCATGGATTGTATTTTAGACCATGATGTGAAAATTTATTGTAAGAAGAAGGATGTTATGATTTTTGATGACGATGATAAAGAACACATTATCTCTAGATCATAATTGTCACAACCTAATTTTTATCTAGATCCACCCCCAGTAGCTCAACTAAATTCAATTATTGGGGAGGAAAAGATTGAAATAACTATGTGTGAGGAAAGTAATGTTCAAATAGGGGATGTACCTATTGTGAAAGAATATGTTGATGTGTTTCTAGAAGATTTACCTGGACATCCTCCAGAATGAGAAATTGAGTTTTCCATTGATTTAATTCCCGGTTCAAGGCTCATATAGAAGACCCCTTATAGAATAGCCACTATGGAATTAGTGGAACTAAAGAAACAACTAGAGTAATTGAGTAATAAAGGATTTATTCTCCCTACTGTTTCTCCATGGGGATCCCCTATCCTTTTTGTTAAGAAGAAAGATGGATCTATGAGGTTGTGCATTGACTACAGGGAGATCAATGCTATAACAATAAAGAAAAAGTATCCCCTACCTTACATTGATGATTTATTCAACCAAATTCATGGAGCTAATTAATTTTAAAAGATTTACCTTCGATCTAGATCCATCATTTTTGTGTGAAGAAGGAAGACATTCGGAAAACTACATTTCAAACCAGGTACATGCATTACGAGTTTACAGTAATGCCTTTTGGATTGACTAATGCACCCTCTGTTTTCATGGATATAATGAACAGAGTTTTCAAGGAATATCTTGATGAATTTGTAGTGGTATTTATTGATGATATCTTGTTATACTCCAAAACCTACTAAGATCATGAAAATCACTTGCGCATTATTCTGAAGACTCTTAGAAGGCATGAATTATATGGAAAGTTTAGCAAATGTGAATTCTGGATTCAGAAGATTTCTTTTCTTAGTCATACTTTCTATGAGGATAGAATTGATGTTGATCCTTTAATGAAAAAATCAATCCAAGAATGTCCAGAACTAACAAGTATAACTGAGGTACGCAGTTTTATTGGTTTAGAAGGTTATTTTCGGCATTTTGTCCACAATATTTCCCGATTGACTAACCCATTAACCAAGCTCACGCGTAAAGGGGTTAAATTTGTTTGGAAAAAAGAGTGTGAAGAATGTATTGAAGAACTGAAGAATATATTAGTCAATGCCCCTATATTGACTCTACCATCAGGGAATGATGGGTTTTTTATTTATAATGATGCTTCAAATAAATGAATTGGTTGTGTCCTTATGCTGAATGATAGGGTTAGTGCCTATGCATCATGACAGCTAAAAATTCAAGAGCAAAACTATCCTACTCATGATATTGAGTTAGCAGCTATAATCTTTGCTTTGATGATTTGGAGACACTATCTCTTTAGTGAAAAATTTGAGATATATACTGATCACAAGAGTTTGAAGTATATTTTCTCACAAAAAGAGCTCAACATGAGGCAAAGGCGATATATTGAACTACTCCAAGATTATGATTTCACTATACACTACCACCCGGGGAAGGAAAATAAGGTGGCAGATGCTTTGAGTAGAAAGGATCATGGAGTTTTGAACAAGATGAGAGTTTAAAAGGATCCTATATGTATGGATCTAGTAAAGATGGATATGGGAATCACCATGGAATGTGAAACATCAATACTTTTTCAAATGGATTCCCAACCATCTTTACTAGAAATGATAAAGAGTTCTTAGACTGGTGATGAAGAGTTTCAAAAGAAGATTAATGCTTTGACTGATAGGAGATTGAGTGACTTTGTCTATGAAGATGGAATTTTGAAATTTGGGAAGAGACTTTGTGTTCTTGATATACCTGGTCTAGAAAGATAATTGTTGGATGATGCTCATAGTTCTAATTTTTCTATACACCCTAGGAGCACCAAGATGTATAATGATTTGGAAAAACATTTTTGGTGGGAAAAAATGAAGAGGGAGATTTCTGATTTTGTGTCAAGATGTATGGTTTGTCAACAAGTGAAAGCTAGAAGGCAATAGCCTAGAGGAGTCATGAAACCTTTTCCCAATCCTGAGTGGAAATGGGATAATATTACGATTGACTTTGTCATGAGACTACCAAAGACTCCTAGAAAGAATGATGCAATATGGGTCATTGTCGATCGTCTTACCAATTCAACACATTTTCTTGACATAAGAGAAGATTTACCACTTGAAAATCTAGCAAGGATATATATTAATGAAGTTGTGGGACTTCATGGAGTACCACTATCAATTGTTTCTGACCGTGATCCACATCTTACATCAAGATTCTGGGAAAGTCTTTAGAAGGCCCTGGATACTGAACTTTTTTTGAGCATTCCCTACCACCCTCAAACTGACGGACAATCAGAATGGACTATTCAAACCTTCGAGGAAATGTTGAGATCATGCTCACTTGACTTTCATGGTATGTGGGATCAATATTTACATATAGTAGAATTTCCCTAAAACAATAGCTTCCATTCAAGTATTCAAATGGCACCATATGAAGCATTTTATGGAAAGAGATGTCACACACCAACTTGTTGGGATGATGTTGGTGAAAGAAAACTCGTAGTCCCAGAACTTGTGGAGGAAATGATGGAAAAGGTGAAGGTAATTCAAACCCACATCAAAGAAACTCAAAGTAGGCAGAAGAGTTATGTCGATAACCAAAGGACAGGTTTGGAATTTCAGGTTGGAGATCATGTTTTCTTGAAGGTATCTCCATGGAAGGGTGTTATACGTTTCGGTAAGAAGGGAAAATTGAGTCCCACGTACATCGGACCTTTCAAAATTCTAGAACGAATTGGGGATGTAGCTTACCATTTGGAAATGTCGCCAAGTCTCTCCAAATTCCACGATGTGTTCCACGTATCACTAATGATAAAATAAATGCCTGACCCAACCCATGTACTCACCTATGAGGAATTATAACAGGAACTATTCTGTCTTTTTACAAAGATCCTATCAAGGTTCTTGATACAAGAGAACAAGTGTTGAGAAACCGGACGACTCATCTGGTAAAAGTTCTATGGAGAAGCAATAAGATGGAAGAGGCAACGTGGGAACCTGAGGAACTTATGATGAAGAACCACACGAGTCTTTTTATGTAGTAATATTATAGAAATTTCTAGGATGAAATTATATGATGGATGGGAGAATATAACACCCCAAGCTTCCATGGTATGCTTCTCTTTGATTAATACAGTAGCGTGTGTTGTACGCAACTTCGAGTTATAACACACTACAACCAATCAAACTAGCCATTATGAATAGTAATACCCAATTTTTGAAATTTTATAAATTTTATCTTTCAAAATGGACTTCAGTTTTGGATTTGGAATATCGAAATTAGCTTAGGGTGAATTTTTGGTATTTTTCTGAAAACTTTTAATTTTTGATAAATAGTGAAAAACACTAAGTTATATTTCACAACCAAATTTGTATTTAAATAATTATTTATTTTATTTATATTTATTTTAGGTCAAAATAGATACATAATACCAATATAATTTTAATTTAATTCATTGGAGTTAGTTTATAATTGTTTTATATATATATAAATTTTATTGAACTTTTCACAGTCTTTTACCCACCTCCTAGGAGAATTTGCAAATTCACCTAAAACTAAATGTTACCACTTATGTGAGTGGAATTTTAAAAATAATAGAGACACAGTTGATATCATTAAGAAAAATTTGGTTCAATAAGATGAAAATAATTTTTGTTGAATAGTAACGTTTTACTTTTATTTACCACGGTTATAAGTAAATAGGGTATTTATGGGTAAAAATGATATTATTATTACCCTAACACATGACCTAATTCTATTGGATAAGTATAATTCGACCAAAAACAACCTTATGAAGAAAATATGAACCTATTTGGTTCACATGGATTATATTAGGACACTTATTATTATTTTATTTAAAGAAGATTTAAAAGAGTTAAAATCAATGTTTCATAACTACAACATTTTTAATATAGGGTTATACATAATATAAATTAGAATATAAATATTCATTAAAAATATAAAAATATTTCGTACATAATGGTTATTTATTTATATTTTTTAGACATTAAATAATTAAATTTATTTATGGAACAATGATGATGCAGTAATTACCTAATTAATGAAATATGAAAATAATTGATATTATAAATATCCAAATAAATGTAATTTTCTACTTTTTATGAATTCCACTAATTTTATCCATTAATATGACATATTAGGTTTCTTTAGATGAATTTTGTTCTAAGTGATAGTGTTGTTATGAATTTAGAAAAAAAAAATATACCAAATAGTGTCAAAATTGACATAAAAGAGTTTTTAAAACAAATATTATATTATTACTTGATATTCTATTCTTAAAATCTAAGCTTCAGCCAAAATACGTATCTAATAATATTTTTTATCATTAATTAACCACTTGGGGTTCTCTTGCATGTATATAGTATGTTTAATAACCATATAATATAAAAATACAAAGAGACATGGTAAATGTCAAACTATTTAACTAAGAGTTAAGTCTAAAACATAAAGTTAATATAGTGACCCAAACCTACATAAAAGCTATCGGTTGAGTGGATTTAGACCCATCCCCACCTTATCCTTTAAATAATCCATTTTTGAGCCATTAGAAACCAAAAATGATTTTATTATAAAATAATGTTTCAAGCTTTTCCTAAGGTGCCCCTCACCCCTCTTATAAATAGGCACTGCCCCTTCTCTCTAATTAACACTGTCAAAGCCATTTGGATCGACCAACACCTACCCAAATACGACCTAAACTATCCTACCTTTATCCTAGAGGGATTACATGAGTAATAAAGCCAACATATGAAGCCCTTTTGATCAAATCAATAAGAAGAACCCGAAGAAGAGGTAAATATTTCATCACCTCTTTTAAGTTCTTTTCTTCTTCCACTTTTTTTTTCTTTGTTGTTTCCAATATAAAATAATAACTCCAGTATATTCTATATACTATGATATTATTATAAATATGGTACAAAAAAATTCATTATTCTATCCATCCTTTGAATGACATGTCACCATATGTGCGTACATACGACTTACCGTCTCCACGTCGTGGTGTAATTGTTCTTCAATACATTATTATTTGGATGGGTATAATAATTATGTTTAATTTATGTAAATAATAAATATAACATGATAATTATTCTGTATATATGATATAACATCCAATTATATATTATTTAAATATCAAAAGAATGATATTTTCGCTTGTGCGTATGTATGGATTACCGTCTCCACGAACGCGATGAGATTCATTATCCATCGTATCCATTCAAGACTAATTTTCGTCAGATGATTAAAAATAATGTTTAAATACTTTATATCATTCTATATATGAATAATATATATCCCATCCCAAACAAATATGACTCACATAAAAAAGGATATAAAGGAAAACAAATATGTTAAGACCTGAAACAACAATAATACTAAGATATTATTAACAAAGCAATATTAAAAGATCATATATGATATCATATTAATGTATATGATTTTTTTATAAATTAAAAACAATTACTTCACTGTTATATAGGAGGTTAACCTACCCTTGACCTAGGAAAAGAACTAGGTAAGGGTTAACCTTACAATCTCTTTATTATCTGAGGTTGTTTTTATGTAAGTATCTACTATGACCTCTTTATCCTCCACATCCATGTTTCTTAAAAATATATTTCAAAACATTATTAATATTTTACAGACTGTGGTTTAAATTCATTAATACCCTTGTTTTACTTTTTATAATATTTTTATAAAGGAATCTTTCTGTCGTTTTCCAAACAAGGTCCTTTATAACCTTTTCGACAAAATTAAGGTAAGAATGTATTTTTTTAACTTATATAGCGTGTGTGGATATTTTCCACCATTATACAATCATCAAAGATTCCATTAAAATATTATAAGAATATTTCCAAAATAAATGTTTTCTTTTATAATTATATAAATTTTAAATGATTTCAACATAGAAAGAGATATTTCTCTAACAAAAGGTTTTGATTTTATCTATTTTAACATCCTTTGATGGATTTTATGTTAATTTGAAGTTGATTTATTATGATAAAAACTTCCATATTGTATTGAATGTTTGTGATATGTTTGACTGTGGATGTGTTATTTTTATACCATTCATGGTTTGTGGATAAAGTATTGACATTTTTTATGCCAGTTTTAATATGAAAGTTTATGTTATATTTTAACCTTTTCATATTAGGAATGAATTGGACTAAGTAAGTGACGGGTGGAGCCCGCTATAGATCCTCGATGAATCGGTAGGTATCATGAGACAAAATAGTGTCTTTGCCCAAGGCATTAACAAACTCTTATTTGTAGTCTTGGAACAAGGCCTTGACTATGTGGTTATTAAAGTCTGGCATTATGCATTCCATCATTATGAAAGTGGCTATTGATATTGAATGTGATTATTTGACTAGTAGAATATCCATGTGTATAATTAAGTGGCATTACTTTATTTTATCTTTTCCATATTATTCTAAAGTTCAATTTTAAAAGAATTTTGTTTTACTCGTATACATTGCCTTAAATTTTTATGCTTATTTAGGAAGGTTTCTGCTATATTGTTATCCTTACTGAGCATCTGAGCTCACCCCTTTCTATGTTTTATTTTTCCCAAGATGTGAAGAAGTATTTTATGACTGAACTGAAGGGATATTATGATGGGATATGAGTGTAGTCTATGGAAACAATGTTGTTTTACATTTTCTTTTTTCTAATGTAATGTAAACCATATGAATGTATCTAGTACATCCAAGTCAACTAAACTAATCGGTCTTTCGAGACTTGATCTTTTGTGATAATGCAAATGTTATGTAATAATGCACCAACTCTAAGTAACTAGGGTTGGGGCGTTATAGTATATATAAAATAAAAAGTTGAGACAAGTGTAAAAATGGATTATTTTAGAAATGGGTATGTATTACAACACACATGTATGAATCCACCAGTGGATAACAATAGTAACGGGCCCTAAAGGACCACATCTTACTCATTTTCATGACCACTTTCTTTGACCGATCATCCACCACTTGAGTTTCCTCTCTATATGCCTGCAAGGAAACCGAATTGAATCGAGAAACATTACTAAGATAGTCAATACAATGAATTAAGATTTTTCAAGGAATAATTATTCTTTTTCTTTATAAGTATTTGATAGAAACGTAAGTGTAAAAATCAATCCAAAGTTTTTTTTCTTATATTGAATGGAATACCTGACCACATACATAATGGCCCATGATTCTACTTCATAGGCCATCCCAATTTTAGGGTAATGATAAGGGAATCCCTCAATGAATCTTTTGTATGTTCACAAAACACCTCCATAACCTGAGGGTCCTTGAATTATAAAGGCCTCACCAGAAAAATTATCCTTGATCCATGAGTTGATTAGTTGGATCCATCTAAATTATTTAAGAACCTTGGGTTTTATCTATCTTCCCGTCACACCGAAAAGATAAAGAGTGTTTGGGTCATCAAGAATATTATACAAACCTCATGTTTGTACCACCAATGTAGTGTAAATATCATTTGTATTGCTTGTATTCCCATGTGAATGGAAGGATGATGGTCATCAAAAGCCTTGGAATTTTATGTGTTCATTACTATTAAAAAAATAGCTGCACCAACAACCAGTTGGAAATTTTGATCCTTCTCACTTTATCCTACACTACTGATCCTCTCCATCATATCATGAACATGAAAATGGGTGACAAAATTCATTCCAAATATATATCCTACATATTCCCATAAATTCTAAGCAAAACTACATTCCACAAATAGGATATGGGCATCCACTTTATCCATTAAGCATAGGAGACAAGTTGACACAATGTGTTGTCCAATATTTCTAATTTAATCTTATATAGATATCTGATTTCTTCGTATCCACTAGATGAGTAAAAATCTAGAACATTTAATGAATTATTCTTTTAATTTTATGAGCCATTATTATGGTCTATTTGAGCCACTTAATTCTAAATTATAATACTTCATGATATTGAACCATCTGATCCTATTATGTTTCCATGTAAATTTTTCATAGTAAATTAAGAAATTATTTTGATTATAAAGACTATTTTTAGTAGTTAACTTGTTTCCACAGTTTTGATATTGTGTAAAAAAGATAAAAAATTGTCATTTTCAATAAATTACATGGTATTCTTCTTGTATTCTGTAGTGGGCTACCAAGACAATTAGTGGTCTGAAAATTGTGAGTGGAGTTCTTTATTACCAGCCACTATGTATCATGAATGATTCTAAAGGTTGTCTAATTTCAATGATATTTCATACTAATTACGGTATATAAGAAACACATTATATGGAATAGGTTTGAGATGAGGTGAAAACCCTTAAAAGGTTCAACATAAGTCCCAAGGGAAATTAAATTTATATTGTTAGGCCCTAAGTAATTAATTCCACATTTTAATAGAGATGCAAGGAGGGTCTATCATAAGACATAAAAATAAATTTTATAAATCAACATAACATTTAGATACAATGTTTATGGCTAGCTAACTCCATCTTAGGAAGATATAATCATCCATTATTAATCTTTGATTCAAGACGGTTTGACAGAAATCATAAGACTAGGTAAACACCCAAAAAATAGTGTGAATTAGTTCATAAGAAGATAAAAATGAAGATAGACATATAAAAAATTAAAGGATGATAGATTATTGAGACACATATTGAGTGTGTTAAAATGTGATTGATGACATTTTATTATTAGTATGCAACAATAAGAACCATGGATTCCTTATAGAGATCTCAAGAAAAGAGTAGAGCTTCTGTAATATGGGGGATAAATAAGGAAGAGCATAGCAGAAACCCACTTAAGTAAGATAAGGAAAAAAGGGTAAAATCACCCCCTTTAAGGAATCATATTTTTTGAAAACCAAGAGCCAATAGTGTGGCACCACAACCAAAGTGGAACTAAGTGTACAAGAAACGTGCATGGTTTTCTAAACCTTGCACAACCCCTGTACCAACCTCTGTATTTTATTGTATAACCATTGCGTGGTTGTGCACCTACTCTGGCATGGTTTTACAAACCTTAAAACACCCTCAAATCCCTCAGACTAGTCTTCATGTTATCACTAGGAGGGCCTCACAGTTTAAACCAATAGTGTGGACTTTTCTACTACTCACTAAAAGTGAATCCGTGAAGTCAGATGCTCTTGAAACTTTTTCAAACACACAAGACACATCTTGTTCCTTAAACCCAATCACATCCATGGTTTAATTTTGAGGTATTTTTACTCTTAATTTTGATCATATATTTTTCTATTTTCTTCCCCAATAAAATTTTGTGAATAATGGTGTTTTTTGAACTTGATAGATGGTGTCACACGGTTCGTACATGGTTAGTACAAACTATGTGATATCCCAAAATCTATTGTGTTCCCAAACAAGTGGGTATGTCTGAGGTGCACAATTTACCACACAATCATTTTCCCTCCAATATGAACTATTTGGCCTAGATCTTCTTTATATAGAGGGGAACACACAGTTTTTTAATGGTTTTTAAAACCATGTGGAATATCCAAGTCATTAAAATTTTAAAATTTATCTTTTACCCTATTCAAATTTAACACCAAATCCACCATTTCTCACCCCATTCAAACATTACGTCCCTAGTTGTCACGAACCATCCTAGATCGACCGTGAACCGGTCACCTAGGCTGCTCTGTGACAAATCCCAAGAGGCGTTTCAGATCCTCCTGGGATGCTGACAAGAACTAAGGGTATCAGTAGAGTGATAAGGGACCAATTTCTCCCAAATATAAACAATTAAATAAATAGAATAAATACGTGGACAACCAAATATAATTTTATATAAAAGTTGAACAAAACATTATTCGTATATGAAAGTGAATATACAACTGAACCAACAACTCAACCGACCAAAATGACAGCCAACTAGCTGCATGTGACCCCACTAGTCACTCTCCAACACAACAATCACATGTCGCCCAAGGTGATCAGACTCTTGTTAAAACATTCATAGGGGATAAAAACAAAAGAATACTATATGCGTGAGTATTAAAACTTAGTTGGTTAGCCTGATATTTTATCCACAATGCGCTACCTTTAAATGAAATAAACATAAAATTAATGTTTTAAATAACATATATAAAAATATATTCTCCAAACAAGGTTCCATGCTGCAAAGAATACAAAATTAAAATTCTTGAAAGTTTTCATAAACAGGAAATGCTAGTAACCAATTTCAAAGAGATGCAACATCAACGTTAAAACAGTTTTCAAGAGGGATACATAAAAAAATGTACACGTTTAAATAAAACACACATGGTACTTAATTTTCCAACCAAAATAACCATATATTGATAGTTAATACAATATATCTAATGAGAACAAGTCACAGGAACACCTCTAGGAACTAGCTAGCTCTGGGCCCCAGGTACTTCGTATCTTGGTGAATATTTACCAAAACAAATATTTGTTCTCATGCACGATCACTAGTAGGAAAAATACCCATAACCAATTGGTCCACAACATTATCATAATAGTTTAGTTAGTGTTTTCATCATCAAACTTACTATGTGAAGTACATTTCCTCCCACCTAGATACTCAAATATCCCTGTTTGTGCTCAAACAAGTTCCACATACTATCAAATTCCATTTACACATAAAAACACTAGTTCTTGTCACAAAAATTCCAAACATTATCTAAACTTGTTTTTATTTCTTTATGTAACTCAATAAACCATCTAAAATTTTCATAAAACAATTTCAAGAAGTTTAAAAAGCATTGCACATGCATTCCATTTTAAAATGAAATTTTTAGGCCAAACGCCCACAACTGAAATTCAAAACCTGATTTGGCAGTCACAAAACCATTTAATAAATCAATTTAATGAATCTTAAAATGACCCCAATTTGGTAAACATGGAATACACATGAGAACCCCGTTTTTTAATGAGAAATGCCAAATCAGAATTTAAGAATTTTACCAAACCAATGTGTAAAAATGGTACAAATTTTACTTATCATAAATAAGTGTACATACACAATTTTTAAAATAAAAATTTTCAATAAACCCTTTAAAATATTTTAGGCAACACATTTAATCTCATTCGTTTTCATAATAATGCCAAACATGTCACATACCGGCAACTCGTGCCAAAACGTGTCAAAAACCAAAATCCATCTCTTTATAAAACCAAAACCACTTTGTAAACCCATAAAAGGAAACCCAAATATCACATTTAATTATTCTCATACTTTAATAAATTCCCAAAAGTTATTTTATATCTCATTTAGCACACAATGTCCAACCGGGAACTTTTCTAAAGACTATGCATGCAACATTTAGCAAAACAAATTCTATTTAACACCAAAAGGGGTAAAACCCCAAATTTACATGCCAAAATTTTATTAAAGTAATTAAACCATGTCATTAATATCACGATTCATATTTAAAATCCAGTGGAACATTTCTTTGAACAAGCAGTGAGCGCTTTTATAACAAAAAAACTCCATTTTACACAAAACAAGGCATAAATAACCATTTTGCATATCAAATAAATCATCAAAAGGTTGAAAATAAAAAATAAACATGTATATAAGGTGAGAAAAGTAATTAAAATATGAATCATAAATAATAAATGAAATTTATTGGGATAACTTACCTCAAAACCATGAGAGAATATAAACACCCCCGAAAAGACCCACCATGGGTTCCAAAACCCTAGATATATTAAGACCATCCCTAAACAAAAAAACCCCATAAAAAATATTGGAAAACATAACCATATGTTTATCATGACCATATGAGAATATAAATCCAATAAAAATAAAATAATAAGGAATAGGTAAAAGAAAGAATAAAGATTTGATGATGAGATTAAGAAGAACAACTATTCTTTGGTGAGAAATAACCCCAAAAGAGGCCAAAAAAGGATAAAGAATGGGGAGGAACGTCTAGTATATATAAAATAGTTATGGATATGTTTATTAGGTGGAGTAATTTATAAATATTAATAAATTAATAATATATAAAATAAAATTAAAAAAACATAAACTGTAAATGAGCTCATAGGCTGGCCAAAATCATGAAGTTACCACCCTTTCTCCAAAAACTCCCAAACAAGCTATGGGGAATATAACAACTCTGGTCATTATTAGACACTTAAAAATGATTTATTACATAAAAAACTTCACTTGATACAACATAGAAGATCGATAGTTCGGGTTTCTTTGGGGATTAGAAACATTACATGACAACTTAGAACATAAAACACAACATCTTTATTGAAAACATCCTTTACATGACCACTTCATTCCTTTACACTTAGCCTTGCATAGGATAACCTGAGGACATGCATAAGAAAAGGGTGAGCTATAAATCTTAGTAAGGGAGTTAAAAAGGCATATCTTGAATAATACAATACATGTTAGGTAATAGGATTATCAATAGAGCATAAGAGAAACATGAACATAAATGCATGATATGACATGAGTAAGATAACATGGAAATGTGGAAACAAAATTTAACATGATAGCATGACCCAAGGCCCATTTAATAAGGAGCATGAGTATACCCTCATTTCACTTGAATTATCATGAGTAAACCCTCATTTCACTTGACGTATCATGATACTGATATTTACCCAATGCATTGAAGCGCCATCAGGGCGCACCCTTATTAATCATTACATTTCATGCATAAATGTTCCACATAGATCACACAACATGGATTCATTAAACATAATAATTTATTATATTAATAAGAAGTGTTTAATAAATACATGAAACTCTGTAATCAATAAGTAAATGTTCATAAAGGGGAATACCCTTGATAGATATATGGGCATGGTATTCACTACACAATGTCTTTGGCTTCGAAAATCACGGTGCAATTTCGGCAGCATAACGACATGACATAAGAATTCATAAAAATGGTTGATGAGAGATAAAGTAGTATCTCATAATATTTACATGAAATTTATAGTAAGGGGTTTATATAGATACATTTCCTAACATAAGTAGTGGAATTTATATTTATAATACAAAAGAATTGCTTGACTGTAAATGAGGAGAGAGAAATTTCTTATGGAATTTTGGCATGGTAACGAGTGTACACTGGAGGAATTAATGAGATAGAAAGGAGTATATCATAATTAAAAAATAAATATAGAATAATGCGGGAGGTGATAAATCATAACCCAACATTTATAATTTAAATTAAAAGGTCAAAACAATATTAAGAAACTTGGATAAAATGAGGAAGGAAGGGATCCCTTACATAGAAGTGTGATCTCAAAGGCTTGGGAGAGGCTTGAGAGATGCTTCTTCAGAGATTGGGGCACCTTGGTAGGATTCTATAGAGAGGAGGGAAGGGGTTGGTTGAGCTCCAAAGTCATTGATCAAAGAGGAAGTGGGATCTTTGGTTGGTTTATATAGGAAAAGAGAGTGAATTTTTTATTATTTGGGATTTGGACCCTACACCGTAAACTAATCAAAACCACAATCCATCCCATGATTTTTACCATGTTTTTTTTCTTAAGAGGATTGTAAAAAAATATTTTATAACTCAAATGGACAAAATTCTTAAAATATTAGTCTTTTTTATGTTGAACGACACACTCTCGAGGAAATCATTTTAAAAAGATAAAATGTTTTATAAATCCTGGAGGGTCCACTAAGGCTTTGTAAAATAAGTAAAATAAACCTAAAATGACATTATTTTAATTTTAAAACATATATTGGCCGAACATCTCATTTATAGTATTTTATTACATCATTATTGGGTCATTATAATGTCATAAAACACATTATATATTTAAAGGGTATTTAATTTTCACCCAAAAATTCAACTGTCTTTGAAAATTATGAAAAATTCACTATTGGATAATTTAGACATCCTGATTCCAAAAATAATATTCATTTTATCCAAATAATTTTTAAATATGTGAATTTTTAATTTTAAAATAAAAAATGACATTTAAAGAAAATTCATGGGATTTGACAAAAATAGCTTTCAAACCTTAATAAAAATTACAATTGTATTCATAAAATTTATATGATAATTTATATTTTAAAAAAATTAATTTAATAATAATAATATTTTAATAAAATATTATTTAATTCAAAATTCCATTAATTTATCAAATAGATTTCTTAGTTGAATATTAACTAAAAATACTATTTGTGGTTTAAAAACTATTTACAATGTAACAATAATAAAATGAATATATATTATTTATATAGAAAATAATGTGCATATTCATAGTGCTAGGTTCTTGTTACATAACCCCTTAAAACACTCACATAAAACCTTAGGGTAAGGTGCGTGATGGTGATAGACTCTTGGGGTGGCTTGGATAACATCACTCAAGTGGTAATGTTTGTCAACTTCCACTTCTCCCATAGGCGGTTCCACTTGATATTAACATATTCAAGCTTTGATTGGGCTTGGTCAAAAGTGAGTCCCAAATATACCACCTACTTTCTGATCTCTGAAAAATGAGCTTCATATGGAGAAATTCTATTGGATGAGTCCATCACTTCCTTTGTCTGAGTAAATTTGGATTTGTTAAAGCTCAATATTTATACTAATTATGTGATCATTGTTCAATGGCTATATCAGAAATGGTCACAATTCTTAATGGTATTTTAAAATCCAAAAACAAGAAACCAATGAAGTGCATATGTTTTACATAATCAATATAAATAATAAGACTTTTAAATAGACCAAGAAAAATTTTCATTAATGAAAGTGTGGGTCGTAAAAATCATCCCCCATTAAGAAATTTCTCCCTTGAAGTTTTCCTTTTTCCATAATAAAATAGATTTGTAACTGAACCTCATCACTTCCTTTGGATCCCACGTTTCTTTTTCAAACTTTTGGTTTCACCACAACACCTTGACGAGGGGCATGGTCTTATTTCGTAGAACTCTTTCCCTACAATCTAAGACCTTCACCGAATTCTCTTCATAGGAGAGGCCATTCTCCAATGGTACCACCTATGGATTGAGTACATGTGATGGTTCATCTATGTACTTACTCAAGAGTGTTACATAGAATATATCATGTACATGAGACGAGTTCTATGGGAGTGCTAGTCAAAAGGCCATTACTCCAATGTGATCAAAGATCTTAAAAGGGTCGATGTACCTTGGAATAAGCTTCCACTTCATCCTAAATCTCATATCTAGCTTCTATAGTGATATGAAGAAGAATAAAATGTATACTATATGAAAATCTAGGTCTCATTAATGATTATCATCATAACGCTTTTTTTGACTCTGAGCAGCTTTAATGTGATGCTGGATGGTCTTAACCTTCTCCAGAAATTCTTCGACCATTTCTAGACCTATGAGTTTTTAGTTCCCAACATTATCCCAAAATGTATGTTTTCTACACCTCTTCCCATATAGGGTTTCATATGAATCCATTTGGATGCTTGATTGGGAAATATTTTTTTAAGAGAACTCAACTAGAGAAAGATATTGATCTCATACTCATTTCAAGTCCATCGAGTATTCTATCAATATATCCTCAAATGTTTGGATAGTCCAGTTAGATTGTCCATCAGTTTGAGGATGAAAAGTCATGCTGATGTTTAGATCAGTATTCAGAGCATGTTGAAGAATCTTCCAGAACATAGAGGTGAATCTTGGATCTAGATCAGATATAATAGATAGTGGTACTCTATGAATCCTTACCAAATCTTTGATGTATACCTGTGCTAGTTGATTCAATGAGAAATCCTCCTGAATTGCAATGAAGTGTGCAGTATTTTTAAGATGATCCACAACAACCCAGATAACATTCTTTCCTTTGGATGTCTTCATAAGTCCAGTGACAATTTCCAAGGTGATGTTCTTCCATTCCCATGCCGGTATGGGTAATGGTTGCATCATCCCCTTAGACTTATTCATCTCATCATACACTTGCTTACATACTAGTCACTTTTATGTATACTCAGTGATCTCCTTATTCATGTTCTCCTGCCAATAAGGATCTTAGAGATCTTGGTATATATTTGTGTTACCTAGAAGGATGGAGAAATTCAAACTATGTGCGTCATCCAAAAGTTTTTTATTCAACTTCATACTTGATGGAACATATAGTCTTCTCCCAAATATCGTAATTCCTTCTTCATTGATATTGAACTCCAAGTATTTACCTTTTTTGAAAATTTCCACTTTCTTCTAAAATCCCACATCATCCTTTTGATCATCCTTTAACATTTACAAAAGATACGATTGGGGAATCATTTGTATAAGGATTGATGATGTTCCCTTCATTATGATTCCCATCTCCATCGTCCTCAAATCATAGAATATCAGATCCTTTTCAATTCTAATCAATGATAGAATTGTTGGGTCCTTTCTACTTAGATCATCTACCACATTTTTAACATTACCGGGGTGGTAATGGATGGAGCATTCATAGTCTTTTATCAGCTCGAACCATCTTCATTGGCACATATTCAACTCTTTTAATGTGACTATATACTTGAGGATTTTGTGGTCTGTATATATTTAACACTTCTACCCAAAGAGATAATGTTGCCAAAATGTTAAATAGAAGATCACTGTAGCCAACTCTATATCATGTTTTGTATAGTTATACTCATGAAATTTAAATTAAATTGAACCATAGGCAATGGCATTGTTATTTTTCAACAACACACAACCCAGGACCTTCTTCAAAGCATCACTAAATACCACAAAAAGTACTCCACTTGTGGCTAGTGTGAGCACGAGAATAGTGATAATCATCTGTTTCAACTCCTTGAAGATTTCATCGCATTCACCTCTCCAAGAAAACTCGAATCCCTTTCAAGTTAGCTTGGTAAGATGGTTGTAAAATCGGGAGAAATTTCTCACAAATCAGTAATAATATCCAGGTATCCCCAAGATGTTTTGGATATTTGTTACCGATGTTGGCCTTGACCATCCCTCTATTGCAGTTATCTTTGACGGATCCACATATATCCCATTTCTTGTGATGATACAACCCATGAATGAGACCTCCTTCAACAAGAACTCACACTTGCTATACTTTTCATAGAGATCCCCCTTTCGCAAGGTCTCTAGTACAGTTCTTAGATGATCCTCATGTTCATCATTGGTTTTGAAGTATATTAGAATATCGTCTATAAAGACTACCAAAAATTTGCCATGGTAATCTCCAAAGACTATATTCATCAAGTCCATGAAGATTTCTAGAGCAATAGTGATTCCTAAAGGAATTACTATGAATTCATAATGCTCGTACCATTTACGAAAAGCAGTCTTGGGGATATCCTCATTCTTCACCCTTACATGGTAATATCCCAACCACAGATCCACCTTGGAGAAGGATTTCTCTCCACGTATCTGATCGAACAAGTCATCAATTCGGGGCATAGTGTACTTTTTCTTTATCGGGATTTTGTTAAGCTCATGATAATCAATTCAAAGGCACATTGACCCATCCTTCTTCTTGACGAAGAGGACTGGTTCACCCCATGGTACATCACTTGGGCGTATAAACCTCTTATCCAAATTCACTTGTAGTTGTTTCTTCAGTTCTTTAAGCTCCATAATAGCAATTCTATATGGAGTCTTGGATATTGGAAATTCAGTAGGTATAAGATGAATTGAGAATTCAGAATCTCTTCTAGGAGGGAGACCAGGAAATTCCCCGGGAAACACTCCAGTGAATTCCCTCACAATAGAAATTTCTTCAAGGATGGTTGCTTCCTTGGACTTAATCATCTAATCCAGATACTCATGCTCATATGGAAGTAATATACATTCATGTTATGATGGTGCTAAAATGATTCATCCTCCTCCTTGCACTTGTAGAGAATTGGGGGTCGATTCACCACATGGAGAGTGATTTCCCTCTCACATCAATTTATGTTGGATATATATAAGGAAATCTAATCCATGACAATAATTGCATCAAATTCCACCATAAGGAGTATAAAGAGATTATATGGGAAGTTTAATCCACAAATTATGACATGGGATAATTTATATTTATGGGATATAATGATTTCCCCATTTTTCGTAATCACCGACATATTTACTTCCATGCTTTTTGGTGGTGTTGGGATTGTTCTACTAAACATTCGTGATATAAAAGAATGTGTAGATCCAGAATAAAAAATTACATTCACTATTCCTTAATTAATAACTAGTGTACCTATCACCACTTCATTTTCTGGGTTCACTTCAGTGGTAGTAATGGAAAAATCTCACCCTTACTTCCTTGGAGGTTGTTGGTTGCCTCTGAAATCTTTGGATTAGGGAACTTATTGGAAAAGTTCCCCAATTATTTGCAGTTGAATAAATGAAAAATGAGTTGAGGGTAGAGTTGATCATTCCTCTCCTCTGTTGCAGCTATAGGTTTTTCTTGATGATAGTTAATAGTTAAGTTCCCTTCTCTTCCACACCTAATGCATTTCCTCATCCCCTTCAGATAATTTCTATGGTGCTTCTTTCCGCACCTTTGAAAAGTGGGGTGCTGGATTTTCTTAGCACTATTGGATTTATCCATCGGACTGCTAGAATTTAATTTCACATTACTCTTCTTATCCCTATGATACCATTAAGATTCTCTGATCTCCATTTTGACTTTGAGGGCACATCAGACAATTTCCTCATAGCTCTCAAAGTTATGGATCACTTGGGATTTCCCTATGCTAGGTTTTATCCCACCAAAGAAGTGTTCGACCATGAATTCAGGGGTAATGAAAAAGCAAGAGTCATATTGTGCAATCCTTGTGAAGTTTGTCTCATACATTCTGATGTATTAGCCGTCTTCTTTCTTAATGGAAGGAAAGTCCATTTCCATCTTAAGTCGGAGGGTACGTGGAAAATATTTATTGAAAAACATTTTCCAGAAATCTTTCCATTTCAACGCCTCAATCTATTCCTCAGGCTTCATATTTTTTATCAATGTACACCATTGATCAGCTTCACCTTCCATATGATAAGCAGCTAGAAGAACATTCTATTGTTCAGAACATTAAAGGGTGGAGAAGATCTTATCAATGGAGTTGATCCATTATTAGGTGATTGAGGGATCAGATGATCTATTAAAAGTGGTAGGAATTTGTCTCATGAAGATCTCAACTGTGACTTGTTATTTCTTATTGGGGGTGAAAGTTTCTATTAACCCACACTTCTATGAAAATCATGAGTTACTTGAGAGAGTATTGTGACAACGTTCGCGATTCCTGCTCCCATCGTATTGGGAATCTCATTAGAATATTCATCACATTGATCTTCGCATCGGTTGTTAACCTGAGTCCTCCTATTACAGGCCATTGGTTGGAATAAAGTGAAAGTTAGTGGTAACCCATAAAGGGTAATCCAAAGACAAAAATGGATGACTTATAAATTACTTTTATTTCCTTAACTTATGAATCTATAGGCTTTAATATATTTTATTTATGATCTAATTCCCAACATATATTCTTATGGGCATTTTTTTATTCTCTTAATAATGGTTCATACTAAGATTGTGAATTTACCAAAGAATATCTCCCAAGAGTGTCGTAACCAAGAGTGTAGCAAGGGTCGTTGTCATGTACCAGGACACCATGGGTCAAGCCTAAAACTTCTTGTCAGATTTTTTACTCTTAGGTACATCTGTGCCAGAGCCACATATACCTGCTCGTATCCCAATAGGGATGTATATTCTTGGTAAACTGCTTACTCAATACTTACCAAAATATAAGGATGTATTTATTATACATAGTCTAATATCTAAGGCTTCACTAGGGGTTTCTAATCCTAATCCCAAGAATAACTAAACCTATCCCCAGATACCAACTATGACAACCATGATATTTATTACACAATTAAAAATGATTTATTACATAAAAACCTTCAATTTATACGACATATAAGATCGAGAGGTCTAGTGTCTTTGGGGATTAGGAACATTAAATAACAACTTAGAACATAAAACACAATGTCATTATTGAAAACTTCCCTTATATGACCACTACATTCCTTCGTACATAGCATTGAATGGGATAACCTAAGGACATGCATATGAAAAGGGTGAGCTATAAATCTCAGTAAGGGAGTAAAAAAGGCATAACATAAATAAAACAATACATTTTAGTAAATATTCTTATCAATAGAGAAAAATTAAACATGAACATAAAGGCATGATATATAATGATTAACATAACATGGAAATGTGGGAACAACATTTTATATGATAGCATGTTCCAAGGACCATTGCACATGGAGCATGAGTATACCCTCATTTCACTTAAATTAGAATGATTAAACCCTCATTTCACTTAACGTATCATGATACTAATCATTACCCAATGCATTGGGTCTCTATCAGGGAACATTTTTCTTAATCATTACATTTAACTCATATTTGTTCCACATGGATCATACACCATGGATTAATTAAACATCATATTTATTACACTCATAAGAGTTGTGTAATAAATAAATGTAACTCTATAATTATAATTTTTATGTGAATAAAGTTAAATACCCTTGATAGAGAAATGGTCATGGTATTCATTGCACAATGTCTTTGGCTTAGAAAATCACAATGCAATTTCGACAGCATAACAGCGTGAAATAAGAATTAATAAAAATGGTTGATGAGAGAGAAAGGGGTATCTCATAATATTTACGTGAGATTTACATTAAGGGGTTCATATAATTACATTTCCCAACCTAATTAATATAATTTAGATTCATAATACAAAACAATTTCTTGAATGTTAATGAGGAGAGAAAAATTCCTTACGGAATTTTTGAATGGTAACATCTGTACATGGGATGAACTAATGAAATAAAAAGGGGTATCTTATCATTAAAACATAAATAGGGAAGTATGGTGGAGTTTTTAAATCCTAACACAAGATTTATAACTAAAATTAAAAGGGCATAAAAATAAACATGGATAAAATGAGGGAGGAAGGAATTCCTTACTTGGAAGTGTGATACCAAAGGCTTTGGAGAGGCTTGAGAGAGGCTTATTAGGAGCTTGGGGAACCTTAGGAGGATTATAGAGATAGGACGGAAGGGGTTGGTAGAGCTCCAAAGGATTTGAGTGAATAGAAAGTGGGAGCTTGGGTGGGTTTATATAGGAAAGGAGCGGGAATTATTTATTATTTAGGATTTGGACCCTACACCTTAAACTAATCCAAACCACAAACCATACCATGGTTTTTTAAAATGGTTTTTTCCAAATGAGAGAGTAAAAAATTATTTTATAAGTCCAATTCTATAACTTCTTAAAATATTATGCTTTCTTATGTGGAGGTGAGTCACACTCTCAAGGAAATCATTTTAAAAAGATAAAATGTTTTATAAGTCATGGAGGGTCCACTAAGGATTTGTAAAATAAATCCAATAAACCTAAAATCACATTATTTTAATGGAGAAAACATATATTGGCCGAACATATCATTTATATTATTTTATTACATCACTATTAGGTTATTATGATGTCATAAAACACTTTATATATTTAAACGATATTTAATTTTTACCAAAAAAATCGATTGTATCAGAAAATTATGAAAAATTCACCATCGGATAATTTCAATGTCCTGATTCCAAAAATAATATTCATTTTGTCCAAATAATTTTTTAAATATGTGAATTTTTAATTTTAATATAAAAACTAACATTTAATGATAATTCTTGGGTTTTTGACAAAAACAGCTTTCAATCCTTAATAAAAATTACAATTGTATTCATAAAAATTATACAATAATTTATATTTAATAAAAAGTAATTTAATAATAATAATATTTTATTAAAATATTATTTAATTCAAAAATCCATTAATTTATCAAAATATATTTCTTAGTTGAATATTAACTAAAAATAATATTTGTTCTTTAAAAACTATTTACAATGTAACAATAATAAAATGAATGTATATTATTTATACAAAAAATAATGTACATAGTCATAGTGCAAGGGTATTTTTACATAACCCTTTAAAATACTCACATAAGACCTTAGGGTAAGGCATGCAATGGTGAAAAACTATTGGGGTGGCTTGGATAATATCTCCAGAGTAGTAATCTCTATCAACTTCCACTTCTCCCATAGGCATTTCCACTCGAGCTTAACAAATTCATGCTCGACTTTTTCTTGTTCAAGATAAAATCCCAAAGATGCCACATCCTTTATAAGCTCCAACAAATGCGCTTCGTATGGAGTAATTCTACTGGATTAGGCCATTGCTTCCTTTTTCTGAGTAAATTTGGATTTGTTAAAGCCCAATATTTATACTAATCATGTGATCACTGTTAAATGACTATATTAGCAATGGTCATAATTATTAATGAAATTTAAAAATCTAGAAACATAAAACCATGGAATATTATATGTTTTACATAACCATTTTACAAAATAAGACATTTAAATAGGCTAAGAAAAATTTTCATTAACTAAAGTTTGGGTCGTTACAGGGCACCCATGTTAGGATGATTAGACATAAATGTTATTTCATAACACAACATTAATCTTACCCAAAACCCAAGAAAATGATTTGGATTTCTAACACACCAGATCAAAACAAATACATGAAGAAATATGTGTGACAATTCACCCCACTATTAAATCATTCCGCCCCCGGAAATCCATAACACTTTCCAGTTGAAATATCAACACCAAAATATTATTTATTAGTATAGTCCAGCCTCTCAATCAAAGGACATATATTCCACCATCAACAGAACATAATCACCTTCTGAAAAAAACACCAACTCACAACCACTTCCTGAGAATCAAAAGAATGATTAATCCACCAACTTCACAACTACGCCAAGAACCAGATTATTGGGACTTCTCCCAATGAACCCAATGATCACCCAAACCAATGTGCACTCATGAAAGCCAATGACTTTGGCGGAGGCTGGAGCGGGCTCCCAATCATTAAATTACAACTACCATTTGAGAAATTCTTAAATGAAAGATCTTAGAGACCTAGAGTGGGTCTCCCCACCATTAGAGACCAACTAAAAATAAGCAAACAAGAATTATTAATCAACTAAAATCGGGACTCACCAACACAGGCCCACCAAAACTCTCCCACAACAACCTAAAAACCCATGTTAAGAGGGTCACAACATGAAAATTTAAACTACCCACTCCCAAATAGAGGGTAAAAGGACTGGTCTAACACTTTCATCATGGATCGAAACCCCCACCACTCAGGGTGGAGAGGGGAGGGGACCCAATCATTTTGACACTGAAACCACAAAATAAATAGAGGAACTGAGCAACACTCTCCACCTATGAACTGGTAAAACCAAGACCACACCCGATTCAAATTGGCAGTCCACACAGGGACATTGATTGAAAACCCACCTCTGGGAAGGCATAACCATAGTCACTATGTGAGGGGTAAGTCCAGAATTATCATTGAAAAAAAAAATCATAGTGATTAGAAACCACAATAAAAACATAGAAACATCATTAACACAACAGTGAAGGAAAGAGATTAATCAAGCTCCCCACACCTATGGATATTTCCAAACTGTGTGAAATGCTTCACTCTAAGGCATGTGGCTAGAGACCTGATGGTTGAAGAATCCACTACCTCGCAGTCAAGAGTTAAGAATCATAACACCCCATGAAACTCACTAGCTCAAATTAAACACCATTACCCATTTAGAGATTTTGAAGAAACACATCACCATTCTCTGTCACTCTGAATGAGGAGTAGAATGAACAAGGAACATGGTGAAGCCCATAAATATCATGTACACAACTACCACAACCGAGAGAATCACCATATCAAGTATGTGATTCAATTTGAGCCCAAACTAGTGTCTATTCCAACAAGCGATATGAGGATTCATTAAAATTGGTGGTTTTAACCATTGAAACGAAACCTTAGGATGACCAACCAGAAATATTTTCAATTTAGAACCATTTTGGCCACATAACATCATCCAACACATCTTTATAAACCCAATGAACATTACTCCAAAACTGTGCCACCAATAAGATCCCATATCAATAAACAACAAGAGTATGAATTCCAGATCATAAGGAAGCATACCAAATAAACAACAATTATAAGACACAGGAAAAAACAACCCCATAACCATAGGTTTATAACTAAATGCCATAATTTTTTATCTCAAAACACTTTGGAAAAAAACTAACATGGTGTATTTCCACATTCACCAATGGTGTTTCATCAAGTTTCACACATAGGCACATTTCCATGCCACCCCGGGCACCCAACCATCATTCTATACCAACCATCCATCCAGATATCCACAAAACCATGCATGTGGGCACCCATGAAAACTCCAAAGGCTAAAACAAAGAAACATCATTACAAAATTCATATACCTTTCAATGTCACACTAATCACCTAGTCAAAAACCCTTTTAGATTTCACAAAACAAACCACACTTCATCAAAATCCATTTTTATAAAAACCTAACCCATTTAATTTTTAACAACTTTCAAAACAACCAAGATACTCCAAACAACCCCTTCCCATTTTCAAAAAATTAGCAACGTCACTTTTCTTAATTTGATATCCACAAAGGGAAACCCCTTTTTAAGAAAACACCAACTTCTCAAAACCAATTCCCAAATCTAATTCATCATATTCAAACACTCTTCAACATCCAAAAAACTTCCCATTTTAAATAAATTTTTTGAATCATCTTAAAATAATTCATTCCTTCCATCCATTTTATTTCTATAATCCATATGTTTAGATTAATAAATTTAATCCCATTAAATCATTCAACTTTCTCCCCAAAAATTTGTTTCAAAAAACCCAAAATTCTAAAAATCTCTCTTATATTGAGCATTGAAAACCCACTTTGACAATTCTCACCCAAGGATTTTTAAAATAAAATTTAGAATTAAAGAAGGTTCTAAGAGACCCACAAAAGAGAACTACTATCAGTGGGTTACTTGACCATATGGTTGGAATCCATATTTCAAACACCCCACCAACATGGAGAGCCTCTTATGACCATGAAATAGATCTGCATGGCTTTTCAGGCCCTGCAATCTCACGGAGGCCATTAGTCCAAATCCCCTTGTTATATACCAATCAGCAAATAATCCATAAAAATAAAAGATTCTAAAAAAACCAAACATTACATTGACACCTGACAATTGGAACGAGTAAGAGTTATCGACGCTATTCCCATACTAACCCCTCACGTTCCAAAAATCCTACTCCATCTACCTTGACATCCCCTAAATAAAAAGGGTGCACTAAAATGTAAGGTTCGCTAAGAGCCGACCTCCTTTGATACCATTTTGTCATGAACTAGCCCAAGTTGACCATAAACCAGTCACCTAGGCCACTCCACATCATGTCCCAAGAGGTGTTTTTCATCCTCTCGGGATGGTGAAAAGTACCAAGGGAATCAGTCGAGTGAAAAGGGAATGATTTCTCCCAAATATAAACAATTAAATAAACAAAGAAAAGAAGTGGAAATACTAATGTACATTTATATAAAAGTTGAACAGAACATTATTCACATATGAAAGTGTAAGTAAAACTGAACCAAAAACGCAATTGACCAAACATGACAACCAACTAGCTCTATGTGACCCCACTAGTCACTCTCCTACACAATTATCACACATCTCCCAAGGAAATCAAACTCAAGATGAAACATGAAAAAGGTCTTAAAATAGAATAAGACTATAGGTGTGTGTGTTAAAACTCAGTAGGTTAGCCTGATATTCTATTCCCAATGCACTTCCTTTAAAATAATTGAAACAAAAATTTCATGTTTGGAAAATAATATATAAAATTCGTTTTCCAAACAAGGTTCCATTCTAAAAACATTGCAAAATAAAAATGCTTACAAGATTTCATAAACATGAAATTCTTGTAACCAATTTCAAAGAGATGAAACGTCAAAGTGAAAATGGTTTTCAAGAGAGATAATTTAAATAACATAAACATTTAAATAAAAAACGTCCTAAATAATTTTCCAATCAAACTCACCATATGCCAATGGTGAATACAATATATCCAATTTACATAAGTCATAGGAACACCCCTAGGTACTAGCTAGTTGTAGTTCCTAGGTACATCGTATCTCGGTGAAAGTAACCATAACAAATATATGTTCTTGTACAAAAGACACTATTAGAAAACATAACCATAACCTAGTGGTCCCCCACATCATCATAATAGTTCAGTTTGTGTTTTTATCATCAAACTTGTAATGTGAAATTGGGACGAAACCACTCTGGATCACTAGCATACTAGTACATGTCTGCCCACCTAGATACTCGGGTTTCCCTATTTGTTCTCAAAAAAGGTTCACATGATATCGAATTCTATTTACAAATAAAAACACCAATTCAGTTCACACACAATCCAAATAGTATCTTAGCTTTTTTTTCCACCATTTGGGTAAATCAATAAACCATCTAAAATTTTCATAAAAAATTTTCAAGAATTTTAACAAAGCTTTGTACATGCATTCCATTTGGAAATGAACATTTTAGGCCAAAAGACCACCAATGAAATTCCAAAACAGATTTGGAAGCCCCAAAACCATTTAATAAATCAATTTATTGAATCTTAAAATAACCCCAAATGGTACAACTTGGAATACACTTGAAACCCCCTTTTTGAAATAGAAATGCCAAATAGGCCTTTAAGCATTTTACCAAACTCACATATAACAAAGGTATAAATTTAAATTTTCATATAGAGATGTAAACACGCCATTATAAGAAGAAAAAAAATTCATAAACCCTTTAAAACATTTAGGTGACACATTTAAGCTCACTCATTTTCATAAGAATGTCGAACGTGCCATTTACTTGAAACTCATGGAAAATGTGTCAAAAACCAAAACCCATATATTTTTAAAACAAAAAACACTTTGTACAACCATAAAAGGACACCAAAATATCATATTTTATGGTTCCTATACTTTAATAAATTCAAACAAGTTATTTTATATCACATTTAGCTCTAAAAGGCCAACCAGGAACTTTTCTGAACACTAGGCGTGTAACATTTAGAAAAACAACTTCTATTTAACACCAAAAGTGGTGAAACCCAAAATTTTCATTCCAACATTTTTTTACAGTTGTTAAACCAGTTCATTAACATCACAATTCATATCCAAAAACCAATGTAACATTTATTTGAAGAAGTGGTGTGCACTTTTATAACAAAACAACTCCATTTTACACAGAACAAGGGATAAATAACCATTTGGCACACAAAATAAATCATCAAAAGGGTTCACAATAATACTAAACATGTATGTAAGGTGAGAAAATAAATAAAATTATGAAACATAAATAATAATGGTAAGTTCTTGGGAGAACCTGCCTCGAAACCAGGACGGATTGGAAACACACACCTGAAAACACCCGCTATCGGTTCCAAAACCATAGATCTATGAAGACTAGCACTAAGAAAAAACCCCATAAAAATGAAGGGAAAATAGTACCCTAGGTCAAGAAAGAATATGGGTGAAGATAAATCCAATAAAAATGAAATAACAAGTAAGGGGTAAGATAAAAGAGAAATATTTGATGAAGAAATTAAGAAGAACCACTAACATTTTGTGAGAAATCACCCCAATGTGGTCCAAAATGATGTAGAACGAAGGGGGAGGTTCCTATAGTAGATATAAAATTTTTAGGTCTCTATTAGAGAAGTGGAATCACCAAAAAAAATTAAAAAATGAAAATATATTTAAAGGAAACAAAATACTTTTTATAATTGGAAATGGACTCACGGGATGGCCCAATAACTGAATAAATAACCAAAATCTACCATGATTATGAATTACTAAAGGGTAAAATTTTATATTTTGGGTTTAATAGATCAGGGTAGTCCAAGTGGGAAGTTTAATGGGTGAAAAAAGAAGCAGTTACAGTAGAAAAAAACTTATTTTTAAATCCGGAAATGGGCTCATGGTTGGCCCAAATCTTGAAGTAACCACCCTGTCTCTAAAAACACCAAAACAAGATATGGGGAACCCATGGTAGGATGATCATACATGTATGTATGCTAAAAACTAAACATTAATATCACCCAAAAAACAATAAAAGTATCAGGATTTCCAACACATCAGATCAAAACCAAGACATGAGAAATCGGGTTTGACACTAGGTGCCTCTCCCACTCCCTCTTACATCCCATAGACCTCATTACACTATTTAATTTGGTGTGTTATCATTAATATATCTTCATTTAAGCCTTTAATACTCTAATTTTATACTTATTCTTTGTTTCTCTTTCCTTCTTTATTGGGTTCTTCCTTATCTAGAAAGTTGGTTGACCTAATATGAATTAAACATTGTCTCATTTGGTATAATAATGATCTTTATATTGTTATTTATCCACTTTAGGGTATCCTTGTGGTACGGTTGTGATTTTTTTCTAGTTCTTTGGAAGATTTTATGTATTAGTTAGGTTATTCCTTCATTTATCATTATTGGATTATTTAAATATTCTTAGTGTGTCATCTAAATTTTTTTTATAAATTTTTTCTTTTGTGAAAATTTTGTTTTCAATTGGTTTTATTGTATGTAAGGATTATAATGCGGTTTTCCAAATAAAAATGATGGTTTTCATGTATGTGTATATTTTTCATGGGTGTTCATATGAAAGTGGTGGTTTAAGTGTGATGAGAAAAGGAATTGAGTATAATGGGGATCCAAGGTGACTAGATAGGAGGAATATAATTTGTAATCTAGTCAGATTTGTGGGATGAAGGCATGGTTCCATTTATCTCGATTAATGCTAAAATGGTAATTAAACATTTAATGATGGTTAGACACCACTATACCTTGGGATACATTCCACTAAAGTAGATCATGCACAAGGGTGTTGTGGGGTATAGTTTCTATACCATGCCACTAAGGTATGAGGCTCCTATGGTCCTACTAACACTAGTGCCTTAGGAATTTCCCATGGTGATCATATGATTCCATTCCTACTACTGGTATACTATAAACATTTCTTTGATCGTTATTTTTCCATATCATTTTTCCTTTAATGAAAATTTTATAAATTCCCTTGAAAAAATGAATATTTATTTTTCTTGTTATGTTAGGGCATGGAGTATCAATGGGTGATATCCTACTACGATTTTTCTCAATCCGTAAATACACCCTCAGGTGTATGTAGACCTTTTTATGTTTGACCCAGGTATTGTCAATGTGTTTTACGGTTTTGATTGTGGATCTAGGTTCTAGTGGTTCCATTCTTGCATCTTTTGGTGGTGGTGGCTTGAGGGTTTTGGACCTCTTAATGCATGGGGGTTTTTGGTAGTGTATTTGGTTCCCCTTAATGTTTTGATGATTCCGATTTTGTTTAAATATGTAAATAAGTTATCTTGTGATAGATCTATTTATTTTGGCTATGTTTATTGATCATGTGTTGATGTATTATTCTTTTTGGATATTTATGGTTAATTATATGGGAGAATTCATTTTGAAATTGTGATATCCTAGTCCCAGGAACTAGTTTCAAGCCTATGGGGATCGAGAATTCCCTTTGGTCCATTCAATAGGTTGGGTCGGCAATCAGGTTGGATGGAAACCAAGACTGTTTCATGAGAAAATGGTATCAGAGTAGGTTTCTTAATTTATTTGTGTCATGTTATTTGGGAGAGTTTGGTTCGAGAGAATATGGAACTATCAGGTCTTGGGGTTCTTGTTGCGAGTGGGGTGTCCATCCAACACACCACATGAAAGACCGTGGGTCACCATAGGTTTTTGAGAATTAGTTTGATTCCTCATCTAGGTGATAGGTATAGGTTTCAGACTATGTATAGACACTGAGTGGGGGTGGAGTTGTCAGACTAGTTATTGTTTCTATGTTGGTTTTCATCTTGATTTATAAATATGTATTAAAGGTTGATGTTTCTAAATTTTTCTTGATATATCATGTTGATGATTTCATTGGTGTATTAAATGATATATCATCATCCTTCCCTAAAGACTTCCTATGAAACCATGGGATGAGGCTGAAGATATTTA
The DNA here is from genome assembly GCA_963277665.1 of Viscum album. Taxonomy (NCBI): domain Eukaryota; kingdom Viridiplantae; phylum Streptophyta; class Magnoliopsida; order Santalales; family Viscaceae; genus Viscum; species Viscum album. The sequence goes on from OY728135.1 coordinate 1,682,845,859, forward strand.
TCACTCAATAGTTAATCCAAGACTAGTATAACTAGTGGTTCAGCCAATCCAAGCCTTGGGTAAAGGATCAGGCCCCGGTCCTACTCAGGTCAGGAAATTATATCTTGGTCTTGTAAGGGGAAAGTCTCAAAAGTTCCCCAATAGAAAGTATCATTCATTCATAGGTATTATTTATCCCCAAGATGTAGAGGATTGGATTAAGAATATTTTATGGGATGATTGGGGTTCTTGACACTCTTGATGTAGTTAAAATGAAATGTTCTTCATTCTTGCTGGATGGTCCCAGTCAAATATGGGTGGACTCCGTGATTCAATCCAGGAAACATGAACAGATGGGTTATACGTAATTCAAAGTCATCATTTTTCTCTAAGACCTTTTCCTTTTCTAAGAACCGGGTGTTTTTAGATCTCCACTAGGGGAATCGAACCATGTTGAAGTATTCCAACCTCATAACTTTTTTATTTCATTACTAACCCTATGTAGTCTCCAATGAGAATATGAAATCACAATGTTTTGATATAGGGTTGTGGTCAGATATCTGATCCATGGTCTTCTTGTTCATGTTGAAGATGTATGTTGAGGTGGTTTTATAGGATTTGATGGTGGAGAGAGATAATTTTTGAAATTATGGGTTTTCTAGGTAAGCCTCAGTAGTGTAACATGGAAATGATAGATCTTCTAAAGATAAAAAGAAGTGTGGTGAGTAAGAGAATAGGGTAGGTGGTAGTTCATCCCATCCTCTTGATCATTCTCTTATGAAGCTTTAGATGTTGGGTCAGCCCTGTGACATCAATGTGCAAATGGGGGAATGTTCAGTCAACATGTTAAGTTCCTCCAAGAACCATCCATCAGTGTGTAACAATGGGGAACTTGCATCGGTTTTGATAAGTGGAATGCCCAATTCAGGGTGGTGAAGGCTCTACATCCACTAAAGGGATGTCAACCAAGTTGGAACTATCCTATAAAGTGGTTTCTAGGTTTGGAGGTCATGGTAGTATGGTTGAATCTAATTCTAGTAAAATTGAAAACCAAGTGGAGGCACTTGTTAGTAGTCATCCTCTAGATTGGGCATTGACGAGTCATCTTCATCATATGGATTAGGCACCAATGGATTCAGAATTAATACCTAAAATTGTTTAAGGAATTAATATTATTCAATCATTCATATTTGTTTTTCTATTTAACACATATAATAATATTTCTTTTTTTTATGTGTATCTTGATGATTTTTTGAAATTTACAACTTATCTCATCTCATATTCGATGGAGTTATTGATGCTTCTTGGTAAGAGGATGGTGCATAGTTTCAGTGGTATCCTTTGTGAACTGATCATGTTTGTGGTCGATTTTAAATGAGATTTCATGGTTCTAGAAATAGATCTATTAAATGTGATCCTTGGTATATATTGGATGTTGCATTTTCTTGTTCACATTGATTGTTAACACTGTAAATTCTGTTTTGCGGTGCTCGATGGTAGCTATCTGGTTTTTTATGGTGAATGTGGTCCTCTTTTAGGTCATCCAGGATCACCACATACATAGTTTGGATATATTTTTTATCATATCTCATCACTCATACTGTGTGATAATGGTAGTGGACCTTAGGGTTGATTACATCCTATGGTAGCTGAGTTTCATGAAGTGTTTCTGGATGACTTCTCAGGTTTTCCTCTAAAGTGGGATGTGGAGTAAACCATAGACTTGGCATCGGGAACATAGTTGATATATCTTACCTCATACCATATCGCCCACTCTATGTCGAGTGAATTAAAATACAACTGGACGATTTGGAATCAAAAGGATTCATTCACCCAAGCCCAACACTTTGGGCCTCCCCAATCAAATTTTAATTGAAGGACGATGGATCTCTTCTTCTTTGTATTGATTACTGGAATCTGAATAAGATAAAGATCAAGAATAAATTCTTATATCCCTATATTTATGACCACATTGTCCAACTAATGGGGGAAGTTGGTTCTCCTGGATCGATTTATGTTTCTTGTATCACCAGGTTTGATTCAGATAGGTTGATGTTCTGAAAACAAACTTCCGAAGAAGGTATAACCACATTGATTATTTTTCCATGGATCTCAGATTAATGAATGCTTCAGCGGCTTTCATGGAACATATTATTTGTGTGTTCCATAATTATCTTGTCTTCTTTATTGAGGCATTCATGGATGACATATTTTTCTACTATGGGACAGAGTAAGAGCATGAGCAGCACCTAAGGATTATGTTGTGAAATCATTGAGATAACTACCTCTAAATTAATCACTCTAATTGTACCTTCTATATTAGGGAAGTAAGGTATCTAGGTAATGTTATCTCAAATAATTATCTTTTGGTGGACTCTAATAATATTGAGGTCTTGATGTATTGAGAGAAATTTAGTAATAATTTTTAAATTAGAAAATGTTTAGGCTTGAAGGGTTATTACATGCAGATTGTTTGTAATTTATCCCAGGTTATATCACTCATGACTTCACTTACCTTAAAATGGGTAGAGTTTGAATAGAACTCATAATTCCAGTAATCCTTTGAATATATTATTCATCGGTTGACCATAGACCATATTTTGACCATCCCCAAATCTAGAGAGGGATATGTGGTCTACTATAATGCTTTAGGTATGGGTATTGGGTGTGTGATGATGTAGGATGAGAGTGTGGTGGAATATGGTTCTTTAAAAGTTCTAAAACACAAAAATAAAGAACTAACCAACACATGATCTGTAATTAGTAGCAGTAATGAACATCATGAATGTGTTTCATCATTATCTCTTTACAGATATGTTTTTAGTATACTCATATCATAAGATTTTAGATTACATTTTCACTCAGATGGATCTGAATAAGAGGCAATGAGTATGGTTTGAGTACCTTCAAGGGACAAATTTTAATATCGTGTATACCATATGAAAGGGTAATTTCATAGATGTAGCCTTGGGTAGTAAGATGCTAGTGCAATATCTAAGGGAGTCTAGTGATGAGTGGACATTAATTGGTCTTTTCCCCCACTTGGATTTAGAGACCAAGGAGCACAATAGAGGTTCATTCTTGGATAGTTTTATATTTATACCCTCCCTACTGAAGTTGATACAATAGAATAATCTTATTTATGAGTAATTATAGTAGTATATGTAGTTCTTAAATGGTCTGGATGATCCCAGATTTTGGTGTTAGTCTTCATTTATAAATATTTTCTTTAAGGGGTGTGTGGTGGTGTCATTGCCACTATAGAAGGTGGTGATGTAGGATATCCACCCGTCTAAGTGTTTCATTCATACCAAGACCACCATGATGTTTTATGATGTTCGGTGTAAGATTTTGTTATCATTCATGAGGAAAGACATCATTGCTTTTGTACCTTGATCTAACACATCAACAAGTTAAAGGAGAGAACCTAAGGCCCCCCAATTTTATTTAGCCATTACTCAATCCTACATAGATGTGGGATGATATCGCCATGGATTGTATTATCATTTTACCACATGAACCCTAGGGAAGGAAAATGATTTAGGTGGTGATTGATGTTCTGAAAAAATCAGCCCAGTTCATTCTGATTAAGGACTTGGCCAAAGTGTATGAGTTAGATCGGATGTACATTTTGGATTTAGTGAGGCTTCATGGTTTTCCTTAAATTATTGTTTCAGATATGGCGTCCATTTTTACCTCTCAGATCTTTGAATTAATTTCTATATAAATGGGATCATAGGTTAACTTGAGTACAACAAACCATCTTCAAAGGAATGGTTAGACAGAGTGGAAAATTTGGTTTCTTGAAGAATTGATTTAGGTTTATGTTATGCTCGTGGGAAAAATATTAAGTGTTAGAAGAGTTATTATATAATAATCTCTACCAATAATAAATAAAAATGTCTCCCTTTTGGTTGATTTATGTTCTGCCATGTTGGTCCCCTTTGTGCTAGGCAAAGGTGTGTGAGACCTTATTATTAGGACCGAGCCTTGTGTAGGAGAAGTCAGATTGATTCTAGTTGATCTAGAAGCACTTGTTAACACTGTAGATACTCCAAAAGTCATATTCTAATCAATAGTATTATGTTTTACAATTCATAATTTTTGACCGGGTGTTTATGAATGTAGAACCATTGTTGGGTCACAGTCATCTTGGTATGCAAGGGAAACTAACTCCGAGGTATGTATGACCTTTTTAGGTTACTAAGAGAGTTGATAAGGTGGAAAACCAGATTGATTTCCCTTCTCAGTTAATGTAGATTCATGATGTTCTCTATTTCATACAATTAAATAAGTATAATCCAAACCCCTCTCATGTGATTAATTAGAATGATTTTGAACTAGAATCTGGCCTGTCTATGTTTTAGAGTCCTATATAAGTTGTGGATTACCAAGAGAATTTGATACTAGGAACATCCATACCATTGGTTCAAGTTCTTTTTTAGCATGATAATAATGAACATGATACATGGGAGTGGATGTTTTTGGTTAAATATTGGTACCCAATTTTTTCTCAGATTAGACATCGGTTTGAATTTTTGAGACAGAATTTTTCATAGTGGGGATAATTTTCACTTCTATGGTTTATTTTTGATATATTTTACCATTTAATTTATGTCTTGTATTGGTATCTTGGATATACTAGGATTTTTTGTTGAATAATGGAGTTTTCTTACCCAACAATACATGGTGCACAGTTGGCACATTGTTAGTAGAAACTATGCACCAACCCATAAGACACTATGATCCCTAAACAATGGCACTATCCAATCTACATGGCCTCTAACACAAGTGTGTGGATAACCTTTCACCCAATCTAGTGGTTCTATCTGAGGAGAACTGTCGAACACACATGAATTCATCCTCCCTTAAGAACTAGGAGCCCTCATTCCTCTTTTGATAGATGGGAATGCATAGTTGGCGCATGGTCTTGAAAACTATGTTTCCAAACTGGAAAGCCTGTCTAGATCATTATGAATGTGCAATTTATTTTTACCCCATTTAATTTATCCCCCAAAACACTATTTATCTCCCCATTTGAGCTTCAAAACCCTAGGCACCTCTCCACCTACCTCTTAGATCCCTTAGACCTCATTTATTTGGTGGATTTGGTGTGGAATCTTCAAGATCCCTTCAAGTAAGACTCTCCTCCTCTCATTTAATTATTATTCTTGTGTTCTTATTGATTCCTTCTTGGGTTTCCCTTATCCAGTGGGTTGGTTTACCTAATATGGGTTAAACTTTATCTCTTAGGGTTTAATCATAATGTTCATATTGTGCATTTTTCATTTTATGATCTCCTTGTGTTGTAGTTGTGATTTTCCACTATCTTCTGAAAGTATTCATGCTTATAGTATATTATCCTATGATTTTTAAATGTTATATGATTTGAGTACCCTTGATGTTATATATAAATGATTTCTGTGAATTTTATGGGTGGTGTGAAACATTTTTCAAATGGTTTTCCTATTCATAAGGATTAGAAAGGGGTTTGGACTATATGAAATGTTGGTTTTAATGTATGTATCTATTTTTTGATGTATGTGCTTATAAAAGAGGTGGTTTATGGGTTATTATAAAAATAATTAAGGGAAAATGGAACTATATGTGACTCTATGGGTAGAAAAATAGTAGTACGCTAGTCAGATTGGTGGGACTGAGGTTCGGTACTCTCTTACAGGATTAATGCTACAATAGTAACTAAACATTTGAGGATGATTAGAGATCACTAGACCTTGGGATGAATTCCCCAATTGTGGCGCCTATATGAGAATTATGTGATTTATGGTTTCTATACCTATTACCAAGGTAAGAGGTTCCTAGGTTCCCTCTAACATTAGTTCCTTATGGATATCTATGGTTCTCATATGATTCTATTATTAGCCTTTTCATATGGTGGAATTTATATTCATCCTTAATTTACCAAAATGTGTGTCCTTTAAAGAAATGTTTTCACTACTTTCCATTGAATAATTTCATATTGATTTTTCCTATTTTATTATGTAATAGAATGCCTTTGGGTGATATCCTGTGGGGTTTTAGATCACACCCTACATACACTATTGGGTGTTTATAGACCATGTCATTCTGGTTTTACTCTACCTATCCTTCGAGTGTGATTATCCTATGTCCATGATGTTTTCATGGGTTTCCACCCCATTCATCCCTTAAAAGGGGGATTTATCATATATAAAAATATTTGAAGGCCTTCAGGCCATTATATGGATGGATGTTGTATATAGACCTTGTTATATTTAACCCAGATAATGATAATGTGTTCTATGATGTGATGGTGGATCTGAGTGCTAGTGTCTCATTTCTTATGGGCATTAGTAGAGGTGGATTGAGGGAGTTTTCCCATTATTATATGGTGGTTTTTTGTATTATCGCGAGTTACTCTCCGTGTTTTGATTTTTTACATTTCTATTTAATTATTTAAATCGTTTAACTTATAATGTATGTATAACATTTCACTATGGTTATTGATCATGTGTTGATTTCATTTTTTTGGGTGTTTCTAGTTAGTTATGTGGGTGAAATAGTTTGCAAAGTGTAATGTTTTATTCCCATGAACTGGTTTCCAACTCATTGAAATCGGGAATACCCTTTTGGTTATTCCACGGTCTTGTTTCTATTGTGGGATAGATGGAAACCTAGACCGGTTCATGAAAAACTATATCGAATACAATAATTTTAATTTCTCAATGATTAAAATTATATTCTGAAGCTTAGCTTAACATTTGGAGCATACACAAAATTAAAATTCAAAAATACTATAGAAATTTTAATCAGTCTAAAATATGAGACTTTACAATCTACCACCTTTGAAATTAGCCTCCATGAAATGTATTTGGGAAGGAATAAATGTCACTCGGCCTACTTGGGTTGAGGAATTCATACTCAAATGGTCATGTTGAATTTTATATTCCCAATGCGCCTTTAAGATTATCTTCATGTGTATGGTATGTAAGATGTTAAAACTTGAGTCGACACTCATATCAAGATGATTATTGAGATGGATCTTAACTATTCTGATCTACCCTAAGTTGTGATAACATCATCATCCCTTTCACTAACAAGCTTATGGTGCTCCCCACCATGGGTTATAACTTGAATGGCCAATTCTGAGTCACAACACCTCCTACATCTGAATTTCTTATTTGAGATTTTCCTTAGCATTCTATTGAATACCCTACTATGATTTGTATCTTGATCAAAAGGTTGATTCCCATTTGAAAACATTTATCTCAATCACACTATATTTTACTTTAAGATTATTATCTTACCATTGCACTACGCTTACCTCATCCTGATGATGTGCCAAATGTGGTTATTAACTAACTTCTTCTAATGGACAAAAATGAAATAAAGTCACACCACAACCTACCAAATATATCTAAAAACACTCATATTTATCATTCAACACTCCCAAAACATTGTAATGATGATTCAATTCCAAGGTGTAGCAACACGGCCACTAAATCCCATAGTCAACCTTTGTTGAGGTCTCCATCGTAAACATTAATTTATGTTATCATTCCATAAAATGATTGTGGGTGTATACATGATCCATCTCCGATGAATCAACACAGTATAATTAACTCATTCGATCCTGAATTCATGTTATGTGTAACCATGGAATAAATCTCTGGTGTCCAAGGATCTCCTCAGATTTTTCCCATGTGCTAGTGTTTATAAGTGAGAAATCGCTAACAATCTGAAATTTCCATGTATCTAGAACACTGACTAAACCCAATTGTGGTATCCTACATAGCGATAAAGTCATGGAATCAGATGGTGTCTGTGAGTCCATCTAAGTCCTCCTTATATGGGAATCCATATATCAATTAGGATATCTTATGCCTATAATATTATCCATGACCTATAGACCAACTCTGAAAGATTCCATTTATTGATCCATCAAGGTGTTCAATTCTTCACGTAGGTCGGCGTATAACCAAAAATATCTTAGTGTAATGTGGATGATTTCAAGATGGGGGGAAAGTGTGTCACTAAGACAACAGTACACTATAGGGAAGATCAACAAAGAGAAATACATGAAAACTTGGGAATGTTTGGTGTATCATTTTGAAGACCTTTTAGAGGATGATCTAGGCACATAAGTAGCTTCTATTCCCTAGAAATTGTTTTGGGAGAATTATTACAACCGGATTAAACAATCCTTTAATAATTATATAGTTTATTTTAGTGTATGATTTTGTTAAATTATGCTGGTTATCACTTTTCCCTTGAATTGTTTTTATAATAAAATGTTAATTTTCATCTAGTCAATGATATAGTATCATTTCAAACAATATGATGTGTATGACATGGTTTTCAACCATCCATACACAACTATGAAAATAAAAGTATAATTGAAAAAAATTTGGATGATCACCTTCAATAGTTCCGAACATTTGTTGCAAACACAAAATCATTCACTATCTAAAATTACCACAATATAAAGTAAATTCATCATTATTTCAAAACTCCCTACCATATTCCAACATCAACTTATAGTTTCATCAATGGTTATGTACACTACCATCCCTTTTATCATCATATTTCCTTTCATGCACCAAAATGCATTAAAATCACTACATTACTTGGTCTATCGTACACCCAGAGTCTGAATATAGGGTACAAGCTTCATCTCAACCCATAAATGGGTTTTATCTTTAGAATCATCTAAATAACTAGATATCACTAAGAACTAGTCTTAAGGTATTTCAAAGGAAAACATGACAACTTCCAAATATAATTTTATTGTTTTTCACCCTCTACATGGAAGAAAAATGATAAAACACATTCAAAATGTCCATCCCCACTTTAGAAGTTTCCAAGTAATCATTTAAAGAGAATGGAAACTCATCCCACAACACAATCTCTATCAACCATGAATCCTAAGCCACAGAAATGGGCGACATGATTTTACCAATCACCAATTAAAAAGGTAAGAAAATAAACGAATTAAAAGAATGAAATTTTATATTTACACTAGAATTATGTGGGATTATCTCCCAAGAATATCTCATATACACCATCATCATCATTTTATATATAAGACAAACTATCTCCGATCAGTAATGTTATCTCACCCAATCCTTTTTACAATGCTATCCCAAAAACTGGGATAACCTAATTCCCTCTGACACCCTGGTCACTCTTCCTCGATGATGAATTATGACCAAAGCATCATAGATTAAGTAATAAATTATTTTTTCACTTAAGTCACACAGTTCACTGCACCACTTTAACGACTTGGTTCTTACTATGTGTATCAACCCGTGCAACCCAAAAAAATCACCAACACAGTAGAATGTCCTTTGATATTATCCATAGACATATCATCCATATGAATCCAAATAATATATTTCCCATTTAAACTATTTCAGTCCAGTGTCATATTACCCCATATGACTATTAGCATTACTCATTACTTATCAAGTCATCTGTCACTGGAAAGTATAATAAGGATCATGTGACCTAGTAAGTAGAAAATCATGCCCTTGGAATGTCTAACCCATTGAAAATGAGGACTAAATTAAACTCCCAACCTTGGAAAGTATCAATTTACCACACAATCGACCATTCCACCCAAGTTTTATTTTAGAATCTAAGAATCTTAATAAGGATAATAGTGCCCAAATGAAACCTAACATCTAAAAATACATCACAAAATTTAGAAATTATTTAATTTATGAGGGATCAAAAAAAACCAAGATATTCATTCATTTATAATAAAAGGAATCAATCTTGAAACTAGAGTCACATTTCCAAATATCACATGGCCCCAAAACTTATCATATAACTTTAGATGATATAAAAATTCTACATGCAATGCTCAAAATACCATCCAAGGAAAAACATGGGGAAATATTTAAAATACCCTTATATGAAGTTCAAGATATGAACACCGTTATGGTTTCATTTAATCTATTATGATAAACTACATTTGAGGAAATCATGCACCATTCATATGTAAAAAATGATTTGTACTTTATTTACATAATTCCCCAAGGCTTACTGGCATGTCATTTTAGACTTCTATTCAAGAATTAATTTTTAGATGATATCCTAATATAATTATCTAGTTTTCTTATAAATCATTTTTAAAAAATTTATTTATCCATAAGGATCTTGAAATTGGGCTCAATTAATGAAAATGACAACTCCAAGCTATAGAGAAAGACAACCTATATTTTACAATTTTAATTTTTACTAATTATATACACATATAATAAATCTCAAAAGTAAAATACAAGGTATTTATAATTTCAAGGGAATTGGTTAAGAAAGGTTCTACCATACATTTACAAATAACTTGTATAAGTGGCTATTGATATTTTAAATAACCATCACAAATAGAATAAGTATACTAACAAGGGTTAATAATTAAGGAATATTAAAGATAAAGAAAAATTATGAGGGTCTCATCATTCCATACTGGGTACATTTAAATGAAACACAATATCATTTGATTTATTAATGATTAAGTACACCCTTATTGTGTTTATATGATAAAAATAAAGCACCATGGCTGACCTACATGGGTTGAGACATGTCTATCTCACAACTATAATGGGCCAAGATCGACATACTTGGTTCAAATCATCCATATAACCCGTAAGTCACTACATCACTTACAAGTTAGAGTTTAACAAATTTCATATTTATTTAATTATCCACTTAGATGAATCATCACTCCCAAATTATAAAGTTTCATGTTAATAAAATCTAAAATTATAATTAATGTAATGGAAACCCATCATTTATAATGGTTCAATTATACGGATCGCCACTCCAAATTTATAAATATCCCATACAGATTACAAATTTAATAAATTGACACCCATATAATTTTAATTATTCATGTTTCAGTCTATGAGACCAATGATCGAGGATACAATCATGTCTTAATCATCTAGTAAAATAGTATTCCCCCACTAGGCTACAAAGGAAAAAACATTTTAGGCTGATAAATAAATTTTATTTAACCAACATCTTACCATAAGTATCTTAATTCATGGTATGTCTGAATATTAATTACATGTAAAAATGGAAATTTATCACACAACATGGTATAAAAGAAAGAAATCTAAATAATCACCAAAACATGATGTTATCCCAACTAGGTTAAATAACCTTGGGGTGAATCATTTTATAATATATTAAATAAAAACCCCCTTTATATATTATTTTTGTGTTAAAAGGGAACTCTTATTTCCCTTTCCTATATAAATTTATTGAAAAAATGAAAGCATACATGAAACACAATAATTTTACTTGGTTCACCCTCAATGGGATAAGTCTAATAATCATACAATGATAATGTTCTGATATACAAAAACTAATAAAGATAACTTCCAGAATAAGGTTATGCTAGATCACTTCTATGCTCAGAAACACCACCTTTACAATGTTTCTATCCTATTAACATCCCCTCCTAGTTTATAACTAATCACAATTTGAAAACTCGCTACTCTCTCAACTATCTTTTTCTCACTGATCATTCATAAATATATTCTTTTGATCACATGTATCAATATGTTTTACACCAAATTTGTCACATAATTAAGTTCCACATTAATCCACCTGATGAATACCACATTACCACAAATTTAATGGTCAATTCATTATGGTTCACATAAATTTTATCTTTCGTGAAACCTTTTCATGTCTTGCACAAAACTCTAATATCTTATGAACAAAATTTGTGCCTTTTTAGGAAACACACAAAATTTAAGTAACATTTGAATTGTCACATAACATCCTATTGCATTCAAATTATAATCGTTTCACACAACTCCATTGGTCATGCAGACACAAGACCTTTTCTATATGCAACAAAAAAATGATTTTTTGTTTCAAGTAACTCTTTTTGCATGCAACAATTGTGATTTTCATGCAACTCTTACATGATTCATAGGCATGATTTTCTCTAAGGATTTATCTTAGCATGTAAGTGGGGTAGAAACCTATTTATAGACCTAGACAAACCAACATTCAAAATCCTTACACACCTACCTATGTGCACGCAACTTTTATGCAAGCGTGGAACTTCTTTATTTGACATCGTATTTGGCACGTAACTCTATTTCATGGGAGCGCACAAATATATCTCTTGTGTCGTGAAAACCCATATTTTTATTACTTTAAAACAAACATGAAATTTTCCATTTTCTATATTTTGATGTGTCGATCCTAAAACTTCAAATTCTTGTAATTTTTTGAACTACCTTTACCTTTTCATGAAACAACTCACATTTACTTGAAAATGCTTCTGTTTCCAAAAAAATCTTTTTCAAAACTCCAATTTTTAGACCTAAATTTTTTGGAAAACATTGGGAAATGGAACCAACTTGTATAAAAAAATTACCACATCCAAAACATCTATTCCTTTTTCTAGAAACATTACAATATACTCTATTAAAAAACTCTTTGTAACTCCACAACTAACCATGGAAACTTTCTTTTTCAACAAACACAATAAACTCAAAAACACTACAATGTTACAATGATGGATTTTTTCCTAACCCATGGTATACTGATAATCTTGATAAATAATCACATGAGAATGTTATACACTCATGTGACATATCGCAATATCATGAATTGTAAGAATGAAACCTATATGGCATGGAATATGCATGGAATGTGATTCTCTTGGTGTCAATAATGATGCATCTGATGATACTGCAATGCCTTATGGACAATGGTAAAATTCCATAATCTCATAAATCAGTCAGTGGTAGATCATAGATCAATCACTTAAGGTGAAATAACAGTTATATTTAATAACCAAAACATGAATAAGAACCTCTTCCATGGCTACTTGGTCTTTTCTTCATGTGAGGGTTGATTAGTCATAAACGCAACTATTCTAGAGGAACTAATGACTTCATAATAACCTATCTACCATCCCAAAATAGTATAATAGAGGAAAAATACCCACACTGATACCACATTATGACATCCTATCTTGGGAGACACTAAAACAGTGTCTCGGTCCAGTTAGACGCATGGCCTCAAGTTCCCATCTGTGTATTTTAGAGGTTGCTTCACTACGGGAAAAATAGCTTTTTGCGATGGGGGGTTCGTCCCGTTGAAAATAATTTGTTATTTACGATGGGATTTGGGGTCCCGTCACAAAAAGTAAGGCATAGTCTAGACACCAAACCGCGGGAAGGTTATTTGCAATGGGGGGATTCCCCCATCCCAAATAGTGCATCAGTTGTAGGGTATTTGTGATAGGACCCATCACAAATATCGGTGGTGGTAAATAGGTTTTCGCACTGGGATGTTGTCCCATCACAAAATGTGTGTCGGTAGGCACCTATTTGCGATGAGTCCCGTCACAAATACCCTTTTAACCGCTGAAAATAATTAATCTAGACGATGGTATTTGCGACGGGATACCCGTTACAAATCATACCATCAGAACTAATCTAACCTATATATACCCCCCCATCTGTTTTTCCTACTCTTCCCCTTAATTCTCACTTCCTCTCTCTCTCTAAATTCTATTTTTAGAGTTAAAGATTCTCTGAGTTCATTTTTTTACGAAGAAGTGGTGAAGTCGTCTACATCAAAAGGATATCAAGTTTAAAGGTATTTATATTTTATTTAATTTAGTATTTATTTCATTTTTATTTTTATTTTAATTAGTGTTCATTAGTTATAATTAAATTAGATTTAAATTATTTTGTTATCAATATTTATTTGTAATAATAAATTGAAATTATTAGTACTAATTCTTAATAATTAGTAATAATTAATAAATATTAACGATAATTAGTATTGTATATAAATAATTAGCGGTAATTAGTAATTAGTATCGTTAATTTGTAGTTATTAATATTAATTAATGCTAATTAGTAATAACTAGGGGTAATTAGTAATAATTAGGGGTAATGAGGAATAGTTAGGGGTAATAAATAATAATTAGGGCTAATTAGTAAAAATTAGTGGTAAATAGTAATAATTAGTAATAATTAGTAATAAATAGTAATAATTAGTAATAAATACTATTAAATAGTAATAATTAGTAATAAATAGTAATTAATACGAATAAATTAGAATAATTAGTAATAAATAAGAATAAATAGAAATAAATAGTAATAAATAGGAATGAATAGCAATAAATAGGAATGAATAGAAATAAATAGGAATATCTAGAAATAAATAGGAATAAATAAGAATAAATAGGAATAAATAGTAATAAACAGTAATAAATAGTAATAATTAGTAATAAATAGTAATAAATAGTAATAAATAGAAATAAAATGTAATAAATAGGAATAAATCGAAATAAATAGGAATAAATAGGAATACTTTGTAATAAGTAGTAATAAATAAAAATAAATAGGAATAAATAGGAATAAAAAGGAATAATTTGTAATAATTAGTAATAAATAGGAATAAATAGGAATAATTAGGAATAAATAGAAATAATAAAGAATAATTAGTAATAATTAGGAATAAATAGGAATAAATAAGAATAATTAGTAATAAAGAAGAATAATTAGTTATAAATAGAAATAATTAGTAATAAATTGGAATGATCAGTAATAAATAGAAATAAATAAGAATAAAAATGAATAAATAGTAATAAATAGGAATAATTTTTAATAAATAGGAGTAGTTAGTGATAAAAAGTAATAATTAGTATTGAATAGGAATAATTAGTAAAAATTGGGAATAATTAGTAATAATTAGGAATAATTAGTAATAACTATGAATAATTAGTAATAATTTGGAATAATTAGTAACAATTGTGAATAATTAGTAATTATTAGTAATTATTAGAAATAATTAGTAATAATTAGGAACAATTAGAAATAATGAAGAATAATTAGGAACAATTAGGAATAATTAGGAACAATTAGAAATAAATAGGATCAATTCGGAATAATTATGAACAATTAGTAACAAATATGAACAATTGGTAATAAATAGGAACAATTAGTAATAAATATGAATAATTAGTAATAAATAGAAATAACTAGTAATAATTAGGTATAATTAGAAATAATTAGGAATAATTAAGTCCAATTAGTAATAATTAAGAACAATTAGTATTATTTTTTATTATTTTAATAATATTAATATTATTTTTTCATTAATCATAATTTTTTAGTATTATATTTTTTAATGTTTGTTTATTTTACTAATAATAATAATAATAATTGATGATTTTCTATCTTTTTTTGAGAATATTGAGAATTTTAATTTTTTTAATTTTTTATTATTTTAATAATATTAATAATATTTTTTCATTAATAATAATTTTATTAAATATTTTTTTCTTTATTTAGTATTTACGATGGGACCTGTTGCGATGGGGGCCCGTCGCAAATAGTTAAAATATATATTTTTAAAAAAAATTGCGATGGGCCCTAGGTCCAATCGAAAAAGGTTTATTTATATACAATGTATATAATCAGAGATTATTTTTTGACAGTGAAGTTCCCCGTCACAAATATAATTTTTTGTGATAGGCCCTTTGCAAAAAATAGTATTTGCGACGCAGTTTTCTGCAACGAGATATTTGGGATGGGACCCCATTGCTAATGCTTATTTGTGACGGGATCCCATCACAATTAGCATGTCACAAATACCACAAATTCCAGTAGTACTTACAAACAATGAGGGTCTAAAGATAGTAAGGTGGGAAGACTATACCCTCATGATTTGAGTAGGATATCATTATAGAATAAATAATAGATCAGAAATAGATATAGTATCAAGGTAGCTAAATGAAAAAAACTCATACAACCTAGAAAATGGAAAATTATAATACAACCATGCATTTTAATGGGATAAGATAATGTATACAAAAAAATTATACAACATGTAATACATTACAATAAAAATAAAATGAAAAAAATACCATAGTCTATATTCATAAGAATATGGAGATCTATCTCTTTTCTATGCTCTTAATATCCCATGTATAGAGTGAAAACCTAAAAAAATAAGTGGTGAGAAAGCTAAATATTGATCTTAATCCAGCAACCAAGTGGAGTGTTCGAGTACCCCAGAACAATGGTAGCTCAAACATGGTGTGAGATAAACTTATTATTCCATGACATATATGGTATATATCTATAAGGCCCCAGCCTTAAACCTTACTTAATCTTGAGTTATTACAAGATTTCACATTGAGGATCTTTTCGGGTTTAGAGTTTTAGAGAATTAGATCATAAAACTTTCATTACATTCCATATATAAACAAAGTGGTTACAGAAAGATAGTATTATTCATTCCCATCAATAGAAACACATTTAAAATAAAACATGGATTATTTCTTGACACATCCTTGACTCTATCATCTTATCATGTACCTTTCCCTTGACCTGTGAAAAACATTTCAAAAACTTGGGATGAGCATAAAAACTCAGTATGGGTTATAAAAAAACATGGAAAGGAAACATGAGTTCATATATACATAAGAATGAAATCATACTTTACCCATAAAACATAGGCACTTTAACATACCTCATAAAATCATGAATAAATCATAGAAATCATAAGAAATAAAGGTAACTTGAGACATTCATAACATTCTTACGTAGGGAGTAACCCTCTTGGTTATGTTTGGAATACCCATCACAGTATATTCCCTAAAATCTCTTCGGATAACCTTAACGTTTCACTCCTTCGCATTACCCAATGCATTGGAGAGCTATAACGGGCTCACCCGCCCTTAGTTTATCACGGAACCACCCGTCTTCATAATAATGCCCAAGAACCATAACATAATCATATCACATAAAACATGCATAAAGGAAACATAACATTTCCACATTTCAATAACGAGATATCAATACAACACATTGATATAATAAGAACATTATGAAAACCATTTTCAATACCAAAGTAAAACATGGTATTTCTTTTTCGTTTTAAAAAAATGTATGGCTTGTAGAGGAAGCCGAAACTCAAATAATTGTCACGACGGTGGAGAAGTCGTTGTCGCCACATACGTACGACAAAAACATTCCCTTTTGTCATTTAGTAAACGCTTCGTATAAAAAAAGATTCCTTTTGAATAAACGTAAAAGTCAAAGGGGTTTATACACCGTATAAAATAAAGTTGTGTATAAAATAAAATATGCCTCAATGAAAGGAGATTGAGACGAAGTCCCATACCTCGTATCCGACTTGACCCGACCGTTCTTTAATCTCCTGAATAATAAACATAAGTTAATCTCTACTTGCTTATGAATCTTTTTCAAGTTCATTATTCCTTTTATACCATGTTATGAACATCATGTAATCAGTTATGTTAATAATGTTTATATTGGCGGTATTTGGTTCTTAAGTCAAAAATAGACTTCTTACACTTACATGTTGTTAATTTGGTAAAAGATTCATTATATCCAGAATGATATTAATGCTTTGGATAACATATATATCATATATATTCATCATATACATGTATTTATAATATTACATCACATTTAGAGGTAAGAAATGAAATGCACCGTTCATGGAGACGGTAAGCCGTACGTACGCATGAACGCTACTTCCATTTCTATTTCGTATTTTATGGAATGGAATCATAATGATATAAGAGTATATTATAATTACATTATAATAACATATATAATATCATTATCTTTATCCTTTACACATCCCACATATGGTATTAACGAATCAAATCACTTTCAGGGGGCGGTAGTCCGCACTTCCTAAAACGAAGATATCGTGTTTACCCATAATGGAACCCATAAAAGTATTCCCAAAATGAAAAAAAATAAGCTTAAGGAAAACATAAACATATTATATATCATATATAAAAATAGTGACATCATAATGGCCACCTTTGAAGGTGTTAAATGAGTATTGAACAATCATCGTTTCGGGAGGCATAATTTCGCCATCCACGGAAACCGTATGTTCTTTAACCATTTGATGTAGTTGTGTGAGAGTGTAGCTCAAATAAATATTATAACAACATCCTTGTATATTGAAGATACTTGTGTTGTTACAAAATAAGTAAATAATAAGAGTTTAGGGGGTTGGAGAAGCAAAATAAAACAAATGAACATGAGAGAATGAATTACCTTTAAAAGTGTAACTCCTTTTGATTTGAGCCTAAAGGCTTCCTTTGAAAGGATTCTGCCCAAAGGGAATCCTCTAGGATTAGGAGAGGGATGTGGAGAGAGTAAATGGGAAGGGGTTGGCCGAGCCAAAGGCTTGAGGGGTGTGTGAAATGAGGTAGAGGTGGGGGCCTTTTATAAGAGGAGAGGAGGGGAACTTTTGGAAAGTAAAGAAATATTACTTTATTTGAAAATGTGTTTCGGTTTTTAAGGGTCCCACATTGATATAATTCGTGGATAAGGTGATAAGGGTTCGAAATACACTCATCCAATTGGTTTTTTCCATGTGTAGTTCATAGATTTTACATTGTCTTTCCATTTTATTTAAATCGTCAAATAATGATGTCATCGGTGCATCATTAGTATGTCATAAATAATTTAATTTATTTAATGTCTAAAAATCATAAAAAAATACTATGATGTAGGGAATCTTTTTAGCTTTCCAATTACTATTTATAATAAAATATCTGATCTTTATAACCCCATGTAAAAGTTGTTTTCGTGAAACATATTATGTTTGTGTCATTTTTACTTTTACATTAAATAAAAAGTTATTTATGTCATTTCCCAACCAAAATGTGTCCATGGGTTCCCCAAGTTGACCCATGGCTTGTCTTGGTCGGCCATGACACAACCAATAAGGTTGGGACATGTGTCTAGGTCATTTCATATTATTAAAGCATTATTTATACCTTAAACTACACTAATTACCACTAATCGTGATTAAAAACTTAATAAGTTACTATTCACCAAAAAAATATTTTAATCTCATTGAACCACATTTTACTTCTTAATGACAACCATGTATGTCGGATTTTCAAAATTCAATACACATTAGTGGTAAACTTTCATTTAACTGAAAAATCAGTTTGCTTGATTACCACTTAGTGGTTTCACTATTCATCAAAAATTGAAGTTTTTCAGAAAATTACCAAAAATTCACCCTAAGCTATATTTGATATTCCGAATTCAAAAATGAAGTATATTTTACAAAATTCAAATCATATAAGTCACCTTAATTAATTTAATAATTAATTCCCGCTGCCAGAGCAAATAGCGTGTTTTTACAAAATAATAAGTATCAAAAGATTGACACCAGTTTAAGTCTAATTTCAAAGTGAAATTGATTCCAATGACAACCATTGGATAAAATGGTAAAAATATATTCTAATTTCACTTCAAAAACAATTCAAAACATAATCAAATCATATAAATAAATTTGATTAAAAAGAAGTTTTGATGTAAAATGGAGTATTTTTCACTATTCATTAAAAAATGAACATTGTCAGAAAAATACCAAAAATTCACACAAGGTAAATTTTGATGTCCCAATCATAAAGAATAAGTTTATTTTGACAAAAATAGTTTATAAAATTGTCAAAATATAGATTCAAAAATGGTTTGCCATCAAAAGGCAGTAAAACAATCTTTTAAGAATATTAGTGTATTCCATGCATAAGATTGTATTTATTTTCATTTTAAGCCTCTATAACACTATCTTAATCATTAATAGACATAGATAAAAATATCTATTATTCATTACTTACTTGGGATGTTACATCCTTCCCCCCTTTAGAAAATTGCGTCCCCGCAATTTATTTACTTATCGAATAAATGGGGGTACTTATCCCTCATTGCATTTTCAGATTCCCATGTTGCCTCTTCAATCATGTGGTTTTTCCACAAAACCTTTACCTGGCGAATCACCTTATTCCGTAACACTTGCTCCCTGTGGTCAAGAATCTGGACCGGTTGTTCCTCATAAGATAGGTTCTCTTCCAGCTGAACTACCTCTGGACTCAAAACATGAGATGGATCTGGCATATACTTTCTCAACATCGAAACGTGAAAAAAATTGTGTACCTGAGATAAACTCGGAGGTAAAGCCACTCGGTATGCAACTGATCCAATTCTCTCCAGAATTTTGTATGGTCCAATAATCCTTGGACTCAGCTTTCCTTTCTTACCAAATCTCATCACACTTTTCCAAGGAGAAACCTTGAGAAAAACATGATCACCTATCTCGAAAGATAGATCCTTCCTCCGGTTATCCGCATAACTCTTTAGCCTGCTCTGAGCTGTTCTCATGTGTTTCTGAATCAGCTGAACTTTTTCTGCCATCTCTTCTACCAATTCTGGTCCCATCAACTTCCTTTCACCCACTTCATCCCAGAAAGCTGGAGTTCGACACCGCTTCCCATATAATGCCTGAAATGGTGCCATCTGTATACTGGAATGAAAACTGTTATTATATGAAAACTCAACCAAAGAAAGATGTTGGTCCCAACTTCCCTGATAATCCATCGAACAAGCTCGTAGCATATCCTCCAATGTCTGAATTGTTTGTTATGAATGCCCATCTGATTGACGATGAAAAGCTGTACTAAAATTTAATTCAGTACCCAACGACTTCTGAAGGACTTTCCAAAAGTTAGAAGTAAACCTGGGATCATGATCCGATACAATGGAGAGAGGAACTCCATGTAACCTGACTATCTCTTTAAGATACAAATGGGAAAGTTGATCAAGAGAGAAAGTATCTCGTATAGCAAGGAAATGAGCAGATTTGGTCAAGCGATCAACAATAACCCAGATTGCATTATTACCTCGAGATGTCTTCGGTAATCCAACAACAAAGTCCATGGATATATTCTCCCATTTCCACTCTGGAACTGGTAAAGGCTGAATCATCCCTTTCGGTAACTGCCGCTCTGCTTTAACCTGCTGACAAGTCAAACACTTCACAGTAAAGTCAGCAATATCTCTTTTCATTCCATCCCACCAGTAGTACTCCCGCAGATCTCTATACATCTTAGTACTGCCCGGATGAACTGAAAACGGAGAACTATGAGCTTCACATAACAACTCTCTCTTCAACTGTGAATCACAAGGCACAAACAATCTCTTCCCAAATCTCAAAACACAATCATTATCGATGTTGAATTCAGGCATCTTACCTTTCTGAACCAGGTCTACCCTTTTCTGCAACTCACTGTCTTGCTTCTGTGCTTTCTTGATTCTATCTGATAGAGAATATCTCCCTGATACCTGAAACAAAACAGCAGGACTTCCTGCACCAACAACTTCTATGCCAAAGTTCATAAAATCCTTAACCAAAGGATCATGTTCCAAACGCAACATTGTTAACGAATCATTACTTTTTCGACTCAATGCATCAGCCACTTTATTTGCTTTTCCCGGATGGTAATGAATTGTACAATCATAATCCTTGATTAATTCCAGCCATCTCCTTTGTCTCATGTTTAACTCTTTCTGAGTGAATATATACTTTAAACTTTTGTGATCGGTATATATTTCACACTTTACTCCATACAAATGATGCCTCCAAATTTTTAAAGAAAAAACAACAGCAGCTAGTTCGAAATCATGTGTAGGGTAATTTACCTCATGAGTTTTCAACTGTCGTGAAGCATAAGCAATTACCTAATCATTATGCATTAGGACGCAACCAAGTCCTTTCAATGAAGCATCACTGTATATAACAAACTCACCATTCCTGGAAGGTAGTGCCAAAACTAGAGCATTCACCAATCTTCTTTTCAATTCCTGAAAACAATCATCACATTCTTTTGTCCAGATAAACTTAACACCCTTCCGAGTTAGCTTAGTCATTGGACTAGATAACCGTGAAAAATTTCAAACAATCCTTCGGTAATAGCCCGCCAAACCAAGGAAGCTACGAATATCAGTTATATTTGTGGGTCTTGGCCATTCTTCCACAACTTTTGTTTTTGCAGGATCAATAGTTATTCCATCTTTAGAAACAATGTGACCAAGGAAAGAAATTTGTTGCAACCTAAACTCACACTTGCTGAATTTCCCATACAGTTTATTTTCTTTTAAGGTTTTCAAGATAACCCTTAAATGTTTTTCATGCTCCTCTTTACTTTTAGAAAACACCAAAATATCATCAATGAAAACCCCCACAAACATATCCAAGAACTCATGGGAAATTCTATTTATTAAGTCCATGAATACATCAGGTGCATTGGTTAGCCCAAAAGGCATTACTACAAATTCATAATGGCCATATCTCATACGGAATGCGGTCTTCAGAATATCTGTCTCCTTTACCTTCAGCTGATGGTACCCTGATCTCAAGTCAATCTTTGAAAAAAACTGAGCTCCCTGGAGCTGATCAAACAAATCATCGATATGAGGCAAAGGATATTTGTTCTTAATAGTGATATTATTCAAGGCTCTATAATCAATAAAAAGTCTCATAGAACCATCTTTCTTTTTAACAAATAAAACAGGAGCACCCCATGGTGATGTTCTAGGTCTAATAAAACCTTTCTCTAATAAATCTTGCAATTGCTCCTTCAACTCTAAAAGTTCAATTTGTGCCATTCGATAAGGGGGTTTTGAAATTGGATTATCATCAGGAACTAAGTCAACAGTAAACTCAACATCCAGATCTGGTATTATTCCAGGAAACTCATCAGGAAAAACATCAGGATACTCATTTACCACTGGCACATCATTAATCTGAACAGTTCCTTTATTTTCAACGACGTGTGTAAGGTAACAGTCATTTCCATCTTTTGAAAGTTTCTCACCCTCTTGATATGTTATCAAAAGTAAGGGTTCATTCTTGTAAACAAACTGAAAGTATCTCTAAAAAGAAACTTCTTTAGCTCTACAGTCAATCTTAGCATGGTAAATAGAGAGCCAATCCATACCCAGGATAACATCAAACTCTACTAGAGGTAGAACAATAAGGTTTTCAAGTAGGTTCTTTCCACAGATAAGGATAGGAAGATTCTTATAAATTCTTTTTGCCTCGACATTTCCCCCAGGTGTTTTTACCAAAAGTTCAGGAGTCATTTCTTGATATGGTATTCCCATTTTACTAGAAAAGGTTTCAGAGATGAAAGAATGTGTAGACCCCGAATCAAACAACACACTGGCATAATCTGAAAAAACAAACAAAGTACCTGATACCACTTCATTTGATGGCCCGACATCTTCTGAAGTAGTTGCAAAGGATTTCACCACCCCTTTCTGCTTGTAGTCTAACTGCTTCCCATCACTCAAGCTCCTTGTCGGACACTCGTTTGCATAGTGACCCATCTCATTGCACTTATAACATTTCACTAACTGTAAATCAAATTTTTTCTTACCTTCACCTTGATCCTTTTCAGTGCAATCACGAGCCTTATGTCCCATCTTACCACATCGGTAGCACTTCCCAGAATCAGAAGACATTCCCCAGCATGCCTTTTGCCACATTTATCACAAACTGGAAACTTAGTTCTCTTACCATCATACTTTTTTGAAGAATTCTTACCTTTCTCCTGCCACCTCGGTCCCTTCTTCTGCTGGTTGTTATAGAAAACTTGGTCATCGGCAAACTCCATTTCCACCTTCTCATCACATCGAAAAAGCTTTTCATAACTTTTAAACTCACGATAAGCTAATGCCCTTCGATATTTTGGCTTTAATCCTGAGTAAAAACGATTGATTTACTATCAAGGTCCTGGATAAAATTTGGAGCATACCTTTCCAATCGAGTGAACCTTTCTTCATAGGCAGCCACTGAGTCTTCCTCTTGCCTCAATTCCAAGAATTGCTTTTCCATCCTAAGTCGAACAGCCTTAGGAAAATACTTCTCAAGAAACATACCTTTGAATTCATCCCAGTCAAGAGCATCAATCTCATCGGCGTCCCTGAGATTTTTAACCATAGACCACCACTGATCTGCTTCACCCTCCAAATGGTAAATAGAAAGACTAACCTTTTGATTGTCTGAACACCCCATGACATCAAAAATCATCTCAAGTGCTTTAATCCACCCTTCAGCTAGCACAAGGTCAGATGATCCTCTGAATAATGGTGGATGTTTCCTCATGAAATGTTCCACCACTGACATGTTCCTCTGCGGTTGGTCTGGCTGATCTCATGTATGGATACCACCACCATTTATCGCTTGAGTCAACTGCGCCATTACTGCATCAAACTGTTCAGTTCCAATTCCGACCATTTCTGGATGCTGATTCGGAAGGTTATTTCCTTCTGTATGCCTTCCTAGCACTGCTTCCCTGTTTCCTCTACGGAAAACCATTCTGAACAAACATGTCTTAGATGAAGCAACATGGTAATCTTTAAATGCTATATCATTTCGAAAAAAAAAATATTTTTGGATAATCATTTAATAGAATTATAACTCCTAAAGTTATCTAAACCGACCTTTGATACCAACTATAAGGCGCCAGCCTTACACCTTACTTAATCTTGAGTTATTACCAGATTTCACATTGAGGATTTTTCGGGTTTAGAGTTTTAGAGAATTAGATCATAAAACTTGCATTACATTCCACATATAAACAAAGTGGTTACAGAAAGATAGTATTCTTCATTCCCATCAATGGAAACACATTTTAAATAAAACATGGATTATTTCTTGACACATCCTTGACTCTATCATCTTATCATGTACCTTTCCCTTGACCTGTGAAAAACATTTCAAAAACTTGGGATGAGCATAAAAACTCAGTATGGGTTATAAAAAAACATGGAAAGGAAACATGAGTTCATATATACATAATAATGAAATCATACTTTACCCATAAAACATAGGCACTTTAACATACCTCATAAAATCATGAATAAATCATAGAAATCATAAGAAATAAAGGTAACTTGAGTCATTCATAACATTCTTACGTAGGGAGTAACCCTCTTGGTTATGTTTGGAATACCCATCATAGTATATTCCCTAAAATCTCTTCGGAGAAACCATAACGTTTCACTCCTTCGCGTTACCCAATGCATTGGAGAGATATAACGGGCTCACCCTCCCTTAGATTATCACGGAACCACCCGTCTTCATAATAATGCCCAAGAACCATAACATAATCATATCACATAAAACATGCATAAAGGAAACATAACATTTCCACATTTCAATCACGAGATATCAATACAACACATTGATATAATAAGAACATTATGAAAACCATTTTCAATACCAATGTAAAACATGGTATTTCTTTTTCATTTTTTTAAAAAAAAGGTATGGCTTGTAGAGGAAGCCGAAACTCAAATAACGGTCACGACGGCGGAGAAGTAGTTGTCGCCGCATACGTACGACAAAAACATTCCCTTTTGTCATTTAGTAAACACTTCGTATAGAAAAAGATTCCTTTTGAATAAACGTAAAAGTCAATGGGGTTTATACAACGTATAAAAGAAAGTTTTGTATAAAATAAAATATGCCTCAATGAAAGGAGATTGAGATGAAGTCCCATACCTCGTATCCGACTTGACCCGACCGTTCTTTAATCTCCTGAATAATAAACTTGAGTTAATCTCTACTTGATTATGAATCTTTTTGAAGTTCATTATTCCTTTTATACCATTTTATGAACATCATGTAATCAGTTAAGTTAATAATGTTCATTTTGTCAGTATTTGGTTCTTAAGTCAAAAATAGACTTCTTACACTTACATGTTGTTAATTCGGTCAAAGGTTCATTATATCCAGAATGATATTAATGCTTTGGATAAAATATATATCATATATATTCATCATATACAAGTATTTATAATATTACATCACATTTAGAGGTAAGAAATGAAATGCACCGTTCATGGAGATGGTAAGCCGTACGTACACATGAACGCTACTTCCATTTCTATTTCGTATTTTCTGGAATGGAATCATAATGATATAAGAGTATATTATAATTACATTATAATAACATATATAATATCATTATCTTTATCCTTTACACATCCCACATATGGTATTAACGAATCAAATCACTTTCAGGGGGCGATAGTCCGCACTTCCTAAAATGAAGATATCGTGTTTACCCATAATGGAAACCATAAAGGTATGCCCAAAATGAAAAAAAACAGAAGCTTAAGGAAAACATAAACATATTATATATCATATATAAAAATAGTGACATCATAATGGCCACCTTTGAAGGTGTTAAATGAGTATTGAACAATCATCGTTTCGGGAGGCAGAATTTCGCCATCCACGGAAACCGTATGTTCTTTAACCATTTGATGTAGTTGTGTGAGAGTGTAGCTCAAATAAATATTATAACAACATCCTTGTATATTGAAGATAATGGTTTTGTTACAAAATAATTAAATAAAAAGAGTTTATGGGGTTTGAGAAGCAAAATAAAACAAATGAACATGAGAGAATGAATTACCTTTAAAAGTGTAACTCCTTTTGATTTGAGCCTAAAGGCTTCCTTTGAAAGGATTATGCCCAAAGGGAATTCTCTAGGATGAGGAGAGGGATTTGGAGAGAGTAAATGGGCAGGGGTTGGCCGAGCCAAAGGCTTGAGGAGTGTGTGATATGAGGTAGAGGTGGGGGCCTTTTATAAGAGGAGAGGAGGGGCACTTTTGGAATGTAAAGAAATATTACTTTATTTGAAAATGTGTTTCGGTTTTTAAAGGTCCCACATTGATATAATTCGTGGATAAGGTGTTAAGGGTTCTAAATCCACTCATCCAATTGGTTTTGGCCATGTGTAGTTCATAGAGTTTACATTGTCTTTCCATTTTATTTAAATCGTCAAATAATGATGTCATCGCTGCATCATTATTATGTCATAAATAATTTAATTTATTTAATGTATAAAAATCATAAAAAAACTACTATGATGTATGAAATCTTTTTATATTTCCAATGACTATTTATAATCAAATATCTTATCTTTATAACCCCATGTAAAAATTGTTTTCGTGAAACATATTATGTTTGTGTCATTTTTACTTTTACATTAAATAAAAAGTTATTTATGTCATTTCCCAACCGAAATGTCTCCATGGGGTCCCCAAGTTGACCCATGGCTTGTCTTGGTCGGCCATGACACAACCAATAAGGTTGGGACATGTTTCTAGGTCATTTCATATTTTTAAAGCATTATTTATACCTTAAACTACACTAATTACCACTAATCGTGATTAAAAACTTAATAAGTTACTATTCACCAAAAAATTATTTTAATCTCATTGAACCACATTTTACTTCTTAATGAAAACCATGTATGTCGGATTTTCAAAATTCTATACACATTATTGGTAAACTTTCATTTAACTGAAAAATCAGTTTGCCTGATTACCACTTAGTGGTTTCACTATTCATCAAAAATTGAAGTTTTTCAGAAAATTACCAAAAATTCACCCTAAGATATATTTGATATTACGAATTAAAAAATGAAGTTTATTTTACAAAATTCAAATAATATAAGTCACATTAATTAATTTAATAATTAATTCCCGCTGCCAGAGCAAATAGCGTGTTTTTACAAAACAATAAGTATCAAAAGATTGACACCAGTTTAAGTCTAATTTCAAAGTGAAATTGATTCCAATGACCACCATTGGATAAAATGGTAAAAATATATTCTAATTTCACTTCAAAACCAATTCAAAACATAATCTATTCATATAAATAAATTATATTAAAAAGCAGTTTTGATGTAAAATGCAGTATTTTTCACTATTTATTAAAAAATGAAAATTGTCAGAAAAATACCAAAAATTCACACAAGGTAAATTTTGATGTCCCAATCATAAAGAATAAGTTTATTTTGACAAACATAGTTTATAAAATTGTCAAAATATAGATTCAAAAATGGTTTTCCATCAAAAGGCAATAAAACAATCTTTTAAGAATATTAGTGTATTCCATGCATAAGATTGTATTTATTTTCATTTTAAGCCTCTATAACACTATCTTAATCATTAATAGAAATAGATAAAAATATATATTATTCATTACTTACATGGGATGTTACAATATCTATCTAGTATAAAAGTTTATAAAATAGCACTTTTGATGTATAGTAAATAAGAAAATAAAAAATAAATATGAACAAGTTAGACTCATGTTCTTTAAAGGATGCTTGATCGACCATACCTACTTCAGCCTATGTCGAGATACCTCGGAACATATGCACAGACAAACATAAATATAAATATAAATATATATATACACACACACATACACTTTTATATATACAAACTAGTTATTTAGTAACATATTTAATGATATATATAGATACTATGACCATCTTGGACCTGAGACGTAACCCAAGAATCCATGAAAATTCACTAAATTCTAATAGAGTGATAATGGATTATATTCTAAATATTTAGAAATCATGAGTTCCTCCAAGATCATGTATCATAAAAAATGGGGATTTAATTCATAAATATAAAAATCTAATCATGATTTCGTGCTTGAAAATCATTATAAAATAGGGACACGATTCCCAAATATCATAATAAAATGGGGACTTCATTCTCGAATATCATAATTCAAGAGGGATACCATGATTGAGTATCCTAGTAGAATGGGGACCCCATTCCAATATATTACAATCAAATGGGGACTCCATTCTCAAATATCATAAATCAAATGGGGATGCCATGTCTGAATATCATAATCAATTAGTATTCCTTTCTTGAATATCATAAATCAATTGTGATTCCATACACAAATATCACAAGAAATAAATGAAATAAATAATTTTCCATTTTAATTAATGTTCCATATCATCATAAAATTATATTACTGGGGTAGTACTATTAATAAAAAAATTAATAAGGCCATGGGAAAGCCCATGTTATTATTCATTTCAAACAATTCCATTTAACATCACCTTTTAAATAAAAAGATAGTGCACATCGTTGGTGTTATTATTAGAAAATAGGGGAAATAATTTCATATATAATTTATTTACATTACACAACTCATTATCCTAAAGGTGACTAGTTTTACATAATTGAAATGGGTGATTAAAGTGAACTTAAACCATTATGGTTATAGGACTTTACATTCACATGCCAAAGGTGGTATAATTGTCTTGAGAAGGCATAAAAATTTAGCCATATAAGCGACAAATCCCAAGGGGGTTATTAAAGTTGAGGTGAACAACATAAAAATGTTCAATTTATGGTGAAATGGATATCCAATTTAAAGTATTGTGATCTATATAATTAATTACACATTTTAAGGGTGATGTTTGGAAAACTAGGTGCATGCATAATGGAATATTTTATAAATAAATTAATCAAAAAGGAATGTGTAATATATAACCAATCTCAATATTATGATGGTCCACTCATCCAATATAAATATTTGACTCGGTCTGGTTTGAGTGAAATCAGAAGATTAGGCAAAAAACCTGAAAATTAGGTGAATTAGCTCAAATGAAGATAGAATATAAGATGGTGAGATAAATTAAAAATGGAACCAACAAGATTGGGACACTAATTGAGATTAATCAAATGAGAATGATGGAATTAAATTAAAAAACTATACGAAGAAGAATCATGAATTCCTAGAGGACAACTGAAGGAAGGATTCGAGTTTCTAGAGTATGAGGGTAACATAATGGAAATGTTGGAAGAAAATACCTTAATGTTTATAGGGGAAAAAGTTAAAGTCGCCCCATTATATAGTTAAATGGTTTATATACATCATTTGGAAAAATATTTACTCACCGTTTGGTTCCACAATCTATGTGTAACAATGGGTGTGGGATAGAGGCACATGTTTCCAAACCATGTGTATCTTGTGTTCACACCGTACATTTTAATACAGACCCCTTGGATGGTCATGGACCTCCTATCACATGGTTACACCAAACCATGGACTACCATCAAAACCTCTAGTTTATGCCACAAAATTTCTTCTATAAGGCTATATGGTTTAAACAATATGTGTGCCTCTAACTGGTTCTCCCTAAAAGATATTCCTCTGAGCTCGATGCTCCGAAAACAAATTCAAACACACAAGAAACAATGTTGGACTTATACCAGATCTAAAATGAAACTTCTATGTGTTAAAATTCTAGAAAATCCATTCTAAATCCTACTTTAATATTTCTCCCATCCACCAAATGAATATTTCAAAATAAAATTTAAATTTCTATTAGTCTAAAACAAAGGACATTACAGGGTTCTAAAATTTGGAATCTGATCCTAGGTTTCCTTTTGTTAATTCTAAATGATTTTGGGAAATGGTATCAAGGAGATAGGTTATGCAGAACTTAGGTAGTAGAGTTTCCATATTCTTAGCAATATTGGGTGTAAAAATCACTATGTTTCCGATGATGGGGTTATTATTTCCATTTAGAGGATTTTTGTTAGTACATTTATAATGAATAGGAATGTAGGCTCACATTTCACGTATATACCTACTTTTATTTCAAAGTATTTTTAAAATAGTTCTTTTATATGTGATATTTTTAGTGATATATATGTATTTTTTACCATTGTTATATAATTTTACTTGTATTATATAGTTTAACTTGTACATGATATTATGATTTATATACATGATTATGATTAACGTACAATTATGAAGGTCTAAGCTCAAGCCTATAGTTGAACTATGAGAGTTATCCCTTATTTGTGGGTACCTCTTAGGATAGAATTTCTGATATAAATACCATATTTCTTCCTTATAACTACTCAATTGTTTCCAAGAAGAATGTTTTTATACGATCTCTAAATGTTTTTTTAGAAATTTTAAACAATTTATCCTTGGAGGTTCCATAATTCTATTCTGTGTGATGATTCACCCAATTTACTATATAATATGCATAAGGATAAACCAAAGTTTCCTCAACCAATAGATCTAGTGGTTAAGAAAGTACCCCCCACCCACCCTTCCTAAAGTCTTACATATTGGGACTTCTTATTGTTAAGGGGAATAATGCATAATAGTTGACTATGACTGATACATTCACCTCCAATATCATATATAATTACATGAAACTTGTGTTTATTAAGATTTTGAGGGTTTTATTTACATCATTGAGGATATATCTAATCAATTAGATACTCCTAAGGATAAGTGGGAGAAGTTGGATTGGATTATTCTTTAGGGACCTGCTAGGATGTGGTTGAGTGTTATGGGCTTGGAAGGAAATCATGATACTGTTACATGTAAATCCTATAAAGAGTTTTTCTTAAAGGACTTCTTTCCAAATTTAATATATATGGAAAGAGAAAAATATTCTGTGTGATTAAGTCGTGGATGATTTCATTGTTTTCATACTCCACTCTCTTTATGATGTTACTATTCTTTTCAACTATTTTAGGATGGGAGTGTGGCACAAATAGATAGGATGGATGAATTATTCCTTTATAAAAATATTATATATCTATTTAGGGGATTTGACCTAACTACATAGGTCAGGTACTTATCAAATAATAAAATTTTCAGATGGTTTTAGAGGAGGATTATTTGAAAGATTTTTATTTATCCTACAGTTCACGGAATATTGGACTTCCCAGTTCTATAGCAAGTTCCAAAAAAAATAAAAAAATGGAAGGATGGGAAGGAACAATTTGGTGGCTAAAAAGTGGAGTAGGGTACGGTTTCTTTGTCCCCCTCTGTGGGAGGTTCACATCTTCCTTGATTCAACATTGGATAGAGTGGTCATTACAATAAATTTTTCCTAAGACCACAAATCATGTTTTGAGAATGTAGAAAGATGGGACATATTAAATTGTTTTATTATAGGGAGTTGCACACAAACTCTCAAATGGGTAATGGGAAGACATGGGAAATAACCCCAGAACCTGGCCAAGGTCATTAAAAGTAGACTCTAAATCCATATATTTTTCTACCCTAGGAAATTTGTGTACCTTTTGTTCAATAGCATAGTCTTGAGTTGAGCAGTTTTTATGTTGTGTGAGAGGTTCCACTCATTAGTAGATAAAGAGATTATATGGTTAGAGGTATGTTTTATATTACCTACATGATGTTTAAAACATTTTATAATATAATATTTTCCCATTATTTTAAATCTATTCTTGATTTTTGGGAAAATATTTATCGATTAATTTGTCTTCTGAGTTTTTCTCTCTTGACACGATGTTGGGAAAGAATATAGAACATATCCATTGAATTCCTCAGTGTCTAGTTGTAGTTATTGTATATGAAAAAATATGGTACTTCATGGTATTAAATATTACTAATTTAAATGTGTTATTTTTAATGGAAATTTTAACCAGTTATCAAGCTCATATCAACTAGTACAGAATATGAGTACATATCACCATGCTAAAAGGGGAGTCGTTTGTTTTCATAAATGATTGGGTTGATGGAGTAGGAAGGATGGGTCATGACCTGAAATATATTTTAATTATCATGTAATAGGTAGCATTATGAGATCCCATAGAAGAAAAAGAATTAGGTCCCACTATATTCCCTCCATTTGTCGGACATTATCAGGATGTCTTCATGGTGACATAATAAGTCTTCTTCAAGAAAGTGGAATTAAATTTGAGATTGAGCTTATACCTAAGGAGACATTGATATTGACTCATATTTTTTATATGGAACTAGATGATTTGAGAGTGTTTAAGTTTTATTTAGAGGATTTTATGGTTAATGGATTTATCAGAATGAGAACATATAAATGGGGTGCTAAAAATGTTTTTTCCAAAAAGGAAGATAGTAGATTGCAACTTTGAATAGACTACAATATGTTTAAATTTGTATGTAGAACAGTTACCATTTTCACATGATTTATAATCTATTAAATTAGTTATGGGGATCATTTTAGTTTTCCATGAATGTTCTTTGTTCAGTTTACCATCATCTGTGTTTCAAAGAGAAGGATATTTTCATTCCAACATTTAATAGAATATATGGATTGTATAATTATCTTGTCATTCAATTTTCATAGATAAATGTTATACTAGTGTTCATGGATCTCATGAATAGGATTTCCCCTCCTTACCTTTACTCATTCATTGGTTTTTCTGAATAAATAATGATATATTAAAGGTCTTCATATATCCATGCAAGGTGACTACATTTCAAGAACATCGTCTTTATACCAAAATATTGAAGTTTTACTTTTGGATTTTGGTGGTGAATTTCCATGGGTGTGTAATTTTTGAGGTTGGTATTTTGATGGACCTATAAAAAATAGAGTCTATAATGTCCTAGTTACAACCTATTAATGTGTTTGAGAATATAATTTTATATACTGTTTCACGTTATTATAAACATTTCATCCATGATATCTCAAGGTTGGTAGCACAAATGATATATGACATGATCAGTATGAAGGGGCCACTCTAAATCTGGATAGTGGAATGATGGTTTCTCTAGTTTTGATTATTCTATTGAGTTCGATTTGATATATATTTTACTATGATTCCAAAGGTATTGGGTTTGAAGTTGCGTTAACGAATAGAGACTAGGAAGTCACTAATGTTACATGTCAACTATGACCCCATGAGTGGAAATAACCAACACATGAATTAGTGTTCGTGGTGATGGTCAATGCTCTAATGTTTTAATAGCATTTTCTAATCAGTGAGACGTTTATAATTTTCATGGATCACAATGGTTTATGATATATCTTATCTTAGTAGTATCTCAATCTATGTTAGTGGTGTACTATTTACAAACATTTAACATTGAGATGGCCTATAATCTGGGGATTGGTATTGTATTTGTAGATGCTCTGAGTAGGAAAATGGTATAGATACAGGATACTGGATAGTATCTTTCATAAGTGGTGAATCATATAATGAGTTTAATGGTTGAGTGGAAAGTGGAATCATATGAGGATCATGGAGTTATGAAATGCTCGCCTTTAGTTTTCACATCTTATTTACTATAATGGGTGAATGAAATCTTGGATTTGTATACAAAGTGTATAGTTATGTAGGAACATTTGGTGAGGAGGGACCTAGTCCAAGGGTATTCCTTAGAAGGTAACGTTGTAATTTACATTCATGGGAGGTTAATATATCTAATTAAAATGAGGGAGGATCTGATAAGGGGATCTCAATATTTTAACTAGGCAGTGCATCTAGGGTCAATGAATATGTACCATGATATCTTATGTTAGTTTTGGTGGCCATTTATGAAGATATACATAAATGGTTTTATTTTATGATGTATTAACTTCCTGAGAGTAATAGTTGATAATAAATTTCATTTTGTTTTGGTTTAGTCACATCTAGTTCCTATGTGTAAGTGGTATGAGGTCATGAAGGACTTCATAATGGGATTACTTAGGAACCAAAGGAGTTTTGATGTTTTTTGGATAAAAATGGATTGACTGATGACATTATCTCATTTAATTATAATTCTAGAGACATTTTTAATGGATGAGTTAGGTAATATTAATTTACAAGATATTTGAAGCCTAAATTGAGATACATTTTGAATCATAATGGATTTGTACATATGTTTCACATCATTTCTTTAGTAGGTTTTACAAAAGGCTTTGGGTACCCAACTAATACTGAGTATAGCATATCATATGTATGTTGATTAAATGATGGAGAAGATAATTTCAATACTATAGGATATTTTGAGGAAAGGGATTCTAGAATTTGATTGATATTATAATAATAACATTTAATATGATTAGTTTTTATACAAAATTAGATTCCAGGATTCCGTTTATATTTAATCTTTTTAGGCCCTTTATGGTTGTACATGTATCTCACTACTATGTTATTATAAGGCTAGTGAAGTAGAAGATGGTAGTCGAGTTTAGTACATGATACATCTGAGAGGGTGTAGTTTATATGAAATAATATAATGATTTCATAGAGAATATTGTGATTGTATATTGATAAGAGGTAGTGACCCTTGGAGGATGATGGGGGGAGACCATTTTTTCTTGTGGGTTACACCTCAATTAGGGAATAAATAGTGGAGGAATAAAGGTAATATGGTTATGAGGATTGTTATTTCATTCATGATTATAGATAATTTAATGTTAATAACCTACCATTTGGATCTTCCTCCATGATATTAAGGTATGAATGATGTGTTCCATGTCTCTCATATTTAGAGGTACATGCCCTACACTTTTCATGTGGTTGACTATGAGGAGGTTAAGATAGATAATGATATATAATTTGTTGATAGATGTGTATGGATCTTATACTAGAGTGAGAAAGAAATATGAGAAATGATAATGACACTTTCAAGAGTCATATTACCGCATAGACCTATCCAGGAAGCGTCTTTGGAGTGATAATTAGATGTATGATCTCAATTTCATGTGTAGTTAGATAAATAACTATTGATACACTTATTTATGATGATAAGACCATATATTGAGATATTGTAATTGTCTAGAAATGTTCAAGTACTTTTTAACATACTTTAATTTATTATTTATTTTCTTGTGAGTTATATTTTTCATTGGCAATGTGTTATGTAGTTATGGTTGGATTATGTGTTTTTGGAGGATTTAAATTACATGGAATATTGGTACATGTTTAAGTTAAATCATGAAACTCTCCCTAAGAAATTGTGTGTCTTGTTTTTATTGGACTGTGGGACAAACACAGTTTTCACAAGATTAGAGATAATCATGTTAAATATCGTATAAAAACATGTTCTGGGGAAAATGTAAAAAATAATGGTTGGTTAACCTTTTAAAAAACTATAATATCCACCCATGTGGGTTCTTAGAGGTGGTAGAAACCCTCACATGGTTGGTGCACAGCTTTGGAAACCATGCTCAGAGTATTAATTAATCCAAAAATTAGATTTTAATTTTAAGACTTATATAAATCCACTGATTTATTCTTCTACTATTAGGGAACTCAAACCTAGGGACTCCAATGTTTTTTCTTTAGTGCTTACACTCCCTCCATACTCTAAATCAAATGGATCTAGACAATTGAATCATATGGATTCATGTTAAGAGTTTATTTCATCCTATATTATTCATGTATTTCAAAAATCACCACTTTGTCTCATAGGAATAATCATATATAAAATCAATGGTGTCTCGATTTATGTGTCATCTTTATACAAAAAATTACTATTTTCAATAGAATATATTATACACAACATGGTGGATTAAGTAACAATTAATTATTATTATTTAAATTAAACTGTTGTAACATAGCCATTAAATTTTTTAGAATGAATATGATTAAAATGATTTTGAAATATATATTATGGTATTAATCCAAAAAAACAATTTATTAAATCTTATTATATAAGCACTAAATTTTTTTGGATGGTAATTTTATTCATCCAAAATATGTTTTATTCCAAAATTGTTTTTTCTTTCTTTTTTTTGAGAACATGTTATAATTAATTCCGAGAATATATAGTAATGGTATTATAAAAAAATGATATAATTTTTTAAATCATCATGAAAAAATTATATTAGAATAAATTTTTGGGATTTTCTTAAAAATATTGATTTTCATGTGAATAGTGAATTATAATGATTTTCATTACATGCTGTATTTTTTCAAAAATTTTCAACGATCATTTTTATTTTAAAATTGAAAAAAATTAAATTATTTATATTAAATTATTAATAAACCAATTAATTTTATTATAATAAATTGTAGGTTTAATTTTATAAAAAATTATATATTTATAAAAAACTATTTTTCAATGCATTACATGTCTTTATCTTATATTTGTTTTTCCCATAAAAATAAATTAAATTTTTAAAAGTGTATTGCATTTTGGAATTATGAGTTCTAGATTTCTTCAATATTTCCCCTTTAATTTTTATCATTATGAATACAAACCATAGTACATAATTGTGACCACGGTAATAGTAAATCATGTAATTATGTTTATAAATAATATAATAAAAAAATGAACATTTTACTTTCTTTTATTACATTGGATGAGTTTTATTCATCCATTTACAACTAATATTTTAAAATATTGAATCATTTTTTAATATTTCTTTGATTCCAACCTTATATTATTTTATGAAAACATATGTCACAAGTGTCATTTATTTTGTTTTATTATCAATAAATTTTTTACATATGGATAAGCATGGGTTGTGTTTGGTTATTAAATTTTTAATTAAATTTTTAATTAGTTTTTTATTATTTCAATTTATTTATAATTTTTATTGAAGAAATAATTACCATAAATACTTATCCAATGTTGACACAATATTTATACAATTAATAAAAATAATTAAAATAAATTATTTTCAAAATGTGAAATGTAATATAATTTGAATAAATTGTTTTGTTTTATGAATTTTTATAATAATAAAATAAATTATGGATTATTTAAAGTATTATATATTAATTTTTGTTTTTTCATTATGTTTTAAAAGTCAAATTAAATAAATAATTCGAAAATTGACATTAATGATATTTTATAACAAATAATATTTTTTGAAATGACTCAAAATTGATGAAAAAAACTACCTTCATCCAAATGATTTTTATATTCTTGGATATATCATATATCTTCAATTTATTAGACAATTTCTATTTTATAGTATTTCTATTGAACCCTATTGGGTAAACACTCCATTATCATGATAAATGTTAAGAGGGTAAATGTGGGTTAAAACAAAAATGATAAGGTTAAAAACATAATATAAACCTATAGAAATTTAATTTTATGATGGTATTTCCACAAAATCGTACCTTATATTCGAATATCTATCCATTCTTAATCATTTTTATCGATAATGACCTTATTATATTTTAATGTTTTATGAAATTCCAAGAGTGCACATCCTCTCACTTATAAAAGGCAACCCATCCTTTCTCTTATTTACATTACATAGATAATTCTATAACAAATAACCAATAATAAATTGCCTTCTACATAACATTATACACATTATAGAGTATTTTCTCTTTGTAAAACAACAAACCTTGGAGCATTAATTAGATATCAAAACAAGTTCTTTCAAAAATGATGTAGTCACCTTATCTGATCACTTTATTTTTTTACTTCTTCTTTAACCTCCAATTAATATATGGTATTTATAATAAAATAATAAATTATTTTCATAAGTATACTTAAATTTAATTTTTTTTATGGAAACACCATTATTATCCCTCTTTTCCATCAAATGGGATGTTAAAGTATCATGTGTGCGTACGTATGGATTGTCATCTCCATATAGGGATACAATTCAGTATACATCAACATATTTTATGAATATGTATTATGATGGGTTTAAATTTTATACATTATATTTATAAAATAATTATTCTTCTATAGTGATAATATAATATATAATTTCTTACATTCAAATCCATTGTAAAATGCTAACATCGCTCATGCCTATATATATACAACCACATCTATGAAGTGATGTGATTAAATTTTTCTTCCAATTTACATAGATAATAATAATGAATTATTTAATTAATTTACATTATATATTTTATAATAATTATTATATAAATGTGATTTATTATTTACCTTTCATTCCATCCATTAGTCAAAAAAGTGAAAATAATTTTCACGTGTATGTTTGGACTACCGTCTTTTTGAATGATGTAATTCATGTTCATATATCTATATTTTATGGATAAATATAAATATAAATATAATGAATATATATTATATTTATATCATAATTATAAATATTGTAATTATGAAACCATGATCAAAGCATAAGGACTGGGACTCCCGAACCAAAACATGCTTGTAAGATGAATCAGTTATCAACCAAAACAGTGATTTTAATAATAAATTTTTAATTAATGGATGATATGATTACATAATCAATTAATAAATTGTATGATATATATTATTTTGGTTTTTAAATACATATTCAAAAAATCTATATAAATTTTACAAGAGGTTTCAATTCATATGAAGTAAGATGGGACTTGAGGTAAGATATTTTCGTCTCACTTTTATTTCTATGAGTCACGTGCCACATTCAACTCATGTTTCTTTTATGTGTTTTATATAATACCTATGATTGTATTTTATAATTATTCTCATGAATATTATAGGGAATTAAATATCCATTTAAGGTTCTATATTTCATGAGGTTATGATTCAAAAGTTACCAATGTGGTAAGGGATTGATGTTGTAACTATATTTTAATTAGGATTGTTTATGTTTGAATTTCCTTAGATAAATTTATATTATAATTATCAGATAATTCCATATAATTTCTGTCTCATATTTTTATTTGTTTAGAATACATGTTTTGATTTCAATTTTCCTCAATTTATGTAATCATGAGATAGAATTAATGTCTTTATGTAAAACGAACTGTGTTTTACTATTCAACTAGGAATCTTTATATCCAACATAAATATTTACTAAAAGTGGCTTCAAAAATGTTTTAATATTATAAAATGATCTTTTAAATTAATTTATATATATTATTTAAATTTTAAGAAATGATTTAAAATAAATCCTCACTTCATTCTCTAATAGATTTAATTTTTATTATTTTACAAAAGTATAAAAGGAATATTTGTAGTTAACTTATAAGCCATGAAAAATTTTCCAACAATCCTGAATACTCACTTATATTAAGATTTATTTTCACGTTTCAATGGTTCATTTCACAGAATATTTAGTGATAATATTTTAAATAAATAATTTCAAAATGGAATGGTTATTTTCTTCATGAATGTTTTTCATGATATTTTAATGGTATTTATATTCATAAAAAATAATAGAATTTTATGTTTATTATAACTTTATAGGGATATTATTCAATGATATCACCATTATTCTTTGTTTTTATGATTTATTATTATAATTAAAAGATGTTAATTAAACAATTTTGTTCCATGATTTATTCTGTGAAGAAATGTTAGATGTTTATAAAACCTATTTATTTTCCCTGGGTTGTTATATATTGAATGGTTTAGGATATTGTGAAACAAATATGTATTATTTTCGTAATTTTATGGGTGGGACTAAAATTAAATATTTTCTATTACATTGGATAATTTTTTTCTCATGAGATAAATATGGGAAACAATTCAATTTTCTTAGTCCACTATGGCAAATAAGTGGTTGTTCTTGATCCACTATTAAAAAAAGTCAATATTTATAATCTAGTATAAGAAACAAGTCAACTTTATTGATCCACTATGGAGACTTGTTCATGATCTTGATCTACTATATGAAATAAGTAATTTTGATTTCTCCACTCTGGGAAATAGGTGACGATTCCTGATCTATTACGATATGGGAAACATATATTGATGACTCGTTCACTATGATTCGATGGTATCTATAGTTAGACTTGACATATACAATTTTTATACACTTGTATTGGTTCCACATTTTAATTACTTGAATTTATGGTTTATGATCGATTTAGGATGATTTATCACACTTATCACTCATGTATTTTGAATATATAA
The DNA here is from genome assembly GCA_963277665.1 of Viscum album. Taxonomy (NCBI): domain Eukaryota; kingdom Viridiplantae; phylum Streptophyta; class Magnoliopsida; order Santalales; family Viscaceae; genus Viscum; species Viscum album. The sequence goes on from OY728135.1 coordinate 1,682,886,074, forward strand.
TATTTTATACCATGAATCATGTTTATGATACCTGATAGATTACGTATGAACATTGTATGTTATTTTTGTAATCTCATACCATTACATTTATGTTATGCTTTCATTTTATTATCGATTAAATTCTCACATTTCTACCCATGCATTCCATATAATCTCACCCATTCTTATGTTTCTATTCCCCATGTTATCAATAATGGTTCTAGTTGGGAGTATCTATGAAGATTACTATGTGGGAAGATATTTTTTAGGATATTCTGAAGATACTTCATGGAATATAAATCATTATGTATCAAGTATACAAAGAAACTAAACCTTTATAGTTATTAGGCATGTATTTTTTAAATGTAATGTATATTAATCTAAAAAGTTGTAATACATATTTATGAAATGTTTGGGTCTCTATAGTCGGTAACATAAGCCAGTTTAGTAAATATTTGAATATTTTAATTATTGTAAATTGTGGAAACCCTAGGGATAAGTCTATTTATAGGTAACGTACTAATGTTTTGTTAAGGAAAAGATTATATGGTTTTCCTAACAATACATATCTATCTGGATAATATAAGTTGACATGGTTTTTTTACAGATGAATTTTTGGAAAATGGCCTCAAAAATGGTTGGATCAGTATATCCTGACAATAATTATAGTTCACTATCTGTGTACCCATACTATGCACCTGGTTTGAAACTTTTAGGTGATATGCATGTGTTAAATCACATTTTCGTAAGGAACCATTATGTTGGATTTGAATAGATGATGATGATTAATGACATGGTAAAAACTAAATGTTTCATATATTGGAAAAAATGCTTCATGATATAGAAATTCTGTAAATCAATTTCCATGATTATGTGGTTTCATAGTATGATTATTTCTCCTCAATCTATTATTATTGGTTTTATTCAACAGATGGAACCATAAAGAACCATGTCAACCCTGAATGTGACAAACTATGGAATGATTTTCCTTATAGAAAACCAAATAAATGGGATCTGGAAGGAGAGAACTTATTATTATACCTAATTAGATATATCATTGTATGATTATCAATAACAAATTGGGTGAATTTCATGACATACCTAATAATAGAAAAATGATGTTTTATTAATACTATAGAGGTAATAATATTTAGTTTCAAACATGTTAAAAATGAGGGAAGGAGCACTCTAGGGAATATATCAAAGGAAAAATAATATGTTTTTTCTATGGAAATGAAGGGAATATGAAAAGTAATTTTTGAGAAAAAATTAATAGTTCAGTAGAAGAAAATAATATTCATCCCAATTTATAATTTATAGTACAATATCTTATGTGTGGAGAATATTTTTGTTATCTGAGTAAATTCCCAAATATAGCGGTTAAATCCAAGATCAAGGAATGCCTAATTATATGTCACTCGTTGATATGTAATTAATGAAGTGTTTATGTATTGGGGTTTTATAATTATGTTTTAGAAGTGTTATAATAGTGATATAATGGATATAAGAAAAATTAGAGGTGTAATAATTGATCCACAATATATTTTAATAAATATTTTGAAATATTTTCTTGAAAGGTTCAAAAAACCCAAATTTTTTTATTTTTTTAGTAATTTTATTTTCTCTAGTTTGGATAAGGAAATTATTTATGTTGATAAAGAAAATAGGATATTATTAGTTGCATGGAAATTGGTTATTCATTTAATAAAACATAGTTTAGTTCCTTAAAATAGTCTATAATTTCATTTGACGAATTTTTATTGTGTTAATTTTTGGAAGCATACATGTTTTAATGTGAGGATAACTTATGAGATATGTATGCTATCATGGGTTTATAATTCAAAGGTTTATTAAAAGTTAAAAAGTCATATATACACATTTTAATGTTTTATGTGGTGCTATTTTGTGGTTATTTGAAACATTTACTTTTAACAATACTCTATTTGTGTTTAAATAACCCTTTAGGCTAGTGTACAATTTGATGTTAACTAAATTTTTTAGTTTTATATATATAATATTCACTATTGAATAGTTATTAATTGACAAGGTGATATTTTCAAAGGTATTTATAGTCGATATATGTATATCCTTTTAGGTTAGTATATAAATTTGATTTATGATATTTTGGTGAATTTCACTACATTATAATGTTATATATTGATTTATCATAGTGAATAATGATATTTTAGGATATGCTTCACTAGTTTGTGGTATATATAACATTTATCTTTAATATGTGGTCTACCATGAAATATTATTTAGGAAGAATGTAATTAGACTTTGGGGATTTAAGCTAAAGGTAATGACATCATCTAAGAGATTATGAAGGTTATTTGGGATATATTTTTACTTATGAAATGTTCTAAGTGGAACCTCGGTTGTTATTTTAGAAATTTTGTAGTTAAATAAGAAGGCTTATGCACATTGTATATTATCATCCCTTATTATACCCATTTATTTTTATTAATATTTATATATGGTCGTGATATATTAATATAAATATTTTGATTATAAAGAATATTTCCATTCTTTGGGCATGAAATTTTCATATTTAATATTCATCTCTTGGAGAAAAAAATGATATTGTGGTGGAAACTAATTAAAGACTAAAACTATACTTGTAAAGTAACTAAATTTCATTATTTTTTTGTATATATGGTAGAATAATTTATAAATTATAACGACCCGCCTTCACCAAAAGGAGGGAAGGGTCAGCGGGTTGCCAAGTCCTTCATTCCTTAAGTTGAAGGAGAGATAATGACCCCTGAAACCCACCTTATATAGGTCTTGGAGTGGCGACTAGCACCAAGGGTATGGAAATTACACACAAATGGAAGGCATTACCCTTTTGGTTTTATAGGATCGGGAGATAAGATGATGAAACCCAACAACACCAAATGTATAACACTTAAATAAAAACCCCTTAAAATATATATATTATAATTGAACATTAAATACCATTATTAAAATATAATTCAGGATTTGATATATCAAATATGCATTATATACCCCATAGAAATGAAAGTAGATGTAAAACAACGTATATATATCAAGGAGATGTGGTTGAGACAAAAAACTATTCACTATTTTCATAACAATCGTCAATGTAATTTATCCTCCTATATCAAAAACATTTAAATATAAACCAACTAATTTATAACCTTTCTCATATACATATATATATATATTTTCCATAAATAGTCATTCTCTATATGAATTATTCTAATCATCCATATCATGGGTTTATGGTTTTGATCGTTTGTACTAGGTTCATAATAGTAGTGTATGTGATTATTGTTATTTCAATGTTAATAAGTAATAGGTAAATAAGGTTACTATTATGGGTTTTTTATAATTATTTATGATATTCAAAAATCGTTTCAGGTGTGTTTTACTCTTCATCCTTGAAGTTGAAATTCATAAGAAGCATGTTTTAGTGATTCATAATAATTGAAGTGTGTATTTGAAATAATTAATTAAATATTGATATATCATCTAAATAACAAATAAAATTATTCACTCAATTATTCATAATATACTAATAATTACTTTCCCATATATATTCTCGATAAAAATTCATAATATTTTCTATGTAGCTGGTTAAATCGTCCGAAACAAGAACTTATCCTAATTTAATGAATAAATATGACATTGTTTTGTTATAATATAACTATACCAAATTAATACTTATAATATTTATTTTTTATTAGTTTGATATTTCATAATTGTATTTAATTAGTAGAAGAAATCTATATGGAAATATTATAAAATTAGAATAAATTTTTGTTGTCTTAGTACGCTTATTTTTAATGATTAAATTAACAATGACCATTTGATGATCATATCATTAATATTTTATTTTATTTTTTATAGAATAACCTTAATTATATAAAAATAATCATATTTATTTCTTAATACCATCATTATATTTAGCCTTATAATGTAGTGACGGAGGACAAAACACATTACATCTTGGAGACTCAAATCCACACAATACATGAACGTCAATTTATTTTCTTAAAGGATGTGGTTCATGAATATAAAATAATAATAACATTAATATTTTGACATTAATGTATATAAAATATAATATTATCATTATATTAATTTCAATAAAATTAATTTTAAACAAAATAATGAATTTGAAAAACTAAGCAGTTGACAATACTCACATGGAAGACTTGAATTTTTCTTATAAATATCCTTGGAAATGAAGAACTCAAACTAACTAATAGTGACCATAATTATTTTTTAATTTGTGAGAGGGTTATAGGTCAGATAAAAATATTATATTTTCAAGGATAAATTCAAAGGGTATGTGTGTCTTGAATTGGTGGAGATATCACCCTATTATAAGTGAAACATAGGGTTGTTTTGGGAGAAACCCTTAAATTCCTAATAATGTAAGGTTACTATTAAATTGTAAAAGGAAACACAATAGACAATAGAAGATTTTAAAATGATTTTAGGTCGAAATAAACCTCATCCCATCCTTTTTTATACAACATCATGTGTTTTAAATATTTTTTTATCATTTTTTATTTTATCCTAATTTAATTTTACCTTGATAATTAATTTATAATATATTTAATTAATTTTAATGAAAATGATTAATATTTAATATGTCACATTAATTTAAAAATATATTTTTAAAATTTAAAATAATTTTCTCAATGTAAATTTCTAAAGGTTTTAAAAAGGTAATTTTCAAATTAATGAACATAATCACGTAAAAATGGTTTTAAGAGAAATTACATTTAAAAGTATCAAATATATATATAAGATATAATTATCTTGGATAAATATTTTAATAACATAAATTAAATTATTATAAATAAAATAAAAGACATGAGGATTCTATGTAAAGATAAAACAAAATCTCTTTTAAAAAATACTTGATTTAATGAAAATACATAAGGCAGATTTTTTATTAATGTAGCATTTTCATTAGTTGTAAAAAAATGTTTCCCTGGGTTATATCAGTTCAAATAAATATTTTAAAATTAATAATTTTATTCCAACCATTTATATTTTATTAATAAAAAAGATTTATAAATTTTTAGGTTATTTTTATATAATGATAATGTCATAAAAATTACATGTTTTGTGAAAAGCATATTTTTCAACTAAAAACTAACATTTTCATAAAAGGATAAAAAATTCATAATGTGTATATATTAATACAAGTTATTAAAAAAATAATTCAATTTTATTTAATTTTAATTTTATAAATTTATAAATTTATATTTTTAATATGTTCATAAAATAAAATTGAAAAACCATTTTATTTGGAAAATAAAATTTTCATATATTCACTGTTATTATTCTTATTTCACGTCATCTGCAAAAAAAATTGGTTATAACCAATTATTATTTAAAAACATATTTTGTCAATAATAGTATTTTTCTAGAAATATAAATGTGTATGTCATAAAATATGTTTTTTTATAAATATACTTTTCCAAACAATAAATGATCGTATTAGTCAATTTAAGTAAACTAATTGAATTTAATTCATATTAAAAGTATAAATCATTTTCTATATACATATAACTCAAAAAATGTACTACTATTACTTACTAGTAAATCAAAATATAGGTATTAATGGTCTACACATATTGGGTTTTTTTTCGGTTTTGTGTTTTGTGAGAAAAAATATACCAAACACATTGAATTATTTAAAGGTAATCATTTATTAGAATTTCAGGGTGTTACATTATCCCCTATTAAGTAAATTGTTTCCTCAGAAATTTAATCATAATATCCGAGTAATTTCTATAGGTAACTCAAAATTTACCATACATTTATATAATTGTATATATTTATGTTGGATGTGAAATAAATTAATCAACATGGAAAATAATGATAGGAAATTAATTAAGGGAGTTAACTCATTCCTAATTTCAAATAGAATTTTACTACGGAATATAAATATATAAAATAAGGAATAACTTCCCAAAAATACTAAAAATGTTTTATATGATCATAATTCCGTATGGAGTACTTATTTATAACTCAATATCAAGTATTTGGTGAAAACTCACAAGATACAATAAACGATAAATTTGTTTTCGAAAACTCGCAATCCAATTCATTAGATGTAGTTTTATAGATTATTTAGTTTTCACATAGTTGTTGGTGATTATCTCCCTCATTAGACCTTGTATTAGGATACTAATCCATGTAATTACCAACTCTCATTCAAATGAAAAAAAAAATTTATAGATTTAATCTTTTCGATACACTGGTGAGATTGAGGACCATCAACTCAAACCATATTGCATTTACCCATCCCTTTAAAGAAATTTCACCCATATTTTTGAAATATATAAAAGTGAATCATTTTTTTCCTTATCCAACATCATAATTTGATCATTCACAAGACTCCATCATTATCTTCCTTAGTGGGTATGGGACTTCTAATTTGTTAACATTGTAATTCATATTTTGTGATAATTTGTTTAAAATAATATTTTGGATTCACACTAAAACTGTCATTCAATTGGGTTTTTCATTGTGGTAGTCTCTATATTTTCCCGGAAACCCATGGTTATTTTTACTTTTATTTCTTCATGAAACAAAAATAGATAACATTATTGATGACCATTATATGTGGTTTATCATATATAACTACTGGAAAATGCAACCATAATTTTCCTCTCGTTATAAATATATCATATTGTCTTATAGTTATTATAAACTAACTTTTATCAAACTCAATTCAACCTATATCACTATTATTTTATCATATACTATTCTTGGATCATCCATGGTTACATTGAGTTGGGTTCTCTACTAATTATTAAGATCATATTTAAAATAGAGATCTCAAATTACCAAAATCTTTCTGAAAATATTTTTAACCCATTAATCATTGAAATCTATGATCTAAAAATTCAAATTATTCTTCATAAAAAGCATTATACAATCCTACAATCATAACGAAAAAATATTTATATACCTTAGTCTTATACTATACATAACATACCATTCCAAAAACATATTTGAGACTTTAATACATTAAACCACATCAAGATTATATATATTCCTCCAAAAATTAATTCTGTCATTAACCTTGAAATGGTTTTTCTCGAAGTTCATAACATCACACACTAGAAGTTATATATCTTAATCCTAAAAATAAGATGTAATTATCCCAAAATTTATTGAATCAATTATCAATCCCAATGTTACTAATACTATCTATATTACTTCTTCAAAATAAAGCAACACTTAATTATCTCTTCATCATTTGTATATTATGATTAAGATTTCTCCATGCCCCAATCATGTATTCTCTAATATTTATTCCTAAAAATATAACATTCTCATAAAATAAAATATAAAAGTTCTTGTTATAATTAAATATATGTTTCAAATCCATTAAAGTAATAATACTGAATACAATTCCATAGATTTTTGACATTGTCCTCATAAATTTTAGAATATACCCAAATAACATTGGTAAATATAAATAACTAATGACAACCACTAAGTGTATAAATAATTAATTTTAATTATTATATCAACCATGGTACCATAGGTAAGACAAGGAAACTTACATTTTATATCATCACAGTTATTTAATTAGCTTCTAAACCATTTATGTATACTCCATTATTCAGTTATAGGAAATAGTTATTTCTAGGTATATACCTTTATCAGCTACTTTTTTTAATCCTGTTTCAGCTAAATACTAAATAAAAAATTATTATTATAATATAAAAAATATTTAAATGAAAATATCAATTTTAATAATTATTACCTTATGAATTTGTTTTTCATATGATACTTTTGAATCAACCTTTGAGTCTATTTGGTCATTCTTTAGTTATCCATGATCATTTTTCTATTAGGATATCTAACCTAAGTAGTCAACATAATTCATAAATATCTTATAATGGTTTGTATATAGAATTTGATTAGTTAAATAATATCCCTTGGAAGACTCCAGATAGGTTTATATTATTTGGGCCATTTACTATGAAGTATCATGATGGTCAAGTCAATGCTCAACCAAACCTTTTCTAGGTGATAACACCATGGTGCATATGGGCCACATCTGTATCCACATTTCAGTATCATGACATTCATGTGTTGTTATGAAAAACCTCATAATTTATATTTAAAAAAAATTATTATATTTTTCATTTTATAAAATTAACCCAAGGGTTTTCATAAGTGTTCTCTAACCCAAATCCCCAAATAAGTTGTTCAATATTTCCATGATATAAAATAATATACTATTCCAAAGTGTTGCTTATACCATATGAATTTTGATAAACCATAACATATCAATCCTTAAATTTTGGTCAATAAACATACCAATATATAAAGTTATCTAAACCACTCTTTTGATACCAACTGCGATTCTATAAACTCACACTCCAAGATCTGGTTCCACAAAATCATGTACATTACACACTAACATTGATACCTTCTATAAAATACATTATATAAACATAAAAAATTATAAAATTCATAAGGTATATTGAATCACTTATATATGAAGGATCTTTTCATGATTAGAGATTTAGATAATTAGAAATTCACATAACATGATAAATATGATGTTATTTGTATCAAGTAGGGAATTTTACCATTACATATTATACTACTTGACTCATGAAAAGTCTTCAGTGTCTCCCAAAAACTCTTTCACACATGATATCCTTTTAAAAATTTCACATCAACTAATTTTATCGATAACCAATGGAAATAGAAACATAAGAAGGGGTGTTTTCAAACACTTATTAAGGGAAATATATAACTAAATAAATCAAGATATAAACAATATAGTGGGAATATGTTAACAACATGAATCCATAATAAACTAGAAATTGGGAGAATTCTATATCCATGATAATAATAGAAAATATTGATATAAAGAAAGATAGTCTCATACTGTTGGACTGCATAATGTGATAAATTCTAAACCTACTATCAAGGACATTTGAAAATACACTTACATGTTTTTGAGACTATAGAAAATACATCTTGTCGAATTGGGAAAGAATATGAAAAAACCCAAACCTATTTTTTCTAAGGAGACTCGTTGATGCATCAAGTGGCTATATAATTCTTGGCCCCACCTACCCCCTGATTGTGTCCAATTCATTCACTATAATATTCATCAATACCTTCCATACCATTTCATAAATAACCAGTTATTCCATAAAAAATGGTTATCCATATAACTATGAATACTAAATATAAACAAATAATCAACATGAATTCACTTCCAATAATCATTAAGAGTGTCAATACTTTTCCCCACAAAAATAAAATAATTACATGATCATAAATCATATTGATAAATAATGTGGATGGTCAAATAAAACATCACCTAGATGACTATAATCATTTATATTGGAATGAAAATACTTTTCATCAATTCAATAGAATGGATAAAATTAACATAACCCGTCCAAAGGTAGAAGGTGGGTGGATAAATAATATATATTCAACTTTACAAAAATCATCTGTATTTTAATAACAACATATTAAATGTGAATATTTTTCCCTATGTAAATAGAATAAAAATATTTCTAGGTGAAAGTCATCGAATCTTAATTAAGTGAAAACATGTGATGTCTAAACCATATAGAGAAATGAGTATATGGATAAATAAATACCTGAATAACATTATCATAATCCATCCAAAGATAAACAGTGGATTGTTTCAAAATAACATATCAAAAAAAAGTGATAAATAATTTTCAAAGTATTTATGTGGGAGGAATACATATCACTAGAAAACAATGCTATAAATCATCATAATAAAGCCAAATAGTTTTCGAAAATCCTCATCACATGGGGAACAACTGAATTTATATGTGATTAAATAGGGAAACACGATTTGTTTTTTAAATTCCATGAAATATATGGAAATAATGTAAATACATTTCATTGTATAATATATATATATATAACACCATAAAAAGTTAATATGGTGTATAACATGTACCATGTCTCAATGAATCCGAATTAAGACTATGAAAATACATGGGGATTTAGTAATAACTTAATAAAAAATCGTTGATAACTAGTTATTCCAATTTATCTTAAAATTACATTATTAAAATATAATACATGATCTTATATATCAAATAAGTAGTATTTTCACCCAAAAAATGAAATTAGGTATATAACAACATACATGTCTCAAAGAGAGGAATTAGAGATGAAAAAGCCTTATCTAATCCTTGAATGTCAATAATGTAATTTGAACACCAATATCACAAAGATACATATCAGAATTATATAATTCATACCCTTGTTTATATACATTTTCATTCATACTTTTCATAAATATTCATTCTCTTCATAAATTCTTCTAATTTTTCACATCAGGTGTTTATGGTCTTGATCATTTGTAATAGTTTCAAATTAATGTCTTTCATGTTCATTATTCTATAAATTTTCATCAATACATGGAAATTATTGTTAATTTTATGGATTTTTTATAATTATTTATGATGTTCAAAAATATTATCATGATTGTTTTAGTCGATATCTATGAATAGAAAATTGTTAAGAAGCATGTTTCATTGATTCTAAAAAATCAATGATTGTTTTCATAATTAATGAATTTATTATACTAATAATATCTACAAAACCAGAAACTAGACATTATTTAAAAATTTATTCATATTATACCAATAGTTTTTCCCCATGTTAATTCATGATAAAAATTCATAGTATTGTTCAAATAGTTTGTTAATCAAACCCAAACATGAACATACCATGATTTAATGAATGATTATGCGATGTTTTTGTAATAATATAATTATACCATAAGAATAAAGATGTTATTTATTTTTTATTTATATTAAATATCACAATTTTAATGATCTAGAAGAATAAATAATTCATATGTAAATATTAATAAAATTGAATAAAATGTTCTCCTCTTAGTATGATTATTTTAAATAATTAAATTAACAATGATAATTTATTGATTAGTTCATTAATAGATTATATATTTTTTCGTAATAGAACCTTAGTTATTACAAAAATATAATAATTATCCTTTAATACCAACATTATACAAATACTTCTAATATGGTGAAGGAAAATGAAACCCTTCACATCGTGGCGGGTGTAGTCTTCACAATGTATATAGAGCAGTTCTATTATTCTTAGTGGATGGTGTATAAGAATTAAAATTCATAATAACCATACTATTGTAACATTAATATATATAAATAATACTTATAAAAATATATTAGTATGGTTATATTGATTTATTAAGAATATAATTAATAAAAAATAAGTAGTTTATAACACTTACTCGGGGACATGAATTTTCCTTGGAAAACTCCTTTGAAATGAAGGCATTTTGAAAAATAATGTTGATTAAAATCTTATAAATTTCAGAGAGGGATCTCAGAAGATAAAAAAGTAATAGTTTCATGTGGAAATTCAAAGGATATGTGAGTCTTAAATTATTGGAGATATTACTCTTTTATAAGTGATAGAAGGGTAGTTTTTGGAGTATCACTTACATATTCAATAATTTAAGGTTACGATTCAAGTTTCCAAGGGAAAAAAAGAAAAAAATGATAGTAAATTGAATATTGGCTAAAAATCACCGAAATAAACCTTTTTATATATAATTGAGTGTTTTATGGATTTTTTTCTAAATTTTTGTTATTTTACCATATTTACATTTTTCTAAGAAGTTATTTTCTAACATTCACAATTAATTTTAATGAAAACATTTAATATTTAATTTTATACTTAAATTAATACACATAATTTTAAATTTTAAAATAATTTTATAATTTAAAATATCTAAACATGTTAAAAGTTAATTATAAAATAAATACTCTTAATTACATAATAATAGTTTTATAGAATTTTGTTTTACGTTTTAAATATATATAAAGATAAAATTATCTTTGATGCCTATTTTAATTATATAAATTGAATTATTATAAAAAATAATGAAAAATAGGCGTATGAGATAACCTAAAAATGAATCTACCATAAAAAATACATGATTTAATGAAAAGACTAGAAGTAAGTTTTATATTAAAGTTACATTTTAATGAGTTATAATTTTTTCCATATTTTTTCTATATTGAAAAAAATAGTTAATAATTAATAATATATTAGTATTATTCATATATGAAATATCAAAATTTTATAAATATTTATAATACATTCTTATATAATGGTAAATTCATAAAATTATAAGCATCATAAAAATCGTATTTTTTCTAAGGAAAACTGACCTTTTCTTGAAAATATAAAAAACTCAAACTAAGAAAATTTTCAATTTATGAATTATAAAATAACGTTTTTTTAATTTAAAATTTAAAAATTTAGAAATTCATTTTTTGAATAAAACCATAAAATACAATTAAAAATAGTTTTAATTGAAAATGAAAATTTCAAATCATAAATTTTATTATTTTTATTTTATATCATCTTCTAACTAATTTTTTGACAACCAACTATAAATATCAGACATAATTTATCAATTATCATTTGTTTCACAAAATATAATTTTGTATTACAATTTTTTTTATATAAATACTTTTATAAACAATAAATGATCTTATTAGTAATTTCTCTTAAACTAATTAAATTTATTTCATATTAAATGTTGCCTTTATTTTTATATATAAATATAATTCATAACATAGATAATATTTTTGATTCTCACAAATTTAATTTATAGTTTCTATTGTTCTAAACATATCATGGTTTAATTTTAGTTACATTTTTCATGTATAGAAATCCATCTAACCGATTGACTTATTTAATGGTAATCATATATTATAATTTTGGGGTGTTACACCATGCATGAAATAGAATTTAGAGTGTATTTTAATGAATACTAGAAAAGATATGATTTTTTATGATGATTTAATCAATGAAGATATAGAAAAATTGAATTATTAAATATACCTAGAAGAAGTGAGTTGAAATATTGTCTGAAAGAAGACTACAATTGTTATGTATTTTTATCTCCATGATTGAGAAGAATGTAATCAACATACGATACTGGTATCTGAATATTTTAGGCTAGTATAGTTATTCTTTGTAAAGATCATATGATAATTCATATAGTGGGTATATGAATAAATAAACTAAATTTATGAATCCATGTGAAACAATGATAATAAGAAATTTTTTAGGAATATAAGAGCAATATCAATTTAGCATGATAGATTTTTTTGCAACATCTATGGAATATCTAAAGAAAATGTTATGAATTTATGATTGAAAGATGAATAATGAAGTAGTTCATGTTCATTTCATCAATAATATTTCTCAAATAATAAAATAATATAACCTATATTGGTACATGGAATATATAATAAAAATTATTTAATGATTATAAGGATTTTTTGTGGTAATATGTATAAATGACTAGTGGGGGAACTTAAATAAGATGATGCATGCTAGCTTCAATGAAATGATATTGTAAGGGATAAATATATTGGGTATGGTCAATATATGATACTTATGAAAAGAAGATATTATTATATAGATGTAGTTATGAGAGATAACCAAAATGAATAGTTGTTTCTATAGAAAATATATTATAACGAGTCTTAATTGAAGCTTTAATTCATGAACACACTAGAAGCATATATAATGTCATGTGTTCCTAGAAATGTTCTATAATAACTATAAGTAAGTTAACAGAAGATATTCAATACTAATAAATCCTAATATATCCATGATGACATGGGAAAATTATGTTTCGTTAGATGAGTATGGGAATGGAGAAATAATTTGTGGTGGATGTTTTGAAAACAAATTTGGTACTGCTAGAATATATTATTACTGAAATTTATGGATGAAGGGAAACTAATAAGTGGAGACATGAAGATTTTTTTAGTGATACAGAGAAGAATACAAGACGTTGTAATAATTAGTTTTGATTTATTGACCATTGAGAGTTTTAGTGTAGATAAATGCATCAAAATAAGGTACATAAAATACTCACACAAAAATTAGATAGGTTTTGATGAATGAGAGGTTTTAATGATTTACAATTGGAGGTTCACCAGAAGTGATATTTCATGTAGGTTTGTGAGTGTGTATAGAAATAGGACATTATATGATCTAACTAAATAAGGTAACATTGGACACAAAGTAATATTTGATTCATTAAAAAATTGAATATTATTGTTTTGTATTGAATGAGTTTCAGGATTATCTATAAGATTATAAAAAAAATGTGACTAGAACAAGAAATTGAAATTTAAACCTCAATATAATGATATAAATGTCATTATTTAGAGTTCCACATTCATATAAATGTTTTTTAATAGGAATATGCAAGGACAACTGAGCATGAATTACAAAATGACAGGTCCAATATATATGTAAACTAAATTTCATTAAGTGCATCATAAAATATGTGGGATTTTTCATAAATAAAATTTCATTATAATTTTGGTGACACATTAGATTAATCCTTCAATGTAAAATTCTTCATGATAATATATTTATCATGATTTTAGTTGACCAAAGAGATAAATTTTGAGTACATAGAAAATATGTTAGATTATGAAACATAATAATCACATGTTTTTATAAGTATTTGGATTACAAAAATAATAATTAAGGGGTGCATGAAGAATAATTGGAATTTGAGAATATTAATTTTATGTTAAGAGAAGGAATAATACATTTATGGATGAATTAGATCAGAAATTAATTATTGATAAAATTATTAAAATCTACCAAAGAAAGTACACTAATTAAAAATTAGTGAATTCTATTTTTTGAGAAGTCCAAAAATATTATGACAATTTTGTGTTTTATGATAAAAAATCTATATTCCAAAATGTAATTTCATGATTCTATATCTAATTTGAGGAATATTGGAAAGGTCATTTGACACTAGATTTTGAATGTATTTTATTTGAATATGATATTTTAGAAGATTTATAGATGGATGTCAAATATGATCCTTAAATTTTGAAGATTCTAAATCATAGAACATATCTTGAAGATTGAGAATATAAAATGATGATTTAAATCCGATAAAAATCTTGATATTGAGAAGTAATAATTGAGTGAGGATTTTTCCAACAAGAACATTGGAGAAATGTTATGTCGATTCAATGATTTTGGTAATACCAAAAAATAAAATTCTAAGGAAATTTGATAATAATAGACCATTCAATTCTTGGGAAGATTGTGAGATCTATAGAATTAAGTATATTTGATGCATAAAAACGTTGGTTTAAAGTACATGAGTAGAGGAAGAATTCACAGACAAGGATATGATCAAGATTTTGTGGCATTTTAAATTAATGGGAGTCAATGTAATATGAATTCTGGAGACCTGATGTTAGGGATTGAAACAATAGGTTAAGTATAATGGCATTTCATGACACATATAATTGATAATAATATTATTATTATAAAATATTTGTCTTAATGAATGTTGAAAATGTAAGTAATAGGTTCTCGCATTGAGGAGAAACCAAAAAAATCTTTTTTGTGGTTTAAATTTAGATTATTTAAATACAATTATAGAAAATTTTTGAGTTAGAGTTTTAAAGATACATACATCCAAACCAATGAAAGAGGTTTTATCAACTTAAAAAATATAATAAATTTAAGTAGATCTTCATCTGTAAAATTTGGTAACCAGAAATTCCCCCCCCCCCTCTAGGATGACAATATGATCCCCGCAATCTTTTATTTATATCTTAATATCACTCTATATTTGAAGGTTTTATAGTGTCTATCTTGAGGATTTATGTGAGTTTAAAAACAAATAATTAAAATTATAAAATCACTCCAATGGAGGCATAAAAAATAAGATTATGAACCAGTTAAAAATATTTAATTAGAAAGTAAAAAAAAGATTCATTTTAAACTAGTTGTAAATAACACTAAATGGTTGAATTATAATGATAATACTAGGTAATAGTTGGACACACCTTGGGTGTCAGTATGGTGTTTAGAACTTTCAATAATAGTTAATTGATTACTAAAAAAATAACTCAATCAAGGCATGACAATATAAGCTATGACATTATTAGGACATGTTTTATTTTTACTAACTAGGGAAATATAGTATGAAATTGTTTAATGACAAAAGTAGAAGCATCCAAGAGAAAACCCCAAAAATATTTTAAGAGGGGATTTGATTAAAAGTAGAAGAATTTGTTATATTAATAAAAATATTCACTAGGTTTTAATTATTCAAAAATAGTGTGTTAATGAGGGTGAATCAAGAACCATTTTTTGATTATTCACATTTACTAATAAAACAAATATAGAATATTAAAAAATATGGGATATTCTCATGTCAACTAAATAGAGCATACAAACATGATGTTAGATTCATTAGGGATAAGTAATTTTGAGGTGAAAATAATGACTATGAAAAGTAATAGAAAATAATTTGTTATTATTTTCAAAACATTTTACATGATTTAATATGTTAATATTTGTTGATAGTACTCCTATGGTAGATGAATCATAATAAGGGATATACTGATTCAAATACAAAACATTTTCAAGTGGGATTAGTCTCACAATGGATTGGAATCCCAAGCTAAAGAAGGTGGAAAATTATTATATTTATTTTTAGAATTTTGTATGTATAAATAGTTTTTTAAGGTTAACAACTAGAAATTTTTAGAAGTGAGTTTTAAGGGAATGGTTTTTTCACTAAGACCAAAAATATTATTAAACAAAATTAATGTTTTGAATTACCCCAATCCCCATGTAATTTATTATTTTTAACTATTTATGAATTAGTAAATGATTAAGGGGGATATAAGATCCATTGGGTGTACATTATTAAATAAAATACATACAAAGAGTGATTTTAGAGAAAACACCATTGGTATCAAGGTAAAATCTATAATTTTTCATATGTCATAAAGCATTAAATGGAATCGATCTAGTTGAATGTATCAATATAAAATGCTATATGACTATGAAGATAGAATAAAAAATATTGATTAAGGTGAAGTGAAATTCATAAAGAATATCACGATTTATTTAATTTATTTTACATGCGGTGTCATATATGATTTTTTGATACAAAAATATAATGAAGTGATCTTCGCATTATGAATATTAACTCTATAACTAGTATAAATTTTTGAAGGAATCCACGTTATTTTAGAAAAAAAATATCATAGGATGATAATCCAATGTTAGAGCAATAAAAATCTCTAAATGGGAAGGATGTTCATGTATTTTATGTCGTACAATGCGTTTTCAATAATAAGTTGTATCGTTTGTTTAAATAATTGGTATGGATTACAAAATTATCATTTTAAAAATTATTAATCAGGATCTTGTATTTAGCTGTGATTAATTTTATAGGTATATTCTTAATAAAGGCACGTTGTTATAGTTTCATTCATTTATGGATGTAAGTTATCCCAATGGAAAACATTTATGTCATCAACATACTCTTTTTCCTATAGTAATTTCTTACTTGGTATTATTAAATTAGTTTTTTGATGGCTCATTTTTAAGTTGTGATTTAACAGATTGAAAAGTTTTAAAAAAATAGATTTAACTTCATAGTGTTTTTATCTAGAAATATAAATATTGAATTAGTAAAAATAATTAATTTTTTTAATAGATATGCATTATGTGATGGAGTTATTTATTAAAGGTTTATATTGGCCTCTCTAAATCTGGTGAAAATTTTATATTAATAAAAGGGAAAAAAATGAATAATATTTCAAGAAACAACCCATTGTATTTTACTTCCAAATAAGGGGGAATAAAACCAAATAAAAAATATCTAAATTTTTAATAAATATAATGGAGATAGAATATTATGTATTTATAATATTATTATAATGTATTTCAAGGGTGTGAATTTTCAACCATGAGGTTATGTGTCAGATTTATATAGAGAAACTATAGATTCTATTTGTTATTCCATGGAATAAAGAGATCGAGTTTTGTAATGTCATTATGAATTAATAATGGGTGGAGGTTATAAATTGATTTACTTATTCTCGTCCAATTAGGTGTCCTAAAATGTATGGTCATGCGTGATGTCAATTGGAGAAGAATGGATGGATATTTAAGAATAAATTCGTAGATATATAGACAGTTGTAGCATTGAATATTAGACCATTACATAAGGGGAGAAATGTTATATTAACTTACTATGTTTATGAGATGTTTGAGATTAATCTGATTCTATATGAGATTAAAATTGTGTAGCTGGAAGAGTGTTATATTGTGATGTTGAAGGCCACACCACATCTTCGGTGTAGCATAAGAGTGAACTGGTTTGTCACAGAATGTCCTACTCGATGAAATAGAAGTCTACTACTTTGATGAAGTTTACGAAAATAAACATAATTTTTAAACTATAGAATTACTATGGTAGGTAAATTATGACCATCATGAAAGGGATATTTTAGAAGATAAAAAACCATTTATAGCATATTATACAGGATAAATCCTTATTGTGATAATTAGTTAGGAAGTAATAGTGTGGCCATTGAATGTGATGGAATAGAGAAATAAAAACACTATTTGTGTGTGTAGGTGTCATTATCTACATATAGTAGAGCGATTGATAACCATGTATGAACAAGGTGGTAGTGCTTTGAGAGGTGAGTGCATAGAAGAATAGAAATAATATCAATTTACAAAGGATGAAGGGGTTTTTTGTAGTGAAGTAATTGACCACATCCCACATTGTACACAATTTGAAGATGTATTGATCACAATATAATCTTCTGAGAATTTTAAATTTCATTCTATTAAGATTTTGTGTATTTGTTTTTTAACTTAATATCACATCATAGAGGATTTCATCACACTATAAGATGAAATTCTTCATTCCAGTGACACAAAAATAATGTATTCCACACTATGATATGATAAAAATAGAGTATCTTGAAGATATGGTTCACTGGTAATATATGGACATAACTAGAAATATTTATGGGAAATTTGAGTTAAAAAATTTAGATGATTTAGAAGAATAATTTTTGCCTAAATTCAATGAAGTTTGTATTAGATAAACTCAAGGAGAATTCCTAGAGAATTTTGTGTACCCATTTAAGGTAAATTCGTATGAATATATTGAGGGGGTAAAAAGGGGATATTTTATTATTTTTCAAATTAATAATGGAAAATATTTCATAAAATTTGAATTTGGAAACTACTGATATTTGATGATGATCAATATTTGACCATTAAAAATGTTTTAACCTGGAGGAAGATAAATGGGAAAATATTAATTCCCATTTAATGGTTGTATACTTTATCATTATTTATTTTTTCAAATTCTAAAAAATAATGGATATTAATTAATATTGAAAATATTGGATAATTTGTTATGGGAGTAATGGTTGACTATAGAGAAATAATATTTTCATATTTGAGCTTGACGTATAATCTTTGAGATATAGTCAAGGTGGAATATTTTTTAATATTATTTGATTAATAGATATGGAGATATTTTATAGATATTTATTTAATTTTAAAAATGGATATATTTTTATAATATATATATTATTATGAAAAATAAACAAGGAACAGTCATGTGTAATAATCCTAGCTCTTGGTGTTAGGTATGGATGGTGAATATAATTTATTTATTATCTTTATTAAGGGACAAAACGTTTAATGGACCGAATAAAATAATCCTATAACTACATGTTTAATAGAAAATATTTCACCACTTACAAACCAATAACCTTTTAACATTAATTTTTCTTAAAAATTTAAAAAAATATCATACCTAAAAAATCAGTACTTTTCAACCAAATTGGAATTATTTCCAGTAATCCAAACTCTTTAAATGATACACCTACTTCATTAAATTATAAACCATCATAATTGCAATGTTGAGTTCATAAAAACTTATAATCATCCTTAATACTAGTAAAAATGAATTAGAAATATTAAATGGGAACATAAATCACTATAAGGGGTGTAAAAGAATGAGAAAATAAATTAGCTCATTAAAATACATTAGAATCTTTGAAAAATTATTTCCATTACATAATGAAATTTTAGATCGTATAAAACATAAAATAATACATGAAATCATGTTCTTTTATAAAAAAGTTCCAATAAACAATATTTTACAAAATTAATATAATAATCATAGTGGTTCCATAAAAACATGTTGTTTTTTGAAAACATTATTTCTTGGAATATAAGATGTTATCCCATGATTAGATTATAAACATTCAATAATTCATGAAATCTACTTCTAATTTCATGATATTATATATATTACATTAAAAATCATATCATGCATAAAAAGCATGATGGAATATTGGGAAAATATATTAATTTTCACCCTTTCAAATTACCCTATAAATGAAATAACATAACTAGATTTCTCTAATAATATGTAATGAAATAATATCACATGTTATTTTCAAAATAATTATTGATTAATAATGTATTTTAATTATAATATCCAAATAGAATAAATTATATTCAATTAATTCAAAAATTATTATGTAATAACATCACCAGTTTTTCCCAAAATCATTTATATGGAGAATGAATTAACCAAAAATGAATTGGAGAGCTATATCTCAACCCCACCAATCATCATCTATAATGAACATTCTCTAAAAAATGAATAAAAGACATGAAATTTTTGTTCCCAATATAATTAATAGAACCCATATTAACATACTTTTCTACCAATAAGTAGAGGCCTTTATATTAACCAAT
The DNA here is from genome assembly GCA_963277665.1 of Viscum album. Classification (NCBI taxonomy): domain Eukaryota; kingdom Viridiplantae; phylum Streptophyta; class Magnoliopsida; order Santalales; family Viscaceae; genus Viscum; species Viscum album. Next base: position 1,682,906,723 of record OY728135.1, read on the forward strand.
ACAATAAATTTAATTTAAAATAATGAAATTGACATCATAAAAAATCAAAATGAAAGAAAACATATTTGACAATCCTTGAAAGAGAGTAAAATAATAATAATAAGTGGATATTTTGATGAAAACAAACCCTTATATTGGGTTCCTTTGTAGAGTTTAATCATCCATTAAGGATCACCTTCGTGATAAAAACATATGAAATCTTTCTTATGACTGAATCATAAATAATTAGTATAATGGTTCTAGGTGAATAAATTTCCCATATTATTGATATAAAATTGAAACATGGATATCCTGAAAATAATGATGTATGTAATCTTTAATTTAAAATCCAGTAATGAACATTCTCAATTAAATAAATGTTAGGATTTTAAAATTATCAGGTTCCTTGGAAAGAATGTTTTTTAATCCTTACCTGCCCTCATCACTTGATTTATTATTATCCAAAAAATGGACTACCATTTAATGTTTTTTATCATAGTTTTCATATAAATTTTTCTATCCATGTCTCAAAAAAAACCCTAATTAATATAAACCTTAACTATGATATTTTCATGAAGGTTAAAGATTCAACTAAGATGTTTATTTTGTATAAATTTCATATTTTCATTATAAAATATTCTATAACACATTATAATAATTAACATGATCATAGATAACAAGTAGAATGATATACATACCCAATATCCACATTGATCCACAACTTACTGACTCATCTAATCTTATTTCCAATAAAACAATTTTTTATTTTCATACTGATATGAAATATATATAGTTCAAATCCTATTATATTTTTAAAATATTTTAATTTAAATATTATATAATATTAATTAAAATCACATATGTCTCTACATGTCATGTAAAATCATCAACTTCTTATTTATGTTGTATAATTTTATATTTATCTAGACTCATCTACACTACTTTGTAAATAGAATAAATTACTTCATTATATATTTATCTATATTTGAGGAATTTTATAAATATAATAACAATGATATCATTTTCTATAGGAATAAAAAAAACTCCATACATTATAAAAATAAAACATTTAAAATTTCCAAACCATTAGAAAATGACGGTTTCACTAATATGTAATTTTCATATAAGTATCTATATAGTAATATATAAGGTTAATATATTTATTATGTAATAGTCCTTCCATTTAGAAAAATAAAATACATAAATGTTACTCAAAAATTTATGATTCATGCTAGTAGAGTGGATCAATAATTCAGTGAATTCCCTAATACAAGAGTGTAACCTTAATCAATAAGTAATGGTCACGAAAATTATACCAGTACTAAAAAAATTCTAAAATTAAATTAATATGTAATGGTATATAAATCAATACACAGAGATTACCTTGAGTATATGAACTAAATAATATAAAATTCCCTAGTCACATAGTAAAACGTAAAACAAAATTTCTTATTATATAAGGGTAACTAGAGTGGAAAAAATGTCCAATTCATGAACTCAATATGATATATATGATAAAAACCTTATATATATAATATTACTCTAAAACCACTTTCAAAAAAAGTAAGGATTCAAAACATTTCTAAATTTATTACAATCATTTCCGGTATTAGGTACAACAAACATAAGGGTTCATAACCTGGGGAAATATCAAAGCATCAAATATATATAGGTTTTACCATCTACCACTGTATAATATTTATTTATTATTTATTTTAAATATTAATTTATTATTTAATAAATGGAATTAATTTATTATGAAATAAAATAAATATTGTGATATTATATAATTGAATTTTAATAAAATTTTAAATAAATTTGTTCCATAGGAATAAAGAATCTTGAATCTTAGGTACATTATTATACTGTGTTGAAGCCATTCAAGTAGAAACATTAGGATTTGAAGCCTTTTTAAGAATAATATAAACATAAAAAAACTTTTATATGAATAATAGGCATCAGCTAGATCATGCATTAATAACCATGTCACATCAAATCTCACACGTGTGATTGAAACCAAACCATATCAGATTTAATTGATGATCACATAGTATTAAAATCACATTAAAATTAAACTACACTTTTATCATATTATATATATACTCATTTCATATTATAAATTAACTTGTATCACATTAAATATCCATGTAAAAAATCATTTCTTATATTTTTTTGTTATTATTATTCTAACTATAATTATCATATATATTTTATAACAAAACAATACATTTTATAACATGGGTTGTGATAGAAATTGATGATAAAAAGTTGAAATCATTAAAAAATATGTTCCTCCAAGAGAGATATAAATTATTATTAGATGAATGAAATATACAAAAAAAATTAAACAGAAATAGGTTTGTGTTTCATTTCAATGTTTTAAGGATTGATAAAAGAATGTGGATCCTGACAAACATAATCATCTTAATAATGATTTGATCAAATCAAGATCATTGATATGGAAATATGATTTATATATGATTATGGTAATAAAAATATTTATATCTTGAATATAGAGGTCAATATGATTAGTAATTAGATATTTGGATGTTCAATATTGTAGAGAATAACAAAGCATCTAATCTAGAGTCAAGGATGGGTGGAGAATCAACACCTTATGCTAATATAGAAGAGACCACCATGTCAATAAACTATGAAAGAGAACCTGAAGTCTATAGACTTGTAAAAAATTCCAAAAATAATTTTACTGCACATAATATGAGGAAGTGACCCTATGATTGATTGTTTATATTTTCTAAACATTTTAGTTTTCTATAGAGAGTATTCTTAACCTCTAATATGTTAAATAATTATTAGTGTATTCTCATTGGATTATCCCTTAGTAGCGAACCAAGTAAAATACTTGTGTCTTTTGTTCTTTACATTCCTACACATTATTGACTGATATTCAGTGTGATCGATATAAAGATATTGTTATATTAAATATATTCTTTTATAAAGGTAAAAATATATGTATAGTAAATAGAATTAGGTAAAAGTGAAAAACAATTAATTGAGAAATAACCTAATTCATCCCCTTAGGGTGTACATATTCAATATATTCCAAAAAATGGGTTTTGACCCTCAGTTAGATTTTTCATGAATTTTCAAGTCCTATAGGAATATTGTTCGATGATATCACATTGACCCATGACTTGTATTTAGGAAATGAGTATGGTTGGGTTGTATGTCAATGACTAATGTAATTTTATTAGTTGAATAACATGTTTCTTATAAATATATTAATAGAAAAGGATTTATTATTTCTCTTTTATCCTTATATATGAAACATAAAATTGTACATTGGGATGAAATTATACAATATATAAATAATCCAAGTGAATGGGTATAGTTAAAAGTGAAATGGTTGGTTTTTTTCATGTCCCCGTTAATTAGGTGATGTTGGAATGATTGTTTATAGATTTTATATGAAAAAATGAGTATAATTCTTTTTGAGGCATTCTACAATTTCATGAAGTCCATTATGATGGAATATTCATTACCTTCTAAACAAGGGTGGTTGATGTGATTAGTGAGTCATTAAATTTAAACATGAAGTGATCTTTTCTACATTTAGTATAGATTTACAATGTGTTTACAAGTAAAACAACATGAAATTGGGTAAATAATAAAAAGGAAATAGATTTATCTTTAAAAAACAGGTTTTTTCAAAAATTTATCACTTAGTATTGACTAAAAAATTGAGGATTATAGTTTATTATTATATTGTTTCATGTCATGGTTTAAGGTAAATTTTCATTATTTTTTATTAATTATGATCATGTTTCTATTATTTTATGGTTCTTTAACATACACATGATTACTGTTGGTATCTAAATATCAAGACATAACCCATTAACACATTTTCCAGTTATATCACATTGCTCATTTAACCCATTTCCATTTTCATACCTTAACCCATTTAGCATATTCCACTCTTCCCATTAATTAGCCCATTTAACTCATTCCTCAAATTACATGCTTTATCCAATTTATCACATTTGGTTATTCATAATCCTTAATCCATTTATGCATTTCCATTACAAATTTATACACCATTTGACACATTGACATTAAACCATTTAACCTTTTTTCACATTATTCTAAATGATCTCTTATTAGATTTTAGAAAACTAGACATAACTAACATAGTTGACTCTTATGGTTTTAACTAACATGTCAACATATTTATCAAGAGATCTATTTTAACACAAATCAAACCTATATTTAAAATTAATATATTCCAAGCATGGTAATGTTGGTACAACACATGGGTGGCCCTAACCTACAAAAATCATCCTCGAAACATCTCATAGGTTTTATGAGGGCTTCAATTTATCAGTTATACAAACATTTTATCAAACCCTATCAAAGGAATCAAATGCATGACAATAGAGAACCATGAACAAAACTGCACATGCACAAATCAATAATAAAACTGTGGTTTATAACATGTAGACCACCTTCCCTAAATCTGAAGATGAAAACACCCTTAACATTATCCTTTTATCTAGATTCAAGCACCATTTATAGCCCCACCCTAAGATCCATCAGAAAAAGAGGTTTTTAGTGATTCAAAAGAAGACAAAAAAATATACAATCACAAATTCAGAAAAGAAAATAAAGAGGATATTTAGACTTACCTGGAGCACTGATTTATAACCAATGAAACTCTAAATGACATAGAATCAAAGGATATCCACCATTAGGAATCATGTGTTGAATTGGTTAATCACTACGGTTTATAGATGAGAAATTGCAGAAGAAATCATGTGAGATACTTTAAATCATAGGGGTAGTTTCGTAATTTTCAACCTTTTAATGTTACACACGGTTTGGCTGCATAGTTTGAAAAATAGTAAGCAAAATGTGCACCAATCTCTATCCAATAAGGTTTAAGTCACAAGATTACCTAGGGAGGCTGTAATGTTTTAAAAACTATGCACCAACCATGTGGAATGCCTATATCCAAGGTCACAGTGTTTGGATTCCCCCTCATACGGATTCTACTAATTGTGTGAAAACCATGCAACATGCACATGATGGACGTTTTTCCAACTTTTTCATGTATTGACCCCACAAAACACCCCTAACCAGTTCATACACCTAGTAAACATTCAATTAACTATATTTAATATATTTAAACCAAAATTTAAACAAAGAAATACCTTAATGAAGTCTGATATCATACATCCTCACCACCTTAAAGCAGCTTATCCTCAAGCCACAATCCATATCATCACTGAGAATTCAAGACAAAGTGATTGGGCCACTAGGCCCACACATCCGACTTTATTTCCCAATTTGCATTCTAAATTTTATCATGATTCCAAAAAACTCAAACCAATGGAATGATATTTGCAAGAAATTAATTTCCCCTATGATTCATAATATATACCAGATGCTTCTCAGAGGACGCATCAACCACAAGCTCAGCAACCTCAAAATCAATGACATATGATTGATCATGGTGGTACTATTGAAACTGTGACACGTGAAAAACATAATGCATACTACTATATCAGCATGGAAGATACAACTGGAACACCACCAGTTCGATCCTCTCTATAATCTCAAACAACCCCAAGTACCTAGGAGACAACATTAATATTTTTGAATCTGATGTTGAACCATCCATGGAGAGAGCAGAAGAAAAACATGATCACCCACCAAAAACTCAAGAGGTCTATTACGCCTATCTGCATATGACTTCTGCCTGCTCTATTCCTTTTCTATATGATTTCAAATAAAAAACGTGTTCTGAAGTCTCGTATACGAGACATAGTCACAATAAATCTGACTCCCCAACATCTATCCAAAATAAAGAGATCTAAACAGTCTACCATATAGTGTCTCGTACTGTTTCATTTTAACCATAGAATGGTAAATACTATTTTAGGAGAACTCAACCTGTGTTAGATTTTTTTCACATGATCCCCCAAAATCTAGGACACAAGATCTCATCATGTCCTCTAGTACTTGAATAGTATGGTCTGATTTCCCATCCATATTTAGGTGAAAATACAATACTGAAAAACACCAAGGTACAAAGAATCTTTTGTAATCCATTCCTTATGCACGATGTAAAACGTGAATCATGATATGAAACTATAGTTCAGGGTACTCCATGAAACCACGTTATCTACTGAATATAAAACTCACCAAACTAATCCAATATTAAGGTCTCTTGAATATGTAGGAAATGATCCTCCTTAATCAACTAATAAACAAATACATAGATCACATCATTCTTCTGAGGGATCCTCTGAACAACCCCTACAAAATCCCTCACTACGTTATCTCACTTCCATTACAGAATGGGCGACGACTATAAAAAATCACCCAACCACTAACTCTCATCATTCACATACCAACACGTAATAAATCATGCCAAAAAACTAAAACCTACCCCTTCATATCTATCCTCCAATACTATATTTGATGATCATGATACATTTTGGTCCAAATAGGATGTGCTACCCATTTCGATGCATGAAACTTAAGCATCAACTTTTTTTGTATACACATTGGCACAACCACACAACCATGGACATAAATGATCCCATAATCACCAATGATTCTTCTCAAATGTGACTCCCCAGCTTTGAGACATTACCTTAAAGACAAGAATTCTAGATTCTTATAATTCCTCTCCTTAATCTGACACAAAAACATGGACTCGACAAAAAAGGATGCTAGTGTCATCAACCCTTGGTCATTCATCACCTTTAGATGCATCAAAATAGTAAATGATATCATTCTTCACTCAGAACTGGATTCCGGAACCACATGATTTTGAGACATCTGACTCAATGAATCAGCAACACTATTTCCCGTTACTAGTGTTTAAACTAACTCAAAGTCAAAGGAATACATTTATTTTACGCATATTTACTGCTTATGATTCATGTCATATTGGGAGAAGATATACATAAGGAATTTATGATCATTATACATAACAAAAATCTCTCCCATCAAATAGTACCTTCAACAATTCATGGCATAGACCATTGCGGCCAGCCCAAGATCATGAGTAGGGTAATTAATTTCATGAGTTCTAAACATTCATGACCCTTATGCCACAAACTGATCAACCTGCATCATCACATTGTTAATATTTGACCAATCATATAAAAAATTAGACATCAGAAATATTATTAGGCTACTCCGAAGACACAACCGCCTGCACTTTCTCTGGGTCAACTAACACACCTTTATCAAAGTTGTTGTGACTTATGAAATGTACTCTATCAATCGATAAATGAAACATAAATATCTTATTTTATAGCCTATTCTATCTTAGTGTACTCATTATGATGTTAAGATTTTTTGAATGATCATCATGAGTCATAGAGTACATCACACTGTCATTAACAAAGAAATCCACAAATTGAGCATGGTATGGATGAAAGATTTGATTCATTAAGGCCATAAATACTTTCATCACATTGGTTAACCCAAACTTCGTCACAAAAAAAACATAAAACCCATAACTTCTACTAAAGGTAGCCCATGACACATCATAAGGTCTCACCCTTAGGTGATGATACCATGATCTCAAATCAATCTTGGAGAACACGGAGGCACCTCTATGTTTGTAAAAATGATTTTTTTTTGGGGAAGAGGGTATCAGTTCACAACCATAATCTAATTAGTCTTCAAATAATCAAAATATAACAAAAAAACATCCATAGGAATTATTGGAAAACAACACTAGAGATACCCAAGTTTATGTACTCGAATGAATAAACCCTTTGTTCTCAAGTTCTCCAATTGAGTTTTGTGCTCCTAGAGTTCTATTAGTTCCATCCCATAAGGTAGAATAGAAATAGGTTCTACTCCCAGTAGAAACACTATCATAAAGTCAATATCCCTATTGGGTGGAATCCTTGGGAAATACTCAGGAAAAACATCCCAATATTGATCCAAAAAAGAGGAAAGACAAGCCACTCTACTCCCCCTTCATCAAGAATAAGACATGCCACTTGGGATGTGAGTTCTCCCATCTACTGACAAACTGGTCATGCAAATCCCACCCAGACATCCAATTCACCACAATGGACATACTTTTTTACCTCAATAGATATGAATGTTATCCCATGATGGTAATAGTCGATATGGTCTTGGTACAATTCTATCCATTCGATTCGCAAAATTAGATCAAACCAAATATCTCAAGCACAAACGAGTCACATAGAAAATGGTACCCACTAAAATCAAGGGAAAACACCATACATAGACATATGAGTTCTTATCACAAGACTAATGTTGTATCAATCAACATTACCTTACACAAATACTCCACCTCCAAGTCTGAAACACTTACAAACTGAGTAGAAATAAAATAATGTGAGGCACCTATATCAAATAAACCACTAAAAAGAGTATAAGATATAAGGATTGTACCTCAAATAGTGGACACTCTAGCCTCACAACCTCCAGGAGTAGACTAAACTGCATGTAGTTATAGAACCTTTGAACATTCTCCATTCTTCCACATGATGGACACTTAATAGGTGGTCCTTGATACTATCCAAACATGTGCCTCGACCTGCCACACTAATAGAAAAACACATGGTCACAATATTAGAAGGATGATCCTCTCTTCTAACTACTCTACATGATACCGTCCTAGTGAATATATCCAAACGTCACTTCCTCCCCTCAGAAGTAAAACCACCTGTCTATCTAACTAGAACCAAAAACCCACTTCCTTAATCCTTCATTAAGTCATCTTCTAAAATAAGGGTCTGATAAATAACTTTTAAAAACCTATTTAAATGGGAGATGATCACCTAGGGCATAATCTAATGTATAATTCCATATAGAAAGATCATTTCGGTAGCAGGATCATATCCTTCCAATGTTGTGACAAATATTTTCTAGTCCATAAAGTGTCCCATGTAATCCATCACTATCATAGTTCCCTGCATCAGCCTCATAAATTCAGAAACTAGCTCCGGTATCAAGGTCACTAGATAAAATATCTTCAAAAACTCTTCTTGAAAGTCCTTCCATGGTATAATTTCATCCTAATAAGTATAAACAAAGATATAACACCAATTATTTTCTTGTCCATGTAACATGTATGATACCAACTTAACTCTCTTTTATACAGGAGTATCCAAGTGATCCATAATTTTCTGGATAGACACTATCCAGAACTCTTCTTCCTGAGGCCAACCCTCTCTAGTAATCATTGGAGGGTACTGAAACTGAAACTCTCTATTCAAATCAAACATACTTTGGAAAAACCATCCTTGTGTCTTGTTCGATCATCTATATGATATGAGAAGTTTTATCAAGGAATTTCTCTTCTCCTCTACCACCTGAAACTGTTAGAACCACTTACTACAACTATAGAGGAGAAATCTTGGTGATGTAGTATTTTTAAAAACCTTCACACATAACCATGATGTAATTTATCTACAATTCCAAGAAAGAATCTTATAACACATAACATAAATCTTCAACAACTTTCAAAAACGAAGTCCATCCACTAGCCAGAAACAACCCATTACACATACATTATCCCAAAAGACATCATCACATCTAGAACACTACCCCCAGCCATCCCTACCATGGGTCATGTCTAACATGGGGTAAACCATCTTACATTGTACCTAACTATTAATTATATGCTTCTTTTAAACCGTTTCAACTTTTAAAACATTAAAAATTCTTTTAAAGGCACATCTCTATCTACAATGTTTGTTGCAACTAGAATTTTAACTTACTCAAAACTCATTCTAAACAAAATTTTAACTCATTTACAACCCTAAATTAAAAACAATTCATTAACATCCTTTCTATGTACCCATTTGAGTCATCTTTATTAGAAATTATATTCATCAAATTCTAAATGAATATAAAATTCATCCAATCCCCCATGTCCCACACACCCTTCTCGTGTCGCCTACCATGATGCATTCTACCTTTATTGCCTATAATGATGCCTGAATTAAATAATTAATGTCATTCCAGCCATGATAAAAATAACATAAAACAATCAAATCACACAAGAAGTGAATCGCCAAATGGTGACATATCATTCAAATATAACAACACACATAAAGAACAACAATTCCCACCCATTGTACATTGTTTTTTCCCCATACATGGGTTAGATATTATCATTAATGAGATCATTTCCAAGGATTGGCACTTCCTAATAACCCTTCCACATTCCCAAATAGTAATACTACAGAAAATATCCCCTCTATTACCAATTTATAACATCCTCGACTCGGAAGGCACTAAACTAGTGCCCCAAACTAAGTCACTGCATGACCTCAAGAATGAATCCTCATATTCTAGAAGTTGCGGACTAGCAGTGAGGGTCTAATAAATTACATGGGGAGATTATAACCTATTTACCACAGAAAGAGAAAACATACAACACATGAAATAAAGGAAAAAATAAGAAATAAACTAGAGACATAGATTACTAACCATTTCCCAAAGAGGTTACAACCAAAAACAAAAGATAAATATTCCATTTCAATGATTACTATGCCAAAAATGAAGAAAAAACCAAAACAAAGACAAAAAATTGAATTCCCAAAAGGGGTCTTAACTCCAAGTCAGGATCCTCAACAATGCACATCCCATGCCTAACTCAACAACAAATCACATGGCCCTTTCCCTTTTCCAAACCTATAACCATGAAATCAGCTCAGGTACCCAATGGTTTCTTGAGAAGGGTGTGATTAAAACATTATAGGCCACCACCAATGTTGTCTACAAAATATTCAATATAAATAGATAGTGTATGAAAGTATGAAATAAATGACAAGGTAAACAATGGAAAACTCTAGTGTCATTAGTTTACAGTATCACCTAATAAAATTCCATCGTTATTTCCATTTTTATCACTTACACCATCTTCATTAATAAATACATTTCCACTACATGTTCCATGGGTTAGGCATTCACATCATTTATACAATGGCCTAATATAGTCAATTATCACGCAAAATAGAATATGTTGAGTTCTCAATCTCAAAATGGAAAAACATTTAAAAAAATACATCACACTCACCTTAGATGCTCAGTATGGGTAGAATAATCAAATTCATATGCTAGGGACATAGATCCTCAGTTTCCTTCCCTAATATGTGTATTATGGGGTTGGGTTTAGAGCCTTAGTCTAACCCAACCCATGGGATTAGATTCTCAATTAAAATACCCCCATAACTAAAAATCCATGTGAATATGATTATATATCCATCAACCACATATACCATACCACAAACCATACACATTCATTACAAGTAACCATCACATTTCAGATTCTTTTTCATATGGAATAATATCAATCCGTAACCCATTATCAAATTTACCATTTATATCTCTTATCCAATTTACGCCATTTCCATTTACATACATTAACTAATTTAACATATTCAACAATTCCAATAAATTAACCCATTTTACCCATTCCTCATTTAACATGCATTATCCCATTCCAATAAATAAACCCCTTTTACACATCATTCCAAACAATTCCTTATGACATTATCAAAAACTAGAAATAACAACCATAGGTTCTCTTTATGGTTTAAACTAACATGTCATAATATTTATCATGGGCCCTATTTCCACACAAATCAATTCTATTCTTAACATTAAAATTTTCCATGTTTGGGAATGTTGTCACACCCCATGGGTGGCCCTAAAATGGAAAAATCTTCCTCAATACATCCCATGGGGATCATGAGTGGTTCTTTTAATCATTTATCTAACCATTTTACAAAAACCTATCAAAAGAATCAAATGTATGATAATAGAGAACCAAGAACACAATCTCACATGCACAAATCCACAATAAAACTTTGTCATATAACTTATAGACTACATGCCTCCAATCCAAATATGAACACACCCTTTATATTAGCATTATATTTGGATTCAAGAACAGTTTAAAGTACCATCCTATGATCCACTGAATAAAAGGGTTTAAGGGATTCAGAAGAATAAGAACAAATATATAATCCCCAATCCATAAAAGATATGAAATATGAGCATTAGACATACCCAGAGCTTTGATCCAAACACAATAGTACTCGAAACAACCTACAATCAAAGGAGATCCACCCTTGGGAATCTTGGGTAAAAATAGTTCAACACTAGGTTTAATAGTGGAGAAAAGGGGGAAGAAATAGGGTAAGATACTTAAAATCCTTGGGGAGAAGATTGGTAATTTTTCACTTTTTAAAGGGGTGCATGGTTTTCCCGCACGTTTTTTCAAACCGTGTGAAAACTATGTGCCAGCCTCTTTCCAAAAGAGGTTATGTCACATACTTTACCTATAAGGTTTTCCAAACCTTCTGAAAACCATGTGACTATGTCTTTCGAAAATAGGTAAAGTCACACGGTTACCTAGGGAGGCCCACATGGTTTGAAAAACTTTTCACCAACCGTGTCTAAGTCCACTATCTATGTCGCACAGTTTGGATTCTCCCTCACACAATTTCTTCTAAACATGCGAAAACCCTGAAACACGAATAAGATAACCATTCTTTCATCTTTTTCATGGCTTAAAAACCCAAAACTCCACAAAAACTCCTCATACACATGTTAAATATTCTATTAACAATATTTAAGTAATTTATACCAAATTTTATACAAAGACATACCTCCATGATGTCTGGGATCTTACACTTATTTTGATTCCAAAAATGATATTTGATTCAATAAATGTTTTGGAAGACATTTTTTATGAATATTTGGTAGGTTAATTATATGAAACCTACTTTTTTATTATTTTTATATTGATAAGATTATTATAATCAGGGGTTTATTTTGGTGATATTTCATATGTATACTATTTTTTTGTATCTTCTATATTAATGTGTTTGAAAGTTGTTTTCAAGGTTCCATCTTGGAACATGTATACCAGCTACAAACACAAATATATATATATATATAATGAATTCCTACCATTGAAAATATATGCCTCATATAGATGGGGGTTACATTTATATATTTGATTTTGGATATAAATATATGCTTGTGTGTGGTCCTTCCGATGAAACAATAAGTGGTTTTCATGTTGAGGATGATTTTCGTTACATATATATAGTTCCTCCATATGAGGAAATGTGTGGCCTCATCTTTATGGATGAAGAAAATATAAATAAATAATTCCCCCTGATGAGAAGATGATCAGCCACCTATGATATGATGGTTATACAAACATACAAACATATATGTATATATGGATATATATAAATATATATATATATATATATTCATTAATATGTATGTGTGTATGAATCTATCTATATATGTATGTATTTTCAGCTTATAGAATACAGGATCTTGTAAGAATCTATAATGGATAGGTTTTGCCTAGTGGTAAGGTAAAACGGATTGGATCTTGATTATGGATCGAACTTGGTTTGGTTTATTCAAACTATGATTTTATTAGCATGATAGTATTAGTGTGATATAAACTTTAAAAATATGGTGGAAAAGTATGTCTAACTATTTTTCTAGAACATAAATTGATAAATTTGTTTAATATTTTTTTCGTATATATTTCAATATCACATATCATATCATGTCACTCAAAAAATCATGAATATAATGGATTTTTTTAGATACCATTGGTGGTGAACTACTGAGTTATATAATAACACCCTATATATACATCACAGGGAATATATAGATTCTATTATTTTACTTCAGGTATTATATGTTTTATGGTTTAGATAGATTCATGGAAACTTTTCAGTCTCATTGGACATGAATGTCTCTCTACAGGCTGGTTTTTATAGGGAATTTGGGCTTTGAGGTTTTTTTCTATTTAAGGACTTGTATTGGTTTATCACTATACCTATTAAGTGATATTTGTGCATATTTTTAAGACAGATTAACTTTTCTAGAATACTAAATCATTTATGTTTGGACTATTATGTGATATTTGATTCTACAATGTGAGGTGTTATTTATATGGTAGTACAAGTATATATTATACTTTAAGATGTAAAATTTTTGTTTTTTTTCTTTTTAATTTCTGATATATGTATTTGTCATTTTGGATTCTCTATAGAATTCATTATTGATTTTTTATATCATTAAAATATGATAAATATATAACCAATTATTTCATTATACCTTCATCACTAGTTGTAATATATATATATTTAACTTGATGTATGTATCCTATTAATTTTGGTTTAAATATCCCATCTTATCAACATGAGGATTCTTAAAGAGATAAGGAAGGGCTTGGTATAATTAAGGTATTTTTTGGAGCTTATAGACCATGTTTTTTGAGAAACAGAATGAGGTTCCGGGTAAATAATAACCATGGGTCACAACTATGCATCCAAGAATAGAGGATAAAAGTTTGTTTAACCAGGAAAGCGAGTCTTCATGGCTGTGTGAAACCTATAATAAATTACATCTGTATGTTTCATTGATGGTACACAGTTTCTCTTAACCATGTGCCTAGCCATGCAAGAGGAGGAGATCTCTGATAGTGAGCATGCACGTGTTGTATAATGTTTGTGTAACTATTCATAAGTCATGTTAGGGGGATTCACCATTAACTATAGGGGCCCATGGTTTCCGCACAATTTGAACAACTGTGCAACCAAGCCATGCACCCATTAAAAATCATATAATTATTTGTCCCCTCATTCCTCTAATTTATAAAACATTATTTTCCTGTCTAATTTGTAAAGTGGACCACACATTGAGATATTTATTTGTCCTCATATATCTATTTGTGATGACACATCCTTCTAGAATCCAATAAAATATTGATTAATCACACTGGATATCTAACATTAAGACTACCGTACCACTTAACCCTTCTCTTTATTTACCTTCCTATATCAAATATTGAATTTTTGTGAGGTAATACACCCTATTTACATGGGTTTTTTAAATTTATTTGATTTATCTATTTCTAGATAATATTAGAGGTCAATATTGGATTAGAAATCAATTCATGGTAAAATGAAAGTTGTATAGTTATTTTCCCTTAATGTTTTGATCTTTATATTATGCAGCATCAAGCTGCATAGTGGGATTTCTATCCAAAACCTCATAAATTTAAAATTAAGTGAATGGGGTGTTATCAACTTGATTTGGTTGTTCTTGTAATCTACTTTTTACCATCGAATGATATTTAGCTTGATGTGAACCACCCCTTAGGGTGCATTGTTCAATTATAATAAATTTGTTTACCTCATTAGGTGAATTAAAAAATCTTTCTATGTTTTTTTATTTAACCATTGTTAATAAAATGGATTAATTGAAATTAAAATAATGATATTATATCTTTATATTCCTCTAGTATTTGTTATTTGATTACACGGCCTTCTAAGGTGTTTCAAGTTACCTTTATAATTTAGAATTTTTAAATGATTTAAAAATTAATGGTGAATTCAATGTCCATATCACCCAACCCTTGTTATATTATAAAATTTGATCATGTAAATTATTATTATTATGGAAACATAACCAAATGTTATATTATGATTGACTATGGTCACAGACAATAAATTACCATAAAGGTGCGGCATTCCCTAATTAATACTTGGACTCCTATTGTGGTTTAACTAGGATTGACTCATGTGTCCCCAACTGATTCATTGATGTGTTCTCCAAGTCATATAACACACACGTATTTAGTATTTGTCTTATGATTTTGAATTACTTATCTTATAATTAAGGGTTAACCTATATTTCAAGACAGATAATTAAATGACTTTGATGATTGTCCTTAGATTTGGATTGATTTTATAGACTCCCTTGGTTATTACCTCTTGTAACAACCTGGACCCAAGTAACCCATATTCAATTTATACATTATTACATTGGAATTAAATATATGAAATATCATCCCAAAGGTTTGAATAAGTAAGTAGTATTTGTAAACTAGATACATATAGGAATCCAATATTGCATTTGGACACACAAATTTAAGAAAATGTTTTTTAGAAATAATTATTCACGCTATAATATTTATATATATCGATCATAATGCACTTCTTAGTTTCCGAGAGAAAACAATAAAAAAGAAATGGGTGAGATTAGATGCTCAGTATGAGTAAGAATACAACAGAATCTATCATGAAAAAATAAAGCATAACCAATGTGTAAATGAAAATAACTGAAATTCATGTCATTTAATCAATAAAATGTGTATACTATGGCATGTTTAAACAATGGTATGATATTTCCATATCAATAATCAAATGAAATTGAAACATAACCATGGATATTGTAACTAGATGAATAATCATATGGAAAACCAATAACTCAATTTATAAATATTGAATGAAAAATTACAAATGTCTAGAACATACATATATGGCCTTACACCAAGAAATCAAGATTAATTGGTAAGGCCTCAACCAAAACCCAAACTCATTTTTTCTCATGAGACATATCGATGTATCGTGGGGAAGTCAATACTCATGCCTCACCCATCACCTTCAATGTCCAATTAATTCCTCATATAAGATGGGTGAAATGTAATCATTAAACATTTTATTATAAAAAACATATAAAATGGTAATACCTAACAGAATTTAATAAACATAATAATATACCATCTATATTAAATTAGATAATGGTAATAAAATTGTACATCCTCAATAAAAATAATCATAGACCATCAAAATAAATAATAAGTATGAAATCAATAAAACATATCCCCAATTTATCAAAACTAAAAAAATGGTTTATGTCATTTAGAAATATAAATATCATAAAATTTTCATTAAAAATTCTGAGATAAATAACCATTTCACATTGAAATTATATTTAAAACAAAAAGGTTAAAAAATAATTTTAAGATAGTTTCCTTTAAAAATATTCTTTTATAACATTTAAAATAAGCTTTAAAACATTTATTGATCATTATGGTGTAAAATTAATTTAATTTCATACATGTTAGTACCAAGATTCCGTTCAAATTTTTGTTAAATGACAAGCATATCGTGTTTTGAAAATGACCTAAAAATTACATTAAAAAATATATTATAATTTCAACACGGGTAAAAATGTAGTTAATAAAACATTTTTATAATGATAATGATAAATTTGAAAATATTTTTAGAAATCATGGATCTTGATGAAAAATGATTTTCGACCAATGAGAAAAATAAAGTCATATTTTATTTAAGAAAACATTTGCAATCATTTTATGTACCAATGTGTGAATGAATGTTACTATTAATTGGAGAAGTTCATGAATAACCAAATTAGAAAAAAAAAATATTAATTGTAAGGTAGAAATATCATATAATGTCCCATATGAAATCATCAATAAAAACAATCTCGAATTATTATAAGATTGTGAAATAAAACCTTACCAAATTGGTAACTACCAAATCATAGTCCCCATTAAAGAAATAACAATCATATGGAAAAATTAGATACAATTAATATAAATATATTCATGCAATAACATATAAAATTTTTAGTATAGACACCACACAATGTGATTATCTGTGAATATAGTATATGTCTTACGAAAGTAAAAGTGAGACGATAAACCATTACCTATGGTTTGAATTACTTCATATGATTTTTAAACTCATGTACAGTAAATATAGGATTATTATAAATATATTAAAAAATAATAATCAAATATGTTGTACCTTATATTATTTAAATATAGTCGAGTATCATGTGTTTATTAAATATTCCATATTAAAATAACTAATTTGAGTGATAATTTATTAGTTTTTTCAGGTATGTTTTGGTTTTGTAATTTCTATCATTTTAAATTGTTCATTGTAAAATCATCTAAAAAATAAAAACATTGATATAAATATCACACATATATATGTTTATATTCATTATATATTTATTTACATTTATCCATATCAGTTAATTATTGAAAATGAATTACATCGTTTATGGATTGGGTAAGTCATACGTACACATGACTGTTGCTTCAATTTACATAAATAATAGAATGAAAGGATAATGGATATTAATTAAAATTTATAAAATCACTATTAAGTTATACATTGAATTTATATTTTGAAAATCTTTTCTTATTACCATCCATGTAAAAAAAATTAAAAACATCTCACATCGTCATGCAGAGGTGGTAGTCCACTTGTACGCATGGCAATCATTTCTATTTTACAATGCATATGAAGATAAGAAGTTAAATGTTTTTATATATTTCAAGAAATATGTTAATGTGATAAATATCAAATATATTCATGAAATTTTACCTTACTACATTCCATGTAAATTGTAAGTGAAATAGAATCGCATCGCTTCTTGAGGCTGTAGTCTGCTGTACACCCAATCGACGTTATTATATCCACCCAAATTGAAAGTAAGAATGTATAAGTTATATCATAATTAAAAAAGTAAAAAAATTACATTAATATCATATAAATATGTTTAATACGTCATTATTTCTATCCTTAAAATGTGGTTATTGAAAATGAATTAAATCTGTTCCCGAGGCGGTAATCTGTCGTACACATGATTGACAGTTTCATTTCCCATTTGAAGGAAGTGAAGATTTATATAGGTTATTCATTGAACATAAAAAACATATGTAAATAATATATACAATTTTCATTATTTTTTCAAATTTCGAAAATATTTTAAGGATTTAGAGGAAGAATTAAAATTAAAATGCATAGTAAAAAACTTACCACTTTTTTGGGAAACCTTGTTTGGTTAAACATAAAAAATGAATATATTGTATTTTTTATCAAAAAGGCCTATAGGATGTGGGTATGTATTTAAATATGGAATTTCGGTATATCTTGGTTGAAACAATGGTTTTTAGTATGAATAGGGGATGCGATTCGGTGGCCTTTTATATTTGGGGGAGAGGACACAGTCAGTACTCATTAATAGAATAATGTGTACCTATGATATTCATATTAAAAAAATGATAAAACAGTGTCTCATTATAGAAACATATAGGCTATATGGTCGAAATATTACCATAAAATGGGTTTTAGACCATTTTTAAGTCATTTTTAATCCTTATCTTCTTAGTTTAGCCTCATTGTAAACATATTTTTACCTTAACTGCGATGATAAACATTTAGTGCTCTACCTACTAATTATGGTCAAAAATTAAATTTAGGTTATTAAATAATATAAATTATTTTAATTCTTAATATGGAATCCATTTTTCCCAATTAAATTCATAGAAGTGGAATAATTCTATTTATAATTAAATGTATCAAACTATGAAAATGGATCTTTTCCATAGAAAAACATTAAATACATTAAATACTTGTTATATGAAAATTAAGTTTTATATTAATTCAATTTACCTAAATTAGTTAAAATATAATATAATTGATGTAATTACCCATTAAAAAATTTAAAATATAATTTATATTTGTTAATAATGTAAACAAAATGTTAGTTTTTATAAAAAATCAGTATTTTCACTCTTCATAAAAAATTTAATTTTTGTAACATCCTAAAAAATTCACCCAAAGATAATATTTAAATTTATATTTCCAAAATAAGTTTTATTTTTGTAATTTTTCTAAAAAGTGGTGAAAATTAATTTTAAATTATGTTTACAATGCATGATAAGAACACATTTTAGAATAATATTGTTTTTTTCAAAAAAAACATTTCATTTTCATTCAAATTGTTCTTATTTTATTTTTCTAATGAATAAATAAAAATTTAATTTATTTTAAGCCTTTGTAGACCATATAAGTTCATTATTTAGTTATTAATATTCATATATGTCCACATAATGACTAGGTTATAATGGTCATGTTTCAATATTAATATTTTAATAGAAGATATTGTTTTTTTTTAAAACCTGGTGTTTTGTGAATAAAATTATATTGAAGTGATTGAATTTATTTTAAAAAATATATTTTGTAAAGTATTAGAGTCTTATATTCTCATAAAATGTTGGTTTTTATATTCATATAATCTATCTAACTCAAATTTATTCTTTTAAATTCATAGGGTGTTAGATTCAACCCACCATAAATAAACATCATTTTTCCAATTTAAACATAACCTGGATAATCAAGGGTTTGAAATTTGGAAATACCATTGTTAAAAAACCCACATCGTAAAAGGGTCAAACAATATCCCCTTGATTATAGAAAATAGAAAATATGGATGTCATATTTTATATCAAAGAACTCAATTTCCAATTAAGAGAACATATTTTGGAACTAAAGATATTGAATTGGAAGAAAAGTGTAAATAATTCTAGAGAGAGATAGTAATTCTTCATGACAAAAAGAGAATGAAAAATGGAATTTTAATAACCTATAAATTAGAAATGTCTTATTATTTACAATTCCATTAAATTAATTAGAGATGTATGTGATTGGTTAAATATTTTCCTTTCATGATCCAATTCATAAATTTGAGGAATTATACATAGTCTATGAATATAAGAAAATTTTATTACTTGATATATTTCTATTTCATAAGAAAAATTTCATCCTTTGGTTGTTCTTCAGTAAAATTAATATTCATATCTTATTGTATGAAATGAATATCAAAAAATTAAATTTTTAATTCCTAAAATAATTAAATTTATTTGTAATGGATCATAAGATCCATAAAATAATGACATATCTATAAACCTAATTCTAAATATTTTCAAAAACCAATATGGTTATCATAGGTTATTAATCTCCAAACCTCAATAGTAACACCCCACATTCATCATTAATAATTATTTATAAAAACCTTATGTAAACACAATGACATATTATCTAGAACATCATGTTGGCCTGTAGTTGGAACAGAACCCTTATCATTCTTCAGTCATGGGTTCAGTCCTCATTTACATTTCAAATGAAATGGGTTTTCACCCCACATGTAGGCTATCCTTTTTCTAAAATCATATTAATATATTTCCTATAACAGTCTCAATTTTTAATAACCTATAATTACATCTACCTCAATGTGATGATAAACCATATAGGTTACTTATACCTTTAAAATTATTCCCAAAAAATGTAACTGAATTCATCCTTAAAAATATTTTCAATAAAACATATACCAAACAAATAGCTTGTACATCCATAAATTTCTCCAAAAATATCCTTAATAATAGTACACTCCCATCACATTATACCTAAACAGGTTTGTTTATGTATTTTAAATTATTATCAATATTAAAATCATATACCTGTGATGGTATCCATAACTATTAAGTTATATATGAAATATATTATTTCAAAATTTTACACAATAAATTGATATTTTATTATTCTTATAACTAAAATACCAATGCTAAAGAAATAAATCTACAATATAATTATGGACACCCAATACATAAATACTTCGAATATTTTACTTCAACATAGGTATTTGAAGAGACCTGAGCTTGACGTACATGGAAACTAACTTACATTTGTGGAATAATTAATACAAAAACAGACACCCAAGGATCGTAATAGTTTAGTGTCTTTAGAAACCAGGAACATAATCTTCTAATCCCGGTGAAAGATCTTCAACATCTCCCATAAAGATCTTCCTCCTTTGTCTTCTTACCTAAAACCTTTCATTATATCCCGGGGAAGAGAAAACATAGAAAGGGTGAGCTCTAATGCTCAGTAAGGGTAAACAAGGAGAACATTAAACAATCAATAAAAATTTTAACGTAAAAACATGAACCTAAAATCTAGACATCAAAATCTTGAGCAATGACATAAAACATGGCTATACACAAAGCACAGATCATAAAGGTACATTTATCATGATTAAGTAGCATAGTGATAAAACATGTAATTGTGGACAACCATTAAGCACATGTTATGATTTCCATAGTAGCCAAGGCATTACTGGCTAGACTATCATAATGGACAAAGGCCATTACTGAAATGTGATTACTTGTCCTTCCAGCCCTATATTACTGAACTTGATTAAGTTACTGTTCTATCCATGTCTATCTAATGAGATATAAATAATTACCCAATGCATTTGATGGGGATATAGGTACACCCATCTCATAATGAAATCATTCTTTCATGTGTCACAAAATAAACATAAATCATTTTTCATAACCAAATGAATAAAATGGGTTCCATAAACATCATCCCATCATAACATAATCCATATAAAATAGTGGATATAATTTCATCATAAACAAAATAAAACCATTTAAATAATAGAGACATTATGATTGAAAAATAAAAATATTAAATAATTCTATCTTAGATGGAAAATAGTTTTGATAAAACACTTGAAGTGAACTCTTGAGAAAAATATCATTTCTTCTTCAAAATCATTTTTTTCACAAAATGCCATGAAATTTTAAAAGAAAATGTTTTTTTGGAAATAATAATGAAATTGTGTAGAGGAATATTCAAGGAAATAAGGTGTCATGAAACCGTAAAAATCCGTTCATGTCTTATATGTTTAAAAAAACATTCTTCTCATACTTTTTCTAGAAATGTCATAAAGTACCTTGTTTGGTAATCAAAAGAAAAGTTCCTTCCATACCATGCGGTCAAATTAAAAAAAGGTTAAAAATGAAATTAAACATACTTGGAAGAATATTAAACATTTTATGAATATAGTTTTAGAATACATGAACATGGATTATAAATGTAACCCTAGAAAATACTTCGAATAAACAATCTCGGTTAAGAACGAGATTGGAATAATTATCCCTTACCATTTTTGATCGGTGAAATCATACCTGTCATAAAATAAAGAAAATCACATGCATATTTTAATATCATATCCTTCATAATAATAATAATCATAAAACATTAATGGGAAGCATAAACACCATACCAAATAAATAGATGGTGATTAAGGCATATGTCTCATAGAAATAAAAGTGAGACCTAATAATCCATTACCTTATGTCCAATTTATTTCATATGTGTCTGAGACTCTTGTATAGTAGGATTAAACATATTATTATCTTGTAACAGAACCATAATAATATCTATTATATCATATATGATTCACATATTACTTTATATTACCCATTCATTTGTCAATTATATGTTAAAGCAGCGTTTTGGGTAAAATCATTTCATTTATCGTACGTGTTTTGACTTGTAATTATTCATATGAGTACATATATCATGATTAAATACTTCAATAATTTAAAAAATGATTTATATATAATATATATTCAGCATATAAATATATATAGTAGATAAATAAATGAAAGGAAATACACCATTCAAGGAGATGGTAGGCCGTACATACGCATGGATACTGTTTTCGTTTCCTTATTAAATTGAATAGTAGTAAATAAATAACATATAAATAAATATAGTATGATTATTATGTCATATATTTCCTGATTATTTATTATATATAATTTATAATCATTATTTAATGGTTAACTTGGAGAATGGATCTCATCGCGTCGTGGAGACGGTAATCTGTACGTACGCTCGAGCGATGATATCGTTCTCATAATTATTGAATAGAATTGGAGTGGATGATATAATATCTCAGAATAATTATGATGTTATAATAATCTTATATAGTTATTTTTTACACCATTATACCCATCCATGTATGGTGGTGGTGTAAAAACATATTACACCACGACGTGGAGACGGTAAGCCGTACGTACGCACACACGGTGATTTCATTTTTTCGTAGGATGGATAGAATGTGAAATAGGTTTGTTTCATATTTACAATAACATATCAGTATATTAGTTATACTAATGTTATTAATTTATAATGAAATAGATAATGAAGAGTAAGTAGAAGAATAAATAATCATGAAAGAATATTTAGAAGAGATTGCCACTTCCTCGACGCACCTCCTTTTAACTTCCTCTTAAGGGACGAGAGTTGGTCTTTTGAGAAGAACAAAACATACAGAATGTTACTATGGAAGTTGAGATGAGTAATAGGCAGGGTTTGGCATATCTTGAAGGCTCAAATTTGTGTGAATAGGAGAGGGATGTGGTGCCCTTTTAAAAGAAAATAGAGGGGGCACTTTTGGAAACCTCAAAAATATTAATTAATAATAAAATAAAACCCCACTTAAAATCCTAAAAAATATCTCAATTAGAATATTAGATAATATAGGGTGATAATATCATCAGCAAATAAATATTATATTTGTTTTATGTTTATTTGAAACCTTATAATTTTTATTTATCTTTATTTAATCTATTTAATTTTAATTGCGGTAATAATATTCTAAATTTTAAATTCTTATATGTACTTACATATGTGTTGAGAATTTTCCATAATTAGATAAATTATTACATTTTCAACCATATAATTTTAAATTTGTAATTTCTAAATATTTTTGGGAATTTAAAACAATTTAATAATATGTTATTTTTATAAAATACAAATAATGTCAATTTTGACACTATTCATTTAATTGAATTTAAATAAAATCCAAATAGAGGATATATTGGAACCAAAATATTTAATAGATTCCTAAAATGTGATATTCATCTATAAAATTTGTGGAGAAAATAAATTAGATCATTTAATATATATATTAAAATATTTAAAACCATTTATTAGAAATTTTACTTAATAAAATAATTACTACTACATTTTCGTATATTTATTTAATATACATATCTGTTTCATAAAAACTAAAAAAATACTATAATGAATTTAAATATATTATATTTCATAATAATACATTTTGTTGATTTTATATTCAAAAACACCCAACTTTAAAATTGATATTTTTATTAAATTATGAAGCTGACAACTTTGACATCATTTAAAATAAAATTATATAAATGTTATAATCTGTTTTATAAGGTTCTAAATGGTCCCCGAGTTGTCCCTCGGATTATTAGGGTATAGAGTTACTCACTCAATAAGGTTTGGTTTTGTTTTTGGACCATTTGATGGGTATTATAATTATAATACAAACTATATTATTGATTTTTCATTAAATAAATAATTTCTACATCATTAATGTATAAGCTATTAATGTAATTATATATTTCTTAAAAATCACAAATAAATTACCATGATGAAGAAAAAAAATTATCTTTCAAATGATTATATATAATTGAATTTATATTATATATAACCATATTTTTAAAATACTTTAATTATTAATGATTGTGTGAGACATATTTAACTTTCATTAAATAAAATATATTAAAGGTCGTAATCACATCCAAGTTGGTTCCAAAAGATACAATTTCGACACATGTATATTTTAGGACTAAAGATAATCATCAAATTATATTAATAAAGGTATTTGGATAATTTTATAATATTATTTTTCACTTAATTACCTGATTTACCTTTAACTATATGAAATACAATTTACCGCAGTTACTATTCATAATGCCTAAAAATAAAAGTAGCCTATTAACATAATTTGGACCAAATAATTCCAAATATTTAATAGATTTTTCCAAATTCAAAACACATAAGTTTCATTTTTTAATTCAAAATTAATCCCTCTATTGAGAAAATGGGTTTCAAAAGTTTAAACATTGCAAAAGATTGAAATGTTTTTACCTATGATTTCAATGGAAAAATTAATGATAATGATATATGTTATATAAAATGGTAAAAATATATTCTATTTATACTTTAAAACCATCCAATATTATAATTTAACCATATAAATTATCTCGATGAAAAAAGTCATTTTTAATTAAAATTTAGCATACTTTTACTATTCATCAAAATGTGAAGGTTAGCAGAATAATGTCAAAAATTTATCCAACATAAATTTTAATATCCTAATTAAAAAGAAGAAATTAAACTTTTCAAATTTAATTTATAAAATTGTAAAAAATTATAATTGAAATGGGAGCGCCATCAAAAGGCGACAAAACTGCATTTTTTTTTGGAAAATACTTCTTTTATTCGAACAAATAATTTTGTTCTCATACCATGTTCTAGAAAATGTGTCAGATGAATTATAATGATATAAAATTGAAAATTCAGTTCATACTATTCATAACGGCTAGTTCATAATAATATTATAATATATCATTGTTTAGTGAAACTCGTTATTGTGTACCACTGAAGGTATCGAGGAAGGTCTCTCTTGCGTATAACACAAGCCAAGTATATTGTTTCATATACTGCAAGCCAATATGGTGTTGCATATATCACAAGCTAATCTTAGTGTAGCATATATCACAGGACATGAACAAAAATATTATTTCTTATAAAATCGCAGGGTGTTACATTCTACCCCCCTTAAAATGAATTTCTCCCTCGAAATTCATCAGGGTTATAAATCGTTTACTAATTGAAAGTTTCTTTCATAGAAACCTGCATCGTAAAAAGAAATACTAAAACATAATTTTAAATTGTAAAGTTAGAAACATAATGGTTACCTAAAGTGACTCAACATTATGTTACCACATATAAGAATATAGGTGAAAATATTGATATGGAAGAGAAATCTAATCATCATGTTCTGATGAAGAGTGGTAGGGAACATGACTATGAAAAATCCAACAATCACAAATCCATAAATTTGTGATGATATAAGGTACCATCTGATTCATCAGATATGAGGGTACTAGGATAACATTTTTGGTGTTAAAGATCCTTTCCCTAATGATAAAGATTTTTTTTGAATTAATAGAAATACTAATTAGATTTTGGTACATTCTCACTATTGTTCATTCCTTGAACAATTTCCATTTAATCTCTTAACGAAATGAAGTTGAATTTTTCATTCTTGAATTGTTAGAAAATCATGTGATAGAATGATAGGTCATTCCATATATCTCAAATATAAGTTTTGAAAATGTTATTAAATACACATAAGTCTATCTATGGTGAGATTAATCGTATATGGTTTAAAAAATAGACTTATAGTTTATCTACCACACCTCTTAATAATGTAAAACTAATTTCTAAAAACCATGTACTTCCTGTAGGACAATGGTAGGAGATAAAGGCATGTCGTAATTCGGTTGTGGGTTCGATTCCCACATCTTTGTCCGATGTGACGGGTTTTCTCACATCCTACTAGTTGTCCTTTTTTTAAAACTATACTATTATAAAATTCTAAAAAAAACGTTTTAGGCTTAAACAATTCCATCGGATGTACAACATAATCCATTCCAACATTTAGGCTTATCAAAAATACTTTTTTCCAATCTCATAGTATACAGAAAATGATTACGAGAAAGGTCACCAACCGAGCATGTGAATACTATAATTTATCCTTTATATATCATAAGATATATCTTGTTGGTCACTTTCCAAACATGTGAATACCTTAATCATGTATTCACTTGAAACATGAGTTACCATAGAACCTTAGTGAAAACATGAATAAAGTCAAAATTTTACTCTTTCCACATACCAAAATCCCAAAAATTCTATATACACAAACCATGATATCACATTGTCCTTATATAAATCATGAGTTCATTAATACTATCAAACATATTATTTTCTCCTTACCCCTTCATTATGTTCATATCATCTGCTTTCCAAAAATATTTTAATCATTTTTAGTGGTTAATGGTACCATTCAACGTATAGTTTCCAATACTCAAAAAAAAATAATAGTGTAACAATTCTTAAGATTTTCTTTATTCCATTGTACCATACATTATTCTTGATAAACATGCAATCAATCTACTATTTTTTTAAACCATTGACCAAGCTTCATCGTTTTATTTCTCAACACTTCTTTCATCTCATATATCATTTGTAGTCTCTTCATCATCATTAGCATATATACTACCCGTACGACCATTCTAATTCTCTTCATGAGATTTTACCTTAGGGAATTGGTCGGCATAATGCCCGTACATTCCATATTTAAAACATTTAACCATTGTTGATGTCTTATCAATACTATTATCCTTGACCATAGTGTTAATTGAACTTTTTCCTTTGAAATTACTATATTTGTGTCCTTTTCCACACCCAAAGAATCTTCAAGTTCCTTTGAAACAATCCCCCTGACCCCTCTTCCCACATGATTTACATGAGGAAAATTGAACTTTCTTTCCTCTATGATCATCATGGAACTCCATCTTTCACTTATTAGCTGAGTCGGGAAACTTACCAAAGTGAGATTATTGATCAGATTATAGAATTTATGATTAGTCATAATAACGATGTTTCACCTTCCAAATCCTGTTTCATTTTGTTGCTCATGAAAAATATCATTCCCCTGTACATCATATTCTCCATTAACATGAATCTTCTTGTTTCCATCAATTTTCAAAAACCCAAAAATAATAGTGTGAGAGGAAAAAATCTTACTTGGGAAAAAACATAATCAAGGGGGAGTACTTTCAATTTATAACATTTAATGTTTAATCCTAGATTATTCATGATCATTATCATAATTATAGGATTGTAACCTATACTTATACTTAACCATAGGGACATTCCAAGACATACCTTAGAAATATCTCTAGAGATCTCACTAATGTTTTTGCATCCTAGTATCCAAAGGTTAACTAAACCTTTACTCTGATACCAGCTGAAGAGACCCGAGCTTGACGTACATGGACATTACATTACTTTTTTGGAATACTTAAAACAAAAACAGACACCCAAGGACCGTAATAGTTTAGTGTCTTTGGAAACTCAGAACACAATATTCTAATCATGCTAAATGTTCTTCTTCATCTCCCTTAAAGATCTTACACTTTTGTTTTCTTACCTAAAACATTTCTTCATATCATGCAGAAAAGAAAACATTGAAAGGATGAGATCGAATGATCAGTAAGGAAAAACATGGAGAACATAAAAAAATTTATATACATTTGAATGTAAAAACATTAACATAAAATCGAGACATCAAAATCATGAGCAATGACATAAAACATGGTAGTACACAGGGAAAAGATCACAAAAGAACATTTATCACGATAATGTAGCATGGGGATAAAACATGTAATTGTGGAAAACCATTAAGAATATGTTATGGTTTCCATAGTAGCCAAGGCATCGCTACCAAGACCATTATAGTGGACAAAGTCCACTAGAAAACCGAGTTTACATGTCTTTCCATCCCTGTAGTACTAAACCAGATTCACTTTTCATTCCAACAATTTCTATCTCATGAGATATAAATCTGTATTCAATGCATTGGGGTGAGATATAGTTCCCACCCATCTCATAATGAAATCATTCTTTCATGTGTCACAAAATAAAAAAAAATCATTCATGATAACCTAATGAATAAAATTGGTTTCATAAACATCATCCCATCATAACATATTCAATATAAACAAATGGATTTAATTTCATCATTAACATAATCAATCCATGTAAATAAATTAGAAATTATGATTTACACATAAACATATTAAATAATCCCATCTTAGATGGAAATTAATTTTGATATAACACTTGAAATTAACTCTTGAGAAAAATATCATTTCTTCTTCAAAATCATTTTCTTTTCTCAAAATGCCATGAAATTTTTAAAGAAAATGATTTTTTTGAAAATAATAATGAAATTATATATAATAATATTCCTGGAACTAAGGATTTATGAGACTATAAAAATCCATTCATTCCGTATAAGTTAAAAAACATTCTTCTCGTACTTTTGCTGGAAAAGTCAAAAAGTACCTCGTATGGTCAACAAAAGAAAGGTTCCTTCCTTACCATGTGGTAAAAGTAAACAAAGGTTACAAATGACTTTAAAAATACATTTAATAATAGTAAAAAATTTATGATAACAGTTTTAGATGACATGAACATCGATTATAAATATAACCTCAGTAAATATTTACGAATAAACAATCTCAAATAAGAACGAGATTTGAATAATTATCCCTTACCATTTATGATCTGTGAAATCATACGTGTCATAAAATAAAGAAAATTAAATGCATATGTAAATATCATATCCTTAATAATAAATATAATAAAATATTCTTGGGAAGCATAAACACCATACCAAACAAATATATGGTGATTAAAGAATATGTCTCACATAAAAAAAAGTGAGATGAAAAAATCTCGTACCTTATGTCCAATTTTTTTCGAATGTGTCTGAGACTCTAGTATAGTGGATTTAAAAATATTAATAACTTGTAATAGAACCATAATAATTTTTATGATATAATATATGACTCACTTATGACTTTATATTACCCGTTCATTTTTCAATTCCATGTTAATGGAGCTTTTTGGGTAAAACCGGTTCATTTATCTTACATGTTTTGACTTGTAATTATTCATATGATTACATAGATCATGATTAATTACTTCTATAATGTAAAAAATGATTTATATATAATATATATTCATCATATAAATATATATAGTTGATCAATAAATTAAATTAAATACACCGTTCATGGAGACGTTAGGTCGTACGTTAGCATGAACGTTGTTTTAATTTCCTTATTAATTTGAATGGAAGTAAGAAAATAACAAATACATAAATATAGTATCATTATTATTTCATATATTTCATGATTATTTATTATATATTATTTATACACATTTTTTAATGGTTAACTTGGAGAATGAATCTCATCGCATCGTGGAGATGGTAATTCGTACGTACGCACGAGCGATGATATCATTCTATGAATTTTTAAATGGAATTGTAGTGGATGATATAATATATCAGAATCAGTATGATGTTATAATAATAATATATAGTTATTATTTACCCCTTTATACCCATCCAGGTTTAGTGGGGGTGGAAAAACAGATTACACCAGTACGTGGAGACGGTAAGCCAAACATACGCACATGCGATGATTTCAATTTTTCATCAGATGGATAGAATGTGAAATAGGGTTATTTCATATTTATAATAACATATCAGTATATTAGTTATACTGATGATATTAATTTTTAAATAAACAAGTAAATAATAGGATGTATAAGAATAAAGAAACATGAATGAATCGGTAGAAGAGATTACCTCTTCCTCGACCCACCTCCTTTAAACTTCCTCTTATGGGACTAGAGTTGGTCTTTTGAGAAGACCAAAACCACCAAAATGTTAATAGGGACGTTTTGAAGATTAATGGGCAGGGTTTGGCCGATAGTGAAGGCACAAAATTGTTTTAATAGGAGAGGGATGAGGTACCCTTTTATAAGAGAAGAGCGGGACACTTTTGGAGACCCCAAAAATAATAATTAATAATAAAATCAAACCCCACATAAAAACCTCAAAAAATAACTCAATCCAAATATGAGATGATATATGTTAATAATATCATCAAACAATAGAAATTATACACGTTTTTAACTTTATTTTAAACCCTATCATTTTTATTTTTCCTTATTTAATATATTTAATTTTATTTTAGGTAATAATATTCCAATTTTTAAATTGTTATAAATTCTTACTTATGTGTTGTGAATTTTCTATAATTAGATAAATTATGACATTGTCGACTGTATAATTTTAAATTTGTAATTTTTAAATATTTTTTTGATTTTTAAACAATTTAAGAATACATTATTTTTTTCAAATATCAATAGTGTCAATTTTGACACGATTCATTTATTTGAATTTAAATAAAATCCAAACAAAAGATATATTCAAACAAAATTTTTTAATAGATATATACAATTTAATATTAATCTATAAAATTTTTAGAGTACATTGATTACTTCATTTAATATATATTTTATTATTTCTAAAACCATTTATTTGATATTTATTATAATAAAATAATTACTACAACATTTTCGTATAATTATATAATATACATATTTTTTCATAAAAATTAAAACTAAAATACTATAATAAATTTAAATCTATTATATTTCATAAAAATACATTTAGTAGAATTTATCTTCTAAAACACCCAACTTTTAAAATGATATGTTTATTTAATTATGATGGTGACAACCTTGACATCATTTAAAATAAAATTAATATAAATGTCGTAATCTGTTTTATAAGGCTCCAAATGGCCCACAAGTCGACCCTTGGATGATTAGGGGATAACGTTACTCGACCAATAAGGTTAGGTCAAGTTTCTAGTCCTTTTTATGGGTATTATTATTTTAATAAATACTATATTACTTATTTTTCACTAAATAATTAATTTCTACATCATAAATGTATAATCTATTAATGTAATTATATATTTCTTAAAAATCACTAATAAATTAAAACGAGGAATAAAAAAATTATCTTTAAAATTATAATTTTTAATAGAATTTATATTTTGTATATCCTTAAATTAAAAATACTTTAATTATTAATGTTTGAGTGAGACATGATTCATGTTCTTCAAATAAAATAAATTAAAGGTCTTAATCACATCCAAGTTGGTTCCAAAATATACCATTTAGACCCAAGTATATTTTAGAACGAAAAATAATCATCCAATTATATTAAATACAAGTGTTAGGGAAATTTTATAATATTATTTTTACCCTTAATTACCTGATTTATCTTTAACTGTAGTAAGAAAAATTTACCATAGTTACTATTTATAATTCGTAAAAACAAAAAGTAGCCTATTAACATAATTTGGGCATACTAATTCCCAATATTGAAAGAACTTTTCAAAATTAAAAACACAGATGATTCAGTATTTAATTTTAAATTAATCCAGCTATTGAGAAAAAGTGTTTTAAATGTTAAAACATTGCAAAAGATTTAAATGTTTTTACCTATGAATTCAATGTAAAATTAATTATAATGAAATACATTATATTAAATGGTAAAAATATATTCTTTTTATACATTAAAAATATCCTATATTATAATTTAACCATATAAATTATCTCGATGAAAAAATTTGTTTTTAATTAATATTTATCATATTTTTACTTTTCATCAAAATGTGAAGGTTATCATAATAATGTCAAAATATTATCCAATGTTAACTTGTATATCCAAATTCAAAATAATATTTTTAATTTGTCAAATTGAACTTATAAACTTGTCAAAATTAGATTTAAAATGGGTGCTCTATTAAAAGGCGAAAAAATGCATTTTTTTTAAAATAATTCTTATATCCGAAAAATTAATTTGGTTCTCATACCATGTTCTAGAAAATGTGTATGATGAATAGTAATTTTATAAAATTCAAAATTCAGTTAATACTATTCATAACGGCTAATTCATTATAATATTATATTATATCATTGTTTAGTGAAACTTGGTATTGTGTACCACACAAGCTATCGAGGAAGGTCTCTCTTGCATGTAACACAAGCCAGGTATATTGTTGTGTATACTAAAAGCTAATATGGTGTTGCGTATAGCACAAGATAATATTTGTGTCCCGTACATCATAGGACATCAAAGAGAAGATAATTTCTTATCAATTCTTGGGGTGTTACATACTTCCTTGGTCTAGAAGTTACCATATAAATGATGGCATTAACTTGGATAATGCCTAGGTTTTACATATTTAAGACAATGAACTATAAGTGGATCACTAGGATGAATTTTTTTTTCTATCCATAATACTCATCATTTCTCATCAGCAATTCATTATGTTATGAAAATCTTTTCCAGACATAAAACATCTTCTCATTCTGTTGAGAAATATTATTGGCTATAATTTTCCACATTACTACCATGAAGGAAATTGAGCCTTTTTTCCACCATGGTCTCCACTACTCATGTTCTTAGAAAACATCACGCTTCTATTATTTAGTGAGTCAAATATTTGGTTAAGCCATATTTTTTTATCACATTTCATGAAAAATATTAGGCATAATGATGATATCCTTCACTCGTATCATCATCCCATTAGATTTCTCATAGTCACCACATTATAATTGATGTTCAAAGTTAAAAAGATTCCTTTAGGATCATCCGTTTAATAAAACAAAATTGTTATCTATGTGGAATTTATTATGTATCAAGCTCTTATAAAAAAAATCATATGAGGCATTTGAAATGGTTTTAATTGTGTGCATTGGGTTTTCAATTGGGTTTTAGAAGTCAAAGGGGGAAGCTACATATTGAAATTATTCTTTTTTTGAAATTAGGTGTTGACCTCATGGTGATTTCAAATAGTTTTTAAGTGGATTTAAAATGATTATACAAAATGGGAGTGTGGTAAAAATTTAAATAGTTTTCATGGAATTTGGCATCCTTGGACCTTGTTTTGTTTTCAAAGGTATGGTCCCATGCTTTAAGTGTTACTTCAAAATGATTAATGAGAATGTTTTATTGTTATATTTATTGAAATGTGATAAAATGTTGTATTTTATTTGAGACTTGTGATTATTTTAATGTCCTTTGGTCCATGATAAAAGTTGTAATTTAGAATGCTAATGGAAATGGTTAATAATGGTGTGTTTGATTGTTAAAAATTTTGAAGAAAATTTAAAAAATATGTATTTTAATAAAGGGATGAAATGGATTTAGTTTGAAATTATTTTATAATGAATGTAGTAAACTATATAAATGTTAAAATAATGGTATTTATTGATGATGACATGGTTGGGGATGGTCAGAAATGATAAGTTGATTCTCAGTTGGATTCATGGACTGATGCACCATGTTTCCAAACTTTTGACTGATGATTTTTTGATGATTTAGTGACGATCCACTCTCAGGTTTAGGGTGCGATAGATTGAAGCTTCAGGTGCCCTGGTACAATATGGTATTCATAGGATGGATTGATGCTCTTGACTCTATGTGTATAGACATGGTGTTCCAAATCAAGGATGGGATAATGTTACATGGATTTCTATGTCTCAATTTCATTAATGGACTGATGATCCATGTTTTCCAATGTGTGATCTACTAGATGGGATGGAAGGACATGTAATACCATATCCTGGTTGGATTCTTAGAATTAGTTTCATTGATTTCCAACTACTGACCCCTATGATATATGGATAAAATGAAAAACATTGGTTTATAATGTTTTTATGAAAATGGATAACATTTAGAATAAATAATAAAAGCTATCAATTTTACATTATTAATTAGTGAATCCTGATTTATTGATATGCAAGTCTACTTTTATTATTTTTTCCTTAATTAATCACTTCATTTACTAGTATTTTCTTCAAACACCATTGGTAGTGGCCTACTGAGATTAAAGCACACCCTTCTTGATCCTCCATTACAATTGGGTACCTAAGTAGCACCCACAAGTTTATTACCAACACCGGTTTTGGATTAGGCCCTATGATGGATTTGTATTGGCTGAGTATGATTGATTGAGTTGTATCAGGTGACTGGTTAGGTTTTCTTCGGTGATATTATATAACCCTTTTGAAATTTATTTTTTATTTTCATAGATGTAACCAGTCTAGTGGGAAGTTGGTTGTATATAAGACATGGATATTCATGCCTTTATTTCATTTCATTTTATTTCATCATATTTTATTTCTATTTTATTCATTTTTTTATATCATATTATTTTTATTATTTAAAGTCATTTGTTTCTGGTATTGCATAATAATATGTGGGTACAGTCTCCTTACAATTCCATAATAAATCCATGTTGCTAGTTTGTAGCCTCTAGTGTATGTGGAGGCATGCTTGAGGTCTTAAAGAGAATCTGATTAGGGGATCGATTCAGTGGCACCTGAGTTGGCCCATTAAAAATTAGTATTAAGGAATCCTCTTTCCTATTAATTTACTATTTGGGATTTTGTATACATGAAATATAGAAATGTGTCAGAGATTGTTATGGATACCAGGTTGGTGTGTTGCGAACATTTTTTCTGATAGGAATTCTTGTTTACCAAGTGTTGGGATTTCTATTCTGGTTGGTAATGTTACAATTTTATATGATTTTTACATCGATCGATACACTTTTTTTTAATTTGATGGGTTATTATAGATTTTAGGCTCTTTCCCCATTTGTAATAGGCCAGTGACATGGTTTCAACTCCAATACTAAAAGGTAAAGAGGAGTCTTGTGGATTATAAATGTCCCATAAGATCCACAGGTCATAGGATTTCTAGTGAGTAATTTTATGGATTTTCATATAATGGAAGATTATTTTGATCTACGATGGTGGCATTTGGTAGTGGGGATTCATGTGTGTTTATCTTGTATAGTTTAGGTAGTGACCTTATTTGGTTATGGTGTTGTGAGTATTGGACCGTTGGACATGTTTGGATGGGTTGGTTTGTTATTGGATGCATGTCTTGGTCCTGTAGTGAGTGTCCTCATGTGCAGATGCTCAGAGAGGACAAAAAACCTATTTTTTGTGTTTTTTTGGTATATGACATATTTATGGTGTGACAACATAAAAGGGGGTGTTACAACTTATTGATATCATGTGACAATCAGACTGGTTCATTTTTATGTCCCATGAGTTGTGGCCTTCTATTAGATGTCATAGACCTTGGGTGATTGGGCCTATTGACCTTCTTGATGTGACTCCATTCTTGGGATTTAGATTTGTGTGGCTCTTTTAATGTCCCAAGAGAGGGGTTGGTCAAGTTATGAGTGCTTGCGGGGGAGCAATGCACATAAGGATTCCTTAAAATCTTGACAATAATGAAGGAAGGCTACATCTTAGTAAGGGGTATTTTCATGTATGATTCCCTTGGTTTTGAGAAAGAGCACTTGGGTGATAGTGGTTTATCCATATGCTTGGTTTCTATAAGGAATTATTATTTGGGTGCCTAGCCTCGGTAATATATGTGATGATGGGTGTTCTTGGTGGTTATAAGATGGATCGAGAGCATAAGGGGTACCCGAGGAAATGTGGTTTTATGTGCACATGTAATCTTTCGGTGGAGACTATGTGCGTGATTTATTTTGGTAAGAGTCACAAGGAGGTGTATTTTTTTCATAAAATGGGAATTGTTTAGAGTGTTTATATTTTTGTAGTAAATGTTTTTTATGGGAGGAATATTTTTTATATTCCTTGCTTGGTTAGCTCAGGATGCATCTCCATGAATGCAGCGAGAGTGTATGTGATCTGAGTGGAACTCTTGAATGACACTAAAGTCCTAAGTGGTAATATATGTAGTTTTGGTTCAGTGTGTTTCATTTGGGTTTGGAAAGCACCAAGTATTCTATTAATTGTGTTAGACTAGTTTGTGAGGTAAGCATGGTCTAAGTATGGGGCTTGTGAGATGATGTTTCATAAATATTAAATCATTTGAGTCGAAATCAGGTTCTGTTATGGGGTCACACAAGAGTGTGTGTGACAGATAACTGTTACTATGATCTTTGAGCCATAAGTGGATGGTGATGAAAAATTTCATTTGGTTTTTGGATAATATGTTACAGATCGCATGTCTAAGATGATAGAGTTATGTGGGCATCCTTAAGTCAGTTGAAGATTAATGAGGATGTGATGAAACACATGTAGGTAGTGTGGTCTGAGACCTTTGGATGGGTTTTTTATTTCCCTATAGTGAGAGGAGACATGCGATGTAGATGGGTGGTGGTGGTATTCCTTGAGGACATCTCAACATTATCATAGTAGTGATGATCATATCTAATATCTTGACATCATATTGAGTATATTGAGAGATATTTGGCTATATTTATTGATACCCTAATGTATTTTGGTTGGATATGGGGACTCTTGGTGATTACGCTATGGGAGCGCTGATTTTTGAGTCTTATGGTGGGAGGTGCACCATTAAATATTTAAGAGTGACGTCCTCAGGACTGACCAGATATTAGAGAATACCATCAGTTCTGTTCTTTGATTCCATGAAAGGGTGATACTTTAGGATTTGTTTGGTCAATTAGATGTGGGAAAGATGGATAGGTCTAATGCTTGGGTTACAATTTGTTGGAGTGTGGGTCAAAGTAGTTGAGGTTTTTTTGGGTGAGCCAATATTGAAGACACTTTAATGGTGTGGAGTGATGTATCATTTTCAGAGATTCGATACTTATTCTTGACAGGTCATAGGTTTGGGAGGATTTCCTTGAATTGGGCACGGTGGCATTGTGATTCCAATGGATAACCATTGAGGTGCATGAATAAATTATATGGGATCTACTGATGGGACATTGGTGGTGAAGGATAATAAATATGAACATTTAAATATGGACCGAGGTGGTTCTGAAATGTTGTTTGGGTATGGATAGAAGTGAGTATGTTTTGGTGGTTATGAAATTCCTCTAAATGTGATGGAATGGTGATCAGGTGGGAAGAAAAAATATTATTAGTTAGAGATGGGAATTTTTCGGATGAGTCTATCGAGGATAGTATGACTGGGGTTAGCACATGATTTCTGTGTAGAAGGTTGAAAGCTATGTTTGGTTATTCATATTGGAAACGAAGGGAACATTTCATGTTTGTGTTGGTCTTTCAAGGAATTGCAGAAATGTTTCTATTTTATCTCTGGAGAGTGTGTATGAGTCCACTTTGGCTAGTTTTCAGTGATATGGATAGGTGATAATGATGATTGGTGTTCTCTTAGGAGTAGAGGAATAATAGGATAGGTTTCTTGTTGGGTATATTGTGGGAGTTCATGTTTAGTTATGGTTGGGAGTTCCTGATGGAAAGGGTGTTAGGTGTCGAGAAATTGTTATTTATATGATGGAGCTTACGGTGGGGAGCATCATAGATCAATGATAACTCAGGTGATGTTCTAATCAATTATTCAGGTGGATGGGTTTGGGTAATTTCCATAGTTGTTTTTTGGATTGGTAATGAGTGTTATCCAAGGGTTTTGGTACGTTGAGAGCCTTTAGTTAGATGTTATTACTTGGAAGTGTCTCAAGCTATCGAAATCCAAATGATGATTTTGGTGAAATGTAAAGGACAAACATTGGTCGAGTGGTTTAGACCAAGGAACACTGATGGATCATGAGGATAGGATGTATTATGGTGGGGAGGATGTAAGATCCCACATCTGGATGGATCAAAAATTTCTAAAGGAATTTGAATATTCATTTTCAAATGGGTTGAATCATAAATTAAGACTCTGAGTGAGATTCTAAGAGTTGGAATTCCTATATTGTATTTTTAAGATGAGTATAAATTCTCAAGAGGTATATGAGGTGTTTGAATGAGATTCAAAGGCGTTAGGTTATCTTTGAAAGGATTTGGGAGTTTTTTTGAGAAGGCTGCATGGTTTGGAGTGCACAATTTATGAGAAACTATAATACAAATTTATTTTCAAGAGGTCTTTAGTTCAATTTTAATTATTCATGGTTATGTTTCGTGGTTATGACATGGTTTTTGTAAACCTTATGAGGTAAAAGAACAATCCCTGGGAGCATAATGAGGTTTTGAGGCATAGTGAACAGGTTGCACATGGTTTCAATCAAACCTTCTTCCTTGATTCAGGTGGGAGCCAGTATTTATAGCAATGTTGGTTCTTGGTTTGTTAAACCATGAGACCTAATTGTATGTGGCATGAGGTTTTAGATAGTATTGGAATGCAATATTGGTGCATGGTTTGGTAAACTATGTGGCCAATAGTGTGAGTAGTATATTTTCACCGAACCAACCACACGGTTCTCACATGGGTTTGAAAATTGTTCATTCAAACCGTGTGGCAGCCCATATTTCATTCAAATGGGGTATGCGACCATAATTCTCCTGAGGGGTTTTCCCACTCCTCCCATTCGCCTCAGCCATTTGGTTTTCAGAAACATGGGGGGTTCTAAACCCCATTACTCCTCCATCTTACTTAAATCTTTGAGGGGATTTAATGGTGTTTCTTCGATGTTTAAGGTGAGATTTATCTTCCTTCTCTATACCTATCTCACATCCCTTGGTTCCTTCTAATTTTTGAATGTGCGGGTTAGTTATTTGATTCTAATTCCACAAGACAATGATGAAAGAAGCCAAGGATGATGGGACTTTTAGTTGGCTCGAATAAAGGAGATCTTAAGATGGATTCCACACTTTGTTTCATATAATTTGGTTAAGCTTTTTGTCTATAGTGAATTTTCATTAGTTTTCATGGTTAAATTAATTTAATTATATTTCTGATAGGCATTGACTCAAAGGGTATTGTCATGGAATATGGTTGGGGGCATGTTGTGGGTCTTCCATGCATGGTTGGATTTAGTTCTTTTGTGTCACGATAACCCAGTGAGTTTTCCAGAATTATGCCATGTTGGGATTGGTTAATAAATTAATATAGTTATAATAATTAATTAATTGTTATAACATGGTCAGATACTAGATCTTTGGTGATCGTGATGAGCTCGGTTGGGTGGTACGGGTTTTGGAAAATTCTTAGGCAAGCCCTGGAAACCATTCCATTGAAATGTGATGGAAAGATTCATCAATGATTGAGTGTAGGTTTTAGGCACAGTGGAAGTGCGTTGGTGGGTGTACCCAACTATAATTTTTCTATTAACAACGATCAATTAGAGATCCTCCAAGATAACAAAACTCCTGATCATTGGAATAAATTAAAGATCCAAATAAATAAGGGAGCCCCAAAACCATAGAGAGGATCATCATATAATGGTTATTATTAATTTAATTAAATAACAAAAAACAACTTGATGGAATTATATCTCCATTTATATTTTGGATCAATATTTTGAATGATCCACATTTTCATCATAGAATCCATGTGTAGGATTCCTGAAGAAGTGATCCACACATGCTCCACATATCTCTGGACATCACTGAAGGGATCTTCGGGTGCTAGTATAGAAGAGACTTCACTTGTGATGTTCTCCTTAGATCACCTTGAGAGCCACCTACGAATCACTATCCTTGATATGGTGGAGGAGGATCTCATTCATAGCTTGAGAGAATTCTTGGAAGAACATAATTCTCCCTTGTCTTGAGAGCTTTCTCTTGATCCATTTTATATAACCACCATAAATTGTTAGGCTAATGAGAATTATATAATTTAAATTTTAATTACATAGAATAATAAAATGAATTAATTACCAAAAAGCATTTATTCATTTCATTTAATTCTTAGTAAGACCCCATGTCTAATAATAACAGTTCACTATTATTATTAATTGACATTCACCCTTATAATTACACATAATGTTATTTAATTAAATAAATAATATTTATAAGGACCCATCCATAAACATTATATAATCTTGAATTAAATGAATAATTCACATTGATGATCTTTTAATGTTTGTATTTTTAGATAATTAGGCCATAACTATAACATCTCAAAAAATTTAAAAGATGAAACTTCAACATAGTTTCCATTTTAGTCATAAAATAAAAACTCTTCAAAAAAAGAGTCATGTCAAATTCCTTGTTTTAGATAGCATGCATTTTGCATGATCTCATCTGTGACCCTATTCATCATTATGTCCTATGAAAAACATTTCCAAAAAACATGGGGTGAGAATTAAAATCACAGAAAGGGTAATAAGATAAATAAATATAACATTAGTATATTAATGCATACCAATTATAAGCTCATACCTCATCAAATCAATAGATTTATGAATAACGCATAAAAATCATAAATCATAAATGGTAAATTGGGCATCCATAACATACGTACGTTGTAACTTTCACATCTACATAGGGAGTTACATTTGTAATACCCATCATAAAATATTCATTAAATATATTAAGAGAAACATTCATGTTTACCTCCATCAAATTACCCAATGCATTTGAGAGATATCTCGTGGTCACCTATCCTAGGTTTATCATGGAACCACCCATATACGTAAATAATGCCCAAGAACCACAACACATTAATAACACCTAAAACAAACATAAAGGAAAGATAACATTTCCACATTTCAATCACAATATAACATTTAAATATATTGACATAGAAAATCCATTATAAAAACCATTTTCAATACCAAAATACCTAAAAGAGTATATGGTATTTATTTTCCTTTTTAAAACATTTCGTCTTGTTACGGAAACCAAAGATCAAATAATACTGGTGGAGGAAAAGGTCATTGCGACTGCTTAAATTAAAAACAAACATTCCTTTTTTATCATTTTGTAATATTACTTGTAGAAAAATAATCCATTTTAATGAAATGAAATGTCAAAGGTTATTATACACCGTATAAAAGAAATTCATACATAAAACAAAATATTCTTCAATGAAAGGATATTGAGACGAAGTCCCTTGCCTTATGTCCGAATTGAATATATCATTCTTTAATCGCTTGAATAATTAACTAAAGATAATTTATGCATTATTAAGAACATTTTTCAATTTTATTATTCCTTTTATATAAATTATTACCTTTCTATAGAAATTAGTTAATTATTTGAGTTCATATTGTGCATTTTGTCGTTGTTCGGAAATTTATTTAAAAATGAACATGTGATAATTATAAATTGTTCTTGTGGAAGAAATTTCGTTATCTATTGAATTATATTCATGATTTAGATATCATATATATCATATATATCCATTTTATATATGTATTTATAATATTACAAAACAATTGGAGATAATAAATGAAATGCACCGTTCATGGAGATGGTAAGTCGTACGTACGCATGAACGCTACTTTCATTTTTGTTTCATATTTAATGGAATAAAAACATAATGATACATAGGTATATTATAATTATAGTAAAATATCATATATTATTTCATTAAATTTATACTTTATATGTTCTGCATATGGGATGAACAAGTCATATCACTTTGAGGGGGTGGTAGTCTGCACTTCCTCAAAAGAAATTATCGTATTTACCCACAAGGGAAACCCATAAAGGTATTCTATAAATGAGAAATAAATATGAATAGAAAAAATATAAATATAATATATATAAAATATAATAATAGTTCCATATTATAGGACCCCATAAGTGGTGGTAGGATAAGATTGAACAATCATCGTTTCGTGAGGTAGTAGTTCACCGTCCACAGAAACAGAATGTTCATTACCCATTAGATGGAGGTGAGTGTAATTATAGTTCGAATAATTCTCATAAATACAACCTAGTCTATTGAGTATAGTGGTTTTTTATTAAATAATGGAATAAAAAGTGTTTAGGGGGGTGGGTAAGTAAAATAAAACAAAATAACTTAAGAGAATATGTTACCTTTAAATCAATTATCTCCCTTTGAATATGTTACCTTTAAATCAGTTACCTTTAAAAAGTGTTTATGAGGTTGGATATGTAAAAAGTGTACAGGATTAATTGAATTGTCTTATTCCTAGGGGAAGGATTATAGAAGGAGTAGAGAGATGTAGGGATCTTAATTGGGTAGTGTTTGGATGAGCCAATGGTCTTGAGAAGTGTGTGGAATGCGTTATAAGTGAGTTCTTTTTATAAGGGGGGGGGGAGGGGCTGATTTGGAAGATTTTTTCCTCCTGATGTTGTCACATCATAGCTACCCTATTTCCTCTGTGTAAAACCATTCTAAACACATAAAAATTTTGGTGAAGCATCATGGTAATCTGTAAATGTTATTTGATTTCCATCATAAAATAAACTAAAAATAATTTATGGATATTAATTTAACAATATCCAAACTATTAATGTTGTCTAAACCGACCTCGGATACCAACCATAAGGACCTAGCCTTATACATTACATAATCTTTAATTAATTGAATAATTACCATTGAAGTTATTTTCAGGTTTAGAATTTTAGAGATTTAGGCCATAACTATTACATCTCTAAAAAATTACAAAGTAGACACTTATACTCAGTTTTGATTTTTTCATAAAATAAAAACTCTGGAAAATATGAGTAATGTATAGTTCCATGTTTTAGAGATCATGGATTTTCATTGATCCCATCCTTAAACCAATTCATCTTTAAGTCTTGTGAAAAAAAATTCAAAAAAACATGGGATGAGCATAAAAATATTATTAAGGGTTATTCGATAATGAAAGAAAACATTTGTCCCTAAATACATACCATGCATAATCTCATATCTCATGAAATCGGAAGATTTATAAATAACACATTAAAATCATAAATCATAAATGGAAACTTGTGGCATCTATAATAAACTTACGTTGTAGCTTTCACAGCTACGTATGGAGTTGCATTTGGAATACCCATCAAAGTATATTCCTTAAATCCATTAGGATAAACATTCATGTTTACCTCCATCACATTTCCCAATGCATTGGAGACCTCTATCAGGCTCACCCAGATGAGGTTTATCATGGAACCACCTGTATAACTCAACAAAGCCCCAGAACTATAACACATTCATAACACATAAAACAAACATAAAGGAAAGATAACATTTCCACATTTGAATCACAATATATCCTTTAAATATATTAACATAAAAATTTCATTATCAAAACCATTTTCAATACCAAAACAATTATAAGATTATATGGTATTTATTTTCCTTTTTAAAACATTTCAGCTTGCTATGAAATCCAAAGATCAAACAATACTCGTGACAGCGGAAAATGTCGTTGTCACTGCTTGCGTTAAAAAGAATCATTCCTTTTTTCATTTAGTAAAATACCACATAGAAAAATATTACTTTTGAAAGAAATGAAAATTAAACGGTGTTTATACACCTTATAAAAAAATTTGTGTGTAAAACAGAATACGCCTCAATGAAATGAGATTGAGATGATGTCCCTTACCTGGTGTCCGACAAAACTCGATCATTTTTTAATCTCCTGAATATTAAAATAAAGTATATTTATACTTTCTTAAGATAATTTTTCATGTTTATTATTCCTTTTATATAAATTATTATCTTTATATCACAATTATTTAATTATCTGAGTTCATATCGGACATTTTGTCGATGTTCATAACTTATGTTAAAAATGAACTTGTTATTATTATAAATTGTAATTCTGGTCAAAATTCCATTATCTCCAGAATGATATTAATGATTTAGATTCATATATATCATATATATTTAGTATATTTATCTATTTATAATAGTTCATAACATTTGGAGATACAAAATGATTTTCACCATTCATGGAGACGGTAAGTCGTAAGTGCGCATTAACGCTACTTCCATTTATATTTCAAATTTAATGGAATAAAAACATAATCATACATAGGTATGTTATAATTATAGTATAATATAATATATAATTTCATTAACCTTATACTTTATACATTAC
This sequence comes from Viscum album, assembly GCA_963277665.1. Lineage (NCBI taxonomy): Eukaryota > Viridiplantae > Streptophyta > Magnoliopsida > Santalales > Viscaceae > Viscum > Viscum album. The sequence goes on from OY728135.1 coordinate 1,682,951,481, forward strand.
ATGTAGGGCATGAACGAGTCATATCACTTTGAGGGGGTGGTAGTCCGCTCTTCCTCAAATGATATTATTGTATTTACCCACAATGGGAAACCACAAAGGTATTATATAAATGAAAAATAAATTTGATTATAAAAAATATAAATATAATATATATCTAATATAAATATTGTTTCATCTTATTGGTCCCCAAAAGTGGTGGTAGGATAAGATTGAACAATAACTGTTTTGTGAGGCAGTAGTTCACCATCCACAAAAATAGTATGTTCATTATCCATTAGATGGAGGTTTTTGTAAATGTAGTTATAATAATTCTCATAAAAACAACCTATTATTGATAGGATACATGTTTTTTTATAAAATAATGTAATAAAAATAAGTTAGGGGGTGGGATATGTAAAGTAAAACAAAATAACTTAAGAGAAGACGTTACCTTTAAATCAGGTGTCTCCCTTTGCTTTGAACCAAAAGGTTTAATTGAATTACCTTATGCATAGGGGAAGGCTTCTATAAGGAGGAGAGAGAAGTATGGGCTTAATTGGGAAGAGTTTGTATGATTCAAGGGGATTGAGAAGTGTGAGGAATGGGTTATAAGTGAGGGATTTTTATAAAGGGGGGAGGGGCTCTTATGGAATGTTTGAAAATATCATTTTACAATATAACGATTTTCGATTTCTAAAGGTCAAAAATTATTAAAGTCAAATATAAGATAACTCATTTTTTAAATAAAATCATACAATAAGAATTAGACTAGTTTTGGTTATTTTTTTAATCTTTATAATCTTATTTATTTAAATCATTCATTAATGAGGTAAATACTTCATCATTATTGTGTCATAAAAAGTTTTATTTATTTGATGTATAAAAATTTTAAAAACAATATCATGATTTATGAAATCTTTTTAGATTTAAAATTATATTTATAGTCGAGGATATAACTTATATAACCCCATGTACGAATTGATTTACTAAATGATATATGTTTAAGTAATTTTTGTCTTTAGTTTATATTAATTAATATAAAGTGTCATTATCACTTACATTTGGCTCCATGAGGTCCAAATATCGACCCAAGGATTATTATGGTCATAAATGTATAAAAAAATGGATTAGGACACATTTTATGGTAATTTTAATATTATTATAATAATATTTTGGTACCCTTATTTACCATATTTACCCTTTAACCATGGAAAATAAATTTTTTAATGAAGTAAATATTCATAATGTATCAAAATAAAAGTTACCTATTTACTCAATTTCGACTTCCTGATTTAAAATATGGATTCTATTTATCCAAATTCAAAACACGGAAGTGGCAAAAATTAATTTAAAATTAATTCTGCTTTCAAAATAAAAGGCTTGATTATAAGAAATAATATCTATTCAAAGATTGACACTTATTTATGTTTAATTTCAATGTGAAATTACTTATAATGACAAATATTAGATTAAATGGTAAAAATATAATCTAGTTATACTTTAAAAATAATTAAAAATATAATCTAACAATATAAATAAATTAGATTAAAATTCAGTTTTGAATAAAAATACAATATTTTTCACTATTAATTAAGAAATGAATTTTATCAGAAAAATTCCAAAAATATACCCAAATAAATGCTGAGGTCCCAATTCTAAAAAAGAATTTTAATTTTTCAAATAGAACATATAGATGTGACCGAAACAATTTTTAAAGAGGGTTGACCATCAAATGGTGGTAAATCAACCGTTTTAAAAATAATTGACTATTTGGGATTAAAATTAAATTCATTCACATTTTAGTACTCTATCATTTATTTGATATATGTAAAAACATTTAACAAACATTTATATTTATATTTTAGTTAGTTCTATCCATTCTCGCCAATACAATGACTAGGCATTAACTATCATTTAAAATAATATTATATTATTATATTTTAGTATGAACCAATGTTGTGTGCAGTATAAGATTTCAATGAAACCCATTGTTGAATATAGGGTATTCCATAGAACATATAATCCCCTATAAATAAAAATTAATATGTATTTCACAAATATTAATAAATATGAAGATGTTATATTCTTTAATTACCTTGGATGTTACATCCTTCCCTCCTTTTACGAATTGTGTCCCTGCAATACTATTCACTTATCAAATAAGTGGGGGTATGTAAGAACTTGTTTTTTGGTGTGAAAGACTTTGGAATATTCTTGATGATATTCCGGAGCAGTGCCTTCAGACGGCGTGCGATTCTGAGCCCTAGAGTGGCCAGAATTAAATTTTCAGTGCATTCACACTAGAAATGAAAAATAAATGCGATAACTCCAAAACAGTGATCCAGATCAGAGATCTGAGTGTACGGATGGGTCCGTAATGGGGTGTTTACCCTAGGAACGATATAAAACTTGTTAGCACGGGACGTTTGGACCCCTCGCCCGCTTCTGGAACGTTAAACAGATTAATTAATTAATTAATTAATTCGTTTAATGGTGAAACAATAGTATCTCTTAAATGGTGGCACAGATTGGAAAAAAGTGATCACCGTTGAGTTCAGAGAGTACCGTTTACCCTACGGGGTATCAGTTTCGCGAGTGCGGGCCGTTTGTGAAATATGGCCCCATGTGCGTTTTCTTAATTTGGCGGCTTCAGGTGCTAAGTTTAATAACATTTGAATGGAAGCTTAGAATCGAATTCCGAGATCGCCATTGCGCTCAGAGCATGGTGTTTACCTTAGGGAAGGCTTAACCTCCACCCCGTCGAGAGTTTCGGATGCAGGAAAGTTTTGAGGTTTTAAATTAATTAAGAATTTTATTAATTAATTTTCTTTAAATAAACCCTCACCCCCACTCCAACCCCTTGGCCAAATTATATGGTAGAAGGAACACACCGAAGAAGCTCAAGCCCCTCCTCCCATCTCCATCCTCTCCATTGCGTGGCGGCCGGTGGATCGTCGCGAAGCTTCGGGCAAAGCCCCGCAAGGTAGCATATTTTGGTTGCGTTTTCTATTCTGAACCATTCTTTGGATTCAATTTTATACGTTGATTTTCTATTAAATCTTCGAACAAATCCCATGGTCGTATAGTATAAATTCTTCTCTTTCCGACGATTATTTCAGATTTGAAATCCGGGTTTGGATGGTGTCGCGGCCGTTCGTCAAACTACGCGGGTTTGGTGTTTTCCGGTGGACCAAGGCGGTCCGGAGAGGGTTCGGGCGAGCTGGCTCAGCGGCGGTCCGCGGCGGCTTTAGCAGGCGTCGGTGCGGTGTGCGGCTGAGCAGAGGAGGCCGGGATGGCGGGACTTCCAGGGCAAGGCGGCTCACGTCCGGGGATCGCGGTCGAGCGAAGCTGGCGGCAGGGGCGTCACAGTGGAGCGGAGACGGCGCGGGCGGCCGGTGGAGTGGGGCAGCGGAAGCGCTGTCTGCGGTGAGTTGCGCCGGCCAGGTGCGCTCGGTGGAGGAGCTCGAGGCCAGGACTCGGGCGTGCTGGGGAAGCCAGGACCCGCGCGGCGCGGGTCCTGTTGGCTGTCAACGAAGTCCGGCCGCCTGGCCGGTCTGCTGGGAAACGAGGACCCGCAAAAAGCGGGTGCTACTGGTAGCGCGTGGAAAGAGCCAGGCCCTCCTGGCCGGTCAGGTTTAAATAAAAAAAATAAAAAAGAAAAAAGTATATAAATAAATAAGTTTATATTATTATTATTATTATTATTATAAAATGATTTAATTTTTTTATTAAATCATGAACCGGGAGTCAATTTCATGAGCCGTCTGCGGAGGGGCGTGCATCCTAATGGGAGGAATATTTTGAGATGGTTTCAGGTGATTTAATCCCGAAGATAGGGGCCTCGGAAGTGCGACACGCCGTCAAGCAGTTAAGCTCTTTTTCCGGGGATTCTTGTTTTGGACGGCGCGGATGCGTCTGACGTCCGTTTTGAATACTGTCAGTGGCATTGGGACCCTGGAATTAGGGTGAAGCTTCCCACAGTGGTTTCAGGAATTGAGTCCAAAGTTGTGGTGCCGGCCCCGCAGGAAACCTTTTGAGATGCATGCAGCTTTTAGCGACTTTTACATCAGACGTCTGTTCGGGGCGTGCAAGCAGTCGATGTTAGGTGTTTTTCTAAGGGCAATGCTTTTCTGCGGTCTGCCCGCTTTAATTATACACGCTGGTGTGGGCCCCGCGAGGGCTGTTTGGGTGTTGACGGTGGTTTTCTATCTTTATCACTGGGTGTCTGTTTTAGAAAAGTGATTAGTCCATCTCGTGTGCTTTTTCATGGGGATCGTAATTGTGTGATCCGTTGGCAGCGCTTCGGGACTGGGGTGCAGGTCCTACGTGGTACCGCTCGTGCGCGGGGAGCCAGAATGCACCTTTTTCTCCAGATATATGTTGCACTCATTTGAGTAGCTCTTTTGATGTGTTTTCCCAAGGACATAAAAATGGGGCGATGCGCCCAACTGTTTTCGGGGGCAAGGCTTGGGATCAGGGGACAACGTTCGGGCGTAAGGCGATGTTGGTGGCTTTTCTGTCAGATATCCGTTTGAGGCGAGTAAGTAGTCTATCTCGCTTGTTATTCTGGGAGGACTACAACGGCGCAGTCCATTTGTCTATGTGGAGCCTCTTGCGCGATCTTATTAAATGTGGAAGCATGGAAGGTTCTCTGGTGGTAGTTAGCCCTACCATGTTTGTAGCGGACCCTTGGCGTGTGATCGCACACTCTTAGAAGAGTGATGTAAATGATTCACAAGATATGGTTGGTCATGCCTGGGCCTTTGAGGTGGAGGTTTTACGCCACACCTTCTCATTGACGCTGGGTTCCGTATGCATGATAGCCTTTGGGCTGAAACATGGTATACTCTAGGAGTATACGAAAATGCTTGGAGGTACATGTGGTTTTTTGTACCTGAGAACGTTTGTGCTCTTGGTTGGGTTTGAATTGGGGACACAAGTCGTGTGGGCCCCATGTGCGTGCCATGTTCTTCTTTACGTACTTTGACCTCTTGCGACGTAGAGGGTCCCTCTGTGCTTGTTTGTTTGACCAGAAGGGTGGAGTTTCCCCAGGCCTAGTGCTCTTTTGTCTAACCAGAAGGGTTGAGTGGTCTCCCCCTGGTCTTGTTCTCGATAGTTTGGCCGGCAGAGATGGTTTGGTTCCTCTGATTCTTCAGCTGTGATGGGTTTTAGTACCGTGCCCTTTCACTGGACTGTGGCACCGTTTGCAACTACGGGTGTTCGTACAGTGTGGGTGTTTTTCCACTTTCTGGGATGAGTTTTCTCGGTCCGCTTCGACAGTGACTCAGCGGATTGGAGCGGGATCACCTGGTGAGGCCTGGGAAGTTTCTCCCGTCACCCTGTGTTCCCTAGTAGAGTTCTTGTGGATTCGATGTGACCAACACTTTACGTGGGAACAGATCCTCTACCCAGGAGGTTGTTTCTAGTAGGGCTGAGGGAGTTACCAGTATGGATGAGGTTGTTACCAATATAGCTGAGGTTGTATCGAGCAGGGCTCGCAAGTGGGTTACCATCTTGTATAGATGGCCAGTACAACGGTATTCAACGAGCAGTACCATCCAGCAGGGATGGCTAGAGCAGTTATGGGCTTACCTCCAGCTGGGCTGGGCAGTAGTCCCCGATGCCGGGATTACCTCCAGCGGGGCTGGGCAGTGGTCCCCTTTCCTCCAGCGGGGATGGGAAGTGGTCCCCGATGCCGGGATTACCTCTAGCTTGGCTGGGAAATGGTCCCCGATGTCGGGTTACCTCTAGCTGGGATGGGCAGTGGTCTCGTCGCCGACTTTAGCCTGGTCTCCCTCCAGTGGATTACCCTATTACGGGACTGGACAATGTGGCACCCATCGACTTTCTGGGTCTCCCTGTAGTGGGAACCCGTTGAATTCCAAGGATCCTCCAGCGGGGATGGGCAGGGGGTCGCCTGTCGCCTTTGAGCAGACCTCTCGACTGCGGGGCAGTGACGAGTTGAGGTTTACGTTCCCCAAGAACTCTCAAGTACGAGGAGTGATTTCCCCACTGATAGGCGTCCTTGTGACGCGACCTAAAACCATGTAGGCGAGTTAGTGCCACCCAAAGGGAATAGTGTCAAGGTGTGGTGATTGAGCCCTTGACTTGTTGTTTGTGGAAAACGTGCGGGATGCTGGGCATCGATGGTGTTACTTCTGGGACTGTTGGTGACTCACTTTTCTAGGGCTGAGCTATGGGATGGAGATCCCCTTACTACCTTGTTCGGTCTTCTTGTTGAGCATATGGACTTGTATATACCTTGTTCTAGTACCCACTTCTTGGGTTTTGTTACTCTCCTTCCAAGAGAGGCGAAGACGCGTGGGGTATGCCATGTGATTTCTGTGTCTAGCTTCTCATGGTTGGACAAGTATACTCTCTTACTATAGGTAGCGAAGACTCAACGGGAAGTTCACCTTTTCACCGTTTCCAGCTCCTTGTGTTTGGACGAGTCTACCTTATTTCTTCTTGTTTGGTTGAGCTAGACTCTTTATTGTACTCCATAATGCACTCTCATTTGTACTACATTACTTTTCTCTGTTCGCTCTACTGCTCACCCTTCGGTACCTCCTTTGTTTCTCCCTCGAGCTTTCGGGGTATCCTACTGACTATTTTTATACTCACCTCTTCTTGGGGTTTTCCCGCACATAGTGTGCCTTTTCAGACGACGAAAAGGATGGTCGTGACATCAGAGGTGCTTAAGAGCTGGGATCTTAGACTGCGTGGGGTGGTCGTAGTCAGGTTCCATGTAGGGAACCCATCCAGTTGTTTCTTTTGTTTTACCAGTTTCCGTGTTGTGTCACTTTTTGATTGGGCGCGTGTTTTTCTGCTTTTATTTTCAGTTTACCTTCAGCTTGTACGTTGTGATTTTTAGGGGTCAATGCACATTTTTGGTTTATATATTTAGTAGTGGCCCTTTTTTTAATTTCTCTTTTCTTTTACTCTACACTTTTTCTTTGAGTGTGTTGTGTGTGTGTGTACAGGTGCTTAGGAAGAGGCCTCCCCGATGTGTTGTGCCTTCGGCATCGGTCGCCAGCCCCTGGCCTATGGAGGCGGGCTTGGGGTAGTTGCGGCTCGAACCCGGGCAGGGTCGGGACGTGACAAAGTGGTATTAGAGGTGGTTCGTTCCTTGGGATGTTGTTCAGACATCCATAAAATAAAAGAAATTGGTTGGGATTTAGGGAAACAGTGGTAACATGTCTCGAGAGTGGCTCTCAGGCCAGGGAGTCCAGTGATGGTGCGGCGGCCGACGTATCCATTCACCAGGATCCTAATAACCTGCTTGTCGACTCGTCATGCTGAGACACTTGTTGCAGGGAAAATTCGGTTTGTTCATCACATAGGATTGAGTCTTTGACTGTCCTTCTTGAGTCAGCTCCCCATATTTGTTGTTATTGGTATATACATATATGCTCATCTGACCGTGGCACTCATTGATAATTTTAAGGATGTCTCTAAGAAGACATCCAGCCAGGATACCAGATTTGGTGCGTGACGACGTCCCTGTGATCTATGAGGCCACAGTCCAGGACCCATCATGCGAGCCCCTTTCTCCGGGTGGGCCGGTAGCAGCACCCCCACCTGTTCAGAAGCAGGTAGTTTCATCAGAGCAGGCTGAGTTTGAGTGAAGGTTGAGCATGCTCCTTGAGTTCCAGCGGCAGAGACCACTGAGGATCAGTTGAGATCCAGACCCTCAGGCAGCAGAGGCTTGGCTCGAGGAAGTGGTTAGCCTCTTCAGGCTTGTGCAGACACCGACAGACCAGAGAGTGGCTTTGGCAGCCAGACTTTTCTGTGGATCAGTTGGCGTTGGTGGAGCCTGGTGACACAGCTTCATGACGAGTCGTCACTTCTATGGGGTGAATTTTAGTTGTTGTTCCGTGAGAAGTTTTTCCCCCTATTTTCGCTCCGTTCGGATTCAGGAGCTCCTTCTGTTTCAGTAGGGAGAGATGACGGTGGCCGAGTACGCGGCTAGTTTTGTAAATCGTGCATGCTTTTATCTAGACTTGGTTCATGACGACAACATCTAAGCGCAAAAGTTTGAGCAGGGTCTCCACCGAGTGATCCGTGCTGTCATAGTACCCTTGGGTATTACCATATATGTCGGGGTGCTGGAGAAGGCGCTGGTGAGAGAGGGATTCCTGTCACGTTCTAGAGTTGGTGGTGGTAGCAGGCACATCGGAGCCATGACGTCTGCCACAGCTAGTGGGCGTCAGCAAGAAGAACCTCGACGCAGGTGGCTTTCTGACAACCAGACTCAGGGACATGGTTTTACACCATAGTGGTGACATAGGGCACCCGTTCATCCCAGAGAAATTCAGTGTTATGATTTCGATGGGCGAGGTCACCTGGCATGGGACTGCCCGATCAGGCATGCAAAGAGCTTCAGGCAGGCAGCAGGTGCACCACCATGATAGAGGCAGCACCGTGATTGGAGTAGTACCTAGAGAGGTGGTGCTATGAGAGGAGCAGGAGGAGATGGTAGTGGGGGATGACTTTATGAGGTCTTCCCATCACCACTAGGCGGACTAGGTTAGGCTCCAGGAGCTAACATTTGGGACCACGGACAGCCACGAGCTTTGGATGTCTACGATCCTGCAGAGCATGAGGTGATAAGAGGTACACTCTACAATTCTTCTACTATTTTTATTAGAATTGTTAGACTCTGCCTATGAAATGCTTTCCTCCCTGATCCTTATTTGAAGTGTTACCATGGTGACGCAGGGCGTCGGGTGTAACCCTATGTTAGTAAGGTAAAAGGGGTGGGACTTTTTTCTCTAGTCGATGGTGTCGACTCCTTCACCTTTCGAGCGTGTAAGTGAGCGTTGTTTGTTGGACATCAGTTGTGGAATATTGCGTGATCAGATATCCTTTGATGTTTCACCATATGGATATTTTAAAGGAGGGAATCGTCGGGTGTTGTTCCAGGTGTGGGTGGTGATTCCAGTCGCGACGTGCGACGTAAGGGTTTGGTCGGGGAGGTGAGCTACCCCTGAGAGCCTTCGGCCCGTTTGAGACCGTGAAAGGGGATGGAGAGGTTTACTGCCGCCATGCCCTAACCACAAAGTCTGGAGTGGGTGCATGACATCGGAAAGGGTCGACCTCGCATGAATAGATCAATCCTTTGGTCTGTGTGCGGTGACGCAGAGCAATGCGTGGGTTCTTCTGGGTATGGGAAAGCCTGGTGTGGGCTTAGTACCCTGTGTTGCTCCCTAGTTTTGCTTTTTGGGGATGAAAAATCATGAAAAAGGGAATGATTTAAGAATCTGGTTTTTTCTGTGAAGTACTTTGGAATATTCTTGATGATATTCCAGAGCGGCGCCTTTAGACAGTGTGCGATTCTGATCCTCGGAGTGGACAGAATTAAATTTTCAGTGTGTTAACACTAGAAACGCCAAATAGGTGGGATAACTCCTAAACGATGATCCGGATCAGAGATCCGAGTGTACAGATGGGTCTGTAATGGGTTGTTTACCCTATGAACGACATAAAACTTGTCATCTCGGGATGTTTGGACCCCTCGCTCGCTTCTGGAACGTCAAACGGATTAACTAATTAATTAATTAATTCGTTTAATGGTGAAATGCTAGTATCTCTTAAACTGTGGCTCAGATTGGAAAACTGAGGGAACTGTTGAGTTCAGAGCATACCGTTTACTCTAGGGGTGGGGTATAAGTTTCGCAGGCGCGGGCCTTTTATGAAAATGGCCCCAGGGGCATTTTCATAATTTGGCGGCCTCAGGCGCTAAGTTTAATAACTTTTGAACAGAAGCTCGAAACCAAATTCCGAGATAGCCGTTGCACTCAGTACATGGTGGTTACTCGAGGGGAGGCTTAACCTCGACCCTATAGAGAGTTTTGGATGCGGGAAAATTTTGAGGTTTTAAATTAATTAAGAATTTAATTAATTAATTTTCTTTAAATAAACCCTCACCCCCACTCCACCCCCTTGGCCCAATTCTCTGGCTGAAGGAACACACCGAGGAATTTCAAGACCCTCCTCCCTTCTCCATCCTCTCCAAGGCGTGGCATCTGACGGATCGTCGCGAAGCTTCGGGCGAAGCCCCGCGAGGTAGGAGATTTTGGTTGCATTTTCATTTCTGAACCTTTCTTTGGATTCAATTTTATATGTCAATTTTTTGTTAAATCTTCGAACGAATCCCATGGTCGTATAGTATAAATTATTCTCTTTACAACACTCATTTTGGATTTGAAATCTGGGTTCTGATGGTGTCGTGACCGTTCGTCGAACTTCGCGGGCTTGGTTTTTTCCGGTGGACAAAGGCGGTATGATGAGGGTTTAGGTGAGCCGGCTCAACGGCGGTCCACGGTGGCCTCAACATGCGTCGGTGCAGTGTGAGGCTGAGAAGAGGTGGCCGGGACGACGGGCCTTCCAGGGCGAGGTGGCTCACGACCGGGGACCGCTGTCAAGCGGAGCTAGCGGCAAGCGGCCACAACATCACGGTGGAGCAGAGACGGCGCGGGTGGCCGGTGGAGCGGGGTAGCGGCTGCGCTGTCTGCGGCAAGATGCGCTGGCCAGATGCACTCAGCAGAGGATCCCGAGGCCAGGCCTCGGGCATGATAGGGAAGCCAGGACCCGCGCAGTGCGGGTCCTGTTGGCTATCAACAAAGACCGGCTTCCTGGCCGGTCTGTTGGGATACGAGGACCCATAAAAAGCGGGTCCTGCTGGCAGCGCATGGAAGGAGACCGACCCTCATGGACGGTCTGGTTTTAATAAAAAAAGAAACAAATACAAATAAATCATGTATTGGGAGTTGGTTTTGCGAGCCGTCTACGGCGGCGCGTGCCTCATAATGGGTGAAATATTTTGAGATGGTTTCGGGTTATTTAATCCTCGAGACAGGGGCCTCAGAAGCGTGACACGTGATCAAGCGGTTATGTGATTTTTTCGGGGATTCTTGGTTTGGACGGCGCGGATGCGTCTGACATCCGTTTTGAATGCCGTCAGTGGCGTAGGGACCCTGGCATCAGGGCGAAGCTTCCTAGGGTGGTTTCATGTGTTGAGGCCAAAGTTGTGGCACAGGCCCCATAGACCGTCTTTTGAGTTGCATGCAGCTTTTAGCGAATTTTTCATCGGACGTCTGTTCGGGGCGTGCGAGCAGTCGATGTTGGGTGTTTTTCCGACGGCAACGCTTTGGCGCGGTCTGCCTGATTTAATTCTGCACGCTTTTGCAGGCCCCGTGAGGGTCGTTTTGGTGTTGATGGTGGTTTTCCGTCTTTATCACCGGGTGTCCATTTTGGACAAGTGATTAGTCCATATCGTGTGATTTTTCGAGAGGATCGCAATGGTGCGATCCAGTGGCAGCGCTTCGGGACTGGGGTACAGGTCCCGCGTGGTACCGCCTAAGCGCAGGGAGCCGAAATACTTCTTTTTCTCCAGATATCCGTTGTACTCATGTGATTAGTTCTTTTGACGTGTTTTCCCGAGGGCATTGCAATGGTGTGATTCGCCTGACTGTTTTCGGGGCTGAGGCTCGGGATTATGGGACTTCGTTCGGGCGTGAGGCAGTGTTGGTGACTTTTCCATCGGATATCCGTTTGATGCGAGTAAGTAGTCTATCTCACATGTTTTTCCGCGAGGATTACAACGGTTTGATCCGTTTGGCGGTGCAGAGCCTCTTGTGTGATCTTATTTAATGTGGAAGCATGGAAGGTGTTATGATGGTGGTTTTCCCTACCATATTTGTAGAGGACCCTTGGCGTGTGATCGTGCACTCTTGGGAGAGGTATGTAAATTATTAACAAGATGTGGTTGGTCGTGCCTTGGCCTTTGAGGTGGAGTTGTTATGTCACGCCTTCACGTTGACGCTGGTGTCGTATGCACGATAGCCTTTGGGCTGAAACGTGGTATACTCCAGGAGTATACGAGAACGCTTGGAGGTACTTGTGGTTGTTTTTACCTGAGAATGTTTGTGCGCTTGGTTGGGGTTGACTTGGTGCCAGACGTCATGTGGGCCCCATGTGCATGCCATGTTATGCTTTATGTAATTTGACCTCTTGCGACGTAGAGGGTCCCTCTGCGCTCGTTTGTTTGACCAGAAGGATGGAGTTTCCCCTGGCCTGGTGCTCTTTTGTGTGACCAGTAGGGTTGAGTGGTCTCCCCATGGTCTTTTTCTCGATGGTTTGGCTGGCAGAGATGGTTTGGTTCCACTGCTTCTTCAGCTGTGAGGGGTTTCTGTACTATTCCCTTTCACTGGACTGCGGTACCTTTTGCGACCACGGGTGTTCATACAGTGTGGGCGTTTTCCCAATTCCTGGGATGATTTTTCTCGGTCCGCTTCGACAGTGACTCAACGGATTGGAGCGGGATCGCCTTGTGAGGCCTGGGGAGTTTCTCCCATCACCCCGTGTTCCTTGGTAGAGTTCTTGTGGATTCAGTGTGACCAACACTTTACGCGGGCACTGATCCTTTACCCATGAGGTTGTTTCCAGCAGGGATGATGTAGTTACCAGCAGGGTTGAGGTTGTTACCAGCAGAGCTGAGGTTGTATCGAGCAGGGCTCTCCAGTGGGTTACCATCCAGTAGGGATGTCCTGTACAGTGGTGTTCACCGAGCAGTATCATCCAGCAGGGATGGCCAGAGCAGTTCCGGGCTTACCTCCAGCTAGGCAGGGCAGTGGTCCCTCATGCCGGGATTTCCTCCAGCAGGGCTGGGCAGTGATCCACGATGCTGGGCTTACCTCCAGTGGGTCTGGGTTGTGGTCCCAGATGTCGAGCATACCTCTAGTTGGGTTGGGTAGTGGTCCCCGATGTCGGGTTACCTCCAGCTGGGCTGGGCAGTGGTCCCGTCGCCGACTTTAGTCGGGTCAACCTCTAGTGGATTACCCTATTACGGGACTGGGCAGTGTGGCACCTGTCGAATTTACGGGTCTCCCTGTAGTGGGAACCCGTTGACTTCCAGGGATCCTCTAGCGGGGCTGGGCAGGGGGTCGCCTGTCGACTTTGAGCAGACCTCTCGACTACGGGGTAGTGACGAGTTGTGGTTGACGTTCCCACATAACACTCAAGTACGAGGACCGCTTTCCCCACCGAGAAGCAACCTTGTGACGCGACCAAAAACCGTGCGGTGAGTCAGTGCCGCCCAAAGCGGATAATGTCGAGGTTCGGTGATTAAGACCTTGACTTGTAGTTTGGGGAAGACATCCGGGATGCTGGGCATCGATGGTGTTACTTCTGGGACTGTTGGCGACTCAATTTTATTGGGCTGAGCTACGGGATGGAGATCCCCTTACGACCTTGTTCGGGCTTCTTGTTGAGCATATGGACTTTTATATACCTTGTTCTAGTACCCACTACTTGGATTTGGTTACTCTCCTTCCAGGAGAGGTGATGACGCACGGGGTATGCCACGTGCTTTCCGTGTCTAGATTCTCATGGTTGGACGAGTCAACTCTCATACTATAGGTTGTGAAGACTCGACGGGAAGTTCATATTCTCAACGTTTCCATCTACTTGTGTTTGGACGAGTCTACCTTCTTTCCTATTGTTGGGTTGAGCTGGACTCTTTATTGTACTCCTTACTGCACTCTCAGTTGTACTCCTTTACATTTCCCTGTTTGCTCTACTGAAACCTTCGGTACCTCCTTTGATTCTCTCTTGAGCCTTCAGGGTATCCTACTGATTATTTTTATACCCACCCCTGCTTGGGCTTTTCCCGCATTGGTGTTCCCTTGCAGACGATGGACAGGTTGGTCGTGACGTCAGAGGAGCTTAGGAGCCAAGAGCTTGGACTGCGTGCGGCAGTCATAGTTGGGTTCCAGGTGGGGAACCCTTCCAGTTGTTTCTTTTGTTTTACCTATTGCCGGGTTGTGGCACTTTTTGATTGGGCGCTTGTTTTTCCTCTTTGCTTTTCAGTTTACCTTCAGCTTGTACTTTGTGATGTTTAGGGGTTGATGCACATTTTTGGTTTATATATATAGCAGTTTCCCGTATATTTATTTGTCTTTTCTTTTACTCTGCACTTTTTCATTGAGTGTGTTTCATCTGTGTGGATAGGTTCTTAGGCAAAGGCCTCCCCGAGTTGTTGTGCCTTCGGTGCTGGTCGCCAGCCCCTACCCTATGGAGGCGGGCTTGGGGTAGTTGCGGCTCGAGCCCAGGCAGGGTCGGGTCGTGACATTATCCCACATAGCATTTTCATATTCCCACGTTGCCTCTTCAACCATATAGTTTTTCCACAAAACCAGTACCTGAGTAATTACCATATTCCACAACACTTGCTCCCATTGGTCAATAATCAGGACTGATTGTTCCTTATAAGAGAGATTCTCTTCCAAATGAACTACCTCTAGGCTCAAAACATGAGATGAAACTGGCATATAATTTCTCAACATTGAAGCATGAAACAAATCGTGTAGTTGGGATAAACTTGGAGATAAATCCACTATATATGCAATTTATCCAAATTTCTCCAAGATTTCATAAGTCCCAATGAACCAAAGACTGATATTTCCATTATTACCAAAACCCATCACACTTTTACATGGAGAAAGATTAAGAAAGACATCATCACCTACCTCAAAAGAAATATCCTTCCTCCGGTTATCTGCATAATGTTTCTTCCTACTCTGAGTTATTCTCATGTACATCTGAATAAACTGATCTTTTTCCTCCATCTCTTTTACCAATTCTTATCCCATTAACTTCCTTTCATCTACTTCATCCCAAAAAACCTAGATTTTGACACCACATCCCATATAATGCCTAAAATGGATCCATCTTTATAATGGAATGAAAATTGTTATTATAAGAAAATCATCAAAATAATGATGTTGATCTCAACATACATTGTTATCCATCGAGAAAGAACATAACATATCCTCTAAGGTCTGAATTGTTCATTCTAACTGTCCATTTGATTGTGGATGAAAATCTATACTAAAATTTAATTCGGTACCCAACGACATCTGAAGGCCTTTCTTAATAGTCAGAAGTAATCATGGGATCACGATCAGATATAATGGAGAGGGGAACACCATGAAACCTGACTATCACATTAACATTCAACTGAGAAATTTGATCTAGACAAAAGGTATCTCAAATATAATGTATATGAGTATATTTAGTCAATTGATCAGAAATTACCCGGATTTCATTATTACCTCGAGATGTCTTTGGTAATTCCACAAAGAAGAACATGGATATATTTTCCCATTTCCACTCTCGCATTGGTAAAGACTAATGAATCCCTTTCAGTAACATTCTCTCTGCTTTAACCTATTGACAAGTCAAACACTTTATAGTAAAATCAACAATATCTCTTTTCATTCCATCCCACCAGTAATACTCCTAAAGATCTCTGTACATATTAGTACTGCTAGGATGAACTGAAAATGGAGAACTATGAGCTTCACATAACAACTCATTCATCAACTGTGAATCACAAGGAACACATAATATCTTCCCAAAACAAAAAACACAATCATTATCAATGTTCAAATCAGGAAACATACCCTTATGAACCAACTCTACCTTTTTCTACAACTCACTATATTCCTTTTGAGCATTCTTAATTATGTCTGATAGAGCTAATTTAACTAACACATGAAAAAATAGAGGAATTTACAACACCAACAACTTCAATGACAAATTTTATCAAATAAAAAAACAAAGTATCTCGTTCTAAATGTAGCATGGTTAGTGAAGCATTTATTTTTCGACTCAAAGCATCAACCACTTTAGTTTCTTTTCAAACATGGTAATGAATTGTGAAATCATAATCATTGATTAATTCCAACCACCTCCTCTGTCTCAAGTCTAATTAATTCTAAGTGAATATATACTTCAATATTTTTTGGTCTATATATATTTCACATTTTAATCCATAAAATTGATGCCTAAAAATTTTTGAAGGAAAAAAAATATAAGATAATTCCAAATCATGTGTAGGGTAATATAACTCATGAGGTTTTCAACTAATGTGAAGCATCGGCAATTACATTATCATTCTACATTAGGACACAACCATGTTATTTCAATGAAGAATCAATATAGTTAATAAACTCAACATTTTTAGAAGGCAGTTCCAAAAATGAAACATTCACCAATCTTCTTTTCAATTCCTGAAAGCAATCATCATATTCTTTTGTCCAGACGAAGTTAACGCTTTTTCAACTTAATATAGTCAGTGGGCTAGATCACCATGAAAATTTTAAACAAACCTCCTCTAATAACCCTCTAATACAAGAAAACTATGATTCTCAGTTATATTTATCAGTCTTTCCCATTCTATAGCAACTTTTTATTTAGACGGATCAACAATTATTTTACTTTTTTTGAAACAATGTGTCCAAGGAAAGAAATTTATTATAACCAAAACTCACACTTTCTGAATTTCCCAGACAATTTCTTTTCATTTAAGGTTTTCAAGACAAACCAAAATTTAATTTAATGCTTCTATTTAATTATAAAATAAACTAAAATATCATCAATGAACACAACCAGAAACTTATGCAGGAACTCACAAAAAATTCAATTAATAAGATACATGTATATAGAAGGTGAATTGGTTAACATGAAAAGAATAACTGCAAATTCATAATGGCCATATCTAGTATGAAATGTGGTCTTTGTAATGTTTGCTTCATTTACATTCAACTGATGGTATCCCAAACTCAATTTAATCTTCAAAAACTACTTACCTCCCTGGAGCTGATCAAATAAATCATCGATATAAGGCAAATGATACTTGTTCTTATCAGTGATGTTATTCAATGCTCTATAATCAATGAAAAGTCTCATTAAACCATATTTATTTTTTAACAAACAAGACTCAATAAACCCATAGTGATGTGCTATGTCGAATGAATCATTTATCTAAAAACTCCTGCAATTGATTATTTATATCTAGAAGTTAAATTTGATCCATGTGATAAGGGGGTTTTGAAAATTTTTTAGCATCCGGAACTAAGTCAATAGTAAATTCAAATTCATTATTAGGTATTATACTAGGAAGCTCATCTGGAAAAACATCAATATACTCATTTACCACTAGCACATCATTAATATTAACAGTTCCTCTGTTTTCAACAATATGTGCATTGTAACATTCATTTCCCTCTTTTACTAGTTTCTCAGCTTCCTTATATGTTATCAAATTTAAGGTGCTATTCTTGTACACAAACAAAAAATCATTCTGAAAATAATCCTATCTAGCTCTGCAGTCAATCTTATCATGATAAACGAAAAGATAATCCTTACCCAAAATAACATCAAACCCTACTAGAAGCAAAATAATAAGGTTTGTATGTAGATTATTTCTGCACAGAAGGATAAGAAGGTTCATATAATTCCTATTTGTCTCAATATTTCCTCATGGTATTTTTACCCTAATTTCAGGATTCATATCTTGAGTAGAAATTCCAAATTTACTAGAAAACATCTTAGAAATGAACTATGTTGTATACCCTGAATCAAAAAACACATTGGCATAATATGAACAAATAAACAGCGTACCTGATACTACTTCATTTGAGGGCCCAACATCTACTGGGTAGTTGCAAAGGATTTCACCACCCCTTTTTTCTTTTATTGTGGCTTCTTTCCCTTAGTGGTGTTCTTCGTTGGACACTCATTTTCATAATAACCCATTTCATTACACTTAAAACATTTTATTGACTGTAAATCAGATTTTCATACCATTGCCCTGATCTTTTTCATGGAAATTACGAGCCTTATATACCATTTTACCACATTAATAGCACTTACCATAATTCCAAATACGTTTCCCAGTAACATATTTACCACAATTTTCACAAAATGTGAACTTAAATTTTTTACCATCATAATTTTATGAAGATGTTCTTCACTTTCTTCTACCACCTCGACCTCTTATTCTGTTGTTTTTCAAAGAACACATGATCATCAGCAAACTCCACTTCCACCATCTCCACACATCAAACATGTTTTTCATTCATTTTGAACTCACAAAAAGTTAATTCCCTTAAATAATTTGGATTTTATCCAAATAAAAAATTATTGATTTTACTATCAAGATATCTTATGAAATTTGGATCATACCAATCTAGTCGAGTGAATTTTTCTTCATTAGCAGCCATTATGTTTTCCTCTCGCCTCAATTCATGGAGTTGTTTTTCTATCCTAAGATGAACCAAATTTTGAAAATATTTCCCAATAAACATACCTTTGAATTATTCTCAATCAATATCATCAATCACCTAACTATCCATGTTATTTTTCACCATTTTCCACCAATGATCAACATCAACTTAAAAGTGGTAAACAATGAGACTAACCATTTGTTGTTCTGAACACCCCATGACATCAAAAATATTCTCAAGTGCATTAATCCACACTAAATCTAGCAGTTGGTCATATGATCCTCTAAACGATAGGGGATGTAGCCTCATTAAATTACCCACTATTGAAATTTTCCTATGTGGTTGATCTAGATGATATTGTTCATGGATACCACCACCATTTATGGCCTGAGTCAATTGTGTCATCACTGCAACTAACTATTCAGTTTTGATTCTGACCATCTCAGGTTGCTGATTTGGAAGGCTTTCTTCTTCCTGATGTCGTCCCATCATATCCACCATGTTTCCTCTGTGGAAAACCATTTTAAACATAGAAATATCTTAGGAAATGCAACATGGTAATCGATAAATGCTATATAATTTCCATTATAACATAAAATAAAAATAATTTATGGATATTAATTTAACAATATCCTGACTCCAAATATTGTCTAAACCGAACTCTAATACCAAATATAATGACCCAACCTTAAACATTACATAATCTTTAATTAAATGAATAATTATCATTTAGGATCTTTTCAGGTTTAGAGTTTTATAGAATTATGCCATAACTATTACATATCAAAAAAATTACAAATTAGACACTTCTACTTTGTTTCCATTTTTTTCATTAAATAAAAACTCTTGAACATCTCTACATACATGTTTTAGAGAGCATGAATTTTCCTTCATCCCATACTTAACCATATTTATCTTTAAGTCATGTGAAAAAATTTCGAAAAAACATGTGATGATCATAAAAATCTCATTAAGGGTTATAAGTTAAACAAAGATAACATTAGTCCATAAATGCATACCATGAATAAGCTCATATCTCATGAAATTAAAAGATTTATAAATAACACATAAAAATCATAAATCATAAAGGGTAACTTGTGGCATCCATAATATTCTTACATTATATCTTTCACAGCTACATAGAGAGTTTCATTTGGAATACCCATCAAAGTAAATTCCATAAATCTATTAGGAGAAACATTCACGTTTACCTCCATCACGTTACCCAATGCATTGGATAGTTATATTGGGCTCACCCGACCATGGTTTATCAGGGAACCACCCGCATACATAAACAATGCCCAAGAACCATAACACAATCGTAACACATAAAACAAATATAAAAGAAAGATAACATTTACACATTTCAATCACAATAAATAAATTAAAAATGTTGACATAAAAAATCCATTATAAAAACCGTTTTCAATACCAAAATATGTAAAAGAGTATATGGTATTTATTTTTCTTTTTTAAAAATTTCTGCTTCTTAAGAAATCCAAAGATCAAATAACACTCATGGCAGCAGAAAAGGTCGGTGTCACCGCTTATATAAAAATAAAACATTCCCTTTTTTTCATTTCATAAAATACCTCATAGAAAAATATTCCCTTTGAATGAAATGAAACTTCAAATTTTTTATACACTTTATAAAGGAAATTCATGTGTAAAAAAAATACGCCTCAATGAAAGGATATTGAGACAGAGTCCCTTACCTCGTATCCGACTTAACTTGATCGTTATTTAATGTCTTGAATAATAAAATAAAGTCAATTTCTACTTTTTTAAGAATATTTTTCATGTTTATTATTCCTTTTATTTCAATTATTACCTTTCTATAATTATTAGTTAATTATGCGAGTTCATATAAAACATTTTGTCGATGTTCGGAACATATGTTAAAAATGAACTTCTTATAATTATAAATTGTCCTTGATGTGAAAATTCCATTATCTACAGAATTATATTCATGATTTATATACTATATATATCATATATATCTTGTATATTAATATATTTATAATAGTACATAACATTTGGATAAAAGAAATGAAATTCACTGTTCATAGAGACGGTAAGACGTACGTACGCATTAATGCTACTTTCATTTATATTTCGTATTAAATCGAATTTAATCATAATTATACATAGGTATATTATAATTATAGTATAATATAAAATATAATTATATTAACTCTATAATTTATACATTCCACCTATGGCATGAACGATTCATTTCACTTTAAGGGGGTAGTAGTCCACCCTTCCACAAATGAAATTATCGTATTTACCCACTATGGAAAACCAAAATGGTATTCTATAAATAAAAAATAAATATGAATAGAGAAAATATATAAATATAATACATATCACATATAAATATAGTTCGATACTATTTTCCACCATAAGAGATGGTAGGAGAAGATTGAACAATCATCATTTCGTGAGGCGGTAGTTCACTGTCCACAGAAACAATATATTCATTACCCATTAGATAGAGGTGTGTGTTAATGTAGTTCAAATAATTCTCACAAAAACACCATAATATATTTAGGATACTTGTATTTTTATATAATAAAGGAATATAAAGTGTTTTGGGGGTTGGATAAGTATAATAAAACGAAAGATCGTAAGATAAGATGTTACCTTTAAATCTGGTATCTCCCTTTGGTTTTAACCAAATGGTTTAATTGAATTCCCTTATTCCTTGGGGATGGATTCAAGAAGCAGGTGAGATATGTCGAGAGATTAATTGGGAAGAGGTTGGACAAGCCAAGGGTCTTGATAAGTGATACTAATGGGTTATAAGTGAGAGATTTTAATAAGGGGGAGGATGGGATCTTTTGGAAAGTTTGAAAATATTATTTAATTATATAATGATTTTCGGTTTATAAAGGTAGAAAATTAATAAAGTCAAATATAAGATAACTCATGTTTGAAATAAAATCATCCAATAAGAATTGGACCGGTTTTGGATATATTTTTAATCTTTATAATCTTATTTATTTAACTAATTAATTAATGAGGTAAACACTACATCATTATTGTGTCATAAATAATTTTATTTATTTCGTGTCTAAAATTTTAAATAAATATCATGATTTATGAAATATTTTTATATTTCAACTGAATATTTATAGTCAAACCTATAACTTATATAACCCCATGTATGAATTTAAAAAAAATATAAGTTTAAGTCATTTTTGTCTTTACATTTAATTAATTAATATAAAGTGTCATTATCACTCCCATGTGGCTCTTTGAGGTCCCAAAATCGACCCAAAGATTCCTATTGTCATAAAAGTATCAAAAAATGGTTTAGGACACAATTTAGGGTATTTGATGTTATTATAATAATATTTTGGTACCATTATTTACTTGATTTACCCTTAAACCATGATAAATAAATATTTTTATGAAATAAATATTCATAATGTCTAAAAATAAAAGTTACCTATTTACAAAATTTGGACCTCTTGATTCCAATAATGGAATCCATTTTTTCTAAATTCAAAACATAGAAGTGGTAGAAATTAATTTAAAATTAATTCTTTCTTTCAAAACAAAAAAGTGTTTTTTAAGAAAGAATAACTATAAAAAGATTGTCACTTATTTATGTCCAATTTCAAAGTGAAATTATATCCAATGACCAAAATTGGATTCAATGGTAATAATATAATTTCATTATACTTTAAATCCAGATAAAAATATAATCTAACCATATAAATAAATTAGATTAAAAGGTCGTTTGGAATTAAAATACAATAATTTTAACTATTCATTAAGAAATGAATTTAATCAGAAAAATGCCAAAAATACACCCAAAGTAAATTTTTATGTCCTAATTCTAATGAAAAATTTTATTTTGTCAAATAGAACTTATAAAAGTGACCAAACAAGATTTAATGAGGGTTATCCATCAAAAGGCAGTAAAACGACCTTTAAAAGAATATTAGACTATTTGTGCTTAAAATTAGATTCATTCACATTTTAAGCCTCTAACAGTTATTAGATAAATGTAAAAATATTTAGAAAACATGTATATTCATATTGTAGTTAGTTCTATCCATTATCACCAATACAATGAAGAGGCATCAACATCAATTTAAAATAATATTATATTATTATTTTTCAGAATGACCTAATATTGTGTGCAACATAAGATTTCAATGAAATCCATTTTTAAGTATCGGTAATCTATCAAACATAGAATCCCCATTAAAGTAAAATTAATAATTAATTCACAAATATTAATAAATATAAATAAGTTATAATCTTTATTTACCTGGGATGTTACAATATTATTTCTCCCAAATCCCAAGAAAAATTACACGGCGTGTGTATTTATATGACGACATGTACTTTTGTTTTTCCATTTTTTTATTTCCTCCACTAAATTTATTAGACATTGAATAATGGATATTTATTTCTCAAATAAATATCACTGTATTACTCACTATTGAATATATTATTTCGCCGAAAATATATTCTCATGAATAACTCGGGTTGAAATAAATGAGATCAGTCATACTTAAATTATTATTAAACCACAATCCGGAATAATCATTATTCAAACTGTTAAATCAATATTTAACTGAGATACTTAAAAAAATTAGTGTCTTTCCATCTAGGCCTCTTTCTCAATGGCATTTGCCGGAGCCTGCATAAATTCAAAGGTTAGCATCTAGAAACACACCAAGGCACCCATAGAGAAAGAAGCTAACATCGTAATGACATGTCACATCCTATGAATGCTTACAGTGTAATGTAATCACTTTATCTTGATATCTTCAATCAAGCGGGTTTCATTCTAGTGCCATCAACCCATATGCTCGATTATTCTTTCATTTAATTTTTAGAATTAAAATCACCCATTCCTTAACATTACCATGGATTTATTTAGGCTATATCAATTACATCAATGTTCTAGAGATATATTCTTCCCTTATGTAACATAAGATAAAAATTCTTTCTCTCATTATCTATTAATGTATTATTACTCATAATGAACCCAACATATTCTACCAACCTTCGAATAGTTTGTCATCATATTTTTCATCAATACATCCATGAGTTCGAGTTTTAATACCCATTAATAATAATTCTAAGGTCTAAGGACCAATACACATGTACATTTATAGGAATATCCAATGACACTATAAAATGTGGATTTCCTGGTGGCGGGTCTCGTTCTCTTAATATCCTCCGGGATATTACCATGGGTGCACACTGTGAGAAGATGCCTCAATGTTTTTTGAGTATTCTCCCATAATGGAAAGTATTATTTGGGTCCCTAAAATAAAATAATTTTTCCATAGAATATATATATTCAAGAATAGTGTTATGGAACTTCCGGGATCACATCACAAAAGGGATCTGCTATGACCCTTTTATGCAACATTTATCCTTAAAACATTATTACATGCATTTTCACATAGTAGAAAAATCAATATGTGATAAGAAATTTATTAATGAATAAAGTACATAGTAGTTGGTTCTAGGTCACCATCTCTAACAGACACCCATTTGGACTACAACCAACTACTAAAAACCATTAAACCTCTAGCTCTCACGTGATATTCATTATTCTACTGAGATAGGCCTTTTTTCATGGGGTCTACCATGTTCTCTTCTGCGGACACTCTGTTCACATCAACTTCACCCCTCTGATAGAAATCTCTCAATATTCAATAATTTGTGAGAATGTTCTTTGTCTGTTGATGTGACCTTGGTTCTTTTGTAAGAGTCACAACTGTAGTATTATCATAATATAATGTGATAGGATCATCTCTAATAGGCACCCCATATTTCTTCTGGGAAAAGATAAACTCCATATGGCCCCCTTGGATGAATCAGAAGTTGCTATATATTCAAACTCTTCTATATAATCAATGACAACTAGCATCTTGGAACCTTTCCAGCTCACAGCTCCTCTGTTGAGACATAAAAAATATCCTGATTGTGACTTCAGATCATTCCGATCTATCAGAAAACCCGCATCAGTATACCCTCTGAGGACAAGCTCCACGTCTCCTCTATACAGCAGGAACATATCTTTAGTTCTTCTCATATAACAAATCATAGTCTTAATAGTAGTCCAATGCTATTCTCTTGGATCTGTTTAATATCTGTCTACCATGCTCAGTGCATAGGCAACATCATACCTGGTAAATAATATAGAATACATGATGGATCCTATAGCTGATGCATATGGGATCTTACTCAACCTATCTTTCTACCATTGTGTCTGAGGAAAAATTATCTTAGAAATATGTAGGCCATGTGACAATGTAACCAATACCCTCTTGGATTGTTCCATACTAAATCTCTTTAGTATATGGTAAATTTATGTACTCTGACTTAGTCCAACAATCATCTTGGATCTATTACAAATAACTTGGATCCCTAGAATGTAGGATGATTCACCTAATTCATTCATGGAGAAACCCTTTTTCAACCAATCCTTAATTTATTTTAATAATGGTACATGATTTTCAATAATTAATAGGTCATGAACATATACTACTATGATAATGATTGAAATCCCATTAAGCTGCTTATAAACACATGTCTCACACTCATTCTTAATGAAACCAAATTCTTTTATGGCTTCATCAAATCCAATATTCCATGATCTAGATTCTTACATTAATCCATAAATGGATTTAGTCAACTTGAAAACCCATTTGGATTCACCTAGTGTCACAGACCCTTCTGGTTTTGTCATATAGAAATCTTCCTAAAGCTTCCCATTAAGGATTGTTGTTTTCGAATCCATCTTTCAAACCTCATTGTTATGGTAAGAAACTATGGAAAGTATGATTCTTATGGATTTAAACATGTAAAATTCCAACAATGTTTCATCATAGAAAATTCGTTGTTGTGTTTTGAATCCTTTATCCACTAGCCATTCTTTATATTTGTTAACTTGACCTTCCATGACCAACTTTCTCTTGAATACCCATTTTCATCCAACATGCATTACATCAATTAACTCATTGACCTGAATCCAGACTTGGTTCTGATACATGGAATTCATCCCAGAATTCATTCTTTTATCCATATTGCAGCTTGTGATCTTTATACTGCTTCCTTTCAGGAGAGAGGTTCATCATTTTCCAACAATAATGAATCACCATCCTCTGTGCTAAGAAACCAAATCTCTCGGGTTCTCTTTCCTATCTAGAGCTCCTACAAAGTACTTGTGTTTGTCGAACCTCTTATATAGAGACTTATTGAACCTGTTCCTGTACCAAATCATGTGTATGTTGATCATATAATTCATCAAAGTCAATCATGATCCCACTATCCATTTTGAGGATGTTCTCCCTCTCAAGATAGACGACTAGTATGGTGATAATCTCTTTATTGTATGAAGGGATATATAGGTATTATCATTGGGTTTAATTGGGATATTTTATAAATATACACCTTGTGCCCCGGAGTGCTAGTATGTTTCCTGAGAAGGCCATATAAAATGAATCACATACCAATACACTTTTGTGTGAAAAAATGGGTTTCTTTTCATTCTATAAGACTATAGGTAATTCCATTTTCCTCTTTAGTTGGTACTCAGTTTAAAGTGCATACTGCAGTTTGTAATGCATATCCCCAAAAGGATAATGGAATATCTGCATGACTCAACATCGACCTCACCATATTCAACAATGTGTAGTTCCTCATTTCACTAACACCAATACACTGTGGAGTACAAGGAGGATTGAGCTCAGATAGAATCCCAGAATCCTATAGAAGATCGATGATCTCTTTTTTCAGGTATTCTCCACCTTAGTATGATCAATGTTTATTTATCTTCTTACCAAGCTGATTGTTTACATCATTCTTTAATTCTAAAAATTTATTTATGGAATCTGACGTATAACTCATTTAATAGACACATCCATATCTACTCAAGTAATCTATAAAATTAATGATGTATGAATATCCATCTCTATATTCTAATAGAAATGGTCCACACACATCTGTGTACACCAATACATGAAGCTCTGTGGCCCTTTAACCCTTTCCACTGAATGGTGGCTTGGTCATTTTACCTTGTAAGCATGAATGGCATCTATCTAGCGGTTTTAGATCAGTAGAGTCTAAATAACCATATTGGAAGAGCTTTTTCAAGTGCATCTCATTTACATGACTGAGATGGTGATGCCACAACTGGGTGATGTGTGAGACATGTGAGTTTGTTTCATTATCAATTTCCAACTCTTGGTTTTCATAATTTAATAAAAACAAAATATTATTTAAATGTTCTATACCATAGAAAAAATTGTTCTTTTAAAAGAAACAACCCTTATTTCCAAACATGAATATAAATCCATCCATATCCAAACATGATACCGAAATTATGTTCTTGGTAACACTAGGAACATAATAACAGTTATGTAAAACCAAAATCATCCTAGTTGGTAATGAGAGATGGTAATCACCAATGGCCAATGCAGCCAGCCTCGCACCATTGGCAGCTTAAAGATCCACCTATCCTCTGGAAATCATTATAAATAAACTTGGTTCCTGCATTTGAATAATTATGTGAACCCTATAAGCTGTATGTAATAACCAAAGTGTATAAATGGAAAGATTACAATCGATAAAAAACATACCTTTATCATACCCTTTCTTCTGGGTGTAGTTCCTCTTCCAGTGGCCTGACTTGCCACATGAAAAACATACCACCTCTCATTCCTTTCCCTTCATCTAGATCATCCCCTTCTTAGAGGGATGGTGCTCAGGGAATTTAGACCATTTATGAATCCTTGGACACTTTTTTCCTTGTCCTTCATTTTCTTATTCATCATAAGGACTGCAGGTTTGTCACGCCCCATGTCCTTATATACCAGGAGAATTAGGGTCAGAAGTTCCAATAGATTATTCTCATTGTTTCTCATGATGTAGTTGAAAATAAATCTATATAAGGTCTTGGGAAATTATGATTGGATGAGATCTATATGAAACTCATCCAGGAACATAATTCCTAAGATGTACAAGCATTCAATGCAGCTAATAAGCTTGACTACATGAGGCCCATCTGGCACATAATCTCCAAGAATTGTTGTAAAAAAAGTGTTGGAGATCTCAAATCTCTCCTGCCTTTCCTTCTCTTGATAGAGATCCTTAATGTGATACATCATTCTATATGTGTCCATGTTTTTATGTTTCATCAATAGCTCGTTGGACATGAATGACATAATGAAAAATTGGAAATTTGTGGCATCATCCATATATTTCATATATAGAGATCGTTCACCATCACTGGCCTCTTTTCCAGGCGCAATTAGAATAAGATCCTCTAGCATGTACAATTTCTTCATGTGGAAAATGATGAAATGTAAACAACTCTTCCATTTCTGGAAATCAGTGCCGCTGAGATGGTTTTCCTTCTCAAGTATAGTTCTTAATGATATTTTTAATTCAGTTTTTTATGATTCTAAAAATTATGATGAGAAATGGTTTATTAATTTTTCATGATAAAACTAAGACAAATAAATAATTTAATACTTATTATTCTCTCACTATTTTATTAGAATCCAATATCCCTCACCATTGACTTTAGAATATTCTGTTTTCTGAATATTCTAGTGGAAAGGATCCATATTTTCCATTTAATTACCCCAACTATCTTTGGTAAAGAAACATTATGGATTTTAGGAAGAAATTCCAAATGCCAAATGCATTAACTCGCTGCTTCTTGATCCACAGAGTGGACTACCCAATCCTAAAATCCTTTTATTTTGAATTTCCCCAACCATTGCCTATTGGTTACACCAAGTACTACTATAGAAGTCAAACCTTAATTTGAACCAAGTCACTTCAACCCATATCTTTGAATTAGAATTTTTCAATAATTGGAAGGACCCTAACTAGGGTTGGTCATTACCTTTAAACTATGGTTCGATTCTAACCATGGTTATGGAAGGATATACTGACATAATATTTTCATTGAGGTATTTAATTCATATACATAAATTTTCATTTTTTTATCTTTGATTACATTATTTTTAATATTAAGTGGGATATACTTAAATGATTAACCATGTCTAAAATAATATTTACACATGATCCAGTCTTATTTTAGTTCCATCTTGAATGCTTATTTAATTCATTAATTTTGTGATCGTGATAACACACCCACAGTAAATAAACCATGAAATTAATAGAAATAAAATAAATGATATAATCTTGAGATTGACCTATTGGTTAGTTTATCTAGTGGTCGATAAACTAACCCATGACCTATGGGAGAAACACCTTGAACCTTTTGTGTTTGTGTTTATAGCTTTACACTTATCCATCATTGTATCTCCTTGGATTGGTGTCACCTTGGATCCTAACTTGACTCGCCTCCACTAGCATGGGAGCACCATCCATTACATATGATTTTATCTCACTTGTGAGTGAGGGGTAAAATGGGGTTTTACATAAAAGAAACCATGGTCACATAGGCCATACATGTTAATGAGGAGAAGGCTCACATGCCAAAAAATTTAATTTAAATAAAAAAATTAAATGAAACCATTCACATACAACGGTATTGGTATAGCTCAAGATCATCCATACATGCAACAATATTTATACATAACTAAAACTAGCATGCAATTCTTTAATCGTTCTCGTTTACGAAAAATCATGCTCAAATCAATTAATTATATTTAAACAATCAATCCTTTTTTCATAAACCCTTTTTCTAAATTTCCTTGAGATTCTCATCCATTATAATTGTAAACAAATAAATTCATTTAATATTATCTTTATACGTAACTTGTACCTTATAGGAATCCTATTGAAGTCTCATTCATAACTACCCAATAAGTAGAAATTTACATTACAAAGATGTTAAATTAAACACACATATATAAAACCCCTATCACGTGTTGTGCCCCATCTTTACCCTCACACAATGGAATACGTCACAAGGGTTTGTATAATATAATAACAAATCTTAATAAATCTTCATAATTTGGATGAGTACATGATGAGTAGTTCCTACTACATAGCATGTACATTTGTTCACCATCCATCTCCAGTACATGATTAGGGTCATGGTGTATAGATGTACTTCAGAAATAATAAAAGTACATGGCGTGTTTAGTGGGAAAGACACCATGTAGTATCTGCATTACAAAATTTCCAGCTGCGTAAGCCATGTACGATGTACATGGTCCAACACTAACCGGATGGGAATACACACCGTTTTTAGTGCACCACACGACATTTAATCTGGAAACTGTATGCCACATATTCCTGGTCAACACACGGAGTCTTAGAGACTTAGATAGAATCCAATGACACGACCTGATTTGGAAGACCATCCCATTGCCTAGAACCTATACTACATGGCGTGTGCTATCGAATACATGCCTTGTGTTCTAGTGTTTTACGGATAGAAAGCTTTGGCACATCTGGATGAGATTCGTTGTTTTATTTTAATCAAAATTAAAAGAAAAAATTATTTATGTAAGGTGAACGAGAAATAAAGGAGGAGGAATATATCTCAAGATATAGATTTATATAATGATTAACTTGAATTGAAACAACTAAATTATTGAATGAGTAAATCACCAATAAAAAACTAAATAATTAGAAAGAATGATATGATAGCTCTGATTCCACTGGTAGGTTCAGGGAGCAAAGAAAGTGCGTTGGTGGGTGTACCCATATTTAATTTTCCCATTATCAATGATCAATTAGAGATACGTCA
The DNA here is from genome assembly GCA_963277665.1 of Viscum album. Lineage (NCBI taxonomy): Eukaryota > Viridiplantae > Streptophyta > Magnoliopsida > Santalales > Viscaceae > Viscum > Viscum album. Next base: position 1,682,981,247 of record OY728135.1, read on the forward strand.
CGATAATAAAATGTGAAATCTTCAGAATATAATGAAGAATTAAACAAAGGAATAGAGTCTTGGAACCATAGAGAGGACAATCACATGTTGGTTAAAATTAATTTAATTAAAATACAAGAATTTCCTTGATGAAATTCTATCTCGGTTTATGTTTCCTGTCATGATACGATGTGATCCATCATTGCTTCATAGAATATATGTGTTGGATTCCTCTGGTGGTGATTCACATGTTCCCCATGTATCTCGGGACGCCGCTTTAGGGATCTCCGAGTGCTATCACAGAATAGCCATCACTTGCAATGTCCACCATCGATCTCATGGAGAGGCACTTGCAAAGTGCTCTCCTTGACCCAGTGGAGGAGGATCTCTCTCGTGTCTTGAGAGTGTTCTTGGAAGAAAATAATTCTCTCTTGGTATGAGAGATTTATCTAGATCTGTTGTGCACAACCACCAAAAATGTCTTGGCTAATGAGAATTATGTAATTTTAATTTTAATTACTTAGAATAATAAAATGAATTAAGCCCCCATGTCTAATAAAAATAGATGACTATTATTATTACATGAAATTCCACTTGTGAATTACACCTAATATTATTTAATTAAATAAATAATATTATTTCTAACAAATCCCTATAAAAATTACACAATGTGTATATTAATATACATGGAGTGCACTTTTGTTTTTCCATTTTCTTTATTTCCTCCACCATTTTTATTATACATTAAATAATAGAAATTTTTTTCTCAACTAAATATATCCTCATTACTCACTAATAAAAATATTATTTCTCCACCAATATAGTCTCTCGAATAACTAGTGTAAAAATCAATGCGATCAAGCATCCTTGAATAATTATTAATCCACCGTCCAGAATAATCATTATTCAACTTGTTAAATTTATATTTAACTGAAATATTTGTGAAAACTTACTGTGTGGCCCTCTAGGCCTCTTTTGTAAGAACCTAGTTCTTAATTTTTGAGGTACAAGTTTCTTCTTTTCTCTTTTCATTATGTGTTTTTGAGAAAACAAGGAAAATGGTGGAAAATCCTAATTTTCGGGACTACACACCATGTACTATTCCACACGTCATGTACTTCGGCCGTGTGGGATGAGTACAGAGGGTGTGTAGCCATGTCGGTGATGAAGGGTGTAAAAACCGACTACACGCTGTGTAGTGGTTATTTAAACATCATGTAGTTAGTCAGCAGGGAAACAGTAAGGAAGTGGAAGCAGTAGCCAGCTGGGCGACAGTACACGCCGTGTAGATGAGAATACACATCGTGTACGCATGTCGATGGATGAATTGTTTTGCGGTGCCGCCAAAGGAACAGTTAAATGGGAAAAGTACACGTTGTGTAGTTAATAGGACATGCCGTTTAGTTTGTTTTTTTTTTTTGCATAAAATGGGCAGTATCCAATCATGTTCATAGGATTGGCTTAGAACCGGAGGGGAGCTCAGGTGGATGACTGAGTCATTATGGATCAACCGATCGAGCACCGGGAATCTAATCACGCTTCCGTCGATTGTGGTGGAACCGCACGGGTAATCCCTCCATTCTCCTTGAGTATTTCATTCAAATTATTCCTCTAATGGGAAGTTATATGAGTATAAATTAGGTTTTCATTCACCTCAGATCTACCCCATTCTTGGGCGATTCATGGATTGTCGTTCGAGTATTTTGAAAAAGGGGAATTTAAGGTAGGTGGCTTGGTGTTTAATTTCCAACTATTGTGCATTTGTGTGTATTTTTGTGCTACAAACCCATGTTGGGGTGTCTTTTGGCTAAGGACATGGATGTTTTAAATACATAGAATTTTATGGTTAATTAAATTTGATAATAACCCGTTGTTTGGGATCGCTGCTTGGATCCAGGACTACCCTGGGGGTGCGTTCCTCTGTTTAGCAGTTTGTCCAGGATACCCGACGGTATGCCATTGTAATAATATTTGTTAAATTTCCTTGAGAGAAATTGTATGTGAATTGCTTATTTACATGTTGGGCTTGGCCCGGTTATTTGTGCCTGAGGGCGGTGTTTTACTATAGCCTGAAAGCATCACTCGATTAACCTGAGGGCATCATTATTTTTCACCTGAGGGGAAAATTTCATATTCCTAAGGGCAGTGAATTCTGTGCCTGAGGGCGACACTTTGTATGCCTGAGGGCAATATCTATTACGCCTGAGGTAAATTACCTGTGGGTTGGATTCTGATTACCTGAGGGTAAGGGTTTGCGTGTCTGAGGACACTAACTGTTTACTAAGAAATTCATTGTGGTGTATTCTTATATTAAATGGATAAATTGAATATTAAAATGGAAATATAACTGGATAAGTTAGTTACATTTTAGTACTGCTTAGTTTATTTCATTTTACAATTGCACACTATTGTTGCATGTTTACACATAGTTGAGCACATGCCTTTAGTGGGTTCCTATTGGGATTTATTTCTCACACCCTGTTTGGTTCATGTCTTCGTCCCAAACAGATTACATTTCTGAAGGTGTGGATAAGGGAAGGGGTCTCTATATAGGTACATGATTTTTTCTAAGGATTAGGGGAGCATGGGACTAAGCATAGGCTCGTGATGTTGCCGGCTGTTTTATTTTGCATTGTTGTACTCTGTACTGTATTGTACTGTCGTGTAACATGTTCTGGCTGTTTTCGTAGAACATGAGACATGTGAATCATATCTATATAACTTTTGGTTATCTATTACTGTAGTTGTTTATTTTAAATGTGTATGGATTATTGCTCCCGCTGTTGATGTGTGTTGTATATTTTATTCTGCTTCACTACACTTTGACAAATGATGGCATAGTTTCCCCACTATCAGACCTGGGCCCTCACTGCTAGTCGGAAACCTCTGGAATTTGGGGAAATGTGCTTGAGGTCATGCGACCAACCGGGTTCGGGACACCCATTGAGTGGCACCCAGATCTGGGATGTTACAAAGAGGTATCAAAGGCAGGATATTTTCTTTGACTTACTATTTGGATCTGTAGTCTGGGATAGTATGAGAATGGTAGTTGGTAATAAGATGTGCCTGGGCGTAGCTAACCCGTGTACAGGGAAAAGCCAGTCTACCACATATTTTTTAAAAAATTTCTGATTTGGAAAATTTTACAGTTGATTTGATTTTCACCGTTGGGTGACGCACTTGTGATTATGCTATTATATTTTATCCATGGGTTCTATTTCATTGTAACCCGATGAGATGAGGGTATGCAATCTCATGCATCATTTAGTAACATGCTATGAATCACATGCCTTGCATAGTTTCATGCCACATAGGTGCATTAGAAAGTGCATGTTGTTGTGATATTTGTTGATCTAGAAAATCATGATGTTGTGATAGCTGCTTTGATAGATACCTGCTATGTGATAGGGTATCTTCTTGTGTGAGCCAGTTGATAGAATGAATGCCAAACTTTGGTTATTGGAAAGTATGGGCCCTCATTTACAGGAATTTGGTGAATCACTGATTGTTCATTTTCTGTTATAACACTGATAAGATTCCAAACTTTGATTTGTGGGGAGCATGGGCCCACACAGATCAGAATTTGGCACTTAGGTGTTGTTTTCGGTATTTTCTAGATTTCGGAGTAGTTTCAGAGGTGTACTATCTAGAAAACCCAATATACACGTCGTGTAGTTCCTCAGACACACACCGTGTCTTCTTCTATTGGCAAAGAAATGAAATATTTTTCAGTACACGCTGTGTACCCTAAGTACACACCATATAGTGTCTTCTCGTGTCATATACCATGTGGGTAGGGACATGGGGAAGGGAAATTCTTGGGGAGGACACACCGTGTACCCAATTTACATGTCGTGTAGTGTTGACCAGGAGTCCGGGTGTGTAACTAACAACACAGATAGAGGAGACCTTAATAAATACACGCCATGTCCACTGTGGAATAGGTTGTGTAGTATGACCTGGGGACCCTGTTGTCTAACCAACAACACGGGTTTGCGAAGCTTGTCTAGTACACGTCGTTTAACTATGGGACACACCATGTAGTCTTGTCTGAGGACAGGCCATGTGGACTTAGCCATGTGACTGGGGAAACAGGGTGGTGTACACACCATGTGTGGGTGTAACAGGCCATGTAATATCAAGCTGAGTAGTCGGCCGTGTCACAAACGACATGGGCAGTTGGAAAATTACACTACACACACCGTGTAGTTTTGTTCAATGGGAGCAGTGTGGCTTGGCCGTGTAGAAGTACCCGAGAAGGGGAAGATAAGTCGAGTATACGCCGTGTAGTCAGTATACACACCGTGTAGTCTTGTTTTTCAAATCATGAAATGCCTACTTCCTTTTATTCCCTTTTTTGTCCCTTCATTTTGAGTCTTTGATAATCTTGATCTAATGTGTGCATTTGACATTGTAGAGTCATGCCACTGAGATGACCATGTGTTGTTCTCCAGGAGAGTGGAAACGAGTATACTCCAGAGAGGTTAGGCCATGGGCTACCGATGGATCCTCCAGCAGATTTAGATGTGCCGCCACCAGTTATACAGGACATGGGCACAGATGCGCAGATCCATGAGGGATTCATGTGGTTCATGTAGACCTTTCAGGGAGCATTGTCGGCCGCCACATATATGGCAGAGCAAACTCATATCTTCCAGAAGTAGCATCCGACAACATTTTAGAGGGATGGTAGACCATAGGATGCGGATTCTTGGATGGGGTCTATGCAGACTATTTTCGAGCAACTCGAGACACCTCCAGGGAGGAGGGTCAATCTCGCGAAATATATGCTGCATGATTCTTCCAGGAGGTGGTGGGATGTTACCACCCAGTCAAAGCATCACATAGACATGGCATGAGATGATTTTCAAACAGTATTCTATGACTTCATCTTTCAAGAGATGCTGAGGGTAGATAGAGCTCAAGAGTTCATGAATCTGCAGTGGGGCGCTATGTTTTTGATGGACTATTCTGCCCTTTTCAATGAGCTTCAGCATTTTTCACCCGTACTGGTGGGTGATGAGACGTTGAGGGAATGACGTTTTTGAGGATGGTATTCGTTATGACATTCGAGCACTGGTGAATTTTTTCAGGTTTCCTTAAGTACATGCTATTGTAAATTAGTAACTAATTACAGAGAGGAACCTTCAGGAGGCTAGTGGAGCAGGCCAGGGTGGTTCGACACCAGTTTCTGGTACAATTTATACCCGAAAGATGAAGCGATAGATTAGTTTCTCTCACTATTGTATTACTAGCCAAGAAGTTTCTTCAAGTGGCCTGTTTTTTTGCTACCAGTGCGGTAGAGAGGGGAAAAATAGACCGCAGTGTCCACATGACCCATTGGAGTGTCGACCTTGTGGGAAGATGGGTCATCTGTAGCACTTTTGTAGGGCATTTCCACCAGTGGCTAGTGAGAGGGGTTCTGTGCAGACTCTACGTACAAGAGCAGGACCAGTAGCTTCATACCAGTCGGGAAACTAGAATATGTTAGGGAATGCATGCCAAGATGGTGGTTGTGGTCATGGTATCCAGACACCCGGATCTCAGAGGCAGAAGGGCGAGACAACTCAGGGTAGTCAGGCTGTGTCGTACGGCCGCAGCACTGGGCAGGCATATGCAGTGCATCAGACCCAACAGGAGCAGGATCCGGGACCTTCTACAGTCAGAGATACTATTCTTGTATCTTCTGTCTTATCTTTAGTACTTTTTTATATGGGTTCTACACGTAATTTCATATTTTTGCCCGTTTTGGAGATCCTTGGGCTCTGTCTATCTTTTTCTTTTGCTGTTATGATGATAGACACTCCGTTGGGAACTAGAAAGACATGTGTACGTCAGTGCAAGGAGTTCTCCCTTGAGGTTGAAGGGTGTCACTTTCTTTGGGACCTCTATGTCATAGAGATTACAGCTTATGACATCATTTTCGGGATGGATTGGTTGGTTCCCTTTCGAGATGTTGTAGATTGTTATCATCGTAGGGTGAGTTTCATGTCACCAGAGGGCAAAGAGTTTCTATAAAATTGTGAGTGGGATGTTCAATCGAGTCGAGCTGTACCAGAGTATCGTGGGCGAGGTAGAGTCACAACCTAGATTGTGAGTTTATATCTGGATGATCATGGGACTTGTTATACGGATTTCCCTCTAGTGGTTGATTGTTTTAGGGATGTCTTCCTGGACAACTTTTCGGGTCTACCTCCATAGTGTGAGGTGTATTTCTATGTTGAGATTGTGTAAGGTGCAGCACCGATGTCCATTCCTCCTTATAGGATGGATACACCAGAGTTGTAGGAGCTGAAGGGGTAGTTAGAGGAGTTACAGTCAAAGGTTTTTATCCGACTCAGTACTTCTCCTTGGGGTTTTCCAGTCCACTTTGCGAAGAAGACGGACAATATCTTCAGACGCTGTGTGGATTATCGGAAGTTGAACTAGTTGACGGTCAAGAACCGGTATCCCTTGCCATGGATTTATGATATTTTTGATCAACTTCAGGGAGAATGATTGTTCTCGAAGGTTGAATTGAGATCAGGATATCATCAGCTGTAGTTGAGACCATCAGACATACCACTTACAACCTTCAGGAGTAGGTATGGTCTATTTGAGTACTTGGTAATGCCGTTCGGACTCATTAATGCGTCAACAGTTTTCATGGCTCTGATGAATCGTCTGTTCCATCTGTATATTGATTCTTTTGTGGTATTATTTGTGAACGACATCTTGGTGTACTCTCACACTTGACACGAACATGCCACCAATTTTGAGATTGTGCTGAGTACACTGAGAGAGCATAAGATATATGATAAGCTCTCAAAATGCCACTTTTGGATGGACCTGATTCACTTCCTGGGTCATATCATATTAGAGGGAGGAGTGGAAGTAGACCCAGAGAAGGTGAGAGCATTTGTTTCCTGGGAGCATCCTAAGAACATGTTTGAGATATAGAGTTTCTTAGGGCTGGATGGTTACTACAGACGCTTCGTCCAAGACATCTCCCACTTAGCAGTGCCGTTAACGAGTTTGACTAAGAAGGGTGAGAAGTTCATTTTGTCCGAAGCTTACGAGACAGCCTTTCAGGACCTAAAATAATGGTTGGAATCAACACCAGTCCTAATACTTCCAGAGCAAGGGAAGATCTATACAGTTTACTGTGATGCATCAGGTATTGGACTGGGAGCGGTGTTGATGCAAGGCGATTGAGTTGTTGCATATGGTTCTCGGCAGTTGAGGCCACATGAGAGAAATTACCTGACGCATGATCTCGACATGGATGCATCTGTACATGTGTTGCGCTGTTGAAGACATTATCTCATGGGAGAGAATTTTTTGTTTTTCACCAACAACAAAAGTCTCAAATATATCTTTACCCAGCGTGACTTGAACATGATGCAGTGAAGGTTGGTCGAATACCTATAGTCCATCGATTTTGAGCTTTCCTATACACCTGGTAAGGGTAATGTGGTTTCTGATGCACTGAGTAGGAAAACTCAGATATAGGCTGTTCAGAAGGCCAGTGGTGAGTGACAGCTCATGGAATTGTTCTCTAAGATGCATCTTGTGGTGCATGACAGTCAGGGGGAAGCCTATATTTTATCTTTAGCTGTGACTTCTACCCTCCTAGATAGAGTGAGGATTAGACAACTATCTGATTCAGAAGGCCTAGTTCTACAGGAGTCGGTGGCAAGTGAAGACCCTCCTCTGGGTTGGACAATAGGTGATGATGAGATTCTTCGTTTCCATGGACGGGTGTTGGTTTTAGGGGATATACGCGAGGAGTTGATGCGAGAGGTTCATGCTTCAGCTTCAGCAGTTCATCCTGGGGTTACCAAGATGTACCGTGACATGAGACGTTAGTACTGGTCCCGGGTATGAATAGAGATGTAGATGGTTTTGTTACGAGATGTTCCACCTGTCAGCAGCTGAAGGTGAAGCATCAGAGGCCATCCAGACTGTTACAGCAGTTACCCATCCTGGAGTGGAAATGGAATGATTTCACAATGGATTTCATAACCAGATTGCTGAGGTCACCTTGAGGCAATGATGCCACGTGGGTTGTTGTGGAAAGACTAATGAAGGTAGCTCACTTGTTTCCAATCAAGGGAACCTTCGGTGTTGATGAGATCGGGAAGTTGTATCTCTGAGAGATCATGCGTCTTCATGGGGTCCCTTATTCTATCATTTCAGATAGGGATGCCCATTTTACATCTCGTTTTTGGTAGAGGTTTTAGAGTGAACTGTGTACACTTGTGATTCTGAGCATAGCATACCACCCTCAGACCGATGGCTAGTCAGAGCATATTATACAGGTTCTTAAGGACCTACTGCGTTCATGTATCCTAGACTTTGGGGTCTCTTGGGAGAAGCATATAACCCTAGTCGAGTTTTCCTACAATAACAGTTTTCAGGCAACTATTGAGATGGAAGCATATGAGGATTTATATTATAGTTCATGCCGATCACCTTTATGATGGTTAGAGGCAGGTGAGGCAGCTTTACAAGGATCACATCTCGTTCGGGAGACTTTTGAGCAGGTCCAATTGATTCCAGAGTCGATGGCTACAGCACAGTCTCAACAGAAATCTTATTCTGATTGACACAGATGACCTTTGGAGTTCGTGATCGGGGATCAGGTTTTCTTACGTGTTTCACCGAGGCTGGGACACAGACGGATTAGGAGACACGGTAAACCTTCACCAAAGGATGTGGGGCCATTTGAGATTCTGGAGAGATTCGGGCTGGTTGCCTATCGGTTACAATTACCACAGAGGTATCGATCCATGCACGACGTCTTCCCTATATCTTTGTTGGCCGCTATCATTCAGACCCATCTCATGTTTTTCAGCCAGAGGAGGTTGAGCTTGTGGTAGATGTATCCTTTTAGGATCATCTGATTTGTATCATTTATTGGAGCACGAAGGTTCTCTGAGGCTGGTCAATTCCTCTCGTACGGGTGCTATGGCATCATGGCCGAGTGCCCGACGAAACCTGGGAGTAGGAGACCGACGTACATGCTTAGTGGCCAGAAATGTTCTGGCCTTTATCTTTGCTACCCTTGTAAGGGAAATTTTGGGATGAATTTCTTAAAGGGGGGAAGTTTGTAAGAACTCAGATATTATGTTTTAAGGTACGGGTTTTTTTTTCTCTTTTCATTAAGTGTTTTTGAGAAAATAAGGAAAATGGGGGGAAATCATAATTTTTCGGACTACATTCCATGTATTATTCCACATACTTTGTACATTTTCCATGTGGGATGAGTACATAGGGTGTGTAGCCATGTCGGCGATGAAGGGTGTAAAAACTGACTACACGCCGTGTAGTGGGTATTTACACACCGTGTAGTCAGTCATGAGGGAAGCAGTAAGGCGTTGGAAGCAGCTGCCAACTGGGTGATAGTACACTCCGTGTAGTCGAGAATACACTTCGTGTACGCATGTCGATGGATAAACTGTTTGGCGGTGCCGCCAAAGGAACAATTAAATGAGAAAAGTACATGCCGTATAGTCAATATTACATGCCCTGTAGTTTTTTTTTCACATAAAATGGGCAGTATCCAACCTTGTTCACAGTATTGTCTTAGAACCTGAGGGGAGTTCGGGAGGACGACCGAGTATTTGTGGATCAACCTATCAAGCACCGGGAATCTAATCTCGCTTCTGTCGATCACGTTGGAACCGCACGGGTAAACCCTTCCTTCTACTTGTGTAGTTATTGCCAATTATTCCTCTAAGGGATGTTATTTGAGTTTAAACGAGGTTTTCTTTCACCTCAGATCTACCCCGTTTTTGGATGATTCATGGATCATCATTTAAGTATACTGAGCAGGGGAATTTAAGGTAGGTGCCTTGGTGTTTAATTTCAAACTATTGTGCATTTTTGTGTATTTTTGTTCTAAGAAGCCATGGTGGGGTGTCGTGTGGCTGAGGCCTTGGATATTTTAAATACCTAGAATTTAGGGGTAATTAAATGTAATAATAACATGTTGTTTTGGATCGATGCTTGGATCCAAGACCACCCTGAGGGTGTGTTCCTCTGTTTAGCCATTTGGCCAGGATACCCGAGGGCATTCCATTGTAGTAATGTTTGTTAAATTGCATTGAGAGTAATTGTATGTGAATTTCTTATTTACATGTAGGGCTCGTCCCGTTTACTTATGCCTAAGGGCGGTGTTTTAATATAGCCTGAGGGCATGACAGGATTAGCCTGAGGGAATCGTTATTTTTCGCCAGAGGGAAACCGTTATTATGCCTGAAAGGAGGGACTTCGGTGCCTGAGAGTGACATATCGTACTCCTGAGGGAAATATCTATTACGCCTGAGGGAAATTACCTATGGGTTGGATTCTGATTACCTGAGGGTAAGGGTTTGCGTGTCTGAGGACACTGACTTCTTAAATAGAAATTCAATGTGGTGTTCTCTTATATTAAATGGATAAATTGAATATTAAAATTTCAATATAACTGGTTAAGTTAGTTACTTTTTAGTACTGCTTAGTATATTTCATTTTACTATTACACACTATTGTTGCATGTTTACACACAGTTTAGCACAACCCTTTGGTGGGTGTCTACTAGGAATTATTTCTCACACACTGTTTGGGTCATGTCTTCAGCCCAAAAAAATTAAATTTCTACATGTGTGGATAAGGGAAAGGGTCCCTAAACAGGTACATAATTGTTGCTGAGGAGTAGGGGAGCATGGGACACTGCTTAGGCTCACGATTCGACTAGTTGTTTTATTTTGATTTTTTGTACTCTGTATTGTATCGTACTATCGTTTAACATGTTCTTGTGTTTTGCTTAGAACTTGAGACATGTTGCATCATATCTATATAACTATTGGTTATATTTTAATATTATTGTATACTTTAAATGTGTATGGATTATTGCTTCCGCTGTTGTTATGTTTTGTATATTTTATTCCACTGCGCTACACTTTGATGAATGAGGGCATATTTTCCCTACTATTAGACCTAGGCCCTCGCTGCTAGTCAGCAGCCTCTGGCGTTTCGGGAAAAGTTCTTGAGGTCATGTGACCAACCAGGTTTGGGGCACCCATTGAGCTTCACCCGGATCTGGGACGTTACATTTTTCTCAGTGGAATTAGGCAGAGGATACATAATGTCTACGGTTAGCTTCTTGCAATATGCCAAGGCACCCATAGAGAAAGATTTTAACTCCGTAACGACGTTTCACCTCCCTTAAATGATTATCATGTAATGTTATACCTTTGTCTTAATATCTTGAATCAAGTGGGTTGTATGCTAGTTCCATCAACCTTTGTGCCCAATTATTCCTTCTTTGAATGTTTGGATTTTAACTCGACCATTCCTTACCATGGAGATGGATTTATTTAGGCAAAACCAATTCCATCAAAGGGCCTGAGATATCTACTTTTATTATGGAATAGAAGTGAAAAATCTATTATTGTTATATTACTCATGACACACCCAGATATACTACCTCAATACAAATAGCGTGTCATCACAGTTTTCTCCAATACATCTATGTTTACAAGTTTTAATACCCATTAATAATAACCATAAAGTCTAAGGACCAATATACATGTTTACAGATAGGAACAACCAATGACACAATGAAATGTGGATTTTCTACTATCAGGTCTAATTCTCACAATATTCTCCTACATATTACTAGGGGTGCACACCATGAGAAGATGACTCAATGTTTTATGATTCCTCATCCCTAATGACCTGATTTATTTGTGTCCCTCAAATAACATCATCTGTCCATAAAAAATATATATTCAAGAACAATGTTACGGGACTTCTAGATTCTCATCATAGTAGGGATCTGTTATGTCCCTTTAATGCAACATCTATCCTTAGGAAATTATCACATGCATTTTCATGCATAAGTACAATTAAGATGTGATAAGGTATTTATTAATGAATAAAGTACAAAGTAGTTGGTCATAGACCACCAAATCCAAAAGTTATGTGGTCCAAGAGCATTAACCATAGAATTCCAAAATTATTTTTTGTGCGGATGTGATATATGCATTTGATCCCATGTTTGATATGCTTTCTTTATAGATTTAATTTTTTTGGATTTATATTGATTCATTAGACCTTACACAAATCTTATTGGATATGTGGTGATGTGAGACCAGACCTATATCTACCAACAGGGTATTCCAACCATCATATTTGGAATGTTTTATGTGTCAAGTGTTTATAAAAATTTATATGAGGATTTTGAATTGGTTTTAAATGTGTGCATTGGGTTTTGACCCAGATTTGGGTTTTCAATAGGGGAAAGATTTGGTTTGAAATGATTATTTATTTAAAATGATGTTTTGAACCCAAGGTTATTATAAATGGGTTTCAAATGGATATCAAATATTGATCTAAAATGGGTGTGTGGTGACTATTTTAATGGTTTTCATGGAATTTCATGACTGTGGGACTCTTTTTTAAGGTAAAGACTCATTCTTTAAATGTGTTTTCATAGGTTTGAATAACAATGTTTTATTTTTATTTCTATTAACATTTGAGATAACATTGGGTTTTATGTGAGCCTTGTATCTATTTAATGGTCATTGGGACCATGATAAATGTATGAATTTAGAAGTGTAATGGAAAAGGTTAAAAGGTGTGTGTTTTATTGTAAAATGGTTTGAATAACATTTAACAAATATGTATTTTGAAAAAGGTGTGAAATGGTTTATGTATAACGTGGTTTTATAATATAAGTAATGGACTATAGAAATAATGAATGATTTGTTTTTAATTGATGTTTACATAGTTGGGGATGTTTGGAAGTGACATGATGAGTCCTAGTTCGATTCAGGGACATATGATCTATGTTTACTGATTTGTGACTGATTGTTTATGGATTATGGACTAAAGGTCCATTATTTGGTTTTGGGTGGGGTAGATGGATTCTCCATGAACCTCAGTATGCAATTATTTTTGAAGTAGGGACTGATGTGCTTGACTAAAAGTGTATAGACATGGCATTTTAGATCAAAAATGGGATTGTTGGACATGGTTTTCCGAGTCCCAGTTTGTTTCATGGACTAATTATTCATGTTTTCTGACTTATGACCTAGTATATGGACTAGTAGAACATGGAATACTAGATTCATGTTGTATTTTTGAAACAAGGTAATTGATTTTTTAGTAGTGACCCCTTTTATATATATCTCATATATACATCTTTAGATGATGCAATTTTGATAGAAATTGAAAACATTTAAACTGAAGCATAAAAGTGATCAATTAAAATTTTTTAATTAATGAAACATATTTTATTTACCTTGTCTATTTTTATTCACATTTCCTACATGTAAAATTACAGTAACTGGGATTTTCATTAAACATCATTAAAGGCTGAATATTTTTTTTTACTCACACCCTTACTGGTATTCTATTTTACATAGGTTTCAGATTAGCCACTATATGTTTATTATAACCGCATGCTTAGGCTAACGCCCCATGAAGAGTATGACTTAATTAAATAAGATTTCCTGAGTGGTACTGGGTGGCTTGTTGGGTTAAGATCAGTGATATTGTGGATCCCTTTTGAAAATTAATTTTTTTTGGTATGTATGTTATCGATCTTATGAGAGGTTTATTATTTTTATGAAATGATCATTCAGGGATTTATTTTATTTCATTTAATTTCAGTATCTTTTGGTATCAGTTTATTTATTCTTTATATGTACCCTTATGTGTGTGATATTTATTTATTTGATTATTTTTATGCACTATAATATTGGTTAGTCTGCCCACTATTCCATTTTAAACCCTTGCTTCTGGTCTGCTACATCTAGAATATGAGGAGGCATGCTTTATGTCTTGTAGAGAACTGGATCGAGTAAGTGGACAATGGTACCTGGGATGAGGCATTATAGTATGGAATATAAATATATAAATTCTTAATCATGAAATGAATAATTATTTATATCTAAAACATACCATCAAGGATTTGTAGAAATACATGTGTAAGGCCTTGGCCAAAACCCAATCTAGATTGTTTCATGAGACTTACTGATGCATTGAGGGACCAACTATAACTGGGTCCCACCCATTATGAACTATGTCCAATGAAATCCTCATATGAAAAGGGAAAAAATTAATCAACATTAACATTTATATTAAAATACTAACATATGAAATTTTTATACTATAACACCCCAAAAATTTACAAATAAATTTAATAGAAAATGTGATGCAGACAACACCAAGTCTTTGTGAAAGACAACTTTATTATTACAATTATCTAATAAATATAGTTATAACCTTTCCATAAAACTTAAAGTTTTGACCTTTATGAATTGAATTTCAGAAAATGGATATACATGATTGCCTTAAGTAATATATTTAGAGTCTGATAGTATCAACTTAATTTTGGGTGAATAGTAACATACCCTTATAAATCTTAATGTCACCCTTATGAATAGTAATATAACCTTATGAATAGTAATATGACCCTTATTAATAGTACCATAACCCATGTAAGTATAAATAAAATTAAGTCACCTTATAAATGAGAGTGATTATTTTAAAAATTAATAATTAATAATTAGTATTTTTATGAGGAATAGATATTTAATTAAATTTTAAATTACTAAATTAATTTAAATTAATATTCATTTTCATAAAATTTATTACTAGATAAATATGTTTTTAATTTGATGTTAATATTATTTTATGAGACCATATTCAATTTATGAAAGTGTTATAATATGAGATTTAAAATTAGAATTTTTTTTTCAAGTAAATAATAATTTTATTTAAAAACCAAATTTCACATATTAAAAAAATTATTTTGATAAAATAGAGTCAATATTTTAATTATACATGTTGAAAATGGTTATGGTAAATTTTTGTAATTTTTCTAAAATACTTGAATTGTTGGTGAATAGTAAAATATGGTAATTTAAGATATAAATACATTAGAAGCTAAATTCACTATTCCTTGAGTCATCGCTGATGAAAGAACACTTGGTTCGAATTGACATGTACTTATTATTGTTTTTTTCATAATAATCAACACTATTTCTAGTGTTGTGAAAAATAATAAAATAATGAAGAAGATATTCAAAAATCACCATCTCCTCCACTATAACATCCACCCTTCACTCCCTCTTCTCCTCACTCCTATAAGCCATGAAAATTCTCAATTTTCTTCCCAAATACACTTCCCTATTCTATCCCCACGTCCATAAGCTCTTGGTATTTCCAGAAAACCAAAACCCATTCCCTTAAGCGAGGTTCTCAAGGAGGATATTTCAGTAGGTAAACCCTCTTCTGTTTCTTTTAATTTCATTTTCAAATTGTTTTATTTTTATTATATTCTCACCACCTCCTCTATACAAATTATCATGATTGCTCCATTATATCCTATATACTGAAATTTTATCTTTTTATTGAAAGATTCATCATCAAAATCCTAACTCTCTCTATTTTATTTTAAAAACAAAATCATCTCCCATGAGGTGTTGATTTACAACCCTCGTGGATGACCGACCTTCATTCTTCAATTTATCTATCAATTATGGTCATGAACCAATTTTTTATGTTTGAAAAAAACTATAATATATATATTATAAACTATTTAATGATATTTAAATACTATATAAACATAATATTTATTTATACGAAAAAATGAGTTTGTAGTAATCGAAATACCGCCCAAATAATCAAAATGATTATCATCAATGTTTTGTCTAATAATTAATCCTAATGAAATGTAATAAAATGATATATATAACCATTTAAAATTATTAATATTAATTAATAATATATAAATTCCATTCTATATAATTATATCCATTCTACATGAACATCCATACTCATATACAAGTGTATTGATCGTGAAAATGAAGGAAACAAACGCTCCTGAGCGATAAATTTTTATCTTACAACTCATCCAAATGGCCAAAAATAAACTGAATTAAATTATAATAAATGAAAAACATATATATAATTTTATTAATTAATTAATTAATGGATTTAATTTTATTATATTGGATGTTAAGGTCAAGTACAGAACATGTTCATACATACGGTAAGGCTTTCCTCAACTCACTTTCATTTCCATGAGTTATGCCTTAGTCGCCAATATTTCTTATGTGTGGTGTATGTATACATCACATTTATGTATTAATCTTTTAATTTTAATAGTATTTAATTTATCAATTTAATATTATTAATTTTGGGGCACATGATTTGATTGATAACAAATTCGTATGAGTTTTCTTCTCGAACCTCCATGTTATTCTGGGTTTCTATTTTCCTCTCGTCACCCCAAGGAAATTCTTAATTATTCTTATTTAATACTCATATATTATTATTTAATGTTTTATATATGTGTAACAATCAGAATACATCTTTATTTAAGGGTTATTTACAAATTTTAAAAGGATCTTTCAAAAATTATTCCCGCCAAACAAGCCCATTTCGAAGGAACTTCTTGAATTCTTACGTATTTTCAAATGCACTTCATAATATGTTTTAAGAAATCATTATTTTTATAAAATCCCTAATTTTATCATGAAAAAAGTACATATATTTACTTATATTATTATACATATATTTTCTAATATAACTCTTGTTTTCAATGTAAAATAGTATTACTATCAAGAATTATATGATGATTTTATAAGAGTATTTTAATCTATTTCAGCATTCTTGTTGATTCATATGATTAATTGGGACAAATATTTTATGATATAATCAACCATATTTTACTAAATGGTTTATGATTAGTTTGAATATGGATGTTATATCTTAAACTTATTCACTATATTACTTCAAATGGTTAGTGTTATGTTAAATGATTGGGGTAAGTGAATTACATTTCATATATTAGTTTTAATATGAATGTATATGTTAATTATGTTTCACAAAATTCAAATGAGGAATGCATTTTAATTAGTTTGTGTTGGGTGTTACCCACTATATCCCCTCGGTGCATCGATAGGTATCATGAAACAAACTAGATGTGGTTTTGGGTGAGTTATTACCCATTTAATAGATTATTGGCATAAATCATTGATGATATGTTTTAGATATCAATAATTATGAATTTCCATCATTATGAAACTAGTAATTGATAGTCCATGTCATTATTAAACTTTTATAATATCTATGGTCTTGTTTTATTATATAATTATTCATTGAGCTTTTATTCTTTCAACATTTAGCTCATGAAAATGTTTAAAGTCATGTGTTTTTTGATTTTCAACACGCCTAGTGTTTATGTTTAACATTAATTATACTGTATTACTTAACCTTAATGAGACTTTTGTTTCAACCCTTTCTTATTTTTTATTTCCCCTAAGTTGTGACGTTAAATGTTATGAATGGATTGCAGGGAAAATCTAGGAGTTATGGATGTTTCAAATAGAAAGGATATATTTTTCTCCTTTCAAGATGTAATGTAGAAACTATGTACGTATTCGGTTTTCCAAAACTAATATGATATCCATTTTATTGGGATTGATTCCTTGTAATCATACCAATGTAATAAATTAACACACTGACTTCGAGATTCCGGGGTCATGGCATTACAATTGGTATTATAAGAAGTTTAGTCGAAAAATTGGAAACTATATTTAGAAAATGTAGATTAGTGAACAGAACCCTAATATAGAATTTGAGGAAAAACAATAAAGAACATTCAATTATTTTTGTAAGGAAGAGATTATGTGAATATTCCTTGAAAATACAACCTTATCTGGAAACTACATGTGGACATGGTTCTGGAATAGATGTACCTAAGAGTAACAAGTCTGACAACCTGTTTTCAGCATGCCTTGAGGAAACATGATACATGAAAAATGAGCCTTACTAAGCACCTTCTTCGACCCTCCTAGGGGATATATTTAGGATAATTCACATCTTCTTTACAAACCATTATGTTGGATTTAAAACTAAATTTTTCCTCAAGGAAACCATGTGTTTGACTATGGGATTAGCAATGCATATGGTTTCAATTTATGTTAATTATTCTACTAGTTGAGATTATGCAAAATGATTCATACTTGAATCTAGGGAATGCCATCATTTTTAAATGGTGCCTAGTGGAAGGAGTGGAAACTGCATGAACATGCGTATACCATGTAGGTATTCACCTCTATGCAAGATAATGATGTTGGTTCTGGATATGAGAGAAGTGATGAAAAACTTATAACTATAATGGGAAAGATGACTTTTGTTATGAACAACCACTGTACCCATATAGAGCACCCTGAATCACAATGTGGAGGATCAATATTAGATTTATTTATGAAGAAAAAAACCTCAATCATTTAATGGGACTAGAAGCCCATTTTTAGCAGAACAATGGATAATTTCTTTAGAAAAGATATTTAATGTTTTGGGATGTAATGAATGAGACAAGGATATTATGACAGTATACCATATCTGGGGAGATGCAGATCAATGGTGGTCATTAATTCAAAACACAAAGGAGGGGGAATAAATTTAAAATATGGAATGGATGGATTTTAAAAAAAAATTAATTATTGAAATACTTACCTCACGAACAAAGAGAAGATATGGACCGAACATTTTTATGTCTAAGAAAGAAAGAGGATGAAAATTATTCTAATTATGAAGATAAGTTTAAAATTTTAGCAAGGCTTGCCATAATCTACATACATAATACAAGTTGCAACATTGATAATTTATTTGATGGACATAATACAATTCTATGAAGGGAAATAATCTCCAAAACATTCTCATTATATGATGACATAATATCATGCAGTATCATGATAGAGAATGAATTCTTTTATTCTTATGGTTCTGAAGGTAAAGTATAGAGAAAGAGGATGGAAGAGAAAAATATTGATAATGGGAATAAGGGAAAGATGGATTTCCCAACATTTGATACTTGTAGAAGGAAACACCTTGGTACATGCTTAAAATAAAAAGGGGTTCGCTTCACGTGTGGAGAAAAAGGACCCTATGCTCAAGATTGCAAGGGAAAGAAGCTATTTTCTAATGTCCAATGCTTCAACTGTAAGGATATGGGTCACTATGAAAATGAATTCCTTAAATTCCAATGGAATATAATCCAAATTAAGCAAAGTGATAAAGGCCAAGATTATGCTATAACTATAATCAAAGAGGAATAATTAACATATTTATTTTTTCTAGATTCTTGAATTATGTTGTACTGTAGTATTTATTTAAGGTATTGAATGAATAAAAGTTTTATAATGGTTTGAAGGCAATCAAGGAATTCAAATGTTTTGTATAAGAGATTCATTATGTTTTTTTTGGTGGAAAATCTTATGTTAAGTGACCTTTCTGCTAAATCTTTGGACTTTAAATTTTTGACAGACATAATATACATAAGTCTTAAAGTTAAATATTTATGGAATGTATTAATACTAAATTAATATTTTTGTTAAATGTTTCTACCATTTTTTGGTTTTATTAGGCATTTAAAGGCTGAGGTAATTACTTATAGATCATTTGATCAAAGTTATTCATGTATAAAAATTGATCTTGTATATCCATATTTTGGTTTAAGAATTGAATTTCTGATAGATTGAAGCACAAAAAATGGTGAGATTATAACACCATGTATGCTTATTTTATTAAGTGACTATATTTATAGTAAAAGACGCCCTCAACTCTAGGAAAATAATTTTGGAACAAAAATATCATCTGTTTACTTTTCCCTTTAAGAAATCAAAGGTCGTTTAATCGATCATTTATTTTTGGATTTATGATGTTTAAATTTCTAATGACCATATTCTCAATCACTCTCCATCAGAACTTTGTGGACAAATTTATCCTTCTTGTATATGTTTTCACTATATTCTAATGTTATCTTATTCAAATGCCTAATTTTTTGGTGACCTTCAGAAGTTTTCCTTTCCCTATTATTAATGGGTTGTTTTATTAACCCCATTTCCAATGTGGGTATCCCAAAAATTAATTTTCAAGTGTCAAGCTTTAAATTTTTTAGTAAAAATGTTGAGGATGCAATATATTGAGGGAGAAGAGGATGTAATACCCCGAGTATTTAAAAATAAATATAATATAAAATGTGTTGCACACAACATAGAGTATTTATAAAAAAATACATTGTTATTAGAATTATATAAGATATATAATTATAACCTAGCCATGAAACTTAATTTTTCAACAACTGTGAATTTAATTTTGAAAAATGGACATAAACTGTTGCATTCAGTAAGATATTTAGAGTTTGATTGGATCAGCTTATTTTTTCTGAATAGTTACTTACCCTTGTGAAAATTAATGTTACCCTTATAAATAGTAATTTTCCCTTTTTAATAGTAATATGACCCATATTAAAAGTAACCACACCCAAGTAAGTAGAGAAATAGATTATCCACCTTATAAATGAGAGTTAATATTTTAAAATTATTAATTAACTGTTGGTATTTTTGTGAGAAATAAATATATAATTAATGTTTTATATTAATAAAATGATTTAAAATAATATTCATTTTCATATAATGTGTTACTAAATAAATATCTTATTATCCTATGATTTGAAGATAATTTTATGAGGCCTTAGTTAATTTAAGAAATTGTTATAATATCAGTTTTAAAATTAAAATCTTAAATTTTCAAGTAAATAATGATTTTATGTAAAACATAAATTCCATATATTTATAAAATTATATTGATATATTTCAATCCATTTTCTAATTTCAATCATTAGAAAATAGTTATGGTTCTTTTTTTTTCAAAAATACTTGATTTTTTGGTGAATAGTAAAATATTGTAATTTATTGTATAAATAAATTAGAAGCTAAATACACTATTACTTGAGTCATCTCCGATGTAATCACACTTGGTATTAATTCGCAAACACTTATAACTATTTATTACAACAATTAACACTATTTATTTTCTTTATTAAAATAATAAAATAATGAATAAGATATTCAAAAATCACCACTCTCATCTAGTATAAAACCACCCCTCACCCCCTCATCTCCTCACTCCTATAAGACTTGAATGATATCAAGGTAATGAAAAAATAATCTTCCCTGGTTTTTACCCACTTAAAAAATCTCTTGATCTTTCCAAAATATGAAAACCGCTTTCATTAAGGAGGTTCTCAAAGAGGTTATTTCAAGAGGTAAACCCTCTTCCCTTTTCTTTTAATTTAATTTTCAATTTGTTTTATATTCTTTTATTATCCTCCATTATTATATATAAATTATCATGATAACTCGAATATCACCAGTATAATATAATGATGTAATTTTATTAGAATATTTATCTTCAATCTTCTTACTCTCTCTCTTTTATATTAAAAATGAAATCATCATTCAGGAGGTGCCGATTTACAACCTTCATGGATGACATACCTTTGTTCTTCAATTTATCCGTAAATTATGTTCATGAAACCATTTTTATGGTTCAAAAACTATAATATATGTATTATTACATTTTTAATGTTCTGTAACCCATATATATATACATATGTTAAATTCATTCAAAAATATTAGTTTGTAATAATAGAAATATAGAAAAAATAATCAAAATGGTTGTCATTAATGTTTTGTATACTAATTCATCCCCACACAATGTAGAAAAATAATATATATAAGAATTTAAAATTCTATGTGTTTATTACCGATATATAAATTCAATTCTATATAATTATATCCATTCCATAAGAACGTTCACAGTCATATATGAGTATATCGATCATGAAAACCAAGGAATGGAACTCTCCTGAGTGATAAATTTGTATCTTATAACTCATTAAAAAGGCTAAAATTCAACTTAATAGAATTATAAAGAATCAAATAAATGTATATAATGTTATTAATTAATTAATTAACTGATTTATTTTTTTATACAATATGTTAATTTCAATTTTATGACATGTTCGGACATAAGGTAACAGTTTTATCAACTCACTTTCATTTCCTTGAGATATACCTTACTCACACTATTTATTATGTGTGGTGTATGTATACTACACATTTATATATAATATAATTAATCTATTTATTTTCATGGTATTTAATGTATCATTTAATAATTATTAATTTTGGGTTATATGATTCGATTGAGTACAAAGTGGTAAGGATTTTCTTCCTAAACATCCATTTTTCTTTCGAGTAACACTTTTCCTCTATTTAACCCAAAACAATTCTTACTTATTTTTATTTAATTATTATAAATAATATTTGAATGGTATATATATGTGTACCAATCATAATCCATCTTTATTTTATGGGGAGTTACGTGTTTTAAAAGGATCTTTCAAAAATTCTTCTAGATAAATAACCTTGTTTCAAAGGAACTTCTCGAATTCATACCTATTTTCAAATTCACTCAATAATATTTTTTAAGACACCATTATTTTTCTAAAATACCTAATTTATTATGAAAAAATACCTTAATTAACTTCTATTTTTATACAATTATTTTCAAAAAGAAATATACTTTTCAAAGTAAAAGTGTATTTCTAACAAGAATTACACGATGATTTTATAAGATTATTTTCATCTATTTCAACACTCATGTGGATTATGTGTTTAATTGTAATAAATATGTTATTTTAACATATAGATTGTTTTATTTAATGGTTTATGATTAGTTTGACTATGGATGTTCTATATTTAAACAGTTCACCATATTACTTCAAATGGTTAGTGTTTTGTTTAATGATTAGGGAAAGTGATTTACATTTCATATGTTAGATTCAATGTGAATGAATATATTTTTTATGTTTCACCCATTTCATATGAGTAATGAATTGTACTTAGTACCTTTTTTGTGGGTCCCTCTATATCCCCTCAGTGCGATAATAGGTTTCTTGATACAATCTAGAAATGGTTTTAGTCGAGGCCATACCCATTTAATAGGTTCTTGGAATGTAGCCATGAAAATAATAGATTCTAGCATGAATCCATGATAGATTCATGGATTGAATCCCTGAAGGTGTATTTTTTATATCTATCATTATTCATTTACCACATTATTAAACTAGTAATTGATAATCCATGTGATTATTCGACATATATAATATCCATGGTTATGTTTTATTATGGAATTATTTATTCAACTTTTAATCCTGCCATATCATGCTCACGTATATGTTTAAAGCCATGTGTTTTTAGCTTATCGACATGTCTAGTGTTTATGTTTATGATTACTTACACTGTATTACTTACCCTTAATGAGCATATGAGCTCACCCCTTTTGTATGTTTTATTTCCCCCAGGTTGCGAAGCAGATTTTTATGAATGACTTTTAGGGATAATCTAGGAGTTATGAATGTTTCCAAAGGAAATTATATATTTTTTTCTCTCAAGTTATAATGTTGAACTTATGTATGTATCCGGTTTTAGAAAAATACTGAACAATATATTCCTTTCAGATTGATTGATTTTAATCATACCAATATAATAAAATAATGCACTAGATATGGGATTTTGGGATCAGATCTTTATATATAAATACCCCAATCAAATAAACATAATCATATACCATCTATAGAAATATGGTGAATGATAATAAATGTGTGTATCCATAGTAAAAAATATCATAAAAAATCCATGTAAATAATAAGGATGATATAAATACAACATATCCTCAATGTATCATAATTTAAATAAATGGTTAATGTCATTCACTATGAGAAATACAATAAAAATATAGTTAAAACATTTTGAGGAAAATATACTTTTGAATATGAAAACATTTTAAAACAAAAATAGTTCACAAAAATATTTTGGTAATATTTTAAAATTAAAATTAAATTTTAAAACTTAAAAATAATCATTAAAACATTAAGATTCATTAATTAAAGAAAATTATGTTCATGTAAAATATTCTAAATCAATGATTCATTTCACATCTTTAGATAAAAGCTGAAAGAGCCTTATTTTCAAAAAAACATGAAGATTACATTAAAAAAAATATAAATTAAGAAAGGTTGAAATTGTATTTAATAAATCATTTAAGAAAATTATGAACATTTTTCAAATAAAATTTATAAAAAATGAATTTCAATGAAAAACGATTTTCGACCGAATAGGGAAATAAATTCAGATTCTCTTAAAAACATTTTCTCAATAATTTTATATAAAAAAGTTTTGTAAAATGGTTCTATTACATGAAACATTTCATGAGAAACCAAATTAAAATAAAACATATTCTCTTTATGATATAATTATAAAATCATTCTCCCAAGGGAGACTTACAACCCAAAATAATGAAGAGTTTAGGAAATAAACCCTTAACACTAAGTTAACTTCTCAAACACAAGCCCTTTAAATGAAATAATCCTAAAATAAAAGTTAAAATACAATGAATAGAAAGATATTAGTGATATAATTTATAAAATTATTAGTATATACACTATAAAAAGGAATAATTGGTGAATATGATGTATGTCTCACAAAAGTAAAAGTGAGATGAGAAACTATTATTTCAGGTGTGACTTCCTTTATATCTATACGAACCTCCTATATAATAATAATTATTTAATTAAAAATCTGTTAAATAAACATAATGATATATATCATTACATATTTGATTTAATTGTTGTATTTTATAACCCTTTTATTATTAATTCCTTGTTAAAATAATTATTTCAGGTGATAATTACTTCATTTTTCTTGTATGTTTTTGTTTGGTAATTTCATAAATTTTACATTGATCATAGTTAAATGATCTATAAAATGTAAAAAATGATTTAAATATTATATATATATATATTCATTTTATATGTATTTATAGTAATTAATATATGTTAATGAGAAAAAATGAATTACACATTGCGCGGAGATGGTAAGTCGTACGTATGCATGAGTAGTACATCCATTTTCTTGAAATATGGATAAAGTATAATAGATGATAAATAAAATTTATAGAATAATTATTATGTTATATATATATCATTTATATTAATCAAATCCATCCATGTTATCATCCATGTAAAAATAAAATTATAACCATTTTCACATCGCTACATGGAAGTTGTAGTACACATGTACTCATACCAGAAATTATTATTTTCAATGAATTATAAGTTAATAAATTAAATGTGATATTATATTTCCTTAATTATAGGTTGTTGAAAATTATCATAGATATTTATTAACTTTATCATTATTAACATCCATGTAAACCATAAATGAAAAACAAAACACATCGCTTCGTGAGGCGGTAGTCTGACGTACACATGAGAAACATTATTGTATAGCACATTGAATGAAATAAATAATGTATAAATGGTATCATAATTTCTTAAGATTAATAATAAAAGTAATATAATTTTAATATGTTACATATATCATTATATCCATCCTTGACAGGTGGTGACGGAAAAAAGATTACATTTGTTCGCAAGGTGGTAGTATGTCATACACGTGATCAAAAGTTTCATTTACCATTTGATGAAAGTGGAGATGGTTATAGGATATTAAATTAGCATAAAAAATATAAATATCTATGCGATTAATTTTTTTATTATTCTTCAATAGTTAAAGAATATTAAAATTATTTAGAAGAAGAATTTAAATGAAACATAATAGTCAAAAACTTTAACAATTCTTTAGGAAACATCATTAGGTTTAACCTAGAGCCTTCTAATATCAGCTTTATAATCTAATAAAAGGACTCAAATATTTTTTTAGGTATTTAAGGAATATATTTAAGTTGATCTTGTCTAAAAAAATGGGTTTTGGTTAGTGAATAGGAGAGGAGAGTGGGAGACCTTTTAGAAGTGTGGGAGAGGATATACATGATATTTTTGAAAAGAATAAAGTGAACCCATGTTTATTAGAATCCATAAAGCTCTAAAATGGATCATTTTCAAACCAGGGAGGGGTTATAATCTTTATATTTCCATAAAATTTGTTTTATGTAAGTTGTAGGTAATATTTTATCCTCATCTTTTTCGTTTATCCCCTGATAAATCCATTTTTACATTATCCATGGTAAGAAATTTTTACTATTTTCTCTAGATATTACAGTTAAAAATTAATTATTACTTATTAGATAATATAAATTGTTTTTATTAAAAACATGGAATCCATTTTTTCAATTTAAAGTCATAGAATATTTAGAATTAAATTTAAAATTAAACCTGCAGACGTGATGAAAAATCGAGGTTTCCAAGGGAAAACCTTTAAATGTTTTAATTATTCTTATATAATAATTTAATATGGAATTTATAAAAATGAAATAAATTATTTAAATTATAATATTATTGAAAAAAAATCTTTTAAAATAATTTAAAACAAATTATCATTTTTAATAATTTAATCAAAATGGAAGTTTTCAATAAAAATATGTATTTTTCGCAATTCATCAAAATATTATTCTTTTCCAGAAAATTATAAATAATTAACCCAAAAATAATTGTGCATGTAGATTTAAATATTTTGTTTATCTGGTCAAATAAATTTATAAAGTGATAAAAATTAATTTTATTTTAGTTGGCCGAAGTTCCAGTAGACTGCCTTTTAGAAAAATATAGTTTTCCAAATACATTTGTTTTTCCTTCAAATTGTCCATATTTTATTTCTAATTAATATATAATAATTTAATTTATTGTATTCCCGTGTAAACCATATAATTTTAATAATTTAGAATGTATTATAAATACGCTACAACTTAATTGAGAGGTTATAATGTTTATATTTAGATAATAATATTTTAATAGAATATCATGTTTTAGTCAGACCTAGTGTTGTGTGCAGCATATCATATTGAAGAGAATGTATTTATTTAAAAAGTAATATAAAATAATTTCATCGGGGTGTTACATTATAATCTAGACTATATTTTTCATTTTATATATTCTATTGAACTTAACATTATTGTTTTATAATCTCAAGGTATTACATCTCGTTCTTCATTCAAGTGGTGCACCGAGGCTAGCTAAGTCAAGATACTAGGTCTAGGGTATAACTTTTTGTCCTTTTTATTGAACATTCAAGTGTTCAACCCTATATACATCAAACCATTTATAAAACCCAATATGTATGTAATTTGTTTTGAATTTACATGATTATCACTATATATGGACTCTTAGGTAGTATTTATTGGGTCCCACCTTATAAAACTAAATTTAATAATGTAAAATGATTAGAGTAATTCTTGGCTTAGTACGAAGAAGGTATTAGTGGATGGGAGTTCTACAAGGTACATGGAATGACATGGTTTATTTATTTATCCCATTTTTTTTATTATTTCTACCCACTTCTAATTGTGTATTCATAAACTGGATAATGTTAGACATCATTGGTAGTTACCTATAGTGTTTTAATCAAACCCTACTCGGGGAACCAATTAGTACCTAAAAAGATTTCATGGATATAGGTAGGGACAATGGAAAGATACCAAACATGGGAACTTGATTGTCTATACTAATCTAGAGTGTAGAACCATAACATCATATGATTTTGGGTATTATTTATGCTAGAATAAATTCATCAATATATATTACTTCTACAGTTTCATTTGTTATATTGCTTATACTATTTATTTGTATTATTCATCATTGTGATCCTCTCTGGTAAAGAGAGTGTAGTCTCCCCACTGTACCACTTTACACCATTGCTGCTAGTCAAAAGACCCTACCATATGGGGGGGCATGCTAAAGTCCATATTGCCAACCAGGTTTGGATAATTGTGATTGAACCGAGTTTGTGAAGTTACCAATTGTGTCAAATGTTATTTTTCATTTTTTATGATTGTTTTAGGTTGGTATAAATGAGATGAGGATTGTTTCATAATATCATAATGATCATGTGTAATGTCCTGACCTGGTTTTGAGTTACTATATACCTTGAGGTGGTGGGTCACATAGCTTCAAGCGCACCTCCCCATATTCTAGAGGCTACCGAATAGCAGTGAGGGTGTAAATTTTGAATTGTGGGGAGAATATACCCTCTTCATATAGTGGTAAAATAGATAAAAATAGATACAATAAATAGTGGAAGCATAATATAAATAGGCAAAATCAGTAAACTATATATTTGTAAACATATAACTAAATAAGTACGAAATAGAAGATAATAAATAATTGAATAACTAATAAATATATCAAAATCCTCAAAGCTAGTGTTTGAAAAATTATGCATGGAAAGCTAATAATATAAAAAGAAACTAGAAGATACAAGCATGTTATACAGTAGAACAAATGATGAAAAGAAAAAAGATGCTCCATAAGCATCTCCAGCCAAAGCCTGATCCTCTGCTCCTAATAACCAACTAGGTAAGAAAATAAACAACATGTAGCAGGGCCTTTGAACATTTCAATACCTATAGAAATATAATATTCTCAAGTACAAAAGGTATCCCATGTAGGGTTTGATATGAAAATCTCAGTAGGCCACTGCAAATGGTGTCTGTGTATAATCTGAGTAGAACTCATAACTAGATAGCATGCATGTATACGTAGAAAAGTAAAACAAAGCCGTAATAAATTGCCATACAACTCATGTTTCTATAAAACACCTACTGGATATATCTTCATCAACTTATGATTATAAAGAATGTCTGATCATGTCACTAGATATATATAAATAGTGATAATATAGATATATATATATATATAGTTTAGTTCTGTATTCAAACCACCTATATGAACAAAGTGTGTTTTAATGCCTAATTGCCTAATAGCTAGAATACTATTGTTGGAAAAAAAACAAGGGCATAACTCAAACATTCATAACCAGTATAACAAGCCTATAATATCATGAAATAGTATACATTTTGTACATCCAAAGAAGAGTGAGAGACATCACGCAATAACACTCAGGATAGCGAGTGAGCCACAATGGAAACACTTTAATCATGGTACATGATGCATAAATACCAATATATATACAATATCATTAGTTTGAATCACCATGATCAACACCCTATATCTGGGAGTGTGATTACCCTCATTGATCAACACCCCTTACCACTATACATGACCTCTATAAAGGCATATTCATATTTAATATTAAACATGAGGCAATAACACTCATGTACTAAATTTATCAAGACTTTTAATATAAATAAGGAATATTCACCTTCATAATAAAATACATAAATAATAACCTCTTATATATTTCAATTAAATATTATAAAAGGCATGGTCATATATGTAATTCAATACATGAGGCAAACACCCTTCATACATGTCATTAGTTAAGCCAAATCCCACTAAGGCATTACAAGTCGTTTAAAACAAGGAAAACAAGATATATGAATCAAGTGTCAATTGGAAAGTTCTATGGTCAATTCATTTAAAGGATCAAAAAATCATTCATAAGACATACTATGCAATCCATTCACCCTGACCAATTCATTCAATTCATTAAGACATGGAAACTCAATACACAATTCTCGATGGGTCATTTAAAAGATGACATGTTTTTAAGATAATTAACACTTGGGAAATTCCAACTAAAAAGGGATAAGATACTAAGAAGATCCTTGGGTCACATGTAATTATCATATATCAAGTGAAAATACATTTAGAATCCAATCTATTATCTAAATTGGGATTTCATCATTTTGAACTAACTAGAAAAAATGGAAAATTGTATGTAGCACACCCATGGGGTGACCATATTAGGTACGTACATTCTCTAACACACCATAGAAGACTCAATTAAAATTTATCTAGGTGAAATGGTATGTTATACATGAAGTAATAAATATAACATGGATGCTATGTAATGGATGAGAAATGAAATTATGGCATAATTACAAAACAACAAAAACTGAAAGGGAAAACAACATGACCAACTACCTCAAGGTTGTAGAAGACACCTAACTCGATATCAGCCTGAGATTCTAAGTAGGTTGTAAGTGATATGAGAAATATTCTAATACCTTAAAAATAGTGTAAATGAGATAACATCCAAATAGTGAAAAATATTTCAAGATAAATTTTTTTAGGAGTTTAGAGACTATAGGAGGTAAGTGTGATGGATCCAATGCTTCTAACAGATCGAAGAACGGACATCAGACAAAGAATATGGCTCAATGCCTATCCTGAGGAGTTATTGAGATCCAAATAGTAATAATAGGGGTTATAATTGACTAGAGGGAGGATAATAAAAAATAAAATTATTAAATGGGCTAACGAAGGAAAAAATGGACTTCTCATCCTTAAATATCAACAAGCATAGTTTAGATGCACGGTTAGTCAAATTGTGTGCAAACCATGGATGATTATCTATAGAGAAGGTCACCCCACATGGTTGGGTGTATAGTTATTCTAACCCTATGTATATTGTAAAAAATGGATCTTACCCATATCTACCACTGGCCACACGATCGTTCACCCTAGGTCATACGGTTGTAGAAAAATCATGCGACCAAGTCTATTTTTCCCATTTTGGAGCTCTGGTCTTTGAACGAGAACCAGATGAATTTATGAACTCATTTAGATTATTAGATATTTATATTAGTGATGTAAAAGGTATTTAAATTGAATAAATAATGATCTATTACTTCATGGAAAAGATGGTTTATTAAAACCTCTCCTCCCTAAATCAACTCATCCCCGAGTTGGCCTTCTGAGGGTAAAGAGGAATTTTTATAAAGATCCCCATCCATTGAGATCGTATATATGAATCTCAATCCTAGGTCTCTTCCTGTACATGGATTTAAAACCATAAAACCCATATTAAATGAATATAGTTTTCTATAATGGTCCACCTAGACACTCTCCTAACCGAGGAGTATATCCAGATCCCTGATTTCTAGATAGTTAATGGAATGTCTTGTAGAAATGCTTAACATGACCGATTTTCCCGTAATCTCTATTCTTGAATGGATCTTATGGAAATTGATAATAGATGTGTCATGACTTCACACAGTAGTGAAATATAATAAATCTATCTATGTGAGGAGTTTGACTACTCCTACCTCTATGATTAGCCTCAAACTGCCTATTTATCCTAGATAATGGACCACAAATAGCTCTACGTACCAAACTCCCTAGACTCACACCATCATCATACCTCAAATTAAACTCTTTATGTAGGGAATGGTTGATGATTTTTAAAATGGATGTCAACGTGAATGCATTGAACAGTGACCAAATAGTGTAAACCAACCCATCCTTGAATAACCTTGTGGACATAAGAAGCTATAGTTGGATTGAACTACTGCATCACTAGGAAATAGGAAGAGTGTTCCAAAAATGACATGATACACTGCTACAAGTTCATAAGTACTCCAGCTCTATCATCCCTTAGTGTCTTGGGAAAGAAGTAGTCATAGAAGATTATCTGCAAATCAGCCTAAACCATGTCTTTATGTCGATATTCTTGGGTGATAACATTCCACCTAGTCGCGGATTAGTAAAAAAGAATATATGTATCTAAATTGACCTTCCACTTTAGAGGCATCTCTAGATGATAAAATATAGATAAGATAAATATGAAATAAAAATCTACATCCCATGGTCCACTATCCCCTTAAAAGTGGGATGCTGCTGCTGCTGTAATTTGTGAGTCAAATCTTCCATACACATGGCTAATCAAACAAAACCTTTCATACTTTGAAGCATATGATGAAAACCCCCGCAAAACTGGGTGTCATTTCCAATATTTTTTTATAGGAATAGATCCAAAGGCGGCACTTTAAGAGAAACCATTTGTGGTTCATGGTCATCCACCTCAGGTATGTGGTCATCACTGCCTTTTTGGAATATTATAGGAGGAATTCTTAGAATAATAATTCTATAATTATATATTAATTCCTATTATGTGATTAATGAAAGTATAAAAACTACAGATATAAAACGAGGACAAGTGTAATTCCTTCATCTAGATCACCTCACTCCTCTCATCCAATGCAAATATCTATGTCTATATGGTAGAACATGCCATCACATGCCATAATAACAGAATAGATACTAACTACACATTACTAAGGTTTGGTTTGGGTCTAAGTATTTATGTCTGACACATTTAAAGGATATCTTTTTCAAATTTGGGATCATATTAATTTTGAAATTTTTGTCATTCAAACATTCCATCACTTTATAAGGCTGAATTAAATGGATATCCACTTCCAATAAATAAGGTACCATACTCATTATTAACCAAATATGGAATCAAATTGACCAACACCATAACATGTTTCATCTCATGT
This sequence comes from Viscum album, assembly GCA_963277665.1. Classification (NCBI taxonomy): domain Eukaryota; kingdom Viridiplantae; phylum Streptophyta; class Magnoliopsida; order Santalales; family Viscaceae; genus Viscum; species Viscum album. The sequence continues at coordinate 1,683,013,317 of OY728135.1, forward strand.
TATTGATGGTCCATAGCTCAACATTCCATAATTGAATTCTTATGGTGTATGATTTAATCTATTCAGGAAAACACTGTTAGGATAAGGTAGGAACTTTAAGTATTAGTTATGTTTTCCAATGCTTGAAATAAGTGTCAACAGAATTCAATATAATCCAAGTAACAATCAATATACTACAATAAAATGCATTCTAAATATAGACATTTCATGGAAACATTCACGGAATATTATTCCAAATGATTCTAATAACAATTCATGTAACGAATTACCCCCTTTTTATTAGGAGATAGTAATGAAATAATAATTTCAACAACATCCAAAATTAATAACATCCTACACTAAGTGCACCACCACAAGGTGAAGTCATATCAATAATAAATATGAAAAAGAAGAACAAAAATTATAATTCAGGAAACTCAGCCTTTACCCTGAACTTGGGTTTGTGATGAAAAAGCCTGGCCTATAACCAAGTTATAGGTGTTCCCAATATCCAATCTATTGTCTTCAAATAATAAATCAAGAATGGAGTCATTCTAATACCACATTTTAACATCCCAACCTGGGGTCCACTTAACTCATACCCCATGCTGATGAGTCACATGGCCTCATGCGTGCCTCTCTATATACTAGAGGCTACTGACTAGAAGCGAGGGTGTAAAAGTGGTAAAGTGGGGAGACTATAATCTCTTATCATAGTAGAACGGTGGATAAAATTAGATACAATCAACATCATAATCATAATATAAATAGATGGAATCATTAAACTGCAGAAGGGTAAATAAATAACTACATATGTAGGAAACAAAAGATAACAAATAACTTAACTACTGATAAATATATCGAAAGCCTCAAAGGTATCATCTAATATATAATTAATCGCATTCTAAAAATATAATAATAAAATTGAAGATATGAGCATGCTATACAATGTCACAAAATAAAAAAAGAACAAAAGATTATCGATAGGCATCTCAAGTCGAAGTCTGATCCTCTACTCCTAATCTCCAACAATGTAAGAAAATAAACTACCTCAAGAAGGGCCTTTTCCCATATCAATATATGTATACAGATAGTCATATCGAATACCAAATGCATCCTAAATAATTTTTGAGATAAAAATATTAGCAGGACACCACCAACTGTATCTATGTTTAATCTGACTAGTACACGTAACTAGAAAGTATGAAGTTATTTGAAGAAAAGTAACACAATTATGAAATAAATAACCACCCCACTCAGGTTCCAATAGGACACCTATGGGGTCTACATTCATTATATCATGGAAAGAAAGTGTGTAAGATCATGTCACTATATATATATATTAATAATATATATATATATATATATATATATTTCTATATTTCATCCACCTACATGAACCAAGTGTGTAACAATTCTTAATGGCCATATACCTAGAATACTATTGCTGGAGTAGACTAGGGTGCAACTCAAAAATCTATAACCTGTATAATGTGCATATAAGGTCGTGAAATAGGGTACATTACCTACACCCCAAGAAGGGTGAGAGATGTCATGCAATAACACTCAGGATGGAAAGTGAGCCGCCATGGAAACTCTATAATCATGGTATGTGGTGCATAAAGCCCAAATCCCATTAAATATAACTGGTACGAGTCAACATGATCAGCACTTGATGTAATGGAGTTTGATTACCCATATCTCAGCACCCCTTACCATCATATAGAGCCTCTATAAAGGTTTATTCATATTTAATATTCAACATGATGCAATACCTCTTTTGTAATATGTTTACCACGACTTTAAATATAAATAAGGCACATCCACATTCATAATACAATACATAAGGAATAACCACTTATTCATTTCAATAAAAAATTATCAAATATATGGTTATATATATAATTAAATACATGAGGAAAATACATTTCATGCATTTCAATAGTCATGCCAAAGCCCACTAAGGTATTACAACTCCATAAAAACATAGAAAACTAGTCATATGGATCAGGTTTCAGTTGGAAGTTGTAATGGTCAATTAATTTAAAGGATTTAACCAACATGAATAATCTCTCCTATAAATTCCATTCACCGTAACAATTCATTAAATTCATTAAGACAAGGTAACTCAATACATAAGGCTCAATGGTTCATTGAGAAGATGACATGTTTATCAAGGAAATTTCCCCGTTTGGAAATTACAACAAAAAAATGTAAAAGCACCAAAGTGTTTCCATGTGTCGCATGTAAAACCCTATATTAAGGGAAAATACATTTAGAGTCCAATACATTATCTAAAATGAGTTTTTTGGAATTTGGAACAAATTGGACAAAGTGGCCAATTCTACTTCGCACACCCATGGGGTGACCATATAAGGTATGTAAAATATCTAACCCACCCAAAAGACTCAATAAACATTTATCTAGGTCAAATGGTCAGTTATACATTAAATGATCATTTTAATAGGGTTTCTCAGCAGAGGAGGGTGTACGACATGATGACATAATTATGAAACATCCAAAAATCAAAGTGAAAACAACATGACCACCTACCTCAAGGCTAGAGACCACACCTTGAATGATATTGGCCTCAGATTAGAAGAATTTTAAAAGAGATATTAAAAATAGTAAAATTCCATAAAAATAGGGCAAAAGATCTTACATATAAATAGTAAAAAGTATGTAAATCTGAACTATAATAGGAGTTGAGAGAGAAGGGGAGACTACTGAGACATATCCAATGCTTTTGAAAGATTGAAGAACATGCAGCATATAAAGAATCATGGTTAATGATTATCATGAGGTGGTCATGAGATAAAAAAAAGGAATATGATATGAGTGGGTCCTATAGAGTGAGGGGAAGAAAAAGGGAAAATCATAAAATTTTAATGAAGGGAAAAATGGTCTTTTCACCCTAAAATATCAAAGCAGACAATTTAGGCCCACACTTAGTCAAATCATGAAAAAACTTGCACACTTATCTATAGAGATGGGACCCCTACATGATTAATCACAAATTATGACTAATTGTGTATAGACCTTACAGAATAGATATGTCCCATATCAATAATCATCTACATGACTTTGCACCCTTGCTTATATGGTTTTTGACAAACTATATGGTCCTACCTTTTTTTTCCCATTTTGTAGGTCTAGGATCTGAATGAGTCTTGAATGTTCCCCTGATCTCTTAGAAATTATTAGACATCATTATTAGGTCCATTTAAGGTATTTAAATTAGAAAACTAATGATATTAACCTTTTTTTAAATGATCGGTCATTACATCATGTTCCTGGGAGTAGCCAACCCACATATAGAAAAAAATCCCTGTGTCCTTTGGTGGGACTTTCAATTCTGGTTTTCACCTATTACAGATGTATTCATTTCACCATTGGGTGACGAATATAATTTATGGTGTTTATTATCATTATCTATTTTCTTTTACTCATAGCCTAGTATGGAAAGGAGGCATTGTTTCACGAATCATTATATGCATATAGAGAATTATATGGCTTTCATATGTTTTTTCATGTCTATTTTAATATGAAAATTTACTGAATTATGTTTTAGTTCCTTAAAAATTATCTCTATTGTTTGAATAAAATTTTTATAGGATAAATGAGAAAAATAATTCGTTAGTTAAATTGAATTCATCAATATAAATGGTGTTTTCCCACAAAGCATCATGGTGTCACTCTAACTAAACAATCATGACTTTTTTGAGTTATTGGACATTGTTTACCTGGGTTGAAACAATATTTCTTGAAATTTAATCCATGCTAATTATAATTTGGAAGGAGAATATACATCTTTAAATTACAAATGGTGATCTATATAATTTAACCAATGTAAAAGGATAGTGGCAGTTATATGAAGTAGTAATTTCAAATTATAAAGTGTAGGACTTTCTATCTTGGGAATAAATGTTGATTCTAATTTCATCATGATATATATATGTATATATATAACTACTGAGTTGTAATTATTAAATAAAATTTCTATACTTAAATTGGGATTACAATTGCCACATAAATGTAGTTTTCTTAGATAAATTGTAATTGAAACTCCATATATTAGAACCTTTGATATAAGATATTAGACCTTGACCCATACCCAACCATAGTAGTCAGTGTTGGGAGAATATCATATGACCCTTTTTGATTTTCTATGCCATTGAGACCCATATTTAAGAGTTATTGGTTATAGGTATTGAATCTTGTAGAGAAATGATTTGCACATTTCATATTATTTTATCAATGATCATTCTAGTTATTAATACATGTTTTGAGGTGTGTATTTTCCATTATAGAAATATGACACCATGAAGACCTTAAGTGTTGTTCTAAGAGGGTTGTCATGACTATACTCTGGAGGTGATGTGACTTGAACCACCAGTATTACCTTCCATATTGACATATATGGTACCTCCATTTATTTTTGACATGGGAACTGATTCTGAATTTTTAGAGGGGTTGTTATGACTATTGTAGTTTATAAAAGGAACTCCATTACATGTCCCTTATATGAACTAGTTTACTTGGGAGTTTGTAAATTATAACCCTCCTATATTTTTGGGGGAAGGTGGAACTTAGGTCCCGAATTCATTAGTATAGGCTATGTTATCAATATTCAATATTTTAAATACACCCCTATAAATGAGATTTAGCTTTACAATATATATACTCAATGGATTATTAGAGAGATGGTGGGATATTTTTTACCCATTATTATAAGTATTAGTATATAGTCTGAAGTGTTTTCTTGAATGACTTATTTTACTATTTATTTCTTAAGAACATGAAGGATGATTGATCCAAACAGTTTATGAAATTTGATTAGGAAACATTAACTAATAAGGAAAACTATGATCATTTAAAAAATCTTCATTATTTCATTCATTCTCTCCTTGGTGAAGAGGTTTTTAGGGCCAGGTTATTTGAGGATGAGATTTTGTATTCTTTATTTTCATAGATGAATGTGTTTCATTTTATTATATTCACTAAGGCAGTGAACTAGTCTCACATCTCACAATATAAACTAATGGAAGATAAAAATGTGGGGGCTTAGTGGTTTAACTCCTCAATAACGAGGAGGTTCATTGGGTTGCAGAAATAATTGGTTTGATCCTTCTCATGGTGGTGTAAAATTTATGGTGGGTTCCTGGATATCCATGTGATATGTCTCTAATTTGGTATCCCAATACACACAAATCCAAACTATAGTAAGACCAGTTCTAGTGTTAGGTTTGTGGTAAGATGGGTCATATTCATTGATTTTGAAAAACATTTCCCCTGGTTCCTAGTGAGAGGGGGTCTAGACTAAATCCAAACATCTCTAAGTCAAGAAGTTTGTTACATTACCATAGGAAATATAATTTTAGGAGGTGTGAGAGACTGAGGAATTCAGTCTTTAGTTATACAGTTCCAATAGGGAATGCCCACCAAGGGTAGTCAGGTTGTGAAAGAGGACCATGGGTAAAGATAGTTTTATGCATACAACCTACTTCTAAGGGACATATTTTAGAGACTTCTATAGTCTGAGGAATGATTTTGGAAACCTATACTTTAGTATCACACTTATTTGATATAGTCATGTCACAAACCTTTATATATTTGTATATATTTCAAATTATTGGTCTTTAAATTTAGTACTTTTTAGAGTGATGCCAATCAAAATCTATTAGTAGTGTTTTTAGAAAGTGAACTATAATGTGAGGAGTTACCACTTGATATTGGAATATATTGATTCTTATGGGGTCATTTCACCCTTGAGATGAAGAGCTTTGATATAATTATTAGGATGAACTTGTTAGTACATTTTCACACTCTTGTATATTACTATCACTAGAGGTTTTCCTTCACTTCACCCGAGGGTAGAAATTATATTCAAAAAGGATAATGGGATGTCCCATCATGTTGAGATATACCTAAGAATCATGGGCTTAGTAGAGTGACAACCCATATTTCTAGTCTTTTTTATGAGTGATTAAGGAATGCTTCAGACATAATTATCTCCTATTGTGGACCATTTCATGGATGTATTTCTTGAAGTCTTCTCTATGTGACCTCCCATGATAAAGTTATATTTACTATTTTTCTAGTACAATGTGTGGAATCCATGTCTATTATTCCTAACTAGATATCACCTAATAAGCTTTAGGAACATAAAATATAGTTAGAGGACCTGGAAGATAAACCGTTTGTATGATCCAATAATTACCCTTGGGGTTAAGCCATTCTTTTCACCAATATGGTGGATGGGACCCTTAGGTTAACCATGGATTATGGGTATTTAAATCAAATTATATTCATGAACTAGTATCCACTACTTTTAATTGAATATATCTTTTCCCATCTCGGGGGGGGGGGGTTAAATTTCCCTCTAAAATTTATTTGAGGTTTTTCTATTATCTAGTGTTAGTTATGCCTCATATATACTATGTACTTGTTTATTTAGTAGGTATATCCACTTTGATAAATTTATAATGTTATTGTTTCTCACAAATATGATGGTTATTTTTTTTCTATGATAATTGAGGATTTCAAACCATATTTGGATTATTTTTTGGTCATTTTCATGGGCTACACATTCATGTAATCAGAAACATGAAATATTCATGACAAACATCTTGATGTAATTTTTATCACATTGAGGGAGAATAATATATATTTCAATCACATAAAATGGAAATTATTGATTGATAAGTTTTACTTCCTATGTCACATCATATCAGAATCAGGGTTTTATATGGACCTAGAGATTGTGAGATCCATGGTTTCTTGGTTGCATCCCAAGAAGATCTCTTATATATAGTGTTTCTTGTAAATTTTTGGGTATTATAGGAATTTTTTTTAGAATTATCATTTCGTTCATCACCACTTATAGGATTTAATGATAAAGTTGTTAAATTTTCATGGTCTAAATCTTCTATATGATCCTTTCATAAGTTAAAAATCAGACTTGCCTCAATTAATATCTTGATTTTACCTAAGGTTGAAAGAGGCTATAAAATATATTATAATTCATGAGGAATTGTTATGGGAGAATTTTGGTGAAATAATATTGAGTTATGGTGTAAGGGTTTAATATTTGAGCCATCATGATCATAACTACATGATGCATGATCTCATGGTAGCTATAGTTATTCATTCCATGGATTATTGGAGCCACTATTTGTTAGTGTAAAGATTCATTGTATACATAGATCATAGAAGTCTCAAAAAAGTCTTTAATAAGTATGATTTAAATCTAAAAAAATAAAGGTGTGTTGAATACCTATAGTATTTTATGTTTTATCTTTCTTATATGCATAAGAAAGAAAATGTAGTGGTCAATGCTCTAAGTTGGAAAATTCATATGCAGGCGGTTCAATAGGTAAGTAGTGAATAATAATTGATGGATTTTTTTAGATACATTTATAGGTTGAATACTATCTCAAATAAAATTTTCTTACAACCTTATTAGTGTCATATTCACTTATGTATCATGTAAATATAAGACAATTTTATGATCCTGAAGGCTTTCTCCACAAGGAATTCATTTTAGGTGAAAACCTACCACCTAATTGGATTGTTAATGAGGATGAGGTCTTGGTTATTCCTGGGTGAGTATCGGTTCTTATAGAAGTATGAGAGGAACTGATTTGAAAATATGATGCCTAAAAATGGTATTTTCATCCTAGTTAAAGCATGATGTACCCTTAACATACACCACCAGTATAGTTGATTAGGGATGAAAATAGAGATAGTATGTTTTGTTACTTGGTTTTCCACTTGTCAGCTCGTGAAGGAAGAGCACCAATGGACTACTATAATTTTACCACAATTTTCTATTAATGAGTGAAACTGATATTATGTAACTTTGTATTTTATGATAGGATTACTAAATTTTATTTGTGGTTATGATGTTGTATGGGTTATCATAGAGAGGCTGATGAAGGTCTCCAATTTTTGGAATATTCGAAAGAACATCTCAGTGGTTGTGATTATGAGGAACTATGTCTGAGAGATCATATACCTTTATGGGGTTCTACATAATATCATATCAAATAGGAATTCTTCTTTTATATCTCGATTTTTTCTGGGGTTTTAGAAGGATATTGCTTCACATGTACTGTTGAGTACATCTTATCACCTACCAACGGATGATCAGTCTGACCATCCTATGTAGGTGGTAGAGGACATGATAAAAACATACATCCTTGAATTTGTATATTTTTTGAATAATTACTTATAACATTCTGATTACACTTATAATATTATTTTTTAAGAAACTATATAGACATATAATTATGATTTCTTATACGGTAAGTCATGTAGTTCACCCCTATTCAAGTTAGAGGTAGGAAAGGTAGAATTAATGGGACCTCATTTCATTCAGGAGTCCTAGAATCATGTATAGATGATTAATATGAGCAGGTATATAGTTCACCCCTATTCTAGTCAGGTCATTATACAAGTTTTTCTCCGATATAGGCATCGACAGATTCATAGGTAGGGCATGTTATCACCTAGGTTAATCAGAACTTTTGAGGTTTTGGTGATTATTGTACCAATAGATTATCTTATAGAACTCCCTTAGAGATATAGTGTTATACCCAATGTCTAAAAATTTTCATAGTTATGTTTTTATCATATTGACCTTTCTTACACCCTTCATCATTGTAAGGTTATGTAAGAAGCTAATACTTCCTTAGAAAACTATCTTATATGTGTTGTTGATTAGTGTAAGTAGGATATATGAGGAAGATCAATACCTCTATTTTAGGTTTGATGTAATCACAATTTTGTATAGGATGTTACCTTAGAGTGAAAAACTGACGTGCATTATTAGTGGATAGAGTTATTATCAGATGATGTTCAACCTCCCTTAGAAGGGAAACTCATGTTTGGGTTGTTTTAATGATTGGATGTTTTAAGATCCCAATTTTTATCATGAGGTATGGATACTTTGAAATTTTTTTAAATCTAATTTATATCTATACAAGGATGACTAAAGGTATAAGGATGTGTTTAGGCACACACAAGGATTTTTTAGATCACATAGATATAGTTTTTGGATAAATAATATGAGGTGAATGGTTGGTGCATGGTTAGTAATAACTTTGTGACACAACCTCGTGGACTAGAATAGAAGTGAATTGTTTGATTAATTTTATGTGGATACTATATATCAATGAGAAACTTGCAAAAAAAATTTGGTGTATGACACATGGTTTGTGGAAATTTTCTCCCAACAATGTATCTAGCCATGAGAGGTGATGATCTATTAGATAGGGTGGATGCAAAGGATAGATATGGGTTTTGTGACTGTGAACCTATCCATGAGATGGGGTGTCACCCTAGGTAGTAAGTGCACGTGGTTGGACATAGTTTGGATAACCACTCACACTTTAAATAGTGTTGAATTATAATTTCTCCCTCCTTCAACTTAAAACCAAAACACTATTCTTCTTTCCCATTTGTAAAGTAGACTGCACATTTAGATACCCATTTATCCTCCTCATAGGATTTGTGATAAATCTTTCATAAAATATATGATTCAAGGAAAAAATTTCACATTGGATAGTTAATGGTAATATTATGAGTCCACTTACTATTTTTCATCTTTAACCTTCTCATATCGAATGTTAAATCCACATGAGCTAATATTTTCTATTTTCAGGGTCCTTATATATTATTCCAATTTCTCATATTCTATCCCATATTGGAGGCTAATATGGGATGAGGAGTGGACTAATGGTATACAATAACTGTTTTAGCAGTTTTCTCTAAAATGTTTAATTTCATTACTATGTATTGTCATTCCGCATGATGAACTTTTTATGTGACACCTTATAAATTTAAAATTATATTATCATATTATTAGATTCTTTATTTACATATTCTTATAACTACATTTTCATCATCCATGTATGTTTACTTCAACTTTAACCACACCATAGGGGTAATTTTTCAATTATATTAAAATTCCATACCACATTATGTGAATTAAACCACCTTTCTAGGTGTGTTGAGTTAAACATTGAAAAATAAAATGGTTCAATTTAATTGAATGTAATTATATGATATTTTGTTATGTCCCTAAAACTATGTTATGTAATTACACCATCTTCTATAGTGTATTGAGTTTCCATTATAAATTGGATTTTATAAATAATTTTGAAATGAATGGTGAATGGAATGACCATGTCACCTAATCATTGAATAATTATAAAATGTGATCATGTATATTATTATTATTTTTCAAACTTTAGTAGTTATATTAAGATTGATTTTGGACAAATAAATTAAATTACAAAAAAGGTGTGGAATGACCTGAGTGGTACTTTAAAAACCTTTATGTTTTTATATGGACAAGATCATGGTTCACAAACTGGTTTCTTAATGCATATATTATGTTAAAGACAACAACTAGATTTGTTATGTGTCTTATGATTGTGAATTACCTGGCTTAGCACCAAGGGTTCACGTAAATTCCTTATAATAAAACAGAATACATTGGATGATTATCCTTGGATTGAACTTTATTATATAGACCTCTATGATTATTACCTCATGATTATTTCAAGAATATCATCAAGGATAACGAGGAAAATATCATAGGGCTCATTTAATACTTTTTCCATATGGTAAAATCCTAAGGGTTCACCCTTATGGACTTCACTCAGTTTATAAAACATAAATTCCATGGAAATATTTCATGAATGGATATAGGGACAAAGAAAATGACCCATATATGGATTCTTGATAATCTGTATTATAATGTTGTATAGGGGTAATGTACCATGATTATTCCCATGATTCTTTTGGAGGTAGACTCTTCACTTTATGTTTATCTTCTATAGCATGTACGGTGTGTTAGTTCTTCCCTACTCAAGTTATATTCCCCATTTATTATAGCACCAAGATGTCATTTTTGTTTTAAAATTTGGTATTATTTATGTCAGGTAATATTCATCTATATGGTTTACTTCTATATTTTCATTTATTATATTGTTTCTACTTCCTATGATTATTATTAACTATTGTGTTTTACTCTAATAAATAGGGTATCATCTCCCTATTATACCACCTTACACCCCCACTGCTATTTAGATGCTTCTAGTATATAGGGAGGAATCCTGGAGTCTATGTGGCCAAACAATTTTCTCAAATTTTTAGTGAATCAGGTTCAGTACATTACACTAGTCAAAAGCTGCTTGGAATCGGGAAAACTTCAAGGGGTATTGGATATATTGCTCAGGTAAAATGATGCTATTAAGATTAGGTTGTTTCAAAAACATGATTATGAAGACCCCATGAACATAGTAAAATTGCATTAATTCAATTTTAAACTATAGTGAAAATAAACTGTTTTATACTAGCATCAAAAAAAGCACCACATAATTGGGAATAAATTTCAGAATTTCTAATGTTAGAACCCATAAATGAATTCATGCATGAGAACATGATAAAACTCACGTACTAGATGAGTAACACATTTTCAAAAATTAATTAATACATATTTGTTATGATAAATACATTTAAATGATAAAAACAAAATGTAAAATTAATCATAACATCTCAACTAAAATAATATTTATATTCAAAAAAAATATTTAAACATATACTTACTAATTTTGTAAATCAAAATCACATATTTTTCATTAATATAGAAATCTATGAAACTGTCCTTAAAATATATAAATACTCTAATGGATGATTTTTTTGTCTAAATCGTATTTATGGAATTATCATACATTAAAAAATATATTTATATTTCTTCTAAAGTCATATTTATGTTTTCATTCAAGCATTTATCTTCTATATATAATTATCAGTGTTATTTTGGGTTTGTTTTTAAAAATATATTGATTAATAATTATTTTCATAGTCATTTTGTTAATTTTTAGATAACAATGAATAAGTTTATTAGTGAATAGAAATGGGTTAATTTTGGTTGTTACAGTAATGTGGATATTCTTTACATTATTAATTATTCATTCTTCCTATGATTTCATGATCTGAGGCCATTTCATAAATCTATTTTCTTGGAGTGATTTTCATTCATTACTGTTATTAGGATATATGTGTGGTACTTCTCAAAATTCTTTATTTGAGAGTCTTTATAGATATTTTTAGTATATTTCCCATTTTTATTGAATTGTTGTTTCATATGAACTTTTATTGGAGTTTTCTAAATATTTATTTTATCATTATTATCGGGTTTAAAAGGATTACATTGGTGGGTTTTGGCTGTATGTGTCACAATAATTATTGTCTTCTCTTTTAATTTTCAAGTATTATTACCCATTATTATTTTTCTAGGATTAAATTATACTGTGACTCGTTTTAAAGAATTATATTATATTTATTATTGCTCAATATACACATACATAGGATCAAATGAAGTTGGTTTCATTACTTTTGACTGTTATTATTACCTTGATGTATCATATGGATGGGTTGTTGAATATTAAATAATGTCATTTATTTAGTGTTTTTGTAGATTTTTTAATTATCCAAAAGATTTTAGATGGTAGGTATATGGTTTTAAAAGGTCATGTTAAATATTTATAGGGATTTTTGACTTTATTATGCTAGTTTAACTACTTTTTTTATAGATATTAGTGTTTTGAAAAAATAGTAAACATGAAAAATGATGATCAATAGATTGGTGAATTTAGATAAATGGTTTAAAATGATTATGGAACAATAATATGGGTTTATGATTTTAATATTATTATTATTATTATTATTATTTTAATATTATTACGTTTTGATTTTGGAACTTTTATGGTTTTTGATAAATGAAAATTGAAATTATTAGGGTGTTTCTTAATATAAAAATTGAGTATTATTGATAAATATATTATTAACACAAACAAGTACCATTGAAACCAAAAATTGGTTAATAAAAAAAGTCAGATATACCCCCCATGTTCACCTCCAATATATTAAGGGCTGGTGACCAGATCCAAAGGATTTATATTAATAACTGGATACATTTACTCATTAAATGCACATCAACATTTCAAAAAATTTCCTGAATAAACATATTCACCTAACACTAGTAGATATATCATAATATGAAAAATTATATTCATTTTTACAAGTAATTTTATATCATACAAAATTGGACAATAATATTAAAATCATAAAATGAATATATAAGGAATCTGTGAATTTAAAAAAATTAATCACAACAACCAATGTGTGCGGACTGTTTTGAAATGCCACATCCAATATTAATTACTTAGTATCCTTTATTGGAAAACACTGAATTCTCCATTAAAACCATGATATCCAATGAAATATTATAAATATACATAATAATATTTATGTTAGAGCCCAATTATATATGTAAGAGTGACCGTAACAACACCCAGTACAACACCGCCAAGTAGCAAAGAACAAAAAAATTCCAACTCATCTATACATAATAATAAAGAAATAAAATAAAAATATATATTCATGAAGTCACCACTCATTATAACCCAATTTTATTATATGTAAAACTGTAAAGGCCTGGACCTCTCAAAATCCTTTTCCAAAGACAGCTGTTTGAGGTGTTATGGGAGGTCAAGGTGACATATCCCCAACACTTTGACAAATTTCCCAACTGTTTCGTGAAACTATGTACAAAAATACTGTCACTTGCTTTTCTAAATTTCAAAAGTGTATCATGAAACTGTGTCACAAAAAACTATCACTTTCATTTCAAAATTTAAAAACGGTTTCATGAAACAGTGTCACGAAATGGTGTCCCTTACTTTTCCAAATTTCCAAACGGTTTTATGAAATGGTGTCACTTCCTTTTCCAAATTTTCAAACCATTCATGAAATATTTTCCTGAAATGGTGTCACTTATTTTTAAAATTTCCAAAATGTTTTATTAAACTATGAAAAAAAACGGAGTCACAGAAATAGTGGAATAGAAGTGTCCAAAAATAGTAGAATAGAAACTGTGGCATAAAAATGGTATCAAAAAAATGGTAGCACATAAACAGTGGCACAGAAATGGTAGAATAAACATAGCTGAACAAAAACAGTAGCACATAAATAGTGACATAGAAATGGTGGAATAGATATGGTTGCAGAGAAATGGTGGCACAGAAATGGTAGCACAAAAATGTTTTCACCAAAATGGTTGAACCGAAACTGTGTCTTAAATATTGTATCTAGACTGTTTCATTTCCTTTGATAAATTCCCGATTTTTCCACATTTCCCATAGTTTCACCTTTTTGACATTTTCATTGATGTAAAACACATTCAATTCCTTTTTTAACAGATCTAAGGCTGATTTAAATTCCATAACTCCAATATTAATTTTCCTAAGGCTTGGGATTCCATTACTTGGTCAAACCGTATCGATTAATGTGATCTACATTAATAGAAATTCTAAACCATTTCAAATATTGTTAGTCCCAGATCTAATCCTTGATTGTTGGGCACCTTACCTTCTTTAATTCCTTCTCCTTTCTTTCGGCGTGAAGCACCCGAAGACATTATTCTTGTAAGAGTGGTTTGATCAAACCTTAATCCTTGGATCATTTTCCCTTTATGTATCTTCCTGATACATGTACACCCCCCTATTTTGGTGCAACCAACAAGTGTCGTACGTCATCGATAGAAGGTATGATATACCTTCTCCTTGTTTTTTCTTCGATCCTTCTTCTCATATTTCTACTTTATATGTTATGTCATGTGATATTAATGTTTCTAATAGAGTTTTTTTTGTGTTTTGGTTGGAGCGATCATGTCTCGGTATCCTCGGATGGATTTAGTTGTCGTGGGGAATGGTGACCATGATCCATTGTGTTGGACTGTTCTCATATAAAGAACGTTAATAAACTTTTGAGGTATGGGATTCATGGATTCTCAATAGTTTTACAAATAACTATATAGTTAGCATGTTTTAGTCCATTAGATCATAAAATAATTGACATAATAAATATTTGAACGTGATAAATAAATTTTTATTGATCGTATGTTATTGTATCCTGTTTTTCAAGATAGTGTAATATATATGGTTTCCTTGTTTAGCATTTCATTATTGACGAAAATTGGTAAGTAACGTAAACTGGGATTAATTTTAATTATTTCTCAAAGATAAATAGGCATGTAAATGAATACTATTATTGCTGTTGTAAATTGATGATAATCAATTTGATGATGTCAATATGTTAAATTAATTTTTGATAGTTATGATAGCTTTTTGTTTAGGTTTCTCGTAGTTTGAAACAACTAATAATAAATAAGCTAATTCATGATGGATTAAAGAGGCAGTTGATCGATAAAAGTTAATCCCTTGTGGGGTTCTGTGTTACCCTTTTTCTTATAAGGTCGAGTACCTTTTTGTTTTGGAGCCATTAGAGAACATTGCGTGTGAAATAAGAATGCCTTTTTTGGGGATAACATCCCAGTTTCTTTGTTATTTCATGATTCTTGTGATGTGTTATGAGCCTAGATGGATGTTCTGAGATTTGGGGGGGGGGGTAGGGAGGCCCAATGGTTTTGGTAGCATTTCATGCCTAGATTGGTGAGATGCATCGGTTTATATGTGTGGATGTTTTGGAGGAAATTGGAGATGATGAAACTCGTTGGATGTGAATTTTTGATAATTGTTAGATCTTATTGGTATTTTATCTTCTTTACTTTCCCTACTACTTATTACAACTATTCATGATTAACCTTTTTCTAAGAGGGGACAATATGGAAGGGGTATGCCACATGCTTTCCATGTTTAGCATATTGAGGGAGGATGGGTCTATTATCCTGCTATTGGTGGCAAAGACTTGATGGGTAGTTCATCAACTCACCATGTTGATCCAATTTTGATTAGTAACTTAGGAGGTTTTTCTAGAATTCTTGGGAATATGGTAATGTAATAATACTGTTAATAAATGATTTACTAAATGATGTTAATGCATGGGGTTGGATATTTCTCTGATTCAATGCTTACGTAATATGTCTGAGTTGACGGGGACTTGGTTTAGTTGTGCCTACTGGTCATGAAACCCTGGGTGTTATGCTAATGAAATGTAATGTGGAATTAAAAATATGGAATTAGTAATTGAATAATTAATTAATTTGAATGGTAACTAATAATAACGACAAAGTAATCTAATGTAGCTCTTTAAAATGGTTGTGTGCTTATAGGATACCTAGTCTTAGCAGTAACAACTGGGAGTATGAGAGACACTAGCTTTAGTTGAGTGTAATACTAGTTTATGGCCATAGTATAATTGTGAGCTATAGTATATTCTGTACTATTTTTTGTTTGGATACTCTACTTCACCCCATCAGTTAGGTAAAATGACACCCTAGGGATCCTAAGCCTTGGGGGGTGGGTGTTTTCACTAACATTATGGTGGGAGGATGGATGGATGACTGCCCACTTTGGCCCCACTCTCTTATCTTGGTACTTACTTGTAATGGTAGTCACAACGGTTAGTTTTTCCCTATATATGTGTGTAGAGGGCTATAATATCTTATGGTTATTCAAACACATATATTTTGGTTATAGATTCTTGTGGAAAACTATATGTGTAACATGTATATCTTGTGATGTCTTGAGGACGTTTACTCCGGGTATGGTTTGTAATGGTTTGAGGTATAATGCTTGACATATGATACATGTTATGCGAGCTGTGGGGGATCCTGGATACTAACTAGTTACTTTGGTTACAAGGATGTGCATTTTGTGCTGCATAAGGTTCATGTTGTTGTGCTTCACCCAAGTGTCTGTGTGAAAGCCTTTTAGAGAGATATGAATAGGATGTGTCATGTGGAGGAAAATCGACAAACCAGTGGGTATGTGGTACCAGGATACCCTTGATATACTTTATTACATTATATACTTCTGTATGTGATACATGGTGAGAATATCCATGGTGAGGGTGGGAACATAGTATACCTATTTAGGTGACGAGTTAGTTTCTCATGTAGTTCACGGTGCTTTAGAATTCTTTCTTTACTTTTTCATGGGAGGCTCCTGGGAGTATCCTATTTAGTATACTATTATACTCAACCTATAAATATATACACTATTTTCTAGCTCAGTTAGATTAGGTTGTATATTAGGTTGGTTACTACTAGCATGGGGTTATAAGATCTATTTAGAATTCTTCGTTGCTACTATTTTTTACATTCCTTTTTTACTTGCAGTTTTCCATTTTAGTTGTCTTAGTTTTACATGACATTAAATATGTGTAATTGGGATTTCTTTTATATTGACAACAGAGTTGTTGTTGATTTTGTCTATCTTATCTCACTCATTTAGATGTGTTACCTTAGAGGTAATGCCTCCCATTTGTGTGTCTACCATACCCTCATTGATATTCTCCAAGACAGGTCCTACTAGAGGTGGTACTCATTAGTCACTATATCCCTAATCACATTTCTATCTAAGTAGGGGTACACTTTGTAGGGAGGGGGTCATGAAAATGTGGAATCAATGTTCTATTTGAGGGATATGAAGGAGATTGGTGTTAGGCATAGGTGAGGTTGCATGGGTTAGTAGGGAAATGGGATCTGACAAGTTTTTCAAGTGATGTACACACTGGAGACCAGTTGATAGTTAGGAATTTAGTACACCCTAGGATCTAATGCATTGACCTTTATGTTTATAGTGGCTACTGAACGAGGTGATACTAGTTGCATGGAAGAGACCTAGGAAAAGATCATGCATCATTCTTCTTTGTGCCTATGTTTGAATGCATAAATCTTGGGATAGATTAACATAAAATGAATAAATGATATTGATTAATTAATTAATGTTGGCCTTCTATATTCTAGGTATTAGAGATCTAATTGTTTGTTATTTTGAAGGTATGGCTCCAAGTTGACGTCATCATCAATTTGAAGCAGAAGATGTACATCCAACTACACCAACATATCACCGCATGGTATTTGTTGATGATGAAGACACTTGTAGGAGACACTCCAATAGTTTCAATACAATAGTATACAGAAGTATGAGGGATCTATTTTAGATATAATCACAAAAGAATGGTTTTTTGTGGTTTTGATAGATGATATTTAGATTCGTGCTCAGAAAGAGAACTAGTTTTCATTGGGTGTGATGATACTATATGGGGAAGTGAGGCAGTGGTGGTTCTTGTTCCATGGGGATCACGAGGAGTCAGTGATATCATGATAGGAGTTCCAAGACATGTTCAGAGTCACATTTCATTCTTTGACCATGAAGGCATCTAGTCTTCAGGAGATACTTATCCTTTGATAGGGGAGTTCTAGTGTGTGAGAGTTCAAGATCCATTTCAAGAACCTTCTACAATATGATTTGGACTTGTTTCCAGATTAGGAGGCCAATGTGAGGCATTTCAAGGTGGCTTTGCATCCTAAGATCTAGCATTAGGTCACCCCAATTATGATGAATATATATCTTGAGGTACTGATGAGTGCAAATGTCATCAAGGGAACATTATCCAGAACTAGATCACCATGATAGGGGATTCATCAAGATTCTTCATGAATATCAATGGTCTGGGGTTCCTGGTTTTCAGGGCTGGAGAGTTTTCATTCAGTCAGGGGTAGGTCCCAACCCTCATTATATCATTCATAAAAGATAGGCGCCTCTTTGGACTATTATAATGGTCAAGTTCATTTTTATTATACTGAATTGTGTCATCAATATAAAGTGTTCCCAAACATTCAGAGAAGTCAGCATGCATTAGGTGATCAGTTTCAAGTCTCTCCGTTGATACAGATCCATACAAGATAGTAGTAGTAGGTTTCACCAACTTTGGATCAACAAAGAGTAGATGGGGTAGGTAGAAGACAAAATCAATATAGTTACCATCCTTAAATAGTAGAGAGTGGCCATGGTGGGGTCTTCATTAGGGTTTGAGAGGTTGTGGAGATGGTTGTTGTCCACTTCAGGCTTTAGCATTGCCAGTTCCAGGTGACCCAGACATTGTTCGAGGTACCCTTTTCTTGTTTTCTACCTATGTGTATGACTTTTTTTGATTCAGAAGAGACACACTCCTTTATATCACATTACCTTGTCCATTCCTTGGGACATGTGGTATAGTGGATTTTAGTACCCTCTGAATTGACAATGCTTGTTGGAGGTCAAGATGACTTGTTTGAAGTATGTAGATATTGTGAGCTTTTGATGGGACAACACCTCTATTAAGGATATTTCCTATGTTTACGGATAGAACCATATGATTTCATCCTCAGCATGGATTGGCTATATTCAGTGCAAGATATCATTGATTTATTTAGAATGTATGTGGTTTTCTTTGATGCTGATGGTGAGAAAACAATGTTTTTTTGGTGAGAAGGACCCTTAGATGGGTTAGAGGCATGATCCTTCCTTATTATCCTTCATGGATGAGAAGATACTATGTTCTATAGAGGATTAGCAGTTGGCGTTTCTAAGGTTCATAGAAGAGTACCATGATATCATTACAGAAGAGATTATAGCATTACCCCCTCGATGAGAGATTTAGTTTGGGATCGAGCTACAACTATGAATGTCTCCTATCTCTATGTCTCCATATAGTATGGACCATTATTACTTACTGGAGATTCATATACAACTCAATATTCTATTACAGTGTGGTTTTGTTCGGCTGAGTGTGTCATCTTGGGGTGCACCAGTTTTGTTCGTGAAGAAGGCTGACGACAGTTTGTCATTGTGTATCAATTATCTTCTCTTAAACAATGTGAGAGTAATGAATCACTATCATATTCTATTGATTGAATATTTATTCAATAATATGATGGGTGAATGTTTGTTCTCTAAGATCGACTTGTGGTCAAGTTATCCTCAACTTCATGTGAAGAATGAGGACATCTCGAAGGCTACTTTATTTTGTCATCATGGGCATTATGAGTTTGTTGTAATTCCATTATGTGGGACAATCACTCTAGATATGTTCATCAGATTGATGATCACCATGTTCAGTGAGTTGCTAGATAATTTCATCATGGTTTTCATAGACGAGATCCTTATGTACTCCATATTTGAAGAGGATCATGTAGAGCATCTGAATTCCATTTTTGGAGTTCTTAGTCAACAATATCTATTACAAAAGTTGTTGAAGCATGAGATTCAGGATCGAGAAGTTCATTTCATGGGGAATCTTTTATCCCAGCAGAGGGTATCTATGGATCCATCAAAGATAGAAGAAGTTGTGTCTTGGGAATCCCCCAAGATAGTGGGAGAGGTGTAATGTTTCCTTGGTCTCCTAAGCTATTATAGGAGGTTCATATCTGATTTGTTTCGTGTTATGAATAATATGACATAATTGATCAAGAAGGATCAGGTGATGCTGTGAACTAATCAATTCAAAGTAGATTTCGAGTAACTAAAAGAGATTTTGGTCAGTTTTTTTGTTCTTTTTCTTCGAACAGAGGTAGTTCAATTTGATGTTTTTTGGGATGCTTCACGTATAGGGTTATATTCTGTTCTAATTCATAAGATATCAGTTGTTTATGTTGGGTCTCCGTAGTTGCGTTCCCACGAACATAAATATTCCACCCATGATCTTGGGTCGATGGAAGTGGTGTTTTCTATGATGTTCTTTAGACATTACCTCATAGGTGGGAGTTTTTTTATTTTCATCGATCAAAAGATCCTGAGGTATGTTTTCTATCTGAATGAATTGAACATGCGGAAACATCGGTGGATGGTGTTCTTACATGAATACAACATTGAAATATCGAATAAACCTAGAAAGGGAAACGGTTATCTAATTTTATGAGTAGGAAGTTTCATAATGATGTAGTGAATGAATTTGGTGATTCCTAGGGAGTAATAGAAGAACATTTAGCATTACATCTAGATATTGGAGATGTTAGTGGAAGAGGTTGTCTTTTTGAAATGACACTAAAATCATATCTACTAGAACATATAGAAGAGTCCTAGTTTTGGGATCTTAAGGTGGAGGTCTAGTTATACATAGTACTTTATGGCGAGGTCCCTGATTGTTGATCTGAGGATGAAAAAAATAGATGTTCTATCAGGGAATGATTTCCGTTCCTTTTGAAATGTGTGGGATAGTTCTTAGAAAGTTCTATAGTTCACCTTTAACAGTTCTTCCTACCGTAAAAAAAGATGTATCGAGCCTTGAGGAGTCAGTTTTGGTGGCCTATGAAAAATCTTTCAGTTATAGAGTTTGTGTCTAGATGTTTAATCTTCGAGAATGTGAAGGATGAGCACCGTGTTCTAGATGTTTTTCCCATCCATTGGATGTTCCTTAGTTGAAGTGGGAGGATATCTCAATGGAATTTGTTACGGTTTTACCTCAATCCCAGGGAGGCCATGATAATATATGGGTGGTACAGGACCATTTAATGAAATCATCCCACTTTACAGTGATCAAGGAGTCATGCTCAATGGAGGTTTTGTCGATGTAGTATTTATAGGAGGTAGTGAGACTCCACAGAGTCCCAAGGATGATCATTTTTGATCGAGATCTAAATTTTAACTATAGGGTGTGGAGAGGTATCCAACACACTTTTGGTTCTCAGTAATTCCTTAGAAATACTTTTCATCTATTGATAGATGGCTAGACAAAGTGAACTATCCAGACAATTCAAGATATGTTTCACTCTTCTGTACTTGACTTTGGATGTTCATGGATGAGGCACTTACCCTTGGTGGAGTTCTCTTATTAAAATTGTTTTTACTCCACCATCATTATGGAACCATTTGAAGCCTTGTATGTCCAGCCATTCCATTCTCCATTGTGCTAGATTGGTGTTGAAGAGTCAACAATTCTCAGACCAGAACTTGTACATAATATGATAGATATGGTTTAGGTTATTCTCCAGAGGATGAAGGAAGTGCACTATTGTCAAATATAATATTCCTATCATAGGATGAGATCATTGGAGTTTAATTTTGGGGATATCGTGTTTCTGTTGGTGACTCCCCATCATGGGAAGTTAATGTTTTGTCGTGGGAGTAAGCTTTCTCCCCACTTTGTTGGTACTTTCGAGTTGTTAGCTCATGTTGGAGTTGTGGCATATCCGGTAACACTACCCCCATAGATGAGCCAGATACATGATATTTTTCCTGTGTGGCTGCTCTGTCATTATCTTCATCAAGATTTTCACATCATATATTGCAGAGAGATAGATGTTGAATATGACACAACTTTCATGGAGAATCCTATAGAGGTCCAATACCATAAGCAGAATGTGTGTGGTGGTCATGATATCCCCTTGGTCCGTGTATTGTGGCAACACTGTGGCATGGAGAAGAGTACATGAGAATTTGAATCACAAATACACACTTAGAACCCCCAATTTGTTTAATGTTTATCTTTTTTTAATGAAGTTCGGTTCATGGTTGTAGACTATTCTTTGTTATGAGATGTATTTCTATTTTTTTATTATGTATTTAAATTTTTTGAGAGGTATCTCTTCCAATTTAGTGTTTAGGAGGTGTCAGTGGTTATCATGTGGTTTCACTTGTTCCTTTTTGAAGTGGTTGAGATCCATTGGTGGTGAGAACAATGATAGCTATCTTGGAGGGTGGTTATTCAGACCCCTTTCTATGTTTCCCATCAGGATTGGTTTTTGGATTCTTGAGAATGAGAATGCTTTGATTGGTATCTGATGAAAAGGAATATAACTCTATGGTCCCTTCCTTTACTGAAATCTGTGGATTGAGGGGTTCTGGGAGGTCAAGGTGACTTATCCCCGACACTTTTCCAATTTTCAAAATCGTTTCATGAAACTGTGTCACAAAACGGTGACACTTCCTTTTCCAAATATCCAAATTGTTTCATGAAAATGTGTCTTGAAACGGTGATATAGAAATGTTGGCACATAAACGATAGCACAAAAATGGTGTCACAAAAATAGTGGAATATAAATGGTAACATAGAAATGGAGGCATATAAGTGGTGGCTCATAAATGGTGGCACAAAAATGGTGGAACTATAATAGTATCAAAGAAATGGTAGAACCAAAATGGTAGCACAGAAACGGTGGTATAAAAATGGTAGGATAGAAATGGTCACACTAAAATGGTGGAATTGAAATAGTGGCACTAAAACTATGTTATGAACATTGTTTCTAGACTATTTCATTTCCCTTTTCAAATTTCCATATTTTTCCAAATTTCTTACAGTTCCAACCGTTTGAAAATTTCTTTGACGTCAAATGCATCCAACACATTGTTTTACTGGATGTAAGATTGATTCAAATCCCATCAATACTATATTAATTTTTCTAAGGCTCAGGATTCAATTACATGGAAAATAAACATTAATTAATGTGATTTGAATTAATAGAAATTCTAAACAATTTGAAATCCCATTAGTCTCAGATCTAATCGTTCAAAATAGGGCACCTTCCCTTCATGAATTACTTCTCCTTTCTCTCAGTGTGATGTACCTTGAGACATTCTTCCCATAAGAGTGATGTGATCGAACCATAATATTTGGATTTTTTCCCCTTGAATTATCTTCCTAATACATGCACACCCCTTATTTTGGTGTACTAAGAAAGTGCCGATCCATCATCGATAGAAGGTTTGTTGTACCTTTGTTCTTATGTTTTCTTCATTCCTTATTATTATGTTTCTCCTTTCCATGCTATGAAATTTTATCTTTATGCATGTTCGTAATGGATTTTTCTTGGGTTTCGGTTGGTTCAGTCATGCACAAAATCCTCGAGTGGATGTAGTTCTCATGTGGAATGTTGATTACAATATTTTGTGTTGGACCATTCTCATATAAAGAACATTAAGAAACTTTTGATCTTGGGGATTTGTATATTCTCTATTCTTTTACATGAAACTGTATAGTTATCATGTTTTATCCCACTGGAATATAATGGAACTGACATAATATATATTTTAACATGATAAATAAATTGGTATCAATCATATGTTATTGCCTCTTGTTTTTTTAGATAGTGTGATAACTCTGATTTCCTTTTTTAGCCTGTCATTATTGATAGAAATTGGTAAAGAATGTTAATTGGAATTAATTGAAATTTTTTCAAAGATAATGAGGGTTGTAAATGAATATGTTTGTTGACTATATAAATTTATAACAAGAAAATTTATTCTATTGGGATGTTTAATTAATTTGTGATAGTAATGATAGCATGGTGTTTAGGTTTCCCATATTTTAAACATACTAATAATGAATCGAATAATTGAAGGTGGATTAAAGAGAATGTTGATTGATAAAAGTTAATGTCTTGGGGGTTCTGAGTTACACGTTTTCTTGTAAGGACAAGTGAATTTTTCTTTGGATCTATAAGAGCTCATTACATGTGATGGAATATTTCCTTGTTTTGGTACAAAAGCCTAGTTTCATTGTTATTTCCTATATATTGTGATGTTTTATGAGCCTGGATGGATGTTGTGAGATGTTTCTGTGTGGGGGGGGGGGAGCCCATGTGGTTGTGGTATAAGTTCTGAACTAGAGTGGTGAGAGGCATTGTTTTATGAACATGGGTGTCATGGAAGACACTAGAGATGATAAAATGGGATGGATGTGAATGTTGGATGCTTGTGGAATCTTGTTGGTTTTTAACTTTCTTTACATTCCCTACGGATTAAGGTTTCTTATCTTTATTACCCTCCTTCCAAAAGGGGAGGATACACATATGGTATGCTATGTGATTTATTTGTTTATCTTATCTAGGGAGGATGGGTCTATCCTACTACTATTGGCGGCAATGACTTGACATATAGTTCATATACTAACTATGTTGAGCCCCTTGTTTTTAGTAGATTATAATGATTTTTCTATAATTTCTTTAAATAATGGAATGTTATAATGTTATTAATAAATGATTGAATAAATTATGTTAACCCTTGGGGTTGGAGGTTTCTCAAATGCAATGATGAGATAATATTTCTGAGAAGTTGTGGACTTGGTTTGGTTGTACTTGGAGGGCATGAAAACCTATGTGTGGTGCTAATGAAATGTAATGTGTAATTTATAATAGTTAATTAATGTTTAAATAATATCTAAATTGTAACTGCTAAAAATGAATAAAGTAATATAATGTAGCTCTTAAAATGGTTCTGGGATTCTATGATACCTAGTCTTAGAATTAGTAGTTGGGAGTCTGATATAAGTTAGCTACAATTGAGTCTAAGACTAGGTTATGCCCATAGTGTGGTTGTGAGATATAATATATTATTTTCATTTTGTGTTTATATATGCTACTCTACCCTTTCAGTTATAGAAACTAACAACTCAGGGATTCTGAGCACTAGGGGGTGTTTTCCCAAATATTCTGGTGGGAGGATGGATAGAAGATTTCCCCCCTTTAGCCATGCTCTCTTTTCTCAGTAGTAACGTATGCTGGTAAGAAGTTATTACTTTTTCTTCATCTATGCATGTAGAGGGATTTAATGGATTATGGTTATTAATACACATATTTTCTAGATATAGTTACCTATGTACTACTATAGGTGTAACATGTATAGGCTATGAGGGCTTGAGTACCTTTACTCAGTGAATGGGCTGTAATGGCTAAAGGTATAATACCCGAAGTATGATACATATTATGAGAGATATGGTGGATATTAGAGACTACCTCATAACTTTGGTTACATGGATGTGGTGGTCGTGCTGCAAATGGTGCATGCTGTGGTTCTTTTCAGAGATGTCTGTAGGAAATCCTTTTTGTAGAGTGATGCTTTGGATGTGGAACGTTGGGGAAAATCATAAAAACAGCTGGGAAGTGGGAGCAGGGTTCCCTTAATATTATTTATTATATTATGTACACTTGTATGAGATACTTAGTGGGAGTAGCCATGGCAAGGCTGGGAACATTATATACCTATTTAGGGGATGTGTTAGTTTCCCTTACAGTTCACTATGATTTAGCATGCTTTATTTACTTTAGCATGAGCGGCTCTGGGGAAAATCCTACTCAGTATAATATTATACTAACCCTACGTATATATAAACTATTTTTAGGTCAGCTGGATCAGGTTATATATCAGGTTGGTTACTACTAGCTTGGGGTTGTAGGAGCTGTTCGAGTTTCGTGGTCGATGTTATTTTTACATTCCTTTTGTACTTATAGTTTTTCCTTTCATTTGTAGTAGTTTTTCATGACATTATATATGTGTACTTGGGATTTTTTTTATATTTCCATCTAAGTTAATGTTTATTGTTGTCTATATTATCTCTCTCTTTAACATGTGTTCTCTTAGAGGTTAATGCCTCCCATTTGTGTATTTAGCTTAATATCTATGCTTGTTGTCATCCTGGGGCCTTTTGGAGGTGAGACCCGAGATTCACAATCTCCCTTATCACATTATTGACCCAAGTGGGGTACACTTTGTTGGGAGGGGGTCATTACACAAACTATCAAAAAAGAGACTACATCATTCTTGAATTTACAATTCATCAACTAATATTATCTCCCATCTAAGGATTCTACCCTCAATATGACAAAAAATTATTGGGATCCTAATGATATGCTCCCAAAAAAATTACCCAAATAAAATATCAGATAATAATTATAAAACTCATCCTATAATTCATAATTCATCACCTAGAAGTCTATACCATCTAAAAATTCAAAACTCAATAATACCATAAATAATAGGGCTAATTAGGATATAAAACACAACCATGACTCAAGCGATCACACCATTAGAAATTAGTGACATTTAAGTAAATACATTAGGGATCATGATCTACCAAGAATAATATAAAAATATGGAATGAAACTAATCCAACCTTCGATGACCATACACTATTCAGAAAAGTATCGATCATAGGAATACATAATGACAACCAATTCTCCTTTGATGGTCACTTGATATGTATTCTAATTATTAGGGTCCTTCCAAGAAGAACATAAGGTAGTGGTAAAATATAATGTAATAACTAATATAGAATGTTTTTATTAAATCACACTTCAACCCATTTAGAAGAATTTTTAATTAGGGAGGATAAGATTATAACACAATATTTTGTTTTTATCTATCCAATCACAGAATGAAATATTTCCAAAGTCATTATATTTAAGAGAGAATAATGCATCATGTCATCTCTTAATGAAAATATTCTTCAAAATAATGAAAATCTATTCACACTTAATTTTTAAGTCTCAAAAAATTGTTTGTAATGGATGTTCAAGAAAGAACACCCTTAATCATGTCTTCTCCAATGGTCAATTTTATTTCAACTAAATGAACATTGATCCAAAAATTATCTATAATTCTCACATGTTGACTCATTCATGATTGATGTTGGAGAACACACACCCTCCTATTTCATAATAGTACTGCAAAATAAGAATGTACATATGCATTTTTCCTTTATTATAAATTTCATGATTAAATAAATAATTATTTTCTAAAACAAATAATTTTACTGAAAAAATAAGTAAAAAAATATTACAACACAAATGATATTTTATTATTGTAGTAAAAAATTAATAATAAATATAAATATTAAATGGGAATATTATGAGTAAAAATCTATAATAAATAAAAATAAAAATAATAAATCTAATAAATAATTCACCTAACCGGTATTCATTAAAAAAATAAAATTTAAAATATAGAAGGTACAATGGAAATATAAATCATGGAATAAAAACTTATATGAATAAATCTATAATGATATGTATATTAAAAACATAAAAAAATTAAAGTACATCTTATGGATATGTGTTTGTTAAATAACCAATAGAATTAGTTATGTTAGCTATTAAGAATGTAATGTGATCGTTAGTTTAGTAATAAAAATGTTATGAATAGAAATTGTTTCCCCAAAACAATTTTCTTAATGTTAATCTAAAAATTTAATATATCACAGTTAGATTTTTTTAATAAAAATGGTTTGAAATTTGGAATCAACATACCAAAATAATATAATAATGATATCTTGATAATTTTACGTGAGTTAAATTTTAATTAAATCTAATAATATTAAATATGTATATGGTATATGATTTAATTGTTTTAAGATGAAAAAATATTGTGATATTTTGGTTTTATCATTTTAAAAAATTAACATTTTGTGTATTTGTTAATGGAAGGTTTTTTTAAATAATTTATTCAACCTCACAACCAAACGTGAATTTAAAATGAACAAACCATATTTTATTATATTAATAAACCATTTTCTTATATATTGTATATTTTAGTCCAATGGTGTCATTTTGTTTTAGAGGGTTTTAAAATTTAAGAAAATAAACATTTCTAATCAGATATCATGTTTTAGATATCAAAACAAGTTGTTTGGAAAGAGTTCTAGAAATTTTTTGTAAGTATGTTCTATTACGAAAATTTCAAACTCGTAACCAATAAATACCTAATTATTAGTAAAGTTAAACATTGAATATATACCCATCCAGACCAGTATCTTAACTAAAAAATGATAAGAATGTTTCTCATCTCTATCCATAACCCAACCCACTATCTCTCCCTCATACCACCCCCAACCCATATCACTCATTCCTCCTCTACAAATTTTTTTCCCTCCCCCTCCTCCCCATCCCCCTCTCTATTCCGACCCCTCACCCTCCCTTTCCCTCTCAATTCCATTTATATTTTGAAATTAATACATTCTAATACATTCCATATTTAATTTCCCCATCATGATTTATTATGATTCTTTTATAGTATTATTAACTTAAGTTATTATTTAATGTGTCACCTATTTCATTTCAATTTAATTCACTAATAAAAAATAGATATATCAATTATAATTGTTATACATTATTATGTATATATGATAATGTATGGGTTTGAAAAAGAAATTTCATATAAGTGAGCGGATCACCCAGTCTTTTTAAATTTATATGGAATGACTACATATCATATACATCATTAATAGTGCCTTATTTTCAGATATCATATTGTTTTTTTTATATTGTGTTGGATTCAATTGAGACTTTGATTAACATTACATATTACCTTTTTACTATAATATTAATATATTCATTTTCCATATTAAAACTATTAGAGGACTTTTAATATATAGATATTTAGGATATTGATTTTAACTAGTTCATATTATTTTATTTTTAATTTCATATCTCCAATTATTTTAAGATTATATCTCATATATTAATTGATAAATAAACATATTATACCTCACATTGATGATACAGTTATCTAGTATATCAATTCAATATGGTATCACATCAAATGAAACATTAATCCTTAACCCTATCTTAAACAAAAAACACTACTTAACCTTCCCCTTATCAAGCATCAGGCCTCTCCTTGAGATGACTAAATATTACATCCATACAATATATATAATTTTATCAATTTAATCATTACATCACCCATAAAATCCGAAAATAGATGGACATAAATATTTTTTTTGACTGGTCACTATGTAATGAGCCAACATATTTTTTAATGTATTCATTATTTCCCAAACATAATCTTCAATTGAAGAACCCTTTTAGTCATATCATTTTTAATATAATTATTTATAATTAGGGGAATTGAAATTTAACATGGGAGAGATTAGATTCCCAGTAATGGTAAATAAGGGAGATATTAATTAAATATCATATGGGAGGATATGATAAGTATGTGGGAATGAAAACAAAATAATATTGAAATAATAGAACATAATCTAATAATTCCCAATAATATATGAATTAAAAATCATAAATTCATGGGATACATATTTTAGTATAAAAATGATCCATTTGTTAATAATATTGATTAATTTTAATGTAATATAGGTTTCAAGATTTTGAATAAGGGCGTGGAATAATCATAAACCTTGAAAATCATATTCTGTGTTATGTATTTCTTTTGAGACCATCATCACATCATTGATAAAGACGTTTGGTGAATTTTTTTTGACTCCTCATTCCCTTTAAACTAAAGTGGAAGGAGTCCCATAATGGATTATGTTCACTCCTAATTCACTTACATGTCATATCATTAGATATTAAGCTTCACCAAAATCATTGTGGGGCTATAAAATACACACTAATCACACAGTGATAATCATACATATGTATGTGACATGAACATATGAGCATTCATCATTACATTATAGCTTAATTAACCCATGTAAACGAAATGAGTATTATGATAATTTCCTTAAAACAACATCAAAATACATTGATAGAAATATTTTATATGTTATCATTATATAATATACCCAATGACACCAAGTGATCATTAAACAACGTTAAAAATGATGATTTTTTATAAAATCATTAGAAATATGATTTGAAAAACAATAATAAATATCTTTTCCTTTTGGAAAGAAATAATAGGAATATGAGATTCCATGAAATCCCATGGAAACATGTAAAGTAATATTGATATTGAATAATATAAATAATTTAAAGAAAATGAGATCATGTGGTAAATGATAAAAAATCATTCTTTTCAATGTCTATATTGAGAGTTTAAAAAATAACTCATACAAAAAAATACAAATATTTCTTTTAAAACCTTTAGAAGGAAATAATAAGACACCTGAAAATTTTCCTAAAAAATAATTGAAATATGGAGATTAAAATCTCGAAAAATTGAAAACAATAATGACATGTATGTGAGTTATTTGGCTATAGGGATTCAAAACTTTTAAAGAAATTATAAAAACCCCATGCGGATTTTATGAAAAAAATCCATTAAAAATAAATTGATATGAAATTTAAAATAATATGATTATAAATTAATTAATGATATAATACGTTATTGAGGAATTATATAAAAAAAATAAATTAAAATATGTTCATAATATGAAGCATGTCTCAAAGAAATAAATTTGAGACGAGAAACCCATACCTTTAACATCCACATTGTAATACATGTACTATTTTTATTATATAAGACATCTATATTTATTATTGATATTAAACATTATATTATTCATATTTATTTTTACTTTTACCATCCATTTATAATTCCCTATTACCATATATTAATTATTTATTATAAAAATTAACAATTGGGTGTCAACTGTTTTGTTCCCCTTATATGCTTATGTTTTACGATTCTCATCCTTGTGTCTTGTTCATATGTTCTTCATGTCCATAATGTTAAATGATAAGTTAATAAAAGTTTTTATATTTTATTTTAGCAAAATATACATATCATGGAACTTATTTTGTTGGTTTTCATGGAATTCTTGAGAATACCTTTTTTGATGATTATCGAATTAATAAAAGAAGTGAATTTTTTGGTAAATATACTTCTGCATATAACCAATCCCAAAAAATTCAAACATGTTAAGTTAATAATTATTTCAACTTATTACCATTATTTTAGTTTTATTATTTATTTTATAATATAATTATTATAATAATGTTCATATAGGTGCTAAAATAAACCAAACCAAGAACATATTACAACTACTGAATGGCTAAGAAAATGTTATCAAATTATGATAAAATTAGTTTTAGAGAATAATTATGATTTAAAAAAATATTTTTATTATTATAATCTATATTCTAGAAGATATAAACGAATATGATGCAAAATAAAAATGTAGAAGAAGATATTTCTTAGGATGATACCTTCAATTTCTTCTTAACGAAACTCTAAAAAATGAATGGTTTATGACTTATTATTTTGAATAGAATCATAATAAAGTGGACTATTGATATTACTGAAGATAAAATGTAAGACTAATGAGATTGATTCTATTTTCATACATATTTTTAAGGGATGTAGGAGGGATCCTTTAATTATATATATGATAAGAATTTTTAAAAATGTTTATTTCAATAAAATATGATGCAATTCATTCTCAGGGATTGTGGTAAAATGATATACACTTTCGGAATATAATATATTTTGGTTCAGTAATACAGTCATCTAATCATTTATATATATTTTTTGGGATATTTTTCGTCTTATCTATTAATTTAACCCCTTCTTAACAATGTAAACCTATATCTTGGATTCTTTAATTTATATTCGTGGATTATTTTATGACCAAAAATGAAATTTTAATTATAACATAATTTGAATATTATGAATCAAAATATGAAAAAAATTACAATATTATATTTATAGAGGTACACAAAATTATTTTAAGTTTGCATAATGCAACAAAAACTATTATTAGAATGAAATTCTTTTAAGTATGAAAATTAATTTATACACATTTCATTCCATATAATAATCACTAAATGATTATTAATTTTTTATGAATACACTATAAATTATTCATTAAATTATATTAATATTAAAAATATAATAAGTTTAACATTTAAAAAATTACTTATAATATACAAAAACAATATTTTTATTCAAATTTATTTTATCCATGAGTAATGAATGTAGTAATCCATATAATTATTTAATTTTTTATTTAATGTTATTATATCATTTTAGTAATAATTAATTTATTTAAAAAAATTCTTTTTCATAGGTAAAATTCTTCAAAAGCAATAAATTTAACACTGTTGCATAATTTATTAAATCAATTTCTATAAAACTTGTGGTATTTTTCTATGTGAATTAAGAATCATTTAATAATTAAAAATAATTTCATTCATTAATTTTATTTCATTAAGGTTTCATGTACTATATTTAATTGTATAATAGAAAATTATTCACATTAGATCAATGTTGCATGTTTTACAAGATATTCAACACATTGAATTTATTTAAAGATAAATTCATACTAAACTCATGGGGTATTTAAATCTACCCAATTAAAAGTTATATATCAAAAAAAATACACAATATAGATGAAAACATGTGAGTGTGTGTTTTTCTCATCATATCCATAGGTTCCCATATATATTCTTGAAGCATATGAGTCCTTCATAGAACATTGAACAGGTGGGTGGTCATGTTTTGTAGTACATTGTCTTTATTATTTAAGATCTCCACCAATTGTTTTTCCTAAGAGAGGTCATCTTCCAATTTCATATAATTGGAGTTTAGTGAATATTATGGATCTGGTATATAATTGCACAAAATCATTATATGGATCAAATCATGTACGCAAGATATCTTCGGGGAATGCACTAAGCGATAAGCTACAGTTCCTACTTAATCACAACTCATGAATTGACTAATATATCTAAGGATTATATTTACTTTCTTTTAAATCGTCATAATTCTAATCCAATGATATATTCTAAGGAAAAAAATTCAACCTCTTAAAATTCCAAATATCATTTAATATTATCAGTTTATATGTTTTGTTAAAAAATTTATACATGCATATATCATTGAATGTATTTAACCATCTCTATACTTTCATAGAAAATGATTGGTACTAATAAAATCATATCACTAAAGACATTTAAGAAAGTAAATGTTATATATAAATTCTTATGTAGGGCCTTATATGGTTCCATTTGAATTATTGAGTGGAAACATGATGTTATATAAGAACTCAACTAGAAGAATATGTTGATCATAATATCCATTGAAATCCAAAGGGTATTATATTATAAAATGTTTCAATGTCCAAATGGTCATTTCTTATTGAACATAGATTTGGGGATGATAATATCCAATTCGTGTTGAAGACATCTCTAAAATTTTAATAAGATCCTTGGATCTCAATCAGACATAATTGAGAGTTTTACTACATGAAACCTTACCATACCTTTTATGTATAACATGGAATGTTGATTTAGTAATAAATCCTATAAAATAGTAACTAGTTGTACCAACTTTGTATGTTTATCCACCACTATCCATATGAAATTATTTCTTTTATGTGTCTTAGGAAGACTAAAAATGATGCCCATTGTGTTTTTTCCCACTTCTATATTAATAGAGATAATGGTTTCATCATCCCCAAATATTTTTTTTATGTTCAACCTTTACCTACATAAAAAACAAGATTTGAGATCTATACTATGAAATATCTCTTTTCATGTTGTCCCATATGAATTTATTCTTGATATCTCTTTACATATTTGTTACTTAATATGTGAATAAATAAGGTTGAGTTATGTGTATCATTTAAAAACTATGTTTTCAATATAAATTTTCAAGCGATAAATGTTTTCCCCAAAATCATATAACAAAATCATTTTGAAATTAGAATTATTGAATATTTTCTACCATATTTGATAGCTCCATATCATCTTTCTAAGACTACTTGATCATTTCATATATTGATAGTTGAGACACTATTTGTGAAATATCATATTTCATAACCACCTTTATGGTTTCAATTTCAATTATTTGAATATCAAGGAATATTGGGTCCCTTTCAATACTCCTCAAAGGAAGAGATTTGGGAATACATACCTATACCAATGGTTTAAAACAATTATTATAGGGGTGGTAATCAATGGAATACCCTATAACAATGATTCTCTCAATAATCTGTTTTGTTTACATTATGATATCCCAATACCAATGAACTTTCTATATCCGTTGTTATAGATAATTCAAGGATAGTTGATACCAGAGGTTATAGAAACCATTGGTAGAAATTTCTTTTACCAAAAGTTTTTTGACCCATTGGAATATCCCCACATACTTGCATCACACCATAATCATCCTTTATACACTACCATGACAACATGCAACCAATTTATAAAAATATAAAAAACATATTGTAAACTAATCCTGATACGCATTTAAAATAGTAAATACATTATATATTTTACATTTACTCAGTTGATAACTTCTAAACTAGTCATAACATGTATATGAAATCATTTTCACAAATCAAATACAATTCACATGGTAGTTTAAAAAATATCATGTTAGGAACATAGGGGATAAATTTCTCCCCCATGAACACCACTACATCATGGTTATAACTACCATCATCATCATCCTAAGAGTCCTCAATATCATCATTACCTTTCACATCTTCATTACCATCACCACCAAGGAATTCATCACCCTTACCACCACTAGAAGCATTATTTCCATCACCCAGTGCATCATATAAGGAGGGAATCATCAAAATGAATGTATCAAAAACCGTACTGATATCTACAGTAATTAAAATAAATAAATCTGTTATAGTTTTCATAAACTGTTCAAGGACATTATTACATTATTTCAATCTCCTATATAGTTAATTTTTTAGCATCCACTACCTCAACATATGAATCTTGAATTTTTATTATACTGGAATTATTATAGTCACCTAAATTTTTCCAACACATAGTAGGGAAGATAATCTTCTGAGGTTGATAGCAGTCCATTCCATGGTTCTCAAAACTAAATATTTTTCAGAAATAATCTTATGGACAATATTATTCATCTTCATTCTAAAAAAGGGCCTAATAATCATGTTTTTGAAAGTATGAATAACATATTTAATTAAAAAATGCTATTAAAATTTAAAGTTATCAAAATAAAACTAATAATCATTTCATTAAAATGGTAATTTATGGAATTCTTGTCTTTTTTCTTCTTTCTCAAGGAAAACTACTTTACTCAAGGAACACTATAAGACCCCAACCTTAAATATTACGTAATAATGTGTTATGTCAATAATTAACATTGATGATATTTTTAGGTTTAGTGTTTTATAGAATTAGCCCTTAACTATTACATTACATCTCTAAAATTATAAATTAGACACTTCTACCCTATCCAAATATTTTCACAATATGAAAAATACTTAAGAAATCAAGAGTTATTTTCTTGATATAAATATTCTTGAATAATTAATTTCTATTACCCTTCCTTATACCCTATGAGAAACATTTCAAAAACATAGAATGAGTATAAAAAGCTCTATAAGGGTTATAAAATAAGGAACGAAAACATTATCCCATCAATACATACAAATCTATGAAATTATACTTCTCAGTCATAAAACATATGATTGTTAACTTACCTCATAAAATCATAAGATTTATAAATAAAAAATAATCATCATAAATCATAATGGTAACTTGTGGCATCCATAACATATATACATTGTAGCTTTCACAGCTACGTAAGGAGTTACATTTGGGGAACCCATCAATGTATATTCCCTAAATATCTTAGGAGAAACATTAACATTTACCTATGTCACATTACCCAATGAATTTGAGAGCTATCTCGAGCTCACCTTCCCTAGGTTTATCCTGGAACCACCTGTATACATAAACAATTCCCATGAACTATAACATAATCATAACACATAACACAATAAGAAAGGAATGATAACATTTCCACCTTCCAATCACAATATATCATCATATTCATAATAATTATTATTATAAGAGCCCAGGAGGAAAAAATATCAATAGAAGAAAACACTGGGGGAGTAGGGAAACCTCAATGGAAGCTACAAAAGCATTATGTAGTGTAGACCAAGGGTGTCAACACGGATCAGGTTCTTTGCTTCAACTATGAAGGAGAGAACACCCTCGAGGAGAAAGACTCAAAGACCTTGTGAATCCATGAATTGAATATGGTCAGAAACGTTATTACCCTCCCATAAAGTGTGTGATTGGATAGTTTCGTTGCAGATGAGCCTCTTAGACTTCCTCAAGAAGTAGTAAAGTGAATAGGGAACAGTCTCCTAGCCATGCATGGAGTCATGCATGATTATTGAGTCAATCTCAACCACTACAAGATCAATATTACGTTATTTGAAGAGTGGGAGTCCTGAAAACATTGCCATATCCTTGGGAAGAAGAGAGTGGCCTCTACCTAAGTAAATAGAGAAAGCAAGGACCACCTGTATCGATGGATCTCAGACAAGAACACCACCTTTCATCTCATTCATCGATCAATATCCATCAAAGTTGAACTTCCGAAAATATGGATGGGATGACCACCAAAACTGTTGGCTAGAATGGGTGGGATGAACCACTGAAGAACCCCTTGTAGGGATCAGATAGATGGTGCCTCTCACCAACTGTTGAAAGCAACAACCATGTCCATAAGAAGGAATTTGATCCTTTTCCAACCAGAATCATCCATTTGATAGAGAGCCCGTGTACCAATCATTGTTTTGAGACATCCAAATGCACCAACAACCTGAATCAAGGATGATTCCATGATCTTTCCTCTCTAGACAAACATCCCTAGAACCATGGAACCAATGATCCAGTAAGGGAAGATCCCGTAGATAGGTTGCCAAAATACATGGGGTGTCACCATGGGCATTCCAAACAATGTGCGCCCACTCGCTGTCAATGAAGATGTGGGTCATGTACTCCTCTCTTGGATCACTACAACATAGGTAGCATGAATCCATTCTAATACCACATTGCCTCATGTTCTCATCCTTTGGTAATTATCTGTTCTTAATACTGCAAATAAAAAATTGGTTTTGGTGAGAACCTCTTTAACCCATAAGGATGATCCCCATGGGTCCTGATGTGTTGCACCAGAAGACACCCTTCTATATTCCTTGGAAGAGAAAGATTCTGAAGATGATATATAAAATATACAAAGTTATATTTCCTCTATGATGTCGATCATGTCGATGGACAAGTGTTAATCAATATATAGAAAATCATTGATAAAATCAAGGAATCTACTCACATGGTTGAATATGATGTGTGCAGTCAGGCAACGTATAAACTCAAGGACCATGCCCACCCAATTATGTTGCCAAAACAATAGGTTCCATGCACCAAAAATCCACCTAGAAGGTGAATAGACAGCAGGGATGTGGGATCCAATAGAACCACAGAGAGTCGATTGTCGCACATTGGAGCCATCCCATCCACCGTTCAGTCACGTAGATGTGAACCTATCCCATAGAGAGAAACCCTCGATAACCTCCCATTCCAGATTTTCCTGAATGCCGAGCAACACATCCGAGAAACTCTTGATCCAAATACCACCCTCTTGAATCATCCTTGAATGTCTTTACCACAAAACCAATTGATTCTTCCCCTCCTTGTGTGTATCCCAGATAAAAGAGGACAGGATGGAATGAAGTTTGGTAATCATCCCCTTAATGACCTTGGAGGCTGATAGAGCTTGAAAATGGATGAAGGATAGAATGTTGTTGGTCAGAGTGATACTATACCCAAACGACAAGAATCAATTCTTCCAAATAGGGATACAACTTGTGATTTTCCTAAGAATGGAATCAAAATGCATGATACACGCTCTAACAGGGGACACAAGGGAACCCAATTACTCCATGGGAAATGATTTGTGCTACAAGCCAAGGATCCTGTGAATGGAGGTCACCATACTCTCAATAATGTGCCCAGGGACATAAAAAGTACTCTTGCTAAGGTTCACCACTTGCACTCTCTAATGAAAATACTCAACATGGACTTTATTGAACCCACAAACATACCACAAGATAGTGTTAATTAAGACAATGGAGTCATCTACAAACATGAAATGGGTAATATTGCATTCCATGGGATTGCACCGGTACAACCCGATAGAGCCATGCATGAATGCCCTACTGAGAAAGTTTCCAAAAATGTCATGGGAGCGAATAAACATAATAGGGGATAGGGGATCCCCTACCTCAGTCTTCACACAGTCTTGAAAAAACCATAGTGTCTTCCCATGAAATATATTTCCATCCAAAAAGAGAAAAAGCAGCGAAAAAGTAAATCAACTTCCCAAGTGGAAAAGCCTATACCTATTAAGACCTTTATGTTAAACTCCCATTGAAACCAGTCATATTCGATTTTCATATTAGGTATGACCAACATATTACCTCCATGAACTCTAGAGTTCATACAATCAATGAGTTCTTGAGAGAAAGAAATGTCCCATTGAATAGGCCAGTGCTTCACAAAAACATGTTGCTCATGAGAGATCCATTGGGGTGGGTGGGGACTCTGCCTACTTTTTAAGATAATGGAAAGAATATTATATGTGAAATTTCACATAATCACCGAGAAATAGTAAATAAGGAGAGAAGGATCCATAATTTTTGATATAATAACCACAGAGGTTGCATTGGAAACACAAGGGAGACACCCACCATGAAAATGTTCTTGAATGTCCCGCACCACAAAATCCTTAATCGTGATCCAGGATGACCTGAAAAAGGACCACAAAAACCCATCCGGTCCAGGTGCCCTGTTTTTTAGTGAGTTCATAGCCCCTAATATTTCATCCACAAATGGAAATCCTTTAAACACAATGATTTCTTGATCAGACACCACTCTTAGAATAGCCTCAGTGGAAGCTTCATGTCCTCTAGGATAGTCCGACTCCATCCGGGGGGTGGGTCCAACAAGAAGGTTCTTAAGGAACTCATCCGCTAAGCCTCTAACAACGTTCTAGTCAGTTGTCAAGGATCCATCCTTCAACTGGATGTTGGGCCATGAGTACCTGCAATTGTATTTAAGGAATTCATGTAAATAAGTAGTATTGAAATACACCTTACACAACCATCTAACCTATGAATCATCGTGGGCCATGCGTTCCTCCCTTAATAGATCATCATCCACCTGATACTTCTTAGCTGAAAGCTCCCCAAACCTTCCTTCATTCCATTCCAATTCCAAACTGGACTCAAGCCTCTCAATCTTAATATTGATCCCATACAAGTCACACACCAATGAAGATTGGTTTCAAACCTACACCCTAAGATCTTCCCTAAGGCACCATAATTTGTTTTGAATACACTCCCATGCATCCTCATGAATGTTCTGATTCCTTGAAGCTGAGATATTGTTCAGGAAATCTGGGTTCTCAATACACAAGGGAGAAAATCCCACACTAAACCTTCTATTCTAGATCTGAGATATCAAAAAACGAATAGGGGAGTGATCGGGGAGATTTCGACCGAGATGAGACACCATGGCCTCCAAAAAAGATGAGTTGCCATAAATATTAATGAGGCAGCAGTCTAGCCTGCACCAGGTGCGATGGGTGACCCTATGATTATTTCACCTCAGGAAACATCTTCCTGAGAAGCCCATATACATCAACCCCTTAGAAGATAGAAATTTATTAAACACCAGAATAGCACGTCAAAGGAAATATCCCCTAAACTTATTGTCGCAAGGATCCACAATTACATTAAATTCCCCCCATAAAACCAGGGAGAGCTCCCACAATTGACGACCTCAAGGTCCTCTTATAGCAGGGCATAGACAAAGACATCACATCTTCCATACACAAAGTAAAAGAAGCAAGAAATCAATCCAAAAATTATATTCATTGTGATGCACTAATTCGAGAACATGAAATGATCCACGCTGAAAGCTGTGTTCCAGAATATCCAGATAGTGGGCCGTTGTGAGTCTATTTGCGTGAAACCAGACATCTTGATCCTTCGAGCGAACTCATCTATTTTGCATCTATATTGTTTGGGGTCTAACTTGAAAATAATATAAATTTTATTATACTAAAAATCCTTGAAAATGCAGTCAGTTTTCATCCAGGATCCCAAGCCGTAGGAATTCTAGATAATGAGGGTTAAAATTTATAGAAGGAATCCTGGTTTTGGCCCCATACAGGTTTATCCTTTTGCATGGATGAAGAGACTTTCTATATTTTTGCATGTGGGATTTGGTTTGTAGTGTAATGGAGGCCACAGAATGGGAAGGAGGAAGAGGAGGGGAGGTAAAGGCTAGGGATCCAAGAGGATTGGATGAGGGGAAGCAAGTAGGGGAGAGAAAGTAGAGGGGAACATCCATAGAAGGGGGGAGAAGCTGAAATGGGGGAAATACAAAGATAGAATAGACTAGTTCTGTTGGAGGGAGAGAAATGACTGAGAAGCTACTCAAATTAGGGTGGGGTCACCAAAGGGATGATTTGAAGAGACCTTGTTATCCTCAAGCATGACAGAATTCCCTACAACACAGGGAGAAGGGGACCCGAAGAGGGTCCTAGAAAATACATATGTAAAGCAATCCATTAGAAGATAAGGCAGGGCTGTAAGGAGATAAACAAGGTAGGGCTCCCCAAAGGCATGAAAGGAACCAATTACAAGAAAGGGGGATCACTAAAAACTAGTTTAGGAGCCAAAAAGTGGGTTGGAGACTCCCCATCAACTGCACCTATACCCTCGATACATGGACCAACTAGGGTGAATCTGGAGGAGATACCTCCTCCTAGTCATCCCCAGATGAGGAAGCACCTAAGCCCACAATAGGGCCATTGGGGAATACCAGAACACATTTCCCCAACTCCACCTAGAGGTTTCTCCTATAAGAAGGGAGATAGTGGTCGTGGAGGTGGAAAAAGGAACAAAACCTTGGTAGTACTAAGTAGACAAACCCTATCACCAGTCAAAGCCATCCTGAAATGGAAGCTGAATCCGGTTCAGAAGAGGGAAGGATAAGCACATGTCCACACAAATGTAGGCTAAGAATCATTCCTCAATAAGGAGCATTCATTCATCCACACAAAGGATGTTACAAAGGGACTCCCCAATAGCACGGTGGAGAGAGTTGTTCTATAAGTGAAGAGGAAGGCATAACAGGGACATCCACAACTGAGCCCACGATGAATACCTGCCAATGTGAACCACCATATCCCACCTCACAATGGAAAACATCTATCTACCCATAACCCAGGGGGATTTTCACCATGTGGAGATGATGTACGCCTTAGAGCCCAAGATGATGAAGAAGGAAAACGGTTCAGGGACGAGACCTGATTTGGGACATCGAGATTCCATGATTTGAAAATGCTACAAAATGAGGAGATCCTAGGCCTATCTGCGCCAATAATGGACACTATTATCTAGAGGAGGCATTTCGAGGCCACCGTGAAGGTTTCCTGGGGGATGAATGAGTAGGGTCGAGATCTCACCAATCAAGAGACCGACACGATGGGGGCGATATCCAGAAAGAAGGAAATGAGACTCGTCTGGTGCTTCCTACTAAGGGAATCCCTGAAAGAGAGACCCTAATAAGCAGGGAAGAATCCCAAAACCATCTCCAAGGGAAAAGAAGTAGGAGAAGCCGAAGAAGAACCAGGATCAATGGAGGCTGAGAAAGGTGGAATTGTTGTCGAAGGAGTATCCATATCAGTATTAACGATCAAAAAATTTGAAAGTAAAAGAGGCTCATGTCGTGCATTCAAGGGATTCATTGATTCCTCATCCATATCACCCATTCAAAATATAACATTTCAATATATTTACATAATCAATGATTTCTCAAAACCATTTTCAATGAAAAAAAACGTAAAAAGGGTATATGGTATTTATTTTACATTATTGATTGTTAAGGAAGCCAAATATCAAATAATTCTAATTGTGGTGAAATGGTCATTGTCGCCGTGTACGTTAAAAATAAACACTGCCTTTTTCGTTTAGTAAAATGATTCATAAAAAATTATTACTTTTGAAAAAAATCTCATGAAATTAAAATAACATGGGTACAATTATACATGGTATAAAAATGGTCATGTATAAAAAAAATATGCCTCAATAAAAGGAGATTCAGACAAAGTCCCTTATGAAGATTCGACAGCCTAACAACATCACTAAAACATAAAAAATGAGATGATGAGGTAAAAAAGGGTCTATCATAAAATAGACAAAAAATTTATAGAAATAAGGATATATAAGTCCATATTCAATAATAATAAATTTTAAATTTAAAGACATAACATAAAATATTTCTTTGACTAAAAGAGGAGGGAGAAAGGTTCCCTTACCCTACGTCTGATTCATCACGTATGTTCCTTCTTCTCACTGAATAATAAAGATAAGTTAAATTCAACATGAATAAGATCCTTTTTCAAGATTATTATTACTTTTATATCACTTAATTACTTGCTATACAATTATATAATTATTCACGTTCATATCGTTCTTTTTGTCGATGATCAGGTAATTGAGTCAAAAATGAACTTGTTATAATTACAAATTTTCCTTGTGGTACAAACTCCATTATCTCCATAATTTTATTCATGATATAAATATCACATATATTATTTATATAAGTATTTATATCTAGTATATATGTATTTATAATATTCTATAGCATTTGGATATATGAAAACAGAATGCACCGTTCATGGAGATGATTAGTCGTATGTGCGCATAAACGCGACTTTCACTTCTTTTTCATTTTTAATGGGATGGAAATCCAATGATACATTGGTATATTATAACTACAGTATAATATATTTGTTATATATGTTACATAAGTTCATTAATTCCATCTTTCATATGTTCCATGCAATGGATGAACGAGTCATGTCACATTGAGGGGTTGGTAGTCCGCACTTCCTCAAATGAAATTATTGGATTTACCCATTATTGTATCCATGAAGGTATGATATAAATAAAAAATTTAAAAGAATATAGTCAGTATAAATATAATACATATCACATATAAATAATGATCCATCAGAATGGACACCATGATAGGTGGAAGGGAAAAAGCGAACAATCATCATTTCGTGAGGCAGTAGTTAACCCTACAGAGAAACAACATGTTTGTATCCATTAGATGGAGGTATGTTTGAGTGTAAGTAAAATACATGGAATAAAAACATCCTAATATATTTAATATACTGGTTTTGTTATTCAAAAATTTAATAAATAAAGTTATGAGGTTGGATAAGGGAAAATAAATGAAGAAGATTGAGAGAAGACATTACCTCAAATCGGGCAACTCCTTTTGATTTAATCTAAAATGCCTTCTTTAATTGCCTTCTGGGCAAGGTACGCCTTATAGGGGAAGATAGGGATGTTGTTATATTATTTGGGAAGATGTTGGATGAGCCA
Source organism: Viscum album (assembly GCA_963277665.1). Classification (NCBI taxonomy): domain Eukaryota; kingdom Viridiplantae; phylum Streptophyta; class Magnoliopsida; order Santalales; family Viscaceae; genus Viscum; species Viscum album. Next base: position 1,683,056,793 of record OY728135.1, read on the forward strand.
AGGGGGGATTGAGAGGTGTTAGTAAGTGTTAGAGGTGGTGTCCTTTTAAAAGAGGGTGGAAGGGCACTTAAGAAATATATTGAATCATTATTTTATTATAACTTCTATTTCAATTATAAATGAGTCCGAATTATTCTAGTTTGAATATACGATGTAAATAAGTCTAAATAAAATCATAAAATAATAAATTGATAGGATTTGGATATTTTTTAATCCTTATCATTTTTATTTAATCATTTTTCGCTTTTACTGTTTTATCAAGCATTTAACTATTTGAGAATCAAAAAAGTTACCAAAACATGATAAAAATCCAATTAGAGAATCAATATTAGAATTTTAGACATATGATAACTATTTTTATGAATATTATATTTTAATAATTTTATAATATTTAATAAAATATTTTATATTTTAAAATACAAATTATGACAATTTTGACACTATTCATATCATGGTTTTAAAAAAAAATCCATATCAACATTATTACATTAAAAAAACTTCACTAATATAAAGATAAATGTAAATATCATCAAAAAATATTTTCATTACCTATAAATAACAAAATTACGTTCATTTTCACATTTATAATATCATTTATTTGAATCCTTTGTTAATGAAGCAATCATTACATCACTATTATGTCATAATTAAATTTATTTATTTAAGGGATAAAATTTATAAATAAAATATTATGATGTATAAAATATTTTAATATTTAAAATGAATATATATAGTCAAAGATATCACTTATATAACCACATATAAAAATTGTTTTATTAAAAGATACATGTTTCGGTGATATTTTCCTTAGCATTAAATTAAAAGTAATTAAATGTCAATTTCACACAAAAGTGGCTCTATGGGGTCCTAAAATGAACCCATGGATTCCCACAATCAGAAATATCTCTTCTAATAGTGTCAGGGAAGTGGAAGGTTAGTTTAATATTATTATAATATTATTTTTTACCATTATTTACAAGATTTACCCTTTAACAGTGGTAAACAAAATAGTTACTGAAGTTACTATTCATAATTTCTATAAACAAAAGATTACTATTCAAACAATATTGACCTCCTAATTAAAAATATTGAATCCATTCTTTGAAATTCAATACATAGAATTGGAAGATAATATTTTAAAATTAATTCTCATTGTCAAAACCAAAAAGCGTGCTATTATGAAGTAAAAACAACTACAAGATTGACATGTGTTTATGTAAACATTAAGTGTGAAATTACTTCCAGTGACAAAAAATAGATTAAATAGGAAAATTATAATCCAATTACACTTTAAAACCAATTAATATAAAAATTTAACTATATAAATAAATTAGATGAAAATGTAGTTTTGAATTAAAATGTGGTATTTTTAACGATTCATTAAAAAATGAACTTTATCAGAAAAATACCAAAATTACATCCAAAATAAATTTTGATGTTATGATTCTAATATATAATATTATTCTGTCAAATAGAAGATATAAGAGTCAAGAAAACTATATTTTAAAAGGGTTCTCTATCAAAAGTATATAAATCATCATTTTAATGAATATTAAAGTATTTCAAGCTTAAAATTGGATTCATTCTTGTTTTAAGCCTCTAAAATTTATTGGATAATTGTAAAAATATTTAAAAAACATATATATTCAAAATTTAGTTAATTATTTTCATTCCCAACAATACAACGACTATGTGTTAACTATCATTCAAAATAATAATAATAATATTTTATTTCTCGGTATAACTCATTTTTATGTGCAATGTAATATTTCAAAGAAACCTGTTGTTGTGTGTTGAGTATGATATAAAGAAAAATGTAGTATTTAATATAAAATTAATATCTTATTCATAAATATTTATAGAAATGAAAAATTATTATTATATATATACATGGGTTATTACATCCTACCCCCTTTTGGAAATTGCGGCCTCTGAATTTTAAAATTGTGCTCGGAAACATAAATAAATGTACCACATCCAAAAAAGGGTCAATAAAACTATATCTTTAAATGAAAGTGAGCAATGTATAAAGGTAACCCGAGATAACATATACTAGCATTCCATTTAGGAAAACATGGATATGGAAGATAAACTAAGTGTCATGTTCTGATGGAGAGTGATAGAAAACATGATTAGGATAATGTTAAAAATCTAAAACCAATAAAATTATTATGGGATAAACGTTATTTTATTTCCCTATAGGAAAAGTGAACAGACAACTTCATTGTTTCAAGGAAATTTTCATAATGTTGAGAATTTATTTATGAGATTTATTAAGAACATAAAGAATTATACATACATTTAAAGCAGAGTTTCATCCTTTAATAAATTTCTACCACAAACTCTTCTTTTATCCAAACTATGAGTATTCGAGATGACTTGGTTACACCTGAAGCACTTGAATCAACTTCTATAGAATCACATAATCCAAAAAATATGAACTGTATATTTCTTCTATCTTTATACTTTAACCAATACTAAAATGGTAAGTACGGTATTAGATAATCCATAAAAATGATAATCATTTATAAAACAATAGTACTCTTAATCTCTAAAATTTATCAAACAATACCCAAAGTTCAAAAATACCATTCAATACACAATTGTCCTTTAAATTATTAAAAATAATCCTACTAAGATTGAATCCCAAAATTCAGAAGTATTTGATCGCATAGTCTTCCACGATAAATCTTAAAATTTATCTCCAAATATAATCAAATACTCATAATATATCATTCTCAAAAGTAATTAAACTAATCACATAATATTAAATATTGGTTGATGGTTTCCATAACAAACCCAAATCACTATAATTCCACAATGAAAACATAGATTCTTAAAATATAAAATTCAACCATTACTCCTCAAATGAAATTTCATAGTATTCAATTGTCCTTAGGTATATAGTTTCTCAAAAGAGAAAATGTCTTCCCAAATAACCTTTATCACATAATTACCAATTAATTTTCTTAGGCTAAGGATACCCATTTGATAAAACATAAGTTCTTAAAATAAACATATTCTTGATTCATAAAATCATTTAACTAAAAATAACAAGTCATACCAACCAGTGACTTCACGTAATCTAGTTGTAGGTCATAATTCCAAGTTGCACTTTGGTTATGGGTTCGATTCCCATAGCTTTGTCTGACGCGACGGGTTGTCACACGATGTTTTTGTTTTCCTTTTCCAAAAACTATATAACATGTATAACATTTCAAAAATGAGATAACATATTCAAAAATGACCATAACACATTTTAACCTCAAAAGTTATCTAATGCCTTTCATATTGTATCCCAAAATTTAATAACCATTAATCCCCTCAAAACAAAACATCATTTGAACCCTAACTTTATCTATTTTGTTCACACAAGAAAAGGTAATTCTTCCTTGATTAACATTTTCACATATCAAACATCATGGTTATGAAAACATGAAAAAGTATTCCAAAGTAATCTTATCATTAATACATTTAAACATATCAACATGTATTGATCCAACATAACTCTTCAATTCCTAAAATGTAGACATCTTAATCATCCAACATTCTTCATGATCATTTATCCATTTTTGCCATCTTATTCCTTTATACATCTTTCCTACAAACAAAATCATGCATAATTTTTTTTTATGATTTTAGTAATGTAAAAATAAGAGCTCTAAAATAATCCATATTTTTCATAGGTTATTTTAGGTTTCCTAATCTTAAATTGTAATGGAATTAGGAATTAGTACACATATATTTGTATAATCATGCTTATCCCATTTTTGAACCTTCTTTATATAGCTTCTATTTTTATAATGACCATGAACACCACAATGAAAAAATTCAATTGATCCTTTAGAAATAACTGCTTTCCCTTTCATGGAGTCACCTGGATGCTTCCTTTTTCCATGGTAGGTTATTGCTTTATAACCATCATTACCACATCTGAAACATCTTCTCATCCCATTGAATCATTATCCTATGTGATTATTTCCACATCCATGAAATATTAGTTTTCTAATATACACACCATTATGACTATTACCTAAACATCCATTAGGATTCTTTTCTCGCATATATGATGCCTTAAGAACATCACCATGGTTCAAGCGGAAAATCATGACTCCAGATAGTTGGTTGAGAATAACCTCAAGAGTTCTCATTGCAGCTCATTTTTCATTTGGTTTCATAATTATAAAAAAACATACTTTCCTTCACATCCATTGTTACTTTGGTGCGTGCTAGATCCATAAATATACTAAAAATGGTTAGTGTGAGTGTATCGAAAAAATCATTATATAATATATTATGAGGACAGTAAAAACTAATAAATATGTATTCATGTTATCTTAAACTTATTGGATATATCTATAATAACTATGACTATTTATAATATTATAACCATTATGGTTATGTCACTTCTGCATAAATAAAACCCTAACCTCTAATGTTATCTAAACCGACATATGGTACCAACTATAAGGCCACAGCCTTAAACCTTACATAATCTTGATTTATGTCAAGAATTCACATTGGGGATCTTTTCAGATTTAGAGTTTTAGATAATTAAGTTGTAAATGTTTCTTAAATAAAATTGATCGCAATATATCTGATATAAATGATCTTATTAAAGGATATTATTGTCCTAAATGAAAGGTTTTAATGCCTAATAAATCAATAAAATAGAAATCAGTGGGATTCAAAAAAGGGGCATCTGGCCACGATATTAAGTTTAAGTGAAGATTATTTTTTTTAATTTCTAGGGACTTTCTAATCGTGAGACCATGAGATCCCTAAGTCTTTTCATTCTTCTTCATAAGACTTTTCTCATAGGTTTTTCTGAACCTAAGAGAGTAATATCTAGAAATGTTGCTAATAAAGAACCTTTGAGTTTTAATTTTATTGAATCTAATAGAAGTGTGTGAGAGGTCAAAAGCCTTTGGGTCTTGGCGTATTGCTCCTTATATGATATTTCTTTGGTTGATAATAGAGATCAGAATGTCACTTGTTCCTTCACTTATCGTGGTTCTCATAATCTTTTCTCTTTTATTTAAGCTCATAACTTCTACTAGGATCATAGGAGGTTGAGGATGGATATTAGCTCTATTGACTCTGCAACCACTAGTCCATGGCTCATTCTTGGGGATTTTAACTCTATCAAGACTCCAAATGAGAATATGGGTGATATGGAAAATTATATTACTCCAAGGGATTTCAAATATTGTATTGATCATAACACGCTAATTTAGGTGAATCTGGTTTGGAAAAAATACACTTGGTATAAGAAATTTTTTAATAGGTATGTTGGAAGTAGGATTGATAGGGTCTTTGTAAGTGAATCCTATCTGAATTCCTGGGGATGCATCTCATGTACAACATTGTCTATAAATTTTTTTGATCAAAATCTTATATTTTTTGGTATTTTTGGAAAAGTTCCTAGGCTTCCTTTACCCTTTAGGTTCAACAAAGCATGGATCACACATCCTGAGTGTAGGCTAATTATTGAACAGATTTGGAAGTCTATAGGATACGAGATTGATGTTTTTACTTGTGTCAAAAATATAAAAATATTTAAAAGAGCCCTAAAAATTTAGGATAAAAGATAATTTTAGTTCTCTTGATGGTTAAATATCCTCTCTTGGGGGTTCTCTATAGAAAATAAAAGAGGAAACTACTATGAATGACTTCTATGATGGTGTTCTTGGGGACACCGATATTTTCTTTATGATAAATAGTCTCCTAAACAATAAATATTCCCATAATTGTTTCTAAAGATGATAATCATCATCTTACCTCTATTCCCTTGGACTTTGAAATCAAGGAATCCCCCTTTATTCTCAAATATGGCAGTGCCCCTGACCCAGATGGTTTTGGAAACCTCTTCTTCCAAACAATCTAGGATATTATCCATGTAGATGTTTGTAGGTTAGTAACCCATTTCATTAAAGGTATTTTTCATTCTTATGTCTAGAATTACTTGATTCATTCTCTTATACCAATGGGGAAAATTCCATTGAGATCCAAATTTTCAGGCTAGTTTCTTTAGTTAACACCATCTATAAAATGATTTTCAATATTTTGGCTATGAGGTTAACCTCAATTTCTATAAGAAATGTCTCCTATAAACAGTTTGGTTTTGTTAAGGGAATATCCATTCAATATTGTCTCATTATTTCCTTAGAATGTGTTAAATTTATCAAGAAGCTTATTATAGGTGTCAATATTGCATTCAAACATTACATTATAAATAACTTTGATACAATGGATTAGGGATTCATTTGTAATGTTATTTATATGTTGGATTTGAAAATATATTCAAAGATTTGGTTAAAACCATTCTTGCTTCTGCACACATCTATGTTCCGACTAATCAATCTTCTGCGGGATACTTTGACTGTTCTAGAGGTGTAAGGCAAAGTGATCCACTTTTGTGGTCATTTTCTCGATAGCTAACGATTATCATAGTAGACTACATTCAACTATGGATGGTATAGAGAATATCAAAGCTATTAGTGTTGGAATAGGATTAAAATTTCATACCCATTTATTATATGCTAATGACATCATACTTTTTACTCATGGGGATAGAAGAAACATCAAAAATTTCATGCATGATATTTCACATTATGAAAAGGATTCTAGTCAGGATATCAGCTGGAGTAAGTCCATTATTTATTTTGAAAGGATTTTTTCTTTCCCTTAGAGGATTGATATTATCAGAACTTTGGGAATTTAGAAAAGAGTTTTCCCTTCTATTTATCTTTGGGTTTCCATGTTTTGGGGGAGACAAAAATCTTCGTACTTCTTAGATATCATCGGCAAGTTCAAGAGACAACTTGCTACATGGAAAGGAAAATCTCTCTCAATGGATGGTCATGTTTATCTGATGAATGATTTTATTATTTCCAAGTTAGTTTTCTTCTTTATAGTGTATAAATGGGCCATATATCTCATCAAGAAAATAAATGTGTCTATTACGAATTTCATCTGGATTGAAAACATTCTTGATAAGAAGTTAGCAATGGTATCCTAGATAAAATGTTGTTAAAATTATAATGTAGGGGGTCTAGGAATTAAGATCCTTGAATCCTTCAATAATTATTTGTAGGATGTGTTTATATATGGAATTTTCAGTGGAGATTTTGATGTTCTCACCTTCCTTTTGGCTAAGTTCATGCAGCATCTGAAAAATGGAATTTCTGGTCATATGAATTCCTTTCTATGGTCTCCTTTTAAATCCACTTATTCATAAATTAAATTTAACTCTAGATGGTTGGACTCTAGAAATTCCTCCCTATATTTTGGGAAAGTTAATTCGAATGGTAAACCCCTTGTTTAATTCCTTGTATATGTGGTGAGTACTTTTTATCTGGATATTACTATCAAGGACAAACTTTTGAGTATGGAAGGTATCCAGAGTAATAACATAGACACTATTAATAGTCATTATTTATAAAATCGAGAAGATTTTTTGGTATGTGAACCTACATAAAAATGTATTTTTTCTTCTAAAATGTTCTATAAAAACTCTTTGATTTTTAACATTGATACTCACTTGATGGGATATTTACACAAGAGATTCATTAGGCCTTTTCGGTCTATTCTTGTCTAGAATGTGGCTCATCGGAAGCTACCAATTGATTTCTATCTTCAATCTTGTGGTATTTCATTGTCTTCCATTTTTCTTCATTTTCATCATTACAAAAAGGTTGTGGATCACTTATTTATTAGTTGTTTTGCTGCTTCATCGAGTTTGAAGGCTATTGTGGATATTTTTGAAAGTATTTTACCTCAGATGGATTCCATATGAGGGTTTTTTCATGGATGGCACAATCTAGTTTTGTCTCCACAACTAAAGTATATTTTTCATGTTTCTTTAGCTAATTTTATTCACTTTATTTGGAATTCTTGGAATAAAATTATCCATGGAAGATATTCTATCAAAGTTGTTGATGCACTCTTATCGATTCTTGATGATGTTCAAGAGTTTTGTACTTAGAAGAAACACTATTGTTTCAATTTGATGCATGATATGTCTGTCCTTGGATGGGTTGGTGTGGAAGGGAATTTTGGAACCACAATTGATACTTCTGATTTCTTATGGAATAACCCTTTTGTTGGTTGGATCAAGATCAATTTTGATACACCTCACGAAGAAATCTAGGGCACTCCGGTTATGGTGATGTTTTTAAAAATCATCTGGGAGAGGTCCTTGGATGCTTTCAGGATTCTTTCGGTCTTTCCTCCTCAATTGAGGCGAAGATGATGGGAATTATCATTTTTGGGGAGTAGGCATAGAATTGAGGATGGAATAACATATGGCTTGAAAGTGATTCTACCACTATTATGTCTTCCATCAGGAAGGGATCATCACATTTGATTAGGAAGCTCCCCAATAGATGGATCAACTACCTGGATTCTCTTTCCTACATGTAATATATTATCACTCATGTCTATAGGGAATAAAATGTGGTGGTGGATGGTCTTGAAAATAATGGTGTCAATGTAACTACATTCTTATGGTATGATCAGCTACCAAATAATATTTTTCCTTTGTTGTGCTGCGATCCAGGTAAATAACCCATTTTTAGAATTATGTAACTCTAACTCTCTTTTTTCAAAATAAATGAGACTTTCTTTTCTGGGAAACGTCTCATCTTATCATTAATAAAAACAAAGTAGACACTTCTACTCTATCCAATTTTTTTCACAATAATAACCCTTCTTAAAAAACAAGAGTTCTTTTCCTAATATAAATCAGCTTGAATACTTACTTTCTCTTACCCTTCCTTATAACCTATGAAAAAGATTTCAGAAACATGGGATGAACATAGAAATATAAGTAAGTGTTATAAAATAAAGAAAGAAAACATTAGCCCATAAATACATACAAATAAATGAAATTGTACTTATCAGTCATAAAACATAATATCTTTAACATACCTCATAAAATCATAAGATTTATGTATAAAAAATTAGAAATCATAAATCATAATGGTAACATGTGGCATCCATAACATATTTATATTATATCTTTCCCAACTATGTAGGGAGTTATGTTTTGAATACCCATCATGATATATTCCCCCAATATCTTAGGATAAACATTAACATTTACTTCTGTCATGTTACCCAATGCAAGGGAGAGCTATATCAAGCTCACTCACCCTAGGTTTATCACGAACCACTTGTATAATTAAAAAATTAACAATAACCACAACATAATCATAACACATAACACAAGCAGAAAAGAAGGATTATATTTCCACATTCCAATCACAATATAAAATTTTAAGATGTTGATATAATCATTGCTTTCACAAAACCATTTCCAATAAAAAAATATGTAAACAGGTTATATTGTATATATTTTCCATTTAAAAACATTATGCCTTGTTAAGGAATCCAAATATCAAATAACGCTCGTGGTGGTGGAAAGGTTATTGTCACCACCTACATTAAAAAGAAACATTACCTTTGTCGTTTAGTAAAATGCTTCTTAAAACGAAATATTTCATTTGAAAACTATCGAATTAAATTAAAAGAAAAAGGGTATAATTTTACACCATATAAACTAAGGTCATATATAAACAAAAATATGCATCAATGAAAGAAGATTGAGATGAAGTCCCTTATGAAGATTCAGCAGCCTGACGACACCACTTAAACATTTAGAAAAAAGAGATGATGAGATAAAAAAGGGTCTGTCATCACATGAACATAATATTTATTGAAATAAGTATATATGAGAACATATTCAATCCTATGAAAATTTAAATTAAAATTCATAACATAAAATAAGTCTTTAACTAAAAGAGGAGGGAGAAAGGTTCCCTTACGTTGCATCTGATTCGTCACGTATGTTCCTTGTTCGTCATGAATAATAAAATTACGTTAATTTCTTATTGATTAAGAACATTTTCCAAGATTATTATTCCTTTTATATCACTTGTTACATTGATATAAAAATCATATAATTATTCAAGTTCGTATCGGTGTTTTTGTCGATGATCAGTACTTGAGTCAAAAATAAACATGTTATAATTACATATTGTCCATGTGGTCAAAATTTCATTATCTCGAGAATTGTATTCGTGATTTAAATATCATATATATATACTGTATATTTGTATTTAAATCTGGTATATATGTATTTAGAATATTCCATAAAATTTTCATATAAGAAAATAAAATACAATGTTTATGGAGACGGTAAGTCGTACACACACATGAAAGCTATATTCATTTATTTTTCATTTATAAAGGAATAAAAACTGAAAGATACATAGTTATATTACACTATTATAATATTTATTTGATATATGTTACATAAATTCATTAATTATATACATTATAGGTATAGAATGAATGAGTCATATCGCTTTGAGGGGGCGGTAGTCTGTACTTCCTCAAATGAAATTATCATATTTACCCATTATGGAAACCATAATTGTTTGCTATAAATTAAAAATACAGAATCATATTGACAATATAAACATAATATCTATCTTATCTACATACAGTTCCATCATAATGGATACCATGAGAGGTGGTAGGGAAAAATCAAACAATCATCGTTTCATGAGGTAGTAGTTTCCCTTATACAGAAACAATATGATTGTATCCATTAGATGGAGGTTTCTACCAGTGAAAGTCCAATACATTGAATTAAAACATCCTATGATATTTAAAATACTATTTATTTATAAAATAATTTGATAAAGATAGTTTTGGGGTTGGAGAATGGGAAATAAATGAAAGAAGCTTGAGAGAAGACATTATCTCAAATCAGGTAACTCCTTTTGATTTAATCTAAAAGGAATTCTTGAATTTCCTTCTGCCCATGTTAAGGCTTCTAGGAGAAATAAAGTAATGTTGGGAGATTATTTGAAATTATTTTTTATGAGACAAAGTGGCTTGAGAGGTGTGTGTAAGGGTTAGAGGTGGTGTCCTTTTATAAGAGGGAGGAGGGACACTTAAAGAATATCTTGAGTTAGTGTTTTGATATAAACTTTTTTTCGATTATAAATGAGTCCAAATTCATTTAGTTAGAATAAAATTTGAATATAAATCTAAATAAAGTCAGCCAATAATAATTTGATAGGTTTTTCATATTTTTAATCCTTATCATTTTTATTTAAACCATTGTTTACTCTTAACGTTTTATCAAGCATTTAACACTTTGAGAATCAAAATAGTTATCAAAACAAGAAAAATATCCAATAAAAGAGTCAATAAAAAAATTTAGACTTATGATAACTATATGGATGAATCTTATTTTTTTTTTGAATTTTATAATATTTAATAAACTGTTTTATATTTCAAAATATGAATTATGTCAATTTTGACACTATTCAAATATTGATTTTTTTTAAATCAATATCAAATTGATTACTTCAAACAAACCTCATTAATATATAGATAACATGTAACCATCATCTAAATTTCTTTTGATGACATTAAAATAAATGAATTATATTTATTCTACTACTTATAATATTATTTAATTGAATCCTTTATTAATGAAGCAATCACTACATCACCATTGTGTCCTAATTAAATTTATTTATTTAATTACTAAAATTTATAATTAAAATATCATGATGTATAAAATATTTTTAAATTTCAAATTAATATTTATAGTTGAATAGATCAGTTATATAACACCATATAAATTTTTTAGTAAAAGATACATGTTTAGGTTATATATTCCTTTAGTTTAAATTAAAAGGAATTAAATGTCAATTTCACACAAAAGTGGATCCATGGGGTCGTAAAATCGACCCAAGGATGCCCATGATCATATATATGTCATGAAATAGGGTTAAAACAAGTGTAATGGTAATTTAATTTTATTATTATATTATTGTTTACCCATATTTACAAGCATTACCTTTTAACCATGATAAATAAAATATTTACTAAAATTACTATTCATAATGTCTAAAAATAAAAGTTACCTATTTAAAAAATTATGATATAATGATTCCAAATATTTAATCCATTTTTAAAAATTCAAAACAAATAATTTGTATAAATTATTTTAAAATTAATTCATGTTTTTAAAACCAAAAAGTGAGTTTTTTATAAGTCAGAAAACTATCAAAAGTTTGACATCTGTTTATGCCCAATTTAAGAGTGAAATTACTTCCAATGACCAAAATTGGATTAATTGGTAAAACTATAATCCAATTAAACTTTAAAACCAATTAAAATAAAAATCTAATGATATAAATTAGATAGATAAAAATACAGTGTTGAATTAAAATGCTCTGTTTTTCATTATTCAATAAAAAATAAACTTTATTAGAAAAATACCAATGTTTTATCCAATGTAAATTTTGATGTCCCACTTATATAGAATAATATTATTTTTTAAAATATAACATATAATATTAAAAATAAATATATTTAAAATGGTTTTTCCATCAAATGGTGGTAAATAGAACTTCTAAAAAATATTAAAGTATTTTATGCTTAGAATCAGATTCATTCATATTTTAAGGCTCTAAAATTTATCGAAAATATGTAAAAAAATTTAAGAAACACATGTAATCGTAATTTAGATAGTTATTTCATTCCCGAAAATGCAACCGATATGTGTTAACTACCATTCAAAATAATAATAGTATTATATTATTCTTTGGTATAAATCAAAGTCGTGGGAAACATAAGACTTCAAGGAACCCCATTGTTGGGTGTTCAGTATGATATCATAAAAAGTGTCCTATTTAACATAAAATTAATTTATTGTTCATAAAATATTAATAAAAATGAAAAATTATTATTATATAAACACCTATATCATTACATCCTTTCCCCTATTTGAAATTGTGTCCTCACAATTTTAAAAATAGTATTAAAAACTTCAATAAAAGTACCACATTATAAAAATAGTCAATAAAACAATAAATTTTAAAAAGGAAGCGATGTAAAAAAGTCACACAAGATAAAAAATACAAGGATTCCATGTAGGAAAACATGGATATGGAAGATAGACTATGTGTTATGTTTTTATGGAGAGTGATAGAGAACATGATCAGGAGAGAGTTTACAATCTAAAAACCATAAACTTCAGATGGGTTAAATGGTCTTTTATTTCCTTGTAAGAAAGGTAAACAAACAAGAATTTTGTTTCAAGGTAATTTTCATAAAGTTAGGAATTTAGTTAGGATATTTACTAAGAAATTAAGGAAATATACTTAATTTTAAATTAGTGTTTCATTATTTAAAAAATTTATACCACAAACTCATCTTTGCTCTAAACTATGAGTACTTGAGATGACTTGGTCATACCTGAAGCACTTGAATCAACATCTAGAGAATCACCTAATCCAAAAAAATATGAACTATAGATTTCCCCTATCTTTAGACATTAACCAATACCAAAATGGTTAGTACGGGATCAGATAATCCGAAAAAAGGATAATCCATTATAAAAATAAATAGTACTCTTAAAAACCAAAATTTGACAAACAATACACAATGCTCAACAAAGATAATTCACTGAACAATTTTCCTTAAAATTATTTAAAATAATCCATCATGGATTGAAACCAAAAATTTAGAAGGATTTGATCATGTATTCTTCAATGATAAGTCTTAAAATATATCTTAAAATAACATCAAATACTCAAAATGTATCATACTGAAAAGTAATTAACCTAATCACATATTCTCACTGATAGGTTAATCATTTCCATATCTAATAAAAATCACTATAAGTCCCCAATTAAAAAATATATTCTTACAAAATAAAATTAAACTATTAATCTTCAAATTAAATCCCATAGTATTCTAGTTTTCATACATATATAGTTTTGAAAAAGATAAAACGTCCTCCAAAATTACATTTATCACTTAATCACCAAATAATATTCAAATACTAAGGATATCCATTTTATAAAACATGAGTTCCCAAAATAAACATCTTCTTGATCCAAAAAATAATTTAAGTAAAAATAATAATTATTACAAACCTGGGACTTCACATAGGCTAATGGTAGGCGATAAATACTAGTCGCATTTTGGTTGTGGGTTCGATTACCATAGAATTGTCCAACGTGAAGGATTGTTACATGATCTCTGTGTTTTCCATTTTCAAAAACTATACAATTCATAAAAAAATTCAAAAATTAGATAAAAACATCAAAAATACCCATAATATATTTTAACATCAAAAGTTATCTAATACCTTTCATTTTTCATCCCAAAATTTAATAACAATTAATCACCTCAAAACAAAAGATCATATGAACCCTAATGTTATCCATCAAATCCACACAAGAAAAGGTAATTCATCATTGAATAAAATTTTCATATATAAAATATATGGGTAACACATAGTATAAAAAGTATTCCAATGTTATAAAATCATTAATACATTTAAACATATCATCATCTATAGATCCAACATAACATTTCAATTCTTAAAATGTTGAAATCTAAATTGTCAAACATTATTCATGATCCCTTATCCATTTTTTCCCATATTATTCTTTTATACTTCTTTGCTACAAAAAAAATCATGCATACCTTCCTAATATATTAGTAATGTAAAAACATGAGGTAAGAAATAATCCATACATTTTATAAGTCATTTTCAGTTTCCTCATCTTCAATTGTAATGGCATTAGGAATTGGTAAAAATATATTTTTATGATCCTTCTTCCACCATTCCAAAAACTTTTTTGTAGGAAATCAATTTTTATAATGACCCTGCACAACATATTTAAAACATTCAATTGATCCTTCTGAAAGAACGTCCTTCCCATTTCGGGAGTCACCTAGATGTTTCCATTATTCCATTGATGTTTATTTATTTATGACCATCATTACCACTTCTGAAACATCTTCCCATCCCATTGAACCATTTTCCTAGGTGTTTCATTCCATATCCTTTACACATATGGTTATTAATATAGTTACCTTTATGGTTATTATGTGAACATCTATTGGGATTTGTTTCTTGCATATATGATGACTTATAAAAATAACCAAGGTTCACGTAGACAATCATGAAACCAGATAGTTGTTTATGAATAACCCCAAGAGTTATCATTTTAAATCCCATTTAATTTGGTTTCTCATTCAGAAAACCACAAAAAATTCCTTCACATCAATTTTTTTACATTGGTACCTGATAGATCCAGACATTTACTAATTCCAGAAAGGTCAGTTGGAGTATATCGGAAAAGGAATCATATAATATCATATGAGGAGGTTGATTACTAAGATATACTTATTCATGTTATCCTAAACTCATTCGATATATCTAAAATAACTACGAATATTTCTATTATGCTATCCATTATGGTTATGTTTATTATGCTTAAATAACACCCTAACCTCTAAAGTTATCTAAACTGACCTATGATACATACTGTAAGGCCCCAACCTTAAACATTACATAATATTCAGTTAATTAAAGAATTAACATTAAAAATCTTTTCCTGTTTAGTGTTTTATAGAATTAGGACGTAACTATTACATTATATATCAAAAATTACAATGAAGACACTTATACTCTATCTATTTTTTTTACAATAATAAAACTCCATAAAAATAGTTATTTTCCTCATATAAATATACCTGAATACTTCCATTCTCTTACCCTCCCTTATACAATGTGAAAAATTATAAAAACATGGGATAAACATAAAAAACGTATTAAGGATTATAAAATAAGGAAAGAAAACATTAGTCCACCATTAGATACAAATCAATGAAATCATACTTATCAGTCATAAAACATAAGATCTTAAACATTACACATAAAATAATATGATTTATTAATAACACATTGAAATCATAAATAATAAAGGTAACTTGTTTCATCCATAACATACATACAATGTATCTTTCACAGCTACATAGGGAGTTATGTTTGGAATACCCATCAAGATATATTGCCTAAATCTCCTATGAGAAACATTAACGTTTACCTTTGTCATGTTACCCAATTCCTTGGAGAGATATATTAGGCTCATCCACCTTAGGTTTCTCATAGAACCACCGGTATATTTAAATAATTCCCATGAACCATAACATAATCAAAACATATAACACATGTAGAAAAGAATGATAACATTTCCATATTCCAATCCCAATATAACATTTCAAGATATTGAAATAATCATTGCTTTCTCAAAACCCTTTTCAAAACAAAATATGTAAAAAGGGTATATGGTATTTATTTTCCACTTAATAACATTACGAATTTTTAAGTATGCAAAATATCAAATAATGCTCAGAGAAATGTAAAGGTCATTGTCACCGTGTATATTAAAAAGAAACATTACCTTTGTCGTTTAGTAAAATTATTCATAACACAAAAGATTTCATTTGAAAACCATGGAATAAAATTAAAAGAAAATGGTATAGTTATACACCATATAAAATAAGGTCATGTATAAACAACAATATGCCTCAATGAAAATATATTGAGGCGAAGTCCCTTATAATGATTTGGGAGCCTAACGACATCACTTAAACATTTAAAAAAATTGAGATAATGAGATAAAAAGGGTCTATAATCAATTGGAAATTAAATTAATAGGAATAATGATATATGAGAACATATACAATCATATGAAAATTTAAATTTAAAGGAATAACATAAAATAAGACTTTGACTAAAAGAGGAGGCTGAATGGTTCCCTTACCTTGCGCCTGATTCGTCGTGTATGTTCCTTGTTCTTCAAAAATAATAAACTTAAGTTAATTTATAAATGATAAAGAACCTTTTTATATTTTATTATTCCTTTTATATCTCTTTTTACCTTTCTATATAAATCATATATTATTCAAGTTCATATCAGTCTTTTTGTTGATGTTCGGTACTTGAGTTAAAAATGAACTTGTTATAATTACAAATTGTCCATGTGGTCAAAAGTACATTATCTACATAATTGTATTCATGATTTAAATATCATATATATGCAATATATATGTATTTATAACCATTATATATGTATTTATATCCATTATATAAGTATTTTTAACAGTCTATAAAATTTGGATATAAGAAAATGAAATGCACCGTTCATGGAGATGATAAGTTGTACCTACGCATGAACACTACTTTCATTTCCTTTTAATTTTTTAAGGAAGGAAAAAAAATTATACATAGGTATATTACATATTAAGTATAATATATATGTTATATATGGTAAATAATTTCATTAATTCCATCCTTCATATGTTCCATGTGTAGCATGAATGAGTTATATCACATTTAGGGTGTCGTTGTCTGCACTTTCTCAAATGAAATTATAGTATTTATCCATTATGGAAACCATAATGGTTTTCTATAAATGAAAAATAATGAAGCATATCGACAATATAAAGATAATATATATCACATATAAAAATAGTTCCATCCTAATGGCCACCATGAGAGGTTGTAGGAAAAAAATCAAACAATCATCGTTTTGTGAGGTAGTAGTTCGTCCTACACAGAAATAATATGTTTGTAACCATTATATGGAGTTTTGTGTGAGTGTATGTTAAATAATTCGGAGAAAAAAATTATAGTATATTTAATATACTGGTGTTTTTATAAAATAATTTAATAAAGAGAGTTATGGGGTTAGAGGAGGGTAAATAAATGAAAGAAGCTTGAGAGAAGACATTACCTCAAATCAGGTAACTCCTTTTGATATATGCTAAAAGGAATTCTTGAATTGCCTTATTCTCATGGAATGGCTTGAAGGAGTAATTGAGTACTTTTGTTATATTATTTGGGCAGAGTTTGGATGTGTTAATGGGGCTTGACAGGTGTGAGTAAGGGTTTGAGGTGGTGGCCTTTTATAAGAGGCAGGTGGGGAACAAAAGGAATATATTGAATTATTATTTTATTATAAATTATATTTTGATTATAAATGATTCCAAATTCAGATATTTATAATATAAGAGTAATATAAGTCGAAATAAAATAATCTAATAAAAATTTTATAGGTTTTTGATATTTTTTTAATCCTTATATTTTTTATTAAACCCTTTTTTTACTCTTACCATTTTATCAAGATTTTAACACTTTGAGTATAAAAATAGTAACCAAAACATGAAAAATATCCAATTAAAGTTTCAATAATAAAATATTATATTTATGATAACTATTTGGATTAATATAATATTTTTTGGGATTTTGTATTATTTAATAAAATATTTTACATTTTCAAATATGAATTATGTCAATTTTGACACTATTCAAATCATGGCATTTTTTAAAAATTCATATCAACTTGATTAATTAAAAAAATTATTTAATATAAATATAACATGTTAATATCATCGAAAAAAATCATGGATGACATAAAAATATCAATATTACATTTATTGTATCATGTATAATATCTTTTGTTTGAATTCCTCATTAATGAAGCAATCACTACATCACCATTGTGTCATAATTAAATTTATTTATTTTGAGGCTAAGAATTATAAATATTATCTCATGATGTAGAAAATTGTTTTATATTTCTAATTAATATTTATAGTCGAAAATATCACCTAAATATCCTCATATAAAAATTGTTTTATAAAAATATAAATGTTTAGGTTATATTTTCCGTAACATTAAATTAAAAGTTATTGAAGGTCAATTTTCACACACAAGTGGCACTATGGAGTCCTATAATCTACCCAATGATAACCATGGTCTGAAATATCTCAAAAAAATATTGTTATGATATGTTTAATGGTAGTTTAATATTATTATAATATTATTTTATACCCTTATTTACCAGATTTACCCTTTAACAATGGTAAATAAAATATTTACTAAAGTTACTATTCATAATTTCTAAAAATAAAAGTTACCTATTTAAATAATTTGGACATCCTTATTTCAAATATGAAATCGATTTTTCCAAATTCAAAATATTGAATTGGAAAAAATTAATTTAAAATGATTTCGTGTTGTGAATATCAAAAAGCGTGTTTTTAAGAAGTAAAAAATATGAAATGATTGACTTGTGTTTATGTCCAGTTTAAGAGTGAAATTAATTACAATGTTAAAAATTGTATTAAATGGTAAAAATATAAGGCAATTACACTTTAAAACCAATTAAAATAGCAATCCAACTATTTAAATTAATTAGATGAAAAGACAATTTTAAATTAAAATATTGTATTATAACCATTCATTAAGAAATGAACTTTATCAGAAAAATACCAAAATTTAATCCAAAAGTTAATTTTAATGTTCCTATAATATAGAGGAATTTTATTTTGTCAAATAGAACATATAAGAGTGAAAAATTCTAGATTTAAAAATAGTTCGACCTCAAAAAAAGGTAAGTCGAAATTTTAAAGAATATTAAAATATTTCATGCTTAACATCAGATTCATTATTATTTAAAGCCTCTAGAATTTATTGGATAAATGTAAAAAATTAGAAAACAAATTTATTCATAATGTATTTATTTAGAATCATTCTTGGCAATACAATGACTATATGTTAACAACCATTCAAAATAATGTTATTATTATTTAATTTTTCGGTATAACTCAATGTTGCGTGCAATGTAAGATTTCCAGCAAAACCCATTTTTGAGTGTTGAATATGCTAAATGAATTAGTATCCTATTTAACATAAAAGTAATATCTTATTCATAAATATTAATAGAATAGAAAATGTATTATTATATAAATGCATGGGTCATTACAAATGCTCCATTCAATTTAAAAAAATACATAGTGCAAATGAAATTGAATGTAGGTAAAACATTAATCAATAATATTATATTTTTGAAAAAAAAACTAATTATAACTAATATATAAATGAATAAAATGAAAAAAATACACTAAATTTTAATAAAATAATTCATATTATTCCCACCTAATAAAACCTAGAATTAATCAAACAAGAATGAAAAATGATATATTATGTTGGACATAGGGTATTCGGGTAAGTTATACAATTCTAATATACATTATGGTTCACTCGGTTTTATTCTATTTAGTTATATTCATTTTTTTACTTTTTTAATAGTTCAACTAGGTTTGGCTGAGTTCTGTTTGAGTGATAATTTTAAGGTCAATTTTTTAATTTTAGGTCAAATATATATATTTTTGGTTTATTTATGAATAAAACGTATTATTTTAAATTACATTGGATCAATATGGTTTAGTTTATTTTTTCAGTTTAGTTATGTTCTGTTTTTATTAGCTTATTTTCATTTAGTTTAGAATATTATTTTTTTGTAATGTTTAATTCAAGCCATGTTTATAATGATAGATTAAATTCTATTGAGTCTAGTTCATTTCAATTATAATAATTTTAATTTAATTCAATTAAGTTCAATTTTGTATAGTTAAATCCAATAAAAAGTATGATTTATAATATTTTTCTACAATTTGTTATAATTTATTTTAGTTAATGTTTGATTTCATTTAATATAGTTCATTTTAATTTTATTCTAGTTAATTTGGATCACGCATGTTAGGGTAAGATTATTCCATTTTATTTTTTTATTATGTTTGATTTGGATTTAGTTTGGAATGAATAGATATTTACCTTTTTATATGATAATAATAATTAAAACAATGTATATTTTAATATAGTCTAGAGTTTAAATGTTTATACTTAAATACTCTATATGTTAAAAAAATAATTTGATTTACATTTATAATTTTTTATATGTTAATATTATGCAAAAACATTTTCTTGTTAATATGTTAATATAAATTATTACTTTTTATACTATATAAAGTGAAACATTTAACAGTTATTTAGAAATTTATATATTATTTAACTATTTATATTTAGATATGTTTTCCATATTAATATTAATATTTAATTATAATAATATTTAAACTGTTAGATCATTAATACAATTTAAAAGTTATAATTTTAATTTCCATTGGATTTCCAATACCAATAATAAATTAATTGATTCATGTATTTCTATAGGTTTTAATGATTTTTATATAATATTCCGCTTTTTTGAACTTAATCTTAAAAAATATCTTGAGACATGTTTTTAAAAAATTTAATCATTTAGAAAACTTATCATGAATACAAATTTTATCGTAATAACAGTTTGATCATGTTGTCTCTTCCCAATCTATCAATACACGTTATTATTAATTCATCACAACTCTTAATTAATGGCCTTGATTTTTTATTAACCTTATTTAAAATCATTAAATGTTATAATAAAAAATTTATATGACATAGTTTTTCTCATCAAATCCACAAACCCACACTCCTGGATTTTGTGCTAAAAAAATCATGGCATTTCAGGATTTGATATCGATAAATGTGACACTATTTATCTATCAAAAATATAAATAATGAAATATAAGTATTGAATCACTTACATACCAAAATATCTATTTTTATTTAGTGTTTTTGATATTTAGGAAAAAATATTACAAAACAATACTCCTGTCTATAAGTGATCATTTTTTATATTATACCCATCTTTTCTTATATAAAAATACTTATTAAACAACACCTATAAAATTATTTAACACTATAACCATTCTAGATATATCTTATTTTACATTTTTCATCAAAACATGGGGAAATTAAAAAATAAAATGGGTGATCTCAAACACTAATTAAGGTAAAACATCAGTATTAACAGTTGAATGTCATCAATGAGCATAAGATAATCACACTGTTTTGATTATATAATAAAATTTCATTTGAATAACATAAGATAATTCATAGCCATATATATTTCAATAATAAATATAGAGGTATATTGTAATGATTTAACATATGATATGATTCATGTAATTAAATAATTTTGTGCCATATGAAAACAATCCTTGAGAAAATGATCCATAAGGAATCTTATCAAGCAGTGAAACAATGTTTAGGTGTCTTGGAATATAAAATATCCATCATTTAATCACCTAAAAAGATAATTTATTTATCTATTAGTAGTGAAACCTTACTGGTAAAATATTTCATCTCTTATGACAATCTTGAAATTAGTTAACAACATCATCTCTTTGAAGTAACATAACTTTGACTTATCTTTGGAGTAACTATTTTCCAATTAACTATGTCTCAATACCCATACAATTATAGGTATATAATGGACCACCCATCAAATATCATCAACATTGCATTAAATATTTGGTTTTAATTTTTAATATCTCTTTTATCAATATTTTACAAGTAATATATAATTAAATAAAACACATGGATGCTTATATATCATCAAAACTATCTGAGCTTGATTTAACTCTGAAAGAGAAACTAGTTACATGATGATATCTTTATAAAATCACCATAAAACTTTCCAAGAATGGAATTTAATAGTATTCAAATATCATATAACTATTTAATAATATTATTGACTAAATTATTTTAACATTGATATATAATACCATTAAAATATAATTAAAGTATTTTATTTAAAATGTGGAAAATATCCTTTTCCATTGAAAAAACAATTTAATAAAAAATTCCCAAAATATTGAGAAAATATGTTTATAATAAAAATACTTAAGAAATATTGTAAATGAATCTTTAAATAAAATAACATTCTTGAAAATGAAAAAAAAAATGTTCATGAGGTATACATTAAATGAAAACATTCTTTTCCCACTTTTTGATAAAGGTAAAATATTACTTGTTTAGAAAACATTTAAAAATATTCATTTTTAAAATGTTTTAAATAAACTATAAGGTTGTGAAGATGATTTTTTTAAAACATTTCAAGGATAGGCAAAACCATTTATATAATAATTTCATGAATACATACATAGAATAATTTTTCGATGATTAAAGTGGATATAAGTTCGACTATTATTTATAAAAACTATCCATCATTTTATGTACTATAAAGGAAAAAATGGCATGAATACATGTTAATTATATAAAAAACTATATCATAATAAAATACATGGTGTGAAAGTGTTTATCTCTTTTAAATTTACCGTAGTAGAAATTTTGAACGTATAATCCTAAAAGGAAATTATATTATAACCCAAATCCTTACCCCTTGGATAACTTTTGAATCATAAACCCAATATAATATATTACTTCAACATAATCATTAAATTCATTAAAAATTAAAATATTAATGATAAAACATATTAAAGGGTATGTATATACACCTCATAAAATATGATAGGTGTATAACATAACATACATCCCAAAGAAGACAATTATGGACAATAAACCCATACTAATTAGTAAATTTCATGTCAAATACCCTCAAATGGAATAATTTTTATTATAACATTAAATACAATGATATAAGAATGATGTTTGATATTTCATGTCAATGGGTAATTATATACACCTAATAAAGATAAATTTTTTCATAACATCCAAAATATCTCAATGAAATAATATTGAGTTGAAGAATCCTTATAAATATTGTATCATTAATGTGAGAATTAATCATTGACTTTTTTTATAAAAACTCTAAAAAACATAAAATAAGTATAAATAATATATAATGTATTAATAGGTCATTTCACACATAATCATTTCACAATATATTCATTGAAGTAGATATATAACCCATTGATTGTAAAGTGATTTAAGAAACCTCTTACCTAGAGTATGGACTGGTGATGTATGCCCTTTAACTCATATATAATAAAATTATATTAATTATTAAATTTTTTAGGAATCTTTTCATGGTTTGTTAATTTATTTTAAAATCATTTATTTTATTTATTATAATGACATATTTAATTAAATAATCGATTAAATCTATATCAGGTGTTTGGAGATCATTTAGCTTGGCCAATGATGTTATTATTACATTATCATAAAAATAAAAATCATTACATATTTATCATTTTTATATATTAAATAAAATTTTATTTACATTCATGAATACATGTTAAAAAAATACACCAGCTGAAAATGTGGTAGTCTACATGGACACTTGAGCAGTATTTTTACATTTAGTTGGATAAATAATTTATAGACCCCAACCATAGTAACCCAAAATCAGTGTATTTGTTTATGAACTAGGAATAAGGTAAAATTAATTCAATCTAGAAAGACCAAATAGTTTATTAGTTTTGGTAAACAAGATATATACATGATTCCCAATTTCATCTGAAAACACAAATTACAACATAATTTTTTCAAGGATAATAATATTCACTTTAGTATATCTATTCATATGAACCATAGAAAACCTAATGGATTATTATGAAATGAAACATAATAAGGGTGAACCCGAATTCTCGGTAAGTGTTAATTACAATAGAATATATGATGAATCAATAAACCTTTTCAGAAAATTAAAAAAAATTACTAAAAAAAATTTCCATTTAAATAACTTGACGATCGTAATCAATATGGAAGTGAAAATAATTAAAAAAAATTACTTTAGTAAATATCAGGACTATAATAAATGAATAAGGAATAATCAACTGGAATGAAAAATAATCAAAAACTCATATAATTTAATCAATAAACATAAAATGAAATGCATCTTCAAATAATATCATTAAAAAGACTCATGGATAATAATAACTAAAAAAATAATATATGAATTTTTTAATCATTGGAATTCATGTACTCAAGGACATGATACCTCTACCATCACCACCTATAAAAATACTATTTAAAACTATAGGTAAAAACATTTTAAATTATAGATTATTGATTCACCTGATGAGATTTCCAATGCATTGAGTGACTATATATTTATGGGCCTCAAATCTCAATCCACATCCATCTAACTCCTCATAAATTGAATAGTCAATTGATTTCATTAACAATAATCATTTTCAACATATATCTGAATTGAGTAAAGAATACAGATTTATCAATATTACACCAATAAATCAAATAAATTTAAATTTCAAACACCATATGCAGAAATGATATATGGTTAATGTAATAAGTATATACATGATAAATAATATGGATATTTAGAGGAAATTTTCAATTCAATGATCAGAGGAAATTGAATATTTTAATAAAAACATAATGACTATAAAAATGATTCAAGAAATTTATTGTCACTAATTTTCACGGTCAAAATTATCAAAAACATCCATAGAAAAAAAACGTAATGGTATCAATATAGTATATCCTTAGTATAGTACAAGTAAAATAAATGGTTCTTTCATAGATTAATAGAAATAACATAAAAATATATTTATTAAAATTATTTTTTTAAATATCTTCTTCATTTTGAAAATCACCTTTTAAAAATAAAAGTTCACCAAAAATTTTAAAGATACCTATATTTGAAAATAACCTTTTAAAAATATAAATTCATACTTAGAACACTGATTGGTCATTATGGTAGTAAATTCTGTAATTGTATTACATGTAAAAACAAATATTCCTTTATCTTTATTTAGTAAAGTCCAAAGAGGAAATGTTTTGAAAACAACATGAAATTTAATCTTAATTTTTTTATATAATTAAAATGTGGGTAAAAATACATTTAATAAATCATTATGATTAATGTAGAAATTTTTTTATATAACATGGGTTTGGAAAAATAATATTTCTTACTAGTGATGAAAATGATGTCATATTTTATTAAAAAACATTCTTAATCATTTCATTTACCAAAGTTTAGAATTTTATTAATATTACATAAAATAGTCATGAATAAATAGAGGATAAAAAAATGAAATTGGATATTTAAAAAATTATAAAATAATTGTATTCATTGAAAACTCAAGTATAGAAAATCATGATAAGTTGATATTGTGAAATAAACTCTTACAAAGATCATAATGTTGTAGGGATAATTAATCAATGAATAAATTATGTATGTAAAATTTAAATACACATAAAGTGAAAGTAAATATATCATAAGATAATATAAATTAATTACACACATAATCCAATAATATCAAAGACAATAAATAACTAATATAATTATATGAATAAAAACTGAGTTATGAAATTCATTACAACTTAGTAATATTCAAGTGAAATCCCCTTCGATGAAATAATTAATATTGAAACATAAAATAACACGATGAATTATGGGTTCATGAAATTACATATAAAATGGTTGGTATTTATACCTTATAAATTAAATTAGGTATACAATAATACAATATTACTCAATGAAAAGAAATCAAGACAAAGTCCCGTACCTCATGCTTCATTTTGGTTGAACAAGATTTAAAATAATATATCGAGGTTTTACACATTTTATTAACTTGTTATAGGAACATATTAATATTAATATTATTTTATATGATCCTTTTTTTAATATCATATCTCTCATTCATTAATAATCTTTTGTTATCTTGATTGTTTCTGGTGTAAATTTCATTATTTTATCATTTGTTCTTTAACATGAAATTTTCAGTTCTTGTGAATATTATACTATTCCATAAGCCTAATAATAATAATAATTTCATGAATATAATATTTATACATCAATAATAATTTTAATACCAATAATTAAAATTATTTTGAGAAATGATGTATGTTACGATGGAGTCAGTAGGTCATAGGTACACATGAGTAACATTTCCAATTTTCAACAATTATTATTGAAAGGTGGTAAGTAATATTTTATATTTAAAAAATTATCATAAAATAATAAATAAATTATTTTTTATTTTAATATACTAATATATAAAATCCTTATGTTGTGGTGATTAAAATAGAGTCACATTGCTTTATGAAATGCAGTAGTCCCCATATAGACAAACAACATTATAATATTTCAGTGAGTGAAAATGTAATAAATAAATATAATATATTTTCTTTTAATAAAGATAATTATATAATTAAAATAATAATTAATTCACTTATATCAAATTTATTTATTAAATTTATCCTTATTACCTTTCATGTAAATAGTTAGTGAAAAATGAATCACATTGCTTCTCGAGGCAGCCGTCCACCGTACACAAGAGCGAAATTTTTGTATCACTTTTGGAATGAAAATTATAAAGGTATATTTGATATAATAAATAAAAATTTATAATTATTCTATAAATATTATATATATATATACTATATATTCATAATTATAGAAAAACATTAGTGGTGTTGATGGAAAAACTGTTACATCAGTTCGTGAGGTGGTAGTCTTCCAAATACACGTGCGACGTTATAATTTCATATTTGATAGAAGAGGAGACGTATATATTAAATTACCTTAAAATAAAAACATACAATTATATGGGATATTATTGTTTACAATATCAGTATAAATTAATAATATTTTAATGATGGAGAAGAATAAATAAAATAATCCGGCATATTTATGAATTTTATCACTTCTCGGACCACCTCTATAAGATTATACCAAACTTATTCCAACAATTATTTTATGAACAAAAAAATACATATATGATTAGGGTATTTAATTTGAAATTTTTTTGTAATGTCTTTTCTATAATAAAGTGATTTATGGTGTGATTAATAGAGAAGAGGGGGTAACCTTTTATAAGTGAGGTGAGTGGCACACTTGTAATATTTGAAAATAAAAAGTCGAACACATATTTTTTCCAGGGAAAAAGGTTAAAATGATTTATTATAGAGAAATATACATAATAAGGTCTAAATATAGCCAAAAAATGATTGTATTTAGGTTATTATTTCATTTTAACCATTGATGTTTTAGTTTGACCCCTCGATAAATACATTTTTACCACAACCATGATAATTAATTTTTAAAATTTTTTCTATTACTTATGGTCAAAAATTTAATTAATCTTATTTGATAATATAAATTATTCATATTATAATATGAAAACTATTTTTATAAATTTAATTAATTAAATTGGTAAGATTGAATTTGAAATTACACAGACCATTGTGAAGAAAATGCTAGTTTCCAATGAGAAACTTTTTATAAGTATAAAAGGATTTAATATTAAAATTCAATATGAAATTTATTACGATCACTTAAATTATTTAAATTTTAATATATTTGAAAAAAAAATTAATTAAAACCAGTATAAATATAATTTATCCTTATAAATTATTATTTATTAGAAACAGTTTTTAATAAAAATAATTATTTTTCAGTATTCATCAAAGAATTTAACATTTCCGAAAAATCCAAAAAATGTAACAATATATAATTATGATTTTATTATTAAAAAAATTCAGATAATTTTAAAAAGTTCATTTTATAAATGTGGTAAAAATAAATTTTATATTTTGTTTGTAGAGCCGAACTAAACCATCTTTAAGAAAAAATACAATTTTTTCATATTCTTTTAAATGATGATTATTTTATTTACAATAAATAGATACCCAATGATTTTTTTTCATTTTTAAATAACATAATTTTAATAATTCAGTTTTTATTATTCATACCCACTAATTTAGTGTCTATGATCTAATTGTGTACCATATTACTATTCATTTAGACTCGGGGTTGTGTGTTCTACAATAAATCAAAGACATAAAGTTTAATGAAACATATTTTTGTGTTTTGTAATATTTATGTTTTTTGTAACAAAATATATCAAAAAAATCCTATTATTTTATAATTTAGAGGTGTTACACTTTCATTATCTTAAATAAATATCATCCTCATAATTTGATCTTTTTATTAGAAATTTAGGGTTTGATATTTGAATACTCTTTTGTTGAAAACCCACATCATAAAAAGTTTTAATAAAATATAATCTTAATAAGTCGCAATGTGAAGAACAAAGGTAATATATAATAACTCATGACTAGGTTTATAAGTTGGAGAACATTGGTGGAATGTGAGTATATGTATATGAAAAAAATTATAAAAATTACAAAGTGGGACAGAGGACATTGATCATAAGAAAGTGAATAATCAATAAAAAGATAATGACCTAAAAACTATAGATCTGTGATAATTTAAAATTCAATTTGATTAATTAGATATGAATTAAATATGTTGACATTTTTTTCAATATTATTTTCCTAAAGCTGATGAAATATTTTAGAGTCTAAGAATATAATGAAATATAATTAGTTTATATGCTTCTATTTATTAATAAAAATTTAATCCTTTGGTTATTCTTTGATAAATTTCCAATTCATCTGTTACTCAATGAAATGAATATCGAAAAATTATTTTTATGCTCTAATCACTAAAATCTATTTAAACGACCGATAGGATCCGTAAAAGAGTGATAATTATTTCTGTATGTCTCTAATTATTTTACCAATACAATATGGTTATCACATGTTATCCTATATAATAAATTAGTCTCTAAACCTCAACAATAACAACACTAGATTATCATTAAAATTCGTTCATCAAATAATTTATATGGAAACAATTATATGTTAACTTAAAAATTACGTAGGCCAGTGGTAGTAGTTATATGTTTACTCCGATTTATTTATGGGATCAAGCCCTATGAACTTATTAGAAGAAACAAGTTATCCTTTTTCATATACTATATTGATATAATTATTATAACATTCTCAAAGTAAAATAACCCTATTATTACATCATCCTCAATGATAAGATAAACCATAACGATTACAAATAAATTTAAACTCTTCCCTATAAAATTTATGGGTATTCATCCTTAAATAAATTCTTCACTAAATCATATAATATTAAAATGGGTTGTATTGTCAAAAATGTTTTCCATTAATATCCTTAGTCTTGTTATATTCCTCCCATTAGAATTTTCAAAAGTGGTGTTTATGAAATTGAACTATGATCAACCTTAAACTCGTAAACCAATTATGGTATCCATAACTCATACGTTACTGAACACACATATGCTTATAAAATTTAACAAAATCCTTAAATGTTTTATGATTTTTTATTATTGAAATACCAAAAATAAAAATACATCTACAATATAATTTTGGAATCCTAGTAATAAAATACTTAATCATTTTTATTTTAACATAATTCCAACCTCGGTCTTGTATTGAAATTTTATAAGATTCATTTGACTTGGATAAATAATTGATTCCCCACATATAAGACAATGATCTATAAATAGATCCCTATGATGGGATTTGTTTCCTTATATCATACTCTTAATTTTTTGATGAAATTTATGTTATTTATGCCATTTTTTCCACACATATAGAATTTTCACATTCATTTGATACACATTCTTATCTGTCTCTTTCTACATTTATTACATGATGGATATCAAGAATTATTTCTTATATGGTATCCACTATATTATATCATAGAAAACTCTATCCTCCTCTATTTAGGTGTGACTAATAGTTGATTATCCTTTAGGTTGTTAATAATATTTTGAGATAACTGTTTAGCCATAATAATTATATCATTCCATCCTCCCATCATCCCATTTGGTTTCTCATAGTTTCCATATTTCACTTCATATTCAATGCTAAAAATATTTTTTTGGGTTAGTACCATTGAATAAAACAAAAAAACATAGTGTGAGAAATAATAATCCTTTTCGGAAACCCATATAATTATTTACAGGAATTTTAAATAATGAAACCTTTTTAAAAAATAATACACCATAGGTTTAACCAATATCATTCATTTTCATAACATATTCAAATATTTCACAATGGTTTGTCCATAAAATTTTAATTATCCAAAGAATATCCACTAGGAGTGTCAAACCAGGTACATAGTAAGGCCCATTTTTATACACTAGTTGAAGATCAGGTCAAGCCCAATAAATTGTTTTCAGAGTTATTACCAATTGATAAAATTGTTACAGAACCATGTCTACATTTAGTATCTTGATATAGATTTATTCTAATTAAATAACACATAAAAGCTTCCTTACCAGAACATTAGGATGTTCTTATATACGTATCCTAAAAGTCTATCATAGTGTTATCTTCACTAATATTTGTTTTAAAAATTTAGATTCAAAGGATTCTACTAAAATTACTCTGATACCAATTATTATGACCCCAACCGTAGAAACCCATTCTTGTTTTTTATATTATTACATTATTATGATATAGAAATAATAAAATCCTAAATTACCAAATGAATTATTGATCATGGTGAACAAGATACACACATGATTCAAATATTACATTTGAATAACAAATTCTATTTTTTAATAGAATAAAATTATTCCCTCTAGCATATCTTTTCATATCAATCATAGAACAATTCATGTATTCCTAGAAATTGAAATAAAATAAGGGTGATCTCAAATTCTTAGTAATCGATAAGTACAAAATAAGCTATCAGAAATAAATAAGAATAATCAACATGTAATAGTAATTAACTAAATAAACATACAATTTAAATATCAGGACTATAATAATAAATATATAAATTTAAATAACTGAAAACACATTTCATTTAATCAATATGGTGAATATCATAATTGGATAAGTAATGATCAATATGCTAAGATAAATAACTAAAAACACCAAAAATATAACAAATAAACTGAGAATGAAATGAATCTACATAAATATCATTGTGAAAATATCATGGAAAATAAAAACTAAATTAATAATGATGAATCATTATAGTCCATGTTCTCATACACATTACACATCTTCCATCAAGTCCTTTCACAAGTTGGTTTTAGACCTTAGGTAAAAACCCATTTAATTATAGATTATTGATTCATCTCATGAGACTATAGAAGAATTGAAGGGATATATAATTTTGGTCCCCACCCATAATTACATTCCCAAGGAACCCATCACATATCAAATAATTGTTTTAATTCATGAACTATATGCTATATCAACAAATATCTATTTTAGTAAAGAATATTAAATTACTTATTTTTAACTAGTCATTCAATTAACATAAATTTAAAACATTATATGTAAAAATTAATCGTGGTTTAATTAATAATAATATAAAAGAGAAATAATGTGGATATTTTATGGAAATGTAATGATCACCTGAAAGTGAATATTTTAAGTGAAAGTTAATACCTAAAATAATGATTCATGAAAGTGAATATAAATAATTTCCACGGAAAAAATTATCAAAAACCATCCATGGATAGAATAAATATGTTAAGAATAAATATATGCATAGTTAATTATAAGTAAAATAATGGAATATTGTCATTGATGAAAATAAATACCTTAAATATATCTTGAAGAAATTCTAAAGAAAAATACCCTATTAATTTTGAAAATTAAATTTTAAAACTAAAAGTTATTGAATCATTTTTAAAATAAATATATCTAAAAATAAAATTTTAAACTTATAAATAAATCTATAAAACATTGACTGTTCATGAAGTTATTAAATTTGATACATTCCATACACATTAAAATAAATATTTCATTCACTTTTCAGAAAAATAAAAACCAATATAATTTAGAAAATTACACGAATATTTTATAAAAAGCATTTTGAAAAAAAATTAAACATGGGTAAATTTTTTTAATATATAATTTTTAATAATTAAAAAAAATTGAAAATATTTTTAGAAAACATGGTTTTAAAGGAAAATATATTTTCTACCAGAGAGAGAAATGATGTTAGAATTTACTATAAACATTTTCTCAATCATATAGAGTAATAAAGAGTGGAAACATTATTCTATTACCTAAAAAC
This sequence comes from Viscum album, assembly GCA_963277665.1. Taxonomy (NCBI): domain Eukaryota; kingdom Viridiplantae; phylum Streptophyta; class Magnoliopsida; order Santalales; family Viscaceae; genus Viscum; species Viscum album. Next base: position 1,683,089,195 of record OY728135.1, read on the forward strand.
ATCATGAATATATAAAATAGAAGAAAATTAAATGGGTTAATTATAAAATTTTCAAATAAATTCCTTCAATGGAAACCCAAGTATTAATATTTCATGTTATAATGAAATTATGGAATGAACCATTATAACAATTATAATGTTCAAGTAAGAATTAATCAATGAATCAATTATGTGTGAAAAAATTTAATATGACTAAAATATTTGAAATAAAAAATTATATAAATATACATAATTATTCACATTATCTACTAATATAAGTGATAATGACTAAATAATATAACCCAACGAAAGGAAATTAATTTATGAAATTTCTTACCTCTTGTATATTTTTTTGTCAAATGCACTTCAATGAAATAATTAAATTTGAAATGTAAAAACCCATGAATTATGAATGTTGGAGTATATTTTATGTACAATAGGAATTATGTACACCATATAAAATAAATTAGTTGCAAAACAATAAAATATTCCCCAAAGAAGATAAATTGAGACTAAGTCCATTACCTCACACATCATTTTGGTTGAATGTAATTTAGACTTCTATTTAGTGAGTTTAAACATTCTATTAACATATAAAAAGACTATATTAATATTATTAATATCATATATGATCATTTTATAACATATTATCACCCTTTCATTAATAATATTTCACTATTTTTATTATTTTGAGTGTTAATTGCCTTGTTTTATCTTTCGTGCTTTTTCATTAATGTTTCGGTTCTTATGTATATTATACAGTTACATCATCCAATGAATAATAGTCATGACACAGTTATAATGATTATTCATCAATTTTATAATTAAAACCAATCATTAAATATGGTTTTCAGAATTGAATTATGTTACAATCATAGAGACATTGGGTCGTACAGACGCATGGGTAACATCTCTATTTTTTAACATCCATTATTGAAAAATGGGAGGTAATATTTTATCATAATAAAATGATCATAATATCATAAATAAAATATTATTTATATAAATATACTAATATAAATCATCCATGTGGTGTGGTGATGAAATGAGAGTCACATATCCTTATGAAGGTGGTAGTCCAAATTTACATGAAAGGGGTTATCATCCTTTAGTGAGTGAAAAGAAAAGAAAAGAAATAATATTTTATCCTTTTATAATGATAAATATGTCATTAATATTTTTATTATTTAATTTATACACATATATTAATTTAATTTTTAATTAATACCTACCATGTAAAGTGTTAGTGAAAAACAAATCACATCACTTAGTGAGGCGGTAGTCCACCGTACACACAAGAGACATTATTGTGTACCATATGGAATTGATAGTATAATGTTATATATGATATAATTACTCTATAGGTATAATTATTTTATAAATATAATTTATATATATATATATATACATTGCACCAATAATTATACCCATCCGTTATAGTTTTTGATAGAAAATGTGTCACATCGGTTCGCGATGTGGTAGTACGCAAAACACACGAGCAACGTTTTCATTTCCCATTTGAGGGAAGAGGTGATGGATATAGGTAATAAACATAAATTAATAACATCTATGTTTATGTTAGATACTATTTATATTATATAATCATATATTAATAATATTTAAAGGATGTGGAAGAAGAAATAGAATAGACAAACACAGTTATGAATTTTAACTCTTCTTGAACTACCTATTTAGGATTATACCTAATGTATTCCTTGAATGCGTTTCTCACTAAATCAAGGATTCTAGGTTGAGTGTATGAAATTTTAGAGGTGATTTTGTAAGGTCTTGTATGAAACAAAAATGTTTGTGGCGTAAGAAGAGAGGATAGCGGGATACATTTTTTAAGTGAGGTGTGTGGAACACATGTAATTTATGAAAAGAAACCATTTATCTTCATTTTTCACATTCCAAAAGGCTTAAAATTGGTTATTATAGAGCCCTAGAAATTATAAGGTAAAACTAGGGCCATAAAAATGACTTTAGAGACGTTTTTTGGTCATTTTAACCCCTATGTTTCTAGTTTAACCCCAGATAAACCCATTTCATCCTTAACCCTGGCAATTTACTTTTACTATTTTCACTATTCATTTTGATCAAAAATCATGATGACATAATTATTTAATATATCTTATGATGATTCAAAATATAGAATCCATTTTTAATGGTATTATTTGATTTAAAATTTTACCCTCTAATGTGATGAAAAAGTAGCTTTCTAAAGGAACAAATATCATAGATTTCAATCTTTTTAATATAAAAATTAAATATAAAATTTATTTAAATTATTTTAATTATAAAAATTCTAATATAATTTAAAAAATATTACTTTTAAAACAATTTAAAATTAAATTTATCCATGTAAATTAAATAAACTGAAAAGTAGTTTTCAATAAAAATATGTAATTTTCATTATTCATCGAAAAATGATGCATTTTAGAAAAAACCAAAATAGATACCATAAGAAAATTTTGGTTTGAAAAATTAAATAATTAATTTAATTATATAAAATATATTTTCTAAAAGTATTAAAAAGTTGAATTTTTTAGTGAAAAGCATGACGAAAACTTCTTTAAAAAAATACAATTTATCATAAAACATGTCTTTTTCATTTAAATGGTCATTTTTTTAATAAATAAATAAGAAATTAAATTTTTACACATATAATCCATATTAATTTTATAATTTAGTTAATTATATTCATAATAATGAATTTAATGTCTAGGATTTAATGGTATACCATATTAAGGTTCTTTTAGACTCGGGGTTGTGTGTTCTACAAGTTATCGAAGAGATTAAATTTGAAGATATATATTTTTTCAGGGTTTTAAGGCCGGTGTTGTGTGTCGCATAAGCCATATAATATTTTTTTATTTTAAAATTTTAGGGTGATAAATTCTAACCATATTAAATAAATTTAATTCTCATAAATATTTCTTGTTCTGGAAAATTAATGGTTTTATATTTGAAAAATCCATTATTAAAAACTAAATACATAAAATGGTTACAAAAATATAATATTAATAAGAGATAAAGTGAAGAATAAATGTCATATATAATAAAACAATAACTAGGTTTCTAAGTAGGATAGTATTTTTGTAAGGTCAATATATCGAAATTGAATAAAAGAGAAAATAATTATAGGGAGTGATCGAGGTCATTGATCTTAAGAAAGTAAATGTTAAATTGGAAGTTAATGATTTCAAAACCCTAATTTTCTATTGATTTAAAAGTTTATTTAAGTTTTAAAATATAAATTTAATAAGATATCATTTTTTTTTCAGATTTAATTCCAAAATTTGAGGAATTATTATACACTCTATGAATATAATGAATAAAACATACTTGATAAATTTTTATTTCATAAGTTGGATTTCATTATTTGGTTATTTTTTGATCAATTAGCAATTCATCTCATACTCTAAAAAATGAATATGCAAGAATTTATTTTTTATTATTAAAGCACTAAAATTAAATATAAATTGTTTTTATAATCTATAAATGAGTGAAAATTATTTCCTCTAATCTATAACTATTTCTCAAATCCAATATAGCTAGTGCATGTTATCCATTTTAGTAAATTTTTCATCAAACCTCTATAGTAACAATATAGTTTTATCATTATTATTTATTCATAAAATAAATTATGTAAAAACAATGAAATGTTAACTAGAACATCACGTAGGCAAGTGGCAGGCATTGAACCCTTGTTTTCCATCAGTTATGGATTCAAGCCTCATGGCCTTATTGAATGTAATTGGTTATCCTTTTTCCAAAACTATATTAATATATGTACTATAACATTCCTAAAGTTAAATAACCCATAATTATCTTAATGTCAATGATAATATAAAAACAAAAGTTTACCAATGTTATTAAACTTATTCCAACAAAATGAAATAATATTCTCCATTAAATAACTTTTTCACTATAACATATAATAGACCAATGGGTTATAAAGTTGTAATTTACTTCCAATAATATATTTAATCATATTTTATTCCTACCACATAAATTTTAAAAAGTGGTGTATAAGATTTGGAACCTATTATTATCTTGAAACTTATAAACCCATGATGTTATATATAACTCTTAAGTTAATAAAGACACACATGATTTTAAAATTTTACAGAATCCTTCCATGCTTCATTATTCTTGTATCCAAATTAACATTGGTAAAAATAATTATATTATTTAATTCTATAACACCTATACATAAATACATAATCCATTTTATTTCAACATAAGTTTACCCCAGATTAGTGGATAACCTTTAAAAGAGTGAATTTACTGGGATAATTAATTTTTTCCCCAAATTTTAGACAACAAATGGTATATGGACCCTAGGAAGAGATTTGTTTTCTTCAATCATAATCTAAAATTTTTCTCCTCAATTATTTTCTATATAACCTTATTTTACACACATAATTAATTTTCCCATTAATTTTAGACACATTATTTGGTTTTTATTTATCATTTCCAATAAAATGGAAATCTAGTCATTATTCCTATATTATCTCCACCACACGATCTCTTAGAAAAATCAATCCCTCTATTTATTGGCGACTAAGATAGTTTGTTAAGGTATAGGTTGTTAATCGTATTTCAGGATAAATTATTATGAATAATCATTATTACTTTCAATCCATTCATCACCCAATTTTTATTCTCATTGTCACCACATTTTCCTCCATATTCAGTGATAACCAGATTTATTGAGGTTCCATGCATTGAATAAAACAAAAAAGCATTGTGTAAGCAACAAAAACCATTTTGGGAAAACTATATAATCATTTATAGGATACTTAATTCATGAAACCTTTTGTTAATCCTTTAGACCTTAGGTTTGATCTAGGCCATTCGTTGTCATCATCTATTCAAATAATTTATAATAGTATGTGAATAAAATGAAAATTATTGAAATAATATCCCCTAGGATTATCAATCAAGATATATGGTAAGCCTTTTTTTATGCACTAGGTGATGATCGGGTAAATCCTAATGTTCCCTTTTTTTAGTTACTACCAATAAGTAAAACTATTCCACAACCACATTATTTTTTAGTAAGAAAATATTGATGTATTATAAGGATAATGAATATAATATCTTATTTACTAAAACATTAGGATGTTATTCTATATATTACATCAAATTCTATCATAGGTTTATATTCCAAAATCTATATTTTTATAAATAAATTACCCAAGTTTTCTACTAATATTCATATGTTTAGAACAATTCCAAACCCAACACCAGTAACCGAGAGATTGTTTCTTATAGTATTACATTGGAATTAGATATAGGGAATAACATTATGAAGCATTGAGTAGTTTAGTTGTATTATTAAACAAGATATAAACTTGATTCCAATATTACATTTTAATAAAAATACAAAAAAATTATATAACAACCTTATTCCCTCTAACATATCATTGAATATCATTATAGAACACGCCATGGATTCTAGTGAAAGGAATCAAAATAAGGGCGATCTAAAATGATCATTATGGGTTATTTATAGTGGCACCTATCATGAATCAACCAAAATAATCAAAATGAAATGGTAAATAAAATAATAAAAATTAAATTTTGATAACGTGACTATAATAATAAATATGGAAAGGTATATAATTAAAAAAATCCATTAAATCAATATCATGACTATTATAACTATATAACGAATAATAAATATGGTAGGCTAAATAACTGAAAATACCTGTCATTTAATCAGTAAAATGATAATTAAATGAATCCATCGACAATATCATTTCAAAGATATCATGAATAATAATAATTGAATTCTTAATTATGAGATTTCTTAATCATGGGATGTCATGTTCATAGGTACATGGTACCTCTAACATTAAGAAATTTCACAATACTATCTAAAACTGTTATAGAAACACATTAAATTCATGCTAACTAATTATACTCCGGATATTAGTGTTTCGTTAGGGTCTATATAATTTTAGGCCCCACCCATCACCGCATTTTTAAATCACTCTATATATTGAATAATTAATTTAAATCATAAATGATAGGCCTTATCCAAAAATATCTGTATGGAGTAAATAATAAATATGTATAAATACTTCCCCATTAAATCAGATAAATTTCAATGTAAAAAACATATGTATAAATGATATATTTTTTTATTATTAAGAATATACAAGATAAATAATATGGAAATTTAGGGAAAATTTAATGTCCAGTGATCACAAGAATGTGAATATTTTATGGGAAAGATACTGACTAAAAAATGATTCAAGAAAGTAAATTTCAATATATTCATTGGTTAAAATGATCATAAACCATCATTATAATTAATAAGTATGTTATCAATACAACATATTCCAAGAAAAGTATATGTAAAATAAATGGTTGTTTTCATTAATGAATATGAATACAATAAAAATAACCATAAAACATTCTTGGGGAAAATATCATTTTCATTTGGAAAATCACCTTTTCAAATTAAAAGATATAAAAAATTAATATATTTTTTTGAATTTAAACTTTTAAGCTTTAAAGTAAGGATTAAAACATTTATTGTTCATGAAAACAAGAAATTCTATATTTGTAGTGCATGCAAAAAAAATATTCCATTCACTTTTTTAGTCAAATAGAAACAAACATTGTTAGGAATATTGCAAGATGATTAATTTAATTTTTTTCAAATAAAACATGCTTAAAAATTTGTTTAAATGTTTTTTAGGAATTTGAAAAACATTTTTAGAAATAATTATTTTGAATGAAAAATGTGTTTCGACCAGTGAGAGAAATGATTTTATATTCTACGAATAATATGTTCTCAGTCATTTTAAGAAAAAAGAGTAGAAAATATTAATATTACATTATAAAATTATGAATAAATTTATGAGAGAAAAATGAAATGGTTTAGTTATACATTGATCAAATAATTTTCTTCAATGGAAACTCGTATATAAACAATCTTTATTAAAATGAGAGTGTGAAATGAACCCTTACAAAGATCATAATGTTGATGTGAGAATTAATAAATGATTATATTATGTGTGTGAAATATAAATCCTCATAAAATAAGTTGAAATAAAACATAAGGAAAATAAATTTAATTAATAATATAATCATAGAATATCAAACACAATATATAATTAATATACCCTAATGAAAATAATTTGAGTTATGAAATTCATTAAAACTTGGTAAATTTTAATTTAAATCCCCTGGATGAAATAATTCAAATTAAAACATAAAATATAAGGATTTATTATGGTTTCATGATATTTGATGAAAAAGGGGCATTATGTACACCATATATAATAAATTAGGTGAAAACAATATAATATGCGTTAATATAGGGAAATTGAGATGAAGTCACCTTACCCCACGCTTCCTTTTTTTGACGGTGATTTAACCTTATATATAGTGGTTTTAAATATATTATTAACTTATAAAATATCCAAATTAATATTTATATTATGTTATATAATTTTTTTATGAAATAATATCACCCATATATTAATAATAAATATTTTATTTTTATTATTTTGGGAGTTAATTGCATATTTTTCTCATTCGTGATTTTTCATTAAAGTTTTGGTTATTATAAATAATATATGGTTTCATCATTGATATAATTAAAATAATGAAATAATTATATTATTTATACATCAATTATACTTTCAATTCCAATATAGAAAGATGATTTTCATAAATGAAGTATGTTATGATCATGGAGACTATATGTTGTATGTATGCATGAATAAAATTTCCATCGTAAAACGTTCATTATGAAAAGGTGGAAAGTAATAATTCATTTTTATGAATTATCATTACATAATAAATACCATATTAATCCTTTAAATATACTTATATATACATCCATGTTATGTGGTGTTGAAACTAATTTCACATCACTTTGTGATGGTAGAAGTCCACACGTATATGAATAATGTTATCATCATTTAGTGAGTGGAATGGTAAGAAATAAAATGATACATTCTCTTTTCAAAATGATAGATATTTCATTAATTTGATAATTATTTTATTTATATAAAATATATTCACTAACATACTCATTATTACCTTCTATGTAAAGTGTTATTGAAAAAAATCACATTGCATCACGAGGCGGTAGTCTGTCATACACACTGGAGACGTTATCAGATCCCTTATCAAAATGAAAATAAAAAGTAATATATTATATAATTAATAAAGAGGTATATTAATGCTATAAATATTATATATAAATATAATTTAGATCCATCATCATACACAACCATGAGAGGGTTGTATAGAATACATGTCACATCAGTTTGTAAGGCGGTAGTACGCCGCACATACGAGAAAAGTTATCATTTCCCATTTAAGTGAATAGTATATTTATATAGGTCCTCGTATAAACATGATGAAATATTTGTATATGGTATATATTTTTTTGTTATATAATAATAAATAAATTATATTTAATGGAGGTGGAAGAAAAAATAAAACAGAAAATATTTGTTTTTGATTTAACCACTTCTCAGACAACCTCTTTAGGATTATGTATAAAGTACTCCTAGAATGGATTTATAACAAAAAAATGATTCAAGGATTATGTTATATTATAAGTGATCTATGCATATATTTTATAAACTAAAATTGTTTTAAGGTCTAATAAAGTGAAGAGTGCAAGACCCATATATTTGTATAATTTTATTGATTTAAATTAACTTTTCAATATTTTTCATTAAACATGACACTGGAAATAGTTATATGTATATATATTATGACACTATGTAAAATATTACATTCACATTCAATACCAACTTGGATTGTGCTACACACAATACCAACTTGGCTTGCTCTACAAGCAACACTAACTTAGCGTATGATGCTTGCAACACTGAGTTTCTACGAAACGTACATTTATATTATTTTAATTATATAAATAAAATAATTATAACCTAGACCATAAAATTATTAATATATAATTTTAAATTTTTTTATAAATAAAAACATATTCACAATGAAAAATTATATTTTTGGTAAAATCATTTTATGTTTAAAATATTATTTTCTTGAATGAAACTATTTTAATAATAATATTAATGTTAGAAACATTTAGTAATAAAATTGGATAAAATAAACATAATATTTATATTTCTAACTTCAAAATTAGTCTAGTTTGATTTTTTTTTTATTTTTCGGAGAAACATTACTTTTTGATGAATAATGGAAAATATTGTTTTTTAGTTAAAAACTGCCTTTCTATCAAATAAATTATTAATGATAAATGATATTATAAATATGTTTTATGGTCACAATATATTAATATTACATATATTAATTCAATTTAATTAATTATAATAATATTTACTTTGAAACAGAATATAAAATCATAACAAACTGTTGAACTTTTTCCTAAATTAAACCCCCATTTTTTCGTCCCGTCTGCAGGATTCGCACTAATCATAATTTTGTCACTTCTATGTTTATAATTTCAAAAATCTAACAAAAACCATTTTATTCTTTATAATTCTTATAATATAATAATACCATGTAAATATATTTCCCAAAATTATTAGTAAAAGAGATTAAAAGTAATCATAACGGTTAAGGCCAAATTAAGATTAATTAGGCACTAAACTATAAAATTAAGGGCAAAAATGACTTAGAATCTTCTCCAAAAACTATTTTATGTCCTTATTTTGGCCATTAACCATACATTATTGCATTTGGTTGGTTTTTAAGACTTATTTAGATTAGATCATGTGAAAACCAAATTTGGTTCTAAAAATTCCATGTGAGTCATTTTCCCTCTATATAAAAGGCTACCACCTCGACCCATTCCTCACACCTGTCAAACCTTTTAAGTTTGTTCAAGATATTCATAATAAGACTCCCAAAAATAATAACTTATACTTTGAATCCTACCTTTTGGTATAAATCCTGTTAATAAATCCTTTTGGAACAAACCAAAAGGAGTTACCCGATTAAGAGGTAACGTCTTCTCACAAGCTCCATTACATTATTTTTCGTTTCCACCCCCTCCACTCTATTTATTACTTTATTGTGTGAAAAAATAAGTATTATACATATAATAAGAATTTTTAATTCAATTTTTCTATCCTAAACTTACTCACCCCTCCATTTAATGGATGTTGAACATATTTTTTACGTGTACGACGAACTACTGCCTCATGAAACATTGATTGTTCATTTCTTCATTACCACAAATCATGGTGGCCATTATGATGAAAACTATATTTTATATGTAATATATTATGTTTATTATATTTTTAATCTTATATATTCATTTAAAAACACACATATTTTTACCTTCCATTGGGTATTAATATGATAATCTCGTTTGAGGAAGTGTGGACCACCGCCCCCTCAAAGCAATGTGATTCAATGACACACCATATAGAATGTATTAAGGATTGGTTTAATTAAATTATATGATATATTTGATATATTAATTCTTATGTAATAAATATAAATAAATAAATACATACATACATATATACATACATACATAAACATATGTCATTAATATACATTCTTTCAATACAATAATAAAAACAGAAACAACGGTCATACGTACGTACAACTTACCGTCTCCATGAACGGTGAATTATATTTAGTATTTATATTTGATATTAATTATTATAATATTATTATTATAAATATAACAGATATTTATATCATGATATAAATTCTGTAACAATGATATAACACTAACACCACCATTTTTAACGTTAGTTTTTTAGAACTGACGGGAAATACTTTGAAAATCGATTTATCACGTCGGTTATAATATAACTGATGTGAAAATCCATTTTATTTTATTTTTTACATCTTTTATATAAGAATAAACATGAAAAATACAATTTTTTATTTTTCACGCCTGTTATTATATACCTGACGTGAAAAATCTATTTTCCATATTTTTTCACGTCGGTTCTAAATAACCCACGTGAAAATTCTATTTTAATTACGTTTTCATGATATTTATTTAATAACTTAAGTGAAAAATATTTAAAAATGCATTTAATTTACCAAGATTCTATTTGGTAGGTCACGGAGCTCAAACAAAGTTTCAGATCAATTCTTTTGGGCATCGGAAGTTGATCATCTCAAAATGAAGTCTTAGGGAATAGAAAATTCCAAAGGCCTTAACCTTTAATCCGTAAGTCCATTTTCGCTCCATGACCTATCAAATCAGATATTGGGGAATTAAATACATGTTTTTTAATATTTTTAATGTTAATTATTTAATAACCAATGTGAAAAATACATTTTAATTTTTTTATTAAATAACTAACATGAAAAAGTCATGAAAATTGATTTTTCACGTTGGTTATTTAATAACTGGTGTGAAAAAGTTTTTAAAATTGAATTTCCACATCAATTATTTAATAAATGACCTAAAAAGGTTTAAAAACATGTAGATAATTTCTCAAGCTTCTATTCAATTGGTCATTGAGTTCAAATGGAGTTATGGATCAAATGTTATGAGCATCGGAAATTGATCACCTTTAAACGAAGTCTTAAGAAATCCCAATTTCTAAAAACCATAAATTTTAATCCGTAACTCCGTTTGAGCTCTGTGACATATCAAATCGAATCTTGGGAAATGAAATACATGTTTGATGTCATTTTTCATAAATTTATTTAATAAACTACTTGACAAATAACTTTTATTGTCGGTTATTAAATAACCAATGTGAAAAAGTAAGGAAAATTGTTTTTTCACCTCGGTTATTAAAAAACCAATGTGAAAAAGTGATTAAAATTGATTTTTTGTGTCGGTTATTTAGTAACATACATGAAAAATAAGCAAAAAATTTAATATCTTTTCATGATAGTTATCATTAAACTTATTTGAAAGATAATTTGAATATCACGCGAACGTGAAAGTTCAATTTTTTTACATCACGGTATCTAAATTTCCAATTCCCTCCTAAAATTTTTAATACCACATTTTCTTTTATCATATCAATTATAAGTTTTCATTATATAGATATACTAATTTAATGATCGTATCTTTCAACCATCATCATTCCTCCGACTAGAATCATTTGATCTTCAATTTGAATCAATTATTTCTTCCTTCTGTGATCTCGTCAATGTATTTATAATTATTTATCCATGATTTATTGTTTTTATGAAATATTTTCTTACTTGATATAACATTTTACAATCATTTCTATCAACCATAATCATTCCACCAACTCAACATGTTTTATCTTCCATGTGAATACACTATTTATTCTTTCTACGATCTCGTCAAGGTATTTGTAATTATTTTTCCATGATTTATAATTTTTTTTAGTAGATTTCTTAATTGATATACAAATTAACAATTATTATTTTATTATAATGATGTATAATTATTTATAACATGGTAAAACTACAAATCCTTCTTTAGATTCTTAAATTTCTTCTTATACGAAGCTACGGTTGGCTCAATCGATCTTTCCTGAAAAAAAAATATCAAATATCTGATGGTTATAACTTATGATTTGTAACTTTGTTTGAGCTCTACGACTTGTAAAATAAAGATTAAAATATTATCTACAATATGGTAATAATTTTTTACATTCATTATTTAAAAACCCACCTTAAAAATCATGTTTGATGTCAGTTTTTCAAAAATCAACGTCAAAAATGAATTTTCACGCCGGTTTTTTAAAACCCGACGTCAAAAATAAAATTTTAACGGAATTTCAAGAAGGTATTTCACATTGGTTTTTTAAAAACCAAAATTGAAAACCATAAAACCACATTTTTAAAGTCGGCTATTATATAACCGACATAAAAAAATATTTTTTATGTCGCTCGCAATAACGTTTCTTCAAAATCGATGTTAAAAAGATAAAAAACCTACATAAAAAAGGGTTTGGTACTAGTATAAGTATAAGGACAAACGATATAATAAATTATGACACATGATAAGAAGAAACGAAATACTACCCGAAGTGGAAACATATATTTATATCATGATCTACATTATGTGAGATTCATATTATGTTCACCACTCTTTCCTTTTGTGTGGTGTATGTACTAATGATGATTAATTAATATATATATATATTATACTTAAATTTATGAGTATTAAAATATACAGTCTGTGATCCTTATTTCATGGGTTTTAAGTTTCAAAAATTCACCAAATAGGTAAAACAATGTTTTCTCAATTTACCTTCTTTGAGACACACTTTTTTATGAACCAAAATATTTCTTTGAGGTGTATATATTTCCATATTACATGACATATCATGAATATAAATATGGTAATGATATTATATACTTCATGTAATTTATTTTCATACATATAGATTCGGATCCCATGTAACCATGTTATAATAGTTTTTTATGTCAATCTCATCACTTTTCGAGATTGTTTAAGATTATGATTCCTATTATGTAATATTATGATAAATCTTTCAATAATATTCATGAGTTACCTTATCCTCTGTTAAATCATGAAATGATCATGTATTGGTACCATTTTCCACTCTTTTGGTACATAAGATAGTTATGAAAGTGTTTTTAAGAAATCCATACACTACCCTCTCTTCGGTCAGAAATCTTTGTATTCTAAAAAAAGTGTCCAAGAATATTACGTCATTCCCCTATAATATCTAAAATAAATTTTCACCCTTTTTTCTTTAAAAAATATTGTCAATGGAATATTTTGGTCTCTATCTAAAAAAGGAAATTTTATAATCTTTTTACCATGGAAATGGAATGTTCTATTTACCTTATATGACATGTACGAATTTACCTACCATCATTCCTTTAAAAATTACATTGAATTTTTAAAAGGTTTATACTTGAGATATTGTTTTTAAAATTATTTTTAAATGAAAAATGCTTTTAAAAATATTTCAAGTCTTTTTTATATGTTTTCTTTGTAGTTTCTAAGAAATTTTTTTTAAATGGTTTTATGTATTAAAAATCATTTTTCTAAAAAAGGATATTTTCTTCAAGAAACATCTTTGAAAGATATTTAAAACAAATTCCATCTAATGATATTTAAAACAAATTCCATCTAATATGACATCCTTTGATGTTACTCAAGACTTTCTAGTAAAGTATCTAAATGTTCTATTCATATTCACTCTATTAATGGGTGATGCTTAATGTCCACGTATTTATAAAGCTTTTCTACCATTCAAGGGTTATATATATATATATAACCCACTTCTTTTCATGGGTTATGCTTTGATGAAATTGTTATTAAAACTATATATTTTTGTCAAGTTATAGTTTTATGAAATGTTAATGATACATATTTCATTTCTTGAGTTATGATTTCATGTTTATAAAACCTATGTATTTTTATGGGTCATGATATGATGAATGTTTTATTATCTTGTTCCACATGTATGAAAGATTTTGTTATGAGATGGGTGGGACCTATATCTACCTCTAATTCATTGGGTAATGCTGGATGAATCATGAGTATAAATGATATGTGTGAACCGGATTACATATTCACAATGTGATTCATGGAACTCAATGCATGTCCAAATGTTTATGTCTGAACCTGGTTACATGTTCACAATGCTATGACTGAACCTTTTTACATGTTCACAATTTTATGCATGGACCTGATTGCATGTTCATAATGTTATGTGTGAACCTGATCACATGTTCACAATGTTATGAGTAGAAATTATTACATGTTCACAATGTTATGCATAGTCCTAGTTTCATGTCCATAAGATTATGTGTGAACCTGATTACATGTTCACAATGTTATGTCTAAACCTGATTACATGTTCACAATGTTAAGCATGGGATTGGTTTCATGTCCATAAGGATTTTCATGAACCTGATAACATGTTCACAATGTTATTCATGGACCCAGTTTCATGTCCACAAGCTGATGATGGGGCCTACTTTCATATCCTTAATTTAATGAGTGAACCTATTCCTACTTATACATGTTCACAATGTTATAAACCAATGTGAATGCCACAAATTCAATGTTTTATTCTTATTTTATGCTTTCATGGATTATACATTTATTTATTTATGATTCATGCCTTATGAACTACCATGATATTTCTGATAACACATTTGTATAAACTTTGATATGCATGGTGTGATCTCCAAATGATAGTAACACATTAATATACCACTTTGTTCATGTTTATGCTTAATTCTATCCCTTTTTTACCATTACTGAGAATATCAGCGAAACACTTTCTTATGTTTTCCTTTATCCAGGTTATAAAGAACTGTTTTAGGTACAAGTACTAAAGGTGGATATCTTTATAAGAGATGTTGAAGATATTTCACCAGGATAAAAGATTTTTTTTCCAAGTTTCCCATGATACTAAACTATTAGGGTCCTCTGGCATGTATTTTTGTAATGTACTACATATTCATCTAAAATGATTTATTTTCCATGTTTGTTTAGCCTGGATCACTATAGTTGGTATCAAAGGAATGGTTTAGTCAACATTTGTAAACTTGGATGAGAAAACCTTATTGAGATCCCTTGGTTTATTCCTATGGGTATGTCTAGGGATGTCTCTACGGATAAGTATAAGGATGAGTGAACATTTAGTAAAATGTCCTCGAATTTTGGTAAAGGATAGAGTGAGTGGTTTCTAAGAAATACATCCATGTATGGATACTATAAGTGGATACTTGTATAGAACATATATACCTAGGGGTGAAAACATTAATAAGATGTTTTGGGATTGACTCAGGGTAATCTAGTATAGGACAATGAATCATGATGCACACCAGGTTTGACACTCTTAGGAGATATTATTTGGTAATTCACAAACTCTTCATGAACCATAATGAAGAATTTAGAAATAATTTATCTATGAATAACCTTGGATAAATCCCAGGGTTAATAAATTGTGGAAGGTTTCATGATTTAGACAACCTTTTAAGTAATTATTTTCAATACTATTTGGTTTTATGCTATGATAAGTGATAGCCACACTATGCTTCTTGTTTTAGTCTATGGAAGGATCCATAAGGTACTTTATTAATGATGAATCTGATGGAAGATTTTTTTATGAGCATTTGAGTGGGATGATCACTGGGGTGAAAGATGTCGTGATCACGCTTAATCAATTTTCACAGAACATGATTATCATTGTTTACCTTAACAAACTCATAGACTCACCATGAAGATAAAAAGGAGTTCAATGAGAGTTTAGGAAAGGGAGACCACAGGGAAAAGAATATTTCGTTTCATTTATGTCAAGAATGTGGAAATAATAACCTAAGTGAATATCTTAGAGGAACAAGAAGGTTTTTTGACTGTGGAAAAGGAGGAAACAAACTAGGTGACTACATGGGAAAAATTAAGAGTTTGGTTAAATAAATGGATATGAATTTTGGACTCTTTAATCCATCATCAAAGGTTAGGTATTTGAAGTGTAGAATAATTTCACATTATGAAACTCAATGTACAAATAGGAATGTTACAGAAGAGAATCTATAAGGTGGTGCAAGTAATGGTTACATTGTGGATGATAATGAGACTATATATGAAATGTCAATTTATATAGGTATTATTATTAATGGATTAAGGATCATGTAATGGAAGTATTTATGTATTTGGATTCCAGAATTAATAATGGTGAATTATGTAGGCACTGTTCAGTTTATGTTTTTCTAAGGATTTATAAGAACATTTTGAATGGTCACAATGGACTATAAAGGGTATCTCATGAAAGTTAACATTTTTACTAAGGGAAGGTACCATTTAACATGTTATTTATGTTAAGATAATGTTGTATGGATAAGGATATGTCAGATACGAATATGTAAATCAGACAATACTGATTACCTTGGTAATAAGTAAGGACCTATTTATATGTGTTTTATGCATCCAATAATGAAGTTTAATTTTTTTTTCTATTTATGGAATAGAACCAATATACATTGGAATGTGGTGGCAGGGATGTTTTCTAAAAAGATATATGGTACTTCATGTTGTTACCGTGATTTTACTACAAATAAATTTTTTCCATTTTCAACTAGATTATTTTTGGGTTTCTGGTACCCATATACAGACATTAAACCATCCGAAATCTAGAAAACACAACCAACATCCCAATTCAAAATTAAAAAACAAAAAACATCATACAAAATATCTAGCAGATACACCGTACTCCATGTGGCTCATGACGCACTGCCTCCTTGAACCTTGCATCCATCCGTCATGCATCCCACTATAACAAAGAGCCGGCGAACCCAACCACCGAGGAGTCGTCTTCGTCCCATGCGATATATCACCAGAAGTAAAAGATCCAAATGAAAAAACATAAAATAGGCCAGGAAAACCACATACACAACAACACCACGTAACCACACATCCAAAAATATCATCCTCTAAACATTGAGGAACATACTTAACAAATTTCACAAATCCACAAAACCAGCAAAATCAAAACCAAAAGAACAGATAAACCAATAACAAAAAACCCAATATGGAACCCCAACCTGCAGCTTCAGATCATAGTCTTCCATTAGAAAATCACTGCGATTCTCAACACCACAGAATGACATAAGGAAAAATCCCACATCACACCGGAATGAAGATCAAAATGTCGCATCGCCACCGAATAGAATGACCACATCGGACATGGTAAAACCCCAACGTGCTGACCGGAGAAAAGGAAGACCCACATACTGCAGGTGTATGAACGCATCCCCAAAAGGTAACCACGCCGCCAAGTGAAGACTAATCGGACGAGGTAGGAATCGAGTGAATCAGGCTAGACACGATGCTGAAGGATCCATGAAACCACCACCATAGTATAGAAACACCATCAAAACCACCGAGAATGAGGAGGAATGTCACGCTACTCACAGCGAAGAAGACATCGGTGACGAGAGGAGAGGAAATCCTATTTTGGGAGCCCATTATGGGTGCATCACCTTGTAGTTACCATGATTAAATAGAATATTTGATGAGGTTATTCACATGCTTGGAATGGGGAAAGTAGGAGATAATTTGTTATAGACAGGGAAATAAATATTAAGCTAATTTAATGACTCTCTTTCTAATGTTTTGGATTTTCAGTTTTGAGAATCTTTAAAAAGATAACTATTCTTGAAAAGATTAATTTAAGCTCCAGTAGAAGTATTTTTCACTGATTTTGAGTTAAAAACCATGGTCTAAATGCTAATAATTGATTATCCTAATTACATGGATGTACATATTATATGTTATATTAGTGTGTTTTTAAAAAAAGGACATCATGGATGTCGGGTGACAACCAATCAAGTCTAGAAAATGTCATGGGTCTTGAACACATGACTAATGGGTGATAAGGGTTCCATGCCTACCACTGGCCTACAAGATTTCCTAGTTAAATTATTTTTATTTGTAATGATTAAATATTTATGATGAACAATTTTTTTTTACTTTTTATAGATTAATTCCCATTGTTCTTTAAGAGACAAATAGTTTGACTTTTTATTCTTTTATGGGCCTTAAGATCCATTAAAAGTATATTATAGTGATTTATTAATAAAATTTATTTTATTAGCATTCAATTTTTGAGGTAATGGATGTATTAAAAAAATTTCAAATCAAATCCAATGAATGAAATTTTTTCTATTGACATTTGTGAATAAATACCCAACATTCTGAATATGATCAAATTTTTTTTTGTCCTAATATCTTAATTTATTTTGAACTTATGGCCTTTTGAATCATCAAATATTTTTGAATTTGGGGACCTAAAATTTTCTTTTATTATTCACTTGTATGTTATTTATGACCTCAATCCATACCTATAAATATTTACACTTTTTCTCTATGTCCAATATTTACTCCAACCTATGTTCTCCTATGTGGAAACCAAGTTATATGTCACTTTGGGTAGCCATTATGGTTCCAAATTTCCATTTTCAAGTGAATTTTTAGTATCCATTTTTTAGATATGGGTTTCTATGAATAAATATTTCATGTGTTAAACCTTTTATATCCCTGTAGAATTTTAAAAGGGAAATTCATTTTAAGAGGGGTAGAATGTAACACCCTATGATTTTGAATTTTTTTACAAATTAAATTAACTTTTCAATATTTTAAATTTCTCATGACACTAGAAAAGCTCTATATAATTATATATATATATATATTAAAACACTATTTCAAATATTATTTTCACATGTCATACCAACTAGGCTTGCAATACAAGAAAAACTGACTTGGCGTATGATGCATGCAACCCTGAGTTTCAACGAAACATCTATTTTTATTGTTTCAATTATTTAAATAATATAATTATAATCTAGAAATTAAACTTATTAATAACGATTTTTTTAATTATGTTCCATATAAATAAAAAATATTAATAATTAAACATAGTATTTTTGGTAAAATCCTTTTGTGTTAAAAATATTGTTTTCTTGAATGAATCTATTTTTATAATAAAAGTAATTTTGGACAAATTTATAAATTCAATTGGATAAAATTAACTTAATTTTTGAATTCATAATTTTGAAATTATCCTAGGGGGATTTTTGGGATTTTTCTAAGCAGCTTCATTTTTTGATGAATAGTGAAAAATAATGCTTCTTAGTTAAAAAATGCCTTTTTTTATAATTAATTATTAATGATAAATGATATTATAAATATGTTTTCAGGTAAAATTATTTTAATATTACATATATTGAAACAAATTAATTCATTATAATAATACATACATTTTTACTAAATATATAATGTTAACAATCTTTTCAACTTTTTTCTACTTTAAAACCCTGTTATTTCGTCTCGTCTTCAGGATTAGAACTAATATTAATTTTGCTACTACTATGTTTGGAATTTTAAAAATCCAAGATACACCATTTTATTCATTCTGATGATTATATTATAATAATACCATGTCAATGTTTTGACCAAAATTATTAGTAAAAGTGAATAAAATTTATCATAGTGGTAAATGCCAAATTAAGGACAAATCCATAACATTAAGGGCCCAAATGAACTATAAAATTTTCCAAAACCCATTTTCTATTTAGTGTTCGGCCATAATCCATCCAATATTGAGTTTTTTTATTGTTTTTAAGTTCTTTTTTAGGATAGAACATGTGAAAAACTAATTTGTTTCTAAAAATTCCACGTGAGTCCTTTTCCCTCCCTATAAAGGCCACCACCTCTAACCATTACTCACACCTCTCAAAACATTTATGTTCTTAATATGTCATACCAATTAACCTAAAAAAATAATACCTTTAACTTTGAAGCCCAAATATTGGATGAAACCCTCTAGTGGAATCCTTTTGGCACAAACAATATGGAGTTACCTGATTAAGAGGTAACATCTTTTCTCAATCTCCTTTCTTAATTTTCCTTCTCCAGCCTCCACTCTCATTATTACCTTATTTTGTGACAAAAAAATTATCCTACAAATAATTGGATTTTTTTGCAATGTTTTTGACCTAAACATACATACACATTTATCTAATAGGTGTTGAACAAATTGTTTTTGTGTACAGAGAACTACTACCTCACAAAATGATGATTATTTATTTCTCCTTTACCACCAATCATGGTGGAAATTATAATGGAAAACCTATTTTATATCTAATAAATTACATTTATTATGTATTTAATATAAATTATTACTTTTAAAAAATATATATTTTTATATTCTATTTGGTTTTAATTCTATAATCTCATTTGAGGAAGTGTGGACTACCGCCCCCTCAAAGCGATGTGATTCGTTCAGACACCACATAGAATGTATTAAGGATGGGATTAATAAAATTATATGATAAATATTATTTATTAATTATACTTTAAAAGAGATATATATACAAACCTATATATATAAATATGTCATTTATATACTTTCATTCAATACGATAATAAAAACAGAAACAACGTTCATGTGTACGTACGTCTTACCGTCTCCGTGAACAGTTTATTCTATTTTGTACTTATATATGCTATAAATTATTATAACATGAATATAATGTATATAAATTAAATTTATATAATTATAAACATTCTGAAATCATGGTATAAGTATAATGACCAATGATATAACAAATTAAGAGACAAGCGAAGAACAAAGAAAATATTACCTGAAGTGAAAACATAACATAAGATCGTTAACAAGTGGGTAACATAAGGAAATAATAAAAAAATATGGTATTTTGTATAATAATAATATTATTTAAAATATTTATAATAAAATTATATTTATTAAACATAAATCTTGTATGAGTATGGAGAGAAACAAGATACAAAATAATGGGAATTACATTGCACTTTTAATTTCTGTGAGATTCATGTTATGTTCACAACTCATTCCTTTTGTGTGGTGTATATACCGCATGTGATTTATTTATATATATATATTATACCTAAATTTATTGGTTTTCAGATATCCATTCTATTATCCTTATTTCATATGGTTTAAGTTTCAAAACTGACCAAATCGGTAAAATAACATTGTCTCAATTAACCTTCTTTGAGACTCATGTATTGTTATGCACATAAACTCTTTTATTAAAGGTTTATATTTTTATATTTTACATTATATATCATGAATCATAATATTGTCATGAAATTATATGATTAATTTAATTTAATTTCATACATGTAGTGTATTATCCCCATTTACCATGCTATAATAGTTTATTAAGACAATCTCATCGCTTTTCGAGATTATTTAAGTTTATTATATATCTGATGAAATATTATGATCCATATCCCAATAATATTCATCAGTTTACTTATCCTATGTTATTTAATTAGAAAATCATGTATTTTAACCATTTTCTACTCTTTAGTAAATAATATAGTTAGGAAAGCGCGACTTTACCCTCTCTTAGGTCGGAAATCAATGTTTTCTAAAAAGAGTTTCAATGAACATTATAACATTCCCCTATAATAACTAAAATACATTTTTACATTTTTTTTCCATTTACCATTCTCATCAAAGGAATATTCTGGTCTTTTTCTAAACAATGAACTAATATAACCTTTTTACCATGAAAAAGGAATGTTCTTTTTACCTCATATGACATGTACGGATTTACCCACTGTCATTCCGTAGAATATTCCATTGAATTTGTAAAAGGTTAATATTTTAGAATTGTTTATAAAAGTAATTTAAAATGAAAAAGGTTTACAAAATGTTTTTATTTATTCTTTATAAATTTTCAAGGTATTTTCTATGAAAATTATTTTCAAATGGTTATATGTATTAAAAAACCTTTTTCAAAAAAATGTTATTTTCCCAAAGAAACATCCTTGAAATATATTTAAATTTTTTTTCCATATAATATGTAATCTGTTGATGTTACTCATTACTTTCAAGGAAATTATCTAAAGGTTCCATTAATATTCTATCTATGAATTGGTTATGCTTAATGCCATTTTCATTATGATGACTGTCTCCCTTTTACGGGTCACATGTTTAAAAAACCACTTCTTTTCACGAGTTATACATTGATGAAATGGTTATGAAACCTATATATTTTTGATAAGTTATTATTTGATTACATTTTAATGATACCCATTTAATTTCAGGGGTTATGATTTGATGTTTATAAAACCTATGTATTATTGTAGGTCATGATATGATGAATGTTTTATTATCTTGTTCCTCACGTATGAATAATTTTGTTATGAGATGGGTGGGACCTGTATCTCCCTCCAAAACATTGGGTAATGATTGATGATTCATCAGTATAAATGTTATCTGTGAACCTTATTACATGTTCATAATGTTATGCATGGACCTGATTGTATGTCCATAAGTTTATGAATGAACCTGATTACATGTTCACAATATTATGAGTCAACCATTTTACATGTCCAGAATGTTATGCATGGAAATTATTTCATGCCCATAAGTTTATGAATGAACCAGATTACATGTTCACAATGTTATTAGTGAACCTTATTACGTGTTAAATATGTTATGCATGGATCTGGTTGTATGTCCCTACATTTATGTGTGAACCTGATTACATGTTCAAAATATTATATGTGAACATGATTACTTGTTCACAATGTTATACATGGACTTGGTTTCACATCCATAAGGTTGTGCAAGAACCAGATTACATGTTCACAATGTTACGCATGGAACTGGTAGCATGTACCAAGTTGATGGTGGTGCCTGCTTTAATGTTCTTAACTTAATGAGTGAACTTGTTTCTACTTATATATGTTAACAACGTTACAAACCAATGTGAATAACACAAATTCCATGTTTTATTCCTATGTTATGATTTCATGGATTATGAATTTATTTATTTATGATTAATGTCTTATGAACGACCATGCTCTATCCCATAACTCATGTTTATGACCTTTGATATGTAGGGTGTGATCTCCTAATTTTATGATCGTCTTATAATACTACTATGTTCATGTGTTTACTTGCATGTCTCCCTTGTTTACAATTACTAAGTATTCGATCTCACCCAATTATGATGTTTTCTATTATATAGGTTATGAATAATGGTTTATATAGAAGGACTAAATGTGAAGATCATTACGGGATAAGTTGAATATATTTCACCAGGATAGAAGATTTTTTTTCCATGTTTCCAAAGACACTAAACTATAATGGTCCTCTAGCATGTATTTTTATAATATACTGAATATTCATCTAAAGATATAAAATATCTATATATGTTAATATTTGGAAACCATAAGGATAAGGGTGTCCTTTTATAAGTGAGGTCAGTGGCACACATTAATTTTTTAAAAGTAATAGGTGTACCCATGGTTTTCACATACCAAAATGTTCCAAAATAGAGTATTATTTATCCATATAAATTAAAAAGTCTATATATGTCTATCAAATAGATTTTAAACATGTTCTTCGGTTATTTTAACCCATATCTTTTTATTTTAACCACCGTAAAACCAACTTTTACCTTAACCCCAATACATAATTATTATTGTTTTTACTATTCAATTTGGTAAAAAGTTAATTTGAACTTATTATATAATATAAATAATGATTACTAAAAATTAAATATATATTTCCAAACTGAATTCACATGGGTGTAATAATTCAATTTATAATTTTACCCAAATATGCGATGAAAAATCATTTTTCCAAATATAATAATATCTAATGTATATAAGGTTTTAATATCAAACATCAACATGAAATTAATTCCAATGATCTAAATTCACTAAATTGTAATATTATTTACCTAATTTTAATTTTAAAACAATTGAAAATATAATTTAACCTTCTATACTATTTTAAGGAAAGAATTTTTCATGAAAATTTAGTATTTTTCATTATTCATTGAAAAATGAATCATTAAAAAAAATATAAAAAATTTACCCTAAGATAATTTTGATATGAAGATTTCAAAAATGAATTTCATTTTATAAAATAATTTTTTTAAATTGGTAATATTTTATTTTAAATTATTTGTGAAATGAGTGACTAAATAATATTTTATAGAAGATATATTTTTTAAAAAAATATTTCATTTCCATTTAAATGATTCTTATTTTATTTCTAATAAATAAATTACCAATGATTTTTCTATAAGTTTAAATTATATAGTTTTAATAAATTATTTATTAGTATTAATACCAACCAATTTAATCTATAGGTTCTAATGGTACTCCATATTATAGTTCATTATGACTCAGGGATGCATATTCTGCAAGCTATTTAATTGATTATATTTAGTGAAATAAATTCGGTGGGTTGTTTAAGCATGGTATTTCCTGTCACATATGCTATAAAATACAATTTTATTCTTTTATAATTTTAGGATTTTATGGTAAATATGAAATAAAATTAAATAATATATTTAACTAATCATTATCATGTTATAAAAATAAATTACATTAATTAAATATGTCCCCATGACAATTTATTAGATGATGTTTTAGAAAAATGAAGTACATCACTATGTGGAGATGGTAGATTATACATACGAACATGTGAAGATTATATTAATAACAATTGGAATTGTATGTATATAGATGAAATTGTTTTCTTAAATATAGATAATTACATCATAAATATCACAAATATATATATATATATATTAAATATATCATTATAAATATCCATGACAGGCGGTGAGGGAAAACAAAGCACATCGCTTCATTGAGGTGGTTGTCCACATGTCTACAGAGACAATGTTATTCAACATTTTAGGTAAATTGAGGTTTAAAAAGGATGAAACATAGTCATAATAAAATTTAATTATAGAAAAGATATTTATTTTATATATCATCATTGTTTAAGAATATTTGAAGGAAGTAAGAGAAGCAGTAAAAATAAACATTCTTGGTTTAGAGTTATACAGATTCTTAGGAATACCATTTTTATCTTACACATTTAGAATTATATTTTTGTGTTTTAATTAAATAATATCCTTTAATTAACAGATGTGATGTTTTTTAATTGAAGTTTGAATGGAATTTCTAGTATAGAGTGCCCAAAAGTTTTAAGGAAGTGAGGAGATGAGGTACGCTATTATAAGTGAGGGGAGAGGCACCCATGAGAATACATAATGTATTGAATTAATAAAAATTTATTTTTAGGGGTAATCGGAAATATATTTATATGTTTATAATATTGGGTATATATAATTATAAATACCGTTATCTAATAATATTTAGAAAACATTAGGGTATGTTTTAACCCTTATCTTGTATTTTAACCCCTTATCAGCCCTTTTGATAATTACTATGATATCAATGTTTCTTACTATTTAGGGGTCAAGTAATTACTAAAAATGTAAACTATATACACAACTACAAAATTTTAAATATGATAGTCCATATATAAGTAAATTTTCCAAATATGGATTTTTTTTTAATTTTATTTCATTTAGTGAAATATTGTTTATCAAAAGATACCTATAAAGTCATTATATAGACTATTGATATAGTTTTATTTTAACAAAAAAATATAAAAATTCTAATAAGATATAAAGTTTTAACATCACACTAATATGTTATATTTATCTTTAAAATTCACGTAACAGCATAACACATAAAAAAATATTAAATTTAGAGTATTTAAAAATAGTTACAAGATTTCTCTTGTGTTTGTAGAAGAAATATATCGACGTTGTGTAAGCATTTAATATAATTATTTCATCAGTAAAAAGTAAAAATAAATTACTATGGTCAAAAAAATTATTCATACATAAAATATTCATTTATTAAGTATAATAATATCTTCTTATTCTATTTAAATAATATTCGACATATTAAAACAATAAGAGTGTCATTTTGTATTTATTCATTACATTAAATAATATTAAGGGAATTATCAAAGACAAATGACACAAATTATCCATATCATCTAATATTGGATGATTATATATGAAACAAATACATCTAATAGAAATAAGATATGTTTTTTTATATATTTTTAAATTTATATCACATTATTCTTAACCATAATTACTCGATTTACACTTACTAGGAAAATACATATTTACCACAATTTTTATTCATAATGTCCAAAAATAAATTTGACCTATATTATAAAATATTAACAATATGATTAAAAATATTGAATCAATTTTATTGAAACCAAGACCTATAATTAGAAGAAATTACTTAGCAAAATAAACCCAAAAAAGGCGAAAAAATGGTTTTCCAGTAAAATGTATTTTCCAGTATAAAACTTATTTTATATAAAATTAAGATATATTTTGATTAATATGAAATTAATTTTATTTTTTAAATAAAATTTAACTAATAATATTTGGAAATAATTTTTAAAAAATGGTACTTTTTAAATACTTGAATGGAAATAAAATGTAACGTCTCAGACCCGGGTGCCACGCAATGGGTGCCATGAACCCGGTTCACCACATAACCTCAAGCGCATTTCCCCAAATACGACAGGCTACCGACTAGTAGCGAGGGCCCAGGTATGATAGTGGGGAAACTATGCCCTCATTTGTCAAAGTGTAGCGTAGCAGAATTTAAATATAACATACAAAAAACAGTGGAAGCAGTAAACCATACATAACATAAATAAACAACTGCAGTGGACAAAACCAACAATATATAAACAATGATTCTACATGTATCAAGTTCTAAGAAAACATCCATAACATGTTATACATCAATATAGTACAACAAAATCAGATTCCAACAAAACAAAGTAAAATAGTTGGCAGCGGCATCGCGAGCCTAGGCTCGTTCCCATGCCCTCCTACTACTCAGCAATAATCAAGTACTTGTATAGGGACTCTTTCCCCTATCCACACCTACAGAAACATAATCTGTTTGGGTTGAAAAGCATGACCCAAACAGGGTGTGAGAAATATATCTCAGTCGGCACCCACCAAAGGCTCGTGCACAACTACGTGTAAGAATATAGCAATAGTGTGCAATAGTAAAATGTAATAAAGTAAGAAGTACTAAAAGTAACCAACATAATAGCTAAAGTTCCATTTTATTATTAATTTAATCCATTTGATTTAGTGACATTCTGTGCTCAATAGCACCAATCCCTCAGGCCAACCAGTACCTTTCCCTCAGGCTAATATAGTAAAACCACGCCCTCAAGCTTTCCCTCAGGCTATACAGAATCCAAACCGAAGGTATTTCCCTCAGGCGTAATAGATATTTCCCTCAGGTGTAGGAAGTGTCTCCCTCAGGAATAAAAGTCAAGCCCTCAGGCACGAAAGTTTTCCCTCGTGTGAAATAGTACGTTGCCATCAGGCTAATACAGTCACGCCCTCAGTCTATAGTAAAACACCACCCTTAGGCTATAATAAAATACCACCCTTAGGCACATGTAACCGGGATATTCCCAACATTTAAACATGAAAATTACACAAAATTCCTCTCAAGGAAAAAGTGATGCATAATTTAAACATGGCATAATCTCGGGTATCCTGGCCAAATGGCTAAACAGTGGAACACACCCCCGGTGTGGTTCCAGATCCAAGAAATGATCCCAACCAGAATTTTAATAACACATTTAAATTACCTAATCAATTCTAGGTATTTTATATAGAAATGGACTCAGCCACACGACACCCCAACATGGGTTTGTGGCACAAAATGCACAAAACACACGACATTTGGAAAAATTAACACCAATCCACCTACCTTATACGACAACGAGCGTTATACACCAACGTTGATCCCCGAAACGCCCAGATACGACTTAGATCTGACAAAGATGAAAAATTGCTTAACATCAAATAAATCTCGTTAGTAGAAGAATTGGTAAGAACCACACTAGGAGAAGAGAGGCATTCCCTGTGCGGTTCCAACGAGATCGTCTCAAGTGGAATCAGATTCCAGACGCGGGGTCGGTAGATCTTCGAAGGTTTGGTTGTTCTCTCTCGATCTCTCTTCCAGGTTCTAAGCCTTCCCTATGAATAGGGGAGGCTACTGCCCATTTTAAGTGAACAACATAAGTACACGGCGTGTAATTACAATTACATGTCATGTACTTCCTTCTTTTAACCGTTCCCTTGGCGGCACCACCACACTGTTGATCAGTTGACATGAGTACATGACATGTACTCCCGACTACATGGTGTGTACTACCACCCAACTGGCGGTTGCTCCACTAACTTACTATTTTGGTCTGCTGACTGACTACACGGCATGTAAGGGACCACTACATAGCGTGTAGTCAGCTCCTACACCCTTTGTTGCCGACATGGCTACACGCCCCGTGTACTCGTTCCACATGGCCAAAAGTACATGGTGTGTGGAAAATTATTTGGTGTGTAGTTCGAAAATTTAGGATTTTTCCAGATTCTCCATATTTTCTCAAAAACACCTAAGGAAAATAGAAAATAAGAAGCACATACCTTAAATCTAAGAACCGGGTTCTTACAAACTTTCCCCCTTATAGAAATTCGTCCCAGAATTCCCCTTCCAAGGGTGGTGAAGATAAAGCTATGAAAAACTCCGGCCACTGAGTACGTATATCGACCTCCCGCTCCCAGGTCTCATCCTGCACTCGTCCATACATTCATAGCACCCGTATGAGAGGAACTGACAGGCCTTGGAGAACCTTCGTGCTCCTGTCAACGATACGGAACAGATGCTCCTCAAAGGATGCATCTTCTTCCAGCCCAACCTCCTTAGGCTGAAAGGTGTGAGACATGTCTGAACGATAGCGATGCAACTAAGACACATGGAATACATCATGCATAGCTCTGTACCACTGCAGTAACTTAAACTGATAGGAAACTAGCCTGAATATCTCTAGAATCTCAAATGGCCACACATACCTCTGTGAAAGCTTACACTATCTCCTGATCCGCATGTGTCCCAGCCTCAGCGAAACACGCAATAAAACCTGATCCCTGACCACGAACTCCAAAGGTCGTCTGCGGCGATCAGCATAAGACTTCTGATGAGACTGTGCGGTATCCATCCACTTCTAAATCAACTGGACCAGCTCAGAAGTCTCCTGTACGAGCTGTGGTCCCAGTAAAGCTGCCTCACATACCTCTATCTAGCACAAAGGTGATTGACATGGCCTAACATATAGAGCCTCGTATGGTGCCATCTCGATAGTTGTCTGAAAACTATTGTTATAGGAAAACTCTACTAAGGGTATATGATTCTCCCAAGAGCCCCCAAATTCTAGTATGCATGCACGCAGCATGTCCTCTAGCACCTGGATCGTATGCTCTAACTGGCCATCAGTCTGAGGGTGGTATGCTGTGCTCAGAAGCACCTGTGTACCCAGTGCTCTCTGAAAACTCTTCCAGAAACGAGACGTAAAAAGGGCGTCCCTATCAGAAACAATAGAATGAGGGACTCCATGAAGATGTACGATCTCTCGGATATATAGCCTTCTGAGCTCGTCCGCACCGTAGGTCTCCTTGAGCGGCAAGAAGTGAGCTACCTTCGTGAGTCTGTCCACAACAACCCACACGGCGTCATTACCACGAGGTGACCTTGGAAATCCTGTCACGAAATCCATCGCGACATCATCCCATTTCCACTCTGGAACGGGTAACTACTGTAACAGCCCAGCTGGCCTCTGGTGATCTTCCTTCACCTACTGATAGGTGGAACACCTCGTAACATAACCAGCTATCTCTCTCTTCATACCCCGCCACCAGTACCGATTCCTCAAGTCACGGTACATTTTGGTAACCTCGCGATGAACAATCCAAGAAGAAGCATGAAACTCCGTCATCACCTACTCGTGTATAACCCCTGGAACCCACACTCGTCCATGGAAATGCAACACCTCATCATCGCCTATCGTCCACCTAGGATAAGGGTCCCCACTTTCCACTGACTCCCATAGAAGTACGCCTTCTGAATCTGATAACGGTCTCATCCTCACTCTATCCAATAGGGTAGAAGTCACAACGAAGTATGAAAGATAAGTCTTCTCCTGATTGTCGTGCACCTCCAGATGCATCTCATAGAACAAGGCCCTGAGCACCCACTCACCACTGGCCTCATGCACCACCTGTATCTGAGTCTTCCAGCTCAGTGCATCAGCTACTGCATTACCATTACCAAGTGTATATGCAAGCTCAAAATCGAAGGACTGTATGTACTCGACCCATCTCCTCTGCCTCAGGTTCAGGTCATGCTGAGTAAAGATATACTTGAGGCTTTTGTGGTCTATGAAAACCACAAAATGCCCTCCCAAAATATAGTGTCTCCAACAGCGCAACACATGAACAACTACAGCCAACTCGAGATCATGCGTCAGGTAATTCTGCTCATGTGGCCTCAACCGCCGAGACCCGTATGCAATGACTCGATCGCCCTGCATTAACATTGCTCCCAGCCCAATACCTAATGCATCACAGTAAACTGTATAACTCTTCTTCTTCTCTGGGAGTGTTAGGATCGGTGCTGAAGTCAACCTTCCCTTCAGGTCCAAAAAAGGTGTCTCACAAGCTTCTGACCAAACGAACATCACACCCTTCTTAGTCAGACCAGTCAACAGTGCTGCTAAGCGGGAGAAGTCATGTATGAATAGTCTATAGTAACCAGCCAGACCTAAGAAACTCCATATTTCAAACACTTTCTTAGGCTGATCCTAGTATACTACTACTCTCACCTTCTCTGGGTCTACTACAACTCCTACTTCTGAGATAATGTGTCCCAGGAAGTGAATCTGGTCCATCCTAAAGTGGCACTTTGAGATAATAGAATATATCTGATGCACTCTCAGTGTACTCATTACGATCTCAATATGGGTGGAATGTTCATGTTGAGTGTGAGAGTACACCAATATGTCTTCCACTAATACTACCACAAATGAATCAAGATACGGATGGAACACACGATTCATCAGAGCCATGAAAACTCTTGGCGCGTTTGTGAGTCTGAACGGCATAACCATATACTTGTATAGACCATACCTGCTCCTGAAAGACGTGAGAGGTATATCAGATGGTCTAACGCACAACTGATGATATCCAAATCTCAATTAAATCTTCGAGAACACTTGTGCTCCTCGAAGTTGATCAAAAAGATCATCAATCCTCAGTAAGGGATATTAGTTCTTAACCGTCAACTGGTTCAGCTTCTGATAATCCACACAGAGTCTGAGGGTACCATCCTCCATCTTCACAAAAGGTACCAGAGAACCCCAAGGAGAAGTACTGGGTCAGATAAAACCCTTCGCCTATAACTCCTCTAAATTCCTCTTGAGCTCTTGCAGCTCAGGTGTAGCCATCCTATAAGGAGGAAAGGACACCAGTGCTGCTCCTAGCACAAGATCGATATATAAATCCACCTCTCACACTGGAGGTAGACCTGAAAAATCATCCAAGAAGACATCCTTAAAATGACCAAAAACTGGAGGGAAATCCGTCTTACAATTCCCCTGATCATCCAGATATAAACTCATCATCTGGGCTGTTACTCCACCACGCCCACGATGCTCTGGTCCATCTCGACTCGCCTGAACATCCCATTCAACCTTGTATAGAAACTCTCCTCCTTATGGGGATGTGAAACGTACCGTACGATGATAGCAGTCTAAAAAGGATTGATAGGGAACCAACCAGTCCATCCTTAGAATGACATCATAGTTCTTCATCTCTAAGATATAGAGGACCCAAAGAAAGTGACGCCCTCAAACCTCAAGGGGGAACTCCATGCACTGATGCACAACTTCCGTTCTAGTCCCCAATAGAGTTTCTAGCATCATGATATCAGAAGAAGTAGAAATACAGAGCCCAATGCTCTCCACAATGGGTAAAGATATGAAATTATGCATAGCACCCATATAAAAAAGTATTGAAGATAAGACAGAAGCTATTAGAATAGTACCACTGACTGTAGAAGGTCCAGGATCCTGCTCCTGCTAGGTCTGTTGCACTGCAAAAGCCTGCCCAGTGCCGCGGCCCTGCGACATAGCCCGGATACCTTGACCTGTCATGCCTTGCTGCCTCTAAGAACCTGGTGTCTGGCTACCACGAACACAACCACCATCTCTGCCTTCCCGCCTAGACGTATTCCAGTTCCCCAACTGGTAAAAAGCCATTGGTCCTGCTCCCACATGTTGAGTCTTCACGGAACCGCTCTCACTAGCCATCGGTGGAAACACCCTATAAAATCAATGCAGATGATCCATCATGAAACAATCTCGGCACTCCACTAGGTCTCATGGACACTGCGGTCTCTTGTGCCCCTCTCTGCCACACTGGTAGCACCTGATCGGAACACCTGAAGAAGCTGTCTGGCTGGTGCTACCACTCTGAGAGAAGTCCATTTTTCTCTTCCTATTTCCAGTAGAAATAGTACCAGTAACTGGTGCTGAACCACCCTGGCCCACACCACTATCTTCCCACAGGTTCCTCTCCGTAATCATCACCTAATTCACGGTAGCCTGTACAGAAGGCAACCAGAAAACATTTACCAGTGCTCGGATGTCATAATGAAGACCATCCTCAAAACATATGGCTCTCAACGTCTCACCACCCACCAGCACGGGTGAAAAATGATGAATCTCCATAAAACAAGGAGAATAGTCCATCATCGACATAGGCAGATTCATGAAATCTCGAGCTCTATCTTCCCTCAGTGTCTCTGGGAAAATGAAGTCATAGAAGACAGCCTTAAATTCTTCCCACACCATGTACCTATGATGCTCTGACTGGGTGGTAACATCCCACCACCTCTTGGTGGAATCGAGCAGCATGTAAGTCGCGAGCTTGACCCTCTTCCCTGGAGGAGTCTCAAGATGCTCGAAAATAGTCTGCATCGATCCTAGAAAACACTCTGTAGCCTGTGGTCTGCCATCCCCTGAAAACATAGGTGGATGCGGCTGCTGGAAGATACGAGTCAGCTCGGCCATAGATGTAGCAGCCTGTGGTTCCCCTGAATGGTCTGGATGAACCGCATAAAGCCTTCATGGATCTGTGCCTCTGTGCCTGTTCCTGGTATAGCAGCTAGTACCGCATTTGGCTCTGCTGGAGGAGCAACTGGTAGCCCATGGACCACCATCTCTGGAGTATACTCGTCGCCGCTCTCCTGGAAAACAACGCGCAGTCGTCTAGGAGGCATGACACTACAAGGTCAAAAGCACACCTTAGATTCAATATTTATCAAGACTGAAAGTGAAGGAACCACATAGAGAACAAGAGGAAGAAGGCATTTCATTATTTTGAAAACAAGACTACACGACGTGTACAATAACTACACAGCGTGTACTTGACTTCCCTTCCCCTGCCCCGGACCTTCGACACGGCTAAGCCACACGGCTCACATTGAACAAAAACTACATGGTGTGTATTTATTATACACGGCGTGTATGGCATTATTTTCCAACTGCCCGTGTCGTTTGTGACACAGCCGACTAATCATCTTGACACCTCACGACGTGTTACACCCACACACAGTGTGTACATCACCATGTTCCCCAACCACATGGCCATCACCACACAGTCTGTCCTCATACATGAATACACGACGTGACCCAAAGGTACACGGCGTGTTCTGTATGAGCTCTGTCGACCCGTGTTGTTAGTTACATGGTCAGTCACACGGCTCACACTACACAGCATGTTCATCATTGACATGACGTGTTCTGTAAAGGATTTCACCGACCCGTGTTGTAGTTACACGGCCGAACTCCGGGTCAACACTACACGACATGTACAAAAGCTACACGACGTGTTCGCCGCAAGCTCTTCTCTTCCCCGTGTCGCCGCCTACACGGTTTGTGACACAGAAAGAGACTACATGGTGTGTACTCAGGGTACGCAATGTGTACTCAAAAAGTTTATTTTTCTTCCAGAACAGAAGGACATACACGGCATGTTCAAACTAATACATGGTGTGTATACTGGGTTTCTAGATAGTATACCTCAGAAAACTCCCCGGAACCCAGAAAATATCGAAAAGCAACACCTAAGTGTCAAATTCTGATCGTTGATGGACCATACTCCCCACGAATCAAATTTTGACATCTTATATGTGTTGCAACAAATAAACAGTCAATGACCCACCAAATTCCGGTCAATGGGGGACCATACTCCCGAAAAACCAAAGTTTGGCGTCTATTCAATAAACAGTCTCACACTAAAAAATACCCTATCAAAAAGCAGGTATTTATCAAGCAGCTATCACAACAGCATTCTTTTCTAGCACAACAACTATCACAACAACATGAAATGTCTAATGCACGTACATGTCCTGGAAACTATGCATGACATGTGATATCTAGCATGTGTTTATATGATGCATGAGACGACATACCCTCATCTCATTAGGTTGAAACTAAATAGAACCCCCCGGATAAAATATAAATAGCACAATCTCAAGTGCGTCACCCAATGGTGAATTCAAATCAACAGTAAATTTCAAAATTAGTAAAATTGTAACATGAGGTAAATTGGATTTTCCCTATACACGGGTTAGCTATGCGCGGGCACAGTTTATTACTAACTATCGTTCGTCCTATCCCGGACTACGGCTCCAAATAGTATGTCAATGAAAATAACCCCTCTGATACCACTTTGTAACGTCCCGGACCCAGGTGCCACCCAACGGGTGCCCCGAACCAGGTTCGCCACATGACCTCAATCACATTTCCCCAAACACCAGAGGCTGCTGACTAGCCGCGAGGGCGCAGGTCTGATAGTGGGGAAACTATTCCATCATTTGTCAAAGTGTAGCGCATCAGAATTTAAATAAAACATACAACAAACAGAGGAAGCTGTGAACCATACATAACTAAAATAAACAACTGCATTGGACACAACCAATAGTATATAAACAATGATTCTACATGTCTCAAGTTCTAAGAAAATAGCCATAACATGTTATACATCAATATAGTACAACAAAAGCAGAGTACATCAAAACAAATCAGAACAGCTGGCAGCGGCATCGCGTGCCTAGGCTCGGTCCCATGCCATAATACTCCTCAGCAACAGTCAAGTACCTGTATGTGACTCTTTCACCTATCCACACCTACAGAAACGTAATCTGTTTAGACCGAAAAGCATGACCCAAACTGAGTGTGAGAAATATATCACAGTAGGCACCCACCAATGGCACGTTCCCAACTGCGTGTAAGCATGTAGCAATAGTGTGCAATTGTAAAATGCAATAAAGTAAAGAGTACTAAAAGTAACCAACTTAACAGTAAAATTGCCATTTTATTATTCATTTAATCCATTTAATTTAGTGACATTCTGTGCTCAATAGCCCCAAGCCCTTAGGCCAACCAGTATCTTGCCCACGGGCTAATATAGTAATACCACGCCATTAGGCTTGCCCTCAGGCTATACAAAATCTAACCCGCAGGTATTGACCTCAGGCATAATAGCAATTTCCCTCAGGCGTAGGAAGTGACGCCCTAAGGCACAGAAATCCATCCCTCAGGCACGAATGGTTTCCCTCAGGAAAAATAGTACATTGCCCTCATGCTAATACAGTCACGCCCTCAGGCTATTGTAAAACACCACCCTCAGGCTATATTAAAACACCACCCTCAGGCATAAGTAACCGGGCCATGCCCAACATTTAAACATGAAAATTACATACAATTCATCTCAATGAAAAAGTGGTGCATTATTTAAACATGGAATACCCTCGGGTATCCTGGCCAAATGGCTAAACAGAGGAACACACACCCGGGGTGGTTCTGGATCCAAGCAACAATCCCAACCAGCATTTTAATATCACATTTAAATTACCTAATCAATTATAGGTATTTAATATAGCAATGGCCTCAGCCACACGACACCCCAACATGGGTTTGGGGAACAAAATGCACAAAACACACGAATGTTGGAAAAATTAACACCAAGCCACCTACCTTATATGCCAACGAGCGTTATACACCAATGTTGATTCCTAAAGCTCCCAGATATGATGTAGATCGAACGAAGAAGAAAAATCGATTAACCTCAAATAACTCCTGTTAGGAGAAGAATTGGTAATAACAATACCAAGAGAAGAGAGGGCTTACCCGTGTGGTTCCAACGAGATCATCCGAAGTGAAATCAGATTCCAGATGTGCACCCGGCGGATCTCCGAAGGTTCGGCCATTGTCTCCTGAGCTCTCTTCTCGGTTCTATGCCTTCCCTGTGATTAGGGGAGGCTACTGTCCATTTTAAGTGAAAAAAAGTACATGGCGTGTACTTCCATGTACATGGAATGTACTTCCTTAATTTAACTGTTCCCTTGGCGGCACCGCCACACAGTTCATCAGTCGACACGAGTACATGGAATGTACTCCCGACTGCATAGTGTATACTGCTACCCAGCTGGCGGCTGCTCCACCGCCTTACTGTTTTTGTCTACCGACTGACTACACGGCGTGTAGTCGGTTCCTACACCCTTTGTCACCGACATGGCTACACACCACGTGTACTCATCTGACATGGCCAAAAGTACACGACGTGTGAAAAAGTACACGGCGTGTAGTTCCGAAATTTAGGATTTTTCCCCATTTTCTATATTTTCTCAAAAACCCTTAAGTAAAGAAGAAAAGAAGAAGCTCGTACCTCAAATCTATGAACCGGGTTTTTACATGAATGTTTCTATAAAATTAAAATTTTCATCATTCACTGAAAAATTAAAATTTTTAAAACAATCCAAAACATTCTCCTTAAAGTAATTTTGATTTTATGATTTAAATATTGATAAATGTTTTATAAAATAAATATTCTAAATATTTCTGAAATTAATTATAATATTTTCTCTAAAAACTAATAAAACATATTTTTTTAAAAAAAATTCTATAGCGTAAAATTACTTTAATAAATTTTGATTACTTATTTCATAAGAATTTATCGAAAAAAAATTTATTAGAAGAATTATTTATTAATTTTATAATACTATTAATCCTATATATAGACTCTAATTCAATAGTTACATTTTATTGGTAATATTTAAATAATAATATTAAATGGGAAATAATGCACCGTGTTTCATGTCCTATATACTATTGTAGGTACTATTCTTTTAAAACCTAGGGG
Organism: Viscum album; assembly: GCA_963277665.1. NCBI lineage: Eukaryota > Viridiplantae > Streptophyta > Magnoliopsida > Santalales > Viscaceae > Viscum > Viscum album. The sequence continues at coordinate 1,683,126,554 of OY728135.1, forward strand.
TATTTATATAAGAACCATTTAAATAAATTATACCCTAAAAATTATATCTCGATCATAGTAATTAAAGGTTTTAATATTTAAATATATCTTTGTTGAAAAACCAAATCGTCAATGGGATAATAAAATTTACTTTTGATAGGAGTGAAAGGAAGAAATAAAGGTCATCTAGAATAACACCTAACTAGGTTCCAAAAAAGGAGACCATTTGTGTGGAGTAAAAATATGTACAAGGAGGAGAAAGGTAATGTTTAAAAAATTATAGAGAGATATAGAGAAGATTGGTAACAACAAATTGAATGATCAAGAGAATTTAAATGACCAGAAAACTATAAATCAACAATGTGTGATAAATTACTCCAATTAATCCTAAATTATTAATAAGAAATATAAAAATCATTTTCAAGATCATTTTTCTAAGTACAAGGGATCCTTTTACTGATAAGATAGAGCATAGAAGAAAAAATACATACTTAATTTCTTCAAATCCATAAACAAAATTTTAACCATTGGTTGCATGCTTCGATGAGTTCCCAAATATATCTCATCATTTAATACAAATGATGAGTATAAATGTTGAATCATTATTACATATAATGAATCAAAATATTACATATCATAAAATCTAGATAAAGATTAAAAAGTAATACTCATGTATTTATGAAATAAAAAATGGTTAGCATAAGGAAATTAATAAACCTTCATATAAAAAATATTAAATTTGACTCCAAAATATCTATAATAACACCAAAGGTAAACTTAAATTCTTTAATAAATATTTAAACATATATATTTTTATACCTCAAAAACCTCAAAATTAATGAATCTGAGAATTTTAACATATACAATTCATCTCACATATAAAAAAATTTAATTTAATTCTTTCAAAATAATCCTTCATGTAAACAATAAGTGTTACATATACCTCAACCGAAAAAAAAAACTACCAAAATATCATTAATCACATAAATGTCACATCACATAAAACCTAAAAAGGGGTATATATACCATTGAACTTATGAAAAGCATTAAACATATAAACCCATAATGGTTTCCATAAATCTTAATTTAATATCACATAAAAATATCCTAATATCCAAAGTTATCGAATCCCTTCTCTTATACAAACCACAAAAACTTCAGACCTTCCCTCTTGGATCATAAGCTAAAAATTAATATTTACATTTCTATCGTTGAAAATATAAACATGACCCAATTTTATACTTCTAAAATATGAAACATGAAGAAAAATAAAATGGATCACTTAAATAACTAATGGCTTATTAGGTTTAGAGTTTTAGTGATTTAGGAAAAACTCTTACATAACAATACCCATGTCTTTATGGGAGTATTTTTTCTGCTATACACAGGTTTTTTATTTAACATTAACCATTAAATATCTCCCATAATTTTATTAACCCATTAAATCATTCTAAAAATAATTCATTTTACATAATTCTTCATAACCTATAGAAAAGTAAAACTTAAGAAGGGTGATTTGAAATTTTCACTAAGGGTAAACATAAACAATAACAATTTAATTCTATCAATGAGCATAAGAAAAATATAATGGTATAATGACATAATATATGAAAATTATATTAATGTAAGAGAATTCAAATCTATCCAATCTAGATAATAAATCACGAGACATGGTATAAAGATATAACATAACAAAAGATTTATAGAAGTCAACAATCATGTTGAACATGAAAAAATAATCATTGAGAAAAGGATCAAATAAGAAACATATGAAATATTGAAAAATTGTGTAGGTATCATGGAATGTATAAAATTTATCATGGAATAACCTAATAGGACAATAACCATATCCCTTAGGAGTAACCAACAACTTCTAAACCATGTTTCCTCTTTACTTACAAGAAGTTAATTCCTCCCATTCTTTAGATAAACATAACTCTTTCATCTCTTTAGAGTAACTTTTATCCATTTAAACATATTTCATTTCCCAAATAATTGGATGGCTAAAAAATTTCCACCCATAAAGTATAATAAAATTTCCATTACATATTTGGTTCACTCTCCAATCCTTATTTTATCAATAATATCTATGTACAATATAATGAAACAAAACACATAAATTCAATCATTTCATAAAAACAATCATATCTTGATTTCACATAAAAAATAAATAGGATTCCATAAAATATCATTATAAAAACATCATAAAAAATTCAATAAAAGGAATTGAATTGTATCATAATTTCATATCCCCAATAAATCATATGAAAAAGTAATGTATTTTTGGATAGATGAAAAATATAATTAAAATATATTTTGACCATTTATTTGAAAACATGAGAAAATATCTAATGTACCTTTGCGTGGAATTGTTTGAAAAAATTTGTTATTTGTTTAAAACTATCATTTTTTATTATGATATTTTTTTATTATTAATATCGATATACATTGTATTAAGTTTATTCTGAGAAAATTGGATCCAGAATTCTAAAAAAATCAACAACAACATTCTGAGATAATCTTATCCAAAATGCTGAGTGATGAATTCATTTCATTGCTGAAGAGTTTTGAAACAAGAATATAATATGATAAGTTATAATTTTTTTCAAACATTATAAAACTAAATCAGATTATTCTTTTCTAGTAAATAAGTTATCAAAAATCATGAAGAAATTCATGATAAAAGATTTTGAAGAAATGATGGAGATGTTTGAAGGAATTAAAATATGAAGAGTGGAATGTAGTATTATAATGAAAATTTTAGTGTAATGAGTATTTAATTGTAATGGTATAAAAATGGATAAAATAGGAATGGAAAAGATCATAATGTGTTGAGAAAGAAATAACTAAGAATTATAAATATTATAATGTGATGAAAAAGTAAATGATTGTAATAATGATGAGAAAGAAAAAGATTGTAATGGGATGAGAATGAAAAAAATTAGAAAGGAAGAGAACATAATGGTCTAAGAATGAATATTTTAGATATGAGAATATCATATTAGGATGAGAAAGTAAAAGATCATAATGAAGATATGAATGAAAAATTTCATAATGACATGAGAACAAAATAGAGTGAAATGAAGATGAGAAAGAAAAAGATCATAATGAGTTGAGATAGGTATGATGAATTGAAGTGGTCAAACATGAATTTCAATTTATCGTAAATCTCAGAGAAATATATGGATGGTTTTGTAATTAAATATTTATTTTTAAAATATGAGATATTTTCAGAGATTTTGATATTTGAGGAAGCAAGAATGTTTTCATGTTTCTTAACTTTTTTTCTGAGTCTCTGAAAAATACTTACTCATATCATTTTTTCATTCAAAAATTTCACACATGTACAAAAAATTGAGTTTTAGAGAATTAAAAAGTGAAATTTCCCATATTATTAATGATATATTGATGTGAGCATTAAATTAGAGTTTGAGTGGTACAGATTTGGAGTGAGTTCATTGTATTATAGAAAAATCAGACCCAAAATTTTCGTATTCAAGAAATCAGATCCAAAATCATTATCTAGGGGGAATTAGATCAAGAATTATCATATTTAAGAAATCAGATCTAGGATAATTGTGTTGAGAGAATCTGATCTAACATTATAATAATCATAGATTCAGATCTTGAATTATCATATATTGAGAATCAGAACCATAATTATCACATTCAAAGAATCAGATCCATCATTATTGTATTGTGAAAAATCAGTTCCAACCAAATTAGATTGAGGATTCATACAAAGAAATTGCAGATCATATTCAACATAGTCTTTATTCCTTTGTTAGGAACAATTGTTTTATTAGATAACATTGTAATCTAATGATAGTCAGTATAGTAATTTCTATCGAGAGATAGAAGGTGTTCAACAAGAGTTGACCTAAGTTTTATTCACTTCTTCTTAATAGTGAATTTCTATAGACCCACTAGAGTGACTATCATAAGGACGTATATTCTCACATTGAGGATAAACATTATAAATATTGTGTTCTTTACTTGGTTCTTAATTTTTCATGCATGAATATTTACTATAATTTGATAAGGAAATAAATCTTAATAGGTTGCAGGGGTTAAGATTATAAATGTTTTGGAACTTATAAAATATAAACAACTGATTCAACCCCCCATTCTTCATTGTTATTTGAACATTTTGAAATTAAATTGGTATCAAAGTAAAGGTTCCCTTGTTGAACCCTTATCTTGGATAATATCAATTATATCAATACTAGAATAATGAAAAAATTTGATGGAAAAATTTATTATGGATGAAAAAAATGAAGATTTCATATCTCTTATATCTTTTCATGGAATTTTTTTATTCTCTCTTATCACACTTTATAATAAGATAAATATAGAAGTTGATGGAAGGGTTATAAATTCCATCCTTATTTCCTTATCAAATATTCTTTATCATAAAGTGATGGGTCTCAAAACTTGAAAAAGTATGTGGGAAAAGCTGGAATTTATTTTCATATGGAATTCTAAATTTTAGGAAGTAAGGCTACAAATCAGTGATAGTAAGTATGGAGATATCATTATGAGTGATGAAGAAGAAAATGATGAATACATCATGAGAGTAAATAATTTTTTTTGTAATATCATACTATTAAGAGATGTCTTACAAGATTTTACAATTATAAAGAATCTTATAAGAAAAATTCCAGAAAAGATTAATTCTAAAAGTTATTCTTTAGATGATAAAGATGATTTATCTATTGATGATTTGTAGAAATTTTTCATTTCATATAAAATGAGAAAATATCTAATATTCAAAAAGAATATGGAATATGAAATAACATTTAAAGCTATGAGAATGTATAAAATTCAAGATGTTGAAGATGTCGATCCTTGTGACTCCGAAGATAAATAGGATGATGAGTTGAATGAAAAACTCATGTCTCTTATATCTGAGAACTAATGAATAAGAAGAGAAAAATATAGATGTAAAATTCACCTCTATTTTTTTGAGTGTAGTGGAATTAAACACATTTCTATGAATTTACCCAAGAAAAAAGATGGTGAATATCGAGATGATTCTTATGAAAAACAATAATGGTAGAAGTGGAACAAAAATGATAAAGAAGTACAGTATTCCAATAGATACAATAATAAGTTTATTAGAAACAAAATAAGTATGATGAGTAAGAAATTTTGATAAGACACAACTAATAAAAACTCTTCTAAACGTTAAAGATCAAAATAATTCAAAACCATGGTTAAAAAAGATGAGAAAACAAAATATTACACCCAGAGTGAAGGTGGTGGTGAAGAATATTATAGAGAGTATGAGGTCAAAACCTAACATTTTCCATGTCATATAAAATAATATCAAATATTAAATTAGATCTCTAAAGAAATATTTTCAAGAAATTTTTAATGGAAGAAAAGATGATATCAATTAGGAGGATGAATACATAAAAGATATTTTAATATACAAACATAGAATTGATGAACAAGGAAATATGGTTGAAGATCATATAAAGAAGATAATAGATAAGGAATAAGAGGCTAAAAAAATTAAATTAAAAATTCTTGAGTCTGAAATTATCATGAAAAATATGAATGAAAAATTCATCAAAGCTACATAAGTAAAAACTGAGACTTCTAATGTTTTGGAGAAGGCTAAATATGAGAATCATGTGAAATATTCACTTAAAAAAAATAATGTTTCAACTAATTATTTTAAAATTTTAGGTTTCAGAAAAATGATTAGGAAATATTTGGTGGAAAGATAATGAGAGAAACCTATAAAATCTAAAAAATTATAAAACATACTCAAAATAAATGATGGTCTACATCCTGAGTATGTTACAGCTGAAAGAAGTTACCAACCACTACAAAGTTTCAGTAATGAAAGATATTATTTTAATATAAAATAAAAATTTTTATGGTGTCTTAGATTCTATGGGAACATGTATTATAATTATTGGTATAATTTATTCTTAGCCAGAAAATGTTTTTGGAAAATTTGAAGAAATATTGAATGTAGAATGGGGAACTTTCTTAACTAATAGAAAATTAAAAAAGTGAATTCTCAAAATGATAGAAACATTCTAACAAGAAATCATTTGGAATTTCTAGAAAAATATTTTGAAATATGTGATCAAGATGTTCATCATGCTGAAATATTTATGTCCCTCCTTCTAGAAAAATTTTCTCATGATATAAAAGAAATGAGTGATGAAAAGATGAATGTTAGAGAAATTGATTTTTTTGTTGAAACAGCTTTGAAAGAATGTAAAAGGAACAAACAATGGAAACTTGATAGTGGTTTCACTTCACATCTTACAAGTGGTATAAAAATCATGAAAGACATTTAAAGTTGTGATGAGGGAGACATTACCATTGGTAATGATGGTTCTTTAAAAATAAAAGGAATTCGAACTGTTGATATTGAAGCATAAAAGTTAAAATCAATTGATAATTTATTTATTGATTCGATAAAACATAAATTACTTAGTGTAAGTCAACAATGAAGTGACGGAAAATAATTTGTTTAAAAAACATTTTTGTATAATCCAAATATTAAAAGATAAAAAAATCATTAAAAAGGGAGAAAGAATCTATGGAAATATCTTTTAAATAGGATAATTCAATAACTCTTATTATATTAGTACTTAATATGAAAACAAAATATGGAATAGATGAATTGGTCACCTTATATTGAAAATCATGAATGAAATTTATAATGTTTATGATGTTCATAATTTTCATGAATTGAAAACAAGAGATAGAGATATTTGTATTACTTGTCAGAAAGGAAATATGACTAAAAAAATCATAGGAGAATCTAGATTTAGTCTAACAGACCAATTGATCTAATTTGTTATAATTTATGTGGTATAATGTGGTATCAATAAAAAAAAGGATATTTTTTACTCTATAAATTTTATTAATGATTTTACTCGAATGATAAATATCATGTTTATGAAGCACAAGTCACAGGATACTGAAATGGTCAAATTATTTAGAAATAATGTAGCAAAATAAATGGGGGTTTCCATAAAGAATTTGAGAATACATAATGGTACTTACTTCACAAGTAATAATTTTGAAACACATCTATGAAATTATAGTATCAGACATCAGTATAGTTATCCTTATACTATAAAAAGAAATGGATTTACAGAAATAATGAAAAGAAGCTTAGTAAAAATGGGAAGAAGTATGTTAGATGAATATTAACTTTCAAAATTCTATGTGAGAGATGTTGTCAGTACTACTGTACATGTTCAAAATTGATTCTTATTTAACAAGAAACTAACACGATTCTTTATAAAATGTACTATAATGAAAAATCATTATTGAAATACTTCAATGTTTTTGGAAGTCCATGTTTTCTCAAAATAAAAAATCTAGATTTGGGAAAGTTTGAAAATAAAGCTAGAAAATATTTTTTTTGTTTATTCACCAAATAAAATAAGTTTCAAATGATGGAACAAAAATTTGAAAAGTTGGTTGACTCATGTTTTTGGGAAAAAATACCAAAGCTAATGTGGCATATTTTTTGTTTCGGTTATGTTTATTGAAAATTCAGGTTTTCATAGCGATTTTTTGAGTTCTAGTGATCTTTTTAACAATTCATTTTTACATAGAACCAGGAAAAAGGAATGGATGATTTGGAGGTGTTACAAAAGAATAGATACATGGTGGAACCATTTTCCAACGCTTGCCAAATTATTATGGTCCAAAATTTTGGATTTGGTGAGCATCGCAAAAATTTGATTTCATTGAAAATCTCATCAAAATATGAAAATGTATTGATTTTCAAGAAGATAGGTTTCATAAATTGGATTTCATAGAGACTATAAGAATTTTGATGGTGATTTCTTCTGATTATGAAGAGATTCCCAAACAGTATAGGTGAAGAGCATTACAAGGGAGAAATGTGGATGTGGAAAAATGTAATTCACAGTATGCTCTGTGATTATGATGAGTTATATGATCCAAAAATTTCAATGGTGCATCGCGATATAGAGAGAATTTAGGAAGAAATTTTGGAGATTTACGATTTGAGATGATGTGGCGTGGACTTTTCATGGAAGGTTTTCGAGTCAGTGGAATTTATTATAAATAAACCACAACCCCCTCAAGAGAAGTATAGAGATAAAACAAAAAACATTAAGCTCTCAAATTTTGAATGATATATGTATAGTAGGGAGCTTCGTGAATGAAAAGGGAATTTCTAGAGGTAGCTGAGCTCTACAAAAGGAAGACACGCCACGAAGGACAGTTTGGATTTGCGAAGAATGTGAGCATAGAAAAGGATTGTTTAGATTTGAGAAAGCGCAAAGACAATTGTGAGCTCTACAAAGCCGTCTGATCTGTGATATAGAGAGAAATCTGATCTAGTGATCTTTGAAAACCTATGAGCTCTACTAACATGTTGGCTTCACTAAGAGTTTGGAGAATTGCAATGGATTTTTTGAGCTTTGAAAAAGTGGGGGCTTCTCAAAGGTAGTTTTCTTTATGAAAGAGTTTCAAAAGGGATTACCTTGTGTTCAAAGGCAAAGTGTTTTTCATTAGTGGGTAAAAGTGGAACTTCAACAGAGCATCTATCTATAATTGAGGATATATTCATTAGTGATAATGAAGTTAACTATAGGTCTACAAACTGTGTGTGGATCTTATGAAGAAGTAGTGATCTAACTTAAATTGATAGAGAAGTGAGTTTTCAAATTATGAATGGTCGAAAACCAAGAGGGATAGTTAGTCCACTTTTAAAATATAAACAATAGTGTGCTTATAGTGAATTTGGTACATCATCACATTGCTGATGTATTCTACTTGTACATATCCTAGTGCAGTTGAACCAAGTAAACTTTTTGTTTCATTTTCATGCATTAAGATTCATTCATACTCTAGAATGAGAATGTGTGAGAGAGAGAAGTGATTTTTGTCTATCTACAAAATAGTATCAAAAGGGGTAGTTGTTTTAATTTGTCATACCCTGATTCACCCCCTCCCCCCATGGTAACTAGACTAGTAGACCTAACACATATGATGTGAAGGTAATTTAAATTAAAGTTCCCAAAAAAAAATTTTGAGAATGATGATGTGTATAAAGTAAAGAATTACAAAAATGCTGAAAGTAATTCAAAACATCCTTATCAAGACTTAGAAGAATAGCATGAGGAGTAAATTTTAGATGGGAATTAAACAATGAGATTTCAGACCTTATAAAAACATGTTGAATCTGAACAAATTATTGGGAATAAGAAGGCTCTAGTTTAGACCAGAATGAAGCTAATATTAGAAAATCAATCTTCAATTATCTCAAAAGTTGAACCAGAATCAGTTTTAGAAGTTATTCAAGACAAAGAATTGGTAGTTTCTATAAATGAAGATCTTGATAAAATTTAGAAGAGTGAAACATTGGAACTTATTCCAATGAGATCAAAAAAATTATTATCACAACAATGAGGGTTTATTGAAAAAATTTGAATGAGCATGGAGATGTTTCAAGAAATAGAGAATGACTTATATTAAAAGGATATGCACAGGTAGATGGTGTGGATTTTGATGAAACATTTTCCCCATTTGCAAGGATATAAACTTTTTGAATGTTTCTTGCAGTGGCTACTCATTATAATTAAAAAATTATAATATTGATGTAATGTCATCTTTCTTAAATGGAGATATTGATGAAGATGTTTACATTGAATAAAAATATGGGTTTTTAATTGATTATAATAAAAATAATGTTTATAAATTAAAGAAATATTTTAATATGTAGAAAAAAAACCACATGCACGATATTCTAAATATAAAAATTATTTGAGAATGTTGAAATTTTCTAAAGGCAATTTTGATAGCATGTTATATGTAAATTATGTTGACCTTGGAGATCTAATAGTAATTGTTTATGTGAATGATATAATTTTTTATGGGGATATATAAGATGTTTGTAAAACATTTTCTGAAGAAATGAAGAAGATTTTTGAAATGTAAATGTTGAGAGAATTATCTTTAATCCATGGTTTACAAGTTCAGAAAAAAAAAACTAAACTTTATTATCCCCTAAAAGTTATGTCCAAGAATTTCTAATGATGTTTGCGATGGAAGAATCCAAAGATGGTTCAAATCCTATTACAGTGATCCCAAATCTAAGAAAAGATGAATACGGAACAAGTGTGAATCAGAAAGTATTTTGGTAGCTGATAAGAAGTCTTCTTTAACTTACAGCCCTGAGGCATGCTATTTTTTAATTTGTGACTTTATGTTCTAGGTATTAATGTAATATAAAAGAATCACATATGTTTACAGAAAAGTGAATTTGATGATACGTTAAAGAAAAAAAAATTCACATGGGTTGTTATAAAAAAGAAACAATGAGATGATGTTTCTTGTTTATACTGATGCCGATTAGGCTAGAGATTGTAATGATAGAAAATCAACCTCAGGAGGAACAATTTTATTTGGATAATGTTTTGTGAGTTGGCATATTAAGTAACAAAGATCAGTACCATTGAGCATATATGAATCCAAACATATTTTAGCTACTAAAGCTTGTAATCAAATGTTGTGGATAAAAGATCAGTTGGAATATTTGAATGTAAAAGTTTCTAAACCATTTAAGATTATTTGTAATTATCATAGTTCAATTGATATTTATAAGAATCCTATACTACATTCATGATCCAAACACATTGATATAAAAGTTCAATTTATAAAAGATAATTTTGTAGCTAGGAATTGTTTTGATGGAATACATTTCTACAATGTTTCAAATTGTTGATATCTTCACAAAAGAAATGATGAAGGAATGGTTTGTTGAATTGAGGCTAAATATTTATGTTCAGCCTCCTCCCTTATTTTCCTAAACCTAATAAGGAAGATCCCCACCATGCTTTGAATTATGTTTTCAATGGGGGAGATAAAGTAAACAAATTTATTCTTCGTAAAAAAATTACTTATCTTTATTTTATTAATCTGATGATATGGTTATCATATAATGTGGGAGATAATAAAAAATAAATTTATAAATGAAATATTGGGGGAGAGAAATTTTTTTTGAAAACATAAATGAGGACAGTTTATCATTTAATAGATATTAAAGTTTCTTTTAACTATAATATATTATTCTTCCAAAAACATTACTTTTTCTAGTAGTGTGGTTTCATGACACTCTCTTTCGAGAAATTATTTGTTTTGATAAAATTCAAAAAATTTGGGTTGTGAAAAATATATGAGATTTGGAAATGTTGTTAATGAGGGTTGTTAACAAATACAAAGGTGGATATTGAAGTACATTTGTGAATAATTTTTATATCATGGGTTTTTATTTATTGACAACTAACCTTTTTTATTATAATTTTTTGTTTACTAGGAATCACAATCATCTAAATTATATTTAGTTCATTCTGAGAAAATTAGATCCAGAATTCAAAAAAATCAGCCCCAACATTCTAAGATAATCAGATCCAAAATTATGAGTGAAGAAATCATTTCATAACTGAATACTTTTTAAAGTTGAATGTAAATTGAAGAGTTAAAAATTATTCATACTTTATAAAACATAATCAGGTGTTTCTTTGATAATCAATAATTTCACAAAAATCATGATTACTTTAATGATGAATTCTTTTCAATTAATGGTGGAGAGGATTTATGGAATTAAAATATGATTAGTGGAGAATTCCATCATAACATGAATTTTATACTAATAATTATTTCATCATAATTGGCTGAGAACGAAAAAAATGATAAAGGAAAATATTGTAATGGGGTGAGAAATAAAAACTGAGAAAGGAAAATATATTAATGGGATGCGAAAGAAAATTATCGTAAGGAAGTTGAGAAAGAAAATGATTATATTGGGTTGACAAAGAAAAAGATGACAAAAGAAAGTATCACAATCAAATGAGAATGAAAATTATGAGAAATTAAAATATTATAATGGGATGAGAAACAAAAATATTGTAATAAAGCTAATAAATAAAAATATCATTATGATTTGAGAAAGAAACAGATTGTAATGAATCTGAGAAAGAAAATGATTGTAATGATTTGAGAAATGTAAGCTCAGTTGATGTGGTCAAACATGTATTTCAATTTTGTATAAATCTCAGAGAAATCTAAATAGGTTTGAAGAGGTAAAATTTGTAGTTTTAAATACAAGAGATATTTAGAGACTTTGAGGCATGACCAACATAGAATGTTTTCACGTTTACCTCCATTGTTTTCTGAGTCACCTTTGAATACCTCATCAGATTAATTGTTTATTCTCAAATTTAACACACATTAAAAGGAGGACCACCGGATAATTCAAAAGTGAAATTTCCCATATGATTGAAGTTGTATTGAAGTGAGAATTCTATTAGAGTTTGATTTTTACATATTGAGAGTGATTTAATCATATTTAGAAATATATGATCTATCATTATCATATTCATGAAATCATATCCGACATCATTATTTTGAGATAATCGGATAAAAAATTATAATATTCCAGATGTTAGATCCAACATCATTATTTTAAGAGAATGAGATGCAGTATTATCGTATTTAGAGAATCAGATCCATAATTATTGATTAAAAAAATAGTGCTAGAATTATCATATTCAGATAATTAGATCCAACATTATTGTATTTGAAAAAATCATATCTATCCAAATCAGATAGAGGATTCATACTAACCAATTATGGAAAAGATTCAACAAATTCTTTATTATTTTGATTAGATAAATAGTTTCATATGAAAACATTATAAATAGATGGGATTCAGTATAAAAATTCCTATCATGAGAAAAAAGGTGTCTAACATGAGTTTAAACAAGTTATATCCACTTATTCGTAATAATAAATTTCTATAGATCCATGGGAGTGGCTATGAAAAGGATGTAGATTCTCAATCTTATGACGAACCTTGTAAATGTTGCTTGATTTACTTTCATTTATACTTTTTCATGCATGAGTATTTACTATAATTTGATAAGGAAATAAATCCTAATAGGTTGCAAGAGTTATGTTTCTAAAAGTTTTTAAACATATAAAAATTAAACAACTGAATAACCCCCCCCCCCCTCTCAGTTTTTATTTCATCCATAGGAACTTCAATATCTTTTTCCCTTGAAAATATTTTAATTAAAAATTACCATAATAAATAGAAAGACTTTTTCATTTAAATTTACAACAAAAACTTATAAAGTAATCTTCAAAATAACGAATTATCATGATGGCTGTAAAATCATTTCATGTCTTATATTTCAAAATAAAACATTGTTTTCACACTTTTTAAAAAGGTAAAAATGTATTTTTCAAAAAAATTATAGAATGATTCATTTTAAAACAATTGTAAATAAAGTCAATGGTTATGAGAATTAAATTTTTAAAACATTTCAAGAATACGTAAGAATTTTCATTTAACAATTCTTAATTCTATTGACATGTAAAGAAAGTATGTCGATCAAAGAGGAAATATGTTCAACCTTTATTTAAAAATATTTTCATGAACATTTTAACTACAAAAACGAGGAAAATTTAACTATTAATTGAAAATTAAAAGGGAAACCAAAATATGATAAAATGTATGTGGTTTAAAGGATATGTCCCTTAAAATTTTTCTTTAAAGTAAATTTAGCATAGATAATCCAAAAATGAAATTATATTGTAATATAAATCCTTATCACTTTGGTAACTTTTGAATCATAACCCCCTTGGAAGAAATAATCTCAAATAAAACATTGAATGTCAGGAACATAAGGATATTAATGATGTGTCATATCAATGTTATGGTAGATAAACCACACAAAAAATGATATGTGTATAACATTACATATTTTCCAAATAAGACAAGTTGAGATGATTAACCCTTACCTCTTTGTAACATACAAGTAAAATTCCAAAATTATATAATTTTAATTGTAACTTTAATACCAACTAATTAAGAAGGATCCATGACATAAAATCTAATAGGGGTAGTATGTATGCCTCATAAACATAAATAGTTTCTTAACATCAAACGTGTGTCAATAAAAAAATATTGATATAATGAATCCTGAGAAATATCATATTAGTGATGTGACAATTAATAATTGAGGAGATTATATATGAAAATTGTAAAATATCATAAAAAAAGTGGAAATAAAACATAATAATATTACAGTTCATTTCAAACATAATCATGGAATTATATATTCAATTAAGTAGAATTATAACCCAATGAATAGAAATTGAGCTAAGAAACCCCTAACCTTGAGTCCTGATGCTCTATGTCTTTCCATTAATTCTTATATGTTAAATTTATATTATTTTTTTATTTTTTAAGAACCCTTTAGAGGATTATTAATTTATCATTAATATAAACCCCCAACCTTAAAAAAATACATAATAATTATTTTAATTCAAGAATTCACTTACTTATATTTTAGGTATCTTTATAGTTTAGAGTATTAGAGAAATAGTTCATAACTTTGGAATAATAAAACTGTGCATTTAAAAGTACTTACTTCTACTCATTATCCATTTTTGTAACACAAAAAATTTAAATGGAAATATCTATTATTTATTATTAAAAATATTCATAATTTTAAATGTGACTTGATCATTGTTACTACTCATTATTAAACCATATATAAAACATTTTAAAATGTTGTATGTCCACAAAAATCTCAGTAAGTAAAATTTTAAAAGATAAAAAGATACTTTTTATTACATTTCACAACCATGAGATCATATAAGAGTTTTTCCTTTAATATAAAAAATACCGATATCAAACTACAAAATACATATAAACTAAATTAACATCACTACTCACAGTTTTTGATAAAACTGTTTTTAAGAAATTTTAATATAAAAAACGTTTTCATGATTATTTCATAGTATACATAATAATCCACGAAGAACATTTCCTTAAAAAATATGTTTTTACCCATAAAGGGAATAATCATTTGTTTAAACAAATTATCATTTTATTACCTTGGTAAATAATATTATTCCTAAAAAATCATTATCATTCATAGAAAATTTATACAGTTTCCTTGGAACATCATCTTATAGAACCATTACAAGAAACCTGATAAATGGAATAACCTACTCAGTTAAATCAAATATGATTCTCTAGAGAATATAATCAATACTCAATGTAATGAAGTTCTATATAGGGATCACACATTAATATAAAAAATTTCCATGGAACATAACAAACATAAAACATATAGAATATTTTATTTTCATCATAAAATATCATAATTTATTTTTTTTAAACACTTGATTAATCTCATTGGGTGTCATAACAAATATGGTTAAAAAGAATTTTTATTTTAAAAATCATTATACAAAATCATTTAAATGAATAATAAATCAGATATCATTTTTAAAACCCATGAAAAAAATATTAGTGATATTATTAAATAATAATGGTCATAGTGGTGGGAAATTATACTCATTTCATATAAATTAAAAAAATATTCAGCTTATAGATTAGTAAAAATATAAATAATAACATGTTTTATTTTTTAAAAAAATATTTAGTAAAACATTTATAAGGAATGTAAATAATTTTTTAAAATGACTTTTGACATAAATTAAACAATATACCTGATAATTTTTAATGAACATGGTTATATTCTAAAAGAAAAAAAAACTTGTAAACTTTTAAAATATTATTATAAATAAAAATCATTTATGACATGATAAATTTTAAACTAAAAAATCATTTTCTGGAAGAACACTAAATGGATTTGGGAAAAAATTAGTTTTAGAAAATAATTATCAATTAAAATTCATAATTAATTATATAAACCATATAAAAGAAAACATGTGTAGAAAATATATTACGTCTCCAAAAATGGAATTATCAATTGAAATCATTTACCTTAAAACCATATACTATAGTATGTTATTTAACTCCTGAATAATAAAATTATATTAATTATTTATGTAATTACGAAAAAAAATCATCTTCACTAAGTTATAATTATTAATTTGTTATTTAATTTATTACCCTTTTTTATTTACTTAAACTATTATGTTATTATCGGATGTTTTGAGTACGTTCAATTCATAATCCCAAAATAGATTCATGATGATGATTGTGGTAAAAGGATTCATTGTTCAATCATATCTATAATCTTAATTCAGAAAATTAATATAATTTATATCCATTAAATTAATTTTTATAACCATCCGTGAAATATGATCAATAAAAGGGAATCACATAGATTCATTGAGGTTATAATCCACACATAATAATGAATGACTTCAATAGATGGAATGGTAAGAAAAAAATGAAATATTATATTTAAATAATTATAATTATTTAATTAATAACTTATATTTTAATTAAATCAATTATAATAACTATATTTTTGAATTTGTGATGAAAAATTAAACACATATATTCAATGAGGTGGTAATTTACGCGTACTGATGAGTGATATTTTCATTTCCCCTAAGAGAGAAAAAGAAATGAAAAGAGTTTTGACATTAACATAATGACAAATTTTTTTATAGAATATAATTTTTTTTATCATAATTAAAATATTATATATTAAGGACTTATAAGAAGAAAAAAATTATAAATCTTGGCTAAGTGTTATACATTTGTCATTGGAAAACTTCCTTACGATTGAACTTATGGAATTTAGTGAAAAGGATTACCATAATGGGTCGATCATTATTCAACATGTAATTTCATTTTTATATAATATTTGTTTTGTTAAATTTCTATATATATTTTCAGTTTTATTGTTTTAGATAAGTTGGTCATAAATCTAATGCAACAAACCATTATAGTATAGGTTGAACACTTCTTCTTAGTATCCAATTTTTACAAAAAAAAATTCTTACAATGGAACATGTTTTATTTTCATCATAAATGATCACAATTTTCAACATGACTTATTCTTTGTACCTAATCAACCTTAAACCCTATAAAAAACATTTTAACATGTTGGATATGCACAAAAATCAAAGCATGGGACATATAAAAAGAATAAAGAATCTTGTTAGTTCATTTCTATACCATGAGATCAAAAAAGAAAGTCTTCCATTAACATAATAAATTATATTCCCAAATTAACATTTATTGATCATTACTACCAATTTATTTCATAAAACAATTTTTTTAAAATATAATATCATAATCATAATCATGGGAGTTTCATAGAAAACATGATAATCAAAAATAATTGCATTCATTAAAACATACCTTTATACCATTAAAGGGAATAATATTTAATTTAATCAAATAAACATATAATAAAATAAAAAATATATCCCTGAAAACTCATTATCAAGCATATAAATGTTTGAAATGTTCCTTAGTACATAATCTTTACATAACCCTTATAAGTGTAATAACCTACACAGTCAACTTGTAATTTAATTCCCAAGAAAAGATAATCATTACCCAATGAATTTGAGAGCTATATCAATATCACCCATCATCAGGGATATATCAAACTTGCACATAATTCATAAAATATTTCCATTGAAGATAACATTAATGAAACATATTAAATAATGTTTTTATTTGATCAATCTTTTAAAAGAGTTATTTTAAACTGATAATTTAACTTCTTTTTTATATTGATATACTCATTTCCATTAAATCATAATTTTTTTAGTTAACATATGCAGTATAAAGGGAATTAAGGTTTTTATTTTAATAATACATAGATTTTTTTTTAAAGAATCCACACATCCAATAATTGTTATGGTGGTGGGAAAATACGATGTCCCAATATCTATTAAAATGTAACATTATTTTTTGGATTTTATTAACAAAATTCAAATCATTCAATATTATATACCAAAAAATCCATTGAAAACCCTTAAGAATAATGTATTATGATAAATAAAATATCCATTATTATTCATTTATGTACATATAAATAATTTTTTAAAATAATTTTAAAAATATAGGCATGGTGGAAAATATTTATAAAATTAATCTATAACACATTTAAAATGACGTTTTTAAGGTTAAGTGTCCCTTACCTCACGTTACTTTTCATGTAAATTATTTAACATTATAAATAATAAAATTATGGTAATTATTTAATTGAAGTAAAAACTTTTCCAAATTCATTACATTATCATGGTCTATTTTATATAATATATTACCATGTTTTGTATAATTACATTATCAGTAATCTTTAAATCCAACATTTGGATGTCATTCAGTTTATAATTCCAAAACAGCTTTGGTGGGATGAATATTGTCAAATAGGTTATAATTACATTATATAAATAATAATAATATTCCCCACATAATTATAAATTTTATATATCAATTATACTTTTTAAACTATCCTTGAATGATTATTTTTTATAAATGAATTTTGTCGTTTTCATGGAGATGGTATGACATAGGTACACTTGAATAACATTTCCAATTTTTGAAGAACATGATGGAAATTATTTAATTAATTATTTTATTTTTGTAAAGATTATTATTTTATAAATATCATAGTATATCTTTAGATACACTTATACATAACATTTATATGATAAAATAATGAAAACTGAATTATACCGCTCTATAGTGGTGTTAATCCACACATAACCACAAAATATGTTATCATTTTTCAATTAATGGGAAGAAAATAAAAAATATGTGATACTATATTTATATATTAATATTAGGGTCATGAATATAATTTATATATATATATATATGTATATTTAATTGATCATTATAACCATCCATGAGAGTCAATTATTGAAAACGAATTACATTAATTTGTGAGGCGGTATTCCATCATAAACAGAAAGGATCGTTTAAAATACCATTTGATGAAATAGGAAATGTATATAGGTTATACCATCAATATAATAATATTTATTTTTTGAAATATATTGATTTTATTTTATTTATTTATAGTAGAATATTTAAAGGATGTAGAAAAATAAATAAAATAAAAAAGATCAGTTAAAATTTTTACATCATCTTCAGGAAACTTCTTTTAATTTATACATTAATCCCTTTAAGGTAGGTAGTCTACACAAATTAAGAATGATATGAAATGTGTTGAGGCGTTAGGAATGGATTTGGGGAAGTATTTTCTAAACCAAAAGGATTTTTATTGACAAACCAAAATCCACATTCCTGAATCTGATGGTAAAAAAATAATATTTACATTTCTATATTTGATTTCAATAAATGTTACCCAATTTTAGATATTAATAATATATAAAACCAAAACGTAATATCATATCACTTATATAACCAAGTATTTTTTTTGCTTTATAGTTGTACATAATTAAGAA
Organism: Viscum album; assembly: GCA_963277665.1. Taxonomy (NCBI): domain Eukaryota; kingdom Viridiplantae; phylum Streptophyta; class Magnoliopsida; order Santalales; family Viscaceae; genus Viscum; species Viscum album. The sequence goes on from OY728135.1 coordinate 1,683,145,748, forward strand.
CTACTCTTTTGATGTTGATATTTCTACATAGTATCCACATTTCCAACAAAACAAGTTCTTTATAAAATGATGCTTTATTTTCTCAAGGTAAATTATTTATAAGGGACTATAACTTTATTAGATTTTAAAATTATCCTTAAACCTTGAGAAAAACATTTTAAAAATGTGGTATGATCACAAAAATCTCGGTAAGGGATATAAATGAAATATATTTGTTAGTCTAGTGAAAAACATGAAAAGCCATAAAATGTTTTCCTATTTCATGAAATACATTCAAAGTATAAAATAAGTCATTTAAAAATTAAAAAAAACTTTTTACTCAAATAAAACATTTAAAACCCGTATAAATTAAAATAAAACTATGATTAACAAATTCGGTGCATTATTTTGATAACTCGTATCAGAAATAACTACATCCTAGTTAAATACCTCAGAGAAACATCCAAAGTTAACTCACTCCTTATTTCCTATAAATATCAATAAAATTACTCATTGTTTTGGAGAGGAATAATGGGGTTCACCCATCATATAATCTTTATTGGTTTATTCTATCAGTATAATGTGTATTGAGGCCATCCACTCATATAATATGTATTGGGATCACCTGCTTATATAAGCTACATCATGCTCTACACACTTGTATTATAATGATCATGTATCATTTAAAAAACATATTAATTCTTTCATATTTCATAAAAAAACCATGAAAACATATTTTAAATCTATATGTGAAACACTTCTCAATATCAAAATACCATTTCCATTTAAAAATTAATTTTATACAATAAAATACCATGTAAAAAAATTAAATATGGTTTTTTTGAAGAAAATATTAAATATTTTTAATTTATAAAAAATATATAATTAGTATAGTATTGGGAAAAACCTATTGACTATGTATATTTAATAATAGATAACTACGTTTTATATTCTTTTTTAAAGATATTCAAAACATTTTGTATAAAATATGAAAAAATATTCCTATTTAGAACCATTTAAAGTATGTCAAAAGAAGCAAAAAATGTTCTTAATAACTAATTTATTCTCGTATAATTAAATTCGTAATTTTTTTAAGAATATGGACATAGAAGTGAAATATTTGAAAAATACGTTTTAAAAACTTTTAAAAAGTGGTTTCTAAAGTAAAAAATTCCTTATCTTGAGTCTAACTCTTATGGCACATTATTTAGCTTCAAGAAAAATAAAATTATGTTTATTATTTACTTTATCATATAATTTATAATTTTTTTATTCCTTTTATTTTATTTATTACCAAATTATATTTAATTAATTAATCATTTAATTCATATTAGATTTTTTGATTATATTCAACTCATATGTAAAAAAATTACTTCGATATGATGAATACCGTCAATGAGGAAAATATTGCATAATTTACATAATAATAATCATAAAAAATTATAATTTTTATACATGAATTATACTTTTCAAAACTAAATTTAAATATGGTTATGAAAAATAAAGTACATAAGAATCACAAAGACAAAAGGTTGTGTGTACGTATAAGTAACCCTTCCATTTTTCAATGATAATAACTGAAATAAGGTAATATTTTTATAATTAAAAAATAATAATAATTTAATAAATTAAATATTATTTTGTTACATTAAATTATTTATATCATTACTATGAGGTTTTGATTAAAAAATGAATCAAATCACTTCATGGAGGTGGTATTGCAGATGTAAACATAAACAACATTATCATGTTTCAATGACTGAAAAGGTAAGAAATTAAATGATATATTACATTTTTTGGATAATAAGTATTTCCTGAATATAATATATATATATATTAAATAAATCATTATAACTATATACAAGAAGTTTTGATGTAAAATTAATTTTATCGGTTTGTGAGGTGGTAGTTTTTCGTACAAATAAATGATGGTTTATTCTCCAATTTGATGGGAGAAGAGAAAAATATAGGTTATTCAATTTACATAAAAAATACCATTAATGTAATATATTAACCTTATTATAACAGTATGAATTATATTTGTTTTATGAAGTAGAAGAATAAATAATATCGAAACTCTTTGTTAAAAAACCATACCTCTTATTTTGACAACATATATAGTTTTGTACCTAAATATTTTCTAGGATGTATTTATGATCAAGAAAAGGTTTTTTGGAATTAAGGGGGATGTAATAAAGATATTTTGGGTATTATTTGTTGAACCAAAATGTTTTTATTTGTGAATAATAGAATATAATATGTGACATTTTATATGCGAGGGAAGGGTCACTTTTGGAATTACATAAAATATTAAATTAAAATAAATTAATTATCAAATTAAAATGACTAAAAAATTATGTAATTTTAGTATATGATGATTAGGGGTCTAAATACTATATCCACATTTTTTATAATTTGGATAATTTATTAACTATATATTTTTTTTAACCTATGTTGACCATATTTGATGATTAAACTAAAAATAATTTTTTAACAATTTAACAGTCAAGATACATACTATAAAAGGAAAGTTGACCCATAAATATACCACAGATGATATATTAAACCATATCCATGTTAATTTTTCAAATATAAGATATTTATAAACTTTAAATAATTTAATAAAATATTATTTATTACATAATATAATTAAAATCTTTTTTTGAACTATTTAATTTATTTGATTTTAAAAGCAACATGATAGAAATTATATTAGAATATAATCCCTTTTCATATAATTTTTTTTTATTTATCAAAATTATTTTCCAAATGTAATAATTCATTCAAATTATATTAATTTTATTATATTTAGTGTCATTAATTTTACTTTTCTAGTGATTGAATGAATATTGTATCACTATTTCATAAGCATTTTAAGAAATTATTTTGACACTAAAAATTATATATAAATTTCCATGATTAAAATTAATTTTTCCTAAAAATATCCATTTATAACTAAAATTTTGTTTTTTAATCATATGAAAAAGTATTATAGATGTTAAAAGTACAAAATTGACATTTTTGACTTTATTATTTACTTAAATAAAATAAATAATACAATAAATGAAATATGGCACGAATTTGAAATATTTTAGAACATTGGATTCAAATTTATGAACTCTAGTCATAATACAGGATAAAAGAAAATTTTATGGTCATTTTGTAGCCCTTATCATATTATTTTTAAGGTTAATTACTTGATTTACTCTACATGTAGTGGCAATTATTTTCTATGATTAATATTCATAATGAACAAAAATAAAAGTGATCTATATAAATATTTTGGAACTACTAATTTTAAATATGTAATCAATTTTTTATTATTCGATTTGTCAAATTCATATTAATTAATTGAATATTAAAGCAAAAAATTCAATGAAAAACAATTTTTTAGGAAAATGTGTTTTTAGGCATATAAAATTAACTTATAGAAAAGTATTGTATAATTATGATTAAAATGTAATTAATTAGATTATTTATTATTGAAATTTTTTTTAATTTAATATAAAATTCAAATAATAGTTGTAAATTTAAAGATATGATATTTTGACAAAAAATGTGTTCTTTTTCAATATACACAGAAAAACTAGTCCTTAGAAAAATACAAACATTCCCATCTCATTTTTTTTTGATAGGAAGTTTTTTAAAATGAAAATATTTTTTTAAAATACAATATATATAAGTGGGATAAAGTTTCTATAACATCTTCACATAAGAATTAATAAAAATATTTTTTGAGTAGAATGTATTCTTCAAGCCTAAAAATACTTTATTATAAATTAATTCAATATTTCTTATGAATTGATTATTAATTTTTTATTTAGGAGGACCTTTGTATATTTATTTAATAATTTAGCTAATCTTATACATACCAATCAATTTAACATCTATGTTTTAATATTTATATTCAAATAAAATTTCATGTATTGTTTAAACATGATGTTGTATATCTTGTACACTATGGAACAATTTATTATTTAAAAGAACGTAAGATATTAAATTGTCCCCTACTTTTAATAAATTGAATATTGTAAATTTGAGCATGATATTAGTAAAAAAAGTTTTACATTTTAAAAAACCATTATTTAAAACTAACATCGTAAATATGGGTTAGTAAAATATACACTTGAAAAAAGGGAATGAGGAATATGAAGTTCATTTGGATTAACATATAACTATGTTTAAAATAATAAAAAAATTATTTGGAATTGAAAATATTAACATAGATAGAAAGACTAAATTCAAAATAATGATGGATAGTGATAGATAAAAATGGTGATTATAATGTGAAGGATCAATTGAAATTTAGTGGCCACAAAACCATAAATTAATAGGGTATGAAAAATACCATCGATAATTTATAAATGAAGGTAATATGATTAAATTTGTAATCCTAGATCATTTTCCTTATTTCTAAATATCATATAATGTTCCCCAGAATAATGAAACTCTTCAAGAATATAATTATTCACATTGTTTCTAAATATCTTACTAATATTATGGTTATAAATATCATATATTCCCATATTGTAATGACAAATAATTTCCTCAAAATCAATGATTATATAATCCCTATAGATTACCAATACATTTAAACTTATATTAACAAAATGTGAATTCATTCTTCCCTAGATACATTTTTCACTAACACCCATAGTAAACCCCAGTGTTATATTACGATAAATTTTTCCAAAAATAATCTTAATAATATTATCCTTACAATACTTAAGACATTAAAAAAATTTATATATTCCTTTTAAGTTATTATCAAACTTAAATTTATAAAATCATTATTACATAAATACCTCTTAAGTTAACCTTACTTGAAAAAAATATTAATATCCAAAGTTATCAAAACCAGGATCGGGTACCAATTATAAGACTCTAAAATACACACTCTCAAATATCGTGTTAAAAACATAATCATTTCATATTGATTTTGATATTAAAAAATGTGACCCAATTTTATCCATAAAAAATATATAATTCTAAAATGATATATTGGAGTTGTGTCCTAGACTAGTAGTATATGCTACCCTGTATGCTTTCATAAACCATAGTTCAATACATGGTAGCCCCATATTTGGGGATTTTTTGGAGAGATGTTATGGGCTGTGGGTAGGTGTCTCAACAGGGTAAAGTTGTTGGTCGAAGGGAGTGGAGGGGGAGGTGGGGTCAGGCAATGATGATGAGAATATATGGAAAAGAGGGTGGATTCAAGGATGAATAAAGAAAATCTTCATTCTCTGGAGTATACTAGTGGTTAGGTGATTGCACATCACTCACTGATGGTGATTCAGCCAGATGTGGGGGGGGGGGCAGGTTCATTGGATTTTAGGCATCGAAGGTAGTCATCAGTTGAGGCACAGGGGGGGACATCAGGAGTAGTGGCAGGATTCAGCTTCTTGTGGTGGACAGATGGGCTACAGTGGGCTGTGCAACAGATAAGGAATTCGGTGGCACAAAATTGTTAGATGATACTTGTCGTTAGAAAAAATGGATCTATTTCTAGGTGTAGTCCCAGATGAGGTTATAGGAAGGAGAAACCTCAAGAAATGGTCTCAGATTTTCATGATTGAGAAGTTATAGATTTTCCATCAGTACCAACCCTATCGAACGATGCATTGGGATTAAAATCTGAGTGGATTTGTCAGTTGATTATTGTGGTTTTAAATTATTTTCATCATTTTGGGATGTGTGTTCAATTGGGCATGTGGTGATTCAGACAAAAAAGGGATATGTATTTAAGGCATAGTAATTATGGGTCTACAGACCATGTAATGGTTACCCATTTACTTGTAAATGGTTATTATCAAATTAATGAAAATATATAAATCCTTTGGTTGTTTAAGTCCAAAAGTAAATATTAGATCACTAACATACCCAAGGATAATTGAGGTTTATATTGTTATAGCATTAGGACAAACACATTGAAAGTTTATATTTCAACACAATATATTTTTCAAAAATTTTATATAAATAAGTGCTTTATTTTCTCAAAGTAACTTCTATATATAGAATTATAACTTTATTAAAATTTCTACTCATACTTAAACCATTTGAAATAAAAATTAAAAAAAATGGGATGAGCACAAAAAACTCGATAAGGGACACAACAAAATAAAACAGTTAGTGTAGTAAAAACAAGAAAGCCACTAAAATGTTAAATTTTTTCTTAAAATACATTTTCCTTATAAAATAAATCATATAAACATAAAATTCACATACTTTTTTTTAAAAAACCCTGAATTCCGTATTAAAAAAATTTAAACTATTTTTATGAAAATTAGAGAATTATATTAATAATTCTTGTCAGAAATAACTAGAGTTAATATACTGGAAAAAAATACTAGGATAACTGCATCCTTATTTCCCATAATGATAAGAAACATTAACCATTACATTGGGAAGCTATAATCGGGCTCACCCATTATATATGTTGTATTAGGCTCACTCACTCATATAATATTTATCGATATCACCCATTCATATAATATATACCGATCCAATTTTTATGTATAACCTATATCAGAATCACCCACTATTCATCTAAAATTATCATGTATGATATTAAAAAAATATTTTTATGAATTCAATTTCCATCATAAACCCATTAAAACTATTTTAAACCAACACGGAAAACACTTATCTATATTTTAAAGCCCATTATTTTTTAAAAACAATATTCAATTATCGAATACCCATAATAAAAGGTAAAAAAGGTTTTTCATTGAATAAAACATTAAAACCTATAAATTATGAAAAAATCAAATAAATGATATATGGTGGTGTGAAAACATCCTTGTTTTCATATATTTTAAAGTAAATCATTATGTTTTGTTTCTGTAAATAAATTCAAAATTCTATGTGGAAAATGTGAAAAAATGTTCCTTTTGAAATCATATAGACTAAAGTGTAAATAAATATAAAATTTCGTTTATAACACATTTATTTCAATATAAATACATTAATATTTTTTTGAATTTGGTAATGGAAGATAAATATTTATAAAATAAATCTTAAAAAAAATATACCATTATGGTATTAATATAAATCATCCCTTACCTTGAATTTGAATCATCTCGTACGTTCATTATCTTATTGAATAATAGATTTATTTTAATTATTTACTTTTTTAAGAACCTTTGTTATTTTTATTATTAATTTTATTTTATTTATTTCCATGTTATATTAAATTACATAATCAATAATGTTCAAGTAATCCATTTTATTGTATTTAGCTCATATTTCCAAAATTACTTTGGAAATAATAAATTGTTCTATAGTGTACAAGATACACAACTCCCCATTAAATCCCCTTCATTAAATTGTTCCCAGCCTGGCAGGCCGCCTTCTAGCCGGTTCGTCCACCGAGCGGGCCGCGTCTCTTCCGCAGCGCAGCGCCAAGAAGGCACCGTGGGGTCTTCCCAGCCCGGTCGGCCGCCTGCCGGCCGGTTCGTCCGCTGAAGCGACCCCTGGAGCGTGGGCTGTTGTCCTCTACAGCACAGCCCCACATGGCGCCACGGTCCTCCTGTCTGGCCGGCTACGGCCGGCCGGTTCTTCCTCGGTTGAGCAGCCTGGTTTTGGGCCGCGATCTTCCCCTCTTCGCGCGGCATCCAGTGCCGCAGTCTTCTAACAGGTCGGTGCATGACCGACGTTGCCGCCGCCGCCTGGATCATCGCCGCCTCTTCCATCTACACCACTAATGGGAATATAAACAAGGATTAACGGTGGTTCTTTGGGCCATGTCTGTTCGTCCCGCACCCTCCGCGTTAAGCGGTACCAAATGACCATAGACGATCACTTGCATTTGACAAGAACGAAGGTATAATTTATTCAGATTAAATTATACAAATCCATTACCTCATAATTGACGTCACACGTCAACGGGTTGTGGAAGATGATCATCGAGGTAGTCGGGTGTTGCAGAAGACGGCGTCACGGAGAACGGTGTTATCCCTGTCAACGTTGGAGGAGGAGCCATTATCATGATGTGGAAAGATAATCTGAAGACAGTGTAGTTTCCTTGAAGTCAGGGTGCGTCTGAGAATGAAGCATCGTTCGATGACGTCCTTCACGTTCTTTTTTGGAGATATTCTTCGTTGATGAATGGTTATCTTTGTCAAGAGAGGAAATCCATCTTCTAATTCTCCCGAGGTTTCTCCACCAAAATATTTTCCAAGAAAATATTATAAAAGCTACCCAATTTTAATAGAGTATCCAAACAATTCAAAACAATTCAGACGAATTGTTAACACCACAAATTAATTAATGAAGTCTTTAATTAATTGTGTTGGCATACTTAATGAGAGGGAGGTAGAGAGGATCCACCATAAAAAGATGGGAGTTGTCAAAATTAATGAAGGGGAGTTAATGGGGAGTTTAAGGGAAGTTACAGGGTTAGGGGATCGTATGGGCCCCACCTCACATTATCCTCTCATGGGATATTATGTGGGTTTGGGCCCCACCTCTAACTTCCCCTTGTAGTAAATAACCACCAAATAAAAATAAAATTGTGTATAAAAATTTTATTTAATTTATTATAAATTACAAAAATTAACTTTCTCTCCCAAGAAAATGCAACTACGGTAATGGTCCCCTTAAACGAATATCGGTGCTGCAAGTTCATCGGTGCCCTCAGGTTTCAATTCAGAGCACCGGTTCAAAATATAGAAAAACATACACGTACGTTTACTGAATATACCTGAACAAACTGCAGAAATTGATTCCGGGCACATCGCGCCTCAAAATCAGGTGTCGTCAGAAACCGCGGGCTCATAAAATTCCAAAGAATTATGAAAAAAATCCTTGATATTTCTGGGTCTTTACCTAAAAGATATGATTTGTTATATTTAAATAGTGATAATTATTACATTAATATCACACAATCACACACATATATATATATATATATATATATATATTAAATCCATTATTATAAAATTAAACAAGATTCAGTGATGAAAAATGAATTATATTGGTTTGTCAGGTTGTGCTCCACCATACACAAGAATGATGGTTTCATTTCCCATTTAATAGAAGTTGATATGTATATAGGTTTCTCAATAAATATAATAAAATATAATTACTTATAACATTCAAATGTTTTTATTTTACTATTATTTAAGATTATTTAAAGGAGGTATAAGAAAAAATAAAAATGAAAACAATCAGTTAATAGTTACTCCTCTTATTAATATATATTTCTTTTCTTTACAAATTTACACATCTAAAGATTTTATGATACACAAAATAAGAACTCTGATAAATGGGGATGTATGTTTGAATTGTATTTGGGAACTTCTTGTTGGAACTAAAAATGTTTTAAAGAATGAAGAGGAGAGGATATAAGGGTTCCGTTTATAAGTGGGGGAGGACATAAGATTGATATTTTTAAAAATATTAAAATATATTGCAGTTTTAATTAAGAAAAATGGATCTAAAATATAATATTAAAAAAATATGATATTACATGGGGTCAAAATATATATAATATATTGTTTTTAGATAATATTTTAGGTTATTTTAAGCCTTATAACATTAGTTTAACCCCATATAAACCTATTTTAAAGTTAACCATCAAAACATATCTTAAATTTCTTTAATAATTATTATGACCATAAAATATGGAAACCATATTACCTAATATTAATTATGATAAGTAAAAAACAATTTATACATTTTATTATAATACTATTTGATCAAATACATAACATATTTAGGATTCAATCTTAGTTAATAATATTTTTAATAATTATAAGGATAGTTTTACATGTAATGATTAAGTTTGAACTTTCAGTATTACTGTGTATTTTTTGATATTAATATAGTATTTCTTCATATGAAGGTTTATTCATTTTATTAATTATCTTACCTTATGATAATAATTTTATTTTTAGTTAATGTATAATAATTTTAGGAATATTTTTTGATACTTTTTTGAAATTATATGATCCATTAAAAGTTTATTTTAGTTCCAAAATAATGTAAAATTCATCTTTAGTACTCATAATTTGCAGAAAAATATGATTATATGGTTAAAATTGATTAAATATTAAAATTATACTTTTAAAGTAAGTATAATTTATTTTTTCCAAGGTCTATATATTAAATTAACTCATCAAATCATATACAAGGACCTAGAAACAAAAATATTTTCATCTTACATTCATTTTTAATGAATAGATGGTTTTTTACACCTCATTGGTTTGTGGTTTTGTAGTTATTAACATTATTATGATCATTCAATTACTTTTTATAAATGTTCATTGTAACTCTCTATAATTATTTTTAAATTACATTTTTTATCTATTTTAATATTTTTACATCCTACTAATTTACATATATTTCATAACTTAGTTATGTGTTATTCTAGATGACATAAAAAATTCTCTTTCCCTCTTATCAAGATGATGTTTTGTTAACCTTTTTTATAATGCGTACTTTCAATAAAGGTATATTCAATTGTAAAATCCATGATTTCTACTCCTAAGTTAAAATTATAAGGTTGAAATTTATTAAATGAGGGAAAATATAAAATCACACGATTTTTTTAAAGAAAGAAAACTATGTTCAATAGCTTATACAAACACAACTGATGGTTTAATTCTTATATTGAACAAGATTTTCCCAGTCCTAGGATTAAATTATTATATAATGGTCTTCTCCTAGTGAAATATGCTAAAATTATAATATATTGGGATTTTACAAAAACATAAAATGCCAATAAAAAGAGATTTTATGGTTTGTATGATTAAACCATGTTTATGATAATGGTTGATTATGTCTTGGTTTATGGATATGTTTGACGTGGTTTTACAACATACTCAATGGAATTTTGGCATGGTCTCAAAGTAGGCTGATTGATGTATTTTATTAATTGAATAATTAATACACATATTTATTGATAATTTCATACACTTATTATCAAACTTTTTATATTTAGAAACAGTGTGGAGGACCTACTGAGTTTTACTTTAAATCTCTTTAGGATATTGTTGGAAAATGATCAAAATACATGGATATAGGTTGGGGAAAGGGAAAGAGACCGTGTTGCTGATTTGTTGCTTTCTAGTTGGGATGGAGTTTTGAGATGGTACTGGCATGATTTTCAAGGATAGTTATTTCGAGATTACATTATTTTAGCTGATTCTTTTATTTTTAATATTTAAGTTTGATATTTAGATACATGTTTTATTTTTGTTATAGAATTCATTATTATTTTTTATTTGGTTTCTCCATTTTCACCATTTTTTTGATATACTATTTCCAATGTTTTTCCATTACTCTTATACTTATTATTATATATTATTCAGTTGAATTGTATTATATTTTAGATGGTATAGTCTTCCCAATATATATCACTCCCCACTACTAGTTGGAAGTCTATGGCATACGGGGAGGTGTTCTTGAGGTCTCATAACCAACCAGTTTCAGCGACATGCGAGAGTGTTAGATCACGGGATGATATAAAGTGGAACCAGAGCAGTAGGTTTTTCTTTTCTATTGCTTTAATAATTGGGAATTGTATAAATAATACAGTGTTGTGTCAAAACATGGTAAAGATCTTGTGAATGGGAGTTACTAACCCATGTCTGAGGGAAAATCCTAGTGCCCTAGGATGGTATTTTTTGTTCATGATGTTCTCTTGTAACAGTTTGACGTTATTTCACCTTGGGTGACTCACATATTGTGTAATGTTATTGTTTATTTATGATGTTGTTTCATAATATTTACACTCATGAAACAGTATTGCGCGAGATGATTATGCATGCATCATGATAGGTACATAGGATATATATTCCCAGGGATTTTTCATGATAGGGATATATTTTTTTCATTTTTTATATAATTTACTATATGAATTATGGTTTGAGACACGAGATATATCTAATAAATGAAATCAAAGAACTCCTATTTCATGCTAAAACACTTATAATCCTTGTTTAGTGAGAGCCAAAGCAATGGTTCTCTATTATTGTCACATGATTAGTTGAACATGTTTTTATCTAATGTTTTATGTAGTGAGTTTGTATTATAGATAAACTATCACCTCATCATCTTTGAGTGGAGTATTAGGAGAGTGGAAATACACAAACTCCTAACACAAATAAAATAGATCTTCATGTAGATCTTATGTATCATATTGATGTTCATCTTAATGACAGATTCTTGAGGATGAAGTGATCCTTGGAAAGGGAGACAGTTCACTCTGTGCTTTCAATGTCTGAGTTGAGGAGGGAGTTTTAATTGAAGAATCTTCCTACATAAAATGGGGAGATATTCCCCCATTAAGCATAGTTCTAGATTGATTTAGCCCAAAATATTTTCAAGCACCATGAAACACCAATAGAAAAGAGGGTGATGATTACTGCATATATGCTTTATGGACCTTCCCAGTGTTGGTTGGAAATTTTTTAGGCTAGGAAGAAAAATTATCTTGAATGGAATTTGATATGAAGTTATTGATCCACTTATATCCAGGTATTTTGAGTTATAATAAGGTGCGTGAGTTTATACATCTTACGTAGGAGGGAATTTCAGTGATTGACTAAGCAGAATGTATCACTGACCAGTAGCATTTTGTTCCATATTTAGATGTTAATGATATTTCTAGGGGGAGATGTTTTCATGTTGGGATTCACTATGAGATCAAGTCAAAAGTGAATTTTTTTATCTGATTATATATTTTATGTAATGAATGAGGAACTCAATAGAGAATGACATATATAAGATTCCCCGAGTAGTGGCTAGTATGTTTCAGTATGGAAAATTGGGACGTCATTATCTAGTGGTAGGAAGCACTACTATGAATGTTTTTGACATGGAAATGGAAGTCAAAGTAGTAGGAGTAGTGGAAATACATATCATGACCATGTCCCATTACAGTTCTATCTATGCAGATTGTTGGGAGACAAACAACCTCAATGTACATGACCCACATTAGAGTGTCATTCCTACAATAGGATGATCCAAATATAGAGTCTATATATGGGAATGTACTATTAGAGAAGAATAAGGGGATCCAGTAATTTGCTGATGTCTCTGAAGGACTTAGCTACTCCTTAGTAGGTAGGTATATAGAGTTCCATAGGACCTTCATGTTGAGATAGGAGATGTGGTACCCCAATTAAAGAATTGAAATTATAGTAAAAGGGAAGAGATTTTAGGAGTTATTCTAGAGGCTAGAGAATAAGGGTAAGTCAACTAAACATTATTCGGACTACCCTGGAAATTATAGTTCTAGGACAATCATCAGTCAGAGGTATGATTCTTATATCATCTACTCTTTCATAGGTTGTGTTGGATTCCAAAGTATCACATTCCCTTTTTATCTATTATATTTTCTAAATTTTTAGGATTTTTTTTGTGAAAAAATTGGATGGTTGTCTTACTATAAATACACTATAATAAGTTCATTCAAAGAATGTCAAATGTTGTAAGGAATTTTATCTAAATATTGGTGGTTAGCATTTCTTAAGTGAACTGTTTGTACTAGAGAGGAAATGTTTTTATTTTATTCTTAGTGTGGATTTGATAGTCTTATACTAGGCTCATATTCATTATTTTAATAGGAGAGTAATTTTTCTATCTCTAGATGGAGGCATCTATTAACACAAGGGTGAGTGGGATCTTCTGGCCAGTCTTGATGGACCAGTTCAGTTCATATTGTATTTCCTCATGGATTAGATATAAATATTCTTACTAGATGATGGTGGAATGATATAGGTTTATTTTCTTATATAGGTAAACCATTTCCATTATTTTATTCGGGATGAGTTTACAACATTCCTTCCACGTGGGAGATTGAGTTCAAGAACATGATAGTTCCAAGAGAGGAGTGATTTTATTCCAACCTTATAGAATGACACTAAAAACTATTCATGAATTAAAATTTCATTTTAATGATTTAGGTGATAAAGGATTCATATGGCCTAGTACATATCCTTCATGTTCTCCAATTTTTTTCACCATAAAGGGTGATGGTACCATACACCTACGTTTGGGTTACTGAAGATTAAACTAGAGGATGGTAAAGAACCAATATTCGCTATAACACATTGATGATATATTTGATAACATGAGAGGTGATAATATTTTCTTCAAAATTAATTTGATATTTGTATTACACCAATTGGGGTGAGACCATCAGGCATACCTCAAAATTCTTTTAGGTGGATGTTTGGCCTACATGAGTTCATAGTGATGCCATTTGAGTTGCTAAATTAAATAGTGGTATTTATTCCTTCAAAGAATTAGTTTTTTAGTCCTATTCTAGATCAATTTTTGGTGGATTTTCTTAAGGACATCTTATTTTACTCTCATTCAGTAGATGATCATGTCAAACAACTTGAAATCAGATTGATTTCATTAATAAAAATTCAAAATTACTCAAATCTTACAAAATGATGTTTCGAGATTGATAATGTGAACCTCATTGGGAATTTATTCTCAAAGTATGGATTATTAGTCGACCTATAGATTGTTGAGATTATGCTATATTGGGAGTGACATAATAATTTCATCAGGATTTAGATATTTTTTAGATTAGCATGTTATTATTAATGTTTTATCTAGGACTTCTCATATCTCGAATAATCGATTACTAGGATGACTAAAATCAAGGTAATTTTTGTTTTGTTAGAAACTCGTGATATATATTTTAAGGAGTAAAAGGGTTGTCTATGCTCATAACCTATCCTAACATTACCTATGTCAGGTTAAGTATATATTATGTACTCTGATGCATCTCGTGTTGGACATAGAGTAGTTTGATGCCAGAGGATCGAGTGGTTACTCATAATTCTAGAGAGTTCAGACTGAATGACATGAATTAACGTACTCATGATATAGAGTTAGTTTTATTGGTACATTCCATTAAATTTTGGAGATACAATCTTTTGGGTGAGAGCATTATCATGTACGTAAACCACAAGAGCCTTAGCTACATCTTTTCTCAGCGGAACCTAAAACATTGGATGAGGAGGTGGGTCAAGTATGTACAGTAATTATACATTAATTTAGATTATTCACTAATAAAGGTAATGATATTTTCTAATGCATTGAGTAGAAATATTCAGATAGAGGCAGTGCAGGAGTCTTGCGATGAGGGATGGATGATTACTCTTTTTTAAACTTGCATCTAGATGTTCATAAGTATCAGGTATGTGTACCTCTGACTTCAATATATGGTAATCTCATGATTATAAGGCCCCAGCCTTAAACTTCACTTAATCTTGAGTTATTTCAAGATTACACATTGAGGATCTTTTTAGGTTTAGAGTTTTAGAGAATTAGATCATAAAACTTTCATTACATTCCACATTTAATCAAAGTGGTTACCTGAAGATAGTATTCATTTTTTCCATCAACGGAAACATATTTAAAATAAAACATGGATTCTTCCTTGACATTTCCTTGACACTATCATATCATGTACCTTTCCCTTGACCTGTGAAAAGAATTTCAAAAAAAACTTGGGATGAGCATAAAAAGCTCAGTAAGGGATATAAAAAATATGGAAAGGAAACATGAGTACATATATACATAAGAATGAAATCATAATTTACCCATAAAACATAAGCACATTAACATACCTCATCCAAATTATGAATAAATCATAGAAAGCATAATACATAAAGGTAACTTGAGGCATTCATAACATTCTTACGTAGGGAGTAACCCTCTTGGTTACGTTGGGAATACCCACCACAGTATATTCACTAAATCTCTTCGGAGAAACCATAACGTTTCACTCCTTCGCATTACCCAATGCATTGGAGAGCTATATCTGGCTCACCCTCCCTTAGTTTATCACGGAACCACCCATCTTCATAATAATTCCCAAGAACCATAACATATTATTATCTCATAAAACATGCATAAAGGAAACATAACATTTCCACCTTTCAATAACATGATATCAATACAACACATTGATATAAAAACATTATGAAAACCATTTTCAATACGAAAATAAAAGAAAAGTAAAACATGGTATTTAATTTACCTTCAAAAAGAAGGTATGTCTTGTAGAAGAAGCTGAAACTCAAATAATGGTCACGGAGGCAGAGAAGTCATTGTCGCCGCATACGTATGACAATAACATTCCCTTTTTTCGTTTAGTAAACTCTTCGTAGAATAAATATTCCTTTTGAATACACGTAAAATTCAAAGGGGTTTATACATCATAAAAAAGAATGTTGTGTATAAAACAAAATATGCCTCAATGAATGGATATTGAGACGAAGTCCCGTACGAAGACGGTATCCTTGGATTAAGGATAAGTCAATTACATAATTATGCGTGACAAAAAAATACACCAAATATAAGTGGATATTAAGTGAAAAAAACTAGAGTAAATTCACACATATTCATAGAATGACATATTCAAGGAGTAAAAGATTATCCCAAATAATCAAAATTGGGTTAAGAATTACCTTGCAAAAATTCAACAGCCTAACGACATCACTTCAAAATTCAGAAAAAGAGTTGATGAGAGATAAAAAGGGTATCTCATTAGTTGGACATAAAATTTACATCAATAAAGATATAGAAGAACAAATCCCAACATAATAGTATGTGAATTAAAATACATAACAATAGAAGTCTTTTAAAAAGAGGACGGTTAAAGGTTCCCTTACCGACTTGGGTAACTTTCGAAACATACACCCCGTGAAAGAAAGACAATACAACATTGATGTAAATACTCATAAATGAATGTATTTTACACAATGAGTAAAATAATGTGCAGTAAATACACCACTCAAAGGAAATTTTGGCAAATGTATCATAAATCCCATGGGAATAAAAGTGAGATGAAGAATCCCTTACGGAAACTCAGTAGCCTAACGATGCCACTTAAAACATCCAAAAATGGATTGATGAGATCAAATAGGGTCTCTAATCATATTACAATAAAATGTAAAGAAAGAGGAATGTAAAATAACATCCCCCATAATAACAAATAAGATCTTAAAAAAAGTAACATAAAGGAGAGTATTTAAAAATGAAGAGAGAGGTTAGATCTCTTATGAAAATTCGGCATCCTAACGATGCCACTCAAAACATCCAAAATGGATTGATGAGATAAAATATGGTCTCTCATCATATAAACATAAGAAGTAAAGTAGGATTAATATAAAATAACATCCCAATCATAAGAGAGATGAGCTTAAAATTAATTACATAAAAGAGTGTACTTAAAAAGAAAGAGAGGGGTAGGATCCCTTACGAAATTTTGGTAGCCAAACGACTCCACTAAAAACTTCCAAAATGGATTGAAGAGAGAGAATAGGGTCTCTCATAATATGAAGATAAAAATAACAGTAATATTAATATAAAAGAACATCCCAATAACAATAAATATGATCTTTAAAAGTAATGACATAAAAGAGTGTACTTAAAAAGAAAGAGAGGAGTAGGATCCCTTACCTCGGGTCCAACTTGACTCGATCGTTCTTTAACGTCAAGAATAATAAACTTGAGTTAATTTCTACTTTCTTAATAACCTTTTTCAAGTTCATTATTCCTTTTATATCACTTATTTCCATTTTAAAAACATTATGTAATCATTTAAGTTAAAAATGTTTGTTTTGTCGATATTTGGTTCTTAAGTCGAAAGTGGACTTCTTACAATTACATGTTGTTCGTGTGGTCAAAGATTCATTATATACCGAATGATATTCATGATTTGGATATAATATATATCATATATATCCATAATATACATGTATTTATAATATTAAATAATCATTTAGAGGTAATAAATGATATTCACCATTCATTGAGACGGCAATACATACGTACGCATGAACGCTACATTCATTTCTATGTCATATTAATGGAGTTAAAACTAAATGAGAGTTATGTATATTTTAATTACATAATTATATTCATCATTTATATGTAACATAAATCATATATAATAACTTTAAATCCATACTTTATACATCCTACATATGGCATTAACGAATCAAATCACTTTGAGGGGGCGGTAGTCCGCACTTCCTAAAATGAAATTATCGTGTTTACCCACAATGGAAACCATAATGATATGCCAAAAAAGAAAAATAAATAAGCTTAAGTAAGACATAAACATATTATATATCATATATAAATATAGTGACATCTTAATGGCTACCTTTGAAGGTGTTATATGAGTGTTGAACAATCATAATTTCGTGAGGCAGAAATTCACCATCCACGGAAAAAATATGTTATTTAACCATTAGATGTAGGTGTGTGTAAGTGTAGCTCTAATAATTCTCATAAAAACATCCTAGTATATTTAATATACTGGTGTTGTTACAAAATAAATGAATAAAAAGAGTTTAGGGGGTTGGAGAAGAAAAATAAAACAAAAGGACTCAAGTGAAGACATTACCTTAAAATCGGGTAACTCCCTTTGGTTTGAACTCAAAGGCTTCCATGGGAAGACTTCTGCCCAATGTGAGGCTTAAAGGGTTATAGAGGGATGTGGAGAGACAAAATGGGCAGGGTTTGGCCAAGCCAAAGGCTTTGGATGTGTGGGTAAGGAGGTAGAGGTGGGGGCCTTTTATAATAGGAGAGGAGGGGCACTCTTGGAAAGGTATAAAAGGATACTTTATTATAAAATGATTTTTGGATACAAAAGGTCCCACAATAATAAATTTCTAGGATAAGGAGAAAATGGTTCGAAATCCACCCATACAATAGGTTTTGGACATGTGTAGGTCATATATTTTACACTATCATTTCATTTTATTTAAATTCTTTATTAATGAGGTAATCGCTGCATCATCATGATGTCATAAATAATTTAATTTATTTAATGTCTAAAAATTATAAAAAAAACATCATGATGTAGAAAATGTATTTATCTTTATAATTAATATTTATTGTAAAAAATATGACCTGTATAACCCCATGTAATAATTGTTTTAGTAAAACAACTCAGGTTTGTTTCATTTTTACTTTTACATTAAATAAAAAGTTATTTATGTCATTTCCCAACCAAAGTGGCTCCATGGGTTCCCCAAGTTGACCCATGGATTTTCGTGGTCGGCCATGACACATCCAATTAGGGTAGGACATGTGTCAAGCTCATCTCATATTATTAAAACATTATTTTTACCTTAAACTACACTAATTACCTCTAATCGCGATTAAAAACTTAAAAGTTACTATACACCAAAAAATTATTTTAATCCCATTGAACCACATTTTACATCTTAATGAAAACCATGTATGTAGTATTTTTGAAATTCAAAACACAGAGGTGGTAAAAAATTTCATTTAAATGAAAAATCAGTTTTTTAAGTACCACTTAGTGGTTTCACTATTCATAAAAAATTGATGTTTTTCAGAAAAATACCAAAAATTCACCCTAAGATATATTTGATATTCCGAATTAAAAAATGATTTCTATTTTAAAAAATTCAAAACATGTAAGTTTCGTTAATTAATTTAATAATTAATTCCCGCTGTCAGAGCAAATAGCGGGTTTTTATGAAACAATAAGTATCAAAAGATTGACAGTAGTTTAAGTCCAATTTCAAGGTGAAATTGATTCCAACGACCACTATTGTATAAAATGGTAAAAATATATTCTAATTTTACATTAAAAAAATTCAATATATAATATAATCATATAAATAAATTAGATTAAAAAGAGGTTTTGAATTAAAATACAACATTTTTCACTATTCATTAAAAAACATGAACTTTATCGGAATGATACAAAAAATTTACACAAAGTAAATTTTGATGTCTCAATTCTAAAGAAGAATTTTATTTTGTCAAATATAACACATAAAATTGTCAAAAAGTGGATTTAAAAGAGGTTCTCCATCAAAAGGCGGTTAATCGACCTTCTAAAGTGTATTAGAATGTTTACACTTAAAATTGAATTCATTCACATTTTTAATCCTCTAACATTTATTTTAAAAAGTAGGAATATTTGAAAAACATATATAATCATTTTGTAGTTAGTTCTGTTCATTCCCTCCATTACAATGTCTAGGCGTTAACTACCATTTAAAATAATATTATTATAGTGCAACGTAAGATTTTAAAGGAACTCGTTGTCACGTATTGGGTACGCCATCGATCATAGAGTTCCCTTTAAAGTAATATTAATATTTTTTTCTCGCAAATAGGGATAAATATAAAAATTTCATATTCTTTATTTACCTGGGTTGTTACATCCTTCCCCTTTTTTGGGAATTGCGTCCTCGCAATTTCATAATTGGGCTTGAAAACTCCATCGAAAGTCCCACATCAGAAAAAGAGTAAATTAAACTATCACTTTAAAAGAAAGAAAAGGAAGTACAAAGGTCACCCGAGTTAACCCGTACTAGGATTCCATGTATGAAAATATGGACATGGAGGGAATAACAAAGGGTCATGTTCTGATGGAGAGTGATAGTATACATGTCTAGGAGAAAGTTAACCATAAGAAAATCACAAAATTGTGATGGGTTAAACGGTATTTGATTCCCCAGTAGGAAAAGTTAATAGACAACATTTTTATTTTAAGTTATTTTTTATTGAGGAATTTATTCATAAGGAAACATAATTACTTATCATGTTGACTTTCAACTTTTATTATATTTCTTACACAAACTCATATTTTCTCCAAAAGACGAGTATTTAGGAAGACTTTTTCACTATAATCAACTTCTATAGAATCACCTAATCCACAAAATAGAACTATATACTTCCCATGTCTTTAGACATTAACCAAAATCAAAACCAAAAAGGTTAGTACAATATCAGATAATCCAGAAAAGGATAACCCTTTATAAAAACAAAATCTATTCTTAATCTCCAGAATTTGTCCAACAAAACCCAAAGTTCAACGAGGACCATTCGATAAACAATTGTCCATAAAATTATACAAAGTAAACCAAAATAAGATTGAAACCCAAATATTTGAAGGATTTAATCACATAGTGTTCCAAGGTACAAATTAACATTTTATCTCCAAATAACATCAGTTGCTCTTAAATTCTCATATTGAAAATTAATTAACCAAATAACATATCCTTCATGATAGGTTAATCATTTCCATAGATAACCCAAAATAAAATTTCTCTGGATTCCTAAAATCATCTAACTAAAAAGAATTAGTCAAAATAACCAGGGACTTCACATAGTCCAGTGGTAGGTGATAAATACCAGTCGCACTTTGGTTGTGGGTTTGATTCCTGCAGCTTTGTCCGACGCGGCGGGTTGTCACATGGTCTGCGTGTTGTCCTTTTTTCCAAACTATATAATTCTTAAAACATTCCCCAAAATGAGATAAAATCTTCAAAAATAATCATAACATATTTTAACCTCAAGTTTATCTCATTCCTTTCATTTTCCATCATAACATATAATAACCCATAATTACCTCAAAAGTAAGGATCGTATAAACCCTAATGGTTACCTTTATAATTATTACCTGAACTTCCACATCGATTGGTCATCTCGTATATGATTCATTACAGAACATACCAAGGTACAAGTGGTTGAGCATGACTCCTGGATAGTTGGTTTAGAACAACCATGAGTTTCCTCATTGAATCCCCCATTTCATCCAGTCTCTTAATCAGAGAACCACCACAGTTTTCTTCAAACCTGTTGTCACTTTGGTGCCTTCTAGATCCATCCATTTACTAAAACCAAAAAGGTCAGTGTGAGTATATCAACAAAACCATCATGTACTAATGAGGAAGATATACTTACTCATTCACTTTATCTAAAAACTATGACACTTTCTGAAATCCTAACCATTATGGTAATGTCACTTATACTTAGAGAATACCCTAACCTCTAAAGTTATCTAAACCGACCTTTGATAACAACTATAAGGCCCTACCCTTAAACTTTACATAATCTTGAGTTATTACAAGATTACACAATGAGGATCTTTTCAGGTTTAGAGTTTTAGAGAATTAAATCATAAAACATTCATTACATTCCACATTTAAACAAAGTGGTTACATAAAGATAGTATTCATTTTTCCCATCAACGGAAACATATTTAAAATAAAACATGGATTCTTCCTTGTCACTTCCTTGAAACTATCATATCAGGTACCTTTCCCTTGGCCTGTGAAAAACATTTCAAAAAGAACTTGGGATGAGCATAAAAAGCTCAGTATGGGATATAAAAAACAAGGAAAGGAAACATGAGTACATATATACATAAGAATGAAATAATAATTTACCCATAAAACATAAGAACATTAATATACCTCGTCCAAATTATGAATAAATCATATAAACCATAAGACATAAAGGTATCTTGAGGCATTCACAACATTCTTATGTAGGGAGTAACCCTCTTGGTTACAGTTGGAATACCCACCACAGTATATTCCCAAAATCTCTTCAGAGAAACCTTAATGTTTCACTCCTTCGCGTTACCCAATGCATTGAGAGCTATATCGGGATCACCCACCCTTAGTTTATCACGGAACCACCCGTCTTCATAAAAATTCCCAAGAACCATAACATAATCTTATCACATAAAACATGCATAAAGGAAACATAACATTTACACCTTTCAATAACAAGATATCAATACAACACATTGATATAAAAACATTATGAAAACCGTTTTCAATACCAAAATAAAATAAATGTAAAACGTGTTATTTAATTTTCTTTCAAAAAGAAGGTATGGCTTGTAGAGTAAGCTGAAACTCAAATAATGGTCACTGCGGCAGATAAGTCGTTGTCGCCGCATACGTATGACAAAAACATTCCCTTTTGTCATTTAATAAACTCTTCGTAGAAAAAATATTCCTTTTAAATAAACGTAAAATTCAAAGGGGTTTATGAACCGTATAAAAGAAGGTTGTGTATAAAACAAAATATGCCTCAATTATTGGAGATTGAGACGAAGTCCCATACAAAGATGGTATCCTTGGATTAAGGATATGTCAATTACATAATTATGTGTGACAAATGAAGACACCAAATATAAGTGGGTATTAAGTGTAAAACAATAAAAGCTCATTCACACATATTCATAGAATGACATATTCAAGGAGTACAAGTTTATCCCAAAGAATCAAAATTGGGTTAAGAATTTCCCTTGCAAAAATTTGACAGCCTAACGGCGTCACTTCAAATTTCAGAAAAAGAGTTGATGAGAGATAAAAAGGGTATCTCATCACATGGACATAAAATTTACATCAATAAGGGTATAGAAGAACATATCCCATAATAATAGTATGTGAATTAAAATACATAACAAAAGATGTCTTTTAAAAAGAGGAGGGTGAATGGTTCCCTTACCGACCTGGGTAACTTTCGAAACATACACCCCGTGAAAGAAAGACAATAAAACATTGATGTAAATACTCATAAATGAAAATATATTACACAATGAGTAAAATAATGGGAAGTAAATACACCACTCAAATGAAATTGTGTCAAATGTAGGATAAATCCCACGAGAATAAAAGTGAGATGAAAAATCCCTTACGAAAACTCGGCAGCCTAACAATGCCACTTAAAACTTCCAAAAATGGATTGATGAGATTAAATAGGGTCTCTCATCATATTAAAATAAAATGTACAGAAAGAGTAAAATAAAAGAACATCCCCCATCATAACAAATAGGATCTTAAAAGAAGTAACATAAAGGAGAGTACTTAAAAAGAAAGAGAGAGGTTAGATCTCTTACGAAAATTCGGCAGCCTAACAGCGCCACTCAAAACATCCAAAATGGATTGATGAGATAAAATAGGGACTCTCATCATATGAACATAATAATTAAAGTAGGATTAATATAAAAGAACAACCCAATCGTAAGAAAGATGAGCTTAAAAGGAATGACATAAAAGAGTGTACTTAAAAAAGAAAGAGAGGAGTAGGATCCCTTACGAAATTTTGGCAGCCTAACGGCTCCACTCAAATCTTCCAAAATGGATTGATGATAGAGAATAGGGTCTCACATAATATGAACATAAAAATTACTGTAATAGTAATATAAAAGAACATCCCAATAATAAGAAAGATGAGCTTTAAAAGGAATGACATAAAAGAGTGTACTTAAAAAGAAAGAGAGGAGTAGGATCCCTTACCTCGGGTCCGACTTGACTCGATCGTTCTTTAACGTCCAGAATAATAAACATGAGTTAATTTATACTTGCTTAAGAAACATTTTCAAGTTCATTATTCCTTTTATATCACTTATTTACATGTTATAAATATTATGTAATCATTTAAGTTAATAATGTTTGTTTTGTCGATATTTGGTTCTTAAGTCGAAAGTGGACTTTTTACAATTACATGTTGTTCGTGTGGTCAAAGGTTTATTATATCCAGAATGATATTCATGATTTGGATATCATATATATCATATATATCTAGAATATACATGTTTATATAATATTAAATAATCATTTAGAGGTAAGAAATGAAATGCACCGTTCATGGAGACGGTAAGCCGTACGTACGCATGAACGCTACTTTCATTTCTATGTCATATTAATGGAATTCAAAATAAATGATAGGTATGTATATTTTAATATCAGAATTATATTCATCATATATATGTAACATAAATCATATATAATAACTTTAAATATATCCTTTATGCATCCCACATATGGCATTAATGAATCAAATCACTTTGAGGGGGCGGTAGTCCGCACTTCCTAAAATGAAATTATCGTGTTTACCCACAATGGAAACCATAAAGGTATGCCACAAAAGAAAAATACAGTAGCTTAAGTAAAACATTAAAATATTATATATCATATATAAATATATTGACATCTTAATGTCAACCTTTGAAGGTGTTATATGAGTGTTGAACAATCATCGTTTCGTGAGGCAGAAATTCGCCATCCACAGAAACCGTATGTTCTTTAACCATTAGATATTGGTGTGTATAAGTGTAGCTCGAATAAATCTTATAAAAACATCCTAGTATATGTAAGATACTGGTGTTGTTAGAAAATAAATGAATAAAAAGAGTTTTGGGGTTGGAGAAGCAAAATAAAACAAAATGACTCAAGTGAAGACATTACCTTAAAATCGGGTAACTCCCTTTGGTTTGAGCTCAAAGGCTTCCTTGGGAAGAATTATGCCCAAATTGAGGATTCTAAGTGTTATAGAGGGACGTGGAGAGACAAAATGTGCAGGTTTTGGCCGATCCAAAGGATTTGGAAGTGTGCGTAAGGAGGTAGAGGTGGGGGCCTTTTATAAGAGGAGAGGAGGGGCACTCTTGGAAAGGTATAAAAGGATACTTTATTATAAAATGATTTTCGGATAAAAAAGGTCCGACAATAATAAATTTAGAGGATAAGGAGATAAGGGTTCGAAATCCACCCATCCAATAGGTTTTGGACATGTGTAGATCATAGATTTTACATTATCTTGTCATTTTATTTAAATCCTTTATTAATGAGGTAATCGATGCATCATCATGATGTCATTAATAATTTAATTTATTTAGTGTCTAAAAATTATAAAAAAACTATCATGATGTAGGAAATATTTTTATCTTTCTTATTAATATTTATAGTCAAAACTCTGACTTGTATTACCCCATGTAAGAATTTTTTTAGTAAAACAACTCATGTTTGTGTCATTTTTACTTCTACATTAAATAAAACGTTATTTATGTCATTTCCCAACCAAAGTGTCTCCATGGGTTCCCCAAGTTGACCCATGGATTGTCTCGGTCGTCCATGACGCATCCAAAGAGGGTAGGACATGTTTCAAGCTCATCTCATATTATTAAAACATTTTTTTACCTTAAACTACACTAATTACATCTAATCACGATTAAAAACTTAAAAGTTACTATTCACCAAAAAATTATTTTAATCCCATTGAACCACATTTTACTTCTTAATGAAAATCATGTATGTCGGATTTTTGAAATTAAAAACACATAGGTGGTAAAATTTCATTTAAACGAAAAATCAGTTTTTTAAGTACCACTTAGTGTTTTCACTATTCACCAAAAATTGAAGTTTTTCAGAAAAATACCAAAAACTCACCCTAAGCTATATTTGATATTCCGAATTAAAAAATGATGTCTATTTTAAAAAAATTCAAAACATGTATGTTTCCTTAATTAATTTAATAAATAATTCCCGCTGTCAGAGCAAATAGCGTGTTTTTATGAAACAATAAGTATCAAAAGATTGACACTAGTTTAAGTCCAATTTCAAGGTGAAATTGATTCTAATGACCACTATTGGATTAAATGGTAAGAATATATTCTAATTTTACGTTAAAAAAATTCAAAATATAATCTAATCATATAAATAAATTAGATATAAAATAGGTTTTGAATTAAAATATGACATTTTCACTATTCTTTAAAAAAAATGATCTTTATCAGAATGATACCAAATATTTACACAAAGTAAATTTTGATGTCTCGATTCTAAAGAAGAATTTTATTTTGTCAAATATAACACATAAAATTGTCAAAAAGTGGATTTAAAAGAGGTTCTCCATCAAATGGTGGTTAATCGACCTTCTAAAGAGTATTAGAATGTTTACGCTTAAAATTGAATTCATTCACATTTTTAATCCTCTAACATTTATTGTAAAAAGTTAAAAAATTTGACAAACATATATAATCATTTTTTAGTTAGTTCTGTTCATTCCCTCCATTACAAAGGCTAGGCGTTAACTACCATTTAAAATAATATTATTATAGTGCAATGTAAGATTTCAAAGGAACTTGTTGTCGTGTATTGGGTACGTCATCGAGCATAGAGTTTCCTTTAAAGTAATATTAATATTTTTTTCACAAATAGGGATAAATATAAAAATTTCATATTCTTTATTTACCTGGGGTGTTACAATGATTATGGTCTATATCAGGATTTAGTAGTTATATAATTTGGAGAATTTATTTTTATGTCGTTTTATATAGTGGGGAGACACCATTTGGATCGTCTATCATCTATAGAAATCATTTTATTTTACATGGTGAGTTTTGATTACTACCGGCAGACACGAGGAGCTGATGATAGATTTTCATGTTTCTAGATGGATGGTAAATCCTAGTTTAAGAAATATGTATCATGATCCATATAGATCGTACTGGTGGTCATTAATGAATAAGTATGTTTTGATCTTTTTGGAGAGATGTTTCATCTGTCAGTAGGTGAAAGTTGCGAATTAGAGGCCAACTGGGTTATTGTAGACTCTTCCCATTCTTGAGTTCAAATGAGTTGATATTATTATAGATTTTAGGACCAGATTACTAGTAAAAATCATAATAATGTTCTATTATGGGTAATATTGGATCGAATAATGAATCTACCTCACTTATTTATTATATGGGAAACCTTTATTTATGATTATCTAGGTAGTATCTACTTGTATGAGAAATTTCTAATGCATGGTTTTTTAGGAGTGTAATTTCAAAAAGTGATAATTGTTTTACATTAAAGTTCTGGAAGGGCCTTCAGATGGATCTATAATTATAGGTTCTTTTGAGTACAACCTATCATCCATAGAATGACAATCTATCATAGTAGACTATCAATGTTCTTGAGTATATTTTACAATATTGTGTTTTGTAAGTCATTGGATCATGGTAACAAGATATGGAACTTATAAATTTCTCATATAATAAATAATTCCATGAATCGATCCAAATGGAATATTTCAAGGCATTATACAGTAGGTCATTCTGTTATTCTTTTTTTTGTTTAGAGGTAGGTGAGTTAGTACTTTTTGGATTAAGTCTTTTGAAGGAGATGTCTGATCGGGTTCAATTGATCAGGAGGTGGTTGGGGACCGTACAATGAAGGCTTAAATCAAATATTTTCCATCAAATATGACCTATGAAGTTTGGGGTTGGTCATAATTTTTTTCTTAACGTGTCACCTATATTATGATAACATTTTATCAGAGAAAAATGAATGCTATATCCCATATTTTTCAGGATGATTGAGATTGTGGATAGTGTCGATCTACTAGCATACAAATTACCCCTTCCACAAATCTTTAGTACCTTAAATGATGTGTTTTACATGTCCTATATTTGGAGATATTATCCTAAAACATCACATGTATTATACATTGATGATGTAGATCATTGTGATGATGAATTCTTTGAGGATCATCTAATAAAAATTGTAGATCATAGTGAGAAGTATATCCATGGTCTGATTATACATCTATTTTGAGTGTAGTAAAAACATGGGCATATTCAAGTGGAGGCCTATTGGAGTGAGTATGATGTGAAAGAATAGTCGCCAAAAGAATTCACCAAGTCTACTCAATAATGATTGGATGAGCTCAGGTATTTTCGATTATATAGTGCGAAGGTTATAAGATCACATCTTTATTCTAGATACACCCATCATTGTATTTTTTATTGGACCGTGATGGCTAAGTCTTGTTTGGATATGGAGAGCCTTTATTAGAAACAATGACCTAGATATTAGGGATATATGTTTATTTGAATTAACGGAGTCTAGTTATAAATTTGGTAAATGAGATTACATGGGATTCATGTGAGTTTAGATGGCTTCATCAGTTGTTTCTGAACATTCATAAAAGCTAGGATGATAAGTTGTTCACTAAACAATTACATGATGTGTATATGTTACAAAATGTGTATATGTTAGAATACATATAAATAATAATAGGAACAAGTCAAAAATTGGTTTATAACATGAAGTAGTTACACATCATGAACCTAATTCACACCAGGTATATGTAAATCAGTAAAATATTAAATGAAGGAAATTTTTTCAGTGTATCTCATTAATCAAGAATCAAATTATATGATATAGTTATATTTATGGTATGTATCATCCCCAATGGATTTAAAACATATTGTGTGTATGATTATTTCATTGTTTTATTGTAAACATTCTTCATCTTTACCATATAACAATTTACAAGTGATTTTGTGTCCCCTGCATTTGTTTCGAACAGTCCATTCCTACATCTAATCTGTACTGAGTTATTCTGCTTAGGTTTATACTATATTCTATTGTCTTCCATATTTGTGATGAAAATACATGGACCAAAATTGAATTTGGGTTATCTTGGGTGTTTTATTGTCTAGGATTCATTCATAAATTATCATCGCCTCTATTTTCATTGGTGTTACCCTTTACTGGTGTGATTAAATCACCTATTTATGTTGGGGGTCTAAACCTATCCATGTGGTATTTTTATTTGTGATGTATATGAATTATTGAAATTAATCCTATATAACATGCATCTTAATTAATTAGTTGGTTTTCATTAAATCAAAAATAAAAATATTGGTTAGATAGATGAGTATTCAATTATTATTGTGACCTGGATAATGGCTAACCTTTGGATGAGAAAACCATTGAATAATAAAAAATTAGATAATGGATTAATGTGTGTTTAGAATGACATGATACCTTATGTTATTTTTTTACATAGATTCCCAAGGTAATTGGATTATTTCTTATTGATATTCCTATGGATAAATTCATATATTACTGAATAAAAATGGTAATTTTCATGATTAACCATTGAGTATTTTGATGTGACATTGTGATATTCTTATTGCTATGAAATTTGTAGTGATACATTATATAATGATTATTTTTAGTGGTATATTCCCATTTCCATTCTATAATGATAATATTGAGTGGGATCTACCCAGTCTTGTACTATAATCATTATATTGAGTTGGAAGTTTCTAGTCCTATGCTAAAATTCTTATATAGCGGTCTTGGCCAAGTGAAACATTGATGAAATTATTATATATATGGATTTAATCATAATAAGAAATTCTAATATAGACAGATTTTTTCTGTTTACTGATTATTCCATGTTTATGGTTGTGGTTTATTATGACATGGTTTATATCTACGACTCTAATGGTTATGCTATATTCTTATAGACATTTTGGCATAGTCCAAAGTTGGTTGATTGATGTATTTTATTAATTGATTAATTAATACACTTTTTTATCTTTTATTGATTAAACATATAATTAGGCAAGTTATAGTTAGATATGGTGGTTTTGAAAAAACAATTTTTACTCACAGCCTATTCATGCCTCGATTTTTACCCAAGTAGATTTCATGGATTTATGTTTGGTCAAGGGAAAAAACCTTGTTGCTGAGTTATTTCTTGTTTTTTGGGATAGAGTTTGGAGATCGGACCGACATTGAGTTTGGGACCAGATATTTTGATATTTCTTTATGATAGATAATTACATTTTTATTTTTTATTTTTAGATACTTTTCATATTTTCGTTAGATGATTCATTATTATTTTATTATTGGTTCCTTCTTTAATTTTCCATGTTGTATGATATACTGTTTCCGTTATTTTTCTATTACCAAGACAATTATTATTAGGGATTATTAAACTGTATTTTACTCTATAACTATGGGTATAGTCTCCCCACTATACATATTAGACACCCACTTCTACTTTTCATCCCCTTGCATATGGGGAGCCACTCTAGATTTTACGTAACCAACCTATTTCAGCCATATGGGAGAGAATCAGATAAGGGGAGTTTACATAATTTTTTTCAATCACCGCCTCTCACGAATGGTTATGATGATAGATTTAATATATATATATATATATATATGATATTAACCAAATAATTATCAAAAATTAATTTTAATATATCATCAATTATCTTTCTCTTATATTTATATAAAGGATAATGTCGTTCGTGAACACGGTGGACTATTACCTCAATATAGAGATGTGATTCATTTTTTAACACCACATCACAAAAATAACACAACTAAGTATATTTAAATAACTATTATGTTATTTTATTATATAATTATAATTATTGGATGTTTAAATAATACTTACCTCATTTCAATCATGGTCATTGGAAAATGGGAAAATTACTCATGCTTAAGTACGACCTACTATCTCTATAATTATAACATAATTCATTTTTCATTTCATTATTTTAGGTTTTATAATAAAATTATAATTTATGTATTAAAATTATAACTATGACATTATTATTATGGTAGATATTATGGAATATTTATATTTTTGACCATGGTCACCTATAGATGTCACATTAGAAATATGATCTGAATATCATCAAATCATATGGCATGAACTTAAATGATTATGTAATTGAATATAAGAAGCTAATAAATAAAATAAAATGAATGATAAAATTTTTCATGGTTCTTAGAAAAAGTTATAATTCAAATAATATTATTATTTTGGACAATAAATAACATATGTGATGAATCAGACTCAAGGTAAGGGACACTTTACATTAAAGATCTCATTTTAAATGTTTAAAGGATTTATATTATAAATATTTCTCTTCCATGTCCATATTATTAAAAATTAACTTTAAAACAATATTTATATTTAAATAAATGAATTATAAAGGACATTTTAATTTTTTTGGATTTCTTTGAAGTAATTTCAAATGGATTTTTTGGGTATTTAGTACAAAATATTTTGACTTTCTTTACAAAAGGAAAAAAAGAATGTTCTATTTTAACGTATACGATGTCAATGAATTTTTCAGTCCACCATAACTGTTAATTTATGTTTGTATTCTTTGATAGGATTTGATATTTTCATTAAATAAAAATAACATCATTCCCATTTAATCTGGTTATTTTAATTTTTAAAATATTGATTTTTTTAGAAATACTATTCCCATATCTGAAATTGTTTTTCATTCGGGGTTGGATGAGTTTTTTAGCGATTTAATGATGAAATGTGTAATTTACTTGATGCAGATTCCACTCAACCAATTCCCCAAACCCGGTTGGATACATGGACTCAAGAAAATTTTCCCAAATTCTAGAGGCTACTGACTTGTAGTGAGGGCCTAAAGTTTGATAGTGGGGAAAATATTCCCTCATTGGTAGAGTTTTACAAAACGGAATAATCATAAACAATATTGGAAGCAGTAGACAACATATAACTAGAATAAATAATGGAAGAATGATAAGATAAATAACTATGAATCATTTAGTACCAAAGATGATGAAGCTTATCACTTGTTCTAGAAAATAATCCAAACAAGTAAACTAAATTAATTCACAATATATTTCATAAAAGGGCAAAAGAAACCAAAAGTGATGAGTAATCATCACAATACAAAGCTCTGTCCCCTACTCTTTGAATCCTAAGGATAATATCAAGTACCTATTGCAGGGAGCTTTCCTTGATCAATACATGAAATCATAAAATTTATTGTGCCCAAAGCATGACCCAAATAGGATGTGAGACTAAATCCTAGTAGGAAACCACCAAAGGTACATTGAAATATTTTAGTGAATATATATTATAGGATGTGTACAATAGTGAATGTAGTAAACAGTTGGTACACAAAAGTAATCAAAACATATTTCCTAGATGACATGGTAAATAAGTATAAGTGAACACATAATATAAGCTTGTGCTTTGGATTGCAAGACTCATCATAAGTTATCCATTTAATTATTCATGTTCCGTGAATTAAATAAAGTATTGAGGTCCATCCAAGTCCTAATGAACCCATGTATAATAGTAACCATCAACTCGTGACACAGTAATCATTTGATCAATTTCCAATTGAGTCCATCATGGGTTTCCCTCGATAGATCCTAGGTTCGCTCGACATTTTAAAATAAAACTCAATGGGATCGACCACCATATATTAGTCTCACTCATAGACTTTACACAATTAACCTCTTGAGCCCATCTAGTTTCTTTTAAACGACACCATGGTTCACCCAAGTTATATAAAGTGTAACTAGTTACATGAGTCCAACATTTTAATTTAAATAGAACTGCTGTTTTCCCAGTATTAATTACCTACATTAATTATTTAATTCAACTACATATTCCATCAAAAAAGTAGAACATGTGAATTAAACAATAACATGGATTTAACATAAAAAAATCACGTGGGTACAATTTACATAATAACCAACACATTTAAATTAAACTATTAAACGTCCAAACAAGGGTAACTCACGTGAAAAAACACATAAAAAGAATATTATGCAATTTAAAAATTGATAAAGGCGTAAAAAAAGTGTATCATGTGAGAAAATTTATATAACAAGTAATAAATTTTTAACAACCCAAGGATGGGAATTCAAGTCAATAATCATAGGAATTCATGGTTAAATAACCATAAAGGTCATTACTAGGGAAACACACCCATGGGGTTTCCCTAAATCAAGATTTAAAACCCTAAACATGATTTCTAAACAATTAATTAATTACCTAATCATAAATAGGAAATAATGAGGTTCATTATTTGATCAAGAGGCACCCTAAAAGTGGGATCGTGACACTACAACATATATAAGCATCTCTAAAATTCACAAAAGGAACAAAGCACCTAACTCATTGTAGTATGACTCTCCTCATCCTATGTTAATCTTTGATTCGACCTAGAATGGGGTAGATCTAAAAAAAATAAAAACTTATCAACCATAAATAACATCATCAAGTGAATAAATCAAGAATAAAGCCTTAATAAGAATTGAGAGCTCAGTAAAGGGAATCCAATATATATAATGGTGTTCAAATCAGAGATCAAATGATGAATTAGGACCCAAATTCCTTCATAGGTCTACTAGGAACATTGCTCGTCGAAGGGGAGGTCCATTTCTGTTTTCCTAGAGAAACAAAGTACTTCCCAAATTATTAAACAATTAAAAAAATGTATACAGTGTGTACTTGAGATTACACTTTGTTCCTGTACAGTTTTCTCACCCATCCTTTACGTGGTCGTGTATTAGGATTTCATAGTGTGTATCCTTAAATACACATCATGTAATTATAAGTACACGATGTCTAGATCCCATTCATGCTATATAACAGTCATGTAACCATACCCTAGATGACTTTTCCCCAATTTTATTAATTATAAATAGGAAAGGAAAGATTCATACCTCAAACAATGAACCGTGTTCTTACAAAATGAAAGATCAAAAAAATTATTTTTATTTTGATATGGTACATGAGAATTATTAATGAATAGTATGTGAGACTGATATCTGTTATACAAGTAACTAATCCCAATAAAAATTATATTAATGGGTGCGCCTGATATATATTGTCATGACCCATCCCCCGGGGCCCATGTCGTAAATACCCCAAGCCCGCATTTCATAGGGTAGAGGCTGGCGACTAGAACCAAAGGTGTATTCCCTAAAACTGGGAAGGCATTGCCTTTATAATTTAAAAAAACACAATAGATTACGAGCTAGAAGTAAAATACTAAGTAAAACTGTATACAAAAACAGTGTTGAATAGTAAAAGTTCCAGAGGTACAATCCCAACTGAAGTGTACAAGTACAACCGAAAAAGACAAAATAGCCAAAAGGTGCAAAGAAGCTCCTAGATCGTCCACCATAGATCATACATGAAGGGTAGATATAGATAGCCTCCTTAGCACTCCATGTCCATCAGTCTCCTCCATGTACCGACTCGTCGTAAAGTCCACCTTCG
This sequence comes from Viscum album, assembly GCA_963277665.1. Classification (NCBI taxonomy): domain Eukaryota; kingdom Viridiplantae; phylum Streptophyta; class Magnoliopsida; order Santalales; family Viscaceae; genus Viscum; species Viscum album. The sequence continues at coordinate 1,683,180,137 of OY728135.1, forward strand.
AGTACCGTCCAGTCCTGGTGCACTCAACCTCTGTTAGAGTTGTCCATCGTCTTCATCCAACACAATGAGGTGCGGGCATAGCCCATGTAGGTGTGAGTATAACGATAGTCAGTTAGGTACCCCAAGACCTCTAATGTCTCTCAAAATCCACCAAGGATATATCATAGAGTATGAAATCAACATATATTCATTACATAGGTATATGCCCATACATAAACCTATGTTATCATGTATCTCATCTCAATCATCAAGAAAACACAGAAGTCACTGACTCAGCACACACAGGTATACAACTTTTGTAGAGAGATAGATATGATTAGAGGCTGCCACTAAATCATCTATTTAGTGGTCCACCATGTCATAGTGGTCTCAACGCAATAGAAGGTGCGTCGATAAGACACCAGATTTGTGAGTTATTAGCCTTTTAGTCCGGGGGCCCAGTTGGATTCGTGTACGATCCAACGTGACCATGTCTCAATTATACGCCGAACTCCAATGGGGTATACCTTAAGGGACCATCATTCTCCAAGATTACCAGTTATTTTGATGGTTCATAAAACGGTCGTTCGGTGCCAAATATATGGCCAAGTAAGCAAAGAGGTCGGTAGTGGGCCTGGGTCCGGTCTAACCCAGTCGGACTGACCCAGCCTAACTCAGTCTTGGGTTGACCCGGTCTAGGTCAACCGGGGTAGGCACATTGGGTCTGGCTCAGCCCGTTGGGTGGGTCATCTAGTTAGGTTCGGCCTGGTCAGCTGGGCCCAGCCCAGCGGACTGCAAGGGTGGATCGACCCAGAGGTCGCTGCGTAGGTGGCTCGACCCGGAGGCTGGGGCCGGTTCGGCTAGCACCGCGTGGGGTGCGGGTTGGGCGACTTGGCCCGGGAGTCCAGGGTGGTTCATTCAGAGGAATCGTGTTGGAGGTCGTGGGATGACTCAGGAGATGGTCGGGCAGCCGGGTAGTGACCGGGTAGGCTGACGGGGCTGCCGGGGCTGCCGGGTGGTAGCCGGGTGGTAGCCGGGTTGCCGGGTAGTGGCCTGGGCATGCCGGTGGGATGATCGGGCATTGTCCTGGGCGGGTCGGCGAGGAGGTTGGCCAGGCCAGGAGGGGGAATGGGCGGCCGAGCAGGCTGAGGGGTGTCCTGGATAGGGCGCGGAAAGGCCGGTGGCAGGCCGGGCAGGGGGCGGGCTGGCCTCGGGGAGGACGACACGGCGCAGGCGGGCCGGCTAGGTGCGGGTAGGCCAGGCAAGCCACAGACAGGCCACAGGCGGCTGGGTCGGCACAGTTCAGCGGGGTTCGACTGGGACGCACGGAAGGCCGACGAGGGTTGTGGAGGCCACAGGAAGTACGCCCTTTTTCGTCACCGCCTTCGTCGTCTCGTCGCTTCGTCATCATGACGAGGATCATCTCAAACAAGAACGATGGAGGGGTCGGGCCATGTTGGTTTGGCCCGCACCCTCCACGTTTACGGTGGTCTCAATTGGCTCATCAAGAAAATAAGATGAAAAATAACTCACCCACAATGATTCCTTTCCAACCATTGGTGAAGATAAGAAAAGGAATAACATCAACATGTAATAAACCACCTACCTTTGTTCTTCGGTCGACGATGAAGTTGTAGAAGGTAGACGAGAAAGATCGTCATTCGTCGCGTCCGCCACGCACTTCCAAACTCGGGTTGCATTGGATCATTGACGATAAGGCGAATTTCGGTCTTTGAAGATGTATCACATCAGATGAGGTCCCGGGGAAGATGGTCAAAGTAGAGGTTGATGTTCTTCGTTGGTGAAGCAATCTTCATCGGAGAGTGTAAACCTCCAAGTGTTGGACGTCGTGTCACATTACCAGTACATTGTCGCTTGGTGAATTTGTCCCAAATCCTCCTCCCAAACTCCATATATATAGGAGAGGGAGGAGGAAAGTAGCAATTGTAGAATTTATGATGGTTCATTTTTTAGGAACCTTCCTAAATTACAATGACATTGTTACTTAATTTAACATAGGGCAAGCCAATTAACTGTGTGCATTGGCACAATTAAAAAACATTCATTTGCACAATTATAGTGGAGAAGGTCAAGAGGCTCTCCCTTCTTTATTGTTTGAATTGGGAGGTTTCTACCAATTAATTGGGGGGTAGAATGGGGTTTAAACACGGGTGGTCCCCACCACCATAACCTCTCATAGGAGGTTATGGTTCAGGTGGTCCCCTCCACCATAACCTTTCATGGGAGTTTAAGGTGTGGTGGTCTCACACTTCCAACTTCCACGTGGAGGTTTAGTTCTGGTAGACCCCACCTCCCAACATCCACATGAATGGTTAAATTAAATAAAAAGAATTTTATTTTATTTTATTAATTCCACAAAAAAACCCTAAATCTAACTTTCACCCTCGACCAACTATTGTCGTGGTGAAGGAATCCTTAATCGAATATCGGCGCTGCGAGTTCAATGGTGCCCTCAGATTTAAATTCCAAACACTGATTCATAAGTTACAAAATGTCGCACACGCGTTTACTGAATGTACCTGAAAAAATGTTCGGAAAATTATTATATGTCACCCTCAACCCACTGTGGACGAGGTTAGGCTCTGCCTAAGTGAAACACACCTCAACGAATTTAACGGTACTCTCGGATATTCAATATGAGTTACAATTTAGATGATATATAGTTTTCAATAAAATAATTTTCATTTAATTATTTTATTGACGGACAAAAACTAACTTTCCCTGGTGGCCCGTGATGGCCAAAATTAGTATCATCTTAAAGAAAGAATACCCTCACAAGTTCAGCGGTGGTCTCAGATTTTTAATCTGAGTTACCTTTTGTGAGTTATAAGCATTTAAAAAATAATAAAATATTATTTCATTATTTTATTTACGGTTATTCCATTTTCAGGTTCTCTCACAGGAGGCTCGCACCGACTAAACTTATGCCACGCCTTGGGTAATACCACCATCTTGAGGGCAACAGTGCCCTCGTATTTTTGATCCGAGTAACTGTTTTAGAGATATTTCGCATTTTTAGGAAAACTGCTTAGGCCTGTTAGTTTAAGCTTAAAAAAACTTTGATGGATCATTCCAGGAACTTCGGGCCTCGGAATCATGCATCGTCAATTTTCATGGACTTTTCAAATTTAAATGTATTTAAGGAAAAAAATTACATGGAAATTTCAGGTAATTACATATATTAATAGAACAGCTGAGAATGATATAACTTGTATGATGGGTGAGCCTCATTATATCTCTATAATTCATTATGAAATATTGTTTTTCTTAAAATGTGATAAGGATGGAGTTAACTGGTGAGGTTTATACTATAGATTTACCTAGGATCTAGATATTTCCTTCACATGATATGAATATAATTATCTAAGATTCATGAAAGGGTTTTCTATTTTCCTTATATGGGTTTTTGAAGTTTCTATTTGAGAAAAAATGTTTAATTATTTCATGTAGACATGATTTATTTCGTATTCTAAAAGAATTATTTATATAGTATATAATTTTAATGGTTTCAATATTTTTCAATGGACTAATTTATTTCTTACTTTTATGTACCTTGGAAAATTTTATTTTTCTTAGCCGACATTTTCAAATGATTTTTCACATAGTTTAAGGATGAGTAAATAAGTTATTAAAGTCCATGTTCTAGATATAAAGATTTCTTGAATGAAGAAATCATGTATTTATAAAGAACTAGTTTTTTGGGAAATTTTTTATTATGTATAACTTTCTATACGAAATAGTGTGTGCAAATTCTATAAAACTATAATATGAAAAGGTACTAGGGTATGTACGTGATCAAATATTTATTTATGATGCTGTATGATTAGGATGTCTAAAATTGGGAAACATTTTTTGTTATCAATGTTAAATATGTAATGATTTTGTTATTAGAATTAGATCATGGAGTTCAGATTCAGTTACATTATATAAAAAATATTATTTTTTGATTCTTAATGCACTAAAACTAACTTTTAACATATCAAAAAAACCCTAAAAGGATAAAAAGTTATTTCGCATATCATTACACATTAAGATAATCCAAAAAATGGTTTTAATGAGGTAATATAATATCTAATATTAAGAAACTATCGTAAATAAATCTCCAAAATATTAATTGTAACCCCCAATGTTCACTCAAATAATTCTATAAATAACGACACATAAAACTCTTAAAAATATCAATGTACAAGATTGAAACCCAAATATTAGAGTAATTTTATAGTATATTATTCTATAATCAAAATTACATTTATCTCTAAATAACATCAATCACTTTTAATGTTATATATATAAAAAATATATGATCTAATCATAAAATCTCTAAAATATCCTAATATTTTCAACAAATAACCTAGCTTTCCAGATATATAAAATAAAATATTATATAATTCTAAAATATAATTCAACATTTATTATTCCAATAAAATATCATCTTAGACAAAATTATTTATGTTTAACTTAATCAAATTATTTTCCCAAAATATTAAACATTAAAAGTAATATTAATCATTTGTTCACCCAATCACCTTCCAATCAGATAAAATATATGATCCAGAAATATAATAACTCATTAACATAATTTAAATTAATTATTTCAACATAAAAGATTATATTAACCATAATTTTTATCAATACCATTAAAATTATTTCCACAAATTATAAATGTTTTATTCCTCTAATAATATATTAAAAAAAATGCAAGTTAAAAATAAAAGATATATACACCAAAAAAATTTATGAAAACTTAATAAATTTCTCCAAAAGTAATATCATCACTTATAACTATGAAATATTATTAATTACTTTAAACTTATGATCATACAAAAATTTATAACCTCATCATAACATGTTAATCACTATATATAGACACCATAATCTTTCAATGTACTTTATAACCCATTAAACACACTTTTCCATATTATTCCTTAGAACTTCATACCTAAAACATATAATATAGATCAATTACTATGATTTATAAATATAAAAACATTATAAAAAATATATTCTATACATTTTATAAGTCATTATTAAATTCTACATCATTAACTGTAATGGAATTGGACATTTATAAACTAGTCTCTATAAGTTCTTATTGTTACCCTTTTATATCTTCCCCTAGAATATAAATATTTCTAATTACCATTATTTTTAATCTTAAAACATTAAATTAATACATTGGGAATAACATTATTCCCCTTCATGGTGTAAACAAAACTCATTCTTTTTCTTTGGTAGAGTATTGTTCCATGCCCTTCTATGACACATATAAAACATATATCCATTCCTTTGAAATATTTCCCTAGGTACTCATTACCAAAATCTTGACACATATGATGTTAAATATTTTTACCTTCATGATCGTTATAACATAATCATCAATGGAACACGATTTCTCTCTTATTTTGTGTGTTATGAAACCCACATAGGTTTAGTTCGTTAATTATAACTCTTAATTGCTTGTTAATAATAACCATAAGATTATTCCATATATATCTCATTCTATATAGTTTCACATTCAAAAAACCAAATCATTTTCCTTCACATAAATTGTTAATTTGGTTTTTAATGGTTCTATCCATTTACTAAAAAATTAGTTAGTGTGAATATACAAAATAATATCATAATAAAGCATATAACAAAGAATATAAAACTAAATATATCATAAACCATGTTATTTTTTATTCAAATATTTTTATTTATCCAAAAAACCATAATTATTCATAACTTATTAACCTTTTTTTGTTATATTTTTGTTTTAAATTATTCCCAAATATCATCTTATCCTCTACATTTATCTAAATGATTCTTATAATACCAACTATAATTACCCAATCTCAAAACATTATATAATCCTATTTTGTAAAATAATGCAGTCTCTTGTATTTCTATTATATTTAAAACTTATAGTTTTAGAGAACTAGAACATACATCATATATAATAAACCCATATGTTATAAATTGGTCACTTACACTAAAGGTATATTTATTCACAATATAAAAATTTTAAAAACAAACACATTTTATTTTCTCAAAAAATGTTCATTATTTTCAATATGACTTATTAATTGTTCCAGTTATCCTTAAAACCAATAAAAATAATTGAAAATATGGGCTAAAAAAATATCTGTAAAGGATATATAAAATACTTGACAAATAACTCATTAGTCTATTTCAAATAAATGATACCATAAAATAAAGTTTTTTTTAATATATTAAACTCTAAGAGAAAATCATTATTTAATTATAGATGAAATCATCCTCACTAAAAAATGTTTTTAGTTAAAATATTTATAAGAAAATATAAATTCATATTCATATTCATATGGTCTTCCTATAAAACATAAGTACCCATGAAAAATATTCTTAAAAACATACCTTTTTACCCTTAAAGGGCATAATAATTACATTAAACAAAAGATCAGTTAATTATTTTATATAATCAAAATACATCCATGAAAACTCATTATAATGATTGTAAAACTGTTATAGGTTTTCTGTGACATCATCTTCATATAACCCTTATTAGAACCCCTTTAAATTGAATAAACAACTCGGTTAATTACAACATAATTCTAAGGAGAAAATAATCATTACCTAATAGATTAGGGATCTATAATAGGCTAACTCATAATCACCAAAAATGTAAAAGTAATATAACATATTTAAAAAATATAATATATTTAATTTTAATCATTAAATATTATTAATTATTACGTTTAACAAATTTGTAGAAGCACTATCAACTATTCTTGCAAAAATAATGACAAAAATACATTTTAATTGAAATTTTTTTAAAAGATCTTCAATAATATGAAATATGATATTATTTTGGAAAAAGACAGAAAAAGGAGAGTAATATTCATTAAGAATAATGGTCATGAAAGATGGAAATTCTACTCATGTCATTTTCACTAAAAAAAATATTCTTCTTGTTTTTTTATAAAAATACAAACTATTACCCAAAAAAGAAACATTTAAAAATAATTATTTTAAATAATTTTTAAACCAAGATAAACATGCTATAAAATTTATTTTTAAAAAACACTTTGAAAAATAATTTTTTCATTTTAAATAACTTATATATGGAGAAAAATTAGTATAAGTTTTTTTTACATTTATAATAGAATTTTAAGAAATATCCATTACAACATGATAACTTTTGAACCAATGAAACATTGAGAACACAGACGTTGAATGTATTTTCAAAAACGTTAATTTTTATTGAATAATTATTTAATACATCTATATTGTATTTTATAAACCATAAAAAATTAAAACATGTTGTGGAAATAGATTATGTCTTAAAGAAAGCGAATTAAGATTATAAATCCCTTACCTTAATTATCGTCCATCATCATGCATTCTTAAAATCATGAATAAAAAAATTATATCAGTTATTTAATTATGTAATAATATTTTTTCAATTCATTACAATAACATTATCCATTTTTATATCATTAAGCACCATGTTTAATTTAGCTAATTAATCTACTATGTTAACATTGGATGTTTAGAGGATGTTTGGTTCATAATCCCAAAACAGATTCATTTGGATGATAGTGTTCAAAGGATTCATTATTACATCATATCCAGATTAATAATCCTAAAATTATTATCATTTTTATATATTAAATAATATTTTAGAACTATCTATGAAACACATACATGAAAAATGAATCACATCACTTCAGGGGGTGGTAGTAAACTCATACACATGAGCCACATTATCATATTTCTGTGGATTGATTGGTAAGTTAATAGAATACATATTAACTTTTAATAATTATTATTATTTCAAATGTTACTTAATTCCATCCTAATGATTATCCTTGGTGGTAGTAATGGAAAAGGAAATACATCGCTTCTTGGGGATGTTAATCCTATTGTATTCATAATCAATGTTTTCATTTACCGTAGGATTAAAAAGGAGATAAAAATGGTTATATTGTTAACATATTGAAATTTTAGTATTTATTAGATACCAATGTTATTATATCATTCTTATAAGGATATATTTTAAGTAGTAAGATGATGATATAAAAATAGAGAACTTTTTTAGGAGTTATAATTTAAGTACTATTGAGAAATTTTTTATGGTCATCTAATGGATTCAGAACATGAAAATAGAATCATAGAGAGGTATTTGGGTAAATTTTTTAGAGATAAAATAAACATGAGTACTATTATAATGATTTTCTATTTGTAGGAAAGAATCAATTGTTTCATAAAAAATATATAGTATTTATGTGTCAAAAACATAATTATAAATTACTAAGTGGCCTAAAAATAATTAACAGATGAAATATTCAACCACCTAAAATTCCACTTGTTGATTTATATATTTTTATGACTTTTAAATCAATAAATTAATTTTTTTATCAGAAAATACACATAAAGTCATATTTTTAGTTACTATTTTATCTCAACTGTAAAAAATATCATGAAAACCACTAATTTCAAATATAGTCCCCTATAATATCACTTATCCATGAAAGATTTATATTAAATTATTTTTATTTATAAAATTATCTAAATATTATCAATTTAATATTTTTAAAATCATTTACTTAATTCTTATTGAATTTTTCTAAATTTTTTTCCATCACAGAGATTTTTTTAGATAGTTATACTAATTTAAAAAACATACAAAATAATAATTGAATTTTCATCCTATTGAATATTTAATTTTATTAAATATGAATTTTTACTGGCATCTATGTAATGAAAACTTACTTAATATGTTTTTTTGACATTTATTACCATACAAAAGCACTACAATAATATTTTTACAAGGTTCATATTATATAGCTCCAAAATTAAAAACTTTCATCCCACAAAACCAATTAAAAATTATATTAATTAATAATGCCAATAAAGAATTATTTTTTCTCAAATAGTATCTTTAGGACACCCTGTTTTACATTTCTAGTGATGTTCTAGGACCACGTTGGCACTAAAATGATTTAAATATTTATCATGAAATAAATTATTATTTATATGTTTAGAATTATTTTTTTATGACATTTTTATTATATTATAAAATATGATTCATTTCACAAATTTCATAAATTTGTATATTATATTTATGTCTTAGTTATGACCTAAAAACAATGTCTTTCATAAAGTGATTATTTTTTCTATTATTCCCCAAAACATTTACATCTTTAATAAAATCTCAAAAATTAATCCTATTATCAATTCAACCTCATGAATCCAAAAACAAATTATACGTTTTGAGATATAATTTCAAGTGGTATCATAAATTAATTTTAATACACGCGCACAAAAATCAATAAAATACATTTTCAAGGAAAAAATATTTTCAAAATGTTAAATTATATTATTCCCATTCCATTAATAATAAAAAAATTAAATATATTTAAATTAAATAAATTGATTATATAATCTAATAATTTCATTAAAATCATTTACATCTTGGAATAAATTTAATCTATTGAGATAAAAACACATTGCGTACATTCGAAAAGATTTACTGAAAATATCTTTTTCTTCCTTCAAAATATTTTTTGTTTATATATAAAAATTTAATTTAAATATACTAAATTGGTATATATATATATATATAATATATATATATATATATAATTTATATGTTTCCTATATATATATATATATATTTAATGGACATATTTAAAATTTCTTTAAATATCAGTACATGCTATATCAAACTTTATTCATTTTTTATCTCCCATCAAGTCTATTATGTTCCTAATTAATTTTCATTCTTCTATAGTTCTATTTGGGTTCATAATTTAACATTCTGACATTTTCAAATAATAATATTTTGTTTTATAGTGTATAAAACTTTCAACATCAATCCTAAAAAAACTATAAAATATTAATATTATTAAAATATGACCATTATAACCTAGCAATTAAATAGAATGTTATGCATATTATTAAATTATTTATGAAATATATATAATTATCCAACATAATATAAGTCTATCAATCAAACAATTTTTATTAAATACATATTATACTTCAAAAAATATGTTTTCTTCAAAAACGTTTTTTTTATGAGAAAATAGTATAAATTTCAGAAACTTTTAGGAATAATATTTAAAAAATAATAATATAATATTTAAAATAATTATATCAAGATTAGCTTTTTTTTAAATTTTTTAATTTTTTGGAAAATAATGATATTTAGTTTATAGAGAAAAATACAGCTTTTTGTAAAACTATATTTACTTTTCAATAAATTAAGTAATTTAAAATCCTCATTATAATATGTATTTGATTTCAATGTAAAAAATTTATTATTTTGTTATATTTAATTAAATTAATTATACTTCAATAATATTTATTTTTTATTTTAGTATAGGTTTATTTTTTCTCTTAAAAAGACATTTTTATGAATTTTTTTTTTCATTTCTTAACTTGGGTATAATTTTAAATTAAATTATACCAATTATATAATTTGAATCATAAAAAATATATTCCATATTTAGAATTAGTATCTCAATATTTTTATTATGACTCTTTTATTTGAAGTCTTTAGTAATTGTAACTATAGTAAACAAATATCACCATAGTAAGGGAAATTATATAATTATGGTTACAAATAATATGATTGGGACTAAAAATTGACCATAGCACTTGTCTTTATTCTATTGGATGAGTGGATTTCGTACATTTACAAAAAAGTATTTAATATATTTACAATTAGTTCCATATATCTTAGATTTTTCTTTGATAATAATTAAGTAAAAAAAATAAATACCAGAATGCTACTTTCTTTATCTTAATATAAATAATATTTTTTGACAAGTGTAATAAAACATATATTTGGTTATAATTATAAATTTTATATAAAATTTCATTTTTTATCATGTTAATTTATTTAAAAATTTTAGTTACGAAATAATGACATTAAATCCGTGTGCACCGACACAATATTTATTTAATTAATTGAAATATAAAAAAATAATTTTGAAATATTAAAATGTATATAATTTAAATAATTATTATTTTTCATGAATTTTTAGATTAATATTAAATTTTTGTTATGTTTTAAATTATTATATTATAATTTCAATGCTATCATGTTGTTTTTAAAGTCATATGAAATGAATAGTTTCAAAATTGATATTAAAGATATTTTATAACAATTAATATTTTATTAAATGATTTAAATTTTACTAAAAAATTTATCATCACCAATTTTATTTTTATATGGTTTAAAATATAAACAATGTTCCATTTATTGGATAATTTTTCATTTATAGTAACAAACTTGACCACTAAATAGAAAAAAAATGTTTCATGGTAATTATCAAAAAGGGTTAGTGCGTGTTAAAATAATGTGATTCATGTAAAACCAAATATTAACTTTTTAAAATTTTTTGGATGATATTATTTCAACCCATAATAATAATATATTTCAATTACATCCTTTCATTGCCTTTTCCTAGAATATTAATTTACATTAATTTAATATTTTAAGAAAATCCTAAAGTTCTCATCCCCCCACTTATAAAAGGGAACCACATTCTCCCTTTTTACCACAATAAAATATCATTTTGGTTCACAAAATACCATATGTATTCCATTACTATAATCCCTTCCAACATTTTAAACATAATGGTATGATTAAATAACCCCCCATGGATGGTTTTTTATGTAAACCTAAAGAGGTTGTACAAAGAAGTGGAAGTATTCTTAACCGAATGTTTTTTATTTATTATTCCACCACCTTAAGATATTATTAAAACATGATAATATAATAACATTATTATTTCTCATATATTTTTATGTTATTATGTTATTTAAATAAACTGCACCTATCTCCTCTTCCCTCAAATGGGAAATAAAACCATTGTTCGTGTGTACAGTAGATTACCACCTCATGAAATGATGTAATTTTTTTCCATCATCACCTCCCATGATTGTTTTTGATGATGGATTAAATTTATATCCATTATATTAATGAAATATTTATCATTCTATAAATTTAATGAATTATATAATTTCTTACATCATTATCCGATGAAAAATGATAATGTCATTCGTGTGTACGTGTGGACTACCACCTTTATGAAGCCATGTGAATAATATTTTATCCCTAAATCACATGGATGAAATATACATGTTGTTTAAAGAAATTTTTATTTATTTGTTATATAATGACCAATATGAAAAGATAAAATAATATTTATATTCTTTCCTTCATGACCGTTGAAAATTGTAAATGTTATTCATGAATGTGTACAATATACCATATACATGAGTGTAACATAACTCAATTAATAATCATAATTAATGATTAGTTTAAAATGTATAGTTAATGTAAAAAAATGATAATCATGTAAAGATATTTATTCTAGATATTATAAAATAATCATTTCATTTACCATAGTAAACATACTATAGTTATTTTGGACATATGAATCAAATATTATCAAAACATATGATGTCAACTCAATTGATTATTTAATTACATATAAAATTGTAATAAATATAATAAACTGAATAATAAACTTGGAATAGTTTCTTATTAAATTAAATAATTTATATAAGTTAATTATTCAGGAAGACAAATAATGTATGTGATGAGTCAGACCTAAGGTAAGTAATTTCGTCTAAATTTTCGTTCATTAACACATGTTGTATTACTATAAACCAAATTTCATTTATATGGAGTATATAATTACGGTTTTGGGTATAGGGGAAGTTCATTTAGTGGGTGTTAAATTAAAGTTTCCTTTAATTTATACATTCCTAAAATCCCATCATAGTATTTTGAATATTTAAATTTTAAGTAATTTATTTAGATATGAAAATTTGGTTACCTTGTCTTATGATCCTTTCATTGATGACATTTTTGGTCTTCCAAAACCATTTAAAATTACCTACATTTTTATAAGGATTCAATTATAGAATCCATATAGCTTTTATCCATGTATTCTTTTTTGATCTTCGAGTAACACTACTTTTTTGGGTGATAGTATGGAGAATCAATTGCCTTGCATTTTTATCTTGATCGCTCAGAGATCCTTTGTGCTTGAAGGAGTTCTTATCATTTAAGAGATAAATATAGGATGAATTCAGGAGAGAGAGAGAGATGTCTACTCTGTGCAAAAATTCGTTTTTCTCAATTTTTGATTAACCATGCCTAATATACATGACCAATTATTTATAGAGATCATGTTTAAGTTAAAAATATTATTTTATTTGATAACACCCAATAAATAATATTATAATCCTGATTAATCCACATGAAATGAAATAATAATAATAATATTATTATTATTAGTTTATGTTGTGAATGATATCTTGTTTAATATAATATATTATTATACCATCCAATAAATTAATATTTATCATCAGAAGTGGTCTTAGTCTATTCGAACTCCCCAATATATATTGAGTACCCTAATAAATATTTGGTTAAATATTTAATTCATAAATAAATATTTATTATTGATAAAACATGAATAGAATCATTCTGTGGTCTTGTGAATAATATTAATTCTAATAATTAAATTCAAATAGAATTTAATTGAGTTCAACAGAAACACTTAATATGTGGCCCCTTAGTATTCATTCTCATTCACATTAGGTGGCCTTTCATAATGCCTAGGATTAATATATATAAATAGCTCATGACTCCCATGATGAAGAACTTACTATTTCAATTTCAACAACCATATATGAATTCTTATTATTTTATATAAACAATTTTTCTCAATAACACAATAAGTTGGTTACAAATCTATGTCATCAAACTATATGATCATTATTTATTTATTTAAATATCTAAAATAAATATGTCGTTACACCATAACCATGAAATTTAATGCACCGGTTATATTCCAAATATATGGGGTGATATATAGTCATCCATAAAAATAGAAGGTACAAATATTTCATTGACTATCCATTAATATCATTTCATTCATAACCCACCCAATGTACTCTACTTCCCACAAATATTTATCATGACATTTTAAATCAAAAAATCTTAGTTCACAAGTCAATACATGCATCAATTATAACTTTAAATTCTATGGGACCATTACAAACACTTGTGGATAGGAATATCTGATGACACCAAAAAAGATAATTTTTTATTAGTCGTTATATTCTCATAATCACATATCTTATAGTTTACCAAGTACAATTCTAATGTGAATAAGCCATATCCTCTTATGAGTACTCATATCAAACAGTCTACATAAAATGTGTCTTCTCATAGTAAGTTATCTAAAAAATATTTAAGAATACCTTAAGTGTCCTTATCATAGTGGGGAACAAATATGACCTTATCCATGCAAAAAAACATTCATGTAAATAAATATATTAATGTCCTAAAAAATGATATATATAAGAATTATGCTTAATATTTTATTCATCAAATATATATTTAATCAAAGAGCAATAAGTTGGTCCTTGCACACAAACTCCAAAAAACAACCATATAGAATAGAGAAAAACTCTTATGAATTTAAATCCACTAAACCTCGTAAGATAGCCATGTTTATATTGAGTTAGTTATTTATTCAAGGGGTCCACCGTGTTTTCTTCCATGAAAATATTTCTAACTATATCATCAACTCTCTGATAAAAATACCTCAAGATAATATAATTCCAAAGTATATGTTTTTCCATTAATGTGACTGTATCTTCTTAGGAAGGGCCTCCACTATATTATTATCACTATTGAGTGTGATAAGATATTTATAGCTAGGTATAATGTTGTGCTCATGGATGAATTATAAAATCTAAACTACTAATTTAAAGGCTGAGAAGGAATAATATACATGCACTCAGCTATAGAATCTATGACCACATCCTTCTTTGAGCCCTTATATATCATATGGCCTTTATTAAAAGTGATGATTTTATAAATTTGTGATTTCCTATCACCTTTAACTATTTGGAAATTTGAAATCTTTATATTCACTTATAAATATTTCTTCGTCTCCTCCATATTCTATGAAAATGTTCTTATTACACATCAAATACATTATGATAGTCATAAATACCATCCAATAATAGTCACCAGGGTCTTATTTATATCCTTATACGAAACTGAAGTCATAAAAGACATGTATAATTTTATAAATCATAACATACATGAATGATCTAATCATTGAATTGTATAGAATCCTTTCCATTATTTTTTTCTCATGTGTCTATGGAAACATTATCTTCAAAATATGAATTCTTTGTGACATTGGATATAATACCCTCATATATTATTTCATACTGAATATCTTTAGTATCATGTTAATATATGTACCATGAATCTAATGACCCATGATTTACATACATCGACATTATATTTTTTTTGAAAAATACAAAATACATTACACAAATAGACGCCCAAAGACAATATTAGTTTAGCGTCTTTGGAAACTCATAACACATTATTCTATCTTTGGGAATGATCTTTAACATATCTCATAAATATCTACCCCATTATTGTTCCTACCTAAACATTTATTTATATCATGGAGAAATGAAAACATAAAAATGTTGATCTCAAATTCCCTGTAAGGGAAAACAAATAAAAAATAAACATAAGAATGTAAAAACAAGAAAAAATATTTTGAATCTGAAAATCTTGAGTCATAAAATAAAACATTCAGGTATGTAAGGAATGAATCATAATGGAACACTAATCATTATAACATAACATTTTCCTAAAACATGAACTTGTGGAAAACACATAAATATAGAAAATCATTTCAATATTATCCAAGGATCATAGATAATACCATCATAGAGGACAAAGTACATTTCAGAACCAAGTTCACTCCTCATTCCATCCATGTACTACTGAACCTGATTAAATTTAAATTTTAGACATGTCTATATTATGAGAAATAAATATTTACCTAATTCATTGGAAAGAGATATAGGTCCAACCAAATCATAATTAAATCATTGTAATATATGCCCAAAAAACATATTTTATTCATCATAATAAAACCCAGGAAATTAAATGGGATTCTTAAACATCATTTCATCATAGAATAATTCATATAAAATATCATTCCCTTATTAAAACAATAATATCATATTAATAATAGGGATATAAACATAACCCAATTTTTAGATCATCATCTTATATAAAAATTAATTTTTATAAAACACAAAAACTTAATTTTGGAAGAAAATATCCTTTCTTCTTCAAAAATGATTAATTTTATCAATATTACATGAAATTTTTTTAAAGAATATTTTATTTGAAAATAAAAAATGACATAATACAGAGGAATATTCATTTAAATAAGCCATTATGAAGTTGTAAAAATCCTTTCATGTTGTAAAAGTTAAAAAACATTCTTTAAGTACTGTTGCCAAATAATTTAAAAAGTAACTCATATGGAAAATGAAAGAAATAATACTTCCATACCATTAAATAAAAAAATCATAAATGAGTGAAAATTAATTTAAAAATTATTACAAGAATAAAATAATGTTATATATTTAGAAAACCTAGACATGGATGATAAATATACCCTAGTAAATATATAAAAATAAACAATCTCAAATAATAATGAGATTGCAAAATTATCCATTCCCTTAGGTCTGATATTAAATATATGTATCCAAATATATTGTATAATGATTAAAATTATTTAATTTATTTATTATTAAATCATATTCATTTTATGATCTCGTATATTCTTATATTATAATCCGTTTGTTAGTAACATTTCGTTATCACTCGTTATTCATATATTAACTACTTTATGTTCTTATGCAAGTTTTGTTAGATAAAGTCATGTTCCACTTATTAGGATATTGTTATATCATATAGGAAATTCTAATAGTATAAAATATATCATATTTATTAATTCCATGAATTTATATAATCATGGTTTAAGGGTGTTCATGTAGAAAGAACTGCATCACATCAAAAAGACAGTAAGCCATACGTACAAATGATTGACAATATCATTCCTTTAATTATGAAATGGTATCAGATTTTATGGTCTATATATAGTTAAAGAATAAATATCATGTCATAAAAAATCCTATATAGTTATTATTCCCATAATTATACCCATCCAAATCATGTGGTGGTGAAAAACAGATTGTATCATAGTGTGGTGACGGTAAGTCGTACGTACGTACACATGGTGGTTTAATATTTTTGTTGGATGGATAGAAGGTGGAATATGGTTGTTTTATAATTATAATAACATCTAATTATATAATTAATACTTTATTTGTTACTTTATTATGAAACAACTCATGTAGATGGAGTAGATGAAGAAAGAAGTTTGAATTAATCGGTAGAAGAGATTGCCTCTTCTTCGATGTGCTTTCCCTAAATCTCTTCTTATAGCATTAGAGTTGGAATTTGAAAAACACCAGAAGGTATATAATGTAACTAGTATAGTTTATAAGGGAAAATTTTAGTCGATGTATAAGCTTTAAGGCTCAAATTTATGTGATGATGTGAGGTAGGTGGTTCCCATTTATAATTGGGGGTGAGTGGCACTTTTGGTAACCTCAAAAATATTAATTTATAATAAAATAAAACCTCGCCCAAAAACCTCTAAAATATCCCAATTTAGAATAATAGATGATATAATTTTGTATTCTAATCAAAAAAAAATTGGATATCTATTTCTGTCAATTGAAAGGAAATATTTTGAATTTACACTTAGTTATTCTATTAAATTTTTAACTTGGGTAAAAAATAATTCAATATTAAAAGGATGCAATATTTACTTATTTGATATAAAATAAACCATAAATAAATATATTATATTACGTTATACTATATAATAATTATTATATATTAAAAAAAGTAGTTATTTTTAATTAAATTTTTAAAAATTTATTGTGATAAACAATCAAAATTGTCAATTTTGACACTATTCAATTCATGAATTTTAATAATATTAATAAAAAAAGATAACTTCTAACCAAAAATATTATTTTATTTCTACGAGGTAAATTTAATATATAAAATTCATTAAACATTTTAATTACCACTAAATTATATTTACATTAATATATTTAACTACATTTATTTGATATTTCTCTTAATAAAATAATTACTACTACAGTATTGGGTAATAATTTAATATGCTTATTCATTGAATAAAAATTAAAAATAAAATACCTTGATGAATATAAATATACTATATTTCATAATAATAATTTTATTTAAATTTATCTTTTGTGACATTTAACATTTAAAATGATATACTTATAAAATTACGAAAGCAAAAGCATTGAAATTACATAAAATAAAATAATATAAGTTCCACAATCTATTCTATATGGATAAAAATGGACAATAACTCGACATGCGGATGCTTATGGTTGATATATACTCATCCAATAAGAATTAGGATATTTTTTGAGTCTTTTATGGTTATTAACATTTTAATGATAATATTTTTCGATTTCTCATCAATTAATTAATTTGCACACCATAAATGTATAAGTCTTTAAGATAATTATATATTTCCTAATGATTACAAATAAATTACCATGATAAAGAAAAAAATTATAGATTTCCAAAAATTATTTATAATATAAATTATCTTTAGTATAGCCTTATATTAAAAATGATTTAGTTATTAAAATTTGAGTGACATATATTTAACTTTTCTTTTCATAAAATAAATAAAATGTCCTAAACTCATCCAAGTTGAGTCAAATGGATACCATTTAGACCCAAGGATTTTTTATATTAAAAAAACTAATCCAATTATATTAATACATATGTTAGGATAATTTTATAATAGTATTATTACCCTTAATTATATAGTTTAACCTTTTACCGTACTAATAAACATTACTGAAGTTACTATTCATAATGCCAAAAATTAAAATAAATATATTTACATAATTTGGAACTACTGATTCCAAATATGGAGGTAATTTTTCAAAATTAAAAATACATAATTTCAGGTAATTAATTTAATGTTAATCCCATTATCTGAAAGAGAGAACATGTTATAAAAGTTAAACCATTGTAAAAGATTGGAATGTTTTCACTTATGACTTAAATGTAAATTTAATCCTAATGATATGCATTAAAATGAATGATCAGATATATTCTATTTATAATTTTAATCCATTAAAATATATAATTTCATTATATATATTATTTTGATGAAAAAAGTTGTTTTCAATTAAAATTTAGTATAATTTTATTATTTATCAAAATTTAAAACTTATGAGAAAAATTTTAAAAATCCATCCAAAGAATATTATTATATCCTGCTTCCAAAAAAGATGATTCTTATTAAATATAATATATTAAATTTTACAATGAATGATCTCAAATGGGTTCTCCATCAAAAGGTGGAAAAACTTCTTTTAATAAAAAAATACTTCTTTAATTCAAAAAATTAATTTTTTTTCTTATGTCATGTATAGAAAATAAAAAAGATTAATTTTTTAAATTATATTGAATCCATAAGGAGTGATTTTATTTTTTATAGACTCCATTATTTTCATTTAAATAGTTTTTTTATGGATGTTAATACAATTCATATCCACCATTATAATGATTAGCTTATAATATTTAGTTGTTCACTTATACTTGGTCTTCTATGAAAGGAATAATATTAAAAGAACTTCAAATTTTGTAAGACACAATAAAAGAAAACATTTTCATATACTGAAATCTAATACAGCGTTGGGTATATCACAAGCTAATCTTTGTGTAGCATACAACTCATGACATCACAGAAATTAAAAAGAATTTATCTCATAAAATTTTGGGGTGTTACATTCTACCCCCATTAAAATAAATTTCACCCTTAAGATTCATTGGGGTTATAAAAGGTTTTATACTTGATGTTTTCTTTCATAGAAACCAACATCGTAAAATGGAATACTAAAACATCATTTTAAAATTGAAATTTAGAAACATAACAGTTACACAATTTAACTCATCCCTTAATTTACATAGAGGATAACATAAGTGTGAAGTGAAAACATTGATATGGAAGGAAAATATAACCATCAAGTTTTCATGGTGAGTGATAGAGAACCAATTTTGGATAAAGTTAACAACCAGAAAGCCATAAATCTGTGATGATTTAAGGGATTGTCTGATTCATCAGATTAGAAGGTACACAGTTATTTTTTTTTGGTTTCAACAATATTTTACTAATGTTGAATAATTTTTTAATGAGAATAAATAATTACTTGATTTCGGTATAATCTCAACATTGTTCATTCATTGAATAATTTCTAATTCATATCTAACTCAAATAAATGAAGATGAATTTGTCATTATTGAATTATTAGAAGATCATGAAATCCATAAATAGTATGATAGGTCATTATATCTCTCTCGAAAATAAATTAGAACATGATATCAAATATGAATAAGTCCCCTAATAGTTATATAGTACAATAATATAACAAACTTCAAATGATGTTTAAATTATACTACCCATAAATGGATAACATTATAGTTCTTCCAAAAATTGAAAATCTAAAACTGTATAAAGTTGTAAACTACATCGGCTTAACATTTATATACCATATATCATAGGTTATTTTTTGGTTCTAAACAGGTGAATACCTAAATCATGTATTCTCTTGAAACATAGTAATAACATCAATTACCATAGATCATTTGTGAAAAAATGTATGGTGTCAAAAATTAACTCTTACAGAAAATCCCAATAAATATATATACTCAAATAATGATATCACATTATCCTTATATCAATCCTGAAGCCATTAATACTATCAAACTTCTCATTATCCCTTTAACCCATCATTATGCACATATCATGTTTTTAAAAAAATATCTAAATAACTTTTCATGATTACCAGTACCATTCAACATATACATTCAAATAATTAAGGAAAAATAGTAGTGTAACAATCCATAGATATTTCTTTATTCTATAGTACCGAAAAATTATTTATAAAACATTATTCTTGAAAAACATGCAATCATTCCCCTATCTTCTTAAACCATTTACACGACTTCATCATTTTATTTCTTAACAATTCTTTCACTTCATATATCATTTATAATATCTTCATCATAATGAACATAAAAACTACCCGTAAGACCATGCTGGTTTTCTTTATGAGATTTTCCCTTAGGTAATTGATTTTAATAATGCCTATGCATTCCTAAATTAAAAAAATATCAATTGTTGATGTCTTAGAAATACCATTATCCTTGTATATTGTGTTATTTGAACATTTCCCTTTGTAATTAATAGCTTTGTGTCCTTATTTTTCACACACAAAGCATCTTCCAGTTCCTTAGAAACACTATCCAACTCTTCTCGCGTGACTTACATGAGGATAAATGAACATTCATTCATTTATGATCTCCATGAAACTCCATCTTTCTCTAATTAGGCGGGTCAGGAAACTCACCAAATATGAGATTATTTATCAAATTATGAGATTTATGATTAGGCATAACAACGATGTTTCACTTTCCAACACCCATTTAATTTTTCTTCGCATTAGAAATTTCATTCTATTGTCCATCATATTCTCCATTAATATGAACCCTCTTTTTTCCATCCATTTGCTAAAATCTAAAAATATCAGTGTGAGAGGAAAAAATGATACTAAAAAAACCTAATCAAGGGGGAGTACATTCAGTCTCAAATATCATAGTTTTAGTTCTGAGTTATTCATTATCGTTTCTATAATTCTAGGATAATAACCTATAGTCATACTTATCCTTAAGGAAATCCATAGAAATATCCTTAGAAATATCTCTAGGGATCTCACTAATGTTTTTCATCCTATTTTGCAATGGTTAACTAAACATTCACACTAATACCAACTATAAAGACCCAAGCTTGACATAAATGGACATTACATTTCATTGGTGGAATACTTAATACATTACAGAAATATACACCCAAAGACCGTATTAGTTTTGTGTCCTTAAAAACTCATAACACATTCTTCTATCTTGGTGAAAGATCCCATAAAGATCATACCCATTGTTTTCCTACCTAAAACCTTTCTTTATATCATGGAGAAAAGAAAACCTAAAAATAATGAGCTTAAATTCTTAGTAAGGGAAAACATGAAAAACATAAACATTAGAATATAAAATCCTGAGCATATATTTTGAGTATCAAAATGTTGAGTCAGAAAATAAAACATTCCAGTATGTAAGGCATTAATCATAAAAACAAATTAATATTGATAACAAAGAATAGGCATAAAACATGAACTTATGGGAAAAAATATAAGTATAGAATATCATTTCCTTATTAGCCAAACTTTATAGCCAATACCATCATTAAGGACAAAGTCCATTACTAAATCAAGTCCACTCTTCGTTTCATCCCTATATGACTGAACCATATTTTCTTGTCGTTTCATCTATGTATTACTAAAACAGATTTACATACCATTTTAAACATGTCCATATCATTATTAGACTATTACCAAATGCATTGGAGGTATATATAGGTCACACCCATCTCATAATGATATCATTGTTACATGTGCCAAAAAACCTAAATCATTCGTCATAACATAGCCCATGAAATAAAATAGGTTTTCTTCACATCATTCCATCATAACATAATCCATATAAAATTTAATTACACAATTAACAGAATAAAATCATAATAATAATAATAGGTATATAAAAATAAACCTATTTAAACGGCTTCATCTTATATAGAAACAGTTTTGATAAAACACTTGAACTTAATTCTTGAGGAAAATATTCATTCTTCTTCAAAAATGTTTTCTTTTCTCAAAATTCTATTAAATTTTCAAAAAATAGAATTTATTTGAAATTAAACATGAAATATTTTAGAAGAACCTTAATGAAAATAATGTGTTTTGTAGATGTTAATACCCATTTAGACCATATAAGTTAAAAACATTCTTCTCGTACTCTTGCTGGAAAAGTAAAAAAGTACCTCATATAGAAAATGAAAGAAAGTATCATTACATACCATTTAATAAAAATTCAAAACTGGGAAAAATCAAATTTAAAAAATTGTAGAAGAATAAAAATAATTTTATATATTTAGGAAAAATAAATTTGTATTATAAATATACCCAAGTAAATTCTTACGTATAAAAAATCTCAGATAATAAAGATATTGAAAAATTATCCCTTACCTTTGGTCTGATATCCTTTGTATGTATCCAAACCAATTTTATATTGATTAAAATGATGAAATTGAATTATTACATACTCAAAGTCATTATTATGATATCATATATGGTTATATTATCACCCATTTGATTGTAACATTTTAGTGTCACTCGTTATTCGGTTATTAACATGTTTATGTTCTTATGCATGTTTTGAAGGATAAGTTATTTTTACACATCTTAGGTTATAGTTTTATCATTTAAATAATTATATTATAATAATATATATAATATTTATTCATTCCATTCATGTATAAAATCATCTTTTAATGAATATCATATAGAATGAATCGCATCACATCGTGGAGATGGTAGGTTGTACGTACACATAAGTGATGATATCACTCCTTTAATTATGAAACGGTTTAAAAGATGATGGTATATATATTTTTCCAAAATAAATACCCTGTTAAAATAATCATATATAGTTATTATTTCTATCATTATACTCGTCCATGTCAAGTGGTGGTGAAAAACATATTACACCATAACGTGGAGACAACAAGTCTTATGTACACACACATGGTGATTTAGTTATTTCATTGGATTGGTAGAAGGTGAAATAGGGTTTTTTCAGAATTAAAAAATATACAATTATATAATTGATAGTGTATTTTTTACTTATTAATGAAACAACTCATGAAGACGAAGTAGAAGAAGAAACAAGTTAAAAATAATCGATAGATGAGATTACCTCTTCTTCAATGTGATTTCTATAAATATTTAATTAGAGATCTAGAGTTGGTCTTTGAAGTAGACCTGATCCTATAGAATGTTACTAGTAAAGTTAATAAGGTAAAAGGGTAGGGTATGGGAGAGCTTGAATGTTCAAATTTATGTGAGTAATTGAGGGAGGATGTTCCCTTTTATAATTGAGGTGATATGAACTTTTTATAATCCTCAAAAATATTAATTTATAATAAAGTAAAAACCTACCTAAACCCTATAAAATGTACCAATTTATAATATTAGATGATATAGGGTTGTAATATCATCAACCAATATATTTTGGACAAAAAGTTCTGTCAATTCAAACCTTCTCTTTTTAATTAACACTTTTTAATTCTATATAATTTTTAACTAGGGTGACAAATAAATAATTATTAAAAGGCTGAAATATTTAATTATCTGATGTAAAATAGATAATAAATAAATATTTTAGATTATTTTATACAATATAATAATTATTATATATATTTTTTAAAAAAAAAAGAGATTTTAAATAATTTAATAAAACATTATTTTGATAAAAAATCAATAGTATCAATTTTGACAGAATTGAATTTATTGATTTTTAAAAATATATATATAAAAAAGTTATCTTTTAACCAACAATTTTATAATATTTTTATGATATAAAGCTCATATATAAAATTATTTATACATTTTAATCACCCAAAATTACATATACTTTAATATTTTTAATAACATTTTATAGATATTTATCTTAATAAAATAATTATTACAACATTTGTCTATAATTATTAAATATGATTATTTATTTAATAACAATTAAAAATTAAATACTATGATCACTATATATATATACACTATATTTCATAATAAATTCTTTTATTCGAATTTTTCTTCTGTAAAATTACACATAAAAAATTCTATACTCATTAAATTATGAATGTGACAACTTTAACATCACTTTAAATAAAACATATAAGTCTCACAATCTCATCCATATAGATCAAATTGTTCAATAACTCTAAACTTTGAAGATTATGGTCTATATATACTCTAAAAATAATAATTATTATAGTTTTTTGGGTCCTTTGATGGTTATTATAATTTTAATAATTATTATTTTGTTGATATCTCGTAAAATAATTAATTTGTACATCATCAATGTATAATTCTTTAAGGTAATTATAAATATTTTAAAAATTACTAATAATTACCATGATATATAATTAAATTTATTTTTAAAATAATTATTTATAATTGAAATTATCTTTATGATAACCTTATTTTAAAAATGATTTATTTCTTAAAATTTGAGTGAGACATATTTAACTTTTCATTTCATAAAATAAATTAAATGTATTAATATCATTCAAGTTGTTTTAAATGGATAAAATTTAGACCCAAGGATTATTTAGGAAGAAAATACTCATCCAATGAATTTAATAATAGTTTTTGGGTAATTTTATACTAGTATTTCCCTTAATTCCACAGTTTACTCTTTTAATGTATTTATAAACATTACCGATGGTACTATTCATAATGCCCAAAAATAAAATAAATATATTTAAATAATTTGGACCTACTAATTCCAAATATAAATTTCATTTTTCAAAATTCAAAACATAGATTTTTCAGTAATTAAATTAAAATTAATCTCATTGTTAGAAAGAGAGAACAGGTTTTAAAAGCTAAAACATTGCAAAATATTTGAATATTTTTACATATGAATTCAATCTAAAATTAATGTTAATGAGATAAATTATTTTGAATGATAAAAATATATTCAATTTATAATTTAAAACCATCAAATAAATTAATGAAATTACATAAATTATTTCAATGAAAAAGGTTGTTTTCAATTAAAATTTTGTATAATTTTTCTATTCATGAAAATTTGAAACTTTTCAAAAAAAATATCAAAAATTCATCTCAAGTAAATTTTAACATACATATTACAAATAAGAAGTTATTTTGTTAAATATAATATATAAAAGTGTAAAAATTATATTCAAAATGGGAATTCCATCAAAAGGCTTCAATACTACATTTTTGGAAAAATAATTCATTTATTCAAAAAAATGAATTCGTTCTTATATCATGTTTAGAAATAATATACGATGATTTTTAAACATTAAATTAAATCCAAAAATATTTATTTTATTATTTTATATACTCACTTATAATAATTTAAATAGTTTTTCGGAAAAAGTTAATACTATTCATACACGCTATTATAATGATTAGGATATAATATTTATTGTTTCACTTATACTTAGTCTTGCATGAAATGAATTCTATCAAAAGAACATGAAATAGTATGTAACACAAGACATGTATATTGTTTCAAATACAAAAAATCTAATACATTATTGTGTATAGAGAAACCTAATCTTGGTGAAGCGTACAACGCAATACATCAATAAAATTAAAAGGATTCTATCCATTAAAATTTATGAGTGTTACATTGACGTAGGTTGATAAGTCACATAGATATATCATTATATATCATTATCCAAAGAATGAATGTTTTATTTTCATGGTCATTCATATAGAATAATTTATTCAACCATCACCTAATAGACTATACAACTAGAACTTCATTTCCAACAAATAATATATCATCAATGTATATGATTAATGAAATTACCACCCTCTCACTAAATTGTTTATAGATACATATATAAAATTAATTAATTATGAAACCAAATAACATTATGGCCTCATAAAATTTAATATTCCATGACCTAGATACTTTCAAAAACTCTTAAATATATTTCATTCAGTTTTATTATCATGTTGACATACATTGGAGTCATGATATATTCATGTTATGACATATAGACATCATCTTGAAGGTTAAAATTAATGAATACTATTTTAAAATTCATTTTCCAAATCTCATAGTCATGGAAGGATATAATTTTATGTATAATTTTAATTATTTCAAAATAAAAACTAGTGAAAAGTCTTTAATATTCAATTTCATAACACTTTTTAAACCCCTTTTAAATTAATCATTATTTACACGTACTAATTTCCACATCCATGTCCAATTTATTCTTGAATATATATTTAATACAAATGGTGATTTCATCCACTGGATGATCTATTAATATCATAACATGGTTTTAGTGCATTGAATATATTTCAAAATTCAGGGATTTTTCTCACTAAGAAATATTTGTGCATCTAAATTCTTTTTTGTAGGTTAGGGGATCTTTATTATCAACTAATAATGTATCCACATTCTCGATCACTATAAAATAATACCATTCTAGTTATCTAACCTCTCTTGTACTCCTACATAGTAATTGTATCTCTAGAATATATTCTTCCATGAGGCTTTTTAGATTCTGTTCTTGTTCCAACTCTTATGTGTATTGATCATAGTATACATCAATGTCTATATTTACCCCACTATATCATTTGGTGAAATGATCCTTATCAAGGAAGATGTGATGTATTTCTTCTACAACATTTTTATATAAAAGACTATATATTTTGTATCCATTTCTTTTGTTGGGATATCCTATAAAGACACAATTTGTTCCTTAGGGTGAATGTTTATTACCTAAATATACATTAATAACAAATTCACATTAGTACACATGTAAGTATGACAACACGAGTTTGTTTACATTCCATAGATGGTAAGAGATACCATCATCTACTTTAGTTTTCACTCATTTTAGTATGAATGTTGATATTTATAATGTGTATCCATAAAAGGTTATCGGATGAATCACATGACTTATCATTGATCTCACCATCTACTATAAGGTGTAGTTCCTCATTTTTATTCCATCGTTCCACTTAGGTGAATATGTAAGAGTGAGTTAGGATAGGATCTAAAACTCCTGTAAATAATCAATGA
This sequence comes from Viscum album, assembly GCA_963277665.1. Classification (NCBI taxonomy): domain Eukaryota; kingdom Viridiplantae; phylum Streptophyta; class Magnoliopsida; order Santalales; family Viscaceae; genus Viscum; species Viscum album. The sequence continues at coordinate 1,683,207,825 of OY728135.1, forward strand.
AAACTTGATTATGATATTCTCAACCTCTTTCTAAGATTAATTTCTTATTCTAATTTCCATGATGGTAATCAACATCATTCTGTTCTTCTATAAATTGATTAATGGAGCCCATCTAATTCCTTACCAAGTAGAAATATCCATATTTACAAAAATCATTAGTAAAAATTATGAAGTATGAGTACCCACCACTTTCTTCAATAGGGAATGGTCCAAAAACATTAGTATTAACTAATTAAAGTATATTTTAGATCTGTGACCTTTTAAAAAAATGGGGATATGTTCATTTTTCTTTGTAATCATGAGTGACATATACCAGGTGGTTTTACTTAAAAGAATCTAAATTTCAATCTTTATGTAACATAGTCAAACAATTTTTGTTTACGTGACCTAGCAAGTGATCCCATAATTGTGTTTGGGATGAGTCATGTGAAGTATTTTCTTTATTTACTGCCAATATATGGTTTATATAATCCAAAAAATAAAGACCATTATTTAAATGTACATTTACATAATAGATTTTATCTTAATGAAAGGAGATACATTTATTCCTGAACGTGAATATAAATCCATAGAAATAAATTTAAGATATAGAAATATTGTTTTCTATATGATATGACACAAAAAAACAATAATTTAAAACCAATATCATTATCATTATAAAAGTAAGGTGGTGGTCCCAAATAGCCACAACAACTTGTTTAGCTATGTTTCCATCTCATGGATCGACCACCCTATTTTATTATCTACGAATCAAATTTTTTTCATGTTTTTTAATACATATGTGAGAACCTCAATATTTATCTAATAGCCAATTTATATAAATAGATAAACTTCACTTGATAAAAAACTCACTAAAGCTTGCCCTTGATTCATAATCCAGGTGACATTTTTCTTCAAGTTTCCCTTATTTCCACATGTGAAAAAACAAAATCTTTATATATTTCATTCCCATTAATATTTCTTCCTTAAAAGGGCATGATGAATTTTTTGGACATAGCTATCTTTTATTTCCCATCACGAATCTTCACCATGAGGACCAAAAGATTTTTCACATATTCTTCTAATATAATTGTTGAAGAATAGTGAAAATATTTATAAAATACTTCTCAATGTTATTCATATTAAAATTAATACAAAAATATGAGAATATATAAGGTAATGATGAAAGAATGATATTGGTGTGCTTTTAATTTGATATTTAAACCCTAGAACATCTAGATACTCAATTTTTCCAATGAGATAGACTACATGAGTACCATATGGTACACCTTCCACAATCTTACTCTAAAATAGTTCATTGAATATATAAGAATTTTCATGTATTTATCTATTGTAATATTAAACATAAATATTCTCAATCATGATATAATAATCCATGATTTTATATGGATTCATGAGTTTAATAAACATAGATGATATTTTAAACCAATGAATATTGACCACAGAGTCTAAATGTTTTTCTTAGAAAAGGAACCCTTCATCACTCACCTCCTTAGTAAGTATATCAGGCCTTGAGGATTATAGTATATAAGATTTCCATTCATGGATAATTATAACCTAAAGGCTAACCCCCTACTAGATATTTATGAAAGTGAGGAGATAATGTTTATCCAATATAGATCATTGGGATAGTGGAGATAATGGAAGATAAATTATCTTTAATTATAAAAAGAGAAGATTATTTTTACTTGGGTTAATTATAAATTATGTTAGAAATACCAAAATTATGTTTTTTAAATCTATGAGTCCTTTATCAAGTCCCAATGTCCCTCACCATTGAAGTAGTAATTTCTAGTTTATTAGAAATTCTAATGGAAATGATCCATATGACCCTTAACATAACCCAAATGAGGGTTGTTAAATCTATTTGATGGTATTTTAGATAGTTAGGACTTTTCCACATGTATGATTACTGCTCTATTATTTGTTGAGTGGACTCCCAAATCCCGAAATATTGACCTAGATTTTCTAAACAATTACCTCCAAGTTACAGAGAGTCTATCGTGGCCTACTTCTCATGCTGTAAGGTAGTTATGTCAACACAAATCCATCATAGGTACTTCACAATAAATGTATGTGTCCCAATGAGGGTTGGTCAAACACTTAGTTATAAGGATTTTATTTTGAATCAAGTAATGGAAGGCCATGTTTGACTAAATATTTAGTTTAGGTACTTATTATGCATAAATTTTATAGTGTTTTATCTTTTAAATGATTTTTCAATATTAAGTGGGTTTAAAATAATTAATTTACCATGTTTTACAAAACATTTAGGCATAATATAATTATTTAAATTTCTTATTTGCAAATTAATTGATTTATTTATGTGATCAAAGTCTTAAATCCAAAAATTATATACTACATAGACATAAATAAATAAATAAATAAATAACCTAATCATGATATTATCTAATAGTTTATTAATTTAGTGGATAATAAATCAATCTATGACAAGGGGAAAACTCCTTGTGTCAATATTAGAATGAGCTGTTGCATTCCAACTATCCATATATGTATCACATAGATTATAATTATTATGATTATGTCTACAACCACCACCTTATACCTCAAGACACTTTATTAATAACTTCAATTTATAACTCAGATGCGGGTTAGGGGAACTAATGGATTGGTTAAGGGTAATTTTATAAATATCCTTAGACACTTAGGACTTACATAAAAATTGTGGGAGGGAGGACTCGTAGTCAATAGAAATTTATTTAATTCTAAATAATTATAAACCCGTGTTATAACTTAAATAAAAAACCATTGTATATAAATCTCTTAGTCTATCTCATGAACGGTTATAATGAAATGAATAAACAGTAAGTAAAACCAATTAAAATTCATTTATTATTTATTATTTATTATTAAGATAGACATGCTTGCATTAATTATTTAATTAATTCATTTTCTCATTAATAGGAATATGAATTCTCTTGGAAATACCCATAATAAATTAATTCAAGGAAAATAAAATGTAGAACCAATAATAAGATATTATTCTAATAATGTAATTGATATGTTAAGATTATTTATAATGGTTATTAAATATTCAAACATTATATGTTCCAATCAATATAATATAGTTTTAATTTTTCAATTTCCAATTTAATGTAATTGGAATTTTTTCCTTTATTAAGAGAAAACATGGTGTGTACTATCCAACTATATGCCTTATACCGCAGTTTTTATGTATATAGTGTACAAAGATGGGGCTTTTGTATGTTCCATGACTGAACAAAATGGTTTTTATTAACTATATTAATGATGTTATTTTTTATTTTTATGTTCCCGTAAAACCCACCAAATAAATCGTCATGTTCATTGGACACGGGACAACAGGACGTGTATAGTCCTGCTACACATCATGTATCAAGAAAGTCATATATATTCATTACTTCCCAATAAAATTGGTGTGTATTTTAAAAATAAGAATTAATGAACTATATGTTATTTATGATGGCTACACATCGTGTCCTTAAATAATTCCCTAGGATATTAGTCTCATATGGTTTTGACTATGCATTTGACCACACAGTTTGCAAAAAATTTACCACTAAACAATGTAGATTGCAAGACGTGTACGCTAACTACACAACATATAATCTGATATACCATTTTCCTAATTGTACCAATCATCATGCAGTGTGTAAAAAATTCATCATATGTAATTACTACTCAACGCATCTTGTATCCTGTGACATGGACAGGGGCATTTCACAAGGGTACATGGTGTGTACTATAGCTAAACACTGTATAATATGATAATGTGTAGCCAAAATTCATAACAATTCTAAATGTTATCACAGTTAATTCATCCAAAAATATTATACTTAGGTAATTTTGAATCAGTAATGAAGTAATTAAATTTTTCATGGCATGTTAATTTAAACAATCATATTAACAAAAAAATAATTATTTTAAAAAACCAAACCACTATTGTGTATATATATCAACAATAAAATGAATAATTTAGAATTTGAAATGTTTCCACTTTGATACAACTTAAAGGTTCTGGGAGTAGGCCAACCACCTTTGGTGGGTAAATTTTGTTTTTGAGTTTCACAAAACCTCAATAAATAATCTTTCTTGTTATATTTATAATTAATTTATGTAGATATGAATAAAATAATATTGTATCTTATTTTCATTTCTTTAATGATTTTTTTAATATTCCAATACCCTTTTATATAACATTCATTTCACTATAAGGATTCAAGTGTAGAATCCCTGAAGCAGTAACCCACATGATCTTTTAATATCTTCAAGAAATTCTAATTGATTTTTTGGTGTTATCCTAATGAATCAGTTATCATGTGTAGTTATTATTGATAGTGATAATATATTTCAGTATTCAAGGAGTTATCCTCATTAATGAGGGTTAAGGGAATGAATTTAAGAGAGTTAAAGAATTATATTTGGTATAACAATTCTCTACGCTAAATTTTTTGTTAACCCTGTAAAATAGACAAAACCATAATTTTATAGAACTAGGGTTTTGGTAAATAAAATATTATTTAATTACATATCAAGCCTCAAATAATATAATATTTTTTTATACCCCATTATACATAATAAAAATATTATTTTAGTATTTTATTGTGTGAATGCCAGAGTTCACATTAAAAAATACCATTTTAAAGGCTTATAAATTAAAATTTGTTATCAGAAATGGTCCTGGTACATTATAACTCTTTCAAATTTATTGAAAACATGAATAAATATGTAATTAAATATTTGATTCATAAAAAAATTCAATAGACAAAAAATAAATAAAATTATTCCTTGGTCTTGAGAATAATATTATTTATAATAAATAACTTCAAATAGAATTCAATCAAGGTCAATGGAAATACATAGTGTGTGACCCTTTAGGATTCATTCCTATTATCCATAGGGGTCTTGTCTATTATCTTGGATTATTACATAGATATGGGTAAAGGATCCCAAAATAAGGAAATTAATGTTGCAACATCAACAAACACATATGAATGCTCGATGTGTAATTTAATACCTTAGTCTCAACATATCATCATTTCGTCCATACATCGGATTTATCAAAATATACTCTCAATACTTATTTCTTTGACTATATTAAATAACCATGTCGTTACACCATCTCCATGAAATTTAATAGGATTGTTCTATTCTAATCAAAGGGATATGAAACAAAATTCAATATGGTCGGTATGGATAAATACTTCTTGAAATTATCTATTAATAACATGTCTTTTATGATACAACCAACGTAACATACTTCACACCAACAAATAAAGTGTTAATTGGGGTTAGTAAATTGAGTTTTCTGTGTTATAACAAACTTAAATGATAATATTAAAGTCAATAGTTCATTAAACATGCTCATGGATTACAATATATGATGACACAAAAACATACAGAATTATTTATGGTGAGTCTTTTCTCAAAATATCCAATCATGGATGTTACCAAGTGCAGACATCATGAGAAGAAGCTTCATCCACTTATGACTACCCATACCTCACACTCTATATAATATTTTTCCTATCATAGTATGTTATCTAGTAATATAACTATAACTAAAAATGTTTTTATAGAACATAAATGATATTATCAAAGCCTATGAATTCTATGACTATATTAATATGCCTGATACCCTGGGATATTATTACTTTAATTTCATTTAGAATAATGAAAAATATATAATAATAAGTTTTTATTAATATTAAATTAATTTAATATACATATAATCAAAGTATAATCAGTTAGTCATAGGACCCCAAATAAAATATATAATTTCTCGTTTAAATTCCATATAATGAATCCTCTATACTTCATGGTATTTTATGTTTATATTTGAACTATTTCACTGAAGGTTATTTGAATTTTATGTTGTAAAATTTTATGTGGTTTCTTAACTAAATTTCCATTTATTGGGGTATATGTCTAATCCAATGAAAATGTTATTCCATGATTATGTGTGAAGTTTACTCTGAATTTATTATTTAGTTTTTATTATATTTTTTATGTAATTTTAATTTATCAAAAACAAAAACATCATTGTATAATTTTCACCTCACTGATTTGGTTTTTTTCAGGGTTTCTCACCTCACTTTTCTTTCAATGAGTCAAATTCCATATTCACCACTTATATCCTTCATGTGGTATATATACTACCCCTTGGATATGATATATATGGATTCACTTTATATTCATAGAATTTTAAGTTTCATTTGAAGTTATCTCTTTCATTTTGGTTATGATTCAAAAGATACTAAATCTCTAATAGTTTATTTCACAATCTCGTTCAAATTGATATTGTTTATGCTTGATTTTGAAGACTATATTTACTAATTTTAAAATATACCCCTTTAATTTTCTTCTCCTATAGTAATTTATATAAATTAATAGTATTCCCTTAAATTTCACTCATTAATTACTCAAAATAACGAAATCAAGTTTTTAACTAAAACTTACATTATTTATTTTTTAGTATGGAATTTATTTTTCTATATCAACGTGTTATAAAAATGTATTAATGAATAATTATAATTTTATACTGTTTTTGTTGAAACTAGTTTTTATACATGATTAATTGTTTTAAAAAATAATTTAAAAGGAATCTTCTTTTTTTTCAGAAATATCCACTTTTGACATTTTTCAATAAATGTGAAAGGAATCTTTGAATTAATTTACTTGACATGAATGGAATTTCACACCATCACGACCTCACATTTCATTGAACCTTATTTCAATATTTTCCGAATTTCTATTCATATAAAATTATTTCACTCATATTTTTGGAATTTTTTAGATTTTAAATAAGCAATTTTAAAAATGTAAAGGGGTTTTTCCACAAAAATGTTTCTAATATATTTATAATATTTATATTAATTAATTAAGATAACCTTTGATGTCATGGATTGCTTCTAAATTTTATATATATGTCTCTTATATATATATCATTCTCATTCTCCCTTAAATTGATAGGATAATACATTACTGAAATTCATTTCTCAAACACCTTCCTTATGAAATCATCTACATAATGATATGAGGAAATATTATACAACCTTTTTAATTTCATGGAAAATTATTATATGTATACCTACTGATTTCATTATTTTTTTAATTTATAGAAGCATGTACTTGTTATGATGGGTGTCCCAAAATGAAAATCCAATGAAGCTAGTAATGTTTTAGTCTCATGATATGTTTTTTATCAAATTTGGGAGTACATATATTTAAAAATGGGACTCCCGCAACCAAGTGATGTTATGTTGGTAGTTATCCTCAACATATTCTTATGTCACATTTTTTTATATTGGAACACTTCATATATTTTCATGATCTTATGGTACCGTGTTATTTATGTTATTCACCCATGTGATTACTCATAATTCTTATATTTTATTATATTATGTTATAAATTTGGAAAATAAATTATGATTTATTATCATGTGCATTCCCTTACTAAAAAACCAAGATCATCCTTTATTATGTTTTCCTTTACCAAGGATGTAAATGAATGTTTTATGTTAGATATTTCTATGAAGGGTAATAGTTTTGAAGAAATAAGTAAGAGACTGTGTAGATTATTTTAATGAACCAATTTTTTATGTATCAATGTTTACAATGAAAAAATATTGTGGTTCTCTAATGTGTTTTAATGTTATGTAATGAATATTCAAATATAAATATTTAATATCATTGTATAAAAGGTTTTTTTCAATAATGTACAACCCTGAGCTTTTTGAGATTTTATGGAAAATTAATTTCCATTTTTAGATATTTTTATTTTCATGAAGAACTACATTTATATTTTTTTATAAGAAACATTTAGATTTTACTTTGTTACTCATAACAACAAGCTTGGTTTTCTTTACACACAACATCGAGGATAAATGAAAGGTGGCATACTATTAAAATATAATTATTTAATATTATAGTTGTCACATTACCTTTGGAATGGAGTTTTTGAATAATATTAACTAAATTGTGAAAATATGGATTACAAATGTATTTAAAATTTATTCTTTTGTATACAATTAATTATAAATTAAAATAAAACCCTTTTGAAGAGAAATTGAAATATTCTCTAAAAAATATTTTTTTTAAATGCACATGTGTGATTTTATCAATAGATTAACTAGATACTTTTTATTCAAAAAATTTAATGATATTTATGCATTATATATTCAATAAAAAATTTATCATTTGTCTTATATTATTTATATACAAGAGAAAGGATAAATTCAATTATATTCTTAAAAGCCATTTTAGGTAGCTTTGTCACCGTTCAATGGAACACTTATTTAAAAACATTATCTAATTTTAGATGATTAATTTTATTTTAAATTAATAATTTTTTACATTTTTTATTTCAACATTATCTTTGGGTGATTTTTTGGGGTATTTTAATGAAAATTTTCTTTTTTTATGATTAATGAAAATACTAAATTTTAATTTAAAAAAATTAATTTAATTTAATTTATTTACAAGTTAAATTTTATTTATAATTGGTTTTAAAGTATAATTAGTTAAATTAAACATATATTAATCCAATTTGGATCATTGGAATAAATTTAATATTAAAAATGTATACAAAATCATTGTATACTTTTGAACATTTTCACATTAAAAACACTATTTCACATTGCATTTGTGAGGTTAATTTTAAATAAAAATTTTCCACTTTTGTGAATGGAATTTTAAAAAATCCTTTTTATATCTATAACTATAATAATTTTTTAATATAATAATTTTAACTTTATATTTCTGTATATTTATTACTAAAAACGTTAAAATTAATTAATAAGATTGATGTTAAAATAATAATTTTTGCATTACATTAATTTGCATTAAAATTAATTTTAAAAAAATATATATTATTATTTAATTAATTTAATTTAATATTTATGATTATTGGGTATCAATTATATAAAAATTATTTATTTAATATTATTATTTTTGGTTAAATTACCTTGGTAAATAAAAACATACAAGTTACCTTGGTAAAAACTATTAGGCTAAAATTGAGTAAACATAATGACTAAGATATAATGTGGAAACAAAAGTTTTTATTTTATGTTTTGTAGGTTTTTATAGAATAATTAATATCTTACATACATTATTATTCAATTTTTTAGGCCTAAGAGGTCATAGATACCTCCCAATAGTTAATACATTTGGGGTATTTACAAGAATGTCACTCCTCTTAAATAATAAAAGGGACCTCACTCTCCAACCTTATTTAAACTTATCAATACATTTTGATTGACCAAACCCTACAAAAATAACCTAATAAATTCCCTATCCTCCAACTATAATTGTTATTTTTTTTATAAATCCATCCTAGTAAGGATTTAGTTGAAACTGAAGGAGGATACCTGAAAAATAAGTAACGATCTTCAATGTGCATTTTTATATCTTCCTATACCTAATTCAATTATTACTATACCATTATGATGTAAAAAATTTGTATATTCCATATTATTATATGTTAATATTATAATTTTATGACTTAAAAATGAACTCACTTCCATAAAATGGTTTTCTAAATCATGTTCGGGTGTAGGGTGCACTACAACCTCACAAACCGATGCCATATATTTTTCCATTACCACCTTTTAAGGTTACACATATTGATAGATTTATAGTTTATATATGATATATATGATATATATGATTATAATATTATTTTTTTAATTTCTATATCACACATACTTTGATTCTTTTCATTTTGTAATAATATTATAATGTAGTTCGTGTGTTTGGTGGACTACCGCCTTTCAAAGAGATGTGATTCATTCATGCATTACATGGATTGTATTATGGATTTTTTTAATAAAAATATGTTATATTTATGAAAGAAATATTCTTCTAGAATTATAATATATGTATATATATATCTATATATTACCATTTACCTTTCCTTCTTTCATTATGAAAAGAAAATGGAAACAATGTTCATGTGTATATACATTATACCGTCTCCACGAAAGGTTTACTTCATTTACTATCACTAAATTTTATGGATTAATATAAGTAAATATATAAAAGATATCTATGATATTCACACCATATTTTAAAATTACATAAATGTGTAACACATGACCTAATTAAGAGTACCAAATTAAATAAGTCAAAACATATATGAAAAACAAAGATGTTATTACCCAAAACGTAAAATTAACTAGGAATTATTAATAAATAGGTAATAAACGGATATATTATAATCATATATAATATTATATATATTATTATTGTAAATATAGTATTTTTATAGTAAAATTATTTTTATTATACATTATGTTTTAATAAGTACAATGTAACTCAAGACTTCAGGTAAGAGATTTGAGTCTCACGTATGATTTCTATGAGACAAATGCCATATTCACAACATGTTTATTTAATGTGGTGTCTATAGTACCCAAAATTTTATATTTATGATTATTATAGTTATAATTATTGGTATTTAAATATCCATTTTTGTTGTATTTTTAATGGGTTTACAGTTTCAACGTTACCAAACCAGTAAGGGATATTTTGTCCCAATTTGTCTTCTTTGAGACGTGCGTTATGTTGTGCACCTATATTATTTCACACCATGTATATAAAACCAATTTTTCTTGTAATATAATGATTTTTTTCATCCCCATGATCTTTTTTCATTGTATGTTATTACTTCATGGAGATGATGATTCAATTTTACCAAATAGGTAAATATTTGATGTTAAAATGTCATCATTAATTGAGATTGTTTATGATCATGTCTCCAGTGTTGAAATATCATCACCATCCTTTCAATAATTATGATTAATTTTCTTATCTTAGGTTATTTAAGATATTATATAGTAATGGGTACATTTTACCAAAATTTGGTACTTTAGATAATTAATAAAATATATTTAAAAAATATGAATTTATTTCAATCTTCAATTAAGAATATGTTTTCTTCCAAAACTATTTTCTGAATAATATTTCCTATTTTATTAATGATCATTTAATATTATTTTAAAATATAATTATTTTTTAATTTTTTTACATTTCAAAAATGTTTTAAATGATTTTCAAAACTTCTTTTGTAAGTTTTTAGGTTTATTTTCAAAGTAAATGGTTTTCAAAATATTTTATTTACTAAAAAGTTTTTTTTGAAGAAAAAAATATATGTTCCTTAATAAATGATTTAAATTATACTTTCAAAGATATTTTCTATATATCATAATATATTTTGGTGTCACCTATGTCTTACTGGGGATATTATCCATGGATACAATTCATATTCTTCTTATAAATGGTTTAAGTTTTGTTGATTTTTATTGACCTCATTTATCTTCCATGGGTTACACCATAATAAAATTATTATGAAACCAACTTCTATTCATGGGTTATTATATAATGAAATTATTATGAAACCTATTTATTTTCCACAAGTTATGATATGATGATATTATTATGATTACCTTTTTATTTCCGGGTTTATGATATGATAAATGCTTATGATTTATGGAAAATAAAAATATGGTGTCAATTATGAAATATAAGGGAACCATATATCTCTACATTGAATTAGAAAAATATTTATCTATCCCATGAGATTGATGTGTATAGAATAAGTAGTGATCCATGTATAGTGATACATTGCTAGAGTAGGGAGTGAACCTAGTATAGTTATTCATTGATAGAATGGGGAGTGAACTCGGTATAGTAAGGCATGGATAAAATTATGAGTGAACTTAGAAAAGTAATAAAAATTGTAAGATATAATGGTCTTGGAAGTAATCATTGAAAACTAAAATGTAATGTGTGAACCTGATTACATGTTCACAATATTATTTTTGGACCTATTTTTCACATCCATAATGTTATGTGTGGACCTGGATGCAGGACTAAAAGTTTATGGGTAGGAATAATTTCATTTCCACATCTTATTGATTGAGCATATTTCAATTTATACATGATCACAATGTTATATGTTGATGTGTATTACATAAATATTCGTTTTATTCTCAATTTATTCTCTATTGGATTGTTTTCATCTATTCTCTTATGATTCATTTACTATGAACAAATAATATTAATTACATGGCTCATGTTTATGATCTATGATAGTTTGGGAATTAACATTATAAGTTTTATTCATATCACATACTCTTATGCTTGTCTTATACTTTCATATTATCTTATATTTATAACCATTATTTTTACCCTTACTGAGCATCTCAGCTCACCCTTTCATATGTTTATTTCCCCTACTTATGATGAATGTTTTAGGTAGGTTGTGCCTAAGAGGATTATTATGTGAGATGATCTTGGAAGTATATGTTGAATATATTTAATTAAATTAGAATATTATTTTCCAATTTTACCAAGGAACTAAAGTAATATGGTCCTTGGTTGTGTGTTTTCATAATTCAATGAATATTCATCTGAAAATATGTAATATCCATGTATGGGAATCTTAGGTCACAATTGTTGGTATCAATGGAAAGGATTAGTTAACCTTTAGAATCTGGAATGAGAATAAATTAGTGAGATAGCTAGGGTATTTCAAAGGATATGTCTTGGGATGTCTCTTGGGATAAGTCTAAGGGTGATTTAAATTATAAGAAAATGTCATGGAATTTTATTAATGTATAAAGTGAGTGGTATCCTTGAAGCCCAAACAATCATGTATGCGACCCGTGGATGTGGATTTGTAGTAGATTTACCTAGTAGTACTATAAGTCCCCAGACTTAAACCTTACTTAATCTTGAGTTATTACAAGATAACACATTGAGGATCTTTTCAGGTTTAGAGTTTTAGAGAATTAGATCATGAAACTTGCATTACATTCCACATTGAAACAAAGTGGTTACATAAAAGATAGTATTCATTCTTCCCATCAACGGAAACAAATTTAAAATATAACATGGGTTCTTTCTTGACACATCCTTGACACTATCATCACATCATGTACCTTTCCCCTGACCTGTGAAAAACATTTCAAAAACTTGGGATGAGCATAAAAAGCTCAGTAAGAGTTATAAAAATATGGAAAGGAAACATGAGTTCATATATACATAAGAATGAAATCATACATTACCCATAAAACATAGGCATATCAAATAATGAATAAATCATAGAAAACATAAGACATAAAGGTAACTTGAGGCATTCATAACATTCTTACGTAGGGAGTAACCCTCTTGGTTACATTTGGAATACCCATCACAGTATATTCCCTAAATCTCTTCGGAGAAACCTTAACGTTTCACTCCTTCGCGTTACCCAATGCATTGGAGAGCTATAACGGGCTCACCCACCCTTAGTTTATCACGGAACCACCCGTCTCCATAATAATGCCCAAGAACCATAACATAATATATCACATAAAACATGTATAAAGGAAACATAAAATTTCCACATTTCAATCACGAGATATCAATACAACACATTGATATAAAAACATTATGAAAACCATTTTCAATACTAAAATAAAAGAAAAGTAAAACATGGTATTTATTTTTCTTTTAAGAAGGAGGTATGACTTGTAGAGGAAGTCGAAACTCAAATAGCGGTCACGACGGCGGAGAAGTCGTTGTCGCCGCATACGTATGACAAAAAAATTCCCTTTTGTCGTTCAGTAAATGCTTTGTATAAAAAAGATTCCTTTTGAATAAACGTAAATGTCAAAGGGGTTTATACACCGTATAAAAGAAAGTTGTGTATAAAATAAAATATGCCTCAACAAAAGGAGATTGAGACGAAGTCCCATACCACCTTGAAGCTTTTAACATTTTAAACCATTAATATCCATATAAATAAATCCTTAAAACCATTTTGAAAACATGGATATTAATAAGAACAAATAATTAAAACATTTAAAACGATATTTTGGTTAAAGGGGTTTTACCAAAATTAGAGACACTTGAATACAATAATCGAGGAATATCATTTCGTCAGAACATTAATATATCATGAGAATAAAAGTATTCATGATATAATACTCCAAAGGACAGTATATACACCATATAAGAGTGAATTGGTGCATAACAACAATGAACCCTCAATAGAAATTTCAAATGTGATGAAATCCCTTATAAAGAAGGTATCCTTAAATTAAGGACAAATAAATCTCAAAAATATGTGTGAAAAATATATATACACCCAATATAAGTAGATATTAAGTGTAAAACAATAAAATGTCATTCACACATATTCAATGGATGACATATTCAACGACTACAAGTTGAACCCAAAGAAATCGAAATTGGGTTAAAAAGTTCCCTTGACAGCCTAACGACATCACATCAAAATGAGTTGATGAGAGATAAAAAGTGTATCTCATCACTTGGACATAAAATTTACATCAATAAGGATATATGAGAACATATCCCAACATAAAAATATGTAAATTAAAAGACCCAACAAAAGAAGTCTTTTAAAAAAGAGGAGGGTGAAAGGTTCCCTTACTGACTTGGGTATCATTCGAAACATACGACCCGTCAAAGAAGGACAATACATCATTGATGTAAATACTCATAAATGAAGGAATATTACACAATGAGTAAAATAATGGTCAGTACATACACCACTCAATGTAAATTGTGGCAAATGTAGCATAAATCTCATGGGAATAAAAGTGAGATGAAAAATCACTTACGAAAACTCGGCAGCCTAACGGTGCCACTTAAAACATCCAAAAAAGGATTTGATGAGAGAGAATAGGTTCTATCATCACATGAACATAAAAATTACAGTAATTTTAAAATATAATAACATCCCAATAATAATAAAGATGATCTTTAGAGGGAATGACATAAAAGAGTGTACTCAAAAAGAAAGAGAGGTGTAGGATCCCTTACCTCGGGTCCGACTTGACTCGATCGTTCTTTAATCTCCGGAATAATAAATTTGAGTTAATTTATAATTCCTTAAGAACCTTTTTCAAGTTAATTATTACTTTTATACCACTTATTACCATCTCATAAACATTATGTAATCATTTAAGTTAATAATATTTGTTTTTCCGATATTTGGTTCTTAAGTCGAAAGTGGACTTCTTACAATTAGATGTTGTTCGTGTGGCCAAAAGTTTATTATATCCAGAATTGTATTCATTATGTAGATATCATATATGTCATATATATACAGTACATTCATGCATTTATAACATTACATAATCATTTTAGAGGTAAGAAATGAAATGCACCGTTCATGGAGACGGTAAGCCGTACGTACGCATGAACGCTACTTCAATTTCTATTTCGTTGTTTATAGAATGTAATCATAATGATATAAAGGTATTTTATAATTACAGTATAATATCATATATAATATCATATTTCCATCCTTTATATGTCCCACATATGGTATTTAACGAATCAAATCACTTTGAGGGGGTGGTAGTCCGCACTTCCTTAAATGAAGATATCGCGTATACCCATAATGGAAGCCATAAAGGTAAGACACAAATGAAAAATACAGAAGAATAAGTAAAACATTAACATATTATATATCATATATAAAAATAGTGACATCATAATGGCCACCTTTGAGGGTGTTAAATGAGTATTGAACAATCATCGTTTCGGGAGGCAGAATTTCACCATCCACGGAAACCGTATGTTCTTTAACCATTTGATGTAGTTGTGTGAGAGTGTAGCTCGAATAAATCTTATAAAAACATCCTAGTATATTGAATATACTTGTGTTGTTACAAAAGAAGTAAATAAAAAGAGTTTAGGGGGTTGGAGAAGCAAAATAAAACAAATGAACATGAGAGAATGAATTACCTTTAAAAGTGTAACTTCTTTTGATTTGAGCCTAAAGGCTTCCTTTGAAAGGATTCTGCCCAACGGGAATCATCTAGGATGAGGAGAGGGATGTGGAGAGAGTAAATGGTCAGGGGTTGGCCGATCCAAAGGCTTTAGGAGTGTGGGAAAAGAGGTAGAGGTGGGGTCCTTTTATAAGAGGAGAGGAGGGGCACTTTTGGAAAGTAAGGAAGTATTACTTTATTTGAAAATGTGTTTCGGTTTTAAAAGGTCCCACCTTGATATAATTCGTGGATAAGGTGACAAGTCTTCTAAATACACCCATCCAATAAGTTTTGGACATGTGTAGTTCATAGATTTTACATTATCTTTCCATTTTATTTAAATCGTCAAATAATGATGTCATCGCTGCATCATTATTATGTCATAAATAATTTAATTTATTTAATGTCTAAAAATTATAAAAAAAATACTATGATGTAGTAAATCGTTTTAGCTTTCCAATGAATATTTATAATCAAAAGGATGACTTGTATAACCCCACTTAAAAATTGTTTTAGTAAAACATATCATGTTTGTGTCATTTTTACTTTTACATTAAATAAAACGTTATTTATGTCATTTCCCAACCAAAGTGGATCCATGGGGTCCCCAAGTTGACCCATGGCTTGTCTTGGTCGGCCATGACACAACCAATAAGGGTAATACATGTGTCATGCTCATCTCATTTTATTAAAGCATTATTTTTACCTTAAACAACACTAATTACCACTAATCGCGATTAAAAACTTAATAAGTTACTATTCACCAAAAAATTATTTTAATCTCATTGAACCACATTTTACTTCTTAACGAAAACCATGTATGTCGGATTTTCTAAAATCAAAACACAATGATGGAAAAATTTCATTTCAATAGAAAATCAGTTTTTATAAGTACCACCTAGTGGTTTCACTATTCATCAAAAATTGAAGTTTTTCAGAAAAATCCCAAAAAATCACCCTAAGCTATATTTGATATTCTGAATTAAAAAATGAAGTCCGTTTTACAAAATTCAAAACATATAAGTCACATTAATTAATTTAATAATTAATTCCCGCTGCCATGACAAATAGCGTGTTTTATGAAACAATATGTATCAAAAGATTGACACTAGTTTAAGTCTGATTTCAAAGTGAAATTGATTCCAACGACCACTATTGGATTTAATGTTAAAAATATTTTCTAATTTCACTTTAAAACCAATTCAAAATATAATCTAATCATATAAATAAATTAGATTAAAAAGTGGTTTTGAATTAAAATACAACATTTTACACTATTCATTAAAAAAATGAACTTTATCGGAAAGATACCAAAAATTTACACAAAGTAAATTTTGATGTCCCGATTCTTAATAAGAGTTTTATTTGGTCCAAAAGAATTTTTAAGAGTGAAAAAAACTATATTTAATGACGGTTGTCCATCAAAAGGTGATAAGTGAACCTTTAGTGAAAACTAGGGCATATACGCCTAAAATTGAATTCTTTCCGTATTTTAAGCCTTTATCATTTATTGTATAAATGTAAAAACATTTAAGAACATATATAATCATATTTTAGTTATTTCTATAAATTCCCGCCATTACAACGACTACATGTTAACTACCATTTAAAATAATATTATTTTATTATTAGAGTGCAACGTAAGATTCCCAAGAAACTCGTTGTTGCGTGTTGGGTACGCCATCGAGCATAGCGTCCCCTTTAAAGTCATATTAATATTTTATTCACAAATATGGATAAATATTAAAATGTCATATTCCTTATTTACCTGGGGTGTTACAAGTACCAACCCCATAAACATCGTGTTGAGATAGAAATGATCAGGAACCTGTGAATGATAATGTACGTTGTTAGATAAATGGTTTGACAATCCCCTAGGAAATGATTTGGAAATTCAAAAACTCTTTGCGAAACATCATGAAGGAATTAAATAGGTGATGACTAATAATGAACTTGGACAATCCTAAGGTGTTAGGGATTAAAAAAATGTGTCATGATTTATTCATACTCTATATGATTTCAATGATTATTTTGTTCCCCTTTATGATTAGTGTTTCTCACACAATATTTTTTGGTTTTATTCAATAAAGAGAACCAAATAGAACTGGTTTTACATTAAATGTGATGGATAATTTTATGATGAGAATCCAAAGGCGATGATGACTCGAGTAAAGGATATTTTGATTATACCTAACCAGTTATCATAGAATATTAGTATCATAATGTTCCTTAACTAACTCTCAAAATCACCATATAAGTGAAGGAAATAGTTCATTGGGAGTTCAGTTAGTGGAGACGAAGGAGGAAATAATATTCAACTACATATATTTCAAGAACGTGGAAATAAGAACTCAATGGAATGTCTTAACAGAATGATAAATTTTTTTTGTTTAATACACACAGTAATAAATTGTTAGTGAAAAATAGAACATTCAGTTAATGAAATTGATGGGAATATTGGTCTTTTAATGGTATTATGGATAGATTAATTTTTTAAATGTGGAATGTATGGGCATTATTAAAATATATATTTGAAGGGGAAATCTAATGAATAGAGTCAACAAGGTTTTACGAGTAATTTTTTATTAATGATGAGGAGACTACAAATGAAATATAAATGGAAATAGTTATTGAGTAATAAAATGTTGAATATTAGTTAATGGATTAAGGATGAGGTGGAATAATATAAGTGTCAATGTATCAATATTCTAGAATTATCTAATATATAAGGTCTATTTAGAATGAGTTTTTATTTAAGTATTTGAAAGAATATGTTGAATGATACTGGTGACCTAGAAGTGTGCTTAAATGGAAAAGTGATATTTTGTTTATGGTAATGTAACCATTAATATATTCATGATGTTGAAAAAATGGTGTCTGGTTTGGATAAAGAGATGATTGATATGGATAGGTTAAATTATATAGTTTTGATGACCACATAACTGATAATGGATTTACCGACAATATAGTTTATGTTATCATTGATGGAGTTTACATTAATTTTGGACTTAATTAATATATCCATTAATTTATGTTGTATTTAAGCAATAAGGAATCATATAAATTTTAAATTAGGTTTCATGATAATTAAATTTATTACCATGTTACAATAGAATACATGATGAAGGTATTCACATGGTGGGTAAGTGACATATATGGCCACATTATGATATATGGGGGATTAATATTAAGTTTATTTTGATGAATTTAGTGACCATGCTTATAAATTTTTAATTTTGGATGGGATATAAGGATAACCATTTATGAAATATTTTATATTTAACCATGATTTAGGTTTTATAGATTACTTTATTATTTTGAAATATGTAGATTTTTTCATATGGGATAACTTATTCTAACCATTTTATTTTGACGATAAATGAAGATAGTCAGAATGAGTTATCTTTTAATCTATGGATATTATGATCAATTAGTGACTCAAGAATTACAAATTAACCTTCATTTATTAGAGTAATTGAATAAGTGAAAATTTTTCAAGGCACAACCACAGGGTGATATTTCACTTATGAAATGGTAAGAAATCATTTAAATCATTCCATTAAATAACCCGTCTTCAGGAAAAGTATCTTGAAATTAAATGATTTTCTATTATTATCATTTTTTATGATATCAATTATCTTTTTAAATCCTCTTTAGAATATGTATTTGTGATCATTTACTTTCCCATTACTATGTTCTCTCTCAATCTCCACCAGTATTTAGTGGTTTGTTTTCTCTTCTTTTTCCATATTTTCACTTCCCACTTATGTTATCATATTTGGAAACATAGTATGTGTTATTATAGATGATTTTTTCACATCACTCTCTATTTTTCAAAATGATAAATTATTAACCCTTTATATAATGTGGGTTTCAATGATGCAATTTTCAAATTCTAGACCATTCATTACCAATATGAATTTCGAAGGTGAAATTCATTTTAAGGGGGGTAGAATGCAACACCCAAATATTATTTGATTTTTTTTCAAAATTAATTTGATATTTTTGATATTTTTATTTACAAGAAAGACTTTTTTAGATTTACTCACACCAAAACATTGATTTTGGTATGTTTTAAACGCTACACCCATAATATCTTTTATTATAAACCAAATTGTATTAAATAGAACATGAAATATTATAATAATATTATTATTTAATTTTATAGTTTCCACCTTGTTATTGGAATTGAGGTTATGAATATTATTAACTAAATTATAAAAATATGTTTTATATGTGTATATAAAATGAATTATTATTTCTAATGAATTAGAAATGTATATAAATCCCTTTATATAAATAGAGGGAAAACATTCTCTGAAAAACTATTTTTTTATACACACAAGTGTGTTTTATATCAATGAATTAATCAAATCAATTTTTTAATTATTTAAATTTAATTTATATATTATATATTTAATAAAATTTCTTGAATTCTTCTTATATTATTTAAATATAAGAGATAAGAATAAATATAATTTTTTTAAAATGTTTTAAGTAGTTTTTTCACCTTTTTATAATGTAATTATTTTTTAAAAAAATTAAACATTTATAAAATTAGTTTTATAAAATATTAATAATTTTTTAAATAATAATAAAAAACATTCTTAGGGAGAATTTTTGGGGTTTTCTGAAAAGATTCATTTTTCGATGAATAGTGAAAAATAGTGAATACTAATTGAAAACTGCCTTTCAATTTAATTTATTTATACTGTTAAATTTTATTTTAAATTGGTTTTATATTATAATTATTTAAATTATAAATATATTAATCCAATTTATTTCATTATAATGACATTAATTTTGAAACAGGATATAAAAAATTATAATATTTGGAACAATTCCACTATAAATAATATTCTTTCTTATTTCGTCTGTGATATTAATTTTAAATATAATTCCTTTAATTAAGTTCTTAGAATTTAAAATAAAGTGAATTATATATTTTTATTCATAATAATATATATTATGTAATAATGTTAGCATAATTTTTTACCATAATTAATATTGAAAGAAGTTAATATAAATTA
The DNA here is from genome assembly GCA_963277665.1 of Viscum album. Lineage (NCBI taxonomy): Eukaryota > Viridiplantae > Streptophyta > Magnoliopsida > Santalales > Viscaceae > Viscum > Viscum album. The sequence goes on from OY728135.1 coordinate 1,683,228,640, forward strand.
ATGTGTTTGATGTTAAAATGAGTTTTGTCCATTGCATGAATTTTTTTTAAAATTAATTTAACAGTTGCATCTTATTTTTATTTAATGAAATAGATTTTAAATTTAGTATATTTTTTTTATAAATTATTTAATAAATAAATTTTTAATATTAATCTTATAGGATACATTACATAGGTAATCCAAAATATTGGAGTTACCTTGGAAAATACTATAATAATAAAATTGAGTACACTTAAATAATATAGTATACCATGATGAAAAATGTTTTTATATTATGTGTGGGAGGTTTTCACCAAACTTTTAATATACCCCTCCATAATTATTCAATTTTTGAGGGACATGAGGTGAGGTAGATCTCCCAATATAGAATGGTTTTTCGCATTTACAATATTTCATATACTCAATTATAAAAGGGCACTCATTCTCCCCATTTATTCACACCTATCCTGAAATTTGACTCAAAAACCCCTATGAAAATTAATTCCAAAATTCTATTCTATTCTCATAGAAATATAAATTTGGGTATAAATTCTACCTAGGAAGGATTTAGATTAAACCTAATGAGGATACCCAAATAAGATGTAATGATCTTCAACAAGTGTTTTGTATTCATATCTTCCTCCACCTCATTAAATTTTTATTATATAATGATGATATAATAACACCAATATCACTCATATACTAGGATGTTTTTTTTGATATGGTTATGAACAAAAACCTCACCCACTTCAATAAAATTAGTTAGCAAAACATCATTCTTGTGTACTACAGACTACTGCCTCGGGAACCAATGTCTTACATTTTTCCATCACCACGTTTAATGGTAGGGAATAGTCATGGATTTATAATTTATATATGATATTATTATTCTATAATATTTGTTTCTCACACATCTTCCAACATTCCATTTTGTGGGAATACGATAACGTCGTTCATGTGTACGACAGACAACGGCCTCCTAATGTAGTGTGATTAGTTAATGTTTTATTTGGAATGTATTAGTGATAAGTTTTTTAAAAAATATGTGCTATTTATGAAAAAAAAATTCTAATTTATTTATAATATATATATATATATATCATTTATCTTTATTTCTATCAGTATTCTCAAAAATGGAAACAATGTTTCGGCGTACGTACGACCTATAGTCTCAATGAACAGTGTACATTTCATATAAATAAATTTTACGAATTACTATAAATACATATATAATTAATATAAATTATATTCACTTAAAGGATTAAATTATATAAATGAATAAATTATGATCAAATTAAGAGGGCAGAAAACAACAAGTCAAAACATATGTAAAAAACAAATTGTTTATTACCCAAAACCTAACTTTAACATGAAATCATTAAAAAAGGGTAATAAAAGATAATAAGAAAATAATATATGAAAAGATATATATATATAAGTATGATTCTTTAAAATATATATAATAATATTATATATATCATACAATAGGGTTGAATGACTGAAACGTAAGTCAATACTTAAGGTAAGGGATTTCCGTCTCACTTTGGTTTTCTATGAGACAAATGACATATCCACCACATATTTCATTTCTCTGTTTTATATAAATACCATGAATGTCTTTTATGAATATTATAAATAATATTTTTGTTATTTACATATTAATTTTAGTGTCTACCATTCACAGGGTTTATAGTTTCAATGTTACCAAAGCGATAAGGGAATTTTGTCTCAATTTTCTTTCATTGAGAAGTATATTTTGTTATGAACCCATATTTTTTCATGAGGTGTATATAAAAACCCTTTTGACATGTAATATCATGAATTTATTCATACTTCAGATATTATAATTTTTATTTTTTTATTCTTTAATGGGGAATATGATACATTGTTACCAAAGTGGTATTGATTTTATGTTATAATATTATCATTCATCGAGATTATTTATGATCAAGAATCCAATGTAGAAATATCATGATCTACCTATCAAAAATTATGATGATTTTTTTTATCCTACGGTTTTTAATGATACCATAAATTAATGGTACCATTTTTTCACTCTTTGGTAATTATGATAATTAAGAAAGTGTTTTTAAAGAAAATGTGCCTTTATTAGTCTCTTTGGTTGGAAATAAATTTTCATCAAAAAAATGTTTTCTAATTTTTCTGAAAAATGTTTTCAATAATAAATAAATTTATTTATCAATGAATATTAATTAAAATAGTTTTTATAATTACAAATTATTTTTAATTATTTTAAAATAATTTTTTTATAGGTTTTCATGTATATTTTCAAACAAGTTTTTCAAAACATTTTATGCTTTGAAAAGCATTTTCCAAAGAAGAAAGTATATTTTCCCAATGAAATGTTTCAATTGATGAAATAAGTATGAAAAAAAATTATTTAAACTAGTTATTAGATGTTTAAATGATTCTATAACCTATCTCTCTTCTCCAGGTTATGATATGATGAAAAGTTTATGATACTTATTTTTTCATGGGTTATGATATGATTAATTTTTATGATCTTGTGCACACAAAAATATGAATTTCATTATGAAATGTGTAACATCCCAAGTAAGTAATGAATAATATATTTTATTATCTATGTCTATTTATGAATTAGATAGTGTTTTAGAGGCTTAAAATGAGAATAAATCCAATCTTAAGCATAGAATTCTATAATATTTTTAAAATATTATTTTACCGCATTTTGATGGAAACCCATTTTTAAATCAAACATTTAACAATTTTATAAGATCTATTTTTCAAAATAAACTTATTCATTAGGATTGGGACATTGAAATTTACTTTGGATAAATTTTTGGTATTTTTCAAACAATGTTCATTTTTTAATGAATAGTGAAAATACTACATTTTACTTCAAAATTGCTTTTTCATATAATTTAATTATATGGTTATATTATCATTATAATTGGTTTTAATGTTTAATTAGAATATATTTGTACCATTTAATCCAATGTTGGTCATTATAATTAATTTCACTTTGGAATTGGGCATAAACAAGTGCCAAACGTTTCATAGATATAGTTTTAAAAAACCAGCTCTTTGTTTTGACAACCGGAATTATTTTTAAATTTATTATTGCAATTTTTGTGTTTGTAATTTGGTAAAATGGATTCCATATTTGGATTAATAATGTCCAAATTATGTAATTAATATTCATTTTTTTGGACATTATGAATAGTAACAATAGTAATTATCTTTAATTACCATGATTAATTAGAAATCAGGTAGTTAAGGATAATAAAATAATATCATAATAATAACAAATGACCCCAAAATGTGTACTAATTCTACTGGTTGTGTCATGGCCGACCATGGGATACCTTTTTCCAATCTTAGGGACCCCATGGAATCACTTTTGGGTGATAGTGACACATTATCATTTTATTTTTAAAGAAAGGATAATATCACCAAAGTATGAATCGCCCAAGTAAAACAATTTTAATTTTGTCTACATAAATGATCACTTGGAATATAAATATAAATTGGAAATCTAAAAGTATTTCCTACATCATAGTATTTTTATAATATTTAGACATTAAATAAATTAAATTTTTTATGACACCATGATGATGCAGTGATTACCTCATTAATGAACGATTAAAATAAAATGAAAATATAATGTAAAATCTAAGAAATACACTTGTAAAAAACATATGTGATGAGTATATTTCGAACCCTTATCACCTTATCCTCGAAATATATCAATTTGGGACCTTCAAAATCTGAAAGTCATTTTATTATAAGGTAACATTTTTTGACTTTCCAAGAGTGCCCCTCCTCCCTCTTATAAAAGGCCCCCACCTCTACCTCCTTACCCACACCTCTAAAGCCTTTGTTTCGGCCAATATCTACTCATTTTATCTCTCCAAATCCCTCTATTCTTCCTACAAGCCTTACCTTAGGTAGAAATATCTTCACGAAACCCTTTTGGTTCAAACCAAGAGGAGTTACCCGATTTAAAGGTAAAGTCTTCTCTAATGTTCTTTTGTTTTATTTTACTTCTCCAACCCCCTAAACTGTATTTATTCCTTTATTTTGTAACAACACCAGTATATTCAATATAATGGGAAGTTTTTATAAGAATTATTTGAGCTACACTTACACACACCTCTGTCTAATGGTTAAAGAACATATTATTTCTGTGGATGGCGAATTACTACCTCACGAAACGATGATTGTTCAATATTCTTTTAACACCTTTTAAGGTTGCCAATAAGATGTCAATATATTTATATATGATATATAATGTTTTAATGTTTTCCTTATTCTTCTGTTCTTTTCATTTCTGGAATACCTTATGGTTTCTTTATGGGTAAACACGATATCTTCATTTTAGGAAATGCGGACTACCGCCCCCTCAATGTGATTTGATTCGTTAATTCCATATGTGGGACATATAAAGGATGGAGTTAATGATATTATATATGATATTATACTGTAATTATAATATAACTTTATATAATTATGATTTCATTCCATTAAATATGAAATAGAAATGAATGTAGCGTTCATGCGTACGTACAACTTACCGTCTCCATGAACGGTGCATTTCATTTCTTACCTCTAAATGTTATGTAATATTATAAATTCATGTATATACTGGATATATATGATATATATGATATCTACTTCATTAATATAACTCTAGATATAATGTAAATTTTACAACATGAACAACTTTTAATTATAAGGAGTTTATTTTTGACTCAAGTACCAATGATCGGCAAAATGACCGTTATTAACTTAAATAATTACATAGTGTTCATAACATTGTAATAAGTGATATAAAAGGAATAATTAACTTGAAAAAGGTTCTTTAATAGAGTATCAATTAACTCTAGTTTATTATTCATGAGATTAAGGAAAGATCGAGTGAATTCGGACACGAGGTAAGGGACTTCGTCTCAATCTCCTTTCATTGAGGCACATTTTATTTTATACACAACATTATTTTATACGGAGTATAAACCCCTTTGACTTTTACTTTTATTAAAAAGGAATATTTTTATACGAATCGTATTACTAAATTACCAAAGGAAATTTTTTTATCATACGTTTGTGGTGACAATGACTTCTCTGCCACCGTGACCATTATTTAAGTTTCAGCTTCATCTACAAGCCATAACTTTTTTTTAAAATGAAAAATAAATACCATGTTTTACTTCTCTTTTATTTTGGTATTGAAAATGGTTTTTATAATTTATTTATTATATCAATTTGTTGTATTTATATCTTGTGATTGAAATATGGAAATGTTATGTTTCCTGTATGCATGTTTTATGTGATACGATTATCTTATTGTTCTTGGGCATTGTTTATGAAGACGGGTGGTTCCGTGATAAACTAAGGGTGGGTGAGCCCGATATAGCTCTCCAATGCATTGGGTAACATAAAGGGGGTTAAAAGCGAAGGTTTCTCCGAAAAGATTTAGGTAATATACTGTGATGGGTATTCCAAACGTAACCATGAGGGTTACTCCCTATGTAAAAATATTATGAATGCCTCAAGTTACCTTTATGTCTTATGATTTATATTATTTATTCATGATTTGACGAGGTATGTTAAAGTGCTTATGTTTTATGAGTAAAGTATGATTTCATTAATTCTTATGTATACGTGGACTAATGTTTTCATTTCGTACTTTTATATCCCTTACTGAGCTTTTTATGCTCATCCCAAGTTTATGAAAAATTTTTCACAGGTCAAGGGAAAAGTAAATTATGTGATGATAGTGTCGAGGAAGTGTCAAGAAAGAATCCATGTTTTATTTTAAATATGTTTCCTTTTATGTGAAAAATGAATATTGTCTTTTATGTAACCACATGGTTTAAATATGGAATGTAATTCATGATTTATGATCTAATTCTCTAAAACTCTAATCCTAAAAAGATCCTCAATGTGTAATCTTGTAATAACTCAAGATTAAGTAATTTTTAAGGTTGGGGCCTTATAGTTGCTATTAGAGGTCGGTTTAGATAACTTTAGGAGTTATAATTCTATTAAATTAGTATCTAAAAATATTTTTTTATGGTCAAATTTAAATGATATAGCATTTGAAGATTACCATGTTGCTTCATCTAAGACATGATTGTTCAGAATGGTTTTCCGCAGAGGAATCAGGGAAGTAGTGCTAGGAAGGCATACAGAAGGAAATGACCTTCTGAATTATCATCCTAAGATGTTCGGAATTGGAACTGATCAGTTTGTTGTAGTAATGGCATAGTTTAATCAAGCGATAAATGGTGGTGGTATCCATGCACGAGATCCTCCAGATCAACCGCCGAGGAAAATGTTAGTGGTGGAACATTTCATGAGGCAACATCCCCTATCATTCAGAGGATCATCTGACCCTATGCTAGCTGAAGGGTGGATTAAAGCACTAGAAAAGACTTTTGATTTCATGGGGTGTTCAGAAAATCAAAAGGTTAGTCTCGCTGTTTACCATTTGGAGGGTGAAGCAGATAAGTGGTGGTCGATGGTTAAAAATATTAGGGACGCTGATGAGATTGATGCTCTTGACTAGGATGAATTCAAACATATATTTCTTGGGAAATATTTTACTAAGGTTGTTCAACATAGAATGGAAAAACAATTCTTGGAATTGAGGCAAGAGGACGAATCAGTGGCTGCTTATAAAGAAAGGTTCACTCCATTGCAAAGGTATGCTCCAAATTTTTTCAGATACCTTGATAGTGAAATCAATCATTTTTACTCTGGATTGAAGACAAAATTTCGAAGTCCTTTATCTTCTCGCACGTTCAAGAGTTATGAAAAGCTTTTTCAATGTACTGAGAAGGTGGAAATGGAGTTTGCCGATGATCAAGTGTTCCATAACAACCAACAGAAGAAGAGACTGAGGTGGCAGGAGAAAGGGAAAAATTCATCAAAAAGGTCTAATGGTAAGAAAACTAAGTTTCTAGTTTGTGATAAATGTGGTAAAAGTCATGCTGGGGAATGTCTTATGAATTTCAGAAAGTGCTACCGATGTGGTAAGATGGTATATAAGGCTCGTGATTTCACTGAAAAATATCAGGGTTATGGTAATAACAAATTTGATTTACAGTTAGTGAAATGTTTCAAGTGCAATGAGATTGGTCATTATGCAAACGAGTGTCCAACAAATAGATCGAGTGATGGGAAGTAGTCAGACTACATGTAAAAAAGGAGTGGTGAAATCCTTTTCAACTACTTTAGTAGATGTTGGGCCAATGTATTGTTTGATTCAGGGTCTACACATTCTTTCATCTCTGAAAAACTATCTAGTAAATTGGGAATTCCATCTCAAGAAATGACTCTTGAACTTTTGGTAAAAACACCTGGGGGAAATGTAGAGGCAAAAAGAATTTATAAAAATATTACTATCCATATCCGTGTAAAGAACCTACTTGCAAACCTTATTGTTTTACCTCCAGTAGAGTTTTATGTAATCATGGGTATAGATTGGCTCTCTGTTTACCATGCTAAGATTGATTTTAGAGCTAATGAAGTTTCATTTCATAAAGACTTTTAGTTTGTGTACAATAATGAATCCTTACTGTTGATAACATATCAGGAGGATAATAAACGTGTAAAAGATGGAAATGAATGTTACCTTCCACATATTGTTGAAAACAAAGGAAACATTCAGATTAATGATGTACCAGTGGTAAATGAGTATCCTGAGGTTTTTCTTGTTGAGTTTCCTGGAATAAAACCATATCGGGAAGTTGAATTTATTGTTGACTTAGTTCTTGATGCTAAGACAATTTCGAAACCCCTTATCGAATGGCTCAAATTGAACTTTTAGAGTTGAAGGAGCAATTGAAAGACTTATTAGAGAAAGGTTTCATTCAGCATAGCACATCACCATGGGGTCATCCTGTCTTATTTGTTAAAAAGAATGATGGTTCTATGAGAATTTTCATTAATTATAGATCCTTGAATAACATCACTGTTAAGAACAAATATCCTTTGCCTCATATCGATGATTTGTCTGATCAGCTCCGGGGAACTCAGTATTTTTCAAAGATTGACCTGGGATTGGGGTACCATCAGTTGAAGGTAAAGGAAGAAGATGTTTTGAAGACCGCTTTTCGTACAATATATAGCCATTATGAATTTTTAGTAAGTCCTTTTGGGATAACAAATGCACCTACTGTATTCATGGACATTATGTATATAATTTTCCATGAGTTATTAGATAAGTTTGTGGCTGTTTTTATTGATGATATTTTGGTTTATTGTAAAAGTAAATAGGATCATGAAAGAAATTTAAGTGTTATTTTGAAAACCTTAAAAGAAAATAAATTGTATGGGAAATTCAGCAAGTGTGAGTTTTGGTTGCAACAAATTTCTTTTCCTAGCCACATTGTTTCTAAATATGGAATAACTGTTGATCCTACAAAAACAAAGGTTGTTGAAGAATGGCCAAGACCCACAAATGTAACCGAGATTTGTAGTTTTCTTGGTTTGGCAAGCTATTACCAAATGTTTGTTAAAAGTTTTTCAGGGTTATCTAGTCCAATAACTAAGCTAATTGAGAAGGGTGTTAAGTTTATATGGACAAAGGATGTGATGATTGTTTTCAAGAACTGATAAAAAGATTTTTGAATGCTCCAGTTTTGGCACTACCTACAAGGAATGGTGAGTTTCTTATATACAATGATGCTTCATTGAAAGGACATGGTTGCGTCCTAATGCAGAATGATCAGGTAATTGCCTATGTTTCACGTTAGTTGAAAACTCATGAGGTAAATTACCCTACACATGATTTGGAATTACCTTCTGCTGTTTTCGCTTTAAAAAGTTGGAGGAATCATTTGTATGGTGTAAAGTGTGAAATATATACTAATCACAAAAGTTTAAAGTATATATTCACTCTGAATTAATTGAACATGAGGAAGAGGATATGGCTAGAATTAATCAAGGATTATGATTGTATAATTCAGTGCCATCTAGGAAAAGAAAATAAAGTGGATGATGATTTGATTCAAAAAAGTAATGCTTCATTAACCATGTTACATTTGGAGAATGATCCTCTGGTTAATGGTTTGATGAAATTTGGCATAGAAGTTGTTGGTGTAGGATGATCTTTTGTTTTGTTTCAGGTATCAGTGAAATCTTCTGTATCAGAAAAAATTAATCAATCACAAAAGCAAGATAGTGGGTTGCAGAAAAAGGTAAAGCTGGTTCAGAAGGGTAGGTTGCCTGAATTTAACATTGATAATGATTGTGTTTTGAGATGTGGGAAGATAATGTGTGTGTTGTGTGATTCACAGTTGAAGAGAGAGTTGTTATGTGAAACTCATAGTTCTCCATTTTCAGTTCATCCAGGCAGTACTAATATGTATAGAGATCATCGAGAGTACTACTGGTGGGATTGAATGAAAAGAGATATTGCTGATTTTACTGTGAAGTGTTTGACTTGTCAACAAGTTAAAGTAGAGCGGAAGTTACCAAAAGGGATGCTTCAACCTTTACCAGTACTAGAGTGGAAATGGTAGAATATATCCATGGACTTCGTTGTGTTATTGCCGAAGACACATCGAGGTAATAATGCAATCTGGGTTATTGTTGATCACTTGACTAAATCTTCTCATTTCCTTGCTATACGAGATACTTTTCCCAAGATCAACTTTCTCATTTTTATATTAAAGAGATAGTTAGGTTACAAGGAGTTCCCCTCTCCATTGTATTTGATCATGATATCAGGTTCACTTCTAACTTTTGGAAAGGCCTTCAGAAGTCGTTGTGTACTGAATTAAATTTTAGTACAAAATTTCATCCTCAATCAGATGGGAAGTCAGAATGAACAATTCGGACTTTGGAGGATTTGCTACATGCCTGTTCAATGGATTATCAAGGAAGTTGGGACCAACATCTTTCTTTGGTTGAGTTTTCTTATAATAACAGTTTTCATTCTAGTATACAGATGGAACCATTTAAGGCATTATATGGGAAGCGGTGTCGAACTCCATCTTTTTGGGATGAAGTGGATTAAAGGACGTTGATGGGACCAGAATTGGAAGAAGAGTTGGTAGAAAATTTTTAGATTATACAGAAACACATGAGAACATCTCAGAGCTGGTAGAAAAGTTATGCGGACAATAGGGGGAAGGATCTCTCTTTTGAGGTAGGTGATCATGTCTTCCTCAAAGTTTCATCGTGGAAACGTTTGATGCAATTTGGTAAGAAAAGAAAGCTGAGTACAAGGTTCATTGGGCCATTTGAAATTCTGGAGAGAGTTGGATCGTTTGCATACCGAGTGGCTTTACCTCTGAGTTTATCTCAGGTACACAATGTTTTTCATGTTTCAATGTTAAGGAAGTACGTGTCAGATCCATCTCATATTTTGAGTCCAGAGGTAGTTCAGCTGAAATAGAACCTATATTATGAGGAACAACCTATAAAAATTCATTCCCACATGGAGCAAGTGTTATGGAATAAGGTGATTCATCAAGTAAAGGTTTTGTGAAAAAACCACATGATTGAAGAGGGAACATGGGAATCTGAAAATGCAATGAGGGATAAATACCCACCACTTATTCGATAACTAAATAAATTGCGGGGACACAATTTTCTAAAGGGGGGAGGATTTAACATCCCAAGTAAGTAATGAATAATATATTTTCTTATCTATGTCTATTTATGAATTAGATAGTGTTTTAGAGGCTTAAAATTAGAATAAATCAAATCTTAAGCATAGAATTCTCTAATATTTTCCAAAGATTATTTTACCGCCTTTTGATGAAAAACAATTTATAAATCAAACTTTTAACAATTGTATAAGATATATTTTTCAAAATAAACATATTCATTAGTATTGGGACATTCAAATTTTCTTTGGTTAAATTTTTTGTTTTTTTCTGACAATTTTCCTTTTTTAATGAATAGTGAAAAATACTGCATTTTACTTCAAAACTACTTTTTCAACTAATTAAATTATATTGTTATATTATCTTTATAATTGGTTTTAAAGAGTAATTATAATATATTTTTACCATTTAATCTAATGGTGGTCATTAGAATTAATTTTACATTTGAATTTGGCATAAACAAGTGCCAATCTTTTCATATATATTGTTTCAAAACAACCCGCAATTTGTTTTGACAACGGGAATTATTTTTAAATTAATTATTGAAAATTTATGTGTTTGAAATTTGGTAAAATTGATTCCATATTTGTAATTATAAGGTCAAAATTATTTAATTAAGACCATTTTGTTTTTGGATATTATGAATAGTAATGATGGTAATTATCTTTAATTATCATGATTAATTAGTAATCGGGTAGTTAAGGATAATGAAATAATATCATAATAATATACAATGACCCCAAAATGGGTCCTAATTCTTCTGGGTTTGTCAAGGCCTACCACGGGATATCTTGTGCCAAACTTAGATACCCCATGGAATCACCTTTGGGTGATAGTGACACTTTATCATTTTATTTTTAAAGAAAGGAGAATATCACCAAAGTATGTATCGCCCAAGTAAAACAATTTTAATTTTATATAAATAAATTATTTTTTAGACTATAAATAGTAATTAGAAAGATAAAAAAATTTCCTACATTATGGTATTTTTTTACAATTTTTATTCATTAAATAAATTAAATTTTTTATGACACCATGATGATGCAGTGATTACCTCATTAATGAACAATTTAAATAAAATTAAAATATAATGTAAAATCTAAGAAGTACACTTATAAAAAACATATTGGATGAGTATATTTCAAACCATTATCACCTTATACTTGATATATATCAATGTGGGACATTCAAAATACGAAACTCATTATAATATAAAGTAACATTTCTTGACTTTTCAAGAGTGCCCATCCTCCCTCTTATAAAAGGCCCCCACCTCTACCTCCTTACCCACACCTCTAAAGCCTATGGTTCGGCCAATCTCTACTCATTTTATCTCTCCACATCCCTATCTTCATCCTTGAAGCCTTACCATAGGCATAAATCTCTTCAATAAGCCACTTTGGTTCAAACGAAGAGGAGTTACCCAATTTAAAGGTAAAGTCTTCTCTGATGTTTTTTTGTTTTATTTTGCTTCGCCAACCCCCTATACTATTTTTATTCATTAATTTTGTAACAAAACCAGTTTATTAAATATACTAGGATGTTTTTATAAGAATTATTAGAGCTACGCATACACACCCCTCTGTTTAATGGTTAATGAACATACTGTTTCTGTGGATGGAAAATTACTGCCTCACGAAACGATGATTGTTCAATATTTTTTTAACACAATTAAAGGTGGCCATTAAGATGTCACTATATTTATATATGATATATAATATGTTTATATTTTCCTTATGCTTCTGTATTTTTCATTTATGGCATACCTTATGGTTTCCATTATGGGTAAACGCGATATCTTCATTTTAGGAAGTGCGGACTACCGCCCCCTCAAAGTGATTTCATTCGTTAATGCCATATGTGTGATGTATAAAGGATGGAGTTAATGATATTATATATGATATTATACTGTAATTATAATATACCTTTATATAAAAATGATTTCATTCCATTAAAAATGAAATATAAATGAAAGTAGCGTTCATGCGTACATACGGCTTACAGTCTCCATGAACGGTGCATTTCATTTCATAGCTCTAAATGTTATGTAATATTATAAATTCTTGTATATAATGGATATATATATGATATATATGATATATAAATCATGAATATAATTCTTTATATAATTTATTTTTTACAACATGGCCAACTTGTAATTATATGAAGTTTATTTTTGACTCAAGTACCAATGATTGAAAAAATGACCGTTATTAACTTAAATAATTACATAGTGTTTATAACATGGTAATAAGTTATATAAAACGAATAATGAACATGAAAAAGGTTATTAATCAAGTAGAATTTAACTCTAGTTTATTATTCAGGAGATTAAAGAATGATTTAGTCATGTCGGACATGAGGTAAGGGACTTCATCTCAATCCCTTTTCATTGAGGCATATTTTATTTTATACACAACTTTCTTTTATATGGTGTATAAACCCCTTTGAATTTTACTTTTATTCAAATGTAATATTTTTATACGAAGCATTTTACTAAATTACAAAAGGGAATGTTTTTTTCGTACGTATGCGGCAACAACGACTTCTCCGCTGCCATGACCATTATTTGAGTTTCAGCTACCTCTACAAGCCATAACATTTTTTTAAATGAAAAATAAATACCATGTTTTACTTTTATTTTATTTTGGTATTGAAAATGGTTTTAATAATGTTTTTATTATATCAATTTTTTGTATTGATTTCTTGTGTTTGAAATGTGTAAATATTATGTTTCTTTTATGCATGTTTTATGTGATATGATTATGTTATGGTTCTTGGGAATTGTTTATGAAGACAGGTGGTTCCGTTATAAACTAAGGGCGGGTGAGCTTGATATAGATCTCTAATGCATTGGGTAATGCGAAGGGGTTAAACCCTAAGGTTTCTCTGAATAGATTTAGGGAATATACTGTGATCAGTATTCCAAACGTAACTATAAGGGTTACTCCCTACGTAAGAATGTCATGAATGCCTCAAGATACCTTTATGTCTTATGATTTCTATTATTTATTCATGATTTTATGAGGTATGTTAAAGTGATTATATTTTATGAGTAAATTATGATTTCATTAATTATTATGTATGGATGGACTAATGTTTTCATTTCATACTTTTATATCCCTTACTAAGCTTTTTATGCTCATCCCACGTTTTTGAAATGTTTTTCACAGGTCAAGGGAAAAGTACATGAGGTGATGATAGTGTCGAGGAAGTGTCAAGAAATAATCCATGTTTTATTTTAAATATGTTTCCTTTGATGGGGAAAATTAATACTTTCTTTTATGTAACCATTTTGTTTAAATTTGGAATGTAATGAATTATTTATGATATAATTTTCTAAAACTCTAAACCTGATAATATTTTCAATGTGTAATCTTGTAAAAACTCAAGATTAAGTAATGTTTAAGGATGGGGCCTTATAAAATGGGTGGCACCTATATCTACCTCTAATGAATTGGGTAATGATTTGTATATCTTATAAGATAGAAATGGAGGGAATACGGAGAGAATCTAGTAAAGTAAAAAATATCTATAATAAGGAGTGAACCCAGTATAATAAGACATGGCTGGAATGAGGAGTGAACCTTGTATAGTTTGTTAAGGCTAGAACTAGGAGTGAAATCAGTATATTAAATGATTTTTCCACTATGATGGTCTCAAGAGTGAATCATAACTACTACAATTTTATGTCTGAAACTTATGACATGTTCACAATGTTATGAATGGACAAGTCATTTAAGTCCATAATGTTATTTTAAGACCTTGTTTCTTGTCCATAGGTTTATGCGAGGGATTTATTTCATTTACTTAATATAATGACTGAACATGTTTCTATTTATACATTTTCAGAATTTTATAAGATGATATGTATTGTAAAAATATATATTTTATGCCAATGAAAATCTCTCATGACACAAGTTCTGTGATTCAATTATGATTTATGTCTTATGACCTACAAATATTTATTCCATGAATTGTGATTATAATCTATGACATGTTGGGTTTGAAAATCATTATTTTTGTCCATTATCACATACCCGTATACTTATATTATGATTTCATATGATCATATATTTATATCTAATGTGTTTACACTTATGAAGAATATGTTATCACCTTTTCTTTTGTTTCCTTCCCTTGGTTTTGAAGAAAGATTTAAGTTGGGTATCCATTAGAGGATTTTTTTTGTTAGATGATCTTTTTAATATATGTTGAATATCATTCCACAAATTAGAATATTATGTTCTGTTTTCAATAGGAGTGAAACTATTATGATTCTTAGGTTTTTTTAATGAAATTAATATTTAAAGTTAAATAATTAATATTCATTTATGAGAATCCACTTTCAATATATTTATAGTCGATATCGGAGTAGGGTTAGATAAAATATGGATATTAGTGTTATAAAACATTTATTAAAATCCTATGGATAATCTTATTTATATTATAATATCTTAATTTATTTTGTGATTTATAAGTTTTGTGTGTTTTTAATAAATATAACACTATCTAGATACTACAAGTGGATTTGGTTTTGTAGGATATATATCAATGAGTAATGACCACAAAAAGTGTTAGACGACTAAATCATGTCCATCATTTGAGAGAGAAGTAAGCGTTCCCTTATTGCGCACATGATTTGACACTTTGGTGGGATATTATTAGGTTAATTCGAATTTTATTTACATTCCATAATGATAGATTTAAATAGATGATGATTATGGATTAATTAGGTTAAAACTATGAGGTTATATATTGAATAGAAGGTATCATCATTTATAAATCCTATGAATGATAATCAATGATTATTTGATATCTCACTTTGATTATCATATCTTGATGTTTTCACATTTCATTATTGATTTTTAAAATTTATAGAACATGAATAAATCATGAAAACAATGAATGTGGTGGGATATAAAATGACTGTACACCTGAATAAACAAATGAAATGGTATAAGGAATGTGAAGCCTTATGAATATGCCTAATTGGTTATCTAGTTTAATGATTAGAAACTTCAAATTGGTTTAGTTTCCTATAAAACCTAACAATAGAATTTTGGGGTTTCCTAAAGATAGTAGAGGGAAGATGATTTAACTTCCTACATATCAAAAATGTGTGAATAATCACTTAAGGGAATGTTTCAAATGAATGGAATGCTATTTTTTTGGTGGAAACTAAGGGTATAGAGGAAGTAATCACCATGGAATAATGGAGTATTTGATGGGGGGGAATAAAGATCATCCTATGGTAACATTTATAGTTCAATGTAATATATGTGGGGGATATCAAAATTATCTTATCCAATGCACTTATCTAAAGGATAAATCATAGACTAAATAATTACTAATGTTATTTCAATCATTTAATTGAAAAGGATTAGAGTATTTATGTTTTTGGATTAGATAATTATGTTATGGGAGTGTTATATCAATGATATTATGAATATAATAATCATGAAAAATAAAATTAGATTCAATATAAGTTTATATTTTATGATTTGAAAAAATATAATGAAAGGTACTGATAACCAAGAGAAAGTGATTTATTAGTAAGGTGATGTTATTTCGTTTGGATAAAGAGATGATTGAAATTAATGAAGTAAATAAGATATTATTAGTGACCTAGAAATTGGTTTGTAATTTGATAACAAAGGGATTTAGGTTATATTTTTTTATTTTATTATGTTTATGGATTTGGGGAATATATTCAATTGCAAGTGATTTTTAGGAGGAATAAGGACTGTGTAAATAACTATTTTTATGTGAAGTTATA
Organism: Viscum album; assembly: GCA_963277665.1. Lineage (NCBI taxonomy): Eukaryota > Viridiplantae > Streptophyta > Magnoliopsida > Santalales > Viscaceae > Viscum > Viscum album. Next base: position 1,683,244,999 of record OY728135.1, read on the forward strand.
TTAAGATTTATGGGTACTATAATGGGTTTATAAGATTAACTTTTATCATAAGATCAATATATTTGACACCCCTTTTGATGTTTTAAGTGATGGAATGTTGAGGTGATAAATGATAATTTGGGAGGTGTTTTATAGAGTTGAGGTATATATAACCCTTGGTTTAATAGGATGTATCATTTTATAAGAAAGTTATTACACTTTTGGAATTATAAGATAAAAGTTTTCAGATAAAATTATACATTAAAATATTTTATAATGTTGACATTGTTGAAGTAATTTAGGATGTAGTATTATTATTTATAGAATGATCTATGTTGAATATTTGGAGTTATTATGGGAATTATGGGGTAAAATGTATTATGTCTTCACATTAATGATTATATATATTATATATTATTTTACGTTATTATAACCAATTTTATTTTTTCATTGTTTAAGTATAATAGAAATTGCATATTTTCCTTTTATGGTTTAAGTGATCTATTTGATGTTTATTTTAGAGACATGGAGATGAAAAATTCGTCTTAAATACCAATAATTTATTGAAAATATGAGTTTGTGTTGTAAATTGATAAAAATAATAACCTTTTCTTATAAAGTAAGTATATTTCATTATTTTTTTGGCCAATATAATAAATTAATTAATAAAATATAGGATAAGGTAATGAAATTAAAATGTTTTCCTATCACCATAATTTCTGATGAATTAATGGTCTTTTTTAACATATTTTGGTTAAGGTTTTTTGATCCTTGACTTTCTCATGATCATTATCTTTATTGTGGTCAATGAAATATAGACATTAATTTTTCTAAAATTTCATTATTTTTACATCCCACTAATGTTCTCATATTTGAGAACCTATTTTATTTTTCTCAAAGGGCCTTCATGCATATATTAACCACTTTTTAGGTGGATGTTTTATAAACACTTTTTATGATATGGGATTTCAACAAATATATTAACAATTGTAAAACCTATGATTGTTATGCTAAAGTTAAAAATTTGAGGATGAAATTTATTAAGGGGGGGAATGTAGTTATCATATATTTTAAAAGAAGAATATTATGTTTTATGATATATATAACATATAACCCCATTTCTTAATGAACAATGAAATTTAATTTTTATTTATACATGAATGTTATAACCTAGCCATTAAATTTCCTGGTATGAATATGATTAACATATTTATGAAATATCTGTAAATTTCATAATCAATATAAATGTATTGATCACTCATGTGTTCTTAAAGATATTATATTTTTAAAAAATAGGATGTATTAAAATATAATTTTTATTTCTATTTTGTGAGAAAATATTCTAAATTTGCAAATATTTTTAAAAATAGTGATTTATAAAAAGGATATATTTTTTGAAATAATAATATTAAAATTAGATTGGGGTGTAATTTGGGATTTTTCGAAAACTGTAACATTTTAATAAATATTGAAAAAAAAGAATTCTCCAAAAAATGTGTTTTATTTTATTGGAAGTTAAGTAATTTAAATTTATAATTATTATTTTAATTCAATTTCAATGTAACATATGTAATATTTAGTTTGATTTAATCTAAATAATTTTAATTTAATCATATTTATTGTAATAAACCAAGATTTTTTTGAAATATTTATTTTTTCAAATATTTTTTTTTCATATTTGGTGTTATATGCAATACTGAGGTTAACGTGCCTTGCATACAACATTAAGTTCAAACGAAGCTTGATAGACCATTAAAATATTTTTTTAATATAATAGTTATCACATAGATATTGGAATAGAGAATTCAAATAGGTTTAACTAAATTATAAAAATATATGGTATAAACATTATATAAAATAAATTATTTATAAACTTATTAATTATAAATAAAAATAAAATCTATTTGAAAATAATCTAAATATTTCTCTAAAAAACTATTTTTACGCAACCAGAAACATTTTAATAAAATAAATAATACAATCTACATTCAGTGAATGGTTTTAAAGAAAATTTATATATTATATATTTAATTAATATTTTAACATTAATCTTATGTGTTTTCTGGATAAGAGATAAGTGTAAATCCATTTTTTCAATAAAAATTATATTTTTTTAAACCATTTTTTACATTTTTTCATATTTATTTTAAAATTATTTTTTAAAAATACTAGTGAAAATTTATTTGAAAATATAAATTTAATTTATAAATAATAATTTCTAAATTATATTAGAGTTGGGTTTTTTTAATTTCATGAAAATATATTTTTCTAAATGAATTTTTAAAAATAGAGAATTTGAATTGAAATTTTCCTTTTCATTTAAATTAAGTCTATATATAAATTATATTGTAAATTTGTTTTAATATAGAATAACATAAATTATATATGTATTAATTCAATTTAAATCATTTTAATCATTTTCATATTAATCATTGATACAAAACCTTTTAAACATTTGATCATTTCCTATTTGAAAAACCACTTTCTCATCACTTCGACGAGATTAATTTTAAATTAAATCTTTACCATTATGTGAATATAGTTAGGAAAAGTTGATTTAATATTTAGAATTAGAATAATTTATAATATCTAATATTTTTAACATAATGTTTTAACAAAATGAATAGGGAAAACTCTAAAAAAATAATTATTATTGTTAAGGTATAAATGAGTTTATTATGGGTTAAACTAAAAGGATATGGCATAAAATAATCTAAAACCATTATAAAACATATTACATGGAAATATTTCGACCCTATAATGTCTAAATATTATTAATAATCCATTTTTGATCTCTTTATGGAGAAGAATATGGGTACCCATTTTACGTTTCAAAAAATTACAAGTGTGCCACTCACCTCAACTATAAAAGGTGGCCCCATCTCCTCTCTTCATTACATCTTCACACCCATTTGGTTCGACCAATACCAACAAAAATAACTTCTCAAATTCAATCCTCACATCTCTAATCTCATAATTTGGGAATAAATCCAACATCAGAAGGTTTTTGGTGAAAATATAAGGAGGATACCAGAAGAAGAGGTAACATTATTCAACGAGAAATTTAGTTTTATTTCACCCCACATCCTTAAATTATTCTTAAAACATGATGATATAATAATATCAGTATATTAAATATATGTAAATTTCAATTTTTATTATGTTTATTTAATTGACTACAACCATCTCCACTTACTTCAAATGGGTTACGAATTCATCATTCGTGTGTATGGTGGAATGATGCCTCACGAACTAATGTCATTCATTTTTCCATTATCACCTCTCACAGTTGGGTATGATGGTAGATCTAAATAATATTTATGATATTTATAACATAATTATACCTTTTTAGACATTATATCATAAAAACCATTTTAATTTCCCTTCTATATGGGATATAACACATCGCTCATGTGTGTGGAAGACTACCACCTCACGAAGCGATGTGATTAATTTTTCAACAATGAAATAAATGGAATATAATAAGGATAAATATAATTTATATATGTTATATCCAAGATATAATTATATTTTTAATTTTATAGTTTTCATTTTGAAAAGATAATATATATTTTATTTTTTTCCCTTTCACTCACTGAAAGATGATAACATCGTTCTTGTTTGTGTGGACTACCACATTCCTGAAGTGATGTGACTCTCTCATTTCATCACCCAACCACATAAATGATATATATACGTATAACTAAATAATTAATATGTTAATTATTATACAATGGTAATTATGGAAATATAAAAATTACATACCTCTTTTCCATTATAATCCTTGAAAAATTGAAATGTTACTCAAGCGTACGTAGGGCCTACTATCTACATTATCATAGCATACTTAATTTATAAATACCTATTTCATGATTGGTCATAAAATTATAATTTATTTTAAAATATTATAATTTTTTTGTGATTATTATTATTTATATAATTTAATTGTTATCACATTAAGGTGTCCAAAAATCACAAATCAAGACATATTTGAAAAATAAAGCGGTTATTACCTAAAATGTGATTTTAAAAAAGAATTGATAATAAGTGGGTAATAAATGGAAATAATTTAATCCCATGATATATAATATTCATATTTATGGTTTTATAATATATTCATAATAAACTTATTTTTAGTATATAGGTATTTTGATCATGTGTGAAGGAAGTCGAAACCGAAGTTAAGAGATTTATTCGCACTTTTATTTCTACGATACATATAAAAATTTACCCCTCATTTATTTTGTATGGTGTATATACTACTCCATTTTAATTTTATATCACTAATATCCTTATATTAATGATATTAAAATTTTTAAATGATATTTGTATTTTTTGGGCCTTACGTTTCAAAAGATTACTAAAGCAGTTTGGGATTTCGGTCTCACTTTTTTACATTTGTGAGATGCATTCCACATTAACAAAATATTTATTTTATGTAGTGTATATAATTTAATTGAATGTATAATATGATAATTCTTCTAAAAATTATAGGGAATAAATATATATTTTGGGATCTCTATTTCATGAGTTTTATATTTCAAAAGTTACCAAAGTGGTAATGTATTTATGTTATAATCTCATCATTTCTCAAGAATGTTTATGATTATGCTTACAATAATGAAATATTATATTATATATATTTAAATAAACTCATTAATTTTATTCACCATTTTTTATTTCAGGATAATAATTTTTTTTCATTTTCTTATCTTTATTTACTCAAGAGTACGAAATTATTGGTTTTAAAAAAATGCCTTTATTTATCTCTTCATTCAAAAAAAACCTTTTTCTTCTAAAACCATGTTTTATAGAAATATATTAAAACATTACAAAAATGATTTATTAAAAAATACCCATATTTTAGTTTTTATGAAAAAAATTAAAGAAATATTCATGTATTTCTCCAAACCACTATTATTTATATTTTATATAAATATGACTGTATAGATTTTTTAACATGTAAAACATGTACAGAATTTTATACCATCCTAAAAGTTATTTTATTTAAAGAATAATTTATATGTTTTTATGGATATATTCAAATAAAATTATTTTAAAAATTATTTTATGGATTTTTTTAAATGTTATTTTCCTAAAAATGTTATTTTCCTCAAGAAATGTTCTATATAATCATTCAAAATAATTATCCATCTAAGGTGAAATCATATGATGTAACATACACATTTATTGAGATATGGAACATGGATAACATTTTTATTCATTATTCGGATGGTTTAATAGGATAATATGTTTATGAAACCCATTTCTCTTCCATGGGTTATATAATGATGCAATTTTTATTAAACCTAATTCTTTTTCCATAGGGTATACTATGATGAAATGATGAAATAATTATAAAATATCTATCTTTTTTGTAGGAATGATATGATGAAATTTTTATTAAAACCATTTCATTACATGGTTTATGATTCTGTGAATGTTTTAAGAACTTGTGTCACACATACATATTATTTTCATTATGCAAGGGGTGGGACCTATATATCCCTTGAATTCATTGAGTAAAGATGTATAATCAATGAGTAAATATGTTATACGTGAACCTGATTACATGTTCATAATGTTATGTGTGAAAGTAATTACCTATTCATAATGTTATGTGTAAACCAAATTATATGCTCAAAATTTTATGCATGAACCTGATTAAATCTTTATAGAGTTATGAGTAGACATGGTTTCATATCTATAAGTTTATGTGAGGTCCTGATTTCATATCCTTAACTTAATGAGTATGAATTTCCAAATATATAAATGTTTACAATGTTATAATTTATTGTGTATTCCAAAAAATTATATGCCAATGTAATTCACTCAGGGATCATGTTCATCGATTCCCTTATGATTTATCCTTTATTAACAACCAATCATTATTCCATGACTCAATATTATAATATTTAGTATTCAGGGTATGGTTTTCAAATGTTATGGTCATATTCTCATACCTTTATGTTTATGTTATGCATATGTATCTCCCATGTTTACACTTACAGAGCATTTGAGCTCACAATTTCTTATGGTTCATTTCCCTAGGTTATGGAGAACAGTTTTAAGTATGTTATGTTTGTGAAGAGTGTAAAGGGGAATATAATTATTGGAGAATTTGAAGATATTTCTCCAAATTAGAACATTTTTACCCAGTCTCCAAAGTTAATAAAATATTTGATCCTCAATAAGATATTTTTATAATGTATTTAATTTTCATCTAAAAAGATATAATATCTATGTTTGAGAATCCTAGGTATCTATAGTTGGTTTCCGAGGAAAGGATTAGTTATCCTAATGAAAATTGTATGAGAAAACATTAATGAGATACCTAGTGATATATATAAGGATGTGTATCGATATTTTTATAATTCTATTTCTAAGGATGATTCCAAGTATAGTAAATTTTCTTCAAATTTAGGAAAAGGGTAGAGGGAGTGGTTTCTCACTAATTACATCCCTATCTCGATTCTACAAGTGAATATGGATCTGAAAAAATGAACCTCTGAGTAATAAATATACTAAGGGTGCCTTGAGCTAGACTAGATCGTTTAATTGTGCATAATAATGGGCCCTAATGAACACCTATTTTGACACTATAAGGGGATATGATACTTAATTTCACAAACTCATTCTTAACAATCACAAGGATTTAAATATATTATGACTATAAATAGACAAGTATATGCATATGGTTTCATAGATTAAAAATATATTATCATCATTTAAACACCTTATGGGTGATTTATCATGGTTATGTGGTTCCCTACAATGATTATTGTTTCTTCCACTCTACATTTTTGGTTTTATTATATGAATAAAACTAAATGAAACTTGTTAATGTTGAATACAATAGAAAATGAAATTATTTTTCTCTTGATAAACTTAATGTTATGGTATTGAAAATAAAAAAAAAGTGTTTCTATTTTCACACAAATTTCTCAATATATGAATCAATATAAAATTCTAAATGATTATATGAGAAAAAAACCTTATGTTGAGTCCTTTATGAAGAAACAACCTCCTTTTTTTAGTGCTTCAACTGATCTGCCAATTGCTGAGAGATGGATAAGTACCAATGAAATGATATTTGACGTTTTATAGTGTTCATAGTATTAAAAATTAATTATTTAATTCAACCATTATGAATTTTAAGAAGTTCAATTGGGGGATATTACTAATAATAAGAGGAAAAAAGTTGAAATTGGATCCATGAAGTGGGATGATTTTGAGATAATGTCCGTCAATAAGTACTTTCATTGTATTATTTATAAAGTAACGGAGAAGGAATTACTCAATATTAATAATAAGAATGAGGAATCCATTGGTGACTAATAAGAAAATTTTACAAGAATTGTGATGTACTCTTTTAGTTTTATCATTCAACCTCAAAGTAAGGAAGACTGATTCATTTTTGTATTAAAACGAAATCATTGAATGGTGTTAGACATAAGAGAGTTTTGAGGTTATGAATAAATCATTTGATGTGCACTAAAAGTGGAAATGGATATTAAAAACCCTCATGGTTCCTGTAATAATAAAAGGAATAGATGGTCCCATGTAAATTCAAATGATATATCACATGAATGAAATAAATATTTTCAATCTCCTACTCACCAAAATTGTGGGAAGGGGTACTTCGGTGAGTGCTTGAAAGGGATAATAAGTTGTTTCATGTCTGGAAAAATTATCCATCAAGAAAAAGAATATAGAAGTAGTGTGAAGAGGATATTCAATGTAATTAATATAAAAATATCTCAACAAAATTCCCCGCCAACAATTAAGTGCTTTTAGTGCAATGAGTTTGAGAATTATGTAAATCAATTCCCCGATCTAATGGATAATATGGATGATAATCCACAATATAATCTAAAGAAAAAGGACAAAGGGAAATAATATTCAATAATAATTTATAAATTTATTCATGAAAATTAAGACACACTAATCCTCCCCTACTTAGTTGGGAAGTTTATATATTATTTGTAATTAATTAACCCTATGAAAATATTTTTATATATCCTTTAGATAAATTTCATTTGATTTTCTCCCTCTAAAAGGATTCTAGAATAATGAAATCACATTTGATATTCTATCGGTACAATAATGAACCCAAGCATCCAATGAGTTGTTTCTATATAAGATAGGATCTTATAAAATGAATAAAGGCTGAAATACTTTTGACTATATTAATATTAATGATATTTTAACAGTTATATATTTCAATACAACCCATTGGTTTTGTTTATGTTTTAGTGAAAAAGTAATTTGAGGAGGAATTCATTTACACATTGTGGACATGTCATTAATGGTACATGAGAAATTTAGGGTTTATCTTATCCTTGATGTTGAGGTAATTATGGGTTGCAGTTGATCACCATGAAAAGTTGGCATAGTTAATTGCTACCAAATAATATTTCCCACTAGATTCTCTTTCAATAATATACATTAAGGGTTTTTTAAGGTTTCATGGGATTCCACATTCAATTGTATCTAATTTAGATTGAAATATTACCTCAAAGTTTTGGCCATGTATTCAGAAAAATATTGTTACATAATTGAGTTTCAATACTATAGATAGTCAGCCTATGAGGATAATTCAAACCCTATAGGATATTCTATGATCATGTTCTATGGATTTAAAAAGTGTTTGGGATGAACACCTTCCTCATGTTTAGTTTCCTTACAACAATAAATTTCACTCATGAATTAAGATCGATCTTTATGAAACAATTTTTTAAAATAATTGTAGAACTCCAACATACTAGAATAATGTTTAAAAAATAAATCTATTGGGACCTAAGAAACATTAGGAGATAATAGAGAAGGTTAGATCAATTCGAAAAATCCTAATTATATCACAATGTTGAAAAAATTTATTATAATAATCATTGATTTGATCTAGATTTTTTTTGGTGAGAATGACTTTATATGCATTTCATAAATGAAGAAAGAAGGGAATACTAAGAAAATGGTATATCAGTCCATTCGAAATACTTTATCATATTAGGATCGAATATTATGATTTGGTGCATCAATTTAACATCTCCCAGATTTATGATTTGTTCCATATACTTAAACTATGGAAGTATACACATGATCATACACATATACTGAACCCAGAGATCATACTATTGAATCAAGATATTTCTTATATGGAATAATCAATTGAGATTCTGGGTCATGTATAAAAAGTTATATGAAAAAAGACTACTCATGTGGTTAATTTTTTGTGGAGAAACCACCATCGTGAGTATGGTATATGGGAAAATGAGGATGTGATTAGGTATAAGTATTACCAGTTTTTGCTATGGAAGAGAAGAATTTGGAAGAAGAAATTTATTTTATGGGCGATAGAATAAAACACCCCAAGGCATTTTGAAATATTTTTTTCAAATAAATCATTTTTATATTTTTTGGTTACACACAACACTAAGTTTAAACAAAAAGTGAAACACTATTAAAATATTAATATTTTATTGTATATTTATCACCTAGCTATTGGAATGGAATGTATGAATTGGATTATATATATTATTAATAAAATTGTTTTAAAATTTTGTATAAAATTATTTCTTTTGTTGATAATTAATTTTAAATGAAAATAAATTCTATTTGAAATAATGGAAGTCTTTCTCTGAAAAAGTATTATTATGAAAACAAAAAAAAATTACATTAAAAAATTAAACAAACCACTTTTGATGAAAAATTTCAATTAAATTTTCATAGTTTATATTTGATAAAAAATATATCATTAATCTTATTTATTTCAAGGGAATAGATAAAAATAAATTCAATTTTATACTTAAAACCCATATTTTTCAGAACAACAGTTTTTTTGGCCATTCAACATACATATTTTAACTATATTTTATAAAAAATTTTGAAATTTTTTTAAAATTTTTTTATTTCAAATAATCCCATAAAAATTAACTTTGGGTAATTTTTTTGAAATTTTTAAAAAAATTATTTTTTTCAAGAATAATGAAAAATACTAAATTTTAATTGAAAACACTCTATTGGATTCAATTATTTTTTAAATTAATTTATATTTTAAATATTTTTTCACATTAAATATATTCAATTATATATCTATTAATCCAATTTAGTTAGTTATAATAATTTTTATATTGAACTTTTATATAAATACCTTGTAAACATTTTCTCTTTGAAAACCTGTATCTTCTTCGCATCTACAGGATTAATTTTAAAATATATTTTTACACATAATTAAATGGAATTTGGAAAATTGGATTTCAGATTTTCATCAGAATAATTTATATTATATAATAAGGTCAACATACCTTTTGACCCAAATTAATCGTGAAAACCGTAAAATTTATTTACTATTATTAAGGTAAATAATGTGTTTGTAGGGGGTTAAACTAAAAATATAATCATTAAAATGACCTAAATAGATGTATAAAATAAATTTTATGGAAATAGGTATTCCCTAAAATGTATAATTACTTTTAAAAATACATTTTTTAGCTTTATGGAATGAAAATAATTTGGGTGCACCTTTTTCTTTTCAAAACATTACAATTGTGCCACTCACGTAACTTATGAAAGGTCACCCCATATCCTCTATTATTCACATACTCAAACCCATTTTGAAATTACAATACCTACCCAAATCACTTCCAAAAAACCCTATTAAATTCTCCTAAGACTTATTTTTGTCATCAATACAACCTATATATTATTTTGGATCAAACTAAAGGAGGTTACCCAAAAAAGTGGAAACATTCTTCAATGAGTGTTTTTATTTTTTTTCATCCCCCACATCATTAAATTAATGTTAAATAATTATGAAATAATAAATTATGTAAACTAAATATTATAATATTTTTTATTTTAAATTACCGACCTTTGACAATCTCCACTTACATCAGATGGGTTTCAAATTCATTATTCAGGTGTATGGCAGAGTTCCACCTCGTGAACCATTGTCATTTTTCCCATTACCACCTCTCATGGATCTTTATGATAATATATATAACGTATATTTATGATATTTATAATATAATTATACCTATTTAGTAATTATATCATAAATAACTATTTACATTCAATTTCGTAGGGGATATGATAATATCACTCATGTGTTCGACAGACTACTGCCTCACGAAGCGATGCGATTATTTTTTCACTAACACCATATATGGAAGATAATAAGGATTAATTTATTGAATATATGTTATATACATGACATAATTATGATAATAATTAAATATTTATCGTTCTTAAAAGATAATATATCATTTTATTTGTTACTATTTCACTCACTGAAATATGATAACTTCATTGGTGTATGTGTGGAATACTGCATTCATGAAGCAGCATGACTTTCTATTTTCAAAACCACACAGAAAGGCTGATATGTATAAGAATATTTAATTAAATAATATTTTGTTTATGATATTATTATCATTTTATAAATTTAAAATTTTACATATTTCTGTTCCATAGTAATCATAGAGAAATGCAATTGTTACCCATGCATACATAAGGCCTAACATCTCCTTGATCGAAAAGTACTTCATTTCCCGAAACCATATTTCGGACTTTTTCCAAATATTATAATTGATTATAAATATTATAATTATGTATAGATTATAATTTTTGAGATTATTGAACCATTATCAAAGATATAAGACTGAAAATAAAAAATTGAAAACATATATGAAATACCAAACAGTTATTATGCGAAACATGATTTTAATAAAGAATTGTTAATAAACATGTGATAAATGGTCATATATATATTATATGGTATAATATATAAATATGTTTCAATAATATATGTAACATATTTATATTTATTATATAGTAGTTTCCAACATATAGGAAGGATTTCGAGACTTTGGGTAAGGTAATTCAATTATCTCTTTTATTTTTGGGAGACATATAAAAATTCACCTCTAGTTTCTTTTTTTAGTGTATATACTTAACATTTGACATTTTATATCATTAATATAAGCCTTTTATTGAACTTATATGTTTAATTTTACGTTATTCTTTATTTTGGCTTATCTTTCAAAATATTACTAAAGCGGTAAGGAATTTTTGTCTCACTTTTTACTTATGTAAGACACATCCCATATTTACCACCTATTTATTTTATGTGGCATATATAATTCCCATGAATTTATTTTATGATTATTATAATGGAAATTAAATAGAATATTGACCTATTTTCCGATCACTCATTCTTTGGGATTATGTTTCAAATGTTACCAAAGTGGTAATTGATTTATATTAGAATCTCATAATTTATCTAGATTATTTGTGATTGATTTTTGAATAATTAAATTTAATAATATGTCTAAGAATAAACTCCTGAATTTTAATATACAAAATTTATTTCCTGAGAATAAATTTTCTCTTAATTTTCCTCTCTTTATATATGGAGGAGTTAAAAATAATGTTATTAAGAAAAATCATCATTATTTGTTTCTTCCGTCAAAACCCTTTTTTCTTACAAAATATTGATTTCTAAGAAATGTTTTCAAAAATGATTTTGATATTCTACAAATTATTTATTATACATATTCTTGACAATTATTTACTTTTTACAATAGATTTTAAAGGAATCTTTATGTCAACTTCCATGTAGTTCTTGTTTGGATTTTACCAAAATGGTAAAGTGAATCATTATTTTAATGTGCATTAAATGAATAAAATTTTACATTATCATGAACATTATTTTAACTAAATATTATTTTATGATTTTTCAACATTAAAGTCAATGAAAAATATTTCAAAAATGTTTTATGAATTTTTTGTTTTAAGATGTGATTTTCAAAAAAAATTATTTTTTTCAATAAATTATCTATGTGGTCATTTAAAATAATTATCCATCTATTGTGAAATATTTTTTGTAACATATTATTTCTTGGTTATATAATCCAATGATTATATTCTTTTTCTTTTTCTATATTTATTTTCATGAAAATATTTTAATAATCCCCATTTAACTTCCATGGGTTATACCATGAAAATTTTATTATGAAACTCAATTATTTTTACAAGGGTTATGATTTGAGGAAATGATGAATTGATTAACAAACATATCACTTTTCCATAGTTTATTATATGAATAATTTGGTATAAAACACCTTTCATTTCAGGGGTTATGATATGATGAATTTTTATGATCTTGTAGAGAACATATGTATGATATTTATTATGTGATTGGTGGGAACTATATCTACCTCTAATTATTTGGGTAAATATGTGGAAATCAAGAGTAAATAAGTTATGTGTGTACCTGAATACATGTTCACAATGTTATGTGTCTACTAGAATACATGTTCACATTTTTTTTCATGAACATGATCACATATTCTAAATTTCATGTGTTAGCCTAATTACATGTTCATATTTTTATACATGTAAAAGTATTTAATTTCTACAATGTTATGTGTGGACCATTTTTCATGTCTATAAGGTTATTCAAGGTCATGATTTCATGTTTTTAACATAATGAGTAAACATTTCTCTGTTTATACATGTTCACAATGTTATAAGCTAATGTGTATGAAACAAATCTATGTCTTCTGACATTGTTATGATCTCATAGATAATGTTAATTTATTCCATTATAATTAATTTCTTATGAACTCCAACACTTTATCCATCAATAAACATAATAATCTTTGATATGTAGGGTATGTTTTTGAAATATTATTCTCATGTTCTTATACCCTTATTTTCATGTTATAATTACATAACTCCCATGTTTACCATTAATGGTAATCTAAGCTCACCATTTATTATAATGTTTTTACATAGGTAATTATGAATGTTTTTAAGAATGTAATTTTTATGAAGAGTATTAATAAGGATGATCTTTATGGGAGATGTTCAAGATCTTTCACCAAATTGGAATATTTTGTACTTAGTATCTAAATCCCTTAAACTATTACATACCTCAGGAATTTTATTGTGTAAACTATTTCATATTTATATAGAAATATTTAATATCTATGTATATATATCTTGTGCCTCTATATTTATACCATATTTTGGTAAATGATTAGTTCTGGACTTAAAAATCCATTTTTTAACACTTTTTTTACGTATCTCACGAGTCTAATTTTAAATTAAATTATGACTTATCAATGAATTTAATCTCAAAAAATTGATTGCATATTTTGAATTAGGATATGCATATTTGGTAAATTTGACCCTATTTAATTTTATGCATAATGAAATGTTGATAGAGTAAATAATTATCACCATGATAAGGGAAAATTAGGAAATTATGGTTTAAATGATATGATAAGGAGAAAATAGTGACACTAACACATTATTTTATCCTATTCTATGAGTGGAGTTCTTCCATTTCCATCTAAATCTCTAATATATGACAACTTTGTGCCATATTTGAGTGATTTTTTATTTTATAATAATTAAGTAAATGAAAAAGAAAAATATTTCACTTTGTTACTTTTAATATATCTAATATTTGGTGACATAGATAAAAAAATTATATTCAGTTATAAATAATAATTTTAAATATAAATTATTTTATATCATTTTAAATTTTTTTTATGTATGAAATTCATACTTTAAATACTAGCACAATGCTAGAACAACATTTATTTATTAATTGAAAAATTAATTAAATGATTTTAAAAACATTAAAATTAATATAATTTAAATAGTTATTGGGTTCCAAGAATTTTTTAAATAAATAAACCATTTTAGAGATATTATAAAGGATTATATTTGATTTCAATCCAAGTAATTTTTTTTCAATGTTAAATTAAATTTATTGTTCCAAAAATGGAATTAATGATATTTTATAATAATTAATATTTTATTAAATGATTCAAAATTATTAAAAATCCTATTTTTATCCAACTGATTATTATATGGTTTAAAATATCAACCATGGTCAATTTATTTGACAATTATCATTTTATAGTTACTACCTTCACCCCAAAATAGTAAACACATTATTATCTTGGTAATTGTCAACAAGGGGTAATGTTTGTTAATGTAAATAGATAAGCGTAAAAAATAATAAACACATGAAAAAAATTTATTGTATGATATTAATTTGAACCATAATCATAAAATATTATAATTATATTAGTTTGAATGATTTTTCTATGAAAAATAATTTATATTAATTTAATACTTTACGAATTTCAAACAGTTCCCACACCCTCACTAATAAAAGTTCACCTCATATCCTCATTATCTTAACACTTCAAAATCCTTTTATGTAAATAACCCAACCAAATTTTTCTAGTTTTAGTGACTTATTTCATTACAATATAATATAAACAAGGAATTTTTATCATAAATGAATGAATAGTTTAGTACAATTGGAAAACCAGATATATATATATATATATATATAATAGTTTCATTACAACATGAAATGAAGTAAAAAATAATAAATATATTGGAACCCACAATAAACTTATAGATTATAATAACATGTCGATATTAATATACATATTTTCATCCTTTGGAAAAAAATAAGAAAGTGGTGAGATCAGATGCTCATTAAAGGTAAGTAATACAAAAGAAGAAAAAAAATATAAAGCATGGTGAATAACTAAATGGACACATAACATTAAAACACAATCTTGATCATAAAATAGTAGGAATTAAAAATTTATAATGATATAATAAAACAAAATCATAGATTTAATATTTTATAATAATAACATAGGAAAACAATTACTAGCTTAATAACGAGAGAATGCATAATTTTGGACATCATAATCATATTGTCAAGGCCTCAACCAAGACATTATACGTAATGTGTAAAATCCTATATTAGATTGTCTTATGAGACCTACTGATGCATCGAAAAGAAATATCAGTCCCTGCCCATCACATATTAAGTCCAATTAATTCCTCATATTAATGGTGAGAAACATAATCACTAACCATTCAGATTAATATGGTGAATGGTATCAAAATATCATAATCAATGTCAAAATAATAATAAAAAATTTAATTAAATATTTTTGATTAAAAAATAAAAAATAAATCTAAATTAAACATAAGAATCAATAAGATTTTTGAAATAGATTGAAATACTTTTATAAAATCATCAAGCAATGCTCGAGAGAAATAATCGTTTACTTTTAAAAGAATAGTTCATTTCAAAAAATATATCTATAAAACCAGAAGTGAACAAATATGTATTTTCAAAATAAAATTAGTGATTTTAGTAAAATATTTTTGGATTAAAATATATTTTTTGGTGCACTTGAAAATAAGTAATAATTCGAGAAGTTCCCTTGAATCGGGCTTGTTTATCAGGAATAATTTGAGAAAGATCCTATTAAAACATATTACTCCCCATAAATTAAAAATGGATTCTTCTTGGTAAATATATATATAAATTTAAAACATAATTTATGGGTAGTACATAATAATAATTAATAATTACATTGAGGTAAATATTTGAAAAAGATTAATCCGAATGAAATTGGAGGTTCTGGTAGAAAACCCTTACCTTATATCTAAATGTGTTCGGAATTTGACAATAAATTCTTGGATAATCAAATTAAATTCATTAATTAATAAATTATTGACCATATAAACATTTATTTGATTTATTTTAGTTTTATAAAGTCCATTCGTGGAATTTTTTATAATTTATAAGATATAATTTTATTGCTCGGGAGTGTTTGTTTCATTGGTTTTCACAATTGGTATACTTGAATATGAGTAATACAGTTCATGAAAAAGATGAAATAATTGTCCATAATTAGAATGAAAATTTTTAATGAAAAAAAGTCTAATATTTATTTTTTATTTTTTTACAATATGAAGATGAATCATTAGATAACATGTTAATGATAATCGTTTAGCTTAATTTTAGTGGGTTTTCTATGACAATGAACTCGTTTTGTTCAATTATTTAACATTATGTATATAAAAGTGTTATAGATACTTTTATATGAGTTAATAATTATTTTATAATCTAGTTCAACCATAAAAATGGTTTCATGATCATCATTGAAGGAGAAATTAATGAACAAAAGTTCTTCATCCACGAAGGTTGTAAATCGACACCACCAAGACAATGATTTCATTTTTAAAATAAAATAGAAAGATAATAAATAGATTTATAATGGGTATTACATTAAAATAATATCATTATATTATATATATGATATTGTAGTTAACATGATCATTTGTACAGAGGAGGTGGGGAGAGGATAAGATATGAAAATAAATTTAAATGAAACTTAAAGAAAAAAAGAAGAGGATTTAGCTCTTGAGTTATACTCCTTGAGAACCTTCTTAAGAGAAAATGTTTTAGTAGATTATAAAGAATATGATATCTTGGAAGTGGAAAGAAACTAGGGAAGAGTTTTTGGTTCGGATTTGGACAACATTCAAGGCTTAGAGGTGTGAGGAGAAGTGGTGGTGAGGGGTGGTATTTATAGTAGAGGAGAGGGGTGATTTCTTATTATTTTATTCATTACATTATTATTTTTATCAAGACAAGAAACAATGTTTATTATTCTTACTAAATATAGTAATAATTTCATGTGATTTTGAGCCATGGATTATTACATCAACCATGACTCGAGAAATAGCATGTTTATCATATAATGTATTTATATGGAAAATTATCATATTTCACTATTCACTAAAAATTCATGTATTTTAGAAAAATCCCAAAAATTCACCCCACACATTTATCAACATATTGAATTCAAAAATGAACTTCATTTTATGAAATTAATTTTCTATATAAATTAAATTTAGTTTATTTAATTAAAGTCATTATTTACTCGAAAATTACAGTTTAAAATTTATAACTGATTTTATAACACTTTCCAAAATTAACTACGGTCTCATAAAATTAAACTAATATCATAATACAAAAAAATATCAATTTATGATTAGTTTTTAGGTAAATTTATTTTGTTTTAAATAATATTATTAATTATAATTTTATAATTAAATATTTAAGACTTTCAAAATTACCAACACTTAAATATTTATTTTTAAAATATCAATTTACATACACTTTGATATAAAATATCATAATTTGATTTTTAAGATGGCTCATTTTTTTATACATTCATTGGTGAGGTTACTATTTTGTTGTCCAGTTCACTATTCATAAGGTTAACATTACAATTCTTATGGTAATGTTACTATTTCATCGGTATTGGTTCCTTAAATTCTTGTAATATCTCTTATTTCATACAATATTCATTTATGATGTTTGTATTGTGTATTATAAGTGATTTTATTTGATCTATACTATATGAAATAAACAGAAGAGAGGAAATTCATTAATAGGGTTCTGGGTCATTATGTTCTCCACTCCTACAAAAATTTCATCCATGAAATTTTCATATTGTGACCCCATTAAACAATTTGGTTAGTTATTCACCATAAGATCCTCAGGCTCCCAAATCACATCTTCAATTTTATGATTTTTCCAAATTACATTTACCATATGAGTCATCCAATTCCTCATCACCTATTCTTTAGGGTCCATAATCTGGATAGGCTCTTTATAGTAAGATAAATCAGGTTCCCAATTCTATTCCTTAAGAAATGAGTACGTGTGTCAGGTTAAGAATGTATTTCTTAACAATGATATGTGTAACACATTGTGTACCTTAGATAGGATATGTGAAATTTCTAAATGATAAGACACATATGTAATTCTCTCTATAATTTCAAAAAGGCCAATGTACATGGGACTAGTTTTCCCTTTCTTCCCTAATCATATGACACCCTAGAATGGAGATAATTTCATGAAAATGTGATGTCCCACTTGAAATTACAAATTCTTCCATTTACTATTAGTATAAATCTTTTTTGTAGATTAAGATGTAGTGATATGGGTTTTAATAGCCTTTACTTTCACTGTTTTATCCCTCATAAGCTATGAGCCTTCAAACTTCCTTTCACCAACATTATCCCAACAAGTTGGTGTATGAAATCTCTTTCCATAAAATGATTAATGTGGTTCCATTTGAATAAATTAATGGAAAATATATATTTAGAAAAACTCCACTGATGGCAAATACTAACTCCAAATATATTTAAATTCTTCTGAGCATGATCTCAACAATCCTTTTAATTTTTTGATCATCCTTTCTGTCTTCCCTCCGGTTTAATAGTGATAAAAAGTACTTAAATAAATCTTAGAATCCCATGATTTCTAAATTATTTTCTATAATTTTAATGTAAATCATGGATCACAACCAGGAAAAATTGAGATATGTGCTTCATTAAGTCTTACAACTTTATTAATATAGATTCATACAAGCCTCTCCAATAGAAAATCCTCCCTTATAGCGAGGAAATGTGTAGATTGGAAAGAAGATCAACTATCACCCATATTGCATTATTATTTCTTGAGAATTTTTGGTAATCCATTGAAAAAATAAATAATTATGTCATTCAATTTCTATATAGTAATAGGAAGGGGTTACATGACACCTCTAAGATTTTTTCTTTCAACCTTAAACTATTGACAAACTAAACATCTTGATACATTATCAGAATTTTCTCACTTTATAATATCCCACCAGAAATGTTCCTTCAGATATATATACATCTTAGTTATAACTTGGTTTATAGATAAATTCAAGATTTGGGTATCATCCAATAACTACATTTTTAGCTCGGGTATAGAGGGAATACATAGCCTTCTCCCAAATTTTAGAAATCTATCCTCACACACAATGTCTGGAAACTTCCTATCATTCATATCTATAATTTTCTTTTGAACATTATCATCCTTAAACTAAGAAATTTTACTTATTTACATTAAATGTGGTTGGTAAACGAGTTGAAAAAGTAATTATGTTTCACCTTCCTTGATAATTACCATATCCACCATTGCAAGATACATGTACACATGATCTATTTCAATCCTTATTTTGTTCAGAACTCCATGATCCATCCTACTCAAAGAAAATTATACCATATTTTCCATAATTGGGTGGTATTGTATTGAAAAATCTTAATACTTAAATAGCTAGAACCATATCCTTTGCCTCATATTGAGTTCTTTCTATGAGAATATATATTTCAAGCTTCATTGATCTGTATATATCCGACATCTTTCACTACATATATTGTTTCTATATATATTTATAGAAACAAATACCACTTCTAACTCAAAATCATGAGTTGGATAGTTATGTTCATGAGTTTTTAACTTCATAAATTCATTATAAATAACTATTTTGTTCTATATAAGGAAACAAAAATGACCATTATTTGATTCATCACTATAGATTACCATCCTACCATTTCCGGATGATAGATCTAGGATCAGATAATTCACCAAAATCCTCTTTAATTTCTCAAAGAAAAATTCACAGTCATTTTTCCTCATGAACATAACCCCTCTACTGGTAAACTTAGTTAACAGGTTAGTTAATTGAGAGAATTTGGGAACTAAATGCTTATAATAACCTTCTAATCCAATGAAAATGTGTACCATAGTTATGTTCATTTGTGTAGGACATTCATGAACATCCATTTTCTTAACATTTTCAACTAATATTCCATTCTAATGGACTATATGTCCAAGAAAAAAACTATTTGATGCCATAATTTACAATTTCAAAGCTTCCCAAATAACTCTTTCTTTCTAAGATCCTTAAAATCAATGTACAAGTGATTCTCATAGTCTATGTATCTTTGGGAGTATAATAAGATATCATTAACAAATACCAAGACAGGTCATCAATATATTCGTTGAAAACCCTATATTTTACATAAATAAAAATAGAGTGTAAATAAGTAATTCCAAAAGTAATTACTATAAACTCATAATATCTATACCTGGTTCAAAATGTAGTCTTTAAAATATCATTCTTCCTCACATGCAACTGATGAAATCCATATCGAAGGTCAATCTTTGAAAAGTATTGATCTCCATGATGTTGATAAAATAAATAATCTATAAGAGGCAGGGGATACTTTTTCTTTAGGTAAATAACATTAATTTATCTATAATCAATGCACAACCTCATGGATCCACCGTTCTTCTTGACAAAGAGAATAGGGGCTCCCCATAGAGAAAACTAGGGTGATTAAATTTTTTATGACTCAATTCCTATAGATGTTTATTAAGTTCTACAAATTACACAGTGTCCATTCTATAGGGAGTGTTTGATATAGGTCTTGAACCAGAAATTAAATCAATAGAAAACTCAAATTCCCACTCTAAAGTATGTACAAGTAAATTATATGGAAATACGTTGATATATTTTTTCACCAAAGGTAAATCCTCAAAGGGAATATTTCATTCCTCACTTATAGATATTTTTTTCTCATTCCTTCTTCTTGAAAAGGATTTTCACATCATAATTTGAATGCCAATCCATACGTAATATTATATTAAAATCAATAGTGGGTATGATGATAAGGTCAGCAATAAAGTGGATAAATTGGCACATCTTTGTTGTAATGATACTTCCCTTAAGATTTTTAACTGACAACTCCTTTATTAAATAAAAAGTCCAATGTCTACTTTTATTAGAAAAAATTGGAAGATATAAAAGAATATAATGATAAAAAATAATATAATGGATTTTCAAAGTATTTGGAAATGATTAAAGTACCTTCCACCACATAATTTGGAACTTCAACCTCATTAATTGTGATTTCATAATCATGGCCATGCTCCCTTGTCCCTATTTGGGAAAAGATTCTTGATTATTAGACCAATCATTCTCATAATGTCTCATCTATTTGAAACAATATCTTTGAACATTAGTAGAATATTTCTTTCCATTATAATCACGGTATTGGGGTCCTTTTCCTCCGCACTAGTAACAAACACCCATACCCTTTAGGTATATACCAAGGGGTTTCTTCCAAAAATTATCACCGGATGGAAAATTATTTTTTCCCTTCTCCCCCTTTTCCCCATTTCCTTTCCAAAGTGTTAAAAAACCCACTTCTTCTAGTGAATTCCTTTAATTTCATTAGAGTAAAACATTAATTTTTTGTCTTAATAGTTCATGAGACTATATCTCCATATGATGAGAAATTTTTTGAAATAGTGCCTTTCAGTGGAATAGTTATAAACCATCAGTGAATCGATCAAACATGCTCCTTTTATTATGTATGTAGTCCACAACACTACTTTCTAATTTTTTAATGTTTTATTTATACATGGAAACAATTTTTCATATTTCTTTCTTAGACTCAAGAATTGAATTCCCATATCTTCTCGTTGTTCTTGAAGAAAATATTTTTCTAGGAAACTTTACTTAAAATCATTTAAATCCATATTTTAGATTCCATCCTCAACATTTGTTTTTTGAATTAATGACCATAAAAACTACAAATATCTTGAGAGATGATTATATTCCATTATAACCTTATCCCTTTAATTACCTCCCAATGTTAGAAATATATTTTCCAAGGACCTTATCCAATACTCCACTATAAATGTGTTTGTAATCCTATTGAACGATGGAGGTTGGTGTCTCAAAATGTCTTCTAAAATTGATCATATAAATTTTGAATTAGGATTCTCTATATGGGTAAGGTTATTGTTCATTACCTGTGTGAGATATCATGGAATAGTAATAAGTTTCTCAACACTAATTAAAACTCCAATATCGACATCATTATATTTTATAGGATAGAAATACCTATAGGGGATTTGAGCATTCATGTGGTTTTCATTCCTTCCACTAGTCACCATTTATAAAAAATGGAATACACTATATTTGGTTATTAATCATAATTTATAATCTCAATAATAGAAAAATAATTAACTTGAATTGATATTTATGCATAGTTATTCTCATAATCATAAACATGGTTTCTTTTAGGATGTATTTACTTTTAAATTATTTATAATTGTTTGTAAAGAAAATGTTAATTATCCTAAGAATATCCCCCGAGAGTCTAAAACCAAGTGAGAAGTAAGACTCATTGTCCTATACCAGGTTACCCTAACTTAGTCTTAGAACACCTTTTTAGATTTTTTACTCCTAGGTACATCTATTCCAGAACCGTGTTCACTTCTAGTATCTAGAATGGGATGTATTTCTAAAAATACCCACATAATCTCATCCTTTCCAAAATTATAATAAGTTCATCAATTATTATCCTCAAATTTTATCTTTGGGTTATGTTCCATAATATATGTTTTCTAAATCTATTTTCCAAGGTTTCTAATAAACATATGTTAATACCAATTTTAATGACCCCATCACTAGTTTCTGAGATCCAGTTACATATTTTATTACACTGTCATATAAACAAGGAAGTCATATCCTGAATTAATGAATAGTTTAGTAGCATTGGAAAACAAGATACATACATAAATAATAGTTTCATTACAACATTAAATGAAGTATAATATTGTAACTATATTACAAACATGAATAATCCTCTATATTATCATTGAAATTAATTTTTAATAAATATCTTCTCATCCTATGGAAAAAGAAAATATATGAAATGGGTGAGATCATATTCCCCATAAGGGCAAGTAATACAATAAAAGATAAAATAAAAAGCATGGTGAATGACTAAAAGTTCAAATTCCATTAAAATATAATCATGATAATAAAACTATATGAATTAAAAACTTATAATTCTATATTAAAACATAACCATTCTTATTATATTATTCAATTAATCACTTGAAAAAACAATGAATATATTTATAATTGGGGAATTCATATTGATATGAATCAAAATCATGTCGTCAATGCCTCGAACAATACACTATACATAATGGGTAAAACCCTAGGATAGTTTGTTTCATGAGACCTACCGATGCATCATGGGGGTATAGAGGGACCCACCTATAACATATTGAGTCCGCTGAATTCTTTATATAAAATGGGAGAAACATAATCAACTTATAAATTCATATAGAAACTATAATATGATTATTAAATAACATTACCCAACTAGTAAACATAAACACTAACCATTCAGAGTAATATGGTGGGTGATATCAAGATAACACAACAAAATTAAAACTAGTCATAAAAAATTAAATAAAATATGGTATATGATATCATAAAATATTAATCCTTATTAAATAAATGAACCAACAAGAGTGTTTAAATAGATTGAAATACTCTAACAAAATCATCGAGAAATACTCGAGATAAATACTATTTTACTTTAAAAAGAAGAGTTCTTTTAGAAAAATATTTGTATAAAATCAAGTGAACAAATATTGTTTTTTTATAATAGGATTTTTTATTTTAGAAAAATAAATGTGGTTTAAAATATATTATTGAGTTAACTTGAAAATAAGTAAGAATTCATTAAGTTCCCTTTAATCATACATGTTTATCAGGAAGAATTTTGAGAAAGACCCTTTTAAAACATGTAACTCCCAAAAACTAATGTAGGATTATAATTGGTAAATATATATATCTGTTAAATTAAAAAAAAAAATTGGGGTACATAAAAATAAATTAGATATTAATTGGGGTAAATATTTAAAAAAATTACTCAAAAGAAATTATATGTTCTGGTAGAAAACCCATAAATTATGTCAAAATGTGTTATACACTCTACCGTAACATCATGGATACTAAAATTAAATACATTAACTAATTAATTAATAACCTAATAGACATTTCCTTGATTTATAATAATTTAATAATGTTAAATTATGTCCTTTTGGATGATTTATATGATACAATTTTATTTCTCAGGAGTGTTTGATTCCGTAGTTTTCACAATTGGTATACTTGTCCATGAGTAATAAAGTTCATTAAGAAATGGATATAATTTATAATAATTTTTATTAAATGTTATTAATGAAAAAAAGAAGTGTAATTGGTATTATTTTTTATTTTTTCAATATGAGGATGGATAATTAGACAGCATGTTAATGATAATCATTTAGCTTAATTTTAGTGATTTTTTCGATCATAATGAACTAATTTGGTACTATTATTTAATTTTTTGAATATATTATGGTTATAGAACCCTTAATAATATATAATAAAAATTTTATAATCTATTTCAACTAAAAAAATGGTTTCATGACCATGCATGATGGAGAAAATAAATAATAAAAGTTCGTTGTCCGCGAAGGTTGTAAATCAGCACCTCCCAAACTATGATGTTGTTTTTAAAATAAAATAGAGTAGGTAGATTGATAATGGACATTACATTAACATGATATAATTCCATTATATAGATGATACTAGAGTTATCAGGATCATTTGGATAGATTATTTCAGGATAGGATAAGTAAATTAAATAAATTGAAATGAAACTAAAAGAAAAACGAAGATGGTTTACCTCTTGAATTAACCTCATTGAGAACCTCCTTAAGGGAATTGTTTTTGGTCTCTTAGAAAGAAAACGAGATATTGGACGTGGATAGATACTAGGGAAGAGGATTTGGGTAGGATTTAGACAAGCCTCAAGGTTTAGAGGTGTGAGGATAAGTGGTGGTGAGGGGTGGTATTTATAGTGAAAGAGATGGGTTATTTCTCATTATTTTATCAATTATTTAATTATTTTTCTCAAGACAATAAATAGTATTTATTTTTGTGAGTAAATTCAGTAATAACTGCATGTGAGTTTGATACAAGGTTTTTTAAATCAACTATTACTTATGTAATAGTTTATTTATCTTATAATATATTTATACTATAAATTTCTGTATTTTACTATTAACTAAAAATTCAGGTATTTTAGAAAATCTAAAAAATTAACCCTAACCTTTTTTACATGTATAAATAAAAAATTAACAGAATTTTATGAAAATTAGTTTCTAGATGATATAAATTTAATTTTTAATTGAAATAATTATTTACTCGAAAAATTAAATTTTAAATTTATAACTTATTTTATAACCCTTTCAATAAATATCTAAGGTATCATATAATTATACTAAAATCATATAAAAAACACTAATTTATGAATAATTTTTATGGAAATTAATTTTATTTTAAATCATTTTATTATTTATAATATTCAAAATAAATTTTCATGACTTACAAAAAATACCAGCACTTAAAAATTAATTGATTAAATATTCATTTACATTCACTATGATATAATTATATCAAAATTGCATTTGTAATATTTCCAAATATTATTTATACTTTCACTTGCAAGGTAACTAATATATTAAACAATTTACTATTTATAAGGGTCACATTATGATTCCTAAGGGAATGTTACTATTTCATCAGTGTAGGTTTCTTTAATTTTATAAATACTTATAATATCATTAATTGTTCATTTATGATGTTTGTTGTGTTTTATATGTGATTTTATATGATCTATACAATATGAAATAAACATAATAATATAAATTTCATTGATAGAGTTCTGTGCTGTAGCATTTTGGTTAATCTATTTACTAGCCAAATCTATTTAATAATTACATTTACACATCATAAAGGCATTGTATTTTGTATTATACCCTCATTGGAATGATTTTAGTGTAAATATAAAGAGGTTATCATATGAAGAGGCATCATTATTAACTGAGCATTTTTTTTATTTATTCTTCCACCTCAACAATATCTTTTCAACCAAGATAATATAATAACACTTTAATCTACCTTATATTAATATTCTTTTTTTAATTAAATAACCAACATTAATCTCCTATTCCAAAATATGGTAATAGAAACCACCATTTGTGTGTATGGAAGACAATCTCCACATAAACTATGGTAATTTTTCTTTCATCATCACCTCTCATAACTATTTATGATACTTCATTTAATATATATATATATATATTAAAATTGTAAAATATTTGTAATTATTTAAAATAAATATTTAATATATTTTATTCCCTTACCATCCATTGAAAAATGATAACGTCGCATATGGGTAGGTGTAGACTACCACTTCCACGACGCGATGTCATTCAGTTTCCATCACTACATCACATGGAAGATTTATACAAATTTATTAAAAAAAATTATTTTATTTATGAAATAATTATAAATCTATAAATGTAAAATAATAATTATGTTCTTTCCCTTATTATCATTAAAAAATTGGATCATTACTCACTCATACATATGACCAACTGTCTCCATGATTGTTGCATAATTAATTTTTCATTACAATATTTAAGAATAATATTTAAAAATAATATATTAACTATAATAATATATTTATAATTATAATTTTTGTATAAAATTGTTAATTATTTCATTATAATTATTTTTAAATAATTTAAAAATAATATATTTTACCATATTCAGCCTACCAATGTCATTTTGGACATATGGAATGAAAATCATCCAAAAAATCCAACCTGAAGTTAATTTATTAAGTAATTAAACAAAATATGGTAAAAATAAATTAATAATTAATAATAAATGTAAAATGTTATTAATAAATTAAATAATTAACTTAATTTTATTATTATGGAAGATAAACAAATAAAGTGATGATTCAGACCAAAGGAATGGGATTTCATCTCAATTTTTCTTAAAATATGCATGTTTTTTTGTTATGTAACTAATATATTTATATGGAATATATAATACCCCTTTTACACTTAATATATTGAATAATCATAATTAATTGTATTTTTAGTTTCAATTTGAACTATTTCATCCAAGGTTATTTTATGTGAAACTTACCAATTAGTAAGGGGTTTCATAACTCAATTTTCTTTTATTGTGTTGTACTTATAATTAATTGAATATGTTATTACATAATTAAGTGTGAAATGGACTGTAGTTGTAATATTTTTTTCTACTTTATTCATTGGATTTATATTTTCCACACATAAAAACTTCATTTAATAATTATCACTTCAATGATATGACTTTTATAATGGTTTCTCTTCTTACTTTTGTTTCCAATACACATATATATTATTTAAACACATATTTATTTCATGTGGTGTATATAATACCCATTTGGTATTAAATATCATGATTCCATTTATATTTTTTGTATTTAATGTATCATTTATAGTTATCAAATTCTTGGGTTTTATGATTCAAAAGTTACAAAATATGTAATGTTTTTTTCACAATCCAATTTTAATCGAGATTATTTATTCTAGAATTTATTTTGTTAGATGTTAATTAATAATTCTTTGATAAAACCCTTTATGTTTATAATCCTCTATTTATTTCAATAAAAAATATATTTTTCTTTTTCATTTTCCACTATTCAAGTACATAAAATACCTAAATCATGTTTTAACTAAAATGAACTTTATTTATCTCTTTATACAAAAATAATTTCTTCTATATCAAGATTTTCTAAAATGGTTTTGAATAATGTTTTTAATATTCTCATGTTATTTTTTAAAGACGTTTTTACCCATTGTTTTATTTTTATTTTTTTTAATGAAATCATCTTTTCTTATTTTCTGAAAGTTGTACTTTTGATTTTCTTAATAAAAATGTAAAAGCAGTATTTTTATTAATATTCATTGAATGAAAAGAATTTTTTACCCTAATGAATGTTCATTTATTTTAATATTCTATTAAATGTTTTAAAAGTTATTTTCAAATAAAAAGTTTCCAATAAAATTTTTTAAAAAAATTAAATTATAAAGAATTAATTTCAAAATTCAAAGTGTATTTTCCTTAAATATGTTTTTAATAATTTCATAGTATTTATATTCATCAAGGAAAACAAACATTGATAATATATATTACTTATAAATTATTTATGCATGTCTCATACATATATACACATCTCCTTCTCCCTTCCTTTTATGGGAGAATACATTCCTTATGTCTATTTCTCAAACACTTCCTTTATAAAATATCTTGGATGATGATATTTTTCCATATTTTGAAACCCCTTTTATTACATGGTTAATTATTATGTTTATTCATACTGATTTATTTTATTTTAGGGAACACATAATCATGTCCATGTTATAATGGGTGTTATTAAATAGTGCTCCAATTCATTAGGTATTGTTTTAGTATCAATAGATTTTATCTGTGGTATTAGGGAGTACTCTTTTTCCACAATAGGACTATATCCACCATGTAACATTATATTTGAGGTTATTTTATA
The DNA here is from genome assembly GCA_963277665.1 of Viscum album. Taxonomy (NCBI): domain Eukaryota; kingdom Viridiplantae; phylum Streptophyta; class Magnoliopsida; order Santalales; family Viscaceae; genus Viscum; species Viscum album. Next base: position 1,683,273,964 of record OY728135.1, read on the forward strand.
CTGATTCTTATGTCATTTTTTTCCACCATGTTAAATATGTTTCTATGATCTTATAAAATAACTTTCTTTATGTTTTCTCGCATCTCATTACTCATAAGAAATCTATTTTATGATATCATGTTATACCTTTGACTCACATGTTATGATTCTTTGTGCTGTTTATTAAAATAATGAGCATCAAATCTCACCATTTATTAAGTTTTCCTTTACACCAGATATGGAATAATTTCTTAAGTCTACTGTATCTATGTATGGTTCTAGTTAGAAACATATATGTTGGATATGATGTATATTTTTATGAAAATGTTTTTTAAGTATCTATGTTAATAAAAGCACTAAATTTTTATGGTTTTATAATGGATTTTTATGATTAATAAAAATTATTCATCTAATAAGATGAAATATCTAAATATAATAAGTTTGGGTCTTCACAATTGTTATCAAAGTCATGTTTTGTTAATATTTGGATATTAGGGTTAGAAAATTTTTACAAAAACCCTAAGGATAATCCTAAGTGTAGGATAATATCATATTGTGTTGATAATGTGGTGATTATGTTGGTTTCCTAGAAATACAACACTCTCAGGATACTACAAGTGGATCTGGTTTTGTCATAGATTCATGTTGAGGTAATAACCTAGAAAAGAGTGGGTTATTTATATTTCAACCATCATTATAATGCTTTATGAGAGTGACCTTACTATAAACTTTTTTTGTCACTCTATGGGGATAAAATTGTGTTAATTCATTATTTCATTATGAACAATTATGGAGCATTTGAATTGATTATGATCGTGGATGAACTAGGAGAAACATAATCTGTCATAACTTTAAAAAATGTGTCATTATTTAGACATATTATAAATGATATTTTAGGAATTTATGATAGCTCACTTTGATTATCACAGCTTAACACTTAAACATTGTTTCATTGTTTTAGTCAATATATGGAAATATAAGACCTCATTCTAATATAGAATATGATGGAAAATAAAATGTTTTCCACCTAAACAACAAAATGAAACAAGAGATAGAATGTGAAAACTTGTGACAATGCCTAATCACTACTCCTATTATATTATCAATAGCAATAAATTGGGTGAGATTTATAAAAAACCTAATTATAGAATGTTAGATTTTTAGTTAGACCATGGAGGAAAGAATATTTATCTTCCCACATGACTAAAATATGGGAATTAAAATTCAAGGGATTGTCTGAGAGAAATGGGATGATATTTTCTATGTAGAAACTAAGGACAAATTGAAAGTTTGAAAAAAAGAAAATGAAGGGTTTGATGTAGGGATATAGAGTTTTTTTTTGTTATAATATATATTTAAATCTTTAATCTGTGGTGAATATGGGAATTTTCTGAGTCAATTTCTTAATATGAAGGATAAATTGATGTCCAAGTAAGTATATATGATATTCTTGTAACTGAAGTGAAATTATTGAAGTTCTTGTAAATTTGGATTTATGAATATTTTGTATAAGTGATATATCAATGATAATATTGATATAATAATCATGAAACATATATGGATTGTCCAATAGTAGATTATCATTAAGGATTTGAAAACATATGTTGAAAGGTACTGATAACCATGAAAATTAATTTAGTTGAAAGGTAATATTGTTTATTTTTGAAAAAGAGATGATTCACATTGATAAATTAAATGGGATAGTATTGGGGACCTTCAAATTGGTAATTAATTTTATAACAATGTGATTTAGGTCATCATTGATAAATATTATTACATTTTTGGATTCTTTGAATATATCTAATAGTCTGTGATTTTATTTTAGTAATAATAATTGTGTCAATAATTGTTTTTTGGTTCACTTATATTAAGTGTTATGGATACAATAATGGGTTTATATGTTTAACTTTTATCAAAATTTCATAATATTTTTCACAAACTGTCCTGGATACCCTAAGTCCCTATAACTCAAGATGATCCTACCATGGCCCGAAGGGAGTTCCCAATCCCCACATGTTAGTTATTATTACCTATCATCATATAACATAAAGTGGTAAAGGTTTTTCCATGTAAAAAATGGAAGAATGAAAAAAATTAGTATGCTCAAAAGAAAACTCCATAGGGAGAATATTACAAAAAGTCAAATAGGTATAAACAACCAAAAGTACATCATCAAATTAATAGAAAATAGGAACATAACTTCCCAAGTTCTAATAACACATAACTCTCTAATTCCCAAAGATCAACAATAAGAAATTCTTATAAGTAGTTCTTTACCCTTACTTTAACCTGGAAGAAGAGAATCTACAAACAGCTGATGGCACAAGCAGGGTTTGTGCTAAAATCACAGTATTTTCTCATAAAGGATTCCATAATAAGATTACATATTAATAAACCCAATAAATATTTCAATTTTAAATAAACATGAACTGTAGTAAGAAATAATATTTTAAAAAAATCCTGATTTATGTTTCAATTTATGGAAGATATTTCTAAACAATGGATTAATACTTTTTTTGTAAAACAATTTATATAAATTGAAAATATATGTGTAAAAAAGTTTTGAATCAATGGAATATGTCCAAATAATCATAAAAGGGAAACATGGTCATATTACAATAGGTATGATTGTTCCAAGTTATGCGATCCTCATACACTCAAATAGATAATCATGGTAATATGTGTATACACATCCCTCATACCCTGGTCAAAGAGTACTAATCACTATCTCGTTAGGAATTTTCCCTACCACATATGTTTTTTAGAGTTGTAAAGTGTCAATAGATTGTTGTACTGAATAGCTCTCTAACTACCTAGGCCTGAATGTGATATAAAAATAACTAATAATGGGATATTTATTTCAAAACTATTCAAAAATAAAATTAACCAATTTTTATCCCATTTCAGAATTCCAATTTCCATTTAAAACCCAAAAATGGTTTTAAAACAATTCAGGCTTTTCCAAGATAAAACCATTGGGTTTTTTTCAAAATAATTTAATAAATATTACTCACATTAATTTATAAATCAATTTTACCAATCTATTTCCCAAATTAATTTCACAAATTAATTTCACAATTTCGATTGAATTTTCACATCAACCCTAATTCAATGTAAAGGGGGGTTTCTTAAAATTTCATGGAAAAGAAAAATAAAATCACAAATAGATGTGAATAATGTTATTCATAATCTAATTTAAAGTAGTTCAATTCAAATCAAGAAATTTATGGTTAAATAAATTGGAATATCTTAAACAGAAACACCTACCATAGATTATGGTATCTTATAAAACATCTTCTATAGTGGGATTCCCTAATGAAGAACATTGAAAATGGAGATCAAGAAACTAACCAAAGATTAAAGATTAAAAAACTGAGATTAGATCCTCCAACATAATAGTGATCTCTCAAACATAAGAATGAAAGGGGAATTTGTTAGGAGGGATGGAACAGGGTAGGAAATTCTATTGTTAATGGATTGAATGATGGACACCAATATTCTACCCTCCTTGGAAAGGGTTTAGAGGAACAAAAATAGGCCCTTGAGATCCCAATAAACCTTTGAAAAAGAAATATCATGAGTTAAGGTCGACCAGGGGTCCAAAAAAGGGATCATGGAATTTTTTAATAACATTCAAAATAATTAAATTTTGCACTCATAGATAGTTGTGGAAGGACACACAGTTTATTAATCTATGTTCCATATCTTTATGACCCTCTATGTGGTTTGTGTTTTTTTAAAAGGTGATAACACTATTTGAAAAACCAATTTCCAACCATCAAAACTCTCACTACTTGGGTTAGCATGGTTTTCACTAGCAGGGTGCATGGTTTAGAAAAACTATGCCCTAAACATGAAAAACCCAAAATCCCTCCAACACTTTCAATGTTTCAACTGAAGAACCACTAAATGAGACCCAACTAAATCATGATCAAAAGTGGGGATTATGTTTTTTAAAGGTTTTTTCAAAAGACTCATTTTATTATTAAAAAAATCAAATACCTCTTTTACCAGGGTAGAGGGAGACCCATTACATAGCCCGAAGGCCCAGTGGGATTTTAACCCATTACATAGCCCGTAGGCCCAATTTTTTGGCCCAATTTACATTCTGTGAATAGTAACTTGGATGCTACAGTAACCACACAGTACCTCCGCTGCTACAGTGCCCTATCGCCGCTACAGTACCTGTTGTACTATAGTACCGTTGCAGCTACAGTACTGTTATAGTACCTACGCCAAATGGGTTTTGAATCCCCATTTTTCGTGTAGGATTATGGGGTGCTTACCACTAAGCCAAACCCCAACTACTAAAAAGTGGGGATTATGTGTACCTGAAAATAGTAACAATATGTTAAAGCTCCCTGCAATAGAAACTTTTTATGCCTGTAATGCTTGTTAGAAAGATTCTATTTCAAAAGGATGAGGACACTAGTATCCCATAAGTGCCTCCCACTCCATTGTATCATGCGTACTAGAACTATGATGTAATAGAACTCAAACAAAAGGAGTATTTATTCCATAAATAACCTTGGATTTGGAATCTACAATCTTGGTTGGATTCTCAGTCATGGATAATTTAGGATTGAAATCTAGATGACTCCTGCACTGAACATGAAATGGTTCATAAATATACCTTCATAGTTGAGATACATTGAACATTTTATTTATTTATTTCATCTATATAATATGTTCTAAATGATAATCCACCTTCACCACCTTCTTAAAAACCTAAAAATCTCCCAAAAAATCAGGATCAATATTCCCATGATTCCCAATCCGTTAGTGACCTAAACGATGTGAAACTTTCAAGAACACGATGTCAACAACTGAAAATTACAATGTACTATAGTGATGATCATAATAAAACTTATATCGGATCTTTACCATCAACATTCATTGATCAACAAACTAAATCTTTGACGATGTCTCTTGAACCACACATGGTTGAACTACCAATTTTCACCAATCTCTGAACAACACATCCGAGATTTGCAAGGCCAGCCATACAAGGCCTCAAAAAGATCCATATTTAATAGAAACTACTAAATTTTTTAATAGAAACCTAAACTATCATCAAATGGTCATCCCGAGACCCAAAATACCCAAAACATGACACAGAACATATCCTTAAGGATATATATAGCTCTCTCTATCTAGCGATCTGATAGCAGATAGTTTGATGTACTCAAATAAACCTATCATCCTAGTGCTTCTTGAAAGCATCTGCAAAATAGATAATTAAACCGAGGATATATATCAAATAAAATATAAGATCGAACTCCATGACAATGAAAAATTTATTTCACATAGATATTTTCCTGTTTATAAAATTTGGTTGAATCATGAATGGTTGAAGGTGGGATGATTTGGTTATCCTATCCGTCACAACCCATATCACATTATTCTATAATTTGTTATGTGGAAACCTAATTAAAATTTCCATAAGGATCTCACGCCACTTCCATGGTGGTAATTTAAGTGGCTGAAAAAAACACAAAGGTATCAGTGCTTGGCCTTGTTTTTTGGCATGTGTAAAAATGGTAGATAAAACCAGTAATGCCACATATCATACCTGTACACTAGAATATACTCCACATGTCATAGAACATCTTCATGGTTATTAGTTACACTATAGAAGTATAATTATGTAAATATTCCATCCCATATTTTTCTGAATGATAACGGTACCACAAAATGATTCTGATAACATATAATACAATTTTGGATGAATGAAGACTGAGTAATGGTCTCCCCACCATAAAGAGAGTCTCAAATTCTAAAAATATCTTCATCAATCTATTTTTCCTAAAGAATCAACAAAAAAAGAAGAGTTAAACTAAAAACTAGCCAAGGAAATCTCTACCCTAGATTCCCGAATATTTATATGCAATTGTGTAAAACAAGCCATCATGTTCCACAGATTTGATGACTCTTTTAGGGACTGGGTTGGATGTTTTCTACTCAAAAAATAAACAATGAAATTCCATTTCCTCAGTGAAGAGATTATTTAAAACTCAAAATATTTTTGGTATTACTCCCAACACCTCTATCAGAGACTCAAATATTTTTTATAGAAGATATAACTCAAGCTCTTGTGGTCATAATATATGGAAAAAAATTCTTTGAAAATATAATATTGCCAAAATTTTAGTTAAATCATCACAAATTTAAGTTGGTTCATGGGTTGGGTAATTCTTCTTGTGTGGATTATGCTACTAAGACCCATATATAATTACATGATCACCCTTCATAAGAGCACAACACAAACTTCAACCTAATGCATCACAGAAGGTTTCATAGCCCAACTCGTCCATTGGAAGAGTCAACACCAGCGTAGCAGTTAAAATATGTTTCATATCAAAAAAATAAATATTAAACATGTCATCCAAACAAACATTACTCCCTTCTGAGTTGTGTCAGTGATAAAATAATAGAACTTTGAGAAATCATTTAAACACCAGTAATGATAACCAAATAATCCTAAGAAGATATGAATCTTGAAAATATTTTATGGTTCCTCCCATGTCATAACATCTTTCACCATTTTACGATCAATATAAAAAACATGTTTTGACACCATGTATCCCAATAACTTTACTTCACGAATCCATAAATCACATTTCTCTATCTTGGAAAAATTTTAGTGATTTCCCAAAAATTATAGAATCGCTCTTAGATGGACCTTGTGATCCTCCTTGAAATTAGAGTAAATGGGGATTTCATCCATAAATACCATCACAAAAGTATCAAAATACTCACAAGATATCTTATTCATTAAAGACATAAAAACTGCATGAGAATTGGTAAAACCAAATTGCATGATAAGGTTAACATAATGGCCATACCTTCTCATGAAGTGGTTTTTTGAATTTTGGATTCTTTTATTCATAAATGATGGTTACCAGAGAAAAGAATGATCATAAGAAAAAACATTTCCCATTTCAACTAATCAAATAGATCATTAATATGTAGAAACAAAAAAATTTTCTTTAATATACCTTAATATAGTTTTTAGTAATCCACCCAAATGAAAAGTGACCCACTAGCTTTCTTCACAAAGCGAACATGTTCCCCATAAGATGACACACTCAGGCATATTAAAACTTTCCCTATAAGATTATCTAACTAAGGCTTCATGTATTTCATATCAGCTTGTGCCATGTAGTAAGGATGAATAGAAATTTTAATGGTACCCGAAACTAAGTTGATAGAAAACTCTAGCTCCCTTGCTAGTTTAAGACTACAGAATTCCTAAAAAAAAATCAACAAAATGGAAGACAATTGAATGGAGACCATCAATAAATGATTCTTTCTCAAGATCAAAATAAAATGTCGATATAACTTTCAACAAATCTATAAAATTATGTTCGTCTCTACTTAACCTTTAGTCCCATTCACCCTAAAAGATATGTCACACCACACCCATGATAAAAATAAATTCATTATTTTTTTAAATAAGATCCAATCTATCCTCAATTTGATTTCATGAAGATTCATGTTGAGAACCAGAAAATACCATGAATGTTCAATACCTGATATCGAGAGAACATAGGTAGGACATCAAATACCCTTCTCTCTCATTGTTCAGAGGGGTGTAGTAATATCGATCACATAGGATACAATATATATATAAATATTTATCATAATCAAAATATTGGTTTAAATTAACCAAAGAGAAGAATCAGTATCAAATAGATCATTCACTAAAGATAAAGACATATTTATGGTACCTCTCATATTTTCTAGACCAGTATTTACTTACTCTAAAAACTCTTCCACTACATGATGAATCTTTTCTCTTGATGCATGTGGATAGAACCTCTTTGTTCATAAAGAATCTGATTTCCCAAATGTTTTATTAAGTGCTAATGATCCTATTTCAATACGGGGAGTAGAATAGATAGAAAAAAGATCTTTATGTGACCTCAAAATCTACAAGAACCATATATTTTGGGTTCATTTGTGAAAACCCGTTTTGAGTGCCCAAGTTTACAACACTAGTGAAAACCCAAAGGGACTTTTATAGGAACTATAGGAGAACTAGGAACACCCTTCTATTGAGAACCACCATGTGATTTATAATTCTTCCTATTCAATTTATAGGAACTAATAGAATTTTCATTGGTAGAAAAATGAACTCCCATCAACCCTGACTTACCAGCCAGGTCCATTTCAACCATCAATGCTCTATACATCTCATCTGTATATGAAAGAAGCATTAGTGAGAACACCTAAGAACAAATATCTATTTGGAGTCCCATTTCAAACCATCGATACATCATATTCTCATTATATATAATATCATATGAAAATTGCACATGATCATTAAAATAATTTTTATATTATGTCATGACCATGTTAGCCAATTCAAGTTTGAAAAACACAATAGCCTTATCTAAAACCATCAACTCTTCATAGAACTACTCGATGGAGATAGCTCTAAATTCCATCCACTCTAAGATCTCATGCTTCTTATCCATCATCATCATATTTTATTACCTCCTACTAGGTCCCTCTAGCTTGAAGGTGGCACACTTCACCTTGATTTTATCAGAAATTTCAAAGAACTCAAATAAAATATTGGTATTTATCAACCAATAATTTGCATTTTAAGGATCTCTTGAGCCTTGAAATGATGGTGGTTTCTAGAAAATAAACTCTAGGGCATGAATATTGAATTCATCTCTCTGAGGTTCCATGGCTGGGGTTTTAACAGGAACAAGTACATTTGACTATCCAAGAGCATGGACATCTGGAACTATAACTTCAACTGAATTCGAGTCCACAAGATGATTTTCTCATTGTGTCTTTTCATTATCTTCCTCATGGATCTAACTCGCATTACTTATCATAGTTATGATTCTACTCAAAATCAATAAAAAAATATTAAAGACATCATATTAACACTCAAAAATAGAAATAAGGGAAATTAATCACATTAGATATATAACAAGATTTGGATTTCAACCTAAACAAATAAAAATTAGGGAAAATAATTAAAATATTAATCAAGATGTATTTCCCAAACCACCCCATGTGACTTATGGCTCATTTCCCTGAGATTTTTCTAGTCACTCAATCGTAACATCCTTCTATGTCCCAATAAAAAATCATAACATTATTATAACATCAAGGAAAGATGTTTAACCTTCACCTTTGATACCACGTTTTCAAAAACCAATACTAATACCTTGGTACCCTAACAACCGATCAGATCCTTACATAGAAAAAATATTTTGGTGATACCAATGGGTTGGAGTCTAGAACCTAGATTCATAAAAGATATAGTGTGAACATTTTTTCAATTTAAATAAGGGAAGAACATAAACATGTCAATATTCTCAAAAGAAAAATTCAGAAGATGAAAAATAACAGAAGTCAAACATTTAAACGCAAACCAATTTACATAATTAAATACTATAAAATCGAAATATAAAAACCCATATCTCAATAAAACATAAATATAAAAATCCAAATGATCAACAAGAATAACCACCCCCAACTGGCGCTTTACCCTTACTCAAACCTGGCGGAAGATTATCTATAATCACTAAAAGGCTCTGGAAGGTAATAAGCTAAAATCTTAGTAGGGTATTAACAAGGATTCCACAATAAGTTTATGCATTATTTATCCAAATAAATATTTCAATTCTAAATAAAAAGGCATGGTAGTATAAAATCACATTTAAAAAATCATGATTTATATTTAATTTGATGAAAATATTTTTAAATAAAGGATTAATAAACATTTTGTATAAATAAATTTATACAAATTGAAAAGTAATGTAAAAAATATTTTACAATTAATGGAACATGTAAAAATAATCAAAATAGAAGAAAATAGCCCCCTTTAAATTGGTTTGATTGTTCTAGGTTATAGGATCCTCATAGATTCAAATAGGTGATCACATCAATATGTGTACACATGTCTTTCAAACACTTGTAAAAGAGGGCTCATCACCATCCCATCGAGTATGTGACCTTCTAAATATGTTTTTTAGAGTGTTAATGAGTCAATGGAGTTTTCTTCAAATAAATAACTAACTACCTAGGATTTCATTTGTTATAACAACAATATTTAATAATAAATTTAATTCAATAACTTTCAAAATACAATTAACCCATTTTCCCCCCATTTTAGAATACCGATTTCCATTTAAAACCCAAAATGTATTTTAATAAATTCTTGATTTTTCTAGGATAAAACCAATGGGTTTTCAATAAAATAATACAATATAATTTTCATCAAATACAAATTTGAAATTAATTTCACAATTTAATTTCATAATTTCCATCCAATTTCCAAAATCACATGCCAATTCAATGGAATTAGAGGTTCCCCCAAAATTTCATGCCAAAGAAAAATAAAATCCAAATTTGATGTGAATTTGGTTTTTTGTAATAAAATTGAATGAAATTTAATTATAATAAATCATTTTATGGTTAAATCATTTAAAAAATATTAAATGGAACCTCCTACTATAGATCACGGAATCACATAACACAAATTATGTAATGGGATTCACCAATGAATAATGTCGATAATGGATATCAAAAAATCAACCATATAATCACGATATAAATAATTATAATAGTATATCCTCCAAAAATTTGTGTTATATTAAATCTTTATGAGGATAGTGGAAGAGAGTGGGAGAAAAGGATTATGGAAGCAAAACTGTTCGGGAAAAGATTGAACGATGATCGCCTAGATTAGATTTTCCTTGAAAAGGGTTTAGAGAAGTTATAATGGGTCCATGAGATCCATATCATCCATGTAAAATGATATATCCTGAGTTAGTGTCATGCAAGGATAAAAAATAGGGTTAGGGGAATTTGTTTAACAATCTTTGGAATGATTAAATTTTGTGTGCACTGTTAATTGGACAGGGCTGTGTGGTTTTTCAATCCACATGGCATAACCATGTGCCCATATAAAGGGGTGAATAGTTTCAACTAGGTAGATGAAATTTTTGGAAAACCATGACCCAGCTTTACAAACCCTTAGTTCCTTGGTTTTCACAGTTTTCACAAGCATGTTTCGTGGTTTAGAAAAATTGTGCGTGAATTCTGCACCTCTGAAAAGCCCTCCAAAATTTTCAAAATATAACCCAAAGCACCCCTAAATGATACCCAATAAAATATTGATTAAAATAGAAGTTTAGGATTATCCTAAAACAGTAACTTGATGCTACATTATTGGAAACCCCTTCTAAGGTTTTAAGGTGATCAATTTTGAAAAGATGATATTTTGGGAGACATTTTTTTGTGTTATGGTATTTGAAAACCATATATTTAACATGAAATATCAATTCATAATAATGATATTAAACTTTTATGGATGTAGAATAAAATTTATGAGATCTTATTTTAGGTTAATTTTTTTTTTAGTTTTTTTGAAAATTATAGGATGTAGAGTTATTATTTGTGGAATGAGGTAAGTTGAAATTTTGATGTTATTGTGTAAATTTTGGGGTAAAATGTATTACTTACTCATGCATAGTATTATACATTTTGGATTTTATATTACCTTATACATAATATTTTGGTTCTGTGTAATTTTTTATGATAGGAGAAACATCTTGTTATCCTTTTATGGATTATATGATCAGTTAGAAGTTGATTATTGTGCTTCTGTAATGAAAAACTCATCTTGAATACTCATCATTTGGAGAAAAGATATGTTTGAGTTAGAAATTTCATAAAGGATGAAATAATTTTTTAAAGTATATTTTCTTATGTTTTAAGTCTATATTCTAATTTAATACATATACTGTTGGAAAATAATCTTAAAACAAATTTTTTTCCCTATTACCATCATTTTTTATCAATTGAAGGTGTTTTTTACATCATTGGTTAGTGGTTTTCTGATTTTTGTGTTTCTCATGTGAATTAAATTTCTCATGATAAATGATCTATGGAAATTAATATTCCATCCATTTGATTAGTTTCACTTCAAACTAATGTTATCTTATTTAGAATCATAGTATGTGTTATTCCATGTGACCTTGGTACTTACCTTTATTTTTTTCAAATGAATGTTTTACTAAACCTTTATACACTATGGGAATTTTAAAAAATTATTTTAAAATGTAAAACCTATGATTTCTGAGTTCAATATCAAATTTTATGGATCCAATTTATTAATGTGGTGGTAAATGTAACACTGTGACATTTTAAAAAGAAGAATATTATATTTGATACGGTATATTACATTCAACACCAAGCATAAACTAACATTGAAATATTATTATTTAAATATGGATTTTATAAAAAATATATTATATGGGAATGTATGTATATGATGAACTACTTTATTAAATATATAAAAATTCCCTGTATAATATAGTTGTAGAAATCAATCAATTTTTAGTAATGTCATTATATCCTTTAAAAATGTGTTTTCATCAAACAAAATTTTTAATTTTAAGGATTTAATATTATAAATTTATAGAAATTGAATAAATGGTATTTTTTAGTAAAGATTATTTTTTTTAAATAATCATATCAAAATTATTTGAGGATGAATATTTAATATTTATCAGGAAAAGTTCATTTTTTAGTAAATCGTGAAAATACATCTTTTTGTAAAACTATTGTTTATTTTCAATAAATTATTTAACATAAAATTATCATTATTCATGGAATTTTGATTAATAGTAATATAAGAATTTTTATGTTATATTTAATTAAATTAGTTATATTTTAATCACCATTATATCTGATTTTGTTGTAGGTTCATTTTTTGACTTAAAATGTCCTTTTTTGAAAATCATTTTTTCATGGTGTCTCGCTGGTCAAATTTTAAATTAGATTATCCCACCTCTATGAATTTAATCATGTAATATTTATACAATATTATGAATCATGATTTAAAAAATTTTGTATAGAGAGTTTATTTATTATTAGTCATTATGAATAGTAACTATAGAAAATAATTATAACCTAGGTAAAGGTAAATCGAGTTGTTGTAGTTAAAAATAATATTATAAGTTCTAAAAATTAAACATAAAACTCTAAATTATCATATTTTATGAGTTTATTTTACCCCTTATCATCCAATTCTCGAATATATGGTTTCATGATACCATATTTATTTAATTTATTTACTTTATAATTAATAAGTAAAATATTATGACAAAAATGACACTTTATTACTTTAAACAGCTATAATATTTTTTGATGGAATGTTCTAAAAATTCATATAAGATATAAATGATTTTTTATGATTTTAATTTATTTATAAATTTTATTTATAAAATAAATAATTTAAATGGTTCTTCAATATCATCATAATATTTATTTAATAAACTGGAAAATAATATATTTGATTTTGTGAAAAAATAAATGTAATATAATTTGGTATAATTATTATATAAAAATAATATTATATATAAAATTTAATTTTTATAAAATTTTATAAGTATTATATTCAAATTTCATTATTTTCATGCTGTTTTCAAAGTCATATTAAATGAATAGCTTAAAATGGCATTAATGATATTTTATAATAATTTATATTTTATTAAAAAGATTAAATACCCTAAAAATATATATTTAAAAATTTAATTTTATTAAGGTTTAAAATATCTACCATAGTTAAATTATTTTCCAATTATCCTTTAATAGTCACTATATTTAGTAATAAATAGTAAAACATTTGTTATCACGGTAATTGTCAAAAATGGTTGACAGTTATTAAAAAAAGAGATAAGGAAATACCATAATATACACTTATTTAGATTTTATTGTATGATATAATTTTGAAAATTAATCATCCTATATTTTAATAAAATAATTTTCAATCCTTTCTTCCATTAAAATTATTTTATATTAATTTACTATTTATGAAATTTTAAAAGTGTCCCTCCCCTCACTTATAATAAGATACATTATCTCCTCTTTTGTTAATACATCAAAATCTTTTTAGTTCATCTATTTCCTTCCCAAATACCTTTATTTTTTTCCCTCTTATGTCCAATATTTATTATTCTGATTATAAAATATTCCTACGAAGGCTTTTGGTGTAAACCTAAATAGGTTTTATGTAGAGGAGGTATCATTCTTAATTGAGAATTTTTGTTTTATTTATTCTTCCAATTCCTTAAAATCTTATTTAAACATGTTGATATAACAAATTCAATATCTCTCATATAATGATATGTTATTATTTTAGTGACATAACATGTATCAGTCTCCTCTCCCATCAAATGGAAAATCAAACTATCGATCTTGCGTACAAGAGGCCACCGCCTCCTGAACTATTGAAATTTTTTATCCATCATTTCCTATCATGAATATTTCTGATGATGGGTTTAATATATAAATTATATTCATTAAATATTTTTAATTCTTAAAAATTAATATATAATATACATTCTTACATTACCATCCATTGAAAACTGATATAGTCATTTGGGTGCACGTGTGGACTACCATCTCCATGAAGTGTTGCGATTCGTTTTCAAAAACTACATAACATGGATTATATATTAATATTTATTTAAATTAATAATATTTAATTTTTGATTTATTTAACAATAAATAAATATATAATAATAATTATCTTATTTACATCATGATAATTAAAAAATGGAGACATTACTCATGCATAGTTATGACCTACCATCTCCAAGATTATAAAATAATTCATTTTTCAATTCCATCTAACATTATTGGGTTTAAATTTATAATTTTGGTATAAAATTTATAATTATTTCATTATTATTAATTTTTATATGATCTAATAATGATTCTTTTTACCATATTCACTCTATCAATGTCATTTTGGACATATGATCTGAATATCAAGAAAATTTCCAACATGAACTTAATTAACTATGTATTTAAATATGACATCGCAATAAATAAAATAAAAGGTGTAAGAAACTTGTGAAAATTTATCAAATATGTATATAATTAAAATTATTTTGTTATTAATGATGATAATGAATGTATGTGATGAGTCAGACCTAAGGTAATAGATTTCATTCAATTTTCCTATATTAAGGAATATTCTATTATTATGCACATAATTTCTTTGATATGAAATGTATAAATCCCATTTTTATGTAATATCATTAATCCTATATAATTAATTATATTTTATGTTTGAATTTAAATTATTTCATCCAAGTATATTTTACTTTAACAATACCATGTGGTTCGATTTTTTATAAATTAATTTAAATTTATTGGGTCATACATATAGTTCATTGATAATGTTATACCACTATTATTTGTGAAATAAACTATGAATTTATTATTTTTTATTTACTATTTCCTCATTTTTGGTTTCAAATTTTTTATAGATAAATACTCCATATATTAATTCACACATAAATGATAAGAATTTTTTAAGTGTTTATCATCTCTTTTTTGTTTCAGGGAAACATATTCCTTATTCACCAAATATTTATTTGATGTGGTGTATACAGTACCTATTTGATATCATATATAATGATTCCATTTAATTTCATGTTATTTTACATCTCATATAATTTTATCTCTTTCATAGGTTTTATGATTCAGACGTTACTAAAGTGTAAAGTGTTTATTTCACAATATCATTTTAATCGGGATTATTTATGCTTGAATTTCCTTTAGTAAAAATTATTTAATAATTGTATAATAAAGACATTCACACTTTTCCCCTAGGATTGTTTCTGTAAATTACATTATTTATTTTCATTTTACCCTCTTTATGTTCTCATAATACCGAAATCAGGTTTTTAACTAAAACCCACTATATTTCTCTCTTCAAATGAAAATATCTTTCCTCCATATACATGTTTTCTAAAAAAAGATTTGAATAATTTTTTTAATATTATCCAATTAATTTTTAAATTCATTTTTACCCGATATTGATGTTTTTAAAAATGAATTAAAATGAATCTTTTATCATTTTTGAAATCAGTACTTTTGAATATTTACTACAAATATGAGAGGAACATTTTTTTAATGTACATAGAATGAAAAACATCCCACCATATTGACCACTCATTTCATTGAATAATATTTTACATTATTACAAATTTATTTTCAAAGAAAAATTTTTCCATATTATTTTTTAAATTTATTTATTTTAAATAAGTAATATCAAAATGGAAATGGTAGTTTCCTTAAGAATATATTTAATATTTTTATAGTATTTATATTTATCAACAACATCATACTAAGATGTTATAAAATGATTATAAATTTTGAATATATTTTTCTTACATATATACCTAGCTCATTCTCCCTTCCTTTGATGTTGTAATACTTAACTTATGTTCATTCCCCAAAATGATTTTTATGAAATCTATTAGATAGTGATATGAGGAAAGATTATGTGACCCATTTCATTACATCGGTATTTATTATGTTTTTTCCTACCCATTGTCATGAACTAGATCTGGTTACCATAAAAACCAACACCCTACCCTGTAAATGGCATGGACCAAAGGGCATTCCCGGTCCCAACGGGATGGAACATGTGCCTTGGTATCATAAACTGTGGTCTGGGAACGATTTACCCGATTTTGGATACAAAAAAATCAATAATGAATGATAAACCAAATCTGAAAATTCATGCCAAAAAATCTTCAAATAAAATTAAGAACTGAATTCAAGATGTTGAACCTGACACAAGATGTCAAAAAATAAAAAATTGGTAGCAAAAACAGCCTACAGACCACCACATGACTAGGGTTCATCACCCATGAGCCGGCTCAACAACACCGCCCCTTGAAATAAACTAACAACCCAAACAGCCATCTCCAAAGGTCATTCCCTCACATGTGTCAAACATAATCAAGTCTAATTATGCCCAAATTTTTCAGTATTGTGTGATCTTAATCCCAATTTTATGCCACCCAAATATTCCATGCGAAAATCCTTAGAAGATAAAAATCATGCATGTTTTTATAAACATGAAATGGTATAAAAAATACTCATAAGTTGAAACATTCAATGGAAACTTTTTTTCCAATGGGGTAACCTAAATAAATGAATAACATTAAATAAAATATGTAATATAATGAATTTTATATCCAAACACACCATAATACAATGCTAAATTCAAAATAGTCAATGAGAACTAGTCATGATTACACCCCTAGGCACTAGCTAACTATAGGCCCTAGGTACCTCGTATATCAGTGTATATGTAACCACAGAAAATGTCCATTATCATGTATGATCCACTATTTGGGAACATACCTATAACCTAGTGATCCCCAATCATCATCATTATAGTTTTTATTATTGTCAATGTCAAACCTGCTATGTGAAACAGGGTCAAAACCACTCTAGAACACTAGCATACTTGTACATGTCCACCCTCCTGGATACCCATGTTTCCCTATTTGTGACCAAACAAGTTCCACATTATATAAAATTAAATTTTTGAAAAAAAACACTTTTTTATCTATAAAAACTCAAAAAAAAATATAAACAATATTTTCACCATTCATTTAACTCAATAGATCATGTAGAATTTCCATAAATCAATTTCACAAAGTATTACAAATCATTGCACATAAAATCCATTTTAAACCCCTATTTTAAAACCATATTTATACCAATATCACACCAAACCATATTTTTCAGAACAAAATTTTTTTACTAAATCCATTCCATGAATTATAAAATAACCTCATTTTGTACAACACAGAATGTACACAAAAACACCCATTTTAACATGAAAAGGAACATAAAAACCAATCACTTACCAAATGTTACCAAACATAGTTTCCAAACAAAACAAAATTAAAGATGAATATAATGAAAATATAAATCCAGAAAATCTAAATCATCCAATAATTCTTACACAAGGAATAACCTACTAAATGTGTCAAAACCCTCAAATCATTGTGTGATACAACAACCACACCACAACCACACAACAAGGTAGAGAAGAAAAACATTATACCAAAAGACTGGGCCAAGAAACTAAAAAAACAAGGTTTGAATCCATAGATTCTTTATATTTTTTCCTTCAAAAAATGTGGGAGAAACCCTAAGGAAGATCAATTATAAAGGAAGCAAACTCACTTACATAAGAGATATTAAAGTTCCTCCACAAAACCCCCTTCAAAATTGAGTTCCAAGGGAGGTTGAGAGAGCTTGGAGGATGTAGATGGATTCTATCCATGAAATGGGGAATAAATGGGTGAAATAGTGTTTATTACGGAAGGAAAAAATTAGAATTACAAAACAATTTTAATGGTCTGGGCAGGGTGGCATGATTTGGCTACACAGTTTAATGAATCGTACACAAAAACCCTGCAGCCAGTTCTGTTTTCCCAAAACCAAACCATTTTGCTCAAAATTTATTTGTATCCTATGGGAAACTTATGGGGGGTAGATAGACCAAGGGTATGGTGAAATAATTCCGTAAATAAAACCTTCTTTTCACCCTAAAACTTATCTAACTCAAGGGTCTAAACCAACCAAACAAACATACTTCACAAAGGTTCCACTGTGTGTGTCACAATTTTAATTTTAAGACACCTCATACTCAGACATTTACTATAAAAAAAACAACGCCAAATAACATCTAAGATATACATGAAAAATTACGTACATTAAGGACATCCATGGAATTAAAATTAATCCTAGAACACCTAGAATCCCAAAGAAAACATAGAACTAAAAGAGGATTTGAAACAAAACCTGCAATTGAAAATTTGAGAGTGACTCTAATTAATTTTATTTTCTAGAACATGAAATTAAGTACATGTTATAATGGGGGTGACTAGATATTTCTTCAATAGATAGTGTAATGTTTTACTCTCATGATATGTTATATATGTGATTGCAGACTAAACCTATTCCATGATGGAATTATTTCCACTATGTATTGTTTTTTTAATAGTTTTTTATAATGTCCTAACCCGGGTTCCACAAACCATTTCCCTAAGATAATTTTTTACACAATCTTAGGGATTCCTCCCCATATGATAGAGGCTTATGACTAGTAGTGAGTATCTAATAGATTTATCATGGAGATATTATAGCCTCTTTCTCATTCAAACACAAACAGCATAAATAAATAACCAATATCCAAATGATAATAAACAATGAAAATAATAATACCATAACCATTATAGATAAGTAGAACATGATAAAACAAAGTAGGAAAAAATATAGAAACAAAATAAATAGATATTTCATGCCAAATTAGTGTTATGTGAATAATGAAAACCCAACATAAAGACACTAATAACCCCAAGAGGGTTTCAAAATCATGTCTGGTTCACTCATAAATGATCCTTACCAAAATCATCAATCTAACACAAGACTCTTTCCCTTATATTGTCCTACATACATGAAGTCTATTCAGGTAATGATCAGGAATCAAGAGTATGATGTGAGTAAAAATTATTAGGCCACAATCATTGGTGTCTAAAAAATATCCAATATATACTAGTGTAGACAGATGTATAATGAATAATGTACAGTAAAAATATAAACTGTTATCACATTAAATTATTATTTAATTAACTGGTTAAAATATTAGGCTGCACAATCATAGTCTAACCGTCATTTTCTACTTCTTCCCTTGCTGGATTCTAAACCATTTAAATAGTGAATCACAATTCATTATATCACGATATTGCATCGTTAAATTAAATTTCATTTCATTTCTGGTATGCTTGGAACTCCATTCCAGTGACATTATTTTTTCCCTAGAACATCATGTCTAGAAAATCATGGGTATTCGAAGCATCATTCCCTATCCCACAGCCCATGGGTATTTGTAAAATCAATTCCTTTCCAAAATAATAATATTCACGTGCATGAATTTGGGCTTAGAATGTCTGGTCTAGCACCCATTTTATATTTTCAGTATCATTCCATGTCTCACATCCCATTTATCAATCAATCCTACATATATCATAATCATAATGATCAATAATCATTATCCTTTTTATCAAACATTCTCATTATGGTGAAATTTTTCAATATACCATAACAATAATAGATTTTCATTTAAATTTCATGAAATAATATAAACATTTCATTATTAAATCATTTAACAATATTTAATCATATTATCCATTAAACCTACAATGATAAGACAACCAAACCTTTAATCCCAATTATCAATAGTCCCATAATCCCATTAATTAACCAATTTCAAAATTCCAATATCACACCAATTTAATAAATTCCAATAATGAATTAAACAATTAATTAATCTAATATGACATTCATTTTAAAAAGTGTTTAGTTGAAATTCTACAATTAAATACACAAAATTATAATTCGAAACTATGGTAATTGACATTTATACCACCTACCTCAAGTTCTATGGTGATCATTCACCAAGATAAAATCCCCAGATTGAAGCAGAATGATCAAGATCATAATGAAATGGAAGATATATGTCCAAATAATAAAATTTATATCAAATGAACTAAGATCCATGAAAACCAAGATCTAACCCATCACTAATGGCTGAAAAATCATTCCTCTTCATTTGGAAAGTGTGTAGGGAGAGAGAGGAGTCCAAATAAGAAAGAAAAGACGTACCAGATAAGGGATAATCCATCAATTTGATCTATGATTTATTAAAAATGGGGTTTGAGGAGCCTTGGTACCCTCCCTAAAGATTTAAAATTTGGAGGAATAGGTTAGGGTCAGGCTATAGTGTTTTAGGGTCAAAATTAGGGGGATTGGGATTTTAATAAATAAATTCACCGAATTAAACTCCTATTCATTGTTTATTAGGTTGGGGCACATAGTTTTTCAAAATTTGATCCTTAACCATGTGCGACATCTTAGGGGGAACATGGTTTCTCCTAAATGGAACATGGTTTGACAAACCCTTCACCATCCGTGAAAGCTCTCTCTATTTGGGGTTTCACAATTTACTGGGGGTAGGTATACAATTGGGGAAAAACATGTGTCAACTGTGAACTACCCATTTTCATCCAAAATTCTCAAATATCATTGAAACAACATGAAAAAACCCACACAATATATACAAGAATAAGGGAAAAAGAGTTCCTATAAATGTTAAAAATACATCCCCAAAGAATTTCAGGATCATATAATCTCCCAACCCTATAATAGCTCATCCTCATGTTGTAATCCCTAGCATCTCTAAAATTATGAGGTAAAATATAATGGACCACTAATTCTATTTACCCACTTCCCTTTACCATGTTTCCTCCTACACACGCACATGATACCAAAATACTAGATCTATTGGTATGGAATTTCCATACAATAATTTATCAATATGATCCATTACACGAATAATATACTCCTTAAATAATGCATCAACATCAAGATCAAAATCCTCAACATTGGTCACAAGATAAGGGTCAGGGTGTGTCCGCCAAAGCTATGAAACATAAAAAACATCAGGAATAGCATTGTACTTTTGTAGAAGAACCAATTCGTATGCCACCAAACCTATTCTCTCCATAATCATTAATGGTCTAAAATCATGGGTGCCAACCAACCCTACCTTTTAATTCAATGGTGATCCAATCAGGGCAACACCTATAGGAACATAAAATCACCAATCATAAACTCTAGGGTTCATTGACATATTTCATCATACGATGTTTACCTACGCCAACAACAGTCATAGGTTTCTAAATCATCTTAACCTACAACAACATCTCCTATATGAGTATCAATTCAAACAACTCGAACTCACATACCTCCATCTAAATAAGGGTATTCTTCATGTCCTACCATAAAGATCCTAAAATGGTTCCATCCTTATAGTTTCTTGATAATGTTTTTTATATTTTAACACAATGGGTTATAAATAATTATCCCAACACCTACCAAAGTCTAAAATGCACTCCAAAATAATGTCCTACAAAACCTGTATAGTACATTCCAACTGACCATTAGTCTGTGTGTTAAAATTCATTCTCATAAATAATTTTATAACTAGAACCTTATGTAATTCATGCTAGAAGATCAAAATGAAATGTGATTCATGGTCTAAAACTATTCTCCACAAAACCACATGCAAACATACAATATCATGAATGTACATGTATCCCAATTGATCCTTCGATAATGTCACACATATATGTAATAATAGTGAAACTTTCATCATTTAGTCTACTATCACCCAAATAACATCATTCTTATGAGGTATCCTTGGGAGACATACCACAAAATACATGGCAACTTCAACCCATTTCTATTTTAGAATGGGAAACAACTATCGTAAACCACAAGGTCGTTGATGCTCGACCCACACCTGTTAGCAGGTGTTGCACTGTATCACGAACCCTAATATCTCCTTTTTCATGCCCATCCAAAAATACTATCAATGTATGTCATGACCCGACCTAACAGGGCTCGAGCCGCGACTCCCCAAGCCCGCCTCCAATAGGCCAGGGGCTGGCGACCAGCGCCGAGTAGGCTATCACACACATGGGAGGCATTAGCCTAAGGTACCTGTACACACGCACCCACAAACACCTCCATGAAACAGTGCAGAGATATAGAAACTGGAAAGTAAATGCATGCATACAAGGTATCCCAAACCAGAGTGCAACAGCAAAAGTACAAGGGCAAAACAGGGCCCACCAAAAGAAAACTACAAAGTGCGTCCAACCTGCTCTGAAGAAGGGGAACGCTGCCACAAACACCCGCCGGAAAGCTCCCTCGGCACAGCTCAGGTAAACACCCCAGTCAACTCGCTCACTAAGCTCCGCCTGCTCCGGGTCCTCCTGGGACTCCGTCAAAAAGCCTGTGGTCTGCACAAGACACAAACATGTGCGGGCAAAGCCCGTGCAGGGGTGAGTATAAACATACTCAGTAGGCACCCCAAAAACCCAAAACCCAAGGGAGAAACTGAAAGGAAACAGTCCGCTCAACCCAGCCAGAGGGAACCCAGACGAGAGAGAAACTCCATCTCGTGACCATCCTCGGCTAAACACAACTAGTCAGCCCAGCTCAGCTCAGGTGTATGCCCATACATACACCTTGAACAATCCAGATATACACATCTCATGCCACAAAGCCACAAGAGGTACCGACCTCATCACCAGCAACTGTTCACAACAGGGAGAGTACACCACGAACACTGTCATACCAGATGATACTCATCCGAGAGATACACTCCATCGAGATACTCGCAAACATCTCAGATGCTCACCCGAGAGACCACGCTCGTCGGATAGCATCACTGAGGAAACCTCACTGTAGCAACATAACCACCAAACTCCTCGGAGAGGGGATCGCCGCTAGGGTCCGCTAGGGGGATACCAAGACCCACTCCGGTATACGTAGCTCACAGATAGGGGATCACTCCCAGGGTCCGCTGGGGGATACCAAAACCCGATCTGGCATACGTAGTTCCCACAGATAGGGGATCACACCCAGGATCCGCTGGGGGATACCACAACCCGATCTGGCACTCGACAGAATCTCCACACTCATATAGGGGATCATCGTCCATATAAAGATGGTCACGACGATACCAGAACCCTATCTGGTATAAATCACGATGTAGGGGATCGAACCGATGATGCCACAACCCTACCGAAACCACGCGCTGAGTAGGGGATCGTAAACCCGATGATGCCACAACCCTACTATAAACATCATGCTGAGTAGGGGATCGTAAACCCGACGATGCCACAACCCTACTATGCACGACCCACCGCGTAGGGGATCATATTCCCGATGATGCCACAAACCCTACGGGGTTAACCTACTAGATAGGGGATCGCTGCCCGTGAATAAGTGGTCACAGCGATACCAAGAACCCGATCTAGGGTAAAGATGCTAGAGGATCCACTCTGGGCCCTCCGGAGGGATACCACAACTCTAACAGTTTAAACATCCCATCGAGAGGATCACAAACCCATACGAAGGTTGTGATACCACACGGACCCTCGTAGGAACGAACCAAGGGAGAACCCTCAACCACTGCTGGTCCAAACGTCGCTAACCCGAGCGACTCGCCCCAAAGCCACACTGCGCACCTCCGAAGCCAAAACCGAGGCCATCATCGCGTTCCACGCGGAAAAACACGCAGGATAGGCTGTTTACTCGCCCGAAATGGAGCACCGGTGAAAACAACATTATTCACCGTAGCTAGCTCGTGCGGGGCCCACACAACGATCCCGAAACCCATCGGGTGGATCACACCACGGCGATCCCCTCGGAAAAACAAGCGGAATCGACTACTTGCTCGCCCAAAACGGACACCCGGTGAAAAAGGTACTATTCACCGAAGGCCGGCTCGGGTGGGGCCCACGCCTGGATTCCCAAACTCATCGAACGGATCGCACCATTGCGATCCTCTCGGAAAAACACACAGGATCGACTATTCATCCGCCAAAATCGGACTCCTTGTGCAAAAGCTGCATTTCTCCGCAAACGCAAAAACCCGGCCTCGTGGGGCCCACACCCCGTTCTCAGTCCCAACACCCGGAAACCATCTCAAAAAGTCCGTCGTACCATCAGGGTCTCAACGCCACTGACGGTACGTCAATCGGACGCTCCGGGTAGAAGTTACAAAGGCCCGAAGTCGTAAAATAATAAAATAATATTATTTTATACGACGTTTCAGGCTCCCGGGCCACGATCCCGAACCTTTAAACCCTCAAAGTAAGTTCAAAAGGTCCATCTCGATGCAAGGAGCGCGTCGCCGCAAACGGCTCGCAAATCAGAGTTACGGTTTGCGAGTTACGGGGGTTTAAAGAACCCCCGGAAAATCCTGGCCGGACCACCGCCAGCCTCGCCGGAAACCACCGCGCCGCCGCCGGATTCCGCCGCGCCGCCGCCGCCGTCGCCGGAAACCGCCGCGCCGCTGCCGCGCCGCCGCCCTGCCTCGCCGGATTCCGCCATGGCCGCCGCGGGTCTCGCCGGAAAACCGGTTTTTTCGCCGGAAAACTTCCGGGAGCCACCGGGAGCACCCCGGTGCTCCAAATTCAGATCCGAAAAAAGATTCGGAAAGCTCGGGACCCGAACTATACAAATCTTATGAAAATTGGAAGAAAAACAACACAAAAACGGGATCCGGGATTGTAAAACTCAAACCGCCTACCTCGCGAGCGAAACGCCGACGTTCTGCCTCAGATCTGCGCTCCAGAGCTTCCGTTGCGCGCTCCTGAAACGTCCGCCGTCGAATTCTGAGCTCATGGGCGCTCCGTTTGCTCGATTCGGCGGAGTGGTGGCGAAGAAAGGCGAAGTACGACGAAGAACGATTAAAAGGGGGGGCGCTGATATTTATATCAGCCGCCCGCCGGCGCCGAACTCGCCTCGGACCCGACGCCCGATGCGAACAAAAGTAAGGTCACCCCTAGGGTAAACGCGTCGTTCTGAACGCAACGGCGGTCTCAGATTTTCTATCCGAGACTCTGTTTAGAAGTTATTCGAGCCGACACTCATCCACTATGTTGCTACTTATTTACGGAAACGCCACGGGTGGCGTTTCTCACCGCAGGCCCGCGCCAGCAAAGTTTACACCCCGCCTAGGGTAAACGGCACGTTCCAGACGCAACTGTGCCCTCAGATTCCCGTTCTGAGCTACCGTTTAGGAGATATCACACCCCCGCCACGTGCATAGTATAAAAATACTTAATATTTTTATAAAATTAATTCCGGGCACATCAGGCCTCGGAATCGCACGCCGTCTTCGCGCCTAGCTCTGAAATTATTCGTAGAAATTTTCCAAAGTCTGATAGGGGCAAAAACCCAAGTCGCTACATCCTCCCCCCCTTAGAACTTTTCGTCCCCGAAAAGCCCCAAGCACAAGGAAAGCGACTGAACTCTCAACTGGGTCTCACACACCAGCGAGCTCACCAACAACAACCACTTAGGGTCTTACCAACGCCCTGAACAAAACTCGAGCAAGCAACAAAAGGAAAGAGTACCGCTAAACAGTGTCTGACAAACTACTGCAGTAAGTAGAAAAGACACAAGGCGTACCTCTATCCATCCGTGGTGCCTCTGGGTCAACAGCCTCCAGGGCATGCAACTGTCCTCGCCCTCGACCACCAGCTCCCTGAGCTTGGCGTGGACCACCTGGGGGTGGGGGTGGTGGCAACTGGTAATGTCTACCACCGCCTCCCGCTGCACCAGCTCCGACGCCACGTCTGCCGCCATGCGGACCTCCTTGCTCGAGACACTGCCTCTGCCAAGGCGGCCCATCGACCGGATCCCTCTCAGCAGCACGTCGGGTCAGACAATCTCTAGCAAGATGTCCCCGACCATCGCAAGTGTAACACCGCCTCTCCTGCGGCTGACCAAAACTGGCCTGCGAGCCCTGTGAGCCCTGAGGCTCAGATCCTCCATCCTGGGGTCGCCTCCTGTATCGTCGGCCACGTCCAGACCCCTGAGTCTGACGTCGGCTACCAGTTGCCGATCCGACCGACGAAGTCTCAGCTCTCGAGTGCCCAGCACTAACAGGCAAGATCTGCTCGGCCCGAAAGCTCTCCACCACCAGCGCTCGCTCCAGCACTCCAGCATAGGTGGGCAGGCACAAGGAAAACACACCTCCTCGGATATCCCTGCGTAAGCCCTGCTCGAAGGTCCGAGCCCTAAAGAACGGGTCTTGAACCATATCCAGGGAGTAGCGCGACAGGTCTGTAAACCTCGCTGAGTACTCCGACACAGTCAGGCTCTCCTGACGAAGCTGCAGAAGCTCCTGGATCCGCACTGACCTCAGTGTCACTGGATAAAACTCCTCCCTGAAGAGCCGCTCAAACTCTGCCCACGTGAGTGTCTCCTCGTCATGGGACTGCGTCACCAAACTCCACCATCGCCCGGCAGAACCATGTAGAAGGCTCGCCGCTAGGACCACCATCTGATCTGGAGGTGTCCTCACTAGGCGGAAAACTCGGGTGACTGCCTCAAGCCAGTCATCAGCTGCCTCGGGGTCTGGATCACCCCGGAACCTCAGAGGTCGCTACCTCGGGAACTCGTGTAGCGCACTCAGCCTGCGTGCAACCTCGTCCTGCACCGCCGGCACAACCAGCTGTTCAACAGGTGGTGGCTCAACCGGCAGACCACCTGGAGGTGCAACCTCAGAACCTGCGCCCTGCTCCATAGCCACTACACGGGGCGGGTCATCAGCACAATCCAGCTGTGGAACCCTCGCTGGCTGTCGTCGTGGAGGCATCCTGAAATACATTCAAGACACACCATAGTCAAAGAGTATATCTAGAGAGCTGACTCAAGAAGGACAAGGAAAAACCAAAAACCCAGTCCTATATGATGCATGTACCATTATGTCCCCACGACCAGTGTACGAATGTCCCGAGTCGAAAGGCAGGTTATCAGAGTCCTGGTGTATGGATACGTCGGCCGCCGCACCAACACTGGAGTCCCTGGCCTGAAAGCCGAACTCGAAACACCCTAACACTGCCGCTATGCAACCCAAACCAAACTCACATCTAGACCAGCTACGCTCTAAGATCCCAAAGGTGGAACCTCCTTTGATACCACTCTGTCACGACCCGACCCAACAGGGCTCGAGCCGCGACTCCCCAAGCCCGCCTCCAATAGGCCAGGGGCTGGCGACCAGCGCCGAGTAGGCTATCACACACATGGGAGGCATTAGCCTAAGGTACCTATACACACGCACCCACAAACACCTCCATGCAACAGTGCATAGATATAGAAACTGGAAAGTAAATGCATGCATACAAGCTATCCCAAACCAGAGTGCAACAGCAAAAGTACAAGGGCAAAACAGGGCCCACCAAAAGAAAACTACAAAGTGCGTCCAACCTGCTCTGAAGAAGGGGAACGCTGCCACAAACACCCGTCGGAAAGCTCCCTCAGCACAGCTCTGGTAAACACCCCAGTCAACTCGCTCACTAAGCTCCGCCTGCTCCGGGTCCTCCTGGGACTCCGTCAAAAAGCCTGTGGTCTGCACAAGACACAAACTTGTGCGGGCAAAGCCCGTGCAGGGGTGAGTATAAACATACTCAGTAGGCACCCCAAAAACCCAAAACCCAAGGGAGCAACTGAAAGGCAACAGTCCGCTCAACCCAGCCAGAGGGAACCCAGACGAGAGAGAAACTCCATCTCGTGACCATCCTCGGCTAAACACAACTAGTCAGCCCAACTCAGCTCAGGTGTATGCCCATACATACACCTTGAACAATCCAGATATACACAGCTCATGCCACAAAGCCACAAGAGGTACCGACCTCATCACCAGCAACTGTTCACAACAGGGAGAGTACACCACGAACACTGTCATACCAGATGACACTCATCCGAGAGATACACTCCATCGAGATACTCGCAAACATCTCAGATGCTCACCCGAGAGACCACGCTCGTCGGATAGCATCATTGAGGAAACCTCACTGTAGCAACATAACCACCAAAATCCTCGGAGAGGGGATCGCCGCTAGGGTCCGCTAGGGGGATACCAAGACCCACTCCGGTATACGTAGCTCACAGATAGGGGATCACTCCTAGGGTCCGCTGGGGGATACCACAACCCGATCTGGCATACGTAGTTCCCACAGATAGGGGATCACACCCAGGATCCGCTGGGGGATACCACAACCCGATCTGGCACTCGACAGAATCTCCACACTCATATAGGGGATCATCGTCCATATAAAGATGGTCACGACGATACCAGAACCCTATCTGGTATAAATCACGATGTAGGGGATCGAACCGACGATGCCACAACCCTACCGAAACCACGCGCTGAGTAGGGGATCGTAAACCTGATGATGCCACAACCCTACTATAAACATCATGCTGAGTAGGGGATCGTAAACCCGACGATGCCACAACCCTACTATGCACGACCCACCGCGTAGGGGATCATATTCTCGATGATTCCACAAACCCTACGGGGTTAACCTACTAGATAGGGGATCGCTGCCCGTGAATAAGTGGTCACAGCGATACCAAGAACCCGATCTAGGTTAAAGATGCTAGAGGATCCACTCTGGGCCCTCCGGAGGGATACCACAACACTAACAGTTTAAACATCCCATCGAGAGGATCACAAACCCATACGAAGGTTGTGATACCACACGAACCCTCGTAGGAACGAACCAAGGGAGAACCCTCAACCACTGCTGGTCCAAACGTCGCTAACCCGAGCGACTCGCCCCAAAGCCACACTGCGCACCTCCGAAGCCAAAACCGAGGCCATCATCGCGTTCCATGCGGAAAAACACGCAGGATAGGCTATTTACTCGCCCGAAACGGAGCACCGGTGAAAACGACATTATTCACCGTAGCTAGCTCGTGCGGGGCCCACACAACGATCCCGAAACCCATCGGGTGGATCACACCACGGCGATCCCCTCGGAAAAACAAGCGGAATCGACTACTCGCTCGCCCAAAACGGACACCCGGTGAAAAAGGTACTATTCACCGAAGGCCGGCTCGGGTGGGGCCCACGCCTGGATTCCGAAACTCATCGAACGGATCGCACCATTGCGATCCTCTCGGAAAAACACACAGGATCGACTATTCATCCGCCAAAATCGGACTCCTGGTGCAAAAGCTGCGTTTCTCCGCAAACGCAAAAACCCGGCCTCGTGGGGCCCACACCCTGTTCTCAGTCCCAACACCCGGAAACCATCTCAAAAAGTCCGTCGTACCATCAGGGTCTCAACGCCACTGACGGCACGTCAATCGGACGCTCCGGGTAGAAGTTACAAAGGCCCGAAGTCGTAAAATAATAAAATAATATTATTTTATACGACGTTTCAGGCTCCCGGGCCACGATCCCGAACCTTTAAACCCTCAAAGTAAGTTCAAAAGGTCCATCTCGATGCAAGGAGCGCGTCGCCGCAAACGGCTCGCAAATCAGAGTTACGGTTTGCGAGTTACGGGGGTTTAAAGAACCCCCGGAAAATCCTGGCCGGACCACCGCCAGCCTCGCCGGAGACCACCGCGCCGCCGCCGGATTCCGCCGCGCCGCCGCCGCCGCCGGAAACCGCCGCGGCGCTCCCGCGCCGCCGCCCTGCCGCGCCGGATTCCGCCATGGCCGCCGCGGGTCTCGCCGGAAAACCGGTTTTTTCGCCGGAAAACTTCCGGGAGCCACCGGGAGCACCCCGGTGCTCCAAATTCAGATCCGAAAAAAGATTCGGAAAGCTCGGGACCCGAACTATACAAATCTTATGAAAATTGGAAGAAAAACAACACAAAAACGGGATCCGGGATTGTAAAACTCAAACCGCCTACCTCGCGAGCGAAACGCCGACGTTCTGCCTCAGATCTGCGCTCCAGAGCTTCCGTTGCGCGCTCCTGAAACGTCCGCCGTCGAATTCTGAGCTCGTGGGCGCTCCGTTTGCTCGATTCGGCGGAGTGGTGGCGAAGAACGGCGAAGTACGACGAAAAATGATTAAAGGGGGGGGGGGGGGGCGCTGATATTTATATCAGCCGCCCGCCGGCGCCGAACTCACCTCGGACCCGATGCCCGATGCGAACAACAGTAAGGTCACCCCTAGGGTAAACGCGTCGTTCTGAGCGCAACGACGGTCTCAGATTTTCCATCTGAGACTCTGTTCAGAAGTTATTCGAGCCGACACTCATCCACTAAGTTGCTACTTATTTACGGAAATGCCCCGGGTGGCGTTTCTCACCGCAGGCCCGCGCCAGCAAAGTTTACACTCCGCCTAGGGTAAACGGCACGTTCCAGACGCAACTGTGCCCTCAGATTCCCGTTCTGAGCTACCGTTTAGGAGATATCACACCCCCGCCACGTGCATAGTACAAAAATACTTAATATTTTTATAAAATTAATTCCGGGCACATCGGGCCTCAGAATCGCACGCCGTCTTCGCGCCAAGCTCTGAAATTATTCGTAGAAATATTCCAAAGTCTGATAGGGGCAAAAACCCGAGTCTCTACAATGTATATCATGAAATATTTTCATCACACCTGGATGTATCTCATAATTCTAGGAGTTATATTCACACATAAATTCCTCCAACATACTCATAGTCACAATAATGTAATTCCTAACATAAATGGTATCATCCTCATCTATGGTCCAATCTAATGGTGACACACCACCTTTGAAGATTTCCCTCATAGATAAACACTCTAGGTCCTCATATTGCCTCTCCATGATCTATCTCAATAGAATGGATTCCACTAATACTGATACAAGTATCATATGATTCTATCCCTCCTTAACGACTACATGCACCTCAAAAAATATGGTCATCAGCATCCACTCTGAGCAAGACTCATTAACTACTAGAGTTTGAGTTTTCATGCTCATTGTGGCTACAACAGTGCTTCTCTTTCCAAATGTATATGCAATATAAAAATAAAATGATTATTTGTAATCAACCCTGCTATGTTATTATAGATTCAAATCTCATTGGGAAAAGATATACTTTAAGATCTTTTGATCGGTATACAGAGTAAATAATTTTCCTGACAGATAATTCCGCCAACACATCAAATAATAAACTAGTACGCCTAACTCGAGGACGTGTATAGGGTAGTTCCTTTCATGCATCCCCATCTTCCGTGAACCGTATGCCACAACTTGATCACCCTACATCAACACTAATCTGATTCATATCCTGTAGGAATCAAAAAAATATTGTATACTCCTCATGCAGCTCAGGTAAGATCAAGATCAGTGTGGTGGTCAAATTCCCCTTTAACTCCTAGAAATAATTCCCACATGAGCCATAAAATGCTAACTTAACTCCCTTATTGGGGAAAACTGAATGTGGTTCTTCCATGTGGGAAAGGACTTGGATTAACTTTCAATAGTAGCTCAATAAACCTAGAAGACTAAGAATATCAAAAAAAATTAATTGAATGATCCCAAAAAAATAACTTCTTCCAATTTCTATTGGTCCACTAACACACCTTCCTTTGAGATTATGTGACCTAAGAAATGTACTTGATCAATCAGAAATAGACACTTAGAGAGCTTGGTGTATAACCAATTCTATTTTAGTGTACTCAGGATGATATCAATATGTTGGGAATGATTATCATGAGTCTTAGAGTACATCAATATTCCATCGACAAAACAACCACAAACTGATCTAGGTACTATTGGATTTTTTTCATAAAAGCCATAAACACTATCAAATCATTCATCAGTCTGATCGGTATCATGAAAAAATCATATGGGACATAAATTATTTTGAATGATTTATATTATATATCATAAGGTTGAACTCTACGATTATGATACCATGACCTCAGTTCAATCACGGAGAAAACACAATATCCTCCCAACTGGTCAAAGAGAACATCGATACATGGAATAGGATATTGGTTATTCACTGTCATCTGGTATAGATTCCAGTTATCTACTCATAAGAACAAGTTTTCATCATCCTAATTATAATACAAGAATATAAATCACATGGAGATTTTCACATACGGATAAATTCTGTATACATAAATTTCTCGATCCATGTATTGAGATATTGAAGCTCTGTTGGTGTCATTAATTAAGTTGGAATAGAAACTAGATCAACTATAGGCATGAGCTCAATCGCAAACTCCACATCCCTATTAGGTGGACAACATGTCATGTACTTATGAAACACATCAATGAACCAATATAATATTGGTGAAAAGACATCATGATTTATACCCACATCATCTAACAACAGACTTCCACCCTTGGCAGTGAGCTCCCCCAGTTACTGATGAACTGGCCCTACACAGTCCACCTTGATATCCCACTATCCCCGATGAACATAATTATCATCCTCATGATTTGTAAATGTCACCCTATAGTGGTAACAATCAATATGGTCATAGTACAATACTATCCAATCCATTCAAAATGTTATTTCAAAACCTAGCATGTTAATCTCAGCAAAAATTGTACTCCCAATACTCGAGAGAGAAACCCTTGCATACATAGATGTCTTTCAATATTACTCCCAATAGTGTATCGATAATCATAACCCCATTTATTAAATCAATGGTTAGAATAAAAAATCAAAAGTTTTGAAGATTTAACAGTGTTAGAGGTTCATGTATCAATTAAGGTACTACCTAGTATAGAATCTACAAGAATAGTACCTCTGACTGTCAATGGTCCAACATTTATATCCACAAGTGCATGTTGAACTGCATGTAACTGTCATGATCCTCTAACCAATGCTATAGTACATGTCCCCTGATCTACACCACTCTAATAATGTGGATGCAATTTTCTATATGTATCACATCCACTACCTCAACCACCAAAACTATTAGAACTCAAAATTTGAGACTGATATAAGGTAAAAGACCCAGTTCTAGCACTCCGATTTTATCTAGATCCTCCATCATTACCAACATATCATGGGTTCCTATTGAAATATTGTAGATGTACCATCCTTATGTAAGCTTGGAACTCTTCCAATAAAAGGGTTCACTATATATGAATGTGACCAAGCCTAGCACACTGGTGGAAAATCACTCAAGTAATGTCCAACATAATTAATCCTTCCCCCATGGCAGAATACATTCAAATACAATGGTTAACATTCTCAAAGAAGTGACTCCTTCACTCGTAAGACATATCACCTGTTCATCCCATAAAAACCTCCATTCTTTTACTAGAATCCACCTCCAGGTTTCTCTCATATATATGATCCTAATTCACCACTTTGGAAAACTAATTTATCCTAAAGATGTTAACTTGGAACATAATCTCACAATTATTCCCATAAAAACAATGTTTTTCTACAATAGAATCATCCTCTTACAATGTTGTAAAAAAGCATGAAAACCAGTAAAGCAACTGGTGTAGTCCATCACAGACATACTCCCCTAGGACAACCTCATGAACCCAGCTTCCCCCTCATGCCTGAGTGTCTCAGAGTAAAATGTCACCAATAATATATCCTAAAAATCCTTCCACTCAATATTCTATAGCTATCCATCCCATGTATATATATACCACCACTATTTTTCTTAACCACATAACATATAAGAATGTAGTCTAACTTTCATCTCAGTAAGAGTCTATATGTAGTCAATGATCATCTCAAAAGACTCAATCCATAACTCAACTACCTCAAGTCCATCCACTCTAGTAAATGTAATAGGGTGTTGCTACTAAAACTCTCATGTCAGGTCTAACATACTCATCACAACCCTCCTTGGGTGTCTTTTGATAAATTTCATAAAATGAGAAAATTTTCTCAAGGAACTTCCCTTCATCTTCCTCACTCAAAACTTTCAGATCCTCAGTTTCTGATAATGGGGGTATATTTTCATCCATTTCCCCTATCGTCAAATCAACATGTGTCACCATGGAGGAATATCTCTTCAATTCCAAAACATATATTTGGACACATGAATCAAAATATCAAATTTCAACAAGAGGGTTTCGTAAGAATCCACAAAACATCGCCCCTCATTACTTTCCACACTATCAAAACCAATTCACTACCACTACCATCAATTATACCACATATTGGTCAAGGATAACATTGGTTAAACATTTTATAAATTCAAAGTTATATTTATAAACCAATTTTCCCTATTCATTTTCCACAACTATTATTATTTTATAGTTTTCAATTAAAAATTAGGTACCATCACATTTTAATTATCCTAGTAATGAAAATCATTTTCATTCTATGCAACTTACCCAAAACCATCTTTTTCATGTGTTCCTAAAAATAATTCATGTAACAATAATTCATGAGTGACTTAAATGATTCAGGTATACTCAATCTTAATGACATACTAGGCCATGAATATAATAATAGAAAAAAAGTAACATCCCACAACAAGTGCATCACCCAATGTGAAATAACATCCAACTATAATATCAATAACAATAAAAACAATCCCACCCTGGGTACTTGGGTTTTCCTTTGTACGTGGGTTAGATACTCCTATTCATAAGATCATTTCCACCGACTAACTATTCCTATTATCCTACATACCATTCCCAATTATTTTGACAAGATAAAAGAAAAGAAATGCGGGCTTTGATAAAACTTTGTAATGTCCTGATCCTTGTCCAATTTACTGGTGCCTCATGATGATTGGTTATATGACCTTAGTCATGTCTCCCAATATGAAAGAGGCTAATAACAAGCATTGAATGTCTAATAAATGTTTCTTTGGGAGAATATAATCTATTTATCATACTAACAAATTAGTGAAAATAGATTTCCAATAGCTAAATGATAATAAACAATAACCAGAATAATACCATAACTATTATAGACCAGTATAATAGATAAACCAAAGATTGAAATAGTATAAAAACCAAAATAATATATATTTCAAGACATATTAGTGTCCAGTGCCAAATGAAAATCCGAAATAAAGACACTGAAAACTCCCAAATGGTTAAAACATCATGTATAGTTCCCTTATCCATTCATTATCTTGAACTCATCCATCTATCATAAGGATATTTCCCTTATACTATCCTATAACCATGATTTTTATTCTAGTACTAATTAGGAATCCTAATATGTTTTGAGTAAAACATAGTATTCCTCCACCAATAGAATATAAAACAATATATAGTCTATAACATGGTATGAATTGGTATAAATAATAATGTACACCAAATAAAGTAATTTTTTATTATATTTCATTGTTATTTAATTTGCCCCATAAATATCATAGGTTCACGATGACACTAAAACATTAATTCATGCTTCATCCCATGAAATTATTTGAACCATATAACCAAGGGGATCAAAAATCATTATATCATGGGATTTTATCATTCATTTCAATTCAATTTTATTTCACAACTACATAGAAATATAATCCAAGGAAAATATTTTGGTCCTAGAACTTCATTTCTAGAAAACCAATGTTATTTGGATCATTTTAAATCTATGCCACATTTGATGGGTATTTCAAGCATCAATACATGTCCTATATAATAATGTTCACATGCATGTGTTTGGGCCTAGAATGTCATGTCTAGAACCCTGTAGTTATTTGGAGCATCATTCCTTATCCCACACCCAAGTTATTAATCAATCACATATATAACACATATATCACAATAGTTATGGTTAATCATCATAGAAATTATTATCAAACATTATTATTATAGTCCACTATTTAAATTGATCATAATAACCATGGTTATTCATTTAAATTACATGGAAGAATATTAAATATTTTCTATTAAACCATTTTACAACATTTAATCATATTATCAATTAACCCTACAAGGTTAATCTAACCAACTCATTAATCCAAATTATAATCAATTCTATAATCCTATTAACTGACCAATTTCATAATTCAAATATCCAACCAATTTCATAAATTAAATTAATCAATTAACAAATTAATAAATACAATTCAAGATTCAATTAATAAATCCAATTCAATACTTTGGGAATTTATATTTATACCACCTAACTCATGTTCATTAACCAGAATTCTCTAAATAGAAATTCCAAAAAATGAAGCTAATTGATCATTATAAAAACGACGTAGAAGATCTAAGAATAAATCCTAGAAACAAGATCAAATATAATATGTTCTATGAAAACCTATATATAAACCAACTCCAATGGTGTATAAATCATTCTCCTTCACACTGAAAGTGGAATGGGAGAGAGATGAATATAAATAAGAAATGAAACAGAAACCAGGTGATAGATGATCATTTGAATGGATCATCGATTAATCAATAACATTGTTTTAGGATCCTTATAACCTTCTGAAAAGTTAACAAATTTGAAGGAATGTGATTAGGTTCATGATAGGGTGTTTTGGGGATAACAATGGTGAAAAAATCATATGTATATGTTAATATCCATATTTTTTGGTAATGTATTTATTCTATGGGTTTCCTAGTAAAACACTCTTGAATGGATACTATAAGTTGATGTGGTTTCATAATTGATATATATAGGGGAAACAAACACAAAAAGAGTTGGTTAGGTATATCTCTTTCATTCCAATGCATGGTTATTATTACCTTACTTATGAACTAGTTTTATATTCCCTTTGAATATTCTTGGGTTAATTAATATTTTCATTACAAACCATAATGAGGTATTTTAATATATAATGATCATGTATTTCCTTGTTTAAACCTAAGGTGTCAAGGATTTAAAAGATGTGTTCATGATTTAAGAATACTATCAATGATATTTGATGATTACATGATATCTAACTCTAATTATCAAAATTAACTCTAACACTTATTTTTTTGGTTTTATTAAATAGAGGAAAATATATAATAACATGTCAACAA
Organism: Viscum album; assembly: GCA_963277665.1. Lineage (NCBI taxonomy): Eukaryota > Viridiplantae > Streptophyta > Magnoliopsida > Santalales > Viscaceae > Viscum > Viscum album. The sequence continues at coordinate 1,683,311,078 of OY728135.1, forward strand.
ATAATATGATGAAAAATAAAATTATTTACCACTTGAACAAAAAATAAGAGATAGAATGTGAAAACATGGGATTATTAAAAATCTCTTGAACATTATATGATTAAAAACCTAAAATGAGATGAATTTAAAAAGAAAACTAATAATATAGAGATGGATTTTTCTTGTGACCATGGAGGAAAGAAGATGAATCCTCCCAAAAGTCATGAATGTTGGAAGAATCCTTGAAGGAAATTTTTAAGAGGATTGGGATGATGTATTATATGTGTAATCAATTGGCATAGAGAAATTAATATCCTAGAAGAAATGAAGAGTTTGATGAAGGGATATAAAATTTAACTAAATATACCATTTATAGTTCAATGTATTATGTTTAGGGAATATGGATATTATCTCAGCCAATTCCAAAATCCAATGTATAAGTCCTAGACCAAATAAGTACCTATATAATACTAATCACTGAATTGAATGGATTGAAGTGTTTATGTATTTGTATTTTTGAAATATTTAGTATCATTGGTATATCAATGATATTATGGATATAAAAATCATGAAAAATCATTGTAATTATCCAAAATATGATACCTTTATGAATTATAAAACATTATTTGAATGGTACTAATAAACCATAGATGAAATTTAATGGTTAAGTGATAATGTTTAGTTGGGATAAAGAAATTATTAGCATTGATAATGTAAATTTCATAGTATTTTTGAACATTAAATTTGTTATTTATTTGATAACAATGATATTAAGGTCGTCTTTGATGAATTATATTTCATTTCTGTATTTATGGATTATATTTAATAATCTTTGATTTTATTATAGGAATAAATATTCTGTTAATAAATTTTTTCTTTTAAATTTTTATTGAATGTTATGGATACCATTATGGGTTGATAAGTTTCATGTTTTTTATAATTTCAAATTATTGAAAACACCTTTATAGTTTTTATGTGATGGAATTTTGAGGTGATTAATGATATTTTTGGATACTTTTTAATGAGTTGAAATATATGTAACCCTTAGGTTTAACATGATGTGTCATTTTGAAATGATTCAATTTTACTTTTTTTGATGTAATGTTATAGTTATGAGATCAACATTAAAGGTAAAATATTATTAAATGTTGCGGTTATTGATGAAATTTAGGATTTAGGGTTATAATTTGTGTAATGATATAAGTTGAACATTTGCTATTATTGTAAAACTTTTGGGGTAAAATATATAATTATTCACATGAATTATTATAAATCTTTTCAATTTAAATTATTATAACCTTTTTCTGTTTAATTCATAATGATTGGGTAAATATAATGTTTTATATTTGAGGATTATGTGATTTATTAAAATTTGATTTTAGTTCTTTAGGCATGAAAAATCAATCATGAATACTAATTGTTTGATGAAATGAAAATTTTATGGTGGAAATTTACTAAACAATGAAATTATAGTTTTCAAGTAAGTATATTTCCAATTTTTTTAATATGTTAAAATAATTCATAAACTCTTGGGAAATGGTCTTGGAAAAAAATATTTTTCTATTACCATAATTTCCAATGAATTAATGTTATTTTATTAAATTATTTTTTTTTATTTTTTGATGGTGAAATTTATCATGATAATTAAATTTTTTATGATAAATGAATTTAGGAAGATAATTCATAATTCCACATCCATATTCTCATGTCATACTATTTTTCAATAATTGGGAATCTTAGTTTGGGATATTCTAAACAACCTTCATACTTCCCCCTCTCCCTTTTTAAGAATATATTTAATTATCCCTTTTTGTGATGTGGGATTTTATAAAACACATTATAAAATATAAAAATTATTATTATAGAGTTCTAGTTCAAATTTAAATGTTTAAATTCATCAAAGGGTTGGAGAATGTAAGTTCTGATATTTTAAATGAATCATATTATGTTTCATAGAATATACGACACACAATACTTGGCCTAAATGAACCACGAAATATTATTTTCATAAAAATATGTCCATTATAACCAAGCCATTAAATTTATTATTATGAATATAAGTAACTAATTTATTTAATATTTATAATGTTCCTACTCAATATAAATGTGTTGGTTACATAGTTTTTAGAAAATTCATTTTATTCTTAAAAAATATGATTTCTTCAAAAATAGTTTGTATTAACGTTTTTGAGTGGTTATTATACTTTTATTGAAATTTTATAAATTGTTTTAGAAAAATGAACTTATTTTTTAAATCATAGTATAAAAATTATCTTAGGGTTAGGATTTGGGAGTTTTGTTAAAAAGGTCATTCCTTAGTGAATAGTAAAAAAATACTGTTTTTTGAAAAAAAATACATTTTATTTTTGTTTCCGACGCTTTCGCCGGGGCGCGCGCGCATCCGTCCGCGGAGGAGGGGGACGCGCGGCTTTGTTGCCCCGCATTCCCGCTTTCCAAAGGCGGGCGGCATTCGTTCCTTGTTCAGGTACGTCTGCTCCTTGATCGAAACGGGATGATGGGATGTCGGTTCTTCCTCCTGTGGATTCCTCCTCAGAACTCGTCACCTAGTCCGGGTCTCCCTTATAGATTTAATACGTAGTTCGTGAAACTCTTCCCAGTGCCATGTTTCCATGGACGCCGGTTAATTACGCTGCTTCTGTCGGGACATTCCAAAGGGTCCAGTCAGGGCAGCAACCTTCGGTCAGGGGAGTAATCACGTTTGAGGCATCAGTAGCGTGTCTGGATGCTGGGGTGCCTGGCATGTCTGTCTGTTGTCCTTGATCACAAGGCTTCTCGAGGGCGTGGAAACCCGAGGCATCCCACATCGAGCGCGGGGGGTTACATGTCATAGACACGTACCTGAGGTTTTCCTCAGCTTCCCGTGTTCAACACAGGGTATGTTTGCAAGATTAACGTCTAGCAAAGACGGTTACGCCAAAGGCGTTCCATCCGAGGTTTTCCTCAGGCATCTCATGTTTACCACGAGGTAGGTCGCGAGTTTAACGTCTCGCGGAGACGGTTGAGAATGGAATGGGACCATCGCAGGGGTGGTGACGACGAAGTTGGGCTTGAGCCTTAAAGGGGCTTCCTACATATCCCCGTGGCAGGGAATCAAAGTCCGCGTAGTTCGGGATGGTGCCGGTAAACCGACGTGATGGTGGACCTTGGTCCGATGGGCATCGTCAGCGTACCTACATGAGGGTGGACCTTGGTCCGGTGGGGGTTGGGCTTGAACCTCTGGGAGGATTCCTGCGTACCATGCCTTGACATGGATCAAAGTCCTCGCAGTTCAAATGATACAGTTTAGCGTCATGCGGGATGGTAATGAACCCTGACGTGAATAAACGACGGGTGGTGGGTGTCGGTGAGCCGACATAAGTGAGGGACCTTGATCCACTGTTGTTGGGCTTGAACCTCGTGGAGGCTTCCTACGTACCATGCCTTGACATGGATCAAAGACCACGTAGTTCAGGTGGGAATGGGTCACAACGGCTTACCGCTGGACTGGAATGTAGTTTAACGTCGTGCTGGGCGTAGGTAGAACGCAACGTGAATTGGGTGATGAGTGGGCTTGAACCTCATGGAGGCTTCCTACGTACCATGCCTTGACACGGATCAAAGACTTCGTAGTTCAAATGGTTTGGTCGCAATGGCTTACCACTGGACCGGGATGTAGTTTAACGTCATACTGGACGGGGGTGAAACCCGACGTGAAAGACGGGTGGGCTTGAACCTCTTGGAGGCTTCCTACGTACCATGCCTTAACATGGATCAAATCAGATGGGGGGTTTGTCGGTAAACCGACGTGAAAGCAGACCTTGGTCCACTGATGGTGGGCTTGAACCTCGTGGAGGCTTCCTACGTACCATGCCTTGACACGGATCAAAGTCCTCGTAGTTCGGATGGGGAGTAGACCTTGGTCCACTGATGGTGGGCTTGAACCTCGTGGAGGCTTCCTACGTACCATGCCTTGACACGGATCAAAGTCCTCGTAGTTCGGATGGGGAGTAGACCTTGGTCCACTGATGGTGGGCTTGAACCTCGTGGAGGCCTCCTACGTACCATGCCTTGGCACGGATCAAAGTCCTCGTAGTTCAAATGGGGAGTAGACCTTGGTCCACTGATGGTGGGCTTGAACCTCGTGGAGGCCTCCTACGTACCATGCCTTGGCACGGATCAAAGTCCTCGTAGTTCAAATGGGGAGTAGACCTTGGTCCACTGATGGTGGGCTTGAACCTCGTGGAGGCTTCCTACGTACCATGCCTTGACACGGATCAAAGTCCTCGTAGTTCGGATGGGGAGTAGACCTTGGTCCACTGATGGTGGGCTTGAACCTCGTGGAGGCTTCCTACGTACCATGCCTTGACACGGATCAAAGTCCTCGTAGTTCAAATGGGGAGTAGACCTTGGTCCACTGATGGTGGGCTTGAACCTCGTGGAGGCTTCCTACGTACCATGCCTTGACACGGATCAAAGTCCTCGTAGTTCGGATGGGGAGTAGACCTTGGTCCACTGATGGTGGGCTTGAACCTCATGGAGGCTTCCTACGTACCATGCCTTGACACGGATCAAAGTCCTCGTAGTTCGGATGGGGAGTAGACCTTGGTCCACTGATGGTGGGCTTGAACCTCGTGGAGGCTTCCTACGTACCATGCCTTGACACGGATCAAAGTCCTCGTAGTTCGGATGGGGAGTAGACCTTGGTCCACTGATGGTGGGCTTGAACCTCGTGGAGGCTTCCTACGTACCATGCCTTGACACGGATCAAAGTCCTCGTAGTTCAAATGGGGAGTAGACCTTGGTCCACTGATGGTGGGCTTGAACCTCGTAGAGGCTTCCTACGTACCATGCCTTGACACGGATCAAAGTCCTCGTAGTTCGGATGGGGAGTAGACCTTGGTCCACTGATGGTGGGCTTGAACCTCGTGGAGGCTTCCTACGTACCATGCCTTGACACGGATCAAAGTCCTCGTAGTTCGGATGGGGAGTAGACCTTGGTCCACTGATGGTGGGCTTGAACCTCGTGGAGGCTTCCTACGTACCATGCCTTGACACGGATCAAAGTCCTCGTAGTTCGGATGGTTTTGTCAGGGTCGGTGCTCACTCTAAGCCCACGTGAGTCATGCTCGGTGTGAGAAACAAGAGGTTGCAAGGACCTGACGATCACGTCGCGAAGGGTGCGTCCGTGAGAAGCGAAATGGGGCTTACGCGTTGAGCGGCCCATGGTGTTGGGACTTACTCCAGGATGGAGGCCCATGGCGCGACAAAGCGCGGGGAAGATGGACCTTGGTCCGACAATGGGAGGTGCCTCGTTCCCTATCACGTCCTCCACTGACCTTGGTAGTGGGGATGTACCGAGATGCACGGGTGCAATCATCCGTACCAAAGGTTAGGGATTTACGCTCTGAGGCGACCCTTCCCCTGCGAACATACACCACTCCGACAAGGAGGATCTCATTCCATGTGCGGAAGAGTTCCATTCCCGTGGAGACGAGCGGTGTAAAAAATGTTCGACGTGGGGAAACCCTTCGTGAGGGAGACGAGGTTGGGTCACAGTTTAACGTCATGTGTTGAGGACGTGGTGCTTGGCAGTTTAACGTCCTGCAGCTCGGACGAGGTGGGTTCACTCCACACCCCTAGGGCTTACATAACCGGTACCCTCTGGTCCTTGGGGAAGGGAAGGTGTCGGTAAGGCCATGGTAAAGGGGGGTCGCGGGAGGAACCATCGAAGGGTCCACGTTAGCGTGGCTATGCGAAGAAGCAATAGCCGTTAGCGTGCCTATGCGAAGGAGCATTGGGCGAAGCAACGCTACGGGAGGTGTTGTCCATGGGACTTTGAAATCACATCGTGCAAACCTGGAGGGTCGCACGGAAGGAGGAATCGCTAAGCAGAGGAGTGTGCTTTGCGAAGTGGGGTGCCTTGGCCTTAGCATGGGGCATAGGTGGAAGTGGGAGGTGCTTCGCGAAGTGGAACAGTGTTCGCGGAGCACTGCCTCGCGAAGGAGTGGTTCGCGAAGCAGGGTCCTGCCAAGCAAAGTGCTTCGCGATGCATAGTTATCCTGCCTTGGCATAGGGATTACTAGCATGGGTTGGGTGTTTCGCGAAGCACGAGTGCTCCGCGGCTGCCCGGGTTCCCTTGGGAATCCCCTTCCTTTGCGAACGCCCTTGGGCTTCGCGAAGGGCATCCCTCTCGGAAGAGGGGCTCAGAACGAAACAAATCAGAGTCGTCTCGCGAAGTAGAAATACCTCGCAGAGCTCATGATTCCCGGGGCAAAGCTTGCTTCGCGATTCGGGAGAGGAGAAGCCGAAAGGTCGGATTGTCCGTCCCGTGGACTCAGGGGGAGTCGAGTATTTATAGGGAAGGGGCGCCGCGAAGCAGGGCTCGCGCGCCGCCTCTGGAGCTTCGCGGCGCGCTCGCGAACGTCAAACGCGCTCGCGGAGGATCACCGCCTCTGGTGCTTCGCGGCGGCTCGCGAACGTCAAACGCGCTCGCGGAGGATCACCGCCTCTGGTGCTTCGCGGCGCCGCCAGGGCTGGGGCGCTTCGCGGAGGGGCTTCGCGGCTGTGCTTCGCGGCTGTGCTTCGCGATGCAGCCCGCCGGCTGTCTTTTTTTTCGTTCCTTCCTTTCGGGCCATATTTTTGGTGCCAACAAATGCCCCCCCTCAGACTTGGAGCCGCGGAGGGTGAAGGGTCGAAGTCTGAGGGAAGATCGCCAAAACTGTCGGTGGTTCGCGATGCGGCATCGCGAAGGAGGCCCGCGATGCTCGTCGGGGCCGCAGATCCGGACGCGCCGCGATGCTCCGCGCGGGTGAGGCGCGCCGCGATGCTCCGGGGTCGGCGTCTATAAATAGGGGGTCCGCCCTCTTTTGTCTTTACGCGCCTTCCTTGTCTTCTTGCGCTCTCGGTTTCGCGAAGCTCCGCGTACTCCGCGACAGCTCTCCGCGAATCGAGCTTCGCGGCGAACCGCGAGTCTCTGACTCTGCGTCCGCGCCAAGCGAATCTTTGCGTGCCTGCCTTGGCCGGACTTCGCGGTTTGATCTCGCGACCGATCTTCGCAATCCATCTTCGCGACCGAGCTTTGCGACCGAGCTTCGCGATTCATCCGGAAGAATCCTTTTCCGAGGGCCAGAGTTAACATGGCTCATCAAGAAGCTGTGCGGGAAGTGCTTGCAGATGCTGCTCGCCGGGATGAGATGGCCAACCGCCCGGGCTTGGGGGAAATGGTTCGCAGCCATTCAGACCACACTTCTCTGACAGATCTGCTGTCGGAAGGTCAGAAGGACTATCCACAGTGCAAAAAGCTGCCGTTGTACGGCTTTGGGCTGAGGGATGACGTCTTCATCCCTGAGGCGGGAAGGGATGAACCAGCTTGTTGGTTCAGGAGCACACCGTGCCAACACCAATGGTTCAGGGCGGCCGATGGTCACGCGGGGGAGGATTTCACACCCGTCACCGCCGATTGTCTCTACAATCATGTGAACGACATTGACGGGAGGCCACTGCAACCGGAGACGTCCCCTCCTCTCTACCGCACCATGCTGAAGGCGGCTCTGCAGGATCCGAAGAAGGGATGGTCCGATGAGTGGGACCTGCGCCAGGGCGGCAATTTTACCGACGACTGGGCCTGGGCCTACTGGGTAGGCGCCTCATGCGAGGAGTTCGAGCCTGAGCTGAGGAGAGTGGGATTGTACGAGGCGGCATGGGCCTCCCAGTTCCACATTTACCAGCCAAAGCAGCTGATGCCGGAACTGCTGAGTAGATGGTCGTCCAGGACCAACACTTTTCATCTGCATCACGGGGAGGTGGGCATCAGCCTGTGGGATGTCCACCAGGTTTCTGGGGTCCCGATCTTGGGGGCCATGTACGACGAGTTCCTCCCCGTCGTCGGCGTGTGGGAAGATGCGGAGCAAATGCCGCGACTGGCGTCAGCGCTGATGGCGTTTGTCCCCGCGGATGATAAGGAAGCAGTGAGGGACGTCCACTTCAGAAGATGGTTCAAATGCTTCCTGAACTTTCCAGAAAATCGAGAGTTCCCTCCAAGGCCTCGGACTTGTCCGAGGGCAGCCCAGCGGGGTAAGGGGCACTCGTATTGGCGGGTTTTGGAGGACAGCCAATGGAAGACTTGGGGCTTCAGCGTCAGCACCGAACAACAGCCAATAGTTAGGCTGGCGGCGTTCATCGCGGCCCTCATATGTGGGTGGATCCTACCAGTGAGAGATACAAGCATGGGGGTACGGCCCAGCTCGTTCATCATGGCATCGATGCTGGCCATGGGGCAGCGGATCAACCTGGGGATCCCGATGCTCGCCAAGCTATACAGATTGCTGCGACGTATCAGCGAGGGCAAGAAGCCGCCAAGAATATGCGGGCCCTTCCACCTCCTGTATGGGTGGATCGCGGCGCACATCAGGGGGATTTACGAGTATCCAAACCCCATTTCGCCGCCGGGATCAGACTTTCGCCCTTCCATCCTGAACGCAGTTGGGAGCTTCCCATTCAAACTGGCCGTTCCGATGGTGCTGAATAGGGTGTGGAGGGCGGACGAGTTCAACTTTCATCCCTTTCCACTGCCGACGGGAAGGCTTACCGATGATGGACGGGGAACGGAGGAGCATCGGGCTTACCTCCTGGCCTTCCGAGGTGGCGTTTTGGTGGCTCGGATAGATCGTGAGCCAATCTGTGAACCATACACCCCGCACCGTTTTGCGAGGCAGTTCCGGTGCCTCCAGCGGCTGACCCCGCAGGTATACTGGGAGGTGCGTCACGAGGAGCACCCGTGTGTGATGAGGCAGCTGTGGCTCATGTTCACACGTGAGGATGGAAGGATGCAGATCACATTGCCTCCACCCACCGCCGCCTTCGGCTTAGTGAAGGAGTACGCCATCAGCTGGGAGGCTGCTTATCCCGGGGAGATGCTGAAGCAGCCAACGATCCGGGTTGGTGACGGTGGGCCTCCTTTATCTCGAGGTCGGGGTCGGAGGGCAGCTAGGGCCGCCCGCGGCAGCGGGGCTGCCGTGGCAGAGGGACCCGCACCGGCCGAGGGCATGGCAGCAGCGGCGGATCCGGTGGTTCCGGGAGAGCAGGGTCGTCCAGAGGGGCGGCCACCGAGGGGATTCCGTCGGATATCTGCTCAGGCTCCGGGGAAGCGGCTGCGTCACATTGACATGGCAGAAGATGCTGTCTTTCCGGAGGCTTGGGACGTCTGGGACGTCAACCGGCAATTCCTCAGCCCATCTGAGGTGTGGGCCCACCTGAATCGCCTCGGGATGAGACTGTCGGGCATAGGCCCAGTCCGGGCCGGATTCATGGTGTCTCCGGCGGAGGCGGAGCAATACTTGAACGAACTGGAGGATTACATCCACTCCAGTGGTGCCCCTCGCCCGATGACAGACCGGGTGAGGGTACTGTTGAATCAGACGGTCCCTCCACACCTATCGGCTGCCGACCTGAGGGAGCGCTTCCCCTTGCCGGAGGAATCAGGGGGCTCTTCTCGGGAGGATGAGGCGGGAGGAGGGAGCCCGTTGGAGGAGGGCGAGGTCGGAGACCGAAGCTCAGAATCCGATGACTCCGCGGAGGCTCTCGAGGTAGCATTCCGAATCTCTCTTCTTACGATCTGTTATTGAATCCATACGGACTTCTCACCAATGTTTGGGTCATGCAGGAGGAACTTGTTCGTAGGCCTCGTTCTCGCTCCTCGGCGGGTGACGATGCGGGGCCTTCAGAACCCGCGCCTATGGCTGCGTCCAGTTCTGCACCTGGTGGAACCGGGGGGTTTGAGGTGGCTCCTCCGGACTCTCCGGGCCTTCCAACAGTATACGGGGGGCCTCGTCTTGGAGTCCCGTCGGTACCGGCCCAGGAGCAGTGTTCGGAGGTTGATCTTCGTAAGTCTCCTTCACCAGTCTCTTCGTTGCCACACGTGGGCCATGCCAACTAACGTTTATGTCTCTTTCTCTCTTTCTGTCATACAGTTCTCCGACTGGCGTGGGCTGCTGCAGCGAGGCTGGTTGGGATGTCTGGAGGCGTCCCTCCCAGGGGCATGCCGGTGATGGTGACGATAATCCCTTCACCTCCTCCAGCTGCGGTGCACACCATCACTGGTGGGACCACCAGTAGGGCCATACCTGAAGTCATCGAGGTGGACTCTGAGAAAGAGGATCAACCGGTCAGTCCCAGTCCTGTCGTGCCTGCGCCGGCGTCAGGCGTCGTACCAGACTCAACACCAGATGCGGATCCCGCTGAGGAATTCCTGCAGGCATATCCCGCGTACGAGCCTGCTGACCGCGCGGATTGGGACGAAACGGCCTCTGATGAGGAAGACAGCAGCATAGTCCGTCGCCGGTCGTGGAAGCTGATCACGCGCTTTATCAGGGACACCCCCCAGGTGCAATGGCTGGCCGAAATGGATAGGCTCCGCTCGCGGTTGCGCGAGCTGTGTGCCGGGGGAGTGGATGCCCAACGCCCTCACGCGCTCGTCCGAGACCTCATGGCTGAGAAGATCCGGGAGCATGATCGTGGGCTGAGCGTGGGATGGCAGCGGAGGAAGGCGACCAACATTAGGAAGCTCCAGGAGGCTGAAGGCGAGGCCCAACAGATGCAGATCCGGGCCAACGAGCTTTCAGCCACTCTCAATGCGCAGTCTGAGCTGGTCTCACACTTGAAGGCTCAGCTAGCGGAGGCTGAGGAACATATGGGGAAAACCTCCGGAAGGATGGCTGTCGTCCAGGCCGAGGTGGAAAGGGCCCGGGCCAGGGTTGACGGATTACGCCCCACTGCTGCTGAAGAGGAGCAGGAGTTAAATCAGCGGCAACAGGCTCTGGACGTCGCAAGTCAACGGGTGGCGGAGCTGCAACGCTCTTTCGACGGAGTCAACCCGTCCATGGGGGAAGTCCACCCCCGAGTATTGTAGCGAACCCGAAGAAACTTTTATTAACACTTTTGTGCTTCAATTCTTCCTTTCTCCTTTGTTTTGAGTTCCGTAGCACGCAGGATTTCCACTGTTGAATTGTCTTGTTGCATCCCTACAATGTTTGCGGGACGTTTGACGACAATTCCCTCAAACCAGCCCAGATTCCCGAAAGATGGGGAAGGCTTGATCGGAGGAGGAACTTCCGGGATAGCCGAATTACCGTTTATCCAATGTGCTCGTATGCACGATTGGGGCAACACCAGGGGCACTGAAATCAGTTCAAACAGATGAAAATGGGGAGTGTGAATCACGATGCCCAAATTCGGAATACTATGGAGGCGGCGTGACAATAAAGGACAACCATTAGCCGTGGCGGAGAAACGGTATCCTTACTGCGTTAGCCCGAAACGGGGACAACAAATGAGCATCGACCGCTGACCGTATTCGCAATGCGGGATTTTATCAATTTGTTGTCGATTAATCTTTCGGGACGTTGGCCCATGACAGTTGGTGGACCATAGGTCAGACATCCTTACTGTTAGGGGGTCCTTCCAGACGTGAAAGAAGACGAGGGTCCGAATAAGGGGCACGCAAAGCGTGGAATATGGAGTGATGGTTTGTTCAAACAGAATCCAACACTTCAGTAGTTACACCACCGTGGTGGGTGTACGCCAGAGGGGAGCATCGGTCTGATCCCGGATCATTCTTTCTTCCAGATAGGGCCTCTCTGGCGAGGGCTGGAAATGAGGAGGAATAGTATTTTGCGATTCCTGGGGCTGAACCCTAGGCGAAATGCCTGGGCGTCCCTACGTATCCCACGTGATGATGGGAATCAAGCCGCACGTAGTTCTTGAAGCGCAGTTTAACGTCGTACTGGACGAGGAGCAGCCTAACCGTGTTGGTACACATCCAGCCAAAACTACTAAGCCCACGTGAGTCGTGCTCGGTGTGGGAAACAAGCAGTAGTGGTGGGAATTTCCCGACGCAGAGAGGGGCAGGTTAGGGCAAAGGGATACTCGGTGACCACCGACCCAATGACACTAACACGATCATTCAGCGCATCTAGATGCGCGAAGAGAAAGAGCCGAGTATGATGGAGTTCCACTTGGACATGAAGGAGTGGAAATGTGTGAATCATGACGCTCGAGATTCGGATCACGATGGTGACGGCGTGGCGATAGAGGACTACTGCTGACCATATTCGCAACACAGCATCCTATCGCGTTAGCCTGAAATGGGGACAAACAAATGAGGGTCGACCGTTGACCATGTTCGAAACACGGGACCATGTCACAAATGTTGTCGAATATCCGCAGGGGCGTTGGCCCGAAACGATTGTAGGGCCCTTAGGTCCAGCATTCATGGAGAGCCCTTAAGCTTAGTATCCACGTCGTCCGAGGGTCCTTTTGGATGTGGAAGAGGATGAGGATCCAAATAGTGAGCTCACGAAGCTTGGTCATGGGATGAGGGGAATGTCCCCGTGAAAATCCCATGCTTCGGGCTTTTTGTCAAAACACATCTGAATACGTCAACGAAACGTATTAGAGAGAGGGAGCAGATTCCTTTCCCTTGGGGAAATCTTAGTTTATGGTCTTAGAGCTCGGACCAGGGAGTGGAAAAAGGGGGTCAGGGGACGCATGACATCACAACCTGACGTGAATGAGCTCGATTCGAAGGACCGAACTCAAGGGTTAGGCTGGACCCGCGGGGAAGTACCCGGGCGCTCCTACGTATCTCATAAGGATGAGAATCAAGCCATACGTAGTTCTGGAAGGTGGCAGGGTAAGGTACCAGTGCCAGGGGAAAGGGGAAGTGCGGACGTGGCCCTTGCACTAAAAGAAGCGGAATTTGATGTATCTTGTTTGTTCTTTGAGGTGAATGGTTTTTTTTTTGTGAAGCGACAGGCCTAGAACTGTAGGTCGTGATGTCGCCACAAGGATCAAGCCATGATGGGCGTTGACAAATGGCATGGCGCGTGGCCAGTACCCAACGTGATGTCCTCTACAGCGAGGTCACCACAATGCGGTGCCGTTTTTCGTCGTGTGGCCAGGACGATAATGTCACAGTTTAGGGTCGTATGATAGGACCAAGCATGCATTTTATCGTCATGCAGCGCAGACGTAGCAGAGACGATGCTAGGCGGGAAATGTGCGCAGTGTTTATAAAACACATTTGACAGAGACATGATCCCACATCAAATTGTACGCCATCCGGAGGTAAAACAGGGGAAGAGACTGGCTTCCTGAATGAGTTGTACCCGGAGACAGGGCGTCTGGGCGGTCCTACGTGTCCCATGAGGATGGGAATGTGAACGTAGTCCCGAATGGGTCTTAGTTTATGGTCTTAGAGCTCGGACCAGGGAGTCCCGAAGGACGCCAGATTGCAGCTTTGTCCCCCTAACATGCAAAGGTGCACTGAGGGATAGCGCCAAAAGTGTCGAGATTCCACCTGGACATGATGGGGTGGAAAATGATGTGAATCATGCAACCAACATTCAAGGACTGAAGGGGCTGGCGTGACGACAGAGGATTACTGCTGACCATGTTCGCAACACAGCATCCTATCGCGTTAGCCTGAAATGAGGACTAACAAAACGAGCATCGACCGCTGACCATATTCGCAACGCGGGATTTTATCGATTTGTTGTCCGTAAACCTGGAGGGCGTTGGCCCGTATCGGTAGGAGAGCCCTTGGGCTTTTGTATCCAGGCCGTACTTGGGGGTCCCTCCGGGTGTGAAAGATGACGGAAGTCCGAATAGAGGGGAACACGAAGCTTGACAAGTGGAAGGAACTTGACCAAGTTGAATCTGACACTCTTGGTCCTAGACCAGAGTACTCTCAATACATGGGTGAACCGCTGCGGGGAGCCAAGGGACTCAACCTTGAGGGTGATCGAGAGATGGCAGATTCACAGGGGAAGGGGGGCATGATGCCCACAACCTTGTATCATACCTACGCACCCCCCGCTGGAGAGGGATGGACCAAATGGTCTAGGTGACCGGGAAATCAGGATATCTCCCAGAGGTGGGGCTGGACCCGAATCTTAAACATCCAGGTGGTCCTACGTATCCCATTATGATGGGAATCAAGCCACACGTAGTTCTGAAAGGGTGCCTTTTAATGTCATGCAGGACAGAGGATAGGAGGACTGAACCTCAGAATGGGGCGTGCGTGGTGCAACTATTGCGTACCCGACGTGAATGAGGACGTAGTCCTACACTGCGCCACGCAGTCCTGTGATCAGGGTCCTGAAGGCAGGATTAGAGGGGTAAATTTGCTGAACTCAAGCTGGGTTCGGAGACAAGGGGTCTTGAACGTAGTTCCAGATGAGGGTCTTAGTTTATGGTCTTAGAGCTCGGACCATGGATGGTGACAACTCCCGAGTAAGCACAGATGTCAACCCAATCCCTAAGCCCACGTGAGATAAACTCGGTGTGGGAAACAAGGGGGGTATCCTCATCACAATACTTGGGGCATCCATCAAAGGGGAGTCAGCAGAGAATTTCGAAGGACACCTTCGCTGTAGCTTGTTCCTCGAACGCGCAAACGTGTACGGGGGAAAAGTACCAAGATTCCCGAGACTCTACTTGGACACGATGAAGTGATGAAGGGTGTGAATTGTGTACCCGGCATTTGGGCTTAATGGGTTGGCATGACGACAGAGGAAAACTCTTATCCATGAAGGAAACACAGCGTCTGTATCGCGTTAGCCTGAGGTGGGAGCAACAAACGAGCATCGACCGCTGACCATATTCGCAACGCGGGATTTTATCGATTTGTCGTCCGAAACCCTGGGGGGCGTTGGCCCGTATCGGTAGGAGAGCCCTTGGGCTTTTGTATCCAGGCCGTACTTGGGGGTCCCTCCGGGTGTGAAAAATGGTGAAAGCCCTGATGCGGGGATACGCAAAGCCTGGAAAGCGGGCGCGGACGTGTCCGAGTAAATCTTGGCATTCCAGGTAAAGAACCAGAGTACTCTTAAGCACATTGGTGAACAGCCGAAAGAGGGATCGACGAAACAGCTCAGTGGTGCGGGAAACATGGCGTGGTCACTACAAGACCCTCGTAAATGAGGACATAATCCCACACCGCACCATATGATCTCTTCATGGAGGAAGGATGGGCCAAGGGGCCAAGATGGGATGAGGATTCCCGAGAGATGGGGCTGGACCCGGATTTTGGACATCCAGGTGGTCCTACGTATCCCATTATGATGAGAATCAAGCCACACGTAGTTCTTGAAGTGCAGTTTAACGTCATGCGGGACTTGGGTGGGGAGTAATATACTCCTGAGCAAGGTGTATAGTATGGCGAAAAACCGACGTGAATGAGGACGTAGTCCTACACTATACCGTACAATCCTATAAGATAGGTCCTGGGCCGCGGCCTAGAAAGGCCGAGGGGCCTGAGGCTGAGCCTCGGTCAGGAGGGCCTGACCGGTTTGTAGTTTAACGTCTTACATGAGGACGGGGGGCCAGGGGCCCAAGGAGGCCAAGAGGCCTGAGGCTGAGCCTCGTAAGGGGAGTTGTACGGCGTGGTACATGATCCCGACGTGAATGAGGACGTAGTCCCACACCACACCGTACGCTCCGGGTGAGAAATAGGGGAGAAGGCCCAGGGGGCCCAAGATCAGGCATCAGTTAGGAAGGCCTGACTGGTTTGTAGTTTAACGTCTTACATGAGGACGGGGGGCCAGGGGCCCAAGGAGGCCAAGGGGCCTGAGGCTGGGCCTCGTAAGGGGGGTTGTACGGCGTGGTACATGATCCCGACGTGAATGAGGACGTAGTCCCACACCACACCGTACGCTCCGGGTGAGGAATCATGGGCTGTGGTCCCGATCACTAGCACCACCTGGGGGAAGTTTATCACCTCAGGATGGGGCAGAATGAATCACTGTTGACCATAGTCGAAACACAGCGTTCCTATGGTGACCCGCATGGGGGCAACAATTGAGGGTCGACCGCTGACCAAATTGGCAACGCGGGACTTGTTTCAATTTGTTGCTTGAGAAACCCTCAGGGGGGTTGGCCCGTATCGGTAGGAGAGCCCTTGGGCTTTGTATCCAGGACGTTCTTGGGGGTGGAGGCCCTCCGGGTGTGAATCCATCCACGAAAGGGGCAAACACCTCCAGGGGGGAATGTGCAGCCGGGTCGAGGCTTGCTCGACGTGGGCCGGGGCAACAATGTGCACCCTGCCGTGTCTTAACCCGAGGGGAAGATTTCGGCTTTTGGGCTGGGCCAACAGACGAAATGTCTGGGCGTTCCTACGTATCTCATAAGGATGAGAATCAAGCCATACGTAGTTCTTGAAGGCCATGCAGTTTAGCGTCATGCGGTAAGGACGTGGGAGGGTAGAAGAACGGAGCGGGCGCATGGTGCGACCTTTACAATCTTTGCGTGAGTGGGGTTGCATGAGCGGGGCCAAGAAGGCCGACGCCCTGCTACACAAAGATCCTCCGAGGAGACCATTCCCAGGGGGAATAGTGGAAGAGAGAAGCTTGGGGCTGGGCTCAAGACGAGGTGTCCGAGCGTTCCTACGTATCCCATAAAGATGAGAATCAAGCCGTACGTAGTTCTTGACATGCAGTTTAACATCATGCGGGATGAGGGGTATCTCGTTCGGGGATGTGTGCGGCATGGTCATGATCTCAACGTGAGAACGTAGTCCTACACTGTACCGTACAATCCCGTAAGAGGGTAAGTCGGAGAGAAACGAGGGGGGGGCCTGGGGCCAGACCTCGGTGGAGACGGGGCCAGGGGCCCAAAGAGGCCGAGGGGCCTGAGGCTGAGCCTCGGTCAGGAAGAACTGACTGACTTGCAGTTTAACGTCTTGCAGTGAGGACAGAGATACAGTTTAAGGTCATGCGGGACCAAGTCGCAGTTTAGGGTCGTGCGGGACCATCTTGCAGTTTAGGGTCATGCGGGACCAAGTCGCAGTTTAGGGTCGTGCGGGACCATCTTTTGCCCTAGGCGAAGTATCGCTTGAGGAATCTGGCATTGGTGGGAGGGGTTACACGCTCTCCATCTATGGTCACCAAGGAGTAAGCTCCATTGGGGTAAACCTTATGGATGATATAAGGCCCTTCCCATTTGGGTTCTAACTTGGGCGGCTTCCTTCCGGGAATCATTGGCGCTCGCAGGGCCAGCACCAGGTCACCCTGTAGAAAAGAGCGGAGACGAACCTTCTTGTCAAAAGCTCTTGCCATCTTGTCCTGATGCCTTTCCAGATTGTGCAGGGCACGAAGCCGGTTCTCGTCCAGTGCCTCTAGCTCAGCTAGACGGATCTCGGCTACCTCATCTGATGTCTGGCGCTCATAAACGGCCGTGCGTAGCGACGGCAGCTGGATCTCAATGGGTAGGACGGCCTCAGCTCCATACACCAGGGAATATGGGGTCACTTGGGTAGAGTTGCGAGTCATCGTCCGGTAAGCCCAGAGGGCGTTGGGGAGCTTGTACGGCCAACTCTTCTTGTTCTGACCAACCATCTTCTGCAGAATGTTAGAGAGGGTCTTGTTGAACGCCTCGATCTGTCTATTTGCCTGTGCGTGGTAGCGGGAGGTATGGTTTGACCGGATGTCGTACTTAGCATACAATTTCTTCAATTCAGCTGCTCGGAAGTTGGTGCCGTTGTCAGTGAGGACGGCGTGAGGGACCCCAAACCGGTGGATGATGTTGGAGCTCACAAAGTCAACGACGGAACGGGCCTTGACCTCTTTGAGCGGAACTGCTTCTGCCCACTTGGAGAAGAAATCTGTAGCAGTCAGGATGAACCTACACTGGCGGGCTGTTGCCGGCGGGTACGGTCCCACTACATCGAGTCCCCATACCGCAAATGGCCAAGAGTACTTGGTGGGGTGGAGGGGTTCTGGCGGCCGATGCAAGAAGTTGGCGTGCACTTGGCACGCGTGGCATCTCTTGGCGTATCCAATACAATCGTGGATCATGGAGGGCCAGAAGTACCCTAGCCTCCGGATTTGATGGGACAGCTTCGGCCCAGCTTGATGGGCGCCACAGGAACCGGCGTGAACCTCTTGCATAACTTGAGGTATCTCTACTCCTTGGATGCAACGGAGGAGGACACCATCAAAACTCCGTTTATAGAGGGTCTGCTCAAGACTGGGGCCACTCTGGAGGGTAAATTGAAGCGCGCGGCGTCGAATTCGCTCGCGCTCGGCCCGGTTGTCCGGGAGCTGACCATTTTGGAGATACTCGACAAAAGGTGCTCTCCAATCGGGGGTCGTTTCAACCACTGCATCCGACGAACCCAGGACTCCCGATACGGAGGGTCCGGCGGTGAGATGACTTACCCGCAGGCTATCACGGTCCTCTTGGGTGACGGGAGCAATGACTCTCCGGTGGGCCACGTGTATGACCAAATCATCTTGCTCGGGTTCTGCGAGCGATGCGGCTAAGCCAGCTAGGGCGTCCGCTTGGCCGTTCTGCGACCGCGGGACATGGGTAACCTCTGGCCGAGAAGAGAACTGGGCCATCAGGAGGAGGGTGTACTCCAGCAACGGTGCAAGCTCTGGCTTCCTGACGACGTAGTCGCCATTAACCTGTTTGATTACCAGCTCAGAATCTCCTTTCACATGTAGATGGGGTACATGGATCTCGAGGGCCAACTCGAGGCCGGTGATGAGAGCTTGGTACTCTGCCTCGTTGTTCGTACAACCTTCTGACAGCAGGAAGGAGTACGGCAGGACGGCTTGCGTCGGGGTAATGAAAACAATACCCAGACCCACTCTGTTGAGCTTGGGGTCGTTGAGCCTTCTACCGGTGGGGCTCCGGGAGGCGCCATCGAAATGCATTTGCCAACACGGGACAGCGTGATCGACCGAGAGAATCGTCTCATCGGGGAAATCCAGGTCCAGGGATTGATCCGTGGAGGTTGGATGGGCAGCTAAAAAGTCTGCCAATGCCTGTCCCTTGACGGCCTTTTGAGGCACAAACCAGATGTCAAACTGCTGGAGAATCACCGCCCACCGTGCTAGCCGGCCGGTCAGCATGGGGCGGTTCAGGATGTACTTCAGCGGATCCACCCGAGAGATCAATTGCACCTCGTGGTGTTGCAGGTAGTGTCGCAACTTCTGCACGGCGAAGACGAGCGCAAGGCAGCTCTTTTCGATAAGGGAATATCTGACCTCCGTATCGAGAAGCATGCGACTGAGATAGTAGAGACTGTTCTCAGTGCCCTCGTTATTCTTCTGGGCGAGCAGCGCGCCGAGGGATCTCTCTAGGGCGGTCACGTAGAGGACCAGCGGCTTTCCAGAGACGGGTGGCATCAAGACCGGAGGTTGGAGCAGATACTGCTTGATTTCCTCGAAGGCGATCCGACACTCCTCATCCCATTCGTAGGCAGCGCCTTTCTTCATGAGCCGGGAAAAGGGCTTACACTTGCCGGCCAGGTTCGCAATGAATCGGCGTATATAGGCTAAGTGGCCTTGCAGGCCTCGAAGCTCCCGAATGTTGCTCGGGGGAGGCATTTGGCTGATGGCCTTGATCTTCTCCGGGTCGATCTCGATACCTCGGTATCTGACAACAAAACCCAGAAACTTCTCGGAGGTGACTCCGAAGGCACACTTCAGCGGGTTCATCTTCAGGTGACGGGAACGGAGGAAACCTAACACTTTCTCAAGGTCCTTGAGATGGTCCTGGCGCTGATATGATTTGACTACAAGGTCATCCACGTAGCATTCCACAAATGTCCCGAGGATCGGTTTGAATATGCGATGCATGGCCCTCTGATAAGTGGCACCTGCATTTTTTAAACCGAATGGCATTACCCGGTAGCAAAAGGTACCCTGGGGAGCCCTGAAGGCAGTGGACTCCTCATCTTCGGGGGCCATCCGGATCTGGTTATACCCGGAATATCCGTCCATAAAAGAGAGGGCTTGGAACCCGGCCGTGGCGTCAATCAACAGCTCCGTCACTGGAAGTGGGAAGTCATCCTTTGGGCAGTGGCGATTGAGATCGCGGAAGTCGATGCAGACTCTAATCTGCCCATTCTTCTTCCTAACTGGCACAATGTTGGCGAGCCATTTGGGGTACTGGACCTCTTTGACGAATTTGGCCTTGATTAGCTTATCAACTTCAGCCTCAACCATAGCACCATGGGAAGGGTGCATTTTCCTGGGAGGCTGCTTAAACCCACGATGTTTTACCGGGAGGCCCAGACGGTGGACGGCCACTTGGGGATCCAGTCCTGGCATCTCATCGTAACTCCAGGCAAACACATCGCGGTGCTGTTTGAGGAAGTCTACATACTGTTGTCGCTCCTCGAGGGACATGGCCGCACTGATCAATGTGGGTCTTGGATCTGCCTCGCTGCCAAGGTTCACCTGCACCAGCTCATCAACCGTGGTAGAGACGCCTTCTTCAAAGGCTGGGGGAGCATCCTCCAAGTCTTCCTCCCCAGCCGGGGGGGGACTTCCCGTGACGGAAGGTGCTTCTGGGCTCTCAAAACCCGAGGGGCAGCTGGTGCCGGCTTGGGCAGCAGCAGTCATCACATCAGGAGACTCACTCGTCGTGGAGACCATAGCAATGAATGCATTTGACCCTATCCCATCCGGCCTTCGGCCTAAGGGGCCACGCTTGACGATATCAAAGCAGTGGTGACGTGTCGGCCAGAGTCGGTTGATTCCATCCCGGCGAAATAGACACGTATGGCGCACCGCTGTTGTCATGAGCCTGACATCCCGGTACCGTACAGGGGTAGGAGATTCCGGGATGACCCGAGCCTGGTTGGTGTAGGAGTACGAGGTGATTCTCCGCCGTCGCTTGGACACGGGAACATGCCTTCCTTGCGTACCCGAAACAACAAAACATTGTCCCATGTCGGGGGTCGTGGCTTCCAACCGGTGGATCGGGAGGATGTAGGCGTCGTCCATGCTCGCCCAGGGATTACTTGCGATTGGAGCGGGCTCATCCTCGCTGACCAGGATCTGCTTGTCTTTGCTTTTGTAATAACCCGCATCCAGATAGCGGGCCTCACAAGAAGCAAAGGGGAACGCGTCTCCTTGGATCACGCCTACTCGACCGTTGAGCGAGTACTTAAGGCACTGGTGATACGATGAGGGGACCGCAGCATGCAGATGGAGCCATGGCCTACCCATCAGTGCGTTGTAGGCGGTGTCCTGAGAAACAACCATGAACTCGGTGCTGGCAATTAAGCCACCGAACTGGGTCTTCAGGCGGATCTTGCCGACCGGGGTTTGCTCTGTCCTGTCGTACCCCTGAATCCTGAGGTCAGAGGGAGTCAAATCACCTTCAGACAAACCCAGTTTTCGCAACGTCCGGGTCGGAATTAGATTGATTCCAGAACCCGTGTCAACGAGGCAGCGACGGACTTCCACACCGTTAAAGTGGCCAGTGACATACAGTGGGAGAATGTGCCCCTGTATAGGAGGGTCTTCGTCTTCACCAGAGAACGAGATAACCGCCTGACATTCGGCGTTTTCAATCGTCTCGGTATGGAAGGCCTCCGCGGCTGCCACTTCCGTCTCGAACTGGAGGGGGCTCCTTAGGGCCTCGGCAAGTGCCTCGCGCATCTCGGATGACAAGCGCAGGGCCTCAAGGATGGAAAGCCTCGCCGGAATGCCGGCTAAGTGCTTTAGGACATCATACTTGCGTGCCAAACGCGAACCTCTGCTTACAGGGGGTTTTTCGGCATTTGGAGGCATAGCGGGTCCTTCTGGTTGAACTGGCGGTCGGCTAGCACTGGGTACATCCTGCTGCCTGCTAGTAGAAGCCTGGGGAGTAGTCGCCGGGCTAAGGTCGAACAGCGGGAGCTGGCCCGTCGCCGGGCGAGACTGGCTGTGATACGAACGAGGTGGCTCTCCCTGATCCAGCAACACGAATGGCGGTGGAGGTAGAGCCGAGGGTGCTGAATGGGTCTGCGCGTGCTGAGATCTGCGCTGAGCCTGCCGCCTCGTCTCGGTAGCGTGCACGGCTTGGTCACTAGTGCCTGCTGACATACCTCGGTGACCGGCGCGATTGTGATTCCGCCGACGTTGACGTCGGCTGGAAACATTGGGGCGGTCTGCCTGGGGTTCCCCCTCATCGGGGGTCATATAGGGCTTTACCAGCTCCACGGTGTTAACCGAAGCGTACCCTTGACTATCACTCGAAGAGTCATCCACCACTGGGCGGATTCTGGGGGGAATGCCCATTTCAGGAGGCATAAAGTCGCCAAGAGTGCGGGAGGACGACGACACTGGCGGTGCACGTTGCTTCTTCTTACGTCGCCGCTGCTTGCCCTTTTGGGTAGAGGTCGACTGTGAGGACGATGCTGAGGCACCGGCTGCTTCTTCTGAAGGTTCCGGCTGCTTCAGGCGTGCCCGGATGATACCCTGGGCACGGAAAACAGTTTTTCGAGCCATCCAGTTGTCGTATTTCTGGGACCCGCGGCTAGGGACCTGTTGCCACTCACCCTCGCTATCACTGCCGATTTCTGATCCCGCAAAGACGCCTGCCACCTGCGCTGGCACTGGGCCCAGCTTGACTATGTTGTTGTTGACCTGGTCCTGAAGCCAGTCTTTAAACACATAGCATCGCTTGATGGTGTGCCCCAGGATCCGATGATAAGGGCAGTAGTTGGGGTGATCAGTGAGATGCGCCTCTGCCGGTCTCCTGCACTCAGGCAGACGCACAATCCCTTGCTCCAGAGCACTTCGGAAGTAACCAGGGACCTGATTTTCGTTGAACGAATAGGTATGGTATTTTCTTTCCGGGTAAGGAGCCCTGGGGGCCTGATCCTGTCGAGGGACCGGAGGGGCCTGCCGAGGGGGCGGCGCCTGGTTGTCTCGCCTAGGTGGCGGTGGCGCGTTGCGCGGGGGAACCTGTCGGTTCTGAGGCGGTCGCTGCTGGGCAGGAGCCTGTGCTTGAGGTGGAGGACCTCTGCGGGGTTGCAGGGGTGGTACCGCCGGTAGCAATTCCAGCTGCCTCGGGGCTTCTATTTGAGCCACTGCGGCGGGTTCAGCCCTGGCGGCCCTCCTGGCTGGGATCATTGGGGGCAGCAAACGTGCCTGACTAGCCTGTTGCAGGGCCTCCTCGAGGCGCTGGGCCTTATCCGAGAAATCTCTGAACCCCCCAGGGTAATTCTGGGTAATCAAGGAGGGTACCAGCTCTGTCTTTACGTTCCCCACACACATCGTCAGTAATTGCTCCTGAGTCAGTGGCATATCGAGAGAATACGTAAGTCCTTTCCACCGGGCGATGAAGTCCGCAACCCGCTCATCAGGCCTCTGTTTGCACTTAAAGAGGTCCGCGATGCTGGTCTTCCGCGTGGTGGAGCTGAACTGGTACAAGAACTGCCGGCGAAGATCTTCCCAACCGGTCACTGATCCGATGGGGAGCTGGCTGTACCAGACGAATGTCGGACCTTCCAACGTCTGTACAAAACATCGGAGCTTAGCGGCTTCTTGCTGAGCCGGGGTCCCCAACATGGGGCCACACCTGGAAGAGAAATGAGCCAAGTGCTGGGGTGGGTCCCCTGTCCCGTTAAAAGGCGAGAAAGTGGGGTTCCCAAAACCCGGAGGCGCGGGCATATCATCCACCCACGCGGGATAAGGCTTGCCATCGGGTGGGACTGCCACCTGCCGTGTCTCCAACGCCTCGAGGCGGGCTGTGAGTGCCGCAATAAGGTCCTCCGGGTGGGGGTCCCTGTCTTGACGGGGATCCCTAACCACAAGCGCATTGCCAGGTTCTTCAACGCGGTAGACGGCTTCTGCTGCTCGCGGGTCAACTGGATGAATGACCTGTTGGGCGACTGGGGGAACCCGGATTGGGTTCTTCAGATTGCCCCGTCGCTCAGGGGGGTTTGGCGAGACGTATCGCGCCCTCTTGCCGTACGTTCCGGCTTCCGCCCTGTCCGCGGTAGTAGCATGATCAGGGTTGCCCGGAGGCATCTCACCGGGGGGAAATTGTTCCTGCCCCTGCTGTCCCGGCCTGGGATTACCATAGTCGGGTCGTCGCTCTGCGGCGCGTTCAGCCAAAAGTTCGTCGACCAGCCTCTTCTGTTCAGCAAGCTGCTGGCGCAACGTGGCTTTCTCAGGATCTTCGTCCGTTTTCTGTACGGAGGCGGACGGGTCGGAGTGCTTGGCTATTCCGATGTGCTCCTTACCCTTGCCAGTGCTTCGACCGAGCGCCAGTGACTCGGTGGGTACAGGAAGGCCTAGCAGGTTCCTTTGATGACGGGTGACTCTCCCTGATGGGTCGAGTAGTGGCGGTACGCACTCGGGTGGTAAGTCCCCATCAAGGAACTCAAGCTCATCTTCCTTATCCACAACGTCGGCCATGTGGACTGTGACCCCTCTTGAGGGCATATCCTCAATGTCGCATAGCGAATCAGGCTGTCGTAGAATAGGGTCGAAGAGGAGAGCGGCATAGCGTCCCCAACCACGGACTTGCACATGGGGGGTAGCTTCCCTGACAATCTTGCGGAGTGCCTTGAAACTCTGAACGCATCTTCGTTGGAGGGCACCCTGATGACCGGGCGACTCGGGGTGCTGGGCCACAAGGAGCACCGCTGCATCAATCAGGCGGCACTGTTTGCCAATCTCCTCGAAGTGCTCCCGACTCCTGGGGTACACTACCCGTTCCCAACGGAGGCGGAAGTGCGTCGCCCACAGGGTCCGACAAAGGCATCCCACTTCTTCAGGGGTAAGCGACTCGGGTATGCGGAAATTCAACGCTGCCGCGGGCCAGAACTTCTCTGGGAAATAGTCCGCTGCAAGAATACTCCAGAAGCTCCTGGGTTCATCCTCGGAGTTCGGCCCTACATTTCCCCACTCATCAACCGGGGGTGGCTGAGGGACCGGTAGCGGCACCGAGGCGGACCTCTGGGATAGCAAACTCGGCGGCGGAGAATATGGCAAGCGAGCAGACTGGCCACCGTACTCTGGGCCTTCCTCTGAAGAGCAAGGTGACCTGACCACGATGTCACGATAGGACGGGCTAATAGCCGCTACTTCGGGTACGGGAATCGCCGTTACCGGTGTCCGGTCATGTCGTGGCTCTACCACCGTTGACCCCCAAAACAGCTCCTCGGGATCCCGGGTAGAGGAAGAGGGCGCTTCGGGCGACGGTGGCGGTGACTGCGCGGTCGAAACCTGCGGAATTCCCAAGATTTCTTCCTCCTGGATGTACCTGCGGAGAGAGACGGGAATCCGATGGACCTCAAATTCGGGGAGAACGAGGCTGACGCGTCTGGTTCCTGCCCCAGTCCTTGATACAGAGGAGCTGGGAGAAGGTTCCATCGCTGAATCGCATTCCGCTTCCGAATCGGAGAAGCGGGCAGGTTTGATCCCCCCCTGGGCCTTCCCAAGATTCTTCCCGTGGCGGCGACGACCCGCTCTTCTGCCCCTGGGTGGCTCTTCGGGACAGGGTTGACCCCTATCAGGCAGCCCTGGGGCGACGCTAGCGCCGTGGCGGAGAGGGCCCCCACTTGAGACAGCCGGGGTGCGAGGGGCACCAGGGAAAATATCAAAGTGTACATGGGGAGGACCTCCATGAACAGTACCCACGTGGGCGGGGCCTCTGTTGGAACCGGCAGGAGCATGGGGAAGGCCTCCACTGTCGATGCGAGTGGAGCGAGGCTGACCTTCACTCCTCGAATTGCTGGGGCGAGGAGGACCTTCGTCAGTCGCAGAGAGGACGTAGGGGGGACCCCCACGTCGAAGGACCGGATGGACGGTGCCTTCAGACGGATGGGCTTCATACCCTGTACAGCGGGCGCGGGAAGTGTTTCCGCGCTGAGCATCACTGCCACGGGGCAGGTCTTCCTGTAGGATGGGGGCGGCATGAGGCATGCCTCCACGACGAACCTCGGAGCGGGGAAGGCCCACGCTCTGTGGAGTAGTGGTACGGGGAGGACCTGCATCACCGCGGGTTAGCTCGCGGCGATCACTACTTGGGCCTGCAACCCGAAGAGTCAACCCGGCCTGCCCGCAGGGCGGTTGGGGTCTCGATCCTGGTTGGGCGAAGGGGTGCCCCTGCTTAATGTAGGCGGGGGCTTCATAATGTACGTCGGCGGTGGCTCGGGCCACTGTAGCTGTCGACGTGGACGCGGCTAGGCGAGCGTCCTCAGCCCGGGCCCGGCGCTGACGTCGGGTCAGGCGGGCCGGTGCAGGTGGTGCAGGGACGTAGTCTGCCTGTTCTTCCTGCGGGGCCGGACGGCGGCGCTGACGTGGCCGGACGGGAGCTCTCGCCTGGGAGTCCCGGGTCAGGGCCCTGAGCGGACTGAGCCGGACAACACCTGCCTCTTCAGCATAAGGCGAAGAGTCGTCAAGGCGTTCCGGGGATAGGCTCCCGAAACGATTGAATGTCTGGGTGGGGAGCGGGGGCTCCCTGCGCGGCCTGTTAGGGCGGCGTTGACGGCGGGGCCTGGAAGCATCCAGGTCCAAACGGGCCATATCCCTGGTCGGGATGACCCCTTGTTCCTCATACCTGCGCACGAGGCTGTTGATCACCCTTCGTTGGATGACCTCTGATGGGGAAAGGGGACGTGGACGTCCCGCCTCCCGCGACGTGCCAGCCGTCGTGGCGGTAGTGGCGTCATGTGGGGTGGCCGTAGTGGTGTTGCCCCTGCCCCTGCGCGGGCGAGGAGCGGATGGTGACCGCATAGCAACCTGATTCCTGACAAACGAAGGGATCAACTCATCAGTACTGAGAGGAAAGTGTTTGACAGCCAGTGCCCCAGCATTCTTCCATCCCCATGTCTGTGAGAAGGATCCACGCCAACACGCTGCAGAGCGGAGCGCCCCACGTTCTACTACCCCGACTTCCGGTGAGTTCCACGACAGGCCCGCCATTTGCTTGGCGGGGCCAGGCACCGGATACCTGGATCCGGTGACACGTCAATCTACCGGTGTCTCGAACGCTACTAATCTCCATGCTGAGGAGAAGAATTTCACGTCGGGTTCACCATTTCTGTTTCCGACGCTTTCGCCGGGGCGCGCGCGCATCCGTCCGCGGAGGAGGGGGACGCGCGGCTTTGTTGCCCCGCATTCCCGCTTTCCAAAGGCGGGCGGCATTCGTTCCTTGTTCAGGTACGTCTGCTCCTTGATCGAAACGGGATGATGGGATGTCGGTTCTTCCTCCTGTGGATTCCTCCTCAGAACTCGTCACCTAGTCCGGGTCTCCCTTATAGATTTAATACGTAGTTCGTGAAACTCTTCCCAGTGCCATGTTTCCATGGACGCCGGTTAATTACGCTGCTTCTGTCGGGACATTCCAAAGGGTCCAGTCAGGGCAGCAACCTTCGGTCAGGGGAGTAATCACGTTTGAGGCATCAGTAGCGTGTCTGGATGCTGGGGTGCATGGCATGTCTGTCTGTTGTCCTTGATCACAAGGCTTCTCGAGGGCGTGGAAACCTGAGGCATCCCACATCGAGCGCGGGGGGTTACATGTCATAGACACGTACCTGAGGTTTTCCTCAGCTTCCCGTGTTCAACACAGGGTATGTTTGCAAGATTAACGTCTAGCAAAGACGGTTACGCCAAAGGCGTTCCATCCGAGGTTTTCCTCAGGCATCTCATGTTTACCACGAGGTAGGTCGCGAGTTTAACGTCTCGCGGAGACGGTTGAGAATGGAATGGGACCATCGCAGGGGTGGTGACGACGAAGTTGGGCTTGAGCCTTAAAGGGGCTTCCTACGTATCCCCGTGGCAGGGAATCAAAGTCCGCGTAGTTCGGGATGGTGCCGGTAAACCGACGTGATGGTGGACCTTGGTCCGATGGGCATCGTCAGCGTACCTACATGAGGGTGGACCTTGGTCCGGTGGGGGTTGGGCTTGAACCTCTGGGAGGATTCCTGCGTACCATGCCTTGACATGGATCAAAGTCCTCGCAGTTCAAATGATACAGTTTAGCGTCATGCGGGACGGTAATGAACCCTGACGTGAATAAACGACGGGTGGTGGGTGTCGGTGAGCCGACATAAGTGAGGGACCTTGATCCACTGTTGTTGGGCTTGAACCTCGTGGAGGCTTCCTACGTACCATGCCTTGACATGGATCAAAGACCACGTAGTTCAGGTGGGAATGGGTCACAACGGCTTACCGCTGGACTGGAATGTAGTTTAACGTCGTGCTGGGCGTAGGTAGAACGCAACGTGAATTGGGTGATGAGTGGGCTTGAACCTCATGGAGGCTTCCTACGTACCATGCCTTGACACGGATCAAAGACTTCATAGTTCAAATGGTTTGGTCGCAATGGCTTACCACTGGACCGGGATGTAGTTTAACGTCATACTGGACGGGGGTGAAACCCGACGTGAAAGACGGGTGGGCTTGAACCTCTTGGAGGCTTCCTACGTACCATGCCTTAACATGGATCAAAGACCTCGTAGTTCAGATGGGGGGTTTGTCGGTAAACCGACGTGAAAGCAGACCTTGGTCCACTGATGGTGGGCTTGAACCTCGTGGAGGCTTCCTACGTACCATGCCTTGACACGGATCAAAGTCCTCGTAGTTCGGATGGGGAGTAGACCTTGGTCCACTGATGGTGGGCTTGAACCTCGTGGAGGCTTCCTACGTACCATGCCTTGACACGGATCAAAGTCCTCGTAGTTCGGATGGGGAGTAGACCTTGGTCCACTGATGGTGGGCTTGAACCTCGTGGAGGCCTCCTACGTACCATGCCTTGGCACGGATCAAAGTCCTCGTAGTTCAAATGGGGAGTAGACCTTGGTCCACTGATGGTGGGCTTGAACCTCGTGGAGGCCTCCTACGTACCATGCCTTGGCACGGATCAAAGTCCTCGTAGTTCAAATGGGGAGTAGACCTTGGTCCACTGATGGTGGGCTTGAACCTCGTGGAGGCTTCCTACGTACCATGCCTTGACACGGATCAAAGTCCTCGTAGTTCGGATGGGGAGTAGACCTTGGTCCACTGATGGTGGGCTTGAACCTCGTGGAGGCTTCCTACGTACCATGCCTTGACACGGATCAAAGTCCTCGTAGTTCAAATGGGGAGTAGACCTTGGTCCACTGATGGTGGGCTTGAACCTCGTGGAGGCTTCCTACGTACCATGCCTTGACACGGATCAAAGTCCTCGTAGTTCGGATGGGGAGTAGACCTTGGTCCACTGATGGTGGGCTTGAACCTCGTGGAGGCTTCCTACGTACCATGCCTTGACACGGATCAAAGTCCTCGTAGTTCGGATGGGGAGTAGACCTTGGTCCACTGATGGTGGGCTTGAACCTCGTGGAGGCTTCCTACGTACCATGCCTTGACACGGATCAAAGTCCTCGTAGTTCGGATGGGGAGTAGACCTTGGTCCACTGATGGTGGGCTTGAACCTCGTGGAGGCTTCCTACGTACCATGCCTTGACACGGATCAAAGTCCTCGTAGTTCAAATGGGGAGTAGACCTTGGTCCACTGATGGTGGGCTTGAACCTCGTGGAGGCTTCCTACGTACCATGCCTTGACACGGATCAAAGTCCTCGTAGTTCGGATGGGGAGTAGACCTTGGTCCACTGATGGTGGGCTTGAACCTCGTGGAGGCTTCCTACGTACCATGCCTTGACACGGATCAAAGTCCTCGTAGTTCGGATGGGGAGTAGACCTTGGTCCACTGATGGTGGGCTTGAACCTCGTGGAGGCTTCCTACGTACCATGCCTTGACACGGATCAAAGTCCTCGTAGTTCGGATGGTTTTGTCAGGGTCGGTGCTCACTCTAAGCCCACGTGAGTCATGCTCGGTGTGAGAAACAAGAGGTTGCAAGGACCTGACGATCACGTCGCGAAGGGTGCGTCCGTGAGAAGCGAAATGGGGCTTACGCGTTGAGCGGCCCATGGTGTTGGGACTTACTCCGGGATGGAGGCCCATGGCGCGACAAAGCGCGGGGAAGATGGACCTTGGTCCGACAATGGGAGGTGCCTCGTTCCCTATCACGTCCTCCACTGACCTTGGTAGTGGGGATGTACCGAGATGCACGGGTGCAATCATCCGTACCAAAGGTTAGGGATTTACGCTCTGAGGCGACCCTTCCCCTGCGAACATACACCACTCCGACAAGGAGGATCTCATTCCATGTGCGGAAGAGTTCCATTCCCGTGGAGACGAGCGGTGTAAAAAATGTTCGACGTGGGGAAACCCTTCGTGAGGGAGACGAGGTTGGGTCACAGTTTAACGTCATGTGTTGAGGACGTGGTGCTTGGCAGTTTAACGTCCTGCAGCTCGGACGAGGTGGGTTCACTCCACACCCCTAGGGCTTACATAACCGGTACCCTCTGGTCCTTGGGGAAGGGAAGGTGTCGGTAAGGCCATGGTAAAGGGGGGTCGCGGGAGGAACCATCGAAGGGTCCACGTTAGCGTGGCTATGCGAAGAAGCAATAGCCGTTAGCGTGCCTATGCGAAGGAGCATTGGGCGAAGCAACGCTACGGGAGGTGTTGTCCATGGGACTTTGAAATCACATCGTGCAAACCTGGAGGGTCGCACGGAAGGAGGAATCGCTAAGCAGAGGAGTGTGCTTTGCGAAGTGGGGTGCCTTGGCCTTAGCATGGGGCATAGGTGGAAGTGGGAGGTGCTTCGCGAAGTGGAACAGTGTTCGCGGAGCACTGCCTCGCGAAGGAGTGGTTCGCGAAGCAGGGTCCTGCCAAGCAAAGTGCTTCGCGATGCATAGTTATCCTGCCTTGGCATAGGGATTACTAGCATGGGTTGGGTGTTTCGCGAAGCACGAGTGCTCCGCGGCTGCCCGGGTTCCCTTGGGAATCCCCTTCCTTTGCGAACGCCCTTGGGCTTCGCGAAGGGCATCCCTCTCGGAAGAGGGGCTCAGAACGAAACAAATCAGAGTCGTCTCGCGAAGTAGAAATACCTCGCGGAGCTCATGATTCCCGGGGCAAAGCTTGCTTCGCGATTCGGGAGAGGAGAAGCCGAAAGGTCGGATTGTCCGTCCCGTGGACTCAGGGGGAGTCGAGTATTTATAGGGAAGGGGCGCTGCGAAGCAGGGCTCGCGCGCCGCCTCTGGAGCTTCGCGGCGCGCTCGCGAACGTCAAACGCACTCGCGGAGGATCACCGCCTCTGGTGCTTCGTGGCGGCTCGCGAACGTCAAACGCGCTCGCGGAGGATCACCGCCTCTGGTGCTTCGCGGCGCCGCCAGGGCTGGGGCGCTTCGCGGAGGGGCTTCGCGGCTGTGCTTCGCGATGCAGCCCGCCGGCTGTCTTTTTTTTCGTTCCTTCCTTTCGGGCCATATTTTTGGCGCCAACAATTTTCATTAAATAAATAAATGTAAGATTCTCTGTTTTACTAAAATTTCTATTTCATGTTATAATAAGTACGGTTTAGTTATATATTATATAATTAATTACATTTTAATCATCTTTACGTTATATTTTGGTATAAGTTCATTTTTTGGACTTAAAAAGGCATTTTCTGAAAAACTCTTACTCATCAAATCTCATGGTTCAAAATTTAAATTAAATTATGATAATTATATAAATAAAATTTTTGAAAAATTTTATCTATCTTTTTAGTCTATAGTTCCATATTTGGTAAATAGGTCTCCTTTATTTTTAGAGATTTTAAATACATAATATATTAATTAATTATCACCATGGTAATGGTAAATCGGGTAAATATGATTAAAAATAATACGATAAGGACTAATAAAAGAACATAATATTTTTTACCCAATTGGATGACTGGATTTATCTATGTCCATCCAATTCTCCAGTATATGGCTACATGGTTCCATATTTCTTTTATTTTGTGATTTATAATAATTAAGTAATTGATAATGACAAAAAATGACACTTTATTGATTTTAATATATATACATTCTTGTGACATGGATAAAAATAACTTATATTTAAATATAATTATTCATTATAAATATATATAGATTTTTTAATTTAATTTTATATATAATTTTTAATTATGAAATAATTATCTTAAATTCTTGTGAAATACCGACATAATTATTTTTAATTAATAGAAAAATAATATAAATTTATTTTAGAAATATAAAAGTTAATTTAATTTGAATGAATTATTATGTTCTGAAAATTTTTAGGAAAATTTAAATTTTATTTATTTTTAATGTATTATATTCAAATTCTATTAATATCATGTGGTTTTCAAAGGGAAATTTTTTGAATAGTTCCAAAATGAAATTAATGAAATTTTATAACAATTAATAATTCATTAAATGATTTAAAATTCCTAAAAATACATTATTTATATAATTTATTTGAATATGGTTTAAAAATTCAGACATGTTACATTAATTATACAATTTTCCTTTATGGTAACTACCATAACCACTAAATAATAAAAACATTATTATCATAGAAATTATCAAAAAGGTTTAACATGGGTTAAAAAATGTAAGGGTAAAACCTAATATACCATTGTACAAAT
The DNA here is from genome assembly GCA_963277665.1 of Viscum album. Lineage (NCBI taxonomy): Eukaryota > Viridiplantae > Streptophyta > Magnoliopsida > Santalales > Viscaceae > Viscum > Viscum album. The sequence goes on from OY728135.1 coordinate 1,683,343,321, forward strand.
TTTAAAACATAATATTATTCTGACCCATACTCGTCAAATATTTGAAATATATCAGTTGGTATTCTTTTTTAAAATGAAACATAATTTATATTAGTGTAATATTTTAAGAAATTCGAAAAGTTCTTGACCCCTAAATTATAAAAGGAATCCTCTTATCCTCATTAATTAATATATAAAATTCTTTTCCCCACCATTTCCTACCCAAAGAAAATTTTTAATTAGATTACCCTATCCTAGAGGCCTTAGTTTGATTATAAAAGCATCTTAGTATTAATTTGGGTTTAAACCTGAAAAGGTTGTCTAAAGAAGAGTAATCTTTCTTAAACGAACATTATTGTTTAATTTCTTCTTATAAATAATTAAATATTATTAAATGACGATAATATATTAAAATATATATCTCACATATATTTATATTATATTGTTTTAATTACATAACCTATAATCATTTCCTCTTCCATCAACTGGGAAATGAAACCATCATTCTTCTGTACAGTGGATTATCGTCTCACAAACTGATGTAATTCAATTTCTGTCATCACCTCTGGTGATTATTTATGATTTTTTATTTAATGTATATATATTAAATTCATGACTTATTTATTATTTATAAAAATTAATATATCATACAATTATTACCTTACAATCCTTCAAAAATTGATAATGTTTTCTGTGTATATATTTGGACTTCCACCTCCATAATGCGATGAGATTTGTTTTCCGTAACCACATAAAATTTATCATATATAAAATTTTGTTTAATTAAATAATAAATTATTAATGATATAATGGTCAATGTTTAAATATTAAATAATAATTTTATTCTTTTCATTAAGATTGTAGAAAAATGGAAAGATTACCCACGTGTACTTACGACCTACCATCTTCATGATTGCATCATAGTTAATTTTTCATAAAAATATTAAATGAGTTTTTTAATAGAATAACAGGCTTATAAAAATTATTATATTGACATTATATTATTCTAGAGAAGATGTAATAATGTCATCTTTTACAATAGTCAACCTATTGAAGTAATTTTGTTCATATAAACTGAATATCATCTAAACATCAGATGTGAAATTAAATAAATAAATAAATAAATATAACATGGTAATAAATAAAATAAATATATTTGTAATCAAGAAAAATTTTCTTAATAATTTAAATAATTAAAATTTGTTTATTATTTAGGATTAAAATCAATGTACATGATGAGTCGGTCCTAAGGTAAGAGTTTTCTTCTCCATTATCCTTCATTAAAGAATATTTTATTGTTATGCACCTAATTTATTTTGTATGATTTATATAATAAACCTTTTACAAATAAAATCAATAATCCTTCACACTTATTGGTATTATATTTTTCAAATTAAATTATTACATCTATGTGTATTTTACTTGAAAGATACCAAGCAGTAAAGGGTTTATTATATAAATTCTAATTTATTAGGTTGTACTAAAAATTAATTAACTTTGTTATACCCTGATTTTGTGTGAAATGTCTTCTAAATATATTAGTTTTTATTTTTTATTTTTTTGGGTGTTTACATTTTTCATATATAAATAATTCATTGACTAATTATCAATTTAATCATATGTGTTTTTTATGGTTTTCTCATCCCTCTTTAGTTTTTATTAGACGAGTTCCTTATTCCCAACTTATTTATTTCTTGTGGTGTATTTACTACCTTTTGAAATGATATATCATTATTCACTTCATATCCATAGTATTTAATTTTTCATTTGAAGTTATCACATTCATGTGGGTTATTATTAAAAAGTCACCAAGGTATTCAGGGTTTATTTAATAGTCTAATTTTTATCAATATTGTTTATCCTTGAATTTACATTGAATGAAATTATTTAATAATTTCTTAATAAAACCCTTTCATTTAATTCTACTTTGGTTATTTATAAAAATTTAAAGTTTTCCATTCATTTACCATTATTTATGTACTAAAAATACTAAAATATTATTTTTAATTAAATCCGACATTATTTATCTCTTCAGATGAAAACCCTTTTTTCTTAATCATCCATATTTTATAAAAACAAAATATTTCAATAATGTTTTTATTATAATCCTATGATTTTTAATTCATATTTAAGAATGATTTAATTTAATTCAAAATGTTTTAAAAGGAATATTTTTATTGTTTCCCAAATAAACTAATTTTGAGTTTTTATAGAAAACCTGAGAGGAATATTTATTTTAAAACACATGAAATGAATAAAATTTCTCATCATCATTACATATAATTTTTTTTAACCTTTATTTAAAAGGATAAAATGTTCATTTCAGAGGATATTTTTTGCTGGATATTTTGGGGATTTTTTATATTTTTAATAATTATTTCTAATATTGAAAGTGACATTTCCTCAAGAATGATTTTAATCTTTTCATATTATTTATATTAATTAATGAAAAAAACCTTGATTTTATGTATTGCTTATAAATTCAATATATATATATATATATATAATATATACCTAGATAATAATCTCTTCCATTGATATTGTAATATGTTTCTTATGCTCATTTTTGAAACATTTTCTTTATAAAATCTCATTGACACTGATATGAGGATATATTACGCAACCAATGTCTTTCCATTAGTAATTACTATTACCATGACTACTGATTTATTTCCATTTTATTCACACAAAACCATCTACATTTCAAGATGGGTCTTCCGATACATCACTCCAATATATTGGGTAATATTTTAGTCTCGTGAGATGTTATGTATAGGGTTAGGGAGTAAACCTATTCCACAAAGGGTATTTATCCACCATGTGATATTATCTTGGAATTTATCCTTAACTCATTCATCTTTTATGTTTTTTGTTGCTTCTAAATTTCCTATGCTTTCATGATCATATGATACAATATTATTTATGCTATTCTCCCACATGATTACTCAAAAAACTTATCTTTTATGATTTCATGTTATATATTTGACTAACAAGTTATGCGTTCACATCACATGTATTCCCTTACTGATCATCAAATCTCACCCATTATTATCTTTCTCATTTCCCAGGATATCAAAGAAAATTTTATGTCTGCTGTGTCTAAGAAGGGTACAAGTTTTTAAGAACTATATTAATGGTGTTGAATTTCTTTTATGAACTAATTTTTTTATATCAAAGATTCAAATGAAACTAGACATTTTTTCTATAATGGATTAAAATTTTCTGTAATGAATATTCATCTAATAAAAAGTAATATATATGTATAAAAATTTTGGGTTGCTATACCCATTTTTCATAGAGAACCATGATGATACATATTTTATGTTCTTTGTTTATATATATATATATATTCATTTACACCAATTTAACTTTTCTTCATGATGTTTTATATTTCAACCTTATAATGTATTAGGCGTTACCTTTAATTTTCATATTTTATATGAATAAAAGTAGAATGGTTCATTTGATATTTCTGTTAAATATTTCACAAGCTATTAAAAATCATATTGAGAGAAAATAAATTATAAAATTATGGTTTGTTAAAAATAAACCAGTTTTTTCAATTATTTCAATGACATATTTAATTACATGAGAGATTAAGTCCGTGTCAGGTGCTTTGAGGATGTTCAGTTCATAATTAAAAAACGAATTTGGTATATTGAATGTTGTAAAATAGGTCATTATTCTATTATTTCTAGAATAATGGTGATGATATATTGATCTTTTTATACATTAAATACATGTTTATAGTTTTCATTTAAAATTTATTATGAAAAGATATACATCAGCTCATGAGGTTATTGATCGCATGTATACACAAGCGATGTTTTTACTTTTGTTTGGACAAAAAATAAGAGAATAAAATAACATATTATATTTAAACATAATTATCAATTTATGGACCTCAAATAGCTTCATTAAATATATCCCCATGACCATCCATGAAAGGGGATATTTGAAAAATGATGTGCATCACTAAATGGATACGGTAATCAATGTATTCGTACATGGTATAATTCTATTTTTAAAAATTAGAATTGATTGAATATTAGTGAAATATTATTTATATAATGATTATTATATTCTTAAACTGATATGTATACATTGAATCTATAATTATAATGAACTATGAGAGGCGGTGATGGAAAACAAAATTCATTAGTATTTGGAGGTGGTATTCCACACATATGCACGAACGATGTTTTCATTCACCATTTGATAGGAAAGAAGAAGAAAAGGGATCATAACATGGTCATAATAATATTTTACTAGAGTGGAGATAAAATATTCATCAACATATTTGATTAAATAAATATTAATGAATTATAAGAAGAAGTGAAGTGAAATTGGTCAATTAAGAGTCATACAACTTCTTTAAAAACCACCATTGGTTTACCGCATAAGACTTATTTGTTTGTCCTTATATAAAACCAAAGAATCTTGGTCATATAGAGGATGTTTTGATTGATATTTGGGTAGGTAATTACTATGTTAGAGTTCATGAAAAATTTTACGATGAGATGAAGGTGGTTCCCAATTATAAGTGAGCGGGGGGACACTATTCAATTTACTTAATGCATTAAATAAAAAAAATTAATTTTCATATTAAAGATTCACATAATTGATCTATATTATAGATATAAGTCTATATTCACTCATTATATATAATTTATACAAGTTTATATGAGTGTTTTACTCTAATATCTTAATGTTAACCCCCATTAACGCTTTAGTTTATTACCACAATATTAATGATTTTTACACATTTGTGGTCAAAATAGTTACCATAAATGGAAAAGTGACCCATAATTGTACAATTATTTATATTATAGACCATATATAATTAAAATGACCTAATATAGAATTATTGTGATATTTTAATATTTTGATAACCTTTTATTTAACATAAGACTCCATTATAGTCATTTTAAACAATATTCACATATTTTTACTTTAATATAATTAAGATAGTAATGGAATTGGAATATAAAAGATTAAAACACCAATAATATTTTATATTTATCTAAAAATTCATGATACACGATAAATCACCCAAAAAATATTTCTATTATATTTTTTATACTTATTAACGTTAATTTTCTACTACTTGAACTAGAACTGTGTCGTAATTACATAAGCATTTAAGGTAATAATTTAATCAATAAAATAGAATATTAATTAACAAAAGTAAAAAATTATTTAAATTTAAAATAACCATTTATAACAAAACAAAACAACTAATAATCACTATGAAAAAATATTAATGATTTTAAAATAAAGAGAGTGGCATTTTGAATTAATTCATTACATATAATAATATTATGGTCATTATCATAGAAAAATGACTCAAGTTGATATATAATAAATTTTTTATGTGTATTGGAAAAATAAACTCAAAAAAGATTAATAATTAAGTGATATATAAGTTTATAAATCCTGGAAATATTATTTTTAACAAGAATTACTCGATTTACCCTTATTGAGTGAAAAATATTTATAATGGTAACTATTCGTAAAAAGTAAAAATAAAGTTGAAATATTTTCCAAGTTTTAACATGATGATTATAAATATTGGATCCATTTTATCAAATTAAATCCCTATTTGTTTTTTAGATTACATTTTAAATAAACCAACAATACATGAAAGAAACGGTTTTCTAGAAAATGATTTTTGAGGTAAAAAATGTTTATATATCAAAATTAAGGTAAATGTAGATTAAAATGTAATTAATCTAATTATATTAAATAATATTTAACTCGTTTAATTTTAAAATAAATTTAAAATTAATTAAGAATTTTAAAATACAGTAATTGACAGATATTTTTACATAACATCATATTTTTCTACAATTCATTGGAAAATTAATCTTTTTTAAAAAATCCCATCAAATTCACCTTAAACTAATTATGTTATTATATTTGAAAAATGATATACTTTTTATCAATTTTCTTCTATAATTGGTATAAATTAATTATAATATTTACTCAAAAAACAAATAATAACCATTTGTTAAGAAGACGTATTATTTAAGCATTAAATAACATTACTAAAAATATAGTGCTCTTTTACTATGAAATTGTCAATAATTTTTTAGTGAAATTATTTATATATTTATTATTTTTACTCTAATTAATAGCTTCCAATTCAAGGGTTATTTTATAACAATCATATTTAGATAATATTATTTCACATTCATTAATTCATGGTGTTTTTGTCTTATATGTTTTCGAACATAGGCTAATTTTTGTTCTGTCAATATACTTCATTTTATGGTTTTGTTTGTTTACATGTTTTTAACTAATTTATATGATTTATCAGCAATAAATATTATCCTTTTATATTAAATTTAAGTTAATTATTGATTCTCCTCAAGATCATAATCATATTTTTATTCATTTTAAAAATTATCCTCATAATCCTTATAAAGAGTTTCAAAAATCGTAGATCCATGGTATCCTTTCCCACTATTTTTTTAATCATTTAGTATTAAACTAATATAATTTATAGGTATTACACCAATCATATTCATTTAAACTATAAATTATTATATGATTTTTAATATAATAGAAAATAATTTACATGATGCTTTTATGTAGTTTTGTAATTTATTTTTAAACTATTTAAAAATAGTTTACAAGAAGTTGAGTTTACTAGTAAATTTTAAATAGTTTAAATTTTATTATGAATTTAATGTTTTCATTTAGTAAGAGTATGTTAAGTTTCTTTTAGATTCATTTCATTCACATTAGTTTTCTTCTATTTCATTTAATTAGGTAGGGTTTAATTTAGTTAATTTCTATTCAATTCAGGATATGTAAATTCAGTTGAGTGTGATTCATTTCAATATTTTATGACATTTAGAGTAGGTTTTTCTAAATTTATTTTTCATTTGGATCACATCCTACCAGTTTAGTTTGATTTGGGATGGATCAAATTTATTTTATTTGGTATGGGTTATTTCTTCCTTGATACAATTTTTTCATGAATGTTTTGTTTAGTTTGTTTCTTTTCAATTTAATTTTATTTAAATTACTTTTTTTATTGTCATTGAGTTATGTTAAGTATGGTATGTTTGGTTTGGATTGGTTCATTTGTATTAGTACCTAAATAAACACATTTTTACATAAAAGAACATGTTTTCTTTCATGTTTTGTCTTAATAGTTCACCTTAAAGTATAGACATACATCATAGCAATGTTGTTTTTTATTTATTTGTGATAATTCCTAAATCATTAAATTTGAATAATATCTTAAACTCATCACTATTATAATAAGTAATCATTTCCTTCGGTTTCGTTATAATAAACTCCTTGAGGATAAATCTATTCTAACTCTACAAACTTAACAATTATATAACGCATTATTGTATACTCCCTATAGTTCACCTAATTCCATTAATTTATTATCCCACAAAACATCACCATCAAGAAAAGTATATCAATGATTCTATATAAATATTAATTTATATAAATAAAATTTCAATATTAATTAACAATTTAATTTCAAAAGTTTTCATAACCATATTTTCTTTTATGCATTATCCATTATTCCATTTTCAAAGTGTCGGTATGAGACTATTTTCTTTGGAATGATGTCTCAATATTTAACAATAATCTCTATAAATCTCCTAAATTATATCCCAATTCCACCAATAATTTTATTATATTCATTATAAACAACCATAATATGTTACTGGGAGTTCCATACCTCATGATTTCGGGTACACCAACATCTCCAAATAGGGTAAGATCAAACTATTAATTAATAAAAGACAAATATTAAATGTATACAAGTTATAATAAAATTAATTTGATGTTACAATGTTTATATGGGTTGTATATATATATGTGATCTAGGAAAGTCGGTAGGTTCTAAAAGATCTATAAACACTGATAGATCAGTATCATGTGTACTAAAAGTGGGGTCTAATGTCTACTCATGATATTTAGAATGCTCTGGATGATTAGAATGCACTAAATCAGATGTTGAAATAGAATGAACATAAAATCCTAGATAGAATTGATATTTAATTAATGGAGGAAGCAAAGAAGTATATAGAATATGATAATATGAGTGGAGAGTTTGAGTCATCATCATATAAGTAATTAATATAAGAGTAAAAGGATCTAATGATAATAGTAGTAATAGTATTGGATGTATGTGTAAATACCTGTAATTTCCATGTATTTTTTTTTAATTAAATGGGTAATTTATGGGTCTATGAAATCTGACGGTGCGCGATTCCGAGGCCCGGAGTGCCCGCAATGATTCGTCGAAGTTTTTGTTAATCTTAAGTTAATGTGCGTAAACATTTTTCCTGAAAAAAGAGGAATAATTGTTAAAGGGAAACTCGGATCAGAAATCTGAGGGCACCATTGCGCTTAGGATGGCGGGTTTACCCTTGGCACGACTTATGATTAGTCAACGTGGTCCTCCTGTGAGAAAACCCAAAATGGCATAATTGTAAATGAAATAATTAAATAAATTATTTTATTTTTCAAATGGTTATAAATCACAAATGGTCTCTCAGATTAAAAATCCAAGACCACCGCTGAACTCGTGTGTGTATTCTTTCTATAAGAAGATACTAACATTGGTCGGCGCGGGCCACCAGATAAAGTTAGTTTTTTGCCGCAAATAAAATAATTTAAGTCACAATTATTTTATTGTAAAATACATAAATTCTAAACGGTAACTCGGATTGAAAATCTGAGAGTACCGTTGGGTACATTGGGGTGTGATTCACCTAGGAAGAGCCTAACCTTGACCGAAACGAGTCAAGGGTGACTGATAATAATTTTTCAAACATTTTTTCATGTTCATCCAATAAACACACGAGCGTCGTTTTATAACATTTGAACCGGTGCTCGGAATTAAAATCTAAGGAAATCGAAAAAACTCACAGTGCTAGTATTAGCATAAGAAGAATTTCACCTCGACAGTAGTTAGCCAAGAATAGAAGTTAGTTTTTGGATTTTTATAAAAAATAATAAAATAAAGTGTACAACAATTTATTTTAATTTAAGCTATGTTGCGAGTGATTGTTGGTTAAAACCTCCACTTGGTAGTTGGAGGTGGGACCGCCACACCCTAACTTCCCATTAGAGGTTATGGTTGTGTGGACCACCTGAACATAACCTCCCATGAAAGGTTACGATGTGGGGACCACCCAAGATCAAAACCTATCAACTCCCTCAGTTAATTTCATGTGTCAACGTAAAATTAAATGCTTTCAATTTAATTTTATGTGTCAAAAAAAATTAAATGCTATCAATTAATTTTATCTGTCAACATAAAATTAAATCCTTTAATTTTTTATGCAGGATATATGGGGGAAACCTCTTGGAATCCTCCCAATAATTAAGCCAACACACCTATTAAATTACGGCAACGCTATTTAATTCGCTTAAACACCTTTTTAAATTATGTAACTGCATCGTTGGAATTTAGGAAGGTTCTTAATAAATGAACCGTCATAAATTCCACAATGGTTACATACCACTCCCCGTATTCTATATATAGGGAGCTTGGGAGGAGGATTTGGGATGGCCTCACCAAGAGACGAAATGATGGAAAAGTTACGCGACGCCCAACACATGGAGGATTACGCCTTCTCCAATGAAGAACGAAGAACGCCAACCTGCTTCAACTTCTTCCTCAAACACCTACCAATATGGAGCGTCATCAATGAGCTGACACAACTCGTGTTTGGAAGTGATTGGGGGACGAGATTAACGATGATCATCTACATCTTCTTCTGCGACTCTGTCAACGAACGACGTCTTCCTTTTTGCGCCAATGTCTACCCACAATGAGAATGGCCAGGGGTTTGTTGCATGGGATTATTATACCCTTTTCTTATCTTCTTCATCAGATAAAAATGGATTGTTGATGACGTGTTATTGATCATCTATGTTCTTAATGAGTCAAATGATACCTCCCTAAACGTGGAGAGTGCGGGCCAACCTAACATGGCCCGACACCCTCTGTCGGTTTTCTACCTTGTGGTGACGTTCTACGGCATGGAGATGAGGTGATGGTGATGAAGGCCGAAATGATGAAGGCCGCACTACCAGTGGCCTCTGAGAATTGCACTTCCCCCACGGTGCACAGGTGCTCATGGTCGAACACTGCCGACCGTGCGGCGCCTGACCCGCCTACCCGCGGCCTCCTGACTCCATGACCGGCACGCGCCCCGGCCAAACCAGCGGCATGCCCCACGACTTTCGCGGCCCCGCCGGCGCCATGTCTGGCACCCCCGTACACTAACAGCGCCCCCACGCGCTGCCCCGTGTGCTGCCCGGCGGCATTGCGCCCTGCCCGGTGCCCCCGACTCCCTACTGCGCCATGCCCGATGCCCATGCACCCTGCTCGGCTCCCCCGCGGTGTCTCGTCTCCCTCGAGGCCACCTGACCAAGACAGTGTCTTGGACCCCTAACGGTGCCCTAGACGAACCGGCCCAGCTATGCCCTCCGGGCCTAGCCGTGTAGGGCCGCGCCCTCGAAACGCTCCAGGCGTAACTAGCCCCGGCCTTTGGGCCGAGTCGCCTACGTGGTGACCTCCAGGTCGAACCGCCCTCGTAGTCTGTTGTGCCGAGCCCGACGGACCGGGCCAAACATAACAGGCTGACTGGGTCATCCCAGAACGGGTCGGCCCAGTCTGGGTTGGTACGATTCGGTCCTACCGAGTCTGACTGGGCACATGCCCATTACTGACCTCATTACCTTCTTGGGCCATATCTTTGGCACCAGACATCCGTTTGATGAACTGTCAATGATGCCAATAATCTTGGACCGAAGCCATACATTAGAAAATTCCCCACTAGTGTTCGGGGTGTTGTTGAGTAATGGTCAGGTTGGATGGTACCCGAATCCAACAAGGCCCCCGAGAATAAAAGGCTAATAACTAACAGACCAGATGTCTGATTGACACATCGTCTGTTGCATTGAGACCCCTATGTCGATCTGGACCTTTGTGATAATTCTTAGTAGAACATTGAGACATATAGAGTATTTCTTATAAGCTCGTGGTGTGGATCCTTCTGGTGACAGGCATATAGAGTGCGGAGACCTAGTAACTGGCAGAGACCTGATGACTGTTGGACCGTTTCGACTCAGAGTGATTTGACTAGTCCAGTGGGGAGTGCCTAGTAGTTGGCGGTAGACCCACGACGGAGGACCTCCTGGTAGATGGCATCAAACCCACATTACTCGATAAGAGGAGTACCTCTATAAGCTATTAGGGAGAGTTCCTGGTAGTTGGTGGCAGACCCAGAGCGGAGGATCACCTGGTTGTTGGCAGCAGACTCTCGGTACTCGACAAGAGGAGTACCTCAATAGTCCAAGGTTAGTGGGAAGTTCCTGGTAGTTACCGGCAGGCCCGTTGTACTCGACAGAGGATGAGTTCTCCAGTTGTCATGGTTTCAACAATGTGAATAAATATCCTGGTCGAGATGAGTCAATGGCTTTTGTTTTTTCCTCATGAATGAGATGGGTTACATGATAACATAGGAATATGTATGGGCATATACCTATGTAATGGTTATCCGTTGATTTGATAATTTGTGGTTTATCCTTGTTGGATTTTGTTAGACCTTGAGGGTCTCGGGGTCCCTAATGTGTATCATTATACTCACCCCTAGATGGGATTTGCCCGCACCTCGTTGTGTTGGTTTCAGATGACAGACAGCGCTGACTGAAGTAGAGAGTAGCAGGACTGGATGGTACCCGGAGGTGATCCCTACGATGAATCGGTACATAAAGGAGACTAATGGATGGGAGTGCTGTGGAGGTCTTCTGTACCTACCCTTCAGGTAGGAACCCTAGAGGATGACCCAGTAGCTACTTTAATTTTCTTCACATGTACTTGTTTTTTGTTGTACTTGTACATTCATATTGGACTTTTATTTCTGGCCCCATTTACTTTCCAGCACTTCTTATGTATATAGTTTTACTTAGTGTTATGCTTATGGTTATGTACTATGATGTGTTTGTTTATAGTTATAAAGGTAATGCCTTCCTATTTTAGGGATTTATGCCTTTGGTGCAAGTCGCCAGCCCTTGCCATATGGAAGGCGGGCTTGGGGTAGTCACGATACAGGCCTCGGGGGATGGGTCTTGACAGTTTGAATATCTTTGATGCCTATATAATAACTATAGGATAAGAAACTATGCTAGATGGTATATATAGTGAACAGTATAGGTGTGATTGGGTATTATAACTATTGGTAGTACATATGGTATTGTCCCTCCTCTAACTATTAGGCTTGTCACTACTGTTACTAGTGTTGTTAGAGAATAATTGTCTTCTAGATTGTGGATCATGATAAAATTTTAAAAATCATTCATGATGTTACATTATATGTTTTTTAATTTATATATATACATATATGAAATAGAATACTCACAATGTACATCATAGTAGGAATGTTCATCCCTCTCATTTAGTGATCATTTTTAGATATACCAATCTTCACATCGTAAAAGGGATATGTAGTGACATTATATAAGCATGCCATATTTATTGGTAAGAAAATAAAAACATAAAATTAATTTCAAAACAAAAGCATGATAAATAAGGGTATGATATGGTTTTCTTCATCAATGTTCAATTCATTCTAATTATGTTTGGGTTAGTTTGATTCAAATTGGATTTGGTTATTTATTAATATGGATCACTTTAATCATTTTTAGTGAATTTACACATTTTGGATTAATTTATTTGATTAATATATGCGTTAGTTTATTTAGTTACATGTAATATGATTTTAACGTTTATAGGTAAACTAGTTGTAGTTAACATGTAATATGATATATTAGTTTACATGTAGACAGACATTTTAGTTATATGTTAGATGATTTTACAGTTTACATATAAACATTTCTTAAAATATTTTTACATATAAACCAATTTTACAGTTAATATATAAACTATATTTACATTACATGTTGTTTCCGATGCATTCTCCGGGGCACGCGCATCCGTCTGTCCACGGAGGAGGACGTGCTGCGCTGTTGCCCCGCATTCCCGCTTTCCAAAGGCGGGAGGCATTCGCTCCTTATTCAGGGACGTCTACTCCTTGATCGAAATGGGATGATGGGATGTCGGTTCTTCCTTCTTTGGATTCCTCCTCAGAACTCGTCACCTAGTCCGGGTCTCCCTCATAGATTTAATATGTTGTTCGTGAAAATCTTCCCAGTGCCATGTTTCCATGGATGCCGGTTAATTACACTGCTTCTGTCGGGACATTCCAAAGGGTCCGGTCAGGGCAGTAACCTTCAGTCGGGGGAGTAGTCACGTTGAGGCATTAGTAGCGTGTCTGGATGTTGGGGAACCTGGCATGTCTGTCTATTATCCCTGGTCACAGGGCTTCTCGAGGGCGTGGAAGCCCGAGGCTTCCCACATCGAGTGCGGGGAATTATATTCCATAGACACATATCTGAGGTTTTCCTCAGCTTCTCGTGTTTAACATAGGGTACGCCGCGAGTTTAACGTCTAGCAGAGATGGATTAGCCCGATCAGAGCATTAGCTAGAATAGATCAGATTGAGGGATTTCCCTTGAAGGGGTGCCAATATCGGGACCAGCCCATGGGCGGCTGTGAAGAGGAGCGTACCGACATGGTCTCATCGGGATATGACGGTCCGGGCGAGAATCAGGGTGGATGATGGATAGACGAATGATGTGGAAGGGGGAATGGAAAGGAACCATCGGAAGGGCAACGGTGAAGTTGGGCTTGAGCCTTGAAGGGGCTTCCTACGTATCCTTGTGGCAGGGAATCAAAGTCTGCGTAGTTCGGGACGGTGCCGGTGAACCGACATGAGGGTGGACCTTGGTCCGATGGGCATCATCAACAAACTGACGTGAATGGGGAGGACCAGGAGGGTCCTAGTGGTGGTGGGATTGGACCTTGTGGAGGCTTCCTACGTACCATGTCGTGACATGGATCAAAGACCACTTAGTTCAGAGGGGTTTCGTCGGCGAACCGAAGTGAAGGTGGACCTTGGTCCGACGGGTGGTGGCCTTGAACCTCTGGAAGGCTTCCTACGTACCATGCCTTGGCATGGATCAAATTCCTCATAGTTCGGATGATGGAATTTGACAGCGAACCGATGTGAAGGTGGACCTTGTTCCAATAAGAGATGGGATTGAACCTTGGGGAGGATTCCTACGTACCATGCCTTGACATGGATCAAAGACCTCGTAGTTCAAAGGGTTTCATCTGTGAACCGACGTGAAAGTAGTCCCGGGGGTCCTCTAGTGGAGGGCTTGAACCTTGGGAAGGATTCCTACGTACCATGCCTTGACATGGATCAAAGTCCTCGTAGTTCAAAGGGTTGATGGAAGACAGTTTAACATCATGCGGGATGGTAGTGAACCCTGACGTGAATAAACGATGGGCAGTGGGCTTGAACATCATGGAGGCTTCCTACGTACCATGCCTTGGCATAGATCAAAGTCCTCATAGTTCAAAGGATTGATGGAATACAGTTTAACGTCATGCAGGACGGTAGTGAACCCTAACGTGAATAAACGACGAGCGGTGGGCTTGAACCTCGTGGAGGCTTCTGACGTACCATGCCTTGGCATGGATCAAAGTCCCCGTAGTTCGGAATGGTGGTGGGTGTCAGCTAACTGACATAAATGAGGGACCTTGGTCCGATGGGAGATGGGCTTGAACCTCCTGGAGGCTTCCTACATACCATGCCTTGACATGGATCAAAGTCCTCGTAGTTCGGGCGGTCACAACGGCTTGCCGTCGGACTGGAATGCAGCTTAACGTCATGTGTGATGAAGGTAGAACTCGACGTGAATTGGATGGTGGGTGGGCTTGAACTTCATGGAGGTTTTCTACGTACCATGCCTTGACATGGATCAAATACCTCGTAGTTCAAATGGGTGTGCAATTTAATGTCATGCGGGACAAAGGCATACAATTTAACGTCATGTTGGACGAGGGCATGCAGTTTAACCTCATGTTGGACGAGGGGATACAGTTTAACATCATGTTGGACGAGGGAATACAATTTAACATCATGCTGGACGGAGTATTGTCATGGCCAATGCCAACTCTAAGCCCACGTGAGTCATGCTCAGTGTGAGAAACAAGAGACAGCAAGGGCCTGACGATCACGCCGCGAAGGGTGCGTTCGTGTGAAGCGAAGAGGGGCATAGGCCTTAGGCGGACCATGGTGCTGGGACTTACTCCAGGATGGAGGCCTGGAGTGCGACAAAGCGCAGTGAAAGAGGGATTTGGGACCAATGAAGGGAGGTGCCTCGTTACCTATCACGCCCTCCACTGACCTTGGTAGTGGGGAAGTACGGAGATGCAGGGGTGCATCCATCCATTGGGGAACTAGGTTCGCCCTTCTCCTGAGAACATACGCCACTCCAATAAGGAGGATATCATCCCTTTTGGATGGGTTATTCCACTCTTGTGAAGATGAGTGGCGTAAAAAATGTTCGAACTGGGGGGACCCTTCGTGAGAGGCACGAGGTCGGGTCACAGTTTAACATCATGTGTTGAGGACGTGATGCTTGGCAGTTTAACGTCTTGCAGCTCGGACGAGGTGGGTTCACTCCACACCCCTAGCACTTACATAACTGGTACCCTCTGGTGCTTGGGGGAGGGAAGGTACTGGAAAGGCCATGGTCAAGGGGGGTTGTGGAGCGAACCATCGAGGGGTCCACGTTAGTGTGGCTATGCAAAGAAGCAATAGCCGTTATCGTACCAATGCGAAGAAGCATTATTCGAAACAACTCTACGAGTGGTATTGTCAGTGGGACTTTGAAATCACATCTGCAAATCTGGAGGGTCGCACGAGAAGAGGAATTTCAAAGCAAAGGAGTGTGCTTTGCGAAGCGGAGTGCCTTGGCCTTAGAATGGGGCATAGGAGTGAGTGGAGGGTGCTTCTTGAAGTGGAATAGTATTCCCGGAGCATTGCCTCGCGAAGAAGAGGTGCCTCGCGAAGTAGGGTGCTATGAAGCAGTGTGCTTCGCGATCTGTAGCGATCTTGCCTTATCATAGGGATCACTAGTACAGGTTGGGTGTTTCGCGAATCATAAATGCCCCACGGCTTCCCGGGTTCCCTTGGGAATCCCCTTCCTTCGCGAATGCCCTTGAGCTTTGTGAAGGGCATCCCTCTCGGAAGAGGGGCTCAAAATGAGTCAAAGCGAAGGCGTCACGCGATGTAGAAGTACCTCGCGGAGCTCATGATTCCTGGGGCAAAGTGTGCTTCGCAATTCCGGAGAGGAGAAGTTGAAAGGTCAGATTTTCCATCCTCGGGACTCAGGGGGAGTCCAGTATTTATTGGGAAGGGGTGCCGTGAAGCAGAACCTGCGCGCTGCCTCAGGTGCTTCACGGCGCGCTCGCGAATGTCAACGTCATCCACGAAGTGTTACCACCTCTGGAGCATCGCGGAGGGCTCGCAAACGTCAAATGCGTTCGTGGAGAGTTACCGCCTCTGGAGCTTCGCGGCGGGCTCGCGGAAAGTTACCGCCTTTGGAGCTTCGCGGTGGGCTCGTGGAGAGTTACCGCCTCTGGAGCTTCGCGGAGGGCTCACGAATGTCAAATGCGATCACGGAGAGTTACCGCCTCTGGAGCTTCGCGGCGGGCTCACGGAGAGTTACCACCTCTGGAGCTTCGCGATACCGCGATGCTCGGGGTGCTTCGCGTCGATGCTTCGCGAGACAGCGTGACGGCCTTCTTTTTCATCCCTTCCTTTCGTGCAATATTTTTGTGCCCACAAATTCCCCCCTCAGAATTGGAGTCGCGGAGGGTGAAGGGTCAAAGTCTGAGGTAAAATTGCCAAAATTGTCGGTGGTTCGCGATGCGGCTTCGCAAAGGGGCCCCGCGGTGCTGACCGGGGCCACGGATTCGGACGCGCCGCGATGCTCCGCGCGGGTGAGGCGTGCCACGATGCTCCGAGGTCGCCGTCTATAAATAGGGGGGTTGACCTCTTTTTTATTCACGTGAATTCCTTGTCTTTTTGTGCTCTCGACTTTGCGAAGATCCATGTACTCTGCGACAGCCCTCCGCGAATCGAGCTTCGCGGCGAACCACGGGTCTCTGACTCCGCGTCCACGCCAAGAGAAATTCTTCTTGTCGGCCTTGGCCAGACATCACGGCTTGGTCTTGCGACCGACCTTCACAATCCGGCTTCACGATCCAGCTTCACGATCCGTAATGAAAAAATTCCTTTCTAAGTGCCGGAACTGGAATGGACCATCGAGAGGCTGTATTGGGGGTGCTTGCAGATGCCGCCCGTCGGGATGAGATGGACAACTGTCCAAGCCTTGGGGAGATGGTCCAAAGCCATTCGGACCACGCTTCTTTGACAGATCTGCTATCGGAGAGTCCGAATAATTATCAGCAGTGTAAGAATCTACCATTGTACGGCTTCGGGTTGAGGGATGACGTCTTCATCCCTGAGGCAAGTAGGGACGAACCAACTTGCGGGTTCAAGAGTACACCATGCCATCACCAATGGTTTAGGGAGGCCCATGGTCACGCACAGGAATAATTCACACTTGTCACCGCTGATTGTCTCTACAACCATGTAAATGATATTGACAGGAATCCACTGCAACCGGAGACATCCCCTCCTCTCTACCGTACCATGCTGAAGGCGGCTTTGTAGGATTCGAAGAAGGGATGGTCCGATGAGTGGGACCTGCGCCAGGGCGGCAACTTTATTGATGACTGGCACTGGGTCTACTGGGTAGGCGCCTCATGCGAGGAGTTTGGGGCCGAAATGAGGACAGTGGGGTTGTATGAGGCAGCATGGGCCTCCCAATTCCACATTTACCAACCAATGCAAGTGATGCCGGAATTGCTGAGCAGATGGTCGTCTAGGACCAATACCTTTCACCTGCATCACGGGGAGGTGGGCATCAGCCTGTAGGATGTCCAACAGATTTCTGGGGTTCCGATCTTGGGGGCCATGTATGATGAGTTCCTCCCCATCATGAGTGCGTGGTAGGATACAAAGCAAATGTCGTGACTGGCGTCAAAACTGATGGCGCTCGTCCCTGGAGAGGACAAGGAGGCAGTGAGGGATGTCCATTTTAGGAGATGGTTCAAGTGCTTCCTGAATTTCCTAGAGAATCGAGAGTTCCCTCCGTGGCTTCGAACTTTTCCGAGGGCGGCCCAACGAGGTAAGGGGCACTCGTATTGGCGGGTCATAGAGGACAACCAATGGAAGACTTGGGGTTTTAGTGTGAGCACTGAACAACAACCGATAGTCAGGCTGGCGGTGTTCATCGCGGCTCCCATATGCGGTTGGATCCTACCGGTAAGGAATACAAGAATGGGGGTGCGGCCCAGCTCATTTATTATGGAATCCATGTTGGCCATAGGGCAGCGGATCAATCTAGGGATTCCAATGCTCGCCAAACTGTACAACATTTTGTGGCACATTAGCGAGGGCAAGAAGCCGCCAAGGATATGCGGGCCCTTCCACCTCCTGTATGGGTGGATCGCAGCACACATCAGGGGGATTTATGAGTATCCAAACCCCATTTCTCCGTCGGGATCTAATTTTCGCCCCTCTATCCTGAATGCGGTCAGGAGATTCCCGTTCAAACTAGCCGTGTCGATGGTGCTGAATTGGGTGTGGAGGGCGGATGAGTTTAATTTCCACCCCTTCCCATTACTGACGGGGATGCTTACTGACGACGGGCGGGGAACGGAAGAACATCGGGCTTACCTCCTGGCCTTTCGAGGTGATGTTTTGGTGGCACGAGTGGATCGTGAGCCACTCTGCAAACCGTACACCCAGAATCGATTTGCGAGGTAGTCCCGGTGCCTCTAGCGGCTAACCCCACAGGTCTAATGGGAGGTGCGTCACAATGAGCACCCGTGTGTGATGAGGCAACTGTGACTCATGTTCACATGAGAAGATGGAAAAATTCGAATTGCATTTCCTCCATCCACCGCCGCTTTCGGATTGGTGAAGGAGTATGCCATTAGTTGGGAAGCTGCTTACCCAGGGTAGATGCTGAAGAAACCGACTATTCGGGTCGGTGACAGTGGGCCTCCTCTATCTCGACGTCAGGGTCGGAGAGCAGCTAGGGCCTCTCGCAGTAGCGGGGCTTCCATGGCGGCGAGACCCGCACTGGCCGGGGGTGTGGCAGTAGCGGCGGATCCAATGATTCCGGAAGAGCAGGGCCATCCGGAGGGGCATCCGCCAAGGGGATTTCGTAGGATATCCACTCAGGCTCCGGGGAAGTACCTGCGTCATATCGACATGGAAGAGGATGCCTTCTTCCTGGAAGCCTGGGACATTTGGGATGTCAACCGGCAATTCCTCATCCCACCCGAGATATGGGCCCACATGAATCGCCTCGGGGTGGAATTACCAGGCATAGGCCCGGTCCGGGCTGGATTCTTGGCATCTCTGGCAGAGGGAGAGCAATACCTGGATGAGCTGGAGGATTACGTCCACTCCAGTGGTGTCCCTCGCCCAATGACAGGCCGGGTGAGGGTACTGCTGAATCGAATGGTCCCCCCACATTTATTGGCTTCCGATCTGAGGGAGCGCTTCCCCCTTCCAGAAGAATCAGAGGACTTCTCTCGGGATGATGAGGCTGGTGGAGGGAGCCCGTTGGAGGAGGGCAAGGTTGGAGATCAAGGTTCAGATTCCAACAATTTCCCAGAGGCTCTCAAGGTATTATTTCGAGCTTCCTTCCTCATGGTCCGTTCTTGGGTCATTATGGACTTCTCACCGACGTTTGAGCCATGCAGGAGGAACTTGTTCGCATGCCTCGTTCTCGCCCCTCGGCGGGTGATGATGCAGGACCTTCAGAAACCGCGCCTATGGTTGCGTCCAGTTCCACGTCAGGTGGGACCAGGGCACCCGAGGTGGCTCCTCTGGAATCTCCAGACCTTCCAACAGTATACGGAGGGCCTCGCCTCGGGGTCCCGTCAGTATCGGCTCATGAGTAGCACCAGGAGGTCAATCTCCGTAAGTTTCCTCTACCGGTTTCCATGTCTTCACATGTAGACTATGCCAACTAACGTTTATGTCCCTCTCTGTCGTACAGATCTCCGACTGGCGTGGGCTGCTGCGGCAAGACTAGTCGGGATGGCTGGTGGCATCCATCCTAGGGGCATGCCAGTGATGGTGGCGATAGTCCCCCCATATCCCCAAGCTGCAACACACATCATCACCGGCGGGAGTACTAGCAGGGTCGTGCCTGAGGTCATCGAGGTGGACTCTGATGAAGAGGATCAATCGGTCGGTCCCACTCCTGTCACGCCTGCTTCGGCACCAGATTTTGTACTAGATTCAACACCAGATGTAGATCCTGCTGAGTATTTCATGCGGGTGTATCCCGCATATGAGCCTTCCAATCACGCAGACTGGGACGAAATGGCCTCCGACGAGGAAGACAACAGCATAGTCTGCCACCGGTCATGGAAGCTAATCACACGCTTCATCAAGGACACCCCCCAAGCACAATGGCTGGCCGAAATGGATAGACTCCGCTCGCGGTTGTGCGAACTGTGCGCTGGGGGAGTGTATTCCCAACGTCCTCACGCACTCATCCGAGATCTTATGGATGAGAAGATCCGGGAGCATGATCGTGGGCTGAGTGTGGGCTGGCAGTGGAGGAAGGCGACCAACATCAAGAAGCTCCAGGAGGATGAAGTCGAGGTCCAATAGATGATGACCCGGGCAGATGAGCTTTCAGCCTCTCTTAATGCACAATCTGAGCTGATCTCACGGTTGAAGTCCCAGCTGGTAGAGCCAGAAGAGCATATGAGGAAGGCATCTGGAAATATGGATGTCGTTCAAGATGGTGTATAGAGGGCCAAAGCCAAGGATGATGAACTACGCCTCGCCACTACTGAGGAGGAGCGGGAGCTAAGTCAGTGCCAGCAAGCCTTGGACGCCACAAGCCAACGAGTGGCAGAGCTGCAACGCTCTTTTGACGGGGTCAACCCGTCCATGGGGGGAGTCGACCCCCGGGTATTGTAACAAACCAAAAACCTTTTATTGGTACTTTCATGCTTCAATTTTTTTTTCCTTCATTGTTTTGAATGCTGTAGCGCGCACTATTTCCACTGTTTGAATCACCTTGTTACATCCCTACAATGTTTGTGGGATGTTCGACGATAATTCGCCAAGCCCACGTGGGTCGAGCCCGATGTGAGAAATAGGAGATAGTTGCCTTCTCGTCCCACCTAACATAGGAGTGGAGACCATGCTCCGGGCATCCGAGATTTGGATTACCAGTCCGGATTTCCGAAAGATGGGAGAGGCTTGACCGGAGAAGGAAATTTCCATACAGCCGAATTACCGTTTCTTTAGCGTGCTCTTATGCACGAACGGTGCAACACCAAGGACACTGGAATCAGTCCGAACAGACGGAAATGGGAAGCATGAATTATGATGCCCAAGATTCGGAGCACTGTAGGGATGGCGTGACAATAAAGGACAAATGTTAACCATGGTGGAGAAGCGGTATCCTTACTGCTTTAGCCTATAATGGGGAAAAATGGGGGTCAACTGTTGACCATGTTCGAAACACGGGACCATGTCACAAATATTGTCGGTCAATCTTTCGGGACATTGACTCAGGACAGTTGGAGGACCATAGGTCAAACATCCATACTGTTAGGGGGGCCTTCCAAACATGACTAGTCTTTCGGAACGTTGGCCCAGGATGGTAGGTGAGCCGATGCGGCATGAGACCAGGCCGTTAGGGGGTCCCATGAGACATTAATGGGGACGAGGGTCCGAATAAGGGGCACGCAAAGCGTGGAATATGGAGTGATGGTTTGTCCGAACAGAATCCAACACTTAGGTAGTTACACCACCGTGGTGGGAGAACACCATATGGGCGCATTGGTTTGATCATGGATCATTCCTTCTTTCAGACAGGGCCTCTCTGGTGAGGAGATTTACCGCTTCCCAATGGAATCATGGGGAATTATGAACTTGTTCAGGGTAGAACTGCAGTTTAGTGTCAGGCGTTGAGGACACATTGACCCCTGTAGTTTAACGTCATACGATAGGACATGGAATAAAAGGGAAGATCCCAGGGAGATTGTGGTGCGGTAGATATGAAACCGACGTGAATGAGGACTTGGAGTCCAAATCACACCACGTACCCCCGGAGGAAACTCTTCAGGTCGAGGGACCAAGAGTGAGGATTAAGCTGGGCCCGAAACAGAGTGCTCGGGCATTCCTACGTACCCCATGAGGATGGGAATCAAGCCATACGTAGTTCTGAAAGCGTAGTTTAACGTCATGAGGGACGATGAGAATCCTGGCCGTGTTGGTACACATCCCGCCAAAACTAAAAATCCCATGTGAGTCGTGCTCAGTGTGGGAAACAAGCAGTAGTGGTGGGAATTTCCCGACAAAAAGGGGAAGGTTAGGACAAAGGGATGCTCGGTGAATACAGGCCCAAAGACACTAACACTATCATTTAGCACACCTAGATGCACGAAGAGAAAGAGCCGAGTATGATGCAATTCCACTTGAACGTGAGGAAGTTGAAATGTGTGAATCATGGCGCTCGAGATTCAGATCACGATGATGGCGGCATGACGATGGAGGATAACTGTTGACCGTGGAGGAAAACCAGTATCCATATCGCATTAGCCTATAATGGGGACAAACAAATGAGGGTTGACTGTTGACCATGTTCGAAACACAGGACCATGTCACAAATGTTGTCATATATCCGTAGGGACGTTAGCCTGAAACAATTGGAGGGCCCTTAGGTCCAACATTCATGGAGAGCCCTTAATCCTAGTATCCATGTCATCTGAGGGTCCTTTTGGATGTAAAAGAGGATGAGGATCCAAATAGAGAGCTCACGAAGCATGGTCATGGGATGAGGAGGATGTCCCTGTAAAAATACTACACTTCGGGCTCTTTAGAAAAACACATCTGAATATGAAAATGAGATGTATTACATAGAGGGAGCAGATTCTTTTCCCGTAGGGAGATCTTAGTTTAGGGTTGTAGAATTCGGACCATGGATGGGAGGAGACATAAGAGGCACATAGTGGAGTAACTCAAACACCTGGCGTGAATGGGAATAGGGGGTGTGTGCGGTGCGATGAACAACCTGACGTGAATGAGGACACAATCCCATATCAAACCGCATAACCTCCTTAGGAGAGGTTTTTGGTCAAGGGACCGAAAGTAAAAGTTAGGCTGGGCCCACGGGGAAGTGCCCAGGCGCTCCTACGTATCTCATAAGTAGGAGAATCAAGCCTCACGTATTTCTTGATGGACCTTAGGCCATAAATGGGTAAAGGGAGTAGGGGACACATTGCAACAAAACCCGACGTGAAGGATGACCTAAGCCCTACTTACGATGCGTTCTCTGGGGAAATGCTCGAGTCGAGGGACCGAACACAAAGGCTAGGCTGGGCCTGTGGGGAAGTGCCCGGGCGCTCCTACGTATCTCATGATGATGAGAATCAAGCCACACGTAGTTTTTAATGGTGACATGGTAAGATACCATTGCCAGGGGAAAAGGGGAGTGCGGTCGTGGCCCTTTCACTAAAAGAAGCGGAATTTGATAAATCTTGTTTGTCCTTTCAGGTGAGTGGTTTTTTTGTGAAGCGACGGGCCTAGAGTAGTAGGTCGTGGTGTCCCCACAAGGATCAAGCCGTGATGGGCGTTGACAAATGACATGGCACATGACCAATACCCAACGTGATGTCCTCTACAACAAGGTCACCACAATGTAGTGTCGTTTTTCGTCGTGCGGCAAGGATGATAATGTCATAGTTTAGGGTCGTATGATAGGACCAAGCAAGCATTTTATTGTCATGCATCGCAGACGTAGCAAAGAAGATGCTAGGCAGGGAACATGCGTTGTGTTATAAAACACAATTGATGGAGACATGATCCCACATCACATTGTACGCCACTCGGAGAGGGAGACCTTAGGCCGAGGGGCCTATATAGAGGTAAGAGGTGCAACAGGGGGGACAGACTGGCTCCCTAAATGGGCTGTACCCAAAGACAGGGAGTCCGGGCGGTCCTACGTATCCCATGAGGATGGGAATCAAGCTGAACGTAGTTCCGGATGGATCTCAGTTTATGGTCTTAGAGCTCGGACCATGAATGGTAACAACTTCCCAAGTTAGCGCAGAGGTCAACCCAATCCCTAAGCCCACGTGAGTTAAAATCGATGTGGAAAACAAGGGGGGGAATTCTCATCTCAATACTTGGGGCGTCCATCAGAGGGGAGTTGGTAGAGAGCCCCGAAGGACACTTTTGACATGGCTTGTTCCCCCAACGCACAGACATGCACAGAGTAAAAGTACCAAGAGTTCTGAGACCCTATTTGGACATGATGAAGTGATGAAGGTTGTGAATTGTGAACCCGACATTTTGGGCTTAATGGATTGGCGTGGTGATATAGGAAAACATTAAACCATGGTGGAAACACAGCGTCTATATCGCGTTAGCCTGAGTTGGGAACAACAAATGAGCATCGACCACTGACCACATTCACAACGTGGGATTTTATCGATTTGTTGTACGAAACCCTCAGGGGCGTTGGCCGGTAACAGTAGGAGAGCCCTTGGACGTAGTATCTAGGCCGGTCTTGGGGGTCCCTCCGGGTGTGAATGATGATGGAATCCCTGATGCAGGGATACACAAAGCCTGGAAAGCGGGTGCGGGCATGTCCGAGAAAAGCTTGGAAGTCCAGGTAATAAACCAGAGTACTCTTAGGAACATTGGTGAACCGCCGAAAAGGGATCGACGAAACAGCTCAGGAGGGAGAGGTATATGGCATGGTCATTAAAAGACCGATGTGAATGAGGACATAATCCAACACCACACCATATAATCCTCTCATGGAGGAATGGTAGTCTAAGGGGCCAAGATGGGATGAAGATTCCCGAGAGATGGGGCTTGACCCGAATCCCAGACATTCAGGTGGTCCAATGTATCCCATGAGGATAGAAATCAAGCCACATGTAGTTCTCTAAATGTAGTTTAACGTCATAAAAGACGAGGAATAGAGTAATATACCCCCAAACAAGGGAGGTGTACTGTACGAAGAATAAACCAACGTGAATGAGAAAATAATCTCACGCCACACCATACACTCCTATAAGAGAGGACCTGGGCCGGGACCTGAAAAGGACAAGGGGCCTGATGGTTAGGCATTGTTCAGGAAGTCCTGAACTGGTTTCAGTTTAATATCTTGTAGTGAGGATGAGGGTCGGGGACCCGAGGAGGCCAAGGGGCCTGAGGTTGGGCCTCGTAATGTAAGGCGTACGGCATGGTACATGATCCCTATGTAAATGAGGACATAGTCCCACACCACACCGTACACCCCGGGTAAGAGGTTGGGCGGAGGGGCCCGAGAAGGCCAAGGGGCCTAAGGTCAGGCATCAGTCAGGAAGGCCTGCCTAGTTTGCAGTTTAACGTCTTACATGAGGACGAGGGCCAGGGACCTGAGGAGGCCAAGGGGCCTGAGGCTGGGCCTCATAATGGAAGGCGTACGGCATGGTACATGATCCCGACGTGAATTAGGACATAGTCCCACACCACACCGTACACCCCTTATAGGGGAATCGGGGACGTGGGCCTGACCGCTAGCACCACCCGTGGGGAAGTTTGTCACTTCAGGATGGGGTAGAATGAATTACTACACTTGATGTTTGGGACATATCGGGGTGGACCCGAAGATCCAGGACACTGTTGACCATGTTCGAAACACAGTGTTCCTATGGTGACCTGATATGGGAGCAACAAATGAGCATCGACCATTGACCAAATTCGTAACGTGAGACTGGTATCGGCTTGTTGCTTGAAAACCCTCGGGCGGCATTGGCCCGTATCGGTAGGAGAGCCCTTGGGCGTAGTATCCATGCCATTCCTGGGGGTCCCTCCGGGTGTGCAAAAATGATGGAATCCTAGTCAAGGAGTGGGTGAAGCATAGCTGTATCCATCCACAAAAGAGGCAAACATCTCCAGGGGGATGTGCAGCCGGGTCGAGGCTTGCTCGACATGAGTTGCAGCAAAATTGTGAACCTTGCCATATGTCTTGACCCGAGGGGAAGATTTTGGATTTTGGGCTGGGCCAACAGGAAAAATGTCCGGGCATTCCTACATATCCCATTAGGATGGGAATCAAGCCATACGTAGTTCTTGAAGGCCATTCAGTTTAGCGTCATGCAGTGAGGACGTGGGGGGATAGAAGAATGGGAGTGGGCACATAGTGCAACCCTTACAATCCTTGTGTGAGTGGGGTTGTATGAGTGGGTTAAGAAAGACTACTCCCCGCTACACAATGATCCTCCAAGGAAACTATTCCCAGAGGGGGGATAATGGAAGAGAAAATCTAGGGGCTGGGCTCAAGACGAGGCGTCCGAGCTTTCCTATGTATCTCATCAAGATGGGAATCAAGCCACACGTAGTTCTTAAGATGCAGTTTAACGTCATGCGGGACGAGGACACATCTCATTTGGGGATATGTAAGGTACAACAAGTAATCCTACGTGAATGAGGATGTAGTCCCACACCATACCGTACAATCCTACAAGAGGGTAAGTTGGGGAAACCAAGGGGCCTGAGGCCGGACTACAGTCAGGGAGACCTGACCAACTTGCGGTTTAACGTCTCGCGGTGAAGACGGGGCCGTGGGCCCGAGGCGGCCAAGGGGTCTGAGGCTGAGCCTCGGTCAAGAAGGCCTGACTGTCTTGTAGTTTAACGTCTTAATGAGGACGGGGGGCCGGGGGCCTGAGGAGGCCAAGGGGCCTGAGGCTGAGCCTCGGTCAGAAAGGCCTGACTGGCTTGCAGTTTAACGTCTTGCCGTATGGACGTGGGGAGATATTAGTTTAAATTCATATAGCTCGGACCATTTTGCAGTTTATCATCTTGCAGGACGAAAATGTAGTTTAAGGTCATGCAGGACCTTACAGTTTAAGGTCGTGTTGGACCATAACGTGCAGTTTAAGGTCATGCGGGTCCATTTTGCAGTTTATCGTCTTGCAGGACGAAGATGCAGTTTAAGGTCGTGCAAGGCCTTACAATTTAAGGTCATGTTGGACCATAATGTACAGTTTAAGGGCATGTGGGACCATTTTTCAGTTTATCGTCTTGTAGGAAGAAGATGCAGTTTAAGGTCGTGCAAGACCCTTTTTCCCTAGTCAAAGTATCGCTTGAGGAACTTGGCATTGGTGGGAGGGGTTATGCGCTCTCCATCCGTGGTCACCAAAGAGTATTCTCCATTGGGGTAAACCTTATGGATGATATAAGGCCCTTCCCATTTGGGTTTTAATTTGGGCGGTTTCCTACCGGGAATCATTGGCGCTCGAAGGGACAGTACTAGGTCGCCCTGTAGAAAAGAATGGAGACGAACCTTCTTGTTGAAGTCCCTCGATATATTATCCTGATTCCTTTCCAGATTGTGCAGGGCACAAAGCCGGTTCTCGTCCAGTGCTTCTAATTCAGCTAGATGGATTTCAGTTACCTCATCTGATGTCTGGTGATCATAGACTATAGTGCGTAACGACGGATGCTGGATCTCAATGGGTAGGACGGCCTCAGCTCCATACACCAGGGAATATGGGGTCACCTAGGTAGAGTTGCGAGTCGTCGTCCGATAATCCTAGAGGGCGTTGGGGAGCTTGTCCGACCAGCTTTTCTTGTTCTGACCAACCATCTTCTATAGAATGTTAGAGTGGGTTTTCTTGAACGCCTCGATCTGTCCGTTTGTCTGCGCGTGGTAGCAGGAGGTATGGTTTGAACGGATTCCGTACTTGGCGTACAATTTCATCAGTTCAGCCGCTCGGAAGTTGGTGCCATTATCGGTGGGGACGGTGTGAGGGACCCCAAACCAGTGGATAATATTGGAGCTCACAAAGTCAACAATGGAACAGGCATTGACCTCTTTGAGTGGAACTGCCTCTGCCCACTTGGAGAAGAAATCTATAGCAGTCAGGATGAACCTACACTAGCGGGATGTTGCTGGTTGATATTGTCCCACTACATCAAGTCCCCATACCGCAAATGGCCAAGAGTACTTGGTGGGGTGGAGGGGATCCGGTGACTGATACAGGAAGTTGGTGTGAACATGGCACGTGTGGCATCTCTTGGAATACACAATACAATCGTGGATCATAGAGGGCCAGAAGTACCCCAACCTCCTGATATGATGGGACAGCTTCGGCCCAGCTTGATGGGAGCCACAGGAACTGGCGTGAACCTCTTGCATAACTTGAGGTATCTCTACTCCTTGGATGAAACGGAGGAGGACACCATCAAAGCTCCGCTTATAAAGGATCTGTTCAAGACTGGGGACGCTCTGGAGGGTAAATTGCAGCACGCGGCGTTGGATTCGCTCGCGCTCGGCCCGGTCGTCCGGGAGGCGACCATTTTGGAGATACTCGGCAAATGGTGCCCTCCAGTCGGGAGTGGCTTCAACCACTGTGTATGACGAACCCGGGACCCCTAACATGGAGGGTCCGGCGGTGAGATGACTTACCCGCATGCCATCATTGTTCTCTTGGGTGACAGGGGCAATGACTCTCCGGTGTGCCACATGTATGATCAAATCATCTTTCTCGGGTTCTGTGAGCGATGCGGCTAAGCCAGCCAAGGCGTTTGCTTGACCATTCTGTGACCGCGGGACATGGGTAACCACTGGTCAATAAGAGAACTGGGCCATTAGGCGGAGGGTGTACTCTAGCAATGGTACAAGCTCCAGCTTCCTGACGACGTAGTCACCGTTAACCTGTTTGACTACCAGCTCAGAATCTCCTTTCACATGTAGATGGGGCACATAGATCTCAAGGGCCAACTCGAGGCTGGTGATGAGAGCCTGGTACTCTATCTCATTGTTCGTACAACCTTTTGACAGTAGGAACGAGTATGGCAGGACGGCTTGCGCCGGGGTGATGGAGACAATACCCAGGCCCACTCTGTTGAGGTTGGGATCATTGAGCCTCCTACCGGTGCGGCTCCGGGAGGCGCCATCGAAATGCATTTGACAACAAGAGATGACATGATCGACTGAGAGGATCGTCTCATCAGGGAAATCCAGGTCCAGGGATTGATCCGCGGAGGTTGGATGGGTAGCTAAAAAGTCTACCAACACATGTCCCTTAATGGCCTTCTGAGGTACGAACCAGATATCAAACTGCTAGAGAATCACCACCCACCGTGCTAGTCGGCCAGTCAGCATGGGGCGGTTCAGGATGTACTTCATTGGGTCTATCCAGAAGACCAATTGCACCTCATGGTGCGGCAGGTAATGTCGCAACTTCTGCACGGCGAAGACGAGCGCAAGGCAGCTCTTTTCGATGGGGGAGTATCTGACCTCCGTATCGAGAACCATGCGGCTGAGATAGTAGAGACTGTTCTCACTACCCTCTTTATTCTTCTGGGTGAGCTGTGCACCGAGGGATCTTTCCAGGGTGGTCATGTAAAAGACCAGCAGCTTTCCAGAGATGGGTGGCATCAAAACCGGAGGTTGGAGCTGATACTGCTTGATTTCCTCGAAGGCGGTCCGACACTCCTCATCTCATTCGTAGGTGGTGCCCTTCTTCATGAGCCGGGAAAAGGGATTACACTTGCCGTCCAGATTCGTGATGAATCAGTGTATATAGGCTATGTGGCCTTGGAGGCCTCGAAGCTCCCAAATTTTTCTCGGGGGAGGCATTTGGCTGATGGTCTTGATCTTCTCTAGGTCGATCTCAATTCCTCAGTATCTCAAAACAAAGCCCAGAAACCTCCCAGAGGTGTCCCCGAAGGCACACTTCAATGGGTACATCTTCAGGTGATGGGAATGGAGGAAACCGAACACCTTCTCATGGTCTTTGAGATGGTCCTGGTACTGACAAGATTTGACCTCTAGGTCATCTATGTAGCATTCCACCAATGTTCCGAGAATCGACTTGAATATGCGGTGCATGGCCCTCTGATAAGTGGCACCTTCATTTTTCAAGCCGAATGTCATAACCTGGTAGCAAAAGGTACCTTCGAGAGCCCTGAAGGCAGTGGACTCCCCGTCCTCGGGGGCCATCTGGATCTGGTTGTACCCGGAATACCCATCCCTGAAAGAGAGATCTTGGAACCCGGTCGTGGAATCAATCAATAACTCCGTCACCAGGAGTGGGAAGTCATCCTTTGGGTAGTGGCGATTAAGATCGTGGAAGTCGATGCAGACTCTGATCTACCCATTCTTCTTCCCGACTGGAACAATGTTGGCAAGCCACATGGGGTACTGGAATTCCTTAACGAAGTTGGATTTGAAAATCTTGTCAACTTCGACCTCAACCATAGCACCATGAGAAGGGAGAATATTCCTGGGAGGCTGCTTAAACCCATGATGTTTTTCCAGGAGGCCCAGACGGTGAACGACTACCTGGGGGTCTAGTCCTGTCATCTCGTTGTAACTCCAGGCAAACACGTCACGATGTTGTTTGAGGAAGTCTACGTACTGCTGCCTCTCCTCGGGGGACATGGCTGCACTGATCAATGTGGGTCTCGGATCTGCCTCGCTACCAAGGTTCACCTGTATAAGTTCATCAACCGTGGTAGAGACACCTTCCTCAAAGGCGGGGGGAGCATCCTATAGGTCTTCCTCCCCACCCGTGGGAGATTTCCCACGATGGGAGATACTTCTGGGATAACAAATCCTGAGGGGCAGCCGGTGCAGGCTCGGGCAGTAGTGGTCATCATATTAGGAGACTCACTCGCCATTGAGATCATAGAAATGAAGGCATTCGACCTTATCCCATCTATCCTTCAGCCTAAGGGGCCACGTTTGATGATATCAAAGAAGTGGTGACGTGTCGGCCTGAGTCGGTGGATTCCAGCCCGGCAGAAGAGACACGTATGGCATACCGCCATTGTCATAATCTTGAAATCCTAGTATCGTACAGGGGTAGGAGGTTCTGGGATCACCTGAGCCTGGTTGATGTAGGAGTACGAGGTGATTTTCCACCGTCACTTGGATACGGGAACATGCCTTCCTTGTGTACCCAAAACAAAAAAAACATTTCCCCATGTCGGGGGGTCGTGGCAACCAATCGGTGGATCGGGAGGATGTAGGTGTCATCCATCTTGCCCAGGGATCAATTGTGACCGGGGCGGGTTCATCCTCACATACTAGGATTTTCTTATCCTTACTTTTGTAATAACCATCATCTAGATAGCGGGCCTCACAAGAGTCGAAAGGAGACACATCTCCTTGGAGCATGCCTACTCGACCGTTGAGTGAGTATTTGAGACACTGGTGATATGATAAAGGGACCGCTGCATGCAGATGGAGCCATGGCCTACCCATAAACGTGTTGTAGGCGGTGTCCTGAGAGACGACCATGAACTCGGTGCTGGTAATTAAGCCTCCGAACTGAGTCTTCAGGCAGATCTTGCCGACTGGGGTTTGCTCTGTCCTGTTGTACCCCTGCATTCTGAGGTCAGAGGGAGTTAAATCGCCTTCAGACAGACCCAGATGTCGCAATGTCCGAGTCAGAATTAGGTTGATTCCGGAACCCGTGTCAATAAGGCAGTGGTGGACTTCCACACCATTGAAGTGGACAGTGATGTACAAAGGGAGAATGTGCCCCTGTATAAGAGGGTCCTCATCTTCACCGGAGAACGAGATAACCGCCTGACATTCGGCATTTTCAATCGTCTCGGTATGGAAGGATTCTGCACCTGCTACCTCCATCTCAAACTGGAGGGGGATCCTTAGGGCCTAGAAAGTGCCTCGCGGATTTCGGATGATAGGCGAAGGGCCTCAAGGATAGAAATCCTTACCGGGATGCCAGCCAGGTGCTTCAGGACATCATACCTTCGTTCCAAACTTGAACCTCTTCCAACAGGAAGTCGTTCGGCATTTGGTGCCCTAGAGGGTCATGCCGGTTGAACCAGCGATCGACTAGTACTGGGTACATCCTGATGCCTACTAGTTGAAGCCTAGAGAGTAGTCTCCAGACTAGGGTTGGACAGTGGAGGCTGTCCTGTAGCCGGGCAAGACTGACTGTGATACGAACAAGGCAGCTCTCCCAGATCTAGTAGCACAAATGACGGTGGAGGTATAACTGAGGGCGTTAGATGGGGTTGCGCGTGTTGAGCTCTGTGATGAGCCTTCTGTCTAGTCTCAGTAGCATGAATGGCTTGGCTGAAAGTGCCCGTTGACATACCTCGATGACCGGCGCGGTTGCGATTCCGTTGACGTTGACGTCGGCTGTAAACGTTGGGGAGGTTCGCCTGGCGTTCCCCCTCGTCGGGAGTCATATAGGGCTTTACCAGCTCCACGGTGTTAACCGAAGCATACCCCTGGCTGTTGCTCGAGGAGTCATCCACCACCGGGCAGATTCTGGGAGGAATCCCCATTTCATGGGGCATAAAATTTCCGAGTGTGGGATGATGACGGCACCAGTAGTGTGTGTTGCTTCTTCTTGCGTCGCCGCTGCTTGCCCTTTTGGGAAGAGGTCGACTGTGAAGGCAATGCAGAGGTACTGGCTAATTCTTCTAAAGGTTTCGACAGCTTCAGGCACTCTCAGATGATAACATGGGCACGGATGACGGTTTTTCGAGCCATCTAGTCATCGTATTTCCAGGATCCGCAGCTGGGAACCTGCTGCCACTCACCTTCGTTGTTGCTACCGATCTCTGACCCTGCAAAGACACCCACCACTTGTGCTGGTGCTGGGCCCAAATTGACTATGTTGTTGTTGACCTGGTCTTGAAGACAGTATTTAAACACATAGCATAGCTTGAGGGTGTGCCCCAGAATTTGATGATAAGGACAGTAGTTGGGGTGATCGGTGAGATTCACCTCTGCCGGCCTTCTTCACTCGGGCAGGCGCACAATCCCTTGCTCTAGAGCACTTCAGAAGTAGCCAAGGACCTGATTTTCGTTGAACGAATAAGTCTGGTGCCTTTTTTCTGGATAGGGGGCCTTGGGGGCTTGGCCCTGATGAGGGTCCGGAGGGGCATGCCGAGGAGGTGACACCTGATTGTCTTACCTGGGTGGCGGTGGGGCATTGCCCGGGGGAACCTGTCGATTCTGAGGCAGTCGCTGTTGGGCAGGAGCATGTGCTTGATGTGGGGGACCTTTGCGGGGTTGCGGGGATGGTGCCGCTGGCAGTAATTCCAGCTACCTAGGGGCTACTATTTGGGCCACCGCGACGGGTTCAGCCCTGGCGGTCCTCCTGGCTGGGATCATAGGGGGCAACTAATGTGCCTGACTAGCCTATTGCAGAGCTTCATCAAGGTGCTGATCCGTATCTGAGAAATCTATGAACCCTCCAGGGTAGTTCTGGGTAATCAGGGAGGGTACCGGCTCCGTTTTGACGTTCCCCACACACATCATCAGTAATTTCTCCTGATTCAGTGGCATATCGAGGGAATACGTATGTCCCTTCCACCGGGTGATGAAATCTGCGACTCGCTCATCAGGCCTTTCTTTGCACTTGAAGAGGTCTGCAATGCTGGTCTTCCGCGTGGTGGAGCTGAACTAGTATAGGAACTGCCAGTGGAGATCCTCCCAACCGGTCACCAATCTGATAGGGAGCTGGATGTACCAGACGAATGATGTACCTTCCAATGTCTGTACGAAACATCAGAGATTGGCGGCTTCTTGCTGAGCCGGGGTCCCCATCATGGGGCCACACCTGGAAGAAAAATGTTCCAAGTGTTGTGGCGGGTCCCCTGTCCCATTGAAGGGAGAGAATGTGGGTTTCCCAAAATCTGGGAGTGCGGGCATATCATCCACCCACGCGGGATACGGCTTGCCATCTGGTGGTACCGCCACCTGCCGCGTTTCCAATGCTTCAAGGCGGGCTATGAGTGACACTATAAGATCATCCGGGTGGGGGTCCCTATCTTGATGGGGATCCCTAACCACAAGTGCGTTGCCAGGTTCTTCAACACGGTAGATGTCTTCGGCAGCTCGTGGATCAACTGGCGGAACGACCTGCGGGGCGACTGGGGGAACCAGGACTGGATTCTTCAGATTGCCCCGTCGTTCGGGGGGGCTTTGGCGAGACGTATCGCGCTCTCTTGCCGTTAGATCCGGCTTCTGCCCTGTCTGCGGCAGTAGCATGATCAGGGTTTCCTGGAGGCATCTCACTGGGGGGAAATTGTTACTGCCCTTGTTGCCCCGGCCTGGGATTACCATAGTCGGGTCGCCGCTCTGTAGCGCGCTCAGCCATAAGTTCGTCAACCAGCCTCTTTTGCTCAGCAAGCTGCTGGCGTAACGTGGCTTTCTCGAAATCATCTTCTGTTTTCTTCACAGAGGCAGACGGGTCATAGTGCTTGATAGTTCTGACATGCTCCTTACCCTTGCCGGTATTTCGAACGAGTACCAGCGACTCGATGGGTACGGGGAGGCCTAGCAGGTTCCTCTGCTGACGGGTAACCCTCCCTGAGGGGTCCAGCAGTGGTGGTACGCCCTCAGGGGGTAAGTCTCCATCAAGGAATTCAAGCTCGTCTTCCTTGTCCACTACATTAGCCATGTGGACCACGACCCCTCTCGAGGGCATGTCTTCGATGTCGCATAACGAATCGTGCTGTCGTCGGATAGGGTCGAAGAGGAGAGAGGCATAGTGTCCCCAACCACGGAATTGCACATGGGGGTAGCTTCCCTGACAACTCTGCGGAGTACTTTCAAACTCTGAACACATTTCCGTTGAAGGGTGTTCTGACGGCCCGGTGACTCGGGGTGCTGGGCCACAAGGAGTGCAGCCAAATCAATCAGGCGGAATTTCTCACCGATTTCTTCGAAGTGCTCTCGACTTCTGGGGTACACCACCCGTTTTTAACGAAGGCAGAAGTGTGTCACCCATAGGGTTCAACAAAAGCACCCACTTCTTCAGGGGTAAGGGACTCTGGTGCGCAAAATTTCAGCACCACCGTCGGCCATAAATTCTCCAGGAAGTAATCCGCTGCGAGAATACACCAGAAGCTCCTGGGTTCGGACTCGGGGTCTGGCCCTGTATTACCCCACTCGTCAACCGGGGGTAGCTGAGGGACCGGTAGTGGTACCGAGGTGGACCTCTGGGATAGAAAACTCGACGGCGGAGAATACGGTGAACGAGCAGACTGGCTGCGGAATTCCGGGCCATCCTATGAAGAGTAAGGTGACCTGGCCATGATGTCACGATACGATGGGTTGATAGCCACAGCTTCCGGCATAGGAGTCACGGCTACCGGCGAGAGGTCATGTCATCGCTCTACCATCGTTGGCCCCCAAAATACCTCTCTGTGATCTCTGGAAGAGGTAGAGGGTGCTTCCGGTGACAATGGTGGTGATTGCACGGTTGATACCTGCGGAATTCCCAATATTTCTTCCTCCTGGATATACCTTCGGAGAGAGATAGGAATCCGGTGGACCTCATATTCCAGGAGAATGAGGCTAGCGTGCCTGGTTCCTGCCCCAATCCTTGATACGGAGGAGCAAGGAGATGGTTCCATCGCTGAGTTCCATTCCGCTTCAGAGTCCAAGAAGCGGGAAGGTTTGATCCCCACCCGGGCCTTCACAGGACTCTTCTTGTGGTGGCGATGACCCTCTCTCCTACCCCAGGGTGGCTCTTCGGGACAGGGTTGATCCCTACTAGGTAGCTTCGGGGTGGCGCTGGCACCGTGGCGGAGAGGGCCCCCACTCGAGATAGCCGAGTTGTGAGGGGAACTAGGGCATATGTCGAAGGGTACATGGGGAGGACCTCCATGGACAGCACCCATGCAGGAAGAGCCTCTGTTGGAATCGGCAGGAGCATGGGGAGGACCTCTATGGTCGATGCGGGCGGAGTGAGGCTGACCATCACTCCTCAAGTTGCTGGGGCGTGGAGGACCTTCGCCGGTTGCAGAGAGGTCTTAGGGAGGGCCCCCACGTTAATGAAGGACTGGATGGACAGTGCCTTCAGATCCGCAGTTGGGGGCAGGAGGATGGACTTCATACCCTATATAGTGGGTGCGGGAAAGGTTTCCGCACCGAGCGTCGCTGCCGTGGGGCAGGTCTTTTTTTGGGATGGGGGTAGCACGAGGCATACCTCCATGAAGTGATTTGGAGCAGGGAAGGCCCACGCTCTGTGGAGTAGTGGTACGGGGAAGGCCTCTGTACGGGGTGACATTATTGTGGGTTAGTTCGCGACGATCACCGCTCGGGCCTGCAACCCGAAGAGTCAACCCAGCCTGCCCGTGGGGCGGTTGGGGTCTCGATCCTGGTTGGATGAAGAAGTGCCCCTGCTCCGTGTATGCAGGGACTCCATGATGCACGTCGACGGTGGCTCAGGCCACTGTAGATGTTGACGTCGACACACCTGGGCTAGTGTCCTCAGCCTGGGCCTGGTGCTGGCGTCGGGTCAGACGAGATAGCACAGGTGGTGCAGTGGCATGGCTTGCCTGCTCTTCCTACAGAGTCGGATGGCGGCACTGACGCGGTCGGACGGGAGATCTTGCCTGGATCCCTTGGGTCGGGACCCTAAACGGGCTGAGCCGGACGACACCCACCTCATCAGCAAAGGGCAAGGAGTCATCAAGGCATTCCGGGGACATGCTCCCGAAACGGTTGAACGTTGGGGTGGGGATCAGGGGCTCCCTGTGTGGCATGTTAGGGCGGCGTTGACGGCGGGGCCTAGATGCCTCCAGGTCCAGGCGGGCCATATCCCGAGTTGGGATGACCCCTTCTTCCTCGTACCTGCGTACGAGGTTGTTGATCACCCTTCGCTGGATGACCTCTGATGGGGAAAGGGGACGTGGAAGCCCCGTATTCCGCAATGTGGTGGCCGTCATGGCGGTAGCGGCACCATGCAAGGTGCCTATGGCGGTTTTGCCCCTGCCCCTGCGTAGGCGAGCGGACGATGATCGTGTCTCTTTAACAGCAACTTAGTTCCTGAGAAACGAAGGGATCAACTCATCAGCACTGAGTGGAAAAGGATTGAAAACCAGTGCCCCAGCGTCCTTCCATTCTCCACGTCTGTAAGAAGGATCCACACCAACACGCTGCAGAATGGATTGCCCCACGTTATACTGCCCCGACTTCTGGTGAGTTTCACGATAGGCCCACTATTTTCTTGGTGGGACCAGACACAAGATATCTGGATCCAGTGACACGTCAAACTACTAGTACCTCGAACGCTACTAATCTCCACATTGAGGAGAAGAATTTCACATCGGGTTCACCATTTCTGTTTCCGACACTTTTGTTGGGGCGTGCACATCCGTTCGTCCGCAGAGGAGGACGCGCTGCACTGTTTTCCCGCATTCCCGCTTTCCAAAGGCGGGCGGCATTCACTCCTTATTCAGGGACATCTGCTCCATGATCGAAACAGGATGATGGGATGTCGGTTCTTCCTTTTGTGGATTCCTCCTCAGAACTCGTCACCTAGTCTGGGTCTCCCTCATAGATTTAATACATTGTTCGTGAATCTCTTCCCAGTGCCATGTTTCCATGGAAACCGTTTAATTACACTGCTTTTGTCGGGACATTCCAAAGGGTCCGGTCAGGACAGAAACCTTCAGTCGGGGGAGTAGTCACGTTGAGGCCTCAATAGTGTGTCTGGATGCTGGGGAACCTGGCTTGTCTGTCTATTATCCCTGTTCACAGGGCTTCTCGAGGGCATGGAAACCCGAGGCATCCCACATCGAGCATGGGGAATTATATGCCATAGACACATATGTGAGGTTTTCTTCATATTCCCATGTTTAACACAGGGTACGCCGCGAGTTTAACGTCCAGTAGAGATGGATCATCCCGATCGAAGAATTATCTAGAATAGATCGGATTGAGGGATTTCCCTTGAAGGGGTGCCAATACCGGGACCAGCCCATGGGCGGATGTGAAGAGGAGCATACCGACATGGTCTCACCGGGATATGATGGTCCCGGTGAGAATCAGGGTGGATGATGGATAGATGAATGAAGTGGAAGGGGGAATGGCAAGGAACCCTCGCAAGGGCAACAATGAATTTGGGCTTGAGCCTTGAAGGGGCTTCCTACGTATCCCCGTGGCAGGGAATTGAAGTCCGCGTAGTTCGGGATGGTGCTGGTGAACCGGCATGAAAATGGACCTTGGTCCGATGGGCATCATCAGCGAACTGACGTGAATGGGGAGGACCAGGAGGGTCCTAGTGGTGGTGGGCTTGGACCTCGTGGAGGCTTCCTACGTACCATGTCATGACATGGATCAAAGACCACGTAGTTCAGAGGGGCTTCGTCATTGAACTGACGTGAAGGTGGACCTTGGTCCGACTGGTGGTGGTCTTGAACCTTTGGAAGGCTTCCTACGTACCATGCCATGGCATGGATCAAAGTCCTCGTAGTTCGTATGATGGAATTCTTCAGCTAACAGATGTGAAGGTGAACCTTGGTCCAATGAGAGATGGTCTTGAACCTCGGGGAGGCTTCCTACATACCATGCCTTGACATGGATCAAAGACCTCGAAGTTCAAAGGGTTTCATCAGTGAACCAACATGAAAGTAGACACAAGGGTCCACTAGTGGTGGGATTGAACCTTGGGAAGGTTTCCTACGTACCATGCCTTGACATGGATCAAAGTCCTCGTAGTTCCAAGGGTTGATGGAATACAGTTTAACGTCATGCCGGACGGTAGTGAACCCTGACGTGAATAAACGACGGGCGATGGGCTTGAACCTCATGGAGGCTTCCTACGTACCATGCCTTGGCATGGATCAAAGTCCTCGTAGTTCAAAGGATTGATGGAATATAGTTTAACGTCATGCGGGATGGTAGTGAACCCTGACATGAATAAACGACGAGCGGTGGGCTTGAACCTCGTGGAGGCTTCCTATGTACCATGCCATGGCATGGATCAAAGTCCCCGTAGTTCAGAATGGTAGTGGGTGTCGGAGAACCGATGTAAATGATGGAACTTGGTCCGATGGGAGATGGGATTGAACCTCTGGGAGGCTTCCTACGTACCATGCCTTGACATGGATCAAAGTCCTCGTAGTTCGGGCGGTCACAACGGCCTGTCGTCGGACTGGAATGCAGCTTAACGTCATGTGTGATGAAGGTATAACTCAACATGAATTGGATGGTGGGTGGGATTGAACCTCATGGAGGCTTCCTACGTACCATTCCTTGACATGGATCAAAGACCTCGTAGTTCAAATGGGTGTGCAGTTTAATGTCATGCGGGACAAAGGCATACAGTTTAACGTCATGATGGATGAGGGCATGCAGTTTAACGTCATGCTGGATGAGGGAATATAGTTTAATGTCATCCTGGACGAGGGAATACAGTTTAACATCATGCTGGATGAAGTATTGTCATGGCCAATGCCAACTCTAAGCCCACCCAAGTCATGCTCGGTGTGAGAAACAAGAGACAGGAAGGGCATGACGACCATGCCACGAAGGGTGCGTTCGTGTGAAGCGAAGAGGGGCTTACGCATTAGGCGTACCATGGTGCTGGGACTTACTCCAGGATGGAGGCCCGAAGTGCAACAAAGCGCAGTGAAAGAGGGATTTGGGACCAATGATGGGAGGTGCCTCGTTCCCTATCACGCCCTCCACTGACCTTGGTAGTGGGGAAGTACGGAGATGTAGGGGTGCAGCCATCCGTTGGGGAACTAGGGTCGCCCTTCTCCTGAGAACATATGACACTCCTATAAGAATAATATCATCTCTTTTGGATGGGTGATTCCACTCCTGTGGAGACGAGTGCCGTATAAAATTTTCAAGTTGGGGGGACCCTTCGTGAGAGGCATGAGGTCAGGTCACAGTTTAACGTCATGTGTTGAAGACGTGATGCTTGGCAGTTTAACGTCCCGCAGCTCAGACGAGGTGGGTTCACTCCACACCCCTAGGACTTACATAGCCGGTACCCTCTGGTTCTTAGGGTAGGGAAGGTACTGGAAAGGCCATGGTCAAGGGGGGTTGTGGAGCAAACCATCGAGGGGTCCACATTAGTGTGGCTATGCGAAGAATCAACAGCCGTTACCGTGCCTATGCAAAGAAGCATTAGGTGAAGCAATGCTATGAGTGGTATTGACTGTGGGACTTTGAAATCACATTGTGCAAACCTGGAGGGTCGCACGAAAAGAGGAATTGCCAAGAAAAGGAGTGTGCTTCATGAAGCGTAGTGCCTTGGCCATATCATGGGGTATAGGTGTGAGTGGAGGGTGCTTCGCGAAGTGGAACAGTATTTTTGGAGCACTGCCTCACGAAGAAGTGGTGCCTCGCGATGCAGGGTGCTGCGATGTAGTGTGCTTCACGATGTGTAGCATTCTTGCCTTAGCATAGGGATCACTAGTACAAGTTTTGTGTTTCAGGAAGCATAAACGCTTAGTGGCTTCCCGAGTTCCCTTGGGAATTCCCTTCCTTCCCAAATTCCCTTGAGCTTTGCGAAGGGAATCCCTCTC
Source organism: Viscum album (assembly GCA_963277665.1). Classification (NCBI taxonomy): domain Eukaryota; kingdom Viridiplantae; phylum Streptophyta; class Magnoliopsida; order Santalales; family Viscaceae; genus Viscum; species Viscum album. The sequence goes on from OY728135.1 coordinate 1,683,383,631, forward strand.
GGAAGAGGGGCTCAAAATGAGTCAAAGTGAAGGTGTCGCACGAAGTAGAAGTACCTCGCGGAGCTCATGATTCCCGGGGCAAATAGTGCTTTGCGATTCGGGAGAGGAGAAGCTGAAAGGTCGGATTGTCCGTCCTCAGGACTCAGGGGGAGTCCAGTAATTATAGGGAAGGGGCGTTGTGAAGAAGAACTCGCGCACTACCTCATGTGCTTTGTGACGCGCTTGCGAACATCAACGTCGTCCGTGAAGAGTTACTGCCTCTGGCGCTTCGCGGTAGGCTCATGAACGTCAAATGCGTTCACAGAGAGTTACCGCCTCTAGAGCTTTGTGGCAGGGTCGCGGAGAGTTACCGCCTCTAGAGCTTCGTGGAAGGATCGCGAACGTCAAATGCGTTCGCGGAGAGTTACCGCCTCTTGAGCTTCGCGGCAGGCACGCGGAGAGTTACTGCCTCTGGAGCTTCGCGAGACCGCGATGGTCATGGTGCTTCGCGTCAGTGCTTCGTGAGGAAGCGTGTCGGCCTTCTTTTTCGTCCCTTCCTTTCATGCAATATTTTGGCGCCCACACCTGTAAATTGATTTTACATTATAAATCTAAACTATATTTATTTTATATTTTAAATTACTTTATATAATATATATAAAATTTAATATTAGTTTACTAGTATGTTGATTTTATATTTTATATATATAAATTGATTTTACAAATTTAAAATAAACTATTTCTACGGTTTACTTATAAATTGAATTTATTTTACATGTAAAATGACTTTATAGTTTATATGTAAACTATACTTAGTTTGAATAAAAAATTATTTAACAATTTAAATTTAAACTATTTTTCAAATCATTTTACTTGTAAGAAGTAAAAAAAAATTACATATAAACTATTTTTAAAAATCAATTTACATGTAATTTTTTTTTCAAATTTACATGTAAAAATTATTTATTTTATATGTAAAATTATTTTAGAGGTTACACATAAAATGTAAGATCTGTTTACATGTAGAATAATTTTAGGGATTAGATATAATACTTTTTAGAATGTGTTCACTTATAAATTCTCTTTAAAATTTACAAGTAAACGATTTTTATTGTTTACTTGTAAAGTTTATTTAATTTACATGCAAAATTATTTTACAATTTACATGTAAACAAATTTTATGTTTTACATGTAAACTGTATTTAAAACTATTTTACTAGTTCGGTTATTTTAAAAATTGTTTACATATAAATAATTTTTAAAATCATCTTACATGAAAAGCATTTTATAGTTTACATGTAAAATATTTTTACCATTTACATGAAGTATGTTTTTATAATAAATTTACATATAATATGATTTTAAAAATAGTTTAAACATAATATATTTATAAAATATTTTTTTCATGTAAACTGATTTTATTGTTTACATGTAAATTCTAATTAAATTTTAATCATTTTTATTATCTCTAAATCTAGCAAGAAAAATTAAAATATACTCAAACCCCATTAATATAGATAGTTTTCATAAATCATACCACAATAATGATTAAAATCATAAAAATATTCAAATAACATATTCTGAAACATATGTACGACCACGATTTATCAAATATTTAAGAGATTAACAAAATATCAAACTCATTTTCTCCTTTTTATATGGAATTTTAAGACAATTAAATGTACTTTAGTGAAACCAGTTCATCCCGAAAATACATCAATATAATCTTAGATATAATATGAAACCAAAATAAAATAATTTTAATATTAACAACCTAAAAGAGACATTTTATTCTAAAATTGATGACAAGATAAAACATACAATATATTCAATATATTACCCACCACTACTTTAGGTTCATAATAGACTTTGATAATTAGAAAATTTGAGTCATCGTACACATTAAATTGATCAAAACCAATGGGGAAACAATAGTTCTAATTTCATCCTCACCATAATCAAATGTATGTCTTAGGATTACTGTAATAATAAATATGAATTCTGTAATTGGATGATATTTCACAAAAAACACCTTTCTTCCATTGATATCAAAATATATGGTTCATAGATATCTTAGAAGTGTGTCCTAACAATAACTCTAAATCCATAGAAATTAATAAAAGTTTCAAGTAAAATAATTAAATCAAACAACCTACATTTTATCATAGTGAATTAACTATGGGATTAATAATATAATATTATTATTTTTTCAATTAATCCATAATAAGACACATTTTTATATTACGGACTACTATGAGATGCACTAGTATAAAAACCTATCATTACAGTTAACATAACTACATTATGTTTTTTTATCATATTCACTAGTTAATGAGTTGAAATATGTTTATACCCGTATATCCACACATCATTCCATTCATGAACCATCAAATTTGGACCAAAAACCAACAGTCATATTTCTGTAGAAAAGAGGTCAATAGGTGAACTCAATACCAAAAACATATATAAATATTAAAATTAAATTAATATTTTTTTATTTCATTAAAGTATTACTAATACCTTTTCTTCCAACCAAATAGAAAACTATTTATTATGGAAATTATCTCTCCATATCAATGTTAATAAATGATTATAACACCTTGAGACTTTAGAATATATTTATTTTTAAATATATTTAATCTCTTCAATAGGTTAAGACACACACAATCCAGAGTCTAAATAAACTGTAATATAGTATACCATTATAACCTAGAAATAAATTACCAGGTATAAATGAGAATAACTAAATTTCAAGAATTGATTTTTTATATAATTATAAAATAAATTAAGTTGTTATTAATTTATTAGGAATAAAAAATTAAAATCATTATAAATTAAAATAAATTTTTTTCTTAAAAAATATTTTTTATATGTGAAATGTGTTTATATCATAATAAAATAATCTAAGAACTATTCTTTAATTACTTTAAAAAATTATAATTTATATATCAACGGAAATATTTAATCATTCATATAATATTTTCACTATGAATGGGATAATATGATATCCAATTTTATGCTTAAAAATGTACTTTTCTAAAAAAATGATGAAAAATTATTTTAAAATTAATTAAATTGGGAAATTTGTGAAAAAAATTAAAATTATGTTTTTAAATAAACATTCCAAAATTATCTTAGAGCACTTTTTTAACATTCTGAAATGATCATTTCTTTCGATGAATATTGAAAAGTATTGATTTTTATGGAATATTTCTGTTTCGTATAAAGTATTTAAAAAGATAAATTTTATTTTAAAATTATTTTAATGAAAAATTAGCACCATTAAATTATTAATAATCAAATTTATTTAATTGTAATCAATTTTATGTTGAATTTTATATAAAAACATTTTTTACTTAAGAAAGCATCTCTTTCAAAAAATGCATTTTCATCGTTCTTCCGTGTTCATTTTTAAAATAAATTCTACCATATTTTCAAACGGAATCAATAAAAATGGATTCCATATTTTTAATCATAATAATAAACAAATTTTAAAAAATTTCACATTATTTTTTTCCATAATGAACAGTAAAGTAAGTAAGCATTAATTACTACGGTTAAGGTCAAAATAGGGGGTCGTGCCTTACATGCACCTATGTTAAAATAAATTTTCCACACACATAAGAATTTATTTTCATAAATTGGATTTCATATTTATAATTATTTGGACCAAATTATCTAATAATTATAATTTATTTTTAGGCTTAGTGGATAAATTTCCAAGGAAATTAAAAAAACTAGTTACTGTGGTAAAAATTAAAAATTTAAAAGTGAGGAAAAATTTATGTTAAGATAATAAAATATTTTCAACATGTTTATTTCTTTATGCTTTATTTTTGTATCAACTGTATCTTCCCTCCACTATTTTATTTATAAATTTTGGGAAAAATTTGGTTGAGCGTGAATTCCCATTATTGAATATTTTTGGATATTTATAAACAATTTCACTGATTAATTATATATGGGAACCTCATCCCCTCACTTATTCACACCTATTAAGCCATTTATCTCAACCTAAAACTTCCAAAATATCTCTCAAATAACATTTGACATGTTATAGATACATGTTTAGGAAAAAATACCAACCTTGGGGTCCTTAATAAAAGATCCAAAGGAGGTTTTTCAAAGTGAAAATAATTTTCATTATAATTCTCATTCAATTTACATTTTTCTTACCACATTCATTAATGTATTAATAATTATAATATAATTAAACCAGTATCTTAAATATAGTGTGGTTTCATTGTTTTATTTTTTATCCAATATCTATATCCTATTCCTAAAAATATGTAATGAAACCATCGATAATGTGTACGACAGACTACAACCTCTCGACCTGATGTAATTCGTTTTCCATCGCCCCTCTCATGGACAGATATAATGATTAATTTAATATATATATATATATTATATTTATGAAATAATTTTACCTTTTTAATTAAAATTTTACATTTACCTTATTATCTTCCAATCTATTGTAAAATGATATTCTCACTCATGTGTATGTGTGGACTACCTATTCTACAAAACAAAGAGATTCATTTTTCATTTTTATTTGACATGTATGGTAATGAGGATAAATTTTATGAACATATATGATGTATATGATATAATAAAAATTCTTTAAATGTGAATTATTATTTACCTTTCTTTCATTTCATTCTTTAAAAATGAAAAAAGTGTTCATGCTTAAGTACGACCTACCCTTTCCATTAACGATGTAACTCATTTTTATGTATCTAACTTTTTTGTACTATTATAAAAACATATATAATTAATATTATATATATATATATATCATGTTTTAAATTTTATTGATTATGGATCCCTGGTCAATGTACAGGTATGGAAACTATGAAACCAAAACATTCAAGAAAAATGAAATAATTATTACCCAAACCTACAATTTTAAGAAATAATTGTTAATATAATAGCGATAAAATATTATAAGTAAATAATATGTGGTTTTTTAATAGATTCATAATAAACATATACTTATTATACATGATGTTCTGATGTATAAAAAGTAATTTGGACCTGAGGTAAGTGTTTTTTTCCAAACTCATCATTATTCAATATTTTTTTTGAGTATATGTTGGGGGAATTATTTGATATTTATATATAAGAAACAATATATTTTCTAGTACTATAAATATTCATAGAAATAAAATGTTTTTCCTCCTTTTAGACTCTTTTAGAAGTCATGATACTAAAAATTGTCTTTATAGATAATCCAATTTATCTTCGTACTCATTCAAGAATATTCCCATCTATATCCATATTTTCTTTAAAATGTTTTAAATAATATTTTTATTTTTATACAACTATTTATTAAAGAATGTTATACCCATAATTAAACAAAATGGGTTAAAATGAATCATTATATCATTTTTTGAATGAGATATTTCTTTAGTTTTCAGAAAAGACTAAAAAATGCTTTCTTTTCACCTATTCAGACTAAATAGCATTTCCTATAATTGGAAACATTAAATAATTTAAGGATTCCTATAAAATTATCCATCTGTAGTTTCAATTGAAAAAATTATCTAATATGTTATAAATTGATTGTTGTATGAAATTATTTTCAAATTGAAAAGAGTATTATCCCCCAGAATGTTTTTAATGATATTTTTCTTGTATTTATATTTATAAATTAAAACAATATTTTATTTTTATTATACTCTACTATAGATATGTTGTAACGATAACACCATTATTCTTTATCAAGATTTTTTTCATGATCACAGTTATTGGGGATGTATTATTATTATACCAATCTCCATATTACTATTGAAGGTTTATGATTATGTTTATTGATTTGAGAATGAATTAACATTTTGTATCCTAGTTTTTCAATACTAATTTTTTTTACATTGATTGGGTTTCACCCATTTCATTTAAAAAATGAATTGTACTTAGAATGTGATGCGTGGGGACCATTACAGCATCTTGATGAATTAGTATGTCTCCTAAGACAAACTATCCTAGATATTTGACCAAGGCCTTACCCATTTTTTATGATTTCTTGTAATGAGGCCTTAATGGCATGTTTATGATGTTTGACACTATGAATTCCATCATTATATTACTAGTCATTGATGTACATGTTATTATTTTATTAGTTATAAAATCCATGGATAAGGTTCAAGATTTTTTTACTATATATATGGTATGATTTTGACATCATTTATTCCTACTATATTCCTCTTCATGGTCAAGTTATTAATTAAATTGAATATTTTTCTAGATATTTACATTTCCATATTGATTATTCCATATTTATAAATTTATATTCTGTTGTATGAAAACCATTAACCAGGATTTTTTCTCACTCCATTATTTTGTTTCCATTCCCTAGGATACCAGGAAGTGTATTTTTACTGATATGTGGAGATATGATAATGGTAATAGTAGTTTTATTGAATAAAATACAAAGATATATTTAATGTTTTCCTATGTAATGTGAAGTTTAGTTATGTATATTTTTTTCAAAGTCTATTAAAATATTTGGTCTTTTAGGTTTTGATTCCTTATATATAGTTATAATGTAATAATTTAACCCCAAACTCTAGGATACTAGGTTCATGTTATTTATATTAGTCATCATAGTAAGGTTAGTAAATGCCTTGGGAACTTGATTTAGAAAAACATAGATTAGGGAATATATCCCTATGAATGAATTTTTGAATAAGTCTAATTATAGTATAATATTTTAATGTTTTGTTAAGGTAATGATTATGTGGATTTCTTATAAATACATCCTAATCTGGATACTATAAAAGGGTGTGGATCATGAAAATTAATATCTTGGGGTATTAGCTCTAAAACGGTGTATTGGTCTTTAAATAAATTGTTACCTATTTTATGACATCAGGTCTTACTTCTCACCTGGCTTGACACTCATGGTGGATATTCATAAGTTAATTCAAATTTTTTTGAAAAAACATTATGAAGGATTAGAAAATATTTGTATGACTAGATAATTATCCCAAAGATACCAACCTTATGGTTTTTGAGATTTACTATCCTTAAAATTTTCAATTTATGTTATATGTTTCACTAGTTTTGAAATTATAACATATCATTCCTAATATTAATATATTATATATTATATTCCATTATTTAGAAATGGTTCCCAGTGAAAGAGATAGAAATCATACAGATTCATGAAATCCATATAGGGGTTTCCCTCCTAGGAAAGATAATTATGTTGGAGGTAGATATGGAATCAGATGTAAAAAAATTATAGTTATATTGGGGTAGTCAAATTAGGTTATAGAAAATATATATTATTATAAAGATCATAATACTATTACAATATTTGTTGTAAAAATTTCATACTGCATCATTCAATATCAACATTCATCATTTAACAGGACTAAAAATCAATTTGTAGCTAATTTGTGGATAATTCTGTAATAGAATATATTTCTCACTTTAGGATGTAATAAAAGGGAGAAGGTTCTAATGATATTTTATAACCTCATAGGATGTGTGCATCAAGGATGGTGATTAATTCAGAAAACTAAGGATAACGAAATAATATATAGAATAGAATAGAAGGATTTAAATGGATTTTTTGAGGTAAAATATTTTCCTCATGAACAACAAGAGGATATAGAGAAGAATTTTTTTATTCAGAGAAAAAATGAAGAGAAAAATGTTTCTAGGTATGTAGAAAACATTACAAAGGTTTCATGGAATATTATAAACTATATACATAATAAAAAGTGAAATATTTAGAACTTTATTATTGAGATTAAGACAATCCTTTGAAATTCAATAGTCTCACTAACATTATTATCATACTTGCACAAAGTGTCTTGTTTTATTTGGATAGTGAAATAATTCACTAAATATTATAAATATTAAGGAAGACAAGGTAATAATAGGTTGGATGAGCTGATTGGAAAATAAAATGTTCAGAAAATGATGAAGGGAAGGGTATAAAATTCAACTTGTAATAAATTTGAACAAAAACATCATGGAACATGCATGGTGGGAATATTAGTTTCTTACATGAGTGAAGGGAAATTCCCCTAAGATCGTGATTAAAAGGGGAATAAAGAAGATTCCATTGTTCGATGCTTAAACTATTAGGATATGGGGAACTATGAAAATGATTTCCCCACACTTCAATGGATATTTACAAAAAAATATTCCAAGGAAGAAAGGCTATGCTTATGATATCACAATGGATGAGGTTTAAGTTCCTAAAAATGTATTAGAACGTACTTTAATCAAATACTCATATTTATCTAATGCTTTATTTGATTCTATATCTTCTAAATATTTTATATCATCCTTGTAGTTTAAGAAAATTAGATATTTTCATAACACCTTAAGAAGGTAGTTATCATTCAACAATCATAGTGGAAGTCTGATTGAAAAAATTATATGTCAATTAGTTCCCATTATGATACCTAAAACATCCCTATTTGATAACTTAATTATTATACCTATGGTTTATTTATATATAATACTTTTTATGGACTATAATTTAAAATTTGACATAAATTTTTTTAAAGAGAAACAAATTAATATTCATGATTAAGATGTGGAATTACTTATCATTAGAGGGAAGAATTTTTCATATGAGTTATATCTAGATCCACCACCGTAGCCCATATGAATTTGATTCTATATGAAGAAGAGCATACAAAATATATAGATTAAAATTTTATCATCAAATTGGGAATGTACCAATTATACTAGAATACATTGATGTTTTTTCTAGTTAATTACATGGACATCCCCAACTGCATGAAGTTTAGTTATCCATTTATTAAATCTTTGATGCTAGACCTATATCGAAGAATCCCCTTATAATGGACATTGTGGAATTATTGGAGTTAATGAAATATCTAGATTAGTAGTTTGATAATGGATTTATACACCATAGTGTTTCTCCTAAAGAATTCCATGTTCCGTTTTTTAATAATAAATTTAGATTTATGATGTTGTGCATTTATTAAATTAAAATAAATGTGATTATGATAAATAAGAAGTATCATCTACCACTCATTCATGTCTTATGAAATCAACTTGAAATATATAATGTTTTTAAAAGATTGACCTTCATTTTGGGAATCCTTAATTTCAAGATAAAAATTAAAATATTACAATGATTCAATTTAGAATATTGTATAGAAATTACAGGTTTATAGTAATTCCATTTGGATTAAATAATTCACCCTCTATTTTTTGGACCTAATGAACAGAGTATTAAATTAATATTTTGATGATTTTTGTGCTATTTAAAAATGAAAACTTGGTGTATTTTAAAAGCCATGAAGTCTATGATAATCAATTACGGATCATTCTTTATACTCTTCAAAGAAAAAATTTATATGGAAAATTTATCAACTGCAAATTATGGATTCAAGAAGTTTATTTTCATAGACATATTTTCACTATGGATGAAATATAGATTGATATTATAATGGACCAAACATTATGGATCATTACTTTTCCAAAAAATATGACAATTGGGGTGTCTAGGGGATGTTCAGGGGGTGTGTATGACATGTCATTATTTTCCAATAGTGGATATACAATAATGGAGGATCTATAGTAATGGTGGGTCTATAGAAATGGTGGATCACCCAACATTGGATCTATATTAATGATGTATATACCATAATGGGGGATCACCCAATGGTGGATCTATAGGAATGGTGGTTCTATAGTAACGATGGGACTATAGTAATGGTGGATCACTCAATGGTGGGTCAATAGTAATAATGCATCTATAGTAATGGTGGATCTACAGTAACATTGGGTTGGATCACCCAATGGTGGATCTATAGTAACGGTGGATATATAGTACTGGTGGATCACCCAATGGTGGATCTATTGTAAGGGTGGATCTACAGTAATAATGGATCTCCCAATGGTGGATCTATAGTAATTAGGGATCAACAGTAATGGTAGGTCAAAAATAATGGTTGGTCCACCATAACAGTGGATCACCAAATAGTGGATCTACAAAAATGATTGATCTACCATAATTGTGGATCTATAGTAATAGTGGATCACCAAACAATGGATCTATAGTAATGATGGATATATAGTAATGGGGTATCACCCAATAGTGGATCTACTGTAATGTTGGATAAATAGTAATGGTGGATCTACAATGGTTCTAGTTTTTTTCCAGAAATTTCTAATGGTGAGTCTTTCCAATGGTGAGTCTTTCCAATGGTGAGTCTTCCAATGGAGAGTATTTTCTAATGGTGAGTCCATTCCAGTGGAAAGTATTTCCAATTGTGAGTATTTTATATGGGTGTTACATTTATAATAATTTTCCTTTCTCCAAAAAAGTCCCAATAAGGAGTATTTCCAATGGGGAATCTTTTCCAATAGTGAGTCTTTTCCATTGGTGATTTTTCGCATTGGTGAGTCTTTTCTAATAGCCAAAAAATTTTCTCAAGTTATCAATTTTTTCTATAAATTTTATGATTTTCCATTTTGTTTCCATTTAGGATAGAAAATGGTATTAATCGATTAATTAATGATTTTAAAGTCATTTCAAAGTTGGTGATCATATCTTCATTTTCTCAAATATCTCGAGATGTTTCAAATGTAAAAAATGTATGGGTTTAATAACATCTTCCTTTAATGTCCAATATAATCCATTTAAAATCCTGTTAGTTTTGTATATGATCTTTGTAAATAAAATATCCTTCTTTTATTCCTCTTCTTATTATTTATTTTAGTATAGGAGGTTATTAATCCTTATTCCCAAGGAGTCATAAAACATTTTGTGGTAGTTGTTTTGACTCCCCTAGAAGAAGTTACATAATGTATGCACACCCCCTATTTTTGTGTAGTGAGTAGGAAAAATCACATTTCTTCCAATTAGGTTTTTACTTCATATATTCATAGGTTTATCATGTGATATGGTTTTATTACTTCTATCTCTTGTGAATATGGTATAATCCAAATTTATAATGATAATGAATCTGTTTAAATTGAATTTAAAGGGGCATGGTAATTTTAAGTATAATCCTATAGATTTTTATTGATAAATTTTTATTTTCATTGATATTTTTATTTTATTGTAAAAATGGATTGATAAAAAGTGTGTATTTTTGTGTATTTTTTAAGCCCCAGATACATTTTCATGAAACCTCTATTTTTTATGATATCATCATAAGTAACTGGTTATCCATACATATTCAGTTAATGGAATGAAATCCCTAGGATCCAAATGGTTTCTTTGACAACACCCTTAAATAAAGAAATGAAATTGAAACAGTAACCCTTTTCTAAATATAAAAATTAATTATTTTGTGGAATGTGATGTGATGCCTATAATGGTATTGGTTTGTGTTCATGTGATGGATGTAATGTGGAGAAATTATATTATGATGTGTGGAAGATAAGTAGAAAATATGTGATTGTGCAGTGGGGATGTGATGGTTTTTATGGTACATTGGGGCAGTATTGGTATTATAGTGGTTGGGTTTTGGATATGCAGTGAGGTTGCGAAACTAGATGTGGCTGTAAAATGATGTATATTTGGTAGTTGGGATGTCGTGTTGTACTGTTGATTTTTGGCTAGTTTTGTTCTATTTACCAAAGTATTAGTATAATTAAATAAATTATAACGATTTCAAATGGAAATTTTTAATGAGTAAATTGATGAGTGGCTGTGTGGTTTAAACAGATAATGTTAAGATACAAACTAATGGAATGGGAATATGAAAAATGTGCCTTTCTAAACGAAATGTGATTCTAAATAATGTTGAATAAATAAACAAATGGTGTTGTTAATGTGGATTTTGTTGCTAAATTGCGACTCTAGAAAATGTATTAAATACTAAAATTAGAATCATGTATTGGGTTTTATTTGTGTGTTTTTATGCATTTAGAGGTGGAAGTTATTGTGCAGATTCTATGATAAAGTTAGTTATTGTTGTAAACCAATAGGATGTGCTTGTGTTCTGTAACTCTATATGTATATACACAATATGTTCTTGAGATTTCTATATGCACTGCACCACTATCGATCATTATGTTACCACAATATCATATTCCTGTTGGGATGTTTTTCTGAACACCCCTATGGGATGATGGATGGTTTTCTTCCAGCTCTTCCATGATCCCTCTTTGAAGAGATGGGAAGGACATGCATGAGTTACGAAAACTAGAAGTCAAAATGTCTGCTATCATGTAGTGATTTTATGTGATGTTATGGACCAGGTGTCTGTGGGCAGGATGTGATGTGCTGCGAGGGACTAGGTGTGTGTCGGAGGGATGTGATATGATGTGATGTTATTTAGAAGAGGTGGGAGTGTTAGGAGGTATGATGTTAGGATATGAGAGTGAAATCAATGTGGGAAAGTGGTGTGGGGTACCCTATCATCGATTTTTTTATATTATATTATTATAATTTGATGTTTGATATGGGGAGTGAGCCTTAGTGAGGTTGTGGTTGGTTAGTATACTTGTATACGGGATGCTTGGTTCTACTATTTTTTCACTAGTGAATTAGTATGATATTTTTACATGTTCAAAAGGGACTTTGGTTTTCCTACTGATTATACCTATATTCTTACCCTACGTATATAAAAACATATTTTTAACTTTCCTGGAGGAATTTATGGACCACACTAGACATTTATAGTTCTGACCATTAGAGTTGTTGTTGTTTCACAGCTTTAGTCTTTACACCTTTTGGATTTCTCTTGGAGACTTTTATATGTATCAATTTCATTTTCACATTCACTACAAGATGGTTTGTAATTATTTTATATTATGTCATAGAATTTATTTTGGATGATTAATTATATCTTCCTATATTATTTTGTTATAGACTGTAATGCCTCATATATTTTGAGATTTTTGTACCCTCAATGTTAGTCACCAACCCAAGGCTTACTAGTGGTGGGACTTGGGTGTCATTATTTATCTCCCCATATTTGTGGTATATTTTGTGGGAGAGGGTCATGAAAGAGTGGTATCAGAGATTATGGTTGAGAGATGGGATATAGTTTAAAGTTAGGAACAGTAAGGATTGTATGGGTTTGTATGGAAATAGTTTATGTTGAACTTGGTTTGTGACATAAGCGTGAGACACCGGCTATGACTTGGGATTTTAGGGCCCCCTGTGATCTAATGCAAAGAACCTGAGCCAATGGAATGATAGATTGAGGTGACATTTCATGGTAGATACATAACAGAGGTATATGCATCATGATGATTTATGTTTTTATTTAAATTTTTTGACATTGTGAATTCAAAATGAATTAAATATATCATTAAATATTATCTTTGGGTTTCTTTCTTTTCCTCTACTATTATTTCAAATAAATTTTCATGGTTTTCTAAATTATTCATATAAACTAAAAGGAAATCAAAATAAATATGGTTTACATTCTTAAGCTGTTTGTTTTATGCCTTATTGGGGTTTGAATGTGTTGATTTTTTTCTTATTATAGCATGATTGTTAATGAATTAAAAATTTCTTCATTTTTTAAAAATGGATAACATTCTGTATTGTTTTCATAATGTTTGAAATTGTTAGATAATCATGCATGATGTATTTTGTTGTGAATATCTATTTAAATTTGAGCACCATTATAAAAGATGTTACTTTGAGTAGATTTTATACTAGAATGATAAATATAATTACTTTGAAACAATTCTGGTATTATAGTTTCAATTTTAGTTAATGTTTCATGTTTTTATTTACATTCATAATATATCAAGAGTGTGTGTTATAGGATGGTTTTAAAACATGGTTTTATGATTTAAAATTCATAATTTTCTGAAAATTACAATCTTAATTGTTAATAATTCATTTAAATTTCGAAAACTTGAGAAGAATAACATGATCCTTATTTTTATTTTATTGTATTTATATAGATAGTATTGATATGACCATATTTTTTAATTATGTGTAAGGAATAAATTCTTGTGAGATTTATTTAACAATTTTAGAAAAATAGAATCATTATTTTGTACAATTTGTTGATACATAAAATGGTTTAAATGATTAAACTTAATATTTTTTCACTGATTTGAAGTGTTTTATTGCAATAACCTTGCCTCAAAAGTAAATTCTGGATTAGTTTGTTAATGGATGAAAGGATAATATTGTAAACATTTTTCTGGTAACTACGGAAATATTATTCATTGAGATTGTAACATTTAGAATGTCTAATATTTTGTATTAAAGTATATAGGTATAATAATTTTATCCTCATTTCATTATTTAAGAATATTTTCCTAAGTAGTGGAAAGATCAAAAAATGTTTAGTTTGACCCTGATAATGCCTGAAATATAGTAATATAACATTTGCAGTTTTAATTCTATGATATGGGAGTATATTTTATTTTTCAAATTGGGAATTTATATTGTATATGTGATGGGGTATTTAAATTGAAACCAATAACCTAGGATGTACAAATTTTCAAATGATGTTTCAAATATGTTTCCTTTTTTGTTCTTGGATTATAATTGTTTTGTTGAATTGTTGACATGGCCGGAAAAAAAATAATAGTTACTAGAAACCTTACATGCACTATGATAAATGTGGAAAATGAGAACCTTTTCTTGGATTCTTGATTAAACACTCCAAGTATTAAAAGGATAGTAACTTATATATGGTTAATAAAATATTTTCAATGGAAAATTTGAAATTTTGGGATGATACCCCTGATAAATATTGAGGTAAGTTAATGTAATGCCTTAATTATTAAGGATGTTTGAATGTGTTACTTCTATCTATGGTTTTTTTGTTAGGTTTACATATGTATTGTGAGGTTAAAAACATCATGTATATGAATAGGTGGAAACCTGATCCATAATCAAGACATGTTATAATTTGATGTAATTAAAACCATAAAAGTTAGTCAGTGCCTCCCAAATAGGATAATATCGTGAAATCAGAGAGAGAATTCCCTGATTTGTGTGATTAGGGATTTGTGTGAGATGATAATAGTAATATTTAGTTGTTGAAATGTAGAGGATGATATGTAGAATTTGGTTATGCGAAAAGGGTGGTTTCTTGCATATGGGTAAGTGGTAAGGTGATGTGGTTGTGGGAAATATCTTGTAGATGTTTTTTTGATTGGTAAGCATGGCTATTGGTTATTTTGTGTAGTGGTGGTGATGTGGGGTGGATGAGATGGGTGGTTATTGTGGTGAGATGACTTTTTTTGTGTTGTTTTGGGGTTTGATTATTTTGATGGAATACCTCACCTACTATAAATAGTTAATCACTTAATTTTTATAATAAAATAATATATTCATTTTGGAAATATTGAAATCAATAAATATGGCCTTGCCTCTCTTGCCTAAATATTTTTATAAATGAAGTGTTAAGAATGTTTGAGTTCAACCATATTTTTTGGGTTTTCTATGGGTGATCTTATATTTCTGACAAGTGTTATGACCTCAAACAAATGAATAGAGGGAAACTCTCTCATGTTAAGACGTGCTATATTACGACACACATTAAAACTATGTGAGTGATTTAGTTCTTCCCAATGAAAACAGTATCATGGGTTGGTGGACGAGCGACTTTGATGTGTATGCTTGTGACAACTATATCTATGTTTAAATTAGTGATTGTGTTGGTGAATAAATGTTATGTGAAACTTTATCATGACTATGCTATTAATAAATATTTATTTTTTGGAAAACATGTATTTTTTTAAAGGTTGTTTTTTCCAACCTTATAATTTTTTACATTGAATTTTATATGTGAAATTTATAACTATTGAACATAATGATTTGAAGAAAAGGGAATAGGTTTTAAAAAGAAAAATAAATGATTGTTTTTTAAATAATATTCCTGAAGTTATAGAATAAAATTTTTATTTTTATATATTTTACAATATTTGGTGGAAAAAATATAATAAATTAAAATCAAAAGTTATTTGAGGCAGTGTTTTTATTAATGATTTAAAAAGGTGCTTTACAAAAATGGTTATTTTGAAAAGCATATAATTTTTTAATATTGTGAGTGATGAAAAGATTATTTTTTTTATAATTGGTTGATATGTATTTCATGGTGAAATGTTATGTGGACTTATTCTTATTTTATAGGTATCATCCCTCAAAGGTTGTTTTTAATGTAATCTGTAGATATACACCATCTCCCCAGTGGTTGCTGTGTTTTAAAATTATTAAAAATGAATGAGATGTATCCAATGGGTTTGTTTTTTGGGCCACCAATCTCTTTTCTTTTTCATTTTTTTATTCTAAATGAAAACTCACTCACTTTTCTTATGTGTTATAGAGGCATAATGTCCTCATGGAGTGTACATATCAGTGTGAGTCATAAAAGTGAGCCTGGTACCTAGAGTTATTTTTTACTTTTACATTATATTTTATTTCTATTTTTAATGTGTAGTTCACGACATGATATTTTATAGGATATGTTTTTTCCCAAGATTTTATGTGGGTTGTTTAGTGTGTGATAATGTTCTAATAAGAGAAAATGGGAAGACCATATTTCTAATCCAGACACATTTTATTATGATGTGATTAAACCCACATGGGAGAATCTGTACCACCCAGAGAATATATTTTCTTGACATGGAGGATGGAATTCCATAATTCCTTTTTTTTGGGGAAGTGTGTTTTGTTTAGTTGTTGTGGTTCTTTGGGATAGAAGGTTTGTTTGACAATGTTTTTTCAAGTGTAATGATATCCATGAGAGGTATCTTGAGGGATGGTTATTTGGACCATCCCTCTCCTTTATTTTGAGTTGGTTCTAAATTATCAAGGATGATAATATTTTGATAAGTATCTAATGTAATGTCCCATTACATTGCAAAAATTTGATAATTGAGGTATCTGGGGGATGTTCAGGGTGTTTTTTGGACATGTCAGTCCTTTGTAATGGTGGATCTATTGTAATAGAGGATCAACAATTATGATGGGTCTATAGTAATGGTGGATCACCCAATAGTGGATCTATATTAATGGTGGGTA
This sequence comes from Viscum album, assembly GCA_963277665.1. NCBI lineage: Eukaryota > Viridiplantae > Streptophyta > Magnoliopsida > Santalales > Viscaceae > Viscum > Viscum album. Next base: position 1,683,400,561 of record OY728135.1, read on the forward strand.
ACCCAATGATGAATCTACAGTAATGGTGGGTATATAATAACGTTGGATTTGTAATAATGGTGGATCACCAAATGATGGATCTATAGTAATAGTGGATCTATAGTAATGTTTGTTCTATAATAATGATGGATCACCCAATGGTGGATCTACAGTAATGGTGGATATATAGTCAGGGTGGATAACCCAATTTAGGATCTATAGTAATAGTGGATCTAAAGTAAAGGTAGATCACCCAATAATAGATCTACTGTAATGGTGGATCTATAGTAATGGTGTATCAATAATAATGATGGGTATATAATTATAGTGGATCACTCAACAGTGGATCAAAAGTAATAGTGGATCTATAGTAATAGTGGACCACCCAACCGTGGATCTAGAGTAATGGTGGGTCTAGAGTAATGGTGGGTCTAGAGTAATGGTGGGTCTAGAGTAATAGTGGATCACTTTATGGTGGGTCTATTGTAACGGTGGATTTATAGTAATGGTGGATCACCCAATTTTGGATCTATAGTAATGGTGGATCTATAGTAATGGTGGATCTAGTGTAATGGTGGATTTATAGTAAAGGTGTATATACATTAATGGTGGATCTATAGTAAATGTGGATCTACAGTGTTTCTAGGTTTATTTTCAAAAAAAAATCATCAGCGAGTCTTTCCAATGGTGAGTCTTTCCAATGGAGAGTCTTTTGAAAAGTCAATATTTTTCCAAGGGGGAGTCTTTTCCATTTGTGATACTTTCCAATGGTGAGTCTTTTCCAATGGTGAGACATTTTCGACAATTTCCCTTTTCCAAAAAATTTCCAACGATGAGTCTTTCTAACAATGATTTTTTTCCAATGGTGACTCATTTCTAATAAATAGTCTTTCCAATGAAGATTATTTTCCAATGGTGAGACATTTCCAATAGTTTTAAATTTTTTCCAGAATTTTTTATTTTTTCCATTTTGACGGATTTTTTATTGGAAAATGGATTAAATTATTTCATTAATGGGTTTTAAATCTATTTCAAAGGTGATGATTCATATATCTAGTTTATAAATTATCTGAGCCATTTTATATCTATAAACCAAATGGGTTTAATATGATCCACCATTGAGGACCAAGCTAAACCATTTCAAATCCCATTAGTTTTGGATCTGATATTTCTAAAGAGAATATCCTTGATTCGTTCCTATCCTTATTATTTCCTTTGGGATGAGAAGTTCTGATTCTTTTTTCCCTAGTAGTCATAGAATATGTTCTTGCAGTTATTTTGAGTCCCCCGAAAAAGTTACCTCATGTACGTGCACCACCTATTTTGATGCATTGAGTGGGGAAAATTTTCTTTCTTATAAGTTTAATTTTCCTTTATTTCTATGTATATGTATCATGAAGGATGGGTTTATTATAATTATCTCTTTTGAATATGGTTTCATCTAAATTCAGATAGATCAAAAATAAATTCAAAATAAATTTAAAGGGGATGGGGAATGCGAAGTTTGATCTTATAGAATTCTATTATTTTTAATTGAATTGTTTTGATATTCAGATTGTAGAGGCGTAATGTATTGATTAAAATAGTGTCTGTCAGTGGCTTGGTTATGTTTTTGTGACTTTTTCATAAAAGGTATATTTTTTTGATTGTATGATATTATCATAAATAACTATGTATCCATATATATTTTGATATAAGAATATATACCTGTGATCCAATGGATTTTTTGATAAGACCCTTAAAAAATGAAGTGAAATTGAATTAGTACCCCTTTGAAAAATATGAAAATGAGTTATGTTGTGTTATATGATGTTATGTGTTAATCGGTTGTGGTTTGTGTGAATGGGACTGATGTAATTTACATTAGATATATGTTGATGTGTGTGGAGGAAGTGGATGGGATGTGATTATGAAGTGGGGTTGTGACAGTTTTTAGGGTACAATGGTAAAGTGGGGTCATGATGGTGGTTATGGTATAGTTATGAAGTGGGGATATAAAACTGAATGTCAATGTATAATGATGTGGATTTGGCAGTTGGGATATGGTGTTTTTCTTGTAATGTGTGGTTGGATCTGTTATATTTTCCCAAGTATTAATTGAATTAAATGCATGATAATGATTTAAAATGTCTATGTTTAATGAGTAAATTGATGATGGGATCTGTAGTTTAAACGAATAATGTTTATATACAAACTAATGGTCTTGAAATATGAAACAACGTACCACTAAAAATGTAATTGGATGTTAAAGAATGTTTGATACATAAATTAAAGGTGTTTTCAAATATAAATTTGTTTATAAATATATACTATAAAAAATAGATTAAATAATAAAATATGAATCATGTAATGTGTTTTTTTTTGTTTTTTTTCATTTAGAGGTGGATGTTATTGTGTAGATTTTGTGACATGGTTAGTTCTTTTTGTAATCCAATTGGATGTGCCTGTGTGATGTAACTCCTTATGTAGATGCACTATATGTTCTTGTGATTTCTATATGCACCCCACCACCAGCGAGTACTATGTGTCTACTCCCACGTAGTCACGTCAGGGGGTGTTTTTAAAAACATATCAGTGGGATGAAGGATGGCTTGCTACCTGCTCTTACCCACTCCCTCTTCTAGGATATGTGAAGGAAAAACATGGGATATGCTGAACAGATTTCATAAGTTCTGCTATCAGGTAGTGATGTGATGTGATGTGATAGACCAGGTAGGTGTGGGCAGGATTTGTTGTGTTGTGACAACCTAGAAGTGTGTGGGCGTGATGTGATGTGATGTGATGTTATTCAGATTTGGTGGGAGCACCCTGACGTATAATGTAGGGGTGTGAGAGAAGAATACCTACAGGAAAGTGGAGTGGGGAACCCTATTATTGTTGTGCTTTAAATTATATTATTATACATGGAAATGTGATCTAGTGTTAGAGCCTTGGTGATGTTGTGGTTTTGGTTAGTATACCTATATTGGTGTAGTTTGGTTTTGTGTTTTTTCTCATAGTTTCATTAGTAATCTCTTTTCACATGCGAATAAGAGTCTTTGGTTTTCCTACTAATTATACATGTATGGTCACTTTGTGTTTATAAAAACAGTTTTCATGATTCTATGAGGACTTAGTGGACTACATTGAAAATTTCTAGTTCTGACCATTGGAGAAATTGTTTTATTGTTACCTTATCATTTATTCCATTGGTATTTCTTATGAATACTTATATATATATAAGTTTCGTTTATACATGAATTGGGGGAAAATTTTTATTTATTTTATATTATGTATTAGAGTTTATTGTGGATGATTTATTCTAAATCCCGATCTTTTTTTCTTATAGGGGTAATTCCTCCCATATGGTGATATTTATATACCCTTAGTGATAGGATCCAACTTGGGACCTACTGTAAGAGGGTATCGAAGTAATTATCTCTCTCCACTCATTGTAGTATATTTGGTGGGAGGGGTTCATGATAGATCTCGTAAATACAAAGTCATTCCACGTCTGGCCTACACCAACAAACATAATCATTGAAAGTGTGTTCCTTGGTTTGATAGGGTATTATGAAGGATTTATGGAAAAGATTTCTTGATTTTTCTTAACATGTTCACCAAGATTACATACAAAGGGTTCGAGTTCATTTGGAAAAATTTATGTGGAGAATGTTTTGAATAATCAAATAGGTGGTTTTTGAATGATTTCATTTTGAATCTACCATTAGAATAATGATGATTTATTGATAGATATTGATGCATCAAAGAATTTTCATGGTTGTTTCTTCATGAAAATTGATAAATTTATTGCCTATACATCAGGGTAGTTAAATATTCATGAGAAAAACTACCCAACCCATGATCTTTAGTTAGAATATGTAATCATTACTTTAATGATATGAACAAATCATCATTAGAGTGAAATATGTGAGATATACATGGATAATTAGAGTCTTTAATACATATTTTCAAAAAAATGACATAACATGAAGAAAAGGTGATGGATTGAGAAACTCAAGGATTATTATTTCTCAATACACTACCACTTAGAAAAGGAAAATAATGTTGTAGATGCATTGTGGAGGAAATATCATGGAGTTATCACCAAAATGATGATCGAAAGGGATCATATGTTCATAGATCTAGAAAATATGAATATGTGAATTATTAAAGAATAGAAAAAAATTGTTTTTAAAATTATTTCCAAACCATCTTTATTGGAATGGATAAAAAGTTCTCAAACTGGTGAGGATAATTTTCGAAAGAAAATTAAATTGTTATGTAATAGAAAATCAGAAAACTAGTTATGTAAAGAGGGAGTTCCAAAATTTGGAAAGGTTTTATGTGTTCCATCTATACATCAGATGAAATGGAATTTTTGTATGATGTTCATGGATCCAATTTCTCTATATACACTTTGATATAACCATGATGTAGAGAGGTTTGAAGGAATATTTTTGGTGGGATAATATGAGTTCAGAAATTACTGAATATGTTTCACGATTTTTGGTTTTTACATAGGTGAAAGTTTAGAGAAAAGATCTTATATGATCCATGAAATATCTATATATTCATATGTCGAAATGGGATGACATTACAATATATTTTTTCACTACATCACCAAATACTCTTAAAGAAAATTATGTATTATGGGTTATTATTGACTGCCTCGGCAAATCAAAACATTTCCTCTTTACAAAATATGATTTTACTATAGAGATCCTTTGAATAATCTATTTTAACAAGGTTTTAATAATTCATGGTGCACCTGTTTCAATTTTTTTTGATCATGATGCATGATTTATATTGAAATTGTAGATAATTACACAGAAGGGTTTTGATATTGAGATTTATTTAAGCACCACTTATGACCCTCAAACTAATGGAAAGTCTAAAAAAACATTTCAAATATTATAACACATATTGAGGTTATTCTCTATCGACATGTAAGGTTTATGGGATCGGTATTTACCTTAGGTAGAGTTAAACAATAACAATAACTTACATTCATGTATTCAAATGGCGTTGGATGGACCATTATATGGAAATAGTTATGATACTCCAACTTATTTTGATGATGTTTGTGGAAGGAAGCTTATAGTTCCCTAAATTTTAGAGGATACAATAGAGAAGGTAAAGACTATTCAAAACCAAATTAGAGAATCCAATTAAACAAACTAATTTTATGATGATAACTAGTGGAATGATTTTTAATTTCCATAGGTTGATGAAATTTTAATGAAAGTATATCTATGGGTGGGTGTTATAAGGTTTGGTAATAAATGAAAATTGATCCCCATTCCATTGTACCTTTTGAAATACTATAATGAATTAGAGTTATTTCTTACCATTTGGAAAATCCACCAAGTCTCTCTATAGTAAATCATGTATTATATATATGATTGTTAAGGATGTACATTCCAAAACCAACACATGTTCCTAACATTAATGAAATAGAATTTGAACATGATCTACCTTACTATGAAGAGAATATCTATATTCTAGACACCAGATAATTTTTTTTTGTGGAATCAGATGACTCAGCAAGAAAAGGTACTTTGGATAAATCATAAAATAGAACAAGAGATATGGGAACCCAAAGAAATTATAATGAATAAAATCCCAAAAATGTTCATGAGGTAACATTATATAAAATTTATAGTTTATTTTTTAAAAGTAAGGAAGAATATATCAACTGAAGATTTTATGATATATTTCTTCTTAAATAAATTTAATCTATTTAATAGCTTATTACACACACAACCCCGTATTTAAATAAACCGTAATATAGTATACCATTATAACCTAGTTGTTAAAATGTTGGTTATAATTAAGAGTGAATGAATTATGAAAAGTACAAGGTTTAAATAGGTATAAATTACTTTTTTATTTATCAATTGATTATGAACAAAAAATAAAAATCATTTGAAAGTAAAACATTTTTTATGAAAAATAGTTATTATTCAGGCAATGTGATTATTTACTAATAAATTGAATTAATCACTAATTTTGAGTTATTTTTAAATAAATTTATATAATATATATTCAAAAAAATGTATTATCCTCCATCTAATATTATTTCTATGCATGATATTATAATAAATCTAGTTTTATGCATAAAAACTACATTTTTCTAAAAATCCATTTTATTAGACTCTTAATTTTTTTTAATATGAAAATTTTATTTGACAAAATTAAATTCAGTGTTTAAATAAAAATATCAAATATATCTTATATTACATTTTTGAGTATTTTTTGAAACGATTAATTTTTTGATGAGTAGTGAAAAATACAGAGTTTTATTGAAAAATTCTTTTTTAACGAATTTAAAAAGATAAATTTTGTTTTAGAGTATTTCTAAATGTAAAATTATTTCAATTATATTATTATAAATAAAATTTATATTATTTTAATTAATTTTATCTTGAAATTTTATATAAAACTATTTCTACTTAATTGAATGTTTCTTTCAAAAACGCATTTCCATCGTGCTTCTGGGTTTTATTTTAAATTAAAATTTAAAAATTTTGTGAATTGAATATACTAAAATTTATTCCATAATTTTAAATAAAATAAATATTATTATCTATTAATTTTATCATAATTATTGTTAATAATAAATAGCAATATAGTAAAAATTAATTACCACAATTAGGGTTAAAATAATGTTATTCACTTCATAAGAACTTGTGTTTGATTTAATTTTACACACACATTGGATATTTATTTTAATAAATTGATTTAATATTTATATTTATTGATTTTAAATTATATATTTAGTCTCATTAATTTTTATTATTACTTGATAAATTTCCTAGGTAAATTAAAAAACCAATTTCCTTGGTGAAAACTAAAATGGTAAAAATGAGTAACTTTAGAGGTTCAGGGAATAACATATTTGAAAACTAGTTATTTTGTGGGACAGTTTTGGATCATAATTATATTATATATAATATTTTATATATCAATTTTTGATTCACATGGGTTGAGAGTGACTTCCCATTGTTGAATAGTTTTGGGTATTTACAAAAATGTCACTCCTCAATTATAAAAGGGAACCCCCTCCCCTCACTTATTAACACATATTAATAAAAATATGTTTTCGAAAATCTACCAAAATATCTACCCAATATAATTATACACATTATATATATATTTTCATTTAAAAATTACCAACCCTGGGATTCTTAATAAGATATCCAAAGGATGGTTTACAAGGAGAAGGTAATTGTCTTCAATGTGATCTCTCTTTTTACTACTTATCTTACCACATTAAATCATGTTTTAATACATACAATATAATAACTAAATTACTTATCATATATATATATATGTGTTTCATTTTATTAATTTATTATCTAATATCTACTTCTTCTTTCATCAGATGGGAAATGAAACTATCGTTCATGTTTATGGTTGACCACTACCTTGCGAACCGATATAATTCGTTTTCTATCACCAACTCTCAAATATATATATAATTATTGATTTCATATATATATATATATATATATTATTTATGTGATAATTAAAATTTTATAATTTTAATTTCACATATACGTTCTTATCATCCAATGTTTTGGAAAACGATAATGTCTCTCAAGTGTACATGTAGACTATCACCTCTACGAAATGATGTGATTTTTTTTTCATTTTATTTTTACATGGATGGTAATAAGGATATATTTTATGAAAATATATGATCTATAAGATATAAAAATGATTATATATAATTTTATAGTTATTTAACATTCTTTCATTCCATCCATCAAAAAAATCGAAACATTATGCATTCGTACGTATGACCTACTATCTTCGTGAATTTTGTAACTCAATTTTCTATATCTAACGATTATGGACAATTATAAATACAAATATAATGATTATATATTATATTTATAACATTTTTAACATTATTCATATTATTTGACCATGATCAATATTCAAGGACTGAAATTAAAAAACTAGAACATTCCTAAAAAACGAATCACTTATTACCCAAAACAAGGATATTTACAAAGAGTTGATAACAAACAATTTTCAAATTATTATAAGTAAATCCTATATAGTATGATATATATGATTATATTTCTAGAATATATGTATAAAAAATGAAAAAAATTATACCGGAATCTTAAACAGATAAGGAAGAAAACTGACTAGAGGTAAGGGTTTATTTAACAATCTCATCATTATTTAACATTGTTGATGTTTAAGTATATACTATGGAAATTATTTGATATTTCTTTATTAAATAAAAAATATTTTCTTTTAGACTTTTAATTTATGTAAATTACATTTTTTCTTTATTTTCCAGTTTTAAGTACTCAAGACACTGAAACCATATTTAACAGGAAAATCGAATTTGTTTTTTATTTGACTGGGAATATTTTTCTTCCAGGTCCATATTTTATATTATTTTTTAAAGAATAGTTTTTAATTTTAAAAATGATTTATTAATGAAATTTATAACCATGTCTTTAAAAATGGAATAAATGTTAATCTTTCCATCATTTTTGGAATGGGGTATTTTTTTACTTTTTAATAAACACTAAATGGAATGTTTCCTTTTAACTTAGTCGATATAAAAGGAATTTTCCATCATGATGAATGCTAAATAATATGAATATTTTTTAAAATCTTTCATGATTATTTTCAATGAAAAATATTTTCGTCATATTTTTGTTATTATTAGTTTTTAAAAGTGATTTTTAATATTTAATGTGTATTGGTCATTATATTCATAAATGAGAAGAAAACATTATTTTACATATACATTATTGGGTATGTATTGTAATTAAACAATACTTATTATTTGTTTGTTTGGTTTATGCTAAAATTTAATGGGTATGTACTTTCTTAACACCATTCACCATATTACACATGATGGTTTATGATTATGTTTATTAATTAGGAAAATTATTAACATTTCATATTATATTTTTTCAATAAGAATGTTTATATTGATTATGTTCCATAGTTTTATATGATTAATGAATTAGACTTAGTAATTTTTTGGTGGGGACCACTATAGCCCCTAAATGCATCAATATATCTCATGAGACAAACTAAATTGGGTATTTATGATATTCCTTATTCTTTTATGTTTGTTGTCTTGGAATGAGTTCTTGAACGTATGTTTATGATTTTCTTCATTATGCATTCCCTCATTATTTGACTACTTATTCATGTAAAAGTGATTACTTTATTAGTTATTATATCCATCGATAATTTTCAAGAATTTTTAATTATTTATATAGCATTATTTGATCTACATTTATTTTCGTATATTACTCACCATGCTTAAGTTATTGAATACATGGTATGTATTTTCAGATATTTACCTTCACATATTGATTATACCTAAGTTTTCATGCTAAATTCCAATATACTTTTACTCTTACTAGGTATCTGATCTCACCCATTTCTTATGATTCCTTTCCCTATGATTTGACGAATTGTATTATAAGTAATATTTAAGGATTTTATAAAGGTAATAATGGTGTTATAAAAAAAATATGATGTCATACTTTTTTAAAATATATTTTTAATTTCAATTATATATCAATTTTTTCAAGTCTATTTTATTTATTTTATACTTCGTGATGAGATTTGTTATATTTATTTCCAATGTAATGACGTAACCACCAAATCTATGCTACTAGGGTCAGGATATTTACAATTATGAAATCTACATATAATTTGTTTATGTTCCTCTTATAATAATATAATAAAGTAATATGATTTATGTAAACCTAAAAAGTATGTGATAACATATACCTATTCAAATACTTACTAATTATAGTCATTGAACAAATCATAGTTAATCAAAACCGTGTGATGTGCTATATTACGCTCTTAAATGCTTAATGTAGCTAATGTATGTGATCAAGTAATTCAATATATTTTATGTATTTATAGAAAACTAGGTTCAATTTTCTTATACTTATTATTTTCAATTTTCTTTGGTTGGTTACATCTCATTCTCAAATCATAAAAATATATTGAACAAAAATCTATACATTATAGTTCTAAGAAATATTTCAGAATAGAACCCTTTAAATGATTCCTATTACATAAAAAATAATTAATTGTGTACACATTTATTTCAATTGGATACATCCAATGATAATTAGTAGGTCTACCATGAAGTATTTTAGTTTGAAGGTAAATAGTTATATGTATCATACATGTGAAAAAAATATGGAAGAATATTTTTCTCGTACTTTTATAAAATTAATGGTGCCTCTTATATATTTCTTTCAATACATGGATTAATTTTAGTGAAAATATCTATATAAAAATGGAATAATAAAATACTCATAACACTTATATTATTGGATATTAAATGAAGAATTTATGTTGGAATCAATTCATGAAGAATAATTTGATAATCTTGAATTTTCAGAGATTTTAGTCTCAAATATCATCAATTCCCGCAATTTGATATGTTTATTAAATGGAAATTAGGAAACCTAATAGTATCTAATAGATTTAGAATAATTTTTTTCTATAAAAGTGTCATTATATAATAGATAATATATATTGTTTTAGTAATTTTCAAAAATTCACCGAAGATTCAATCTTGGTCTGATACCATAATTTACAACACCACAACAAGATCATGAATCATCATTGGTCTTCCCCATGAAATATAGAAGAATTAAATGAATCAATTCAAATATATTTTTCTCATTTTTTATTATCTCTATGAATCAATGTAATAAATCAGTTGACCAATAAAAAAAATTCAAATGTGATATTTTTTTCAATTATAATAGGATTTAGAGGAATTATTATTCCACTTCTTAGATTCAATAAAATATTTCTGAAATGAATATTAATATCTTGATATTCATTCCGCACATTAGTTATGGACATACACTGAAGTCCCGTATCGATATTAATAGTATTTTCAAACCTTTTATGATTATACCTATTTGTATAACTCATTGTGAAGAATCATCAATGTCCCATGAAACTAAAACTATGATGATATATAAGTCTCCTAAAACATTTATTTTTCATAAAAATAATATAGTACTGTTTTTTACATCATGATCTAGCTAGAAATCATTTCATAAGTATGAAATTCATTGATCATCTATACAATCATACTATACATAAAAAATTATTTATTTCAAAGAACAACCATATGTGTGCACACCCTTATTCCAAATATTCTTAAACTACTTAATTAATGTTTCCAGTTCACATATATAACATTTATAAGATTAGAAGGTCGAAGTTTGAGTATACATAAGAATATTAATGGTTTTTTCTTTCACATCCATGGAGGAAGGTTAAAAATGTGAATAAAAAATGATGACATGTTATGATAAGTAATAAAATGAACGAACATATTAAAATCATCTCCAAATAGAACCTTCATAACATTAAAAATATCATCTAAAAAAATTAGGATACAGTACACTAAATGTTCATCATGCTAATTCATCTGCAAAATGAACCAAATCATCCTTATCCTTAATTCTATCAGTGTCGTTCCATCACATATTTATTAATATTTAATTAGATATAAAATTATTTTAGAACCTATGAATCAATGAATACTACCACATTTGATTATATAGAATATGATATTGTGTTCCATTATCATTTAGATTCTATATAAAAGCACTACATTATTTAAAATCATTAAGGAATTTAGATTTCTCATAGGATAACCTAAAATATTTTAGGAAATCATGAATATTATTAGAATAATATCCAATGTATTCAATTAACTTTGGTTCCATATAATAAATTAAAGGAATATCATTAACATCTGGAATTAAGTCCTTCAAAAGGATAATAATATAGTTATTGGAAGTATATAAAATTCCACACATGGTTTTCCCATAATATAGTCATGTTAAAATTCCATCTTAGTCATTTTACAATATTTTTTATATACAGGAGTCATGGAATCATATGTCAATTACTTCAACCTATCAATATTATCATTTTCATTATTTTCAACATGTGTACGAATATAATTATATTCTTACATCTGAATAATTTCTTCCTTGGGTTGGTGAATCAATGGGTGCAGATCAAATATCAAAATCTCTATTTTAATCCTTTCATTTTAGTCTTAGACAGTCTAAGATTTCTTTTTCTCTCTACTGTGATACCAGAAACAATTTGTTTAAAATAAAATTATTTATATAGTAACTAACATCATCACGACATATTCATGGTCTTCGGATAAAACTATGAAAATTTCATTGTATAATTCCCATCTTATAAGAATTATTAAATTAAAAATCTAAAAAATTCCAACTTATTTTGAAATATGGTTGAGACATGATGAATATCATATATCTATCTTTTGTTCATTCTATTATAAACAAAAGGATTTTATAAATAAAAAATTAGTATCATATAATTTTAAAATTCATTATATTCAATAATGGTTTCAATATATATTAGGAAGAAATAATAATTCCATAACAAAATAAATAAATAAACCACGGAAATTCGAGACATGATACCAGATTAAATTTGTTTTTTGAATAATTAATATTGTTCAAATTACATAAATATTAGAAAATAAATTTGAAATAAAATTTATATGTCTGTGTGTGTGTGTTATTTTAGTTTTGAATAAATTGAGAAGTTGTTAATGAAATACTGAAATAATAAAATTGTTGAAAATATGTTATTTCATTACTATATAAAATTTTAAATGATCAATGTTCACAGTGAAAATTTACCAAAAAATAGTTCTCACATATATAATATTAATTTCATTTTGGATGTATTTTAATATATCACTGTCATATAACATGTGATGAAATACTTCTCCAATAGTATTGTTATTTACCATATTTTTATGAAATGCTATATAACCTCTCTATATTATACTATATGAATAAAATAACATAGAAGTATCATTACAAAAATGTTATGATATATCCTAGAAAAAAATATATTTATACAATATTAGAACATATAGTTTAATTAAGAAAATTGAAAAAATTATTTTTTGGCTAATTAAGAGAGTAATAATTGTTTTGAAGGAGTATTATTATGAAATTCTCTCTTTTATGTGATATTTTTTATTTAAACTATTTAATTAAATTATGGAATTGTTAATAAAACTATAGTAATAAAAAACATAAATGATCCAAAAACAAATACATCATCTCATTTAAATTCACAACCTTATTTCATGGAATAAAAAATATATTCCTTAATATTTTTAAAAATCATTATTTTTATACAAATCTATAGCATTATCGGATTGATCAATCATAACTTAAATTTTTTTATTTTTGGATCTATATTAACTATAATAGAATGAAGTATTAAAAACCCAATCCATGATTGATTTAGTGATACTTATATAAATAAAAATTATATAATAAAAATTATGTAACACCTAGATATTTTAGAATATACCAAGAAGGTTCGGGATCCGATCATACTTGACCCCAAAAATTTATTACAAAAAGTAAATCATAGACATAGTTACTAGATTGTGACATGAACGCCACCAAAACACAATGGAAAACCAACACTGCCCAAAAGGAATCAAAGAAAAAGTCCAACAAAAATAGAGTTTGAAAATATCAGACTTGAAGACCCAAAATCACAACCCACTGCCATTAGTGTGCTCCAGCTGTCTCCAATAAGCCCCAAGATAGATGACCCAGGGTCAACATCTTCAGCCACCCCGCGTCCCAATGATATCCTCTCCAAACACGATTGTCGACCTACTCCGATCCATAGTTGGCCGCCCCGAGGTCGTTCACTCCAGCAATTCCGATCTTCCTGGCTCATCCTACCGCCACCCCCACCATCTCTAATTGATTCCAGGCTATCGCCAGCCCTCTTGATGCGTCACCATACTGCACTGTCACCATCTTGCAAGCCAATAGCACCAACACGACAAGTGAGGTCGTCAAATTTTTTTTCCCACATCCCGAGGTCTATATGAACCTTGATGTAGTGAACTGTTATAATATAGCAATTAAATTTTAATGTATGAATATAAATTAATAAATTTTAAAAAAAATATATTTATTGTGGTATTAAATAATTCAAATTTATTAATTAATATATAATAAATAATTACTCAATTTTCATTAATGTCATTTTATGTTTCAAAAATTTGTTTTCTTCAAAAATAATTTTATCACATTTTCAAATGAAATATATATTTACAATACAAAATATTTAGAAAGTTTATTTGAGTAAATTAATATCATTTTTCAAATCATCCTTTCAATATTATTGTTGGCACCCGAAAACATGTCCATGTAATTCACCTAACACTTATATATATGATCCCAGAGCATAGCTCGTTTTGTAAGCTATGATTTGACTAGTAGTGAATCCAAAATGGAGTTATGGATCACAAGGTATGGCTATTCGAAGTCGAGCATCTTGAAATGGACATCTAGGACGGTTTTGGGGCAAAGTATGGAATTCTACATAAAATGGAGTATTGTGCGTAAAAAAGGAATCTTGCACATAAAATGTATTTTTACATAAAATTGGAATGGAATTTTATGTGCACCAATATTCAAGGATTCTCCTATAAGTACAAGTGCACCCCCTTCTTCTTGAGGGCCCCTAGAGGTCGGTCATCGGTCTAATGTGCGTAAGTCCACATTTTCCACACATGCACACAAAACACACCATTTTTCACATAAAACATCACTTTTTCATGGAAAGGGGCCAACAAACCCAATTTTTTTCATGAAGCACAATTTTTTCCTACAACAGTGCCATTGTGCTCAATTTTTCGAGAAACAGTGTTTCACCTATCCAATTGTGCGCACACCTTCCCTATTGTGCACCCATATAGCATGAAATTCCTTCCCTATTACTTCCAATCCTTCCCTATTGCATAGAATTCCTCCCATATTGCATGTAATTTCTTCCATATAGTGTGCAGTTCTCCCCTATTGTGCCCGCATTCCCTATTAGACGGAAAGATCCCCTTTTGCATGCAAACCTCCCCTATTGCATGCAATTCCTTCCCTATTGCGTGCACAATTCCCTTTTACATGCACATATCCAATATTTCACGCACACTTTCCCAATTGCACACATGCCTTCCCTATTCTGAACACTCCTTCGCAACCGTGACTGACCCCCATAAAAATGGTTAGTCGCACAGCGAACTTTTCGGGCTGGGACGTTGATAATTTTCATTGCACCCTTATACGTAGCTTCCATCCACCTATGGGATACCATGATTTGAGATACACTTCCAAACACCATAAATCACTATGACTCACCATATTCATCTTGGTCCGTTTCCTATGTCGTGAGTTGAGATTCTCGTCATCAATCTCCCCTGAGTACATTGAGTTGAACCATTCCTCAAGCAACTCATCCAAACCCCATCACCTGACTCCTATGCTAGGTTGATCCAGAAAGGTCCTCCCTTGCATAAGTCCCAACACCAACCATTTATATAAACATTATTCCTAGTAGTCCTATCTAAATGACTATAAAGTGTAGTACTCCATATGGGACAATCATAGGATGTCTCTTGCTCCAAATAAGAGATGCCTTATTCTCCAAGAAAAATATTCCAATAGTATTCTCTACATTATAATAAACTATATTACTCCCTATGTCACAATCATTGGATGCCTCTTTCTCCAAATACGAGATTCCTTATTCTCCATTAATAAGATTCCAATAGTACTATCTACATGACTATAAACTATAGTACACCCTATGTTACAAATATAGGATGCCTCTTGATCCAAACAAGAGATTCCTTATACTCCAAGCATAGGATGCCAATAGTCCTCTCTCTGTGACTATAAACTATAGTACGCCCTATATTTCAAACAAAGGATGCCTCTTGATCCAAACAAGAGATGTCTTATGTGCCAAGTATAATATTCCTATCATCCTCTCTACGTGACTTTATATTGTAGAATTCCCTATCATTCAATAATAGGATGCATGTTACTCTAAATAAGAGATTCCTTATGCTCCAAGAATAAGATGTCATCAGTCCTCTCTACGTGGCTATAAATTGTAGTACACCCTATGTGCGAATCATAGGATGCCTCTTGCCCTTTATGAGAGATGCCTTATGCTCCCAACATAAGATGCCAACAGTCCACACTAGATAACATTAAACTATAGCATTCCCTATCAATCAATATAAGGATGCCTCTTGTTCCAAATAATAGACTACTTATGTGCTAATTATAAGATGCCTCATGCCATGATTACAGTGGCATAATTTCAAGAGTGTTAGAAACCATTTACGCTTTCTATCACTCCACCTCATACTTCATGTGTCCTTCACAAAGATCATCATCCTCTTTCATGTCATAAGGTACCCCTAACAGCCTGGTCCCATGCCGCATCGGCTCTCATACAGTCCTGGGTCAACACCCTGTAATACTTTGGACAACACTTAATGTCCGGTCTAGTGTTTTGAACAGAGTCAACAGTCAACCCTCATTTGTTTGTCCCCATTTCAGGATAATGTGATATGGATGATCTGTTTAGAACAAGGTCAATATTTATCCTCCATCTCCACACCACCCTCATTGTGTTCTGAATGTCGGGCATGTGATTTACACTTTTTATCTCCCTTTGTTCGGACCAATTCTAATGCCCCTTGGGGTTATCCCTCTTTTGCACTAGAGCATAGGTGAAGGCCTCAACCCACCACTGAGTTCAGATTCCCTCATGGCCAAACATGAGGAAACCCTTCAGGTAGCTTCATTGATTAAGCCCCATTCACCATTGCTGCTCAATAGCGGCACCTGGGTAGCTTTCTTGCATAAGCCCCATCCACCATTTCCGCTCAATAGCAGCACCTGAGCAGCTTTTGTGCATAACCCCCATTCATCTTTTCAATTCTATAGTTTCACCTGTGAAACAGACATGTGTAAGAACCATTCACCATTTCCGCTCCTTAGTGGCACCCTAGCATGCTAACAGCAATTGCTTCTTCACATAGCGCCGCTAAAATGGTCCCCCAATAGACCACTCCATAACACCCCATCACCATGGAATTGTTGATGTATTCCCTTCCCTAAGGGGTGGGAGGTATCGATTTTGCAAGTCAGAGGGGTGCAGAGTGAATCCCTCTTGTCCGAGCTGCAGGAAATTAAACTGCCAAGAGCTATCTTCCTCAATACATGATGTTAAACTTTGACCTCTCCCTATGCTTTGTACGGGTGGATCCCACAACATGGGGAATATCTATGCCCACTGGTCTCCAAGGGAGTGAGAGAATTCCTCACTTGGAATGAGACCCTATTTATTGGAGCGATTCTCGTCTGTGGGGAAAGGGAAACCACCTTGGGGTAATACCCTAGCTCTTCATTCAAGTGGTATCACCCCTGCTCCTCCACTCTTCCTCAGTGCCAAATCTCTCTCATGTTGGGCTTTGTAACCCCTCGGGCCTCCATCTTGGTATAAGTCCCAATCTCCATCACATGCGCTGCTAACCACGCATAAGACCATATTTCATCTTTGGGATTCTAAACATGTGTAAGCCCCACTCCACTTCCCACGGACGCACCTTCCACAAAGTGATAGTCAGGCCTTTGCAGCCTCTTGTTTCTCACACCAAGTAGGACTCATGTGGGCTTAGAGTAAGCCTAGACCATGAAATTCTATTTGGGCAGCCCAGAGTGTATGCCCCATGAACTCCTCCTGAACTACATGGACTTTTATCCTTGACAAGGTAAGGTACATAAGAAGCCTCCCTAATGTTCGATCCCAACACCCAATGGTTCCGACCCCCTTCATGTCATTTATCGCCCTGCTAAACTATCCGGACTTTGATCCTTTCCAAGGAAAGGAACGTATGAAGTCTCCCTAGGGTTCAATCTCAACACCCATTGGTCCTGACCATCTTCACGTTGGTGCCCACTCATCGTGAACTATGTGGACTTTGATTCTTCCCAATGAAAGGTACGAAGGAAGACTCCTTGAGGTTTAAGCCCAACAACCACTGGTTATGACCGTTCATTCATGTCGGACCACCTTCATCCCGCATGACATTAAACAACATGCCCCATTTTTCCGAAATGACATTAAAATGCATCCACCATCTTGAACTACATGGGATTTGATCCTTGTTTCCTAGACAAGGTATGTAGGAAGCCTCCATGAGGTTCAACCCCGTCCAACGGTAAGCTGTTGCGACCCTATCGAGTGGTAATCCATTGTGACCCCATCCAGTAGTAAGCTGTTGTGACCCCATCTAGTGGTAAGATATTGTAGTCTCCTCAATTGGGAACCACATTTATGGTCCACCCCTTAGGAGTCAGACCAACTCTAAGGCCGCTAACCACGCGTAACCCCCAGCATGTCATCGGATCACTGTCCCTCACGCGCACCACAATTTCATGCCCCAACCTGGAGGTTCCACTTCCTTCAGGTCCCATCCATATGAGTTTCCTCCTTAGGTTTCCCATCAATCAATAACAATGCAGGCTTTGATTTCCAGCCACAAGGATACATAGGAGGTCTCTTCGAGGAACAATCCCATAATCGTTGTTGTCCTTAAGTTGACTTCAACTCATTCTTTGTCCACTTCATTTAACCATAAATCATACATCCTGATTCTTATCTGGGCCACCACATCCTGGTGAGATCATGCCAATTCACCCCCTAGCATCAGTGTTTCCCACAATGGTCACACCTATCTGAGCCACTCTAGTCTGTGTTACAATCATTCTGATTCGTCTCTGCAAGATGTTAAACCTGTGGCATACCCTTTTTTTAACATGGGAAGATGTAGAAAACCACATATACATGCCTATGGTATATAATTCCTTACATTAAAAGTGGTATTCCTCAGGCTTATTCACCCTCGAGAAGACATATAATAATGGGAAGAAACACAGACGTGCTAGTGTTTTAACATCCAGACACACCAGTGATGTCTAACGTGACAACTCCCAAAACTGAAGGTTGATGCCCTGGCTGGACTCCTTGGATGGTCCTGACAAAACCAGTGTAATTAACTAGTGTCCATGAAGATATGGCACTAGGAAGAGTTTTACAAACAACATCATAAGTCTATAATGGAGACCTTGACTAGGCAACGAGCTCTGAAGAGGAATCCATGGAAGGAGGAACTGACATCCCATCATCCCATTTCGATCAAGGAGAAAATATCCCTAAAAAAGGAATAGATGCCACCCGCCATTGAAAAGTAGGAATGCGGGGTAACAAACACTTTCATCATCCTCAAACAGATGAATCTGTGTGCCCCGGTGAGAGCATTAGAAATAATTATATTATTATTAATTTCTATTTTTTTACTAAAATGATTCATTTTTTAGTAATATTGAAAAAATAATATTTTTTGTACCAATGGGGATTTATTTTCAAGTAAAAATACAATTTTTTTAATTTGATCTTACATTAACATTATTCTGATTTAATTATAAATATTATCATTAATTAAATATTAATCATCATTATACAATATTTTGGTGTAAGTTAATTTTTTAGATTTAAAACACATTTCTCAAAAAAAACTAATTTTAAGCGTACATTGTGTTTTTATCAAAATAAATTAAATTATTATTTAAGTATTAGTGGTATTTGGGGTTTGGCTTAGTGGTAAGAACCCCTTAATTCTACATGAAAAATGGGGGATCAAAACCCATTGGGCGCAGGGACTGTAGCAATATTGTAGTGTACTATAGCAGCGGTGGCACTATAGCAACAATGGGCATTGTAGCCACGGAAGAGTACTGTAGCAGTGGCAAGAACTGTGCAGTACTATAGTAGTGTGGGTACTGTAGTAGTACTATTCACAGAATGGTATTTGGGCCCAAAACATTTGGCCTACGGGCCATGTAATGGGGTAAATTCCCACTGGGCCTTCGGGCTATGTAATGGGTCTCCCTCTACCCAGTTAAAGAGGTCATTCCTTTCTTTAATAATAAATGTGGCTTTGGCCCCAGCCTTTTAAAAAATATATATATTTATGTATTAGTGGTTTTAATGAAATATAATGATTATCTATTAAAAAATATATTTTAAGAATCATTTTATGGTTTTTATAATTAAATTAATTAAATTAAATTATTTTTTCCCTTAAAAATTCAAATTTTAAAAATGGTTTTCTGTTGTGGATTGCATGAATGGATTAAATTATATTATTCCAATTGAATAAATTATATCCATTATAATTGATCTAAAATTGTGAGGAAAAATAATTAATATGATTTTTTAGGTTCAACTAACTTTTTTTCATAGTGAATATGAAAAAATAGTTAAATTTTATCACCATGGTTAATGTTAAAACAAATTTACCAGGGTTTAAACTAAGATATAATAGTTTTATTACCACCTAAAAAAGTATTATTATTATTTTTTAGTGATATTTCAAACATATATTAGACTACCTTTGAATACCAATGTCAATCTCAGATCTTCAATTCTATGATCCTATTCGAATCTTATTTTGGTTATTATATTTCTCTTGGTTTCCGGGTGTTTGGGGATTTGATTTGGTGTCTTGGGTGTTCTTGATCTAAGATATTTGTCTTGGATGTCTAGGATGGTATTTTTAATTCTGTTTTATGAAAGGTAACTTATAAGGATTATGTGTCTTGGAATTGGATACGGGACACTCCTAGTGGCACCTTTTGTGAGGTATGTAGTTGAGGTGTTTTATACCCTTGAGTTAGGTGAGTGATGGGGTAAAAAGTGGATTTTATTTTGGGTATTATTTCCCCTCATCCATGGAAAATATTTTCCCCTTTAATCCCACCCTAGGACCCATTGAAATTAGAGAAAAATTGATTGTTACTGGGGTGGACAGAATAGGCCGCACAGTTTGGCCGCATGGTTTACTAAACTATGATGCCAAGCCGTTCATGGTGAAAAAAACGTTAAAAATATTATTTGTAATTCCAAATTTTTTCTTCAATAAATAACCCTATTTATAAAATTTATTCCCCATTTCATGTGTCATAACCATGGGTGTTCTACAAGCTTCTTCAATCTCCCATGGAACTCGTTTTTGAAGGGACATTTGATGAGGGAACATCATGATTTATTCAATTAAGTGATTATATATTTTTTTTATCCCTTTTCCATTGGGTTTCTTCCATCCTCATTGAAGTTAAAATTTTTCAAAAATTAGGGTTTCATACATAGGGTTTATTTTTTAGTTACATTCCTCAATCTTTTGAATTTACGTTCTTTTTCCCTCGTGGTGCGGCGGTGGTGTGGTTGAAGTTTCGCATAACGATTTGCGGTTTTTAACTTCTATAGTAGGTGATTCCATGTATAATAATCATTTTATGAGTTTAATTTTCTTGATTAAAATTTTTATCATGATTCTTACATATTATGTGTGGCGTGGAAATAATTTTTGTTAGTGTTAGTTTTGCGTTTGATATTAAAATTTAATGTTTTCTGTAAATTGTGTGTTTTTCATGTGTAACTCTTGTGATATAGTTTGGGGTCATTTTGTAATTAATGAATGTTTTTTATTGAATTCATCTAGGGATTCAAATTATGTTTTTTGGGGGGGTTGGTGTTATTTTGGATTTTAGAAACAGAATTTAATGGGGTTTATGTGCAAAACCTTGTTAAACTTCTTGAAAGTCTTTTATGTAACTTGAAAATGCTTTGTTGAGTCACACAAAGTGTATGATGGATATTTATGTACTTTTTTGGTGGGTGTATGATCTTAAAAAGGTTTTTTAATGGGAAATTTTTAATTTTTGATATAAAAAATTTGGAGAAAATCTTATGAATTGTTGAAAGAATTTACTAAATTGTAAGAAAGGTGTGAAACATGTTTGTGGGATATTTTTTTAGTATGATGTTAAAAATGAATTTGAATGTGGAAAGAGTATTATATAAATTTTTGGGGGTTGTTTGGTGTGTGTATAAATTTTAAAAATAATTTTCATGTGCAAATGGTACTTTATAAGATGTGGAACCTGTTTGAACACAAAAGGGAAAATCCGAGTATCTAGGTGGGCAGATGTGTACTACAATTCTAGTGATCTGGAGTGGTTTCATCCCTATTTTACATAGCAATATTGATGATGAAAATAGTAAATAAATTATTTTGATGATGATCGGGAACAATAAGTTATGATTATGTTCCCAACTAGTGTCTCTTTCAGCAGAAAAAATATTTTTTATGGTTTCTTCTTATTGAGATACGTGTTACCTAGGGCCCATAGCTAGTTAGTGCCTATGGGTATTTCCAATGACGTGTGCTCATTGGATATTTGATAATTACCATTTAAATATAGTGATTTTTGATGGAAAATTAAGTATCATACACATTTTTTTTTCAATTTCTCATCCTTTAATATCACTTCTTCAAAAATATTTTCATTGAATGTTGCATCCCTTTTATATTTTTACAAGGATTACTTTTTTTATAAAACATGCAAGAATTATTTCTTAAAATGTTTATTACATGAAATATATTTGGATTTCATCCTACTAGGATTAGTGTCACACCATATTTAAAACATTGGTTGTATATAAGCTATGTAATTTTTGTCGTAGGTTTGGGTACAGCTTTTAGTGCCGATGGTTTGAGTTCTAGCTATCCTTCTTAGTCGGGTGTCATGGAGAAGGCATGAGGGTGATGACCCCATTCCTTAATGTGGCTCGTGGGCTGCTATGTTTGGATTTATTTACTTGTGTAATTCATTGGGATTTTGATTAAATTATATAATTCAATTATGGATTTTTGTAAAGAATGGTAGGGTTTGAAAAAGTCAGATTCATTTTATTAGAATTGTTTGTTTTTTATATTTCTGAAATCAGGTAAATCATTCCTAGAACTTTGTTTATCATACTCAAGAACATGTTCCAGCCTCTGGGGATTGGGAACACCCATTAGTACTTTCCACAGACTAGGTTGGGTATCGATTTCATCGGGAGACTAGATTTGGTTCTTGAAAAAAGGGTTACATATGAGGTTCTATCTTATTTGCATCAAGTCCTTTTGGTAAAGAGTCTGGGTAGACCGGTTCTAGGATTCCTGGGACATGACATTTTGATTATGAGTAGTGTTCCTAGAAAGCACTCCTCATGATGGTATTTATGTTTCTAGGGTAATTTAAGTGTTATCTGTGTTATTTTGTTCTCTTGGTTCATTTATGATTGGGAAAATTAATAGAGATTTGGGTTAATAGTATTAGTTATCTTGCAGGGCTTGGAAATCCATGTGGAGGAAGAGATATTTTCCTAGAAAACTCTACATGATAGTGATGTTATTGGAATATGACCACGAACCATATGTCCAACCCACCAGCCAACACAAATTTCCCATCACATTGTCTTGTGTCTTTTTGTTATGGAATTTTGGAACCATGATTTTAAAGAAAAAATGAATTGACATTAAGAAGTGTAATTTTTTGTGTAATGATTTTCTTGTAAAGAATAATTTTTTTGATTTCAAAAAGGGGAGAAATTAAATTTCTAAATTTGTTTGAAAGGGTAAATGGTGTGTTTACACCTATTTTGAATGTGTGAATTATGTAAAAGTGGGTTTTGAAAATCTATTTCAAATGGTGTTTTTCGAGCTGTTGAAAAGTGTTCTAAATGGAATAAAGTGTTTTGGAATATATGTGTCGATTTCATAGATGATTTTTTTTAATTGGTGGGATTTCTAAAAGATTCATTAATTTTTGGGAAATTGTTTTAAATGGGGATAAATGAGTTTCAAAATTAATAGGTGTTGATGAAATGAAGTTTTTCAAAAAATTCAGAAGTGTTTTGAAATGGGATGAGATGTTTTAAAAGTAATGTGTATTAATTGAAATCAATATTTAATTTATGGTTTGTGTTTTTCTCAAATGTTTTGTTGTATTTGAATTGGTTTTTGAATTTGTGGTTAGCAGTTTTGAGAAAAAAGAAGTGTCATTGGAATGTCTTGGTTTTGAAAAGTGGGAATAATGTTTGTTTTAACCATTAGTTTTTCCATGAGTATCAATATGCATGTATTTACATGGGAAGATGGATCTATAAGGGAACTAATGGATTAGTGATGGTATATATATGAATATGTTTCTCGGCACGGTATAGAATCATGCTTGTGTGCGGCCCATGGGGTACCATTTGTGGATGCACTAACCAATGACCCTTTTTTCAAAGGGATGATTTTATAGTAAAATTTGATGTCTTGAAGACTACTTTGGGTAGTGTGTCTTTTGTGTTATTGGGAATACTATGGTGGGGTGTATTTAGTTCAATAACCCCTCTCGTTTTAATTATGCTTTGGTTCCTTGTTTTGTTGGTAAGTTGGGTTGAATTGTCGATTGGTGGCCCTTTGTGAGAAATTTTTTGAGAAGCCCTTATGGTTGTATCCCCCATGTGTTTGGACCCAGTTTGTGGTATGTTTTGACCAATGGACTAGCTTGGTTGGGTCCATGGGTTTCTTGTTGGCTAGGGTGTTCCCCCATAAAGAGTTAATGCATGATTGAAGTGCAGCCATGGGTGATTCACCGTTGGAATCTCCTCTAGTTGGTCAATTTATTAACTATCTTCTTGAGGTTTGGGGTGAGTTTATCTCTCTTATTTTTTTGATTTAATAGAACCAATTGCATTAGACTATTGGATGTTGAGAGAGTTGAAAGGAGTCATGGTTTCTTGAGTGTTTGAATCTTCAAAGGTGATGTATGACACCGTTATTACTATATGTTTTATTATGAAATAGAGAAAGGTAAATTCCATTGAGAAATGTTAATGTAGTTTGTGGTTTTCAATGTAGTATGGTGTTCTAAAGTGCCTTTGGGTCTTTTCCATGCTCATATAAACAAGGGTTTGTGATTTCCAGAAGTGTGAAGAATCTGGTTGTTCGATGTTGTTATGGTTTCTTGAGATAATCTCATGCTACTTGGAATATCGTTCAATGTTCCACTCCCAGTAGCATATCTGTTAGTTCACATGTCATATTTAGTGATGCTTTGCAGTTTTGTTTTTCTTATAAGGGAAAATTTAGATGTTGTATAACCATTCGTGGGTTTATTCTTAAATTAAAGTCTATTTCTCTTCTCAGAGTTTTGATTTCCTTTTTCATAGTGAATGTGTCTTCCTTGTGTACTTTCTTCTACTATTATTTAATCAGGGTGAAAGAGGTTATACATGTGAATATTCGAAGTCCATGTTTGGGTAAATGTGTGTTTTTTGAGCTAGTGAATTTTGTGGGGTGTTGCGATCACTATCTACTAACTGTGGGATATAAGATGCTTCAAACATTAGGGCTCCATCCACAGGCCTCATAGTAAATATTTTCATGCAATTAGAAAATTTCTAGTGGTGTAAGGGATCCTTGTTTCACATCCATATTCTATGTGGGATGTGGAGATAGTTTTATGTTTCAATGTGGTTATATCATTTCAAGAGGTCCCATGTGGTGAAATGGGATGGGGGACTCTATCCCTTAGGGATGTAATCCATGTTGGTAGAGAAGTCCCTCCTTTGTTGTAGGGTGCTGGGGTGGTTTTATTTCTTCAAACCTAGTGTTTAAACCAATGTGAGTGAAACCCTAAGCATGTATGAATAACCTGATATGATCTTTTTGGTATCCATCTCAGCTGGGCTCAATCTAGGACGGTTATTCTTGTGGATGTGGAGAACCATGGATTGTCTTTTCTAGTTTTGAGTTTCGTTGACCGACCCCCCCCCTTATAGTGGGGATTGGATCTTATAGGGTATTATTTATGTTTGTCCCCTGCTATTTGGTAAAGAAGTTTGGTTCATATGGTGGGTAGACCCACCATATGTCTCATATAGTATTTTATTGAATAGGTCTAATGCCTATCAATACCTTATGGTGGGGAGTCTGTTCGGGCGTCCCCATGTGGGTGTCCTGGTTCCGTCTTGGGAAATTAAGTTGGATCTTATGGTGGGGACTCCATTAGGGTCTCCCTATATTAGTAATTAGGTTGTTTTCCGGGTGATGGATTGGGGGTAGGTAGTTTCCTTCGGAGCTATCTAACCACAAATTTCATCCGTGGTTAAACATGGGATTTGAGAACACCCAATGGTTTTTTTGAAGTAAGGTTGTGATAACATTGTACGAGTTCGTTGTTCATTTTGGGTGGATTGATCAAGCTCCATCTGGTAATGATAGAGGTGTTTTTTTGGGATGTGGTTTGAATATATTTGACCATTTTAGGTATTTCGGGTAAATATGGGTTGGTGAGAGTATCCCATCATTTGTTTGATCAACTGGAGGTTTTTGGGCCTTTAATGGGCGGGAAAAATATGGAAAGAAATTCCATATTATTCAATTGGTTGGGTTTCATTTTTTCATTTGGAATTACTGTGTATTTCTGAGGGAGGTATGATTTATGGTGGGGAGAATTTTCACACTCAGATCTTCTATTCTGTTTTTTGTTTCAAATCTTATTTTGGTTCTTAGTTTTCTCTTAGTATCTGTGTGTTCTATGATTAGAATTGGTGTATCAGGTGTTATTGATCTATTTCCTTATTGTTGTATTTCATTTATGGTATTTGGACTGTTCTCTTATTAAATGGAATATTCTGAGTATGTGGTTTCTTGGAATTGAATTGGTGACACTCTTAATGGCACCTTTTGTGGGGTATGTTGTTGCGGTGGATTATACCCCTGAGTTAGATGAGTCTTGTGGTGACAAGGGGGTTTTATTTTTTGGTATTATTTCACCTATATGTGTTCTATATACCCCACCCCATGAATATCCCTATCCCCCCATGAAATTAGATAAAAATGGATAGTTTTTTGGGGGATAGAACTGACCACATGGTTTACAAAACAATGCAGCCAAACTGTGCAGGGTGTCCAGAACATTAAAATTGTTTTTTCATTCCAATATTTCCCATAATTAATAAACCATATTACACTAATTTCTTCCCCATTTCGTTCCTCACAACCATGGGAGGTCTCCAAGCTTACTCAATCTCTCATGGAACTCATTTTTGAAGATATATTTAATGGAGAAACTTCAAGTTTTCTTCAAGTAAGTGATTATCTTTTTGTTTTCTTCTTTTTTCCTTTGGTTTTCTTCCCTAATCCATAATGTTCCAAATTTACATCAACTAGGGTTTTGTTCCTAGGTTTTATTGTTGAGTTTAATGGCTCAATATTTTGTATTTAGTTTCATTTTCCCTCTCTTGTGGTGCGATAGTGGGGTGGTTGAAGATTCACAATATGATTTGGGGTTTTTGACATCAAGGGTAGGTGATTCCATGTGTAAGAATATTTTGATGAGTTATATTGTCTTGATTATCATTTTTTTGCAATATTTTTACTTATAATGTGGGGTATATAAATCAATTTTGGTAGAGTTAGTTAAGTATTTTGTTTTAAAATTTCATGTTTACTTGAAATTTTGTGTTTTTATGTGCAACAATTGTGATATCTTTGGGGGTCATTTTGTAATGAATAAAACTGGTTTGTTAAATATTTCCAGGGAAACCAATTCTATTTTGGTTGAGTATTGGTGTGATTTTTGATTTCAAATAGTGGTTTTGAATGGGTTTTTTGTGAAAAACTCTATTACACTTCTTGAATGTGTTTTATGAAAATTTTAAATTGTTTATTGAGTTACACAAAGTGTGAAGAGGATGGTTATGTACTGTTTTGGTAGCTATATGTTCTTAAAATATTATTTTTAAAGGTAAAGTGGTAATTAGTGATGTAAAACTTTTTGATAACTTCTTATGAAATATATAAATGATTTTCTAAATTGTAAGAAATGTGAGAAACATATTTTTGGGATGTTTTGTGTGAGTATGATGTTAAAAATTAATTTTTATATGGAAAAAGTATTATGTGACTTATTGTGGGCAGTTTGGAATGTGTATAAATTAGAAAATTAATTTTCTTCTGTAAAAGGAAATTTATAAGATGTGGAATTTTTTTATCACAAGAGGGAAAACCTGGGTATCATTGTGGGTGGATGTGTACTAGTATGCTAGTGATTTAGAGAGGTTTCATCCTTGTTTCATGTAGAAATATAGACGATGAAAACACTAACTAAACTATCGTGATGATTTTGGGGACCAGTAGGTTATGGGTATGTTCCCTAGTATTGTCTTGTTCAGGAGAACAAATATTTTTTATGGTTACTTTTCACCAAGACACGAGGTACCTAGGGCCCATAGCTAACTAGTGCCTAGGGGTATTTCTTGTGACTAGTGCTCATTGGATATTTGATACATACCATATCCATACAGTGGGTTTGGATAGAAAATTCATTATCATGTTCATTTTATTTAAAAGTGTCCATTATTTAATGTTACCTCTTGAAAACTGTGTTCTTTGATCATTTCCTCCCATTGAAATTGATACAAGAATTTAATTTTTTATAAAACCTAAAAGAGTATTTTATTAAAATTGTTATTAGATGGAATCTCTTTGGGTGGAATCTGACTAGTTTTAGGCTCACACCCTATATACACCATTGGGTGTAAGTAGTCTTGGTAATTTTTTCGTTGGTTTGGGTAAAGATTTTAGTGATGGTGGTTCAGGTTTTAGCTATTCTTCTTGGCGTGGTGTCATGGAGATGGATTGATGGTGATTCCCCATTTCCTTGAGGTGTTTCTTGGGATGTTATGTTTTTATTTTTTTCCTTTGTGGTAGTCCTTAGTATTTTTCATAAATTATGTAATTCAATTCTATT
The DNA here is from genome assembly GCA_963277665.1 of Viscum album. Lineage (NCBI taxonomy): Eukaryota > Viridiplantae > Streptophyta > Magnoliopsida > Santalales > Viscaceae > Viscum > Viscum album. The sequence goes on from OY728135.1 coordinate 1,683,429,132, forward strand.
TTTTAATGAATGTTTTGGTTTGAAAAATTTGTATCTGTTTGGTCATCCTTGTTGTTAGTTTATGTTTCTAAAATATACTAAATCATTCCCAAACGTTATTTTATCATACCTAGCCACTTGTTTCATCCAATGGATATAAGGAATTTCCTTCAGTCCATTCCATGAACTGGTTCAAGTGTCAGTTTTTATGGTGACCAGATCTGGTTCATGACTACCTAGCCATTTGTAGCCACAATCCCATGAAATTGATCATATATAATTGAGATAATTTAATAAATTACATGTGTGTCCTTCTCCAAACATATAAATGGGATCCTTAACACCTCACTTATTCCCAATTTTTGATCCCTCTATATTGAAAAATATTTTATAAAAAACCTTTTAAGATATATTAACTTTACACTATAGATTTTATTATTCTTTTATTACCAATCCATTGAGGATTAAGGTATTTGTTAAAGGTTTACTCTCAATGAAGAGGTAAATATGGTAGTGGGGGGTTGGTGGCATGGGGGGATATGTAGGTTTGTGGGGTGGGTAGGTGGAGTGGTAGGTGGGGGGTTGGTTTAGGACATGGAGGGGGTAGGTGGGTTGGTTTAGGGATAAGACCTAGGGGTATGTTATTAAATTTAAGTCTTGAGTCGAGGGTATAGTTGGAGGGGGGGTTAGGGCCAGAAGGTAAGTGGAGGGGGAGGACGATGTAGGTGGACTACCACCTATATTTAATGATGATATATTTTATAATTTTTTTTATAAATTACTCGTAATAAGCATATATTTAATGAAAATATGTCATATTTAGGATATAATAGTAATTATTGAAATTTTAATAATCACTTACCTTTCATTTATTCCATCCTTCAGAAAGAAGAAAGATAATAGTTGTGTATGTATAGATTACCATATCCATAATGTGATTTAATTCATTTTTCATTAATATCACAGTCCATCCCAGTGGGGCCCATGGTGTGACTCCCCATGCCAAGCTCCAATAGGCCTAGGGTTGGGGACTATCACCCATTAGGCATATCACTAACAAGGGAGGAATTTACATTGTACCAATATGAATGAACAAATATCCAAGACCATAAATACTAAAATGTAAAACCCACTAAGAAATAAATTCATGCATACCCCTATCCCAACCACCAAAGTTTGATAGGATGTAAAGTGTAGTAAATTAAACAAGGAAAAAATAAAAACCCATCAAAAGAAAGAATCTATAAAATAAAATGTCCAACCTGTAAAAAACATATGTACTAGGAATACTGTTAGAAGTTATAGGAACACCTCAGCCTTCCTAGACTCAAAAATCTTTTTCAAGTCCTTTTCCACCTTGGAATTCATCAAAAGGTCAGTTGTGTGCACAAGAAAATAAACATACAAGAAAATCCCATATAGGGGTGAGTATAACAATACATAGTAGGACACAACAAAACAACCAAGTAATATACAATGTAAAGTATAACCAGATCTACACAAGTATATATCTACATTTCATATAAAAGAAATATCATGATATACTAAATCCCTGAAAAACAGTATAGGGATAAGTCAAAACTATCGTATACCAACACTAGGGATTTATTCCAAAGATTACATGAATCCCTCATCTGGTAGAGCACACTTTTGAGTCTAATAGAACTAATGATGTCTGTCTGAGAGGTTTTTCTCATTAGAAATAGTTATGGGAGAGAAAGATATTCTATAATATCATAAGAGAGAGATATTATACAATAGATGATGATCACAGCCAGGGACAAGAGGTGATACTAAAAAAATCCATCTGTATTAACTCACTAATTTATGATCAACACCAACTAGGATTTATCACATCAATACCAATGACACTACCAAGGGAACCGAGATTAATAGTGAATCTTTCATCGAGCCTCTCAGGGGATTACAATGACACTATCTAGCATGTCCATCTAAAGGGATCGTACTCCCATGAGTAGGAAACAATACCAACCAACCATCCATGAAGCAATAATGGAAATTAACCCAAATGAAAATTTCCCAAGATACAATTGAAAAGATAATCAAGAAAGTTAGAAAGGTATACATGACATATTGTAGTGTCACACTCCATGTTCTTTAACCCCTGGTACTACTCATGTACAATGACCCATGTCGTTAGAAAATGTCGTGAAAGATAGAGATTACAGGGTGTGTATCAAGACTTACATGTTGTGCCATTCCATCTGGGGTCCACCTGTGTACTCTGGCCATGTGCCAGTACATGGTGTCAACCTGTCTGTCTTTTGTGATGTACCAGTACATGGGGTAGTCCATACACTTGGTCCAGGGAAAGTCATGTGTTGGGGAACATGTCGTATAGGCAACCTGTATATTGCACCCCATGTCCATGTATCTCCTGATATACACACCAAGTATCCGAGAAGGGCCTACATGCCATGTGATAGGGTCACACACCGTGTGGCATTTAACTGACTCCTAAAACTATATCCTCAATTGAATGGGGTTCACATGCAATGTAACCATAGGATAAACTCTATGTTGATTTTGATTTTCCATAAACTGTCTCCCTCCTCCTCATGAACCGGTTGATCCTTTGGTGTTCATTACATTTATCTATTCTCCTCAAAATGGGAGATCCAAGGTCCTCTAACCATTACAACATGGAATCAGTAGATTTTAAGCATTTAATAATATTCAAAATGTGATTTCAATCACCAACATATAAATCACTTAACGAATGGTATATTTTTAATATCTGAGATTGTTCTATCAACATCATTATTCCACCTCTTCTAGGTCATCATGAGGCCCGATCTTCAATTAAGGATCACTGTGCCAAGATTTGATGGTGAAACAATCATTTGTTCATAAACTATTATGAACAATGAACACATAGAATATCTGGGGAGAACAAAACACAATGAAAATCCTAATGAATAATATTTGGATGTTGTTCGTTCTAGGTTCAATCCATTCCGTAATAACAATCATGAAAACAAAACAAATTCCCAATAATCAAAAACGCAATAAAACCAATCAATCATAGCCCATCCTGCAAGAATGAGTGAACTAAAGATAAACATGTTAGTTGTTTGTTCCACACTCATCGTTAAATCCAAGAACAATGAATGATAAATCCATATAACAACATCCTACATTGGGGTTGGATTGTTCACTGAATAGGATTGATAGTCACATTGCCGCCGTTAGTGAGATTCACCAAAAACACCATTTTCAATCTCTCATCGAAGCTCCATTGTTGTTTTTCATTGAGAGATTTCTCCAAGGTTCTCTCCATATCCTCTAAGAAAATCTAGTGTTATGTGCCTAACCCTGGGACCCTTCTTAAAATTATAACTTAAAAAGAAATCTCCCTTCATCACTGTGATATGTTAAAATAAAATAAATTCTCCCTTTATTTTATTTATTAAAATTCCAAAAACTAATTTTCACAACTTACATACACTGTCTGATGTAAGGTCATACCAAGGGTAAACTCACTACTCTAAACACAATAGTTCCCCCATATTTTTGATTCGGGTAACCGTTTATAAGTAATTCAACTTTTTCAGAAAAAATGTGTGTTCCGGGTATATAATATTTTTTAAAATATTTCTAAAATTTATTTCGGGCACATTGGGGCATGGAATCAAATTTCATATAAATTATTACTCTTGATTTGATACCATATAATATTATAAAAAAATACAAAGAAAATCTAAGAGATGAAATTCTCCTCACCTTAGGGTTTTACATTTTCGAAAATGCAAAACAAAGGCTAATAAAAAAAGATGATGGAGAATGCATCTAGGACTCATATTCCCAAGTGGTCTCTTAGAAATTACCAAGATTTCATCAGACACAGACTAAAGGACTAGATCACCCATGAATGATCCTCTACTTCTGATCCCTTGTTTTTTCCGGGGTACTCCACAAATGTTGATCTATCCTCAATGTCCATCTAGCCTCAGTTTATGACATGCGATGGTTCAAACACGTACCTCCTTAGCTGAGACACATGGAAGTAATCATGCAGCCAATCTTAATATAGATTTAGAGATAAGTGGTACGCCACCTGTATAACATGACGTAGTATCCGAAAAGGGTTGATAAACCTCAGAGATAACATTTCTCCCTAACCAAATCATTGTAATCCTCATCGAGGTGAAAACCAAAGGACTGCATGGTCTCCTTCCTCTAACTAAAAAGGACTTTGTCGCCTATCAGCATAATAATTTTGACAGATATTTTCCATCTTCATCTACTATTGGATTATTTGGACCTTCCCTGTAGTAGATCACACTAACTCTATGCCCATAAGTGCTAAATCTCATGGGTCAGTCGAGCAACGTGGTGACCCGCTGGGTCACCCGTACAAATTATGGAATGGTTCCTTACTAATGGTGTAATGGTATCTATTGTTGTATGAAAAATCCAATAATTAGGCCATTGTTGTGACTCCCCAAGCCCATAGCACATCCTACAGAACCTGAATGGTCTTCTGTATTTTTTCATCCATCTGTTGGTGAAACACTATGCTCAAGTGTAACTGAGTACCAAAAGCATCCTAAAATCCCTTTCACAATCAGGATGTAAAACAAGAATCATGATTTGAAACAATCATCGATGGAGGTCCATGGAGTTGAACTATCTCTTGAATGAAGAGGTGTCCAATTCTCTCTACTAAACTCTACTCTCAGCTAACTTGGATGTGGACTGACTTGCTATGTCGGTTAACAATCACCCAGATGGAATCATGTCCCCTAGATGTACATGGAAAATCTTTCATGAAGTCTTCTAATATCCCATACCACATTCATTTTGGAACCTCAAGGGGTGAAGCTAAGCCTACTAAAACCTGGTTCTCAACCTTCATTTTCTGATAAGTAAGGCATCGAGAGACAAACTCCTCCACTGTCATCTTCATTTCTCGCTACCAAAACTGACTTCGAAGGTCCCGGTACATCATCACTACTCCAAGATGTACCTCCAAAGGGGACTTATTAAACTCTCATAGAACATCCTCCTGCAGGGAAATTGATATAACTGTACGTCATCTGAAAATCACAACGTACTACCCACATTTTGAATAACCATCAGGCACATGAATTTTTGACATTTGAGCATGTGGGACCTCATAGTCGGTATCTCCATTTTGTGCCTCCCTAAATCACTATGAGAGTGAAGGAGAAATAACCGTTGACTAGAGGTAAGCTGATCCATCTCTATCCACAAAGGATAACTGCAATGGGGCCAAATACTCAGATGACTCATTCAATAAATATGAACTAGATCTCTTTATGAGAGCATCTTTCACCACGTTCCCCTTCCCAGGTGTATAGATAATCTCAATGTTATAGTCTTTGAGGAACTCTAGAAACTACATCAATCTCATTTTTAGACCGTTTTTAGAGACTATATACTTCAATCTCTTGTTATTGTAGTAGATAATAAACCAATCGTCTATCAGGTAGTGTAGTCACATCCTCAACATGAAGACTACCACTATGAACATAAGATCACCGGTTGAATAGTTCTTTTCAGGGGGTCCCCACTAGTGTAAACCATAGGAAAAAACTATTATCCTTTGCATCAGGAAACAACCAGTCCCAGTTCCTATTTAATCGAAGAGTACCACAGACTTGACACCCTCCTCTAGAAACCTCAAGATTGGAGCACTCGTCAAACTCTACATCAACTTCTGGAAATCCTACTAGTACTTATCTATCAACATGAAAGGCTTCCCCAACCGAGAAAAATATTTTATGTGTTCTGATATCTTGGAGAAATCAGGTATGGATTTCTAGTGATAGCCAGCTAGCCCAAGGAAGATCAACACCTCTATCACCATCCTAGGTGGCTCCCATGTTACACAGCCTCCACCTTGGCCAGGTCCACTTCCACTGTATCCATTGAGATAACACTTCCCATAACATTGACTGACTAAATATAGAACTAGAACATCAATAGTTCTTAGAAATCATGTGCTCACAAAGTAAATCCAGAATAATCCTTATGTGTCTCATGTGCTCCTCCTCAGATATCGAGTACACAAGGATATTTCCAATAAAGACTTCCACAAACCGGTCTAAATAAAAATAGAAGATCTAGTTCATGAGTCCCATGAATAAATCTAAGTCATTAAACATTCCAAATAAAATAACCATGTAATCATAGTGACCATAATGAAATATAAATTCCATATTCATCATATCATCATCCCGTACTCACTACTAGTGATATCATGATCAAATGTAAACCTTCAAGAACCATCGTACCCCTCTCAATTGATTGAAGAAGTCATCAATCCTTGTTGGTGGGTATATTTTCTTAATATCCACCTGGTTCAAGAGGAAATAATCCAAAAACATCCTCATGATTAAATTTTTCTTTTTTGGAAAACAAAATGGGGGCTGCCCTAAGTGAAAAAATGGGTCACACAAATCCCTTCTTCTGTAGGCCCTCTAATTTCACCCTCAGCCTGTGATTCTCTGTTGGAACGATAAGATATCTTGGTGCAGATATCGGTGTCTTTCCAGGTTGTAAATAAATTCAGAAGTCTATCTATAAATGGGGAGTTAATCCTAGAACATCATCAGAGAAGACGTTATCATACTCCACTACTACTGTTGGGAACTGGAAACTCATAACATCCAATGCACTGAGGATTAGGCAAGCCAAATCATGAGTAATCAGATGCACCCTCGTATGTATGAGTCCATCTTGTGTTTCATGGGTTACCCTTTTACCAATAAAGGAAAACCTCTTTCCATCACTACAGATACAACGTACCCTTTGCCTAAAATAGTCAATCAGGGCATTGAATATAAATAAACAATCCATAAAAAGAATTACATCATAAGGACTCAACGCTACCCCCAGGAGGATAAAAATGAAACTCTGCCCTAAAAGGTTCAGGTCACACTATTTTCATAGATGTGTGATCATTGATTCTTCTCTAATAGGTGTCTCTAAGCATAAAGGTTGATTCAATGGTTCTACCAAAATCTTTATGCCTCGAACAAGATATGCAGTGAGAAAGGAAATACATGCACCTATGTATATCAATATTGCAGCTAATGTATAAAAGATACATATCATGCCTTGAATCATTCCTGGATCCCATAGGTAATAAGCCTTGACCTCATGTAGTTGTCCCCACTCCTATCCTCAAGCTCCATAAGCTTAGAGTGGACCTCATCGGGTGGTGGTAGTAACAAGTTAAAATATCGACCACCTCTTCCTTCTCTCTTATCTCCTCTTCCACTTCCACCTCCCTATGGATCATCATACTCTTATTGTTGCCTCTGCCTCAGTTTTCAATCCACTATCTCCCAATTAGTCGTAAGACGGTTAAGACAATCCTAAGTGAGAAGTACCTTTTCTTTACATGAATAACACCAAATATTTCTATGTTAACTGGACCCACCCTGTGAGCCCTGAACAATATCTACTCTATCTTGGAACCTCTTCTTGAAGAATCTCATGTGTCTAGTTCTCTAATACAAATGTTGTGTTCTTGTTCTCGTGGTCTCTATTCCATCATGCCCGCTACTGACTACCATCGTCTGTATCTGCTCATCCGTGGAACTATCAACTTCAATGGCTCACTCTAGAACCCCAACTAAGATAGGAATTCATAGAGGGGGTAATTATAGATTGAATTTATCTATTAAGACATCTCTCTAAGAACTGATCCATGTAGCGTTAATCATGTATCATATCCATCATATATCAAGAGTGGCTGGTATGTGTTGATGAATAATCAAATACAAACATGTCATCATACCAGAGCAATAGAATATAGTGGATACACATAACCCATAGCTTGTAAGGTGGGAAATCATATCTAAAACATTTTTGAAACACTGACCATGAAATAACCACACTATCATAATAACGGGTTACTAAACTCCACCATTATCTGGTTGAGCCATAATGAAGGCTCAATGCCAAGACATCCATTTGATTTTTTGGTGTCCTGACTAGATGAAAAAATCTAGTGACTATCTCAATCCATTCCTCAGCCGCCTATGTGTCAGGCTCTCTTTGGAACCTGAGGGGTCTCTCTTGTTAAAATTCATGAATTGCTCATAACATGCGCTAATTATCAACTGGTACTATGGGTACCGCATGTAGCTCTACAAGTAGTGCTATAGATGATACCCCACCTGGAGGTAACATCTTTGGAACTGGTTCCTATATCAATTCCACATCACTTAGGGGTTATCCTCATGATCAATATACTGAATCTTAGTAGGTATGTGTCGTAGAGGCATCAAGTAAAACAAGGTGTAACACGGTCAATGAGTGTATCTAGAGAGATGACTTAAGAAGGACATGAAAACCAAAACCCATTCCTATCTGATGCATGTACCATTTCTCAATTATAACCAATGTTATCATGTACCAAGTAAATAACCATTTTATCAGAGTCTTGGTGTACATTTAGTTTAGCCACCACACCAACACCGGAGTCCCCGATCTGAATACCGAACTTGAAACAATTAGCACTATTAACCCAAACCAAACTCATTGATTCCCAATCCTAAAGGATTATAATCCACCTTGGATACCACTCTGTAATGACCCATACCAATGGGGACATTGTCGTGAATCCCCAAACACGCCTCAAATAGGCTAGGGGTTGGTGACTAGCACCGAGTAGGCATATCACTAACATGAGATGAATTTATTATGTACCTGTAGACACACACATCATGATGAAATGTAACAACCACTATAAATAAAAGCATTTATACCACTATCCCAACCAATATAGTATGATAGGATGTAAAGTGCAGTAAAATAAACTAGGTTAGAATACAATCCCACAAAATTAATGACTCTATAAACTAAAATGTCCAACTTATAAACAAAATAGGTCATGATATTGATGCTCTAAACCATAGGGACACCAAATCCTACCTTGACCCAGAATGCTCTAACAGGTCTTGGTCCACCCTAGACTCCGTTAAAAGGTCGCTCCTCTGTACAAGACATGACATTTAATGGAAAATATTGTGCAGGTGTGAGTATAAAAATACTCAGCAGGACACCTTGAAACTACAATGAAATAAAGAAAGGAATGTACAATCAACTCCCCACAAGTCTATATATACAACACATATAACAATAATATCCAGATATACTCAATCCATGAAATGAATTTAAGAGGTAATTCATAACTACCGTATATTAACACTTGAGATTCGTTCTGAAGATTCCAAGAAGCACTCGTCTTGGAGAACAGACTTTCAAGTCCAATAACATTGATGATGTCTGTCCAAGAGGTGATTCTCATTATAAACCATCATGAGATATAGATACGTTAATGATCAAAAAAGATAGATAAGATACAACAGATGCGGATCATAACCAGGGCTTGGGGTGATTCTAAATACTACATTTGGATTAACACGCTATGGAGAGGATTGACGTCTAGTAGGATTTGTCACATCAATACCAAGGACTCTACATAGGTAAGGAACATGAATACTGGATCCCACACAAGGCCTATCGGGGGATTACAAAGACTCTATCTAGGAAGTCAAGTTGAAGGGATCATACTTCTATGAGTAGGAAACGATACCCACCAACCATCAAAGAAGAGATAATGGGAACTAACCCAACAAAATATTGTCCAACATACAGTGGAAAAGGTAATCAAGCCATGTATAATAGTATAAAAGTTGTGTAGTAGGGTCACAAGCCATGTTCTTTGACCCAAGGTACTACATGTGTACAACAGACCATGTCGTTAGAACATGTTGTGAATAAAAACAGAGTACAAGGCATGTAGAAAGACTTACACGCAGTGACCATCCATCCAGGGTCCACACATGTACTATATACATGTTCCAATACATGGTGGCATCCCTTGTATCTCTTTCAGGGTATTGATACATGAGTTATTCAATGTACTTGGCTGAGGAAAACCGGTGTGGTGGGGTACATGCTGTGTAAGAAACCTATGTGATCTACCTCATGTCCATGTTTGTCTTGAGATACACACCGAGTCTCCAGGAAGGTCCTACAAACTGTGTGACATGACTATGAACCATGTGAAATTAAACTATCTCTAGAATCCCTAGATGCCACTATGTGGGGGCCACATGCTGTGTAACCCCATGTCACCCACTTTTTTGATCGCAATTTTCCAGAAAATGCCTCCTTCCTCAGCATGCCTTGGCTGATCCTACGGTGTCTGATCTAATAATATTTCACCTATAAATTTGATATCCAAAGTAATATTCCCATTTCAACACCAAATTGATGGGTTTTATTCAATCAATAATCTCTGAAATTCTATTCTGAGGACCCCAAAGTAAATTGGCCGAAGAACAAAATCTCCCGAATCGCTTCAATTAGTCTATCACCATCATCATCTGACCTCTTATAGGTTTTCATGAGGTCAGATCTTAAATTTCAGATCATTTATTCAGGAGTTGATGGTACTATTATTTTTTATTCATAAACCACAGTGAGAGAGGAACGTGAAGAAATCCAGGGAGAAGAAAACACAAAGAACAACCCCAGGAATGAACCTCAGCCAACTTTTATTCCGACATCGATCCATTCAGTAAGAATGATCAAGAAAACAAAATAATTTATAAATAATCAAATCCCCAATAAAAAACTACAATCATATCCCATCCCACAAGAATGAGCAAAGCACGGATCAACCAGTTTGTTGGATTGTCCATGTTCATCATTGAATCTATTAAAAGAGAAAGATAAATCCAAATAACAACATCCTACTCATGGTTGGATTGTTCACCGAATAGGATCAATCATAGTGTCACCTCTATTGGAGAGATCTATAAAAAATAGCGTCATTTGATCTCTGATCCAAGATCCATCATCATTCTCCTTTGAGAGAGTTCTCCATGGTTTTCTCTAGAGCCTCCAGGAAATTTCAGGGTTTTGATATGAACTTAGGGTCCCTTATTAAAAGGCTAACATAATATAATCATCATTAAATTGTTGCGAAACATTATAATAAAATAAATTATCCATTTATTTTATTTTTTTAAATCTCCAAAAACTACTTTTCATAGATGTCTCACGCTGGCTGATGTTAGGTCACACATAAGGTAAACTCACTGCTCTGAATGAAATAGTGCACTCAGATTTCTAATCTGAGCTCTCGTTTAGAAGTTATTATTCTTTTTCCATAAAACATTTTGTGTGTGTATTATAATATTTTTTTAAAAATATTTCAATCATTTATTATAGGCACACCAGTCATTGGAATCGCATTCCGTCTCAACGCCTGGTCTTGAATTAATTCTATATAATTTTTAAAAACTAATTCACAAAAAAATAAAGGACATTAAAATTACTAATTAATATGAATGGTTATAATTATGTATAAAATTAATATATATGATATTTAGGTCATGATTATAATTCTTGAGATGAATAATTATGATCAAAGTATAAGTCCCATAACTTCTGAACAAAAAATTAAATTAAAAAAGATCATTTAATACTAAAAATGAATACTTTAATAGTGAATAATAAATGAGTGTTAAAATCATATAAGTGGATCCTATATGATATTATATCAAGGAATATTTTTATTTTATATAATTATATTAAGTCCAAATTTATTATAAATGAGGATAAAACACTTTTGATTCAAATCAGATATAAGGTAAGGGTTTCATCTCAATTTTTTTTCAATAAGATATTTTTTAATATTATGCACCAATTTCTAATTTCTATGTTGTATTTACTACCCAATAATAGTTTTTTAGTAATAGATAATTAATTTCATGATATATAGATAACCATATTATAATTATTCTTCAAATGAAATTCATTTATAAATTAATAATTCCATAAGAGTTCTTTATCTCTATTTGGTTTTGTTGAGACATATTTGATTCAACAAAACAGTTTATGTTTATAATTTTTATATAATGATACTTTGAAATTTTATATCATTTATAATTCTTAATTCCTATTTTTTGAAGTTAATATTCATATTATTTCTAAAATTGGGATTTTATTTGAAATTTACCAAAGTGTTGAGTGTTTATCCTCTCAAATTGTCTTCTTTGAGATATATGTTATGATAAAACACTTATCATATTTTAAAGAATATATCTAATTACTATTTTATATTTTATATTTTAAATATCCATATTTTTATGTTTTAAAATTTCTTATTGTATGTTAATACTTTCAAGGTATTTATAAATAAATGATTGTCACGCATTAAGGGTTTCATGTTACAATCTCATTTTTACTAGAATTTATTATGCTTGAATTTTACAATGATGAAATTATATAATATATATCTCCAAAATATTATATAACTTCCTTTACAATATTTAATTATTGATTTAAATTCATTCCCTTTAAATTCCTCTCTTTATTCACTTCTAATACCCAGAGGAATGTTTTTATGTAAAACTAGCTGTATTACTCATCTCAATTAAAAAACAATTCTTCTAAGTCCATATTTTCATGAAAAAAAATTCAAGAATGTTTTTAATATTATAAAAATATTATTTAAATACATTATTTTATAAAATTACTTCTTTAATCATTTTTTTAAAAGGAAAATTATTACCAGTTTCCAAATGTGATACTTTTTGACTTTTTACTGAAATTGTAGAAGAGATTTTTATTTTAACACACACCGCATTAATAAATTTCCCCACCACAATAAATACAAATTTTATTTAATATTCTATTATATTTTTCCATAGATATTTAAAAATAAAATTTTTTCCAATTTTTTTGAAATTTTCTTGTAACACCCCGACCCTAAAATCCCATAGTCAGTGGATTACTTTATTACCATGGCATAGATACAAGATTAAAATACTAAGGGACCCATCAATTTATTGTTTTTTGAAATCTATATTATATAAATGGTTTTAATTATACATTGGGAAATGAAAATAAAAACATGATACATGATAAAATGAAATAAATAGAAACATTGAATATTTATTCAAATATTTCTCACTTATTACTTGGGGAAATGAAACATAATAGTGGTCATCTGAAATGATCATTAAGGGTATGTAAAGAAGAAGCAGTAAAGAATTGATGGGAGTAATCAATATCCCAAGGTAAATAACTAATAACACATAACATTCAAATAACTGGATAAGGAAGTATAACTATAGAGAAATAAGAAAATGACACACCTTCAATTTAATCAATAGATTGATGATAGAATGCATCCATAAATATATCAATGCAAAAAATATCTTGGATAAATAATAACTAAACCTGAATAGGGTGAATACCTAAATATTGGATGCCATGTTTCCTTTGTACATATTACCTTTATCATCAAGATCTATTATCGAGATAGTTTAAAATATTCTAATTTGGCCAGCTGATTTGTCTCATGAGATTAATGATGCATCAATGGGTCTATCTATAATAGGGTCCCACCCATACAGTACATGTCCAAAGCATTCCTCATATATCTAGTAATATATATAATTCATTAACAATGTTCCTTATTGAATATATGTATTAAATAATAGATACTAATTTATCTATAATTCTTCAGTGGATCATATGTAATATTAAGGGTTGTTGATGTGGATGAATGGAAATATAAATGAAATTACATCAAAACATTCTTATGGAAAATAATTTTTAAATAATCCAAAGTGTCACATAACAATATAAAACATTTATAAGGATAAAGGACATGAAAAAATTACATTAAATATAATAAAGAGTATCATGAGATTAAATAGATTCACGATATAACATTTCAATAGGTATTATGTACACCAAATAAAAGGGAATTGGTTCATAACAACAAATAAGTCATAATAGAATGTAAATTGAGATAAAATACCTTACCATGAGTCTGAATTATCACATGTGTATTTTCATTATTGAATAATAAAATTATGTTAATTATTTACTTACTTTAGAACCATTTTTATGTTTATCATTAATTTTATTTCCCTTATTACAATGTTTTAAACAACAACTAAAATAATTAATATTTCATGAGGTGTTTTGATAATATTTATTTTATGTATCAATAATTACTTTGGTAGATAAAATATGGTCAAAGGGGTCATTATGTAAACATATAAAGAATAATAATCAGGAAATAATCATCCTATTTATACATTATTTATACTTTTAAGAAAATAATTAGATATTCCTATGAAAAATGAACCAACATTACAATCATGGAGACAGTAAGCCATACGAATGCATGATTAACGTTCCCATTCTTCAATGATAATTATAGAAAGAATGAAATTAACATTATGTATTTCTAGAATGATCATTATATCATAAATACCATGTTATTTAATCATATATTCTTTTATATATAATTAATTTTATGTAAATGGAATCACATCATGTTGAGGAGGTGGTAGTCCACACGTCCATGACCACCATTATCACTTTTTAGTTTCTGAAAAGTTTAATAAAGAATATGTTATATTTTATTTAAAAATTTTAATTATTTAAGGAATATTATTTATATGTAATTTATGTCACATATGTTTAATTAAAACCCTAATTTATGCATTCCATGTACAGTATGAATGAATCAAATCTATTTGAGGGGGTGGTAGTCCAAACATCCATAAAAAATGTTATTGTATTCCCACAAAATGGAAAACATAAATTTTTGTCCTATATAAAATTTAATGAAACATAAAGACATCATAAATATCATATATATCATATATAAACATCATGTATATCCTAATTTCCAACCATGAGAGGTGATAAAGGAAGAACAAACAAGAATCGTTTCCTGAGGCGGTAGTATGATGTACCAAAACGGTAAGTTCTATAACTTTTATAAGTGTAGGTAGAAACATTGTCATAAGAAAATATTAGTATATTTAGTATAATGTCATTTTTATATAAGTGTGGAATAATTAGAATTTAATGTGTGGTGAAATAAAAAAACTACAGATGTTGAAGAAAGATGCTACCTCTTATTCGGGTACCTCCTTTTGGTTTCCACCAAAGGGATTCTTCGGATGTATTGAGGTACATGGTGATGATTCTAGGATAAATGGATGGATTTTGTAGAGATATTTGGTAAGATATATAAACCCTTTCTTGTAAAATATGATATATCCCAATCCATCCTCTATTTTAAATTCTGTTTATCATATGCCCAACTATAAAAAATCCATGGGTTTAATCGCACTCGAACCGACCCCAGAAAAGTCAAACCACAACCCAAAAGAACAATGGTAAAAACACTATCAACAAATAGGGGAAAAGGAAAATAAAAAATTAAATAAATTATTGTCTAAGAATTATTATCAAATTATTATAGATTAGGGGTCTCCAGGGGTGATAACATTTACAACAAGATTAGAAACTATAACTATTAAATATAATCAATAAATTATGGGGCTGAGGAAAAAAAATTACTAAAGATCAAACTAAGTTAAAATCCATGATTTATATATTTTTAAACCGGAATAAAAACTAATATTTATGTTCCTTAAATAAATTATGGATCAATCATTGTTGAAGAATGCATTCACTAGTAATGGATAAGACCCACTGCGTTCACTGCCTCTGGTTCCACCTTGATCTGATCATTTTTCCACCTATTAAAAATGATAACGTCGCTCGTGCATAAGTGTGGACCACCATTTCCATGATGTGAGGTGAGAAATTTTACAAGTATATATTTCAAGGATGGTTCTGAAGATGTATATAATGAATATATTTTATTTTTATTTCATGATTACTATTATTGGTATGATTAATCCATGATCCAAATTCAAACACCATGACTTCCGAATTAAGACATGCATAAAAAATAACCGGTTAACACCTGAAATGATTATGATAAATAATTATTTTTAATGATTTTGTGTTCAAATGTTTAATGTAGATAATATAAGATATTATAATTATGTATGTGGTTTTGTTATAGAAGTATAATAACTGTAAATTTATTATACCAAAGGTTAAAATAAATTACTAGTAATTTAAAACTTCTAGTAAGGTATTTATTTTATAGAATAATTTTATTTTTGGATTGTTTATGTTCAAATTTCATTGAGGAAAATTATATGATCCTAATATATTAAATTCTAGTTATTTTATACTTTTAAAAACTCAGATTATATTAGTAATTTAAATGTTTTATAAATCAATAATATAATTCCCATTTTAATATTTTGTGGAATAAAAATTATAATTGTATATAATGAATATATATTTTTAGCTTTAAAGGTTAAAATAAGACTTGAATGGGTTTCTGAATTTATCACTTAGAAACAATCCTGTATGAATAATTAAAATATTTTTATTAAAAAAATTATTCCATTTATTTATAATAATGTGTTATGAAATTTTTAATTGAAAATTTATTCATTATTATTTTTATGTAAATAAATATAAAAACAATTGGAGGTAAAAGGAATATTTTCCATAAATATTTTTTTAACATATAATTTATTTTCATTTTAATTTATTAAAATAATCATTAATGGTGAATTATTTAAATAATATTTATATATTATATGTCTGAATATATTAATTTAAATTCCTATATTAATTATTTATAGTCATATATTTAATAAAAGATCATCTAATGCTTATAAATGGATTTCTTGAAAACCTTGTTTTCATCACATTATATGGGTTTTTTAAATTAAAAAGTTTTTCTTATGTGATTTGAATTTGAAAAAATGTATTACATATTTTAAATAAATAAAAATTAATGTTATTAAATAAGTAAAACTTAATTTTTGGTCCAAATTAATAGTTAAAATAATAAAAATTCATTACCATGGTTAGGGTCAAAATGGTTTTACAAGGAGGATGATCTTAAAATATAAGGGTTAACATGGCCTAAACACTTTCATAAAAATCATCAAATGGTTGTATTTTTTCCAGAACCTTATCTACTTATTATATGAGTCATTTTGGATCCATTTTTTTTAAAAAAGTGACTTAATAATATATTAAATCATTAAATGATTATAATTATGCCACTCACACCAATTATAAACAGTAACCTACTCCCCTCAATTAGTAACACATCTTGATCCATTTAGATCAAAAAACCCTAAAAAATATCTTCACAAAATAATTATCCTTGTTTTATATATTTTATTATTCCCAACAGATAAACCATAATGTTCTTAATAAGATTACCAAAGGAGGTTTTTCTAAGAAATTACAATCATCCTCCATAAACTCTTTCAATTTACTCCTTATTTACCACCTGAAATTATATCCTAATAGTTAAAATATAATAAAAAATTTATATAAAAAATAAAAATATTTCATTATGTTAATGGTATAATATTTATTTATATCATCAAATGTTAAGAAAAACCATCGCTTGTGTGTGTGGCATACTACCACCTCGTGAACTAATGTAATTCGTTTTCCATCACTGACTCGAAAGGATAGTAATAATTATGGAACTAATGAATATATATATATATGATACTTATGATATAATATTTATTTTTTAATTTTAATATATCTTCAAATTTCTTACCTTTTCACCCATTAGAAAATGATAACATCATTGGTGAGTATGTATGACCTACCTTCTCTATGAAGCGATGCAATTCATTTCACTTATCTTACTCGCAATAATGATTCTAAAAATATATCTAATGTATAAATATTATATCTATAAAATTAATGTAATTCTAGATATGATGAACCTAGAACCTATGTTAAAGATCTGGAATTCCTAAGATTAAACATACACTTGGAAACTAAGCAGTTAATGCCTGAATCAATAATAATAATGAAATATAGTTGAAAATCGAGTTATAACATGTTATAAGTAGATCATATATGTTATAATAAATATTAATATTATTATGTTATAAATTTAGAAAAGTTTAAAAAAATATATAATATTTTGATTTATTTTATAAAAAGTAGATGTGTGATGTAAGGAATTTTTTATGAATTTCCATTCCACTGAGACATATTTTGTAGTATGATCCTATGTTATATTATATAGTATATATACTACCCATTTGAGGAATTTAAAATGAATATATACTTATTAATGATGATTAATATATCAATTTATGTTTACAATTTGTATTTAATTACAATTTAAATGTTACCAAAGAGGTAAGAAATCATTTTAAAATCACATTTTTCTAGGATTGCTTAGGTATTTTTAATTGAAGGAATGTTATAAAATAACCTTCTAAAAATCTATTTATTTTATTGTAATATATATTTTTAATGTGTTTTCAAATTTTATTCCATATTTTAAACATTTTCACTTAATTCATTCAATGTAATAATTAAAAGAAATGGAAATCATATTTTTATTTTTGATCAGATATATTTTCCTTCCATGTTTATTTTTTTTAAATTAATTTAAAATAGTCATTTTTATTTACTAAAATTATTTATTAAGGAAATTTAATGTAATATTTGACTTTTTAATTTTTTTAAAGTAATATTTATAATATTCTATAAAATTTCAATTGTCGACTTTATTAATGAAAATTTTGAAGGACTATTTTCTTTTTAACATATACGTCATCAATAGAATTTCCCACTACCATAAGCCATTTTCAATATTTATCTTCTTCCACATGTTTTAAATGGTTTTACAAGTAAAATTATTTAATTAAAGATTACTTTCATATTTCTATTCTATTTTATTTTATTCTTCAAAATACAGGAATTTATACAAAACCTATGTTATCTCACATTAATTTTTTAGTAATTAACATTATCTTGAAACATTAACATTCTTGTTATTATTTTTCATTAGTCATTAAATTTCTCTTAAAAATAAACATTATTTTTATCATATATATGATTTCTTCCTAAAACTTATAAAATTTCAACATATGATTTTTTATTATAAATCTTTTTTGATCAACTAAGAAAATCATAATATTCTATTATCCTTACAAAATATAGATATTTATTGATAACGAACTTTTCTTGTGAAATAAATTGATAATTTAATATATAATGATTATATTTGGAATAAAATGATGGGTGGGATAGAATATAGATATCCCCTTCATTCATCAGCATGTCTCGTGAGGATAACTAGTTGGCCAATCTTATTAAATAGGTTTTAGTATATAACAACCCATTGATTAAACTGTCTTCGCATATGGCCTTTATTATAATGATATAATGATATCTAAAATCATAATATGAAACATTATTCATTTAATTAATTGATATTTCATTTATTATTATCATGGATATTATTAAATTGATATTAGCAATGGATTCATTTCATTCTCAAGATATTGATTAAATGACATGTGTTTTCAACTATTTACCTTTCCTTGTTGATTATGCCTTATTTACTCTTGAAAAGTCCCATTGTGTATAACCATTACAGATTATTTGAGATCACCATTATTTTTTACCTTTACTCAATATATGATGATAGAATATTTACATGACTTCATAGATGTACAAAAATCAATTTCACAATGTTTTGTTATTTATTTTCAATGTAAAATTGGTAGGATGTTTGTATATGGTTATTTAAGACTACTATACTGATCAGTACTTTGGGATGATATCCATTGTATAATATTACATTATATTAGAGTAGAACCTAACTTGGGGTTACTAAATTTGGTGTTTTTATAGTTTCTATCATAGTAATGTTTTCCAAAACCTTCAAAATTGTATTTAGAAA
Organism: Viscum album; assembly: GCA_963277665.1. Lineage (NCBI taxonomy): Eukaryota > Viridiplantae > Streptophyta > Magnoliopsida > Santalales > Viscaceae > Viscum > Viscum album. The sequence continues at coordinate 1,683,448,762 of OY728135.1, forward strand.
AACATATATTATATTATATAACCCTACGATAGACATTGAGAATATGTCTAACTATAGGAAATGATCATAAATGATTTTGTAAGGTTGAAATTAAGTGGTTTTACTAGCAAAAAATACCTTATAAGATACTACAAGTGGATGTATGTTCAGAATAGATACATCTTAGTATAATAACTATGAAAATAATTGGTTGAGTATATATTAACTATCATTCTAGTGCATGATGAATGAGCTCTTAATCTATGCATAGTATGAAACTATAATGGGATATTATTGGGTTAATTCATATTTTATATTCATACCATTATTTAATATCTAAAAATATTTTAATTATTTATAGATATCCCCAATGAAACCGAGTTTAGGGTTCTTATATTAACTATACATAATTTTTTTATATTTTTATGTGTTACACCGTATTTATAATTATATATTATGATTTAAAATTACAAATTTAATGATCAAATTCATTATATAACATTTTTTAGAAATGGAAACTAGTAAAAATAATAGTATCAATACTCATGGACAATGTACAAATTTCCCAACTAAGCAAGCCAGTATAATTGGCACTAGAGCAGAGCACAACATGGTAATATTGGTGTATTTGATCTAGATTATAACTATTAACCTTGTACATATAGAATAAAATTATTTTACATAATATTATACACCTATATTAGATCATTTCATGTGAGAAAATCCTCTATTATTTAATTTAACTTGTAATCAAGTGTTAACTAATCAATGGATTAATTCCCTTGAAATGATAATCCTAGCCTTAGAATGTATTGAAAGAGAATATTTTATGTTGAAAACACATTTTATTAAAGGTTAAATTGATCAATAGTGTAAATTGACCAAGAATATAAAATAGGAATAATAAATAGAACATATGAAACACGATTCTTTTAAATTATCATTCTTCGAAAAATATTTCCCTTACGATAAATGAACTGAAATGAAAACATCATTCCTCAACTTAAATAAAAAGTAATAAGAAATTGATGTGTGGTATTATTTTTTATTTACATTACTATCCATTTATTTGATGGATTATATATGTAATTCATAAATAAATATTTAACATTTATTAGAAGAGATTAAGTCGAGCCTCTAAAGGGGAATGGTGTCTCAAAAATTTCCTCATATGTTGAGATATTTGTTTCCTTAAGAAATGAGAAGGAATTTTCTAGATCATTTATATTTACTAGAAATCAAGAAATGAATAGGATAGATAAGAAACAAGAAAAAAGTAATGAATCAAATAATAAGAAGTGAATGAAGCAATTCCCATCATGTGAAAATTGTGGAAAGTATCATCATGTAATGAATGAAGGGAATGGGAGTTAGTTATACGTGTATAGATAATGGTTCATTTGGATATTTAAAGTAAGGAAAACAGATAGAAAAATAATATAAAGTGAATAAAATGTAAATGAATGGGAAATTATTCCAACCAATGTCTCAAGTGTAAAGGTAATCTAGAACAAAAGAGGTTAATGGGAGAAGGCCAAGATTATGTGATAACTAAAATTGAAGTTTAAGTTCCTAAATATTTAAAGGTAGGTAATTTAATATTATCCTTTAATTTATCTTATGAAATATTTAATTTTGGATCAAATCACTTTTTATATCTTCTATTTTTCATATGAAAATTTTATATTTCCCTCACACCATAAGAAGAGAGTTTTTAGTGAAAAATATTAGTGGAAATATGACCACAATTATGATGTATCAGTTACTTTCCATTTTGACACATGAAAATGCCTTATCCGTATAATTTATTTTTATTCCATATATTTTAATTTTATATAATCATTTTTTACACTATCATTAAAAAATAATGCAAAATTTAATTGCAAACAGAAATAAATTATTATTTTTAATGAAGATGAGGAATTACATATCATTAGAGGGGAGTGTTCATCTTCTAGTTAATATATAGATTCATCCTCAGTAGCTCTTCTAAATAAAATTCATAGGGAATAACATAAATCATAATCTGTGGAAGGAAAATTTATCATTCAAATTGAGTATCTACCTATAGTATATGAATACATTTATATATTTCCAAAGTAATTACCTAGACATCTACTAGGGTTTGGAGTTTATTTTTTTAGTAATTTCATCCTTAACTAAATAACGATATCAAATACGATTTAGAGAATTTCCATTGGGGAATTATTAGATTTGAAAATACAACTAGAGGAGTTGTGTGGTAAGGTATTTTTACACCCTAATCATTCACATTGGGAAGAGCCTATTATTTTCATTCAGAAGAAAGATAAAACTTTATGGATCTTTATTGATTATATGGAAATCATTAATATTTAAAAAAATTAGTATCATCTACCTTGTATTAACCTCTTATTTTATCATCTTTATGGAGATCAATCGTTTAAAAAATTTACCAACCTTATAACATTTTGTATGATGTATAGACATTAAATGTTTCTAGTAATTTCTTTTGGATAGACTAATGAACCTTCCATTTTAATAGATCTAATGAATACAGTATTTAAGGAATATCATGATATTTTTTGTGGTCATTATTGATGATATATTATTTTATTCTAAAAGTAATGAGGGCAATCCATGTGACTTGTGATTTTTTCCTTAGAATTTTAGAGGAATCTGTTATATAAGAAATTTAGTAATTTTAAATTTTGGATTCAGAAATTTTCATTTTTTTTAACATATTATCTCTATGGATGGAATCTCAGTTTATCCTTTTGAAAAAAAGAAGTAAAATAATTTCATACACGAAAATAAATAATTGAGGTACATAGATTATGTGGTTTGTTAGGTTACTATGCACAATTTGATTAAAATTATTCCTTATTGGATAAACCATTAACCTCTATTACACATAAAGGTGTTAGATTTACAAGAAAAATTGAATTTAAAGAATGATTTTATGAATTAAATGAGATATTTTTCAATGATACAATATTTAATCTACTATTAGGAATTGATTGATTTTTGGTATAGAGTGATGCATCGAAGAAGGGAATTTTTTATTTTATATAGAATGATAAAGTTATTGCCTATGCATTGAGGTATTTAGAAAGTCATGACTAGAACTATCCAAATAATTATATTTAGTTAGAAACTATAATATTTGATTTGAAGATATGGATACATTGGATCTATGGAGATATATATATATGATATACATAGATCACAAGAGTATGAAATGTATATTTTTATAGAAATGTATCAATATGAGGAAAAGATGATTGCTTAAGATACTCAAGGATTATTATTGTTCAATACACTACCACTCAATGAAGGAAAATAAGGTAACAAATTAATTGAGCAAGAAATATCATGAAGTCCTAGAAATTTTTTGGATTTATAGGGATCCTTTATTCATGGGTTTATGGAAGATAGATATAAGAATTATTATTTAAGGTGAAACATAACTCCTTTTTCAAATTTTTTCTGAAGCACCATTATTAGAAAATTTTAAAAGTTATTTTCCTAATGATAATAATTTAAAAAAAAATAAAAACAGGAATGATGGTAAATTAAAAGTATTTATATATAAATATAGAATTATCTAATTTTGAAAGATTTTTTGTGATCCATATATAAATAAGCCAAAAATGGGAATTATTATATGATTCTTCAAGATATTATTTATCCATACACCTTGGTATCACCAATATATATTGGTATTTTGAAGATCATTTTTGTGGGGATAATATGAAACAAGAAATTTCTGATTATGTGACAATATGAATACTATATCAAGAGTTGAAGTATAAGATATAATATCCCAGAGGATTCATGATAAATATCACTATTTCAATATAGAAATGGGATGAAATTTCTATGGAAATTGTAAATGAATTAAAAAGTAATCCTAGAAAGGAAAATTCAATATGGGTTATTGTTGATCAATTTACCAAATTTGCACATCTCCTTGATATAAAATAATATTTACCTCATAAGAATATTTTAGGATCTAAATTAATGAAGTTTTAAGACTTCATGTCACTCCTATTTAATTTTTTTTTATCATGATCCATGGTTTTTAAAAAAAATTATGGAAAGTACTTCAGATGGCTTTTGATACTATGATTTATTTAGGAACTATCTATCATATTCAAATTGATTGGAATTATAAATGGACTATTCAAACATCATAATATATGTTGTGTTCATGATCAATCGGGTTTTAAGGTATATAGTATCAATATTAACTATTGTTATAGATTTCCTATAAATATAGGTTTCATTCATGTATTCAAATGGCATCTTATAATGGATTTTTTAACAAGAAATTCCATTCTAAAAATTGTTTGGATAATGTAGGGTAAAGGAATACTGTAGTAGAAAAACATCATAAGGAGACATTTACATTTGTAAAGACTATTCAAACCCATATTAAAGCATCCCAATGAAATAAAAAGAGTTATGTTGATAACAAAAGGATTGATTAGAAATTTCATGTGGAAGATCTTGTCTACATGAATGTATATCTATGGAACATTATTATAATGCACCGTATGAGAAAAAAACTAAGCCTTATATATATTATACCATTTAAAATTATGCAATGAATTATATCCATGTCTTACCATTTGTAAATTCCATCGAGCCTCTATAAAGTAATTGTTGTGTTCGATATCTCATTGTTAAGGAAGTATATGCCTGAACTAATGTATATTCTCAACTCTAAAGAAATATAACTAGATCCTAATATATCTTAAAATAAAGTGCCTATCCAAATATTTGACAACATAAAAGAAGTGTTTCAAAATTTAATGACCCTACACGTAAAGATAATTTTTAGAAATCATAATATAAAAGAATGAATATTGTGACCTAAGTATGTTTTTTAGAAGAAACACCCTAATTTATTAAAAAAGTAATATCCATGAAAATTATGAGCATAAAATTTTTAAAGGAGGTAAGAAAGTAACACCTAAGCATAAATTTTAGTAAGTGAAATTTTTTATAAAATTGTAATAAAATAAAAATTTTCATATTTCCTGGAACAAAAATTTTATTCTGATAGGATTAATGTCAATTGTTTATCTTATTAGATCAAAATAATCCTACAATGACTTTTTTGAAATTTTCTATTTGAAAGAATATTTCAAAAATAATTGAAAATAAAGAATATAAATATTTCCCATTTTTTTATAATAATTTTTATAATATCTATAATTAACCATGTATTGATTTTAAATATTATATAAATAGAGATAACTTCATTTTGAGTTAAAAAGTGACATTTTCTAGATTTTTTTAAAGGCATAATGACCTTCCACTTTAAATTATTAAAATTATATTTAATAATGATTTATTTAAATGATATTTTTTATTATATATATAAGTATATGAATTTAAAATCTAAATAATGATTATTACTAGCCATATAGTTATTGTAAGATCATCTTATGCTTGAAAAATGCATATATTGAAAACCCATTTTTTTACATTTTGTGGGATTATTTTTAAATTTAATTATATCAATTCAACGAATTGAATTTGATAAAATTTATCCAATATTGTGATAATCATAAATAATATTATTTAAAATTTTCAACATGATTTTTTATCAGAATGAATAGTAAATACAGTAATATTTGATTTCCACTATCATGTTCTAAATTGGTTTACAAGGATTAATCACAAAATATAAGGGTCAAAATGAAATAATAACTTTCTTAAGACTCATTATATGGTTTTATTTTATAATTATCTATATAAAACATTAATATGAGTCATTTGGGAAATATTATTACGAAAAAATGATGTGGTAATATTTTAAAACAATGAAATGTGTGAAACACACCTCAATTATCAAAGTGAAAATACTCTAATCAATTTCCCCCACGTGTTGAGACATGTATCTTTAAAAACTCTACAAAAATATCTCCCCAAAATAATTATCCACATTGAATATATTTTTTTCCCAAAAACCTATCGCTAGGGTCGTTGATAAGATTACTATAAGTGGTTTCTCTTAGAAAAGGTAATCATATACACCATGCTCTTTATTTTTACTCCAACATTACAACCTTAAATTATATCCTAAAAATTATAATATATTAACATAATTATATCCATTAAAATGATCTTTTATTTTTCTTAATTCATAATTTGTATCTATATCCTTATTTATAAATTTGGAAGAAAAACTATTCCTCATGTGAACAGTGATCTACCGCCTCACGAACTGATGTAATTTCATTTCCATCAATTAATCACATTGTTAGTCATAATTAAGGAACTAATGAATATATATATATATATATATATGATATTTATAAAATAATATTTATTCTCAAAATTTAATATATCATCTTTTTTATAACCTTTCATGCATTATGAAATGATAATGATCCATGTGAATACGTACGACCTACCATCTCCATGAAGCGATACAATTTATTTTCTATTTACAACTCTAAATAATGATTCTAAAATTTATCTAATGAATAAATATGATATTTATAAAATAAATATTAATTTTATTTGATAAATATATGGCCTTTGTGTAATAACTATAATGTCCTTGACGGAATATATATGAGAAACCTAAGTAGTTATCACATGTAACGGTGATAATAATGAAATATTATTAAAAATTGGGTGATAATAAATTTTATATAGATCATATATTATATTATAAATAAGAATATGGTTATTTTATAAATTTATAACTTTTTTAAAACCATTTTATAGTATTTTAATTCATTTTAAAAAAAGATGAAGTGTGAGGTAAGGGATTTTGTTTCAATATCCACTCTATTGAGACATATTTCGTATTATAAACCTATTTACTTTAATATGATATATATAATATCCCTTTGGTGAATTTAACATGAATGTTTAATTATTAATTATTAATAAATTTTCATATCAATTTTACACATTGAATGGGATTACAATTCAAAATCTATTAATGATGTAATATTTCATTTTATAATCTCATTTTTCTCGGATTGTTAAATAAAATTTTTTAAATAATAATATAATATATCCTTCCTAAAATAAATATATTTTATTATACTATATATATTTAAGGATTTTCCATATTTATTCTTATATTTTTCGCATTTTTATATGATTTAGTAAAAGTAATATTTAAAATAAATGGTCATCTTAATTTTCTTTTTAATCAGGTATATTTTTCTTCCATGCCTTTATTTTTCAACATTTTATTAAAAATCCTATTTTATATACACAAATGATTTATTATGGAAATTTTAAGGTATCCATGTCTTTTGAAATTGTTTGAAATGAAATTTTATCAATATTTTGTAAATGTCAAATTTTGATTTCCTTTATAAAAAGTCAGAAAATTGTTTTTTAACATATATAGAATTAATGGAATATACCACGACCATGTCTATTTTATAATAATTAAATTATTCTAAAAGTTTTAAATGTGTTTAAAAATTAAAATATTTAATAAAATATTATCTTAATATTTCTCTTATATGTTCTTTAATTCTCCAAAAGAAATAAATTTATTACAAAACCTATATTATCAGTCAATGCTTTTGAGTTCGTTAAAATTCCTTGAAACATTACTTATATAGATCATTTTTCATTGTAAATTGAATTTCTATTAAATATCAATATTTTATTATCATGGATATGATTATTTCAAAAATTCTATACCATTTCTACATATATTGTTTTTTAAGTTATTTGATTGTCTAAAAAATCATAATATTCATTATTATTTAATCAATAAAAATATTTATTGATATGTCATATTTATTATGAATTAAATTTACAATTTATTATATGATTAATTAGTTGGACCTATAGTGATGGTTGGGGACCGGTTATTGATAACACCTTGATACATCAATAAGTATCATGGGACAAACTATTTGGAAAAACTTATTAAATGGGGTTTTTCTAATAAATATTCCCATAAATTAAAATTCTCTAGAATAATTCCTTGATGGTAAAGATATACATATGTTTGAAATCATGGAATCCAATATTAAGAACTTCTCTCATTTGGAATTTATTTATTATTATCCATCAGATTTATTGTATTGATATTATACATTGATGCATTTCATGCTCAAGTTGTTGATTAAATGGTGTGTGTTATTAGTTATTTACCATACCATATTTTCTTTATTTCCCCTTGATAGCTTCTACTGTACATATCCCTTAATAAGAATTTAAACCCACCCTAATTTTTTCCATTCTCCATGATATAAAGATGGAATTTTTGAATGAGTTTAAAAATTCAGATTAAATAATTTCACTATGTTTTATAATTAATTTCCAACAAAAAATGGGAAGTAAGTTAATAAATTGTTCTATAAAACTACTAAATTGATTTTCATTTTGTATAAGATCCCTTGTATCTTATTATAATGTAGTAATGTAGACACTATATAAGGTTATTTAGAGGCAGGGTTGTCACACATATGTTACCTTATTTTAAAAATATGGTTTTCATCTTTTCATTTATTTTTTTTCCAAAAAATTATTTTTTTAAATTTTCTCAACAATTTTTTTAGGATACACTGATAATTTATTAATGTCACTTTTACTCATCTTTTAATTTTTTAAAAAAGGACTAAAATTAACCTTATTTTTTAATTTTTGAAAAAGATTCATTTTATAAAAGTTACAAATGAAATAATTATTTTCCAAAAATGCCTCCACGATTAATTTTTTATTTGAATCATCATTTATGAATTTACATAGTTATTTTTTATGATAACATTTATTATCAGTATTTTTTGATTTTTTTATTTTAAATTATATAAAAACATATGATTTTAGTTTCTTAAAGGAATGAAAAGAATTTTTAAAATTGATTCATAACTCCATTCATACAAAAATATACAATGAAATTATTTTTAATGTGTTGATTATATTTTTGTTTATGAAGTGTTGGTTTTACTATAAAACCCTCATAAAATATGAATTATGGGTATTCATTTACTATTAATTGTTTATAACTTATTATTAAATCATTAAATCTCCTTGGACAATATTTTATATTACTTTCCATTATTCACAAGATGTTATTTTTACAATTATGTTTCTATTTTAAATATGATGGTTGAATTCATAATAATTTATATTACATTGATGATGTTTTAAGTAAATTTTATTTCTATATAAGGTATTTGTTGAAGGAATCTTATTAAGTAAGTTATATTATTTACTAGGGAAATATTGGTGTTCTATATTCTTGATTCAATAAATATAATTTTTCTCTAATAAGGAATTTTAATATTGAATTGTATTGATCATTAAAAATATAAGGATTGAAAAGGATGTCTAGGTGATGGGTGGGGCTAGTAAAACCCTGAGGATTTGTGATTTTTTTGAATAAATTAAATTTATTTTATGTCTGTAATTTCATGCAACACCGTGTTAACATTCTTTAGATTCTAAAAATTAGAGATTCGTATGATACACACTATATTCTCTTAGATTGTGTTACATGCAACACTAAGTTTATAAGAAATAAAATTTTATTATTTTAAATAAGTTGGTTATAACATAGACATTAAAAATTGAAATATAAATTATTACAAATAATTTTTAAATAATATTATAAATTTTTTCTAATAGATAATACATATTTATGATGAAATATATTATTTTTGGTGTAGACTATATGTTTTGAAAAAAATAAAATTTTCCCCAAAAATAATATTTTTATATTCTTTGTTGATAATAATAAATTTAATTTAAACACTTTAAATAAGATAATTAGAAAAAATAAACATAATTTTCTAATTTTATATTTTTAAAATATCTTAGGCTGAGTTATTGGGAATTTGCTAAAATACTAATTTTTTGAATAAATAGTGAAAATACATAATTTTAAATGAAAACTACTTTTTTGTTTAATATATATAAATATTTAAATCATATATTAATTTTAATTTAATGTGAAATTATATCAAATGTACATAAAATAGTTTAATTCAGTTCATTGGATCCATTTTAACAAATAAATTAGATATAAAAAAAGTTCAATCTTTTAAACCTTTCTCCTAATAAACCCACTTTCTCACAGCTTCTACATGATTAATTGTAAATTAATTACAATCACTTATGTGAATTTAATTTTTAGAAATGGATATAATTATTTTAATTTAGTGTAATATGTTTGGTCTAATAATATGAAAGTAAATTTTTGAAGAAAATGATTAGTGAAAACTTTTAAAATTAATTTCAATGACTATTTTATGAAAAATCTTAATTAATGATTAAACGTATAATATAAGGCGTATAAATGACCCCAAAATTTTCCAAAAACCATTATATGGACATAATTATACCATAAAAACACTATATATTATTATTATGATTAAGTGGGATATTATTCCATGAAAGTGACTTATATATTAAGTTATGGAATGGAAAAGATAAAAAAGAGCCTTCCTTACCGTTATCATTTACAAAAACGTGATATATGGACAAAAACATCAATAGTTTGGTTTTACACATTATTTTGGATGTTAAATTATTTTTTTCATCAAAATAATTTATATTTAATCTTTATAGATCAATTAGTTAGATTAAGTACTTAAGGCACTCAAATGTAGTAATTATTTAATTTATAATTATCTATAATAAATGAAACTACAAAAATTAAAAGTAATGTAAATTGATTGAATTATTATATTTAAATTTTTTATATGAAGATATAATGTTACACAAGTGTGAACTTAATGCATTTACATTCCATCTTTCTCTTGATATTTTAAAATTTAAATTATGTAAAAATGTCAAATTTGACTTCAATATTTTATAATAAATGATATTTTGTTAAAAGATATAAATTTAATAAAAGTGATATATTATTAAAAAAGATTTTTAAATATAAATACATATAAAATATATTATATTCATGAAACAATTGACCATCTATAATGAACATATTTAAATTTAAATAGTAAAAAATTGTTAGAATGATTTGGGTTAAGGCAATGTTTGTTTGTGTATTATATGTTTACTTTAAGTTAATTTCCAACACACATTGGATTTATTTATTTTTTTTAAATTAGATATTACGTTTATAATTTATTGATAATATGTTTTATATTAAATTTCACTGTAATTTATTGCTAATGTTTGAATTACTTAGGATAGAAAACTAGTTACCTTAAGAGAAACCAAAATTATAAAAGTGGGGAAACATAGAAGTTAAGGAATAAAATTATAAAAATTAACTTCTTTTTGTGTATTGGATGTATTAATTGAACATAATTTCTATTTAATCAATTATTTTTATATTTGTGAAGCCCATGAGGTAAGAGATACCTCCTAATAGTGTTTACCGTTTGGTATTTACAAGAATTCCACTTATCATACTCTATAAAGAGGAATTGACTCTTCCCATTCCCCACACCAATAAAGACACTTTTTCTAAACCAAAATCTACCCATATAATCTATAAACATACATCCTCTCATATTAGAATCATAACAGTGGTCATAAATCCATCCAAGAATGCACATTAGTGGAAACAAAAAGGAGTTACCCGAAAAAGAGGAAGCGTTCTTCAATGGGTGTTTCTGTTTTATTTCTATATCCTCCCATTAAGTTATTCATAATAAATGATCATATAATAAAATAAATATACTCAATATACAAATATTTTTTATTTTGAGGGTTTGAACTATGCCTACATACACCTCCATCAAATGGGTAACCAACTTAATGTCCGTGCTTACGGTGGACTACCACCTCATGAAACGATGTCGTTAATTTATCCTTTACCACCTCTCATGACTTGTAATTAAGATTAAAATACTATTTTTATTTGATATATATTATATTTATGATGTATTTATGCTTATGGAATTATGATATAACACATAACAAAATTAATTTCATTTTGTTTAATATGATAACTTTGTATCTAGCTGTGTGGACTACCTCCTCCTCAAAGCGATGTGATTCACTCTCACGTTACATGTAATGTTTTAAAGATGTTTTAGAGAAATTATATGATATATATGGAATAATAAATATAATTTAATTATATTATATATATATACATATAGGTAATTTACCTTCTTTCTTTCAATGTGATCAGAAAATAGAAATAGTGTTCATGCGATTGTATGACCAGCTGTCTTCATGAATGATGTTTCCCATTTCATATTTCTATACTTTTTATATTATTATCAATACTTATATTATTTATATTTATATAATTTATATAATTTATATTTTTTTAAATAATTATATCATGATATAAGTAATATTATCAAGAATAACATGTTAAAACATATACAAAAAACCAAACAATCATTAATTAAAACACAAAATTAACATGCGATTTTTATTAAATAGGTAATATAAAGTCATAATAAAATCATATATGGTATTATATATAATATTATCATTATAGAGTGAATTTATAATTAACTTATACTTATTATATGGTAGTTTTAATGTCTACAAAGAAATTCAAGACTTAATGTAAGGGTTTTCTTATCTAACTTTTATTACCTTGAGATATATGGTATATTAACCACTTATTCTTATTGTGTGGTGTATATAATGAATAATGAGAATTTCTATCATGGATTAAATATATTTAATTATATTAAAATTTTAAATTTATTTTTTTATTTGAAGAATCTCATAATATAAAAGTTACTCTAGTGGTAATGGGATTTCTAGTCACACTTTTATTTCTGCAATACTTATGCAATATTAACAACTCATTCCATTCATTTGGTTTTTTTAATACCCATGAATGTATTATATGATTATTATGATTAAATTTATAGTTATTTACATATTTATTTTATCCTATTTCTTTCATGGGTATTACGGTTCAAAAGATACCAAATCATTAAAGTAATTTTTATCTCAATTTTTCTTCTTTAAGATACATGCCATGTTTTGAACGTATATTTGTATGTGGGATTCCATTTGAAATGATTTATCAGGCATACCCTTATTTTCATTATATTTTAATCTTCTTGTAATGTTATTATTTCATGGTTATTATGATTCAAATATTTCAATGTGGTATTGGACACTTTGAAATGTTTAATGATTATTTTTGTAAAGAAATGTTTTAAACAATCTTTTAAAAAATCCATCTAACAAAATATAATTTTATATATTTTATGATTCATTGGGGATAGGATCCATGGAAATCATTATTATACTTTCTTTGAATGGTTTATGTTTGTGATGACAATTTTCTTATGAAACATGTTTCTCTTCCATGGGTTATACCATGACAAAATGATAATGAAACCTACTTACATTCATAGTTTATTATATATTTAAATTATTTTGAAAATTGTCTATTTTATATAGGTTATGATAATATTAAGTGGTCATAATATCCATTTCATTTCATGGGTTGTGATATGAAATATATTTAACCTATATCTTTTTATGGGTCATAATATGAATAATTTTTTATTATTTTGTGGCACAGGGGTGTATAAATTTATTATGTTATGGGTGGTTCATAAATCTCAATACAATTAATTGTATAATGATTTATATCTCATGAGTATTTTGAGACTAGAATGTGGATTAGACTTCATTCAGTATAAAAAACTAGGAATGAGGTGTGATCTCGATTCAGCAATACAGGGTTGGAACAAGAAGTGAACCCAGTTCATTAATATTGGGTTGGAACGAGAAGTGAAAGTGGTTCAGTAAAACAATGTTAGAATAGCAAGTGAAACTAGTTTAGTTATACAGGGATTAAAAAACAAGTGAAATTGGTTCAGTAACACATGGATGGAATGGGAGGTGTAGTCGGTTCAATATTAAAGGGTTGGAATAAGATGTGAACCCAATTAGTAACAAATGGATAAAGAGCGAAGTGAAGCTAGTTTAGTTCTACATGGTTGGAATATGGAGAGAACTTGGTTTACTAAAGGAAATTTTCCACTAATATGGTATTGGAACTGAGTCGTGACTACTATGGAAATAATTGTATATATTTATGTGTCTCACAAATTACATGTCTTATTCTTATGTTTTTCTCTCATAAATTATGTTGTTAATTCCATTATGATTTAGGTATTATAAACTATTAATCTTTATGTACTAATTCATTATTAATATATTTGATATGTATTATATGATTTTAAATTGTTATTATCTTGTTCTTATACCCTTATTTTTATGTTATGGATACATTTCTCCTTTATTTACCCTTATTGAGAACTAGAGCTCACTATTTCTTATGTTTCCTTTCCCTAGGTTATTAAGAATAGTTTTAAGTAGACGTACTAAAGGGGAAGATCATTATGGGGAAAATTTAAGATCTTTCACCAAGTTAGAATATTTTATCCGAATTTCCAAAGACACTAAACTATCATAGTCCCCAGGCATATAATTTAGTAATATTCTGAATATTCATATAAATTGATGCAATATCATTATATGTTAATCCTTCTTTGCTATAGTAGGTATCAAAAGAAATATTTTTTCAACCTTTAAAAACTAGGATGAGAAAATTTTAGGGATATCATTATGAATATTTCTTTGGATAATTATAGGGACGTCTCTAAGAATAAGTCTAATGTGTTAAATATTTAAAAGTAGGTGTCATGATTAAGGAATTCTACAAAGAATTTTTCATTATTATGTGTTTTTATTCTATGATATGTTTTTCTCAAACTATGATTTCTAGTATTAGTCAATAATAAGATCTAGAAGGAACATGGTCAACATTTACTGTTTCAGATGAGGAAAATATGGGTAGTATGCAAATAAATTCTCAAATTGGAAATCTCATTAAGATAATTTTGAAGGTTGAATGAGTGCTAGTTATACTATTGAAGATAAAGAGACTGAAAATTACATATGAAAGATATGGGATTTTCTAAAAGAATTACTTATAATAAATTTAATAAGAATGATAAAATTGATATTTAGGAACCTTAATACAGTATTCATATTTCATATTCAAGGAAATGGGTATTAACGAATAAGATAATGAATCATGAGTGATGGTTTAAGAATAAATATGGATCAATTGTTAATATATGCTTTGGAATTCAAGGATTGAGTTATATTTATCATGAAGTATATATGTATTTTCTGAACTATTTTATTCGTTAATAATTTTCAATAATATGTTAAATGATACCAATGAAATAGAAAATTTATTAAATGGAAAGGTTAGAATAAGGGAAAGTAACCATTAACATGTTCCAAAGAATGATAAAATGGTATTTAGTATAGATAAAATGATGATTATATGGATAATGTAAATTTGATATTATTTATGTCATCAAAACTAGAAAAAATATTTGTTGACAATGTAGTTTATACCAACATTGATAATGTTTACAAAATTTTTGGATTCCAGGAATATAGTCAGTAATCTTTGGAAAAAGTAGTCATGCTTGTTTTCCAAAATTATTTATGGTAATTTAGGTTATTACCATGTCTCAAGAGAATATATAATAATTAAATTCCCATGTTTGGTATGTTAATACCAATAGATACATTATGGTTTTTGGGTGATCATTGTTAAGTGTATTTTGATAAATTTAGTGAACTTCTTTATAAAATTTTAGATTTTAAACATTCAGAAGAGGTACATGGATAACCATTTAAGGAATTTTTATGTTAAACTTCATATGAGGTTTTAGACATTAAATTATTATCTTACCATATGAGTATTTTTCATATTGGATAACATATTCTAACCATTTTTATTAACTAAAGAAAGATGTAATTACATATCAATTTATTCATGCATCATAGGATATATTTGTTATTTAGAAATGAAAAATTCACCTTAATTCCATGGAGTATGATATGAAGTGGGAATTGATTAGGGCATAACCAAATGGTGATATTGTTCATACAGAATGCAATGAAATCAAATAAGTATGTCTTCTAGTAAAAAATTCATCCACTATAGAAATATGATATTCAAAAATATTTATCCAAATACATTCACTTATAAAGATAGGATGGTCGTATAAATCAATATATTTTTTTGCGTTTAATATTCCATTGACCAATCAATTTCTTGTGATCAATATCCTCAATCAAGATCTATAATTATTTCCTCTTTTCTTCCATTTCTAATATTCTCTTCCCAATTATATTCTCCTATATGGAAACATAGTAATCATTTAATTTAGGAAACCATTATGAACTAGTATTTATTTTTTGACGAAGTTTTAGTATTAATTTTTTCAATGTGGGTTCTTATGAAAGGAACTTTCTATTATTAAACCTTTAATGACCCAGCAGAATTTTAAGAGAGAAATTCATTTTAATGGGAATATAGTATAACACCTTGAGTTTTTATGATTTCTTTCATCAAATAAATTAAATTTATTTGATTTATTTTATTGCATTCTAAACCAATTTAATGCTTCATTAAACGCTATAGAATGTTAAGGATGTGCTACATGAAGAATTAACTTAGCTTGCATTACACGCAACACTATGTTTTCATGAAAGAATATTTTATTATTTTAAATGAGAAAATTATAACATATCCATTAAAAACATTAAAATGAATTGTAATACCTAGTTTTTAAATAATATTATTAATTGTTTTAGATAGAAAATATATAATATTTAGAAATTCCTATATGTTTTGAAAAAAATACACTTTTTATAAAAGAACTAATTTTTAAATATTTATGTGAACAATAATAATTTTTTTTGAATTTTTTTTTTTAAAAAATTTATATAAAATAAACATATATTTTGAATTCATAATGACAAAATTATATTTGGATGTTTTTTGGGAATTTTCCAAAAATATTTCATTTTTTGGATGAATAGTGAAAATACAGAATTTTAATTGAAAACTACATTTCATCTAATTTATTTATATAGTTAAATAATATAATAATTTAATTTAAATGTTTAATTAGATAAATTTTACATAAATTAATTAAATTCAAGTCATTGAAATAACTTTCACATTTAAATTGGATATAAAAAATTTGATCTTTTGATCTTTGTTACATAAAACCCCACTATCTCACAACATATGTGGGATTAATTTTAAATAAATTCTAGGAGCTTCTATGAATTGAATTTGGAAGAAATATTATATATATTTCAAATTAGTTTGAAATTTTTTGTCTAATAATATCAAAATTATTGTTTTACTAAAATCAATAGTGAAAATTATTAAAATTAATTACATCGATTAATGTAAGAACAATCTTGCTTAATGATTAAATATAGAATATATACTGTATAAATGACCCATCACTTTTCCAACATCCAATGGATGGAAAAATTTCAACCTTATCTACAATATACTTTTTTATTATGATATATTAGGATATTAGACCATGAAAGTGGCCTATATAAAAGATAAGTAAGGTAAAAGACAAAAATAGGAACCTTCCTTAATTTTAACATTTATAAAGCCCTGTGATATAAAATTACAACATTAGTTAGGTTGTACAGATTATTTTTAAAATTATAGGATATTTTGTCATTATAATAATTTATATTTAATTTTTGGATTTTATTTATTTAGATTAAATTATTAAGGAATGCAAAATACAATAATTATTTAATTAATAATTTACTGAAATCAATAATTATAAAAATATTAAAGGAAGATTAAATTTATTTAATTATTTTAAAAAGTTTTTTATATTAATATATCATTTTACATAGGTTTTAACTTAATATATTCAAATTCTATTTTTATTAATTTGGTTAAATTTAAATTAAGTAAATAAGGTTAGAATTGATATTAATGTTATTTTATAATATATGTTATGTTATTAAAAGATTCAAATTTACAAAAATCCTATATTATTCCAAAAGATTTGTAAATTTTAATAAATATTAAATATTTGTCTATTTATAGACCTATTTATCATTTATAATTAACTTATTAACCTATAAATAGTAATAACATAGTTACCACGATTCGGGTTAAAGAAGTATGTTTGTGTGTTGCATGTGATTGTTTTAAAATTAATTCAAAACACAAATGGGATTTTTTTTGTAAATTATATTTCATACTTAGAATTTTTTGTTTCAATATTTTCTTATAAATATCACTTTAATTTATTCTTAATTGTTAAATTACATTGGTTTGAAAACTAGATACCTTAATAAAAACCCAAAATGATAAAAGTGAGGAAACATAGAAGTTAACAAATTTATAACAATGATATTTTTCATGTATTGGAGGTTTTTATCAACCAAAATAACACTTTAATCCATTTTTTTCATTTTTATGGACATTTGGTAAGGTATACCTCCCAATAGTGTTTACCTTTTAATATTTACAAGAATAAAACTTCTTTTCCTCTATAAAAAATGAACCCACTCTTCCCATTCCTAACACATTTCAAGACACTTTTTATCATAAAAAATATTGCCAAATAATCTAAAAAATCCCTCCTATAATCCTAGAAGCCTCACTCTTCTAATAAATCCATCCAAGAAAACCCTTCAGTGAAAACCAAAAGAAGTTACCTGAATAAGAGGTAACAGTCTTCAATGTGTGTTTCTATTTTATTTCATCATCTACCTATTCAGTTATTCTAATTAAATATTCACATAATAACTTCATTATCATAAATATACTGATATGTTTTTTATCTAATGGTTCTATCTACACATACACACACCTCCATGAAATGTATATGGAGCTTACCATTCAGGTGTTCAGCAAACTACCTCCTTGCAAAATGATGTGGTTCAATTTTCCGTTACCAACCATCATGGTTGGTAATTACGATGGAAATTCTATTTTTATTATATAAATTTGATATTTATGTTGTATTTATTAATTTTTAAATATTATAAAAAACATACCTTCCTATATCCCATTTCGTGTAAATGTTATAACTTCATTTGTGGCCTCTGATCACCCTCTCTCTCATTTCTCCCCGAGCTAGGGTTCCTTCATTGGAGTTCTGGAGGGGGAGGACTATGTGCCACTTCCCTGGATTTATCTTATACTACCCTCTCTACCTCTTCCTCCCCTCCCCTATTTCCCTCTCATCTTTTTCCTCTAGTTCCTTTATTACCCTTTTCTCTTTCTCATCTGTATTGGTTCTTGACTCCCTATTGATGCCTATCAATTTTTCCCTATGTTCTTCCCTTCTGGTTACAACATTTATGACCCCAATATTGTGCATTGCACTGGATTTCTTGGGGAGTTTAGGGATGTGTAGGTTGAATCATGTCAGTTTCACAGGAGCTCAACAACATTCATGGTGGATTTGACAGTCGGGGTAACTAGTTTCGAGTGAGAACGATATTCATCATGGAGACCCCACTATTAAAAACACATCTCTTTCTTCTTTCTACCACATCTATCTCCATATTTATCTATTGTGGTGTCTTCAAGGGGATTTGGGATGTGCTGTTTGTTTGTTCTACAGTTATCCTAGTGGCACACGATTCTTCATCTTTGATCTATGATGTAGTTATTTTAGATGTTTGTTGTAGTTCATATTAAGGAATGGGTTTGTGAAATGCCAGTATGATTGATGTTATATTTTTTTAGTGATGTTTGGTATATAAAGGTCATGGAGTTGCATGGTTCTCATAGATGGAAAGGGTTTGTTTCATTTATTGTGCATGATGTTTGTCTCGTATGGTTTGATCTCCAAGGAGGTTCAGGTTTTGGGATTTTAGTTCAATTCAAAGGTGAATTCTTGATTTGATAATGGCTAGGTTTTTTAGTTTCTCTGTGGTTTACTTTTCATATTTTTACCTCTATGACGATGACTCTGACATTAATTCTATTTGATATGATGACATTTTTCTATTTTTTTGTGAATGATGGTTCTGTGATCTCAATACATTCTTGTGTGGTATTGGAAAAGGTAAAACATGATGGTGTGGGTTTTATCTCTAGTGGGGTTTTCGCCGGTGTTGCGAACAAGGAGGTGATGGATCGATGTTTGGTGTGTAAGGTGACATCATAATAATGACGATGGTGCTATAATGATGTGATGACGTGTGTTTCCAAGGAGGTAGTGTGATTTGTGGGATTTACCTGTTTTTTAATTTTGAATATGGGACCTGGTTTGAATTTTGAATCTGTGAGGTGTGACCAGTTATTTATGGTTCCCACTTACCCTATAAAGAAAATTTTTCATTAAAATAACAAAAAAATGATTTATTGGATTACATCGTCTATAGAGGTGTGTAATACTACAACCTTAAAGCGATTTTATTCATTCACACATTATATAGAATGTATTAAAGATAGTTTTATCGAAGAAATATGATATATATGATATAATAATTCTACTATAATGATATTATATATATATATGTATGTATATAAATATATATTTTATTTAATTTCATTCATTCAATATAATAAGAAAACCAAAATAATATTCATGAATACCTATGACCTATCATCTTCATGAACGGTGTTTTCCAATTCAAATTTATATTTTATTATTATTATAAATAAATATGTACTTCATATATATGATATTTATATCTTTAGTTAAATAATTGAAATATTTAAATCATTATATAAGTACAATAATCTATAATAACATGGAAAAATATATATGAAAAATGGTGATTATTACCTAAAACATAAATTTAACATGAAATTTTTAATAAACAGGTAATATAAAGTCATAATGAAATCATATATGGTTTAAAATATAATAATATTGTTATTTTCTATATTTATAATAAATTTACACTTATTATATAATATTTTTAATGTGTACAAAGAAATTTAGGACATAGTGTAAGATTTTTCTTATCTTACTTTTATTTTGGTGAGATATATGTTATATTCACAACATATTCTTATTTAATGTTGTATATAATGACATATGAAATGTTATATCATGAATTTAATTAATTTAATGATATAAAATGTTTCAATTGATTTTATTCTTCTATATAACAAGTGATTTAAAAGTTACTGAAGTGGTAAAAAAATTTCAAGTCTCACTTTTATTTCTATGAGACTTATGCCATATTCACCACCTGCTTCTATTGTGTGGTGTATAAATATCCCATTAATTTCTTCTATAATTTATAAATAAATTGGTTTTTATTTACATTTCCATTTGATGATATTTCTTTCATGACTTTTATGGTTCAAAAGATACCAAATCATTAATGTAATTTATGTCCAAATTTTTTTTCTTTGAGATTCATGTCATGTCATGCCCCGATGTTTTTCTATGGGGAGGATATACTTACCTTTGAAATGTATTATAATTAATACCCTTTTTTAATGATATTTTAACCTTTATTTACTATTATTATTTCATGGTGATTATGATTCAAATGTTTTAAAGTGGTAAGGTACACATTAAATTATTTAAAGATTATTTTCCTCAAGAGGTGTTTTAATTGATCCTTGAAAAATTATTTTCTATCAAAGATAAAATCATTTTATATAGTTTATGTTTTTTGGGATATGATTAAATGAAATAATTATTATTATTTCTTTTAATGGTTTATGTTTATGATGAAAAGTTTTTTAAGAAACATGTTTATCTTCCATAGGTTATACCATGATAAAATTCTTATGAAACCAAATTATTTTCATGGGTTATTCTATGATGATTTTTTTGAATCCTATCACATTTCCACAAGTTTTGATAGGAGAAATTATGTATAATATTAACTTTATTTCACAGGTTTTGATAAGATATTTATGAAACCAATATATTTTTATGGGTAATGATATGATGATGGTTTTATTATTTTGTGGAACATGGATGTATGCTTTTATTATGTGATGGGTGGGAGAATATCTACTTCCAATTCATTGGTAAATAAATTATGTCTCATGAGTATGATAGGGTTATAACTAAGAGTCAACTCAATTTAGTATGAATGGTTTGGAAGGAAAAGTGAACTTGGTTTAATAATAATGGGATGGGATAGAAAGTGAACCCTATTCAGTAATATAAGAATGAAAGAAGAATTGAAACTGATACAATAATACAGGGATGGAATAGGAAGTGAAATCAGTTCAGAAATATAGGTCTAGAATAAGATGTGAATGAGGTTCTGTAAAATATGGATGAAATAGGAAGTGAACCCGATTTAGTAATACAGGGATGAAACGAGAAGTGAACCCAATTCAGTAATACTGGAATTGAACGAGAAGTGAACCATGCTCAGTAGTATAGTGCAAGAATGGGGAATGAACCCAGTTCAGTAAATAGATTTTTCCTTTAATATGGTATTGGAAGTAAGCCTTGACTACTATGGAAATCATTTTATATTTTTATTTTTCTTCCACAAATTCCATGTCTTATTATTATGTTATACTCTCATTGATTATTCTCCTGATTCCCTTATGAATCATGTCTTATGAACTGCTAATCATTATTTTATGACTCATGATTATAATCTTTGATATGTATGGTATGATCTTCAAATTGTATTTTCTTATCTTTATACCCTATTGTTCATGTTTTTATTATGTATCTATTATCTTTTTCCATACTGAAAATTTAAGATCACCCTTTTTTATGTTTTCTTTCCCCAGGTTGTGAATAAATTTTTTATGTATAAGTACTAAATGGGATGGCCATTGTGGAAAACATTGAATATATTACATAGAGTTAAAATATTTTGTTCTATGTTTTCAAAGATGCTAAATTATTATGATCCTCAAGAATGTACTTTTGTAATGTGACTAATATTTATCTAAATTGATGTAATATACATATATGTTAATCTTGGGTCTCTGTGGATTTTATAAGTGGATATGTTTATTCAAATATTAAAAACTAGGTTGAGAAAACTTTACGGATATCCCTGTGGATATTTCATAGGATATTTATAGAGATGCATTTAAGGATAAGCCTAAGGTTTCATATATTTAAAAGTATTTCTCTTAATTTAGGGATATAATATTAATTTTTCATGATTATGTATTTTTATTCTATGATAATAGTTTCCCATACCATGCTTTGTGGTTTTATTCAATTATGGGAACTTGAAGGAACATGGGTAAAACTGAATGTTTCAGATGTGGAAAGTATGGGAATTATAAAAATCTATGTTCTATGTGTAAATATCATGAAGAGAATCAGGAAGGTGGTATGAGTATTGTTTATACTACTAATGATAATGTGACCGAAACTGTATGTGAAAGTTGTGGTATATTCTAACAGTATTGATTAAATTAAATGTAAGAAGCATGATTAAATTGAGGTCGAGGAACACTGATACATGATTTATATTTCATATTATAGGAATGTTGTGATGGGGATTACGATGATAAAGTCTTATTAATGGTTTAAGAATAAGATGGTTGATGGAAGTATACATTTTTTTGGAATTAAAGGATTATGTTATATGGATCATGAAGTATATAATAATTTTTTAGAGTTTCATTTTTTAGTATTTTAAAGAACATGCCTAATTAAACTGATGACATAGAAATGTGATTTAATGGAAAGGTTTCATCAAGTTATGGTAACCCTTGACATGTTCTTACTAATGATAAAATGATAGGTTTGATGTGACAAAATAGCCGGCATGCCATATTAGATGGGTATCTAGTTTACACCATACCATTTATAATGAATTTTTTCATGAATGAGAGACCATAATGGTAAAATTCATGATAAATTGGTTATGAGGTGTTAATCATGCATATCTAGAATTATTAATTTTTTTATTAATATTCATTTTCCAGTATCCATTTTATTTCTATGTTAATATTATCTATGAGTGTTCATTGAACTCTTGTTTTTCGTTAAATGTCATGTGTTTTTTCATCCACTCTTCCATATTTATTATACCGTATATACTCATAATAGATTACTCTATATATAACCCTTACTAAGAATATGATCGCACCATTTATATTTTTCCATTTACTAAATATATAAAGAATGATATTATGAATGATTTGAAGGATGGAAGAATGTTTCTGATGATATTTTTTATATATCCAATTGAATATGGGAATCATAAATTTATCCTTTTTTCCAATACTACTAAAATAATCAATGATTTGTGGGGACATCCCTTATATCATGTACAAATGTAATAATTTAATTAGTAGATCTAGGTTTTTTAATGTGAGGATATATAGTTGGTATTAGAACAAGTTTAGAAGGAATCTTGGCGAATAGATTTTAAATAAGTATTGTTGACATGATTATTATGATAATTTCTTAGTATATTTGAAAGCTTTTACCATTGTAGGGATTTTAATTTTTTGTCTCAATATTATTGAAAATTTCGATCTAACTCAGTGTGTTACGTTTATTAAATTTGGTACCTATAGGATAAAATAGAATCTACTCCTATAGTAAATATAGATACTTCCCTACTTAGTTAGCTATTATATTTTGTGTTGGATTTTTCCAGATAAGATCCATATTAAATAATATAACTAATATTATAATGAATAACCCTACCTATATAGATAAAAATATTTTTTATTGAACAATTAATAATTATTGGATCAATTCATGTGTTGTAATATTCCATATTTTAATGGAAATACTAATTAATTGGTAGTTTAAAAATATATTAAGTCACTCAAAAAAACATTTATGACCTTGGAATGTAATTGAAGAAAAAAATTTATTCTAGAAGTGTATTTTTTTAAGTAATATGTTGATAAAAAATGGTCATTGATCCAGAACTGTACAAAATTTGATGAAATTGAAAGTATAGAATGATAAATTTTATTGTGATATTATTTTAGAAATACTTTCTTCCGGAATAGACAGTTGAAATGGAGAGTAAGTATTTTATATTAAATAATATTAAAAAAATAATGTTTTATATATTATTTGGTTAGCTTTTAGAAATTATCTATTCTATAGAATACTTACATAATCTTGAAATCAATATTGATAGTTTCCTTGTTGGTTTTAATCTGAGTCATTGAAGGTAACTAATTCCACAAAAGTTTTCATCATACGTTAATATACAATCAAGGTCCCTAAATATTGGGATAAAAAATTCTATATCTTATATCTTCATGAGAAACCAATAAAAAATATGTTCACTGATCACCAAGAAAAAAATGTCTGAAAGAATGATAAATGGGATTTTGATTTCCAACAACTAATAATTATCGAAAGAAACACCCATGTACTTATTTAATTAGAACAAGAGACTATTTGAAGTGTAGCAAAAGGGGATATAAATATATTGATTTAATTCAAAGAAATAATACACTATTATCCATTTATTTATCTTTAAATAGATGGTGCGTTGTTCAAACCAATGTCTCAATCATCAAGGGAACCTCCTATAGAAGACACTATGGAGAGAAGGCTAAAATTATTTTACTATTATAGGTGAGTTTAAAGATAAAAATTATTTAGTGAAAGGTACATTTATCATGAACATAAATTTACCAATTATTTATTCAATTCTATATATTTTAACTCTTTCATTTCTTCAATGTTTTCTAAAAGGTTAGATATTTCTCTAGAACCTTAAGATGGGAGTTATCTATCAAAAATTCTAGTGGAAATATTTTTTAACAGGTATGTGTTGGTTAGTTCCCATTATAAAACAAACAAATGCCCTATTTTACCACTTGATTATTATGCCTATGGTTGAATTTGATATAATAATTGGAATAGATTGTATTTTTAATTTAAATTTAAAAAACTATTTCCAAGATAATATGATTATGATTTATGAAGCAGATTTAGAATCCATTATCTTTAAAGGGGTATCTATTTCATTTAAATCAAATCTAAATCCAACAATAGTGTTTCTCATTAACGAAATTCTAGGATAATAAGAGAAAAGTCTACCTATTAATGGGAATACAATCCCTAAAATAGTGGAAAGACTTATGATTCATGAATACATTGTTTTGTTTCATGAAAACTACCCTGACCTACACCAAAGCGGGAAGATCAGTTTTTATTGATCCCATCACTTATACAAAACCTATATCTAAGAATAAATATAGGATAAAAATAGTGTAATTAGTGGAATTGGTGAATAAATACATTATTTACGAGATAAAATATCTATACACTATAGTGTTTCAGAATAAGAAGCCTCTGTTCTTTTTTATTAGCAATAAATACAGATCTATGAGTTTGTGTATCAATTATTGGGAAATAAAATCCATTACAATTAAGAACATGTATCATCTATATTAAAATTATGACTTATATGATCAACTATAAGGAGCTCAATATTTTTCAAATATTAATCTTTATTATAGATATTATTAATTGTGTGTAAATAAGTAGGTTATTTTGAATTCATTATTTCAAATAAGTAATAGACAATACCAATTTATAGTAATTATCAATTTATTATCTAAATCAACATACTATTTTGTTAATAGTATTAATATAGTATTTACGGATTATCTGAATGGTTTCATTTAGGTATTTATTGATTATATCTTAATAAAATCTAAAGATATTATGAAAATATTATACACTTATGAGTCATTCTTATGCCTCATATAGAAAAGGACTTATAAATATACTTTATTAAATGTGAACTATAGCTTTATAAAGTTTAATTTATTGGGAATATTTTCCCTAAAGATAGAATATCACTTAATACATTAAATTCAATGTCAGTGATAAAATAGCCAAAACCAATGAATATAATTGAAGTATGGAATTTCTAATTATTACCCGGCTACCATCGATGATTTATTCAAACTTTTTTTGATTTATCTAACTTGTTAAACTATTTAACACTTAAAGAGGATAAATTCTAATGTTCAAAATAATGTAATGAATTTTCTGAAGAATTAAATAGGATACTATTTTATTCACTAGTATTAACATTACTGTTAGGAAGGGATGGATTATTTATATATAATAATGCATCAATGAAGGGACTTGGATGTGAACTATTTCATAATGATAAAATCATTTCCTATTCATCAAGGTAGTTAATGTTTCATGAAACCCAATTATCCAACCCATGAATATGAGTTTGAATCTATAATATTTTCATTGAAAAAATGGATGTATTACATTAGTGTTGAAAAAATAACAAATATATACATTAAAAATACTAAATACATATTATCACAAAAAGATATCATGATGAGATACAGGTGATGGTTTTAATTTCGAATGGATTATGATTGATTTATAAATTACCAACCTGGGAAATAAAATAATTTGTATGATCCATTAAGTATGAAAGATGATTTATTTTTAACTAAAATGATGATTGAAAAAGACCCAACATTAATGGAATTATTAAGTTTGAATATTTCAATCATTGGATATTAGGAAATATCATATCAATTCCAAGTGATGTCCAAACCATCCTTATAAGTGAAAATAAAATTTTATATCTTGATGATAATAATTTTCAATATAAAATCAAAATTTTGAATAATGGAATGTCAGTAGTCTTCATATACGAAGAAGTTATTTGGAAAATTTATAAGGAGGTTATGTTTTTTATCTATTCCTGATCTAAAAATAGAATTTTTAGATGAATATAATATTTAATATTTCATTATTCAACCTGCTAGATCCAAAATGAACAAGGATTCGAAGGAACATTTGATTGGGTATTATCAAATAATAAGTTTCAACATATGAATCAAGATTCTAGGTTTTTTAAAAGTAAGGGACGAGATACAAAAACTCAAAGGATTCATGAAACCTCCACCTATTCTTATATAAAAATGGGATAATATTAATATGGATTGTTCCAATGGATTTAAAAAGACAATAAGAAATAATTCATTACATATGGGTTATTGTTGATCAACATACCAAGTATTCACATTTCTACTCTATATGGGATGATCTACCTCTTGAGTTTCTCATAGGGATTTATATTAATGATATTTTGTGACATCATGGTGAACCTATTTCGACCATATCGGATTGTGACCCACATTTTAAATCAAATTTTTTTAAAATTATTCATAAGGATCTAAAAACTTATCTATGTTTCATCACTTATTTTCATTTTCATACAAATTAACTGTATGAAAATACTTTTATGACATTATCATTTATTTTCATATTGTTCTCTGTTAACATTAAATTTATTTGGGATCAATATTTTCCATTCATAGAATTTTTATATAATAATATCATATATTAGATCTTTCAAATGAAATTTTATGAATAATTTTATTTGAAAATATGTAGTGAAATCACTTATTGGGATGGACCTTGCGAAAGGATGTTTTTATGACCAAAACTTGTTTAAGAGATAATAGAAAAACTAAAACCTATTAAGGGTCATATTAGTGATGATCAATGTAGGAAATAGAGTTATGAGGAAAATATAAGGAAATTTTAAAAAATTCAATTGGGGAGTCATATTTTATAAAAGGTATCTCTATTGAAGGGATTTATAAGTTTCAGAATGAAATGGATATTAAGTCCTTGGTACATCGGGCCTTTCAAAAGTAAGAAAAAATTGCAGTTGTGGATTACCATTTAGAAATTACACCAAGCCTTCTTAAAGTTTAAAATGTGTTCTATATTTCTTTATTGAGGAAGTACATTCTAGACACATTTCTTGTTCTCAAATATAAGGAAATAAAACTAGAACATGATTTATCTTACTAGAAATATCTTATCTATATTCTTAACACTAGAGACAAAGTGTTGTAGAATTAGATGACTCGATTGGTGAAGATACATTAGAGAAATAATAAAATAGAATAAGTAATGTGAGAACTTGAGAAAGTTATGATATATAACTACCCATAACTATTCATGATTTTAAATTCCAAAAATATTTAGGATGGAATTTTTAAGGAGGGAATAATGTAATTTATGATATTCAATTATTATTTTTCTAATGAAAGAACAACAGAATAAAAAATATTTATACTATAATTTTATTAAAAACTAAATTACAAAAAATTATTAATTTAATATTAAAAAATTAATTTCTTTTTTAAATTACGCATGTAAAAATTAGCTTATGGTGAATTTTTTATATTTTTTAGAAATATTTTATTTTTAAGTGAATAGATAAAAACACAAAACCATCATTTTTATGACACTATAATGATATAATAATAACATAAATTTTCAAGAAACCAATTTTATATACCAAATATATATTAACATATTAATATAATTCATATTAAAATAAAATGTCTAACATATAAATATATTCTTAACATTTTTGAAAACTCAGTAATATATAGGTTCAAAAAAACTAGTTCTTTTATGTTAATAAATTATTTACAAGATACCTTTTTGGTTTGGTTTGGTTTTAATTTAAAATAAGACTTTTTTTATTTAACATTATCCACATAATTCTTTTTGAATCAAAATTAAACATTAAATTCCTATAAAATCATTTTTATATAAAAAACTAACATTTTTCTAAAAATGATTTTCATTATGTTATTTGAGATTATTTAAAATGTAATTTATTCTAATTTTAAGAATTGAATAAATAAAAATAGGCTCCAAATTTTTAATTATAATAATTATTAATAGTTAATAAATTTAACTTAATTTTAATTCAAAATAAATGGTTACCATGGTAAATATGTATCACCTTAGTTAAGGGTAAAATGTGTTAAAAGGGTTAAAAATAAAGGAATATGGCTTCAAGATAAATATAAAACCTTATTAAACCACATTTATTTGTTTAATTTTTTAGATAAACTTATATTATTCTAATCTATACAAATTTATATCCACATTCTCTATAAAACAACATTATATTGTTAATATCTTTTAAGTAATTCCATGTGTGTCATTCTCTTCACTTATAATAGGGAACATGTACTCCTCTCCTATTCATAAAAATTGATCCCCATACCACATACCATACATTCCCAAAAGAACATACTAAATTACTCCAATTAATTCTTCATCTTCTTTCCTCCTCCTGAGATGATCGTAAGTAGGTTTAATGTGTATACCAAAGAAGTCCCCTCAAAGAAGAGGTAATCATGTTTACCAGATCTTTCAATGTTTCCTTCATCTTCTAATTCCTCAAAATATATTATACTAATACTAACATTATTAATATGTTATAATAAATATACTTAAATTTTATTATTATTATTATATAACCATTTTTACATCCTTTCTATCCCATGGAAAAAGAAAATAGCGTTCAAGTGTACGTATGTCCTATCATCACCACTGATAAATGTAATTCATTTTTGATCACAAATTATATGGATAGTTATAAAAATGTAAATAATGAATAAATATTAAATTTATAACACTATTATTATTAGGTAAATATAATATAGAATTTATATTTTTCCCTTTCACCCATTAAATATTATAATGAACCTCATGCAAATGTGTGGACAACCAACTTCATGAAGCGATGTGACTCATTTGTTAGGTCCACCATTCATTAATGTTTATATAAATTTATATAATGAATATATAATCTATTTATATCATTATATAAATTTTGGATATTATAGAATCACAATAAATATGCTTGTACTAAAACTGTTGAATTGAAACATAAATGAGAAATGAAGAAATTAACACATGAAATGATGAAGATAATGAAATGTCATCAATGAATAGGTGAAAAAATGAAATTAACAAATAAAATATGAGAGTATATATATGGATATGGTTCTGGTATATAAATATAATATATATAAATTTATTATACATGAGGTTAAAATAACATTAAGGTAAGTCAAACATTGGTTATGGTATTTCTCTTAAAATCTCATTTTATTTCAGGTGTTTTTATATTGGGATTTCATTTGGGAATATAATATGAAATTAACGTGTTAATAAAAAATTTTCTATTCTGCAATAGTTATTTGTTTTATATGTTAATTTTTTTATTCTCTTGTTTTATCATGAATCACCAAGTATGTTACATGTGTAGGGATTTCTTTTTAAAAACACATTTTCATGTTTTCATTCTAACTCTATTTATTCCATGTATATTATTTATTTAAAATGTTTTGGAGAATGTTTTTAATATTTTAAAAATATTTATTTAACTTATTTTTTCCTATATTTTAATTTCTATATAAAATTTATAAGTAATCATCTTTTTGTTTTTTGAATGAGGTATTTTTACCAAATGCGTGAATAAAATCATTATTTTGATATGGATCGAACAAATGAATTTTCCCATTGTCATAACTAATTTTTTATTTGAAGAATTATTTATGAATGTAGATGGATATTTTCAAAGAAAATATTTTTGTCAATATTTTGAGAATTTTTTATTAAATATGATATCAACATAAATGGGTTTTGTATATATAAAGGAATAATGATAATTTTAAAAATTTATTTATAACTTCTTTTATACAATAAGTAACAAGAATGTAATTTTCAATGTTTTTATTCTATTTTATTTTCAAAATGCATGGTTTTACTAAAAACAACATTTTTGATATGTTTATGATATTTTTTATTTATATTGGTTTATACCTATTTATTGAGATCATTCTATTTATTATAATCATGTTCTCTATCACTCTCAACTATTCATTAGAAATTACTTTTCTCTTTCATGTCAATATTTTTAATAACATAGATGAATTAAAAATCAGTTATATTACTTTTATGATATGTCTTCCTTAAAAAATTTCTATATACTGTATTAGTTGATGGAATTATAAGGACCCGGCCTTTTGTACAATACAAATTCTTGAATTAAATGATTAATTCACATTGAGGATCTTTTCAGGTTTAGAGTTTTAGATAATTAGGACATAATTATTACATTTCAAAGAGTACAAGGTAGACACATATTCTCAATTCCCATTATTTTCCCAAAATATAAACTCTAGAACAAAAGAGTCATGTCTAGTTCCATGTTTTAGACATCATGAAATTTCCTTGATCTCATACTTGATCGTATTCCTTTTTAATTCCTGTGGAAATCATTTCAAAAACGTGGGATGAGCATAAAAATCTCAGTAAGGGTTATAACAATACGGAAAGAACACATTAGTCCATGTATACATAATAATCAATGAAATCATACTTTACACATAAAACATAATCACTTTAATATACCTCATTAAGTCTTAAGATTTAGGAATAACTCATAGAAATCAGAAGACGTAAAGGTAAATTGAGGAATTCATAACATTATTACGTAGGGAGTAACCCTCATGGTTACGTTTGGAATACACATCCTAGTATATTCCCTAATTCTCGTCAGAGAAACATTAGCGTTTAACTCCTTCGTGTTACCCAATGCATTGGAGAGCTATATCGGGCTCACCCGCCCTTAGTTTATCACGTAACCACCGGATTTCATAAACATTTCCAAAGAAACATAACATAATCATAACACTTAAAACATGCATAAAAGAAATATAAAATTTCCACATTTAAATCACAATAGATCACATCATGATATTATCATAAATACAAACATCTAATAAAATCATTAAAACTCTATGAGATAAAAATCCCTTTATACGTTGAAAATTTTAAAAGAAGAAATTTAAAAGAGATTTTCTAATCAAAGTGTCCCATACCACTTCGAAACTATTGAAAGGGTTTTAAAACATTCATTTACCTATAAATAAATCTTTAAAACCATTTTTAAAACATGTACATGGATGATAAATGTTTAAAAGAATAAATATTTAAAACCATTTAAAACAATGTTTTAATAAAGGATTCCTTTTCCATTTTGAGCATTTAAATTATAAGCCACAAGAAAGTAGACCATTTTCAAAACATTTAAATGACTTTAGTATAGACATAATATAGATATGGAATGTAATAAGGGTTGTATATACACTTTAGAATATAATAAAAGTGCATATCATTAATAAATGTCTCAATGAGAAGAAATGGAGATGTAGTCCCAATCAAGGATAATGCCAATAGAGAAAGGATAACGAAATGACATAATTATGTGTGAAAAATATAAATACACAAAATATAAGTGGATACATAGTGTAAAAAATAAGATTTAATCTACAAATATTCATGGCACAACAAAATCAAGAAATATAGGTTTAACCCAAATAATTGAAATTGGGTTAAAAAGTTCCCTTGTAAAAATTCGATAGCCTAACAACATCACATCAAATTTTAGAAAAAAGAGTTAATGAGAGGGATAAAGGGTATCTAATCACTTGGACATAAAATTTACATCAATAAGGATATATAAGAACATATCCCAATATATGAAGATGTAATTTAATGACAAAACAAAATCAAGTCTTTTAAAAATAGGAGGGTGAAAGGTTCCCTTACCGACTTGGGTAACTTTCGAACCATACACCCCATGAAAGAAAGACAATAAAACATTGATGTAAATACTCATAAATGAAATTATATTACAAAAAGATTAGAATAATGGGTAATACATACACCACTCAAAGGAAATGGTGGAAAATGTATCATAAATCTCACGGGAATAAAAGTGAGATGAAAAATCCCTTACAAAAACTCGGTAGCCTAACGGCACTAATTAAAACTTCCAAAAATGGATTTATGATATCAAATAGGGTCTATCATAATATAAACATAAATCATAAAGAATGATGAATATAAAAGAACATCCCCAAACATAAGAAATATGATCTTAAAAGAAATGACATAAAGGAGAGTACTTAAAAAGAAAGAGAGAGGTAGGATCCCTTACCTCAAGTCCGACTTGTCTTGTTCATTTCTTTGTATTCCAGAATAATAAACTTTGGTAAATTTATATTTTATTAAGTACATAATTTAAATTTTATTATTAAATTAATAAAATATATTATCATGTTATAATAATTAGTTAATTATGTGAGTTCATATCATACATTTTGTCGAAGTTTGGTATATGAGTCAAAAATGATCTTGTTTGAAAATCATTGTCAATGTAGTTGTAATTACATCATATACAGAATAGTATTAATGATGTAAATATCATATATATCCAGTATATATTCGTTTTATACTTATTCCATAATATTTGGAGATAAAAATAAATGAAATGTACCGTTCATGGAGACGGTAGTCCGTACGTATGCATGAATGCTACTTTAATTGCTTTGGCACATTAATGGAATTAAAACTAGATGAGATCTATATATATATTATAATTAAATTATAATATATATGTTATATGGGTCACATAAGTTCATTAATTTCATTCTTTATGCATTCCATGTATTGCATGAATGAGTCACATCACTTGAGGGGGCGGTTGTCCACACTTCGTCAAATGAAATTATCACATTTTCACAACATGAAACGAATAAAGTTATGTGTTAAATATAAAATACCGAAGTATATAAGGGAAATAAATATAATATATATCATATATAAAAATAGTTCCATCATAATGGCCACCATGAGAGGTGGTAGGGAAATATAGAACAATCATCGTTTCATGAGGCAGTAATTCGCCATCCACGGAAACAGTATGTTCTTTAACCGTTAGACGGATGTGTGTGTAAGTATAGCTCAAATACTTTTCATAAAAACATCCTAGTTTGTTTAATATACTGGTTTTGTTACAAAATCAAGTAATAAAAAGAGTTTATGCGGTTTTAGAAGCAAAATAAATCAAAAGAACGTTAGGGAAGACTTTACCTTTAAATTGATTAACTCCCCTTGGAATGAACGAAAATATTTTCTTGAAGAGATTTCTGCCTAAGGGAAAGCTTGTAGATTGAAGATAGGGACTTTTAGAGATGAAATGTGAAGAGTTTGGCCGATCCAATGGCTTGAGAGGTGTGGGTAAGGAGGTAGAGGTGGGGGCCTATTATAAGAGGGAGGAGGGGCACTCTTGGAAAGTCAAGAAATGTTACTTTATTATATAATGATTTTCGGATATTAAAGGTCCCACAATTATATATTTAGATGATAATGTGATAAATGTTCTAAATATACTCATAAAATAGGTTTTATACAAGTGTATGTCTTATAGTTTACATTATCTTTTCATTTTATTTAAATCGTTCATTAATGAGATAATCATTGCATCATCATGGTGTCATAAATAAATAAATTTATTTAATGTCTAAAAATTATAAAAAAAATACTATGATATAAGAAATATTTTTATATTTCCAATGACTATTTATATTACAAAATATCATTTACACAGACAAAACTAAAATTGTTTTACTTTGGTGATGCATACTTTGGTTATACTTTCCTTTTAAAACATAAAATTAAAAAGTGTCATTATCACCCCCAAAGTGATTCCATGGGGTCCCAAAGTTTTTCAAAAGGCATCCCATTGTCGGCCATGAAACAACCAGTAGAATTAGGACACATTTTGGGGTCATTTTTTATTATTATGATATTATTTTATTACCCTTAACTTCCAGATTACCAATTAATCACGATAATTAAAGATAATTACCGTCATTACTATTCATAATGTCCAAAAACAAAAGTGTCTTAATTACATAATTTGGACCTTATTATTCCAAATATGGAATCAATTTTACCAAATTCCAAACAAATAAATTGTAATAATTAATTTAAAAATAATTCTCGTTGTCAAAACAAATAGCGGGTTTTTAGAAACAATATCTATTAAACGTTTGACAATTGTTTATGTCCAATTTCAAAGTTAAATTAATTACAATGACCACCATTAGATTAAATGGTAAAAATATATTCTATTTACACTTTAATCCCAATTAAAAATATAATCTAACCATATAATTGAATTATATGAAAAAGAAGTTTTGAAGTAAAATGAAGTATTTTTCACTATTCATTAAAAATGATCATTGTCAGAAAAATACCAAAAATTAATCCAAAGTAAATTTAAATGTCCCAATCCTAAAGAATATTTTTATTTTGAAAAATAGAGCTTATAAAATTTTCAAAATATATATTTAAAAATGGTTCTCCATCAAAAGGAGGTAAAACAATCTTTTAAAATAATATTAGAGAATTCAATGCTTAAGATTGGATTTATTCTCATTTTAAGCCTCTATAACACTGTCTAATTTATAAATAGACATAAATATTAAAATCCATAGTTATTTACTTACTTGGGATGTTACATTCTTCCCCCTTTAGGGAATTTTGTCCTCGCAATTTTAAAATTGTGCTCAGAAACTTCATTGAATGTCCCACATTGGAACAAGAGTCGGTAAAACTATCACTTTAAAATAAAGAAAGCGAAGTACAAAGGTCACACGAGTTAACCCATACTATTATTCCATGAAAAAATGGATATGGAAGAAAAAAAGGGTCATGTTCTGATATAGAGTGATTGAAAACATGTTTAGGAGCATGTTAACCACCAGAAAATCACAAACATGTGATGGGTTAAACGGTATTTGATTCCCCAGTTGGAAAAATTAATAGACAGCATTTTTTTAAATTACTTTTCATTGAGGAATTTATTAATGTGCTTAACTAAAACATAAGGAATCATACTTACTTTTCATGTTGACATTCAAATTTTTCTATATTTCTTACACAAACTCATATTTTCTCCAAAAGATGAGTATTTAGGATAACTTGTTCACATTAAGAGAAATATAATCAACTTCTAGAGAATCACCTAATCCATAAAAGAGAACTATATACTTTCCATGTCTTTATACCAATACCAAAAACAAAATTGTTAGTACGAGATCAAATAATATCCAAAAAAGGATAATCCATTATAAAAAGAAATACTACTCTTAATTTCCAAAATTTGTCTAACATTATGCAAAGTTCTACAAATACCATTCAATAAAAAGCTTCCCATAAAATTCTTCAAAGATAAACCAAGCTATGATTGAAACCCAAATCTCCAAAGGATTTAATCACATAGTCTTCCAAGGTAAATATTAACATTTATCTTCAAATTACATCAGTTACTCTTAAAGTCTCATACTGAAAAGTAATTAACCTAATCAGATATCCTCCATGACAGGTTAAAAATTTCCATAGATAACCCAAAATTAACTTATTCTAGATTCATAAGATCATATAACTAAAAATAATTATTCAAACTAACTAGGGACTTCACGTAGTCCAGTGGTAGGCGATAAATATCAGTCGCACTTTGGTTGTGGGATCGATTCGCGCAGCTTCGTCCGACACGACAGTTTAATAATCAATTTCAGTTCTCCATTTATTTTTTCCCTTTACCCATGATAGGAAGAAGTATATAATAATATATTTAAATCATGAAAGAATATTTTTTATGTTGTGTTTTTATATTTTCAATGTAATAGGAGAATTATATATGTACCTAGTTTTCTATTACATGTAAAATAATATATCAATCATGGTGTGATCTCATTTATATTGTACCAATGTAATAAAGTAACCATCGGATTTGGGTTATTGGAGTTGAGATGTTGAAATTAAAAATATTCTTTTTAAAGTCAATGTAAATAATGTTAATGATAGTTTAAATTGATCTTGAGAAATTAGTTGAATATATATATAAACATACTTGAAAAAATATAAAGAATATGTTCATGGAGGATTGGGTAAAAGACTTGAAAACATTTAATGTAATAATTAACATTAAAATCCCATAAAAACATTAAAACCCAACCCCCCTTGAAATAAATAATGTGATAAAGAACATAAAATTCCATGATTATAAATGTATTCAAAATATAATATGCCAAATAGAGAGTATATATACATTATAAATGAAAATATGAGAATAATTTGAAGCATTCACAATGAAAAAAATATGAGATCAGAAACCCTTAAATCAAACTTCCACTAAATCGAACGTGTTATATCATCAATATATAATAAATTTTTCTGTATCATTAAAATAAATAGGAACCTGAATCGTAGTTATTTTCTAAAATACATTTATAATTTCTTTTTACTAATATATAAATTTTTTGTTGTTAAAATGAACACTCAAGTGACAATCATTCTATATCCATTACCTGCATCGCTTTGATGGTTCCATCCATAGAATCTTGTTCACAGGTTATAATCCTTTAGAATGTTTATTCTAATTTTACCTATATTCTTTATATAGTTTTTCTATCCCATATCCATTTTAGTGAATTTAATTTAAAAGGTATTCATAGAACACTAAAAAATCCCTTTTTAGAAAATTATTAAATTAATTAAATAATTACATTTAAATATAAATATAATTTCGAATATTAGAACTAAAATATTAAAAAATAAATAATAAACTAGTAGTTATAATATATTTTTACAATTATTTAATTTCTCTTAATCATTCATGAGATAAAAATTATAGGAACATTCATGTAACTAAATAAAGAATACTTCCTGACAGTTGAATGAGTAAAACATGTAATAATGTAGTGATAATATTTCTTTTAAAGAATCACAGTGGTTTAAATAATGTTTATAAAATGATATATTCAATTTAATAAGTGGTATATGCAGAATATATATAAGTATAATAAATACGAAGATATCAATTATATTGAGAGATAGAATTTTCTCATGATGGACCTCTTTGAAATGAGATGTTTAAAACATATTCTTAGGACTAGAAGCTCAAGAAAGTGGGAGTGGATTATCATATAAGGAAATGTTGTAGATTAATGGGATATATTTGTATTTTTTTTGGTTTTCAAGTGGTAAAGGATGGATCCTTTTATTAGTAAGAGGAGTGGAATTTTTTAAATATATATTTTTTAAATAAAAAGGTAATTCATTCTCAAAGAACATGGATTCAAATAATAAAAATTTAAAAGATACTATAGTGTAGGTCATGAATCAATTCAAATTGTAAATTATAAATATGGTTTTATGATATTTTTAGCTTTATCACATAATTTAACACCTTATTATCTATATAAACCTTAATTGTGATGATCTACTTTTAGTACTATAAATTATGTTTATGAACACAAATAAAATGGTCCTTACTAAATAATATGAATATAAAAATTCCAAAAAAAATGTATTTACAATATTAATTCCTATATATGGTTAAAATTATTTTTAATATAAGTATGCACATCACAGGAAAAATGAAAAATTGATTTTATACACATTTCTAAAAAATAAAAATCATTAAATGATTTGTAATTTTCTTAATATAATAAGTTTAATTAAATTTACATTTAAAATATATTATTTTTAAATTTTAAATAAAAACTATAATATAGAATAAAATAAAGGCTTTAAACAAAACATATTTTTAGTCATGAATATTGAATATAGTAATACTTATTATTACATAATTATTTATGGAATGTCAGTAATTTATATTACTAATAATTATTTCAATTTTATCAATTAAATTCATGGGTAACATTATTTAAGATTAATTAATGTTTATAAATATATGTAATTTTTTAAAATGGTTTCAATAAAACCAATATTATTTTCCTATGTAAATTAAAAAACTTTTAATTTACCAAATCATTTATTCATCTAATTTTATTTAATTTATATTTTGTTTAGTATAGTTCCTTATATAATTGATCATTAGTAACTATATAATATTGTTTCTTGTATTAAAATCTATTAACAAAACTCAAATTATTAAAAGGGAATTCAAACTGTGTTTGTGGATTGTTACACCACTTCTACAGTGAAGGTTCCTCTCCCATATATGAACTATCCATAATGAGTCATGACCATAGTTACACCACTCCCAGGTGTCATGCACCCAGGTAAATCACATGCTCTACCAATTCTATCTCTCAAGGTATACGCTTCTTGTTCATGCATCCCAAAGGATTCATGTACCCTGGGATAATGAGTGTAGACCTTTAGAAAGCCTCTTTAATCATTTGTTTTACCTATGAGATATTACCTTATCAAGTATATGCTATACATTTTAAGTTTTTATGACATCTAGGTGAAGAAAACTAAATATTTTTTTTCATTCATCATTCCCACCTCGATGCACATTAGACTACTTTAGGCTATAAATTTTGATCCATCCAGAAAAATCATGATATCCTCACACAACTACAACTATCAC
The DNA here is from genome assembly GCA_963277665.1 of Viscum album. NCBI lineage: Eukaryota > Viridiplantae > Streptophyta > Magnoliopsida > Santalales > Viscaceae > Viscum > Viscum album. The sequence goes on from OY728135.1 coordinate 1,683,488,488, forward strand.
ACATTGGTCTAATATTCTTCTAATACTCTTCTCATGACTTATCATAAGTTCTTTTAGATAATAATACTTTTATTTTTAATTATCTATGATTGATTATTATCTTCTCACTATTGTGGACACCACCTCATCTCAGGTACAAGATTTATCTATTTCATCTCTACTCAACATGATCATATACTATACACATATTTTTTATGAGAACCTAAATTATATACATTAAAATATTTAAAAACATTATTGTTATATCATTGAAATGAATGGTAAGATGTTCTCATCATGTAAATACTCTAACAACCCCTAGAGATTTACATTTCCAACATAGAATAAATAATAAAATAACATCATTCAACTTCATCTAAATTAAATTTATAAGACAAATAATTAATATATTAAAGGATATGGCTAATTTTAAATATCTTTAAGACCCAATTCTTCTTCTTTTTCGAAGACCAATAAATTTTTTGGTGTATTTGATCACTTCTAGAAATTATTTTCCCTTCAGAAGGGAACCCATTTGATTCCACTATATTATAATGAATGAAATTCACTCTTGGATGAGACCCATTAATTATGAGCATTCCTTAAACATGTTATGATATGTGGACCCCACAAAAAACAAACATTCATATGGGTTAAATCCAGAGTCTGTAATTTCCAAAAATGAGAAAGTTCCAAGTCCAAGTGTTTTAGATTTTTCCTTGGAATATTCCTTAATTTAAGAATGTTTCTAAAAACACTATTGATTATAATGATGTTTCATTAATAGTTATTGGATTCTATATGGTAATATTGATAATACAATAGATCATGGAAACTCTCATTATTTTCTTGTTTAAATTACTAATTTTATATATGAACCTCATTTTTATCCTATTATTTATCTCAACTTCCTCTCACTTGGTTATTATATTTTTTTTCTATTGACTATATCAAAAATAAATCATGTATTATTTTTCCTAACACTCAGCCTTAGATAGAAGTAATATCACAATTTTTGATAGTTCCTCTATACCTATAACTGGTTTTGGAACTTATTATTAATCTCCTTATATTACTAATTCCTTCATGGAATGTGTTCCACGTATCAAATTTAGTTTGTTATATATCATAAATTTTACTCATTTTTTATAATTACCTAGTACATTCTCATTGATGGAGGTTAATTTTCTAGGGGTATCAATAAATCGAATTATCAAAAAAATTTAACTACATATAGGAGTGTATCTATTAGATTTGACCAATGATTTTTCTTATTCATCTCTTTACACTCCGTCTCATGATCGAAATTTTTAAAAAATTTATCCACCTATTATATTAGCTGGTAACATCATCCAAATATAGGACCACTTTCACATATCAATTAGCAGTCAAGTATCATTTTAAAAAACATAACTTATATTTTTTGACCACACAATTATGTATTCAGTCTAATTTGGTTGTTTCACTCTGATATATAGGGCCCCTACCCTACTCCAAGTAAAATGGGCTACTAAAATTAAATTAAATTCATTTATGACATCACATGAATATCATTGATCTATCCATTGAAAATTTCATCAGATTTTTTTCCATTAGTTTCAATCATGTACATTGATATTAAAAATAATTTTATTATATCCATGAATGTTTTATATTTAGAAAATGGCCATAATTATCAATCAAAATCATTTTTTATATCATTTAAAACCAAGGGAATAACCCTGTGAAATTATTTTATACAACACACTTTAAAAATGGTTTTATTAAATGGAAGAATCATCATTTATTAGACACTTCTTAGGTCTTTATTTATCAAATTAATGGTTCCTCAATAATATAGGGTAATATTATTAGGAATGTGGAATATCATATCAATTGTTTTCTATCATTGGTTATTGAGGGGTAGAATCCATATCACACACTCAATCCATCTCATCCACCATATTCATTACCACATATTTTTTTTTCCTACAATGGGTTTATGAATTTTTTCCCCAATCACAATAAATTTAAAACTCATTATCTTTTATGATTCTTTATCCAATACTCACAAACTCAATACAAATATCATAATCTACATATTTAATCTGATATGTTGCAGTTTTTGATGTTTCCATTATTGAGACATCCCTATTTTCTTCTAGTTTATCTCCATTATATTCCTTGACTGCTGATCATGATGGTATCTTGTAGGAAAATTGTAATGATTAATATATATGCTCCAGATTGAGGAAAATTGTTATAGGATTTGGAATATTTAGATATTTAGTATATGGGGATTTATTAGTTCATCATCTTATATATTTTGAAATAACAAATATCTCATTATATCATGATTATATCACATTTATTCATTTATAAATAAACCATTTCTATTATACATTGAGGATGGACTGATAATATCTTATTCAATTTATTCACACTTATTCTATGATTTTTCAGTTTTCTATATTCCACTTGTCTTACAACATTCACAAGAATCATGACCCCCTTTCCAAAAAATAATGGTTAGTTTTCTATGATTACCTATACCTTTCCAAAAATATATCAATCATGAAATTTGTATAAAATATGGTTGATCACTGCATGTACTAAAATAATAAGGCCAAATAGATACTTTATCCTATCACATAACTTTTTTATGTTTTTATTTTTAAATATATAGTATAATATATATCAATCGATGTAGGACAAAATTTCCATTGTGAAAAATCATTCTTTTTTATTCATTGGTTGAATTATACATATTTTTTATGTAGTTAGGTCATGAAAAACCTATATATTGACATTATTCTGATGATCTAAACTCTTATATTCAAGTTTTTGATGATTTTGAGGCTTTGGACACTTGAATGTGAAATGAAGGGATTGTTCCCTTAGTTTCAATGGATGAGGATGTGACCCTGAGTCTGATTTCTTGAGATATTGTACTTATGGTATCCTATGTTGATGTTATTAGACAAGATCATTCTTATATGATGGATTTTACCATAAATAGTGTATCTCCTTCATATATGGTATAGGTGGTTACTGAGGATGTTAACATTTATTATATAACCCATGAAATGATGTGTTCATTTTTTATACTAATGAAACCTAATAATCCATTGATTTTTGGGGCAATAGTTATTGATTCATCCCACTTTCTTCCACCTCCTAATAACATAATGGAAGTTAATATATCTATCTCAAGAAAGAAAAATTCTTAGTTGAAAACTACTAATATAGATCTGACTAACCACACTGGGGAACTGATGTGAAATTTCATGGAACAACACAAATGGGACTGGAAGTTTATCAATTATTCGATGAATAAGAGATATATCTGAGATGTTTTCATAGTGGGAATAGACCCATAAATTTAAGAAAGATAAGATTAAAAATAAATTAATTAACTATGAACTAAATAACCTGATGAGTATGGATTGGGTGAGGATGAATCCTTTTTGATTTAATATGATTTTTGAGGGTATTAATGTAGAAGATAAATTACACTTAGGAGTGATAAAAGGTAAGGAAATGGATTATGGAATGTATAAGATCCCATATCTTGGAAGGGTATGTTTTCATTAATGTTTTGGTTTGAATACTATGTCTTTGTTAATAAAGTTCTTAAACAAGTCCTAGAGGAGGCTTGATGGTATTCTAAGGGTTTGGGACATGAAAAATGGAGAATATGGGGTTTTCTGGGTAGGCCACACAGTTTACGAATGGTTAGTGCCAACCATGAAGACAGCCAAGAAAACCGTGCAGAAGAATTGTTTTTGGAAAGTGGTCTCCACATAGTTTGTGCACGGTTTGGAAACTCGTGTGGGTAAACATTGTGAGGGGGCCTTTTTGGGAAAAAATCACCCACACAGTTGCGAAAACTGTGTGGTTAAACCATGCATCCAAGAAACCTTTTAAAAATTAAAAAAATTTCACCCAGATATTTTTAACCCCACCTATGGATTTCCTTCCATTTCACCCCTATTCACCCTAGGAATGAACCAAACCTCCCAAGGGATCCAATAGATTAATATCCCTCATTACTAAGCCATTCATGGAGACGTTGGTTGCGGATCGAAGCTCTGATTAAAGCTAATACAATCCTTGCATCTATTTTGAGATTAGGGTTTTTATCTTCTTCTCCTTTCTTTCCAAAGCTCTAAAAACCAACTCTTTTGTTGATATTTAGGATGATTATTTGAATGTTGTTTAAAGTGGAATATAATTTATTGATTAAGAGTGTGTTCACTCGTGTAATTGAGGTAGGTGTTCAACATGTTATATCCCAGGTTTTATTTGTGGATTTGTGCATGTGTGGCTTTGTGCTTGGGTGTCTCTTGGTATGTTTTGATCAACCTTGGAATTTGTAGGTGAAATGGTTATTTAAAATGTAAATGGAGGCCCTCATGATCCCCATGGTATGTGTTAAGGGTGATGAGCCTAATTTAGGGCCACCCATGGGGTTAGATGACTCTCCTGAACCTAGAGATTGGTGAATAAAAAGTGGTATTGTTGCGTAATCATGTAAACACCTTGATAACAATTATGATGTGACTTTTTGTGTTGGTTTAGAATCTAGGTGATTTGCCAAGATTTTATAATAACCTAAGGGTTATTGGGTTAATATGTGGAAGTGATTAAAGACCACAAATGAATGGGTTATGGGCATGGTAATGTACAACCCCAGTGTGATAGGCACAATTAATGAATGCATACAGAGATCAGCATCATAAAATGGGAATTGGGATAAATGGATAAATGATTTCCAATGTCGTAAATGTGTCAATGGGATATGGAATGGTCTTCACTCTCATGTTATTTTTATGGTTTATTTTTGCCTTTGGAATTGATTGTAATGTTCTGTAAATTTTTAATGGATACATAAATGTATAGCAAGAACACATTTCTTGGTAGTGTGGGGTATTGACTGAGGTTCTATGCCCATGGTTTGAGTTATATTGAGGCTCCAAACTCCACCCCTAATGATTGGGGTAGGGATAGGACTAATTCGTTGTTTCCCTATCAGTTTCATCCACCCGGACTGAGGATCCCAGGTGAGGTTATGGTTGACATGAGGTAGTTGTTCCTAGTGAGATAGAACAACTGTTATTTTTCCTCATGTATGTGATTGTGTACTTTGAGCTCATATAACTTGTTGAGTGATGAACCCATGATAAATGTGTTTTAAAATGTACGTAATTGGAAATGGGATGAAATGGTAAGTTATGGAAATGGTAATAAATGTTTGTAATGGACCTAAACTTGCTAAGGGAATGTAATTTTACATTTTCATTTTTTATTAATTTTCCTTTTAGAATGCACAATTTTTTATACCGGATATTTTTTAGACACATTTGGTGGTGTCCTACTGAGTTAGGCTCACACCCTACTCGGGATACTATTGGGTACCTGATCAGACATCATGCTTTCAGATTAGGACAGGGACAAAGGCTCTTTCTAAAAAGTTTGTTTGGCACCAATGAACAAGGAGGAGGACCTGGACTTGGTGTTGGGACCATTTTTGGGATATTTTTTGTTTGACTTTATTTTGGGTTTTTTCACTATTTTACTTGTAGCAAAACATGGAATATTTAATGTTGAACTTGGTTGTACCCCATTTTTTTAATGGTTGATTATGCATGCTATTGTATTATTGGTTGTTATTCTGCTATTTTTCCTATATTTTTTCAGTGGATTACTTGGATCAAATGTAGGCATTGTCTCCCTAATTGACTATTTGGACCCCCACTGCTAGTTAGAAACCTTTGGCATATAGGGAGGTGCGCTTAAGGTCGTGTAAGAACCCGGATTAGATCACTAGTTTAAGGGATCCCAGGTCTGGTACGTTCAAAAATGGTATCAAAGGAGGTATTTCTCCCCCTACCCTAAAATATAGTTATTTTGTAAGGTAGATGGGAGTTAGGATGTTTTGAGACATGGTAATGAACTCGTTATTTGGAGTAGCTAACCCATGTACAGGGGAAACCCCAAGTTGCCCAAGATGGGAATTATTGTTCTTGATTGCATGATGTTACAGTTGATGATATTTCACAATTGGGTGAGGTACATGTTTTGTTATGTGATTGTTTTATGATATTTGGATTGGGGTCCCAATGGTACAAGGGAGGGCATTTATGCATAATTGTAGGCACCAAGAGAGATAGGTGGCTTGCATCATGGTTGGAACACACAAGTTGGGTGTGTGAGGCATGAAAGGATAGAATGCACCTTGTATCTTGATAATTGAAAATGGAAAATGTTATAAATGAAAAATTGAAAGGGGATGAAGATAAAAGAATGATAAGTTATTATTAATAAAATATGTGTAAATAAGGTTTGTAAGGAATTAAAAATGTTGTTTGTAACATGTTGTGCGAGCCTTGTTGTGGTGTATATTTGTTTACCCATTGTGGACCATGGCCCATGGTAGGGATGGTCAGGGTGATTTTTTCTGAATTCTAAGCTTGTTTGGATGGTGAATGTATGGTGGGTTGTTATGGTTGGTAAGGAGCCTTCTTATTATGAATTGTAAAAGTTCTATGGTACGTGTTCTAAACCATGTGTTTATAATTTTTGAGAAATTCCACCATGACATCGAGTGTTGGTTGGGAAATAAGAGGATGTTGGTTAGAACACTCCTCTAGTAGAGGCCAAAAATAATGTGGTGATTTAGGAAGGTACAAAAGATAGGTTTCAAGAAAACATGGCTCATTTTATATAGATGATGGATCATCACTGAGGGCGGGTTGCACCGAGTATGTTTAAGATGACCAAGAAGTTTTAACTGAAACACCCTCTGACCTTTATCAGAGAGGGTGGGCCAAAGCTAGTAGAGTTCTGGATAGAGTCTATCTAGAAAATACTTGATCATTTGGAGACTCTTGATGGGAAGTGGGTCATGTTGGAAGCCTTTATGCTGTAGGGCAAGGAAAAACATTGGATGGACATCCAGGCTCAGACTGAGTAGGCTGAGGGAATGTTGTCGAAGGATTTCCAGGAATGGTTTCTAGAGAATCTTTACCCAGATACATTGAGGCAAGAGTTTGCAGTAGATTTCATGAGCCTGACATAGGGATTGATGTCGGTGATGGAGTATGTTGGTCGCTTCACTAACCTGCGACGCATTTTTCCATCATTGGCAGAGGATGAGGCAGTAGTTGTGAGGTGTTTCATGGATGGTTCGAGGCACAAGACGAGGTCTCAGGTGAATATATTTCTCTTAAAGAGGATTACAGAGGTAGTGGATTAGGAATTGATCTTAGAATGGATCCTGAAGAGAGTTTCAGGTAATGGGCTTGTCGTGCCAGGCGGGCAGAAAAGTGGGGAAAATTCTGTGGGTCGGAAGCATCATTTTGGATGTTTTTAGCAGGGCGTAAGTGTGCAATGTGGTCATAAGAAATGGTCCACCTCTTAGTGAGGTGATTGGGTGGTCTACTATCAGTGTGGTAGGTCGGGGCACCTGTGTGGCCAGTGTCCTTCACCTCTAGTTGTGTGCCGGTCATGCAGCAGATTAGGACACATTCGGAGTTTCGAGAGGAACCCTCAACAAAAAATTATGAATGTTGGTAATAGAAAGATTCCATGCGGAGGAAAGGGAACTATTCCACTATATTAGGTATGCAGTTGGAGCTCCACGGGCCGTGCTTGTAGGGGCGGTAGACGTAGAACTCTAGGGAAGAATGGCCCACATCAGCAGTGTAGTGCAGTGTAGGGCACACAAGTTGGAGCCTATGGTAGTGGGGAAGGCCATCTTCTTAAAGTTTAGTCTCCGCCTATTGATGGTGATGATGGGCCATCAACTGTCCGAGCTATGATCCTTATCTCATCTACACATTTTAGTGCTTATTTGATAATGTTTCCACGCACTCTTTTATTTATTCTCTGTTTGTGGTGGTGTTGGGTTTTCCAATGGAGGGTGTGTGCAAGGTTATGACGGTTGAATCTCTATTGGGGCTACAAAATAAATATATCAGGAAGTGTATGTGATGTGCTCTAAAAGTTGGTGGGTATCCTTTATTATGGGACTTGTTCATTCTTGAGATTTCAGGATTTTACCTGATCTTGGGTATGGACTGGTTGGTGTTGTATTAGGCATACATTGATAGTTACCATCACAGGGTATCGTTTAGGTCACTAGAGGGTAACACTTATGTTCATCGTGGAGAGTGGGAGGTTTGAGCAGGTCATGTGGGATCATTTTTTCAGCAGTTGTGTAGGATCACTACTCAAGTAGCTTGTCTTGTGCTTGGTGATGAAAGAGGGGAACTGTTTGTCTTTCCTCCAGTAGTTCATCAGTTTTAGGATGTGTTTCTTAAGGACTTCATGGGTTTTCCACCCAAGAAGGATGTTAAGTTCACTATTTAGTGTCTTTTAGGAGCAGATCCAGTTTCTATTCCACCATAATAAATGTCACTGACAGATATCTAGGAGTTACAGGTTCATCTGGATGAGTTGGAGCGTATGGGGATCATATACCCTAGTACATCTCCTTATGGATCTCTTGTGCTTTTTAAAATGAAGGAAAACAGGTCGTTAAGTTTCTGTGTGGATTATTGGAATTTAAATCAGATGATGGTGACAAATCGGTACCCTCTTCCTAGAATTCATGACATGTTTGGCCAATTGAGGGGTGCATTGTTGTTTACAATGATTGATCTGAGATCGGGTTATCACCAGTTGAGGGTGGGGCCTTCTAACATACCACTAACATCTTTCAAGAGTTGGTACAGGTTGTTTGAGTTTCTGGTGATGTCATTTGGCATGATCAATGCACCGATGGTGTCATGGATTTGATGAACCAAATATTTCATCCATATCCTGATTAGTTTGTGGTGGTCTTTTTTTACGACATCTTTGTGAACTTAAAAAATCATGACAATCATGCCCAACATCTTTACATCGACTTGAGTACCCTAAGAGAGCACCAGCTTTACACCAAGCTGCCAAAGCGTCAGTTCTAAATTAGAGAAGTTCATTTTTTGGTCACATCATCTCTGAATCAATTATTTTAGTGGATATATAGAAAGTGAAGTAGGTTGTGTCTTGGGAACATACCAAGAGTGTTTCAGATGTATAGAGTATTCTGGGTTTTTTCAGATATTACCAGAGGTTCATTGAGGGTTTCTCTCACTTGGAAGCACTATTATCAGGCTTGAACATGAAGGAAATCAGGTTTTAGTGGTCTGAGGCTTATGAGAATGCCTTTCAATTGTAGAAAAAGTGATTGACTACTACGCTGATCTTGATCTTACCTAAGCCAGGTAAGAAGTACGTTCTATTTTTTGATGTGTCGAGTATCGGGCTTGGGGATCTGTTGATGAAAAATGAGCGGTTTGTGGCTTATGGGTTGAGGCGATTGAGAATCCACGAGTGGAATTATCCCACTCATGATCTTGATTTGGATGCAGTAGTGTATGACATAAAGTGATGGAGTCACTACTTGTTGGGGGAATGGTTCATAGTGTATACCAATCACAAGCATCTAAAGTATTTCTTTTCGTAGTGGGATTTGAATCTTCTGCAGTGAAGATGGGTGGAGTATCTCTAGTCCTTCAGATTTGAGATGGTATATACAACGATAAAAGGGAAACTTGTTGCCGATGCTTTGAGTAGAAAGGATTAGAACCAGGTGATTCAGGAATCCATCACCGAGTAGACGGTGATGTATTTGTTCCCAGAGATTCCCCTGGAGGTGCGAGAGGGAAAACAATCAGGTGAATCTTTCTTCCATGGTTGTTGAGCCGATGCTTTTGATCCATGTTTGGGAATTCCATCTTGATGATCCCAACGTTTTGCCATGATGGAAAGACTTAAAGGTGGGGAGCCACCTTCTGGTTGGGCCATTGGTGTGGAAGGGGTTGTTTACATTCATGGTTGTGTGGTTGCGCTGGAATGCATGTGGGAAAAGTTCGTATGGGCATTTCATGCATTGAAATGGGCAGTTCAACTTGGTTTGATCAAGATGTATCATGATCTTCGTAGATATTTTGGTTTCCAAATATAAAAAAGGATGTTTTGGAATTTGTGTAACAGTTCCTTACATGTCAGTAGGTGATGGCTGAGAATCAATGCCATGTTGGAATGTTACATCCATAGCCCATTCCATTATGGAAGTTGGATGATGTGGTGATGGATTTTTTGGTGGGTCTTCTGATGATGCCTCAAAAGAATGATACAATCTGGGTGGTTCTGGATCAGCTAACGAAAGTGTCTCATTTCTTACCGATTCAAGAGACTTATATAGTTGATCAATTGGGTGAGTTTTATATTTGGGAAATTTTATGATTCCATGGTGTACCATAGACTATAGTTTCATATAATTATCCTTGTTTCACATAGTGTTTCAAGAAAGGGTTGAAGAAGGCACATGGAACCCAGGTGATTTTGAGTATGGATTTCCACCCGTAGATGGACAGGCAGTCAATGTGTACAATCCAAGTGTTGGAATACATGTTGAGGGCTTGTGTCTTGGATTTCAGTGGTTCCTAGGAAAAGAACTCGTTGCTGTTGAATATTCTAACAACAACAGTTTTTATTATATAGTTCAGAAGACACATTTTAGGCTCTCTATGGGAGGAGTGGTAGATATCCACTGTGTTGGTTAGTGGCTGGTGATTCTGAGCTGTTGGGACTAAGTCTTGTGAAGGAGACTTCAGAGAAGGTTCAGTTGATTCATAAATGGATAGAAATGTCTTATATTTGGCATAAATCGTGTGAGCAATCAAGACGTAGACCTCTTGAGTTAGAGGTGGGTGATAGTGTGTTCCTTCAGGTGTCTCCAAAGTTGGGTCACTAACAGATTCAGAAGTACGGAAGGTTGGAACCTAGGTATGTGGGGAAATTTGAGATTGTGGAGAGGATCAGGCCGATGGCATACCGATTGGGTCTTCCATACTGGTATAGTGGGATGCATGATGTCTTTCATGTGCCAGAGCTTCATTGGTACCACCCTGACCTAAATCACACGGTGAATGTTGAGGATGTTGTACTTGAGGCTGATGCATCCTTTCAAGAGCATCTGGTTCGTGTTTGGGATCGTAGTGATAAAGTTGTGCGGGGCAAGGTTGTGCCATTAGTGTGAGCACTATGGTAGCATGGAAATGATCTAGAAGAAACATGGGAGTGGGAACCAGATATGTGGTATTAGTGGCCCAATATCTTTTCATTGAAAGTGCAATGGAGCTTGGGAGCTCATCTTAAGGATGAGTTGTTTTAATGTGGGGAGGTTACAAGATCCTAGATCATGGAAAGTTATGTTTTCATTTATTTTTTCGTTTGATTCCCATATTTTGGTTAATTAACTGTATATTGAAGACCTATTGGAGGCTCGAGGGTGTTTCAAGGTTTAGGTACAAGAAAAGTGGAGAAAGGGGGGTTTATGGGTAGGCTGTACGGTTAGTGCTAAGCATGCAGATAGCCCAAGAAACAGTGAAGAAATGTGTTTTTGGACAGTGGATTCCACATGGTTTTCATAGGGTTTGGAAAACTATTAGGTTAAACCATGTGATGGGGCCTTTTTGGGACCAAATAATCTAAATAGTTTGCACATGGTTTGGAAAACTGTGCGGGTAAACCATGTTGCCCAGAATCCATTTACAAATTACCGTTTTTCCACCCCGATATTTTTAACCCAAACTCGGGATTTCATTCCATTTCACCCCTATTCACCCTAGTAATGAACCAAACCTCCCAAGGGATCCAAGAGATAAATCTCCCTCATTTATAAGATGTTCTTGTTACCATTGGTTGCGGATCGAAGCTTCGGGTAAGGATAATCCCATCCTTTCTTCTCTTTTGAGTTTAGGGTTTGTATCTTCTTCTCCTCTCTTTTAGAATCTCTAAAACCCTACTCATTGGGTGAGATTTAGTTTTGAAGCTTCAAAGTTTGGCTGAAGTTGACTCTAAGGGATTGATTAAGAGTTTCTTCACCCATAGAATCTTGGTAGGTGGTCTATAAGTTATATCCCAGGGTGTATTTGTGGATTTGTGCATGTGTGGCTTCATTTTTGGGTGTCTCTCAGTATTTTTTGATCACATTTTGCATGTTAAGGTGAAATGGTTTTTTAAAAGGTAAATGGAGACCCTCACAATCCCCATGGGATGCGTTTAGGGAGATGAGACTAATTTAGGGCCACCCATGGGGTGATCCGACTCTCCCGAACCTAGGTATTTGTGGAGAACAAGTGATATTATTTTGTAATCATGTAAATCCCTTGATAAAATTATTGATGTGATTTTTTTGTGTGTTAGAAGCTATTTTATTCACCTATTCTTGAAATAACCCAAGGGATATTGGGATAATATGTGTAACTGATTAATGACCATAAATGAAAGGGTAATGAGCATGCAAATGAAAAATCCCAGTGAGATAGGCACCATGAATGAATTCTTAGTGAGATAATCATATTAAAATGGGAATTGGGCTAAATGGACAAATGATGTAAAATGTGGTAAATGTTTTAATGGATTATGGAAAGGTGTTCACTCTCATGTTATTGTTATGATATATGTTTTCCTTGGGAAATGGTTTTTAAATTTTGTGAATGGTTAATGGATAAATATATGTCTAACATGTGCACATAGATTTGTAGTGTGGGGTTTTGACTAAGGTTATACGCCCACGAGTCGAGTCGGAATGAGGCTCTATACTCCACTCCTAATGCATAGGTTGAGGATATGACTAATGTCTTGTATTTATATCATTTTCATCCACCTGGAATGAGGCTCTGATGTGAGGTTATGGCTGACATGAGGAAGTTGTTCCTAGTGAGATTGGACAATTGTGTGTTTATCCTCATGTATGTGATTGCATACATTGAGCCTGTGTAACTTGTTGTGTGATGAACCCATGCTAAATTTGTTGTAAATGGAAATTAATAGGAAATTGGATGAAATGGTAAGTTATGGAAATGTTAATAAATGTTGGTAATGAACATAAACTAGCTAAGGGCACTTAATCTTTACTTTTTCATTTATTATTCATTTCCATTTTATCTGGAATTTTTTTTTATACAGGATATATTATAGACAATGTTGTTGGTGGCCTACTAATTTCTACCCACACCTTGCTCGGGCTGTCGTTGGGTACCCAAGCAAACTTCATTCTTGCATGTCAGGAAAAGGGAAAGGGATCTTGTTGGACCTTTGGGTTGGCATGACTATGCATGGAGGAGGACCCATACATGGTGTCGAGACCATTTTGGGGTTTTTTCAATTCGTCTTTATTTTGGGTTATGTTCACTTTTTCACTTGTAGAAGAACATGTCATATTTACTATTGAACTTGGTTGTATATTATTTTGGGAATGGTTATTTATGAATTCTATAGTATTATTGGTTATTATTCCATTACTTTGCATATCTTCAATTGTGGGATACTTTAATCAAAGGGTGGTATAGTCTCCCCAATTGACTATTTGGACCCTTACTGCTAGTCGGAAACCTTTGACATATAGGGAGGTGCGCTTAAAGTCATATAAAAACCTGGATCAGAGCATCGGTCTAGTGGCTCCTTGGTTGGGGATGTTACAAAATGGGAGATTACCTAGTGAACAAATAGAAGAAAATAAGAAGTTTTAGGGATTATTCCTTCTAACCTAAATCTATGTTGATAGGGATAGCATGAAAATATATGGCCATCAAGAAATATGTGAAAATAAATTCCTAAAATAGTGGTAAAACTGGTACTCTTAAACGAGAACAAGGGTAGTAAATATTACAACACAAACCCAAAGGGTTTTTTATTCAATTTATAGTGGAACTGGTATGGGAAAAAATTAAGATCCAAATATAGTTTCATCAATGAATTTTATTATGAATTCCAAGAGCAAGATGAATTATAATTTTACTACTTTCACCTCCATGGAAGTTGTTAGAAGAATAAAGAACATAATAATTAAAATCAAAACCAACAAAGAACAAATGGCTTGGATCAACACCAAGATAATATTTTATAGCATGGATTTAATGAATGAATGATCATCAAAAATGAGAATATTAGGATATTGGATAAGATGGTTTCGTAATATGATTATATAATCTTCTATCCACTTGTTAGGGATAATATTACTCTTGAATGTAATCTTTAATTATATCAACACCAACATCATGGGGTTCTTTAGAAATTGTTTTTCTTTTCCATTTTATGTATCATTTTATCTTTTTTTGACATGTGATAATGTTATGAATATTCAATATATAGAATTTTAATTATGGTATGTTTCCATTAATATGTAGTTTCACACTTAATATAGAAACTCTAAACATAGTAGATAGGATCTGATGTCTTATATTTTACATTGGTATAATATACAAGGAATCACATCCCAAAGAACTGATTAATTTAGTAATCTTGGTAAAATAGATACATACTTGAGTCATGAATTTCATTTTAAAACCAAAATTACAACATATTTGTTTTGAGAATATCACCATCCCCTATATAATATCCTTCCATATCCTCATAAAAATCTTTATAGATTCCTTAGAAAGGAAAAAATATGGAAATTCATGGTAAGGGTTGTGTAAAAAAAATCAAGATTCAATAAGAATAATCAACATGGTAAGGTAAATAACTGAATACACATGCCATGTAATCAATAAACTTAGATGGAAGTACATCCATAGATAATATAAATTTCAAAATAGCAAGGAAAATAATAAATATGTAATGTTAAATAACTAAAAAAACATTTAATTTAATCAATAACAAGACAATCGTAATTGGTAAAAAATAATAAATATTTCTTGGTAAATAACTAAAAAACATGACATCTAATAAATAGATGAGAATGAAAAGAATTCATAGATAATATCATTTTGATAATATCATTAATAATGACAACTAAAATCTTAATTATGGAATTCATAATTGTTATATTTCATGAACTCAGGATCATGATAACTCTACCATTAAGGCCATTTACAAGCAAGTATAAAACTACTGGTTAAAAACCCATCTGGTTTGGACAACTGATTTTATGTTAACATATTTATTCACCTCATGAGAATATTGATGAATCAAGAGGTTATCTATAAATAGTCCCCAACTATGTCTGCATGTATAAATCATTTCTCATATATTAAATAATTTATTCAATTCATAAATAAAGTTCCTCATCATATAATATTTATATTGACAAAGTAATAAGGATTTACCAATATTTCCTAAAATAAAAAATAATTTACAATGTATAAAACCATTTTTATAAATAACATATAGTTAATCAATAAACATATACATGATAAATAATACATATATTTAGGGTAAATTTAATATGCACTAGAAAATTAATAATTCCATGGAATGTTAATGGCCACAAAAATTATCCAGGTTTGTGAATTTTAATAGATTCCTTGGTTTAAAATATCATAAAACACCAACATAAATAACAAATATGGTATCGATACAACACATACCAATTGAATTATGAATAAAGTGTTTTTTTCATTAATGAATATTAATACAATACAAATATCTTTATAAATAATCTTGATGAAAATATCCTTTCAATTAGGATAATCACTTTTTAAAACTAAATGTTCATAAGAAAAGTTTGAAAATAATTTTCATTGAATTTAATACTTGGATCTTATAATTAAATCTTTAAAAAAATTTAATGTTCGTGTTGGTTGGAAATTATGTTCATACCATACAAGTTAAAAAAATTCCTTCCACTTTTTTGATAAAACCCAATTTTTTTAAAAAAATGACAAGAAGATTCATATATTTTTTTTAAAAAAAGTAAAAAATGGGTAAAAATGTATTTAATAAATAATTTTTAAAATTTAAAAACATTTTTGAATATTTTTTTGAAAATAAGTGTTTGGAATAAAATAGTTTTCTTAACGGAGAGAGAAATGTAGTAATATTTTCTTAAAAAAATTATCTCAATTATTTTCAGTACAAAAAACAGGGAAAAAGTTATTAATTCATGAAAATATCATGAATAAATATAGGGAGAGAAAATTATATGGGATTTCTAGGTAATGATCAAATAATTTACTTGAACTAAAATTAAAGAATAAACTATCTCAATGAGAATGTGATTTTGAAATAAACTATTATAGGCCAACGAGCTCGTACCCGAGTGGTATGGGCTCCTTCTTGGAATACAAGAGACCCAGGATCAAAACTAGGTGAAGAAAATTTCCGGGGGTACTGTAGTAGCACTAAAGTAGTACTGTAGTAGTCAATGTAGTAGTTACTATAGTAGTTACTGTTCGACATAGTACCAGCTAGAACTATTCACCTGATTTGGGCCTTCGGGCCATCGGTTTGGGCCTACGGTTCTAACGGGCCTTCAGGTCATCAAAGGCCTTTGGTCCACATGGAATTTGGGCCATAGAGACCATGGAGTAGCCTATTTCACATAGAATAGGCCCCAGAACAGGATCAGAGCAACAAGAGTAGCAGCCACCAGAAGTAGAGCTAATCAAATTTGAAGAATGAGAGGGTATGGTAGCTACCATCGGTACTAGGCACCATGCATCTTTGTATGGGGAAATTCTAGCCAATCAGAAATGAATTGTGGGGATCTTGGTGATCAATGAACTAGAAGATTTGGAGGAGAAGTTCTAGTGGGTTGGACCTACGGGTCATGTAATGGTCATGGTTTGCCTCTAGGCCTTCGGTTCATGTATTGCGAGTCAGTCGGGCCATGTTCCTTGGGCTTATCGGTCATGTACGGGATCCCCTTTAACCCTTAAAAGGTGTATTATCCATAAAAAAATAAAAATAAGGCCTTCAGGCCATTCGAGAAAAATAAACTATTATAGTGATCATAACATTTAAGTGAGAATTAATTAATGAATCCAGTATGTGTATTGTTAGGACCACAAAGCTGAATACCCTGAGAGGGGGGGTGAATCAGTGTATGACTAATTTAAAATTAACGACCATTATGATCTTAATTCGCTGTTAATCAAAACACTCTTCTCTCTCTTTCATGTTGCACAATGTAAGCAGAAAGTAAATCATGCACATGACACAATGATTTTTACTTGGTTCACTCGTACTGGTCTACGTCCAAGGAGCATACGCCGACAAGTTTCCGGTCGTACCAAATTCCATTAAACTTCCCAAGCTATGGATTACAAGGTTCGGGTACATTCACTCTATCCCAGGCTCACTACCTTTACAAGATTTAGGTTCATCTCACTGCTTTCCCAAGGGTCACTCCCTATTTTTCTCTCTCTAGCTCACTGCCGGTGGACAGGATAACCTTCTTCCTCTTCTTTTTCTCACCGCTTCGGAAAGTATCCACTCATATTTTATAGACCTGTAGGTCTCTTCAATATCAATATTGAAATCATCATCCTTAACTGTTGATAGATGCTCTGTTGAAATCCAAATTTCACATGCAGATGAATCTCACTTTGCCCCGGGTGTACCAGGCAACCCACATTTTTACGCGTACCCCTTACAACACCTTGCGCACAATTACATTGACTTGCGCGAAATACAATTTTCGCGCAACATCTTTCTTACGTGAAACCTTTTCTTTTTACGCGCAACCTAGAAACTTCCTTGCACGCAATTCTCTTCTTTTGCATGAAATCGAATTTTCGCACAACACCACATTTTCGTGCCAATACCAAATTTACGCCAAACCTTTAGCTTTTCGCGCAACACCTGACTTTACGTGAAAACTTAAAGTTTACACACAACTCCCTTTCAAACATCAATTTTTTGCACCAAAGCTCGAGTATTTTCTATGTCTTGAACTCTACCAAATGGAGGGGGTTCACTTCATATTTATAGGCAAAATCGACCCCGCGCGAAAAACCCTCCTTGAGTGCGTAATCCACTTTGAGCGCGAAAAACAAATCTTCCGCGCAACACAATTTTTCACGCACTTCTCCAAAATTTCACAAACCTCATTCCTTTTCCATGTTTCAATATTCGGGCCACAAAACACCTCTTGCGTGAAATAATTCATCCCTCTATTTCGCGCAACCCTCTATTTTCCGCGCAGCCCACTGTTTTCTGCGCGCCGCTTAAATTTTTCCACGTACCACTTAGATTTTGTGTTCTTAACTTAATTTTTCCATGAACCTCTTTCCTTTTCCATGCCACACCCTTTTCCAAAAACATATCTCTCCATTTTCCGATTTCAGGCCCAAAAATTTGGAAAACACTGGAAAACAGTGGCACCTTATATCTGCTCTTTTTGTACCACCTCCAGATCGTCTATTCCTTTGTCGAGGTTCTTCATTCAATAATAGATTGCTGAAAGCATCCCTTGATCCCGAATAATCACCATATAAACCCCCTTTTTCGACACAATCATATATCACGGTCTGATTTTTCAACAGACACAACAAGGACGCCTTTTTTGTCAACAAACTCAATCACCTCAAAAATTCTTCAATGATGACTTGAGGGATTTTTGCCCAACATGTATAAACTGTAAATCAACATTAATCAAGTGGTAATATGAAATAATATAATTAAAAATAATTAAGGACATAATTTTATAATTTCAATGTTGAGGAAGAAGTAAAATAACCAAATGAAAAAGAAATCATGTTATAAAAATATTACCACTTGGTAACTCTTAAGTCAAATACACTTTGATAAAATAATTCGTATTGAAACATAAAATACCATTAATTATAAATGAATTATTATATTATGAGTAAAAATTCCATTATATAAACTATATAAATTAAAATTAGTTTCATGACATATAATATGCCTCAATGAAGAGAAATTGAGACAAAGTCTCTTACCTCACCCTTCCTTTTCTTGAACATGATTTAACCACCTAAATATTTTTAACTAAATAGTGAACCTTAATAATATTTGTAAAATCATATAGGATCTTTTTATATCATCTTATTACCCTTTTTTAATAACCTTTCATTATTTTCATTCTTTCGAGTGTTAAATGCCATGTTTTATTATATGTGTTTCATTGTAAAAGATGTGGTTCTTGAATATATTATATAGATATATAATATCTATAGTAATATTAATGGAATAATAATTATATTTTTAAATCAATTATACATTTAAAACCTATGAGGAAATATGTTAATGAAAAAATGGACTATGATATAATCGTGTAGACGGTAGGTCATACGTACGCATGAGTAAAATTTGTATTTTTCATTGATTACTATAAAAAACAGGTAAGTTACATTTCTTATTTATAGAATTATAATAATATAATATATAATATTTAATTTCTTTAAATATATATATATATATATATATATATCATCCATTTGGTGTGGGGATAAAAGGAGAGTCACATTGCTTTGTGATGACGGTAGTCTACATATACACGAATGATGTTATCATTTTTCAGTTTTAAAAAGTAAAATGACATATTATATTTTTAGAAAGATAAATGTAAAATTATTATAAAATTTATTTCATATACATTACATACATTAATTAACTTTATATTTATTATATTCCATGTAAATCTTTATTTAAAGATGAATCACATCGCTTTGCGAGGTGGTAATCTGTCGTAGACAAGAGCAGCGTTATTGTATCCACTATGGAATGGAAGGTAAAAAATGTGTATATGATATAATTACTCCATATGTATACTTATGTTATATATATCATATATATATATATTATCCATCATCATACCCATCCATGATAGGTGGTTAAGGAAAAATAAATGACATTTGTCCACGAGGTGGAAGTTCATTGTACACATAGTGTATGATTTCATCACCCATTTAATAGAGGGGGGATTGTTTTAGGACATTAAATTGACATAAAACACATAATTTTATTTAAAATACTTATTTTATTACATATTCATGGTTTAATAATAAATTAATTTGGTAGAAGAAATAAAATAAATATTCTCGTTAAAGAACTTTACGTCTTATTTGGGTATCCTTATTAGTTCACAAAAAATATTTAATGAGATAGATTAATTCCAAAAATAAGGATTAAAAGATGAAGTTAGGTACGTTTTGAAGTAATTTGGATTGTTATTTGTTGATCCAAAAATTTTTTATGGTGTGAATAAGAGAGGATACGGGGGTGGCCTTTTATAAGTGAATGGAGTGGCACACTTGTAATTTTTGAAAAGGAAAAGGTATAACCTTGTTTTTCACAAGTCAAAAGGGAAAAAATTGATTATTCTCTATAATTAGACATAATATATTCCAATTATGTATATAAACAATATTTTAGGAAGCTCTTTGTCTAATTTTAATCCTTATCTTTCTATTTTACCCCTCGATAGATCTTTTTTTATGTTAATTGTGTTAAATAATTTTTATTGTCTTCAGTTTTAAAATTTGGTAAAAAAAACTATGTTTACTTTATTAGATAATATAATATATTCTTATTTCAAATATTTAAACCATTTTTAAAACATACATTCATATAACTGTATAATTTTATTTTAAAATTAATCTTACAGGTGTGACGAGAAAGTGGGTTTTCAAAGAGAAAATATTCAAAATAGATTACAATGTTTTTATATTAATATTTAGTTTAAAAATGTTTCCAATTAAATAAATTGTATTATTATATAAAAAATTAACATATTATTCTTTAGAAACAATTCAAAATATAATTTATGATTATAAATAATTTAAATGAAATGTAATTTTTCAATTAAAAATCATAAATTTTCAATAATTATTAAAAAATGATAAAAATTACAAAAAAATATATCAAATATTATTTTGATATTTTTATTTCAAAAATTAAGTTATTTTTATCACATAATTTTTCTAACAAATTCAAAAATTTATTTTATATTATGTGTGCAAAGAGTGGCTAATACAACTTGGAGAAAAATAATGTTTTTTATAAATCATATATTTTTATTTCAAGTGATTTTTATTTTATTTATAAATTATATATAACCATAAGATTCATATTTTAGTTTGAATGATTAATACCCTCTAATTTAATTACCTGTTATACTATATTACAGTTCACATCGACTTAGGTTTTCATGTTTCTGAAGCAATAAAATTGGTTAAATTTAAAAGAATCATATTTTATGGGTATTTAAGATAAGTTATTAATATTTAAAGTGATGTCAAATATAATTTTATAATTTTATAATATTGTGTTGTTTCATTCTCTACACCTTAAATAAATTTTTTCCACTCAATTTATACTTTATCTCACTACTGAAGGGTTAGATATTTGAAAATTATTTTATTAAAACCCGATGTCAAAAAAATATTTTCTGAAACATACTATTAATAAGAGAGAAAGAGAAATAAAAAGTTCATATGGATTAACAGATAACTAGGTTTCTAAGTAGAATAAAATTGGTGTCATGTGAAGATATATACATGAATGAAAAAGCATAAATAATAATAGAAAATGATAGAGGTCATTGATCACATAAAAGTGAATAATCAATGGAAATTAAAGGAACCATAAATTTGTGATGATTTAAAATACCATATGATTTAGTAGATATAAATGTAACCTTTTTGTTTCAAGATCCTTTTCCTGAAGTTGAGAAATTCTGTTACTATATAAGAATATAAATAAATATACTTACTTGATATATTTCTATTTTATGAGAAAAATTTTATCATTTGGTTGTTCTTCAATTAATTTTCAATTCATCCCTTACTAAAAGAAATAAATATCCAAAAACAATTTTTCCCCTGAAGTTCTAAAATTCATTTTTATTAGATTTTAATTTCAATTAAATATTTATTAGTATTTTCATCTATCTTTATCTATTTTCCAAAACCAATATGGTCAGTACAAGTTATCCAATATAATGAATCAATATTTAAACCTCAAAAGTAAAACCAATGGTCCATCATTAATATTTATTTTTCAAATAATTTCACAAAAAATAATTGAATATTAATCAGTTTATTTTTTAGTCCAGTGGTAGATGCTAAACCATTACTATCCATAAATCATGGGTTCAATCCCCATGGATTTTTGAATGAAACAGGTTTTCACCATGCATGCATGTTTTATTTTCTCTAAACTTTATTAATGTAAATCTGAAATCATTCCGAAAAAAATATGATGGAAATCATTGAAATAAAATTAATTATTTAATATTATTTTTTTCTATGTAATTCAATACAAATTAATTTCATAATGCTAAGAAATATTATTTGACTATTTTTTCATTGTCATTAATGAATATATTATCCTTAAAGGCTATCAATACCTTTAAACTTTTGTATATAAAATTTTAATTCATTGTTCATCAAATAAATTTTCCACTAAAACATATTCTTGCTATAAATTTCTCCCAAAATATCCTTAATCGTGGTAGACTCTCTTCACTAAAAACATAGAAACAGGTGTTTAAGACTTTTAACTTATGATAAATCTTAAACTCATTAAACCATTTTTGAATCTATAACTCTTAATTTAAAGAAGAAATATATAGATCTATAATTTAATATAATCCTTAAATGTTTCATGATTATTATACGAAAATACCATTGGAAAAAATTCATTTAAAAAATCCTAATAAATATTTAAACCATTTTATTTCAACATTGATCCTTACTTGATTATGGATTTGTCCATTATGTGAGGTCATTGACTCATATATTGACCTGGTTTTCCATGATGATATTTATTTCCTTCCATCATACTAATCATTTTCCTTATCAATTCCTTGATTTATGCCCTTACATTATACAAATTAATAATTTTATCATTCTATTAAGGCGTATTCTTGGGTATCTTCTTTCACATTTCTAATATAAATGAAATATATACTTCATTCATCCATTTTATCCATCAATCTAACTCTTAGAGACCTATATCATTAACAAATTTAATGATTCTTATAGATGGTTATGGTGTAGGTTTTTAATAATATTTTGGGATAACATATGAGGCATAATCATGATATCTATCACTCATATCATCATTGCATTTGGTTTCTCCTAATCACAAAATATTCCTTCATTTTCAATGATAACATGATTCCTTTGAGTTCCATACATTAACAATAACCAAAAGGATAGGTGTGAGAAACAATAATCATAGTGAGAGAACTATATAATCATTTACATGCAATATCAATCATCACACATTGTTTTCAATATAAAAAACTGTATGTTTAACCTTGGGTTTTCATACACATCATCTATTCAATTACATATTAATGGTTTGTAAACAAAATTTCAATTATCCAAAGCATATCCCTAGGGAGTGTCAATCTCAGTGTTCAGTAAGGCACATTTCATTGAACCGGGTGATGATTGAGTCAATCCCAATACACCCTTTTTAGAGTTATTACCTTTTGGTACTTGTGTGCTAGAATCACATCCACTTTTAGTATCTATAAAGATTTTTATTTAAAAAAAAATACAATATCTACCTTTTAAATACATCATGTTGTTCTTCAATCTATATTCTCAAAGTCTATCAGATGTTTATGTTCCCTAATCTATTCTTTTCTAAATCTACTTCTCTAGGTTTCTACTAAAATTAATTTGGTACCAACTGTAGTGACCCCAACCCCAGTAGCCCAGATTTAGTGTTTACTTTATTAAATTAGCATAAGATACATGGAATCACATCCTGATGGAACAAATAGCTTAGTATTCTTGGAAGACTACCTATATATAGGAGTCATGCATTAAGTTTAAAAAACCTATAACATAATTTTTTATAAGAAAGTATCATCATTCCATCTATAATATACTTTCATATAAATCATATTAATCTTCATGGATTCCTAGGGAGGTAAAAAGATAATTTAAACCTTAAATTCTTAGTAAGGGTGATGTATAGTGGAAGAAATCATGAATCAATAATAAAAATCAATATAAAAAGATAAATAACTGAATACCCATGCCATGTAGTCAATGAATAGAGAAGGAATTCTATCTAGAGATAATATTTATACAAACATTTCATGTATAATAATCAATATGTAATGTTAAATAACTGATAATACATTCCATTTAATAAATAACATGACTATCATTACTGTATAGGGCATAATAAATTTGGAAATGCAAAAAAAACAAGATATTACATTTCTTTAATAATTGATAATGAAATGAATTTGGAGATAATATCATTAAACAAATATCATGAAAAATAATAATTTAATTCTAATTAAATTAAATTTTTAATTTTTGGATGCCGTGAACTCATGATCATGATATATCTACCACCAATAACTTTCACAAGAAACATTAAAACTATAGGTTATAAACTAATCTAGTTTGGCCAACTCATTTTATGCTATCATTCTGAGTTGCATCACAATACTATATTTTCATATATAGGGTTTCGAAACCTAGTCCCTAGCTATATTTTTATGTCCAAATCTCTCCTCATATATCAAATAATTGATTTTATACATGAATAAAGTGTCTTATCATTAAATATCAGTATTGAGTAAGGAAAATGGATTTATCAATTCATTCCTAGATAAATAAATAATTTTCAATGTAAAACACCATATATATAAATGATATATAGTTTAATAAATAAACATATGAATAATAAATAATATGTATATTTAGGGTAAATTCAATTTCCATAAGAAATTGAATAGTTTAAGGGAATGTTTATGACTAGAAAAATGAATCAAACTAGTGAATTTCAATACATTCCTTTATCAAAATGAACAAAAACCATCAATAAGAAGAATAAAGATAGTATAAATAAAATATATACCCATTAGTGGAAGAATAAATGGTTTTTGACTTTAATAAATAAAAATACCATAAAAATATATTTGATGACATTATTGAGAAAAATATCATTTTCATTTTTAAAAAAATATTTAAAACTAAATGTTCCAAAAAAATACTAAAAATATCTTCATTTGAAATTAATATTTGATTCATATAATATAATCATATAGAAATTCAAGTGTTTAGGATGGATATGAATTTAGATCTTACCGTAGGTGTTAAAACAAATAATACTTTCACTTTTTTGGTAAAATCAATTTTTTTTTCTAAAAAATAATGAATATACCTTTCAAAAAAAATTTAAAAAGTTAAAATTGCTAAAAATATCTTTAATAAATAATTTTAAAAATATTAAAAACTTTTATTAAAATATATTTTGAAAACATGGTTTTAGAAGCAATCAATTTTTCGACCAATCAGATAAATAATGTCATATTTTCATGAAAACAATTTCTCAATTATTGTAAGTACCGAAGAGTGTCAAATTTTTACTAGTACATGAAAATATAATAAATAAACAGCGAATTAGAAAATTAAATGAGATTATTAGATAATGATTTAATAGTTTTCTTTAATTTAAATTCAAGAATAAACAATTATATTAGGAATGATAATATGAAATAAACCCCAACAGTGATCGGAACATTGAAAAAATATTTTTCGAAGAATCTATAATTTTTATCAAATATAAATTTAAATTAATTATACACATAATCTTATAATATAAAATATAATAAAGAACAAATATATCTTAATGAGAAGAAATTGAGTAATAAAATTATTTACCACTTGGTAACTATTATGTCAAATACATTTGGATGGAATAATTAAAATTTAAGCATAATATTCCATGAATTTTTAATGAATCAAGATATTTCATTAAAAAGGGGTACTATATTCAATATATAAAATAAATTTGGTTCATAACATTTTAAAATGCCTCAATGAAGTGAAATTGTGATAAAGTCCATTACCTCACAGTTCCTATTGGTTGACCATGATTTAAACTCTATTATATTGGGTATAAACAATTTATTAACTTATACCAAAACAATATTATTTTTTATAATATTATATATTATTCTTTTATAACATCTTATCATCATTTTTTTGAAGATTTTTTATTATTTTCATTCTTTCAAGTGTTAGTTATCTTATTTTATCATATATGATTCATTTTAAAAGATCTGATTATTAGAAATATTATTTAGTCATATCAACTATATAATATTAAAAAAAAATTATCATATTTTTACATCAATTATTATTTTAAAACCAATCATGAACGTTGGTTATGAAAAATGGACTACGTTACAATCAGTGAGAGGGTAACTTATACTTACGCGTGAGAAAATTTTATATTGTTCAATAATAATTATGGAAAAATGTAATTAATATTTTATATTTATAGAATTATAATAATATTATATTTATCATATTTTTTATCAAAATATACTTATATATATCATCCTTGTGGTGTGGTGATGAAAATAGAGGCATGTCGCTTCATAGAGGTGGTAGTCTACACGTACAGTAATAATGTTACCTTTTTTCATTTTAAGAAAAAAATGATATATTATATTTTCAAAATGATAAATATTTAATTTATATCCCATTTATTAACTACCATTGAACTTATTAAATTTTATGTAAAGTGAAATAGAAACACTAATGTAAATAAGTTCATACCAACTATTCCAAACTGTTGGTAAAAGCCCCAAAACCATTGGGATACGAGGAATGGGGATAGCCATATGCCAATGGTTCAAGTTGAACTATTGGGATAAGCTACGTAGATTTTTAAAATACTAATGGTTCAGTTTCAATCATTGGTAATTTACTATCCCAAAAATTAAAAACCATGGGTTTATACAACTAGACCAACTATTTTTAACCATTGTTATACACCTATTACAATGGTTCATAGTGAACCGTTTCCATAGGTCTGGCAGTATGTTTACACACCAATGATTTAACAACAACTGGTATACCTCATACAACACCTTCTCTATTATAGATATATGTTTAACAATGGTTTGAGAACTATTGGTAAACACTACTCAATATTTATACCGATGGTTCACATAGAACTATTGGTATTTCCTCTTCTGCACAAAAAAAATAGTAGGTACCTCTTCCAGCAAGCTAGAACCTTTAAAAATGGAATAGTCTGTAAAAAAAATTCAATGATATATATTTATACTATGTGATAAAAAGTTCATGGTTGGGTAAGAGGAGATCCCCCCTCCCCCCACCTCCTTGGAGAGCCCCCCTGGGATTGGGGGTGGATGCGCAGGTGTGTGAGGTTGGGCCGGAGGAGAGGCACCCCCTCCCCCTTGGATACTGATTCATCTAGGTATCCTGAAGCCTCCATTACTACCTTTGAAGCTAGTGGATGCATGGATTCCCCAAGTGATGGTAGAAATATTCATAGTGAAGTTTGGGTAGACACAAATAAGCAACCCCAGTATATGGGTCATAAATTTGAGTATATTAGAGGTTCATATTTTCCTGATCAGGCCCTATAGGATAGTTTATCCTATGCTGATACAGTGAATTTTGGTGTATAGGCTACCCAATCTCTTTATCATTTCACCATGTTGAATGATGGAGATCATAATTAGGCTGATTAAGTGGTTGAATATGAGGCTTCTCAAGGTGATGTCATTCCTTCACGACTCTTGGATTCTCATGAGGATGGGGATTTTGATAATGATTCCCCTATCGATCCCAAGGAAGCGTAACTTGCAGAGGATTATATTAGAGTATCTTAAAAAAAAGAAGGAACACCATCATTAACTCAGAGGGTATCTTCAAGAACTCTCATAGGTCTAGGAAGAAAAAATAATACTCCTCCTTACCTATCCCTCCGATAACTAGATTCTCAAGAAAAGGGAAGATCCCTAAGAAGGTTCCCAAGTAGGTGGTTAAAATTTATACAACGTAGCTTGATCCACTAGCATGAAAATCATTTTTCACCATCTTGGTGAATGATGGAAAGGAGACGATTATATCAGATATCTACCAAAGCATGAATGAATTGGTGGAATGTGATGAGTGGAAACTATGCTTAAGTGAAAATAAGAATTATCAAACAAGGGATTGGAGGTCATCACTATGCAAGAGTAGTTTGACAGGACCATAGGGAGGCATTTCCAAGCCAACCTTACTAAGGAGAATGGGACCTAGGCCCAAACAAAACTTGGCATTTTGGAACGTGGATTCAACAGGAAGATTATTATGGTGGAAGAGCTCAGAAAAACTTGGGACAATATGGTTTACAATTTTGAAAAACTCCTCAATGATGATTTGGATGAGAAGGCCAACATTCTCCATTGGAGTCTCCTTAGAGGTAAGGTGTCTAAAAGGATAAAATTTTAACTCATTGATGTATCTATTTCATATCATGTTTATTGATTATCTATATATGTTCTCTATTGGTTTCTCACATTTCTTTATAAGTGATTTTTTAATTAAAAACATATAATTGTGGCATGTTTCCCATTAAATAAAGGAAACCTAAAACTGTAGTAATTAAAGGTGTGTTTGAACATTTACATGTTTTGACTAGGATCACAAGGAAAAATGTAATCATAGTGAAGTTGTTCATACACACATTGCACTTATTTTCTAGAAACAATCACTTCAAAAATATCATGGATGTTAAAAAAACTAGTCACATGCAAAAATTTAAAAGTACCTTCCCATGTAGGGAAGGGAACACACTCCTAATGGTGGAATGACATATGATGTGTGAAATATATAGAATTATTTCACAAGGACTAGAAATGGTATGACAAAGTTATTTCCACTAAAAAAAGTTGTCTTGAGAGCTCTTCTGATACTGATAGAACATGGTACCTGAGTTAGTCTGGTGGTGATGACTTTTAATCATAGGCAGACTGGGATTCAAGGAAATTTCAAAGAATAACATAGAGTATTTGAGGACATCATGATGTAATTATTTATTTTTTGGGTAGGAGATTGATTTGAGTCTCATGTAATATAGTGGATTCCTTAGTGTATGATATATGAGTAGCAAGAGGACTTAAATTTTTTACTTTTATGGTGAGACATTTTTTGAGATGGGGGTATAGGTCCAGAGTGATTAGAAACTTGTACCTATTGGGTGAGCTATGATATGAACCAAATGACCTAGTTGTTATTTCATACCCATGTTGGGTGATGAATTCTAACATTTATTGTGATATATCTTATGGAATGAAAATTAATTCCATTATTAGGTGTTGTAAGGGCCCTTACTTGAGTGATAAGGAAGTTATCATTTTATAGCCTAATATGTAACCCTACCATGATTGATAAGGTAGTGGTGAATATAGTGGACTCACATTGAGGGATATGGTTCTAGATAAACAAAACCATGAGTGATAATGAAGAATTTGGAATCTGATTTTAGACCTACCATGGTTAATATGGTATTATTTTAGAAAATTGATTTACATAGATTATAATGTATTAACTTGGAAGTTTGTTTAGTGGGAAGGTTATTATGTGATATATATTTGTATGAGACACTACCTTTAGTTGTATGTTAAATGTTGGGAGTTGAGTGATGACCTATATTGAGTTATAAGTTTTAGTATAGGGATTGGATACATGACTTTATCATACAAATTCTGTTTGTGGATGAGTAATCATTAATACTACATTTTTATAGTATTTGGGTATAGAATATGTTTCGTGTATGATGATAGAATGATTCATTTTTTTTTCCAAAAAATGCATCTATGGTTGGTTATCATGGAAACCTATTTATCATGCAATGACCTAAAACACATTGAGTCTTGGTGTCCTGGTTAGAACATGACAGTTGACATGATATGTGTGTCTATTTTTTAAAACATTTACTTCACTCAGGTATACATATATATGTAAAAATATATTAGTGTATCTCTGTGATATTCTATTGTTATATATTTCTAACACCTAAAATGATCAACATGGTATATATGTAGATATTATTATAGTTTTAATAATCACAGAAAATATTATGTAAAAAATTGGGATGGAGTAGCTCAATAGGGGTTGAAGGTAATGATATTAGGTACTGATCAAGGATGGAAATAGATCATATCTTGTACTTTAAAAAAAATTATTTCGGTCATATTGGTGGGAAATTATTTGATGGATTCTTTCACTTGGTTTATTATTAAGAAATTTTTTTACTGATGGTAATAACACTAAAAGAGATATATATATATATATATATATATTTGTGTGTGTGGGTGTGTGTGGGTGTGTGTTTGTTCTGGACGGTTTCATGAAAAACTATGAATGGTGTGGATCATACTAGGCTTCTATATCAATATAGAAGAATTAGATGTATCAATGTTGTGTAGGTATCTCCCCTTATCATAACGGAATCAAGAAATATATTTTTTGTGTGTGTAAGTGATATATATTTTTATTCACAACTATGAATGGTGTGGATCACACCAGGCTTCTATAATCTTCTCTTTATTCTCTAAGTGTCCAAGGAAAGAACATGTTTTGGAATTCACATAAATATACTAAATAAGACTCCAAGAACATTCACTATAGTTTTCCATTAAGTTCTTCATGTTTTCAATAATTATCCATTAACAACTATTAACTATCACTCCCCATAATTTTCAGATATATCCTTTTAATTACACCACTTATAATATCAAATATCTTGTGAGAATAATTTCATTTTAATTCTCCACATTTTCAATGATATTGGAACGTTTTTAATCCTCCAACTGAATATATGTGTCATAAAAAACCATTCAAAGATTTCTTTTGAAATATAGAACATCGTGACATAGAAACTCATATTTGAATTGTGTTTCCAAACTAAATGGCTTTGAACTTCACACCAAGGAATGAAACAACAGTTCTTAATGAAATATTCCCTTAAAAACATCGGCCACCATGACCACATGGTAATTTTTATCCACTAAAAAATCATGATACACCAAAACACCCAACTTTCCAAAAATGATCTGGGAAATGACATAGGGATCTATCCACAATTTTTCTATACTTCATTATCCACAAGTCCACTACAGTGAGAAGAATGCATTTAGTGAGAGTCCGCACTATAAATATTCTCATTAGAACAAGGAAAAAATGTTTCAATATGAATATTCAAATGAGGATGCACTAAATCATTTGAATTGGTGGTGGTAATATGCCCGAATGGCCCAAAGGCCTTTTTTTATTGATTTTTTATAACCCCTCTTTTAAGGGATGATGAGGAACCCTTACAAGGACTCTAGGCTTTAGAGATTACATGACCCATAGGCCTTAATAAATTTTACAGACTATACTTGGAACTCATCCTCCCAGCTTCTTCATCGTGATATCATCTCTCCACCTTCGCATGGATGTTTTTCATGGCTTCCCATTCAACCACAGGCTCATCCCGATGGAAAAGATATACCCTCTATTGCTGAAAAATCCTCTTAGCTTCTTCTTGGTTGAATGCACCTTGGATGATCCACATCTAGAGTTTTCTTCTTGTAGAGTCTTTTTGATCATTAAGAACAATTTTAGGTTTCCCAAAGGCCTTGTGGTGTCCTGAAGGCCTTTTGGTGGCCTAAAGGCCTTGATGTGGCCCAAAATCCTTACTGGCATAAAGGCCTTGGGTGGCCCGAAGGCCTTAATGGACCTAAGGCCCAAACCGGTGGCTCAAAAGCCCAAACTGATGAATAGTTCTAACTTATATAGTAAAGAATAGTGCATATTAATGTACTACTATAGTACTACTACAGTACCCTGGAAATATGTCTCTATCGGGGTTTGAACTCAGGTCTCTTGGATGCACTTTCCATGTCCTCACTAATTGGGCTGAGGATCTTGATCATTTTTTTCCACATAGACATACATATTATTGTATAATTTATTCAAAATGTATTAGCACACATACTTGTAATTTATCATTCCACCATGTTATGAAAAAAGAACTAACATGAGCCTCAAAATTAATTAATCCATCCACTTCCGAAAATTCATTCACTTCGCCTTAACATGGAAATTTCATTTATAATATTCAACGGGAGAAAAGGAAAGTGTCATGGTCACAGAATATGCCTACTTGGGAAATGTCATTTGAGCTATGATAAGACAATTTATATTATTCAAATATATCAAAAACTAACTATCCGCAAAACAAACACCAACAAGAGAAATATGGAAAACATAAACCAAATCTAAACATGATACAAATAACTATCATCACTCTTTGGTTTAGAAGACATGGCACCTCCATTAGAGGGGTTTTATTATAAAATCATGGAATTGATTTATCACACCGTTCATTTAATTATATTTAACATTTATTCTAAAACTCATTCATCACAAATCAAATCAAATAATTTAAGAAACTAGATCAACATAACTATCACAGTGAGTTTTCACAAACAGCGCACCTTTTTTGGAGGTGTTTATTTATAAAAACATTACCTTTTTATCAAATGAATTAATTATATAAAAGAACACTTCTTCAAGATATGCAATTCAATATAATTAAGAAAAATTATGAAAGAATCTAAATTCAATTTAAATCATTCTTGAATTAATGATGCCATGATAGGGACCCTACCTCAATTTGGAACCAAGACGTCCACTTCAGCTCTGGGAGATTTTTAACTAAAATATCCTACTTCCCCACTGAGTATACGCACCTTCACACACATGCAAGGACACCTAACCCCTATGCACACACCCGCATAGCCAAGATCATGTGCCAGGGGATCCTTTCACATATTCTTATATACATATACCAGTATCCACTCACCTGTGTATTCATTTATTAATATATATATATATATATATATATATATATATATATATTTGGGCACACCTATCCCCATCCATGCATAATCACTGCCATGGTTTACTATACACGTAACGGGGTAACCCATATACATATACTTATATACCTATACAAAGGCTAGTGAGTCTCCCTTGACATGGTGACTCGAAACCAATGAGTAGGTATCAATGCACTACACAATGGATATTTGTAACCTTAAAACATATAATGGACGCTACATAGCCAGTGAGAAACCATCCAAAGGCATTAAATCCCTACCTTGATTGGCAGTGAAGAACCAAATCCACCTGAACCAACACGAAATGATCCAATACCCTACTGAAAACATAATATGGAGTCAAAAACTATGAAAGCCCCAAATATATGAGGTTCGAGACAAGTAGTAACCATAGAATCTCACGTCAGATCAAAGCGGACAGACTGAATGAATCTGAACCCCTTCTAGCACCTTTTGGAAAATATAACTTCCCTCTATCCATAGAAATCAATAAAAGACCCTTGTGGCCAATGCGATAAAGAAAATAAAATAAAAACTAAACAAAAACATACTGGTCTCCTAAAACTATACATGTCACCATCCAACATATAATAACCACAACACCCCATGGGTCAAATCATGTTCCTGCAAGAAACGGAGAAATAGATCCATGTTTTAAAATGATACTATCAAATAGTAAATTCCTATTAATTAGCAATTTATCATTCTATTAATTGTATATAATCAATTTGGTTCAAGTTTTAGCTTTGTTTGGTTTTGTTCGATACAAGTTTGTTTGGAAAATTTCCATTTGATTTTGTTGGTCTTGTTTTTTTTATATTATCTGGGACAATTTAATTCATTTGGGTTCTAGTCAATCATGGAATTAATAATAATTAGTCAATCCATATTAATAATTATATCTATTGGTTCTATATATGGAGTAAAATATATATATAAATGAATGATATCATATAAGGTAAAATAATAAGAGGGGGATCAGAGTCCATTATCTCTCCTTTAACCTAGAGGAATTGCAATTTAAATCACACAATGAATGAAATCAATAAAATGATTTATCATGTACATAATATAGGTATAAATAATATAATTAGTGGAAATATTTTCAAATAGAACACTATATAATGATGAATCAATATTAATTATACCTCTCACTATTGTTGGACCCACATCATCTATCATTGAATTATCACATACCATGTGATTAAATATCATTCATAATTCATGTGGATAGAACATCATAATTCA
The DNA here is from genome assembly GCA_963277665.1 of Viscum album. Lineage (NCBI taxonomy): Eukaryota > Viridiplantae > Streptophyta > Magnoliopsida > Santalales > Viscaceae > Viscum > Viscum album. The sequence continues at coordinate 1,683,522,167 of OY728135.1, forward strand.
TCCTCAAGAATATGTTAAATACATTGAGTTAGTTATTATGAATCTAGAATGGGTCACCCATACATTGGACATCCATGAAAAATGAAATAAAAATATTTAAAAAAGATAAATAACCCAAATGAGATTAACATAATTACCATCAATTCAAAAATTAGAAAATGTATCATTAAAATAATATTCAATGAAAGTTGAATCAAACATACAGTAGGCCGAGTTGACCAATATAACAGCACATACCAAAGCAGAATAAAAAAAATTATACCCATATATCCATTATACAATATCATGTTTCTCACTATATCCCAAATCACACATGGATAAAAAAAATGAAATGATTATACCAAAAAATTAATATTGATTATATACACATAATATGAGATACAAACACCCAAAAATTGATATATATAGGATATAAAGTAGTTTTATACATGAAATTAATGCCTAAAATATATTTTTCATGGACCCATAAATCACCAAAATCCCCAAATTAAATTAGTCCAAACAAAGAGGGAAGAATAAACCAACCTTAAATGGTGGAAAATGGTGGCAGATGAACCAAGATGATCCAAAATGATTTGCCTTCAATAGCGAATTCCAAATAACATCTGAGGTGGACCTAAAAGAACAATGATATTCCCTAGAAAAAATTATCAATGTTAGATAAGTGGAAATGATAGAGGCTATGAAGAGTAGTATAATGTAATTGTGAATATCAAGGATTTTTAACTACATGTGAAAACTAAGAGGGTGAAATATATTCATAGTTTACCAAAAGATATTAACAAGATTCATAAGGAAAAAAATAATTATATTAAGAGAGATTAAAATTATTTGAGGCTGAGAAATATTCAAACATTATTAAGTACTTAGATCTTGGACTAAAACTCAAAGAATCTAGAATCAACTCAACATGAACCTCCCCAATGAATTGAAAAGAAAATTGATACCACTCAAATCACATTGAATATTTTATAATAAAAAAATATACTTGTAAAAATAAATATTTAGAACATTTGGAGATTCATATACTTTATCCTCAGGGAATAATGTATCCCGCTACCTGAATAAATTTTTAATTGCTAAGTCCTTTTTATTTGTAATTGTTGTACTAAGATCAATCTCTATGAAAAACCTAGTGATATAAAATATATCAAAACTCAACAATACATTAAGGTTGGATGTTAGAATATGTATGAAGAGTAGTTCCCCAAACCAATCCCAAAATTATTCTGAATATATCCAACGACATTAATGAAATAAATATAGAAAAACAACCTTAATAGAGAAAAAATAGTATTTTTTGTAAAATATTATTGTTGATGGAAGTTTGGGCACATTGAAATTGATTTTTCGTATAATATATATACTCATAAAAGTTGTATAATAGAATAATAAAATGATATAAAAGTTAAAAATAAGATAATTACTATTTTGAAAAACTATTTTTCGCATATGAAGAAAAATTTATCTCTTACAAACTTATTTTAAAGAATTGATAATTTTTTTTGAATATTTCAATGTATATGGAAACTGTTAAGAGGATTTTTGGTATGTAGAAACTCAAAATGAGGAATATTTTAATTACAAGAGGAGTCTATGATTGAATAAGTAAGAAAAAAGGAAAAAAACTCTACCTTGAGGTGTAAAATGATGAAAAAAGTAGAAAAAGACACTCCCAAGTGGTTATTGAAGAGAGATGATCATCATGGGGATTTTGTATGGAGAATATACTTCTATTACAGTAGGAAAGGATACATAATAGTATATTTAAAATTTTTTGAGGGTGTGAATTTATGATAAAAGATGTTTTTATTGGTTCCCACATACCCTTAAAGAAGATTTTCAATAAAATAAAAAAAACAGATTGTGGAAAGAATATTTAAAAATTAAAATAAAGATCTACAAAGTTTATGATAGAAAATTTGAACTAGAAATTGAAACCATCCAAGAAATAGATAGTATAATTGGATTAGTTGATGAAATTTCTACTGAATATCCTAACATAATTCCTAAGGAAAATTAAAAGTTGTTAAAGAAGTTTTATGAAGGTGTCATTATTTTGGTCTTGGAGCTATCATATGTATGACTTTGATTCATAGTCAAAAGCAACTGATTAGTGGTAAGGGAAAAGAGCCAATGTTATCAAGTTCTAAATCATTTTCGATAAATGGATCCACACCTATGAAAAATTATGAACATGATAAGAAATAATGTCTGATCATATAGTTTGATGAGTTATACATATATAAACAAAAAAATAAAAAAAATTGATAGTTCTCTAATTACTCAACTGAATATGAAATTTTCAAACAATAATAAACATGGTAAGGAATATTAAACCATGTTTCCACAACATAAACATGTTTAGAATGTGATAAATAAGAATTTTCAAATAAAATAAAACACTTTTGAGTACAAATAAAAGTGCTCTAGTGTTGAGAAAAAAAGCCTTAGTTAGTTTATAACTTAAAAGTTGATAAACCCACATTATTAACATACTTTTTGATATAAAACAACACTTGAATGGAAATTTTACATAACACTCACTTCAAACATATTTTATTTTGAAGGAAAACTATTTTTCAAAATGAATCCTTCATATAGTGTTGTTATTCCATTGAAAAAATCAACATAGAGAAAATACAAAAATTCATTCTTGGTAGTCACATATCAAAAAATGTTTCAACACCTTTCCAATGTGATAATGCCATATTTATAGGGAATTATTCATATATAATACACTTTATAATTTAATAAAATATGGATACCCATTCAACTGTATGTGAATCCAATAAGAACAACACATTTATCTATAAACTAATTTCTATTCACATGCATCAAGTACATATTAAAATAGTATGCATTAGATAAAATTTTTGTTTTCAAATTATGTAACTCCATTCACATGACCACTGCATCCAAAAATAACCAATGGTATGAATAATTCAACACATAAAATATTCTTAACATTTGTATGAGCTCCAAATAATTTAATATAGAATATGATATTATTTATGAAACTAGAATCACATCATATATTGTTCACCTAAATCACAAATAAATAATGTTCTAGTGGTATATTCCATGTGAAATTCCAATTATTTATATCTATAAACACTACAATGATAACTATTTTTATGTTTTGAGAAAACCAAAATCAATCATATATCACAGATAAATGAAATAATATGAACTGATACAAATTGAATCAACAAGAATCATACTAAACAATGAATCAATTATCCATAATATAATAAGATCTATGACTCGTTGTCATAGAATAACCAAATAATAAAAATGTATAAGGGGGTGATCAACCAGAGGGGATCCTCAACCTAGGCGGGATGTCTGACCAAAGCAAATGCTCGACCTTACCGACTAAGGGGGGTTCGTGCCGGGTTAGGGAAAGCTCTACATAAGTGGGATTCAAGTCGGGTGAGGGAAAGATTGACCTATGGGGGATGTGGGACCACATAGGGGATGATAAACTAAAGGAGGGTGAGGAGGGACATTTGTGAGAAATAGCGAGCGGCAACCGAGGAGCAGCAAGTGGCGAATGGTGAGGGGAAGTCTGGATAGTAGGATAGGAGCATGAGGGGGATGAGAGGGGTGGTGAGGGGGATTCAGGATTGGAGTTGTGTCTAAGAAAAGAGTAGATGAGTGGTGATATAGGGATTGGAGAAGTGGGGTGTGAGGGGAAGTTTGGTTGGGATAAGGATCATGATGGAGAGGCTTCTATGTAGGTATATCCCAATAGTTCTTATGAACCATTGGTATTGAGCCACTTCTTTCCAATAGTTTTCCAAAACCTTGGGAAACCCCAAATTATATTAGAATATACCAATGATTCCACAGAACCATTGGGAAGGAAGTGTTGTTATAGGTCGGATTTCCACAATTGAAAGGCCTATCACATCGCTTCGTGAGGCGGCAGTCCTCTGTAATAATGGGAAACATTATCATATCCCATGTAAAATGTAAATTAAAAAGTTATATGTGATATAATCACTCAAGAGGGTAAATAATGTTATAAATATAATATATTTAATTTATATCCACAATCATAACCAAACATGAGAGGTGGTAATGGAAACCTGAATGACATCGGTTCACGAGTTGGTTGTTTTTTGTACACACAAATGATGATTTCGTAACCGAGTTAATAGAAGTGGAGATGGTTGTAGGTCATTAACTTAACATATAAACAAATAATTATATATAATATAGTGTTTTTATTACCGAATCATGATTTTATAATAATTTAACAAGGTTTAGGAAGAAATAAAATAAAAATTCTCACTGAAGAATGTTACCTCTTTTTTAGTCACCCTCCTTAGGTTTACACAAAAAGTCTTCCTAATTCAGATTTATACCAAAAATAAGGCTTATAGTATGCGGTTATGGAAGATTAATATTTTATTTTTATAGGTATTTTATGAAAAAAAAAATTTTATGGTGTGAATAAATTAGGATAGGTGGTTCCCTTTTATATGTGAGGTTAGTGGAATACTTGTAATTTTTGAAAAGAAAAAGGTGTACCCATGTTTCCTACATTCAAAAAGGGTCCAAAAAGAATTATTACAGAGGCTTTTAAATTAAATGGTATAAATATATCCATAAAATATATTTTATACTTGTTTTTATTTCATTTAACAATTATATTTCTAATTTAACTCCCCCTACCATACAATAAAACCATTTCTGCATTAACCATGGTAAATATTTTTTTCTGTTTCTCAAATATTTTTGGTATGAAAATTAATATAACATTATAATATCATATAAACTATTATAATTAAAAATATGGAATCTATTTATAAAATTCCATTTGTAGAAATAGAAAATTTTATTTTAAAATTATTCCTGTAGTTGTAAAGAGACTAGTTCTCAATGATAAAATGTTCAAAATTTTACAATGTTTTTATATCAAAATTAAATAAAAAATTGATAATTAAGACATATATTATATTAATATATTTATAAATAAACTAATTATACATTGAAATAATTAAAATTAAATTTAAATTTATAATAATTTAAACAAAAAGGTAGTTTTCGATTAAAATTCATTATTTTCACTATTCATTGAAAAATGTAATATTTTAGAAAAATACAAAAAAAACCACCCTAATATAATTTTGATACATTTATTTCAAAATTTTATTTATTTTAATAGAATAAATTTCCTGAAATTCTTATTTTTTTAAATAATGTGCGTAACGAGTGACTAAACCGTCTTTTAGAAAAATATAGTTTTCCAAATCATATTTCTTTTTCTTTTAAATAATTATTATTTTATTTTTAATCAATAAATAACCTTAATTTTTATACTTTAGTTCATACTATTCATACTCACAAATTTTATGAGTAGGTATATTATATTATGGTTCACTTTGACTCAGTGTAGCGTGTTCTGCTGGTTATTAAAGAGGTTTAATTTAAAAAAATATATATTTTTTGGGTTTTTTGGGATTTTTGTTTCATGTTTCATACTCTAAAAAATAAAATATACTTATTTTATAATATTAAGGTATTAAAAATTACAAAAAAAATGATATTATCATAAATAAAAATTGGAATTATAGGATATTGGAGAGGTGATTTATTCATCACTTTGTTTTTCATGGATTATTATAATTCCTTATAAGAAATCATCCAATTTTAATGATAATAAATATAACAATATGTTTCCTTATGAATTATTTAAAAACCATCGGAATTTTAAAAAAAAATGAAGATTACCATTACCATGGACTCTTAACATTGAATAACCTATACTCCATTACTTATTATAACAATCTAAAAAATTTTATTAAAATAATATTAAGTGCAATATTTTGTTTAACATGAAACACCATGATTTAAGATAAATGCGATATATTATAAAAAATATTATTTTTTAAATGTAACCTAACCATTTAATTTTCAGTTATTAATATGACTGACTACATTATGAAATATATTTATAGTTTTCTTACTCAATATTAATGTATGGATTAATTATTACGAAATATGCACCCAATTTTTAGTAAAACCGTTTTATTCTTCGAAATTATATTTTCATAAAAAATAGTTTTTTCTAATTTTCACAATGGAATAATATATATAATTTCTTGTTTTTTGAAAAATAATATAAAAGTAATTTTACTTTTTAAATCTTTATTTCAAAATTAACTTCGGTTGAATTTATTGGAATTTTTGGAAAAATATATTTTTTTGTAGATAGTTAAAATACCTGTTATTAAAGGAAAATGGATTTTATAGTATTTTGTTGCTAGGATTTGTCTTAGTGGTATAGAACCCCATAAAGCTGCATTGATTTTAGGGGTTCAAAACCGATGGGGCGCAGGTAATGTAGCAGCTTTGTAGCAATACTATAGTAGGGATGGAGTGATAGTGGGACTACAACACTGATGGAATAGTAGTGGTGGTGGGAACTGTAGTAGGAAATGTACCAGTGGTAGCACTATTGAAAGTACAATAAATGTTGGGGTACTGTAGCATCAATATTCAATAGAGTTTTTTCAGATCAAATTTTTTTTCCTTCAGGTCAATGGGTATAAACCTGTCTGATTTTTGGAAACAGACTCGGAGGGTTTATCGCCAACTAATATGTCTCATGAGACCTGTTGATGCATCAAGGAACTATAGAGGGTCCCACCCTTCTCTAAAATTAAAAAAAATCATTATATATTTATTTAATACAAGTATAATATGCCTTCTAAATATCCTTATGGAGTATAGAATATAGATTCATCAATATATCCATAGTTAAAACAGCTTTCCTAATTTACTCCTTATTTTGAAATGGTATATAGCTTATAGAAATAATCATATACATGCTACAGGAAAATGGATATTTACCAGAATTAAAATTTAAAATGAAAAATGATCTCAAATAGGAATTAGATACACCACATAAGATATATTAGGTGCACAATAACAAGTAGGTCTCAATGAAATCGAAATTGAGACAAAGTTACTTACCACAATGTAATCAGTTGAATCATTTGGTCAAAATCATTAATCATTGAATGAATCACATAATACCAATAACATAAAAAGAATCATGATATTCTATATCAATTGGAAGTGTACATATACCAAATATAAAAAATAAGAGGCGAATAATGGTAATCCCACTGAATGGAAAGTGATATGAGGAACCCCTTACAAACATTTCATCATGGTAATGATATTATTATGAGGTCTTAAAGAGTGGTAAAGGGGAATACCATAATTTATATATAATAAGGGCAGTATGGTGGAGATGTGAAAACATAACCCATTATTAGGAATTAAAAATAAAATGACAAAACATAGGGGGGGGTTTTAAAAAATGTGAGAGAGATGATCCATTACAAAGATAGTATCATTGGAGTGGGGATAAATCCATGACATAATTATGTGTGAAAAATATTAATCCACATAATATAAGTGGATATAAATATAAAATAATCATATTTCATTCACATATATTCTTTGAAAAACATAACCAATGACAAAGATGTTTAACTCAATAAATGGAAATTGAGTTAAGATATCCCTTACCTCGGGTTCACCTTCCTTAAAATTTGATAAAACCACATGTAATATATTTTAAATAGTGTTATTAAATTATTACCATACTAAAATAATATTTATAATACCATAAATTATTTTCTTATACCATTTCCCAAACATTTATTAACAATATTTAGTTTTTCCCATTGTTTCGGGTATGTTCTTCTCATGGTTTCAAAGGCCGGTTTATTATGTAATTCAGTATAAAAAGAAATTCTATTCCAAAATTTATAACATATATATATAAATATATCATTTTAAAAAGTTACATGTAATTTGAAACTTTCCATTATTGACATAAAGTGAAACGAAAATTCATTATCCATAAAGGCAGTTAATTGACACATGATAGATAGCGATTTTGTTATTTAAGAATAAAAGAAGAAAATCATAGATTTTATGATGAATATAACAGAAACCAAAAAAAATAAGTATATATTTGATAATTTAGTTTTGATAAATCATTTTATTAATGGTAGGAATAATTTATAAGTGAGAAAGTATTTGAAAGGGAAGAAGAAGGAATCTTACCTCTTTGAAAATATCTCTTTGAAAACATCTTTAAGGCTATTGAAAGTGGTCTTTTTGTTATACCAGAATCACAAAAATGTTTTAAGGGATATGTAGGATGGAATTTGTTAGAGGTTTTCTGAACAAGAAGGATCAAGGTGATTAATATTTTTGAAATAAAGAGTCTCCTTTTTTAAGTGAGGTGGATAATTACTTAGGAATTACAAAAAAATTTTATTTATAATAAATATAATATAAGATTCAAGACTTCCAAAATAGACTAAAACTAAAGGGGATTACATTTTCAAATGAATATTATAATTCTAGGCCCTGTTCAATATTTTTCTATTTTTAAATAATTTAATAAAAAATTTTATTCATGAAAAACATTTTCTATATATAAAAACTATTCATAAAAATGATTATAAACACATAAAAACAAAGTTTCAAAATTGAATAAAATTTTATATTATATCAAATAAATTACATATTCATATATTTAATTTGTTAATTTCATTAAAAATATATATTTTATATATTTTATTGTTTTTAATATCATTTATTTTATTTATTCATTAATTAAATTAATATTGCACCATCATTTCCATAGCCATTATTTTATTTATTTTTTGTATAAAAATTAAAAATAAAATTTTATTAGAAATATAAACTTATTAGGTTTATAAAAAATAATTTTTTTGGATGAAACTCTAGGAAGACCTTATATTAAAAAATTTGTAAAAAACTAAACTTTATTGTTTGAACACCTTTTCATAATTTTTAATAAAATATTATAAAGGTATTAATGGGATTCTTGTGAGACTATAGTTTCCACAAATCCAATAAAAAATACATAATAGTCAAAAATTATATATATAATAAGTTTTTATCAAAAATATAGGCCATTTAATAATTATGATAATTTTATTTAATTTTTTTATTCTTTCAAAAACACACCATCAGCCTTTCATAAGAATTAATGTTAATTATAATATATATAAATAAATTAAAAATAAATTACTGTAATAAAAATAAATTAATTAGTTTCAAAATAAATTTATAAATTCTACATTATGTTATTCACTTTTATACATAACAATATATCTTCTTAAATTTGATATTTTTTTTACCTACGCAAATATTTCATAGACATTTGGATAATACTCATGTAATATAACCCTAAAATTTGAAATTAACAATTAAATAAATAAAAAATTCATAATAATTAAAAAATAATTCGTGAAAATAATTTTTTAGCACTCGATTATTATATATAAGATATCAATTTTTTTTCTATACTGCGCAGGCACTGCGTCGACATTTACAATGATTTTTATACTTATCATGACAAATATATACTTTTCATGTTCTAATTTAATAATATAAAATATGACACTTTTTATGTAATTATTGTTTATATTTAATTGTTTATATAAATTTTTATATCGTAATAATTTCATGTTGATGTCACGAAAAATGTCATATTTCATAAAAACTATATTTTTTACTATTCAACAAAAATTATACTATTCCATAAAAATCCATGTTATTCATCCAAACCTTTTTTTGATGTATAAAATACAAAATAAAACTCCATTTTAAGAAAATAATTTTCTAAATATGAGAAAACTATTTTTTAATTAAAATCATCATTTACTCAAAAATATCAATTTTAATAGTATAACTGATTTTATAAAATTTGAAAAACAAACTACGGGCTCATAAAATTATCTTATAATAATTAGAAAACAAAATATTTATTCGTGAAAACATTTTATGAAAAATAATTAATATTTAATTTAATATATTAATAATAAAATTTTAATGCATTATTTATTGCTCATAAAAACCCCAACACTCAATTAATAATTTATAAAATATCCACTCTCATTTATTAGGTGCCTAAATTGTATTTTTAATTAAATTGGTGTGGTTAATATAAGGTTCCACTACTATTAATAAATGGAATCTTAATATTCATAAGGGAAAATTACTATTCAAGTACTATTTATAGGGGTATATTACTATTCATAAGGATCGATTTACTATTCACAAGCGTACATTACTATTCATCAAAAAAATATGTTTTCTTTATCAGACTCTAAATATGTAAGAACCTGGTTCTTACTTTTGAGGTACGGGTTTCATCTTTTCTCTTTTCCTTAACTGTTTTTTAGGAAAATAAGGAAAATGGGGAAAATCCAAAATTTTGGAACTACACGCCGTGTACTTTGGCCGTGTGGGATGAGTACACAGGGTGTGTAGCCATGTCGGCGATGAAGGGTGTAAAAACTGACTACACTCCATGTAGTGGGTATATACACGTCGTGTAGTGAGTCGGTATGCAAATAGTAAGGCGGTGGAATCAGCCGCCATATGGATGACAGTACACGCCGTGTAGTCGAGAATACACGCTATGTACTCATGTCGACAGATGAACAGTTGGGCGGTGCCGCTAGAGGAATAGTTAAATGAGGGAAGTACACTTCATGTATTCCAAATTACACGCCGTGTACTTTGTTTTTTCTCTTAAAATGGGCAGTAGCCAACCCTGTTCATAGGATTGTCTTAGAACCGGACGGGAGCTAGGGAGTGGATGACCGAACCATCGTGGATTAACCGATCGAGCGTCAGGAATCAGTTTTCACTTTCGTCGATCACGTTGGAACCACACGGGTAAGCCCTCCCTTCTCCTTGCATTTTTTTTCAATTCTTCATCTAAGGGATGTTATTTGAGGTTGAATGAGAATTATTTTACCTCATATCTATGACGTTTTTAGGCGTTTCTGGAATCAATGTTCGCGTATATCATTCGTTGGTGTTAATGGTAGGTGTCTAGGTGTTTAATTTCAAACACAGGTGCATTTGTGTATTTTTTGTGCTATGAACCAATGTTGGGGTGTCGTAAGGCTGAGGCTATGGATATTTTAACATCCTATAAATGTATAGGTGATAAAATGTGATAATAAACTATTGTTTGGGATCATTTCTTGGATCCAGGACAACCCAGGGGGTGCGTTCCTCTGTTTAGCCATTTGTCCAGGATACCCATGTGTATGACTTTGTAATAATGTTTGTTAAATTTATTTGATAGGAATTGTATGTGAATTGATTATTTACATATTGGGCTCAGCCAGGTTACATGTGCCTGAGGGTGGTGTTTTACTATAGCCTAAGGGTATGACAGTATTAGCCCAAGGGCAGCGTTCTATTTTGCCTAAGGAAAACCTTTCGTATGCTTGAGGGAGGTGACTTCTGTGCCTGAGGGATACACTTCGTATACCTGAGGGCAATAATGGATATTCTTGAGGGCAATGCCTGAGGGAAAGATTCTGATTACCTAAGGGTAAGGGTTTCCGTGTCTGAGGACACTGACTTGTTACATAGAAATTCACTGTTGTGATTTCTTAATAATAAATGCTTAAATGATTACTAAAATGGTAATATAACTGGTAAGTTAGTTGCTTTTGAGTACTACATAGTTTATTGCATTTACTTTTGCACACTGTTGTTGCATGTCTACACACAGTTGGGCACGGGCCTTTGGTGGGTGCCTATTGGGATTTATTTCTCGCACCCTATCTGGGTCATGATTTTCGGCCCAAACAGATTACATTTCTGCAGGTGTGGATAAGGGAAAGGGTCCCTATACAGGTACTTGATTACTGATGAGGAGTAGGGTAGCATCGCACCGGGAATAGGCTCGTACTGCTACTGTCTGTTTCTTTTTCTTTGTTGTACTCTGTATTGTATTGTACTGCTATGTTACATGTTCTGGCTGTTTTCTTAGAACATGAGACATGTTGCATTATATCTATATAACTTGTTGGTTATCTTTTACTACATTTGTTTATTTTAAATGTGTATGGTTTATTGCTTCCGCTGTTTTTGTATGCTTTTTATTTTATTCTGCTGCGCTATACTTTGATAAATGAGGGCATAGTTTCCCCATTATCAGACTTGGGCCCTCGCTGCTAGTCGGCAGCCTCTAGCGTTTGGGGAAATGCGCTTGAGGTCACGTGGTGAACCGGGTTCGGGGCACCCGTAGAGTGGAACCCAGATCCAGGATGTTACAATGTGGTATCAGAGGAGTTCTTTTCATTGAATTACTATTTGGAGCCTTATACAGGGATAGTACAAGAATGATAGTTGGTAATAAACTGTTCCCGGGTGTAGCTAACCTGTGTACAGGGAAAAGCCAGTATATCTCGTATTTTTTCAATTCTTCTGATTTTTCAAATTTTACAGCTGATTTGACTTTCACCATTGCGTGTCGCACTTCTGATTATGCTATTATATTTTATCCATGGGTTCTAGTTCATTGCAACCCGATGAGATGAGGGTATTCTATCTCATATATCATTTAGCCACATGCTAGGAATCACATTCCATGCATAGTTTCCATTCCATATAGGTGCATTAGAAATTCCATGTTGTTGTGATAGTTGTTGTGCTAGAAAATCATGATGTTGTGAGAGATGCCTGATAAAATACCTGCTATGTGATAGGGTATTGTTGTATAAGCTTGTTTATATAATGAATGCCAATCTTTGGTTTTTGGGGAGTATGGGCCCCCATTTACTGGAATTTGGCGGATCATTGACTTTTTATTTTATTATAACATAGATAAGATGCCAAACTTTGATTCGCAGGGAGTATGGGCCCTCACCAATCGGAATTTAGCACTTAGGTGTTGTTTACAGTATTTTCTGGGTTCCGGAAAAGTTTTTGAGGCATAATGTCTGGAAAACCCAGTATACACGCCGTGTAGTTCATTGAACACGCCGTGTATGTTCTTATGTTCGGGTAGAAAGTAAAACTTTTTAAGTACACGCCGTGTAGTCGCATCTCGTGTCCGAGACCATGTGGGCGGGGACACGGGGAATGGAAATGTTTAGGGAAAACAAGTCGTGTACCGTATGTACACGTCCTGTAGGGTTGACCTAGAGACCCAGCCGTGTAACGAACAAACACGGGATAGTGTAATATTTTTTTGAAAACGCCTTGTTAATCAATAACATGATGTGTAGTGTGACCTGGGGACCCGGCCGTGTAACTAACAACATGGGTCAGGGTAATCCTTTTGTGTACACGTCATGTGTATATAGAACACACCGTGTAGTTTGATCTATGTATTCGGCCATGTAACTAACAACACGAGTCGGCGGAGCTCATCTAGTACATTTCGTGTACCTGTGGGACACGCCGTGTAGTCTTGTCCATGGATAGAACGTGTGGTTTTAGCCGTGTGGCTGGGAAAATGGGGTGGAGTACACGCCGAGTTCGGGGGTAACACGCCATGTAGTATCAAGCCGAGTAGACGGCCGTGTCACAAACGACACGGGCAGTTGGAAAATTTCACCATACACACAATGTAGATTATATGCACACCGTGTAGTTTTCTTCAATGGGATCCGTGTAGCTTAGCCGTGTAGAAGGACCTGGGTAGTGGAAGAGAGGTCAAGTATACGCCATGTACTCATTATACACGCTGTGTTGTCTTGTTTTTAAAATATTGAATGCCTTATTCCTCCTATTCCCTTTTGGGGTTCCATCACTTTAGTCTTTGATAAATCTTGATCTAAGGTGTGTGTTTGAACTTGTAGAGTCATGCCGCCAAGAAGACCACGCATTGTTCGCCAGGAGAGCAGCAACGACTATACTCCATAGATGGTGGGCCATGGGTACCAGTGGATCCTCCAGTAGAGCCAGATGCAGTGCCAGCTGTTATACCGGACACAGGCGCGGTGGAGCAGTTCCATGAAGGGTTTATGGGGTTCATGTAGACCTTTCAGGGAGCACCACCGGCTGCCACATCTATGGATAAGCTGACTCGTATCTTCCAACAGCATCATCCAACTACATTTTTAGGGGATGGAAGACAACAAGCTGTGGAGTCTTGGTTGGGGTCTATGCAGACTATTTTCGAGCAACTTGAGACGCCTCCAGGGCGGAGGGTCAAGATCGTGACGTATATGCTGCGTGATTCTTCCAAGAGGTGGTGGGATGTTACCAACCAGTCATAGTATCAAATGGGACATTGCATGGGAACATTTTTCAGACATTATTCTATGACTTCTTCTTTCCAGAGACTCTGAGAGAAGATAAAGCTAGTGATTTTATGAATCTTAAGTAGGGCTCTATGTCGGTGATGGATTATTATTCTCGTTTCACCGAGCATCAGCGTTTTGTACCAGTTCTGGTGGTTGATGAGATGTTGAGAGCGAGAAGCTTTGAGGATGGTATTCGTTATGACATCCGAACACTGGTGAATGTTTTCAGGTTTCCTTCAGTACATGCTATTGTAATCCAGGTGCTGATTACATAGAGGAACCTGCAGGAATCTAGTGGTGTGGGAAAGGGTGGTTCAGCACTAGTTTCTGGTACTATTTCAATGGGCAAGAGGAAGAGACAGATTGATTTCTCTCAGGGTGGAAGTACCAACTAGATGATTTCTCCAGGTGGCCCGGTCAGGTGCTACCAGTGTGGTAAAGAGGGGAACAAGAGACTGTAGTGTCCACGTGACCCAGTGGAGTGCCGAGATTGTAGCAAGATGGGTCATCTGCAGCACTTTTGAAGGGTGTTTCCACCAGTGGATAGTGAGAGGCGTTCTGTGCAGACTCCGCATACGGGAGCAGGACCAGTGGATTCTTACCTATCAGGAAACTGGAAAATGTCAGGGCGTTCAGGCAGAGATGGTGGTCGTGGTCGTGGTAGCCAGACACCAGGATCTTAGAGGCAGTATGGTGGGATAGCTCAGGGTAGTCAGGCTGTGTCACAGGGTCGTGACACTAGGCAGGCATATGTAGTGCAACAGACCCAGCAGAAGGAGAATCCCGGACCTTTTACTATAAGAGGAACTATTCTAGTAGCTTCTGTCTTGTCTTCATTACTTTTTGATACAGGTTCCATGAATAGTTTCATATCTATACCAATTGTGCAGAGCCTCAGGCTCTGTGTTTCATCTTCTTCTGATGTTATGACGCTAGACACTCTTTCGGGAACTAGAATGGCATGTGTGCATCAGTTCAAGGAGTGCCCCCTTGAGGTTGGAGGGTGTCACTTTCATTGGGACCTCTATGTCATAAAGATTACATCTTATGACATCATTCTCGGGATAGATTGGTTGGTTCCCTTTTGAGCCTTTCTATATTTCTATCGTCGTAGGGTGCGTTTCACGACACTAGAGGGCGGAGAGTTTCTATACAAAGTCGAATGGGATGTTCAGGCGAGTCGAGATGGAGCAGAGCATCGTCGGTGAGGTTAAGTCACATCC
The DNA here is from genome assembly GCA_963277665.1 of Viscum album. NCBI lineage: Eukaryota > Viridiplantae > Streptophyta > Magnoliopsida > Santalales > Viscaceae > Viscum > Viscum album. Next base: position 1,683,537,516 of record OY728135.1, read on the forward strand.
CAGGATGCGTGTTTATATCTGGATGATTAGGGGACTTGTCAGATGGATTTCCCCCTAGTCATTGATCGTTTCAGGGATGTCTTCCCAGACGACTTTTCAGGTCTACCTCCGGAGCGAGAGGTGGATCTCTCTATTGAGCTTGTGCCAGGAGCAGCATCGGTGTCCATTCCTCCTTATAGGATGGCTACATTAGAGTTGTAGGAGTATAAGAGGAAGTAAGAGGAGTTACAGGCAAAGGGTTTTATCTGACACAGTACTTCTCCTGGGGGTTCTCCGGTCCTTTTTGTGAAGAAGGTAGACGATACCCTCAGACTCTGTGTGGATTATCGGAAGCTGAACCGGTTGACTGTTAAGAATCGATATCCCTTGCCGAGGATTGATGATATTTTTGATCAAATTTGTAGAGCACGAGTGTTCTTAAAGATAAATTGAGGTCAGGATATCAGTAGTTTCATGTGAGACCGTCGGATATACCGCTTACAGCTTTTCAGGGCAGATATGGTCTATACGAGTACTTGGTTATTCCTTCCGGACTCACGAACGCACTAGCAGTTTTCATGGATCTGATGAATCATGTCTTCCATCATTATCTGGATTCTTTTGTGGTAGTATTCATGGATGATATCTTGGTGTACTCTCACACTCGATACGACCATGCCACTCATCTTGAGATCATATTGAGTACACTGAGAGAGCATTGGCTATATGATAAGATCTCAAAGTGCCACATTTGGATGGACCAAATTCACTTACAAGGCCATATCATCTCAGAGGTAGGAGTTTCATTAGACCCAGAGAAGGTGAGAGCAGTAGTTTTCTAGGAGCCTCCTAAGAATGTGTTTGAGATACGGAGTTTCTTAGGGCTGGTTGGTTACTTCAGATTCTTTATAAAGGACTTCTCCCACTTATCTGCACCGTTGAAGGGTCTAACTAAGAAGTGTGTGAAGTTCATTTGATCAAAAGCTTGCGAGACAGCCTTTCAGGACCTGAAAGGATGGTTGACATCAACACCAGTCTTGATACTTCCAGAGCAAGGGAAGAGATATACAGTTTACTGTGATGCATCAGGTTTTGGTCTGGAAGCAGTTTTGATGCAGGGAGATCGAGTCATTGCATATGGTTCTCGGCAGTTGAGGACACATGAGAGAAATTATCCGACACATGATCTCGATTTGGCTGCAGTTGTGCATGTGTTGCGTTGTTGGAGACATTACCTCTTGGGAGAACATTTTGTGGTTTTTACCGACCACAAAAGTCTCAAGTAAATCTTTCTCAGTGTGACTTGAATCTGAGGCAATAAAGGTGGGTCGAATACCTCTAGTCCATCGACTTTGAGCTTGCCTATAAACCTGGTAAGGGTAATGTCGTAGCTGATGCACTGAGCAGAAGGACTCAGACACAAGAAATTCAGGAGGCCAGTGGTGAATGGCATCTTATGGCTTTGATCTCTGAGATGCATTTGTAGGTGCATGACAGTCAGGGGAAGAACTATCTTTCATCTTTAGCTGTGACTTCTACCCTCCTAGATAGTGTGAGGACGAGACAACTATCTGATTCGGAAGGCCTAGTTCTACGGGAGTCAGTGGAAAGTGAGGACCCTCCTCCTGGTTAGACAATAGGCGATGATGAGGTACTGTGTTTCCATGTATGAGTGTGGGATCCATGGGATATATGTGAGGAGCTGATGCGGGAGTTTCATGGTTCATCTTGGGAATTTCATCCCGGAGTTACCAAGATGTACCGTGACTTGAGATGTCAGTACTGGTGGCTGGGTATGAATAGAGAGATAGTAGGTTTTGTTACAAGGTGTTCCACATATCATCAGGTGAAGGCAGAGCATCCGAGACCAGCTGGACTGTTACATCAGTTACCCATCCCAGAGTGGAAATGGGATGATGTCGCGATGGACTTCATGACTGGGTTACCAAGGTCACCTAGAGGCAATTATTCCATGTGGTTTGTTGTGGACAGACTCACGAAGGTAGATCACATTTTTCCCAATAAAGGATACCTTCAGTGTTGATAAGCTTGGGATGTTGTATATCCGAGAGATCGTACGTATTCATGGGGTACCTGGTTCTGTCGTTTCAGATAGGGATACCCATTTTACATCTCGTTTCTCGTAGGGTTCTCAGAGGGCACTGGGTACCAAGGTGCTTCTAAGCAAAGCTTACCACCCTCAGACCGATGGCTAGTTAGAGCATACGATACAGGTGCTTGAGGACTTTCTGTGAGCATGCATCCTGGACTTTGGGGGTTATTAGGAGAAGAACATACCCCTAGTCTATTTTTCATACAATAAAATTTTTCAGGAAACTATCGAGATCGCACCTTACGAGGCTTTATATGGTAGGTCATGTTAATCACTTTTGTGCAGGTTAGAGACAGGTGAGGTAGATTTACTTGGACCACGTCTCGTGTAGGAGACTTCTGAGCAGGTCCAGTTGATTCAGAAGTGTATGGATACCGCACAGTCTCATCAGAAATCATATGTTGATCGCCACACAAAACATTTAAATTTCGTGGTCGGGGATCAGGTCTTCTTGCGTGTTTCACCGAGGTTGGGACACAGGCGGATCAAGAGACATGGTAAACTTTCACCGATGTATGTGGGTCTATTTTTGATTCTGGAGAGAGTCGTGTCGGTTGCCTATCAGTTACAGTTACCACAGAGGTACCATGACATGCATGACATCTTCCATGTATCTAAGTTGCATCACTATCATTCAGACCTGTCTCATGTCTTTTAGCCAGAAGAGGTTTAGCTTTAGGTGGATGTGTACCTTGAGGAGCATCTGATTCGTATTGTTGATAGGAGCACGAAGGTTCTCCGAGGCCGATCAGTTCCTCTCGTACGGGTTCTATGGCAGCATGGCCGAGTGCAGGTCGAAACCTGGGAGCAGGAGACCGACGTACATGCTCAGTGGCTAGAGCTATTCTAAGCTTTATCTTTACCACACTTGGAAGGGCAGTTTGGGGATGAATTTCATTAAAGGGGGAATTTTGTAAGAACCTGGTTCTTACTTTTTAGGTACGTGTTTCTTATTTTCTCTTTTCCATAAATTTTTTTGAGAAAAATAAGGCAAATGGGGAAAATCCAAAATTTTGGAACTACATACCGTGTACTATTCCACATGTCGTGTACTTTTGGCCATGTGGGATGAGTACACAGGGTGTTTAGCCATGTTAGTGACGAAGGGTGTAAAAACCGACTACACATCGTGTAGTGGTTATTTACACGTCGTGTAGTCAGTTGGTAGGAAAATAGTAAGGCGGTGGAAGCAGCCACCATCTGGGCAACAGTACATGCCGTGTAGTCAAGAATACATGTCATGTAATCATGTAGAATGATGAATAGTTGGGTGGTGCTGCCAAAGTAATAGTTAAATGAGGGAAGTACACGCCATGTAGTCAAAAGTACATGCCGTGTACTTTTTTCTCTTAAAATGGGCAGTAGCCAACCCTGTTCACAGGATTGACTTAGAACCGGATGGGAGCTTGGGAGAGGATGGTCGAAACTTCATGGATCTACCGATCGTGCATCAGGAATCTGTTTCTGCTTCCATCAATCACGTAGGAACTAAACGAGTAAGCCCTCCATTCTCCTTGCGTAATTTTTTCCAATTCTTCCCCTAAGGGAGGTTATTTGAGGTTGAATGAGAATTGTTTTAACTCAGATATATGATGTTTTTGGGTGTTTCTGGAATCGATGTTCGCGTATATCATTCGTTGGTGTTAAAGGTAGGTGGCTTGGTGATTAATTTCCAACTGTTGTGCATTTGTGAGTATTTTTGTGCTATGAACCCTTGATGGGGTGTATTAAGGCTGTGGCCATGGCTATTTAAACTACCTAGAAATGTATAGGTGATTAAATGTGATAATAAACTGCTGTTTGGGATCATTGCTTGGATCCAGGACCACCCCGGGGGTGAATTCATCTGTTTAGCTGTTTGGCCAAGATACCCGTGGGTATGCCTTTGTAATAATGTTTTTAAAATTTCCTTGATATGAATTGTATGTGAATTGATTATTTACATGTTGGGATCATCCCGGTTACTTGTGCCTAAGGGTGCTGTTTTACTATAGCCTGAGGGCATGACTGTATTAGCCTGATGGTAGCATTCTATTTCGCCTGAGGACCTCCTTTTATATGCCTGAGGGCAGTGACTTCTGCGCCTGAGGGAAACAGTTCGTATGCCTGAGGGAAATATCTGTTTTGCCTGAGGGCAATGCCTGAGGGCAAGATTCTTATTACCTGAGGGTAAGGGTTTGCGTGTCTAAGGACACTAACTGGTTACATAGAAATTCACTATTGTGATTTCTTAATAATAAATACTTAAATGATTAATAAAATGGAAATATAATTGTTATGTTAGTTATTTTTGAGTACCGCTTAGTTTATTGCATTTACTTTTGAACACTATTGTAGCATGTCTACACACAGTTGGGCACGAGACTTTGGTGGGTGCCTACTAGGATTTATTTCTCACACCCTGTTTGGGTTATGCTTTTCGCCCCAAACAAATTACATATCTGCAGGTGTGGGTAAGGGAAAGGGTCCCTATATAGGTACTTGATTAATGTTGAGGAGTAGGGGAGCATGGGACTAGGCTTAGGCTCATATTGCTACTGGCTGTTTGTTTTGCTTTGTTGTACTCTGTATTGTACTGTACTGATATGTAACTTGTTCTGGCTATTTTCTTAGAACTTGAAAAATGTTGTATTATATATATATAACAGGTTGGTTATCTTTTACTGCAGTTTTTTATTTTAAATGTGTAGGGTTTATTGCTTCCACTGTTGTTGTGTGCTTTTTATTTTATATCTTTGCGATATACTTTGACAAATGAGGTCATAGTTTCCACACTATTAGACCTGGGCCCTCGCTTCTAGTTGGTAGCCTCTTGGCATTTGGGGAAATGCACTTGAGGTCACGTGGAGAACCGGATGTGGGGCACCCAAAGAGTGGTACCCGGATCCGGGACGTTATAAAATATCTTAATGAAGGCAACCATGTATGTAAATTTTTCAAAATTCAAATCACAGAGGTGGAAAAATTATATTTACTGGATAGATTATAACTATCTCTTATAACCATGTGTTGTTTCACAAAGACACAATGTTGTATGCATAATAAGTTATCTAATTAATTGAAAATATTCAAACCATAAAATATTGGGGTGTTATATTATTCCCACCTTCCCAAATTTCATCCTTGAAATTTTTCATGTATAACAACCTTCAAAAATATGCGAGTGGTTCTTCTATTCATATCCTCTAAGTCTATCTTAGGGTTTTGTTTCATAGACTATCTTTCCTAAATCTAGTTCCCAAGGATTCTTCTAAACTTCCTTTGATACCAACTTCAATTCCCCGACCCCTCTAAACCAGAGACAGAGTATTACCTATTACATTAGTATGATAACGGGAAATGAAATCTAGAAGGAATAATTCATTTAGTAGTCTTTATGAAACTAGATACATATATTTAACTCATATTAAATTGGGAAAGGTAAAAAAATATAATAAATAACAAAAACTAAAAAACTACATCCTTAAAAACACAATACGTGATCTATTCTTTATGACCTGAGGAAGGAAAACAAATTAATTGGGTGAGATCAAATGCTCAGTAAGGGTTACAAAAAGAGGAAGCATGAATTGACAATAACTGAATCATAAATAATTTGGCATAGTCAGTATGACATGGTAAATAAATGAAAAACAATCCCCATTAATAAACTGAGAATGAAAATGCATCCATATATTTTTTTCATAGTGAAAACCTCATGGATAGTAATAACTAAAAATCAATAAAGATAATGCTTATTAATTGGATGGCAGGTATCTGGAACATGATACCACTGTACCATCCAAATGGTTTAATTTTTTTGGTTGAAACGTGTCTAATTTTTTGCAAACAAACTCAAAGGGTTTGTCACCAATCGATTGGTCTCATGAGACCTATCGATGCATCAAGGGGATATATAAGGCCCCACCTATCACTGAAATTCCAAATCAGTCTTTGTACATATATTTAATACAAGTTCAATATACCTTCTCAATATCTGTATAGAGTAGAGAATACAAATTCCTCAAATTTTCCATAGTTAAAACACCTTTCCAAGTTAACATAGTATGTGAAATGGTATATGACTTCAGGATATAATCATATCCATGCTACAATGAAATTGATATTTACAATAATTATAATTTCAAATGAAAAATGTTCTAAAATGGGATGTAGATACACCACATAAGAAAGATAAGTTTCATAATACCAAGTAGGTCTCAATGAAATGGAAAATGAGACAAAGTCACTTACCACACTATAATCAATTGAATCATGGGGCCAAAAATCAGTAATCATCAAATGAATCACATAATCCATGAATATAAATAGAATAATTATATTTTATAACAATTGGATGTACACATATACCACATATAAGAAATAAGAGGCGAATAATTGAAATCCCACAGAATTGAAAGTTTGATGAGAAACCCTTTACAAACATTTCATCATGGTAACACAATTCTTGTAAGGTATTAAAGAGTCGTAAAGGGTAATACAATCATTTATATGTAATAAAGTAAATATGGTGGAGTTGATAAAACAAACCCCATTATTAGGAATGAAAAATAAAAGGGCCCAGCATAGGGGGATTATTGAATAAAAGTGAGAGAGGGGATCCCTTACAAAGAAAGTATCATTGGAGTGGGGATAAATCAGTCACATAATAATGTGTGAAAAATATAAATCCACAAAATATAAGTGGATATACAATATAAAATAGTCATACTTCATTCAAATATATTCCTGTAAAGACATATCCTATTACAAATATGTTTTGCTCAATGAATAGAAATTGTGTTAAGATATCCCTTACCTCATGTTTGATTTCAATAAAAAATTTCAGACCTCTTGTAATATGGTTCATATAGTTTTATTAAATTATAAACCAAATAACCTAATGATTATAAAACCATAAATAATTTTCTTATACAATTTTCCACCCATTTATTAACAAAAAAATGGTTTTCCCATTGTTTTGGGTATGTTCTTCTCATGGTTTCAAAGGTCGATTTATCATGGAATTACTTATAAAAAATTAATAATAAAAAGATGATAACATATATATTTATATCATTTTAAACAATTACATGTGATTTTAAACTTCCCATTACTGTGGTAATGTGAAATGAAAATGCATCATCTACAAAGGCTGTTAATTGACACACCATAGACATCGATTTTGTTATTTAAGAATAAAAGAAGAAAATCATAGATTTTGTGACGAATATACCATAAACATAGAAACATTAAAATACATATATGATAATTTAGTTTTCATGAATAATTTGATAATAGGTAGGGATAAGTTATAAGTGAGAACGAATTTGAACGAGAAGAAGGAATATTACCTCTTGAAAATATCTCCTTTAAAACCTCTTTAAGGCTCATGGAAGTGGTCTTTTTGTTATAACAGAAGAACAAGAATGTGTTAAGGGATATGTAGGATGGAATTTGGAAGGGTTTTTCTGAACAAGAAGCCTCAAATTGATTAATATTTGTGAAATAAAGTGTCTCCATTAATAAGTGAGATGGAGGATAACATAGGAATTACAAATATTATTAAATTATAATAAATATATTATAGGTTTCAAGACATCAAATAGGCCTAAAACTAAATAGGATTACATATTATAATGAATCTGATCATTTTGGGCATTTTTAAATAATTTTTGTGTTTTTAAATAATTTGATTAAATATTTTATTCACGAAAGAAAACTTTGTAGATATAAAAACTATTCATAAATAAATATTGAAACACATCAAAAAAAAGCATCAAATTCAAATAAAATTTTATATTACATCATATAATTTTTATATTCATCTATGGAATCCATTAATTAGATAAAAAAATATAAAATTATATTTATTTCATTATTTTTAATGTCATTTATTTGATTATTCATTAATTAAATTAATATTGCATCATCTTTGGGGAAACCATTATTGTATTTATTTGTTATCTAAAATTTAAAAATAAAATTATAATAGAAATACAATCTTATTAGGTTTCCAAAATATAATTTTTTTATGAAACTCAAGGAAGAACTTACATTAAAATGTTATAAAAACATAACATTATAGTGTGAACACCTTTTCTTACTTCTTAATAAAATATTCTAAAGGTCCTAAAGTAATTCTTGTGGATAGAAAGTCTCCCAAAATCAAATAAAAAATAGATAATAGTCTAATATTACTTATATAATAATTTTTAGCCAAAATATGGGATATTTTATAATTCTTATAATTTTATTTAAAAACATTTTATTTAATTTTTTTATTTTTGAACAAGCAGTGCAGTAGTGTTTCATAAGCATAAATGTTAATTATATTATAAATAGAAATTAAAAATAAAATATTATAAAAAAAATATGTTCAAAATAAATGTATGCATTATACATTATGTATATTCATTCTTATACAAAACAAGAAATCTTATTAAATTTTTTATTTTGTCTTTTCTTACCCTCTATAAACATAGCACATACATTTGGATAATACTCCTGTTATATTACACAAAAATTAAAAATTAAAAACAAAATAGATATAAAAATACATAACAATTAATAATTAATTCATGAAAATAATTTTTACCACCCAAATATTATATATAAGATACCAATTTGGACTTTGTCAGCATTGTGCACCCACCGCGTCGAGTTTGACAATGATTTTTATACATATCATTAAAAATATATAATTTTAATATTCTAAATTAATTATGTACAATATTATACTTGTAATATAATTATTTAGTTTTTAAATAGTTTCAATAAATTTTTATATCATAATAATTTCATGATAATGTCATGATAAATGTCGTATTTCATTAAAAACGATATTTTTCACAATTCAAGAAAAATTAAACTATTCCATAAAAATCGCAAATATTCATCCAAACCGTTTTATATGTGTATAATCCGAAATGTAATTCCATTTTAAGAAAATAATTTTATAAATATTAAAATTTTAAATTTTATTTAAAATAATAATTTACCCAAAAATACCAATTTTAATATTATACTGATTTTATGACACTTTGAATAATTAACTAGGGTGTCATAAAATTATCTTATAATAATTGGAAAAAAAATATTGATTCATGAATATATTTTATGAAAAATAATTTACTTTTAAGATAATATATTAATTATAAAATAGTAATTCATTATTTATTGCTCATTAAAAGACTAGCAATTAATTTTTAATTTTTAAAATATTCAATCTCGTGTATATGGTGCCTAAATTGTATTTTTACATATATGGGTGTGGTTACTATTACATTCCATTACAATTCATAAGGTTCATGTTACTATTCATAAGGGTACATGACTATTAAGTATTATTCACAAAGGTATCTTACTATCCTTAAGGATCAAGTTACTATTCATAAGGGTACAGTACTATTAAAGTTAATATTTATAAGGGTATATTAATATTCACCAAAAAATATTTTTCTTTATCAGACTCTAAATATCTTACTGAACACAACTGGGTATGTCAGTTTTTCAAAATTCAAATCACAGAGGTGAAAAAATTATGTTTACTGGATAGTTTATAACTATCTCAAAAAACCAAGTGTTGTTTCAAAATGACACAATGTTGTATGCATAATGAGTTATCAAATTAATTGAAATTATTCATACCATAAAATATTGGGGTGTTATATTATAACCACCTTCAGAAATTTCATACTCGAAATTTATCATGTAAAATGACCTAAAAAGATTTGGGTGGTTCTTCTATTATTGTCCTCGAAGTCTATCTTAGAGTTATGTTTCATAAAATAGGTTTTCTAAATCTAGTACCCACTGTTTCTACTAAACTTCCTTTGATACCAACAGTAACACCTTGACCCCTATAGACTAGAGCCAGTGCATTACCTATTAAATCAACATGATAAAAAGGAATGAGATTCCAAAGGAATGACCAGTTTAGTCATTTTGAAGAAACTAGATATATACATGTAACTCTTATTACATTGGGAATTGTAAAAAAATATGATAAATAACCAAAACTAAAAAAATTGCATCCTTGAAAACACAATAAATGATATATTCTTCATGACCTAGGGAAGGAAAACAAACGAAATGGGTGAGCTCTAATTCTCAGTAAGGGTTACAAATATCGGAATCATGAATCTAAAATAACCGAATCATAAACATTTGGCCTAAAAAAAATGTCATGGTGAATAAATGAAAAACCCTCCACATTAATAAACATAGAATGAAATTGCATATATAGATTTGGTCGTAGTGAAAACATCATGGATAGTAATAACTTAAAATGAATAAATATAATTCTTATTAATTGTACATCATGAATCTAGCACATGATACCACTATAACATCAAAACAGTTTAAATCTGTTTATAGAAACCCATCTAATTTTTTGAGAAAAACTCAATGGGTTTTCACCAACTGATTTTCCTCATGAGACATGTCGATGCATCGAAAGGATATAGTGGGCCCCAGCCTTCACTACAAGTCCAAATAATTCTTTATACATAGATTTAATACAATTAAAATATTTAATATTAATTTCTGTAGTGTAGAGAATAAAAATTAATCAATATTTCTATTGTTAAAACATCTTTCAAAATTATCATCGTATTCGAAATGGTATACGGCATAAGGAAATCATCATATTCATGCTATAAGAAAATGTATATTTATTATATTTATAATTTCAGATGAAAAATGATCTCAAATGGGAAGTAGATACACCACATAAGAAATATTAGGTGCACAATATCAAGTAGGACTAAATGAAATTGAAATTAAGACAAAGTCACTTACCACATTGTAATCAATTTAATAATATGGGAAAATCATTAATAACCAAATTAATAAGAGAATATGATGAATATAAAGATAATCATGATATTTTTTTCAATTGGTAGTACACATATACAACATATAAGAAATAATTGGTGAATATTGGAAATCCCACAGAATTGAAAGTGGTATAAGAAACCCTTTACAAACATTTTGGCAATGTAACGGTGTTCTTGTGGGAGATTAAAGAGTGGTAAAAGGGAATACCGTCATTTATATATCATAAGGCTAGTATAGGGGAGGTTCAAAAACATACCCCATTATATGGAATTAAAAATAAAGGGACACAACATAGGGGGTTTCTTGCATAAAATTGAGAGATAGAATCTGTTAAAAAGATGGTAGCATTGGAGTGAGGATAAATCAATGACATAATTATGTTTGAAAATTATAAATAAAAAAATATAAGTGTTTATAAAATATAAAAAAAGAACTCTTCATTCACACATATTCTTGGAAAAAAATAACCAATGACAAAGATGTTTAACTCAATGAATGGAAATTGAGATAAGATATCCCTTACCTCAGGTTCAACTTCCTTCAAATTTTTTCAAACCTCTTATAATATGTTTGAAATAGTGTTATTAAATTATTAAAAAACTAAAATAATATTTATAATACCGTACATAATTTTCATATACCATTTTCCACCAACTTTTTAATATTATTTTGTTTTTTCCATTGTTTCAGGTATATTCTTCTCATAGTTTCTAAGGTCTGTTTATTGTGGAATTCCTTATAAAAAAGAAATAATAATACAAAATTGATAATATTTATATATATATATATATGTAATTTTAAATAATTACATGTGATTTTAAACTTCCCATTAATATAGTAAAGTGAAACGAAGATGCATCATCCACAATGGCGGTTAATTGACACACCACGAACTGCAATTTTGTATTTAAGAATAAAAGAATAAAATCATATATTTTATGATGAATATACCATAAATGAAAAAAATATCAGTATATATATGATACTATAGTTTTCATGATTCATTGGATAATAGTTTGTGAAAATTTATAAGTGATAAATAATTTGAAAGAGAAGAAGAAAGAATCTTACCTCTTGAAAATATCTCTTTTAAAACCTCCTTAAGGGTCTTGTAAGATGTCTTTCTATTATACCAGTAGTGCAAGAATGTGTTAAGTTATATTTATGATTTAATTTGACAGAGTTTGTCTAAAAAAGAAGGCTCAAGGTGATTAATATTAGTGAAAGAAAGAGTCTCCTTTTATAAGTTAGGTGGTGAATAACATTGGAATTATTAAATTATTAAATTATAATAAATATATTATAGGTTTAAAGACTTATAAAAATGCCAAAAACTAAATGGGATTAAATTTTAGAATTAATATAATCATTTTGGGCCCTTTTAAATATTTTTTTGTACTTTTAAATAATTTAATAAAATATTTTATTAATGAAAAGGAATTTTGTAAATATAAAAAGTATTCATAAATAAGACTTTAAACACAACAAAAAAAGTTTCCAAATCGAATCATATTTTATGTTATATCATATAAATGTCATATTAATCTATGTAATCCATTAATTAGCTTAAAAATATAATATAATATTTCATTTATTATTTTTAATATCATTTATTTGATTTATTCATTAATTAAAATAATACTGCATCATCTTTACGGAAGCCATAATTGTATTTATTTTTTGTATAAAAATTAAAAATAATATTATATTAGAAATATAATCATATTTGGTTTCGAAAAAAATTATTTTTGGTTGAAAATCAAGGAATACCTTACCTTAAAAATGTTATAAAAAACAAAACTTTATACTGTGAACACCTTTTCATACTTTTAAATAAAATATTCTAAAGGTCTTAAGGTGATTATTGTGGGTAAAAAGTGTCCCCAAATAGAATACAAAATAGATAATGGTCAAATATTACTTATATAATACATTTTATAAAAAATATAGGTCATTTAATAATTCTTATAATTTTATTTAAAAACATTTTATTTAATTTTTTTATTTTACACAAGCACTGAATCAACATTTCATAAGCATTAATGTTAATTATATTATATATAAAAAATTAAAAATTAATTAATATCATTAAAATAAGTTAATTAGGTTCAAAATAAAATTCTAAATTCTACATTATTTTTATTCACTCGTATACATAACAAGACATCTTCTTACATTTTCTATTTTTCCTTTTCTTGCCTTGCACAAACATTTCACGGAAATTTGGATAATAATCATGTTATATAAGACTAATATTATAAATTACCAATAAATGAAATAAAAAATACATAATAATTAATTAATAATTCATGAAAATAATTTGTAGCACTCAATTAGTATATATAAGATACCAATTTTGACTTTGTCAGCGCTGCCCAGGCACTACATCGACATTGACAATGATTTTTATACTTATCATGAAAAATATTTAATTTTCATATTATAAATTAATTATGTAAAATATTACACATTGAATATAATTATTTAGTTATTAAATATTTTAAATTAATTTTTATATCATAATAATTTAATGATGATGTTACGAAAAATGTCATATTTCATAAAAACCGTATTTTTTACAATTCAACAAAAATGAAACTATTTAATAAAAATAAAAAATATTCAACCAAACCTTTTCTAGATGTGTAGAATCGAAAATGGAACTTTATTTTATAAAAATAGTTTTCTAAATATTATAAATTTAATTTTTCATAAAAATATTCATTTACTCAAAAATAAAAATTTTAATATTATAATGATTGCCTAACACCTTGAAAAAGTAACTAGGGTCTCATATAATTATCTTATAATCATTGAAAAACAAAATATTGTTTCATGAATATATTTTATAAAAAATAATTGACATTTAAGTTAATATATTAATTATAAAATTGTAATTCATTATTCATTGCTCATAAAAATACCAAACCATAATTATTATTTTTTAAAATATTCACCCTCATTTATAAGGGGCCTAAATTGTATTTTTACTTATATGGGTGTGGTTACTATAAAGGCCCATTACAGTTCATAAGGTTGAAGTTTCTATTCATAAGTGTACATTACTATTCCAGTATTATTCGTAAGGGTGTCTTACTATTCGTAAGGGGCAAGTTACCATTCATAAGTGTATATTACTATTCAATTTACTATTCATAAGGGTCCATTACAATTCACCAAAAAAAGTATGTTTTCCTTTTAAGACTCTAAATATCTTACTGAACACCCCTGTGTATGTTAGTTTTTCGAAATTCAAATCACCGAGGTCGAAATATTATGTTTACTGGCTAGTTTATAACTCTCTTCTATAACCAAGTGTTGTTTCACAAAGACACAATGTTTTTTCACAGAGACACAATGTTTTTTGCATAATAAGTTTTCTAATTAATTGAAAATATTCATACCATAAAATATTAGGGTGTTATAATACAATGGTGGTTTCCTATTGGGTTTATACACCCACCATGCATGGGAATCTAAATGGCCAAGTATATTTAATAGTTAGGGATCCAACATAGGGAAAGTTCCCTTTATGGGTATCTAGAAAGACAATATTTTTTTAAAATGGATATATTATGATGAAATTCAAATGATTTATCCATTTTATTATATTACAATCTTATATCTTAATAAACTGATTGACCTACCATGATAAGGTAAATTTGATTATTTCGTTTGACTTGTATGAAATTTCATAATATATGAATTTATTGAATTATTTTCCTCTATTTTTGTGGTTATTAATTTATTTTTTACTATTTTTTATGTATGTATTTTTTATTAAGGTCATTGTATCCCTATGGAACCACTTGAGACCTTTCCATGAGACAAAAACATTTTTATACGAGGAGGCTCACATGAATACATATAAAACTCTAGACCAGAAAATGTGATTTGAGTTTGGTTATAATAATCTATGACGTCATTATAATAAGTGTATAATGAAAAATAATTATTTACCTTATTTCGTTTATTTCTATTTATAAATAATCTCCTATGTGTATGTGTGTGAAACTAGAACATTGAATGGTGAAATTCATTTTTCATTACTAATATTCATGTATGCTTCTAAGAATGTTTTTAGTGAATAAATATTATATTTAAATCATGATTATGATTTATTAAAATTTATATTATCATTATAAAACAACATGTTCCTATACATTCAACTATTATAACATATTTTTGTTTTGGTCAATTTATGACCTCCGTGAATATTCTTATAACACTTATGTCATGAATGATTAAGGAATGTAATATATTAGACCTGGGCCCTCGCTTCTAGTTGGTAGCCTATTGGAATTTGGGGAAATGCGCTTGAGGTCACGTGGAGAACCGGGTGTGGGGCACCCAAAGAGTGGCACCCAGATCCGGGACGTTACAAAATATCTTAATGAAGGCAACCGTGTATGTAAATTTTTCAAAATTCAAATCACAGAGGTGGAAAAATTATATTTACTGGATAGATTATAACTATCTCTTATAACCATGTGTTGTTTCACAAAGACACAATGTTGTATGCATAATAAGTTATCTAATTAATTGAAAATATTCAAACCATAAAATATTGGGGTATTATATTATTCCCACCTTCCCAAATTTCATCCTTGAAATTTTTCATGTATAATAACCTTCAAAAATATGTGAGTGGTTCTTCTATTCCTATCCTCTATGTCTATCTTAGGGTTTTCTTTCATAGACTATATTTCCTAAATCTAGTTCCCAAGGATTCTTCTAAACTTCCTTTGATACCAACTTCAATTCCCCGACCCCTCTAAACCAGAGACAGAGTATTACCTATTACATTAGTATGATAACAGGAAATGAAATCTAGAATGAATAATTCATTTAGTAGTCTTTATGAAACTAGATACATACATTTAACTTATATTAAATTGGGAAAGGTAAAAAAATATAATAAATAACAAAAACTAAAAAACTACATCATTAAAAACACAATACATGATCTATTCTTTATGACCTGAGGAAGGAAAACAAATTAATTGGGTGAGATCAAATGCTCAGTAAGGGTTAAAAAAAGAGGAAGCATGAATTGACAATAACTGAATCATAAACAATTTGGCATAGTCAGTATGACATGGTAAATAAATGAAAAACAATCCCCATTAATAAACTGAGAATGAAACTGCATCCATATATTTTTTCATAGTGAAAACCTCATGGATATTAATAACTAAAAATCAATAAAGATAATTCTTATTAATTGGATGGCAGGTATCTGGAACATGATACCACTATACCATCCAAATGGTTTAAATTTTTTGGTTGAAACGTGTCTAATTTTTTGCAAACAAACTCAAAGGGTTTGTCGCCAATTGATTGGTCTCATGAGACCTATCGATGCACCGAGGGGATATATAAGGCCCCACCTATCATTGAAATTCAAAATCATTCTTTGTACATATATTTAATACAAGTTCAATATACCTTCTCAATATCTGTATAGAGTAGAGAATACAAATTCCTCAAAATTTCCATAGTTAAAACACCTTTCCAAGTTAACATAGTATGTGAAATGGTATATGACTTCAGGATAAAATCATATCCATGCTACAATGAAATTGATATTTACAATAATTATAATTTCAAATGAAAAATTTTCTCAAATGGGATGTAGATACACCACATAAGAAAGATTAGTTTCATAATACCATGTAGGTCTCAATGAAATGGAAAATGAGACAAAGTCACTTACCACACTATAATCAATTGAATCATGTTGCCAAAAATCAGTAATCATCAAATGAATCACATAATCCATAAATATAAATAGAATAATTATATTTTATAACAATTGGATGTACACATATACCACATATAAGAAATAAGAGGCGAATAATTGAAATCCCACAGAATTGAAAGTTTGATGAGAAACCCTTTACAAACATTTCATCATGGTAACACAATTATTGTAAGGTATTAAAGAGTCGTAAAGGGTAATACCATCATTTATATGTCATAAAGGAAATATGGTGGAGGTGAGAAAACAAACCCCATTATTAGGAATGAAAAATAAAAGGGCCCAGCATAGGGGGATTATTGAATAAAAGTGAGAGAGGGGATCCCTTACAAAGAAAGTATCATTGGAGTGGGGATAAATCAATCACATAATAATGTTTGAAAAATATAAATCCACAAAATATAAGTGGATATACAATATAAAATAGTCATACTTCATTCAAATATATTCCTGTAAAGACATATCCTATTACAAATATGTTTAGCTCAATGAATAGAAATTGTGTTAAGATATCCATTACCTCATGTTTGACTTCAATAAAAAATTTCAGACCTCTTGTAATATGGTTCATATAATTTTATTAAATTATAAACCAAATAAACTAATTATTATAAAACCATAAATAATTTTCTTATACCATTTTCCACCCATTTATTAACAAAAAATTGTTTTTCCCATTGTTTCGGGTATGTTCTTCTAATGGTTTCAAAGGTCGATTTATCATGGAATTCCTTATAAAAAATTAATAATAAAAAGTTGATAACATATATATTTATATCATTTTAAACAATTACATGTGATTTTAAACTTCCCATTACTGTGGTAATGTGAAATGAAAATGCATCATCTACAAAGGTTGTTAATTGACACACCATAGACATCGATTTTGTTATTTAAGAATAAAAGAAAAAAATCATAGATTTTGTGGCGAATATACCATAAACATAGAAACATTAAAATACATATATGATAATTTAGTTTTCATGAATAATTTGATAATAGGTAGGGATAAGTTATAAGTGAGAACGAATTTGAATGAGAAGAAGGAATATTACCTCTTGAAAATATCTCCTTTAAAACCTATTTAAGGCTCATGGAAGTGGTCTTTTTGTTATAACAGAAGAACAAGAATGTGTTAAGGGATATGTAGGATAGAATTTGGAAGGGTTTTTCTGAACAAGAAGCCTCAAGTTAATTAATATTTGTGAAATAAAGAGTCTCCATTTATAAGTGAGATGGAGGATAACATAGGAATTACAAATATTTTTAAATTATAATAAATATATTATAGGTTTCAAGACATCAAATAGGCCTAAAACTAAATAGGATTACATATTATAATGAATCTGATCATTTTGGTCATTTTTAAATAATTTTTGTGTTTTTAAATAATTTGATTAAATATTTTATTCATGAAATAAAACTTTGTAGATATAAAAACTATTCATAAATAAATATTGAAACACATCAAAACAAAGAATCAAATTAAAATAAAATTTTATATTACATCATATAATTTTTATATTCATCTATGTAATCCATTAATTAGATAAAAAATATAAAATTATATTTATTTCATTATTTTTAATGTCATTTATTTGATTATTCTTTAATTAAATTAATATTGCATCATCTTTGGGGAAACCATTATTGTATTTATTTATTATCTAAAATTTAAAAATAAAATTATATTAGAAATACAATCTTATTAGGTTTCCACAATATAATTTTTTTTATGAAACTCAATGAAGAACTTACATTAAAATGTTTTAAAAACTTAACATTATAGTGTGAACACCTTTTCTTACTTCTTAATAAAATATTCTAAAGGTCCTAAAGTAATTCTTGTGGATAGAAAGTCTCCCAAAATAAAATAAAAAATAGATAATAGTCTAATATTACTTATATAATAATTTTTAGCCAAAATATTGGATATTTTATAATTCTTATAATTTTATTTAAAAACATATTATTTAATTTTTGTATTTTTGAACAAGCAGTGCAGTAGTGTTTCATAAGAATAAATGTTAATTATATTATAAATAGAAATTAAAAATAAACTATCATAAAAAAAATATGTTCAAAATAAATTTATACATTATACATTATGTATATTCATTCTTAAACAAAACAAGAAATCTTATTAAATTTTTTATTTTGTCTTTTCTTACCCTCTATAAACATAGCACATACATTTGGATAATACTCCTGTTATATTACACAAAAAATTCAAAATTCAAAATACAATAGATATAAAAATACATAAAAATTAATAATTAATTCATGAAAATAATTTTTACCACCCAAATATTATATATAAGATACCAATTTGGACTTTTCAGCGTTGTGCAGCCACCGCGTCGACTTTGACAATGATTTTTATACATATCATGAAAAATATATAATTTTAATATTA
The DNA here is from genome assembly GCA_963277665.1 of Viscum album. Classification (NCBI taxonomy): domain Eukaryota; kingdom Viridiplantae; phylum Streptophyta; class Magnoliopsida; order Santalales; family Viscaceae; genus Viscum; species Viscum album. The sequence goes on from OY728135.1 coordinate 1,683,556,605, forward strand.
TAAATTAATTATGTACAATATTATACTTGTAATATAATTATTTAGTTATTAAATAGTTTCAATAAATTTTTATATCATAATAATTTCATGATAATGTCATGATAAATGCCGTATTTCATTAAAAACGATATTTTTCACAATTCAAGAAAAATTATACTATTCCATAAAAATCGCAAATATTCATCCAAACCGTTTTTATATGTGTATAATCCGAAATGGAATTCCATTTTAAGAAAATAATTTTATAAATATTAAAATTTTAAATTTTAATTAAAATAATAATTTACCCAAAAATACCAATTTTAATATTATACTGATTTTATGACACTTTGAATAATTAACTAGGGTGTCATAAAATTATCTTATAATAATTGGAAAAATAATACTGATTCATGAATATATTTTATGAAAAATAATTAACTTTTAAGTTAATATATTAATTATAAAATAGTAATTCATTATTTTTTTGCTCATTAAAAGACTAACAATTAATTTTTAATTTTTAAAATATTCAATCTCATGTATATGGTGCCTAAATTGTATTTTTACATATATGGGTGTGGTTAATATTACGTTCCATTACAATTCATAAGGTTCATGTTACTATTCATAAGGGTATATTACTATTCAAGTATAATTCACAAAGGTATCTTACTATCCTTAAGGATCAAGTTACTATTCATAAGGGTACAGTACTATTAATGTTAATATTTATAAGGGTATATTAATATTCACCAAAAAAATATTTTTTCTTTATCAGACTCTAAATATCTTACTGAACACAACTGGGTATGTCAGTTTTTCAAAATTCAAATCACAGAGGTGGAAAAATTATGTTTACTAGATAGTTTATAACTATCTCATAAAACCAAGTGTTGTTTCAAAATGACACAAAGTTTTATGCATAATGAGTTATCAAATTAATTGAAATAATTCATACTATAAAATATTGGGGTGTTATATTATAACCACCTTCATAAATTTCATACTTGAAATTTATCATGTAAAATGGCCTAAAAAGATTTGGGTGGTTCTTCTATTATTGTCCTCGAAGTCTATCTTAGAGTTATGTTTCATAAAATAGGTTCTCTAAATCTAGTACCCACTGTTTCTACTAAACTTCCTTTGATACCAACAGTAACACCTTGACCCCTATAGACTAGAGCCAGTGCATTACCTATTAAATCAACATGATAACAAGGAATGAGATTCCAAAGGAATGACCCGTTTAGTCATTTTGGAGAAACTAGATATATACATGTAACTCATATTACATTGGGAATCGTAAAAAAATATGATAAATAAACAAAACTAATAAAACTGCATCCTTGAAAACACAATAAATGATATATTCTTCATGACCTTGGGAAGGAAAACAAACGAAATGGGTGAGCTCAAATTCTCAGTATGGGTTACAAATATCGAAATCATGAATCGAAAATAACCGAATCATAAACATTTGGCCTAGAAAAAATGTCATGGTGAATAAATGAAAAACCCTCCACATTAATAAACATAGAATAAAATTGCATATATAGATTTGGTCGTAGTGAAAACATCATGGATAGTAATAACTTAAAATGAATAAATATAATTCTTATTAATTGTACATCATGAATCTAGAACATGATACCACTATAACATCAAAACAGTTTATGGTAGAAACCCATCTGATTTTTTGAGAAAAACTCGATGGGTTTTTCGCCAACTGATTTTCCTCATGAGACATGTCGATGCATCGAAAGGATATAGTGGGCCCCAACCTTCACTACAAGTCCAAATAATTCTTTATAGATAGATTTAATACAATTAAAATATTTATTATGAATATCTGTAGTGTAGAGAATAAAAATTAATCAATATTTCTATTGTTAAAACATCTTTCAAAATTATCATCGTATTCGAAATGGTATACGGCATAAGGAAATCATCATATTCATGCTATAAGAAAATGTATATTTATTATATTTATAATTTCAGATGAAAAATGATCTCAAATGGGAAGTAGATACACCACATAAGAAATATTAGGTGCACAATATCAAGTAGGACTTAATGAAATTGAAATTAAGACAAAGTCACTTACCACATTGTAATCAATTTAATAATATGGGAAAAATCATTAATAACCAAATTAATAAGAGAATATGATGAATATAAAGATAATCATGATATTTTTTTCAATTGGTAGTACACATATACAACATATAAGAAATAATTGGTGAATATTGGAAATCCCACAGAATTGAAAGTGGGATAAGAAACCCTTTACAAACATTTTGGCAATGTAACGGTTTTCTTGTGGGAGATTAAAGAGTGGTAAAATGGAATACCGTCATTTATATATCATAAGGGTAGTATGGGGGAGGTTCAAAAACATACCCCATTATATGGAATTAAAAATAAAGGGACACAACATAGGGGGTTTCTTGCATAAAATTGAGAGATAGAATCTGTTAAAAAGATGGTAGCATTGGAGTGAGGATAAATCAATGACATAATTATGTTTGAAAATTATAAATAAAAAAATATAAGTTTTTATAAAATTTAAAAAAGAACTCTTCATTCACACATATTCTTGGAAAAAAATAACCAATGACAAAGATGTTTAACTCAATGAATGGAAATTGAGATAAGATATCCCTTACCTCGGGTTTAACTTCCTTCAATTTTTTTCAAACCTCTTATAATTTGTTTGAAATAGTGTTATTAAATTATTAAAAAACTAAAATAATATTTATAATACCGTATATAATTTTCATATACCATTTTCTACCAATTTTTTAATATTATTTTGTTTTTTCCATTGTTTTAGGTATATTCTTCTCATAGTTTCTAAGGTCTGTTTATTGTGGAATTCCTTATAAAAAAGAAATAATAATACAAAATGGATAATATATATATATATATGTAATTTTAAATAATTAAATGTGATTTTAAACTTCCCATTAATATAGTAAAGTGAAACGAAGATGCATCATCCACAATGGCAGTTAATTGACACACCACGAACTGTAATTTTGTATTTAAGAATAAAAGAATAAAATAATATATTTTATGATGAATATACCATAAATGAAACAAAATATCAGTATATATATGATACTATAGTTTTCATGATTCATTGGTAAATAGTTTGGGAAAATTTATAAGTGATAAATAATTTAAAAGAGAAGAATAAAGAATCTTACCTCTTGAAAATATCTCTTTTAAAACCTCTTTAAGGGTCTTGGAAGATGTCTTTCTGTTATACCAGTAGTGCAAGAATGTGTTAAGTTATATGTATGATTGAATTTGACAGAGTTTGGCTGAAAAAGAAGGCTCAAGGTGATTAATATTAGTGAAAGAAAGAGTCTCCTTTTATAAGTTATGTGGAGAATAACATTGGAATTATTAAATTATTAAATTATAATAAATATATTATAGGTTTAAAGACTTATAAAAATGACAAAAACTAAATGGGATTAAATTTTAGAATTAATATAATTATTTTGGGCCCTTTTAAATATTTTTTTTGTACTTTTAAATAATTTAATAAAATATTTTATTAATGAAAAGGAATTTTGTAAATATAAAAAGTATTCATAAATAAGACTTTAAACACAACAAAAAAAGTTTCCAAATCGAATCATATTTTATAGTATATCATATAAATGTCATATTAATCTATGTAATCCATTAATTAGCTTAAAAATATAATATAATATTTCATTTATTATTTTTAATATCATTTATTTGATTTATTCATTAATTAAACTAATACTGCATCATCTTTACGGAAGCCATAATTGTATTTATTTTTTGTATAAAAATTAAAAATAATATTATATTAGAAATATAATCATATTTGGTTTCTAAAAAAATTATTTTTGGTTGAAAATCAAGGAATACCTTACCTTAAAAATGTTATAAAAAACAAAACTTTATACTGTGAACACCTTTTCATACTATTAAATAAAATATTCTAAAGGTCTTAAGGTGATTATTGTGGGTAAAAAGTGTCCCCAAATAGAATCCAAAATAGATAATGGTCTAATATTACTTATATAATACATTTTATAAAAAATATAGGTCATTTAATAATTCTTATAATTTTATTTAAAAACATTTTATTTAATTTTTTTATTTTACACAAGCACTGAATCAACATTTCATAAGCATTAATGTTAATTATATTATATATAAAAAATTGAAAATTAATTAATATCATTAAAATAAGTTAATTAGGTTCAAAATAAAATTATAAATTCTACATTATTTTTATTCACTCGTATACATAACAAGACATCTTCTTACATTTTCTATTTTGCCTTTTCTTTCCTTGCACAAACATTTCACGGAAATTTGGATAATAATCATGTTATATAAGACTAATATTATAAATTACCAATAAATGAAATAAAAAATTCATAATAATTAATTAATAATTCATGAAAATAATTTTTAGCACTCAATTAGTATATATAAGATACCAATTTTTACTTTGTCAGTGCTGCCCAGGCACTGCATCGACATTGACAATGATTTTTATATTTATCAGGAAAAATATTTAATTTTCATATTATAAATTAATTATGTAAAATATTACACATTGAATATAATTATTTTGTTATTAAATAGTTTAAATTAATTTTTATATCATAATAATTTAATGATGATGTCACGAAAAATGTCATATTTCATAAAAACTGTATTTTTTACAATTCAACAAAAATGAAACTATTTAATAAAAATACCAAATATTCAACCAAACCTTTTATAGATGTTTAGAATCCAAAATGGAACTTTATTTTATAAAAATAGTTTTCTAAATATTATAAATTTAATTTTTCATAAAAATATTCATTTACTCAAAAATAAAAATTTTAATATTATAATGATTTCCTAACACCTTGAAAAATTAACTAGGGTCTCATAAAATTATCTTATAATCATTGAAAAACAAAATATTGTTTCATGAATATATTTTATAAAAAATAATTGACATTTAAGTTAATTTATTAATTATAAAATTGTAATTCATTATTCATTGCTCATAAAAATACCGAAACATAATTATTAATTTTTAAAATATTCACCCTCATTTATAAGGGGCCTAAATTGTATTTTTACTTATATGGGTGTGGTTACTATAAAGGCCCATTACAGTTCATAAGGTTGAAGTTTCTATTCATAAGTGTACATTACTATTCCAGTATTATTCGTAAGGGTGTCTTACTATTCGTAAGGGGCAAGTTACCATTCATAAGTGTATATTACTATTCAAGTTACTATTCATATGGGTCCATTACAATTCACCAAATAAAGTATGTTTTCCTTTTAAGACTCTAAATATCTTACTGAACACCCCTGTGTATGTCAGTTTTTCGAAATTCAAATCACCGAGGTCGAAATATTATGTTTACTGGCTAGGTTATAACTCTCTTCTATAACCAAGTGTTGTTTCACAAAGACACAATGTTTTTTCACAAAGACACAATTTTTTTTGCATAATAAGTTTTCTAATTAATTGAAAATATTCATACCATAAAATATTAGGGTGTTATAATACAATGGTGGTGTCCTATTGGGTTTATACACCCACTATGCATGGGAATCTGAATGGCCAAGTATATTTAATAGTTAGGGATCCAACATAGGGAAAGTTCCCTTTATGGGTATCTAGAAAGACAATATTTTTTTAAAATGGATATATTATGATGAAATTCAAATGATTTATCCATTTTATTAGATTACAATCTTATATCTTAATAAACTGATTGACCTACCATGATAAGGTAAATTTGATTATTTCGTTTGACTTGTATGAAATTTGATACTATATGAATTTATTGATTTATTTTCCTCTATTTTTGTGGTTATTAATTTAGTTTTTACTATTTTTTATGTATGTATTGTTTATTAAGGTCATTGTATCCCTATGGAACCATTTGAGACCTTTCCATGAGACAAAAACATTTTTATACGAGGAGGCTCACATGAATACATATAAAACTCTAGACCAGAAAATGTTATTTGAGTTTGGTTATAATAATCTATGACGTCATTATAATAAGTGTATAATGAAAAATCATTATTTACCTTATTTATTTTATTTCTATTTATAAATAATCTCCTATGTGTATGTGTGTGCAACTAGAACATTGAATGGTGAAATTCATTTTTCATTACTAATATTCATGTATGCTTCTAAGAATGTTTTTAGTGAATAAATATGATATTTAAATCATGATTATGATTTATTAAAATTTATATTATCATTATAAAACAACATGTTCCTATACATTCAACTATTATAACATATTTTTGTTTTGGTCAATTTATCACCTCCGTGAATATTCTTATAACTCTTATGTCATGAATGATTAAGGAATGTAATATATTGATAATATTATATAATAATGAAAGATTTATTATTTTAAAAAATAAATTTAATGGAACTATATATATATAATAAAATCAATTTATTCTATGAAACATCCTTTCCCTAGGTGATGATGGTAATATTATGGATAAAAATTATTGAAGGGTATCAAGTGAATATATTTTTTTGAGAAAATTTTGAAAAGATATGTAAAATAAAAAAATATTTTTATAATGGGAAAATTGATCATTTTATTAGTCAAGCAACCTTGTTTTTAAAGGTAATGTTAATATAAATTTTGGCATGTCTTATGTGTTGTTTTTGAGCCATTTTATGGTTAAAATCAGGGTTTAGAAGTTTTCAACATTTATTTTAAAATTAAAGGTAGGATTTTGTTGAGTTTAATAAAAAATAGGAAACAATAATGTAATGGGTATTTTAAAACTTGGTGAACACTTTTCTAAAACAAACAAAGAGAAAAATTTTGATGGGCATGGGAATGGGGTGTTGTTGGTTCATTAGTGGACCATGGCTTAGGTAAACTCATCATAGTCATGGTGGAGGTCATGTTGAGAGAATAATTCCTTCTAAAAATCATCACACCATAGTAATAGGTTCTGTAATTATATAGAGTTCCAGAACAACATGTTTATGATATGGTTTTAGAGGAATACATTGATGAATTCATATGAACTTTTAAATGGATGAAACTAAATCCTTTTTTCTTTAACCATAGTTATTTTCAAGTATATATACAATAAGGCCCCTTCCTTAAACCTTACTTAATCTTGAGTTATTACAAGATTACACATTGAGGGTCTTTTCAGGTTTAGAGTTTTAGAGAATTAGATCATAAAACTTGCATTACATGCTACATTTAAACAAAGTGGTTACATAAAAGATAGTATTAATTTTTCCCATGAACAGAAACATATTTAACATAAAACATGGATTCTTTCTTGACACATCCTTGACACTATCATCATATCATGTACCCTTCCCTTGACATGTGAAAAGCATTTCAAAAACTTGGGATGAGCATAAAAATCTCATTATGGGATATAAAAATATGGAAAGGAAACATGAGTACAAGTATACATAAGAATGAAATCATAATTTACCCATTAAACATAAGCACTTTAACATACCTCATAAAATCATGAATAAATCATAGAAATCATAAGACATAAAGGTAACTTGAGGCATTCATAACATTCTTTCGTAGGGAGTAACCCTCTTGGTTACATTTGGAATACCCATCACAATATATTCCCTAAATCTCCTCGGATAAACCTTAACATTTAACCCCTTCACGTTACCCAATGCATTGGAGAGCTATATCAGGCTCACCCGCCCTTAGTTTATCACCGAACCACCCATCTACATAAAAATTCCCAAGAACCATAACATAATCGTATCACATAAAACATGCATAAAGGAAACATAATATTTCCACTTTTCAATAACAAGATATCAATACAACACATTGATATAAAAACATTATGAAAACCATTTTCAATACCAAAATAAAAGAAAAGTAAAACATGGTATTTATTTTTCTTTTAAAAAAAGGTATGGCTTGTAGAGGAAGCCGAAACTCAAATAATGGTCACGGCGGCGGAGAAGTAGTTGTCTCCACATACGTACGACAAAAACATTCCCTTTTGTCGTTTAGTAAAATTCTTTGTATAAAAAAGATTCCTTTCGGATAAACGTAAAATTCAAGGGGGTTTATACACCGTCTAAAATAAGGTTGTGTATAAAACAAAATATGCCTCAATGAAAGGATATTGAGACGAAGTCCCATACAAAGACGGTATCCTTGGATTAAGGATAAATCAATTACATAATTTTGTGTGACAAACTAATACACCAAATAAGTGTATATTAATTGTAAAACAATAAGAGGTTATTCACACATATTCATAGAACGACATATTCAAGGAGTACAAGCTTATCCCAGAGAATCCAAATTGGGTTAAGAAGTTCCCTTGCAAAAATTTTACAGCCTAACGGCATCACTACAAAATTCAGAAAATGAGTTTATGAGAGATAAAAAGGGTATCTCATCACTTGGATATAAAATTTAAATCACTAATTATATAGAAGAACATATCCCAACATAATGATATGTGAATTAAAAGAAATAACAAAAAAAGTCTTTTAAAAAGAGGAGGGTGAAAGGTTCCCTTACCGACATGGGTATCTTTCGAAACATACACCCCGTGAAAGAAGGACAATACAACATTTATGTAAATAATCAAAAATGAAATTATATTACACAATGAGTAAAATAATGGGCAGTACATACACCACTGAATGTAAATTGTGGCAAATGTAGCATAAATCTCACGGGAATAAAAGTGAGATGAGAAATCCCTTATGAAAACTCGGCAGCCTAACGGCGCCACTTAAAACTTCCAAAAATGGATTGATGAGATAAAATAGGGTCTCTCATCATATAAAAATAAAATTTACATCAAGAGGAAGATAAAAGAACATCCCCCATCATAACAAAGAGGATCTTAAAAGAAGTGACATAAAGGAGAGTACTTAAAAAGAAAGAGAGAGGTTAGATCTCCTACGAAAATTCGGCAGCCTAACCGCGCCACTCAAAATGTCCAAAATTGATTGATGAGAGAAAATAGGTTATCTTATCATATGAACATAAAAATTACAGTATGATTAATAAAAAATAACATCACATTCATAAGAAAGATGAGCTTAAAAGTAATGACATAAAAGAGTGTACTTAAAAAGAAAGAGAGGAGTAGGATCCCTTACCTCGGGTCCGACTTGACTCGATCGTTCTTTAACGTCCTGAATAATAAACATGAGTTAATTTATACCTGATTAAGAACCTTTTTCAAGTTCATTATTCCTTTTATATCACTTATTTCCATGTTATAAACATTTTTTAATCATTTAAGTAAATAATGTTTGTTTTGTCAATATTTGGTTCTTAAGACGAAAGTGGACTTCTTACAATTACATGTTGTTCGTGTGGTCAAAGGTTCATTATATCCATAATGATATTCATGATTTGGATATCATATATATCATATATATCCATAATATACATGTATTTATAATATTACATAATCATTTAGAGTTAAGAAATTAAATGCACCGTTGAAGGAGACGGTAAGCCGTGCGTACGGATCAATGCTACTTTCATTTCTATGTCATATTAATGGAATTAAAACTAACTGAGGGGTATGTATATTTTAATTAAATAATTATATTCATCATTTATATGTAACATACATCATATAAAATAACTTTAAATCCATCCTTTATACATCCCACATATGGCATTAACGAATCAAATCACTTTGAGGGGGCGTTAGTCCGCACTTCCTAAAATGAAATTATCTTGTTTACCCACAATGGCAACCATAAAGGTATGGAAAAAAAGAAAAATACAGAAGCGTAAGTGAAACATAAACATATTATATATCATATATAAGTATAGTGACATCTTAATGGCCACCTTTTAAGGTGTTATATGAGTGTTGAACAATCATCGTTTCGTGAGGCAGAAACTCGCCATCCACAGAAACAGTATGTTCTTTAACCATTTGATGTAGGTGTATGTAAGTGTAGCTCGAATTATTCTTACAAAAACATCCTAGTATATTTAATATACTGGATTTGTTACAAAAGAAATGAATAAAAAGTGTTTAGGTGGTTGGAGAAGCAAAATAAAACAAAAGAACACAAGTGAAGACATTACCTTAAAATCGGGTAACTCTTTTTGATTTGAGCTCAAAGGATTCCTTGGGAAGCCTTCTGCCCAAAGTGAGGCTTCTAGGAGTAATATAGGGATGTGGACAGGAAAAATGAGTAGGGGTTGGCCGAGCGAAAGGCTTGATAGGTGTGGGTAAGGTGGTAGAGGTGGGGGCCTTTTATAAGAGGAGAGGAGGGGCACTCTTGTAAAGTTACAAAATGTTACTTTATTTTCAAATAAATATCGGATTTTAAATGTCCCAAATTGATGTATTTAGAGTATAAGGTGGTAAGGGTTCGCAATATACTCATATAATAGGTTTTTGACAAGTGTAAGTTATAGTTTTAACATTATCGTTTCATTTTATTTAAATCCTTCATTAATGAGGTAATCGCTGCATCATTATGATGTCAGAAATAATTTTATTTATTTAATGTCTGAAAATCATAAAACAATTATCATGATGTAGTAAATATTTTTATATTTCAAATGAATATTTATAGTCAAAAATATGACTTATATAACCCCATTTGAAAATTGTTTTAGTGAAACATCCCATGCTTGTGACATTTTTATTTTAACTTTAAATAAAATGTTATTTATGTCATTTTCCAACCAAAGTGGCTCCATGGAGTCCCCAAGTTGACCCATGGATTCTCGTGGTCGGCCATGACACATTCAAGGAAGGTAGGACATGTTTCTAGGTCATTTCTCATTATTAAAACACTATTTTTACCTTAAATTACACTAATTACCTCTAATCGCGATTAAGAACATAAAAGTTACTATTCACCAAAAAATTATTTTATTCCCATTGAACCACATTTTACATCCTAATGACAACCATGTATGTCAGATTTTTGAAATTCAAAACACAGAGGTGGAAAAGTTTCATTTAAACGGAAAAATTAGTTTCTTTAACTACCACTTAGTGGTTTCACTATTCATCAAAGATTGAAGTTCTTCAGAAAAATACCAAAACTTCCCCCTAAGCTATATTTGATATTTCGAATTCAAAAATGAATTCTTTTTTACAAAATTCAAAACATATAAGTTTGATTAATTAATTTAATAATTAATTCCCACTGTCAGAGCAAATAGAGTGTTTTTATGAAACAATATCTATTAAAATATTGACACTAGTTTAAGTCCAATTTCAAAGTGAAATTAATTCCAATGACCACTATTGGATTAAATTGTAAAAAAATATTCTAATTTTTCTTTAAAAAAAATACAAAATATAATCTAATCATATAAATAAATATGATTAAAAAGAGGTTTTGAATTAAAATACAAAATTTTTCAATATTCATTAAAAATGAACTTTATCGGAAAGATACCAAAAATTTACACAATGTAAATTTTGATGTCTCTATTCTAAAGAATATTTTTATTTTGTCAAATATAACACATAAAATTTTCACAAAGTGTATTTAAAAGAGGTTCTCCATCAAAAGGCGGTTAATCGACCTTCTAAAGAACATTAGAATGTTTACGCTTAAAATTTGAATTCATTCACATTTTTAATCCTCTAACATTTATTGAAAAAATTAAAAATATTTGAAAAAAATATATAATCATTTTGTTGTTAGTTCTGTTCATTCCCTCCATTACAATGGCTAGGCTTTAACTACCATTTATTATTTTATTATTAGAGTGCAACGTAAGATTTCCAAGAAACTCGTTGTTGCGTATTGGGTACGCCATCGAGCATAGCGTCCCCTTTAAAGTAATATTAATATTTTATTCACAAATATAGATAAATATAAAAATTTCATATTATTTATTTACCTGGGGTGTTACATCCTTCCCCCCTTTTGGGAATTGCATCCTCGCAATTTTAAAATTGGGCTCGGAAACATCCTTGAAAGTCCCACATCGAAATAAGAGTCGGTAAAATAACCACTTTAAAATAAAGAATGATAAGTACAGAGGTCACCTGAGTTAACCCATACTATGATTCCATGTAGGAAAACATTGACATGGAGGAGAAAACATAAGGTCATGTTCTGATGGAGAGTGATAGAAAACATGTTTTGGAGAAAGTTAACCACAAGAAAATCACAAACTTGTGATGGGTTATACGGTATTTGATTCCCCAGTAGGAAAAGTTAATAGAATTTTTTTTTTTTTGATGAATTTTTTCATAAGGAAACATAATTACTTATCATGTTGACTTTCAACTTTTATTATATTTCTTACACAAACTCATTTTTTCTCCAAAAGACGAGTATTTAAGAAGACTTGTTCACTATAATAAACTTCTAGAGAATCACCTAATCGAAAAATGAGAACTATATACATCCCATGTCTTTAGACTTTAACCAAAACCAAAACCAAAATGGTTAGTATAAGATCAGATAATCCAGAAAAGGATAACCCTTTATAAAAAGAAAATCTATTCTTAATCTCCAAAATTTTTCCAACAAAACCCATAGTTCAACGAGGACCATTTGATAAACAAATTTTCCATAAAATTATTCAATGTAAACAAAACTAAGATTGAAACACAAATATTTGAAGGATTTAGTCACATAGTCTTCCAAGGTACAAATTAACTTTTATCTCCAAATAACATCAGTTTCTCTTAAATTCTCATATTGAAAAGTAATTAACCTAATCACATATCCTCGATGATAGGATAATCATTTCCCTAGATAACCCAAAATAAACTTACTCTTGATTCCTAAAATAATATAACTAAAAATAATTAGTCAAACTAACCAGGGACTTCACGTAGTCCAGTGGTAGGCGATAAATTCCAGTCGCACTTTGGTTGTGGGTTCGATTCCCGCAGCTTTGTCCGACGCGACGGGTTGTCACACGGTCTGCGTGTTGTCCTTTTTCCAAAACTATATAAATATTGAAACATTCCCCAAAACGAGATAAAATCTTCAAAAATGATCATAACATATTTTAACCTCAAGTTTATCTCATGCCTTTCATTTTCCATCATAACATAAAATAACCCATAATTACCTCAAAAGTAAAGATCATATAAACTCTAATGGTTACCTTTATAATTGTTACATGAACTTCCACATTGATTGGACATCTCATACATGATGCATTACAGATCATACCAAGGTTCAAGTGGTTTATCATGACTCCTTGATAGTTGGTTTAGAACAACCACGAGTTTCCTCATTGAATCACCCATTTCATCCAGCCTCTTAATCAGAGAACCACCACAGTTTCCTTCAAACCTATTGTCACTTTGGTGCCTGCTAGATACATCCATTCACTAAAAACAGAAATGTCAGTGTGAGTATATCAACGAAACCATCATGTACTAATGGGGATGATAAACACTAAGATATACTTACTCATTCACTTTATCTAAAACTAGGACTCTTTCTGAAATCCTAACCATTATGGTAATGTCACTTATGCCTAGAGAATATCCTAACCTCTAAAGTTATCTAAACCGACTTCTGATACCAACTATAAGGCCCCAGCCTTAAACCTTACTTAATCTTGAGTTATTACAAGATTACACATTGAGGATCTTTTCTGGTTTAGAGTTATAGTGAATTAGATCATAAAACATTCATTACTTTCCACATTTAAACAAAGTGGTTACATAAAAGATAGTATTCATTTTTCCCATCAATGGAAACATATTTAAAATAAAACATGGATTCTTTCTTAACACTTCCTTGACTCTATTATCATATCATGTACCCTTCCCTCGACCTGTGAAAAACATTTCAAAAACATGGGATGAGCATAAAAAGCTCAGTAAGGGATATAAAAATATGGAAAGGAAACATGTGTACATGTATACATAAGAATGAAATCAAACATTACCCATAAAAAAAGCACTTTAACATACCTCATAAAATCATGAAAAAATCATAGAAATCATAAGACATAAAGGTAACTTGAGGCATTCAAAACATTCTTACGTAGGGAGTAACCCTCTTGGTTACATTTGGAATACCCATCAAAGTATATTCCCTAAATATATTCAAAGAAACCTTAATGTTTAACCCATTCGTGTTACCCAATGCATTGGAGAGCTATATCGGGCTCACCTTCCCTTAGTTTATCACGGAACCACCCGTATTCATAATACTTCCCAAGAACCATAACATAATCATATCACATAAAACATGCATAAAGGAAACATAACATTTCCACTTTTCAATCACAAGATATCAATACAATACATTGATATAAAAACATCATTACAACCATTTTCAATACCAAAATAATAGAAAAGTAAAACATGGTATTTATTTTTCTTTTAAAAAAAGGTATGGCTTGTAGAGGAAGCCGAAACCCAAATAATGGTCATGGTGGTGGAGAAGTCGTTGTCGCCGTATACGTACGACACAAACATTTCCTTTTGTCGTTTAGTAAAATGCTTTGTATAAAAAAGATTCCATTCGGATAAATGTAAAAGTCAAAGGGGTTTATACATATTATAAAATAAGGTTGTGTATAAAACAAAATATTCCTCAATGAAAGGAGATTGAGACAAGGCTAAATTGATCCAATAATTAGACCTATAGTGCGTAGTAATGCGAGAATGCTTTCTAAGGGATAATTTGGTGTAATGGTGGTCTCTGGATAATGTTAATATGATTTATATCCATGAGAGGTCATTATAAATAAATATATATATATATATATATATATTCCTTGACATTGAATTTGATGAGAGTATCTCATGTTTCAATTTTTTATCAGTATCCTAGGTTTAATAAGATCTATCATGACCTCTTATATCTATTTTGATGGCCAAGTTTAAAGAGAGACATCCTGAGTTTTGATTCACAGTACCATACTAGCAAGATTTTAAAGGTCAACCATTAGGGTCAAGGTGGATTTATTTATAAAATATGCTTATGTACATGTGTATAGAATGGTGATGGAATTTTTTATGGGGTTACCAAGACCCCAAAAATTTTGGATTCCATTTTGGTGGTAGTAGATTGGATGATGAAAGTGGCCCATTACTTAATGATCAAAGAGAATAACTCTCTAAATGAGTTGCGGAAACTCTATGTTGGAGATAGATTAGGACATAATGGAGTAACATACAATATCATATCAAATAGAGACATATGTTTTATATCATGGTTTTAGTAAGGCTTATAGAAGTCTTTGGGGACATGGTTGAAGTTTAGTACAATATATATTTCAATAACTAGTGGATAGTTGGAGAAGATGATTTAGATATTTTAGGATATGATTTGGGAATGAATCTTGGAAAATTTTGGAGAATGTGATGAGAACCAATACATGGTTGAGTATGTGTAAATAAAATGGTTTCTATGATTTTATTCATATGGATCCATTTTAGGATTTCAATAGATGGTTGTGATACTCACTACTGTATTGGTATAAGGATGGTGATTCAGTAGTTTTTAGAGAAAGTATAGTATATGAGACCTCTAAGAGAATTTAGTTGATTAGGAAATGTTTTTTTACCACTCAGTGTATGTGGTGATCGTATTTCCACAAGAGGATATGAACATTGGAGTTCATTATTAGTGAAAGTGTTTTTCTTATGGTTGTCATATTGGATAGGGCATCATCATTTATGGAAATAAGGGAAGATGGTGTTGTAGTTTATGGTACTGTTACATATCACTAAATGTATTATAGTAGTGTATTAATAAGATAACCTTATTGAATGTTATCAAGTAATACATGTTGTGTTCATTTGTTCTCATATTTTTATATACACTCATTATCCTGTGCATTTGATCGACTATGAAGAAGTTGAGTTGGAATCATAAAAATGTTTTGTAGAGAGTCATGTGTGGATCATTAAACGAAATTAGAATGTATTGTTGGAGAATAAAACTACACAAATTCAGGTCTTATGTTATAAAATATGCAACTGAGAGGATATTTTAAAGTGGGATTCTAATTTTTGAGATTACTGTCTAGAAATTTTTGAGCAAGAAAACTATAGATACTTCTTGAAAATGATAATTCATTAGAAAGAGAGATTTATGACACCGTCATTTTTATTGGATATGTAAATTTTTTTTTTACATGTATTAATTTCACATTTTGTATCTTTTTATTTTTAAATACATGTCTCACAAAGGTTCAAATTTTTTTGGAAGCGTAAAAGTTGGTTAGGGGGGTTTTTAGACCAAAACGGGCAGTACCACAGTCATGTTGCAAGCCTTAGTGGTCCCTCATGCCCTTCTATACGAAACGGGAAAAGGAAAGGAGTTGGGAAATGAATGGATATTGGCATGGGGTTATATAGGTTCTTTGCTGAACTGTGATTTGGGAAACCTCGCTAATAATGTGGTGGATTCCATATTGAGTGAGAACCACCTACTATAAGGAATCGTATCATAGGTATAGACTATATTGAGTTGTGGAGTCCAAGAACAAAAAATTAATGGTGAGGATATGGATAATTTCAGTTGGATTTTAAAATGTTTAAAATTATCACCTTCTTCATCATATCTTTATTATTTTCAATGATAAACACATAAAATCATTATAAGGGGTCTTAAATGAATTATTAATAATTTCTTCTCCCTCTTTTAATTGGTTTTTCCCTTCAACTTTTTGAATCCTTTGATCTGGAAAAATTTTCTGGATAACCCCTTGATGATCCTAGGGTAAGTTATTTTATCCCACTAATGTTGAGGCTTCTAGCTTGAATATCCTAAATTGTCTCAACTCTCTATTCTTGAAATTGTTTTAAGAATCCTAACATGAAATAAGAAGGTTTTTTTTCTTGAATAGTAGCCATAAATGACTATCCTATTTTATTTATTCATCATTTCTTGTGTGATGAATTTTATTCTTAATTGAAATGGTCTAGGAAATAATTGTTGATGGTGTTGAATTTTGGGTAATTTTTAGATATATGCTTTGAATTTATTCATTCTTAATCCTTATTCTAAATCCAATATTATACCATGTTGGAATATATTCTATGATACTTTGGTGTACGAAATTCTTCTGGTTGGTGTTTAAATCTGATTTGGAATATGATACCTTTGACAAACCATAACATTGAAAAGAAAAATTCTTGAGGTAGGAAGTTACTTACCATGTAGTTGTTGTGTACATGATTGTTAGAATTATAATACATTTTTTTGAAATAATATTTAGAACATTATTTAGTTTTATCGTATGTGTGTGCATAGTAGGTGATACCATGTTTGAGTTCATCACATGTGTTTGTGTGTGAATTTTGATACTATTTCTCACTCTTGATATACTATATTGTGCCACAATATTTGATGACACTATTACAAATTAATTTGTCGGTATATATAATATTGTTGTTACATTCATGGTACCAAAGTGATAGGTGAAACTAATATGGATCAGTGGCCCTAGAGGGGTATCGCATATAGACACCGCATGTGAAATGATGACATGACTGATATATATGATGGGGCATGATAGCCTTGTATCTTTTCCTAGGGGCATGACGATTTTATGTGATCTAACCCGAGAGGAAACAATGGAACATTATAGTCTACATTGACTTGAACTAAGACACAATTTCGAGATATGAGGCCCTAATAGCCTAACCCGAGGTAGTTTTAGGGAAGGATACCCTAATAGACTAACCTATGATATTGATGGCACTTGATAGCCTTGTGTCATGAACTGAGACTCATTAGCCTTGTGTCTAATATATAGGACATTTGGTGACATTGTATTTGACCTTAGTTCCTGACTTCTGTTATGAATATGTTTCTAGATTATGCTAAAGAAAGATCATGTTGGAATTTATGGTGGCTTGTTTATTTAAAAACTACTCAGTGAATGTTTTGAGTTGTGTATTGTTTCTCTCTCTATTATTAGGATGTGAACTCCAATCCATGTTAACTCATGTTAAAGATGAATTAGTTGGTCCATGATTAGTTTATAATCACACCCTCCATGGATATATCCATATGCAAGAAGACATCAGGATAAATGATACATGAATGGGAAAGGTCCTAATTGTAGGATCCAGTAGAAAAATCATCTCGAATAAAGGTGGTGCTGAGATAGACTTTGAAGTTATGGCATGAGATTTTATTTACTTACCTATCGTGCTCACACTCTTATTTACATGAAATCTTAGTGTTGTTAATGTATTTTCCTATATCTCTTAAGATACATATCATTCCATTTATTACAGCATTTTTTATTTCTTACATTGTGTAATTATTTATGTTTGTATTTATTTATACTGAGGGTATATTTTCTACACTGACAGCATTTCAACCCTCACTACTAGTCAATAACCTCTTATTTATGAGAATACATGCATTAATCTATGTGGAACTTTGGCTCAAACCATGTGATTCGGAATATGCCATTATAATGATATATACATAGGTTTCGTTATGTAAATGGTTCTTCCAAATTCTATAAAAATAAAAACCTAAAACATTCATGGATATGTAACTGAATAAATATATTTTATTAAATTTTTTTATGGATGTTTCAGTTTGATTCACATAAATTAGTATCAAATTCAGTATGTAATGGGTATATTCCTAGAAATATATCCTAGTGTATGGGTTTGGAGAATCATAGTTTATGTTAGATTAAAGGGTTACTAAAAAGTGTGGTATTTTCATTCAATGTGTTTGATGTTATTTAAGTAATAAATACTGAGTTAACTTTTTTAAGAATATATGATTTCATTATGGTGATTCAAAATACTTTGGAAAAAAATATTAGCATATTTTGGTGAATATATGATTATGAGGTATATATTTTTTGGTATGTGACTTTATAAATGATTATTATTGTCTAGAGATAAATGTTGAGTTTATTTTTGAAGAATATGTGATCAAATATTTTTGATTTTTGGGTTTTTACATGGTCAAGATTATTTTGAAGGGTTTTAGGTTTATTTATTTTTGGAATTATTCAAGTTAAACATTGGGGGTTATTATTGATTTTATAGAGATTAATGTATTATCTATTAATATATTTATTCATATAAATTATTATATTATATTTATTAACCATTTTTTCTTGGTAAATGAATATAATTAAGAAGTAATAACTTATCATCCTTTTATGGATCTCATGATATATTATTAGTTGACTTTCATTCTTAATCATGAAAAACTCAACTTAAATATTCATCATTACAAATGTGATATGAAATAGATATGGAAACTGATCAAAATAAACAACCAAGGAATTTTATTTTTCATCTAAAAATGAAATGGAATCTAGTATATTTTATCATATTTTCTACCATGATAATAAAATAATTTTTCAAAATTAAGAAAAATGATGAAAAATATATCAATTATTATATATAAAACATTACTTTACTATCAAAGAAAGCTTTATAAAATCGTTCACATCTGTGAATCTAATAAAAGTATAAAAAATTATTTAAAAAATTATTACATGACAAATCCCAGTCTTTAATTAGAAATGAAGGTTACTAATATTTTAGATCTCTTTTATAGATCTATATTCATTGCCTCAAATAAAATGTATTGGAACTAATGTTCTACTTTAATTTTTGATGAATTTATGGTATCTTTACCTCTCAAATGGATTTATAATTCACACACCATATTAATTATATTTACCATTATTTTCTTTTTAGGTATAATTATTGGGGTTTAAAATGAAAATATTATCTCTAAAGTCATATTTTACCATATAAATGTATTATAAATAAATTTTTACATTATTTATTTATAAAATCCTTTTATTTTGACTCAAAATAAATTTGTGATTACACAATTTCATTAATAAACATAATGTGACAACCCAATTTTTTAATAAGATATTAATTTTTTGGTTTATAATTACTTAGGATTATCAATATATTTATATTATTTTTAATCATATATATTTCTATATAATATCTCAAAAGATGTTGTATGATCAATTATATATTCATTATACGTTTAAAATTACCATGCTCATATTGTGAAAAAATATTCTATTTATTTAAAATTTAAATGTATTTTTTTAAAATGGTTTTTTATTAAATATTTTACAAATGGATATTTATTATTATGATAATATTATGAATAATTCTATCAAAATATGAGGAAATAATATGATTTTTCATTTGAATTTTTTTTTCTCTAGATATATTTTTCCCATATATTATATGATTTTATTTGAAATTAAAATCTATGAATTTTATATTATATTTGACATATTAAACATTATTTTTTGAATAATCATTTCAAAATTATCTTATGTAACTTTTTTGGGTTTTTCTAAAATAATTGATTTCTCAGTGAATAGTGAAAAATAAAATTTTTACCAAAACTACCAATTTTTGTTACATCATTGTGATATAATAATGAATATATTTTTTGTGAAAATTTTCTGATAGAAAAGATATATATTTTTTTAGAAAGCAATATAAATTGTTTAAAAATATCATGTAAAATTTATTAACCAATGTTTGGCATTGTACAACTTAAGTGGTGTTTTGTTGTAATAAAATAGCTATTTTTGATCCATTTATATAATTAAATAATTGAAATGTAACATTAATTTTTGGAATAATTTTAAAGTAACCTAAAACTTATTTATTTATTCAAAAAAATAAATGTAAAGGGTATCAATTCTATACATTTTTTTGTGTAAATTCATTTTTTTTCTTAAATATTAATTTTTCTAAAAAATATTTTCCTTTTGTTTTTCATATTTATATTAAAAGTAATTTTTACTACCTCAAGAAATTGAACATATAAAATATATTACATATTTAATATTATCATTCTAAAATTATTTAATAAGTTACATTTTATATTAATTATAAAATTAATTTATCATCATTAAAGTTAGTCACCATAGTGAAGGTAAAAATGGTTAAGAAGAGGTATAAACAAAGAGATACAGCCAAAAATATCACTAAAATCGGTCTAAATTTTATTTTATGAGCGTATTTTGATCCTAACATATCCTATATTCAAAAAAATTCTATTTGGTTCTAATATATCTTCAAAATTACTTTTTGTTATTTTAAGGTTCGGAGTATTTACAAGGGTGTCACTCCTCTCACTTATAAAAGCATCCCCTCACCCCCTAACTTTTGGATCCACTTTAACAAAATTTTCTCAAAAAATATCTATCCAAATACCATACGAAAACTTTTAGACAATTCTTAGGCCATTTTTTCTTCTTAAAATACCAACCTAATAAGGCTTACGAAAATATCCAAAGGAAGATATCTAAGGAAGTGGTAATCATCTTAACCGTGTTCATTCATGTTTATTTCTTCTTCCACCTCCTATAAATAAATTTTACCCATTCTAATAAAATTACAAAAAATATATTAGTATAGTAAAATTTAATTATATTGATTTAATAACCACCATTTACCTTTGTTCCGTCTCTTGAAATATGAAAACCTCATTCATTTGTACATGTGGTCTACTGCCTCAATGAATAACATATTTCATTTTTCATCACCACCTTACATGGAAGGTTCAACATATGTATTTAATGAATTAATATTATATCTTTTTAATAATTATTATTATAAAATTTTAATCATTTTCTACTTTATTTTCTTTCTATCCATTGAAAAAATAATTCTTTGTCCATGTGTACATCTAGACTACCACCTCTATGAATGATATAATCCATTTTCATTACTACAATGAATGGATGGTTACAAAATTTTATTTAATAAAAAAATATTATATCTATAACATTATTAGTATTATATATAATTTATTCTATCATTATATAATAAAATATTCATACTCATTATAACGTTATAATGTATTTTTGTTTTGGTCTGTTTTACCACCTATATTAGCATTGTTATAATGTTTATGTCATTAATGATTAAGGAATGTTATGTACTTGTAATATTATTTAAAAATTATTAATTTATGATATTGTAAAATCTTTGTAATGTTAATATAAATATATATATATATATCTATGTTTTTTCGAATAAAAACAATTCATTTTACCATATAAAAACTTCTACAAATGGGACATTAATATTTTCCAAACAAATTTTCACTATAAGTTCCATGAAATTTATATAGAAATCTATAATAATTTTAAATACATATATAAAATTATTATATAAATTCAATAATTAATGAATTGTGACCATGGTAAAGGTACATGAACATACAATTGGAAACATTCCTGGAATATGGAAGTGTTAAAACCTAAATATTTATTTTAATAATGAATTCTTAAAAAATGGGAAAGAAGAAATTATAAATTAATGGTATAATATAAGATAAATATATTTATTATTCTTTAATATATGAATAATAAATACAATTTTTTTATAATTTATTTTAAAATTCATCCAACCATGTAGAAGTCTAGAAAATGGTTTCTTAACTCAATTTCCTTTCACTAGGTTATATCACTGTTCTATTGTATATGTTATTCCAAGTTTATGAATGAAATTCACACTAATTTTTATATATAATATTTATACTTTTTTATGTGGATTTACATGTGCATTACATAATCACTTCTTTTATTGATTCTTACTTAAAATGTTATGATCTTCGTAGTGGATTTTCATCTTAAAATTTCTTCCAGGCATGCTTTAAATTAAGAAAAAATTTGCATTTATATAGTTTGTATTAACATCCATTAAAATATTATATCATAATTCACTCTTTAATCATTATATTTAAATTTTTATTTCACGATATATGTTTTAAGGGTTTTAATGGAAATTTTACTAATACCTTCAAGGATTTTCTCATCTCAAGTTCCCTTCATTGAGATATATTATATATTCACCACCATACATCATTTATTTTGTGTATATAATATTTTTAAATGATATTTGTAATAATTTTAATGAACATAAGTGGAATTTAAAAACCATTTATGTTTCTCTATTCCATAGATAATTGACATTAAAAGGAGAAAGTATATTTATTTAAAATCATTTATTTAAAATTATTAAAGACTTTTAGCTAAAAAACTTTTCTCCCATGTACATATTCTTTAAGTGGTTTCCAGAATAAATTTTTTATGAAAATAATTTATTTACTAAATTTATTTTCCATGTTCTTTGACTTTATTTAAGAAGCTTTTGAAATAAATTTTCATAATTTTGTCAACATTGGTATCTTTTAAATCCAGTTACCAAAGTATTAAATATATGTTTTTTTAATATTTTTGGATTGATAACATTTTTTTACAAGGGTTTAATTTAATAATTATTAATATGTTTTATTATTTTATATCATTTTTTAATGAAAATATTTTTTTCATTACTCTTGGATTTTTTAGTTTTTTTATATTTTACCAAAAGAAATGTATTTTTTTTTCAAATAATGTTTATAATGCATTTATAAAGGTATTTCCATATATGGAAATATCCTTTATGTATTTCTATGATTAAATAAGGATATTCTCTAATTATACCAATCACCTTATTTCTTTAGATGGATTATAATGATGATTAACGGAAATTATCATGAAACCTATTTCTATTCCACATGAAAATGAATCAATAACGGAATGATGAATATTTTTATGAGTATTATGATAAATACAAAAGATAATATGTGATTTAGTTTTGAGATGGATCTTTTACATTATATATAATTTCATCTGGGTCTGATATATCCCTCTAATGCATTGGGTAAAAAAATTTCATCCGAAGTGGATATATTGGTATTAACTATGTAGGTTATTCCATTTTAAGGGTTCTTGTAAGGATGATTTGAGTATTATTTATCACGATTACTTCATTTTTTCTATGTTTCATTTTATTTTTAGTGGTTTTATTAAGACAAGTTTGATTTCACATAGATCATGATTATTAAATCATAAGAACTTTGTCTTGTGTTATGCCAAATATTTATTCTACGAGTCATGAATTAAGAATAATGTTTTTTTTGGTATGAATATATTATTATATGAACATTTATTATGTTCTCTTTCCATTATAATCAATTTTTTATTACTTTTTATATTTTATTTTTAATGATTTTGTTTAACATTACTGATAATCTAAGCTCTCTCGTCTTATGTTTCCATTTCCCCAAGTCATGAATAGAAGTATTTTATATGATTTTTCTTGAAGGGTATTATGCCTGGAGAAATTTGTGAGAAGTGTAAATGAATTTATATAAAAGAAGGAATTATTATTATAATGGGAAAACTTACCATTTGATAAGAAAGATGTGGATTTTTTTATACAAAGGGTGTTTCATTATTCTCTAAATCCCTAAACCTAAATGGTCTTTGATATGTAACTAAAATAAATTTTTTTATTAAATTTTTTATTATGGAAGTTTATATTTGAGTCTATTCATTCAATGTCAATGAAAGTATGCAAGGAGTTTTTTTTGCACCATATTTTGGTATACAACTATGCATAATCATACCAAGCACCCATTTAAAAGATATTATATTGTCACATTTTATATAAATAAAAATAGAAGATATTTTCACCATATCTAGGGTATATGTCTTACTATATCTGAAATACCTCAACTTAACAGCATTGAAAGTTCAATATATCAACCTATACTTATAATAATGCAATCATAATGACTAGAAATAACTATGTATTCCTATCCCCAGAATCCCTCGATCATTTAAGATCATAAAAACATATCTCTATCTTCCTATACTCATAATATCTTTTTAAAAAAATGATCAGAAACCAAAAAATTATAGTAAAATAAATTAAGGATTTGGAAATGAGAAACTAAATAATGGATACTCAAAGTAAACCCCTCAGAAAGCAAAACTAAAACCGTCACAAGAAAAATTGTAAATGATACGCCGTAATCTTACAAATGACTTGACGATATTACATATTTTTGAATTAATTTTTTCATTATAATCCTAGAATCATCAATCCTTTTTATATAGAAAACATCAATAGTCAAATTACACATTCATCAAGTTCAATTGTAATTACATCAAAATAATCTTCATCATCTTTTGATGAACATAGTGTAACTCCAAATCATTTTATGAAACCAATAATTCACCGCAATAATGATTATACATCCAGAGAAATTAAATATAACATGAAATTCAGTATATCATATTATTAAACAACATGATAAAAATAACTGCAACACAATATTTAATGTTAAACCAAACAAATTAAAAAGTATATTGTGATTTTAAAAAAAAAATATGTAAAGGATTCATTAAATTAATAATCTCCCCCAATAATATCTCCCTTTTTAGATAGAATAAGACATTAAAGGAAATGTAAAAGTTTGACTAAAATATAAAATAACATACATATAGTTTAAAATTATTTAAAAATTCATTTTCTCTAAGAAACAAAATTAAACATATTATTAAACATTTACAAAAATGCTAAATCTATCCCCTAAAAATTCATGGAGATGTACAAGATATGAAAGGAAAAATTTAATAAATCATATAATTTTTTAAATATAACTCCCTTTATGATTTTAAACAATTATCTCTCCATTATTAAAAAATAATCATATATAATGTTGAAGATTAAAACTCACCCCTTTTATTTTATAAATCACCCTTCCTTTAAGATGAAATAAAGGAAAATTTAAAAAAATAAAACCCCTAATAATTTCATAAAATATTTGGAATAGTAGTTATTTAAAACAATTCTTCCCAATTAAGAAGATACATAAAATATTTTATATAGATTGTAAAAAAATTCCATAACATGTCCCAATAGGGCCCATTCTATGACTCGATATTCCCATATCTAATAGGCTATGGATGGAGAATAGTTTGGAGTAGGCATATCGCTAACATGGGATGCCTTATCCAAATTATATGAACACACACACATCTCCAATACCATATAATTCTAAAATGTAAAAAAAATGAACAAACATGAATGCATATATCTTAATTAAAAACAAGAGTACGAAATGAAGTAAAAGAAAGTAAATAAGGACAAATAAAATACCTCCTTAAATGCATGAAAACAAGTCCAACCTAAATGTAAAGATAGAGACAAATGTCAAAATATCACATGAACAAACCTCAGTCTATTAGGTCTCTCAAAGAATCATTCATTCCTGGTCTGTCTAGGAATCTTTTAAAAGGTAGATCTTTTGTAAAATACATTACATGTGTTGGAAAATCCTATTGAAATGTGAGCATAAAAATACCCAGTAGAACACCCTGAAACCACAAATCAAAAAACAATGGAATAATAATTAGTTCTACAAAGGTGTATATTTATAATTCATATAACATGCATATCCATATAATCAAAAAAGACACAAAGTCTAAAGGTAGAGTAACAACCATAATTCATTCCAAAGATTTGAGCTCAAAAGTTCCACAAATCACTCATATTGGAGAACACACTCCAAGAGTTAGATAACACAGATGATGCCTGATCGAGAGGTACTTCTCATCAGGTCCCACCATTAGAAGCATACACAGGAAGTCTAAAGAGATACGATACAAAGATTAGGATCATACTCAATACCATGGGGTATACTAAATATTCAACCAAGATTAACTTAATAATTAGAGGATCAACACCTGCGTAGTGTTAGTTGTGATGATACTAAGAACTCCACATAGGGAAACAAGATGAATAAATGATCTCACTCCAAGCCTCATGGATGTATTCTAACTAATTTTTCCAAGAATTAATAATAAATGGATAATTGTCCTATACTTATGAGGTGATTACATACTAACCCTATTTTAATGGACAAGGGTAATATGTCATAAAGCAAATTGTCCAATATATAGAGGTCAAGGGATCCAATACAACATTTAGGGAGTACATGGAATATTGTAGGGTTTCACTCTATGTCCCTTTGACTCTGGTTCCTGCCACTATAAATGGAACATTTTTATATCTTTATAAATTTATATAGTGTGTGGCTTCCCATGTGCTCATATCGTGTACTAGTACATAGTTTAACTAATGTGTGCCTAGCCTTGTCTAGTCCATGTAAGAGTGAATCACATGATGCTTCCTATGTACTTCAGTCTGTGTCTGTGTAGCCTACAATGTACATGTCGATCTAATAGGGAGGGAATCACTTGACGTATGATAGAGGTTAAATTATATTTGATCTTGATCCCTCTCTTAAAACCATATCCTCCTCTAGGATGGACCCACACACCATGTACTCCTGGACTACATGCCATGTGGATTGTTTTTTTTCAGAAACCCCATTTATTTATTTTGTGAAAGCTTAAACTATCAAAGGCTCAAAATCCAAACTCCATCATGTATCTGATCATAGATACATCCCATCTGAGGCTCATCATGGTCATTCACCAGAATTCGGCCTTCAAATCTATTTAGAAAATAGATTTTGTTTATCCCATCACTGATCACATGCCTCGTCCAAATCAGTGATTTCAAATATGGTCTGATCCATTCACTATTACCACCTTCATACCTTTATCTTGTCATTCCATGTTTGGATCTACAAGATCAAATTGTTGAACCATGTAACTGCTGCACAACAATCGATTTCCTTGGTGGATGTCGAACCGTGGGCTAATAAAGAATTCCCACAATGAATGAAGAAATAAAAGAGAAATAAAGAACCATAAACCTGAGGAATTAACCTCTACCTAGGTTTTTATTAGCCTTGATCTATCACTATTTGGATAAAATTGAAGAATAAAATAATCACAATGAAATTATACTAATAAAACACTGAAATAATCATATCCCATAATATGCATGATCAGAAGATCAATATTTTATTTTATTGATCCATGTTTATTGTATCAATTGAAATATTGGAAATAAACCAATGAAAGTAATATGATACCCCCGATTCGAATAGACTTCTAATGAATAATAGAGTGGTGTTGTGATCATTGGTGAGATCTTCTGATTATGTCTTGCACCGGTCGCTGATCTTGATTAAGGTTTTCATTCACCAATGGAATATCTTCCAATGGTTCTCTAGATCTCTAGGGTTTAGAAACTAAAACTAATAATTCAACATAACCATACATTTAAAAAGAATCATTAGGTTTATGTGACAATGGTTAAGTAAAATAATTTTTTTTTACAATTTTTTTGTTTTTTCCAGATGATGAATTTTACACAAATTCCTCATACCGAAAAAGGTTATGTCACCCCTTTGATAAAGACCATGTTTTGAACTCAATGGTGTCATCATGTTTTTGATACAAGACACCATTTGAATATTATTCTATTTTTTCCTGAAAAATATGCATGTGTGATATTAAATATATTTAAAATATTTCAAACATTTATTCTAATCACAACGGGACTCAGAACCCCACAACCTCTTAGCTCTGGGACCGAAAAACTATCCATAAAATATCTAAAAATAATACATGGAAAATACAAGTCATTATATTCTCCCTATATTGGGGATTTATATCCCCTAAAATCTAAAACAAGTGGATACATATAAATATGTGGGTATGAATCACATATATGAGCCCCCCGCTCCTTGGTTACCTCTTGTAGATTCTCATGCTACCACCAAACACGCACTAAATGAATCACTCAACCATAGAGGATCATATCCTATCATTAATCGATCTATACTTGGTACTTGGTAATGGTAGATCCATCCTCGATGTCTCTCTCACCCCAGTCTATAACATGTGATGGTTCATGCACATCCCTCTTCAGTTGTAACATGGTGAAGACATCATGTACTCTGTCTAACAACAACAATATATCTAATAGTTACACCACCTCACCAATTATATGTAGTATCTAGAATGGGAAAATGAATTAGGGAGACAGTATACCACCCCATCAAAATCTATATAATCCACATTGAGGTGAAACCTGAAGAACCACAAAGTCCCACTCCTAGAACATTGATGTCTTTTGTCATTTTTTTGCATAACGCTTGTGGTGGATTTGTGTAGTCTTTATCCTATCCAAGATGATCTCAACCTTCTCGATAGTTTCTGACACCAACTCTAGGACCCTGAGTGCTGAATTTCTTAGGCCATTCCAGAAAATGCCTGACCTACAAGGTCCCCCATAAAAAACCTTCAATGTTTCCATACCTATGGTTTAATGGTAGCTATTGTTGTATGAAAACATCACTATTAGTAGATGATCATGAAAACTACGACCAAAGTCTAACATTTAAGCTCACTGCATTTCCTCCAGAACCTGAATCGTATGCTCAGTTTGACCATCACTCTGACCATCAGTCTGGGGGTAGAACACTATACTCAAGCATAATTGAGTCTGAAACACCATCTACGATCCTTTATATAATAAGGATGTGAAGTGAGCCTCACTTTCAGAAATGTTCATTGAGGGAACTCCATTAAATCAAACCATTACCTATATGTACAGGCATACCAATATCTCAACTAAACTCTACTCCCAAATTTCTAGTAAGTGGCCCGACATGGTGAGTTAGTCTAAGATCAACCTGATGGAATCAAGTCCCATGGACGTAAGTGGTAAACCCGTCACAAATTCTATCTATATTCAATCGCAATTTCACTCCATCACCTCAAGGGGTTCATCTAAACCAACTGGAACTGGGTTATTAGCCTTTACTTTCTTACAATCAAGGCATCGAGAGACAAAATTTGCAACTCCCATCTTCATACATGGCCCCCAAAACTGGCATTGGAGAACCTGATATATCTTTTCCACACCAGAATGTATCGCCAAAGGATATATATGAAACTCTCTCATAACCTCCACTTATAACATCACTGGTACTATCATACAACCATATAAAATAATGATATACCCAAACCATAAAAAAATTAGTCTAGAGCAAGTCTAGTGGATATATGAGGATATAGAGTCTCGCAATTAATATCCCAAGATATGACACCCAGACCCACTACAAAAGAAAAGGGGTAACAACCATCAAATGGAGGTATGATTCTCCATCTCCATCCACAAAGGATAACTAAAATGAGGCCAACTACTCCAATTACTCATTCAAAAACATTGAATATGATCTCTTGCAGAGAGCTTTGCTACCACATTCCTCTTCCCAAGAGTATATAGAATTTCAATGTCATAATCCTGGAAGAACTCTACCTATCGACTCTATCTCAAAATAACATAATTTTGAGAGAAGATATAATTGGGACTCTTGTGGTTATAATAATTGAAAAGTTGCTCACCGATATTGTAGTATCACCACATCATTACTACGAAGACTACTGTAGCCATCTCAAGATCATGGGACCCATTGTTTTTCTCATGTGGTACTAACTAACATAAACCATAGGGAATCACTTCATGCCTCTACATCAAAACACAAAAGAGCCTAGTTCCTAATGAATCTCATAACACTACGTGCTCAAAACCCTCCTCTATAAATCTTTATATGGGAGTGCTCATCAATATCTTCCTCAACTCTGGAAGTGCCTATTGGCACCACATTGTCCTCATAAAAGGATTCCCCTTTTCAGTTCAAAGTTATCATGTGTTCTGTTATCCTAGATAAATCAAGTATGAATGTAATATAATATCCTGCTAAAAAAAGGAATATCTACACCCCCATCAGGCTCTTGGATGGCTCCCAAGCTAACAATGCCTTGACCTAGTATAGGTCCAGTGCAACTCCATCTACTGAGATAACTTTTCCAAGAATATGGACCTCCTAAATCATGAAATTATTCATTGAGACCTTCATGTAAAGCTGGTTCTCTCAGAGTATATCTAAAACAATCCTCAAGTCTCTTATGTTCTCCACCTTGATTGCTATGTACATAACGATATTGTCGATGAATACCACCATCTAACGTCCTAATAAAGGAAGAAATATCTAGTTTATGAGTCCCATGAAAAATTCTGGGGAATTTATGAATCCAAATTACATCACCATGTACTCATAGTGACTGTATCAACATCTTAATGTCGCCTTTGGTATATCTTGGTCTCGTACTCATAACTGGTGACAGCTTGACCTAAGATAAAACATTGAGAACCATTGTGCCCCTCTCAACTAATTGAAGAGTTCATCAATCCTAAATATTTGATAATTTCTCTTAAAGTAACCTAGTTCAATAATGGGTATTCCATAAATAACCTCAATATCTCATCCAAATTCTAGGAGAACAAAAATGTGGTTTCCCAGGGTGAAAAACTACATCATAAAAATCCTTCCTCTATATGTCCTCCAACTATACCCTCATCTCACGATGCTTTTTAGGAGACATTTGATATGCTGGTATAGATAAAAATGTCATCCTAGGTAGTAGATCAATTTATAAGTCTATCTCTTAGTAGGGAGGTGAACCTTGAAAATCATTAGGAAAGACGTCCATGTATGCCACCACCACTATAAGAAACTAGAAACTCATAATATCCACTACACCATGGGTTATTCTTTCTAACTAATGAGTAATTGATTTCACCCTTCTATGTATGAGTTCATACAATTATACTTGAGTTCCCTTTTTACTAATAAAGGAAAACCCAGTCCCATTACAATGGAAACACCACATCCACCATTTGAAACATTTGATATAGGTATGAACTGTAGATAGCTAGTCCATACCTAAGATGAAGTTGTAAGGAATCATCAACTCTATAAAGAGACCCTAAAATAAAAAATAACCTTCAATAGTCATTTTACACTTTCAGCATAAGTTTTTATTGATAAGTCATCTCGAATAGGATTCTCCATGTACAAGGTTCAAGCCAAGGAATCAACAAGAGTCTCTATGTCTCCAACAACATTTAGGGAAATAGAGTAATGAATAGAACCAATGTTTATCAGTAATAAAAATAAGGCAAAAAAGGAAAATATTGTAACTCGAATCATTCTCGAAGCCTCTAGGTTGTAAGCCTCGACCACCAGCTGTTGTCATTGCCACTATCCTACTACCCTCTAAGCTTGATGCATGCCACATGGGATAGGGGTAGTAAAACATTCATTGCATATTACACCTCTTGATTATATCCTAGATCCTAACCACATCTACCAGCCTATAGACCTACCTGCTCCTATCACTTCCTTTACCTCAGTATCCCATCCAAGGCCTCTCATTCAGCCATGCGAAGGGTCATAAAATCTCAGGAAAGATATAACCTATTTCCATTAGAGTATAATTTCCTCTCCATGGGATGACAGGACCCGTCCTTTGAAACGTGAACCTTATACCCTCTTCCCTAGGGCCACCTCTTGAAACATGTTGCACGTCCTGGTCCTTTATACTTACATTTTCTCTCGACTACTGAGGTCTTTTCTCTTACATTCCAACTACTAGAAATTTCTAGCTATATTTCCTATCAAAGAAACTCTAAAAAAAATATCTCTAGAACACAATCATTAGTTGGTATTCATAGAGTTATAAAACAATCCTATATGTCTCTATGAAGTCCTCACTCAAAGGTCCAATCTTATAAAAACCAATCCTAAACCATATCCATTGAGAACGTAGATATGTTGGTGAACCTTGATGATTAATCAACTATTGTTCTGTTTCCCTACTAGAGCTACAGAATCTCCTGGATACATACATACCTCATTATTTCTTGAGAGAAATCATCTATGAAAAGAAAAAAACATTAACCAGGCTAGAGTCGACTCATTATAAGACTGTGTCACTAAGACCCAACACTATCATATTTATCAATGGAGAAGGATCACTTCCAGAACCACCATCTGATTTGCTGGTGTCTAGACTAGTGAGAAAACTCATGTCACTGCTTCATAACAGTCCTCATAGTATTGTAGATCATCCTCTCTACAGAACCTGATACGTATCTATAATTAAAACTTATGAATTGTTCTTAGACTGTGCACCTCGCCAGTTGGTACTGCGGGTACCATAATCTTCTCTACAGGTGTTGGTATAGCAGGTACACCACCTATTGGGAACACATATGGAACTAGTACCCATATTTATGTCTCATCATAGAGGGGATCATTATCATGATTCAAACACTAAATCCTCTCTACCATACGTTGCAGAGGAATATTAAAAGTTAACAAGATATTCCAGGATCAATGAGTATATCTGGAAAGTTGACTCAAGAAGGAAATGGAAATCACATCCTCTTCTTATATAATGCATGTGCCATTCTTTTCCATAGAACCAATGTTCTCATGTAACAATTCGAATGGTTTATGATCAATGGCCTGGATTATCGATATATTGACTGTCGCACCAACACTGGGGTCCCTGTCCTGAAATCCATTCTTGAAACACATAACACTATTTACCTAAACAAATACCATAGACTGCAGTCCTAAGGTAGAACACAATGTTATGATACCACCCTATCTTGACACATTTGAAAGGGTCCAATGTCATGACTCCCCAATCTCACCTCTAATATTCCAGGGGTTGGAGAATAGTACCGAGTAGGCATATTACTATCATAGGATTCTATATCCTATGTACCTATAAACACACACATATCAAATTCCATGCAATGATGAAATGTAAAAATAACTGAATAACAATTCATTTATACATCTAAATCCCATAATAAAAGTATGAAAGAAATTAAAATAAATTAAATATGGAGAAATAAAATCCCGCAAAAAGAGTCATAAAACACATCCAATATAAAAGTAAATATAGATACTATTTTCAAGATACTATAGGAACACCCCAAAGTCGATCTTATCTCACTAAGAAATGTTCGGTCTCGGTCCATCTAGGACTCGGTGAAAAGTTTGATCGTAAACTTGTATGGGAAAAGCCTATGTAGGGGTATATATAACAATACCCAGAAAGACACCCCGAAACCACAAAGAAGAAAACAAAGGAATAAAAGTTACCTTAATATAGGTATATTTATATAATTCATATAAGAAGAATATTTTTATATACTCAATAAAGATACAAAATCTCAATGTAAATTCACAACCATAATTCCTTCTTTGTATTCCAGTATGAAATTTTTACAAATAACACTTCTTGGAGAACACACTCCATGAGTTAGATAACATGGATGACATCTATCTGATAGGTAGTGATCATTGAGTCTCACAATTATAAGTATAAAAAAGAAGTCTGAACAGGTAAGATACACCGATGTGGATCATTCTCGAGGCCATAGGGTATACCAACAACTCAATTTGGATTAGATCTCTATGTATAGTATTTGTTCCCATGTAGTGTTGGTCATGATGATACTGAGAAATCTACCTAGAAAATGATTTTTAATAAAGGATCTCACTTTGAGCCTCATTCAGGGATTCCAAAAAATATATCTTAGTTCTACTGGTGGGATTGTAGTCCTACACGTAGGAGGTGATTCCATACTAACCATTAAGGAATGGAGATGGGGAATAAAACTTAATGAATATTTTCCAAGATACAGAGTACAGGGGATCCAAGGTGACATTTAAGGACTTCACAACATGTTGTAGGGTTTAATGACATGTCCCTTTGACCCTGGGTCCTGCCCATGTAAATGACCCATGTTGGTGCCCATGTAATAGTACACAGTGTGTAGCTACCCATGTAATCTTCCCATGTACGAGTACATTGCTTAGTATGTCTATGGCCAGCCTGGTTGTGCACATTTTGGATTACACAGTGTTCTTCTATCCATGTATTGTTGTGTACAATTCAAGGTATACATCGATCTATTAGGGAGGGCATCACACGCCTTGTGACTAGGGTCACATGTCGTATGATCCTTAACACTCTCCCAAAACCCTATTTGTCACTAGGAGGGTCCCACACACTGTGTAAACTCATAATTCACATAATTTGAGATATGTTATTATAAAATCATTGGTTCTTATTTCCACAAGCACTCATGCCTCCATAGACCCAAAATCAGGCCTTAATCTCATTGGGAATAATAAATCCATCCCGTCCAATCCTCTCTATAAATGTTATATATAATTTTATCATTAAATTCATTCAAAAAATAATTTTCATTTATCCAATTGTCACTCACATGCCCTTAAAAATTGAGGGGTTCCAATGTAGTATAATTGATTCATTGCTACCATAGTCTCACCTCCATCACATCATGATGATCCTAGATCTATAATATCAAACCATTATTATAATAAATCAGTTTAGAGTGACTTATTTTCATAGTAGATGTCAAAAAAAATGCCAAAAAATAACATCCATGATAAAAGATGAAAAGGGGGATTAATGCACAACCACAGACATGAAAAAAACCTCATCCAATGTTTATGTTGGCCCTGATCCATCATCATTTGAATTATTATGAAGAATAAAATAATCATAAATAAATTCTCCCAATAATACACCATAATAATCCCTTACCATAATATGAATGATCCACAAATCAATCATTTTTTTGATTGATCTATTTTCCTCATAGAAATAGA
Source organism: Viscum album (assembly GCA_963277665.1). Lineage (NCBI taxonomy): Eukaryota > Viridiplantae > Streptophyta > Magnoliopsida > Santalales > Viscaceae > Viscum > Viscum album. The sequence goes on from OY728135.1 coordinate 1,683,591,874, forward strand.
AAATATAGAATGAAATCGATTAAAATAAAGTTCTTCCTCGATCCAGATTGATCACCCATGAAGGACGAATCTATGACTTGATCATTGCTGAGATATTCAAATTCCATCTCATATCGTTCACTGATCTTTGATCTTATTGTCATCCTTTAATGCAATCTCTTTCATCAACTCTCTAAATGTTATATTGATCTTTTGGATTTTGCAGAAAAACTTGAGAAATCACTAAAACCATACATTTGAAGATAAGAATTTAAACATTGTGTCAAAGGTTAAATAAAATAATTTATTTTATTTTATTTATTTATTTTATGCCCATGATGAATCTTCTACACATGTATTGTTCCAACAATTTTTATTTCACACCTAAGGTAAAATCTACATTCAGAAATCAATAATACCCTCAAATTATAATCTGGGCCCCCGTTTGGATGTTATTCCATCTTTTCAGGAAAACTATATGTTAGTACAATTTAATATATTAATTATATTTCAATAATTTATTCAGAGCACACATAGCCTCATAATCACATGTTATCTCATTGTCTAGTATAAAAAATCCATATAATACACAAAAATAATCAATGGAAAATTTGTGTCACTACAAATAATAAATAAACATTATATTAATTTCAATTTGATGGAAGTTAAAATTTTCATTAATCAATTGGATGTACCACTAGTTGAATGTGGGGAACTCTTCCCATTAGAAAATTGATTCCTTTGTTAATAATAAAATACTAACATGAAAAACATTCTCTCCTTTTGGAAATTAGTAACTGGAAGAAAATTTCATTGAATAATAAAATAAATAAAATTGGTCTTCCTTAATACATTTTACACCATACATAAAAAATATTTATTTTTTTATAACTTGAACAAACAATTAAGTAAATCTTGGAAGAATTTTTTTTTGATTGTATTGAATTAAAAAAACGAAACTACTTTTACATATGTATTTATGATGATTTTGTTTCTTAGAAAAAGATCTAAAAAGATTAAAAAATTAAAATAAATTTGAAAATAATGTATTTTCTCGATTTTTAATGAATTTGTCAATTTTAATAGATAGATTAAATATAAAATGAAGTAAATATCACTATATATTTATCATTCCAAACATTTCTTTAATATATTAAAATATATTTACATTATTAGGTTCAGTAAAACTATCATCTAGCTAATTTTATATTTCGATAAATTCAATAAAAATATAGAAATTTTGGTTTTATTTATATAAAAATAGTGTCACACATATATGTGTTTATCTTTTTAGTGATGAATTGAATTTTTAGACAACAAAATTGCACTATTTTTATCAAAAAAATTGTTTCTATGAAAATTTCAAACCAAAATTATGGATTGTGTGTCTCTTCCATATAACATGAGTAATAAAACTATCAACTACCATATTTTTAACATTAGTAGTGTATAGATAAAATATATACACTTGACCTTAAAATAGTATATAACCTTTAGTTTTTACTCAATAATTAACTTTCTAACATTTAAAGGATTTTTATGGTTTATAATTTTGTTGAATGATGTCATAACTCTTACATAGAAATCTCATATATTATAAAGTGGAAACTTTTACATAATATGCATTTTTAACCATAATATAATACAACTAAAAAGAAACACAGCTTATTTTCAAGAAAAATCTTCATGATTTTCAAATTGACTTATTATTTTTTGTTACTCATCCTAAACCCTGTGAAAAAAATTAAAAATATGGGATGGGAAAAAAAGCTTAGTATGGTACATCAAATAAATAAATATTTTATTCTAGAGAAAAAACATTAAAACCCATAAAATGAGACACATTATCACAATATTATTTTATCATATGAAATAAATCTTCACCACATTAAAAAAACTTTTCTCTCAAAAAAATCCTTTAAACCCCATAATAAGGAAATAAAATCTATTCTAGGAAATGTAAAGATTTATATTCATAACTCATGTTGAAATCATGTTCTAAATAATAGGATCCCTATTAAATCCATATGAAAACCCACCCAAGTTAACTCCTTCATCGTTTCTGTTGAAAACAAGGAACATTACCCAATTCAATTGATTGATAGATCAGGCTAACCATTTATATAAGTTGTATTTATTTGTATAAGTTGTATCGGCCACACCTGTCCAGATATGTTGTATTGGGATCACCCATTGATATAATCTATATTAGGATAACCCATAATAATATATATTTTTAGGTGAATATATATCATGATTTTTTTTGTACCTTTTAATCAAAAATTCATTAAAACTATTTTGAAATGATTTTCAAAACACTTGGTGAAATCAAAATACAATTTCCTCTTAAAAACTAAATTATAAAACTAAAATAATAAGAAAATGGGGAGAAGGGTTTTTTCTGAAGAAAACATGGAATCTTATACAAGAATAAATTCATTAAATAATTTTTTTCTAACATTAAAATTCATTGATTCCATATATGTTAAAATAAGAAATTCATTTTTCCTTAGGTAATAACAGTCAGAATATTCCATATAAAACTATGAAAAGATTCATTTTCAAAAACATTGAAATAAAGTAAAAATAAAAATAAAAATTTCTTTATATTTATTTATTCCGAAAAAAATACATCTGTAAAATAATTTTATGAATATATACATGGAAGAAAATTATTTTGAAAATAAATCATGAAAATATTTAAAACAATGTTTTAAGATAACGTTTACCTTACCTTGAGTCTGAGTCATCTTGTAATTTCTTTATATAAAATAATTATAAACATATGATAATAATTTATTTTCTTCAGAACCTTTTTCATGATCATTATTACTTTTATTTTACTTTCTACCATGTTATATTTAATTACTCAATCAATTAAGTACATGTCAGACATTTTGACGATATTCAGATCATATGTCTAAAATAACTTTGGTAGGTCGACTAAGTTCAAATAATTCATTATTCCATAAAATCAAGAATAATATTAATTAAATAATTATATTTCTTATACATTATTTATACATTAAAAAATAACTATTAGTGGTTATGAAAAATTAGTTACATTACAATCATAGAGATAGTTAGTCGCACGTATGCAAGAGTAACATTAACATTTTTTAATGAACATGAGAGAATGATGTTAAGTATGATTTTGTCATTAAGTAATTATTATTATTTCATAAATATCATATTAACTCTATAAAAACATTATAATTAAAATAAATATGATTTGGTGATGAAAAATGATTCACATCACATCACGGAGGTGGTAAACCACCCATAAGCATGAATAATGTTATCAATTTTCATTAAATAGAGTGATAATAAAATTGATGATATACTATCTTTATAGAAAGAAAATTATGTAATTAATATCATATGTATAAATTAAATATATCATTATAACCAATCATAAGAGGTGGTGAAGGAAACAAATTACATCATTTCATGAGGCAGTAGCCCGCCATACACATGAATGATAGATTCATTTATCATTTGATTGATGAGGAGGCGAATATAGGATTTTAAATTAAAATATTATATATATATATATAATATTATTATATTATTTCATCATGTTTTAAGAATATTTTAAGTATGTAGAGGAAGAAATAAAATTAAAACATTTGATTAAAAGTTATACCTCAACTTTGGAAAACCTCATTTTCTTTAAATGTTAATCCATATATGATAGGTATTAATACCAAAATAATATCTCTATAAAATGGGTAGAGATTTTAGAAAATTATTTTTGTATGTCTTGGAGAAAATAAATGGCTATTGAAGTGTGGAGAGAAGAGGAGAGGTTATTTACTTTTATAAGTGACAAGAAAGGTGCTCTTGGAATTACTTAAAGTGTAAAATTAATATGAATTAATATTTTTTTGGGAAAATGGTTAAAAATTTATATAATTATAATATAATATTATTATGTGTATAAATAATTACAAAAAATAAAATTTGTATAGTTTTTGGTTTTCTACCCAGAAGTCATTTTTTACCCTCATTTACCCTTTTGATAATTATCATGATATCAATTTGTTTACCATTTAGGGGTTACTAAAGCTACTATGAAAGGAAAAAATGATTGATAAATATACCTTGGTTGATATTTTACATCATATCACATTAAATTGGGAAAATATTTAATTTTTATAAATTTTTATTCATTCAATAAAATATTATTTATTACAAAATATCATTAATGTAATTTTTGGATGTACATGAAATATTATTAGCTAATATATGTATAACTAATGAAAAATAGTAAAAAATTAAAATTTAAAAGAATATATGAAATATAATATATTAATATAATATCCTAATAAGAATTTTACTTTATTAGATATCATTTTAGATATTATTTTTTGGTTTAATAACTTGGTTAACCAATTTTAACTTTAACCATAGTAATGAATTTTTTTATATTAAAGGGTTATAATTTAATTATAATATAAAAAATTTCTCATGAATGAAATTTTATGAAGTTTTAAAATTTTATAATTCAAATTTTCCTATTTTCCTATTTTATTTATTTTTAAATAATTCAATAATATATATTTAACAAAATTACTATAAATTTAATCTTAATATATATTCACATAATTTGAGTTGGAAACAACATGGAAAAAATAGAATTTGAAGATATTACTTCAAAAAATCTATAATATGTTATATTTATCTTCAAAATTCATGAGACTCTTTAAATCACCCAAAAAAATTACATTTTTAGTTTTTTAAATCCCTTAATTGATTTTTCTACTACTTACACAAGCACTATATCATTATTGTGTAAGAATTTTAGGTAATTATTCCATCACTGTATATTAAAAAAACATGATATTAAAAATAATTTATATTTAAAATATCCATTCACAACCTAAAATATGTTTTTAATCCATTTCAAAAAATAATATAGATAATAAAAGCAAGAAAGTGACATTTTGAATTTAGCTTTTACATAAATATTATAAAGGTCAAAATCAAATTAAAATGGAGAAAAATGTATATTTTAAAAAAATTTATAGTTATGAGAGATATATACTCATCAAATGAAATCAATTCAATTGTTATATTGATTTTGTGACCTTATCACATTATTGTTTTCCTTAATTACATAATTTACGATTAATGTGATAACAAATATTTACTATGGTTACTATTCCTAAGGACAAAAAATAAAAGAAAATTATTTAAATTTTTTGAAGCTTATGATTCGAGATATTGGGTCCATTTTTCATTAGTCAATTCCTAGAAGTGGTAGATTTTCATTTAAGATAAAAATAGAAAACAGAAAAAAAAAATTGTTTTTTAGAAAAATTTATTTTAAGTATAAATTTGTTTTTATAAACAAAATAAACCATTATATTTATTATAATTAAATTAATTGTATTATTCATAAATTAATAGAAATTATTTTACTTCGAACCCATTTTAAAATAAAATGGTACTTTTTAAATTTGTGAAACAAAAAAACATTTTTCAATAAAAATATTTATTTTCAATATTCATTGAAAAATCAATCATTAAATAGAATTTTATAAATAATTTATTCTAAGATAATATTTATGTCATTATTTAGAAAATTATATTATTTTTACCAAATATAATTTCTAAATTTTCAAAAAAATTAATTATAATATTTACTGAAAAATCAATAAAACCCCAATTTTGAGGAAAAAGTATTTTAAAAGAATAGAAATATTTTATTGAAAATTGAATGATAAATTCCTAAGAATTAATCAACACATTTTTATTGAGTATGAAATTTTTATGTATTTAATAATGTGTTCAATCCTATTCATTCCATTCCATTCAATGTCTAGGTTATATCTATAACACACACACACACACTCATATATATATATATATATATATTAATATTTCATGGTACAATTGAGCTCGGTGATGTGCGTTGTATACTAAATTAAATATGGTATTCTTATAAAATTTTGGGATATTACATACCCCCATAATAAATTACATCATACGAATTTTAATTTGATCTCAATAATCAAATATTTGACATTTATAAATTGATTTATTAAAAACTCACATCGTAAAAAGGGTTAAAAATTCCTCTTAAAATGATGGAATGAGAAATATGAAGGTCATTTAGAATAACAAAAAATTTGGTTTCCAAATATGATAACATTTATTGGATTTAAACATATAGACTTTTAAGAAAAACATACTTTCTAAATAATTATGTATATAGATTAATAACAATGATCACAATAAATTTAATTGTCTTGAGAAAGATAATGAGAACAAAACCTTAAAATAATGAGGTATGAAAATGACTACTGATTCATTAGAAATAATAGTAATAAGATAATATTTCTGTTTCAATATATTTTTTATAGAGTTTAACAATTCCTTTATGAACTAATAACCTAAGGAAATATACTTAATTTTAAAGTATAATTTTATCCTTTAATTACTATCCACGACAATCTCATCTTATTCTTTAAACGATGAGTTTTCAAGATAAATTTTTCAAAAATCAAACACTAAAATCAACATCAAATGGTTCACATAATTAAAAAATAGGATTAAATCCTATTAATAAAATATTTATTCATTAACAAAAACCAAAATGGTTAGCATAAGATAAGATAATTCCCAAAATGAGTAAACCTTCATAAAATAAATAATATGTTAATCTCGAAAATTCAGCAGCAATACCTAATGTTTATACTAAATCATTCCAAAAACAACTACCCTAAAAATTATAAAATATATTAAAAATTAATATTTAAACCTAAGTATTAAATTGACTCTATCACATATTCATCGAAGATAAATTTCAAATTTATCTTCAAATAACATCAATCACTCATAAAGTATCATAAAAAATTGTATGTTTCCTAATCATGTAATCTCTAAAATATGCAATTCATTTTCACAAATAACATGAATCACTATAAAGAAAAATTAAAATAATATTTGATTATAAAAGATGATATAGATATTATTCCTCAAACATAATCGCATAATATTTTCTTTACCTTAATCATATAATGTTCCATAACATTATAGTGGCCTTCTTTGGAAATATCATTAATCACCTAATCACCAAAACAATTTTCAGTCACACGGTTACCTATATGGTAAAACATATGGTCCCAAAATAAACCTAATATTTATTTATAAAATTTTTTATGAAAAAAAATTAAAATGAATCAGTACATAATGTTGTCTAGTGTTAGGAATTCCACCCATGAATCCATTCAGTTGTGGGTTCAATCCCTGAGGCCTTTTGAGATGCAATGGGTTATCTCTCGAACTATGGGTTGTACTTTTACTAAAACTATATTAATATAATCACTATATAATTTGAAAAAATATAATGTAAATCCTAAAAAATAACATCGATAAATTCAAAATTAAATTATGTTTCAAAATCGAAGGATATCTCATACCTTTAAAACTATATCCCCAAAGATGTAATATAATTATTTTTAAGTAATCCTTCACGTTAAACCTAAGGATTTCATATACATGAACCCAATAAAACATCTTCAAATATACCATTAATTACCTCAAAATCAAAGAACTTAAAACCTCATAAAGGGGTCTCTAATCCTTTGAACTTTTGACCAACCATCAAATTATAAACCCATGATGGTAGCCATAACTCTTAAGTTAACATCTCATGAAAACATTGTAAACTATAAAGTTATCTAAACCTTCTAAATGATATGAACTATAATATCTATATAGTTAAAAAATAATATAATCATGTGTTTTTTGTCAAAAATATACTTTCATACATCTCTTTGATGTTTATGGTTTAGATTTTTATAGAATTATGTCATAAAGCTTACATAGAAATCTCATATATTACAATGTCGAAACATATACATAGTATCCATTTTTCTCACAATAAAAATATTTTAAAATGAAAAAAGTTTTCTTTTTAGGATAAATCATCATGATATTAAAATTGACTTATTCATTGTTCCTACTCATCCTTAAACTCTATATCAAAAATTAAAAACACGGGGTTTGAATGAAATGATTGGTAAGGTATAAAAAAATAAAATATGTTAGTCAAATGACAATAAGGAAATCACAAAACAAAATTACATTTATCATAATATTATTTTAAATTATGAAATACAATATAAAAACATGGTAAACACACACTTTTTGGTTAAATAATACTTTTAAAACCCATAAAAAGAAAATAAAACTCATTTAGTCAATATATAGTGTTATATTCAAAAAAAAATTCTACATTCATGTTAGAAATAATTAGATCCCATTTTAATACATATTATAAATCACCTAGGATAACATCATCATTATTTAGTTTTAATACAAAAAACATTACCCAATGCACTGGAAAGATATTTCATGCTCATAAATTTGTAAAATATGTATTAGGATCAACTATTATTATAATTTATATCAGGATAAACTATTTGTAAATGCTAGATTAAGATCACCCATTCATATAAGATGTATTTGGATCACCCACCATCATATATAATTCTCAAGTACAATATCATGAATATAACATTTTATACCTGTACCTTATGACTAAAAACCCTTAAAAACTCTTATGACACCCTCTGAAAAAAACTTTTGGATATCAAATTACCCTTTATATATAAAAACCCATTGTAAAAATAAAATGCCCATAATAATGGTAAGAATAGTTTTTCTTTGAAGAAAAAATTGTAGATTATTAATGAAGAAAACAAAGAACATAATTGTTGTAGTGGTGGTTAAAGATGTTGGCGTCGTATATGTAAATATAGAATATTTCTTTTTCCTTTTCTAAATATAGTCAAGATGTTCCCTACAAAAAATGTAAAAATATTATTTTTGGAAACCTTTGGATTAAAGTCAAAAGTTATAGAAAATTTAATTTATAATTTAATTATTTCCATATAAATATATCAGTGAAATAATTTTAAAAATATGGACATGGAAGAAATTTTTTAGTAAAATAAACCATTAAAACATTAAAAAAGACATTTTATGTTAATGTGTCGGTTACCTCAATTCTGACTCATCACAAAAGTTATCTATCTTAATTAATATTAATCTTATCATAATTATTTATTTTCTTAAAAACATTTTTATGTTTATTTTTACTTTTTTACTCATTTTGTTGTTATATTTAATATTATAATAAATTAATTTCACATCTGACATTTTGATGATATTTGACTTATATATACAAAATGAACTTTGTAGGATGACCATGGTCAAAGAGATAATAATTCCATAGTATGTAAATAAAAATCTGGAAATAATTAAAAATTTTATTAATTAATTATACTTTTAAAAAAACTATGAAATATGGTTATGAAAAATTGATTTCCTTACAATCATGGAGACCGTTTTCCATATGTATGCATGAGTTTCATTTCAATTTTTCAATTAAAATGAGATATATAATGTAATAATTATTTTATATTTATAGAATTATGAATATATAATAAATATAATATTATATCTTTAAATACTTTATATATATCATCTATTTGATTCAGTGATAAAAAATGAATCACATCTCTTCATGTAGGTGGTAATCCATATGTATACACGAAGAACATTGCAATTTTTTAATGTATGGAATGGTTAGTAAATAGATGAAATATTATTTTTTAAAAATGTTAATTTTTTCAGGAATATCATATATAAACATTAAAATTAAATCCATTATTATTACTAGTCATGATCGGTAGTGATGAAAAATGAATTATATCAGTTTACAAGTCTCTCATACACATGAATGAAGGAAGAATTCATTTCCAATTTGATGGTAGAGGAGTCGGATATAGGATATTTCATTAAAATAAAAAAATTAATATTTGTACTATAATTATTTCATCAATCCATAAATGTTGAAAAATATTTAATGGAGGATGAATAAGAAATAAAATTACAATATTCAATTGAATGTTAGAGCTCTTCTTCACACAACCTTAATTTCTTTACTCTTTAATCCCTATAATCCTAGTATTATTCCCAAATTTATACCTCTATAACATATATTGAGATATTATAAATGTATTTATGTAGGGATTGGTTGTACTAAATGGATCTTGGAGTGTGGAGAGAATATAATAGTCCCTTTTATAAGTAATGGGAGGGGAACCCTTGGAATTACTTAAAGTATTAAATTGATAGAAATTTATTTTCTTCAAAAAATAGATAAATGTTGATATAATTAAAATATAATATGACTATGAGTTTAAATAATCTCATAAAATAATCTTTGAACATGTTTAGGTGATTCTTTACCCTTATCTCATTATTTTAACCCCTTATTAACTTGTTTGACAATTATAGTGATATCAATGATTTTTACTCTTTATGGGTCAAGAATGTTAATATAAAATGAATGAGAAATAAATGGAATGTAGTTTATATTTTAAACCCATTATCATTTACATGGCCAAATATAAAGTGTTTGTGAATTTAAAATCATTCAATAAAATATTTTTTATTATAAAATATCATTAATGTCATTTTTTAAGTACATAAAATATTATAATTTAATATCTATATAGATAATGTAAAATTTTTCCAAAATGAAATGTATTAGAATATTAGTAATATATTTTCTTAATATAATCACTAACTGAAATTTTTATAGTTTTATATATCATTTTTAACCTTATTTATTAGTTCAACCCCTTAGTTAACCAATTTTAAAATTAACTATGGTAATGATTTTTTTCACATTGATGGGTTATAATTTAACTTATAAGATAAATTTTTTATCATAAATGGAAAATGGATAAAATTTTAGAAAATTTAAAATCCTAATTTTAATATTTAAAAACATTTATTTTTTTAATAATTTAATAAAATATATTTATCATTAAATACTATTGAAGTTATTTATATAACAATTCAACAAATTTTAATTTGGAACCAACATGAAAAAAATTTAATTCAAATATAAACCATAAAAATATCTCGAATATGTTATATGTATCATGAAAATTGGTGGGATATTAAAACTCATCCAAAAATTATTAATTTTAGTGTTTTTATTATCTTTTACTTCATTTTTATATAACTTGCACAGGAACTAAGTCGGTGTTGCGTAAGAATTTATGTTTATTAATTAACCATTAAAAATTAAAAATAAATTCTTGTGATAAAAAAAATATTTATCTTTTAAAAAAATTATAACTAAACATAATTTTTTATCCATTAAAAAAAATATTATAGATATTAAAACAATGAAAGTGACATTTTGGAATTTATCTTTTAATTCAATATTATAATAGTAAAAATCAATAGAAACAAAAAAATCATATTTTATAAGATTTTAGGACTATGGGTGACGTATTCTCATATAATAAAATAATTTCATGTGATTGGTTGATTTTGAAACCTTATCATATTATTTTTTTACATATTTACTCAGTTTATCTTTATAGTGGTAACAAAAAATTACAATGGTTACAATTAATAACGACACAAAATGAAGGGAATTATTTACCAAATTTGAACCTCATAATTCAATATATCTAATAAATTTTGAAGATTAAATTCTTTGTAGTAACATTTTTTAATTTAAAATTTCAACATAAAATGTATTGATAATAGTTTTTTTTGAAAAATTCCTTTTAAGTATAAAAATGTATTTATATAAAATTAATCCATAAAACTGACTAGAATAAACTTATTTAGACTACAATAATTTAATAAGACAAATTTTACTTTTAAACCATTTAAAAAATGATACTTTGTAAATGCTTGAAATAAAAATACAACATTAAATAAAAATAAATATGTTTCATTATTTTTTAAAAAGCCAATATTTTCAAAATACTATCAAAAAATTGACCTAATATAATTTTGGAAATATAATTAAAAAATAATAATATTTTTATTGAATAAAATTTCTAAAATATCTATAAATTATTTATAACATTTATTAATAAAATTCAATAAAATACCTTTTCTGAAATATATATATATATATATATTAGAAAATTATAATGTTTTCACTTGAGTTTGAATTATTATTTGAACAAAATTAATCAATAAATTTGTATTGAATATGAATTTTATACATAATTCATAATTTTTTTAATCCTATTTATTTTCACTAATTCAATGTCTATGTTATAACTATAACATTTAAATTTTAATATTTCATAGTTTTTTTAAACTCAGTGATGCGTGTTTTATATTCTATAAAACATATTATTATTTTAAAAACATATTATATGACAAAAAAATGTGTTAATTATTTCTAGACCATGAAACTGAACCTTATCCTAGGAAATTTTATGTTCTGGAAGTACTCTTTTTATCAAAATTATAACTTCCATAGTCAGTATATGAGTAACTTTTAACAGTAAAATTAGTTCTCAAAGAATAAAATATCACAAGTTTTAATGAGCCTTTAGTACAATAGATAATATGTGTTAATTATTTAAATATAATTCCATTATATTTTATTAAAATTTCACAAAAAAATATATTTAAAATATGATTTACAATTGATTATTCATTAAATATAAAAACTTTTAACCATACCTTTTCAAACTTTCTCATCAACCAATTTCATGGATTCATCATGATCAATATTATTGAGGTGATTTTGAGGGTAAAAATAATCACATTATTTTTAAAAAAAACTATTTAATAAATATCTAATGTATTTATGTTTATTTAAAATGGTTCCTTCCAATTTTTGATAAATTTTAAAACCAAGAGAAATTTTTGATTTTACCCATCATGACAATTTCAATCTAATTATTCATAAATTCAGAAAAAACCTCGAAAATAGATGTTTGAGATGAGAAAAAAACAGTTGTGTCAACAAAAATTTGAGAAAGGATGTTTTCTTTAAATACTTTATAAAAAGTGTCGGATCAAAAAATCCCTTAACAAAATTATATTAAAGTAATAATACTCTATATCTATATTTTTAAGTTCTTATAAATTCATTAAGGAGATAATGAGCTTGTGAATATTTAATTATTTTTAATAAATATTTCATGTATTAAAAAACAAGAGGTTGTTCAAGGTAAAAATCCTCTTGAATATATATATTGTGAAAACAACTTTTCACATATATTTTAAATAATGTAAATGTTCTATGATCTTCAAAATTTTATAGAATTTGAATGGACTTAATACTAGGAAGTGGTGAAACATTCTAATCATAATATATATATTCCTCTCGTTATTAACCCAAAAAATCAATTCATTCTTTATTATTTACTATTACTCCATTTTAATCACATTTGTTTTTTGAAACCCATTTTAGCACTAATAAATGATTTTTTTTAATTCATTAGACCATAGTATATAATTGATACTATTAAAATTGATTAATATCTTCTTTAATAGAACTTATTAAAATTTAATTAACCAAGGCATCATCTTCTATTTTAGGCTCAAATCATATGAGGAATACCTGATTCTCCCATTCATTTCAGAAATAATTTCTTATTTTAAATGGTCCAATCACATCTCCAATGATAATATCAGTGGGAAGATTCGATAATATCAAACGGTTATTAAGTTGAAAAATGTAATCTATTCATCAAATATATTTTTAAAATATTCCTTTGAATTAGTTATAGAATATATAAAATAAATTGACTAAACATCTTTAGGATATAAAACATATGATTGTGGTTCAAATTCTAGAAAATTCATATAAGATGTTTCAAAAAAATCATAAAGAGGATTAAAGTTCATATTGTTTATAAAAATTATATAATAATTTTCATAGAATTTTAGTTGAATTATTTCATCAAAAATATTAGTCCTTATATGAAAAAAAATCATTATGCCCTAATATTTTTAGAGTAATGAAGAAGAATCCCTTCACCAAAATTAGGATCAACTTTTAAGTAGATATTTAGTTTTTAAGATAAATACCTAACATCTAAGGAATATGATGTATGAAATCATTGGTTTCTTACCAATCTGTAACTCATAAGGTGTTTTATTTATAATAGGGTGAAGTAAAATTCAATTCATATTATAACAGCTTGTATATATTTCCCTAACCCAAAAAAATAGAAATTAAATATTCACTCAAGTTTGATTCATTTCATAAAGAATTATATTTATTCAACAAACTACTTCATTTTATTAAGGTGGTATTTATGTTAACAAATTACCTGTAATACCATTCTTTATATAAAAGTTTCAAAATATGTATTTTTAATCTCACCACCATGATCACTTTGAATAGTTACTAAAGGTAGGATTTTCTTATTTTAAAAAGACGTTTTAAAATTTAAAAAAATAAAATCTTTCAGATTTTCATGTGAGAAAATAGCTCTAATTAAATATAGCGTAATCATAAAAAATGACATATAGATAGTTTTCCCATAATTTTTCCAATTTTTTTGGGACTAAATAAGTTCTAGAGTACAAACTGTATATTTTAGAAAGTTTATAATACATTGATTAGTTTAACAATATAATTTTTTCTTAAAAAATTAATTAGGATCATACACTACTCTTAATTTTAACATATGTTCTTATAGATCCCTAATAAGATCATTCCTATAAATTTATAAAAAAAATTTGAAAATTAAAGTGACTAATACTTCTATTTATAATATATAAAAAATATTTAATAGCACTTTAATAAATAAAATTTTATTCCGAATAACATGAAATTCAAGAGCGTAAATATTCTCATGCCCAATGGTAGATAGAACAAAAAAACCTTTCAAAATTTTAATTGTATATTTTTCATTCTTGAATTTTACATTTTAACACTCATTGTATAATTGTATAATGCTAATACGGTTGTTCTTAAGTTTGAAAACATATAATATAATGTAAATTAAAGATTTACCATGAAAATATAAAAACATTATTTAGATGATTTTATCCTATGAATTATCTTCAAAAGTAACACATCCATCATTTACCTTTTTCATGATCGAGAATTTGGACTTGTTTCATATCATGTTCTAAGAAAAAATAATGTCCATTTACCTATTTTTATAACTATTGGTACGCAATATCTTTTCCTCTAAAAATTTAAGACTAGTTTTTTCAAACCCAAACATCCTTTGGTCTAAAATGTTAACAAATAAAATATTTGGAACTAATATATTTCTAACTCTTTTATGATGAATAGTTTCTAGATATTAAAAAATATAATATTTATAAAAACCAAAATATGGAACATAATTTTAAGAAATAAAATTTTTCTAGTGACATACCCTTGTTAATTTTTTACAAAGAGGTGAACTTTTTGGTACAATGTAATTTGAATGAAAAAGAAATTTATCATATGTAGAGAATATTACATTATAATTCCTATATGGTTTTATTTTTTATAAAAACTATAAAAAATTCCATTAATTAAATTAAATTTAAATAAATGTATTTCCAAACTAATAATATCATATTTATGTTTGAAAAATAAATTATGATTTTTAAAAGTTTAATATGAACTTTATTTAGACTCTAATTATGATTAATGATTTATAATTATAATAGTAAATTTTGAAATTATATCATCATCAATAAAATAGTCATATCCATTATTTATCTTCACATTTTTTTCCAAAATATATAAATATCTATCCATTTTATCTTATGTTGGAAAATATTATTCCTCATAAAATGAATTAACTTTTTTATCATCCGATTAAGATGAATTTTCATCATAAGAAGTGTTAAAAAATTTAGAATCTATAGTAAAATTGGTAAAAGATTATACAATTATCACTTCTATAAGATACTTATAATCTTTTTTAATATTGTAATAAAATCCAACAATATTTGGACTATATATACATATTTTTATATGAACTATCAAATTTCATGTCTCATACACTTTGTTTCTATGTAACCAAGGATTTCAAAGTTTTCTTACCTCTACCATTTGAGGTTATCCTTGACTGTATTTTCTCTTTAATATATTGTAAATTTCGTCATATATGACCAGTATTATAAAATTAATAACATTTAACATCTTTATATTATTTCTTCTCATGTTTCCCCTTTTATATTTCATATAATCATACTGCAATTTCTTATATCGAGAAATATCATTCTTCCTTCTTTCTAGTCGAGAAAATTCCCCATCAATAGATTTATCATTGAAAATATCCTATGAACATTTTTATTCATTATTTATAAGATTTTATTTAGGATTTATAACTTCAAATGTAAATTTACTAAAAGTATATGAAAAAGAAATGTCGTTCTTCCACTAATCCTTTTATTAATCCTCTCTCAAATTATGTGAGAGTTCAAATCAAATCATTAATACCAAGCTCAGTCAAATATTTCAAATTTGTACATCTATACACATAGTACTTTGTAATTATATTAATAAATTTATACTCCATATTATCATATTACTACTCCTCATAATGATATTGAAAACTAATCACGATATTTTTAAAGTGTTTATGAAACCACGTTATAAACACTACCTATAGAAAATAAAAAACATGACAGTTTTAACGAATCATAGATCCTGTGGTTTTAAAAAAATTAGATTTTTTAAATTTGAAACCTCTATATTCTTCTAAATTCAATTTTATGTTTCACAAAAAGATATTTTTCTATAAATGGTTTTCATCATCAAACACAAAAAAGTATTACACACCTTATATTTATCCTAAAACTCAAGAATATATACTCTAATAAACATAAAAAGATCAATATTAGGAATCTTATATGTTCTAATCATCGTTAAATAATTCTCTACTATAGTGTTAATGAAATAAGTCCTTATAATATCATGCAACTATTTAGAATCATTTCAATAAAATATCCAAATATGATTAGGATTTATATTATCAATCTATCTAATAGGTATTACTTCCTTCAGAAAAAATATTTTCTCCACCACATAATTTGTTTTACAAAATTGAGATATAGAATTATGGTAAACCAATATAAAGACTATAATTAGATTCGGCCTAGTATCAAATGTAGGTAAAATATCAAATACCATGTTTTCCCATACATAATTGGAAGATATAATATATTTGGGGTTAATGTTTTGTCTAAAATATAATTTATATTTTTTTTGGACTCCGTGTGTTCAGAAACACCAGAAGATATAATCTTCTGATCAAACCACAATTTATCTGAGTAAATGCACCATAAAATAAATATATGGATTATGAAAAATGTAAATTTATAAATTTATAAATTTATAAATTGATATAAAATATTTATAAATATGAACAAGCATACACTTATAAACACAGTTTAAATAAAAAGAGGTCTAGATTACAAATTAAAAAATAAATCACTCTTAAACGTTGTTATTAATTGACACTTTTATCCAAAGTGTAAGGCTGATCTTTCAACATAATCCAAGGTACCTATCATCAAATCTTTATAAGATCTCAACTCATCATAAGTTGAATCTTACTTTTATCCATTGATTTCCTTGATCAAAAAAATTTTAAATATCTTTGTCATTCTATCCTCAGAATCCCTCAATCATGATAGATTAGAAAAACCTAGCACTGTCTTTTTATCCCTTTAAGAACTTTCTCAAACCAATAAAAAACAAAATATTTACACTAAGAACATAGAAAATGTATAATGAGAAACTCTTGAACTGATGTTAAAGTGAAATAATTTGAAATAAAAACTACAATTATAGGAATAATACAAAGAAATTATGAGTGGAAAGATTCAAAATGTCATAAAAGTTCTTTTAGATGATTCAATAATTATTTTACTTTTAATCCTTGTAGCATCTGTCCATTTTATAGAAAAACCTTCAATGGTTAGATTTTTCATTCTTCGAGTTCAGTAGTAACTACATCAGAAGGATCCTCATCATCTCCTGATGAACATGTCATAATAACACATATTCTTATTATAATTACCCAACCTTAATATATTACTTAATCGTGAATTAAATGAATAATTCACATTGAGGATCTTTTAAGGTTTAGAGTTTTATAGAATTAGGACATAACTATTTAATCTCAAAGATTTCAAAATAGACACATCTACTCAGCTTCCATTTTTTCACAAAATAAAAAGTCTTGATCAAAAGAGTCATGTCTAGTTCCTTGTTTTAGACAGCCTAACATTTCCTTGATCCCATATTTGACCTTATTCAACTTTATTTCCTGTGAAAAAAATTTCAAAAAAACATGGGATGAGCATAAAAAACTCAGTAAGGAATACAAAAAGAATGAAAACTGTTAGTTTTTCAAAACAACAAGTAAAACATATATACATTATCAAAGTAATACTTTTCTACTTTATGAAGTAGTAAAAACTCTTCACTAAATAAAAGATCATTACTTACCATTTTTTGACCAAAAGATTACCATAAAACACATATAAAGAACACATAAAATATAAAGGTATCTTGGGACATAAACATACTTAAATGGAATAACCATACGGTCAACGTCCACACATATCACTTAATGGAATAGCCATACGACTGACTTCCGTACCCAATGCATTGGAGGTTACAATGTAACCACCCGTCCTGGTATTCACGGCACCACCCGTCATATGGTTTATCAGGTGACCACCCATAAAATGTCCAAGTACTATCATTACACATAAAATATTGAAAATATAAACATTTCAATAACAACATTTCATTTGCAATCACAATAAGTAATTCCAAGATATTGAATTAATCAATCCATTTTCAAAAACCATTTAAAAGATATTTTTGAATCAAAGTGTCCCATACCACTTTGAAGATTTTAATGGAATTATAATTTTAAAACATTAATAAATACTGAAAACCATTTTGAAAACATGGACATTAAAGATAAATATTTAGAATAATAAATCTTTAAAACATTTAAAACGATATTATTTGTTAAAGAGTTTTTAACAAAATGAGAGACTCTTGAATACAAATAATTATGGAATAAAATTTAATCTAAACTTTATAATATCATGAGAATAAAGGGATTCATGATATAATATGTCAAAGGATAGTATACACACCATATAAGAGTGAATTGGTGCAAAACAACAATGATGTCTCAATATAAATGTTAATTGAGATGAAATCTATTATAAAGATGGTATCCTTAAATTAAGGATAAATCTATCACATAATTATGTGTGAGAAATATAAATACTCCCAATATAATTGGATATTAAGTGTGAAACAATCAGAGGTCATTCACACATATTCATAGGATGACATGTTCAAGAAGTACAAGTTGAACCCAAAGAAATCGAAATTGGGTTAAGACGTTCCCTTGTAAAAATTTGACAGCCTAATGGCGTCACTTAAAAATTCAGAAAATTAGTCAATGTGAGAGTGAATGGTATCTCATAACTTGGACATAAACATTACATCAATAAGGATATAGAAGAACATATCCCAAAATAATAAGATGTAAATTAAAAGACATAAAAATAAGTCTTTTAAAAAGAAGATGGTGAAAGGTTCCCTTACCGACTTGGGTAACATTCGAAAGGTACACCCCATGGAAGAAGGGTCATACAATGAGGATGTAAATACCCATAATTGAAATTATAATACACAAATAGTATAATAATGGTAAGTACATACACCACTCAAAGGAAATGGTGTCAAATGTATCATAAATGTCATGAGAATAAAAGTGAGATGAAAAATCCCTTACGAAAACTCGGCAGCCTAACGGCACCACTTAAAACTTCCGAAAATGGATTTACGAGATCAAATAGGGTCTCTCATAATATGAAAATAAAAATTACAGTATGAGGAATATAAAATAACATCCCAAAACATAATAAATATGAGCTTAAAATAAATTAAATAAAAGAGAGTACTTAAAAAGAAAGAGAGAGGTAGGATCCCTTACCTCAAGTCCGACTTGTCTTATTCGTTTCTTTATATTCCTAAATAATAAACATTGGTAAATTTATAATTTCATAAGGAACTCTTTTAAAGATTATTATTCAGTTCATATCACATATTAAAATGTTATAATAATGGGTTAATAATGTGAGTTCATATCAAACGTTTTTGTCAATGTTCGGTACATGAGTCAAAATTGAGCTTATTGGAAACGAATTTTCCATGAAGTTATAGGTACATCATCTCCAAAATATTATCAATGATTTAAATATCATATATATCCAGTATATACTCATTTTATACTATTCCATAACATTTGGAGATAAAAAAATGAAATGCACCGTTCATAGAGACGGTAGGTCGTACGTACGCATGAACGCTACTTTCATTTCTTTGTCATATTAATGGAATTAAAACTAAATGAGATATATATATATATTATAATTACAGAATTATATAAATCATTTAGGTGTAATATATTACATATATATCCATTATATATATGTACTTATAATAGTACATAACATTTGGAGATAAGAAATGAAATGTACCATTCATGGAGACGGTAAGTCGTACGTACGCATGAACGCTACTTTCATTTCTTTTTTTTTGTATTCAATGGAATGAAATAATAATGATATAAAGGTATATTATAATTACAGTAGGATATCAAATGTAATACCATTAATTCCATCCTTTATACATCCCACATGTGGCATTAACGAATCAAATCACTTTGGGGGGGCGGTAGTCCGCACTTCCTAAAATGAAGATATCGCGTTTACCCATAATGGAAACCATAAAGGTATTCCATAAATGAAAAATACAGAAGCATAAGGAAAACATAAATATATTATATATCATATATAAATATAGTGACATATCAATGTCCACCCTTGAAGGTGTTAAAAGAATGTTGAACAATCATCGTTTCGTGAGGCAGTAATTCGCCATCCACAGAAACAGTATATTCTTTAACCATTATACTGAGGTGTGTGAAAGTGTGGCTCAAATACTTCTTATATCAACATCTTAATATATTTAAGATACTGGTTTTGTAACAAAAAAAGTAATAAAAAGAGTTTCGTGAGTTGGAAAATCAAAATAAATCAAAACATCACAAGTGAAGACATTACCTTAAAATCGGGTAACTCCTCTTGGTTTAAACCAAAAGGTTTTCTTGAAGAGCATTCTGCCAAAGGGGAGGCTTCAATGATTAAGAGAGAGATGTGAAGAGATGAAATGGGCAGGGTTTGGCCAAGCCAAAGTCTTGAGAGGTGTGGGTAAGGTGGTAGAGGTGGGGTCTGTTTATAAGGGAAGAGGAGGGGCACTCTTGGAAAGTTATAAACTATTACTTTATTATAAAATGATTTTCGGATTTTAAAGGTCCCAAAAGGATATATTTCGAGGATAAGGTGATAATGTTTCGAAATACACCCATCCAATAGGTTTTTTACAAGTGTAAGACTTGGATTTCACCCTATCTTCTCATTTTATTTAAATCTTTCATTTATGAGGTAATCAATGCATCATCACAGTGTCATAAATAAATTAATTTATTTAATGTATAAAAATTATAAAAAATAACATGATGTAGGAAATATTTTTATCTTTGTAATTAATATTTATAGTCATGAATATTACTTGTGTAACCCCATGTAAAATTTGTTTTATTAAAAAAACACATGTTTGTGACATTTTAATTTTATCATTAAATATAAAGTTATTAATGTCATTTTCCAACCAAAGTGGCTCCATGGGGTCCCCAAGTTGACCCATGGATTTTCTCGGTCGGCCATGACACATCCAATAAGGGTAGGACATGTGTCAAGGTCATTTCATATTATTATAACATTATCTTTACCGTAAATTACACTAATTACCTTTAATCGCGATTAATAAAACTTAAAAGTTACTATTCACCAAAAAAATGTTTTAATCTCATTGAACAAAATTTTACTTCCTAATGACAACCATGTCTGTCGGATTTTTGAAATTCGAAACACAGAATTGGTACAGTTTCATTTAAATGAAAAAACAGTTCATTAACCACCACTTAGTGGTTTCACTATTCATCAAAAATTGAAGTTTTTCAGAAAAATACCAAATATTCACACTAAGCTATTTTTGATATTCCGAATTCAAAAATGATGTCTATTTTAAAAAATTCAAAAATATATAAGTTTCATTAATTAATTTAATAATTCATTCTCGCTGTCAAAACAAATAGAGTGTTTTTAAGAAACAATATCTATTAAAAGATTGACACTAGTTTAAGTCCAATTTCAAAGTGAAATTAATTCCAATGACCGCCATTTGATTAAATGGTAAAAATATATTATAAATACACTTTAATATAATTTAAAAAGATAATCTATCCATATAAATAAATCAGATTAAAAGGTGGTTTTGAATTAAAATGCTACATTTTCACTAAAAATGATCATTATCGGAAAAATAACAAAAATTAACACAAAGTAAATTTTGATGACCAGATTCTAAAGAATCATTTTATTTTGTCAAATACAACATATAAAATTGTAAAAAGTATATTTAAAAAGGGTTATCCATCAAAAGGTGGTTCATCGACCTTTTAAAGAATATTAGAAGATTTATGCTTAAAATTGGATTCTTTTGCATTTTAAGCCTCTAACATTTATTAGATAAAAGTAAAAATATTTGACAAACAGATATAATAATTTTTTAGTTAGTTCCATTCATTCCATCCATTACAATGTCTAGGAATTAACTACCATTTAAAATAATATTATTTTATTATTAGAGTGCAACGTAAGATTTCCAAGAAACTTGTTGTTGCGTATTGGGTACGCCATCGAGCATAGCGTTCCCTTTAAAGTAATATTAATATTTTATTCAAAAATACGGATAAATATGAAAATGTCATATTCCTTATTTACCTGGGGTGTTACATCCTTCCCCCTTTTCGGAATTGCGTCCTCGCAATTTTAAAATTGGTCTTGGAAACTTCATTGAAAATCTCATATCGGAACAAGAGTCAGTAAATCTATCACATTAAAATAAAGAAAGATAAGTACAAAGGTCACCCAAGATAACCCATACCAGGATTCCATGTAGTAAAGAATGGATATGGAAGAAAAATAAAGGGGTCATGTTCAAAGGGAGGGTCATAGAAAACATTTTTAGGAGAAAATTAACCACAAGAAAATCACAAACGTGTGGTGGGTTAAACGGTATTCGATTCCCCAGTAGGAAAAATTCACAGACAACATTTTTGTTTTAAGTTACTTTTCATTGAGAAATTTATTTATGAGCTTAGATAAAACATAGGGAAACATACTTGTCATGTTGACTTTATACTTTTAATTTATTTCTTACACAAACTCATACTTTCCCCAAATGATGAGTATTTAGGAAGACTTGTTTACATTAAGAGAGCTATAATCAACTTCTAGAGAATCACTTAATCCATAAAAGAGAATCTATATACTTCCCATGTCTTTAGACTTTAACCAAAACCAAAACCAAAAAGGTTACTACAAGATCAGATAATCTAGAAAAGGGTAACCCTTTATAAAAATAAAATCTATTCTTAATCTCCAAAATTTGCCCAACAAAACCCAAAGTTCAACGATGAACATTAAATAAACAATTTTTCCATAAAATTAATCAAAGTAAAACAAACTAAGATTTAAACCCAAATATTTGAAGGATTTAATCACATAGTCGTCCATGGTACAAATTAACATTTATCTCTAAATAACATCAGTTGCTCTTAAAGTCTCATATTAAAAAGTAATTAACTTAACCACATATCCTCCATGATAGGTTAATAATTTTCATAGATAACCCAAAATCAACTTATTCTAGATTCATAAGATCATCTAACTGAAACTAATTAGTCAAAATAACTAGGGACTTCATATAGTCTAGTGGTAGGTGATAAATACCAGTCACACTTTGGTTGTGGGTTCGATTCCCAAAGCTTTGTCCGACGCGACGGGTTGTCACACGGTCTGCGTGTTGTCCTTTTTCCAAAACTATATAATTCTTAAAACATTCTCTAAAACGAGATAAAATCTTCAAAAATAACCATAACATAATTTAACCTCAATTTTACCTCATGATTTTCTTCTTTCATCATATAGTAACCCATAATTACCTCAAAAGTAAGGATCATATAAAACCTAATGGTTTCCTTTATAATTATTACTTGAACTTCCACATCAAGTTGGTCATCTCGTATATGATGCATTAGAGAACTCACAAAGGTTCAAGTGGTTGATCATGACTCCTTGATAGTTGGTTTAGAATAAAAACTAGTTTCCTCATTGAATCCCCCATTTCATCTAGTCTCTTAATCAGAGAACCACCACAATTTCCATCAAACCCATTATCACTTTGGTGCCTGCTAGATCCATCCATTTTCTAAAACCAGAAATTTTAGTGTGAGTATATCAACAAAAACATCATGTACTAATGAGGATGATAAACACTAATATATACTTACTCATTCACTTTATCTAAAAACAATGACTCTTTCTGAAATCTGATCCATTATGGTAATGTCACTTATTCTTAGAGAATACCCTTACCTCCAAAGTTATCTAAATCGACCTCTGATACCAACTATAAGGATCCAACCTTAAAACATCACATAATCATGAATTAAATGAATAATTCACATTGATAATCTTTTCAGGTTTAGTGTTTTAGAGAATTAGGACATAAATATTGCATCTCAAAGATTACAAAATAGACACATCTACTCATCTTCCATTTTTTTCACAAAATAAAAACTCTTGAACAAAGGAGTCATGTCTAGTTCCTTGTTTTAGATGGCCTGAAATTTCCTTGATCCCATCTTTGACCCTATTCAACTTTATGTCCTGTGAAAAACATTTCAAAAAAACTTGGGATGAGCATAAAAAGATCAGTAAGGGATACACAAAGAATGAAAAATGTTAGTTTTTTGAAATAACAAGTAAACCATGTATAATTTATCAAATTAATACTTTTCACCTTTATGAAGTAGTAAAAACTCTTCATTGAATAAAAGATCATTACTTACCATTTTGTAACCAAAATATTACCATAAAACCCATATAAAGAACAGATAACATATAAAGGTAACTTGGGATATAAACATACTTAAATGGAATAACCATCAGGTTGACATCCACACATATCACTTAATGGAATAGCCATACGACCGACTTCCATACCCAATGCATTGGAGGTTATAACGTAACCACTCGTCCTGGTATTCACGGCACCACCCGTCATATGGTTTATCACGTAACCACCTGTAAAATGTCCAATTACCATCATTACACATAAAATATTGAAAATATAAACATTTCAATAACAACATTTCATTTGAAATCACAAAAAGTAATTCCAATATATTGAATTAATCAATCCACTTTCAAAAACCATTTAAAAGAGATTTTTGAATCAAAGTGTCCCATACCACTTTGAAGATTTTAATGGAATTATAATTTTAAATCATTAATAAATACTTAAACCCATTTTTAAAACATGTACATTAATGATAATTATTTATAATAATAAATCATTAAAACATTTAAAACGATATTTTTGTTAAAGATTTTTTAACAAAATGAGAGGCTCTTGAATACAAATAATTGCGGAATAACATTTAATATGAACATTATAATATCATGAGAATAAATGGATTCATGATATAATATGTCAAAGGACAGTATACACACCATATAAGAGTGAATTGGTGCATAATAACAATGAAGTCTCAATGGAAATTTAAATTGAGATGAAATCCATTATAAAGATGGTATCCTTAAATTAAGGATTAATCTATCACATAATTATGTTTGAGAAATATAAATACACCCAATATAAGTGGATATTATGTGTGAAACAATAAGAGGTCATTCACACATATTCATAGGATGACATGTTCAAGAAGTACAAGTTTAACCCAAAGAAATCGAAATTGGGTTGAGATGTTCCCTTGTAAAAATTCGACAGCCTAACGACGTCCCTTCAAAATTAAGAAAATTATTCAATGAGAGAGTGAATGGTATCTAATCACTTGGAAATAAACTTTACAACCATATGGATATATAATAACATATCCCAACATAATAAAATGTGAATTAAAAGACATAACAAAATAAGTCTTTTAAAAAGAGGAGGGTGAAAGGTTCCCTTGCCGACTTAGGTAACATTCGAAACGTACACCCCATGGAAGAAGGGTCATACAATGAGGATTTAAATACCCATAATTGAAATTATACTAATCAAATAGTATAATAATGGTCAGTAAATACACCACTCAAAGGAAATGGTGGCAAACGTAGCATAAATGTCAAGGGAATAAAAGTGAGATGAAAAATCCCATACGAAAACTCGACAGCCTAACGCCGCCACTTAAAACCTCCAAAAATGGATTTACGAGATCAAATAGGGTATATAATTATATGAACATAAAAATTACAATATGTGGAATATAAAATAACATCCCAAACATAATAATTATGAGCTTAAAAGAAATGAAATAAAAGAGAGTACATAAAAAGGAAGAGAGAGATAGGATCCCTTACCTCAAGTCCGACTTGTCTTGTTCGTTTCTTTATATTCCTGAATAATAAAAAATTTTCAATTTATAATTTCTTAAGGAACTATTTTAAAGATTATTATTCAGTTCATATCACGTATTAAAATGTTATAATAATGTGTTACTAATGTGAGTTCATATCCAACCTTTTTGTCGATGTGCGGTACATGAGTCAAAATTGAGCTTGTTAGAAAAGAATTTTCCATGAAGTTATAGGTACATCATCTCTAGAATATTATAAATGATTTAAATAACATATATATTTATTTTATATTCATTTAATACTATTCCATAACATTTAGAGATAAAAAAATGAAATGAACCATTCATGGAGACGGTACGCCGTACGTACGCATTAACGCTACTTTCATTTCTTTGTCATATTAGTGGAATTAAAACTAAATGAGAGATATATATATTATAATTCCAGAATGATATCCATCATTTAGGTGTAATATATCACATATATATCCATTATATATATGTACTTATAATAGTACATAACATTTGGAGATAAGAAATGAAATGTACCGTTCATGGAGGCGGTAAGCCGTACATACGCATGAACGCTACATTCATTTTTTTTGTATTCAATGGAATGAAGAAATAATGCTATAAAGGTATATTATAATTCCAGTAGTATATCATATGTAATACCATTAATTCCATCCTTTATACGTCCCACATATGTCATTAATGAATCAAATCACTTTGAGGGGGCGGTAGTCCGCACTTCCTAAAATAATGATATCACGTTTACCCATAATGGAAACAATAAATGTATGCCTTAAATGAAAAATACAGAAGCTTAAAGAAAACATAAACATATTATATATCATATATAAATATAGTGACATCTTAATGGCCACCTTTTAAGGTGTTAAAAGAATATTGAACAATCATCGTTTCGTGAGGCAGTAATTCGCCATCCACAAAAACAATATGTTCTTTAACCATTAGACGGAGGTGTGTGAAAGTTTAGCTCAAATACATCTTATATAAACATCCTAGTATATTTAAGATACTATTTTTGTTACAAAATAAAAGTAATAAAAAGCGTTTAGGGGTTGGAGAAGCAAAATAAATCAAAAGAACAGAAGTGAAGACATTACCTTAAATTCGGGTAACTCCTCTTGGTTTGAACCAGAAGGGTTTAATAAAGAGAATTATGCCAAAGGTGAGGTTCCAATGATAAATATAGGGATGTGGAGAGATAAAATTGTCAGGGTTTGGCTGAGCCAAAGGCTTGAGAGGTGTGGGTAAGGTGGTAGAGGTGGGGGCCTTTTATAAGGGAAGAGGAGGGGCACTTTTGGAATGTTATAAACTATTACTTTATTATAAAATGATTTTCAGATTTTAAAGGTCCCAAAAGGATATATTTAGAGTATAAGGTGATAAGGTTTCGAAATCCACCCATAAAATAGGTTTGTGACAAGTTTAAGACTTATATTTCACCCTATCTTCTCATTTTATTTAAATCCTTCATTTATGAGGTAATCACTGCATCATCACGTTGTCATAAATAAAAAAATTTATATAATTTCTAAAAATTATAATGAAAAATATATTGATGTAGGAAATAGTTTTATCTTTCTAATGAATATTTATAGTAAAAAATATGACTTTTATAACCCCATTTAAAAATAGTTTTTGTAAAAAAACACATGTTTGTGACATTTTAATTTGAACTTTAATTAAAAAGTTATTAATGTCATTTTCCAACCAAAGTGGCTCCATGGGGTCCCCAAGTTGAACCATGGATTTTATTGGTCGGCCATGACTTATCCAATAGAGGTAGGACATGTGTCAGGGTCATTTAATATTATTATAACATTATCTTTACCTTAAATTACACTAATTACCGTTAATCGTGATTAATAAAACATAAAAGTTACTATTCACAAAAAAAATTCAATTTCATTGAACCAAATTTTACTTCCTAATGCCAAACATGTATGTCGGATTTTTGAAATTCATAACATAGAAGTGGTAAGGTTACATTTCAACGAAAAATCAGTTTATTAACCACCACTTATTGGTTTCACTATTCATCAAAAATTAAAGTTTTTCAAAAAAATACCAAAAATTCACCCTAAGCTATTTTTGATATTCTGAATTCAAAAATGATTTCTATTTTAAAAAATTAAAAAATATATAAGTTTAATTAATTAATTTAATAATTCATTCCCGATGTCAAAACAAATAGCGTGTTTTTAAGAAATAATATCTATTAAAAGATTGACACTAGTTTAAGTCCAATTTCAAAGTGAAATTAATTCCAATGATCGCCATTGGATTAAATGGTAAAAATATATTATAAATACACTTTAATATCAATTAAAAAGATAATCTATCCGTATAAATAAATCATATTAAAAGGAGGTTTTGAATTAAAATGCTACATTTTCACTAAAAATGATATTTATCGGAAAAATAACAAAAATTTACACAAAGTAAATTTTGATGACCAGATTCTAAAGAAGGATTTTATTTTATCAAATACAACATATAAAATTGTCAAAAGTATATTTAAAAAGGGTTCTCCATCAAAAGGTGGTTCATCGACCTTTTAAAAAATATTAGAAGATTTATGCTTAAAATTGGATTCATTTTCATTTTAATCCTCAAACATTTATTAGATAAAAGTAAAAATATTTGAAAAAACATATATAATCATTTTGTAGTTAGTTCTGTTCATTCCCACCATAAAAATTTCTAGGCGTTAACTACCATTTAAAATAATATTATTTTATTATTAGGGTGCAATGTAAGATTCCCAAGAAACTCGTTGTTGCGTATTGGGTACGCCATAGAGCATAGTGTTCCCTTTAAAGTAATATTAATATTTTATTCACAAATACGGATAAATATGAAAATGTTATATACTTTATTTACCTGGGGTGTAACATCCTTCCCCCCTATTGGGAATTGTGTCCTCACAATTTTAAAATTGGGCGTGGATACCTCATTGAAAATCCCACATCGAAACAAGAGTTAGTAAAACTATCACTTTAAAATAAAGAAATAGAAGTACCAAGGTCACCCGAGTTAACCCATACTAGGATTCCATGTAGGAAAACATGGATATGGAAGAAAAAGAAAAGGGTCATGTTCTGAGGGAGAGTGATAGAAAACATGTTTAGGAGAAAGTTAACCACAAAAAAATCACAAACTTGTGGTGGGTTAAACGGTATTCGATTCCCCAATAGGAAAAATTAACAGACAACATTTTTTTTAAGTTACCTTTCATTGGGAAATTTATTTATGAGCATAAATAAAACATAAGGAAACATACTTACTTCTCATGTTTACTTCATACTTTTACTATATTTCTTACATAAACTCATACTTTCTCCAAATGATGAGTATTTAGGAAGACTTGTTTACATTAAGAGAGCTATAATCAACTTCTAGAGAATCACCTAATCCACAAAAGAGAATCTATATACTTACCATGTATTTCAACTTTAACTAAAACCAAAATAAAATAGGTTAGTATAAGATCAGATAATCCAGAAAATGATAACCCTTTATAAAATGAAAACTTATTCTTAATCTCCAAAATTTGTCCAACAAAACCCAATGTTCAATGAAGACCATTTGATAAACAATTTTTCCATAAAATTATTCAAAGTAAACCTATAATGGCCCAGACCCTCCTGGCCCATTATGTTGCCAATGTGAGGTCCCACCAAAATGGTGGCACTGTGAGGGTGACACCGTGACGGTGGCACGGTGTCCCCTCACCGAGCCTTTCATTCTTTTTCCGGTACCTGACTTTTTCACTCCCGCAACGTATGTTTCGACGTAAATTAATTCCTTTACTCATTTTAAAACCATTTAAAGCCCATAATTAATTCTTAAAAATCCCGAGAGACCTCCGTGTGTAACTTCCCAACCGTGTGGTCCACCCACGACCCCCACTCCTTACGCAGTTTGGCATTCTAATCTCAACCGTCTGCGGCTCTTATAAACTAAGGGTTAGCCATGGTTTCTTCTTTCCTTGATCGCGGCTTTTGATGAACAGCTTCTGGAGCATCGGGCGAGCCACATCATTATGCGTAGAGTTCTGTGCCCAACCTAAGCATTGATAGACGAAGCAATTTTCGTTCAGGAGATCTGCATCGCTATCCATGAAGTTCCTCCCCCGGCATCCGCGTAGATCATTGATCCAACAGGTATGGAATTTCTTCATCGCCTCTCTCTTTGGTGTATCATGCGGGGTGGGCGTGCTTTTGTTTCTGTAGAATTTGATAAACCATACCTAATAAAGACAATGAACGGGTTCTATAAATAAATAAGTGGGGGATGTGATCGTTGATGCTGTTTTATGTTATGACCTTCTTCCCGAATTATGCGGGCTTATGCCTACTCAAAATCATGACCTTTGGTGGTCTTTATCTCTGCATTAATGAACCCCTGGTGATGTTTTAAATGGATTATTTATGGTTGTGAACTCCTGCCGTGAAAAGTAAATTGGTTAATTATGTATATTTGGCTAAGTAAATTGGAAGCACCAGGATCGACCCTTCTGTGATAACCCCCGGTTAAAACACATGGAATTGAAATCATGGAGTGTGTTAAATTATATAAATCTGAAAATACAGGCATGAACCTGCTTTGTGTGGGTAGTAGTAGTTTGGTTGTTTTTATTTTACAGGCCGATTGCTAGAGATGTGGGAGGGGATGGGAGCCCCTATTATTTTTATGCTCTCGGTGGTTATGAAATTGGAGATGGGATCCCCTGTTGATATGGATTCAGTGGTTGTGAGTTTTAAGACCTGGTGGTTACTTGTTTATATCACGAATTGGGGTGCGATCCTCGGTTGATGAAAACCCTTTTTGTGGAGGGGACACGGGCAGTGTCTCGGGGTTGTCTTTGGTTCGAGTACTTTGGGGGATCTCACTTGTTCCTTGTTGTTGTAACATTACAAGAGAACCGAGTGTAAATGTTTAAATTGATGTTTGGTTGGATTCTCTTCCTTGGTTATTCTTATGGTGTTACTTTCCCAGTAGTGCATGAACTTATTTGAACATTATCACTAAACATGAAAGAAGAATGGGGAAAATGGGTTTTGTTTTCGAGAGTCGTGACTCGGACTTGAGTGATGTTGTGATCTGTAGGCTGTCTGAAGAAAATCCTAGCTTTGGGTGAGTTCTTGTTACCTATATATATACGTGTATCTTTGTGTTTCTTATTCGCGCCCCACCCAAGATGATCACATAGTGCTGAACACCCCCAATTCATGGGGGAGGGTGTTTTTTCCAACACTATTCTTAGTGGCTAGTTATTAGATCCTTTTCTTCTTCCGTTCCCAGATATCCTAAATATCTTTGGGCAGGATGTGATAGCCTGAGGTCCATTATTAGCCCAAGAACCTTCGGGCGGGGTAGTGTGATGGTTGGCCAGGTGTGTGAGGCAGGTTGTTTCACAAGTGTCTTCGGGATGAGGCCCAAGTGTCTTCGGGTGTGGTGGTAGTTCTTCTGGCCTTGGTGTTTGCAGGCATGGTCACATGTTACAGTTGTGGCCCAGGTGTCTGCGGGCGGGATTCCGCAGTGGGACTGCGTTTGGTTGTGGCCCAGGTGTGTGCGGGCGTGTGAGGC
The DNA here is from genome assembly GCA_963277665.1 of Viscum album. Classification (NCBI taxonomy): domain Eukaryota; kingdom Viridiplantae; phylum Streptophyta; class Magnoliopsida; order Santalales; family Viscaceae; genus Viscum; species Viscum album. The sequence goes on from OY728135.1 coordinate 1,683,623,811, forward strand.
AGTTGGACTGCGGCGATAGAATGGCGGGATTGGTTCGATGCGTAGGATGTCTCAATAACTAGTGGGAAAGTGGTGTGGGGTACCCAAACATTGATGTGATCTTATTATATATATTACTTGACTTGTGTTATTTGGGGAGTGTGCCTTGGTGAGGCTTGGGTGGATAGTTTACCTTGATTGGTGTTTGGTTTACTCCTTTTCTCATGGGACTTTAGTACGTTCCCCCACTTGTGCACGAGAGTCTTTGGATTTCCCTACTGAGTGTACTTGTATGCTCACCCTATGTATATAAAACTGCTTTCAGGTTTCCAGGAGGACTTCGGGGATCGCGCGAGACCATACTAGCTCGGACCTTTGGGGTAGATGCAGTTGCTGTTTTCTTTCTTTCTTTGGTACTTACCTTGTAGTCACCTTTTGTACTTTGTGGCTCTTACTTTTAGAACATGCATGTGGTAATGGTTTACTTTTGGATTTACTTTTATTTTACCTTGGTGTTGTTGGGTTTCATCTTCTTATCTCCCAATCCTATAAAACAAAAAGGGTAATGCCTTCCATTTGTGTGTAATTTCTATACCCTTGGTGCTAGTCTCCACTTCGGGACCTATTGAAGGCGGGTTTCGGGGGTCATTATCTCTCCATCAACTTAAAGAAGGAAGGGCATGGCAATCTGATGACCCTTCCCTCCTTTTGTTGAAGGCGGGTCGTGACAGAATGGTATCAGAGCTGACGGTTGAGATATAGGATGGAGTCTGGATTTAGGAATAGTGAGAATTTCATGGTATGGTAAGAAAACAGTTTTGGGTGAACTTGGTGCATGAATTAGGCCCAGGAAGACCGACTAGGACACAAGATTTTAGGGCACCCCGTGATCCGATGCAAGTACTCTGGACCTACCGAACGACCAAGTGAGGCCACACTAATTGCAGGGTAGAGACCCTAGGAATGGTACATGCATCATAATGACTTGTGTGCTCGTGTTTCTGGGATGTCTTGGGAATTAAGAATAAATTAAAATTTTATGAAGTTTTAAGAACGATATTATGCACTACTTGGGCTTAGGCATTCCTTGTTTACCTTGAAGTTATGGCACCTAGAAGGCAACCATGTGTGGTACAGGCGATCAAGGCCCCGGAGACTACTTTGGCCAATCGGGAGAGAGCTGATCGAGAGGAAGAGGAAGACATGGGGCATAAGACTCTTTGGTCCTTCCAGCGACATACCCTCGGTAAGTACGAGGGAAAAACCTCTGACATGATGACAGAAGGCTGGCTAGAGGAGCTAGTGGTAGCCTTCAGCCTGATTCGGGCCTCGACTGAGTACTGGGTTCCACTGGCCGTCAGCCAGATGCGGGGAGCAGTGCGTCAATGGTGGACGCTTTACCTAGGGGAGAGGAGAGCTGCTGAGGTGTCATGGGCTGATTTCGAGAGGGATTTCCTGGCAGAATTCCTCTCCTCAACGATGAAGGAAGAAAAGAGACAGGAGCTACTCTCCCTCCAACAGGGGAGTATGTTCATGGGAGAGCTAGGGATCAAGTTCAAGGACCTCCTACATTTTTCTCCAGACCTCTTTCCCGACGAGGAGTCTTGGGAAAGGCGTTTGGAGGAGGTGCTCTGAACCTCCCTCCAGTATGTTGTTACCCCCTTTACCCTGTCGACGTACTTGGAGGTCCAGAAGAAGGCCGAAGTGGTGGAGAGGATGAATTCTCTAGGAGGAGTGTCATGAGAGGGGATCCATCTAGGACCATCGAAAGGGAAGGTCGTCAACACCAGGACTCCAGCATTAGGACCCTCCAGGTTCCGACCAGCAGGGAGCAGACCGCAGCAGTTTCAGTTTCGATCCCCTGGTCCTCTCCCTTTTCCTTCGGGCCCGGGACTGCGGTGCTTCGTCTGTGGGAGCCCTGGACATCTCCGGAGTCAGTGCCCAAACCAGGTGATGTATGGTAGTGGTGGATAGCCCCAGCACCCTCCCCACTAGTAGCTTCCAGCCAGACCTTTCCAGCAACAACAGCAGGGATAGCGAGCTCCCGCTCCTCCGAGGACAGACGTGGGAGGAGGGGGTTGACCTCATGGCGCTCCTCAGGGACCTCGAGCAGGGTGTGGTCAGGGAGGTGGCTGGCAGCCGAGGGGCATAGGAGCCGGGCATGGACAGCTACACGCCGCGGAGGCAGCAGTTCTAGCAGGGCCGGAGGTTGTTCGAGGTATGATCAGAGTTTTTAGCACTCTTGCTTATGCCTTGTTCGATACCGGAGCTTTGCACTCCTTTGTTGCACCAAGTCTAGCCCGTTCCTTCGGTCTAGATTCCGGGAGACTTTCAGTTACCTTGTTGTTGAGCACACCAGTCAGAGGTTAGAATGACTTGTTTTTTGTTTGTCGAGGATGTATACTCATGATAGGGCCACATCAGTCGGGTAGGGATCTTCTCCTCCTACAGATACAGCCATACGATGTCATCCTAGGCATCAACTGGATATTCTCTGTGTGTGCCGTCATCGACTGTTTCCAAGGAAGGTTCATATTCTCAGACTTGGGCGGCTGTCATGTTACCTTCACCAGCGAGTGGGGCGGTCAGAAGTGCGGCAGGCGAGAGGAACCCCTCATCTCCTTGATAGCCGAGCTATCAGTAGAGTCAATAGATGTTGAGATGGTGGAGTAGCCAGAGGTTGTCCGTGAGTTTATGGACATCTTTCCTGAGTATGTGACGGCTCTACCCCCTCGATGTGGTATCGATTTCGGGATAGACATGCAGCCCGGTGCTCATCTGATCTCGATGGCTTCTTACTAGATAGCACCTTCAAGGCTACGGGAGTTGCGGATCTAGATTGACGATCTGATGAAGAGGGGTTATGTTCGGCCAAGTGTGTCACCGTGGGGTGCTCCAGTCTTATTATCAAAGAAGGAAAATGGTGGTCTCAGGTTGTGTATAGACTACAGAAGGCTGAATCATGTGATGATCAAGAATCGCGACACTCTTCCGAGGATAGACGATCTTTTCGACCAGCGGAAATGGGCAGGATGGTTCTCGAAGATCGACCTGCGGTTTGGGTACCACCAGTTGAAAGTGAAGGAGGGAAACATCCCGAAGACGGCGTTCAGGTGCAAATATGGACACTTCGATTTCATAGTCATGCCCTTCGGTGTTACGAACGCCGCGACTGTGTTCATGGGGCTTATGAACTCCATCTTCCGGGAGTACCTAGATCGGTTCGTAGTTGTGTTCATCGACGACATCCTGGTCTACTCATGGTCAGAAAAGGACCATGCAGGGCACCTGGGGATGGTTCTGTTGGTCCTCCGACATCATCATCTCTATGGGAAGTTGTCAAAATGCACGTTCGGGACACGAGAAGTGCACTTCCTCGGGCACGTGGTGTCCGAGAAGGGGGTAGTGGTGGACCCATCAAAGGTTGAGGTAGTGGTTTCTTGGGTAGCACCCAAGAATGTGGCAGAGGTCAATAGTTTCCTCGGGCTGGCAGGTTACTATCGGAGGTTCGTACCCAACATCTCCCGAGTTGCGGCCCCTTTGACATCCCTGACCAATAAAGACCAGGTTTTCGTGTGGAGTGAGCAGTGCGAGTCAGCCTTCAGCTATCTGAAGGAGAAGTTGTTCAGTGCCCCAAAGCTGAGATTGCCAGAAGAATGGGTGGCGTATGAGGTGTTCTGCGATGCTTCAGGATAGGGTCTGGGATGTGTGTTGATGCAGAAATAAGGAGTGATCTTTTATGGGTCCATGCATCTACTCCCTCATGAGCGTAATTACGCCTCCCACGACCTGGTGATTGTAGCGGTCTTTTTTGCACTAAAGATATGGCAACACTACCTCATCGGAGAACGCTTTTTGGTCTTAACGAATCACAAAATCTTGAGGTATATCTTCTCCCAGCGGGACCTAAACATGCGACAGTGGAGATGGGTGGAATTCCTCCAGGATTACGACTTCGAGATCTCTTATACTGAGGGAAAGGGCAATGTAGTGGTAGATACCTTGAGCAGGAGGATGCAGAAGGATGTGGTCTAAGAGTTGGTGGACACTTGGAAGGCAATGGAGGGGTTGGATTCTTTACACCTAGATGTGAGGATGGATAGATGTAGAGGATGCCTATATCATATGAAAGTGCAGTCATCTCTCTTTCAGCTAGTGGAGGAGTCTTAGTGGGGAGACCCGGAGTGTGAAGTGATGCACGACCGAGTTGACCAGGGAAATGCTCCAGAAGGATGGACAAAGAATGGTCAGAACCAGATGCGTTTCCAGGTAAGGTTGTTTGTTCTGGAGGTGGTTCATGGCATGGTTCTCAGTGACTTCCACAACTCACCCCTGGCAGTACACCCAAGATTTTTCAAGATGTACCAGGGACTGAATAGGCAGTTTTGGTGTCCCGGGGTTATGTGAGCAGTGGCAGAGTTTGTGTCCAAGTGCATAGTATGTCAGTAATTGAAGGCTCAACACCGAGTTCTAGGCGGCCTACTGTAGCCTCTAGATATCCCCAAGTGGAAGTGGGAAGACATCCCGATGGATTTCATCACGGGACTACCCAAGGTCCAAGATGGATATGACGCCATCTGGGTGGTAGTGGACAGTTTGACGAAATAGGCTCACTTTCTAGCGATCAGGGAGTCGAGTGTAATGGATAACTTGGCACGAAGGTATGTGGATGAGGTGGTGCGGTTGCATGGAGTTCCGAGGTCTATAGTCTCGGATAGGGATGCATTTTCTACCTCGCGAGTCTGGAGGGGATTGCAGCATGCTTTTGGCAACCAGCTACGCCTTAGCACTGCTTTCCATCCCCAGACAGATGGAAAAACCGAGCGGACCATCCAGACCATGTAGGATATGTTACGGGCATGTGTTCTGGACTCAAGAGGATCATGGGTGAAATACTTTCCTCTGGTAGAGTTTTCCTACAATAATAGCTACCACTCTACCATTGGCATGGCCCCATTTGAAGCTTTGTACGGGAGGCCATGCCATTCATCTGTGTGTTGGGCCGAAGTAGGAGAGGCAAGCATTCATGGCCTGGAAGAGGTGCAGAGCATGACAGAGAAGGTTCAACTCATACAGGAAAGGATGAAGGTGTCCCAGGACCGACAGGAGTCGTATGCTGATACCAGGAGGAGGCCCTTGGAGTTTGAGGTTAGAGGCCACGTGTTCTTGAAGGTCTCCCCTTGGCGTGGGTAGAGGAGGTTCAGCAAGGGGAGTAAGCTTTCTCCTAGGTTCATCGGACCCTTTTAAGTGTTGCGGTGGGTCAGCGAAGTGTCTTATCAACTAGCATTACCAATGCCGCTACTGAGGATACATGATGTCTTCCATGTGTCCTAGCTCCATGGGTATCTGTACGACAATTCACACGTCCTTGATTGGGGTGAGCTAGACATCAAGGATGACGTGACTTTTGTGGAGAGACCAATGATGATCGAGGATTGCAAGTAGAAGGTTCTTCATGGGCGAACCATTCCCTTGGTTTGTGTGTTGTGGAGACATGGTGGGCTTGAGGAGAGTACATGGGAGAGGGAAGCACAGATGAGTACCCAGTACCCAGAGTTGTTTTATGTTTTGTTCCTTGTTGTACCTTTTGTGGTTGAATGTTTTGTCTTTTGGCTATGAAATGTACTAGTTCTCTTTCCTCTAATTGTGTGTGAAAATCCCTGGCTATGGGGAAGGAGAGAACACGACCCCTAATCAAGATGCATTAAGGTGGATGCGATTAAACCCATGCGGGCAAGTCAGTGCCACCCAAAGCGGATAATATCTTGACATGGGGGAGGAGACTCCCCAACCCACATGCCCAGGCAGTTTGGCAAGGTATGTTGCTTGGTTCTTGACAGGGAAGTGTTTTTAGTTAGCATGGATTCACTTCTAAGAGGTATCTTTAGAGGTGGTTGTTCAGACCCTCTCTTTCCTTCTTGGGATGTTTTGATTCTCAAGGGAGAGAATCGTTTAAGAGGTATCTACTGTAATGGCTCGGACCCTCCTGGCCCATTACTTTTCCAAAGTGATGTTCCACCAAAACAGTGGAACCGTGAGGGTGACACCGTGAGGGTGGCACCTTGAGGGTGGAACCGTGACGGTGGCACCGTGTCCCCTCACCGAGCCTTTCGTTCTTTTTCCAGTACCTGACTTATCCTCTCCCGCAACGTAAGTTTCGACGTAAATTAATTCATTTATTCCTTTTAAAACCATTTAAAGCCCATAATTAATTCCTAAAAATCCTGAGAGACCTCCGTGTGTAACTTCCCAACCGCGTGGTCAACCCACAACCCCCGCTCCTTACGCGGTTTGGAATTCTCATCTCAACCGTTCGCGGCTCTTATAAAATGAGGGTTAGTTGTGGTTTCTTCTTTCCTCGATCGCGGCTTTTCACGAACAGCTTCTGGTGCATCGGGCGAGCCGCATCATTATGTGTAGAGTTCCGCACCCAGACTAATCATTGATAGATGAAGCAATTTTTGTTCAGGGGAGCCACATCGCTATCCGTGAAGTTTCTCCCCCCTCCTCAGCGTAGATCGTTGATCCAACAGGTAGGGAATTTCTTTATCGCTTCTCCATTTGGTGTATCATGCGGGGTGGGCGTGCTATTGTTTCTAAAGAATTTGATAAACCAGACCTACTAAAGATAATGAATGGGTTCTATAAATAAAGAAGGGGGGGATGTGATAGTTGATGTTGTTTTATATTATGACCTTCTTCCCAAATTATGTGGGCTAACGCCTACTAAAAATAATGATTGTTGGTGGTCTTTCTATATGCATTAATGAACCCCTGGTGATGTTATAAATTGCTTCTTTATGGTTGTGAACTCCTACCGAGAAAAGTAAATTGGTTAATTACGTATATTCAGCTAAGTAAATTGGAAGCACCAGGATCGACCCTTCTGTGATAACCCCCGGTTGAGACACATGGAATTGAAATCATGGAGTGTGTTAAATCTTATAAATCTGAAAATACAGGCATGACCCTACTTTGTGTTGGTATTAGTATTTTGGTTGTTTTTCTTTTACAGGCCGATTGCTGGAGATGTGGTAGGGGATGGGATCCCCTTTTCTTTTTATGCTATCGGTGGTTATGAAATTGGGGGTGGGATCCCCTATTGATATGGATTCGGTGGTTGTGAGTTTTATGACCCGGTGGTTACTTGTTTATATCACGAATTTGGGTGGGATCCTCTGTTGATGAAAAACCCTTTTGGGGAGGGGACACGGGGTAGTGTCTTGGGGTTGTCTTTGGTTCCAGTACTTCGGGGGATCTCACTTATTCCTTATTGTTGTAACATTACAAGAGAACCGATTGTGACTGTTTAAATTGACGTTTGGCTGGATTCTCTTCCTTGGTTAGGCTTATGGTGTTAGTTTCCCAGTAGTTCATGAACTTATTTGAACGTTATCACTGAACATGAAACTAGAATGGGACAATGGGTTTTGTTGGTGAGAGTCATGACTTGGACTTAAGTGCTATTGTGATCTGTAGGCTGTCTGAAGAAAAACTTAACTTTGGATGAGTGCTTGTTACCTATATATATACTTGTAGCTTTGTGTTTCTTATTCGTGCCCCACCCAAGTTGAGCACTTAGTGCCGAACACCCCCATTTTCATGGGGGAGGGTGTTTTCCCAACACTATTCTTTGTGGCTGGTTATTAACTCCTTTTCTGCTCCCTTTCCCGGATAACCCAAGTATCTTCGGTCAAGCTGTGATGGCCTGAGGTCCATTATTAGCCCAAGAACCTTCGGGCGGGGTAGTGTGATGGTTGGCCAGGTGTGTGTGGCCAGTGGTTTCCCAAGTGTCCTTAGGATGAGGCCCAGGTGTCTTCGGGCGTGGTGGTAGTTCTTCTGGCCTAGGTGTTTTCAGGCGTGGTCACATGTGACAGTTGTGGCCAAGGTGTTTGTAGTTGGGATTCAGTAGTGGGACCCCGTGTGGTTGTGGGCAAGGTGTGTGTGGGCGGGTGAGGCAGTGGGACTGCGATGATAGAATGGCGGGATTGGTTCGATGCGTAGGATGTCTCAATAACCAGTGGGAAAGCAGTGTAGGGTTCCCAAAAATTGATGTTCTCTTATTATATATATTACTTGACTTGAGTTATTTGGGGAGTGTTCCTTGGTGAGGCTTGGGTGGATAGTTTACCTTGATAGATGTTTGGTTTACTCCTTTTCTCACGAGACTTTAGTACGTTCCCCCACTTGTGCATGAGAGTCTTTGGTTTTCCCTACTGTGTGTACTTTTATGCTCACCCTACGTATATAAAACTACTTTCAGGTTTCCATGAGGACTTCAGGGATCATGCGGGGCCATACTAGCTCGGACCTTTGGGGTAGTTGCAGTTGCTGTTTTTTTCTTTCTTTGGTACTTACCTTGTAGTCACCTTTTTTACTTTGTGGCTCTTAGTTTTGGAACATGCATGTGGGAATGGTTTACGTTTGGCTTTACTTTTCTTTTACCTTATTGTTGTTGGGTTTCATCTTCTTATCTCCTGATCCTATAAAACAAAAAGGGTAATGCCTTCCATTTGTGTGTAATTTCTATACTCTTGGTGCTAGTCGCCACTCCGGGACCTATTGAAGGCGGGTTTGGGGGGTCATTATCTCTCCTTCAACTTCAAGAACGAAGGGCCTGACAATCTGCTGACCCTTCCCTCCATTTGGTGAAGGCGGGTCGTGACAAAACCAAACTAAGATTGAAACCCAAATATTTGAAGGATTTAATCACATAGTCTTCCAAGGTACAAATTAACATTTATCTCCAAATAACATCAGTTTCTCTTAAAGTCTCATATTTAAAAGTAATTAACTTAATCACATATCCCCCATGATAGGTTAATAATTTCAAAAGATAACCCAAAATCAACTTATTCTAGATTCATAAGATCTTCTAACTAAAAAGAATTAGTCAAACTAACCAGGGACTTCACGTAGTCCAGTGGTAGGCGATAAATACTAGTCGCACTTCGGTTGTGGGTTCGATTCCCATAGCTTTGTCCAACGCGACAGGTTTTCACACGGTATACGTGTTGTCCTTTTTTCCAAAACTATATAATTCATAAAAAATTCCCCAATATGAGATAAAATCTTCAAAAATAACCATAAAATAATTTATCCTCAGTTTTATCTCATGTGTTTCATCTTACATCATATAGTAACCCATAATTACCTCAAAAGTAAGGATCATATAAACCGTAATGGTTACCTTTATAATTATAACGTGAACTTCCACATCGAGTTGGTCATCTCGTACATGATGCATTAGAGAACACACCAAGGTTCAAGTGGTTGATCATGACTCCTTGATAGTTGGTTTAGAATAACCACGAGTTTCCTCATTGAATCCCCCATTTCATCCAGTCTCTTAATCAGAGAACCACCACAATTTACATCAAACCCATTGTCACTTTGGTGCCTTCTAGATCCATCCATTTACTAAAACCAGAAATATCAGTGTGAGTATATCAACAAAACCATCGTGTACTAATGAAGAAGATAAAAACTAAGATATACTTACTCATTCGATTTATCTAAAAAATATGTCTCTTTTTGAAATCCTAGCCATTATGGTAATGTCACTTATTCTTAGAGAATACCCTAACCTCTTAAGTTATCTAAACCGACCTCTAATACCAAATATAAGGACCCAACCTTAAAACATTACATAATCATGAATTAAATGAATAATTCACATTGAGGATCTTTTCAGGTTTAGAGTTTTAGAGAATGAGGACACAATTATTACATCTCAAATATTACAAAATAGACACATCTACTCATCTTCCATTTTTTCACAAAATAAAAACTCCTGAACAAAAGAGTCATGTCTAGTTCCTTGTTTTAGACAGCCTGACATTTCCTTGATCCCATCTTTGACCCTATTCAACTTTATGTCATGTGAAAAACATTTCAAAAAAACATGGGATGAGCATAAAAAGCTTAGTAAGGGATACACAAAGAATGAAAACTGTTAGTTTTTCAAAACAACAAGTAATCCATGTATACTTTATCAAAGTAATACTTTTCACCTTTATGAAGTGGTAAAAACTCTTCACTGAATAAAAGATCATTACTTACCCTTTTGTAACCAAAAGATTACCATAAAACCCATATAAAGAACACATAACATATAAAGGTAACTTGTGACATAAACATACTTAAATGTAATAAACATATGGTCGACTTCCACACATATCACTTAATGGAATAGCCATACGGCCAACTTCCATACCCAATGCATTGGAGGTTATAACGTAACCACCCATCCTGGTATTCACAGCACCACCCGTCATATGGTTTTTCATGTAACCACCTATAAAATGTCCAAGTACCATCATTACACATAAAATATTGATAATATAATCATTTCAATAACAACATTTCATTTTCAATCACAAAAAGTAATTCCAATATATTGAATTAATCAATCCATTTTCAAAAACCATTTAAAAGAGATTTTTGAATCAAAGTGTCCCATACCACTTTGAAGATTTTAATGGATTTATAATTTTAAAAAATTAATAAATACTGAAAACCATTTTGAAAACATGGACATTAAAGATAAATATTTAGAATAATAAATCATTAAAACATCTAAAATGATATTTTTGTTAAAGAGTTTTTAACAAAATGAGAGACTCTTAAATACAAATAATTGCGGAATAAAATTTAATCCAAAACTTATAATATCATGAGAATAAAAGGATTCATGATATAATATGTCAAAGGACATTATACACACCATATAAGAGTGAATTGGTTCATAAAAACAATGAAGTGTCAATGGAAATGTAAATTGAGATGAAATCCATTATAAAGATGGTATCCTTACATTAAGGATAAATCTATCACATAATTATGTGTGAGAAGTATAAATAAACCCAATATAAGTGGATATTAAGTGTGAAACAGTCTGAGGTCATTCACACATATTCATAGGATGACATTTTCAAGAAGTTCAAGTTTAACCCAATGAAATCAAAATTGGGTTAAGATGTTCCCTTGTAAAAATTCAACAGCCTAACGACGTCCCTTCCAAATTCAGAAAATTAGTCGATGAGAGAGTGAATGGTATCTAATCACTTGGACATAAACATTAAATCAATAAGGATATATAAGAACATATCCCAACATAATAAAATGTAAATTAAAAGACATAACAAAATAAGTCTTTTAAAAAGAGGATGGTGAAAGGTTCCCTTACCGACTTGGGTAACATTCGAAACATACACCCCATGGAAGAAGGGTAATATAATGAGGATGTAAATACCCATTATTGAAATTATACTACCAAAATAGTATAATATTGGTCAGTACATACACCACTCAAAGTAAATGGTGGCAAACGTAGCATAAATGTCATGGGAATAAAAGTTAGATGAAAAATCCCTTACGAAAACTCAGCAGCCTAATGGCACCACTTAAAACTTCCAGAAATGGATTTACGAGATCAAATAGGGTCTATAATAATATGAACATAAAAATTAAAGTATGAGGAATATAAAATTTCATCCCCAAACATAATAAAGATGATCTTAAAAGAAATCAAATAAAAGAGAGTACTTAAAAAGAAAGAGAGATGTAGGATCCCTTACCTCAAGTCCGACTTGTCTTGTTCGTTTCTTTATATTCATGAATAATAAACTTTGGAAAATTTATAATTTATTAAGGAACTCCTTTAATTATTATTATTAAGTTCATATCACATATTAAAATGTTATAATAATGGGTTAATAATGTGAGTTCATATCAAGCATTTTTGTCAATGTTCGGTACATGAGTCAAAATTGAGCTTGTTGTAAAAGAATTTTCCATGAAGTTATAGGCACATCATCTCCAGAATATTTTAAATTATTTAAATATCATATATATCCAATATATATTAATTTTATACTATTCCATAACATTTTGAGATAAAAAAATGAAATGCACCGTTCATGGAGATGGTAGGCCGTATGTACGCATGAACGCTGCTTTCATTTCTTTGTCATATAAATGGAATTAAAACAAAATGAGATATATATATATATATTATAATTCCCAAATTATATCCATCATTTAGGTGTAATATATTACATATATATCCATTGTATATATGTACTTATAATAGTGCATAACATTTGGAGATTAGAAATGAAATGTATCGTTCATGGAGACGGTAAGTCGTACGTACGCATGAACGCTACTTTCATTTCTTTTTTTTTGTATTCAATGGATTGAAATAATAATTATATAAAATTATATTATAATTCCATTATAATATAATATTTAATAACATTAATTCAATCCTTTATATGTCCCACATATGGCATTAACGAATCAAATCACTTTGAGGGGGCGGTAGTCCGCACTTCCTAAAATGGGGATATCATGTTTACCCATAATGGAAACCATAAAGGTATTCCATAAAGGAAAAATACAGAAGCTTAAGGAAAAAATAAAAATATTATATATCATATATAAATATAGTGAAATTTTAATGGCCACCATTGAAGGTGTTAAAAGAATATTGAACAATCATCGTTTCGTGAGGCAGTAATTTTCCATCCACATAAACAGTATGTTCTTTAACCATTAGACAGAGGTGTGTGAAAATGTAGATAGAATACTTATTATATCAACATAATAGTATATTTAATATACTGGTTTTGTTACAAAAAAAAGAAATAAAAAGAGTTTAGGGGGTTGGAGAAGTAAAATAAATCAAATGAACACAAGTGAAGACATTACCTTAAAATCGGGTAACTTCTCTTGGTTTAAACCAAAAGGGTTTCTTGAAGAGCATTATGCCAAAGGTGAGGCTTCAATGATTAATAGAGGGATGTGGAGAGATGAAATGGTCAGGTTTTGGCCGAGAAAAATGATTGAGATGTGTGGGTAAGGTGGTAGAGGTGGTTTCCTTTTATAAGGGAAGAGGAGGGGCACTCTTGGAAATTGATAAACTATTACATTATTATAAAATGCTTTTCATATTTTAAAGGCCCCAAAATGATATATTTCAAGGATAAGGTGACAAGGTTTCTATATCCACCCATATTATAGGTTTTTGACAAGTTTAAGACTTATATTTCACCCTATCTTCTCATTTTATTTAAATTGTTCATTTATGAGGTAATCGGTGCATCATCACGGTGTCATAAATAAATTAATTTATTTAATGTCTAAAAATTATAAAACAGATATCATGATGTTGGAAATATTTTTATATTTCTAATGAATAATTATAGTAGAAAATATTACTTGTATAACCCCATGTAAAAATTGTTTTCGTAAAACAACACATATTTGTAACATTTTAATTTTAACTTTAAATAAAAACTTATTAATGTAATTTTCCAACCAAAGTGGCTCTATGGGGTCCCCAAGTTGACCCATGGATTGTCTTGGTCGGACATGACTCATCAAATAAGGTTAGGACATGTGTCAAGGTCATTTCATATTATTATAACATTATTTTTACCTTAAATTACACTAATTACCTTTAATCGCGATTAATAAAACTTAAAAGTTACTATTCACCAAAAAAATTATTTTAATCTCATTGAACCACATTTTACTTCCTAATGAAACCCATGTATGTCAGATTTTTGATATTAAAAACACAGAAGTGGCAATGTTTCATTTAAATGAAAAATCAGTTTATTAACCACCACTTAGTGGTTTCACTATTCATCAAAAATTGATGTTTTTCAGAAAAATACCAAAAATTCACCATAAGATATTTTTAATATTCCGAATTCGAAAATGATGTCTATTTTAAAAAATTCCAAAATATATAAGTTGCATTAATTATTTTAATAATTCATTCCCGATGTCAAAACAAATAGCGTGTTTTTAAGAAACAATATTTATTAAAAGATTGACACTAGTTTAAGACCAATTTCAAAGTGAAATTAATTCCAATGACTGCCATTGTATTAAATGGTAAAAATATATTATAAATAAACATTAATATAAATTAAAAAGATAATCTATCCATATAAATAAATTATATTAAAAGGTGGTTTTGAATTAAAATGAAACATTTTCACTAAAAATGATCTATATCGGAAAAATAGCAAAAATTTACACAAAGTAAATTTTGATGTCCAGATTCTAAAGAAGGATCTTATTTTGTCAAATAAAATATATAAAATTGTCAAAAGTATATTTAAAAAGGTTTCTCCATAAAAAGGTGGTTCATCAATTTTTTAAAGAATATTAGAAGATTTATGCTTAAAATTGGATTCATTTTCATTTTAAGCCTCTAACATTTATTGGATAAAAGTAAAAATATTTCACAAACATATATAATCATTTTTTAGTTAGTTACATTCATTCCCTCCATTACAATGGCTAGGTGTTAACTACCATTTAAAATAATATTATTTTATTATTAGAGTGGAGTGTAAGATTCCCAAGAAACTTGTTGTTGTGTATTGGGTACGCCATTGAGCATAGCATTCCATTTAAAGTAATATTAAAATTTTATTCAAAAATAAGAATAAATATTAAAATGTCATATTCTTTATTTACCTGGGGTGTTGCACTTATGAAACTAAATATACACAAATAAAGTGATTTTATATCTGGTGAAATTAAATATAAAATTAAATTCTACTTAAGGGATTTTCATTCTAAATTACATAAACAACTACAATGTAAACATTAATATTAAACCAAAATAGAAAATATGTATATTTTTATTTTTAAAACAAAATATGTAAATGATTCATTAACTCAACCATATTTCCAAAAATCATACACTTTTTGGATGTTATAATATACATAAGTAAATGTACCTATTTGAATAAAATATAAAACAAAATACTCCATGTTTTCAATCACTTGGAAATTCATTTTCTATAAGAACACAATGAAACACATTACAATTTTTCTATAAAAAAATCTATCCTAAAATATTTTATGTAAAAATAAAATAAATATAATGAAAAATTAAATAAAACATATTATTTATGAAATCTCTCCCCTTTTGATTAATGAAAATAATCTATCAGAATTTGAAGGTGAATTTTATATGAAGATTAAGATTATACAAATCCACATTTTATTTTATAAATATATGTTCCTTATAAATGATATAATTTTTTTTAAAAAATATCCCTCTTAATTAGATCTAAAAAAAATTGAAAGAGCATATTTTCAAAAAAAATAACCCATTAATAAGAGCCTCAACAGATTTTAAATAGAGTCTCAAAATACAATAAATAAAATTATTATTTATTTCAATTATCATGTGTAAAACTTTTCAATAATCTTATAGATGTACCATCAATTTAATGAGTGAAACTACACCCTCTATAAAATGCAATCTTCTGTTAATAAGAAAGCATGGAAATGAAAAAAACATTATCTCCATTTTAGAATTAGTAATATTAAGAAAATTTCAATAAATGATAAGATAAATAAAATTGGACCCCTTTATACAAGTAACCTCTTGATACCTATGTAAGACCTTATTTTCTAAAAGATACTTTCTATGAATATTCAAAAAAGAATATCTTATATTCCTCTATCTTGAGATTTTACATTATATAACATATATAAAATATCATTCATTTTTTACAAATAAAACAAACATATTAGTGGAGCTTAAAATCAAATGAATTTATAATATTGAATTAAATAAAATATATAAAATTATTTAGATTTATTTCAGATTATTATAATTTTGAGAATAAAAAAACCTTCGAAATTAATTTTAAATATTAGATTAAATTTATAAAAAATAAATGTTATCCATCTACTGGGTTTTGTCAATGTCCGTAGATTGATTAAAATATATGTTAATTAAAAAACAATTGATATTTAAAACCATAATATTTTGTTTAATATATTCAAAAATATCAAAATTTATAGTTTTATTGAAAATATTAGAAGTTTAATGTTATATTTTAACAAAGTAAATAAAAAACCATCTTTTTAGTTCATAATAAATAATAAAACGGTTTCTGAAATCTATGTATTTATATTGTTATTTATATTATAGGTTTTTGGATAATTAAATCATACTAGTATTATTGAATATAATTAATGTTAGATTAAATTTCATTGAAAAATTAATGAGTGGTTACTAGATCCATAACACTTTAGCAAAATAACTTCCAATTTCCACATATTCATCTCCAATAATAAAGAGTGAAACTGAGTTTCCCTTATTTTTAAACAACAAAATAGATATTCTTAGAAAAATGGAATGTTTTATAAATACTCTATATCCATACTACATCCTCAAAAGTCAACATTTGAGTAACTTAAAAGTTTAAAATTAGTTGTGGATGAATAAAATAGAAAATGTTCCAATAAAACAATCATGTAATGAAAAATAATATTACTACTTATAAATGAGATTATTTTCAATTTTTTTGAAATATCACCCTCAAAAAAACTAAAAACATGATATCATTTTGATTAGACATTAAATATAATTAACTCTAAAAAATTACTCTATAAATTTTTTGATCAAACAGTTTCTTGTATTCATCAAGATCAAGTTTGATTGAATTACGTACTTAAGTACTAATACTAAAATAATTCACAAAAAACATCTCTTTAATAAATTTAAATAATATTTCTTTTACGATAAAATATTTCATTCCTATTTTTAAAAAAGTTAAAAACTAAGGGAAAAAGTTGATTTTACTCATAATTATCATTTCAAAATCACTACTCACAGGTTTCTATAAAACATTGAAAATATATTATTGAGTTATATAAATATAATCTCATAAACATAAATTTGAAAAATGATTTTTCCTATAGAGAATATATTTATAAAAAGATTCAGTTTCAAATTTTTCTTAATATAATTATTTTTATGTGAGAATCTAGTGAGACTATATTTATAGGATATTAAATCTTGTTTGAGGACATAAAGTTATTTGGTAAGTTTAAATTCATTCTCCAAAAATTTGATGACTTTAAAACACAAATTTCATTCAAAAAAAAACATTTTATTTAACATATCCACTAATGAAATCACTTTAATCATCCATTTAAAATAATTTAAAAGTTATATGTGCTATAAAATATAGAACAATTATTACACAGTCAAGATTAAATATTAGTGAGAAAAGTATCTCTATAATCTATGTATTCTTATTAACAGTAACCCTACGCAATAAGTATTTATTTTTTCCTTTCTATTATTATTTTTTCATCATATTTGTTTCATAATCCCCATTTAATACTAATCATAGGAAGTTATTTAGGTCATTTAACCAAAGTAAATAAACATGATTCAATTAAATTTTATTAATCTATTTTTATATAGACCTTATCCACCTTTCATTTCCCAATGAATAGTATTCCAATTTAGGTTTGTATTGTGATCAAGATACATAATTATCACATTAATTTTTTAAAGAATTTCATGTTTTTAATGGTTGAATCACATAACTAATGATATTATTAGTGGGATGATCCCTTCATATTTTGTGTTTATAACTTCAAAAGGTAATATGTTCCACAAATACTAGTCTTATATATTAAATTTAATTAGAAAAAACAATTAAAATTCATTGACCTAATTTTTACAAGATTTACTAATGATGATTTTGTTATAACATCTGGTAAATAAATATAACAAGTTTCTTAAATAACATGCAAGGGATTTACTTTTATATGTTTTAGAAAAGTTAAAAATGATCAATTTCATAAAATGTTATATGATCAATTTCAAAGGATTTTCATCTTTCATTCTAAAAACAACTATAGTAAAACATTTAATAATAAACCAAACTCAATAATAATTATATTTTTCTTACCAAAATACAAGATATAGAGGATACATTGACTCAAAAATTTCCCCAACAATCTACCCCTCTTAGAAAGCATAATATATACAAATACATTTACAAGTTTAATTAAAATATACAATAAAATACATTTTGTTTCAATCATTTAGAAATTTAATTTCTTCAAGAAATTCAATGAAGCACGTTAGTAATTTTTTATGAAAATTATAAAACTCTCCAAAACAAATTCATGTAAACATATAAGATATCAAGGAAAACTTAAGGAAAACATAACATTTACTAAATATCTTCCCTTTTGTGATTTACAAAAATAATATTTCCTTGTTTTAAAAATAATAATGTATAAATATGAAGATAACCCCCTCCACCCCCCCCCCCCCCCCGACCTTGATTTTTTAAATCTATTTATCTCTTTGAGATATAAAATAGAAAAATTCAAAGAAAACTACCCCTAAATAATAACATAAAAGATTTTGAAATAGAATATTTTCTAAAAATCCCCCTCCTTAATAAGAAACTAAAACGATTTAAAATAGAGAAAAAAAATAAAATAAAGTTTTTATTAATTTATGTTCTCTAGAATTATAACATCTCTTAAATATCATGGATATACCATCCATTGAATGTTGGAAACTATATCCCTAATAAAATTCATTCCACAATTAATAAGAAAATATAGATAGGAGAAATAATTTATCTCCTTTTGAAAATTAGTAATTTTAGTAAATTTTCAATGAAAAATAATATAAAAAATGTAAACCTCATTAGGATGATTTTATTCAATACATGAATATGATTATTTTCAATTTGGTTCCATTGAAAATACAAATAATTTTTTTTGGTTCTTCTATGTTGTAATTATAATTTCTGCAACATAATTTAAAATACATCCTTTTTTCATCATAAAAAATATGATAGTAAATATTAAAATCAAATAAATTTGATAAAATTGAATTAAAAAATCATTTTTTAGATGCATACCCAAGGTTTTTATTGTTTATATTTAATAAATCTCTATGAAAACAATTTAAAACATTTGAAAATTTTTAAAATAAATAATGTTATCCCTTTTTCAAGGAGTTTTTCAATGTATAGAGATATATTAAACAATAAGTGAGGTGAATATAATTTTTTATTTTTCATTCAAAAATTATATTTTATATATTTCATTATATTATAAGTTATTGGTTTAGTGAATATATCAACAAGATGATTTTCTATTATGATAAAGTCATGAAAAATATCTTCTTTTTGTGTGTGACCCTATGAAAATGGTGTATCATATCTATTTATTTATCCCATGAGTGATGTGTGAGGTTTCAAGAAATTTAAATTTCACTTGTATTATCAAATATAATTATATTTTGTGTAAATTTAAAACCAAAATATGTGAGTGTATGTTGCATTCCCAAAACTTGGTCATAACAACTTCCAACCGCCACAAATTCAACTTTAGTGGTAGTGAGAGAAACCAAGTGTCACTTCTTCCTAGAAAACAAAAATAAACCTTATAATATAAAATGTAATTTTTAATATGTAATCATATCCAACCTATAGCATCCAATGTAAATATTTGAGTACCTTTTAAGTATAAACTTTATTTTGGAAGAATAAAATAAACTAAATTTCTTTGGACATTTCATGTAATGAAAAATAAATTTTACCACTTTGAAATGCGATTCATTCAAATTTTATTAAAATATCACACACAGGCATACAAAAATAATAATCTATGTTTGACTAGTGATTAAATATATTAAAAAAATTATTCATCTATAAATATTTTTATTAACTGGTTTCTTGGATTCATTAAAATTATGATTAATTGTGGTACCTAATAGAGTACTAATACTTGATGAAATATCAAAACCAAAATGATTTAATAAATTTCAAATATATTTTTGTTGCATAAAAATGTTACCATATAGTCTTTGGGAAATTTGAAAACCAAGGAAAATTTTGATTTTACCCATCATGATCATTCTAAATTCACTCTTCATAATTTATAAAAACCAATACAATGAGAAATATATATTGGGAAAAAATAATTTCACAAAAAATTGAATGATTATAGTATCTTTAATGACTTTATTTATAAAAATAGTTTGATCACCATTTCCCTTACAAAATTATTTTGAATTAGGAATATGTAAGTTCAATCATATCAGACTATTAGATATTATTTAAAATAATAAATAGCTTAGGAAAGTTTAGATACATGCTTTGAAAATTTATTTTGTTAAAAAATTAATATATTGTTAAATATAAAATTCCTCTTAAACTTATACAATAAGAAAACTAATTATCAAATCCATCAGAAAAAAATTAAAATTCAAATGTGATGAAAATTCTAATATAATTAAGATAGAGTTGAGCGTATTTACCAATGAAAAATTATCAATATAAATTAGGCCTTCTTCTTCATAGTAATTGTTAGAAACAATTAATATTTCTTTATTCCATAATGTTTTTCCATTTTCATCACATTTTTCTCTAAAAACCCATTTAACACCATCATTTAGAAATTTTTTAGGTTATTTAACTAAAGACCAAACATGATTATGATCAAATTGATTAAACTCTTATTACATATTCCTTATCTAATTTTTATCACCCAAGGAATCATCAACCATTTTAGTTATGAATTGTGTTAGGAATAACCAATGACCCTGATAATTTATAAATGAATTTTATGTGTTAACTGGTTTAATCTTATCTTTAATAATATTATAATGGGGATAATTCCTTAAGATTAACTAGTTATTAGGTATAATGGTATGTTGTTTATCTACTTCTTATTGTGTATCATCCATTAAAATGTACAAAATAATGAAAATATATTGACCTAAAATTTAGAGGTTTTTATTATTGATATATTTTTTTAAATATTTATAAATAAACACAATATGTTTCGAAAAATTCATCCAGATTATTTACATTTGGAGGTTTTTTTAAATGATCAATTTTGTAATGTCCCCAAACTGGTGCTCCATTATGTGACTGATCCAATTGGAAACATATCCTTGGGTGTGCCTTCGTATATGCTAGATTTTACTGATTATAATTAAGTTTATAGGGTATATAGTGGGGAGAATGTACCCTATGTCAAATATATGTAATGAGAGCCAAAAACTAATAGTATTTTAGTGGAAATAATGAAAATAATTTGAATAATTTAATAGTCAACAAATTATTACAAAGGAAAACTGAATAAATTCAACTAAAAATAGTATTATGTAATTATAATATGAAATAAATTAATGAGATGAAGAGATCTACAAAAGAAAAAGAGAATAAGACTCGAATAAATAATCCAAAGACCCTAGTGAGGATAACTATATTGGTTGCATCTGTAATCTCCAACACACACAAAAAGAAAATAATCAAGAATAGGGTTCCTTGACCTTATCCAAACCTACATCAATAGGATCTTCCCAAGTACCGAATGGAGGTGTGTCCATGGTGTGAGTGAAAATCAGTTGTTCAACACCACCATGTAAAAATAATACAGTATGAGAAATGTAGTGCGTTCGATATAGTGATAAATATAGTATTAATTTAATAAATTCACATTATGCATAAAGTAAAACTATTGATCCCCCATGATCCAGGTTGACATTTGAGGTAAGAAAAACCAGTTTTAATGCCATGTCAAGTATTTATGGATATAATTGAAACCTCTTAAATCATGAAAGATCACCCAAAAGGTTGTATATTCTCTCACCATAGATGAATCCCAAAAACATTACATTAACAAATTGCCACTTCCTAAAGGCTATAAATTATTTATACCCTAAAAATATAGATATAGTGAATCTAGTCCTCAGACACCCCATAATCATATACTCTTCCCTCGAGAATCAAGTACTTGTGCACCTTTCCCTTAGGTGATATGAAATAATACACCATAACCGTAGGGGTCAACACAAATTAGGATACATATCCAAATGAACTAAACATTACAATAAGCATCTCACTCTTAAAAATCGATCAGATTCAATGTCACATAAGTTCAAAAGCTAAGAAAGAAATTCATAAGGCCAAAATCAAACATGCATGACATATCACCACAAGTCACAATGATCAATTCAAAAAAATTTCATTTTTTATCCAATTATGTTTCATAAATCAAGGTTTACAATAATACTAATTAATATAACATACATATTTCATATATCATTTAACCCTAAGTTCATTAACATATTAGTCAACCAAATTTAGATGAGTTTACTCTACCTTAATAAATCAACAAAATACATTTTATGCCATTTGATAATATTAAACCAATAATCAATAAATTTTTACATAATATCTTAGGTCTCTAATATAAATTGAACAAGTCTCAACAAGGTCCAAGGAAAGAACACATATAGAATGGCCGCATGTCTTATTCTCCATGGATATGAACACAAAGGGATCCAATGGGTGGAAAGGGGTAAAAAATAAATATTTAACATGTTGTATCTAATTGTTTAGATTAATCATGTGGTGTTCCAATGTTATCACACATATTTTATATACTATAGATAATTAAATCATATATAAGGGATAAGATATAGACTACCAAAATTAATATTATGATCAAAGAAACACTCACATCCCATAATATCAATGAAGAATGAAGATGATAGTGAGAATAAAGGAAAACCTATATCACACACATCTAGATCAAACCATGATTCAACAGTTTTCAATAGATCACACTGGTATAATGGATAAAAATACAAGTAAGGATAAAAAAAGAATGGAACTCACCAAATATTAAATAATAGACCAATATATTCAAAGAGGATGGAATCTCACTGAATTCACCATGATTTCCCCTTGGATTCGAGAGATATAGTTTCAAAAATAATGAAACTAATTCATACGCGTAGCATGGGTTAAAATCATTGATCTATAAATATTCATGAAATTAAAATCTTTAAATATTTTATGTTATTTATTTAAAATATATACCGAAAATTGTGTTGCATCGAGTTAAAATAAATCCAATCAACCATTACATGATGTGAATTGGTTTCTTGTCATGTAAATGTTTCAGGCTATGAATTAGTTCATTACATATTCCAAGAAAAAATTTCACAACATGTAACCCATTTATGACGTGAAATTATTTGGTAGAAAGACCACATCCTTGATTCCACAAAAAAAAACCCTGAACCACCTCTTTTGATATAAAAACCCATGTATAACCCTCATAATTCATCCACCATTTTATACCGAATATCCATTAATTAAAAAAAATATACATCCCTAATATTTATATCATTTTACTCATAAAAATATCTACATCCTCAAAATATACTCAACCATAGCGGATTAAATAATAAATGAAAAAAAACTAAAATAGGTTTAACAAAAACTAGAGAGGGACATACCTGCAAAAATATGGGATCTTACTGTAACATCCCAGGTAAAGAAAAAATAATACATTTTCATATTTATTAATATTTGTGAATTAAATTTTAATTTTACTTTAAAAAGGATGCTCTGTTCGATGGCATACCCAATATGAAACAACGAGTTTCTTTGAAATCTTACGTTGTACACTAATAATATAATAAGATTATTTTAAATAGTAGATAACTCTTAGTCGTTGTAATAGCGGGAATGAATAGAACTAACTAGAAAATGATTATATATATTTGTTAAATATTTTTACATTTATCCAATAAATTTTAGAGGCTTAAAATGCGAATGAATCCAATTTTAAGCATAAATATTATAGTGTTCTTTAAAAGGTCAATTAACTGTTTTTTTGATGAAGAAACCTTTTTTAAATATACTTATTATAGATTTTATATGTTATATTTGACAAAATAAATTCATTCTTTAGAATCAAGACATCAAAATTTACTTTGTGTATGTTTTTGGTATTTTTCCGATAAATTTCATTTTTTTAATGAATAATGAAAATTGTTGTATTTTAATTCAAAACCTCTTTTTAGTCTAATTTATTAATATGGTTAGATTATATTTTTAATTGGTTTTAAAGTGTAATTAAAATATATTTTTACCATTTAATCCAATGGTGGTCATTGGAATTAATTTTACTTTGAAATTTGACATGAATAATTGTCAATCTTTTGATAGATATTGTTTCTTAAAAACATGCTTTTTGTTTTGACAGCAGGAATTAATTATAAAATTAATTAAATCAAATTCTATGTTATTAATTTGGTAAAATTGACATCATTTATGAATTCAAAATATCAAATATTTCTTAGGGTGAATTTTTGGTATTTTTCTGAAAAACTTCATTTTTTGATGAATAGTGAAACTACTAAGTGGTAGTTAAAAAACCTGAATTTTTCGTTAAATGAAAATTTACCACTTCTGTGAATTTAATTTTAAAAAAAAAAAATACATTTTGGTAATTATTAATTCAAATGTCGTTCAATAGAATGAAAATAATTTTTTGGTGAATGGTAACTTTTGGGTTTTGTTAACTGCGATTAAAGGTAATTAGTGTAATTTATGGAGAAAATGATATTATAAAAATATCTTTACACTTTTTCTAACCTTATTGGATGAGTCAAGTCAGACCAAGAAAATCCATAGGTCAATATTTGGGACCCCATGGAGCCACTTGAGTAAGATAATGACATTAATACCTTTTATTTAAAGTAAAAATAAAAATGTCACAAACATGTATTGTTTTACTAAAAAAAATTACAAGGGGTTATAAAAGTTATCATTTAGAATATAAATATTCATTATGAAAATAAAAATATTTCCTAAAACATGGTAATTTTTTTATAATTTTTAGACATGAAATAAATAAAATTATTTATGACACAATGATGACGCAATGTTTACGTCATTAATGAATAAATTAAATAAATAAGAATATAAAGTTTAAAAAAATATCCAACACATGTACAATACCTATTGGATGATTGTATTTCGAACATGGGACACCTTATAATCTACTGTAATAGTTTTTTGATTTTGATAAACCGAATTTCATTTTATAATAAAATAATAGTTTCAAGATTTCCAAAAGAGCCCCTCCTCTACCTTATAAAAAGACCCCACTTCCTACCAATTTCTCACACTTCTCAAGCCCTTTGGATCATCCAAACACGACTCAAATAATCTCCCAAGATCTCTCTCTTCATCCTAGATGCCTTACCTTAGGAAAAAAGTTCATCAAGAAACCCTTTTGGTTCAAAACAAGAGGAGTTACATGATTTAAAGGTAATGTCTTCTCTTATGTTCTTTTGTTTTATTTTTCTTCTCCAACCTCCTAAAATATATTTATTCCATTATTTTGTAACAAAACTAGTATCTTAAATATACTAGGATTTTGTTATGATAAGGATTCGAGCTACACCTACACACACCTCCATCTAATTGTTAAAGAACATACTGTTTCTGTGGGTGGCGAATTACAGTCTCACGAAACGATGATTGTTCAATCTTCTTTTAACACCTCTCATGGTGGCCATTAAGATTTCACTATATTTATATATGATATTTTTTTATGTTTTCCTTGTGCTTCTGTATTTTTCATTTATACCATACCTTTATGGTTTCCATAATGGGTAAACGTTATAATTTCATTTTAGGAAGTGCGGACTACCGCCCCCTCAAAGTGATTTGAATCGTTAATGCCATATGTGGGATATATAAAGGATAGAGATAATGATATTAGATATTATATTATACTTTAATTATGATATAACTATGTATAATTATGTTTTTATTCCATTAAAGTATGAAATAAAAATGAAAGTAGCATTCATGCGTACGTACGGCTTACCGTCTCCGTGAACGGTGCATTTCATTCCATATCTCCAAATGTTTGTAATTTTATAAGTACATATATATAATGGATATATATGAAATATATTAAATAAAAATGATGAATATAATTCAGGAATTATAATATATTTATATCTCATTTATTTTTAATTCCATTAAAATGACAAAGAAATAAAAGTAGTGTTCATGCGTATGTACGGCCTACCGTCTCCAGGAACGATGCATTTCATTTTTTTTATCTAAAAATGTTATGGAATAGTATAAAATGAATATATCTTGGTTATATATGATATTTAAATCATTAATACTATTTTTGAGATGATTTACTTATAATTACATGGACAATTCTTTTCAAACATGTTCATTTTTGACTCATGTACCGAACATCGACAAAAACGCCTGATATGAACTCACATAATTAACTAATTATTATAAAATTATAATATGTGATATGAATTGAATAATAATCTTTAAAAGATGTAATTAAGCAATTATAAATTGACCAAAGTTTATTATTCTGGAATATAAAGAAACGAACAAGACAAGTCGGACTTTAGGTAAGGGATCTGATATCTCTCTTTCTTTTCAAGTACTGTATTTTATGTCATTTATTTTATGCTCCATGTTATTATATTGGAGGATGTTCTTTTATATTCACCATAATGTAATTTTTATTTTCATATAATGATATACCCCCTCTTACTCTAATCAATTCATTTTAATAATTTTTAAGTGGCACCGTTAGGCTGCCGAATTTTCGTGAGGGATTTCTTTTCTCACTTTTAATTCCATGAGATTTCCATTGGTTGCCAATTATTTATGGAATGTGGTTTATTGTGTACTGAAAATTGATATATATTATCATGATTCTATTTATATTCATGTTGTTCTGAAATTCATTTGGTGGTTATTATCTTTTGGTCATACGACTCAACTGATTACAATGAGGTAAGGGGTTTTTATCTCACATTTTATTCCTGTGAGATTAATGCTACATTTTCCCCTATTTCCTTTTGTGTGGTGTTTTTACTTACCATTATTATAATATTTGTGTAATATACTCGCGTTTATGGGTATTTAAATCTTCATTGTATGACATTTCTTTCATGGGGTGTATGTTTCGAATATTACCCAGATCGGTAAGGGAACCTTTCACCCTCCTCTTTTTAAAAGACTTATTTTTGTTATGTATTTTAATTTACATATTCTTATGTTCGGATATATTCTTATATATCCTTATTTTTGTAAATTTTATGTCCATGTGATGAGATACCCTTTATCTCTCTCATCAACTCTTTTTCTAAAATTTGATGTGACGCCGTTAGGCTATCGATTTTTTTCAAGGGAACTTATTAACCCAATATCGATTCTTTGGGTTAAACTTATACATCTCGATTATGTCAGGCTATAAATATGTGTGCATGACCTATGATTGTTTTACACTTAATATCCACTTATATTGGGTGTATTTATATTTTTCACACATAATTATGTAATTGATTTATCCTTAATCCAAGGATATCGTCTTTGTAAGGGACTTCGTCTCAATATCCTTTCATTGAGGAATATTTTGTTTTATACACAACATTCTTTTATGCGGTGTATAAACACCTTTGACTTTTAATTTTATTTAAAAATAATCTTTTTATACAAATCGTTTTATTAAACGACAAAAGGAATGTTTTTTCTTACGTATGCGGCGACAACAACTTCTCTGCTGCTGTGACCATTATTTGAGTTTCGGCTTCTTCTTCAAGCCATAACTTTTATAAAATGAAAAATAAATACCATGTTTTACATTTATTTTATTTTGGTATTGAAAATAGTTTTGATAATGTTTTTATTATATAAATGTGTTTTATTGATATCATGTGATTGAAATGTGGAAATTTTATGTTTCCTTTATGCATGTTTTATGTGATATGATTATGTTATGGTTCTTGGGATTATTTATGAAGACAGGTGGTTCCATGATAAACTAAGGGCAGGTGAGCCCGTGATAGCACTCCAATGTATTAGATATTGTGAAGGAGTTAAACGCTATGGTATCTCTGAAGAGATTTAGGGAATATACTATGATGGGTATTCCAAACGTAACCATGAGGGTTACTCCCTACGTAAGAATGTTATGAATGCCTCAAGTTACCTTTATGTATTATGATTTCAATGAGTTATTCATAAACCTTATGATTTCAAGAGGTATGTTCAAGTGCTTATGTTATATGATTAATGTATGATTTCATTGATTCTTATGTATACATGGACTAATGTTTTCTTTCCTTGTTTTATACCCCTTACTGAGATTTTTATGCTCATTCCAAGTTTTTAAAATGTTTTTCACAGGACATAAAGTGTAATAGGGTCAAGGATGGGATCAAGGAAATGTCATTCTGTCTAAAACAAATAACTAGACATGACTCTTTTGTTCAAGAGTTTTTATTTTGTTAAAAAAAATAAAACTGAGTAGATGTGTCTACTTTGTAATATTTTGAGATGTAATAGTTATGTCCTAATTCTCTAAAAATATAAACCTGAAAAGATCCTCAATGTGAATTATTCATTTAATTAATGATTATGTAATGTTTTAAGGTTGAGTCCTTATACTTACAACCAACCCACAAAATAATATCTCATCCATCAGTTGATATAAGGATCACTATAGGGTATCAATGAATAATTTTATCCACTATTCTCAAATATTTTATTCCCTCTCCTAGGTCTCCTCTTGAACATGCTTATGCTGCAACTGCACTTGTACTTGATGTATGGGCTTTCCCCAGAGATACTTCTCACTATAGTTTACAATCTATATATGATGATCCTAAGAATATACATCTAAGCCAATCTCAACATCATCAACTTCTACCACATGAGAAGATCCTGAATGGTATTTATGAATCTATGGTACTTGAAACATGTTGTGCACATAATTTAACAATTGTGGAAGGACCAATCTATACACTATTGGGACGACCCTTCCCACTACCTAAATTGGCCCTAAAAATTGGGATTTAGATTTCCCTATTTCATAAAGGATCATTACCTCAACCTAGGTGACACTGAAAAGAAAAAACATGATGACATGCCTCAAAAATAGTTGTCATAAAAACTGGTTAGTAAAATATTTTCTCTTACATTGCTTAATCACCAACTAATTCTTAGCTAATTGAAACAAACCAGACATCTTCTTCATGAGACTAGGTCCAACAACCACTGAATCATCTGCCTCTAACCAAAAAAGAGGTGAATGAAATTGCCTTATATAATAATCCTTGAAAGGTGTCATTTGGATTGATGCATGGAAGCTGTATTTATATGTGAAATCCATAAGTGCCAAGTATTTCTTCCATGAACCACCGAAATTAAAAGATACAGGGTCATATAGTATCATCCAGAATCTAAATAATCCACTCAAATTGGTCGTCAGCCTAAAGATGATAGGATATACTCAGAAGAACCTATGACACCAAGTCCTACTCCAGACCCTACCAAAACAAAGAAGTGAAACTAGAATCTTGATCTGAAATAATTCTCCTCATAACACCGTACTACAAGAAAAATATCACCCATATAAATACTACATATATCATCAATGGTGAAGGTATCCATAATAGGTAATAAGTCGGATACCTTTTTCAGTCGATCCACAATCACTCATACTGTATCATTCTTGAATGGTGTCTTGGGGAATCTAATAATGATAAATCTATAAGGATATTAACCCAAATCCACTCCAGAATGGGAAGATTCTACTATATCCCAGCTGCCCTATGATGCTTGGCCTTCACCTTCTAATAGGTGAAACATATTTCCACTAAGACTGCTACCTATTTCCTCATTCCTGGCCACTTGTTTTTACACATAGAGACTATAATACATCTTTGTCAAACCTAGGTGTACCACCCATCTTAAAGAAAGAAACTCTCTTGTCAAATTCTCATTTAAGAACATAGAAAGCCATACTTGTCCATGGATAAGAAAAACATAATAACTACCAAGATACCATCCTAGTGGTGAATCTATACTATATAAGCTCTCCCTTGGAGCTATTTCCTCTATATCAAATAACTACTCTCCCTTGATGTGGTCAAGAACTAGGGGTATAACAGATGTCAAAGTGATATTTACTCATATTTGGAACTTCTTAACATCAAGATGCTTGTCTAAAAAGAGTTCCATCATCTAACCCTCATAATAAGACATTTATACTACCTCCATGTGCATCTCCCGGCTCAAGGAATTGGAAATTTTGTTTCCCTTTCTTGATGTATAATCCATTTCAATGTTGAAAGACTATAGATACTCAACCCACAACCTCTACCAAAAGTGTATGTCTCATATAGAAAATCTTTATCTAAGGATCTAATGGTTTGTGTACACAATAAACCTCTCACCCAAAACATAGTGTCTCCAAAATTTCAAGGTTTGTTCCACCATAGATAAATATAAATCATGATTATGATAATTTGTCTCATGAAGTCTCAGTTGTTTGGATCCATAAGAAACCATACGGTCCTCTGGTGTTAGAAAAACTCTATATCTATCTCTAGATGTGTCATAATACTTTATATACTCTTTAATGAGATCATTTAAGGTAATGATGAATATTGAGGTCATCCTACTCTCCAATTATTGGAATTATCACTCACAAGAATATGAAAAAAAACTCTACCCCTTTCTGATTCAGTCTGTACATGAGTACTACAAGATAAGAGAAGTTTATGATAAAGCACCTATAATAAAATTCCTGACCAAGAAAACTAAAAATATCAAATACTTTCTTCGATCATTCCAATGATTACATATTTTAAACCTTCTATAGGTACACTAAAACCCCAATATATTAAATAACATTGCCCTATATGTTCACTTTATCAGTCTAGATAGTGCATTTGAATAGATTGGCATAAAGTCGATTCTCTCTAAATATTCTCATGTTGCTTTCAAGATATTGGGAATGATCACTTGATGATTGGAAGTACATGAATATTTAATCAATTAAAACCACCAAAAAATAATCTATGACATAATGAAATATCTAATTCATTAAAGGCATGAATATCGCTAGTGAATTTTTTTCAAACAAAACGACATCACTAAAAAATTGTACAATCCATACATGATCGTAAAATATGTATAAGATATATGTAATGGTATTAACCTAAATTGGTGGTATCCTAATCTCAAATATTTCTTAGATAAGTTCTTCTAACTTTTGAGTTGGTTGAATATATCATCGATGCGTGAAAGGGGATATCGGTTCTTGACCATCATCTGGTTTAATCTCTGATAGTCAACACACAAGTAAGAATTCCCATTGGCATTCAAGCTGAAAATCTTGGGAGAACCCCATAGTGAAATAATTTTCCATCTAAAACCCTTAAATTCTAGATCATCTACCTAAAATTTTAACTCATGATGCTCTACTAGTGTCATCCCATCCGGAGGGATATAAACTGGATATGCTTCTAACACTAATTCATTCATGAAATCACCTTATACTCAAGTGGTAAACCATAGAAATCATCAGAAAATACATCTTTAAAATGGTCAACCATTCGAGTAAAATTTTATTTCTACATTTCCCCATTATATAGAGAAATACCAGTTATTTCAGCCATGATACAATCAAATATACACTGAATCTCTACTTTACAAGAAACATGAATATCCCACATCAGCTGGTAAAAATAGTTACCTCCTCCTATAGATATAATGGTAACTCCCCTTGGGTAACAGTAAATATAAGCTTAGCATAAAAAAATCTAATAAATGACCAAAATGAAATAGAAACCTATCATTTATAGAACAAATAGTTTCAAAAAATGATAACCACTGATTTCAAGAGAACACTTCTTGCATTTCTTAAAACCCTCTAACCTCACTCCCAATGATGTGTTAGTAGTCATGACCCCATATATGATATACATAGAAAAACACCAATAATTTATAAAAATATATGGTAAAAAATAATTTGATGTTTATATATTAAACAAAATGCAAGCTAAGGTATAAGATACAAGTATCATACATATGATGGTAGAATGTCTTGTATCCAAACTAGTTAGAGTAGTCTATATGGAATACAACTTACTTGTCCCTATATCAGGGTCCCTAGTCAGATTCCCCTATACTATTCCCTCTAGTTGGTATTTTCACTCCAATACTCGGGTACCATGTCCCCTAACTCGACCAGAATAGCCAGTGTCACTCTAGATAATAGTCTGTTGAGTGGTTGTTGAGTCTTTTCATGTATTAGGTACCTATCCTCACCCCTACCAAAACTTCACTATGGATGGTTTCTATATAGTGTTTGAAGATTAATCAACATACTGTTAACATGGTACTCCACTACAGGTGAGGACACTGTAGGTTCTTTTATCCCAACCATTCACATTGAAATCACTACGCCGAACCATGATCCTAACGAAGAAGTACTCTCCCTTAACATCCTTGCATGCTACTTCCCTAGAGATACATGTCATAGTGGTGGTAAATGACACTCTAAAAATAGATCTTGTATCGCCCTATTGAGACTATATATCCACCACTTAAGGCCTATCTTATATGAACTTTCGTGATGGGATCCTGATTCATCTTGTCTGAAAGGAAACTCATGTGACAGACATTCACCAAGGACCTGATCTCATAGAAAATCCCATCTTGAAAATGTAACTCCTTGGATATCTCATCAATTTTTTAGGGTGGAGTGAATCACTGTAGGTTAGTGAAGCATCTAGCATAGTCCATCATTTAAAATCACTCCTGTGTTAGGAGCTTAAAGTCATAAATCTACAAATAGCACATTTTCTTATAATAAAAGTTGATCAAAAACTTTTTCCTCGATGTGATTCTAGGATAACTCCAATTTCAATTTGGTTTTCTCCAAAATTTCTCATCAACACTTGGTAGGTCCACGAAGCATTAATGCAGTAAAATTCACCCACTTTATGGGTGTCTCAATGTTCTTAATGATCATCTATGCTGACTCAATCCAAAACACAACATCCAAGTGGACTCCCTCCCCCATGAATGATGGCAGATGTTGTATTTAGAACTCTCTCGTCAAATCAGACATCAAAGAAACTGTGCAAACAGTCTCCCTTTTTCAAGGATCACATGATCCTTAGGAATGAATTGCAAAGATTATCATCCACCTGGTTCTCAGGATCTATAGAAATATTTTTTTCATCTGTGTTAAGATCATTGTGATTTTTTCAATCTTGACACTGAATTCAACTACAATGAGGACGAATTTTTTCTATATGATAAACACACTCTATAGAACAGCATATAACTTCAAGTTAAACCTCAGTAGATGAAAAAAAAATGAAAAAAATAGATCGTGGTCTCTCTAAACATGGATTTACAAGTGAATTGGAGTAGAATATCATTTTATTTATTCCGTTTTTTATCAGATATAATATGTATCTCATATTACAGTTTATAAATGAAAATATACCACATGTAATAAATTTGTTCATATCCTGAACAATTCATGTTAATATATATCTTTATATTCGTATCATGATGCATGCATAATCTTCTCACGTCATAATGAGGCATGAGTATAAATATTAATAAATATTAACATCACACAACATGTGAATCATCCAAGGTGAAATAATAGCATCCATAATAAGTTAATATCATGAACTATAATCCCATCCCTAAGTATTCATATTTTCCCTCATATATGGGTTAACTACTCCCATAAATATTCTCATCACCAAGTCATGATAGTTCCTAATATCTATTCTATATTTCCTCAAATATTAAATCAATAAAAAATAAAAACCTACCCCTTTGATATAACATTGTAGCATCCTGAGCTCGATGCCCCCTCAAGTGATAGAGCTGGTTGGCTATGTAACATCAAGTGTGCATCCCCATATTCCATAAGATGCTGACTTGAATTAGGTATTTCAAGAATATAGTGGAGATATGATACCATTTGGAAAAGAGTTTCAATGAGAGCATAAAATAATAGAATAGTTGCAGAAATAATGGAAACAATATAAATAATTGAATAGGAAAAAAAGCCAAGAAAGGAAAACTAAATAAATCCAAATAAAAATAGTATCATGTAATAAAAAGATAAATGTAACTAATTGATATGATAATATTCATACATAAAAAATACAATCAAACACAAATTAATACTCAAAATACCTTGGTCTCGAACACCATTTTTTCTCTATCTTCATGATCCAATGAATCAAGCAAGCCATAATTCAACAACATAGTCCCTTCCCCTTTTCCAAACCTACATCAATAAGATCTATCTAGGTAAAAAATAGTTTTTCATCTAGGATGAGAGTGAAAATAAGTGGGTTGAAACCACTATGTCAAAAATAATACAGTTTGAGAAATATAGTATGTGAAAAATTGTGATATAATGAGTATTAATTTAATAAATTAATACTACATATAATTTAATCCCACTGACCCCCAGACATTGAGTTGACACCTGGGTTCATAAAATTCTACATCATCACCCTATATTGTATCTTTTGATGAAATTTAATTCTCACGCATTAGGAAGGATAACCCAACTGGTGGTAGATTCTCCCACTAAGGATGAATCACATTAACATCACATTATCAAATGGACTCATATCACATGTTATCTAGAATCCCCCCCCCCCTTATTCATACATAGACAGTGAATCCGGTACTTAGACACCCAATAATCATACACTCCATCCTTGGGAATCAAGTACATATCATCTTATCCCTTATTCAATACAAAATCACGCATCATTCCCTCAAAAGTCAACATATATCAGGATTCATATCTCGACTAACTCAATATTCCAATAATCTACCCACCCTCTCGAATCGATGACAATCTCTGTCACATAAGCTTAAAATATAATCAATCAATTTTCATGGAAAAAATAAATCATAAAATATATATCACCATATGGGATAATGATCATTTAATCAAATTAGAATTTTTTTAACCATTTATGTTTCATTAATTCATTTTTCCAATTACCCTCATAAATATATCAAACCTCGTTCATTTTTCATTTAACTCTTTGGTTAACATCATTTCAGCTAACCAAATTTAGTTGACGTCATTATACCATAAAAAGTCACTAAAATTACATGTTATGCTATTTAATAAGATTAAGACAATAATCAGTATATTTTTCAAAAATATCACAAGGATATAATATCAGGTGACAAAGATTCAATAGGGCACAAGGATGGTACACCTATCGGGTGGTTGTACGTCTCAGTATACACACCCATAGACAAAATAAGATCTAATAGATGGTCAAAAAGGATAAATAATCAATATTTAAATGGTATTATCCAATTTATTAGGTTAATAAGGTGACATGCGGGTGCGACCACACATATTTCACACAATACAGTTAATTAGGACAAAAAAAGGTATAAGATTTTGAAAACCCACTTTAATTTAGTTATCAAAGAAATGATATCAATAGGTAACGACCATGAAGAATGAAAAAAAAATTTGATCACAAGGGAAAAACCTAGATCACACACATTAAGATAAAAAATGGATTCAATGGTGATAAAGAGATCACACCATGATAATGGATAAAAACATGAGGATAAAAAACTATAGTTGTCCCTAGAGATTGAATGCAATACTGATATTTCCTTAGAGGGCGGAATCTCTCCAAAATTTCTTGGCGTCACCCTAGGATTTGAGAGAAAAGATTTAACCATGAATGAAACTAATTCATATGTGCCTCATGGGTTTAAATCATTGATATAGAGATATTCATAATGTAAACCTCTTTCATGAAATTAATTTCTTGATTTATAAGATAAACTAAAAAATGTGTCACCTTGGATAAAATAACTGTAATTGACCATTTAATAACATGAATTGGTTTCATAAAATTTAAATGTTTCATGCTATAAACCAATTCATGACATGTTCCCAAAAACATGATCAAATCATGTAACCCATTATCAATGTAAAATTATCCTATAGATAGATCACATCCCAGATTCTACAGAAAACTATGAACCACCTTTGAAGCTTTTGAAACACATAGAGAACCATTATAATCTTTTAACCCCTTTATACCAGGAATCCATTAATCTAAAAAAATCCTTGAAATTTAGCTCCTTTCCCCAAAAAAAACTCTCTATCTTCCAATTAAATTCAACAAGAATAGTTTAATGAAAAAAAATAAAACCCAACTTGAAGATATTTTTGAAAGCCATGCTCTTTATTAGACATTAATTTATGATTTATTACATAAAGGTAAACATAATGAAACCCATAAGATTGGGAATTCTAGTGTCTTTAGGAATTATCTATATTACATGACAACTAAAAATAAGTAATACAACATCTTTATTTAAAACTTCCTTAACATGGTCACATTATTCCATTATACATATCACTGTGTGGGATAAACTGGGGGTATACATTAGAAAGAGGTGATCTATAAATCCAATCAAAGGAATAAATAAGGAATAACATGAAAACGTAATACATGTTATGAAATTGTCATATCAATGAGACATAAAATGTAAGATAATCATAAACATGAATAGTGATTCATTATATAGCATGGTAACATAAAGGAAACATGATAAATTTTAAAACATCATAAAAAAATGCATCATAAACAAGTAAAGGCTAACTACCATTAGATCATGATGGAAAAAATTCATGTGGTGTATTATGATAACTCCCTAATCTTTTCATGACATCTCATGAGATTAAATCATTACCCAATGCATTTTAGTGTTGTATTATTCCTAGCACACCAATTACGTTCATTTCATTCTCATGCATAAATATTCCACATATATTATACAACATGGATCCATTAATCATCATATTTTTTCATGTTCAAGTATTTTGGAATACATACATGTATATCCCCAATCATAGAATTTTAAGTTTATAAATGTGGAAACCCTTGTAAGGAATTGGGTATGAGTATTCACAACATAATTGTTTGGAATGGAAATTTGTGGTGAAATTTTAGCAGCATAACAGGGAAGTATGAATTTTCATGGGAGGTATTAATGATAGTGAATGGGTTATATCAAAAAATATATTGTAATATGGTCTTTAAATAAAATTTCTCAACATTAGGAAATGAAAATTGAAGGAATAAGATAAATAAGAAACTTGAATAAATAGGAGAAGGAAAGGATCCCTTACCTTGACAGTGTGATTCCAAATTCGTTGGAGGAGATTCTTAATAGCTTGGGGGAACCCTGGTAGGATTATTGAGAGGGAAGGGTAGATTTAGTAAATGATCCATGATTTTTTAGTGAAGAGAAATGGGATCTTGGGTGGGTTTATATGATAAATGAGTGTGCAATTCTTAATTATTTCTCAAACTTTGGTTTTGGACTCTATATAATAAAATAACAAAAACCACAATCCTTCCTAGGTTTTTTCCCATGGTTTCCCCTAAAAATGATTTCTTTTCATTATTTTATAAGTTAAAGGATTTAAATTATTACAATATTAACTTTGGTGATGAATAGGTTAGTCAAACACTTAATGAAATGAATTTAAAACCATAAATTATATTATAGGCTTGTGAGGACTCATAAAAGATTTAGAAAATTTATAAAATATACATATATCAAATTATTTTAAATTTAATACAAATATTTGGTCGTGGATACCCTTTATATTATTTATTATGTCACTTCTGGGTCATTATAATGTCATGATACACACAATATGTATATATAATTTATTTAATATTTACCTAAAAAATTCGAATACCTCAGAAAATTATGAAAAACTAAATGTCCGATAATTTAAACATTATGATTCCAAAAAAAATATTCATTTTATAAAAATAATTTTCTAATTATTTAAATCATTAATTTTAAAATAAGATTCTAAATTTATTGGGAAATGTGTGGTTTTTTTACGGTCATTATTTTCAAACCCTTATAAAATTTAATTTTGGCTTCATAAAATTTATATGATCTTTTATATTTAATAAAATTTATTTAATAATAATATTTTATTGGAATATTATTTAATACAAAAATGTAATAATTTATCAAAATAAATGTTTTAATTACAATTGAATATAACCCTAAAATATAATTTGTGCTTTATTGTATCAAAATCGAAATTGTTTACAAAATAACAATAAGATCTTTATAGAACCGTTATTCAATTGAAAATAATATATACATATTAATATTTTTTAGGGTATTGATAAATATCTCTTTAATATACATGGAAAATCCCTGAGAGTAAGGTGAATAATAATTAAAATTTCAGGGGGTAGTTTAGTGCACATGGTATGGGACATGATCTTGATAATCTTGAACTTCTCATGTAAAAGGTTTTTCTCATGCTTAATTTGTTGGATCTAAGCTATGTATTGGTCAAGGGAAAATCCCATAAAACTAATCTCCTTTGGAAGCTCTGATAAATGGGCTTCATAGGCTATGATCCTAGTGGTTGAGGCTATCACTTCCTTTATATGTGTTAATTTTATTTGTAAAAATACTATATTTATAACAATCATATTATCAGTATCCAATGGATATATTGTCAACTATAATGTAGTTTGGGTTTATCATATAGGTAATAACCCCATAATACTACATCAAGATTGCGGATTAAAAACCAATAGAGCATAGGTATTGTAATAGCACTAAATCATTACTATAGCAGCAGCAGAAATGTAGCAACGACGACACTATAGTGGTGGTGGGAACTGTAGAATGAAGTACAATAGTGACAACCCTTTAGAGAGTACTATAGTATCCTGAGTACTTTAGAATCACTATTCACTGAGGGACCTTTGGGTCAAATATATGGTCCTACGGTTTATGTAATAGGCTTTCATTCCCATGGGGCTTATGTGCCATGCGATGGACTTCATTCCCACAAGGCCTATTGGCCACATATTGAAAAAATAAGGCTTAATGGGTGGGATATACACTTGGGGGGATATGGCATGCATTTCTAACCTTTGTGTGAGGTGTGTGTGTGTGTGTGTTCAATAGTAATTTTAACCCCAAGAAACTAATATATATATATATAAATATATATCAACTGTATTGATAATTAATGGTATTTTAAATCTGATAAGATAAAAATAAATAATTTTATTTGTTTTCTATATTTATAATAAAACAATAAATCACAAGGGTATTTTCATTTATAAATGTTCTAGTCATTATAAGGTTCAACAAAAAATCACAAGGTATATACCTAAAAACTATGGGATCATACAGGTGTTTATAAATTTTACCGGAACAATTCCCTCAAAAATATTAGTTTTTTTATTAAAAAATATATATGCTTTACTATTTTTAGAGTAATAATGAAAAAATCAAACATAAAATTTAGAATCTAAGTTATGAAGATGGTCACTATTATGTAGGATGAATGTCCAAAGACTCTTACATATGATTTTTTTTCTATTTATTCATGGATTATAAAAGGTTTAATTAAGAAAATGTAAAGTAAAACTCGATTTATAGTACAGAAATAAGTACTCACATACTCAGCCTAAAAATATTTAGTAATATAATATTTATATAACAAAGTTTGATTCATTTCATTAATAATTTTATTTCTCTTTTAAACAACTTTATTTCTTTGATGCATTCTCAATGAAAAAAAAGTTCTGACTAATTATTTTTTAGTACTAAAAGTTTCAAAATATGAATTTTTAAACTCTCCAACAAGATCACCCAGATAGTAATTATTTATAGGTTTTTATAATCTATTTACTATAACCAAAGTAATATTTTTATGATTTTTAATATAATTAAGAATATTTTTAAACTAAATAAATCATTGTATTTGTTTGTGAAGAAATATGTCCAAAATCTAGTATAATCAAGAACATGGACATAAAAATAAGGCTTTAAACCAATGATTCTTATTTTTGTAACACCAAAAAATTACATGTTCACTAATTATAAAGCGCTGGAATTTGATACTTCAATGATGGGTTTAAAACTAGAGTTTAGTAGCATTTCATAATGATAAGGATCATAGAATCTAGTTTAGTTAAACATTAGTTCTGGTAGATCCTTCCTAAGATACTTCTTAGAAAGTTTATCTAATGTCCAAAAGAAAAAATATCATAACCTTATCTACCAAATCCATGAAAAGTTTTCAGCAACCCTTAAATATGAAAAAAAATCCTAAAATATTCTAAGTTAATAATATAAAATTGTAATGGATATCGACAGATAGAATAAAAGTACCTTCCATACACTAAATAATAGAGTTATTATTTCTAATGTTCACAAGGTAACCCTCATTTCATATTGGGAATATGATAACAAGGGTTCTCTTAAGCTATAAAACATATAAAACTTTAGAAATTAAAATTTTTCCAGGAAATGATACAATACTGATTTTATTGATGTAACCTCATGTGTTGTATCCAAAAGTAACATCCCCGTCATTTAAATATCACAAATTCTATAAGTTTGACTTTTCACCTATCGTGTGTCAATAAAAAATAATATTTAGGTACCACTAATTTTGTATTTTGATAGTCATCCAATTTTTTTCGAAATTATTAACACTATTATCTTGGTAACCAAACATTTATAGGTTTGAAAATGTTCAAAAATAAAATTTTAAAACTCACATTTTCCTAAATCATTTATATTAAACAGATTCTATTTATTTATAAAAAAAATATTTATGAAATCCAAAATATTAAACTATATTTAAAGAAAAAATCATTCTCTAATGACCTCCCTTTTTGAATTTTATAAAAAGTATTTCACTTTTTGGTGAAAAGTAATTTTACTAAAAATGAAATTTACTAGGTGTATATCTAATTTCATTAGAATTTATAGATTGTTTTATTTGTTTTTACATATTATAAAAAGTTTATTTACTAAAATTAGATTTAAACAACATTTTATTCAAACTACAAATTTTATATTTTATTTTGACAAATAAATTTGTAATATCATGAGATGAAATTAAACTAAATTTATACTCTAATTTTAATGAATCTTTATAAATAAAAATTTTATGTTTTGAAAGTATATTATTAGATATAAAAAAATAATCCTTAGTAAAATCATATTTATCAATCTGTTTATAAGAACTTTTTTTATTATAGTTACATATCTCAACATGTTTTCTTAAGATTAAAAATCTTCCTCATAATCCAGTGAATCAAATTATTTATTTTCAAATTAAGTTGAATAATAAAAATTAATAGTATAAGAAAATTTAGAATCTAAGGTTAAATTGTAAATAGATTCATCAATTTCCATTATCATTAGACACTTATCATCTTTTGGAATATTTATATTGAATTCAATAATCTTATGACTATCACTACCACATACATTTGAAAAACTATAAGTATTTGTGTCTTATATACATACACTATAGGAATCCAAGGAATTAAATATTTTATTCCCTATAACATTATATATTATCCTTGACATTATTTCCTTTTTATTTAATATCAAGGAATCTGGATTTATATGACCAATCTTCTTATATACAAAATAGATAACATCTAAAAATTCATTATTATCATTTTCTTTCTTTCAATAAATTTAAAAATCATAATAGAATTTATTGTTTTTAATATTCCTATTCTTCATTATTTTTAATTAAGAAAATTCTCCATCACTATATTCCGAATCACTAACATTTGAACAAAAAAATTGATTTATTATTTTTAAGATTGTCTCTAATATTTTTAACTGTGTAATTTACATAACTAGAATTATATGAAAAAGAAACTCCATTTTTAATATTCTCCATGTATCACCCCTAGATTGACGTATGTCGTCATTTTATGATTTTTCTTATTATGTTTGGATTCATTGAGTTACATTGATAGATGATTTTGGAGGGTTAATGATAAGGTAACTTTAAATCCAACTATTGGAATAATTCATACTATGATTAGTTATTCATGATATGAATGTTTTCTAGGATGGATTAATGACTTAATTTCAAGGAAAAATGGGTTACTATGAAGAATTTTTCACGGTGGGAGATCTATTCATGAAGTGAAAGGAGTTTTATATTTTTACACTAAGGTAATAAAAATTCCAGCATATGTGACCTCTTGAGGATTCATGACGTGTATCATTGATTTACACCATGAACCATGTTAGGTCCATCTTGTCTTCCAACACTTGTAATTTATCATGCTATTCATATTAGCTTCCTCAAAATTTATTGGTTTCCCCTTGGATATTTCTAGTAATCTTTAACATTTGAACATTGATTCCATCATCTTTGAGTGTTTTATAAAGTAAATCAAAATTTAGAACCACATTATTCCTTCTCATCTTGAATCTCCTCAGTTTTCTTTAATTGAATCATCTTTCGGTGTTATAATACCTGGATCTATGAGATAAATTTTTTTATGATATATACATGGGATTTAAAATATTATTTAAAGGAATATGTTACATCTATGGAATGGTCATAGATCTATTATTCCAATCAATCTTGAGAAAGGTGGCTTCTTTCCAACTATACTATTCTAGAAAATTATGAATAGTGTTTTTATAAATCATTATTGTGATTTTTTGGAAATCTCGTGATATGTTCATGTGAAAAACACCCTATTTTGATGTGATTTAAATGTGTTTTTTTAATATGGAAACATGTTTTTCTTTCTAAATAACCTTGATGGAATTTATGTTTTTAATAAATGTTTTGGCTAGAAAATTGGATTAATTGTGTTATTATACATTCATGTTCATATGGGAAAGATCATGGTCCAAAGTGTCACCATAAAAATAATATCAAAATAGTATGGATAATAGTCACAATTACCATTGGGAAATAATAATAAACTTGAAACATATCATTTTCATAATAAATACGGTCAAATTCGGTCACCAATTGATGTCATATTGATATGATGGCTCACCACTCATTAATATAGGGTTCTCTAATACATTCATGTGTGTGTGGGTGTGTGAAAATGGAAATTTTATTGCATGTTTCAAATAAGGATATCATTTTTGAACTTAATGTTTTCTCACATGGATCCTATTTATGGATTTTTCTAACTACTTATCATCTTCTCATTTATTTTATATAAATTGTATTAAATTGTTCTATCCTAGTAGAATTTATTGGTAACACTCTAGGTTTTACCTACTGAGTGTTATACTAACCCCATGATTTGGAACTTTTGTTTGTTAGAAAATGTTGTTTAATTAGTTATAAGGATGGGGAAACTTTCTTAATTCTCGAGAGGTGTTCTTTAATGTTGTTTATTTTTGTTGTTAGAGTTGGATAAGGGGAGTGTCTATCTATTATTATAGAGTTTCTCCACTTTGGTTATAGATTCTTTATTCATTGGAGTCTTATCCTTTCAATATTATTTATTTTCCCATTTTAACATGGATACATTTATTTTATTGATATGTCATTGATTTTTATGATTTATTTTCATCATGTAGATAATATAATTGTTACTTTTTCATACCGAATAGTCTATTTATTCTTTCGGTAAAATAATCCCCCAACATTTTTCTAATCCATTGGTATTTATTACCATCTTTTGGTGTCTTGAGGACGTCACCTAAGATCAATGGCCCTTTGCCTCTTCTCAAATAAATGAATTAGGCAGGATGTTAAAAATGGTATTACTCTTGTTTGGTCATAGATTTAGGATAGTATAAAAAGATAAGAATTTCATAACTTGAAATGTATAGTATAAAAATAAATAGATAACATTTTTATAATAAACATAATGTTACCAGGGTGGTTATGTAAAAAAATACAAGGACACTTCTAGGAAAGTTTCCATCTCATCGTCATGCATTTAGTTGGTGAGTGTATCATACAATACATTGGTATGGAGACATTCCACTTGGACTGCACTATTTATTTTTTGTTTAATTATTTTTTTTTAAAAAAGATTCAAATTGTTAAGATGGTTTTTTTAATGATTATTCTTATAATGGTTTCTTATTGTTTTTTGTAATTTTATAATACTTTAGTTTCAATAGAGTAATTACTAAATGGTTTTTTTTCTAATTATGTAGAATTTCTCAAAGCCTATATAATTCAGCAAGATTAATTTGTGAAAAAATTAATTGAATATGAGTCACATGTCAACTACTTATTTCTATAGATCATTGTAAAATATTTTCAAGATGTTTAAAAATGATATCGAAATGATTAACTAGGGAAATTGGATTATTCATTATAGTTTCTGAAATAAAATACAATATTTCTTTAAAGGCCGATAATCATTTTTTTTATAGATTTTCAAAAAGCCGGTTTGAGGGTAGCCGGTTCCCATGCTGCCCGGTTTGAGGAAAACCGTGAACCACACCCAAATTCAAACAATTACAGCGATTAACAGATTCAAAATTCAAACATCAGGTCCAACCACGTGTCCCGCCTCGAGCCCCGGGCCCGTCACGCGACTGCATGCCACTCTGACACCTCGACACGCGCCACCAAGCGCTGTCACCTCGAGCCGTACCATCGCCTCGAAACGCGCCTCAAGTCGCCGGCGAGACACGCCGGAATGCCTACTGATTCACCACCGGTGACCGTACCCACCGTCAACCGTCATTGTCTACCGTCGGTCGTCGACGTCACTAACATCACAGCGTCCATCGACTTCATCGGAACAAACATCAACGGCGCAAACCAGATATCATCGGGGGAAGCCGAAGAGAAACCATCACAACATACAGAGACATCCACGCACTCAAAATCACCATCCTCAAAACAAAGAGGGATAGAATCATCCCATGCTCATGAAGATGCATGGACCTCAAAAA
This sequence comes from Viscum album, assembly GCA_963277665.1. Lineage (NCBI taxonomy): Eukaryota > Viridiplantae > Streptophyta > Magnoliopsida > Santalales > Viscaceae > Viscum > Viscum album. The sequence goes on from OY728135.1 coordinate 1,683,668,051, forward strand.
ACCGTGGCCTGAAGCCGCCATATCCATCCTTGTAACGTCAACCCAAAACCACCCATCCAGGAACCAGATGCACAAAGGAAGGAAAAGAAAAGGAAACAGAAAAACGCATAAAAACCGAAAAAGGATCCAGTGAAAACTAGATCTAGTTTTTAGGACTTTTCTAACCAATGATTGGATTTAGATTTACAATCTATAGCTGACTAGGATCTTTTCTATGATGACTTTGAAATAATTTCTGACAATAAATTCTATCCCCACACATTCAAGATATTAAGAACAATTGACATATTCAATTCAATTAAAAAAGCTCTATCTATGATAGAGTATTCATATATGCTTATAAATATAGTTTTTTATCTAGAATTAACTTCTATAATTCCTTGAAGGAAAACATATTTTAGTCTGTATTATGTTTATAAATTCACTCTATGAAATTTTTCTTCTATATATTAGATTATACAAGGACATTTAAAAGCGTGAATGTGGCGAAACGTGATCTTGTTTGAAATCGTATGGGAGGTTGTTTGTTTATTTCTATTAGAATAGATGGAAAACTTAATTTGGGAAATAAGTGGAAGAGGTATATATATTATCAAGGTGGAGTAAAATCTCAAACTCATACTACTGAATTAGTTCACTTTCATCCATGATATGATATCAAAATAGGATGATTCTATGTGGTTTTCTTATGCACAAAAAGAATGAATACAATGCACCACTAAACAATTCTTAGAACTATGAAAAAATGGAATCATAAGAATTATTTTTATAATGTTATGAAATTAGTAGTTGGAACAAGCTCAACTTTTCATCTGCTATCATATTCTTAGATGGAATACTCATATCATACTAGTTCTCATCCACAGATCTAGGTGAACCATGACACCTCCCAGAACTCTTAGGTAGTCTGGTTTACATTGTATCAATCTATAAAAATATATCATATCATAGTTGATCCAAATATTTAAAGAGTATAATACACATTCATGTGTAAGAAAAGAATTCCATCCATGGTACAGGGTACCATTCTTCAGAACTCAACTCTTACACATGTCTTCTTTGATACTAAAGCATCATATTCTTTCCTTAAATCATCTGTGGTTAAGAAATTGGGAAATTATGCCGATATTATTCCTCATATCATGAGTATCAAGAAACAAATTAGACAAAAAGAGTTTAGATAATTCAAATTTCTTTCATGTTTCTTACCATTGATGCAATATGGTTTCTCTAGGAGTTTACGATGCATGATATAAGGACCCGGCCTTAAAACATTACATAATATTGAATTAAATGAATAATTAATATTGAAGAGTTTTTCAGGTTTAGTGTTTTAGAGAATCAGGCCATAACAATTACATAACAATTAGAATACTACATGTGGACACTACTACTATGTATCCATTGTTTTAGTAAAATAAAAAACATTAAAAAAGAAACATGTCTAGTTCCATGTTTTATAAAGCATGACTTTTCCTTGATCCCATCCTTCACCCTATTCATATTTATGTCCTATGGAAAACATTTCCAAAACATTGGATGAGCATAAAAAGCTCAGTAAGGGTTATAAAATAAGGAAGTATAACATTATCCCATCACTAAATACAAATCATTAAAACCAAACTTTTTAATCATAACATACATTACAAAATCAAATGATTTATGAATAACATACATAGCTAATAAATGATAAAGGGTACATATGGAATCTATATAAAAATTACATTGTATCTATCACAGCTACATAGATAGTTACACTTGGAATACCCATCACAGTATATTCCCTAAATCACTTTGGAGAAAAATCACGTTTACCTCCATCACATTACCCAATGGATTGGAGAGCTATCTCGGGCTCACCCACCCTATGTATATCATGGAACCACCCGAATATGTAAAAAATCCCCAATAACCATAACATAATCATAAAATATAACCCAATTATAAAGGAAATATAACATTTCCACATTCCAATATATGAAATCAAGATATTGAAATAAACAATGCTTTATCAAATCATTTTCAAAACTATTTAAAAATAGATTTTTGAATCAAAGTGTCACATAACACTTTGATGATTTTAAATGAAATATCATTTGAAAACATTAATGTTTGTATAAATAAACCCTAAAACCCATTTTTAAAAAATGGACATTAATGGGAAATATTTAGAAGAATAATTCTTTAAAAACATTTAAAAAGATATTTTATTTAAAGAGTTTTTTAAGAAAAAGAGTGATTCTTAAATAAAAATAATTAAGGAATAAAATTTAATAGGAACATTATAATATCATTATAATAAATGGATTTATGATATAATATTTAAAAGGATTGTATATACACCATTTAAGAGTGAATTCATGCATAACATCAATGATGTCTCAGTGGAAATGTAAAATTGAGATGAAATCCCTTATAAAGATGGTGTAATTAAATTAAGGATAAATCAATCACATAATTATGTGTGAAAAATATAAATACACCCAATATAAATGGATATTAATTTTAAAACAATCATAGGTCATTCACACATATTCTTAGGATGACATATTAAATAAGTACAAGTTTAACCCGAAGAATTGAAATTGGGTTAAGAAGTTCCCTTGTAAAAATTCGACAGCATAACGGCATCACATTAAGATTCAGAAAATGAGTTGATGAGATAAAAAGGGTATATCATAACATGGAAATAATGTTTATATCAATAAGCAAATAAAATAACATATCCTAACATAATAATATTTAAATTAAAATATATAAGAAAAAAGAACTCTTTTAAAAAGAGGAGGGTGAAAGGAACCCTTACCGATTTGGTAACTTAAAAAACAAACACCAAATGAAAGAAGGATCATGCAATGAAGATGTAAATACTCATAAATGAAATTATATTACGAAAATAGTAAAATCATTGGCATTATGTACACCACACATAATGAAATAGTGGAAAATATAGCATGAACCTCACAGGAATAAAAAGTGAGATGAAACCCTTTACCACGTTGTAATCAACTGAGTCGTATGACCAAAAGTTAATAAACACCAAAAGAATCACATAATACCATTAATATAATGAGAATAATGATAATATATATCAAATTTAAGTACACAATACACCACATGAAATGAATAAGTGGCCAACAATGGAAATCTCACAGAATTAAAAGTGAGATAAGAAAATCCCTTACCTCATGTCCAACAATACTCATTTGTTCCTTGTTCTTCCTGAATAACAAACTAAAGTTAATTTATACTTCCTTATTAACATTTTAAAGTTTATTATACTTTTTATATCACTTATTACCATGTTAAAATCATTATGCAATCATTTAGGTTAATAATGGTCGTTTAGTCAATATATGGTACTTGAGTCAAAAATGAAGACCTTATAATCACAAGTTATCCATGTGGTCAATAGTACATTACCATCATAATGAAATTCATGATTTATATATCATATAAATCTTATATATCCAGTATATATATGTATTTATAACATTACATAACATTTTGGAAATAAGAAATGAAATGCACCGTCTATGGACGGTAAGTCGTACGTACGCATGAATGTTACTTTCATTTCTATTTCGAATTTTAATGAAATTAAAACATAATTATACATAGGTATATTATAATTCTATTATAATATCATATATAATATCATTAACTCTATCCTTTATACATCCCACATATGGAATTAATGAGTCATATCACTTTGAGGGGGCGGTAGTCTGTAGTTCCTCAAATGAAATTATCAAGTTTACCCGTTATCGAAACCATAAAGGTATGCTATAAATATAAAATAAATAATCATAAAGAAAATATAATCATAATATATATCATATATAAATACATTTCCATATTAATGGCCACCATGATAGGCGGTAGGAGAAAATCAAACAATCATCGTTTCGTGAGGCGTTAGTTTTATATCCACAGAAACAGTATGTTCATCACCCATTAGATGGAGGTGTGTGTAAGTGTAGTTAAAATAATTCTCATAAAAAATTACTAATATATTTAGGATACTGGTTTTGTTATAAAAGAAAGGAATAAAAAGAGTTAGGGGTTGGATAAGTAAAATAAAAGAAAAAGAAGTTAAGAGGAATTGTTACCTTTAATTTGGGTAACTTGCTTTGGTTTGAACCTAAAAGACTTCTTGAAGTGCTTTCTGCCTAAGGTATGGATTATAGGAGCAGTAGTGGGATTTATAGAGCTTAATTTGTCAGAGTTTGGACAAGACAAAAGGCATGATAGGTGTGAGGAATTTTTTAGAAGTGGTGTCCTTTTATAAGGGGGAGGAGAGGTACTTTAGGAAAGTGTGAATATATTGTTTTATTATATAATTATATTCGGTTTATAAAGGTCCAAAAATAATTAAATATAAAGATAATATGATGGATGGTATAAATAAAATCATCCAATCAGAGTTGGACAGGTTTTGGATGTTATTTTAATATTTATAATTTTATTTATTTAAATCATTTATTAATGAGGTATATACTGCATCATTATTGTGTCATAAATAATTTAATTTATTTATTTTCTAAATATTATAAAACATATACCATGATGTAGGAAATATTTTTAAATTTCCAATTAATATTTATATTCTAAAATATAACTTATATAACCCCATGTAAAAATTAATTTACTAAAAGACATTTGTTTGTGTCATTTTTGCATTTACATTAAATTAATTAATCTAAAGTGTCATTATCACTCTTAAGTGGATCTATGGGGTCCCAAAATGGACCCAAATATGCCAATGGTCTGACATGACTCATCAAATAATGTTAGGACAAGTTTTAAGGTGACATTTTATTATTATGATATTCTTTCTACTATGAATTACCCTACTTACCTTTAACCGCGGTAAATAAATGTCAAAACTTACTATGCACCAAAAATTAACTTCATCTTATTAAACCACATTTTCCATAATAATAACAACCATTTATGTCAGATTTTCAAAATTCAATTCACAGAACTCGTAAATTTTTATTTAAATGAAAAGTTAGTTTTTTAACTATTACTAAGTGGTTTCACCATTCATCAAAAATTGTAGTTTTTCAGAAAAATACAAAAAATTCAGTGTAAGTTATATTTGATATTCCGAGTTCAAAAATTATGTCTATTTTAAAAAATTCAAAACATATAAGTTGAATTAATTAATTTAAATTTAATTCCCGTTGTGAAAACAAATAGCGTGTTTTTAAGAAATAATCACTATCGAATGATTGACACTTGTTTATGTCCAATTACAAAATGAAACTATTTCCAATGAAAAAAATTAGATTAAATGGAAAATATATATTCTAATTATACTTTAAAACCAATTAAAAAGATAATATAACCATATAAATATATTAGATTAAAAATCACTTTTGAATTAAAAAATAATATTTTTCACTATGCATTAAAAAATGAACTTTATCAGAAAAATACCAAAAATTTACCCAAAGTATATTTTGATTTCTCGAATCTAAAGAAGAATTTTATTTTGAAAAATAGAACAAAAAAATTGACCAGAAAAAGATTTAAATAAGTATCTCCATCAAAAGCTGGTAAATCGACCTTTTACTGAATATTAGAGTATTCATGCTTAAAATTAGATTCATTCATATTTTAAGTCCCTAACATTTATTGAATAATTGTAAAAACATTTAACAAACATATATAATCATATTTTAGTTAGTTATATTCATTCCCACCAATGAAATTTCTAGGAATTAACTACTATTTAAAATAATAATATTATATTATTAGTGTGCAACATAAGATTTTAAAGAAACTCGTTGTTGCGTATTGTGTACACCGTCAAACATAGCATCCCATTTAATGTACACTTTATATTTAATTCAAAAATATTAATAAATATGAAATGTGTATTATAACGTATTTATATGGGATGTTACATCCTTCCCCCCTTTTGGGAATTGTGTCCTCGTAATTTTAAAATTGCGCTTGCAAACTTCATTAAAAGTCCAACATCACAAAAGAGTTAGCAAAAACAGTCACTTTAAAAGAAACAAAGAGAAGTACATAGGTCACCTGATATAACCCATACTAGTATTCGATATAAGAAAACATGGATATAGAAGAGATAACAAACAGTCAAGTTTTGATGGAGAGTGATAGAAAACATGATTAGGATAATGTTAACCACCAAAAAATCACAAACCTATGATGTGTTAAACGGTCATTGATTACTCTGTAAGAAATGTAAACCAACAATGTTTTTCTTATGTTCCCTTTCATAATTTTGAGGAAATAATTTACTACATAGAATAAGAACATAATGAAATATACTTACCTTTAAGTAGAGTTTCATCATTCAATAAGTTTCTACTAAAAACTAATCATCTCTCTAAGCAATGAGCATTCAAAAAGACTTGGTCACATCAAAAGCACAAGAATCATCTTCTAGAGAATCACATAATCCACAAAATAATAACTATATATTTCCCTTGTATTTATAAATAAACTAAAACCAAAATAGTTAGTGAGAAATCAGATAATACCCAAAAAATGATAATCTTTTTCAAAAAGAAAAACAACTCTTAATATCTAGAATTTTTCAAAGAAAACCCAAAGATTAACAAAGACCAATAAATAAACAGTGTTCTCTAAAATTATTCAAGAGTAAAGAAACTGAGACTATAACTCAAATATTATAAGGATTTAATTACATAGACTTCCAACATACATCTTAACATTTATCTCTAAATAACACCAGTTACTCATAAAGTCTCATATTGAAAATTAATTAACCTAATCACATATTCTTCATGATAGGTTAATCATTTTCATAAATAAATCTAATCATCATATTTCCATAATAAAAACATAGATTCTTCAAAACTAAAATTTCAACCATTATTCCACAACTGAAATCTTATAGTATTCTATCTTCCTTAATCATATGGTGTTTTTTAAAAAGAGAGAACGTCTTCCACAACAACCTTTATCACTTAATCACTAAATCATTTTTCTATACTAATTATATCCATTTTATAAAACATAAGTTTCAGAATAAATTTATTCTTATTCCATAAAATCATTTAACCAAAATAATAAGTCATACTGACCAGGGATGTTATGTAGGCTAGTGGTAGGTGATGCGCCCTTATCCCCCTTCAGTTGTGGGTACGATTACTGAAGCCTTTCCAGATGCGACAGGTTTTCACCCATACTATGGGTTGTCCTTTTTGTAAAACTCAAAAATAATCATAACATGTTTTAACCTCAATTGTTTCCTTTTACCACTCATTTTCATCCAAATTCATAATTATCTCAACATCTTAATTATTGAAGTATTATTTCACCACCATATGATAAAATAAAATGATTCCCAAAATGAAGAACATCAAACCTTGATTCATGATGTCCATTTGGTTTTATCATCATCTCGTTCACGTAGGTATAAGATCTATTCATTACAAAATTGATTTTGAGATCCTTCAAAATATTTTGCTTCCTCCATCCAAATACACCTTGTACAACATGGGTCATATGGGTGTTCACAGAAAAATAGTTTTGGAAAATAATCATGTATGACATATAATTTAAAAAATCTGATAAAACATGATTTCTATAAAACAGTCTAACTGAATTTGAGTTAAAAATTTCAATTAACATTCCTTTAAAAATACCATAAGTATGTGATGGGATAATATATTTTTAAAGCAAATATAAATAGGTTGTGCAAGGGTCTTCTTCTTCAGTACCTTTTTTGAAATCATAATATGCTTCAAAATCTTGTGATAAGGTAAAATATGTGTAAATTCCATGATAATATTTACCTTTCTTGAAAATATGATAATATTCTGAAAATATGATTTTTTTAAATAAAAAACATGATCCATGATGATAACGAGGTATAGTGGAGGTGTTTAATATCTCAAACAACTACTTTCAAGTGAGTTGTATGCCAGAGAAAGTTTCACAAGAATCCGAACATGAATTTGCAATAATTATTACAAGAAAGTCATCAGGAAGATATGGGAATGTCGTTTGAGATCCTCCTATTTCCATTTGTAACTGACTTTTCTGGATCTGAAAAAGTTATAAACAAGGATTTAACTGAAATAATAGACCTAGGGACTAACCATGTGTTTAATGAAAACTTATAATACCTAAAGTCTTCTAAACCGACCTCTGATACCAACTATAAGGACTCGGCCTTAAAACATTACATAATATTGAATTAAATGAATAATTCACATTGTGGATCTTTTCAGGTTTAGAGTTTTAGAGAATTAGGACATAACTATTACATAACAACTTTAATATTACATGTAGACACTACTATTTTGTATCCATTTTTTCATAAAATAAAAACTCCTAAAAAGGAACATTTCTAGTTCTATGTTTTAGACAGCATGACATTTCCTTGACCCCATCCTTGACCCTATTCATCTTTATGTCTTGTGGAAAACATTTAAAAAACTTGGGATGAGAATAAAAATCTCAGTAAGTGTTATAAAATAAGGATGGAAAACATTATCCCATCAATAAATACAAATCAATGAAACCATGATTTTCAATCATAACATACCTTACAAAATCATAACATTTACGAATAACACACACAAATCATAAATCATAAAGGTTACTTATGGAATCCATATCAAACATACATTGTAGCTATCATAGCTACATAGGGAGTTACACTTGGAATACCCATCACAGTATATTCCCTAAATCTATTAAGATAAACATCATTTTTACCTCCATCGTGTTACCCAATGCATTGTAGAGCTATCTCGGGCTCACCCAACCTAGGTTTGTCACGGAACCACCTTTATATGTAAACAATTTCCAATAACCATAACATAATCATAACACAAAACACAGGTATTAAGTAAAGATAACATTTCCAAATTCTAATATATCAAATCAAGATATTGAAATAAACAATGATTTAACAAATCATTTTCAAAACCATTTAAAAAGTGATTTTTGAATAAAAGTGTCCCATACCAATTCGAATCTTTTAAATGAATTATCATTTGAAACCATTAATGTCCATATAAATAAATCCTACAACCCATTTTGAAAACATGGTCATTAATGATAAATATTTAGAAGAATAAATCTTTAAAAACATTTAGAAGGATATTTTCGTTAAACGATTTTTTTTAAAAAGAGAGACACTTGAATACAAATAATTGAAGTATAAAATTTAATCAGAACATTATAATATCATGATAATAAAGTTATTCATGATATAATATGTCAAAGGACAGTATATACACCATATAAGAGTGAATTGGTTCATAATAACAATGAAGTCTCAATGGAAATGTAAATTGAGATGAAATCCCTTATAAAGATGGTATCCATAAATTAAGGATAAATCAATCAAATAATTATGTGTGAAAAAAATAAATACACCAAATATAAATTGATATTTAGTATAAAACAATCATATTTCATTCACACATATTCATAGGATGACATATTCATGAAGTAGAAGTTGAACCCAATGAATTGAAATTTGGTTAAGAAGTTCCCCTGTAAATATCCGACTGCCTAACGGCGTCACATTAGAATTCATAAAATGAGTTTTTGAGATAAAAAGGGTATATAATCACTTGTAAATAATGTTTTTATAAATAATGATATAGAAGAACATATCCCAACATAATAATATGTAAATTAAAAGACATTACAAAAAAATAAGTCTTTTAAAAATAGGAGGGTGAAAGGTTCACTTAACAATTTGGTAACTTACAAAACATAAGCAACATGAAAGAAGGATCCTACAATGAAGATTTAAACAATCATAAATTAAATTATATTAAACAAATATTAAAATCATATTCAGTACATACACCACACAAAATGAAATAGTGTCAAATATAGCATGAATCTCACAAGAATAAAAAATAAGATGAAACCCTTTACCACGTTATAATCAACTGAGTCGTTTGAACAAAAGTTAATAACCACTAAATTAATCACATAATACCATTAATATAATATGAATAATGATAATATATATCAAATTGAAGTACACATTAAATGAATAAGTGGAAAACAATGGAAATCTCACGGAATTAATAGTGAGATAAGAAAATCCCTTACCACGTGTTTGACTTAACTCGTTTGTTATTTGTTCTTCCTGAATAACAAAATAATGTTGATTTCTACTCTCTTAAGAACCTGTTTCAAGTTTATTATTCTTTTTATATCACTTATTACCATGTTATAAACATAATGAAGTCATTTAAGTTAAAAATGGTCCTTTGGTCGATATTTGGTACTAGAGTCAAAAATGAACACCTTATAATTACAAGGTGACCATGTGGTCAATAGTACATTATCATTAGAATGATATTAATGATTTAGATCTCATATAAATCATATATATCCAGTATATATATATATATATATATATATGTATTTATAATAGTACATAACATTTTGGAGATAAGAAATGAAATGCACCATTCATGGAGATGGTAATCCGTACGTACGCATAAACGCTACTTTCACTTCTATTTATTATTTTAATGGATTTAAAACATAATGATACATAGTTATATTATAATTCTAGTATAATATTATATATAATATCATTAACTATATCCTTTATACATCCCATATATGGCATTAACGAGTCATATCACTTTGAGGGGTGGTAGTCCGTACTTCCTCAAATGAAATTATCACGTTTACCCATTATGGAAACCATAATGGTAGGCTATAAATATAAAATACAGAAGAATAAAGAAACAATAAACATAATATATATCATATATAAATACAGTTCCATCTTAATGGCCACCATGAGATGCGGTAGAAGATAATCGAACAATCAACATTTCTTGAGGCGCTAGTTTTCCATCCATATAAACATCATATTCTTCACCCATTAGATGGAGGTGTGTGTAAGTGTAGTTAAAATCCTTCTCATAAGAAAATCCTAGTATATTGATAATACTTTTGTTGTTATAAATGATATTAATAAAAAGAGTTTAGGGGTTGGATAAGTAAAATAAAATAAAATAAGTTAAGAATAATTGTTACCTTTAATTTGGGTAACTTCCTTTGGTTTAGACCAAAAAGACTTCTTGAAGTGCCTTATGCCTAAGGTAAGGCTATTAGGATGAGTCTAGGGATATAGGGATCTTATTTGGGAAGTGTTTAGATGAGACAAAGGCTTGAGAGGTGTGAGGAATTGGTTAGAAGTTGTGTCCTTTTATAAGGGGGAGAAGGGGATCTTTAGGAAAGTGTGAATATTTTTTTTATATAATGATATTCGGCTTCTAAAGGTCCAATATTAATTAAAGTAAAATATAATATTAATCATGGTAGAAATAAAATCATCCAATAATAATAGGATAGGTTTTGGATGTAATTTTTATATTTATAATCTTATTTCTTTAAATCATTTATTAATGAGGTATATACTGCATCATTATTCTGTCATAAATAATTTATTTTATTTTTTGTCTAATATTTTTAAAACAAATACAATGATGTAGTAAATAGTTTTATCTTTCCAATGAATATATATATTCTAAAAGAGAACTTATATAACAACATGTAAAAATTAATTTACTAAAATATATTTGTTTGTGTCATTTGGGCCTTTACATTAAATTAATTAATCTAAAGTGTCATTATCACTTTTAAGTTGTTCCATGGGCTCCCAAAATCGACCCAAAGATTCCCACGGTCATTCATGACTCGTCCAATAAGGTTAAGACAAGTGTTAAGGTAATTTTATATTATTATTATATTCTTTTTACTTTGAATTACCCAATTTACCTTTAACCGCGATAAATAAGTCAAAAGTTACTATTCACCAAAAATTATTTTTATCTTATTGAACCACATTTTACAGACTAATAACAAAAATGTATGTTATATTTTTAAATTTTAATTCACATAAGTGGTAAAATTTCATTTAAATGAAAAATTTAGTTTTTTTAACTACTACTAAGTGGTTTCACTATTCATTAAAAAATTGATGTTTTTCAGAAAAATACCAAAAATTCAGCCTAAGCTATATTTGATATTATGAATTCAAAAATGATTTCTATTTTAAAAAATTCAAACCATAGATGTTTCATTATTTAATTTAGAATTAATTCCCGTTGTCAAAACAAATAGCTCGTTTTCATTAAATAATAACTATCAAAAGATTAAAATTTGTTTATGTCCAATTTAAAAATGAAATTATTTACAATGACCAAAATTTGATTAAATGGTAAAAATATATTCTAATTAAACTTTAAAAACAATTAAAAAGATAATATAACCATATAAATAAATTATATTAAAAGGCACTTTTGAATTAAAATATAGTATTTTTCACTATTCATAAAAAATGAACTTTATCAGAAAAATACCAAAAATTTACCCAAAGTAAATATTTTTGTCCCAAATATGAAGAAGAATTTTATTTTGTAAAATAAAACATATAAAAATTACCAAAACTAGATTGAAAGAGGGTTCGCCATCAAAAGGCGGTAAATCGACCTTTTACTGAATATTAGAGTATTCAATCTTAAAATTAGATTCATTCATATTTTAAGCCCCTAATTTTTATTTGATAATTGTATAAACATTTAACAAACATATATAATCATATTTTAGTTATTTTTACTCATTTACTGCCAATACAACAGCTATACATTAACTAACATTTAAAAAAATAATATTATATTATTAGTGTGTAACGTAAGATTTCTAAGAAACTCGTTGTTGCGTATCGGGTACACCATCGAACATAGCGTCCCCTTTAATGCAAAATTAATATTTAATTCACAAATATTAATAAATATGAAAAGATTTATATTCCTTATTTATCTGGGATTTTACATCCTTTCTCCCATTTTGGGAATTGCGTCCTCATAATTTTAAAACTAGGCTTGGAAACTTCATTAAAAGTCCCACATCAGAAAAGATTCAGCAAAAACTGCCACTTTAAAAGAATAAAAGAGAAGTAAATAGGTCACCTGAGATAACCCTTACCTGGATTCCATATAGGAAAACATGGATATAGAAGAGAGAACAAACGATCATGTTCTGATATAGAGTGATATAAAACATGATTATGAGAATGTTAACCACCAGAAAATCACAAACTTATGATGTGTTAAAAGGTTATTGATTACTTAGTAGGAAATGTAAACCAACAATGGTTTTGATTTACGTTTATTTTCATAATTTTGAGGAATTCATTTACTGCATATAATAAAAAAATAAGAAAATATACTTACTATCAAGTAGAGTTTCATCATTCAATAAGTTTCTACCAAAAACTAATCATCTCTATAAGAAATGAGCATTCCAAAATACTTGGTCACATAAAAAGCACAAAATCATCTTCTAGAGAATCACATAATCCACAAAATAATAACTATATATTAATCTTGTATTTAGATATCAACTAAAACCAAAATGGTTCGTGAGAAATCATATAATACCCAAAAAGGACAATCTTTTACAAGAAGAAAAACTACTCTTAATCTCCAAAAATTTTCAAACAAAACCCAAAGATCCACAAAGACCATTAAATAAACTATATTCCCTAAAATTCTTCAAAAGTAATCCAAGATGAGACTGTAACCCAAATATCATAAGGATTTAATTATATATACTTCCAATATACATCTTAACATTTATCTCCAAATAACACCAGTTACTCATAAAGTCTCCTATTGAAATTTATTTAACCTAATCAAATGTTCGTCCTGATATGTTAATCATTTTCATAAATAAATCAAATCATCATATATCCATAATAAAAACATAGAATTATCTAAACTATAATTTCAACCATTATTCCATAATTTAAATCTCATAATATTTTATCATCCGTAGGCATATAGTGTTTCTTTAAAAGAGAGAACGTTTTCCACAATAACCTTTGTCACTTAATCACTAAATCATTTTTCTACATTTAGTATATCCATTTGATAAAACGTAAGTTCCAAACATAAACTTATTATTGTTCAGTAAAATCATTTTACTAAAATAAAAAAGTCATACTAATCAGGAACTTCAAGTAGGTTAGTGTTAGGTGATGTCCCCTTGTCTCCCTTCTGTTGTGGGTTCGATTCCTGCAGCCTTTCTAGATGTGATGGGTTATCACCCATCCTATGGGTTGTCCTTTTTATAAAACTCAAAAATAACCCTAACATGTTTTAACCTCAATGGTTTCCTTTTAACTCTCATTTTCATCTTGATTCATTATGATATCAACATCATAATTCTTGAAGTCATATTTCACTACCATATGAAAAAATAAAGCAATCCCCAAAATGAAGAACATCATACCTTGATTCATGGTGTCCATTTGGTTTCATCGTCATCTTTTTCACGTAGGTAGAAGGTCTGTGCATTGAAATAATGATTTAGAGATCCTTAAAAATCATTTTATTCCTCCATCCAAATACGCCATGTATAACATGGGTCATATGGGTGTTCACAGAAGAATAGTTTTGGAAAATAATCATGTATGACATTTAATTTCAAAACATCTGATAAAACATGATTTCTATAAATTAGTCGGACCGAATTTGAGTTAAAACATTCAATTAAAAGTAATTTTAAAATACCATAAGTATGTTCTGAGATACTATATTGTAAAAGAGGATATAAATAGGTTGTGTAAGGGTCTCATTCTTCAGCACCTTTTTTAAAATCATAATATTCTTCAAAATCTTGTGATAAGGTAAAATATGTGTAAATGCCTTAATAATATTTACCTTTCTTGAAAATATGAGAATATTATGAATATAGGATTTTTTTTAAATATAACCCATGATCCATGATGATAAAGAGATATAGTGGAGGTGTTTGATATCTCAAACAACTTATTACAAGTTATTTGTATGCTACAGAAAGTTTCACAATAATCGGAACATGACTTTGCAATAATTATTGCAAGCAAGTCATCAGGAAGAGATAGGAATGTCGTTTTGAGATCCTCCTCCTTCCATTTGTAACTAAAATTCCTTGATCTGAAAAATTTATAAAACAAGGATTTAACTAAAATAATAGACCTAGGTACTAACTATGTGTTTAATGAAAACTCTTAATCCCTAAATTTGTCTAAATCGACCTCTGATACCAACTATAAGGACCCTGCCTTAAAACATTATCTAATATTTAACTAAATTAGGCATTCACATTGAGGATCTTTCTAGGTTTATATTTCTAGAGAATTAGGCCATAACTATTACATAATAACTTGAATATTACATGTAGACACTACTACCCAGTATCCTTTTTTCATAAAATAAAAACTCTTAAAAAGAAACATTTCTAGTTCTGTGTTTTATATAGCATGACTTTTCCTTAACCCCATCCTCAACCCTATTCATCTTTAAGTCATGTGGAAAACATTTCAGAAACATGGGATGAGAATAAAAATCTCAGTAAGGGTTATAAAATAATTAAATAAAACATTAGCCCATCAATAAATACAAATCAATGAAACCATAATATTCAATCACAACTTACCTTATGAAATCATAAGAATTATAAATAACACACACAAATCATAAACCATAAAGGTTACTTATAGAATCCATATCAATATTACATTGTATCTATCATATCTATGTAGGGAGTTACACTTTGAATGCCCATCACAGTATATTCCCTAAATCTCTTAGGAGAATCATCATGTTTACCTCTGTCACGTTACCCAATGCATTGGAGAGCTATCCCGGGCTCACCCGCCCTAGGTTTATCCCGGAACCACCCATATACGTAAATAATGTCCAATAACCACTACATAATCATAACAAATAATAAAAGTATAATGTAAAGATAACATTTCCACAATCTAATATATCAAATCAAGATATTTAAATAAACAATGCTTTATCAAATTTTTTTCAAAAGCATTTAAAAAGAGATGTTTGAATCAAAGTGTCCCATATCACTTTGAAGATTTTAAATGAATTATCATTTGAAAACATTAATGTCCATATAAATAAAAACTAAAACTCATTTTTAAAACATGGACATTAATGAGAAATATTTAGAAGAATAAATCTTTAAAAACATTTAAAAATATAATTTATTTCAAGAGTTTTTTTAACAAAAAAAGAGATGCTTGAATACAAATAATTAAGGAATAACATTTAATCATAACTTTATAATACATTATAATAAATTTATTCATGATATAATATGTCAAAGTATAGTATATACATCATATAAGAGTGAATTGGTGCAAAACAACAATTAAGTCTCATTGGAAATATAAAATTGAGATGAAATCCCTTAAAAAGATGGTATCATTAAATTAAGGATAAATCAATCAAATAATTTTGTGTGAAAAATATAAATAAACCAAATATAAATGGATGTTAATTGTAAAAAAATCAGAGTTCATTCACACATATTCATAAGATGACATATTCAAGAAGTACAGTTGAACCCAAAGAGTTGAAATTGGGTTAAGATGTTCCCTTATAAAAATTCGACAGCATAACGGCGTCACTTTAAAATTCATAAAATGAGTTGATGAGATAAAAAGGATATATCATCACTTGTACATTAATTTTATATCAATAAGTATATATAATAACATATCCCAACATAAAAATATGTAAATTAAAATACATAACAAAAAAAGAAGATTTTTAAAAGAGAATGGCGAAAGTTTCCTTTTCCGATTTGGTAACTTAAAAAACATACTCCACATGAAAGAAGGATCATACAAAGAAGATGTAAATACTCATAAATGAAATTATATTGCACCAAGAATATAATAATGGGTAGTACGTACACCACACAAAATGAAATAGTGGAAAATATAGCATGAATCTCATGGGAATAAAAAGTGAGATGAAACCCTTTACCACGTTGTAATCAACTGAGTCATATGACCAAAAGTTAATAAACACCAAATGAATCACAGAATAAAATTAATATGATGATAATAATGATAATATATATCAAATTTTAGTACACAATACACCACATGCAATGAATAATTGGAAAACAATGGAAATCTCACGGAATAAAATGTGAGATAAGAAAATCCCTTACCTTGTGTCCGACTTGACTCGTTTGTTCCTTATTCATCCTGAATAACAAACTAAAGTTAAATTATACTTTCTTAAGAACCTTTTTCAAGTTTATTAACCTTTTTATATCACATATTACCATTTTAAAAATAATATGAAATCATTTAAGTTAATAATTATTGTTTGGTCGATATTTGGTACTTGAGTCAAAAATGAACACCTTATAATTACATGTTGTCTCTATGGTCAATAGTCCATTATCTTCAGAATTATTTTCAAGATTTATATATCATATAAATTATATATATCTAGTATATATATGTATTTATAATAGTACATAACATTTTGGAGATAATAAATGAAATGCATGGTTCATGGAGACGGTAAGTCGAACGTACGCATGAACGCTACTTTCATTTCCATTTCCTTTTTTAAAGGAATTAAAACATAATTATACAGAGATATATTATAATTCTAGTATAATATCATATATAATATCATTAACTCTATTGTTTATACATCCCACATATGGAATGAACGAGTCATATAACTTTGAGGGGGCGGTAGTCCGCACTTCCTCAAATAAAATTATCGCGTTTACCCATTATGAAAATCATTAAGGTAAATATATATTTAAAATAAAAAAGCATAAAGAAAATATAAACATAATATATATCATATCTAAATACATTTCCTTCTTAATGGCCACCATAAGAGGCGGTATGAGATAATCGAACAATCATCATTTCGTGAGGCGTTAGTTTGGCATCCATAGAAATAGTATGTTCTTTACCCATTAGATGGAGGTGTTTGTAAGTGTAGTTAAAATAATTCTCATAAAAATCCTAGAATATTGAGGATACTTTTTTTATAAAATAAATTAATAATAAGAGTTTTGGGGTTGGAGAAGAAAAATAAAAGGAACGAAGTTAAGAGGAATCGTTACCTTTAATTTGGGAAACATCCTTTGGATTTAACATGAAGGACTTCTTAAAGTCCCTTATGCCTAAGGTAAGGCTTCAAGAAGGAGGAGAGAGATGTAGGAAGCTTAATTTTGCAGAGTTTGGATGAGCCAAAAGGATTGAGAGGTGTGAGGAATTGGTTAGAAGTGGTGTCCTTTTATAAGGGGGATAAGGGGCTCTTTAGGAAAGTGTGAATATATTTTTTATTATATAATGATATTCGGTTTCTAAAGGTCCAAAACTAATTAAAGTTGAAGATATGATGACTTGTGGTCAAAATAAAATAATCAAATAATAATTGGATAGGTTTTGGATGTTATTTTAATAATTATAATCTTATTTATTTAAATCATTTATTAATGAGGTATATATTGCATCATTATTGTGTCATAAATAATTTAATTTTTTTGTCTAAAAATTATAAAAAAAATACCATGATGTAGGAAATATTTTTAAATTTCAAAATAATAGTTATATTCAAAATGATAAATTATATAAACCCATGTAAAAATTAATATACTAAATGATATTTGTTGTGTCATTTTGGTCTTTACATTAAATTAATTAATCTAAACTGTCATTATCACTCTTAAGTAGCTCCATGGGGTCCCAAAATCGACCAAACTATGCCCATGGTCGTCCATGAATCATCCAATAAATTTAGGAAAAGTGTTAAGGTAATTGTTTGTTATTATGATATTCTTTTTACTTTGAATTACCCTATTTACCTTTAACCGTGGTAAATAAAAGTGAAAAGTTACAATTCACCAAATATTATTTTCATCTTATTGAACCAAATTTTACTAACTAATAACAACCATTTATGTTTTATTTTCAAAATTCAATTCATAGAAGTGGTAAAATTTCATTTAAATGAACAAGTCAGTTTTTTTAACTATTATTAAGTGGTTTCACTATTCATCAAAAATTGAAGTTTTTTCAGAAAAATACCAAAAATTCCGCCTGATATATATTTGATATTCTGAATTAAAAAATGATGTCTATTTTAAAAAATTCCAAACATAGAAGTTGCATTAATTAATTTAAAATTCATTCACATTGTCAAAACAAATAGCATGTTTTTAAGAAATAATAACTATCAAAAGATTGACATTTGTTTATGTCCAATTACAAAATGAAATTATTTCCAATTACCAAAATATGATTAGATGGTAAAAATATATTATAATTACACTTTAAAACCAATTAAAAAAGATAATCTAACCATATAAATAAATTAGATTAAATAGCACTTTTGAATTATAATACAATATTTTTAACTATTCATTAAAAAAATGAACTTTATCAGAAAATGCCAAAAATTTACCCAAAGTAAATTTTGATGTCCCGAATCTAAATAAGAATTTTATTTTTTCAATTAGAACATATAAAATTTCCAAAACAATATTTAAATAGGTTTCACCATCAAAAGGTTGTAAATCAACTTTTTCTGAATATCAGAGTATTCATGCTTAAAATTAGATTCATTCATATTTTAAGCACCTAAATTTTATTGGATAATTTTAAAAAACATTTAGCAAACATATATAATAAGATTTTATTTAGTTCTATTCATTCCTTCTAATACAACGGCTATGCATTAACTACTATTTAAAATAATAATATTATATTATTAGTGTGCAACGTATGATTTCAAAGAAACCCATTGTTGCGTATCGGGTACGCCATCGAACATAGAATCCCCTTTAATGTATAATTAATATTTAATTCAAAAATATTAATAAATATTAATAGTGTCTTATCCCTTATTTATCTGGGATGTTACACATGAGGTGGAATTTTTCATTAAATCTTGGGATGGATTGGATTGTGGGATTCAAATCCTGCACCGGGTATTGTGCATAGAAAGTTATTTCCATGTTAAGGGATGGGACTCTGAAAGTATTCAAGGAGGATTGGGATATAAAATCATATAAAGTTAGACCTTTAATATCATTGTATTAAACATTCTCTAGTCAGTTGGTAGTAATGACCTTAGGTGTTGTTGATGAAACAAGACTAGGGGGTCTTCATCAAATAGTGGATCAATACTAGGATGTATTTCATAACAATTTATTTGGGTTAACACCCAAATATAAAATTGAATTTTATATTGATCTACTTTTTGGAACATTCCCAATTTCAAATCCATCATATAAAAATGGATATGATAGTGTTTTGGGAGTTCAAGGTTCTGATAGAAGAATTGAGAATAATGTTTTCATTATAACTAGTTCATTTCCATGGGATACACTAGTTTTATTCATAAAAATGTATAAATTTCTATTAAATTATATGTTTATTATCATAAACTGAATAATTTTATTTTCAAAAATTTGAATCCATTTCCTCAATCAATGATCATTTGGATCTATTAAAGGTAGAAAAATGGATCTCAAAGTTTGATCTATAATCATGATACCATCATCTTAGATTTATAATATAGGATATTATGAAGACAATATTCTAGAGTAGATATAGCCACTATTAATATGTCATCATTCCCTTTTTCCTAACAAATCCACCAATAATATTTATAGCCTTGATAAACCATATCTTCCACAGGTACCTTGACTACTTTTTTTGTTTTTGAAGATATGTTGGTTTACTATTCAAGATGTAATGACTATAAGGATCACTTAGAAATCATATTGATAACATTGTGAGATCACAAAATATATGATATTTTTTATAAGAGTGACTTCTATATGAAATAATTATGTTTCTTAATGAATTTAATTTCAAAAGAAGGAATCAATGTAAATATTGTAAATATAGTATGATTTATCTATTAAAAGAGACCAAAGAATAATATCAAGATACACCGTTTTTTAGGATTACAATTATAGTATCATCACTCTATTTTAGATTACTCAGTGATGGATTATCCAATGAATACTCTGAAAATAAAGTGTATTCCATTCTCATGGAATTATGAATATCATAAATTCATTCTAGATATCAAAGATCATCTCACATTGGTACTAATATTAATCTTTCTAGAACCATGTCAATGATATATAGTATATTTTGATGAATTTGAAAATGATTTTTGGTTGTGTTATCAAGTAATTATATCTTGTTGTGTCATATTGTTTGAGGTAGTTTTCATTTCATGAGAATCATTATCCAATGCATGACTTTGAATTAGCTACATTTTTCCATTCCTTAAAAACTGTGTTATTACCTCTTTGGAGAAAATTTCACAATCTTCATAGATTATAGGATTTTGAAATACATCTTCTTTCTAATACACTTTATCTTGAGATAATTAATATGGATAGTATATCCCAAAAAAATCGAATTCAATATGGGTTTCACACCTATGAAATGGAATTCTATAGAAAATAATTTTAGTATCAAGTCTTATAGTAAATATTAAAAGAAGATCATGACCAATTGATGTTGATGAGTACCATTGCTGATATTCACATAGACAATACCAAATAGAATGATATTTAAGTTTTCATTTTATTTAACCTTGTTTTGTACTAGAATTACCTTTTCAATGAAGCTAAAATATATGATTCTGAGTATACCACCATATGGGAAAACATAAATGGTGGGGCATAATTTGATGGCTAGAAAAAATGTTGAATCTTTTTTTTCACTTTTGAAATTGATTTATAGTCCCCCAATAATTCTATGAATATATTCTTTCATAATATCACCATTTGAACTAGATTATTCATCTATGTATTCATAAAATGTACAAGATGATGAAATCTCATTTCTAGTGTTCAAGTATGAAATATAAGTTTTCATATATTATTTATGACATTTAATACTTTTCAATAGTTAAATACCAAACATCAATGACTTTTTAGTATGCTAAAATCTATTTAGATACCAGTATATAAGTGGAAGTGGTTTTATATTGAATTTTCCATTGTTCTATTGAGACTGTAATGGAAGCATGATGCTATTTGGGTAATTATAGATTAATTACCCAAGTTGGAGAACTCTCTCCCTTTTAGATATTCCATCATGGTGGATTATTTGGAAGTGTTGTATACCCAAGAAGTGGTAGTATTTCATGGAATTCCCATTTTGATTATCTCTGATAAAGAACTTTGATTCGCTTCTTGATTCTAGTGTTCATTATAATAGTCTCTTAAAACTCAATTTACAATGAGCATGTTATACTCTCCACAAATGGATGGAAGTTAGAATACACATTTCAGATATTGGTAGATAAGCTCATAGATTTTTGTCATAGACTTTAGTGGCCCTTGGTATGACCATATTCCATTGGTGGAGTTCTCCTATAATAATATCAATCCAGAGATAATATATAGGGCCCCATTATAGTATTTTTATTGTATTCTTTATCATTATCCACAATGTTGTATGTAAATTGGAGACACATCATAGATTGGATCAAGACATTTCCATTAGATTATGGAGAAGATCTAGATGGATACAGATCAAAGCTGGCATAAATCCAATACAGACTATCATTTCTGACCATTATCATTCAATGTGTGGGACCATGTTTTCTTAAAATTACTACCCAGACTTATTCATTGATTCTTGGGAAAGTAAAGGAAATTAATACCATGGTATATTGGACCCACCATGGTTTTTGAATAAATTGGAATATTTCCATATCAATTAGGAATACCCCCAATATTGATATCTTTTATAATGTATTTCATTTTTATCAATTATAGAAGTAACACTCATACCATAGTCATGTGATCAGTTAGGATCATGTTACTCATGAACCTAGTGTGAATTTTATCCATGAAATGGTTCATATTTAGATAGAAAGAAAAAGAACTTTTGATGGATATAGATTTCCTTTTAATTATTTTCATGGTAGTATGGTTAGGGACAATAGGAAACATATGAACAAGAAATGTTCATATTGGAGAAATTTCCTAAATTGTTCAAGGGAAACACTAATCTGTAGATTTTTCAAAATGATGTTCCCAATGGTGGCGAGTTTGTATCACCCACAATTTAAGGAATGCCAATTTTTTATGCTTATTATTATATTTTTAAATTCATTAAGATAAATTAATGGAGGCGTTTAGAGGGTTAAAGGGAAGATAATCTAGAATCTTAATACATGAAAAATTCATGAATTAAATGGTTATTCCCAACATGAAAGTTTTATAGGATGGTTCAATGAGTTACATTAAAGTTGTGAATGAATTTCTAGGTATAATCATTTAATTATGTGAGATCCATTCATGTATTATAAATTTTGACGATTTTTAAGCTAAGGAGACTTGAATTAAGGCATATGTGACCTCTCAAGGATTCACAATGTGAGTCATTAATTCAAACCATGAATGAAGTTAGTTCCATCCAGTTTTAATATTTCTAACACTTATAAATTATTATTTATTACATATTCTCTTCCTATTAACTTCCTAGTTTACTTTATTCCATTTTTAGTGATCTTTTATCTATGAACTCCATTTCAAATGAATCTTCAATCATTTGATAAGAAAAAATCAAGGGTTGGGTCCTTGTTATTCCTTCTCATATAAGATATAAATAATTTTCATGAACTAAGACACATATAGATGTTATTATGTACAGAAATATGGAATCATGTGAGTTTTTATCATATATGTTTTTTATTTAATATTGTAATGGATGGAATATGTTGGTTCTATATAATCATATGTGATCTATTATGTCAAATGAAATCAAGTTAGGGTTATTCTCTCCCACTCTACTATTCTGGAACATGATGGTCTATGTTTTTTATATATAATTCTTGTGATGTTTTTTTGATATCTTGATAGGTTCATATAGAAGACCCCTATTGTGATTTGGATTCAAAATTTTAACTTTTTAAAGATGGAAACAAGGTTTCTTTCTATATAAGTTTGATGAAATTTATGTTTTCAATAAAAAATTTAATTAGTAACATGGCATAATTATGTTGGTGTACATTCATGTTCATCTAGGATGGATCATATTTGGAAATATGAAAATAAAATAATATAAAACATAGGTCAGATTAGGGTCATATGTACTATTGTTAAATAATAATAAACTTAGGACGAATCATGGTATGAAGTACCACCCGAAAATTTGGTCACCCATTATTGGATTGGTGGCAGGATGACTATCCACTCATGAGTATAATATTTTTTTGGATTTTTATGTGTTTTTGGGTGTGTGATCATGGGATGTTTATTCTGTGTATTAAATAATTATAACATGTTTGGACTTACCGTTTTCTCACATGGAAAAGTTTTATGGCATGTACTAACTGTTTATCTACTTTTCATTTATTTTGTATAAATTGTTCTAACTTGTTATTATCCTAGTGGAATGTTTTTAGAAGTCTATAAGGTTTACTTACTAAGTGTTATACTCACCCCTATTTGGTCACTTTCATATGTTTGAATATTTTGTTTATTGTGATATAGGTGAGGTGAAAGTTTCTTACTTATCTAGTGGAATTCGTTGAATTTGTTGATTTGGATGTTGGAGATGGAGCAAGGGAGTGTCAAAAACATGGTATAGAGTAGGTAAAAAATGGATCCATAGTCTTTGTGTATTAGAGTCTTAACCTTTAAATCTTATTTATTTTTCTATTATTACTCTGATATAGTTTGTATATTGGTTTTTCATTGAGATTTGTTGTTTATTTTCTCATTCATTATGTAGATATTTCCATTGTAACTCTTTTATCTCAGTATGGTTGTTTGTTCATTAGAAAAAATCATCCCCTAACATTTTACTAAGTTCTCAACATTTATTTCTGAACTTTTGTGTCTTGGGGATTTCACATATGGTTAGTGGTACTCTTTTTCTTTTCGATCCAATGAGTTGGAGCTGGACATTAGAATCTTTCTCAACATATCTTATTAATGTACTCTCATTTTTCAAGTGTGTAAAAATAAAATCATCAATACTTATCTTAGTAAAATGATTCATACCATTAATATATCTATATTTAGAATGACATTCTATTCAGTGTATATTAATTTTTTTCCACCAGCTGATCATCCAAAATTATCTTCTCATCAAGATGTTAAAAACTATTCACAATAGTCATAAAGCATTGATGTATCCAAAAAATAAACTCTCTTAGTAGAAAATTAAATACATAGTTGTCCACATGCAACATAGAACTTTTGGTTTTAAGAACTTGGGGAGTTCTTAAATGTGTAACCTCCATCATATTCAAAATTCTATTATAAATTTCACTAGAATATTGGTGAATATAACTTTTTCTCATCATAAAGAACAAAAAATTATTATGCAGTTTATAGGTTTTCTAAAACCCAGCATTCTAAAATCTCGAAAATAAAGAATGATACTTATATTGAATCTAATAACTTTCAGTCATCATCAAATGATTCATTACACTAGTGTTAATGAAAAATGTATTCATATGTGTACTTTTGTACTATTGATTATTTCCTTTAAATATTAGTTGATATTTAGGATTTTAATTATTGATTGATCCAACAAGTATTAATATAATCATAAAAAATCTTTTATCCACCACACAGTGTGTGTAATGAAACTAATATATGAAATTATGATAAACTAATTGAAAATAAAAAATAATATTAGGCTAACTTGGAATCATAGAGGTAGGATTTATGTAATATCCCTATTTTAATATTGATAATAAAAACCCTCTTGTGATAAATTGTTAATTATTTAAGTTGGAAAAATGATTCATCAGTGAAATAATGTAATAATGTGTTAATAGTTGTGCATAAGAGAAAAAATCTAGTTAACACTATAAAATATTCAATGGAATATTTTTGGAGTCAGACACTGAATTAGTGCGAGATTCTGAGACATGTAAAGCCTTGATAAAGACTGAATAAAAATATGAAATATATTATTTTAATCATGCACAATTTTTGGAAAATAATTGAATAACTCCAAAAAGGTTAATTGTATGAGAAATATGAGAAAACTGTTAGGTCCGAAACATGGTGTTTACCATATGAGAAGTATAAAATTTAAAGGAATTATATTTTTGGATGTCTCCCTCATGAGATAAAGTTATTAAATAATATTTAAAATATTATTTTACTAAAAATAATTATATATCTCCCAAATGGAGCATCTTATGGGAAATATGAGATCATCGATAGGTCTAGGACTTGGTGTTTACCCTAGATGGTGTATAAAATATTAAATGGAATATTTTTTTGTGTTTACCATTTTGTATTTAATTAATTTTTAATCCATTTTTTTATAATAATATCTAAATAATATCTCACAATTGGTGTGTCGTATAATAAATATGAGACCACGGTTAGGTCTAGAATTTGGGGTTTACCATATATAGGGCATAACTTCTGTGCACAATGGGAATTAGGTAATATTTAATTTCTTTTAAATAAATAATTTTATATAATTGTTTAAAAGTAATTTCACCCATATCTAACCTTATGCTTGAAACCCCATTATTTACCATAAAAGTTTTTTCAAATATTCAATTTATACCATTTTGACAAATTTTAAAATATGAAAAACAGTTAATTGATAATTTTAGAGACTCCACTATTGATTTTACATTGAATCACAAATTAAAAGGGAATTTTAAATTAATGGTATTTAACGAAGGTTTTTGTTGAAATTTAGATTGTTATAATGATTAGAAAAAACTAATGTTAAAAATAATAATTTTATTATTATTATTATTATTAATTATAAAATATAATATATTAATAGTGTGTTATTATTATTATTTTTAATGATAATAATAATGTTGTGTTATTATGTTTATTTATAACATAAATAAAATTATGATTTAATAAATCATATCGGGATGAAGAGGCACTTGCAGATAGTTTTCACATATCAAAAACATGAAGGGGTTCCACCTCCTTCATGAATTTCTGTAGATGTGGGGATTTAATATCCCATTTACTTGATAATATCCTAACAAATTAAATATGATCAGATTAAAAAATTAAACAATAAATGGGTATAGTATACACGGAGAGATCAACATGGCTTGGATAGTGTTATAAAAATATATATATGATGATAAAATTATTAAATTATTATTATTGTCATTTTTTCAAAACCTTTATTTTGTTGTAACATCCTTGTATGGTGTTGAATTGAAACACTGTCAGCGGCAGTGTGACCCTAAAATTGAGTCTATCATTTCAAGATGATTGTAGAATATTTATTTCGTTCTTGTAGTATAAATCCATGAAAATCCCTAAATGATGTGGGGTTAGCGGATGGAATTAATATGAAAATATAAAAAAGATGTGAGGTAATTAATAAATGTTAATAATTTGATTGAAAAAACTTATTACAAATTGGATCTACGGTGGTGCATATAAAATTAGTAGGAATCCCATTATTTTTCATGCCACTCCCCTATCTCTTAATCTCTGACTCCTATTTTATTTTGTTTATCTAAATTTATCTCCTAAATATCATCTTCGATATTGATGGGATTGATGCATCATAAGTTCTGTTGGATTCATCTCAATGGGTAGAAATTTAATCCTAATATTTTTTTTCAAGTCGGTGAGGTATTTCATTCAGTTTTAATTAAATATTATATTAATTATCAAAAAAAATTAAAATACTAAATAATATTTAAGTAAGGATGATTCACTAATTCGATGGTGCGTTATCGTCTTACGGTTAGGTGCGAGCATGGTTCGGGTGAAGAAAACCTTTTTAAACCTCAATGTAGAATTAGAAAACCGTGAGGTAAGAAGTTCCTTAACCTTTTGGGATAGTTTAAAAATTATTTCCATTAATATGATTATGTGTATAAATGTTTAATGATCATTATAGATAGTGAATGCATGTGGGTATTTTTATATCACTGGAGACCCAATATTATACTTGATTCCATGAGTACTTGTATCTATTTATTCACATTACTATGTGATTACATATACAATGTGTGATAATTTACTCATGATGATATGTTATAATTTCATATATATATATATATATATATATATATATATATATATATATATCCTTCCATGCCATTTATACCTTGTGGTTTTGTTCTTGGATCCAATATAGGTTGACTGTCAACTAATATTATCTTCTGGAGGAGAGATGCGCATGAGTAATGATGAGGGACTAATGCATGGGTAAGGCACATGATGATTCCTATGGGATACCATGTAATGGACCACCCTGAATTTTGTTATCCTTTGGAGGAGGGATACACATGACTGGTGATGAGGGACCAATACAGGATGAAGGTACACAATAATGCCTTGGGATACACTCAATAAATAGGGTATGCTGACTAGCTCTTGGTCCTTAGTAATTTACTCGATAGTGTGCTTCAATGACTAACGAACACTGATAAGCTCTTGATCCTTATTATTTCAACTCGATGATTACAAGAATTTGTTTATCTCTCATTTTCCTTACAAACATAGAGTACATAACATCTGGTAGATCTTTGATATTGTCTCACATGATGACGTTGAGAAATATGATTCATTATCCTAGTGTCTAATCATTGATTCATCTGACACATTGTATATCTATCTGGAATAGAGATGAAGTAGGTAAGGCCAGGGGTAGTGGCAGATTTTTAGTGAAAACACATTCAGTTTTGAATTGTGTGTTTACATAAAATTATTTTTTATAGAATACACTTTTTTTATCACATCAATTTTAGGATGGATTCGTGGTGTCCTTCTGATTCTTTTACTCACACCCTACTTGTTAATTTTATGGCGCTTTTAGATTTCATGACCAGAGATCCCGTGAAGGATAAGGGCCCTATGGCAGACAAATGAGTAGTGGAGCAAGCATGTTAAGTGGATTGGGATAGGCACTAGAGCACTCGGTGGATGATTAGTTATTTATTTTCAAGTTTTCTTTCAACTACATACGTGGTTTTTCATTCCACATTGCGGGCCGTTGTATTTTTTGAGAATGAATGATCATTACATTATATATATGTCTATTTGGTTTGTTGGAATATTTTGTTTACCATGATATAGGGAAGGTGAAATTTTATTACTTATCTAGTGGAATTCCATAAATTTGATGATTTGGTAGTTAGAGATGGATCAAGGGAGTGTTTATATATTGGTATAGAGTATGGAAACTCTGGTTCCAGATTCTTTTTGGATTGGATTCTTAACGTTTAACTCTTATTATTTTTCCATTATTACTCTAATATAGTTCTTTAATTGTAATTTCATTAAGTTTTATTGTTTACTTTCTCATTCATCATGTAGATAGTTCCATTGTCACTCTTTTATCTTTTTAGGTTTATTTTTCATTTAAGGAAAATCATCCCCCAATATTTTTCTAAGATCCCAACTTTTATTTCCAACATTTAGTATGTCAGGATTCTCACATACGGTGAGTGGTACTCTATTTATTCTCGAGAAAATGATTTTGAGTGTGATGTTAGAATTCTTCTCAACATCTCCTGTTAATCTACTCTCATATTTCATGAGTGTTAGAATCAAGTCTTGAATACTTATCTCAGTAAAATGATTCATATAATTAATAGATTTATATTTAGACTTCCATTCGATTGTAAGTATATCAATTATTTTTTTCCACCAGTAGATCATCTTAAATCTCCTTCTCCTCAACATGTTTAAATCTATTATAGTAGTTATAAAGAATTAATGTATCCAAAAAATTGACTCTCCAGGTAAAAATTTAAATACTTGATAGTCCACATGAAACATAGCTCTATTGGTTTAAAAATCTTGGGAAGTTCCTAAATGAGTTACCCCCATAATCTTACAAATTCTATTATAAATTTCACAAGATATAGTTGTCTCTAAATTTTCCCCATCACAAAGAAAAAAAATAAGAAATTTATTGTTATCCTGAAACTGAGGATTCTAAAATTTTTAAAAATAAAGAAATATACTTATCTAGAATCTAATAATTCTCTATCATCGTCAGATGAGTTTCTAATCTAGTGTTAATGAGAAAAGTATTCATATGATTACATCAGTTCTCCAGATTATTTCATTCAATGATTTGTAGATATTTTGGATTATAATAATTTATTATTCAAAAAGTATTTGAATAATCATAAAAAATATTTTATCCACCACATAGTTAGTTTAATGAAACTAATATATGAAATTATGATAAAATAATCAAAAATCAAAAAGAGGATTAGACTTACTCAAAATAATTGAAGTAGGATCTTTGCAATATCCTTATTTTTACAATGATAATAAAAACCATCTTATGATAAATAATTAATAACTTAATAGTGGAAAGAATATTTATCAGTTAAATGACTTAATAATGTGTTAAATGCTATATATAAGAGAAAAATTATAGTTAACACTATGAAATATTCAATGGAATATTTTTGGAGTCAGATGCTGACTTAGTGTGAGATTATGATACCCATAAAGCCTTAGAAAATACTGAATAAAAATATTAAATATATTATTTTAATCATGCACAATTTATTAAAAATAATTTAATAACTCCAAAACGGTGCATTGTATGAGAAATCTCAGACCATTGTTGGGTCTAAAACATGTTTTTACCCTATGAGTAGTAGAAAATTTAAAGTAGTCAGACATTCAGATGTATTCCTCATGAGATAATGTTATTAAATAATATTTAATATATTATTTTAATGAAAATAATTATATATCTCCCAAATGGTGCATCGTATGGAAAATCTTAGACCACCGATAGGTCTGGGACACGGTGTTTACTGTAGGTGTGGTATATCATTTGTAAGCGTCAGATGTCTGTATGTGTCTCTCACAAAAGTAACCATTTTACAGTTAATTTACTTTAATATGTTTTTTGGGATATTAAATAATTAATATCTCACAAATGGTACATCATATGAATAATATGAGACCACAATTAAATTTTTAATGGGGGTTTACCCTATATAGGGAATAGATTCTATGAAAAATGGGTGTTAGGTATTATTTAATTTTTGTGCTAAATATTTAATTTTATTAAAGTATTTAAAATTAACTTCACCCATCTCTATCCTTATGCATCAAAATCCATTATTTATTCAGAAACTATTTTCAAATCTTCAATTTATAACATTTAACTAATTTAAAAAATTTAAACTCCATTAATGGATGAATTTAGAAACTCATTCATTGACATTGCATTGAATCATGTATTAAAATGGAATTTTAAATAAATGGTATTTAATGATGATTTTTGTTGAAATTTAATTGGACAAAATTATTTGAGATAACTAATAATAAAAATAATAACTGTTGTTATTATTGTTATTATTAATTATCAAATATTATATTTTAATGGTGTGTTATTATTTTTATTTTTAATAATAATAATAAAGTTGTGTTTTTATTATTATTTATTAAATCACTAAAATTAGGATTTAATAAATTAAATGGGGATGAAGAGGCGCCAAGATACAGTTTGCACATACAAAAAATATCAAGGGGTGCGACCTCCTTCATGACTTGTTGGAGATATAGGGATTTAATATCCCATTTATTTAATAATTTCATAATAAATGAAAAGTGATAATATTAAATAAATTAAACTATAAATGGTGGAGCGTACATGGAGAGACCAGCATTGCGTGTATAGGGTTTTAAAAATATATATGATGCTAATATTATTAAATTATTATTATTATTATTTATAAAAACATACTTTCCATTGTAACTTCCTTGTACAATGTCAAATTGACACACCGACAACGACTATTTGGCACTAAAATTGAGGTGGTCATTTCAAGAACAACATTGAATATTTAACTCGGTCTTGTGGTATAGGTCCATGAAAGTCCCAATATGATGATGGGTTTCCAAAATGAATTAATAAAAAAAATTAATAAATAATTAATTAAATTAATAAATGTTACTAATTTGATTGATGAAAAATTATTATAAATTGTATCTGGGGTGGTACGCATGGAATTGGTAGGAATCCAATTGTTTTTCATGCCACTACCCTCTCTCCAAATCTCTCTCTCTCTCTTATTCTATTTTATTCTTCTAAATTTTTCTCCTCAATTTCTTCTAGGATATTAATCCATTTGACACGTCGTCGATTCCGTTGGATTCATCTCAGCGAGTATAAATTTTTTCCTTATATTTTTTAAAGGCGGTAAGGTATTTTTATCAATTTTAATTAAATATTTTTTTAACTATAAATTTTTTTGATAATTCTAAATAATGTTCAAGTGAGTTTGGTTTAAGGATTACTTGGTGTGTGATCATCTTCTGATTAGGTGTGAGTATGGTTCGGGTGAAGAAAACCTTTGAAAACATCCATGTCAAATTGGAAAACCATGTGGTAGGAAGTTCCATGACCTTTTGGGCATGTTAAAAAATTAGCTTCATTAATATGATTATACGTACAAATGTTTGATGACCATTCTATATAATAAATGCATGTGGGTATGTGTATAGCACCAAAAACACTATATTAAACTTGATTCCATGAGTAATTATAGATATTTATTCATATTACTATGTGATTACATGTATGTTTTGTGATACGTTATCATGATGATGTGTTATAATTTCATATAAATTTATGTCTTTCCATTCCATGTATACCCTGTGGTTTTGTTCTTGGAACCAAGATAGGTTGACCATTAACATACATTATCCCTTGAATGAGAGATGCACATGACTATCGACGAGGGTCTGATGCATGGGCTTGGCATATGATGTTGCCTAGGGGGTTCCAGGTAGTGTACCACTGGAAATTGTGTTATCCTTTGGAGTAAGGATTCATTCAACTAATGAAAAGAGTCCAATACATGACGAAGTCACGTGATGATGCCTTTGCATGCACTCAATAATGAGGGAACACAGTTTATCTCTTAGTCCCTAGTATGTTACTCAATGGTGTGCTTAAATGTCTAAAGGACATTGATAAGCTCTCAATCATTAGTATGTCAACTCGATGATTAAGGGAAGCTGATAATCTCTCATTTCTCTTTCACACACAGAGTAATTATCTTCTTGTAGAGATTTGATATTGTGTCGCATGATGATGCTGAGAAACATGATTCATTAACCTAGTGTCTAATCATAGATTTATTTCACACCTTGGTTATCCATCCATAATAGAGCCGAAGTAGGTACGACTGGGGGTTGTGGAAACCTGGTTAGCAAAAACCCTCTCAGTTTTCGATTGTGTTTTTACTAAACATTATTTATTATGAAATACACTTGTATTTTGATATTATCATGTTTAGGATTCATTTGTGGTGTCCTACTAAAACTTTTACTCACACCCTACCTGGGAATTTGTGGGAGCATGTATATTTCATGACCAAAGATACAATAAAGGGTAAGGTCCATATAAAGGATGGTCGAGTGGTGGATAATGGAGAAAAAATGGACTAGGATAGGCACCAATGCACACTGTAGATGATTTTAATTTACTTTATGGTTTTCTATCTACTTCTTACTTTTTTTTTCTTCCCACTTCGGGGTCTGTTATATTATATGTATTTCATCTTTATATTTTTTCATTTTAATTGGATTATTTATATTATTATTTTTTATTATTGATCCTATTTCTCAATATAGAGGGTATAGTCTTCCCAAAGTTTCAATTCATACCCTCTCCAATAGTCAGTAGCCACTTATCTATGTGGAGGTGTGCATGAGGTCATATAGAATTCTGGATCAGACCTGGTGATTTAGTTCGGGATGTTACAAAATGTTATTGGTGCATTAAGACCAACTAAAATTTTCTTCTCTTACATTGGGTTGGTATAAGTTATAAATGAGATATGAAATTGGGACACAGGTAGGGGGACTATGACAACCTCTCACCAGCACTGAATAATGGACCTCCGAGTTCCTGTAAAGTTGGGAATTTATGTTCTGCTAATACTATTGATTCACCTTGGGTGACTCACATGATGTTATATGTAATTTATAATATTTAATTTATGTTCATGCATCATGACTAGCAACATAAGTTCAGATACCATATTTATACCTATTATTGTTATGAATAGTAGTTTATTAATTAAATGCTTTGAATCATGCTATTTGTTCTGGATAGTTTCTCTGTATGATATATTTTTGATGCTTCGTTTTGTGATATATCCTTTGGAATAAATTAGATGAAAATACCATGTTGTTCTATTAGTATATATATATATGATGACTGGTTATAACATGTATGGGCAAAAAATGGGATAGTGTTAGGAGGATTTTACTTTGGGATGAGGGTAGACTCCTAAGAAAACCTTATTTGATCCCATAGAGTGTTTGGACATTTTGTGTTCCTAATTATCCTTTTTGAGGAGAGATATTTCCTTGGATACATTTTATGGAACAAACATCTATGGAAAACTAGGATTCTTTCATTCCATGACCTATGGTATTGGGGGATATATTCTAGCATGATCATATACCAGCATAAGTAATCCTTTCCATAGATCCTCTTTAACCATGATTTTTTTGGATGGTTCCAATCTAAGGGGGGGGGTATTCATTGGACTATGATAGACATTTATATGGATTTCCATCTTTAGAATCCTCTGAAATTCTAGGGTATTGGTGACTCACAGGATGTATAGTATTAGACAGACTATATTGAGAGTATTTTAGAGCTAGTCGAGACCCCTAAGGATGGGCTAGTAAATCTAGAAACCTTTATGTTCCAAGGACCCACCAGGAGATTCTAGACTACCATGAATAAAGTTGGGAGATGGGAAGGACTTATATGGATGACATTAAAAGGGTTTTTCCTCAATCTGTATATCCCGGATAATGTGAATTTCTACCATACCCAAGATTCCATAGTGTTATGATAGGGTTATATGACTACATATTCTTACTCTACACATTTTATGGAGTTTCTTCTCATTTCACCTTTATTAGCTGGGAAATGGGCATTGAAATATCAAGAGTTTTAGATAGGTCTATGACTAGAGATCAGACATATGTTTAGGTTCTATAACCTAATGGCATATTCTTAGGTGCTTCGCAAGGCCATGGCCTTTGAGAAGGGGTGGGAGGAGGATAAGGCAGCAGGCTTACTTCCGAATCACGATAGTCCAATGATTGACTATTCCCTTACTAATATATCATTCCCTTAAGATAGTTGGTATATAAAAGCAGAAGAGGATTTGTAGAGTGATTTAAAATTGGGACAGAGTAAAACTTCTTCAACTAGGTGCTACAATTGTGGGATATGAGGGAATTATAACAGCACTTACAGGAATCCAATGGTGTGCTACCACTTGAGTGGAAAGGCAATCCATATTTGATGTTTTTGCTCAAAGGTTTACCAAAGGAGTTATAGGAGGATAGAATAATCTAGGAGTGGAGAAACCCAATAGAGGATACAGACTCCCCTTGATGATGATTACTTAGGAAAGTCATGAAAATGATCATGGAGCTGGGGCAGACCGTGTCTATGCTATGGATCTTGCACCATCAGATGGTGATATGGAACTTTTTACTATATTATTTAGAGACTAGAGAATGTATTTGATCTTTTCGCTTGTTTTAATACTACTATTTTTCTAATATATACAATTATTTTCTATAATTGACTTATCAAAAGAGGTGTGTTTCCTGAACATACCTTCCTCGAATATGTCATTAAATGATTACATGAAACCCTAGTATAAAATATAGTGATAGTCAGTGATTTTTTTTGTGAGAAACTAATGAGGTAGTCATATAGTGGATATGGTTAGTAGCATATCATCTAGACCACCCTTCTTTATATTAAGTTATCTTAGATTTGTTCCATGTTTCTCATCTTCAAAGGTACATGCTTGATCCTATGAATCATAAAGATTAAAAGGACGTTGAGTTGGAACCTGTTTCATTTTATGATGAGTATCCTATGTGGATTTTAAATCAACGTGTGAAATGAGTTAAGGGAAAATGATACTGAAAGTCTGGTTTTAGTGGAGAAATCTAGGAGGAGATGTGAAAATGTGATTTTGACATTCGAGCTTAGTGGTCAGAGTTGAATGATCAAGACCACTAGAGATGCCTCTCGAGGATGATAATTTGATATAGAGAAAAATTGTAATATCCTTAATTTTTCAATGATAACAAAAACCCTCTTGTGATAAACTATTAATACCTTTAGTTGGAAAATTGATTTATCAGAAAAAATAACTTAATAATGTTTTAAAGGTTATTCATAAAAGAAAAATCACTGTTAACAATTTGAAAAATTAAATGAAATGTTTTTGGAGTCGGGAACTATGTTTTTGTGAGATTCTGAGACCCACAATTCCTCAACGAATACCGAATAACAATATTAAATATATTATTTGAATAATGCACAAGTTATTGAAAATAATTTAATAACTCCCAAACATTGCATCTTATAGTAAATCCGAGACCACAGTTGGTATGAAATTCAGTGTTTACACTATGAGGAGTATAACATTTGAAGGTGTAGGATGTTTGGATGTCTCTATAATGAGATAAAGTTTTTAAAAAAATTAATATTTTTTATTAAAATAATTAAATATATCTGAAACAGTGCATCATATGGGAAATCTGAGACCATTGATTGGTCTGGGATGTTTTGTTTACCCTAGGTGGGGTATAACATTGGTAAGCATCAGATATTTGGATGTATCTATTTCGAAAAAAATCATTTTATATTTAATTAATTTTTGAACTATTTTTTCAATATTAAATAATTAATATCTCAAAATGGTGTGTTGTATGAAAAATTTGAGATGAATATTAGGTCCAGAATGTGGGTTCTACTGTAGATGGGGCATAACTTCTATGAAAAATAGGTTTTAGGTATTATTTAACTTCTGTGCTAAATAATTAATTTTATTTAATTATTTAAAAGTAATTTCACCCATCTCTAACCTTATGCTAAAAAATCCATTATTTCCCACCAAAAGTATTTCAAACCAACAATTTACAATGTTTTGAACAATTTAATAATATGAAACGCCATTAATGGATGAATTTAGACACTCCTTTATTAACCTTATATTTAATCAAGGATTAAATGGACGTTTTAAATGTATGGTATTTAATGAAGATTTTTTTGAAATGTAAATGGTGACAATGAGTAGAGATAAAAAATAATAAAAATGACTATTTTTGTTATTATTATTATATTTAATTATGAAAGATAATATTTTAATGGAGTGTTAATAATAATAATAATAATAATGTTATGTTGTTATTATTATTTATAATATTAATAAAATTTGGATTTAATAAATTATATGGGCATGAAGAGGTTCATGGAGATAGTTTGCGCATTCAATAAACATGAAGGGATGCCACCTCCTTTAAGGCTGCCTAGAGATGTGAGGATTTAATATCCCATTTATTTGATAATATCATAACAAATGGAGAGTGATGATACAAAATAAATTAAATAGTAAATGGGTGTAGCGTACATGGATAACCCCAAATTCCTAAAATAGTGTTTTAGAATATATATATATATATATTAATAATAATATTAAATTATTATTATTATTATTATTATTACTGTAAAAACCTTTTTTTATGTAACATACTTGTAAGGTGTCGGATTGACATGCCATTAGTAGTAGTGTGGCCATACAATTAAGACGGTCATTTCAAGACCAGTGTTGAATATTTAATTTGGTCTTATGTTACAGGTCCACGGAATGACCAATATGATATTGGTTGGATCATGGAATCAATAGAAAAAATTAATAAATAGGTGATTTAATTAATAAATGTTACTAAATTTATTGATTAAAAATTATTATAAATTGGATATAGGGTGGTGCACATGGAATGATTAATAGTCCCATTATTTTTCATGCTACTACCCTCTCTCATACTCTCTCTCTCTCCTATTCTATTTTATTCTTGTAAATTTATCTCCTCATTATCTTCATCAATATTGATCATATTGATGGACTTTCGGTTCCATTGGATTTGTCTCGATGAGTAGAAATGTATTCCTAATATTTTTTTTTTGAAGGCAGTGAGGTATTTTGTTTAGTTATAATTAAATATTTTTATAATTATCAAAGATAGTTATAATTATAAATAATGTTAAAGTGGGGATAGTTCAAAGATACTTTGGCATCCAATAGTCATCCAGTTAGGTGTGAGCGTGGTTTGGGTGAGGAAAACCTTTGTAAACCTCGATATTGACTGGGAAACCCATGAGGTAGGAAGTTCTTTAACCTTTTGGATTTTTTTACAAATGATTTATATTAATATGATTATGTGCAGAATTTTTTAATGAACATTATATATACTGAATGCATGTGGGTATGTGTATAGCTCAGGAAAATCCATATTAAACTGGATTCCATGAGTACTTGTAGCTGTTTATTCACATTACTATGTCATTACGTGTACATTGTGTGCTACATTACTCATGATGATGTGTTATTATTTCATATATATATATCCTTCCATGTATTTTATACCTTGTGGTTTTATTCATAGAGCCAATGAAGTTGGACCGTGAACTTGAATTATCCTTAGGAGGAGGGATGCACATGGCTGATGATGAGGTTCCAATGCATGGGATAGGCACATGATGATGCCTAGGGGATGCCATGTAGTGGAACATCGTGACTTTTGTAATCCTTTGGAGTAAGGATGCGCATGTCTAACGATGAGGGTCCAATACATGAGGGGGGACCATGATGATGCCTTGGTATGTACTCAATAAAGAGGGGAACTAATTATCTCTTGGTCCCTTGTATATTACTCGATGGTGTAATTCAATGACTAAATGACTCCGATTAGCTCTTGGTCGTCCGTAAACCAACTCGATGATTAAGGGAATCTGATTATCTCATGTTTCACTTTCGCACATTGAGTACATATATTATAGTAGATATTTGATATTGTTTCACATGACGATACTGGGAAACAAGATTCATTATCCCAGTGGACAGTCATTAATTCAACTGAAACCTTGGTTATTCATCTTTCATAGAGTTTAAGCAGGTAAGACCTAGGGTTGGAGTAGCTTGGTAAACACACAACAGCTCAATTTTGGATTTTGTGTTTACTTAACATTATTTATTATTGAATACACTTTTATTTTGAGACTATCAGGTGTAGGATTCATTGTTGGTGTCCTTCTTAGTCTTCTACTAACACCCTACTTGGAATTTCAGTGCGCCTATATATTTCATGACCAATGATCCGGTGAAGGGTAAGTTCCCTATAGAGGATGTATGACTGGTGGATCATGGAGTAGAAGAGAACTGAGATAGGCAATAGAGCACTCTGCTAATGATTATTTATTTACTTTCTGTTTTTCATTATACTACTTGGTTTTTTTGGCCTCTTTGGGGGCCTTTAAATTATAAATATTTTAACTTTTCATATCTTTATTTTTCTATGATTATTTGTATTATTGTTGTTTCTTATTAATCCTGTGACTTGATAAAGAGGGTATTGTCTCCTCAAAGTTCCACTTGAGACCCTCACTACTAGTAGGTAGACTCTTGTATACAGGGAGGTGTGCATGAGGTCATGTATCATTCTATCTTGGACCCAGTGATTCAGGTTGGGATATTACAATAAAATACCTAGTGTTTTCCCATCTATAAGTGAAGGAAATAATATAAGAGGGGTAAATTATAGTCTTAAAA
Organism: Viscum album; assembly: GCA_963277665.1. Lineage (NCBI taxonomy): Eukaryota > Viridiplantae > Streptophyta > Magnoliopsida > Santalales > Viscaceae > Viscum > Viscum album. The sequence continues at coordinate 1,683,707,524 of OY728135.1, forward strand.
AATTTACAATTTTCTGACCTCCTTAATTTTAAATCCACTAGAAGATATGATCTTCTAATCAATCTATATTTTATCATAATATTTGAAATGAAAAAAATGAATCTGCATATTAAGAATATTATAAATTCATCAATTTATACATTTTTATAAAAGAAACAAAAAAATAGACAAATATAAAACTTATAAACAAGGTGGAAATAAAAAAAACTCAAAGTACCAGTTAATAAAACTAGCACTTATTAAAATGATATTAAAAGGTCACACATTTATCCAAAGTATAAGGGTAAATTTTATCTTAATTTATAGTACATGTATTCTCACCTCTATAAGACATCAACATAAACCCATCAAAAATATGAATATGTGTTTCTTTCCCCATAATCCATCAATTATAATGATAAAAAAATTCTATGAATTCATATCCTCAGAATCCCCCAATCACATAGGATCAAAAAAATCTATCATTGACATTCTATCCCTAAAAACGCTGAATTTAAACATAAAAATTATTATAAGAGTACTTGGATAATTTATAATGATGATACCATGAAAGGATTATCTAAGTAAAACCCCCAAAAAGAAAAAATAAAACTATTGGAAATTTACTTATAAATTCAATGTTTCAAGATTCCATTTGACTAATTAGCTTCTTTAGAGGTTTTAATCATATTGATACTTATAATAATTGAAGTAGTGGTCATTTTATATAAAAATATTTAATTTTTAGATTCTCTTTTCTTTAGGATACGTTATAACTGCATGGGATATAGCTTCATCATATTTTGATGAACCCTGTATAAATTCAAATCTTCTAATAAAACTAATCCTGAACTTATATAGTTCTTTTGCATCTGGTGAAATTAAACCTTTCATGAAATTCAGTTCACCAAATTTTCATCATGCATTCAAAAAATACTACAAGACTGATTTTAAAGTTAGACCAAACTCCCAAAAAATTAAACTATTATTTCTAAAACAAAAGATGAAAAATATCCATGGACTTAGCAATATCCCCAATAAAGTAAATATAAATAATAATAATATTAATCATCATGGGAACATTTAGGAGACTAGGAAATGATCAAGGATAACATAAAAATTACACCCGTCTAATGGTAATGACTATTTAACCAACTACGTAACACTTAATTTTACCCTTCTGGTCCTAATAGAGATAAAAACATGCTATATAGAGAAAATTCCTAAATTGGAATCACTAGCCAATGAGGGATCAAACACTAGTGCAGTATTTGACTATAGAAATATCTCCTAGGTACCCAAAGTTTCACATGATACAAATGGAGGTTAGATATCAATACAATATAAATTAACATAACAAATAACACATACTAAAAATCATGTAAACTCACATCTCTTCTATGAATACCCTTCAAGAATCATCTCCATTCTTTTACAACATTAAGAATATAGTTATGATATTCATTATCTATAACAATTTCACACTATATTTTCACACCAACTACACCCTATAGAAATACTAAGGTGAATGACTTAAAATGTTTAATCCAATGATAAAAACCATAATATCTTGATAAAATGTATCGCATGACAATAAACATATAAAAATAATGTCTAGTGAAACAAATTAACTTTTTAAAATAATAACCAAATTGTTTTTAAAATAAGGTAATAAGTTATCATAAGTATAATTTATCAACAGAATAAGTCATCTTTGAGAAGACAAAATGAATCCTTAATCCACCAAAAAAATGATCAAAATATTATGATAGTTCACTATAAATCATAATAAATTATTTCATAAGAGGGATTAAATCATCAAAATCTATCATGGATATTTTAATAAGAACTCGGTGCCCATGCAGTTCATAGAAACTAGTTTTAGGATTTAAAATATGAAATGAATAGTGCGTACTATGAAAATCCATAAAATATTTGAGAAATCAAAACATTGACATTTATAAATAGTATTTCATAACTTTTAATAAAAATAGTTATTAAAAAACCATGGTTAAAATTTTAAATAGATTTATATTGAGTTACCTACCAGATTTGATGTAATAGAGTTCCATAAAGTTATATTATCATATAATATTAAAATAACCCTTTAAATGATTATTTGGAATCCTAAAATTAGGGAAACCTTAAATAAATCCCATGAAAATTATATCCATTGGACACTTTTCTAATTGGTCGAGAGAAAAAAGGGAGAATAGGGAAAAATAAGGAGAAACAAGATAAAATGATTCACTCACTTAGGGAGATCCTAAATATTAATGAATAAATCCTAGATTCAATCCAACTGAAGAGGTAGAGGTGTGGACATTTACATGAGGGAGATTTGGTTAGGTATATTGTTCAAGAAATAAGGGAGATTAAATAAGAGGCTTCCAAATGAATCCATCACTTATAACATAAAATTTTTAAAAAAAATAGAAGAATTCTTCACAATGAGCATAATTAGGGATCTCATATAAGTTTCCCATGTAAATTTGGATCTCCCTAATAAAACCATACAACAATTCCAAAATATGTCTTGAAGTTTGATGAAAATATAATACTAATAAATAGACAATTAAAATACCTCAAAAGAACAGTGTGGGTGTGACTATTATCCCCACCATATCACTTCCCATCCCAAAAAATTATAATAAAATGATTGGTCTAATAAGAGTTAAAGATTAAATGTGTAATACCCCACATCTATTATATATGAATAACCTTATAAGATTCTAAACAGATTACCAATGAAAACATATGATCAACATAGAGTTTGGAAAACCGTGTTATTGAAGTCAATTGACCTTTTTATTCCATTCCGGGAAAGGATGGGATGTAGAAGAACCAATTTTTTGACTAAAACCAAAAGATAAGGAGTCTATTTCATGGTGGTCACTTCCCTATATTTATTTATTCTCATGTAAATTTTTTTAAATAGAATGGATTAATTCCCAAAGTCTGAATATAAACAATATGGGTTCAATATGTACTACTATTTACTAGGTTCTTCCACCAACTAAGAAGAAACCCATATGTAACGCCCTAACCTGAATCACCTAGTCTTATCTAGTGAGATGTATAACCTGATGCATGGCTCCCCATATGCAATAGGTTTCTAACTAGAAACAAGGGTCTAAATGGTGTAGTGAATAAAAAATACCCTAAATATAAATAACCATACACCAAAATGATAATAACAAAATAATAATAACCCAAAAAGTCACATTGGAAAATAATAATAATAAATTATATATTAGATTTCATGTTATGTATACCAAGTCATGTAATTTAATTAACCAAGGATCCTAAATTTGGAAGGCCAGACCAGAGTATAGGAAAAAGAAAAGGGAAATAATACACTGTGACATCACTTTGGATTCTATCTTGGTACCACCTCTAAACACCAACCACTATTTATTCAACTCCATTTCACAGGCTCCTTTAACATTCTTGGATCCCTGATCATGAAGTCTTCAGGAACATCGATATTCCCTAGCATGGTGTGAGAATTAACATAGTATTACACTACAAATGAATCATTAAGATATGCTCCTATGAATAAGGGGTGTATTCCATGATAATAAGTAATGTGCATGAAAGAAACAATCAGTCATGTGTTATGTGATTATGTTTTAACCAATATGCAATGAACCCAAATTTTAGCTACTTTGAATCTATACCATATGGAAATTCATAACATAAATTACGGTCATGGTTAACCAAAGGGCCAATATACATCTCTTAGTAGCCACATGGATGAAAATACTCAGGTTACGCCTCAAGTTTATCATGTCCCACCTATATCACATGTCAAGACACAAGGCCATCATATCCTGTCTTTGCCTCAGGTCAGGATAGAAGGGTGTCTTATCTCCCCACAACCATAGGTCAAGAATCAAGTCTATTGTAACCCTACCATATGTCTAGTTCCATCATCATCATTTTTTAATCATGCACATTAATCCCCTCTAAGGGATACCCATGGAAAAATGGTCACCATGACACTTAATACTAGAATAAAAACATACATATTCTATAAATTCACACACCATATGGCATAAAACATATATTCCTAAACATAGAACATCAATCATGAGTCCCATCATCGATATACACACATAGAGTAATATTATAAAACTCAGCCATGGGTCTCATGGTCTACACATTTACACAAATGTGATCAGAATCTAGGAAATATCTTTATCCAATATCTATATATTGTAAGTAACTTCATAGATTAGGTGTGTGATGTCAATTTACAAGATGAATCACTAAAAAATTCCCACGCACCATAAATTCTTCCTCAATATTGGAAAACATCATCCACCCTTATAAACAGTGACAATATATAAAGCGGGTGAGATACCCATAAGACAAGATCTATAATAAAAAGCCTAAGAAGGATGGGATCAAGGCATCACACTGACATATGAAGGAATAGTATCAAGAACCTTTCTCATAGTCAAATAAGTAGGATAAACTAGAGAAAGGTGGAGTTACAACTGTTTAAAAGATGAAAATTAGTTAATAATGCTTTAAACTCCCCTATTAATTATCATGTGCATAATTATCAATATGTGTAACTCCAAAAAAATATTATTACCCTAATTGGTTGTTTCAAATTCTGAAACAACTATCACTACTGCCTAATGTATACCACCACGTTCATGGTGACATTGATCACCACAGGCCGAGACAACCCAACATGATTATCCTCTATATCATAGTGTAAAAACCAAATCCATTTTTTACCAACCCTGCTCTACACCGAGGCATGGTGAGTCCATTCTAGTTTTAGACCAAATAAAGACTCTTAGTTCCACAATCCTAAGACCATACCTATTCATTGGGCATGTTGACCACCCCATTTCACATAGCTATATTTAAGTCACAATATGTAAACCACCATAGTGTGGTGTCACCCGTGGTACACCTAAATGTTTTTGAATTCCATCCAAAGGCACCAGGAAACATCTGACACGTTTTAATCCCAATGTAAACCATCATAAGGCTCAAAATTACATATCATAAAAATTGAGGGTATTACTAATATCTCCCTATAACAACTTCTCATCCTAATGAAGTGTATCTAAATGTATTCTTGAACATCTGAAGACATTGATCCCAAACCTATGATTCTATCTCCCTAAGTATCTTCTTGGATACATCCATGTTTCCATAGAACTCAAAAAAGTGTCACCATATCCCCCCATAAAACTTTCTCTTTCTAATATAAAATCTTAAATGGACACTCCATAAATGATATATAAGGTTCAAACTCAACATACTAACTATGAATCACATGTGCAAGATTGGGGTCATACCTCTGAAGCTGAGAAACATTTAACATATTATACATACATCAATATCATGGTTGAATATCCAATTGGTTAGAAACTATTTTGATATAACTAATGATTTAAAAAAAGTCTCATAAAACATGTAACCAACTTTACCAACCTTTAAATACATTGATGCTCTAACTGGGGCGACACACACAAGAAAACATGATTTCCCACCATGAACTCCAATGGTCATCTACATGGGTCTGTATATGATAACTCTCTAATATGAGTTTTAAACAACCTATTATTGATAAATTAAACCCTCTAATAGGTCTATTACACCATAATCAACCCAATTATAGTTTCCACACCCACTTTTTGTCAACAAAATGGTGAGAAACATGGACAACTATGAAGAGACACAAAATTTTACATCTTAATCGAATCCTGAACACTGTTATTGTATGAAAACTCCAATAATTCCAAATAATCACACAATGGTTTATTGAAATAGATAATTTATTACCTAATAATATCCTATAAGATCTAGTGTATTCTCTCCAACTATCCATCATTTTTTGGGTGATATGTCATACTAACTTTAACAGAGTCCCCTAAGCATTCTGCAAGACATACCAAAACAATGATATAAAAAAATGTATCCTTACAATAAGATATTGGAAGGTTATCTATATTTTTTCACAATTTACCACACATAAATAATTCCCAAATTATCTACTGAGTGAGTCTCCCAAATTGGAAAAAACATTCCACGTTTTTTTTCAGTCATCTTCACCTATACATCATCTCAGCTTCTTGGGGTCCTGGGAAACCACGTCAAAAAGTACATTGTCACTACATCCCACATTAATATAGGAATGATAAGTTTTTGAATCAATAATTATTCTTCATGATGCTCTTACTTGATCCTATAATAAGTCAAACAATTTGATTTGACCTCACAATGCCACTCATCATTTCTGACCACCAAAATTCTCACCTAATATCATGATACAAATTCATAAAACCCAGTTACACAACCCATTGATAAGAATGGATGTACCTCATAAAATATTACATAATAGATGTTGGAACCACCACTATCCCATGAAAATAAATCACATCATCACTATCTAACAACAATCATGGAACTAATTCACTTCCCTCAAACTATTTCCACATCACTAAGCACTTGGAATCTAACAATGGGATATAATTAACACTTTCCACCTATTTTAAAATGATAACTAATAATGAATAAATAATTACCCATGAATCGTTAGGTTTTCCACCAACCACTCATCTAACAAGCTCATCAACCACTATTCCACCTCTGATTTTCTCTCTGTAAGCCCCTAAATTTTCATACTAAGGAAATTTGTAACAACATAACCTTTTCGTAGAGTATAAGGCAACCAAAAATAAAAATTATATAAATGATACAACTAATAACTCTGATAGTGATTAATTTCCAACTAAGATACTATGAAACATGAGCTTTTATGGATTGTGTATTTGACAAATCTTTCATCAAACAGATATTGGTGGAAACACTTCAAAACATGGACTGATGCTTCTAACTCAAGGTCATTCATAGGGTAGTTCCACTCATGAGGTCATAGATGATGAGTCCCAAAAGCTAATAAATGATCCATATATATCAACATGGATCCCATACTAACACCTAAAACATCATAGTATACCACAAATCTAATCCTAGGCTCCAGAAATATCATTATTAGAGTTATCCTTAATCTCCACTTCAGCTCTGAGAATGAATCTTCAAAATGACTTCACCACTCAAACATCACCCCTTTTTAGTAATCTCTGTTATAGGATCTTTCAATCAAGAGAAGTCCAAAATGAACAATTTTTAATAACCATGCATACCAAGGGTTCTACTAATCTCAAACACATTACTAGTGAATTACTAGGACATCACTACATCTACCTTCTCTAGGTGAATCAAAATTATTAAATCAAAGATTATATGACCATGAAAACATTATTTTCATGATCTGGAAGTGGAACATTAAATTATTGGCATATATATGATTCACTGAAAGTGTACTCAACTAAGTCTATGTGCATGTATCATGAATCTCTGAGGTTTAATATTATATGTGGATATAATCTACAAAAACTACGATGAATGAGTCAATATGTGGTTACAAAATCCTATTCATGAGATCTATGAACACTGCAATTGAATTTTTCAATGTGAATAGCATGAAAAGATACTCATATGGAACTTATATACTCTTTAATGATATCATATGAATATCCACCACTCCAAACCAAAACTAGTGGTAGCCTAATCTAAGATCAATCTTAGAGAAATATCATGCACCCCTAAACTGATCAAATAGTTCATTGATAACATTGGATCATCATAAAGATATTTTCTTGGCCTAATAAACCAAATTTCCACCAAATCATCAAATTGATCCATAAGTTCCTTTAAATTGACGATTGAAAAAAAAAATATGGGGAACTGATATAGGTTTCTCTATAGGAAAAAGTTCAATATCAAAATCAATGCTTCCACCCTAAATAATTAATAAAAAATAATCTATAAATACATATGGGTAGTGATGCACCACTAGGATGCTTTCGTGTGGTTTAGTAATGCATAGGATGAAAAAATGCACTCTATCGTTTAGAAATTTCCACCACTATGAGAAAATGGATTTATAATAATTATTATGAAATTATTAGTTGTAAAAACGATAGACTAAGCCTCATCTCTCATATTATAAGTTTGAATATTCTTATTATATTAGTTCTCATCTATAAGTCGAGGTGAACCCAGACACCTCCCAAAACTCTTAGGTTGTCTGGTTGACACTATATCAGAGATGAAAAATATATCATATTGTAGTCGATCAACATATTTATGGATTATAATACAGATTCATGAGTAAGAAACAGATTCCCTCCATGGTGAAAGGTATCATTATTTTGAACTCTACTCTTATGCATGTCTACATTGATACTGAAACAACATATTATTTTCTTGATTATTCCATGGTTAAGAAATTGGAAAAACAAGGTGAAATTATTTCACATATCATGAGTATCAAGAAACCCATGTGAAAATAGAAGTTTAGAGGATTTAAATTCCTAGAATGTTCTATTACCATTGATGTTATACACATTCTCTAGTATTTTATGGTGCAAGATATGGATTCTTTTATTAAATATTATAATGGAATAGATGGTGGGATTTAAATCCTTTATCGAGTATTATGCATGGAAAGTTATATCCACATTAATGTATAGATATCTTCATTTATTCAAGGGGTATTAGGAAATAAATGAATGTTATGTTGAACCTTTAGTGTCATTGGATTGAACCATCTCTCACTAGTTGGCAGTAATGACCTTAGGTGTTGTTGATGAAATAGGAAGGGGGCTCTTCCTAAAATATTGAATTAATACTAGGATGTCTTTCCTAAACATTTAATTGGGTTAACACCCAAGTATGAAATTTAATTTTCTATTTATCCACTTTTTTCAACAATACATATTTCAAATCCATCATATAAAATGGGTTTGATAGAGTTTTGGGAGTTAAAGGATCAGATAGAAGAGTTTAAAATAAAGTTTTCAATAGACCTAGTACATTTACATGGGTTTCTCTAGTTTTATTCATATAGAAGGTTGGAATTTACCTTCACTTATATATTTATTAACATAAACTAAATTAATTTATGATAAAAAATTGGTATCTTCTTCCTCGAATCAATGATAGTTTGGATCTATTAAAGGCATAAAATGGGTCTCTAAGATTGATCTATACTCAGGATGCCATCAATAAATAGTTATAATATAGAATATTATGAAGAAATAATTATAGACTAGATATGGACACATTGAAAATGTCATCATTCCCTTTCGCCTAACAAATTCAAAAATATACTTCCTAGCCTTGATGAATTGTATCTTCCACAAGTACCATGACTCATTTTTTGTGGTTTTTTAACATATTTTAGTTTACTACTAAATTAAGAATGATCATGAAGAGTACTTGGAAATAATATTTATAACATTATTTGATCACCTAATATAATATATGTTTTATAAGAGTCACTTCTATTTGAAATAATTATTTTTCCTTTTGAGTTTTATTTCTAAAAAAGGAATCAAAGTTAATCTTGAAAAGATCAAATCATTTATCTCTTAGTAGGAACCAAAGAGTATTTTCAAGATACGCGGTTTCTTGGGATTACTATGATATTATCATCACTCTATTCTGAATTACTCAAGGTTGGATTCTCCATTGATTACTCTAACAATAAAGATTATTCCATTCACGTGGACGGATGACTATCAAAAAGTCTTTCAAGAGCTCAAAGCTCGTCTTTCATTGCTACTCATCCTAATCTTTCTAGAACCATGTCAGTGTTATGTGGTATATTGTGATGTATTTGAAAATTATGTTGGGTGTTTTATCAAGTATGTATATCATGTTGTGGCCTATGCTTTGAGAAAGTTCTAAATTCATTGGAATCATTATCCAATGCATGACTTTGAATTATCAATAGTTGTCCATTCCTTAAAGACTATCTATTATTACCTATTTGGTGAAAATATCACAGTCTTCATAGATCATAGGATTTTAAAATACATATTATATCAAATAGATTTCAACTAGCGATAGAGAAGATGGATATAAGATCAAATAATATTTAACTTCAACTGGGTTTACACACCTATGAAATTGAATTCTATAGAGAATAATTTGAGATTCAATAATTATAGTGAATATTGAAAGATTATGGTGACCGATGAAAGTTGTTGAGTACCATTGATGATATTATTATAAACTATAACAAATAGATTGATAATTTAGTTTTATTTCTAGTTAACCTTTTTTTGGACTTGATTTACCTTATCAAAGGGGCCCAAATGTATGATTCTAAGTGGACCACTATTTGAGAAAACCTAAATGGTGGGGAGGATTTTGATGTATATAAATAATATTGAAACTTTTTTTACACTTTTGAAATGGAATTATAGTCCCTCAATAATTCCATGAATATTTTCATTTAGTATATCACCATTTGGAATGAGTTATTCAACAAGATATTTATAAAATGTACATGATAATAAAAGTTCATTTTGGGTGGAATGGTTTGAATTATAAGAATGCATATATTTTTAATGAAATTTATTAATTTTCAATAGGTAAATACTAAACATCAATGACCCCCTGGTATGCTAAAATCTATTCATATAATGGTATATATGTTAATGTATATTTCCATGGACTTTTCCATTAGTCTGTCGAGACTATCACCGAATCATGATGCTATTTGAATAATTTTTAATTAATTAACCAATTTGGAACACTCTGTCCCTATTAATTATTCCAACATGGTGAAGGATTTGGAAAAGTTGTATATCCTATAAGTTGTAGTGTTTCATGGAGTTCCAATTTTGATTTTATCTCATAGAGATCCTTCATTCACTTCTTGATTATGGTGTTCATTACAATAATATATTAAAAATAAAATGACCATAATCATGTTATATCATCTAAAAATGTATGGAAGTTAGAAATTTCTATTCAATTGTTGAATGATATACTCATAGATTGTGTCGTAGGATTTACTTTCCGCCAGTATGACGATATTTCATTAGTGGAGTTCTCATATAATAAATCTATCTAGATATAATACATGTGGCCATGTTCTAAGATTTTTATGGCCTTCCGTATCCTTATCAATTGTGTTTTATGTAAATAGTAGACACATCATTGATTGGATGGAGACATTTCCATGAGACAATAGAGAAGATCCAAGTGATCCAGAAGAAGATGGATATAGATCAAGGATTCCCTAAATCTTATACTAATAATCATTTCTAGCCTTTATATTTCAATGTGTGTGACCATGTTTTCATAAAACATTCACCCAAACTTGGTCATCAATGATTGGGAATGTAAGGTAAATTCATTCCATGGTATATTGGACCCACCAAAGTTTTTAAATAAAATTGAATATTTTCATATAAATCAGTAATATCGTAAATATTTAGTCCTTATATAATTTATTTCATGATTCTCAACTAAATAATTAAAACACTTACCCCAGTCATGTGATTAGTTAGGATTATGTTACTCTTGAACCTCGTGTGAATTTTATCCATGAAATTATTCATATTTTAGATAGAAAATAAAAGACCTTTTGAGGTAGATCTATTTCCTTTGTCTGATTTTTATTGTAGTATGGTTAGGTTCAATAGGAAAAATAAGAATTAGATATGTTCATATTGGATAAATTTCCTAAATTGTTCATGTTAAATGATAATCTCTACATTTTCAAGAATTAAGGGACCAATAGTGGGGTGAATTTAGCAAAAATGGTTTGAGGTATTCAATTTTTTATTCTTATTCTCTTATATTTTAATTCATTGATAAAAATTAATGGATGAGTTTAGTGGGTTAAAGTGAAGGTAATCTAGAGTCTCTCTACATGAACAATTAACAAATTGAATGGTTATTCACAATGTGGGCGTTTTCAAGGATGGTTTCATGAGTTTCTTTCAAGGTGTGAATGGGTTTCTAGTTATAATCACTTAAGGATGTGAGATCCATTCATTAATTGAATGTTTTTGTGGATTTTCAATCTAATGATACATGAATTTCTGAATATGTAGCCTCTCAAGGATTCAGAACATGAATAATTAATTCCCACCATGAATCAAGTTAGGTCCATCATGTTTTAAAATGTTAAATACATATAAATTATTATTTAGTTCATATTCTCTTCTCATTAACTTCCAAGTTTCCATTAGTCTATTTTTAGTGATCTTTGTTTTATAAACTCCAATTCCAATTAATCTTTAATATTTTGATAATGAAAATCAATGGTTAGGTCCTCATTGTCCTTCTCATATAAGATATCCACAATTATCATGATCATAGACATATATCAATGTTATAATGCCCAGATATATGGAATAATATGAGTTATGATGAGAAATTTTTGGGATTTAACATTGTAATTGAAGGAGGAGGTTAGTTCTATGGAATCTTCTATGGTCCTTTATATAAAAGGAACATGAGGTACGTGGATTCTTTCCCACTATACTGTACTATAACATGCTGGAATGTGTTTTTCTAAGTAATTTTTATTATTTATTTGGATATATATGGAGAGGATTATATGGAATAACCCTATTATGACTTTGTTTGAAAATTTTAAATCTTTAATGATAGAAAAAAATGTGCCTTTCTAAATAAGCTTGATGGAATTTATGTTTTCAATAAATTTTTGAATTGGTAACATGGTATAATTTTGTTGCTGTGAAATCATGTTTATATAGTATGGATCATTGTTGAAAATATGAGCATAAAATAGTATAAAACTAGGTATATATTAGAGTTTGGAGTACAAATTTCAAATAATAATATACAGAGGATGGATCATGGTATGAAGTACCACTATCAAATTTTGTTTTCAAGCATTAGCTTAGTGATAGTATGACTCTCCACTCATGAGTATAATATGGTTTGGGACGTTCATGTTTGTGTGGGGGTGTAAACATGGGATGGTTGTGCTATGTATTAAATAAGTATAACATGTTTTGACTTATGATTTTCTTACATGGAAAATTTTAATGGCATGTACCAACTTTTTATCTTATTATCACTTATTTTATATAAATTATAATAACTTGTTATTATCCTAGTGTAATGTTTTTAAAAGTATATAGGGTTTGCCTACTAAGTGTTACACTCACCCCCATTTTGGATACTTTGGTGTGCTGTAATATGTTGTTTACCAAGATATAGGGAAGGAGAAATTTTCATACTTCTCTAGTGGAATTCCTTAAAGTTGTCAATTTGGATGTTGGAGATGGGGCAAGTGAGTTTCTACATCTTGGTCAAGAGTAGGTAAACTCTATTTCCAGGGTATTTTTGGATTGGATTCTTAACCTTTAAATCTTATTTTTTTTCTATTATTACATTTATATAGTTATTTTATTGGTATTTTATTGAGTTGTAGTGTTTATTTTCTCATTCATCTGGTAGATATTTTTATTATTACTCTTTTATCTCATTAGGGTTGATTTTTCTTTAGGGAAAAATCATCCGCCAACATTTTACTAATATCTCAACATTAATTTATAACCTTTGGTATATTGGGGATGTCACATACAATGATTGGTACTCTATATCTTCTCAAGACAATGAGTTGGAGTTGGATGTTATACTATTTCGGAGCATCTATTTTTAATCAACTCTCATATTTCATCAGTGCTAAAATAAAATCATCAATACTTATCTTAGTAGAACAATTCATATCATTAATAGATCTATATTTAGACTTCCATTAAATTGGAAGTATATCAATTGTTTTTTCCACAATTAGATCATAAAAAATCACTTTCCCATCAAGATGTTGAATAATATTCACAATGGTCAAAAATAAAGATACATATCTATAATCTAATATTTATTGGTCATCTGAGATGAGTCACTACTCTAGAATTACTAAAAAAAAGTATTAATATGAGTACTTTAGTACTCCTGATTATTTCATTCAACGATTGGTATATATTTAGGATTATCATTATTGATTGATCCCACAAGTATTTCAATAATCATAAAAAAATACTTTATCCACCACACAGTTAGTGTATTGAAACAAATATATGAAATTTTGATAAACTAATCAAAAATAAAAAAGAATATTAGGTTTACTCAAAATCATAGAGGTAGGTTCTATGTGATATCCCTATTTTTACAATGATAATAAAAACCCTCTTGTGATAAATTATTAATACAATAAGTGAGAAAAAATGATTTATCAGTGAAATAAATTAATAATGTGTTAAAGGTTGTGCATAAGATTATAGGGTCCTGAAAAATCCTCAAAGGAGAATGAGAATCCCCTTAACAAAATAGAGGATTCTACCCAATTTCCCTCAAGGAATTGGGAAAAAATGATAAGAATACTCAATGGTTGGAAAAAGAAAAACCAGTCCACGTACTGGTCCATTGTTGGCGGTATGCGGCCGGTTCAGCAAGTCGCCCCCTCCGCGGACCGCTATCGTTCGCGGAATAGAGGTGGGGACCCTCCGCGGGTGAGAATCTAGACAGGCGCCATGCCGGTCCACCGTCACAAATCTCCCCAGTCGCCCACTGTATCAACCGGCCTGGATCGTGTATGTCATCGTTCACAGAACAAAGGCGGATCCCCATGCGGCCGCGAAGCACTCCCCGAACTAGTTTGGTTCGCATGGAAGGTGCATTCAATGCCCCGCGAGTTACGGATTGACCAAGTTATCCGTAAACTGGGTTTACGGTCATGGGCCTTCACAAAAGGTGACGCATAACCACATATACATCTCTTTCCCCACTCTATAGAAGGAGATCGAGGGGGAGAAGAAAGGTATTGATTAGATTTGGGTGGAAGGATTTTGAAAGAAGTAGTTTAGGATTTCTCAAATAGTGAAGTTCCAATTTGCGAACCAGAACAGGTATGAAACTAGAAAAGAATTAATAAGTAACTGTAAAATGCATAACAAATTGGTGAACTGCAGACTTAAAATAAAAATAAAAGGAAGACCACGAGCCATGGCCCCTCCGCGGATGTACTCCCCATAGACCAGGGAGTCTATGCCCCTTTTCCAATCCGACTCACCACATAGCACACTCCTACGCGGGCGAAGACCTGATCGACGAACCCCCGACCGGTGTCACCCCTGGTCGCCATTGCTCACGCAAACTCAGCCGCATACCATCCTGGTACATGGGCCATACCCGAAGCCATGTACCACCCTGGTGCGCGGGATGCCTATCAGTTCGCGTACCACCCTGGTACGCAGACGGCCTCTCCAGCTGTGTAGAACCCCCATACGCAAAGGGCGCCACTCATACACCCATTTTTTCCGCCAACTCCTTTGGTTTTACCATTCCTCGAGTCAGATAAAATCCTTCCAATCCATCCTGATCCTTCACAACCCCCTCATTGGCCAATTCATCGTCCTCGATCCCAAGGCCTCTATCGAAGCCACCAGATCTGTATGATGAAATATTAAGGCACATCAGCGTACTACTTTGAGTTCACATACCCACAGTAGACAAGGGCAAAGGGGTTTCTCTAGCCCTTGAGAGGGTTCCGAAAACATTCCTAGGTCTACATACCCACTGTAGTGCGGGGTCCGAGCCCGGGAGTCCCCTTTCTACCCTTCCACTTGCCAGGAGTGGGGGACCCCGCTTGATTTTCCTATTGATGCAAGCGGTAAGTAATTCTCCCCTGTTCTAAGAGTGACAGGGCAGCCTCCATGGTGTAAGCCCCTAGCCTTTCTAGTAGAAGGTAGAACCCATGCACCTTCGTACATCCCCGGTGCCAAGAACCTAGAGGGGCGATGGACACAGGGGTACCCTTTCCCTCTCCCTCTAGGCTTTGTCACCATCAGGCCTCCATCCTAGAGTAAGTCCCAATCTCCATTTCTCTGGGCCGCTCCATGCCTAATCCTCACTCCGCTTCCCATGGATACACCTTTCGCGACGTGATAGTCAGGTCGTTGTTTCCTCTTGTTTCTCACACCGATCATGTCTCACGTGGGCTTAGATAAAGCATCAATTCTAACCCCAACCTCCTGTGTAATACGAGGACTTTGATCCATGTCAAGGCTTGGGACGTAGGAAGCCTCCATGAGGTTCAATCCCACCTCCTACGAACTACGAGGACTTTGATCCATGTCAAGGAATGGTACGTAGGAAGCTTCCATGAGGTTCAAACCCACCACCCGGTCGTTCTAACCCCTTTACGTCGGTTCACCAACACTCTGGACTACGTCGGAGTGTAAGCCCCATCCACCATCTCATTGGCCCACCTCAGAGTGTGAGCCCCGATCCTTCATCCTGGATGATGCTAAACTGCACTACCGAACGACGTGGATTCTGATTCCTCTCATGGGGATACATAGGAAGCCTGTATCACGGGTTCAATCCAAATACTCATGTCGTTATCTGTCCCCCCTGGACGACAATTAACACTATAGTGGCCAGTTATGAGGCTTCAAATTAGTGTCGTCTCAATGAGTCCAAACTTCTCGGAGTCATTAATCCAATGAGGGATGGTAAACCTCGGGCATAAATGATTCTGAATCCCTGCATTTAGCTAACCATTTCCAACCAGAAGTATTTCATGGATACTATGCTTTGTTATAAAGAAAATATTCACAAACATATGAATACATCTTAAATATATAAGAGAGTCCTGGAACAGGAAATAATTCCCCCGTAAAAGGGTGTGATGATCCCGACTTCCCATCCTCTCAACCAATGTGAGTTCTTAATCATCGTTGGCCAAATCACCTAGTGAATGCCTACCTTTGAAAAGAAGGTCCAAGTATCGTTGGATATGGAACCATGGCCATTTCTAAATGAATACCGATGTACCCGATCCGAGCGATTGAGCATAGCTGAGCCCTCCGTAAGATCGACAGTCAGGCACGTCGGTCCACTCCATCTGATTCGTTGAAAAACAAAAAATGGTGAACCCGATGTGAATCTTTAACCAAGAACGACAGATTTAACCTAATCCCACTATGTGCCCCCTTATACTCACAAGGATGGCCAAAAAGGTCATTAATTATGCATCGGATCATGAGATGCTGCTTTAACGGGTTTTCTGTTTGTATTTTTTAAAATATTTTACAGGTACCAATCAGAACTCCCTTCGATCCAATGGTATCACGGAGGAACTCACAGGTGTGTGCTTCAAGCTACACAGTGACCAGACTTCCTCACCATTGAAGGACCCCATCACCGACTCAGCGTCTTCAACGTTGGGTTCTAGATGTGTTGATCTGAGAGTACCACTTAAACGGTACTCTCCCGACGGTGGAGGCGTCCATGCATGCCCTAAAATCCGCCAAGGCTCGTCGGTCGCCTACCCAGTAGCGGCAATGAAAGCAGATCCAGACGGTTCATGTTGCCATCTCAAACTGTTTCGGGAGTCTATCCCCGGAACGAGACCACGCGCACCTCCCTTATCATAGGGAGGCAGAGGAGGTCGATGTTGAGGACTTCATCCCTGCTGAATGGGGGTTCCGCTCTAAGGACCCCGCTCAAAGATGTCATCGCAGCCATGCCGCGACTCAGTGTCCTCATGCCAAGGAGGATGTCGCCCAAAGGATCCAGGCCCATGCTACTCGAGCTCTGGCCCCTCAGACCGCCCGACGAGGGCGGAAAACGTAAAACCAAGGACCAGTCAGCACCCTTGTCCCTGAGGAGGAGCTCCACTTCCCAGTCACGGAGACGTATCGTGAACATGAATATACACCTATTCAATCCTCCAAGGTATTCCATCCAGACATGGTAGCATCATATGAGCAGGTGCGCATTCCCGCCAAGCTCCATTAAGCTCGTATCTCACACAGGACGATACATACCCAGCAGGCACCTTTCCCTGCCTAGGGTCGTGATGCCCACCAACCAGACGTGGTGGTGACCCCGCGCCTTCATGACTAGTTCCTAGCAGATTCTTCTGATCGCTACCATCCCGATATGGTGGCGATCAACAAAGCCCGCCATCCAGACATGGTGGAAATTAATAGGCAGGCACTTCTCCCAGCCAACAAAGGCCACCGACTTGATACGGTGGGCAACCAACATATGTAGGGCCAGCTCCCTGTGAATGCAAGTAAAGTATGCAATCCCGATGTGGTGGATAATGGAGAGATTAACTGGAATATCCCGAAAGAGGGGCAGATTTGTTCACCTACCCCGACATAGGAGAATTGTCAGTACCCATTGACCACCAGAGGAATGGAGAAGGATATTCCTAATCCAATACCAGAATGGGCCTTCATACTCGTTCCATCCAAAGATGTCTCTCTGTATATCCTAGCAATGACGGAGGAGCAGGTATCGATCCTAGATCATATCTTGCAGACTTTCTAGAATGTAATTGCATCAGCGGTAACAGCAAGGACTCGGGCCCTTGAGCCAGTCTCCCCAATTGAGGTGACTCATCTATGAGACGAGATAGTTTCCTTGGAGCTGATTTGCATCCCTGATTTTTCCTAGGAGGGTCATTGGCCACATTCCACAATGCAAGGGCAACCAGATTGAGCAGTTTCACTCATTCTAACTGGGGGACACCCGTCCATCATGGTGGATTCTCCATAGCAGGCATATATCCTTGCTAAAAGTCAAGATGTTCGTTAGCATATCCCAACAGCATCACGGGACCCAATTAGAAAGGGACCCAAAGGTGAAGGCCGTTATCAACAGCAGATGGTCCCCACTGCCTACAAGAAAGCGCCCTGAACGCGCCAAAGGCAGCTGGAAAATAAAGATTGGGTTCATGGCTCCGCTCTGCTGGAATCTGGGGTTCCCAATACCCCTAAACACATATAGAAGTCTCGCAACCATTCCCACCCATTACGATATTATGGGAGTGGTAGTAGCAGTTGCAAAGGCCCTCCCCGCAATGTTTCTACCAGCAGCTCTGAAGGTCCTCCCCAGAGCACCCATGGGGGCCTGCCCCACAGGCATATAACGATTGATCACGAGAGCTTCTATTATGATGAGAGTCATGGTAGACCTCCACATGACCAGAAGATCGAGCATCAAGAAGGCCCTCCACTTGCTGCAGTCCACCCGGAAGGTCCTCCCTAGGGTATACACTGTAAACACTCTCCATGCAGTCGGACCACAGATTATGATATTAGTCCTCGCTATCATAGTCGCAACTACAGAGGCCCTCCCCGAAGTGACATCTCATCACGATAAGAAGGCCCTCCCCTTGTCATGACCATCCCTGAAGGTCCTTTCCAGGGTTTATGTTTCAAAAATACTCCACACAGCTAGGCATCAGATCATGGTGGTAGTCCTCGGTACTCTGATCACAGAGGTCCTCCCCATAGTGACATCAAGCAACGAGAAGGTCCTCCCCTCGTTGTGGTACATTCTGAAGGCCCTCCCTAGGGTGTACCCCACAAACATTCTCCATGTGGAAGCTGTGATGGTATCCTCACCATTGCGGCAGCTGTGATGGTAGTCCTCGCCACCACGACCGCCATTGCGAAGGTCCTCCCAAAATGGACCCAAGCAACAAGAAGTTCCTCCCCTTGTCGTAGTGTGTCTTGAAGGTCCTCCCCAAGATACACATAGAACGTAAAACCATGATAGTAATCCTCACCATGATGGTAGTTATTACGAAGGTCCTCCCCGCAGTGACATATCATATCGACTGGAAGGTCCTCCCCCTGCTGAATCAAGCATAGAAAATCCCTCATATTCCGAGGCACTCAGAAGGACGAGATCAAGAATTTCATATTCCCAGCTGCTCGCCAACGACACCCTTATTCAATCAATAGATGGTCTGGGGCCATGTTCATCTTTGAACCACCTCAGAATCACCCACATGATAATTCAACACGTACCGGCCCCACTGCCTCCGACCACACTATCGGTGAGCATCTCAGTTGGGCCGACCAGGTAGAGGAATAAATAGCGGAGGAGTATGCCGACATGTTGCACCTAAGGAAATGACTGGCCAGAGATAATATACCAGTTATGTTTTGGCCCAAGGCCACCTCTCAATTCGACATACCCAGAAATTTTTCAAAAGAATGTGTGCACGACATCTGCTCCAATATATAGACAACCCTCCTCCAACTGAAATCAAGTTTCTTTCCCTACGATGGGTATGTAGACCATGTCAAGACAATATAAGACCTCCTGCGTCACATCGACCAGGAAGCTCTGCCTCCGGCGCGGCAACCACGACCTCAGAGGCGTAAAGGAAACACTGAGTCAGCCTACCTCAATGCACTGCACCAGCTGCGCCACCTCATTGGTGATGATCCGACATGAGTCCACATCAGAGGATGGGGAGAACATACAGCTCTACATTTCATTCCACTCCCCACCCATAAGATCTTGTTCGGTGTAATATCTTGTATCTCCATCATGTCAAGACAGCGATCGAGTGGTCCCCGATGTTCACGAAAGGCGACACACCCAACAAAGACAGGCCTTGAGTAAGTCCCAGAAGCGTCAGGCCCGACGGGAACAAGCCATTCAAAAACTCCTAAATCAGGCCACCAAAAGCATACAACAGGACTCTTTTCTAAGAGGGGCCAATCAGAAAGTCATTTCTTACCTCCCCAGAGGGGATTGATTCACAGGTGATCTCAGCATCAGATCCAGTTCACCTCCGAATGAGGGCACACAAGATCAGGCATGTAGTGATAGCAGCAGCCACTACCGCAATCCAGGTTCAACCCTATCATGTAGGGATGGGGGCATTTTTAACAACAAATCCCCCGTAAGACCAATAAAAATGGGAAGAGACTCAACATCTAGGTAACGGAACCATCCCCAGCCCTCAGGGCTGGGGGCATTTTTACCACCTCAATAATAACCTCCGCCATGAGAATCAATATTCTCTCATCTAGGGAGGACAGTTAGAAGAGGAGGTTCCTGCCCTATCCCATCGTTCGAATCACCATCCACTTCAAGAGGGGGGAATACTATGAGGTCGCATTAAGGAACTCACCGTGGCACCCTTCTTCAAGGAGTCCAAAAGCAATCTCGGGATAGGAAGGGGAGGACCAGTAAAATGTGCGGGAGATCCTCATTTTATTTGGAAGATGACATATCCTCCACCCTACGATATGAATCCATCAACGCCATGGAGGATAACCCAACGGGTGACACCAGAGATGATGAAAATCTGGAAGGATCAGGAGACGATGATTCCGGTTAGGCTGTGACTCACAACGAACCACCAGGTGTGCACACCTGGAACCAGAGGGTCGCCTTAAATATGGCCAACCTTCAAGCTAACCCTCTCCTCTTACCCTGAGAGCATCCAACAATGAGAAATTCAAAGGACTGGTTAACCTTTACCCACCTCCTCCTCTCGATAAAAATGATCCACTCACGCTCGAAGTGAGATTCGCTCGACAAGAAGAGGAAATGAAAGAATTGAGGCGGCTTAACGCCGAGCTACTCTAGAGGAATCATCTTATTAAAATCACTTCACAAGAAGAGTCACACCTTGAACTCCCAGCAAGTGCACCTCAAAGACCCATGTTTTCCCCACCCAATGAGGCACCCGGTCCATCCAACTACCTGAAAATGGATTCGGGTGAATAACAAAACATCCCTCCACTCAGGAAGCAATCGGATTTGCTATGTCTGAACCCTCTGAAGGTGTCACAAACGGAATATGTACCCTTGGTGTCGGTCGAGCCAGATCTTCAACCAATGCCTCGGGCTACACCTGCCCAACACCGGGCCCAATAGGATGTAAACTAGGGACTCACCAGAACCATCGAGGCACTGACAGCTCGATTGGATGCAATGGAAGGGAACGTGCTCCAATACAGCCAGACCGAAAGCCCTACCGATATTGGGTGAGCAACACGCCTCCTCCGCCCAATTTTTGGATCCCTGTATTCCCTATTTTTAATAGATTATGTGATCCGAAATAGCATTTGATGCACTATGCATCTTATTGCGACCCTATGATGGGAACTCTGGAACAACAAGAAGCAGTGAAACTCAGATGCTTCATGCAGACCTTGCAAGGATCTTCCTTCATCTGGAATATGAATCTACTAGCTCAGTCCATAAAGAGCTGAGAAGACCTTCGGAAACAGTTCATGTTCCACTTTAGCTCAATGCTGCCTAAAATAATGGTTAGGAACCTCAGGAATTGCAAATAGAGAGATAAAGAGAGGCTCTTGGATTTCATCGCCAGATGGAAGGGTCTGACCTACTCTCTGAATAGGCCAATTCCCCAAGATGAGATGATGTCCATATGCATCAATAAACTTCGAGATGAGCTACAAACACCTCTCATACCAGTAGAGTGCACCAATAGCTTCCCCAATATCTCTTCCATTGCTCAGAGAATTGAAGGCTCCCTATAGAGGACCAATCTGGAGTCTCGAATAGCCTCACAGGCTCCTACAAAGAGAACAATTAGAGCTGAATCATCCCATGTCACGATCAATCCAGCCCATGCACCTGCTCCACTGCCTAAGCCCCCACCAAATAGTCAAGGTCCCCCGGTATATCAGCGGCTACCTCTACCCTAGAGGGATGATCAGAGAGGATCGAAGTGGAACCAGTTTGGGGAATGGAGACACAAAGTATACTCGTTCTGAGACGACCATGTCTGTGGCTACTTCATCGGGACCATGAATTGAAACTTGCTCCACCTCCCAGAGCCAAGGAATCCTGAAGAATTAGTCCACAATGACAGGCCATATTACTGTCCCTACCATCGAATGATAGATCACAATATCCAGGAATGATTCATCTTCAAAGACCTCCTACAAAGGATGGTAGACTCAGGGCAGGTCGAGCTGGGACCACCCCCAGCACATGTGACTTATATTTCTACCGCCGAATATGACAACGGCGAGGGGTGGTAGAAAATCACCAGCAAGAAGTGGTATAATTTTTATGACTGTATGACTCGGAAGACAGTCAACCAAGCTCTTGGCATACTTCAAGCTCAACTACGGCAGCCGATGTTGCCACCAACAGCCCCTAATGCCACACAGCCGACAATATCGGCCTCACAACCCTCCATGATCCGGTCATATAGGTGTAATAAAGCAGGGAGGAGACAAACACAAGAGGAGTAGTCCACAACAAGGCTGAAGTTATCCTCGACACTTTCAGATTTTATTCCCCCAAACTTGGTGCCATGGGAACCAACCCACCAAACGACACCATCAGGGTCAACCAACCAGGTTGACCTATCACTGGATGATGAGTTAATATTTGGTTCCATCAACATCATTCATCTAATAGAATTGTTCCCTGACGAATGGTATGGTTACGAACCCTAGTTCCCGACACAAGGGGACGGGAGGGGGAATCACAGAAGTAGGGGATACCAAGGGAGACGCAATCGTAGCCGAAACCAACCATAAAGTTTTACCCCAGACAAAACAGTTAATATCATGGAAACACATGGGATTTCCCTTCAATGGATTCAACATGATAAAGAGTATCCCTCCACCTCCACAAGAGGCCACTCTAGACCCATCATTCTGTGGTACCCATCAGAGGAGGAACAAGTGTCTAGCTGCCTAGTGCGCACGAACAGACCGGCCGGGCCGAGCCCCCAGAATGTGGGAACGCCGTCAACATCCAACCTCGTGGCCGGTCCCTCATCGTCATGTATTCCAGCACCAAAGATTCTTACTAAAACAATCCCTCTAGTGGAGAAGCGTCGGTCGTTTGATAAAAAATATGATATCCATAAGCAGATTGCATCAGTACCAGCCAAAATGTCAATCTTGGATGCCCTGAGTTTGTTAGAAGATCTCAAGGAGGCAGTGATAGAAGCCTTTCTCAGCCCCCAGGAGTTTCAAGCTGAGGTATCTGCCGCTAAGTTTTACCGAACGGAGACTGGCCTGACTGAATGCAATGCAGTGATTTCTTTCACCGATCAGGATGAAGATTCCATTATGAAAGGACATATCAAACCACTATATGTGTCTGACACACTAAATGATGTCGATATCCGCAAAGTCTTTATTGACAATGGCTCTAGAGTTAACCTCCTTCCCCTATGGACACTCCACAAGTTGGGCTACACTGAGGATGACCTAGTACCCTCAGCCACAACTCTGCTGGGTTATGACCAGAGTGAACAAAATCCAATGGGAAAAATCAAGCTAAAACCCTATTTTGGTGACCTTGTAGCCTACTCGGAGTTCCTGTTGGTCCGGTAGAACACAGAATTCAATGCCCTGCTTTGAAGGTCGTGGCTCCATAAGCACATGGCCATTCTTTCATCCGACCACCAGTGTATCAAGTATTGAATCAATGGAAAAGTGGGACATTTCACGCTGACAAGGCCCATTTCGAGCTCTCAGAGTCACAGTACATTGACACTGGGTTTTATGAGAAAAATATAATAAAGCCTTCGATCGATGGTATTGATTGGATCCGTGCTCCAAACAGTCTGGAAATGGTTCCTGATGACCCCCTCAAGCAGCTCGGTGGAGACTATGTACTACCCATCAACCATGTTGAAAGAACGAATTCAATCCCGGACACACACTCAAATTTCCTCATGACTTCAGCCATAACTGACAAGTGTGACAATGTGGAAATGACCGCTAACCCTCAATTTGGGGGCGAATACTTGATAAGGGATGCGCACAATGCCTTGCCTCCAGACTCCCAAGAGCCTGTGGCAGGAACTCTCCCCCCGTAAGATCAAGAAGGTGAGAATGTGGGTGAAGAAGAGGAGGAAGATCTCAAGGATGCAACTCCCGCATTTGAGAAAGGTATCTCCACTACCATGGACGAGCTCAGAGAAATAAACCTGGGTACCGAGGAAGACCCGAGGCCCACTTTCATTAGTACAGCCATGTCTCTCGGGGAACACGAGGTATATAGCCATTTCCTGAGGCAACATCAAGATGTTTTTGTCGGGAATTACACGGAAATTCTAGGACTCAATCCTGAAGTGGCAATGCACCACTTAGGTCTTCTTGAAGACCACTGGGGCTATAAAGAAGCCTCCAGAAGAACGTATCCCTCACATGCTACCAAAATAGAGTCTGAAGTTGATAATCTTATTAAAGAGGGCTTCATTCCGGAGGTCCAACACCCCATATGGTTGGCCAACATTATCCCCATCAATAAAAAGAACGGACAAATCCGCGTCTGCATCAATTTCAGAGATCTTGATCACCATTTTCCGAAAGATGATTTCCTGGTCCCGATTACAGAGTTATTAATCGACGCAATGTCTAGGTATGATGCTCTATCCTTCGTGGATGGTTATTCTGGATATAATAAAATCCATATGGCCTGAGAAGACGATGAAGCCACTACCTTCAAAGCCCCAAAAGGAATATTCTGTTATAGGGTAATTCCCTTTGTTCTGAAGAACACTGGCGCCACATATCAATGTGCCATGCATAGTATCTTTAAACCATTCTAGGGAAGATTCGTTGAATGCTACGTGGATGACTTGGTGGTCAAATCAAGAAAGCACTTAGATCACTTTTCAGACCTTGAAACCATCTTCAACAAACATCAGCATCATAGTCTGAAGATGAATCCCTTGAAATGCACCTTTGGGGTTAACTCAGGGAAATTCCTTGGCTTTGTTGTATGCTATCATGGAATCAATGTCGACCTTGAAATGATAAAGGCTATCCTTGGCCTGTCACCTCCCCACAATCTCACTGAGTTGAGAGGATTCCAAGGATACCTGACCTACATTAGGCGGTTCATAGCCAACCGGGAGGGAAAATGTTTTCCCTTCACCATGTTAATGAAAAATGGGGTTACTTACCAATGGATAGATGAGTTCCAAGTGGCATTCGACAGCCTAATGAAGTACCTCTTAATCCCACTATTGCTCATGCCCCTGGTTGAATGGAGACCTCTTATCCTTTACGTGAAGGCCCTAGAGCGGTCATTGGGAGCCTTCCTCATGCAGAAAAATGGCGTCGGTAGTAAAAACAGTCTCTTTTACCTCAGTCGAACCATGATCTTTGCTGAAACTCGATACTCAAACATCGAGAAGAGTTGTTTGGCCTTGGTCTTTGTAGTTAAAAAATTGTGACATTATCTAAGCATCATGAAGTCCATTTGGTCTCACGTAGTAACCCGCTCAAGTACGTCCTCAGCCGCCTAATGCTGATCGGGAACCTTTCCCGATGGGCAGTCATCCTGCAATAGTTTGATATCTGGTTTATGACTTCGAAAGCCATCAAAGGCCAGGCTTTAGCATATTTTCTGGAACAGCACCCCTCAATAGGCACCACCACACCGTACATCGAGCTACCTGATGAAGACATCTTCTCAGTTCATGAGGAGTTCCCAATAGTGGAAATATACTTCGACGGCACATCTCGAATCCCGACAGGGAAAAGGATGGAGGATCCCAAATTTAACAAGGTGGGTTTCGGGATAATACTCATGTCCCCAGAAAAGGCAGTCCTGCCATATTCCTTCCTCTTGTCAGAAGGATGTACGAATAATGAGGCGGAGTATCAATCCCTCATTGCAGGCCTGGAGCTCGCACTCCAGGCACACGTACAGCACCTTAAGGTAAAAGGTGAATCAGAACTGTTCATCAAGCAAGTAAATGGTGACTACGCAATTAAAAAATAGGATTTGATTCTCCCATTTGACCATGCCTGAGGGTTAATGGCGGAATTTTCCACAGAACCAACATTGACCTATATTCCCCAGTCTCAAAATGCCCAGGACGATGCATTAGATAATGCAGACACATCCCTAGCAGACCCAGATCAGGTTGAAACAATTATCAGTATTGCTCATCGTCGAATGGTCTTACCGTTTGTTCATTCTAAGATGGAAGAAATCAACAAAGTAAGTCCTATCCCTGAGCCTTATGCTCCCGCCACCGGCTGGATGACCCCCATTCCAAACTACCTTCAAAGGGGAGAACTTCCATCATACATGGCTGACTGAGAGAAAATACATAGAAGGGAAATTAAAATTGTCCTATATGGTGGCACGGGATAGCAAGAGGTCCTCTGCAAACGAGGCCTCGATGAAGTCCTACTTAGATGAATTGATGGAGAAGAAACTGTCACCATCATGACTGAAGTGCATGCTCGAGTATGTGGAGCACACCAGTCAGGGTCTATGCTTTCCCATCAGGTTCGAAGGCTTGGGTACTATTGGCCCACTGTGACACGAGATTGCGAGCACTTTACCACAAAAGTACACTCATTCCAAATTCATGCCAACTTCATACACCAACCCCCAGAGTTACATCATCATGCTAAGTAATCCTTACCATTTTCCATCTGGGGAATGGACTCCGTGGGACCATATCCTCCCACCACGCCCAAACAATTGAAGTATATCCTCACAACAACCAACTTCTTTTCCAAATGGGAAGAAGTTGTACCCCTCAAGGAATTCGGGGCATGAAACATTATCAGCATTGTGAAAACCAATATCATCACCATATTTGGTGTCCCTCATACCATACTGATGGATAACAGCACTAAATTCTGCTCAGCTGAATTGGAGAAACTATACCAAGAATATGGTAGCAAGGATAACCACTCATCCTGCTACCATGCAAATCCCATCAGATACATAGAGGCTTTCAACAAGACCGTTTCCAGTATTCTCTAGAAAATAGTGGACAAAGATAAGAAATCATGGCCGAATAAACTTCTTCATGCATTGTGGTCTTATCTAACCAAAATCAGCACCGCTACTCGAGCTACTCTATACTCACTAGTATATGAAACAGAAGCGGTCCTGCCCATTGAGCTTTAATTTCCCTCGATCCATGTTTCCATTTGGGATCAGTTATCCAATGATGAGCATTCAAAAAAACTTCTAGGTGAATTGGAACAGCTAGATGAGAATAGGTTGCACACTTTTCACCATCTGAAGGTATATCAGAACGGGATCACATGAGCCTTCAATAAAAAGGTTCGTCTTCGGTCTTTCTTAGAAGAAGAATTGGTGTTGGTCCTCAGAACCTCAATGATACCCGAAAATAAACCTCCAAAGCTGGTGCCCAAGTGGGAGGGACCATATGTTATACACAAGGTCTAATCCAATGGAGCATATGCCCTGATCTCCTTGGATAGGCAATTCACTACTGCTCCTACAAATGAGATATTTCTGAAGATGTATTTCACATATTCAAAAGCAGTTATCGTTCGAGCTACAGGACGTTAAACTGCCAAGCACCTATCATCCAAGCTTCAGGATGTTAAACTGCCAAGCACTTATCGTTCAAGCTGCAGGACGTTAAACTTCCAATCCCCAATAGTCCAAACTCTATGACCCTAAACTAAGAATATTTCGTCCTCACTGCATGACGTTAAACTGAATAGATTTTAGAGAACTACGTACGGCTAGATTCTTGCCCTTGCAGGATACGTAGTGATAACAGGATCCCCCATCGTAGCCCAGTCATCCCTGAATAAAGTTAAATATACCCTCTTCCGTCGTGTATAGACCAGCCCTGCATAGGGTGTGTAACCTACTAAAGAACTACGTTCAACTTGATTCCTACCCTCGTAGGATACGTAGCGACCCCATGATTCTGTATCCTGGCCTAGCCATCCCCAAATAAAGTTGAAAATGCCCTCTCCCCCCATGTATGGACCAACCTTGCACGGGGTGTACTCTTCGTCCTTACCGCACGACGTTAAACTGAACAGATAAGAAGGATTTAAAATTCCCTCTTCCCCCGTGTATGGACCAACCTTGCACGGGGTGTATCCCTTTTAGAGAACGAAGTACGGCTTGATTCCTGCCCTCACAGGATACATAGTGCTGCCATAATTCCACATCTTAGACCAACCACCCCTAAATGAAATAAAAAAATCCCCCCCCCCCCCCTCCGTATGTGGACCAGACCTGCACGGGGTGTATTCTTCGTCCTTACCGCATGACATTAAACTGCATTGATAAGAAAGATTGAAAATGCCATTTCCCCCCATGTAAGGACCATGTCTGCACTGGGTGTATTATCTTCTAAAGAACTATGTACGTCTTCATTCTTTCCCTCGTGGGATACGTAGTGACGCCAGGATTCCACATACTGGCCCAACCACCCCAAATAAAGATAAAAATAACCCCTTTCCCCCATACAGACTAGACCCGCATGGTGTGTATTAACCAAAAAGAACTATGTGAGGATTGATACCTGCCCTTGCAGGATACGTAGCGATGCCGGGATCTTACCTCCTAGCCTAGCCGTCGATAAAAGAAAACACAGGTATATATACCCCTCATCCTTACCGCTTGACGTTAAACTACACAGAAATAATTGCGACCCACCCAAGATATACGGAGGAACGAGATGGGAATACTCCTTGAGCATTTGGATGCATCCTCTCTATACATCTGACTCCACGACCCCGATAATTGTAGATCTTCAAAATAATTCATGGCCATCGGAAGTGGAAAGTTATCGACCTGTGGACACCTTTGAATGACTATGCATACCATTATCTCAGCGGCTCTACATATTGTTAGCCTCTGGCCCGTCTACCAAAGGCATGATTTCCTCAGGCGGTACTCTTCCTATCTTCTTATGCTTATCGGACTCAGGGCCCCCATATCATATCTCCCGATCCAAAAATTTATGGAGCAGTATTTTACATGTTCGTTTCCCTCTCACATCCAAATGTTTCCAAGATACCCCTACCTGGGTAGCCTATGTATCCACCTGTGGTTTACAAAACGATCTATATCTACAAACACTAAGTCAGGTCTAGGCTACTTTGACTCGACGGGAAATTGTGTTGAAGATGTTTCTTGTATGCTTGGACATGATTATCCCCATATTTTGAACTTTATACTATGATCCATCTAGGATCCTCATAATCATTCATGGCCATCGGAAGTGGAAAGTTATCGACCCATGGACACCTTTTCAAGACTATGCATACCATGCCCTCTGCAGATCTGCATATTGATAGCCCCTGGCCCGTCTACCAAAGGCAAGATTTCCTCGGGCGGTACTCTACCTATCCTCGTACTCTTACCGGCCTTAGAGCCCCCATAATATACCTCCTGATCCGGGAAACTCCAGAGTTACAGTTTACACCCTCATTTCCTCAAACTTGTTCAAAGTATACCAGAGCCTCCTTACTCAGTTGCCTTAAAAGTAATTGTAGCAATAGTTACCCAATGGTTCGAACTCTATGAAAGTTAAACTAAGAGCACTTTGTCCTTATCGCACAATGTTAAACTGAATGGAGTAAAGGTATACCCCATGTGCAAGATAAATTAGCGTCGTTAACTCTTCATGTTTTAACAGCAACTAGGGATGAACATCCCTGACATGTCCAGATATTTCCTTACCAAATGACAGACTTCATGGCCCGATCAATCATGGATCCTTATAATTATTCATGGGCATCAGAAGGGGAATGTTATCGAATCGTGGACACTTTTTCATGACTATGCATACCATGCCCTTAGTGGATCTGCATATTGATAGCCCATTTCCTGTCTACCAATGTCAAGATTTCCTCAGGCGACACTCTTCCTAGCCCCATACGCTTACCGGCCTCAGAGGCCCCATATCATCTCTCCTGATCCAAGAAGCCCTAGAACCACGATTTACACCATCAACCCCTCTCCACATCTTGGAAATGATGAGATGTTCAAGCCCAGTTACATTCTCATCAAGAGTGGCCTTTGCAACTACATCCATACCGCATGACGATTAAAACTGCATGGAACATATCTTGGCCACTTGGCGTGAACTGAAAAGTCCAAGCATTAAACATCCAAGGAAATTCCTCCAACTACGAGCATTTTCATAGGTTTAAAAATGCCCATGTCCTCACTGCATGACTTTAAAATGCACACCATCTTCATAAATGATCCATGTCCTCACCGCATGACATTAAACTGCACGGAATTTAAAATGCCCTACGTCCTTTCCGCATGATGTTAAACTGCATGGTTGAACCTGTCATGGGTTTAGCTGGGAATGGAGGCTTTCCTCTATCCCACAGTTCATGGGATAGACCTCCACAAACCACCATCTCACACAAGCATGAGAAGGTATGGCTTCACCAATTCCTGGGAAGTTTAACCTAGATGTTTCTACCATATTCAGGAACCCTCTTTTCATATACCACACTATGAACCCAGAAGGAGCCGAACCCTTGCGAGCCACCACTAGTGGTCCCGAATCTCAACTTCTCTAAATTTGCTTAGCTATCGGGAGAATACAATCATTGACCTAAGGAAACCCTTGCATGATTATGCCTATCATTCCCTCAGCGACTCTACATATTGATTTCCCCTAGCCAATCTATCAAAGGCAATATTTCCTTAGGAAATGCTTCTCTCTGTACGCCTCTTGGCCTCTGAGCCCCCATATCCACCCTGGGATTCAGAAACCCTCTGAGCTACAATTTACCAACCTATTTCATAACCCTACCTGAATATGCTATAACGTCTCTGAAGAGATTACTGAGAACCAGGAGAAGCTGTTCCATTTTAAAGAATGTCCCAACTGCATGAATTTAAACTGCGCCAAGCTCCAACCATCCTCTACACTAACTAAATGCGTAAGACAGGGGCCTTGCATCCACACTTCTGATTAATACAGATGTTCCCAAACCCTTTCAAACGTCACACACCCTTTTTGAGCCACCCCTGGTGGTTTTCATATTCTCCAAGCCACCCATGGTGGTTTCCATAACCTGGAATTTTATGAAGTCCTCAGGCCATCATAAATGGACAGTCAATAACATAAGGACACCTTTTCATGACAATACATACCATGACCTCAGCGTCTCTGGAAATTGATCTCCCCTAGCCCATCTAACAAAGGCAAGTCTTTCTTATGTGATGATTTTCCTACCTTTGCACGCCGATATGGCTCCCATGCCTTGAGACCTTCCCTACATGTCGTTCAAATCTAAACTCGTTCCCCCCATGTGCGTCTGATGGGTATTGAGACATCTTTTAATCAACCAAACCTCATTGGGGCCATCACCCCACCATATCTGGTCAAAGCTGTTTGACCTAAAACATCAGTAATAATATTCTAGTCAGTGGGAATTTAAACTGCTCACAAAAAGAGGCGCAAAGCCCATTAGGCCGATAACCCAAAAGGGTGGCCTATGAAAAAGTCAAGCCATACCCGCTGGTTCTAAAACAAATGGTCCCTAGAAAAATTAGGGTATTAATAGAAAAGACAAAAAATTTGTGGGATTTTCTACAAAACCCTAGCTATAGTTAGACTATGCTCGCTGGATCCTAGGGCCCAGGAAAACGTTAGAGCTCATTTCTATTTTTTCAATTGTCCTGAACTCTGATTATTCTAAGTGCGTTGAATTACCATATATAGCAATCATGTCAAATAATTTATATCATAGGAGAAGAAAATAAGAGCGCTAAGGAGAAACATATTTTTGTTCCATAATAAGGTTGATGAGAAGGGAATCCACAATCTGGAGCCTCCTCTGGCATGAAAGGTTATTACAGGATATTTTCAGCAGATTCACAAGGTTTTATCAGGAGCTAATGAGAATCCGCGATTACTTGATATAGATTTTGCAGCAAGGCCATCTCAGCTTTTTCACCAGCCCGCAGTGCTTTCACCTCCTATGCTGCCTTTGAGCTCTCCCTCATCTCCTCCTCCATATGCCACTCCCCTTCTTCAATTATGGTTGTGACATTAGTATCCTCCTACTACAGCTGCTATATGTCACTCCTTAGCACCTCCAGTTGAGAATGCTGCTTAATGACTTCTCCCTGAAGTCTCGCGACCACCCCAGCATGATCATGATCTTCCGTTATTCAAAGCTTTCGGGTCGCGGAAAGGTAGGATTCATATTGAGCAGTAGAAAGGTGAGATTCAAAACCACCAAGCGTCTCCCGGTCAGCGACCACCTGCTTGACTATATCATAAATACCATGGTAGTCAAATCTGTCGAATCCTAGCAGTATAAATAGATTGTGTAGCTTGGGAAATTTAGTCATCATCTCGGCCAGGGGCATTAGAGAAATCAGCTTCCAAATTTTCTCCCATGCCCTTTGGCAAGCAATTTGAAGACTGGAAAGGACTCATTGATTAGGCTCGGAGTCACTCCCGGACGAAGATACATATTCTTGGATGAACGTCACCAAGGATTGACCGGGTGCGGCCTCACCCACAAGCTCCGACACCGCGGAAACATCACCCCCGGCAGCTGTGGTGATGGGCACTTCGCCCCCAGCGGCATTGGTCATAGGCACGATTGGATCCAACGGCACAATCGTCAGTGATGAAGGTCATGGTCCTAAATCCCAATAGTCGATAAGACAAATAAGTATCCCTAATCAGAAAAGGGAAGATAAAGGAGTCAGTGGAAAGAGATTGAAAAGATTACCCTCGATCATCAAGGTGATGGTGCCCTCAAGATCTACGCCGCGGCTGACACTCGAGGAGGACACTATATCTTTGAGAGGTAAGGGAGTCCTAGGAACCCCCAGAGGTGCCCAGGACCTAAGGCCACACCCAATTCCAGCAACTCCCAAAGCTATCCCCAAGCGGTCGTCTACGGAGATCATGCTCGGGGAAATTACTCCCCCGATAAATAGAATGATGGACCGCTCTGGGATTCCGACAACTGTATTGATGACAGGCTCTTCCTCCATCGCCATGGGATCCATTAGGTTTGAGGCTGTTGACCCTGTCGGATCAGGGGCCTCCTCGTTAATCACGGGCACCCCATCCTCCCCCGCAATTATAGAGGATATATGATCAACGGGAGTCTCGTCTTCCAGTCATTCCTCCTCGGACATATATTCGATTGATGAAGTAAGAAGGAAAGCTTCTGTATCACTAGACCCTTCAGTAGGGCCCGCCATCTCGTTATGCTCTAGTATGGCCGCAGGTGGTCCCTTAGATAATAAAGGAGCAGAATGTACGACCACTTGGGCAGCCACGACCAGGTCTCTGATTGGCCATACACCATAGCTCCAAAATAGTTAATAACTGGTAGAATCAGAACATATGAGTTGGTAATTGAGGAAATGGGAGTCATGATTACCTGACGTCCCATGTCTGAGCTGTTCTGATAATCGGGACACCTGATGACGTCTCTGGATATGCCCAAGGGACAATTCTCTACTCGGAACACTGGGAGGAGTTTGAGGAGGAAAGTCCCTAGTGGGGTCCGCAATGGTCACTTCCATGTGCTCAGCTACACCTAGAGACACCTCCTCGATGACCCCCATAGTCGAAGGCGCGTGTTCTCCTGCTACGACACCATGGGGAGTGTACTTTGAGGAAGGAATTGCCCTTGGGATTCCTCAGCACCCTGCATAAATGGAAGAAACTTTAGAACCTTCATAGTAAAGGAGGAAGAAAACCGGAACGGATGAGCCAGGAAACCTCTTCTTCAGGATCAGACGATTCGGGATGTTTTATAATCATGGACACTCGATTAGACCCATAAAGCTGGTTTCGGAGTGAATGCACATATGTGTCCATCTCCTTCAATGAGGTGACTATTTCATCCCGATCCTCTTCCAACAGCAAGTGAGGTGGAGTGAAGATAGTCACAATACCCGGAAACTCGAGAGAGCTCGTTTGGAGTAACACCCAAACCTCTTCATCTGAGCCACAGACCCTCAGGTCATCCCAAATCCTCCACTCATCTGGAAATGCGGCCATAACCGGAATAGCTAGCCGGGGGGGATCGACTTTAGAGGGTCAGGCAGCATCAGGGGCTTTTGGGGGCACCGATAGCCGCGTCTATTTTCTAGATCTCGCCGCCACCCTAGAACTCTCAGGAGCTACTTGTGAGCGGGACCTCATGGGAAGGGGGAATTCTATTGCCTCAGCTGCAGCAGGGGAACCAGAAGAATCACCACCCCCTGAAGAGTGATCACTCTCTTCCTCCTCTTAATCAGTCACCGATCATAGAAGGTCCTAGACTCGGTGAGTTAACACCACATAACCCTTGCGTTCATGAATATAGGCCTCGAGGTCCCGGAGATACCGATTGACTCTCTATAGGTCCACATTGTAAAGGATATCAGCAGGAGCAGATATGTAGCCCAGTACGTCGAACTCCATTTCTGATTCCGAGAGACGCTGGAACAAAGAACAAGGGTACTGACTGCGAAAGGATGACTGGTCTTTGAATTCATCCCATTGGACCCAAGTCATCGGGAAGGAAGCATCAGCAGGAATGGCCCACTCTCTCCTGTCAGCTTCGAGGACATGTGAGGAGACACCTCTATCCATTAAAACCTTCCTCGAAAGCATGAGACCGATAGGGTTATGGAGTACCTTTCCCGGCCTAGTTGTGGCACTATCCGCCTTCCGCCTCCTCTTACTCTTCGATGGATTAGGAATCGAGATAGTGGGCACCCACAACCCAAACTGACCATTCATGTACGATTGCACCCAGGAGTCGGTAGAGCCTTTGGATAAGAAAGGCATGGAGTCTACAGATGTGGGGGTCATAACCTCGCAGCCAGTATCCTCTCGGGTGAACATTAACCACAATTGTATGGCCAGCAATAGATGGAAGTTCCTATGAGGGTCATTAAGTGAAAGAGTACACAGCGCCTGGATGTAGCCAAATTGATGTCTGAATCATCAAGGTGCATACCCCTCTCAAATCAGTTCCCCGCCGATACTAGCCACCATAGTTCTTTCTCGGAGGGAAAAGAGGTAGCCCCGCTTGCTAAATTCCCTTGATATGGTTTTCGTGATTGCACCAGTCGGGGAGGGATATGGTCTGAATTTGAAATCATCGTAAATCGAGATTTGGATTGACAGTAGACTCATATTCTAAAACATCTGTTTTCCATCCTTCTCTTGGGCCACCCACTACTCGTGCATAACCCCGCTGGTCAGTTGAAAATACAGCCGGAATACGGTACCCAGAATCTGAAAAGGATTGATGAATGTATAACAGTTCTTAATATGCGCTCCCAACCATCCCCAGAGAATTTGAAAAGGGCCGACTACCCAGTTTGGCTGACTCCCCTTTGTAATATTTCCAAGAAACCAATAAATCCAAGAAAATACTCGGACAACCAAGTTGATGATGTTTCTGGTGGCCATCTATGCCGCCATAACAAAAGTAAAGATCCACACACCACCAGTCTCGCGTATGGGCAATAGCCATCCACTCATGAACATGGCCAGAAACGCCGCCAGACAGAGCAGTCGATCAACATCCGGAACAAGTTCCTAGCCCCAGTTGTTGAACTGGCCTTCCTCTAGTATTAGCCAATAGTTGCCCCTCTACCTTCAGGACTCCATCGTAGGATAGGTCGTGGGCCTATGCGGAAGAGCCATGGAATTTCTCTCTTTGGTGAAATCCATGATCCATTCACAATATGGGACAAGTTGTTTTGAAGATGTATATTTCGAATTCTCCCGGGCCTGATCAATAAGCTGCTTCACTAAGGGGGGATTCCTCTCTTTTTCATCCCACACAGAAGGGGGAGGTAGGAATTCATCATACATGCCTCCAAAAATGGGGACCCCTGAAATCTGGAAGACATCCCAAAGACTAATTCCCACCTCCTCATGGACCAGATGGAATGTGTAGGTATCCGGACTCCAACAGATCATAAGATACTTGGCATGGGCGTGGGGCCGATGCGTATAGGTCTTGGACACCCAAGATGCTTCATATAAGCATAAATCTCGTAATTCCGCGTCAAACTCCACAGAGCTCTGGAAAACCCATAAGGTCCACCCCCAATCCAATGACTTAAATGTCCCTCTAGGCTGGAGGTCCTGGTCCGTTGACTAGTCATGTTGGTTGTTTACCATAGCATTCCGGGCAATGCTCCGGTAACAGTGAATTACCCCATCCTGATGACGTTGTTCTCCTGTCGGGGACATAGGAAGGTGATTCAGCATAGACCTGGCTGTTGTATCCCTTGGGGCAGGCCACCCTCTGGCAGATATCACAACACAAGGGATAATACTAGTAAATATTCATGCTGTGGGATTTTTTGCCACGAGATGATACCGGAATCGGTGTATCAGACAGTAAACCGAACCCATAGGCAGGAAGGCTGTTGGAAAAGGGGTACTCCCACTGTGACTCGGACAGAACGTTGTCAAGGAATGGGTACAATGAGGAGTGGCGGATTCCATCTTGAACAGAGCTGGCCACATCCTTTAGGCGTTGATCACTAATTGGATGAGGCTCGGCAGCAGGCCTGGGTGCAGGTCGAGGAGGAACCTTTTTTTTTTCTCCCTGCATTATATAAACCAAGAAAATGGTTAGTCCAGAATAATAAAATCTGGAAAAAATACCAAATATATGTCAAAGGACTCCTTAAACAAGCCTTCATGATGAGGACTGCGAGCATGCCTCAAAAGGTGGTTTGCGACAGCTGTAACCCGCGAACCAACCCTACGCGGAAGAAGTCCGCGGTAATATGGCCCGCAGAGCATTGGCCAGAAAACCGCAAACCAGACTGCTCCAAAAAATCTCAATCCAGGATTTAAATAAGTTCGGAAGACTTAAGAAATTTTCAAACTCTTGTAGATTTCTGGTTCGCGGACCATCAAAACCGCGTAGTGAGTTCCTACGCTGCCCGTTGTAACTTACGTTTTAATTGATTAAAAGTGTTAGTTCGCGGCTGGAAGATTGGTCCATGGGTGAAGGAAGGCACGAATGAGGAATGGTTTGTGGAAATAGAAGCTGGTTTGTGGACGAGGAGTTTCACGAAGGAGCAATCACGCGGAGACGAAAATCAAGATATCTGTGTTCGCGAAGAATTCTGTAATAGACAAAGGGAAGGGCCCCTCGTATTTATAAGCATGGTCCCCTACCAGGTTCACTCCTCTACCGCAAACCATCCACATTTCAGGACCACTCTACATCGGAATAGTATCCTCTTCATTTTGATCGAACCCCATTCCGATTGGGCGCATTTGTAGTGTCCTAAAAATCCGAAAAAGGGAATGAGAATACCCTTAATTCAAGAGAAGATTCTACCCAATTTCCATCGTGGAATTGGGAAAAAAATGAGAAGAATACTCAAAGGTTGGAAAAAGATGAAATGGACTATGTATTGGTCCATTGTTGATGGTACATGGCCGGTTCAGTAAGTCGCCCCCTCCGCAGACTGCTGTCGTTCGCGGAATAGAGGCGGGGACCCTCCGTGGGCACGAAGCAGGACGGGTGGCAGACCAGTCCACCGTCACGAACCACCCCAACTGCGAACCGCATCAACTGGCCCAGACCATGTACGTCGTCATTCACGGAATAGAGGCAGAGCCCTGCGCGACCATGAAGCACTCCCCAAACTAGTTTGGTTCACGTGGAAGGTGAATTCAATGCCCCGCAAGTTTCGGATTGACCAATTCATCCGTAAACCGTGTTTCCGGTCATGGGCCTCCAAAAAAGGTGCATCATGACCACATATACATCTCTTTACCCAATCTATAAAAGGAGATCATGGGGGAGAAAAAGGGATCGATCAGATTCTTGTGGAAGGATTTCGAAAGAAAGAGATTAGGATTTATCAAACAGCGAAGTTCCAATTCACGAACTAGAACAGGTATGAAACTGGAAACGAATTAATAAGGAACCGGAAAACGCATAACAAATTGGTGAACAGAAGACTTGAAATAAAAATAAAAAGAAAACTGTGAGTCATGGCCCCTCCCCGAATGTACTCCATGCGGACCCGAGAGTCAATGCTCCTTTTCTTATCTGACGCACCGCGTAGCACCCTCATACGCGGGCGAAGCCCTGACCGATGAACCCCCGACCGGCGTTGCCCCTGGCCACTGTTGCTCGTGCAGACTCAACCGCATACCAACCTGATAAGCGGGCCGAACCCAAATCCTTGTACCACCCTGGTACGCGGGATGCCTATCAGTCTGCATACCACCCTGGTACGCGGATGGCCGCTCCAGCCGCGTAGCACCCCCCTACGCAAAGGGAGCCACTCGTACACCCATTCGGCCCGCCAACTCCTTCAGTGTTCCCATTCCCCGAGTAAGATAAAATCCTTCCAATCTGTCATGAACCTCCACAACCCCCTCATTGGCCTATTAATCTTCATCGAGCCAAGGACTCTACCGAAACCACTAGATTCGTATGATTCAATCTCCAGGTGCATCAACGCACTACTTTGAGTTCACATACTCATAGTAGTCAAGGGAAAAGGGGTTGCTCCAGCCCTTGAGCGGGTTCCCAAAACAGTCTTGGGTCCACATACCCATAGTAGTGCAGGGTCCAAGCTCGAGAGTCTCCTTTATGCCATTCCTCTTTCCAGGAGTGGAGGACCCCACTTTCATTTCCTTTTGATTCCAGCGGTGAGTAATTCTCCCCTCTTCTGAGAGTGATAGGGCAGCCTCCTTGGTGTATTCCCCTAGCCTTTCTTGTAGTAGGTAGCACCCATGAACCTCCGTAATTCCCCAGTGACAAGAACCAAGAGGGGAGATGGACACAAAGGTACCCTTTCCCTATCCCTTTGGGTATTGTCACCATCGGGCCTCCATCCTGGAGTAATTCTTAATCTCTATTTTTCTGGGCCGCTCCATGCGTAAGCCTCACTCCGCTTCCCACGGATGCACCTTTCGCAATGTGATAGTCCGATCTCTACTGCCTCTTGTTTCTCACACCAAGTATGACTCATGTGGGCTTAGAGTATGCTCCGACCCAGACCCCAACCTCTTGTGAACTACGAGGACTTTGATCCATGTCAAGGCATGGTACGTAGGAAGCCTCCACGAGGATTAAGCCCACCTCCTGTGAACTAGGAGGACTTTGATCCATGTCAAGGCATGGTACGTAGGAAGACTCCACAAGGTTCAAACCCACCACCCGGTCATTCCGGCCCCTTTATGTTGGTTGACCAACTCTATGGGTTTCCTTAGAGTGTAAGCCCCATCCACCATCTCATTGGGCCACCATAGTGTTTAAGCCCCGATCCTTCATCCCGCATGACGTTAAACTGTACTACCGAACTACGTAGATTCTGATTCCTCTCATGAGGATACGTAGGAAGCCCATATCACGAGTTCGATCTAAATGATCAAGTTATTATATGTCCCCCTGGACGACAATAAACTCCAAAGGGCCCGGTTATGAGGCGTTAAATTAGTGTCATCTCAATGAGTCCAAACTCCTCAGAGTCATTAATCCAATGAGGGATGGTAAACCTCAGGGCTAAATGATTCTGAATCCCTGAGTTTAGCTGACCATTTCAAACCAGGAGTAATCCATGGATACTATGCTTGGGTATAAACCAAAGATTCACGAACATATGAATACGTCTTAAATCTATAAGAGAGTCCCAGAACAGGCAATAATTCCCCCCTAAAAGGGTGCGATGAACCCGTCTTCCCATCCCCTCGACCAATGTGAGTTCTTAAGCATCGTTGGCCAAATCACCTAGTGAATGCCTACTTTTGGAAATCAGGTCCACGTATCATTGGATATGGAAACGTTGGGAGTTTTGAAACGAAGACCGATATACCTGATCTGAGAGATTGAGCATAGCTCAGCCCTCCGTAAGATCGACAGTCCAGCATGTTGGTCCACTCCACCCGATTCGTTGCGAAACGATGATAAAAATTCCAGTTAACACTATGAAATATTCAATGGAATATTTTGGGAGTTAGACACTGAGTTCGTGAAAAATTATGAGACCTGTAAAGCCTCAGTGAATATTTAATAAAAATATTAAATATATTATTTTATGCATGCAAAATTTATTCAAAATTTTTTAATAACTTCAAAATAGTGAATCATATAAGAAATCTAAGACAACTGTTTGGTATGAAATGTGGTGTTTACTCTATTAGAAGTATAAAATTTGAAGGCATTGGATGTTTTCATGCCTCACTCATGAGATAAAGTTATTAAATTAAATTTTATATAATATTTTATTGAAATTAATTATATATCTCCCAAATGGTGAATCATGTGTGAAATATGAGGTCATCGATAGGTTTAAGGTGTGATGTTTAACCTAGGTAGGGTATAACATTTGTAATTGTTAGATGTTTTCATGTATCGCTCAAGAAAACAGCCATTTTATATTTAATTAATTTTTTATATTTTTTTAGAATATGAAATAATTAATATCTCACAAATGGTGCAGCATATGATAAATCTGATACCATAGTTATATCTGGAATGAAAGGTTTATACTATATGGGGCATAACTTTTCTGTACAATTGGTGTTAGGTATTATTTTTTTTGTTAAATAATTTATTTTATTTATTTATTTAAAAGGAATTTCATTCATCTTTATCCTTATGCTGCATACTCCAGTATTTCTCACTAAATGTTTTTCAAAACATCAATTTATACTATTTTGACGAATTTTAAAATTTGCAACACCATTAATGGATGAATTTAGACACTCTACAATTTACTTTAAATTGAATCATGTATAAAAAGGGAATTTTAAATTAGTGGTATTTAATATTGTTTTTTTAAATTTAAATGGTGAAAATGATTAGAGATAACTAATAACAAAAATAATAATTTTAT
This sequence comes from Viscum album, assembly GCA_963277665.1. Classification (NCBI taxonomy): domain Eukaryota; kingdom Viridiplantae; phylum Streptophyta; class Magnoliopsida; order Santalales; family Viscaceae; genus Viscum; species Viscum album. The sequence goes on from OY728135.1 coordinate 1,683,748,768, forward strand.
TATTATTATATTTATCAATTTTTAAAAATAATATTTTAATGGTATGAAATTATTATTATTTTTATTAATAATAATAAATTTGTGTTATAATTATTATTTATAATATTAATAAATTGAGGATTTAATAAATTTTATGGGGATGAAGAAGTGCATGGATATAGTTTCCACATATAAAAAACATGAAGGGGCACCACCTACTTTATGACTACCTGAATATGTTGGGATTTAATATCCCATTTATTTGACAATATCATAATAAATGAAAAGTGATAATATTAAATTTATTAAATTGTAAATGTGTGTAGCGTACATGGAGAGCCTAGTGTTTCTTGGATAGTGTTTTAAATATATATATATATGAAAATAAAATTATTAAATTTTTATTATTATTGTTTTTGGTCAAAACCACATTTCTATTGTAACATCCTCGTACGGTGTTGGATTGATATGTCGTCAGTGGCAACATGACCCTAAAATGGATGTGGTCATTCCAAGACCAGTTTTGATTATTTTATTTAGTCTCATGTAACAGGTCCTAGAAACTCCTAATATAATTATTGGTCGACGCATGGAATTAATAGGAAAATGTAATAAATAGGTGATGTGATTAATAAATGTTACTAAATTGATTGATGAAAAATTATTATAAATTGGATCCAGGGGTGCACTTGGAATTGGTAGGAATCCCATTATTTGTCATGCCACTCCCGTATCTCTTATTCTCTATCTATATTATTTTATTTTATTCTTTTAAATTACTACCCTCAATATCTTCTTCGATATTGATCATATTGATGCGTCATCGGTTCCGTTGGATTCATCTCAATGAGTAGAAGTTTATTCCTAAGATGTTTTTGATGGTGGTGAGGTGTTTTGTTCTATTTTAATTAAATGTTTTTTTAATTATCAAAAATTGAGATAATTATAAATAATTTTAATGTGGGGATAGTTCAAGGATTCGTTGGTGTGTGATCGTCTTTCAGTTAGGTGTGAGCATGGTTAGAGTGAAGAAAACCTTTGTAAACCAAGATGTTGAATTGGGATACAATGAGGTAGGAAGTTCCTTAACCTTTTGGGATTTTTTTAAATTAATTCCATCAATATGATTTTGCATAGACATGTTTAATGACCATTCTAGACATTGAATGCATGTGGGTATGTGTATATCCCCAAAAACACTATATTTCACATGATTCTAAGATTATTTGTAGTTGTTTATTCACATTAATATGTGATTACATGTACATTGTGTTCTACTTTACTCATGATGATGTGTTATACATTAATATATATATATATATATATATATATATATATATATATATCCTTTCATTCCATGTATACCTTGTGGTTTTGTTCTTGGAGCCATGATAGATGGACCATAAACTTACATTATTATTTGGAGGAGAGATGCGTATGACTGGTTAAGAGGGTCTAATGTATGTGTTAGGCACATAACGCTGCCTATGGGATGACATGCAGTAGACCACAATGACATGTTTTATCCTTTGTAGGAGGGATATGTATGAATGCTGAAGATGGTCTACTATATGATGAAGGCACACAATTATTCCTTGGGATGCACTCAATGAATAGGGCACACTAATTTGATCTTTGTCCCTAGTATGTTCTTCAATGGTGTGCTTCTAAGAATAAAGGATGTCGATTAGCTCTCGATCCTCAGTATGTCAACTCGACTATTAAGGGAAGATGATTTGCACTCATTGACATTGAACACATAGAGTATATATATTCTTGTATATATTTGATATTATTTCACATGATGACACTGAGAAACATGATTCGTTCTCATAGTTTCTAATCATTGATTCATTTGACACCTTGGTTATCTATCGAGAATAGAGATGAAGTAGGTGTGGCTGGGTGTTTTGGCAGCTTGGTTAGCACACAACCACTCGGTTTTGGATTATGTTCTTACTTCATATTAAATACTATAGAATACACTTTTATTTTGAGAACATCATGTTTAGGATGAATTGTTGGTGTCCTACTGAGTGTTATACTCACACCCTACTTGGGAATTTCGAGGTGATTATAAATTTCGGGACCAGATATCCAGTGAAGGGTAAGGGCCCGGTGGAGGACAGCTGAGTGGTAGAGCATGGAGTTGAAGCAGATGAGGACATGCACTGAAGCACTCAGCAGATCATTATTTATTTACTTTCTAGTTTTATTTCTACTACGTATTTGTTTTTCTTTCCAATTAGGGGGGTCGTTACATTACATGTGTGTCATCTTTATATTTCTGTATTTTACTATGATTATTTATGTTGTTTTTGTTGATTATTGATCATATGACTCGATAAAGAGTGTATAGTCTCCCCAAAGTTCCACTTGATACCCTCACCAGTAGTTGGAAACGTCTTGTGTACGGGGAGGCACCCATGATGTCATATATCATTCTCTCTTGGACCTGGTGATTTGTGCAATGGCCCGATTTTTACTAAATTCTTTTTAGAAATTATTTTGGAAAAGTCTGAGACCAAGAGATGAGACGTCACATGATTATGAGGCTCGGTGTTCCTTGAAAAAAATATTTTAATAAATGTCATTTTTCATTTAAAACCTTTCAGGCGTATAACTTTGAACATTAATATCATTCAGATGGATTCTTTGATGAGAAATATTAGAGAACTTTTGTGTTCAAAACATCAACCATACCATAGAAAAGACCTAACATCATTTGGAATGGGCTAGAAAAAGAATTTAGTTTTTGGAAGTGAGCATCATTAAAATATTATTAAATAAAAATATTTTATGACACAATGAGACCAACCTCCATAAAAAATCCAGGGTCATCTTCATAACCTTGGAGTTTCCCTAAGGAGGTGGAGGATGTTCTCTCACCGGTGACGATGAATCGACAAACACCGGCGGAACAAGGATCGACATGGATATGAGACTTTAACCTACATATTTAAGAAATTAAAACTCTAGGTAGGAGTTGTTATTTAATTCTGTTTTCCCCCATTCATGGTTTTAAATTATGAGTTTGGATCAACCCACAAATAGGTTGACCCGTAGATCATTCAATCTTTCGGGAGGGGTTTCTACTAGGTTTATCTTTGGAGAATTATTTCATTCATGATATAATTATATTTTATTTGATCTATTTCATACTTCTAATGGGAGTGGATCAATTTCTTGATGAATGATAGAGAAGGTTTGTTCCTCACTTTGGTTTATGTGGATTTCTTCTCCTCTTCTAACCAGTGTTCATCGTGTTCTTCACGGGTTTATGAACGACCGACCATTGTACAACCATTATTGGTGCAACGATTCAAAATCTTGGATTAGTAATGGATACGGTATGATGGATGTGTGACGAATATAATGAATAAGGAATCAATGTAGTTTTGGAGATACCGTCGATCGAACGCTTTCAAGAAGAGGGCGTTGCAATGTATACTTGAACCCCAGGCAATGAAGAACGTGGCTGAGGACTCCAAAACACCCTTGGGATCGAATAATAGACCACTGAAGCATGTTTGGTGGTCCACGAAAGAATTTGATGGTGCACCAGTGTCTACGTGGCCAGCAATGGCTGTGTTCCAGACGGTGGGGTAGCACGCCGCGGTGGTGATGGTGGCATAAGCCATGCTACATGGATGGCCACATGGAGGAACCATGGAATGACCTGGGCCTGCGACAAGTCACGGGTAATGATAGAAAACCTAGTATGTATGAGTGTATTGGTTGACCAGGGAGGCGGTGCCAGCTAGTGATGTGTGGTATGAGACGGATGTGGAAAAGCTGCTTTCCGGGTTTAGAAATCAGCCCCTCTTAGTAGGTCGGGATGGTGTTGGTATGTCGTGCCCCGCCAGGCAGACCAGGCCAAACCCATGGCCCAGCTGGTCTGAACCAAGCCTAATGGGATGGGTCGGACCTTGGTCATATTGGACCCAAACCCGACTGACCACCATTTTTCTAAAATGCATTTAACATTTAAATACATAGTTTGTTTGATGAGTTGTATACAGCATTGCGACCCTTGAAATGAGATGGTCCTTTTGAGATAATCTAAGTGTGTTTTTGAAGAAGTTGGAGGATGAATTATTGATTTGAAGAGTAGGACCTCACGATACTAGAAAACATTGAGTAGAGTGAGGGTAGTTCTATGGAATATATTCTTGGATGGTTACTCCCATGACGACTCAGGGTGCAGATATTATTTATCCCTCTTCTTAGGTAGAGACAGAACTCCCCATGTTATGGGTGTGGGTTCGTTTCCTTTGGGTTGTTTCCTCTGGGGGCGTTACTCCCCTGAAGGACTAGGGTGTGGGTTCTTAGAGATGTTCATAATGGAATATTAGATACTCCCCTCTAAGACCAAGGAGTGGGTTCCCTAACTTTGGAGTCATTACTCTCCTGTCGTTTTAGGGTGCAGGTCCTCCTTACGCATTGTTCATGAAGAGTTGGCACTCCCCTGTCATTCTAGGGAGCGGGTCCTCTAGCTTGGGGTCAGTAATCCCCTAACATAATAGGGTGCAGGTCCCCCAAAGAAAATAAACTAAAAGAGTCGATACTCCCCTAGTACCAGGGTGTGAGTCCTCTAGTCACTGAGTAGTACTCCCCCATAGGGTAGGCTACAGGTCCTCGATATATTGAGTATTACTCCTTTACAGGAGAGGGTGTGGGTCCTTGGTATATGAATTAGTACTCCCAGTTTGTAATAGGGTGTGGGTCCATCATGAGTAGTACTCCCCAGTTTGAACCAGGGTTAGGGTCCTCACTTATGGAGTAGTACTCCCTCGTCTTCGAGTAGTGATAGAGAGTGGGTCCTCTATAGGATTTGGAGCTCCCTTGACTATAGAACATAGATTTGAGGAGAGACCCCCTCTATATGAATATATTGACACCTACGTAAAATTATGTTCCACATTGATGAGACTAAGGTGCGACACACTCCCTACAATAGATACCGAGGTATCACAGGTTAGTATCGAGTTGTGCTACCTTAACTGAGTGCAGTGGTGAGGAGTGGTCCTTTTAACTTGGGATTCCTTAGTCTTACATTGGGCACAAGACAGTGATGACTGGACCTCTAGTGTCAGGAAGTGGAGAAGAACCTAGTAGAATGCTCATGATGGATCACATTCTATTAGATGTTCCATTAAGAATAGTAGAGTTGTAACTAATGGAGTGTATCTCTCGGATGGTGCCATTACGTATAGCAAAGCATGTGGAGCGTGTTCTTCTAGTTTTTGTTTTACCTTTTGAATCGTCGGTGAGAATCCTGATGATGGTTATAAGGCTAGAACCTTATGTTTCATAGTGGTTGATATGAGTATATCTGTATGACCTTGGTATATGTATGGGAATATACCAGGGTAGAGCTGAAGGTGAATTTCATTGTGGTTTTTCTCTTTGTTTTACCTTTGTGTTTTTGGGGTCCCCTACTGAGTACTGTTTTATTCACCCCTACATAGGATTTTCCCACACATGTTGTGTCTTGTGCAGATGGTCGATGCTTTGACGGAATCCAGGGAGGACCAGGACTGGGTGGTGTTAAGTGAGAGAAGATAGAAATGGCCTACTCATATGGCTTCAAAAATCTACCCTCCACCTACCCTTCAGGTCAGATTCTCGATAGATTAGTTTTAAATACTTGGTGTCTTACATGGGTTTTGCATTTCTTTTGGTGGTCTTTTATATTATCCAAGTTTTCCATATTGTAATTTACTTTTTATTGTATTGTGGTTGTGGTTTACTTAGTGATTGCATGCATCATTTACTTATTGTTTACTTTTAAGCTTTTTGGGATGGGGTTGTGACTGTTCATGTGTAAAGGTACTAGGAAAATGCCTCCCAATTGCAGGATAATTCCTTCGATGCTAGTCGCTAGCCCCTGGCCTTGGGGAGACGCACTTGGGGTAGTCGCATCATGAGCCCCAAGGGACGGGTCATGATAATTTGGGATGGGATGTTACAAAATGGTATTGGTGAATTATAATGAACTAAATTGTTTCTTCTACAATTCTAGGTTGGGATAGGTTAGACAGTAGATATGAAATTGGGACTCAGGAAGAGGAACTGTGATATTTTCTGGCCAGCACTAAATAGTGGACCTTCGAGTTCCCATAAAGTGTGGAATTTATGTTCTTTTATTACTATCGATTCCCCTTGGGTGACACACATGATTTTATATATAATTTATGATATTTATTAAAATTTCATGCTTCATGACTTGGGGCATAGTTTAATATACCCTATATATACCTATTTTTGTGTTTTATAATAGTTTATTAATTAAATTCCTTGATTTATGATATCTGTTCGGGATAATTTATCTATTGTGTTTCCATGTTGTGTGATATATCCTTTTTGGCATTAATTAGTTGAAAATAACATGTTGTTGTGTTTGTATATATATATATATGTGTGTGTGTGTGTGTGTGTGTGATTATTGTGACTAATGTGTTGGGGTGAAAATTTTGTTTGTTTTAGGAGGGTATACCTTCGGATAAGTGTATACTCCTAGGAAAACCTTGTTTGATCCCATATACTATTAGGAATTTCTATGTTCCAAATTCTACTTTTGTGGGAGAGATTTCTCATTAGAGAAGTTTAATGGAACCACCAACTGTGGAAAACCAGGATGCTCCTATGCCACAACCTGTGGTATAGGGGTATATACCCCAACATGATCCTATAGCGGCACAAGTAATCCAAGCCACAGAGCCTGCTCAACTAAGACTTTTTGGGTTTGTGCCAATCTAGGGTGGAGCTATTCAGAGGATTATGACTGACTATGCTAGATATTTACAACTTCAACATCCTCTGAAATTTAAGGCTATTGGTTTCCCCAAGATGTAGAGTATCCGAGAGACTATATTGAGAGCATTTTAGAGCTAGTACATTCCCCTAAGGAAGGGTGAGTAATTTTAGAAAACTTTATGTTTTAAGGACCCACTAAGAGATGGTGGAATACCATGAATCAATCTGGGAGATGATAATGACTTAAATGGGTGACCTTTAAGGAGTTGTTCCTCAAGAAGTACTTCCATGACATGATAAAGTTGGATTCAACCCATGATTTCATGGAGTTACGACCGGGTTATATGACGATATATTCTTACTGAGCATGTTCTATAGAGTCTCTTCTCTTTGATACTTTTTTAGATTGGTATGAGGCATAAAAATCTCAGAATTTTGAGATATGTCTATGAACGGAGCTCAAATGTATGGTTAGGGGATTTGACCTGATGACATACTATTAGGTGCTTCGCAAGGCCCTAACCATTGTCAAGGGGATAAATAAGTATAAGTCAGCAGGCTTACTTCTGACTCATGGAGGTCTAATGATTGAGTTATCCCTTACTACTATAGGAGTCCCTTCAGATAGTAGGAAGTGAATGGTAAACCAGGAGCTGCATAGCGATAAGTAATCAGGTAAGAATAAAACTTCTTCAGATAGGTGGTACAATTGGGGGATATGAGGGCGTTATAGCATCACTTACAGGAATCCAACAATGGACAACCACATATGTGGAAAGGCTGGCCATCATTGATATTTTTTCATAAAGTTTTCCCAGAGGATTTTTAGTTGGTCAGGATAGGCTAGGAGTGGAGAAACCCAGCAGAGGATAAAAACTCCTCTAAGGAAGATAAATCAGGAAAGTAATGGATATGATCATGGAGCTGAGGATGACCATGTCTATGCTATGGATATATCACCAACAGATGGAGATAAGGAACTTATTACTATATAAGGTATAGAATAGAGCACATATTTCATCATCTTCCTTGTTTTAATATTGTTGTTTTCCCAATATTTGTAATTCATTTCTAGTCTTGACTTAAGGAAAGAGTTATGTTTCTCTAACTTACCTTCCCTTAATACATCATTAATTTATTACATGGAACCCTATAATATGAGAGAAAGATAGTAAGTGATATTTTTTGGGAGAGATGGGGGAGGAATTCACTCAGGGGATAGGGTTAGTAATGTATCATCTAGTCCCTCTTATTGCTATTGAGTTATGAAAGATGTGTTCTAGGTTTCTAATCTTCATAGGTACATGCATGATCCTTTGAATATTATAGATTGAAAGGGAATTGATTTAGAACCTATTACATTTTATGATGAGTGTCATGTGTGGATTATAAATTGGATTGAGAAATGAATCAAGGGAAAATGATACTACAAGTCTGGTTTCAGTGGATAGATCCAGGAAGATATGTGAAGATGTGAGTCTAGCATTTGAGCTTAATGATCTAAGATGATTGATCAAGACCACTAGAGATCATTCTCACGGACCAGAAATTAATATAAGGGTAAATTATAATATCCTGATTTTTACAATGATAATAAAAACCCGCTTGTGATAAATTATTAATACCTTATGTGGGAAAAATGATTTATTAGTGAAATGAATTAATACTGAGTCAAAGGCTATGTATAAGAGAAAAATCCTAGTTAAAATTTTAAAATATTCAATGGAATATTTTTAGAGTTAGACACTGACTTAGTGCAATATACTAAGACTTGAAAAGATTCAGGGAATAATGAATAAAAATATTAAATATATTATTATAATCATGCATAATTTATTCAAAATAATTTAATAACTCAAAAATAGTGCATCGTATGAGAAATCAGATACCATCGTTAGGTCTGAAATGGGGTGTTTACCCTATGAGAAGTATAACATTTGAAGGCGTCAGGAATTTGGATGCCTCATTCATGAAATAATGTTATTAAATAATATTTATTATATTATTTTATTGAAATAACTAAATATATCCCAAAAAGTTCATCCTATGGGAAATATTTTATCACTGATAGGTCTGGGACATGGTGCTTAACCTGTACAGTGTATAACATTTTTATACTTCGAACATTTCGATGTCACGATTTCAAAAATAACCATTTAATAATTATATAATTTTTAACCTATTTTTATGAATATTAAATAATTAATATTTCACTAATTATGCATTGTAGGACAAATTTGAGGCCACCGTTAGGTCTCAAATGGGGGTTTTACCATATAGGGGCCATAACATCTATACACAATGGGCGTTCCATATTCTTTATTTTTTGTGTTACATAATTAATTTTATTTAGTTATTTAAAAGGAATTTCACCCATCTCTAACCTTATGTTGAAAACTCTATTATTTCCCACCAAATGTTTTTAAAACCTTTAATTTAAACTATTTTGAACAATTCAAAAATAAGAAATGCCAATAATTAATGAATTTAGACAATTTTCCATTGACTTTACATTGAATCATTGATTAAATGAGATTTTTAAATTTATGGTATTTAATTATGATTTTTGTTGAAATGTAAATGGTGAAAATGATTAGAGATAACTAATGGTAAAAATATTTATTATTATTATTATTATTTATGAAAGATAATATTTTAATGGTGTGTTATTATTATTTTTTTAATAATAATTATAAAGTTGTGTTATTATTATTATTTATAATATTAATAAATTAGGATTCAATAATTTAAATGGGATGAAGAGGCTTCTAGAGATAGTTTGTGCATACAACAAACATAAAGGGGATACACCTCCTTCATGACTACCTAGATATGTGGGGATTTAATATCCCATTTATTTGATAATATTTTAATAAATGCAAAGTGATAATATGAAATAAATGAAATCTTAAATTGGTGTACCATACATGGGGAGCCTAGAATTCCATTGATATTGTTTTAAAAATATATATGTTAATAATAATATTAAATTATTATTATTATTTTCAAAACCTCTTCTCTGTTATAACTTCTTTGTATAGTGTCAAATTGATATGTTGTTAGCAGCAGCACGACCCTAAAATTGAGAAATTCATTTCAAGACTAGTGTTGAATTTTTTATTTGGTCTAATGGTATTGGTCCATATGATGGGTTGTCACATGGAATTAATAGGAAAAAAGTTATAAATAGGTGACGAAATTAATAAATGTTACTAAATTGATTGATGAAAATGTATTATAAATTGGATCGGGGGTGGTACTCATGGCCTGATTAGGAATCCCATTAGTTTCCATGCCACTCCCATCTCTCTTACCCATTATTTCTTATTTTATTTTATTCTTCTAAATTTCTCTCCTCAATATCCTCTTCAATATTGATCGAATATACTCATAGTGAGTTCCTTTATAATTATATCGATGAGTATAAATTTATTCCTAATATTGGTTTTGAAGGTGGTGAGGTATTTTGTTCATTTTTAGTTAACTATTTATATAATTACCACAGATAGTGGTAATTATAAATAATATTTAAGTGTGGTTGGTTTAAGGATTCTTTGGTGTGTAATAGTCTTCCAATTAGGTGTGATCATAGTTTAGGTGACGACAGCATTTTAAAACATCATTGTTGACTAGGAAAACTGTGAAGTAGGAAGTTCCGTAAACTTTTGGGCCTGTTTAAAATTATTTCCATTATTATGATTATGTGAAGACATTTTTAAGGACTATTCGAGATAGTGAATTCATGTGGGTAAGAGTATAACCTTGAAATCACTATATTACATTAGATGAAATGAGTACATATAGTTGTTTATTCACAAGAATATGTGATTATGGGTACATTGTGTGTTACTTTACTAATGATGATGTGTTATTCTTAATTTTATATATATATATATATATATATATATATATATTCCATCATTCCATGTATACCTTGTGGTTTTTGTTCATAGAGACAAGATAGTTGGACCATCAACTTGCTTTATCCTTTGGAGGAGGGATGATCATGACTGAAGATGAGGGTCCAATGCATGGGGTAGGCACATGACGATGCCTAGGGGGTTACACATAGTGGAACACCACATCTTTTGTAATAATTTGGAGGAGGGATGAATGTGGCTGACGATAAGGGTCCAATACATGAGGAAGGAAAACAAAGATGCCTTGGGATGAACTCAACAACGAGGGGACACTAATTATCTCTTAGTCCCTAGTATGTTAATCGATGATGTGCTTTGAGGACTAAAGGACTTTGATTAGCTCTTGATCCTTAGTATTTCAACTTGATGGTTAAGGGAAGATGATTATCTCTTGTTTCCACTATACACATAGAGTACATATCTTCTTATAGATCTTAGATATAATGTCACACGATGATGCTAAGAAACATGATTCATTATCATAGTGGATAATTGTTGATTCAACTAACACCATGATTATCCATCCGAAATAGAGTGGAATTAGGTACATCTGGGGTTTGAGGCATCATTGTTATCTCACAACCACTAGGTTTTTGATTTTGTGTTTACTTCACATTAATTATTGGGGAATACAATTTTATTTTGAGCACATCAGGTTTAGGACGCAT